>CM046299.1:36620886-39521132 GCA_025267735.1 Mactra quadrangularis | reverse complement strand
CTTTCTCTCTCTCTCTCTCTCTCTCTCTCTCCCCCTCTCTCTCTTTCTTTCTCTCTCTCTCTCTCTCTCACCCTCTCTCTCTTTCTTTCTTTCTCTCTCTCTCTCTTTCTCTCTCTCTCTCTCTTTCTCTCTCTCTCTCTCTCTCTCTCACTCTCTCTCTCTCACTCTCTCTCTCTCTCCCTCTCTCTCCCTCTCTCTCTCTCTCTCTCTCTCTCCCTCCCTCCCTCCCTCTCTCTCTCTCTCTCTCTCTCTCTCTCTTTTTTTGCATTTCGGTCGTTTTGCAATTTCGGCCTTTTCGGTCTGTTTGCAATTTTGAACATTTGTTTGCATTTCGGTCGTTTTGCAATTTCGGTCTTCTTGCATTTCGGTCTTTTTGGTCTTTTTTTGCATTCCGGTCTGTTTTGCATTTCAGCCTTTATGCATTTCGGTCTTTTGCAATTTCGAACTTTTGTATTTTTGCATCTACGGACATTCTTTTATTTTTTGCGATAGAGACATAGTGGGATTCGAACCTACAATGTTCGGATTATAAGTCAAGTATCACATCCACTTGGCTATTCATCCCGCTGAGAAAATAACTTATTATTTCATATATAAATTTACTATAGTCAATTTTCGCACCTTTCTTTTATAACGTACAATGGCCACTAAACCTGTATAATGGTCATTTTACGTGTGAAATTTTTTAACTTATGGTTATTTTTCATTGAATAATTTTTTTAAACCTATTTCTAGTATAAAAATATATTTTATCATTTATAAAATGTAAAATATAATTTCCCGGCATGCATCGCATGTACTTCCTGCAAGTATAAATCCCCGACTCCGGATCGACCGACTTCGTCTTAGTTACATGTACATTTAATATCACCAATACATTCAGTGATATATTAATATGTGACAACGCGTTCACATTGGTAAATAGGTATATTTATAAGAGAAAATTTATGAAAAGCATCAATAAGCGCAAATAAGAGCCTAATAATCCAATATCATTGTGTCATATAATGAGGTATAATACAGAACATGTAAAAATTTCCATGTTTAAGTGGAAAGGTTAATATATCTTTACTTAATTCTAATAGATTACTCCCTTTTATAATCTTAAAAAAACCATTGACTCTTGGCCGCATGCAGCGACAATATCAAAACTGACTACAAACAGAGTGCAATAGTCCACTCAATAGTTGAGCGCGTCCATAACTACGCTGTATACAAAGCACATGCGATCAAAAAGATTTTTGGTTGCAGATCATCCGACCTGGGGAGGAGTAATTATTTTCGTATCTAAAACCTTGAAGACGGCTGTCCATGGTAAGATGTAGGATAAGCGATAACTCAATAAGATAGCTCATCTTGTTAGATCTGTGAAGTTGGTGTGTAGTCAGCCATTTAGGTGTCTATGGCATGCACCATAAGCAAACTACATGTACTTGTATGTAGTAAGGTAAGAAAGGGTAAAAATCCGAATAACATTTAAGAACTGAATAAAGAAAAGAAAGCTGTCAAAACATTATAAATAGAGTTTTAATCTCAAAGTGCTAGAAGTTTATAATAGTCACGGTGTTAGCTACCGTTTCTTGATCAGTAAAGTTAAGTTTCATCGAACGCGAGGCAACAATGCTATCAATTATTACACATTTATTACAAACAAATTGACATTGACTGATACATTAGTAAATGTCTGGGGCGGGTTCATTAGACAGGTCAGAAGGGGATGCAACCTTTTGTTCTTGTTTTAAAGGGGATGCAGACATCAGATATATCGTTCTGAATTCAAATTTAAACGTTTATTTCGTTGATATTCAGGGGACGTCGCATCACTTGACCCCTCCTGAAGGATCCGCCACTAACTATAGGCTAATATCTTCACACCAACATCCATGTCTAGTCTTTATATGTCATATGACTTTGTATACATCTAGATTAATCAAATTAAATATGAATTGATAGTTAAACTAGTTTAAACAATAAAAAAACAAATCAAAGTCCTCTAAAGTACGCTTCCTGGTCCATCTTTACTACGCGTTGTATAGGCAAACATGTCGCGTTTAGATAACCGCTTTGTTCGCGCAGCAGTGCTTTTTAGTGCCGTGTATGGTCATTGGCGGCGGCAGCGGTTCAGAGCCAAGATATTTAGGATAGTTCGACATTACAAAAAAGTAAATTGAAAGGGAGGGTGCCGTTTTATTAATTAACTGATAGTTGATATTTATGAAATAAATATGCAACAGAAAGCATTTTACTAATATGCAAATATATTGGGTTTGTGTATTGACACTACAGAGGACTTGTTTTATGTAGTTATTGAGCATTAGCAATGGAGCTTTGCTAGCAGATGAATTGTGTTTCTATTTTGGAAACACCGTCTATCCTTATTTAATTATCAGTCATTTAGGATCACTTCAAAAAGGTACTCACAGTCTTTATCTATACGTTTTTTATGTATTTGGTACATTTGTATTATCAGTAAAACACATCTTTGAGTCCAGATTGTTGGAGGTTGTTTTTTACATCGCCAGGTCGGACACACGACTCGTATAGGAGTCGAGTGGTCCCGGGATCAAACCCCAACAGTGGTACTGCTTATTCCCCAAAGCCTGAAATTACTTTGCAATTGCTTAGCTTTATCCAGGTGTAAATCAGTACCTGTGTAATGTGAATTCCGTTTAGATTTTTCCTGGATGAACATAAGAGTATTAAAGTACCCCAATAGAATGAATAGAAACATAGTTGTAGGATGTAGCCCCATGACCAGGAGTTTATAGTCGGCAGGTCGTTGAACGAGCATGGAACACGGAACTAAGTCTAAACAAAGCGCAAAATTTGCTTTATTTGTCTGCCTGGTCCGGAGATGAAAGTACCTTTTGATAAATAAAGCTAGACTTAAGTTCTTAAAAACTTGTTTACTTCGTTTGAAGTTTCCATTCTATAGATGCCAGTCAATCTTTACAAAGCATACGGGGCGTACTGGTGTTATCACCTAGTGTATCCACACCTAAAAAGCATATTAACACACTATTTATCCGTCTCATAAAAAATATGTGTAAATTTAGCGGCTCCGTGAATACAAATATGTAAGCCCCGGCGGTAAAGTAGACCGCGTCAGTAGGTGAATGCCAAAAAAAGTGAGACAGATTTGTAATTTGCTTTGAATATCGATAATATATGAAGAAGCAAACGTCGTAAGTGTTTGTGTTTTTATTTATCTATGCCTAATTTTTATAATAAAATTATTTTTGAACTTGATTATTATTTTGAACAGCATGTAGATCTATTGACATTTTTTTGGTCGTCTTCTAATTTGAATTCAAAATAAACACTTTTAAAATGCTGCTGCTTTTTCCAAGTAGACATTTCTGCATTGGAAAGTGTCGAACTAACACTCGAGTAAGTACTATCAAATTCTAGTTCTGAATCTGCAATCCAAAATGTTGTACTACCCGACTTGCAAGCTTAAAGTCTTACGAATGATTACTTCCTTTATTTCAGTGTTGTTACAATGTGAGTTTTAATCATGAAACTTGCAGCGTGTTCAGTTACCTTGAACGTTCCAAAACGTTCCGTAACGGAAGTGTCGGAACAACTCAACCCATAGACAACTCAGCCCGAGACAACTCAATCTTCTATTAACGGAATGAGTTGTCCCAACTTTGAGTGGAGTATTGCACAGTACTAGTTGTCCTCGGGTTGAGTTCTCCCGTACCCGTAACGTTAACAAGCAGTAGTTACTGAACACAGGGCAGAACTTAAGTTTTATAACCTCTAAACTTTGGACAGTCTTATAAACATAGGTTTGGTGCTTTTAAATTAAATTAAAAACGGATCGAGGTATACATCAGGACTATAATAGTATAGTATTTAAATTGCTTATGTACAAACCAAAATTTGGAGATAATTACTTATACATGTACCTTGTCCAATACAATAATATACATTATTAAAACTGGGCCGTCTTGAAGTGGTAAATAAAAGTACCGCTTTATTTGATATGGAAAAAATACCACAGTAACTTAAAATTCTTTTCCCCATAGCATAATCGAAACAACGAAAGCGATACTGCTGATGATGGTGATATTGATGAAAGATTGTCGAAATTTGGAAGAAGAGAGAAAAGGCGCAAAGTTAAATTGTATAAGGCAAGTTCAAGTAGTTTTATTATTTCTATCTGATTTAACTCAATTTTCAGAGGTCGCATTTCATATACCTTTTAGAAAATCAGATACACTTACTTAATGTTAATGTTGCTTAATGAGTATGCAGGGATAAGTGTTCGGCTTCTTGTGGTCGCGTTAGAAAATAAGAGTAAAGAGAATTGCATGATAACTGATCAGGTGAGAAGGTAGTCGTTCAAACAATTAAAATGTTGGTTTACGGTTTATGATTAAAACAAATATACCTATAGTTTGAAATATAGCTGGTCATATTTCAATGAGCTCGCTTATTAACTAGGTAATTTATGTGTTATATACAGGGTTTGAGTAAATAAACTTTGCTTCATTTACCCTGATATCAATGTTCTTATACGAGAACAAGAGCTCCGCTGGGCGGGGTATTATACGCCCGTGTGCAGTCCATGCTGTGTTCTATCTCATATGAAGTCCCTGTGACCTTAACCAATGACCCCGGGACCTCAGAATAGGTCACATCCTTAACTGGAGGACTATCCAAAGCAAAGATTTTAGAAAACTTGGTACAGCCGTGGTTGAGTTATCACAGGCACAAAATTTTCCCATATGAACTTCCAGTGACCTTGACCCTGGGGCCTCAGAACCAAAAGTTCACACCCTTGACCCAAAGAATATTGATACATAAAATTTGGTGAACCTATATAAAGTGGTTGTTGAGTTATTCTCTGGACAAGGTTTTTCCTTATGATGTCCTTGCCACATTGACCTTTAACATAGCATATGCTAGACATTAAGGCTACCCTTACATAAAATTTGGTGAACCTAGGTACATTCATTGTCTAGACAATGTTTTAATATAGATTTTGTCCCAGTGACTTTGACCTTTGACCCTGGGGTCTCAAAATAAAAAGGGAACATCCTTAACCTAAGGGCTATCAACACAAAATAATGTGAACCTAGGAAGTGGTTGTTGAGTCATCGTCTGGACAAGGTTTTTCCATATGATGTCCCCGTGACCTTGACATTTGACCCTGGGGCCTCAAAACCGAAAAGGCACATCCTTGACACATGGACTATTATCACATAAAATTTTGTGAACATAGGTACAGTGGTTGTTGAGTTATTGTCCGGACAAAGTTTTCATATAAATAAGTCCCAGTAATCTTGACCTTTGACCCTAGGGCCCTAAAACCAATAGGGCACAATCTTGACACATGGGCTACTCTCACATTAAATTTGCTGAACCTAGGTACAGTGGTTGTTCAGTTATTGTCCGGACAAGGTTTTCCATATGATGCCCCTGTGACCTTGACCTTTGACCCAGGGGCGCTAAAACCAATAGGGCACTTACTTGACACACGGTCTATTCTCACATTAAATTTAGTGAACTTAGGTACAGTCGTTGTTGAGTTATTCTCCGGACAAAAGCCGCCCGGCTAGCTCAGTTGGTAGCACGCATGTCTACTGATCGAGGGGTCGTGGGTTCGATTCCCGGGCGGAGCATACTTTCGTGGAGTTTGGTAATGAAATTATTTCTACGGCCATTCTCCCTTCTACCAATGATTCTTAATTATGTAGGGCAGTTGTCAGTTACTGACGAAAGTATGTGCTTAGTAGTTGGTTAACAGCTAAATCCAGAGATTTAGCCTTTCCAGGAGTGAGTAGGTTGACTGACTGTCGTTATGTGACCTATAAAATGTGTTGCTACGGCGTTAAACCCAACAAAATAAACAAACAAACAAACAAACAAACAAACGTCCGGACAAGGTTTTAATATTTAAGTCCCAGTGACCTTGACCTTTGACCTCAAAATGTATAGGGGTCATCTACTGAGTATGATTAATCTTCCTACCAAGTACAATGACTGTCACTTGGAAACTTTTCACGATATTGAGCGGACATGATGTGGCTAACGGACAGACGGACAGTATACAATAATACGTCCGTTTTTTTTAAAACGGACGTATAAAAATGACTTTCCATGTACCTCATGAGATCATGATATAGGCCAAGGTAAATAACCAACTCATAATCTCATATAGCTGAACTTGGACCTAGGTCAAAGCGTACAAATATCTAACAAGTCATTATTATGTACACTTGCCCCTTAGGTCTACAACCTTCTAGTGCCAACATAAATAAACTCAAAAAGTTCTAACTCTTTAAAAAACAAGCAAAAGAGACATCGTTTTATTACTTTTATTAAGCATTATGTAATTAGAAAGATACAAATACTCTTTGAAATATATAGCAAACAAAAAAGCACAACATTTAATTACACAATACATTATAAACAATAGCCATTAATTTTATCTGACAAACTGATAAAATAACTCATCCCTTAACATGTTCATCTAACTAACTGATAAAATAACTCATCCCTTGACATGTTCGTCTGACTAACTGGTAAAGTAACTTATCCTTTGACATGTTCATCTAACTAACTGAAAAAATAACTTATATTTCTGTACGTACATGTTCGATTGTACTTCAAATTACTTTATTGAGTTTGTTTGTGTATTCATACACTACTTTTAAAGATGAAATCCTATAACTATATGGCACTATTTTTATTATAGTCATTCTTACCTTTATAATCACTAAGGTGGCTGTTAACTTATTACTTTAGCAAAGTAAGCTTACCAATCTATTTATTCCTAAGGCATTATCCGTAGACGCACACATATGTTGTCAGTGGTGATGCATTTTTACTGCCACTCTAGATAAACATATCGCAAATTATTTAAAAGGTTTAAATAATCTATCCAGAAATGGATAAAGTCAGACAGGCGGAGAGACAAAACATGACTTATATTTGCACATTTTAAAAAGCAAAAAACATACATAGATAAACATAAGCAATCAAAAAAAGTATCAATATGATTCCAAAAATGGAGATACAATCAAAATAAGAACTTGTATAAAGCTGTTTGTCAATATACAGTCCTTCTTAATACAGTCTTAGCAAATTTCAAACTGGCCTCTATAAATAAAATTATCGCGTCCAAACAAAATGATAACGAACATAAATCAAGGCAAGTTTAATGTTTACCAGACCATACATGTCACAACAAATGAGAACAAATACTAACATACGATGTACAAACAATATTATTCAAGGGGTGAAAACTGTGCAATAACGACAAACCATGACAGATTCATAACTCGCTTTCAGATATACATATGTTTTAGAGATAATATTAATAATAGCTCACCAAAACTTATAACCTTCCTTGATATTCTAAAAATAAACGCATGACGAGCAAATAACTGAATATAAACATACAATTGGATTTCAAAATTTTGCCCAATGGAATTTATCTTTAATACAAATATCACTTTAAAGAAACTTCAATTTGCTTAAGTTTAAAATTTTATTTGAGTTTTTTGCCAAACACATTCTTGTATACCATAAGTTATGATACCGTATCAGATCTAGAATGTGGTTAACTTTAAGTGACCGAAAATGGTCCAGAACTAAATTAAATTGTATTTACAACAATAATGAATCAATTGTTTTTTTGTATTGAACTGAACGGAACACCAACACATAAACACTTTATCGAGCTAAATGAAACAATCAGTGCAGTGCGTAAGTGCACAGGAAAAAGCATATTTGCACCTTATGCTGTTGTTTTTGTTTGTTTTATGTAAACAGAACACATTGATAACAAAGACAATATTTAACACAAGTATTAACATTATTCAGCTATATATATATATATATACATGTATGATATTACACAACACTAAAACATAGCATTTATTCAATTATACATATATAGGATACAAGCAGTCTAAAACATTGAGATAATACAGTTTAATGTTTCTTTTTTCAATTAAAAGTAACATTCCCATCAAAGTTTTTATCCCATGTTAAAAATAAAAAATCTTGACTTTTTTATTTCCATTTTTATTGTAGTTTAATACGGGAACTAATTATGACGGTAAATTTAGTAATAAAAGCTAATAACTATATGGTGTACTGACCGAAAACTTGCAATCTTCCAAACAAACATCGGCTGCAAGAGTATTAAGTTTACAAAATTGGTAAAAAGTAAGAACCCACATATTCAATCAGATAAGTTAGTAGTTTAAAATTTAGTAGTTAGTAACTTTAATGACCAAATAGTAAGCACCTGCCTTCTTGACAAAAAAGTAGAGCAAAGCATCTACATTTCTGATCATTAAGTAAGTTTTATACAATACACAAAAAGGAGTTGTGTAAAAACTCTAATAGTCTAACTTGTTTTATTATAACGGCATGTAAGTGAAAAGTGTTAGCGCTGCGAGCGGGTGTGATTTGTCATCTCTGAAGTCCAGAGTTTTAGGGAAGAACTGTCAAGGGAAGATACAGAATAACATTAAGTTCAATATTTACATCTATCCAATCAAGCTAAGGTTAAAAAAGTTGATCAATCAATTCTAAAGACAAGTTACTTTGAAGATATATGCAGCCTGGTGTAATAAAACGTACCGCAAAATATCAGATGAAGAATTCCATGATCGAATATTAACATCTTTTTTCATAACAAAATTAAAATTAGATTTTGTCCAAATGAATGAATAAAAAAAATGATTTTAATGATAATTCAAGCATTTAAGTTTTTAATTTGACGAGTTAAGTCTCCATTAAATGAAGACTACTTAAGAGTTAATGTAGAAAAGCCATAGAGATTCTTAGTTCATAACAATTAAGTAATAGTAACTTGTTCTAGAAGCATGTTATACAAATTAGATATCATAATAATTAGAGTTTGAGATTTCGTCTAAGAGAAATACTTTTTTAATTGGATTTAAGTATATAAGAAGCAAAGTAACTTAATTTTGGCGCCTAATGAAATAATGAAAAAGGCACTGTTTCAATGAAACCTACTGTTTTTACTTATAACTTCGAGTTTGAACATATTAATTTAGGGAACATGAGTTCACAAAGCAATTACCCTGTTGTGAGCGTATTACAGATAAATACACAAAAAGCTATGTGCAAATAAATTTAATTTAAATAGTTTAAACAAAATATGGCATTAAACAATTCAAGTTAAAAGAGATCAATCTCCAAAACTAGGGGAAAATGAGATAATACTTAAGTCACAAACTCTTATATATTCTATTTTGATACACTTAAATATACTTACTTTGTATATAATGATATTTAAACGCACATTCGAGTTGATTATTCAGAAATAAGTTCAATCTTTACTAAGACTGATGCCTGTAATGTTGGACAAAATTGATGTTCCATCATCGTAAGACAAGCAAATACTTAACAGTCCTAATTAAAGCATGTCTTTAAACATTTAAGTAAGATTAATTACATAATGTATTAACTTAACATGGAATGTGTTGCTAATTAACGCCAAAGGGATGAAACTGTCAACAACGATCAACAAATTCAAATATTTGTTAAATACTTTATAGAAAGAATTATTAATCATGAAAATAGAATTATAATTGTTTCATTGCGTTATCAAAATCAGATGAAACAGATGCTTGCTAAAAGATAAACAAAACTGCAAAATAAAATATAATAACTTATTTTGTATCTTTGTTGGATAGTTCCTTGCATGTTACCAGATTTCCCCCGATATAAGACAATGTATAAACGAGGTAAAATACGTTTTAAAAAGAGAGTATTAAGAGAAAGTGTTATACAAATGAAGCTGTTTGTTTGTTTTGGTTATACGGCGCACCAACACAGAAAAGTCATATCGCGCCAAATAACGCAAATAACATTATTAGTTAATGCTTGCCGATATAATGCCAAATGTCAATGATACTAAACTAACAAAAACTGAACACAGTTTCATTTTATATAATCAATAAAAACTACAAGAGGACTACAGTCTATAGAATATATGCCAGTAAAGTATTTTAATGTAAAGACACGGATTAAAAGTATACTTAATGCAAAACTGTTCATTTCAAATAAAGGAATTCGAACATCCGCGAAATTTGATTGAAAAAAGCTGATAATTTTGCAACTATGTTTAAGGTTTTTTAAGAATACAATAGGTAAGGAAAACGCTATCAAAAAGCCCATTGCTTTAAAAGTGTATGGTGAAACTGAATTACACCAAAGTTTAAAACTTAACATAATTTAACAAAATAAATGCAAATCTTAAGTAAGTTTTTCTTAGATAAAACGGAACTGTGTTGTGTTGTTTTTTGCATTAAAAAGCTAACAATTAATTATACATTATTTATAGTTATATATAAATAATATCAAATAATAAACGTTATAATATAATGTCCTGATATGGTTATACATGTATATGCGTTAATTAAAATGCTTTACGGTGGAATAATTACAAAAGTATGAAGTACCAATAACACTTCCAATTGATGCTGGTTTTTATTTATTTCTTGATTATCTAATATTAGCTGAACATTTTTTTATACTCAAAGGCATAATAAGTGTCAATGTTGTTACTGTGGACTTTTGTTTTTATTAGTTTTAACTTATTTCACACTTTAAATGAATTATAAGTATGCGTACAGTAAATATGCTTAGGCAAAGAATGTCTACACAATTCATGGCCAATTTTGTGTAATGTTTATACCTAGATAATTTTGACATGCCAATACTATTAGCAATGAAGATATCAAACGTCTCGAGCATATAAGGAACATAATATGTCTTGTATTTTGTATTTGAGTTTAGTATATTGATAATGCTTCGACATGACATCAAATTTAAATAAGAAAATCCAGATCATAAAATAAACCCAGAACCAGAGAATACAGTGGTTAATAAAAAATATAAACTACATGATAGCATAAATAGGAGGTAGGCAAATGATATAGTTAAAATAAATAATATAATATTTCTGTACAAACGTTCTAAAAGCAAAATACAAGTATGAGTAAAAATGACTAGTTTATGTTTGCAATAATGTAAGTTAATTTAAGAAAAAGTTTTTTTGTATCAAACCAAATTAGGGAATTATTAAATGCTAGCTTAAATTTTATTTGATTTGAAAAACGATTGAATTATTCAGTGACTTATTAAAGTTCAAATATAATATTACAAAAATCATAACAAGATAACTGAACTTAAAATGAACTTGAAATTACGAAGTTGAATAAAAATGTCAGAGAATTACACTTCATAGACAATATGATGGCAAATTTTCTTTGAGTATTTTCCAACAAGTTCAATAAACTTTTTTATATTTTAACAGTCGAATAAGTATGTCATGTACATATTTCCATGAGGTATTTGATAAACAAAAGGAACAAATTGTCCTATAACAAATTAATATCAACAAATGCAACACATAGCTTGGAAAACGTGAAAAGTGGTAAGGGAGTATTATTATGTTATTACTAACAAGAAATAATTGGTAATGATTTTAAATCGCCAACCAGTGATTAATAAAACCAGAGCTGTACAAGTCATCTCATAAGCATTCCATTTACCATACATTTGATAGATAAATAACTATTCTGAAATTGTTTCATGCTTAGCAAATAATATGAAAATTTTGGACCTGATACTTTAAATACAGTTGTTGAACCCCGTTGTATATTTGACGACATTTACAACAGTTATCAAATATCCTGTCTGACTGACTATATTGTATTATAAAGAAAATTCAGAATTAATCTGATAGAATGGTAGAACGTTCAAATCGATAACATAATCAAAATTGCAATTTTCACTTACTCAATATCTGACACAGACAGGAAAAAACAATGATTGCAACAAGTTGCCTCGCACATAAAATGTCACGATTTTACATCAAAATAAAATTAAGTAGAGACAGAGAGTCCAGTCATGGTTACAATTATCAATTCCGGATTCAGACATTTCATAAAAATATAGGGGGGATTTCTCAAGTTGTTAAGTTTAAAATCAATTTTACATCACTATTTGAGCACAGGAAAAATAATGGTCTAAAGTATAGGGACACAGTTAAATATTAATTTTTAGACTCGTGAGTAGAAAAAAGGACCCATTCGTATATTTTTTTTCTTTCAGTTTTCCGGAATTTTAAAAAGTTGAATAAAATATACATAACATGATGCAGTATTCACAGTGTCAAGGTATATTCTAGAAAACTATCTAATGCACCATTAGGCATAAAAGCGATAAAACATTTTCAATTCTTTTTGTAGAATTTGTTTCCAATTAATGAGATAGGGATAACGAGTATACACCATAAAGTAATAAACGGTAAATACAGGCACACTACACTACAAACAACATTGTTACATCACTAAAACATCTACTGTATTCCGGACTTGGTCCCTTGGTTTTTGTATTCAAAATACAACTTCTTTGACTAATAATAAAAAAAGGCAAACATTCGTAATGTAATGATAAAATGGTACTTGCACACTTGGAGAGAAAAAAAACCCACTGCAATTATACTTATGTAGGGAGTATGTATAATACATGACATAGGCAGAGATAAAAGATTCTTAAACACTGTAACTTCATTTAACCTAACTTTGTAAAATAATTACCCTTTCTTATTCTCCAAAACAAAAGAAAATTACAATAGATAGGGTGTATTATCAACACAAATTATTCAGTAAATGTATGTATTTAACAGTTATAATACTTAAATGGTTTTCAATTGCTTATTAAAGTTAATTTTGCCTTTTATTCAAATAATTCTAAGAATGTCGAAAATAACCACAGGCTGTTTGTAAAATATAGTTCCAAAACAAAACAAAAAAATGTATGATATTTTTCCAATATCAAATTTCATTTCATAACTACCAAGCTATGAAAACGCCAATTCATGGTGAAAGTATACTGTTAATATTAAATATTAAAATCTAAACACTAAACGCCATATACGTAGTATGTTGAGATCAAATCACTAGAAGTTTATACAACCATACTGTTGTTTAAGCCATGTAGTTATTGACAATGGTTCCGATAGTTCTATAGTTTATAATAAGACTTACATTTTACAGTCGAAGAAGGTCATTAAACATAAAGGCTGTGATATTTATTGAATTACTTCATCTTTATCGATTTAAGTTACAACCATTGTAAGAAGACACTTAGAGTTCTGTCTATATTTAAACAAAAATGGCAAATATTTAAATAAGACAAGTCACTGGCCAATAATAAACGGTGGCTAAAACAAAATATGAAAAAGTAACAAAATTGACAATCACGATGCTTATTAAGATGAATATTCTAATAGTTATATACGAGTTAAATTACCTAAAATCCAATTCATGTCCAAGAAAAGAAAGCACGTGTCACACAACTACAGATGGTGCGCTTTAATGGTATATTAGTACATAAATACTTTTTCATATATGGGTACTTTACAACAGTACATTCTATTTATATATATAACTTGCCAAAAATTGAAAAATACACACACAAAAATAACAATAAAAATATTGTTGACACACTTATTTGCAAAAATATTGAATTAGATAATCTTATACAAGGATATGGAAAAAATGAGAAAAAAACATTTTCCGCACAAAGTTTACAAAACTGACAAGCTTCATATTTCCCAAACATATCAAGATATTCTATAATTTACAAATCATAGCTTTATATTATTTAAAAAAAACATTTTAAAGTACGTCTTTCCGTATAAAAATTGAAAACCACATATTTTTATTATAACTGTTCATTGCCAATCTTACCTATCGCGCTGCTTATAACAGCAATTTATTGATTTAGCATCAACAATAGATGCCCTTCTTTCATCCCTCACTTAAAGCAGTCCTTTATCGTGAAATGTAAAAATCATGAAATACATCTTTCATAACGCGTGAAATATCAATTGTCTTCATTCATAATTCAGATGTATCAGTTCAGTCTTTTTTCAAAACGACAATGAAAATGTGAGCTTAAGGATTAGAGTAAATATAAAATAATTAAAAATGAGACTTTCTGAATTGTTTAAATCACATTGACATCAAAATATTATCATTTTTAATGAGGGTGAATCAATAAGTTCACTCTTGCGGCTTCTCACTAGGGGCTTTGTCTTCAGTAGCCGGCGCTTCAGTTTTTTCTGGTTCTGCAGGAGCCTATAAAAAAAAAATAAGTATTACAGTTTTACTCAAAAGTATTGAAAACCATGAAACAGTAGCCTATACGATGTTTCGCTTTTGAAGGTGACAAGACTATAACCCCGGAACAATTTGGTCATTTGAATTAGAACGGTCACACATGAGTCGGATTCCACCATTAACATGCTTTGCAAATACATGTATCTATTACTCGCTTCATTGCGCAATACAACAAATTATGGTAGAACAGACAAAAGAAATGTAACAAAAATAGTATGAAAACTGAATAAATGCTATAACAGTATTTGTTTATAAAAAAAAAGAATAAATTATTTCAGGTAATTAAGCGCAACTCCTGAGTTCTAACCACAAGAAACTCCAACTAGTAAAACCAACTGGAAGATGGATATAAGCTTCGTACATGAATGTGTAAGCGGATCAATTTTGTGTTCGTTGATAATGCTAGTTTCAAAACATATTCGTGCATATATTTTTACAAAATTAAAGGACTATGATGCGAGTAAAAATTGAAAAATTACCGTGATGATCGTTCTTGAGTTATCATTACCTTTAATTTCTTGAGTTTGGTATTTAATCAATTATTTATTTTCATTATTTTTTTATCTACCCCATATCTAGAACAAGTAAAACAAAGTATTGAGCGGGCGGACCCTAATACAATTATTAATCAATAAATTTAGGCATGATACTGATCTGAAGTGACTTAAATTTTTCAACTAAATAAGTTTTGAGCATACCTCTTCTTGTTTTGGAGGTTCAGTATTATTTTCTGCAGGTTTAGCTGGCTCTTTGTCTTCTGGTTCCAATTCTCCTTCAGGTTTTTCTGGTTTAGTTTCCCTGTTAACACATAAAACAACACTTTATTTTACAATATACAACATATTTAGAGCAGATAGATGCTGCACATCTAACATAATCATTTTCGCCATGGTATGAGCAGTTATTCGTTAGTACTACTTGCATTACTTGAACGTATTTATAAAACATCAGTGCCTCATTGTATTTGTAGAAGTTTCCGAAACTATATTAGTGTTTCAAGCATTCTAACGACCATCTTCTTTCTGTATAGCATGGAAGTACAAACAAACTCCCCCGCAACAGTTACTTCCCCTTGTTTACAAATAACCATTGCTACTACAAGAAACTTCAACCGTTTGAAAGCCGATAATACGTGTTCAAGTTTTGTTTTAAAAATTTAGTTTATTCCATACATTTAGTCTGTTTTACATAATCATTATGTTTAATGCACAAAATTGTCAAAGATGAATATTAATAGTTTCTAAAAAACAAGAAGAAAATGATTGTTTATTGTCATCTAAAACATGTTCGTAGTTAAGTAATCACAAACAATGCTAGACACGAGCTTTTAATTGTGTGAATTATTCAAGGAATTGCTAAATCTGGAGTGTATTTGCATTTTACCATATACATGTATTCGGTATTATAAATCATAAAAAGCATTGGTCAACATTTCAGTTTATTTTTTTTAATCTAAGGGTTGGTAATTCAGGCTATACTTATAAAAGTTCGATACATTTCGTCACCGACCCAGGTGTAATGGATATTTTTAATCAATTAAACTTGATAAAACTTTTGCGCACGAATCTCATAAAGGACATGTTAAAACTGAATATTGATTTTTTGTTAGAAAACTTAAACAAACGCTCCGCTGGGCGGGGCATGATACGCCCGTGTGCAGTCCATGCTGTGTTTTATCTCATATGAAGTCCATGTGAACATGACTAATGACCAGGGATCTCAAAATAGGTCACATCCTTAACTGGAGGGCTATCTATCCAAAGCAAAGATTTTGAGAACCTAGATACAGCCGTGGTTGAGTTATCACAGGCACAAAGTTTTCCCATATGAACTTCCAGTGACCTTGACCCTGGGGCTTCAGACACATGGGCTACTCTCACATAAAATTTGGTGAACCTAGATAAAGTGGTTGTTGAGTTATTGTCCGGACAAGGTTTTCTCATATGATGTCTCTGTGACCTTGACCTTTGACCCTGGGGCCCCAGATCACATCCTTGACACATGGGCTAATCTCACATTAAATTTAGTGAACATAGGTACAGTGGTTGTTGAGTAATCCTCCGGACAAGGTTATTACATATGATGTCCCTGTAACCTTGACCTTTGACCCTGAAATCCCAAAACAAATAGGGCACATCCTTGACACATGGACTACTCTCACATAAAATTTGGTGAACCTAGGTAATGTGGTTGTTGAGTTATTGTCCGGACAAGGTTTTTCCATATTATGTCCCTGTGACCTTGACCTTTGACCCTGGGGCCCAAAATCACATCCTTGACACATGGGCTACTCTCACATAAAATTTGGTGAACCTAGGTACAGTGGTTGTTGAGTTATTTGTCCGGACAAGGTTTTTCCATCTGATGCCCCTGTGACCTTGACCTTTAACCCAATGGGCCCCAAAAACCAATAGGGCACTTCCTTGACACATGGGCTATTCTCACATAAAATTTGTTGAACCTAGGTACAGTTGTTGTTGAGTTAATGTCCGGACAAGGTTTTCATATTTTAAGTCCCAGTGACCTTGACCTTTGACCCTTGGATTTCAAATTCAATAGGGAAACCTCTCTACACAAGGGCTATCCACACATAAAATTTGAGGAACCTAAGTACATCCTTTTTTGAGTTATCATCCGGACAAGCAATTGTCCACGGACGGACAGATAGCCAGACGGACAGCATCATAATATAATACGTCCGTTTTTTTTTCAAAACGGGCGTATAAAAAGAATTAAAACTAGAATAGCAAGCATTTCTAACAAAAAATCAAATCTTGATTCAAGTGTTAGCTTGCAAATTCTAATGCAAAATTATACACATTCTTGACGTATCTTTTACATATAACATATACCTACCCTTCATCAATTGTATCAACTTTTTGTTCTTCTGATAGCAATGGAGCTTTCTTATCACTGTAAAAAGATGTATCATAAATGTATTTTATCAATGATTTAATGCAACTCAAACTAATGCCGAGAAGCAAGAAAAGGAATGAACAACACACCAACAAAAGACAAGACTGGCGCATTATACATGTTTAAATCAGTTATAAGTTCTAGCTAGGAGATATTGTTTCCTTCGATTTTGACAATATAATGCAAATACATGTGTCTACACTTTACTGGTATATTGATTTTTATATTGTAATACCACTAAACTTAAAGAGAAGCTAAATACAAGGAATTAAGGAAGCATCCATTTTAATTGCACCTATTAAAGAGTAAAATAATCACTTTCAAGGTCCATCAAATAGAGAACAATAAGCGTTAAGCCTCTTACTCAAGGACATAAGAAGGTCTGAGACATATTTAGTAAGTAGTGTATAAACAACTCTATAAATAACTGTGATTTCGTTCAGATCCTAGTTTGATATGTGAGATATGCTGATATGGGTGTTGTTTTTGTATGTTTAAGTGGTAAAGCATACTTGAAAATGACACTTCTTTATAATGAAAGTGATAGGAATGACTAAAATACTCGTTTTAAGCTTTTGGTATAATCATGCGTAGACTTATGTCACTCTTCTATTATTATTTCTGAACATAAAACATATACTCATCAAAACAAGCAGCCAAGGTCAGATGTTTCAGCGACATGACAACACTGAGAGTATTGATTGTACGTTAGTATGAACAATATGGACAGAAAAATACAATAAAAGTATTCCCTACAGACTAAGCCAAATCTCTTTTTCTAGATATTTACTAGCAATACTTCTCTGATATAACCTATCTTAGATGATTTAATGGTGATGAGTTAATTAGATGAGTTACGGTTATACTGCATATGTGTCTAGTTTATGGTAGCTATAATTATCATCTTAAGATAAGTGTCAAAAGGTCGTATCTGAAGGCATTTAAAGTGGTTACATCACAATAGCCAGGATGTGATGACATGTAAATACAAAAGAATGGACACAGATACTGATGAGTTATGAAAGATATTATAACAAATCATAACAAGTTTAACAATCGGATGAATAGCACGATTTATTTACTTTTCACCACAATTTATGACGTGACAAAAGTTTTAGAAATTGATCCATTGCTACAGAACATTCCTTATTAGAATTATAATGTAAGCTACAGGAACAGCGATCACACAACACTTTCAAAGCAAGTGCAATTTCTTAAACGTTCCTGTTAGAATTCAAAACACTTTGCGTTGAATCGATAGTTATATACGTCTACTTACTCATCAATAGTTTCTGCTAGCTCTCCTTCTTCTGCAGCTTTCACTTCTTCAGTTAATTCATCTTTCTTGGCTCTTGATAAATATAAAAGGTAAAGGTATAGAACATGGAATAAAGGGACATATGAAAACAACAAATTATAAGTATAAATACTCGCATAAAGAAATTCAGACTTTTCTCAGTGCTTCAAAATTTATCCAGCACCTTATGATATCAAGCAAGAAACAGTTAATTGTTTGAAGAACTGAAGGATCAGACAGTAAAATTCGGATTCATTAATTAGATAAAGCTGCCTTGGACTGATAATCTCTATGAACTAGGAGATAAGAACATACGAGCAAGTGTTTAATTTTACTTGTAATGTCAGTTAAACAAAATATCTAAATTCAATTTCAATAAAACAACAAACAATCTAAACATTAATATAAAACCCCAAATAATTGAAGTTATCTTTATATTTCAATTCAAATTCAACGTCTACTTTCAAATTTTGACAAATAAATGACAAGAGCTTGTCAAATTGTTGAAATCCTAATATAATTAGAATTGGATTTTTCACCTCAATGTGAAAGCAACTGTAAGAATTAAATCATATCAAGGAAATTCACAGAAACATTATGCTGTTTCATCAATCAAGAATTACATCAACCATTATATTGTCTTTTCTTGATTTCAATTGTAGATAAGTATTCAGAAGTTTGTAAAAACGGAGATACAATGAAAATAACAGTCATTGAGATATAATTACATTCATCAACTCAATTATCTAAAAATCTAGGTGATATTATTACAAACACAAGTAACACTTAATACTATCTAAGTACTCGTAACTTAAAAATCTTGCCTTTGTTCACCACAAGTAAGCATGATACCTCCAGCAGACTGACTGGTTTCTTTAATTTAACAGATATAATAACTATTTTTAATATATGTAATTCAGAAACATATTACAAGAAAACAGTCAAAACACTCCTGATATTTCATAAAGAAGCATTGAATGATCAAATAAAAGGCTGAAGAATTGCCAAGATTACTTGATAATAATTTTTCATGATCTATGTCATTAGCATTACAGAAAGGTTACACCGTGTAATCAAATTGACTTTGAAGTATTGAAAGGTGTTAGGTAATCAGTCTAGTTAAATATCTTACAGGTTTTCAACATCTTCTGTTTTTGCCACAGCATATCCTTCCTCTCTACCTCCACCAACTTTTTCTCTTATACTCATCAATACTCCACAGTTATTCTTGAAGTAACATGTTAAATCAACGATAATAAACAATACAAAGAATACACCAATGGCGATACCAATAATCGCTCCTGTTGATAATCCTTCATTTCTTCCTATAATGGCATAACATAAAAATGATAATAATTACAAGCACATCTTAGTGGTTGTACATTGGGCATGACATACAATATAGAGCAATCTAAACAAATCTAAACAACTAGAAATCTTGAGTCTATTCAAGCGAGTTTCTCTCTCCTATTTTGGAAAAGTAAAAGCATCTTTGAATCAAACACCTTCAAAATCTAACTAATTAGTGAAGGCTTAGTTGTAGATGTCTTAAGGTGCTACGCTCAAAGATTTTGGATAGATGCATAAAAAATTGCCAACATCAAACTATTTCATTAGTACAAGTAAATACCACGCAATATTAATTCAAAACATCATTTAAATTGTTTTTATAAAGACAAGGAACATTGCTTAAGTTCAATTACGTATACCCGCGTTTCATTAAAACTTGATTAAAAGGGTATAAAAAGACAATTCAATTCAAACTAATTGCAACTTCAAGGTCGCTTTTATTTAAAAATCAGAATTATAAATTAGTTTATTTATTTCACATTTAACAAGAACTACGTATATGATATTAATCAAATTCAATAGTATTCATTTATCAACCAATTTTATCACATTCTGAACTCAGGCACTCTGACATTGCAAAAGTACATATCATTCAACATTTCATAAATGCATCCACTAGTTCAGAGAAACCAGATTTAACTTTCAGAAATTTCAGAAAAATAGCCAAACTGTCAAAATCAAATCATTACAATATGACAAAATATTCTTCGAGGGAAGAGGATATGACATCAATTTGACATTTCACAAGACTTTACCAGACAGAGATGCATTTATATCACAAGGAGATAGTCGGCTCTCTACGTCATGATAAAATTGGTACACACTCATTTTTGTAGATAAGCATTGAACTGGCACACATAATTTCTATTTTAACTTATAATTAGTTCATTTATACTTGCTTTCACTTTAATAAAATGAACAAAATATTTCTTTGAAATAGTTTACACGTTTTACAAAGAGTTTTAAAGATTGTTTCATTTAAAAAAAAATTAGAATATAAATTAAGAATACCAGGTTAATACTTATTGACAATAAAGGGTAAGCAATCTAAACAGGCGGAAGTATACAATATATAAACAAACAATATATACTTGCCTTCAAGACATCAATGTCAGCGAATATCACAACAAGGTATTTCAAACAACATTACAAAAGTGATAACAACATACAGCATTCAATTACAACAACATAGTGCAAGATTGTCTACAACACGATGCTCTAATGAAGAAATAAACTGTTGGAAATAAAGGAAAATATAAAAATGAACATGCATGAAAAATATATAACAATCATAATGCACGTGTGTATTAGTAAAGGAAGAATCGTTCACAATGTGTACAAACAAGACAATTGACCTTACGCCAGAATACCTATGCTCCGCCCACCGATACACGTGGTACATTGTCCGACATTATCAGGGATTAATCTATGTCCTTTACCATTAACTATGTTTTGAAAGTATCAGGTTCAAATGCATGCTATTTACATACTTGTCATCCGAATTTGATAAACTTAATATTTTTGAAAAGGGAATTGTCTCATCTATCAAGTGATACAATATTTATGAATATCCATTCATAAATATTCAAATTGAATGCGAGTCCATTTGCTCCAACAAAAAAAATATACGCACAAAGAATGAGCAAGTTGAAAGAATACACTTAAATTTGAACGCTGGTAATAGTCGTTTGAATGTACGGATTTTAAACAGTAAAACATGCAAAAAATATTACATTACGTTAGCTATCAAATGATGTAGAGTTAATTAAAATATATTGAGAAATAAAAAAGTTAAGGGATGGATATTAGGGGCTATCTAGACGGAGTTGTGTTCAAATACATGCATATCATTTACGAGATATCAAATTTCCTAAATATTAATTTGTCTGACAATGGCATTGTCATAACTTTTAAATGATTCCCTTTTTTTATAATATCCATTGATATATATTAAAAATAAAGGTAGGTTCATTTGCTCCAACAAAAACATTATATGCGCAAAAATTATCAAAGAACGCATCTCACATTGAACGTTTGTAGAAATCCTTTATAAATCAGAAAACTGTTGGATACACACGAAAACAACTTTATATACATGTAATCCTTAAAATGGTGTATAGGTGATAAAATATGCTGAGAAATAAAAAGTTAAGGGGTAGGTCCAAATATCTTTGTGGTACATTTTGGGGGTAAACATGCATGAAAAATGTAATTTTCAACCTGAATTATTACATACTTGTATTTATTGTCGTCAAATTATTATGTAGTTTATACTTTTATCACAGTATTTATAGATCCCATGTGTACATATTTTGACCATTCCAATTTGTTTTATTGAGTTTATTTTGTAACTTTCACTGAGAACCCTATATAACTGTACATAGGGTCCATGCTAACACATAAGAAATTCGATGTCCGTCAAGACCAGATGTCGGACAAAATGGCGGCCGATAAGCCGCTTATCTTAGATAAGCATCAGGGTATCAAATGCTGGACGCTGATTGGCTAAAAGGAGCTGTCAATCAAATTCTGGCGTAAGGTCAATTAATTAATGGGGGAATATAATATCAGAACAGGAAAAGTTAATTTATGTTATCATGATAACGGAATGATTAAAAATGTCTATGATTTCTGGCTATCAAGACTAACAATTGTCTTACATAAACAAACACTTCTCGATCATCAAGATCGACTTATCAATGTAGAAAAACATTGAAGCGATCCTACCAATTAGTTTTTTGCAAGGCCATAAACATGCATTACCACTTCTGTAAATCATAATCATACATTTATTTTTGTAGCTGCATAATGTTTAAATCAATGATTGGCAAAACACGGTTATTCTATTACGCATGTCCAACAAATGCTATCGTCCCTTCGATTTCAGTTGTTGCATAATAAAACATAGTTTATTAATCAATATTAGCAATGAAAAGCAATCATTTTCGCTACCGTGTCTCACGTTGAACGAGAATAATGATGAAACTTTATTAGAATTGAGGAAATATTACCCTGACTAATTGCTGCAAAAAACAAGACACATTGATTTGGTAACAGATACTCTTGTTGTAAAACTAAACTTTCTTTGTTTTATTTTCATTTCGATGTCTTTGATATTTTATACTTAATCATCAGAGAATAGTTTTACAGTTTAATATTAACCTTTTTATGCAAACGTTACCAACGTTACCATTTTCACTCATCATCGAAGCAAAACTTAAATGGATAAAGTAAAGCTTTGTTCTATATTACAGAGCTGTGATTAGAAACATTAAATAACATTTGTAAATGTTTCTTTGCACGGGGACGTTCTTTTTACTTCAATTATGTTATTGTTGTTTCTTTATGTTTTTTTTTGTGTAAGTACAATTTTTTCTTCCAGTCTGTGATGTAAGAGCTTTAAAAATATAAATGGATATCACATAATGTTATTGTTGCCTCAACATACAGATTTATAACTGCTTTGTCTCTTGAAAACATAGCCCTTAAGTAGGCCTTTCTTATATAAGTTTCTATGAGGTCAAGTCAGGATTATAATGTCAGATTTTTTGCATAAAAGTTATCATTCATCAACTTACAATTATCATCAAAAGCTTATTTTGAACTGACATGCAAACAGACCATCTCTGTCTCCATTCTGACAGTTAACCCTAATGCAATACATTGAAATTATTTCATTACCTCCAACAAAGGCATTCACTCCCATTAGCATTGTGCAAAGTCGTGTTCTAGTGCAGTTAGCCACACGAACAATGGTCCAAAAATAGTATTGTATTCAATAATGCATTTGAAATACAATACATTTAATTACACTTCACACTATTATGTGGCTGTATATAACAGTAGTAATGGCTTTTATGTGTATATAGATCTTCATACATTAGGGATTTACAATGTATGTTCAGCTTAATTTAATTAAATATGACAAAATTATAGGGCTGATATACTTACTAACAAATGGATTAGATTTATGTTCATGAGAAAGAAGTACAAATGTGATGGCACAAAAATATGATGTTCCATACAGAAAATATCAGTTGTTTTCTGATATCAAGTTCAAAACTAATTTTCTGTTTAATATTTTGTCTATTGGCGCAAGAAATTGATCAGAAAATGGGAACATTTATAGATTTGACTTTGGGTGATATTTCATAATGTCATGTCGAAACAATGCTTTTCTTAAAATACGTTCAAAATATATGGCTTTACGTGTTTCATATACGCTAGAGACTTTTAATACCTTAATGTGTAGTATAACCATGGCTAAACTATCCATGAATTAAAAATTGAATATTATCTTCATGTAATACATGAGCATTCATTGTATATTTTTTATGCATACAAATAATGCATTTTGAGCTCTAACAATGATTTTAAACTAAGCAGTTACATAATTGTTCATAAATCTACGTTAAATTAGCAGAAATTTCAGTTGCTGTATGTTTTCACATACCGTTCTACGTTTATAAGAGAATCAAAATAAATCAAATAAATCCCAGACGAAATCAAAATGGGTCAAGCCTGTTATATGTAATTTAATATTAGAAAGAGTTGTGTACTGGTAAAAAAGAATTATGACAAAATGGAAAATGGTAATAAATTGTTTACAGGAAATGCAACTAGTCATTTGGTCATCCGATACCCAAATTCAGACATTACATCAATTAAGGCTTAAGCGCATGACGTAAAACGAAATATAAAAACATGTGTGTTTCATAATGGTTAAGGTGAGCTAATACAAATATAAATAAGGAAAAAAACACGAGGTACTTACTGATAGATCATACAACATTGCATATACATGTATATCTTGAAGCAATCAGAAGGAGACATTGTACAATATTATAACAAACTGAAAACAACATCTAGAACAATATCATGCAAAATGTGAATCTGGGAGTATAACAATCTCTTTGATAATAATAAGAAAACATTTTTATTTATACATTATAAGACAATGACTGGTTTACAGCCACAAACGAATAATATTAAATTGAATGCTAAAGAGTATTTGTATTTCTTCACAGATGATAGTACTGAAATGAAAACATTCGTTTTAGCTGGTAACTCACCTACCAATGCCTTTAAATCAACCATTTGGTAGCTAAAATGGAACCTGCACATATCTGAGTAGTTGTTCTATAACGTGTGTGTGGGTGTTGTTAAAAATCCTAAGAACATATAAATGTTTCTTCAGTATTATAAGTTTGATTTGCAGTCATTTCAGCTGATCATATGATGAAATTTCAACCCCTTAACTCGAACACAACTCAGCAAGACACATTACTATCGGAATCATGTTTATTCTATAAAATATATTGTTTATCTAACCTCATGAACATAAATACAATGTGGTACCAGTTAAAGATACGACCATTTTCACGATCAATGTTATTATTGGCATAATGCCATTATTTTGCAGGCAACCATTCTGTTTAATTTGTCCCAGTCATGAGACAACCAAATTTGTAGGAAAACAGAATATGGGTCTCGATGAAAGGACTTTTATTACCCGTATCTATAAAACCACATTAGTTGAACTCAATATTATGTGCAGTGTATAGTACATAATTCTGTCAGAAGGCTTAAACCTGGAAATCTTCCTTAAACATCCGTTTTGGTTTTAGATGTGAAGGTAATCAAGCCACAGCATACATTCAACATTGTTGTCTAAAGACTAACATAATTCTAGATTGTGGAAAACAAGAAATAACACAAGATTTTTCTTTCAAAAGAAATTTATATTTACGAAAACATTGATCATTTTTACAACATCTGTGCAAGTGTTTACAAATATTACATATAAATATTTCCATAGCATCAGATTTAAGGAAATAAATACAAATAAATCTGTGAGCTAATGCTCACTAGTGATACCCCCGCCAAAATCTAAAAATATGCGACAAACAGGAAGTAGATGAGTAAGGAGCATGAAATCGCTTTACACCACATGGGACTATAGGATGAAGCAATATGCAAAGTTTCAGGCTGCTGCATGGTATAGTTGCTGAGAAAACTGTGACGGAAATTTTGTAACGGACGGACGGACGGACGGACGGACGGACGGACGGACGCACGCACGGACAAGGGTAAAACAGTATACCCCCCTCTTCTTCGAAGCGGGGGTATAAAAATGTAAAAGGAAATTTTCCTATTTCTGTTGCTATGGTAATGAAACATTTTTCCGAGCACTATGAAGGGTTATAGTATATTTTACACTGACGTTAATATAAAGCAAGTTAATTCAGTCACAACATGATAAATATTATAATGAATAATATATACTTAAATAAAAAATCTTGGAAAAAAACAGCACTTTGTCTGCAGTCCAAATCTGTAGTCTTATCATATAGCTAAGTTGACAAAAACAAGTTCAATGGATTTCTGGCTTTAATTGAGGAAATATGTAAAACAACATAAACATTTTTCGATGAAGAATGGGTAGTTTTTTTCTCTAATGTCTAACACTATGGTTTCAAACAATGAGTTACCTATTTAATCAAGGACAAAACAAATATCTAAGTAATTAAAAGTATTGAACATTTGAGTACATAAATCGATTGAAATTCAAAACTAAATCAAAGACAGCAAAAAATAGGCTGAATTTATTACGTCATATTTCATAGTCTTAATCATATTTGTTTATTTCATAGGGCACCAAAATAGCAAAAACAGAACCTTAGCATCTTTTATAAGAACTTCAAATATTGCATGAGATGCATCTACGAAATATTTTATTATCAATATCTTACTGAGGCAAATTTGAAATGCATGTTTTATAAAATTAATTCCGAATTCTAAATGTCAATTTAATACCAAAGAGTCTAGTAATATTCACCACAAATGTCAAGTCAATAATACTTCTGAGAACAAATTATCAATAGAACTCATCTGGAAGCTTCTACTGGCAATAGACACGAAGTGGGACGTAATTCTTTTAAAGAATATCGACATTTATGTCATTGCTCGGAATTGTCGGAAAGTCAATATTTAGGCTTAATATCAGAAAAGTTCTAAGAAAGTGATCAATATTAATAAGGTGTAGGAGACAGTCAATGTTTGCTGTACAAATTACAAATAAAAGACTATCTACATGAAAGACTCGCAATTTCCTGAAGACAGACTTTATAAGAAGATTTAAGAAATTCGTTTATCCATTGTGATTAAGCCAGTATGGAATTTTATTGATATTGTAAACATTATCTTTTGAAACCTAAGATATACTGGCTGGTTCTTGACATGAGCAAACACATAATCTTTATATTGAATTCAACATTTGAAGTTCCATACTAATTAATGTTTAATTAAATATCAAGCTATATTCAGTGGCATGATTAAACCCAACTCAAATGTTCTAAGTTATGTCAGATACAAATATCTCATTATTGGACACACACGTTTTTATATGTGATATAAATGGTACCTTAAAAAATCGCCACACTAGCTAAAACTTCGGTCTCTGGTATTATTTTTGGTAAGGTCTGCCTTTCTGATTCGACATACGTAATAACTAAATTGAGCAACTCATTAAAGATTGTAATAAATGCACCTATGAAACCACTGACCATTTCTTATGTATAAAACTGCATTTGTCTTCATTGGTAATAAACAAATTTGGCAAAATACTTAATTTTCATCAAGATATTTCACATTTAATATCAACAATTTGTAAAAAAAAACTAATAAAAAAACGTAAAAACTCTAACATTGCTAAACCTAGCAAGGAAAAAGGTGTATGAATATAAACAATAAACTAATTGTGCATACAAAAAAACTTAGACATATCACTTAAGGTGATTATACCCCAACAAATATCATGATGTAATGACACAGTTTGGAACTTATAGAACTTGATCAGTACTTAAGCATGTCCCATCAGTGCAACGAAACTGCTTTAATCCATTCCTTAACAAGTTTTGATCCAAAAACAAAATCAATGAACCAACCATTTCAACCAACAAGCTCACTTCTATATGCCCCGTAACCGTCATTACAGGGGTTTAAGTTAACATGAATCATATAATGATTAGTACAATAATTGAAATATTCATCATCTGAATATACAATAGCGTTAATAGGTAGGTGGTAAGGGGATGATTTCTTAAGATAATTCTACGATTCCCTCACAGTCAGACAAACAGACGACATACAGACATAAAGGCATTACTAGACACCTGACACTTATAAGCATGAAAAAAATGTGAAAATTATACACAAAAATGATGTAATATACAAATGTATGAAAAACATGACAAATAAAAAATTGCTGAACAAAACAAGAAAAAACATACTTGAAATAGGCCTTTTTATTTCAGATAAAATATGACACAGAAAGAAAAATCTGCATTGCAAAAGTTTTGGTACTTTACAAAGTTTTATTGCACATCATGAACACCATCCGTATTTTGTGTCTTTTAAAACATTTATAAATTTTCAGAAAACAGATTTTTGGAATGGACCGTTTTTAGAACATTCCTTTATTTATTAATCTGGAAACTACTCAGATTTTACAATGATTCAATATCTTACTGATGTTTAGGTATTTCTTTTTCAACTACGTGTACTTTATAAGCCAATTTACTTTTTAGCACAACTACAGTCTTGTTTTCGCTAACCTTTCGGAAGACAATTTTCACACTTAAGACTACGGCCACCAAGATCACGAAGATCAGGCAACAGTAACCTAAACTATCAAGCTACAAACCAATACTTTACAATCAATAAGTATGAAAAATTAATAAGTATAACGAACGTTTAAACAGCTAAATAAAAAAAACTAAATTGAATAATAGTTCAAATACAAACATAATCAGATTAGGTTTCGCTTTTTCCTTCACAAAAATAATTGCAAACATGTATTTAGAAGTGTTAATTGAAAATTGTTTAGTTAAAAAATACTAAATTATTCAGTTATTAAGTTCAATAAGACTGCAAAATTGAAGAAAAAAGAAAAACAAATAAAATTAATCTTAAGTAATTACAAAAAAAGTAGAAAAACAATGTAATTCCAGATATACACTTAAACAGGATAAAATGTTAAACATGTAAAATACACAAAACGTTTACTTTTCAAAATCAATATAATCAGCCAAAAAACTGATATAATACAACAAATATACATTAGTACATACTGACATAACACCATTAAGCAATTAGTTAATATACATTGAAAATAGTCAGTTACAAAAAAAAACGTTACTCATGAAGAATCAATAAAAAGCAGATTTTATATAATACTGTCCATCCACAAAAAGCAGTAAGTTATGTTGTAATGTTTAAAAAATACTTATATAATTAAAATTTCACATAATTATTTCTTGGTCATAAAGTGTGCCTTTAATTGAAACCTATTTCAAAAAACGCTATTGAGCTCAGTTGTGAGTTTTGTTCCATATACATTTCACATTTTTCAAATTTATTAATTTTCAATTAATTATTATATCAGTAATTATTACGATATGAATGAATTTGAAGATATAAAAAGCTTCATATCAAAACAAAATTATCTTTTACAGAACCGATTCTTTGGTATTTTTTTATTTCCTGATTACAATAATTTCAAGGAGATTTACGAGTACACATCATTTGCCCTATAACCATTTCATTCATTCAAAATGTTATATTATAAAATCTATCTCTACAAGTTAAAGAAAAACAGACTGAGGCAAACATTAAACTGCATAGAATAGTTCTAGAGGCAATTATGGGCCCTGCAAGGTATCTAGAGGCATTTATGAGGCCCTGCATTTATATCAAATATTAACTTTAAATACACATCAGGGATAACGGGCATAAAAACCAATTTACATAGTATATGAACCATGCAAGTCTGTTGAATGTTTAAAGTAAGGTAAATTGACAGCGCTGATCTTTCATTACAAATACAAAAAAAAATATTTCAAAAATATTATGCAGTTAAAACAAAATTCTAATGCATGAGCCAAAGTAGACTTCAAATGAACTGCAGCATTTCAGAAATGCAAGTTCAGTTATATTTTAGTTTTCCTTGACAAAAGAGAATCGATGACAGACTGTAATATTTTTTGTATAATTTTCAGAATCTTTAATTGAAAACTACAAAACAAAATAATACAATTTGCCCACATATCAACCCATATCAAAACTGGAGATAAATTGGAGTAGTATTGATGTTTCAACCACTCTTATTCGTACATATTTTCGAAGATTATATAATTGATCTAATAAGTCAATAGTTCGGATGAAAAACTTGTCGAACATTTGGGTTATAAATGTCAAAACATAGAAGTGCAAAATTTCGACAAAGGGCAATGCTAGATTTATAACAAAAACAATTGTACATAAATAACTAATTGAAAACACTAATCCTCCAGCGGAGTGGAATGTTTCGTAACTCTATGGGTATGATACTATAATCAAAATATAAAATGTAACAAAAGGAGATAGTCTACCTACGATTTCAAAAAAACCCTCTAGAAAATGAAAGCGTAGGACATTTTTGTTAATGCAAATCTAATAGTTGATTCATGTAGCTGGATGCCTCCCTGGTATCGTACGGGGGGTGTATAAAATCTAAGTCGCGTTTAAGTCCGTAATTTAGGTCAAAGGTCAACTAGGTCCATTTATTTTTTATTGGACCCTATGCTCTTTATACTGACATTTCAAGAAATTTAATCGGTAAAGTGGAGAGTTTCTTTGTTGAAAACTAATGTATTATGATTAAACTTTATTTCTATGAAAAAAATGGAGTGTTTGAATGCATGATTACTTCCCTTTTTAGCATTTTTGTCGCGAAAATAGGTGACAATAACAAAATCGTCTACAATAGTTTAACTAGTAAATCTACGTTTAGTGTTTATGCTTTAAATCTACTTGAATTGTGATTAGTGATGCTTCATGACCTTTTTAACAGACATTTCATATTCGATAGGGTTAAAACAATGTCACAGTTGTGTAAAATTAAGGGCGAGTGGTATAACTGTTTTTAAAGATTTTTTGACAAATTTGGAAAACTTTTGAAAAGGCAGTTCATTATTCAATTCACGTTGCTAGATGACTTACTAAACCACATAAAGAATGTTTAAAACCTATTTTTTGATAAAAATGTATTATTTAGGTCAAAGGTCATCATAGTGCATTTTCTTATTATTGAAGCTACGTGATCATTGTACAGTATATTATTGGCAAAAAGTCAACAAAATTTATGATAGAACACTTTTAAAATACTTTCAAATTGTTCTGATATTTTTAAATGCGTCTGGTGTCATGATAACTTCCCTTTATGTAATGTTTGTCGCGTAAATAGGTAAAAATACAGCTCCCATCATTTAGCTCAGTGGGTAGCTTGTTAGTCTGCTGATCGCGAGGTTTTTTATTTCTATTCCTGGGCAAAGCATACTTTCATGGAGTTTGTTAATGAAATGATTTCTATGAAAATTCTCCCTCCTACCACTTATCTTTAATTATGTCAGTCACTGACGAAAGTACATGCTTAGTAACTGGTAGAGAGCTTAATCCAGATATTTAGTTTTTCTAGGACGGTCGTGATATGACCTTTACGATATGCTGCTACGGCGTTGGACCCAACTAAACGGAAAAATACACAATAAATCAACCCTTACATGACAAACATTGAGTCCAGAAAATATTTCGATTTCTATGAAATGTTTGTAAAATGTATCATAATCTAAATGGTACAAATCCTAAACATATCGTCGCCTCAATCTAACAATGTCCTAACTACCAAATTTTTATTTTTGGGAAATCGACTTCATAAGTATGAAAGGTTATATCTTCGTTGTATCAGTCTTTATAGGCATGATACTTGGGATGCACAATATTAATGTATTTAAAACACGAGGAATATTATTGAAATATTATGAATGATAATACGAAACCTGCAAAAAAGTGTTTGGAGATAGATAAAAATTTGCTAATTTTGGTTGATCCATTTCGTTCGAACATTGCGCTATCTCCAAGAAGACAACATAGTGGTATTTGGACAAATTTTCTATCATTTTGAGTTTGTAACACTGCCTACATTGTAGCATACTCATTAATTTAGGTATACACAAGTTCATCGATGTCATTTAGTAATAAAAACACGATTATCAAATTGTGAACCTTGCCTGAACGAAAGGAGATAGAGCAATGTACGAACGAGCTTTCATGGACTTAGAGCATTGTTATGGTCAATTAGGACAGATAACGAGTGACAAAGCTTTCATTTTGATCGGATAACAGTGTTTTCAGTCCAAATATTGATCTATGTCCTGGACATAGAGCCATTATTATGGGACATTATTAGAATGAGGCGACGATATAGTTTCTCAAAAGACGAAACAGGATTAGCACAATTTTGTACTTTACAATCACACCTAAATATGCAGACTTGGCCTGCTTTATAATACTTGCATGTAGCAGAATTGCTCTTGTTTCTAACACCACAGGTCACTAGTTGCAAGCATGCCGAAGTATTTGGCGGCTTTCGAATCCAATTAGGAGATATCATTTTCATGTGACAAATATCCCATAGTGACTTTACGTGATCTTTAGGTTCAAAGTGAATATTTGCAGCCTGTATCAAGATCTCGGTTAGGTAACCGGCGCTTAAAATATGAAGCTGTGAAGCGTCCTTGGTAGACGGAAGCAAATCAAAGGACTGTTGGTTTTTTTCATAAAAATTCCGTTATAACATAAATCTACGTCTGGACTAAGTAGGTTTTCAGAATTTCAATCATAGAGTGCACATTTGAATCTTCCAATATTCTTAGACTCCTAATTGTGACTAATTGATGAAGGAAAGCCAGGATTTTCAACAAATTTCTTCCAAATTGTCTTTTTGCTTTTTGAATCCATGAAATGAAGACGTGGTATCGTACCCAGTCAACTATGACTTTCTGATATCACCCCTAACTTTTCAGTGACAGAATGAACATGATAAAAACGCCACGAAAGCATAGATAATTCATCAGTATCTGTACTACTGACAAGTTATCGTATATATTTGTTTTCCATCGCATCCTTTATGTGAATTATAATGTGAGTGTCAGCTTCATGCTTTGTGAACAAACTGCATTTAAGTTATTTGTTAGAGCAATGATAACACCAGAAACCCCGACCCCACCACCAGTAACTATTAAATAATAAAATGGTAAAGAATATCCTCGCCTCTGAGATGAGAAAAAGGCATTCTGCAAGGTCTGCTTTGTTGTCACCTTATGTTATAATATTGTGCCTATACTTAAGGTAGTGGCACATGTCGACAAGTAATTTGTTTTCCAACAGGTCGTCGTTTGCCAATTTGCATTGTTCTTGTTAAGACTTTACTGGAATTGCAACCAAGATATTTATCGAAATGACACCAACAAGCGTACTTCGTTCACTTACTAGTAATTGAGAAAAAAGTCTTGACAAATATAACAGCATGGTCACCAAATGTCTGATAACATTCAGGCTTGCAAAGAGATTAAATCAAGCATAACCATCTAAAATAACCAATGTAGGTCTGTCTGATTTAGATTCTTTTGTTGGAACGATTATACCTTGTTCAGTGGTAAGTAAATTCAAACTTTGACACCCATTGTATCACAGAGGTGTAGGTTTCTACACGCAAGGTCCAATCCCCCGAATTTGTGCTTTTATAAAACAGAAGAAAGCAGTAAAAATACTGATGTATTACTTATTCATAAATTACAATATTTAGACTGAAATGGTATCTGGTACATCAAGTACTGTATCTGTGTTGTTATCAATTGTTCACAATGAAGAGGCTGAAAATATTGAAAGATTCGTGTGTGCACTTTATAACTGCAGTCCTAAAAGCCTACATAGATTAATGTCGTGGATTTAATTTTTTTATAATGCAAAGAAGTCCATTGATTCCCTTCCGCCTACCAAGGAAGCTTAACAGTATCATATTTTAAGCGCCAGTTATCTAACAGAGATCTTGATACAGGCTGCAAATATTCACTTTGAACCTAAAGATCACGTAGAGTCACTATGGGATATTGGTCACATGAAAATGATACTGTATTTCCTGTTTGGATTCGACAGTCGCCGAATACTTCAGCATGCTTGCAAATAGTAACCTGTGGTGTTAGATCCCAATGCATTTCTGCTAGACGCAAATGTTATAAAGCTGGCCAAGTCTGCATAATTGGGTGTGATTGTAAAGTACAACATTGTGCTAATCCTGTTTCGTCTTTTGAGAAACTTTATGTTTAGGATTTAGATAATGATACATTTTACAAACATTTCATAGAAATCAAAATAAGTTCTTAACTCAATGTTTGTCATGTTAGGGTTGATTTATTGTGTATTTCCCCGTTTAGTTGGGTCCAACGCCGTAGCGGCACATCCTAAAGGTCATATCACGGCCGTCCTAGAAAAGCTAAATATCTGGATTAAGCTCTCTACCAAGTTACTAAGCATGTACTTTCGTCAGTGAATGACATTATCAAGAACAAGTGGTAGGGGGGAGAACTATCACAGAAATCATTTCATGAAAAAACTCCATGAAATTATGCTTTATCCGGGAATAGATTTAAAAAACCTAGCGATCAGCAGACCAACGAGCTACCTACTGAGCTAAATGGGAGCTGTATTTTTACCTATTTACGCGACAAACATGTCATAAAGGGATGTAATCATGTAACCAGACGCATTTAAAAATCTTTAGAACAATTTGAACGTATTTTAAAAGTTTTCTATTATAAATGTACATGACTTTTTGCAAGAAATATACTGTACAATGATCACATAGCTTTGATAATAAGAAAATGCACTGTGTTGACCTTTGACCTAAGTAACACATTTTTATCACAAAATAGGTTTTTAAACATTTTCTATGTGGCTCAGTAAGTCATCTAGCAACGTGAATTAAATAATGAACTGCCTTTTCAAAAGTTTTCCAAATGTGTCAAAAAATCTCTAAAAACAGTTATACCACTCGCCCTTAATTTTACACCAATGTGACATTATTTTAACCTTATCGAGTATGAAATGTCTGCTAAAAAGGTCATGAAGCATCACTAAACACAATTCAAGTAGATTTAAACCATAAACACTAACTGTAGTTCTACTAGTTGAACTATTGAATACGATTTTGTTATTGTCACCTATTTTCGCGACAAAATGCTAAAAAGGGAAGTAATCATGCATTCAAACACTCCATTTTTTTCATAGAAATAAAGTTTAATCATAATACATTAGTTTTCAACAAAGAAACTCTCAACTTTACTGATTAAATTTCTTGAAATTTCAGTATAAAGAGCATAGGGTCTAATAAAAAATAAATGGACCTAGTTGACCTTTGACCTAGATTACGGACTTGAACGCGATTTAGATTTTATACATCCCCCTGTACGATATCAGGGAGGCATCCAGCTACATGAATCAACCATTAGATTTGCATTAACAAAAATGTCCTACGGTGGTCAAAATTTCAATACAAGATAGGTAGACTAAGAATATACTGGGAAAAAGATTTCAAATTTTAAAGACAGAAGGTCGACAATGTTTCATAAAAACACTGCACACCGGGTAAATGCAATGGGGTTTCTTACCTATAAAAAGAACGTTTTCCTGACTAGAAAGTAAAGTTACAAAAGGCAGACAAAGAAATATCTTTTTCTAATATGAAACAAAAACACAAACATTAATAAAATGCCACTTTAAATGTTAGTTTTATAGTACAAAAATATGATGCTCCAGTTTAGTAAAGTCATATGTGTCACTTAATCATTTATCTAATTTAAACTACCATAGTTTTATTTTCTGAAGAATCTCATGTGCATTTATAAGTTGACATTCGTGTAATCTTAGAAGTAGATTTTGAAAATTTGCTCATGTGGTAAATAATGGAGGAAAAGTAATTCCAGTGTTTGAAAGGAGATAATTACCAAATACAGATATTATATCATTAATTTTACATTTTTCAAAACATAAACTACATGGAAAAGGTTTAAAGTTCTTGATTTTGGCAGCTTTTAAAAGGCCCTTTCTTGGTCCCCAAAAATTATGACAAGTCTTGTAAACTTTCAGGAGTACATCCTAGTATGATTAACACTAACAAACTTATAAACTGGAGCGACACATACTAATTGAGTAATATCAAATACATGAATAACTGAAAAATCAAAAAAATATCATACATAATTACATATTGACACTGATTACACTAATCAGACACTATATAATATTTACAATGAAACATTAGTTTAATTTACTTCTGTACAACATTTTACTTCTATATTGTACCAAAGTCAATTTCTTGTAGTATTTATTGAATGTCCCTCATCAACACTACATGTGTATATATAACCTTAACTGTTTAGTGAGACTGACACACAAACTTACTGATTTAACCAAACAAACAATTCTTTAACAGAAATAAATTTTTGCTTTTACAATAAAAAAAATAAAAATCTCCCTTGATTTGTATGAGTTGTCTCCCTTGCACTAATACAGATTTTCTGACAGTGTTGTGTGAATCCTAAAATTTGAAATTGACCTAAATTGCAGTAAAAGAGGACAACCGACAATACTTATTATCTGTACAATATTTCTTAAGTAGGGAGAATTTAATACAGAGATACCGTGTGAGTAAATGTTACAGACCTTGCATTTTTATTTTAAATGCCATTCACACATCAAATTCACACAGAGAGAAGGTTAACAAATATCAATTTATAAGTAAAATCTCATTTAGTTCTTGATCAATAAAGTGGATTTCAAAACATGTGTCATTATGACATGGTTTAAAGATTAAAATAGTGATTCACAGATGACAGTTAAACATAGGAACTTAATGTTAACTGAACATTCAATAAAATGTGTTTAAGTTGAAATCTTACATACATGGGTGAACGAAAAACAGATGATTGAAATAATGATCATTATAATGACAACGACAATGATGATTTCAGAATGGATGTCAATACACAGACAGAAATAATGAAAGCCTACACAAATCGCATATATTAAGGTTCAGTACTTTAAAATTTACCGAGTCATTTCCTAATAATTACGTATTTTGCAGATTTGGCCATGCTGAAAATCAATTTCTTGCTATAATGCAACAAAATGTTCTTACTGGTTCCTTATCAATGATGTATCTAATAAAATAAATGTACTCAGTACCAGACAAGACATTATATTCTGCAATGTAAACATGAATTTTCTTAACGAAATTTCTCTTCATTCATTTATAACTAAGCTCTGTTCCTCCCCTCCTTGACATATTTGACAGCTAATTCAATAGAAGGTTATCGCAAGCTACAGTTTTCTACATCTATAATAAAACATTGAGGTTCATCGAGAGATGGCGCGATATTTTGCAGCTAATATTGGTAAGACTAGAAGCCTGTACTTGCAGCAATTGGAATTATGTGACCGGAGTAATGCTGCACTTGTTTGCAGGAGAAAAATGGCTTGTTCACAATGCAAGGAAATCATTCAATACTCTGACTCAACAAGAGGTTTTGCATATTAGATGAGAGCTTTTGTATAACACGGATTATTTGAGTAACATGTAACAGAATTGAATAGTGAACCAGGAGACATAAGAGATGACTGGCAGTCAGAAATCAATATAGATGTTAACCACAAGTAGTGATATCTATAGAGACTCTCCATAAGGGAGTCAGTTTTATACATTCATCCGAAGATAATTGATCTAAAACAATGACTGACTTGGGGAATAGGATATTTAACTTTCAACCTTTAGTATGTTGTACATTATATATTAGACTGTCCAATGTAGACATTGTAACTCATTTATTTCTTAACTAAATTTCTTAGATCAATTCTTTGTATTCTATTACGTAAAAACATTTAAACTACAAAATTGTGTATTGGTTTTATTATTTATGAAAACCAGTGAGTTAAAAGGTTCTCATCTTCATATGAATTATTTATTATTAATGTTTTAAGTAAAATATATTTTCAAGTACACATCATTTTGAGTTGCTATGGCAACAAACTCAACCAACAAAAATATTTTAAATAAGGCTGTATCTGCTAGCCATCTAATTATGGAAACGCCAAAATGAGGAAGATTATATTGAACAAAAACACTATTTTGTAGTATTTATTTAACACCCCTGATCAACACTACATGTGTATATATAACCTTAATTGTTTAGTGACACACAAAAATACTGATTTAACCAAACATACATTCTTTTAACAGGATAAAAAATGTGAGCTTGTTTAAGTATATAGATTCATTTTTTTGTCACTTCCAATGGTCTGCAAGTGCATGACTCTGTCGTCTTTATCTTAAGCCAGATAACTAGTAAGTTCTTAAGTATTGTAAAACAGGACAAATCTACACGATATTTTCATTCAAATTGCTTTCATCTTCATTCAAGTAACTTTTTACCGTTAAACAAAATATAAAAAATGAGAATAAGTCAGTAATTTATAGTTCAAGCTTAAACGACACATCATTAAACACAATGAGAGCCAAGCAGACTGAAATAAAATTCAATTTTCCTACAATAGTCTACAAAAGCTAAAAATACAAACAAAATGTTCCCCAGTATAGACATCAAGCTAAATATATAATCAACATTGTGCCTTCTTTCTCTCTCCTAGTTCTAGACTCACAGACAATTGAGGAGCCTGTCAATGCTTACTAAAACCATTAAGTCTAACAAGTGTTTGTCAAACGTGAAACACGGTATTGATTCGTTTTCTTGAACAGAGTTCTCTGAAGAGACATTAAAAACAAGATATTTTGGAGGGGGAGGAAAACCAATCACTGACAGAGCTAAGTTAGGAGAATAAAAGCTAACATTATTGACATTACATTAAGGTATGGCAACAATAAGTCTTCACTTTTATAATACAAAGGATTGCTAGACATGCCTTTATTATACATAGCCTACTAAAATTGTCTGTAGATACGATAGCTATTTTAATTTTCACAGACCTACTCATATCATTAAAAATATGCTTGGAAAATTGTCTAGTATATAAGCAAAATGGACATATCTTATCCTTTTACGCTAATAAGCAAAGAACAATCACTATACGTCTTTATTATAGAGTATATCTAGAGCAATTATAAATTAATAATTATTCATCACTTCTTTAATAACCATATTGAAAAAAAGCAGTTATATAATGTACAAACATTGAGCTTAATTAATACTGGAATAAATATCATAGAACTCGCGTTCATTTGAGTAAAAGCAACAATATACACAATTGGTCTTAATGCCATTATCAAGCAATATATATTCTTATTCAACTGACATCATTTTAATCTTAACATAAAACAACTCAAGTCATTAACATTCTTAATTAGGCCTTATCAACAACAACTTTAAGCACTTTGCTACATTTATACACATACAATAATAACTTCTTTTCTTCCAGTAGAACATAAGATATACGTAGGTCTTAATATCATAATCAATCTGGTGACATCATTATGAGTATTAAACCTGCCAAGACTTTCTAAGTTTCGTATCCATTGTTGGCCATAATTATTTTGTCTGTTATTGTAAAAATTAATAAGACAATGTATACTCAACTCAAATTCAGCAACGATGGTGAAGCAAACATATAAAACATGTCCCAAAAGGTTTTGTTATCATACTTTTATGGATGAGATTAAAATTATCAATGAATGGAAAATGAAACAAAAATGTTAACATACATACATAATACAAATAATGGCCAGTAACAATAATTAGTACATTGCTTATTAAATCATGCATACGTCATTCAACCATTCAACACATTATGTAAGAAATGTATGTGTTCTTGAAGTTATTATTGACAGAATGGTTACACAAATGTACATTATGCAAATAAATGATTATTTTCAATTTCACAAATCTAAATCTCAAAGCATTTAGTTACGTTTACATGCTTTTTATTGCTACAAATAATGTACAGTTTGACCAAATTGACCTAAGACAGATTTACAAATGCATAAATATTGCTTCAGTTACTACAACGAAACTTTCTAATTCAGTGATTGAAAACAATAGTTAATAAAAGTTTCCTGTTTCAGGTCAATATAATCAAGCTATAACAGTTTACATACATGTAAAAATGCAAAACAGTGAATAACCGTTCATCCTTAAAACACAAATATTAAGATGATTTGTAACCTTATATTATGTTTACAACATAGTTCAATAAAACACAATTGTATGGTACATTATGCGATAATCTAGTCAATACACATGTTTTGTATATGATGAATTTATCCACCAATGTTTTTCATTTCACAAAATTTAAAGCTATATGTTTCATAATTTGTAGTATAAATGAAACACTGACTACCATAGGGACACTTTCTACAGTCCATATTATTACGAGACTCCTACACTAAATCTAAGTCATATTTAAACACCATAAGCTGTCCGAAACACTTGTGTCAGCATGTCCACTGAGTCTAAGAACACGAAACTAGGAGCAGCCATCTTACAACAGTCTTTGAATTCACACAAAGCAATCAAATGCAGAAATGAAAAAAAAACAGTTGCAAGAAAAAAACAAATGAGGAAATGAAAACAAATAATATTATAAAACATTGAAATGACTACACAAACAATGATTTGATTCTCAAACATGCTGAGATGGCTGCAAGACAGGACAGTATTGTCACTGATGTGTTCACTGGTGTGATTCTTGGTGCCCCACCTATTGCAGGATTATAACGGGGATCTGAAAAAAGGGAATGAAAAGGGGTCAGTGCAGGCAAATATATAGTATAATATCATATTATTTATACATCAGAATAGAAAGATTTATGTATCAACAACAAACATGTCATATATAATTATCTACATTTGTTAATAAGCAGTCATCATTAAAGATCCCGCATTATTATATTTACAACTCAACAGTCATGGCCTTTTTACATCACAGTCCTAGTTTGTTCTTTTAGAACTGCAGTCTTAAAGCAATTTAAGATAATCTTGATAAGCCATATTATAGAATTTCAATTCACTATCTAACAATTTCAAAAGATACAGATCAATACATGATTTATTTGGTTTAAGGAATACTCAACATATACAAGACACTGAATAAATTGGCAAAAATCATTTTCCTAGAGGCTTTTAATTATTCATTCAAACTTCTATACTTGGCATATCATCAGCCGATCTTAATAGCACAAAGACCTCTTCTAAAACAGCATCTTAACAAAAAAAATCTATAAACCCCAACAAGATGAAATTTGGACTAGTATTGTAGCCTAAGTATCTCAATACATCCCACTCAGTCAAACAAGATTTCTCTACACAAGTAATACCAAATATTATATTGATGTTAGAATACAATGCCATCAAACATCAGTCTATATATCTATATTTATAATTTTGATTGTTTCTGGCAACAATATTCACAGAAATCCGATTCTCTAAGACTCTTTAATACATAATATTGTATTTTTTTCGATATCTTTGATAACGAATACTGTATTTTTTCAATATAACATACACTCGGTTCAGACATCTGAAGCCAACAAATTTACATATAATTTCATATGATTCCAGTAACCAGACAGTTCAATCAATATGGTATGTCTATAATCTAAATTGTATAGAAAGTACATTTTTTATTCAAGTATTTCACCAGACCGAAGACAATTCATTGTTTTTTATACATAACAACAGCATTAAGAACACCACAGAAAAGTCTTATGTTATCCAAAATTATACATAAATCATAACACTTTAGCTTAATTTCGATTAGATAGATAGACCAACAATAGTAGTGCTTATCATATAAATATATATATAAAAGATTTTTACATCAGTAAAACATCTTTTTTTAATATTATATCCCAACAAATATTGCATATTAGTATCCTAGTTATTGAACGAAGACAAGACCTTTATGCCATTAAAACTATCTTATCTTTCTTAATATCTTAACAAGAGATCTTTGCCAGTGAGTTAAACTATCTTATCTTTCTGAATATCTTAACAAGAGCTCTTTGCCAGTGAGTTAAACTATCTTATCTTTCTGAATATCTTAACAAGAGATCTTTGCCAGTGAGTTAAACTATCTTATTTTTCCTAATATCTTAACAAGAGATCTTTGCCAAGTTAAACTATCTTATCTCTCTGAATATTTTAACAAGAGCTCTTTGCCAGCAAATTAAACTATCTTATCGTAGAATACCTTAACAAGATCTTTATTCCAGGTAAACTATCTTATCTAATGGATACATCTTAGAAAGACATTTATGCCATTTTATCTTATCTTTTTAACATATCTTGTCATAAGCTTTTATGAGGTAAACAATCTTATTCTCATATATGCATATATGATAACTAGTTGTTATATGTTATATCTTAACAATAGCTGTATCACTTGTTTACTTGTATAATTATTATTATCCAAATACAGATATTTTTTTAATCACAGTCTACCAAAGACCTTAACAAAATAATATATATAACTGTATTAGCCATTCAGATTGATTATATACATTACCAACAATGAGATATACAATGTATTATCAATACAAAAATTATGTAAATTTTACTGGTAAACCAATCTTTCCTTCGACAGTAGTAATCATGATTTTAATCTAGGTCAATTCCCAAACACTGGATTGGAACTAATATAAAACCATCTGTAATATACAACCCCCTCCCTCAGGCCCCCTGCCCTATCACCATAAATAAAGCTCCTCCTCTTACCACCATCAATATCTAAAGACGTAACAACATACATAGATCAATGACAGGTTGTTGATACATAAATGAGGTAAACTTATATCATACAATATCACACATAAGTTATATATATATATATATATAGAATAGTTATATTGGAATACACAGTTTTTGCCTTTTGTTGCACTGGTAAGGGTTACATATCCGTTAAAAGATTTGTAGTATGCAAAATGCATTACATAATATACAGGCACAAAGTTATACAAGAGCACATAGTTCATGTACATACAGAATTGTTTATAGTCAAAGATGCAAAACAAATAAAGACATAGAAAAAAGTGAGATATTGAGGTAAATTATATAAAATATAATGTAAAAGCAATGATAGCTATAAGCTTGGTAACGAAACATTCACAATTACTCAAGGTACACACCCCATCACTCTAATAACAAACACCAACAAAGCACTGTAGTTAAAGCACTTTCAGCAAAACCAGATAGAAATCTCTAGTTTATGCAGCTATGGTCCCCACACGAATACAAATCATATACAATGGACCATAATTTTCATAATGGGCATTATTGTTTGATCAAAATAATGGATTGTCAATACTTTCCAGACATTCATGCAAATCATGCATAAGATAATCAGTATATATCAGAAGCTACTGTGAATGAAACTCATATTCCATTGTGTATTTTCAATTCTATTGCTATTCTATCATTATTAATAAATCTACATTCAGAGAACATTTAGTAGAACGATGAGCTGAATGTCTGCAGTTGCATAATATCAAACATCAATTAATCTGACAAACAACGCTAGGTGGCCATTAAGAAACATCCCCCACAGAGTCAATAGCAGTGCTATAATGTTTATGAATAATGTGCTCAAACAATGATAATTACAACATGTACAAAACAATCACTGTGTGATTATCAAACACTTTCAATCATTTAAATAATATTTATTTCAAATCACCTAATAATTGAATATTTTCATTTATCAAAACCATTCATGATCATTTCATTGATTCAATAATAATACAAAACGTGAATACCTTCATTCGTTGAAATACATTATACAACTATAAACCATCAAATATTGTTTTAAAAGTATACACAAATCGAGTAGCATACATTGCACAGTCCTATAATGGGTAAAATATCAAATTGTGAGCAGTAGACAGGTTGTATATTCCCTGAGTGAGAAAGAGATCAAATTGTGAGCAGTAGACAGGTTGTATATTTCCTGAGTGAGAAAGAGATCAAATTGTGAGCAGTAGACTAGTTGTATATTTCGTAAGTAAGAAAGAGATCAAATTGTGAGCAGTAGACAGGTTGTATACTTCCTGAGTGAGAAAGAGATCAAATTGTGAGCAGTAGACAGGTTGAATATTTCCTGAGGGAGAATGAGATCAAACTGTGAGCAGTAGACAGGTTGTACATTTCCTGAGGAAGAATGAGATCAAGCTGTGAGCAGTAGACAGGTTTTGTATATTTCCTGAGTGAGAAATAGATCAAATTGTGAGCAAGAGACTGGTTGTATATTTCCTCAATGAGAAAGAGATCAAATTGTGAGCAAGAGACTGGTTGTATATTTCCTGAGTGAGAAAGAGATCAAATTGTGAGCAAGAGACTGGTTGTATATTTCCTCAATGAGAAAGAGATCAAATTGTGAGCAAGAGACTGGTTGTATATTTCCTCAATGAGAAAGAGATCAAATTGTGAGCAAGAGACTGGTTGTATATTTCCTCAATGAGAAAGAGATCAAATTGTGAGCAAGAGACTGGTTGTATATTTCCTCAATGAGAAAGAGATCAACTTGTGAGCAAGAGACTGGTTGTATATTTCCTCAATGAGAAAGAGATCAAATTGTGAGCAAGAGACTGGTTGTATATTTCCTCAATGAGAAAGAGATCAAATTGTGAGCAAGAGAATGGTTGTATATTTCCTCAATGAGAAAGAGATCAAATTGTGAGCAAGAGACTGGTTGTATATTTCCTCAATGAGAAAGAGATCAAATTGTGAGCAAGAGACTGGTTGTATATTTCCTCAATGAGAAAGAGATCAAATTGTGAGCAGAAGACTGGTTGCATATTTCCTGAGTGAGAAATAGATCAAATTGTGAGCAAGAGACTGGTTGCATATTTCCTGAGTGAGAAAGAGATCAAATTGTGAGCAGAAGACTGGTTGCATATTTCCTGAGTGCTGAAGAGATCAAATTGTGAGAAGTAGACTGGTTGCACTTCCCCTGAGTAAGGCTAAAGTCAAATTGCTAGTGGTAGGCAGGTTGCACTTTGCCCAAGTAAGCAAAAGATCAAATTGTCAGCAATAGACTGGTTGCACATTTCCTCATGGTGCAAGAGAAAAAAAATGATAGCAGAAGGTAGTTGCCAATTTCCGATTGAAAACAATATTAAAGGGGATTGGTAGTGCATTGCGTCATGAAATAGAGACCAAATGTTCAGAAATAGACTGGTAGGTAAATTCTCATTTGATAGCAAATATACCGAGACTGATTGTGTTTTTCTCAGTGATAAAGTGATTTATTTGTGCAGTAGGCTGGTTGCCAATAATTTTGTATTCTGTGATAGGAATATACAACAAAAAAGAAAGGAACAACTTAAGGAAGAAAACAACGTAAAACAGTGAATAATGAATAAGGAAGAAAAGATAATCTTGGGAATTATTACGCATCCAAAGTGTTCCTCAACTTTTGACCAGTGCATTAGAATATACTTAAACACAAAATGGTCAATGACTTAAAAGATAATTGCAGTGGAACAACTTGAGCAACTATAATACCAAGCATTGATATTGGTTGGTAAATCCTTTGCAATCTTCTAATTTCCATGGAAAATATTAAAACAATAATAACCATGATTGACACATTTGATAATCAATCTCAGCTAAGAATCACCTGGGACTAAAAATCAATACAATTAAGGCTTAATAATATCTTGGGGAAAAGCCATTAGCAGGAACAGAGACTCAATACACTAAAATCAAGGGATATCTAAACGATATGCCATTAAAGAATCTATACAATCAAGGTCAAAGTACATTTAAGGGATATGCACTTTGCCAAGTCTTAAGAAACAACTGAAGGCCATGAAGTTCTAAAAGACGTTACAGGATACTAGCAGAATGTTCAATAGAAATCAAAAGAACACATAACTTATACAAGATGGAAATTCTTTTTCCAGGCATAGACACAAGAAGTTCATCTTGGAGACAATGTCATTAAATCACTAAAATTTATCCTGATTAGCAGGAACCTTGGACAACCAGTTGATTAGCTTAAATCACAAAACAAAATACAACTGGACATAATAAAAATCATGCAAAAGAAACAACTAACAAAATGCAAATTAAGACACAATAAAACGAAACAAAAGCAATAATAGGATAATCATAACCACAACATGCAATGGTAATTTACATAAATTTACATAAATATGTACACTTCCACATTCCTAGGAAATAACAGGTATATTAAAAAAGGTAAAACTACAAATAGTGTTATCAAAAACAAAAAAGATGGTTCTTATAGTTTAGATATACAACAAAAGACTTTTAAAGTGTTTATACAAAAAATATATAATTCAAAACATTACAGTATTCATATATTATATAAACTCTGATCCTTGATATTGCAAAAAATACAATTGGAGAGCACTAACAAAGTGTTCAATGATAAGTATTTTTCATCCCAATGCCTTTAAGAAGTAAACATCGGGATATCAAACGAAAAAAGAGCTTCAAGCATTCCAAGTATGACTCAAGAATGATAGTCAGTAACAACAATTAATTAATTCATTGATGCAAGGAACATATCAAAGACCATGTTATGTCTTCAGGTTAATTCTTAAATTCTCATAAACCATAACATCAAAGAATCCTAACACTGTACACGGAGACAGTTAATCAGGCATTGAGGGTTTCAGTAATTGATTCAATTAGGAGATCAGATGCCATATATACAACATTTATATAAGAATCAAGCAATCAAACGAAAGAAGAACAAATTTGTCAAATTATATTTCGTTAAAAGACTCTCACACACAAATAGATGCAACAATGAAATATTTCAGCATCACTCACTCAATACACATTAAACATTCTGTCATAAACAATTAGTTGCTCTTCTCAAGTCAAAGGAACTCAGATGTGGAGTACCTGGCATATGGCTAGCACAAAAAAAACACAGCTCAAAAAAATTACAATATGTATCGCTTTCTGTTTCAATTGAGGCAACAAAACTGCAAAGTCATCTATATCATTGCTGTCCAAAATATCAAAACTGTAACATTGTTGGTAGTAAACAATTACAATTAAAAGGGCAGTTGAATATTTTCAAGTCATTTGAAGACAGCCACTATTAACCAGTATTTTTATTTAAGAGAAATGAAAGCCTTACTCTAGAACAACAATGGACTTCTGAGGTCTAAATATACGATGATGACAAACTTGTAAAAACATCCAATGTATCATCAACTATCAGTTCCACAGAGAGCTATTAACAGGAATAAGTCAACAAGGATACGAACAGACACTAAATGTTTTGTACAGCAACTTCTTGTAGGAGATGCCGACACAGCCATGCTTTAAGCATTATGATCACAGACAAAGTTCTAAATAAGAAATCATCCAAAACATATTTAACTTATAATTGAATACTATGTGGCAATCCTATTTTAAGACTATTTCTATTCCTTGCCATAATTCAAACTAAACATATCACACAGTGGTAAAATCATACTAGGTGTGACTCGGTCCATAAAACCAGCAAATTCTAGTGACTCGGTCCATAAAACCAGCAAATTAAGTCCTATATCTTCTCAAGATACACAAATTCAGACAAAATGCTTGAGGCATTAAAACTTCAAAACACATAAAAAAAGATCATTTCATTGTGTAGGATGGGAGACAGGTTTGTCATATTTATTTCATTCACACAAATCAGTTTTCTTACCTGTGCAACACTCATTTGTGAGAAAGAACAATATTTAGCAAGTTTACAAGTTAAGCATTCTATCAACATATCAGCATGGAAATAAAATAAGCTTTTTGATCCTTAGCATAGTTTGACTTCCATGAAAACCATTAAATGATCAAATCTTTGAACAAAAGTGTGTACAATATGAAATGGGCAAACATTTTGGAATGTTGTCTATACACTATAAATTCAAACTACAAGATATTAGAAAATGGAAAATGTCACAGATGAAATGAACACTACAGATTGTATTCATATACAACAGTTAGATCTCTTATAAACTAATTGCAGGTTTATTATAAAAGCAAGTCAATGAATTAAGCATTAATTATAAAGGGAAAAGAGTATTAAAGCTTGTGTCATCACAATGGATGACACTAAAAATAATAATCAATTTATTAAATGCATGCATGCATTTTAGGACTAAAATTATTAATTTTTAAGCTATGTTTATATGCTATATTTTTTTTATAAAGTTTTACTGCAAATAACGTTTAATTTTGTATTTCATAAAATATGGAATGCATGCATTTCAATACTCAAAGAATAGTTTATTTAAAATAATTTCATTTCATTTGCATCTTAAAGAAAAATTTCTTTAAACTATATGAACTGAAATATTTTTGTGATGATATATTCTTCTAAATATATAAATTTCAATATTGTTTATCAACAATCAGCTATTATTCTATGTTTATCTGCCATATTTTTTGTAATATAGATGTTGAACAAAGTCAAACAGTTACTGTCTGCTATCGGTTTGTGAAACACATGGGTGAAATATCTCACTTTCAAAATCCTGAGTTTCATCAGCTCATAAAAGTGATACATCCCAAATGTACATGTATGATACAGCAATCGTCTTCAAACTTTTGTAAACATAAGTTTATATTGTATGACATAAAGGAATAAAATATGAGACAATTTAAGGTCATGTAGTAAAAACAAAATAAACTCCCAGATTCACATTTTCTTTGTTTATAACAAAGACAGATAAATGACAACAAACAGTATTCAAAATGCAAAAAAAAGTTTTGGAATAGCATGTAACCCTTACCAGTACTGGCCCCAGGTGCAGATTCCGCTGAAATTGTGTCCAATATATATAATAATAATAGTACGAAAAACATAAATAAGAAAATGGGGGTATCGGAATCTTCATACAATTAAAATGGAATAATACCATGCCAATTTGTAATATAAAGGCTCAATACATTGGTATAATAATAATATTTTGATATTAAAATTGTAGGCAACAGGCATCATACAAACTGTGTTGCTTACAAATACATAATAACTCAGTCATACAATCAAATACCTATGCTTATAGGATACAAACCTAACATCCTAAATGATGCATTTAAAGCTTCATTGCAACAAACCTCAGTGAAATAAAATAACATGACTAACCAATTTTCAGGGGCCCAGACTATTAACTGTCTATAATGTAAGTTGTTAATGTATTGTTTTCTTATAATATCATAAACGTTTCGATAATAATATGCCCAGGAAATAATGAATTCGAGAAACAAAGTTCTGATTACTGCACAGATACTTGATTCTTCAAAATTATCTTTCTTTTTAAGGTTACTGTATATTCTCTATTAAAGCATCTCCTTTAATAAAGAAACCCCCAATTAAAAACAAACTTAACTAAATGAATTCAATTTCAAAATAAGTCACAGAAAAAAGCAACACAGGATTGTCTCTTGCCAAACTGAATAATTAAAAAGACGTTAAAGGACACACCATTTTAATGCTGCTACTGAAAGCCCCCCTTTCTGCTACACTTATTATGTCTCTTCACAAAACTAGACTAGCAAAAAAAATATCAAACAACTGCCAGCAGACTTGATCATAAAGGTATCTAGCATCTAGTTCTCATTTATACAAATAAATCTTCTGGACACGCTGGATCTTAAATACCTCTATAGCACAACTATAATAAGAAAATGGGATAAACACAGACAAGTACCAATACAACTGTATATTACAAAGGGTACAAGTTCTAACAGACATTACAAAATGGTTTCTCCTATAGTAGGTAAAGATTAGAAAGAATGAAAAGTCGAAAAAACAAACAATCTGACTGAAATAAGCTCAAAATAATCTTACACCCACATGGGTCAAAGATTTATCAAAGTAATCTAACATTGTATTGGTTAAGTTAAAAAATTCTTAACTTTTATTATTTCAGCAGCATTCATTTGAGTAAATGAAAATTTCTTAGTTCCCAAATTTCCTGAACTTGAAGACAAATCTTGAAATTTTTCACCCATGCTTAAATGAGCATCTGAGTGCTCTTTACCAATTGTAGTCAGGCTGACATGTTTTTGAAAAGCAAGGAATGTTGCTATTTGATATTGTGATATACCGGAAATCAAACTTCCTTTGATTAAAGCAACATTTTGAAATTGCATTCAAGGTGAGATGAAACACGATCACTATTTGCCTGTAATTTAACCCTTTTTTGACAACAGTAATTTGATTACTGGCTTTACACCATGTAGTTTTTAGATTTTTGTTACCTTAAGCCGAGTTCAATCAGATTGGGAAACAAACAAATTGATATCTCACTGCATTGGACATCATAAAAGCATGTTGTCTAAAAAAATCAGGAGGGAAGTTAAGTAAAGTTCCACTATTAGGTCCATCTCAAATGGTTACAAAAGCAGAATGGTCTTGTAATCAGGACCTTTTCCTTCACAACTCAGGATTAAGGGCTTAATAATTGTCAAAATAACAATTGCAATAACCAAGGTGGTCTTTATAGCAGAACATTTCTGAACATTAATTTCAACCAAACATTGTCATAGCTTGTCCAATCCAGTGAGAGAGACCAATTGTTGACAACAACACCTTATATGCACACTAGACTTACCATCTTTTGTTTGAATGATTCTTTGACCTCCTACACTTTTGCCTTTGACATTATGAGCATATACAGTAACTTGGTAATATGCTCCTGGGATAAGACCTGTAATTTTATAAGGTGATTGAAGAATTCCATCAATTTCTTTCGCTTCTGTTATCTTTGTTTCTAATTCATATCCCCTAGATGGGTCAGGGTTGTTCGATCCATTGTATTTTTTAACTCCAACCTGTGAAAAAAACACAAAATACATATTTCATCATACTGTTTACCAACCAGATTGTTTTTGAGTTTAAAATCACTGCAACACATTGTATATGTCATATTATCTACACACTATTCATTGAAAGACCTCTGGATTTAGCTGTTAACTAGGTGCATACTTCAGTCAGTGACTGACATTTGCCCTACATGATTTAGAATCAGTGGTTGGAGGGAGATTGGCCTTAGAAATATTTCATGACAAAGCTCAACGAAAGTATATCTCTCATGAAACATTAACAGCTGTTTAAAACAGGGATTTTATCCAGGCAAAGTTGAATTTAGCCTTGATGACGGCATGAGAGCCATCATGATTTTCTAAACCCTGGAATAAACTGTAGATTCTGAACTATGGTGTACCGTATTATAGCCCTGCAATCGGAATTAAAGACTTTTTGCTTTACAGCATCCTAGTCTCTGAATGCCTTTGATTTACATCGAAAAAAGGTAGAAGCCACCAATCCATAGCAATCAATTCAGTACATGGTAATCTTCCTATCTCAATAAACAGATATCCTATAGAATGCTGTCATGGGATCTCTAACACACCACAGGGGGTCATGTTGGGATGACCTTATGTCAACCAATCAATGGGTTTGTTGCAAATTGTGTCACTTAAATGCCATCAAGTCACTGAGCCCAATAATTGCGTCATGAATATTTTAAAAAGAAAGAGTCCCTGTTCGTGACCTGTATTGTAAAGTTACCACTTCTTAAATGAGTGAGTGTGCGAGCAGAGAATTTTAGATCAGGTTTAATTAGATTGGGCATTCTCCTAACTTGTTCATGACAGGACTATCTAAAAACACAAGCTATAACATACCTGTTGATACTTGATGCTATATTTTTCAATCTGTGCTCCACCGTCGCTAGGTATCTCCCATATAACGATGATCCTGTCAGAAAAGGCGGAGTTATAGTTGGATGTAATCTCTGGAATACCTGGGACATCTATAATACAAAAATGGTTACATCAGTTAATATATCATCTACATATTAGTATGAAATGGAATGGTAATGCCTCCTTCTGAAGAGCAAAAAACATAACTTAGACAGTCAGCATGCTCTGCAAGTAATTTGCGACACTTTTATAACAGCAGGTTATGATGGCAACTTATATTTCATCACTGATTATAAAAATTAGTAATGTTAGTGAAAGCCAGTTAAAAATACAGGATAAGGCATTTCATAAGAATGTGTTTCACTAAATTTTGGCATATATTTACCTCACTGATTTAAATGCTCAATTATCCATAGTGATAACAAAAATACTGCAGTGAATATTTAAATCGGTGAACTTAATGTATACGACGTTACAAACAGCTAAAAAAATATCAATAAAATGTTTGTATGATTATAACTGACAGGGGATGAAAACTGATATTTGATACAAAAATGATGTAGTATTGAATGTGAGCATTTTTATAGAATAAGTCATGACATAAATGGTGTACTCTGATCAATACTGATGGAGGTCCACGAAAGAACCACAAATATTAAATATAAATAATAAAAAGTCAACATTGAGGTATCAACATTATCATTTTTTATAAGTTTTTATGAAAATATTTCATAAATTTTGTAATTTCATTTGAAAGAGAAATGTTTCATTGTAAACTGTACAAAGATTGAAGCAGCACTAAAAGTACAATTTTGCTAATATTTTAAAAACAACAAATACAATCTCAAAAAATTAAGACAATACAACATTAACTTACACAACAAATCAAAAAGATTTAATATCAATATACAATAATCATATCAAAATATCTTCAAAAGTTTTTATTTTTCTGTACAAAAAGTATATTTATTCAAAAATGCTAATAAATTTAGAGTAAACAAAAAGATAAGTATACAAACAAGTCCTTTTGGCAAGGCATAAAGGGGAGTAAAATAATAAAAAATATTGTTTAATATTATTCAACAGTCAGAAGGGCATACATTGACCCAACGATTTGAATACTCAATAAATACAGGTACATCAATCATAAGAGCAAAGTAATGTGAGTACTTAATTTAGCAGGGTAAATGTATGGGACACTTGAGGTTGGATAAAATTTAAAATATCCCAGAGTGATGTTCAATTTTTAGCAAGACGAGCAAGTTTAACCAATTGCAATGTGGTCAGATTAATTTACATCGTATGTTTAACTATGAAACAAAATTTAATCTTAACCAGTAACAGTTTTTGTATAACGATGAAACAAAAATTTAATGTTAAAATAAATTATTATCAGAAAGTCAGTTTTTGATAAAAAGAAACATTTTACTGAACCTTTATACAAACAATGATAAAAACATTACAAAACATACTAGATGTACAATATAAAGACAATCACATAAATATTCACAAACTAAATTTGGTGAGATAATTCAAAAACTAGCTTGATAAAACCAAAAAGACACACTAAGACTAAGAATTATTTGAAAAGATATTTTGCGGTAAATTGCAATAATTGCATCATTTGCTCAGCTGAAGATTACATACGTGTTTTGCATTAACAATTTTGTAATTCATAGAGTATTCACATCCTCAGTGGCCCGATATAAATATACAGAGAAAGTTAGCCAACTAACTATAAAACTCAAGCAAGTGAAAAAGATAAAACATGCTTGAATTCCATGCCATATACTGAAGTTTTTGTACATTGCCATAAACCTTACGACTTACAATTGGAAAAAACATTACTTCTTTACATATACTAAACCACAGTTTATTATTTATTGTTAATAATTTCACCTCCTGAAGGCATTGAAAGAGCTACTAAGTGTCAAATTATTGTTACATAATTTCAACATTAGGGAGTAAGTATCACAGACAAACATGACTTCTTACAACACAAAGCATACAAGTAACTGTGGCAACAGACACTCTGTTATTATTTATAAAGGTGTTCTTTTACATATTTAAAAGTTAAATGCATCAGTCCCATAAAATTGTGGCTTGTTGCGGACCAGTACATGCAGAAAGCCATAGGCCGTGGGAAGCCTTGTGTATTAAAGAGACAGTACGCACATGGCACAAAACAACACACCAGTACAGAGCCTTAGCTGATAGATTTGCAAGCTTTATCCATACTCAGCCACAATTTTGTTCATGATTTGACTTTGAAACTGATATGTGTATCCTAGGCTCATCTCACGAACCCTAGTATAAAATGTAACAGTTTGTATGGTACGCAAGAGTTTGTACGGGTCGTTGTGGAGTTTGATCGCTAGGAGCCCGTACAGTGCCCTCATGGCTTTTTAAATGTTTATGGGACTTAAGCATAGGTCAAAATTAACAAGTAAATCTGTGAGCTAATGCTCACTAGTGATACCCCCGCCAAAATCTAAAAATATGCGACAAACAGGAAGTAGATGAGCGAGGAGCATGAAATCGCTTTACACCACATGGGACTATAGGATGAAGCAATATGCAAAGTTTCAGGCTGCTGCATGGTATAGTTGCTGAGAAAACTGTGACGGAAATTTTGTAACGGACGGACGGACGCACACACGCACGCACACACGCACGCACGGACAAGGGTAAAACAGTATACCCCCCTCTTCTTCGAAGCGGGGGTATAATAATATAAAAGCTTTCAAGATCTTATTAAACGAACATTTCATTTTAGACTCAATGGTACTAAATCCATATACTCAAAACAACTTTTGAATGTTGAAATTGTCAAAAAAGTCTATACTAAGAAAATCATATTCTTTTGTGATATGCCAATAGGATTAGAAATATGTTTTCCGCTCACAACAGTAAATTGCATTAAATATTGAAACTTTTGTTGAGTAAAATGCATCTAACATAACAAGTAAATCTGTGAGCTAATGCTCACTAGTGATACCCCCGCAGTGAGAAATATGACTATCATAATGTAACTTTCATTTAATGAAATCTAAAAATATGCGACAAACAGGAAGTAGATGAGCAAGGAGCATGAAATCGCTTTACACCACATGGGACTATGGGATAAAGCAATATGCAAAGTATTAGGCTGCTGCATGTTATAGTTGCTGAGAAAACTGTGACGGAAATTTTGTAACGGACGGACGGACGCACGCACGGACAAGGGTAAAACAGTATACCCCCCTCTTCTTCGAAGCGGGGGTATAAAAATGTTCAATAGTCAATAAAGCATCAATATTTCCCCCTACAGAAATACATATATTGAGGTCAAGGTTATGGTGAGACAATGTAAATGTCATCTCCATAGCAACCACCAATATACTTAGGTCAAGGTGAGACAATGAAAAGGTCATCGTAAGAAGAAAGGTCATCATAATACTAAGGTTAAGGTTATGGTGAGACACCGTCAGGGTCATCTCCATAGCAACCACCATAATACTCAGTTCAAATTTATGGTGAGGCAAGGACAGGGTCATCTCCATAGCAACCACCAAGATACAAAAATAATCTAACAACATATCCATAATAATAAATCATAAATCACAAGACAATTCTGCATTCACATACAACAAACTAAAAATGTACAATTACAAAGACATAAAGTAAAGTAAAATGTGAGAGTAAAGAGAAATATAAAGAACAAATCACATAAGCAAATAAGTAAACTGCCAGTCACATAGTGCAAGAGGATTTTACTGCATTCTACAAACATAAAAGCTTTATGTTCCATCATTTATTTCATAAAAAAACAGAGCTTTTGGCCACTAATTTCTTTTTTTTAAACAGAGCTTTTGTTCAATCATTTATTTCCTCAAAGTTTTTGATTCATTGTTTATTTCCTAAAAAAGAGAGCTATTGTCCCACCATTTATTTTCTAAATAAACAGAGCCTTATGATCCTTCATTAATTTCTTTAAAAACCGAGTCCAATATGTTTAAGTCATTAATTTAAGATAATTCAATGTTCATTGTTTGAGAGTTTGTTGACATTATAGATGTTTTTTAACATGAGAAAGAAATATGGGTGCACAATGGCACTAGTTGATCACTGGATTAAATCACAAAATTGTAAACGAACAGTCAAGCCACAGTATGAGCACAGTATTTGGCAGAAATTGTGACTACACAAGTTTTTATTAAATTATTTAAGTTGTTATACTAATCATAAAATGTATTGCAGGCTGATCAAGGGTATTAACAATGGGAACAAAAAATAGCATCTTGGCTGTTTACAAGTCAATTGCAGACAGATGAACAAACAAACACCTCACGATGCCAAAAGCTGATCCTGACTAATGCTAATTTGAGCAAAAATACAGGTACTACATTTTACAGAGACTATACTAAAGTTTTAACCCATTACTAGTTTTTACTTGGACTAAAATGTACCTATTTGCTACTTTAACTCATTGGGACATTTTAAGATAAGTCTTACGTTATAACTTTTTGAGTGACAATGGAGCAACTTGGCAAAATTGTTTCCAGTACTTCGGTGAGAAATAGCCATTCCAAAACCAAATCCTTTAACCATGGCACTGCTGAGGAAAATGGCAATTTTTGCTCTTTAATTCCTGCAGTCCATTTCTCTCTAAAACTGAAGCCAAATGTACTCTATACTTATTGTGGTTTTTGCATGCATCCAGTAAACCACATTTTTAACTGGCAATGAGGGGCACTGCAACCCCATAATACTCAGCAACAAAGGAGGCCATATCCTTCAAGATATCTAACCATAAGCCTTTTTAAGTCATTCAGTCAATTTGAAGGGGGATGAAAATGGGTGAAAAAAAACACATTGTTGTCTATTAATGGGTTAAATTTAAAGTAAGGATTTTATAATTATGTAACTGTAGAATAGAGAAATAAACAGACTAAGAGTTAACATAAATATAAAAATATACAAAACAATAAAACAATTCTCTTTCAAAGAGACCACTTTTTACAATGATAAAATATCAATGACTTTTCAAATAATAAATTGTATCATTTATATAAACTTAATGAATTAGCAACATTATTATGTCTGATAACAACTATGCAATATGCAACTGTATTATTTATACTATTAGCAATAGATTTTTTATTTGTAAGTAGAAATTTAGCAACATTAATGTGATTAATCAAGAAAACTGCATCATCAGCCCAACAAGGCAAAACATTCCTTTAACATCTGGAAAAACAAACATAAAGTACATGTCAAAATGTGATCCTTCAAAATGAAATAAGGCAAGATTGTTTTCACAGGCTATGACTATAAATATATTAGGAAGCAGATTTGATAATGAAAGCAAGCAAGCAATTCATATGACAAACAGATATCTTACTACCTGCATGTGGTTAAAATGAAATGAAGAAACAATATATAAATGACTAAAGTTTACAGTAAATCATCATTGAAATAATATTTTCGCTGATCAAGCATGATCATAGTTAAAGTACATACAGAGAACTCATAATAAATTAGACTAGACTCTATAGTTATCAGGTAGCATAACAGGGTCATCTTGTTGAAATAACAACAACAACAAACATGTCTTTCCTGAAGCTCATCTTGATTTAATAGTTTATGATGATAATAGATGATGAATTCATAAATGTGTGTACAATCATTTTTTCCTTGGTTCAATGCAGAAGCAACACATCGTATAGGTCATATCATGACAGTCAGTAAACTACACAAAATTTCTGGAAAAGCTGAATCTCTGGATAAAGCTGTTAACTAGTACTAAGGATGCATACTTCTGTCAGAGACAGTCAACTGCCCTACATGAATAAGAATCAGTTGTAGGAGGGAGAATAGCTGTAGAAATAATTTCATTAAAAAGCTCTTAAAGTAGGTCCTGCCCATGAAATGAACCTACAAGCTCTTGATCAGTAAACTTCTGCGTTACTGAACAAGCCAGGTGGGCTCGCAATCATTTTGAGCTGACATGATCAATACCATCATTTTTCAACATTGTCTTAACCTACACAATTTCAATGGTACTTTACTACTTTACCGCAATCAATTGCCAATCTGGAAACTACAAATCTAGGTGAAGCGGATACTTCCAGCATGATGACGGCTGATGAGGGACTCTTGCTAACAATTACATATTACTTCAGCCAGTTAACAGATAGCAAGCAAGTATATCAGTGGATGTTCAATAAGGATACCCCAAGAATAATCATCCAGATATACATCTTTAAGACTGCATGAATATTGAGTTGTTTATTTTAGATCTAAGAGTGTAAGGGCCGTTCTAAAGACCAAGCGGCATTCTTGCAAAATCTCACTCAACACTCACAATCTCTTGTTTGATTAAGGAGTCAAAAATTGACTTTTGACTTATCCCAATAATTGCACAAATAATGTAGTCTATTATCAATAACAACTGCTACTTTTTTTGCTTTTAGGATTTTACATTGTTCATACAATTTTTCAGCTTGCCCGTTTATCAACCTTTCATGGATTGGTCAATACCAGTACTTGCCAACAACTTTGTATAAAAGTTAACACTATTTTCTTTTGAAATAGTATGAATTGTAGCAATCAGAAATCTACCACAGCTTACTTTATACATAATTAAGTTAAATAACCACAGGACTGTGACAGAGTCCAGTTAATTGACCACTTTACCATGGCTATGGCTGAAGCAATGCTAAGTAAACTATGTCTAAAACTCTAATACTACAAAACAACATTTAACACAATTGTGAAAAATATCATATAAACGCATTAAGTGACATAAAACAGGTTAGTTTTATTAATGATGTTAGGTTATAGAATACATAATATTAAAAAAGCTTCAGCAACACAATGTATTTGCACTCAGTGACTCGAGTATATGTCACGAGTAAAAGCTCAAATTCCCAAAATTACAGTATGAATTTCACAATTTCACACTTTAATCAGTTTTCCATGCAGGAAACAAATCATTTTCATATCAAAAAAATGAACTTCAGGACTTAAGTCCTAAAAACTTTTAAACTTGATACTTGCAGCAGAATAACAGCATAACGGTAAAATAGTTCAATGATCTCGGGAAGAAACCTAACCCTATATTATTATCACAAACAGGTAACATATAATTATGAACAATAAGCCATCAGAAGGCAGCTGGTAAAATGTTTAATATGTGTTACATGTATTTATGCACTAATTGCCACAAAAACACTAACAGAAGGTATGCATATGGTAGCAGTGAAACTTTTGTTAAAAAAGTATTTGCTAACAAGGAAATCACCAAAAATTACTCAATCCTTAAGTAAAACAATATTTTAGTAGCCAATGGGATTTTCTTTCCTCCAATTTGCAGCAAAAGAGTTGTTGAAATTTGGGAAAGTTTAAAATTTGAAGATAAATACTTAAGACAGAATAAAAGAAGTATACAAATTTATCATTAAAGAAGAATGTAAAATGAAACTGTAAAAAATGGTAAAAGATACAGTAATCAATATAATTAAAATTAATAAACTACATTAAAAGTAGTTTTTACAATTTCAAACACTTGCAAGAATAAAAAAACAACCACAGATATATATAAAATAAGACCAAGGATAATAATAAAAATATAACAACATTAAAATGTTTTAGAGCCAATCAATCAATAAGTAATCCATCAGTTAATAGATTTTTTGATTTAACTATCTATCAATGGAATCAACAGATCCAATCAATTGGTAACAAAATTAGTATAACCATATTGTTCCTTTTTAATATTCTGAGCAGTTACATCAGCCAGAGTGTGGGGTCTTTTAAAAGGGGTAGAAAATTAGCAATTTTCGTTTCTGCTATTCATCTTTTCAAGTCAGTTTTTGCTTAATAATGGCAGATTGAGCCGAGTCCTAAATATTTTCATGCATACCAACATGTGCTAATGGTTATAAGCATAGTAAGTTTTCATATAAAGTAAACACAATTGTTTGTTCCTGACGATCTGACCGTATGTATCTCAGATGTCATAGTGTGTGACGTTATGTACTTTGTCCATGAACATAACTTCAGAATTTGTAGTGGCTAATACAATTGTAAAGATTGTTAGGACAATCCAAAAGTTAGATTCAATTTATATACATACATACATAGTTACTATAATAGAGGTACTGTAACAACTATGTGCATAGTTTAAGTAAAAGTTAAATAAGTTTAGTCTTACTTTTGATCAGGTAGTGGGGTGGATTTGATTTTATGACATATTATGGTCTTTTTACAGCAGCTAAACTACTCACTCAAAAAAGATTATACAGTAACTTAACAAAATAAAAAATACATACTGATAGCTGGTGTTGTATAAGGGATTTCATTTCCTGGACCCCAGCCAACATCATTTTTAGCAGTAAATGTAAAAACATATCTAGTACTAGCAGTAAGATCATTTACTGGTAATAATGTATATCTTTTATCAATGTCTATGTAGTCCCTGTACTCTGTAAATGTAAAAATATATATGTATATTACAATTTAACTTATTTTGTTAATTTTTATCTCATCTTGTTCCAATTTTAGGATCATTATGGTACTATCATACCGGAATATGGTCTTAATTAAAGGATACTTTTCCTCAAATTAAGTTTTCGGAAGGGCTGCTGTGAACATCCGAGTACTTGGATATTCACGATCCCAGCTAGAAAATTGAGTACGAATATTCGGCACCCGGAAATCTTCGGATCGCGATCTATTTTTACAAAAAATGAAAAAAAAAACTTATCAGCCAATTACCATCGTAAATGAGCAGCGCTACTTATGAAAACATAAATCACCATAAATCAATGTACTGAGTGTACTCAGCATTTTCAGCACACACGAAAACCCTCCTTTTGAATGTCTAACATGGGGCTGCAGAGGGTTATGTTGAAAATGCAATAAAAGCTTCTGTAATTCTTCACTTATTTTTGTTATATTTATATGTATATTCATATATATGTGTGTAGTGTAAATGAATTCCTGTATGCTTTTTCATTCACTGGTGATTCCTAGTTCGATTCATGAATCGTTCTACATGAAATGTGGTTCGGATCGGATCGCCACTTGCTCAACGATCCGCAGCCCTAGTTTTCGGGATTTCACAGGACATAGATTTAACAAAGGCAGACGTCATACTAGAACTTACTGTTGTTACGAACTCCTCCACTTACAGTCATACAACTATTGAAGAAGACCATCAAGCAGAGTAGACATACTAAAGCTTGTAACAGTCAAAGAATTGAGAGGGGTTGACAAATAGTCCTGTTTTATGCAACAATAGAAGGATGCATGGCTGAACATAGAATTTATGATCCAAACCCAAAGAGGCATATAGAGGCATGTAGGTCCAGCAGTAACTTGTATTCATAGACAGGTTCTAAGGACCTTAGACCACTCACCTATGAACTTGAGGTTTTGACTACCAGAGGCATAATTTGAACAATCATGTCAAAGAATTAATTGATGCCACATGCTAAGTTTGGTAACTTTATAGTAATAGATTTTTGTTTTTTGACAAGATTGTTTTCTTTTAATTGTTGACGAACACACACACTACCTTAAGCACAGACAGCAATAAGTTTCTCACAATAACTGGTTTAGTGAAGCTAAAAATTGACACAAAAATATACAAACCATTTGCAACAATTTTTTCTTCGGGTGCTTCCTCACCACCTTCCTTGGAATATGTAACCTTAAAATGACTAACTTGGGGACCATCTACTCTGTCAGCTAACAATTGGAATTCAATATGACGTGCATCAGCTACATGTACAGTAACCTTTGGTTTACCAGGGGGAACTGAAAAACAAATTTCAAATGAATAAAATAATTCATACACAGTATAGCCTGTTCAAGCAACTTCAAGTGACTCCCTATCTTCAACAATTATTTCTAACTCCCTAGTGTTTCTATTCATAAGTTTGTCTAACTTAAATGACCATCTGTCTTATGCATCTAGTGACCATAACATTTTACAACAATTTTACTACAATTTAGTGACCATTGAATAATAAAAACAATCAAGCAGGAAAATTGGTCAGGTGGTAAACTTTCACCACTCAATTAATTACACAAATAATGGTTTTTGGTCGGGTTAAACACTGTAGCAACACATTGTGTTGGGTCATATTACAGCAGTCATTAAACCTACTCATCGCTCATCGTTCATAGAAAAGCTAAATCTCTGAAAATAGCTTTAATAGGTTACTGGGTGCATACTTCTGTCAGCGACTGACAACTGCCCTACATGATTTAGAATAAGTGGAAAGAGGGAGAAATTGCTGAACAAGTTATTGCATGACCAAGCTCCACAAAAGTTTACCCCGCCCAGGAATCAAACTTACAACCCCTCAATCCGTAGATTTGTAAGCTACTCACTGAGCTAGCCAAGCAGCTTCAGATAATTATATAATAACAAACATAATATACCTGCAAGCATTAGGTCTAATGTAATATTTCTAATTCCAACTTGGTTTTTAGCTATACAAGTATACTTTCCAAATATAGCATCTTGGTTTGCCCCATTGTAAGTAACCTAAAATTTAAAAAAAATAATTAGTTCCATGTAAATCAGAGTAAATCACTTCAGGCAAAATAGACTTCACACAAAATTCAACTTAATGGCTGTTTATTGCAGTTGATATTTTTTTTATTTATTGGAGTTAACGCCGTGTCAACACAATTTTAGGTCATTTTATGGGGTCCAGCGCACCTAACCTAGCTTTCCTGGACCATTGTCTATAACCAGTACTCACCTACCCCTCCACAAGGTCGGAAACTTCTCCATATTATCTAATCAATGGAGGAAAATCTACATTGTCAAATTTTCATGGAAGGGTATAACCTCCCCGGGTGGGATTCGAACCCGCACCCCCTCGGGCACGAGATTCCAAAGAGAACAATTAACTTAGTTTCAATACATATGATTTTGAGTGTACACCTGGTTTAGGTGGGGGAAAAACACAATTTTTTTAGATGTCTTTGAGATGATGTGTCTACTTCTATCACATGTTTTGTATAGTTAAACTATGAAAGATATTAAATGACAACTGCTAACAGAAATTATGTTTTTAGCCTATTTCTTGCCTCCTGTGTATCTATTAATGTATGAATTACAGAACTGCAAGACTAATTTGAACCTTGAACTTATATAACACTATTTAACCATTTTTCAATGATATTGTGGTGGAAGCTCTGTCAACTTACTATCTCTGGAAAAGCTAAGATCTTTTGACCCTAAACTTTTTAACCAGTACTTAGAAATAGGGCTGCAACGATTCGATTCGATACATCGAAACTCGATTGCAAGGGTGCCGATTAGATTTCGATTCGGGACCCGCGAGTTTCGATTCGATACTGACTTTTAAAAATGTCTACATAGGTTATAACGATAAAAGCAAAGGCGGGCCTAAAAGCAAAAGTATACGTTGACAGTGAAACTGGGTTTCACTTTGTTACATTTCTGTTAAATTTCCATTACGATTTTATGTATCATGATTGGAAACTCTGTTCCAAATATACATTCTATAGTATATGCCCCGATCCTCCGCCAATTGGGTCGGTGTGATTGAATTTGACCTGTTCTGACAAACTTGAAACTGGAAGATTTTAGGCTTCGCATGAGCAAGCCAAGTTTTGTTGTTAGTTTATTCAAATTTAAATAGTTTTGCATGTACAGTGTATGTTTAACTAATATGTACAATATTATACCAAGAACTGCATCTTTCTACAATTTATGATCCATGCTGTCTTTACGTTTTAAGTCGATATTACATTAGTAATACATTTTCGCGACCTTCACATTCGTAATTCGTAAATTTTAATAACAATTTTATTTAATTAATATTATTTAGTTTTAAGCTCAAATATATGTATAAATGCATATTTGTAGTAAATTGTATTAATAAAAGAATCAAATCGAAAAAAATCGAATCGAAAAAAAAATAATCGAATCGCATCGAATCGATTTTCCGGTGAATCGTTGCAGCACTACTTAGAAACTAGCTTCATTAGTGACCCATTTCAGGACCAAGCTTTACAAAAGAATATAATCTGATATGAACCTACAACCACTGTTTAAACAGCTAAAGGTATAACTCACTGAGATTACAATGTTGATTTTCTTTTTTATATACTGGTTTTTATGCCATATCAACACAGTTTGCCATGTCAGCACAATTTAGCTTATTTCACAGCAACCAGTGCACCTTACTTAGCTTTCCTGGACCCTTTTCTGTAACCAGTTATCACCTCCCTTCCACAAGGCCAACAAATTCTGTATTTAACATATTATTGGAGGAACATTGACAATATTGTTACATTTTCATGGTAGGGCATAACCCATCCAGATGGAATTTAAACCCACAATGGGAAACTAGATTCAAAGTCCTGGCATGCTCCCATCTGCGCAACAGGCTTGGGTTATGTTGGTTTTCATTGGAACAAAAAAGGTGAAGTACAAAACATCCTCTAAATACTTACATATAGTTTGCTGGTAGTAACATGAGGTTTGGTCTCGTCATTTTCAGGTTGAGAAATAGAGTAGAATGAATCCCCAGCAGTGATGGCTTTATCATTTTTGTACCATTCAAACAATGGTTCAGGGTTGGCAGTGGCTACACATGGAATGTAGAAATCCTGTGCTCCTATCCAAGTGTAAAATCTTGTTTCATCTTGGGAGTCAAAGTTTGGACTATCTGTAGTACAAATAAGAATCATTCATGGGTTAAGTGATGGCACTATCTAACATATTATGTTAAAATTCAATACTAGGCATTTTCTTCTCACATCGGCTTCCCACACATTGAAACCCATGATTTGGGGCAGTGCAGGCAGTAATAAATGTATTATGTTGTATTCAGTTCTTCAGTTATTTTAAATTTGTTACATACAACATGTAAGAGTTGTATAAACTTTTGTACAAATTAAAAACCCTTTTATGGTTACTTGTTTATTATTGAACATAATTATAGAAAAGCATCATAAATATCAATAGCAAATTGAATCTAGGTATGTATTGTGAACCTACACTGCTGTACCTAGGTACATACCATAATGCGACTTGGCTCAAGTTTGATGGATTGATTGGATTTTACCGGGCACCAACACAAAAAGGTCATATTGCGCCGAAAGCAATTGATGATACTATTACTTCAATAGATAATAAAGATTTAAAGTCCTAAATTTTATGATAAACATCTATTTCCTTCAAATAGTTAAGTATCACATATGATGGTACCGACCCAAAAGTTCTTTAAGTGAGTTAACCTTAAAATGTTTGTCACAGATGTATTTAAGATCCTGACAGTCAAGGAGAACGTGCTTGACATTGAAATGCTTGTCACATGGTTTACAGCCCTACAAACTTAAGTTGATATTGATTTTGGAATTTGCAATGATGATTTTTTGTTTCACATTATTGTCAATTAATGAAAATTACTTATATTAAAACCAGGATTTTGTCTGAGGAGTTTTGAGGGTATTGTATTTTCTACATGCTCGCAATACCATACAAAAATAGTAATACAAAAGCCTTACATCTAACTTCCAAGTTGACAATTTTCTCACTCATATCAGCAGAGTTCTTGGCCTCACATTTATATTCTCCAGCATGATCATGTGTTAGTGAGTTAAATTCAAGACTTAAACGTCGACCAGGTGTTTGAGGGGTGCTTACATCTTCCTCTGTCACTGAGATTCCCTGGGTAACAAAATAGAATTTCATAATATACAACTCAAGGTGTACAATCCCTGACTAAAAGCCATCTTAAAGCTCATTTCAAACTTAAAAAACTTGATGATTGACAAAAGCAAAATTCTATGTCCATGAGCCTGTTTCATAAGGATATCTCTACCTAGCACTTAGTCCCCTGGTACATTTTGACGCCAAAATGGAATAAGAATGGGATATTAAATCTAAGGTACCAGAAGACTAAGTATGTTTAGGAAACTTAAGAGCTGGCCCAATCTCCGTAAACAGATATCCTGTAGAGCATTGTCGTACAGGATCTCTACTGTCTCTGTGGAAGGTCATGTCGACATGAACTTTGTGTCGACCAATCAATGCGTAGCTTTCATCTAGACGAAAACACTATTAATCACATTTTGATTTCGTAATTTCTATTTTTAGACCAAGGTTTGCATGCTTATTTAACAGCGGTATTATTCACAGTCTGCAATTGGGCGGCTCATTTCAAATTGCATGACGTCAACGATGTAAACAAGTTACGTACCATAACAATTTCCTCATGAATATTATGATGAGAAAAGGTCACACTAGATCTAAAATAGCGAGTAGGTGAGCGGAAAATTTTAGATCGGGTTTTAATCAGATTGGAGCTGGCTACATGTCCCAATAATATAATGCGAGACCAGTCAGTACATAAAAGCTGTCTGAAGAGGCTTTAATTAATGGGCTGCTCAACTTAGCATATTAAACTTATGTACTATTGGAGCATTCCAAATCTAAGAAAAGACAAGATCATTCTTTATATTCAAAAAGTTGATGGTTAAGTTACTTACATCTTGAATGTATCCAAGAGCATATCTTTGACCAGTTTTAACTTGGTACCATACAATAACCGGTGGTGGGTCACCAACAGCTTCACAAATTAGACTAGTAGCTCCACCTTCTGTTCCACTGGCATCAACGGTGTTGATAATCTTAGGAGGGGCTGAAATATAACAAGCATGAATGTTCAACAACAAATACAATACATGAAAAGGCCGATGAAGTGAATGGCAAACATTTTTAGAAAATTTGTTACGTATATTTGTAACTTATAAAATAGTAATAGCGAATCAACTGCAAAGAAAAACATCACCACTAGACAATATCTGGAATTAAATACTTAAGGTATCTGTGGTAAGCCATGTGTATGGGACCTGGAAATAAATATTACTGTTTTAAACCACAGGTGGTCGGCATAGTTCCAAATCAAAAACACTGTACATATGTTTCTTGATCAAGAACTGTGCTGGCCACCTATTGTTTAAACATTAATTTTTGCACACTTTGTCAGTAAGCATTGGATACAAAATCTAATCATATTTTAGACAATACAAAATTATTTCTTATGTAAAAATTGCTCTGTCTGAATTTAAGGTTTAAAATGACCTATCAAATTTAAGGTTTAAAATGATCTATCAAAATTGAGGTATGAAATGATCTATCAAAATTAAGGAATGAAAATGATCTATCAAATTTAAGGTATGAAATGACCTATCAAATTTAAGGTATGAAATGATCTATCAAAATTAAGGTATGAAATGACCTATCAAATTTAAGGTATGAAATGACCTATCAAAATTAAGGTATAAAATGACCTATCAAATTTAAGGTATGAAATGACCAATCAAAATTTAAGGTTTAAAATGACCTATCAAATTTAAGGTATGAAATGACCTATCAAAATTAAGGTTTAAAATGACCTATCAAATTTAAGGTATGAAATGACCTATCAAATTTAAGGTATGAAATGACCTATCAAATTTAAGGTATGAAATGACCTATCAAATTTAAGGTATGAAATGACCTATCAAATTTAAGGTATGAAATGACCTATCAAATTTAAGGTATGAAATGACCTATCAAATTTAAGGTATGAAATGACCTATCAAAATTAAGGTTTAAAATGACCTATCAAATTTAAGGTTTAAAATGACCTATCAAATTTAAGGTATGAAATGACCTATCAAATTTAAGGTATGAAATGACCTATCAAATTTAAGGTATGAAATGACCTATCAAATTTAAGGTATGAAATGACCTATCAAATTTAAGGTATGAAATGACCAATCAAACTTAAGTATTTTTATCTTATCTTAAATATACCATTCAGAAGTTGTACAATTGTCATGCATGTTTCTGTCTTTTTTGTGTGTTTTGCTTATAACTTTTTAGTGTCTTTTTTGCAAATAAATATCTATCTATGCCTTCATCTAATTATGCATTTATTGACAAAAGTGGGCAGCTCAAATCACCAAAAATCAAAAGATCCACTAAGATTTTTAGTCCAGTTACAGGCAAATATAAACCCCCTTAAAATTGAGTTCCAGGAAAAGTCATACAGTGTCATTCTTCATAGATATTTTGTAACAACACGAAATTTTCCATATACCTAAAACTACATCAACATTTTATACGCATAAGCAGAAACTTGCTTTAAGTTTAAGGAATTAAAAGTCAGTCTACGAAATTAGGATACGAAATTGGTTGCCCAAACAGGTCGATTTAGCAGCAAGCATCTCTTATTAGAAGAATTTTGGTAGCCAAGATGAAATTTTTGGATGCCTCAACTAAAAAGTGGTTGTCCTAGGCAACCGGACACCCACTAATTTCGTAGACCATAAAGAGTACAATTAATGGGAATATGGCAACAACACACAATATCATCTAGTAAATTCTGTTAAAAATTTTAAACTGAAGTTATGTTACATGTATAATGCTCTATAAAGACTCTTGATCAAACACTTCCAATAAATAGAACAAGGAAAACATCACATTTACTAAAAAACCTACAGAACTTTCATATCACTTTTAAGTTAAAATGCTGCATTAACACTGTTATATTGAGGGTTGCCTGCAAGACTGTAGTAAATGCATTACTACAGACTTGCAGGCAACCCTCGATATGTAAGCTAAATATACAGAAAAAGGCTATCATTTCGCTGAGTATGTATTTTGTGCATGGAAATAAAAGCTTATTAATATCGACAACAATTCAGCGTGAATGACAAATAGCAATATCAACTAGCAATGACAATTTTGAAAGAACCTAATGAGTCCGACGGGATTTGATATGCTTAAGTCAATTGGCTGATAGAAAATGAAGCAGACATAAGGGAACATTAAGTCAAAGCATAACACAGTGTAATGTCAAGCAGTCTTACAGAACATATATAACAACCAATACCTCCAAAATGTAAAGCTAGTTTGGAGAAATACAATAATGAATTAATATCAATGACAACAAACAACTAAACTAAATACAAACTATCTATGATAGATGACTTCATTGTAGAACCTTACGATTATTCATTTTTGTGCCACATACTCATACATTATTCATTGTTTAATATAAAATTTTAATTGAAATGGTGTCCGTTTGTATAGCTAATTGACCCTTCACTGGTTATGACGTGGGAAACTAAACCTTTGACTGAATGTGATGACTATCTCCAATGGGTCTTTGTCAAGAAATTATAATCAAATCTGTACAAAAGGTTCCAAATGAGCAGACAAGATTTTTCATCAAGGGCCATAACTCTGCAAACAATCAATGAACGGTAACCAAAATGGGATATGCACAAGCCTGCTTAATATCTGGTCTTTATATAAAGTTTGAATCAAATCCATATAATAGGTGATAAGAAATTGAGGGAATAAGTAAAAGCTACGGACAGACCAACCAAATACAGTTTTGAGGTGTATAAAAATTAGCTTAACCTAATTGCTGTTGTTGTACTTCGAATATGCTATGGATATAGCAGAAGTCTCAAAGTGCTTTATGTGATAGGGCTATTTCAAGACGCTCTTATTTCAAGTTGCAAAAGACAGGTGAATTACAACATATCTACTGTATTTAATTTATATAAAATACAATGGGTGACTGGCAGTCCCAATCCATCTACTCTGTATAAATATAAGGTATAGCTCTCCTTAGATTGCAGTCAGTAACTATTTTATTTCATCAATAGTGATTAGTTGGAATAGTTATTCATAAGCTCAATTTTTAACGAATCAAATTAAAAAATACAGAAACTCATTCGATCAACTTTCAAGTGAATTGTTGCAGCCCTAAATTGTATGTATATACAGTGACTAAATGGATTGGGATCATGCCGGACCCTTTTGAACATACATTTTTGTAACTAACTTGTCCGAAACAACCACTTTTTAATTGGAGCATCCTAAAGTATTTATTCTGGCAACCAAAAGACTACAAAAATTATGTATTGCTAGCAACTACAACGACCAGTTAGAGTCTTGGACAATCACTGTCATATCCTTATTTCCTAGACTGTAACTAAGGGTGACAAAACTTTATAAAACCTATAAAAACTTTAAATTACACATACTTTGAACAATGAGCTTGTTCTTGGTCATAGCCTCATCAGCCTTGTTTTGATCGGTGGCCACATTTTTAGCTGTGCAGGAATATTCAGCTTCGTCATCTTTCTGGACCGACGTAAATTCTAGAATACCTTGAACTTCAGCACCTGTTACTTTAGTTGTCACATTGAAACGATCAGTTGTAGTCAGTACATTGGTTGACTGAAAATATATGAACATTAACATTACACATTTGATGAAAAAATCAATTAAGGCATATGCAACATAATTCCTGGATTTATATCCAGCCTGCAGGGCATAAGTTGCTCTATTCAAACATTTTTTTTAATTTGAAACAAATATGGATACAAACCTACGAAACCAAGTACAAATCAAAGCACTGAAAGCACTCAATGAACAATAGTTTGAAAGACTGGCATTGGGATTCTAATGCTGTACGATGATAATACAACCTTCATGACCTTTTATATGACCTTGACCTTGGTTTATAATTAGATCAGAATCATGCAAGTAATACGTTCTCTAGTGTTGAAGCAAATTTTACCAATCATTTTCTAAATTCACAAAGCAACAGCTATATTTCAACCGACCTGGGAAAGTAAAATTAATTGTGAGATATATGTGAGATAATGGATTCCAAACACGATAAAACATGCAGTAGATAATAGTCGCCAAATTTGCAGTGAACAGACGGCAAAAACTTTTGCGAAATAACAAAACACTAAATTAGGTTGTACAAAAATAAGTAAAATTGGAAGATTTTATGTCCCCTAGAGTCTATAAGTCAATGTAAATTCAATTTATCAAGGAATCTAGTCTTTATTTCATCAAGTAAATTATTACATTATCTTGTAAATGGAACTATAAGTTAATAAAACCAAGGCTTTTATGGCAGACATTACATCATTGCATTAGGAACTAGAAATACAATTTGCAATCACAATGAATCTAAATCACAAGAATTGATTCAAAACCTCCATCCCTATACTGTACATATTTTAATTGTCAATATACCAAATATGCAAATTGATCGGAGAGTTTTAAGGGAACAGATGTTATATGTTACATGCTTCAGTTACTTTATCATTTAGCTAGTTGATTTATCAACTGTACTTGTATAGACAATTTTTTCTCAACTGTCAAAGTTAGAATAATTTGACAGTGACAGGCTTTTACATTATCGCAATTGTTAGACAACAAACTTTTAACACACTAAGTCACCTTGAAATTATTCATGTTTTAACAGTTGAGAAAAAATGATTAATAATGATATTTAAATTAAATAAATAATATATTTTCCATCAAACATCTCTCTCCTAATAAAAGCCCCCAACCCACTTCCTCTTTTTTTTAGAAAAAGTATGACTTAATGCTTTTTATGGCAGGGAATTAGGTTGGTCGAGGGTAAAAGTACTATCCTGTATTTAATTAAGTAATTTGCACCATTTTTGGTACCTTCATACTAATACACCTCTTCTCAAACATGTAATGCCTCCAGGGGCATCTAAGAGAGAATTTACAGTAATTGTATCCCTTGGTACTGAGAACAAATATTATTTGTTCCATAACTTTGTTTACAATACCCCTTGCATTTTAAGTACCAACAAAGATATTCTGCGAGAAAATTCCACAGACTAGCAGACAAAAGCAGCACAAAAGATAGGTATATTTTACAGAATATAATATGTCTATGGGCTAAATAACGTCAACCGATGTTTCTAATATCTTATTAAAACACAGATATATAGAAAATCTTAATTTAGTAAAACTAATATCAATTTTTCCATACAAAATTAGTGTACTGTATAATTTCAATTATCTAAGTAACCAAAGTAGACAATGCCTCAGATTTTTCCCTCCCTTGAAAAAAAAACAATATGTTTTCAGGCAGTATACAAAAATAACTTATTTTCCTATTACATCTGCCAAATAAGGCAACAACAACAGCGATATTTCTCTACAAATATAACTTAATGGATCAATACCATACAAGAGAGATGGTTAACTGAGAGTCTGACCTTTACGTCAGTACTATATATGGACAGCAATTATTTAGCGTTTCTTACAAATCTAGAACTATTTCTCTTACATTAGTATTCACTTTCTACAAGAGAGATGCTTTACTGATTGATGTATCAATTCAATATTGAACGTATATATAAACACCGGAGATATCAGATCATCAAGAACATCGGCCAAATATTTTATGATGCCTCAACAAAGCTGATCCCTGACGAGTAATGTAAGTATGTATCATTAAAAATCTCCAAAACTCTTCACCAGAGAAAAACACAAAAATCAATGAGGCTATCGGAAGATTCTAGAAGATATACTAAAACCAAGCAAGAAATATTTGGCCATAGAGATTTCTTTCGACATAGGAGATTTCTGGTATGATCAAACACCATAGCTAGGACTTTACTTAAAGCAGTAGAATTACTGTTAAGACTACACAATCATTAACATCGTAAGACAAGGAAATTATATATAAGAGGAAGATTAGTTCAGCTGCCATCTTGTCAATATAAAATTGTACAGTGCCGGCCTAATAAGTTCATTGACTTACGAAATTTTAGAAAAACTGATTCAGGGGCTGTTATTTGAGGATTCATTGTGACATCTTTAATGGTTAGTATGTAGCAAAGATCAACTGACTCAAAAATGTGCTGTGAATTTGTCCAATGTAAAATTAACAATAATGGGAGCAGAATTTAAGATCAGGGTTTTTTTATCTGATTGTCTATTAATAAATCTGAAGAACTATAAAGTTAAGTCCCTTGAAATAAGTACCTATTCTAAACTTTGATTTGAATCACCTTATGAAGCAGGTTTATACTTTATCTTCATAAGACAAGTAATGCTCACTGGAATAAGTAACACACCTACAGTTCTCTTATGATCCAATCTCCGTAAACAGATATCCTGTAGAGCATTGTCGTACAGGATCTCTACTGTCTCCGTGGAAGGTCACGTCAAGGTGAAGTTTGTGTCGACCAATCATTGCATAGCTTTTATCTAGACAAAACACTATTAATAACATTTTGATTTCGTAATTTCTATTCTTAGACCAAGGTTGGCAAGCTAATTTAACAGCGGTATTACTTACAGTCTGAGATTGGACGGCTCATTTCTAATTACGTGACGTAGACGATGTAAACAAGTTACGTATCATAACAATCTCGTCATGAATATTATGATGAGAAAAGGTCACCTGAGCGTGACCTTCGTTTGAAAAAGGCCAGATTTAAATTAGCGAGTAGGCGAGCGGAAAATTTTAGATCGGGTTTCAATCAGATTGCTTATGATCCAGCATTACAGACAGTCATCAAAAAGGGGTGTGGAATTCCTATGCCCAACTAGTAAGACTCCAAGATTTTTGTGCCAACAAGTAGACCTAGTTCAATTTCCCACACCCCTGAAGACAAATCATTCCTATCAAATGGTTATATCTTTTTACCTAAAAATATTCATGGTAATGTCATAAAAAAATAAGAATTTAAGCTCCTTTATGAATATTCTAGTTTAATCCAAAGCTCTGGTATTCAATGTCTCTGAAGAGAAATCCTTGGGGTAAAATTTTATTTATAATCAAAGACAAAATATCAAACGCCAAAAGTCATTTTTTAAAGAAGTAATTTTCTTTTCCATGAATCTTAAACCCACAATGTCTCCATAAAAATGTCACTATCATGGTTTTCTACAAAAGGTGAACATACTGTCTGCATAATTCAGACAAACTAAATTCAAGCAAATAAACTTTAATTAAAAGCCAATCCTTATTTTAAATTTACAAATCAATGGTTTGGAGCGAAACGAGTCTACATCGGTCTTTATTTACATGTAGTTAGACTAGTTTTTCACTGATCCATCAAAATACTGTCTGATACTAAAAGACGTAAAATATGTGCTCAGCAGAAAATGCAAAATTTTTACTAATATACACAAATTGCATTATTCATATCAAGAAAAGTGCTAACTAAATTAAATCATACCAGCCATATATTGTTATAAATGCAATGATCAATAAATCATTTATTTAGATTATTATAGAGGAAAGACTAATTATAGTTCATCAATATTCAGCACTATCAAATTAGCACAAGTATAATCCCCTAACTAATTAAAGCTGAATAACATTACCAATGGCAAAATATTCTCTACATTGAGAGAGATATCATATGAACAAGCTATTTGATCAATTTGCCCTTAAATATAAAAATCTGTGAGCTAATGCTCACTAGTGATACCCCCGCAAAAATCTAAAAATATGCGACAAACAGGAAGTAGATGAGAAAGGAGCATGAAATCGCTTTACACCACATGGGACTATGGGATGAAGCAATATGCAAAGTATTAGGCTGCTGCATGTTATAGTTGCTGAGAAAACTGCGACGGAAATTTTGTAACGGACGGACGGACGGACGGACGGACGGACGGATGGACGGATGGACGCACGCACGGACAAGGGTAAAACTGTATACCCCCCTCTTCTTCGAAGCGGGGGTATAATTATAACATTTATTTTTGCTTGCACTCTAACACAAGGTTCAGCAACACATTGTATAGGACATGTAACCACGACTGTCAGTCAACCTACTAACAGTTCCTGCAAAGGCAAAATCTGGATTCAGCTGTTAACCAGTTACTATGCATATACTTCTGTCAGTGACTGACAACTGCCCTACATGATTTGAAATCAGTGGTATGAGGGATAATTGCCATAGAAATTATTTTATGACCAAACTCAATTAAAGTATGCCCTGCCAGTGGATCCACAACCCCTTAAATCAGTAGACTTGTGAGCTACTGACTTAAGCAAGCTGGGTGGGCCCATGATATTGATCTGAACAAAGACAAGGATATAGTCTTTAAATACCTAGTCTATATTCAAAATTTATCTTATACAAAAATATCACAAAAAAGGCATTACCAGGCCAAATTACATCTAATACCATGAACCTGTCTGATAACAGAATAATTTATAAAAACATGAATTAATCATATAAGTGTCTAGACTGGAGATGTATAAAAAAAGCTTATATTTATATTTATTATATTGATCTGAAATGATCATAACTGGTAGAAAGCAATAATATAACATGAATACAATAGACTGACATAGCTTTAAAAGAATTATGGATCCATCCTAAGTAAGGGAGTGCCGAGATTAGTTCCGATTCAAAATCAATTCTTAAATTGTATTTCATGTAGTTTAATCACAATCAAATTTGTATTTCATGTAGTTTAATTAATCACATGCCAAGTTGTATTTTATGTAGTTTATCAACTCTTTTAATAAGGGTTTGTATGGTAGACAACTCTCCTAACTAGCTTTCTTGGACACTTTTTGTTTAACACTGTGCTTACAATAGCTTGTAACCCTTTCAAAAGTAGATGAAATTAACTTCATGAACACTTTTAAAAATACAAGCAATAAAGGATACCTAGGTTATCTATCAGGCAATATTGTGCCTCATTTTAACTTTTTTCGCAGCAGTCAGCCGTCTTACTCATGGCCCCTGAATAAGCCTAGAACTCTCAGGACCAAACCTTTAAACCTGGTACAAAGCCAGTTAGTAACTCCATCTCCAGTAACTGACAACAGCGCATTACTGGATACAAAGGTTACAAGGTGGGAGAATAAAAATTGCAATAAAGATGGTGGGAGAATTGCCATGAAGATAAGTCAGTCTTGTCCAGGAATCATCTTTACACCCTCGAGTCCTTGACCCCTTGATTTGAAGTCGTACACTCTTCCACTTATTACTGAGCTAACACAGTGTGGTCTGACAAATAACCAAGACTACTTTAAAACAATACAGAAATCAATGTATGAAATTTTTCTTCATTAGATCCCTTTCACTAAGATCCCCTAATGTAAAACTGCTACATGTAGTTCAATATCTATAGACAATGCAAAACTAGTTTAACTACATGTAAATAAAGAAAGTGGTAGACTAGTTTTGAGCTAAGCCATTGTTAAAGTTCATAACTGGTTGTGTGACAAGTGTCCCACAGGATTATCTCCATTTTCTGTTTCTATGGCAACCAATCTATTTTTTACAGATCTGTAATATTGGTACAAGCTTGTTACAAAAAATATTCCACTCCAGTTAACTGTAACTGATTTGGAGTCAAAATGTCATAACTTCAGTCATTCAGAAAAACAGATATACAGGCTTTGACCTCCATCTCACAAAATATTCTATTAATTTTATTTGTTCAAGGTTACTGTTGTTGTTTTTGTGGTTGCTTTTTTACTAAATAAATTGACCACAATGTATGATTATTTTTACTAAAATAGATAAGACAACTTGAATCTCATGATGGAACAAGCAGCAGTCCAGTGGTTACAAGAGTTAAGTGTTAAAGAATTCAGAGGTTCCAGTTCAAAGCCCACAAGGGGCATTGCTTTGCATGTACCGTCTGGACATAATTATGGAAAACCCAATAAATTTGAGTTCCGAAAAAGTCTCATACTTTGCCTTACTAGACAGGATTTTAAATGTATTAACTAGATAGAATTTTATTTGTACTTGAATCTAAATAATGTCATTCCAAACCCTGACAACACGTACCATTATGACATAATATTATTATGACATAAAATATCCAGAGATATTTTCATTGGATATTTCAATTATTTCTGTACCCACAGGTGACAAAGTATCAATGTTGTAATATATGATATTATAGTATTGTATAAAGGTGAGAATCTTGCTAATAGTAACACTAGTATGTTCACAGTTACTCTACTTGTTACAACACTAACTGAGAAACATTCATTAAATGTTACATCTAAGTGTGACAACAACAAGACCACACAAGGTGGTCACAGCTTTCACAGTAAGAAATATAATATTAGTTATTGACTGACTATGTAGTTAGGGTTGAATACCATTTAGGAAGAACCAGGGGCCCATATTATCAAGTATCTTATGACTAATTTTAGTTGTAAATCCCTCTATATTGCACTGTTAAATTATCTTAAGATCTTTGTTAATATGCTACCATACCAGTGGCACTGTTCACAAAAAATCTTACAATAAAAATCATCTTAAGTCAATAGCAAGAAACATTAATAATAACTGTCATTTTAGGCCAATCTGAATTCCAAATATTATTTAATTATGTAGAATATGAATATCATATTTTGAATATCATACCATAGTTATTTTTATTATCTTTCTGACTTTGAAATGCAAAATTATGAAAATGAATTTGTAAGAATTTTTTCCCCAAATCCTCACTGAAATGTTACAATCATTACGTGAAGAATCAATTAACAACATCAAACAGTGTTCTCTTCGGGGTCAAAATTTTTGGGTCACATATATGACCTCATGTTCAAAATTAGGGGGTCAGCGCTTATCTGTTCTTTGATTATTTGAAATTATTGTAAATTGACTAAACAAATGGTTTGTTTTCAACAACTAAGATGTTTGTGGTCATAGCTAAGCAGTTTAAACCAGAGCTAGAATGAAGCATTCATTCAAAAGTGACATTCGTACTTAAATTATTCATATCAAAGCCAACCGGTACAAAATATTGTTTCAAAAAAAATTTTTTTTTTAATTGAAATGAATGGGAATGAAATTTTGATATGAAATTTTAATTTCATTTTAACAAAAGTTTAAAAACATGAGATACATGTATAGAATTTTACAGTAAAATTGTGACGACCAACAAAGGTGACTTTATATATAACATTATACAAGACTTAAATAATTGATTAGACTATTGATTATTCTACCTTGTTACAATCAGCATTAGTCACCTCAGGTTCCAGACTATGTGAATCACATTATTTAATCATGTATGGTAATTAACATGTTCATTAACGCATGCAATAAGGATTATAATATAACGTTACAAGATTGAAACTTTATATTGATTACAGACTTTATAAAGAAATAGATACAGTCATCACCTGAAACCCACTACCTGGAATTCTGAAACAGGGTGAATATTGATTCAGGTTTGTAATAATTACTTATCTCATTTAGTCAGGCTAGTTGATAATTTTGGCTTATACTATATAAACTATATACTTTATATAACTTACAAATTGGGACACTGTGGGACACATGCGCGATTCAATATTTTTTACACACCAATGAAAAAACACATCTCAAAAATTCCGCAAAACGGCACCAATTTAAACAAACTGTTGACAAACAAATGATTGGTATGCAAAGAATTTTTCCAATTAGATATCAATTAGCATGTTAATATGTTAAAACAGTCAAATATTTTCATATAAAAACACCACAACAACATTAACATAAGCCACAAAAAATAATTAATATCCACTGTTGCTGCCAACATATTGACATATCACAACATAAAAATATAATAACATCATTTATAAGTAAATCATAGAAAACATACTGCCAATTAGTATGATAATAATGTACTTGTAAAATGTAAATACTATACATTGCCACTCCAAAAGTTCTGGGACAACACTAGTTTTGAGAATTACTGATCATGCATACTAGAAGTATTTGTAGCAACAAAAGACTTAAATACATGAGCTGGGACCTTCATCCTCACATTAGTCAAACTGAGATGGGATCAGTTGTCCACCGCCAAAATTGAGATGGGACCAGTTGTCCATTCTGTAAAATTGACATGGGACCAGTTTTCCACCCCTGTCAAACTGAGATGGGACCAGTTGTCCACCCCATCAAACTGAGATGGAACCAGTTGTCCACCCTGTAAAATTGACATGGGACCAGTTTTCCACCCCTGTCAAACTGAGATGGGACCAGTTGTCCATTCTGTAAAATTGACATGGGACCAGTTTTCCATCCCTGTCAAACTGAGATCCGACCTGAGTTGTCCATCCTGTAAAGTTGACATGTGACCAGTTGTCCACCCCCATCAAATTGAGATGGGACCATTAGTCCACCCCTGTCAAACTGAGATGGGACCAGTTGTCCAGGGTGGCAAAAGTAGATGGGACCATTTGTCCATCCCTGTCAAAAATGACATGGGACCAGTTGTCCATGGGACCATTTGTCCAGCTCCCCTTGATCCCGGTGTAAAATGGGTATCAGCAAGGGTTGTATAATTCCATTGTTCAGTAAAAGACATCCAAGGGAGATTGATAGATACCAGTAACTACATGACAGGGGTACAATGTAATAGCTATGAAGTCAATGAAGGTACATTGGCACAAAACTATAATTTAGAATTACTTTTTATAAGTAATTTACTTTAATTACAGCTAATCCATGTAACATTGTCTGAATCATACATTTTGAAATCTGCTCAAAGTACTCTTTTGTTTCTTGTTTTGCTGTGTAAATGTGTGTCACTCACATTTTATCCTTGCAACAGTGTTTTGTAAAAGAACTTCAGGAGGGATTGTACAAGTACATATTTCTGCAGGAGCATTTTTTTTAAGTCATCAATTGAGCATCAGAAATGTTAACAAAAGAAAGAGGAGGGAAACGGTCCATAGATTATAGCTTACAAGAAGTCAAACCCATGACACCTATTACATCGTCTGACACACTATACATTGAGCTAAACCTAAACAGGTTGGTCTCAACATTTTTAAGAAATGCCAAGCTTGAATCCCACAGAAATTTCAAAGTAAGCTGTACATAGTCCTACATTGTTAAGTTCATTTTTTCTCAACTGTCAGAGTTTGAATAATTTCATGGTGATTGGTACATACTATCACAATATCACTAGTGTTAGACAAAGTCACCATGAAATTATTTATGTTTTGACAATTGAGAAAAAAATGAATTATAAAAAAGTAAAGATATTTACCCCTTCTTTCCTCCATTCAATTTCTGGTGCTGGCTGTCCAGTAGCTTTACAGAACAATTGAGCTTTCTTTCCAACAATGGCTGTAGTTTGTAAGATAGGAGACAGAATGGTTGGAGCAGCTGAAATATACATATATAATACAATCAGTAATTACATGTAGAATAGTATCAATATAATTTTATATTAAAATATTCAAAACTTTTGCACACAAGTAATTAACCATGTGCTCTTTCGTTAACATAATGTTTGTTTAGCAGTTAATTATGCTAACAGAAGAGGTCAGTGAAGGTCTTTTTGGTATGGTTTTAATTACTAGAGAACTTTTTCACAACCAAGCTCTGGAAAGTATATGCCAGGAATCAAACCTTAACAACCCCTCGATTATTAGATTACGGCACTGTCTACTGAGCTAGCCGGGGGGGGGGGCTATATCTTTAAATCATTCTGTAAATTTTTTATTGTAGCCATGACTACAAGGACCCAAATGAGACTAGGGATCATGGTTGCAATATAATAAAAATCATGCTTTCTTTTAGGTTGTAATAGTTAAAAAACCAAAGAGTTAAAAATCATGAATTCTTAAGTATAGCTATCAGAATTCTATTTAAGTTATAAATCAACCTTCATTCATGGACTACATATATAGTGCTACAAATCAATAACCTCATGAAATATTCACTTCTTGAAATTAAATAAAATATTACATGAAAACTTGAAAACAGATTAAAACTTAAGGCAGAATGAACAAACTTCTTTCAAACAAAAAGAGTTTTGAAAATATTTTTGTATTTATATTTCATGAATTTTCCAAGAAAATATCAAGCATGAATAAAAAATCTTTTATTTTAATTCCAGCAGTGTATGCATAAGAAAAGAGAAGAATTTCTCAGATCTAAAACTCTGGAACTTTAGGATAAGTCCAGAAATTATTATTTGCCTAGAAGCATTTAATATTTTCATTTATTTTCTAAGAAATGCTTGAATTCAAGATATTACAAGTTATGACTAATATAAAGCTTAACAGACTTGATCAATACATAGACTGGCATGGTATTACACAAACTGAATACGAATTGAATATTGAAAAATTTTTCACATTTTTTTATGTTCTGACTCAAGGATTCTCTTACAGTACATTGGAATTATTGACTAGGTAGCTGATACAGTAAGAACCCTGAGTCATTATAGATAAATGTTCACTGTGTTTTGACATGTTTTGAGATTGTTACGTAACAGACACATTATGTGACTCATAAACAACATTTTACTTTACATGTGAATGGAAAGCCTTCCTTAGGTTTTTTGTATTGATCATTCTGACATCATTCTGGAACATTGACAAATAAGATTTTATAATATCCAGTCATGTTAACCTACTAGTCAGCGAGTAGTGGTTATCATGTCTGACTTTGAATCCGGAGATCGTGGGTTCGAGCCCGGTCGCAGTAGGTCATACCCTATACATGAGTTGTAGGCCTCGTGGTAGGGTAAGTTAGTACTGGTGATAGAAAGGTGTTCAGGAAACTTAAAGTGGGAAGAGCTGTTCATCGTATAAAAGACCTAAATATGTGTTGAAAAAAATAACCAACTAGAACTAGCCTGAAGCCCGCACTAACAAAAATTGATTCAGGCAAGTGGAAATTTCATTTTGCACTTTACTTAACAACAAATTAAACAGGAAACTGCTCAAGAAATTTAAGGCCATGACAGACACACAATAAATACTAAGTTTGAACTCATAATTTGAATTAATAAGATTGGGGTAACATATAAGACTGTCTTGTTTAACCAGTTGATTGGTATGTCAACAAAATTCATTGTATTTTCATCCTGTTTGTTTGTTTGTTTGTTTAATTGTTGTGTTTAACGCTGTAGCAACACATTGTATAGGTCATATAAAGGCGGTCAGTCAATCTTACTCACTCCTCCTGGAAAGGCTTAACATCTGGATTTAGCTGTTAACCAACTACTAAGCGCATATTTTCATCAGTGACTGACAACTGCCCTACATAATTAAAAATCATTTCATGACCAAGCTCCACGTATGTATGCCCCGCCCAGGAATCAAACCGGCTCTTGATCAGTAGACTTGCGTGCTACCAACTGAGCTATCCGGGCGGCTTTGTATTTTCATAATGAATTAAAATCTTACAACCTAGACAAGTCTGTGTCCTAATCCCCCCATACTAAAATGTTAAATATATTATCTAGTATAGTATCTTGAATGAGATTTGAACCAAAACTGATCTTGCTATCTGATGATTGCCTGTTCAATATGCTACCACCAAGCCACTCGCAATACTTTGATTGGTTCTGATTGGAATGCTAATAGAAATCAAGTTTTATTAAACAAAACTGGTCAATATGATTTTCTGAAATCATTGAAAAACAAAACATGACTCAGTCCTTGTTAAGCATGATTTATCAGAATAACCCCCCGCCAAGCAAAATTGTAATCTAAATTTCCCAGGCATATGTAATTTACCCTTTCCTCTCCTAATATTCCTTTTTTCAAAATAAAAATGACATTGCAACTATTGTGACAGCATTCCTTGCAAATGAGCATTCATTGCGTAATATCATATCCCACAATTCTCCTGGTTCAATTATTTCGATGTATATGTTTAATGACTTATTCATAAATCGCAGTCACGAATATCAAATATAACCATCTTCCCTATAGTGCTACAAACACATTGAATTGTACATCTATATCAATTAGATTCTGATATTTCTCCATAAAAAACCTACATATCACAATCTAGTTGCCAATATTGCATTCCAGTAATACTCCTCACAGGACAAATACAAACTACCCTTGAGTAATCATATAGCAGTAACTATAGAAGATTTTCCAAAACAATTTGACAATTTAAGATGGAAACTGGCGCTACTTGAACAATGGGTGTAATAACTCTCCATAAATAATCTATCCAATACACGAAAGTATATCTTATATAAATACATTTCAATGGAAACAAATATTAACCTCGTGGTTGACCTTCAAATTGAGAGGAACAGAACAAGAAGGGGGAGCTTAGTGGTAGATGTTTCCGGCCTTGTGGAAGGGTAGGTGAGTACTGGTTATAGACAAGGGTCCAGGAAAGCTAGGCCAGGTGCGCTGGACACGGTAAAATGACCTAAATTGTGTTGACACAGCGTAAAACCAAGTAAAAAAAAAATTTCCTGGAACTGGCCTTTGTCAAGAAATTGAGAACTGAGAAAATGAGCAGACAAGATTTTTCATCAAAGGGCCAAAACTCTGCAAAAAATCAATAGATTGTATCCAAAATGGGATATGCACATGTCTGTCTGATAGCTGGTACATGTGTGAAGTTTGAATCAAATTCGTAAAGTAGGTACTGTGAAAATTAAGTGGACAAGTAAATCTACAAACTGATCAACCAACCAATCAACAAAACGACCCCTATAAACCCCCCAACAGTTTTTGGGGAGGTATAATGATCATCTACAAACTCCTCACAGTGCTTACGGCAGGCACGCTTTGCTACTTAATCACTGCCAACAGGTAAATCACTTGCAGCTAATAATACCATATGACACCAATGTGTTCCAAGTGAAAAGTAAATTCGTTATTTTTACAAAATTATTAATAGAAACTAATATTGTTTATCTTTATGTACATAGAATATCATAATTTACCACAAAAAGGCTCAATTTCTAGAAAATATTGCAATGTGAAAGAAAATATGAAAAAAATATTTGGCTCTCATAGGGACAAATTTACTTGTGGAGGCAGTGGTTATTGATTCATTAAAGGGAAATAACTGCTGTGGTGGAGTTTGGATCATCAAAAAATTCAAACAATCATAATACATGGTACTTACTGTAAACTTTGAACTCAATTCTGATGCTTTTACTCTGAGAATCTTGAGTTAATGTTTTCGCAGCAAATTTGTAATTGCCAGCATCTTCAATGGTTGTATTCAATATAATCACTGATGTCGTATCTTGTTGGTATCCTAAATTAGAGAATAAATTTCATAGTAATACTTTATTCAAATTTCATAGGTTGTTACAAGTTTATTTTTTGGTTGGATTTAATGCAACATGATTATAAAGTCGGTTAACCTTCCCACTGTTCCTGGAAAGGCTAAATCTCTGAATTAGCTGTAAACCGATTAATAGGTCCATAATTCTGTCAATGACTGACAACGGCCCTACATGATTTAGAATCAGCTGTATGAGGGAGATTGGTCATAGACATTATTTCATAAACAAGCTCCAGGAAATTAGGCCTTCCAAGGGCAAATAAACCAAGACCCCAAATCAGCAAACTTGTGCCTAACCATCTGAGCTAGCCAGCTGATTACAGTTATTTCTATCTGAGATTGACTTAAATTCTATAATTGCAGTTTCAAAAATATAATCTCATCACAATGGAAGCAGAGAATCAATTGTTTGGAAATGCTTGCTGAGTTCAGCCTACAATAACAAAATATATACAGTGCCAAACAAGTCTTTTATAAATCCTGGTTTTTGGAAAAACCCATTCAAATATACCTAAGCATGATATCATGAATTATTGGAGAGTACTAAAACATCAGCATCAATAATTTTGTCAAAATAATCATAATTCAAACTAAGTTGTACATGAAAAAGCTATAATAAGGGACTTTAGTCAGTTATTTCCCCTAGTATACTCTTCAAATAGGTTGGATTACTCGGATATTACCCTTACTTTTTAATGTCAATTTGCCAAAATAAATATATAATTACTTTTTGTAAATCATTCAGTATTTTTAGGGTAAAGATCTAAGTAAATTTCACCTCTACTGTTGATATCTTCATTAACAATAAAGATATTAGATGAAATATTTTGTTATCCTTACATAGGAATTCAATGATAAAATCTGAGGATTCAACTGTAAGGACCTACTTACAAATTGGATTGCTTCAGATTTTATCAGGGGAAGATAACTGACAAAAGTCCCTATTTATAGTAAACTTTCATGTGTTAGGCATGATCACTTCTTTCCACAAAATTTTGGACGGCACTGTATGATCTATCGATCAACAAGATCAACATGAAAACCAAATCAATAAATTTAACACAAATAGGAGCTTCTAACCTCCGGCTAGATAGTATTGTTTATACAAAGTATCAACATTGAACAATAAGGGAAAGCAGTGAGTCCTACCAATTGTTCTATTTGTGTACTAACTGTCAATAAAACTATACAAAATATTTCTCTGTTAAATCCACATTGTGATGTATACAGTCCTAACAGGAAATGGAAACAAATGTTTTTGCACTAGTTTTTTGTATAGTTCAGTAATTGTTCTACAAATTGGATTGGTTTCTCCACCCACATAAGATCACACTAGTTTTATCCTGCTTAGTGAAATTTATCAAATGAAAATCAACATTGTTTTTCGGCGTAGCTGTCTAAGCTGGATTTTGACCTACATTTCTGTATAATGACGTCTGTCTGGGGATTTCGGAAATCCGCCGTTCTATTGGATGATTTTATAAGCACTGAGAATGACGTACGGGGGAAACAGAGAAAACCCCCTCTTCGATTGGATGGCCCTGACACGCGCGAAAAAATAAAGGCCACACTATTGTAATGCAGTGTTTTACAAAATTTTGCTTCGTTCGTAGATATTTTTTTGGGGGTTGACTTCTATTGCTTTCCAAAGTGTTTTTTTATTTTGTAACAATAAAAAGTTACGTGTCAAACACAATATTTTATTGGTAAAATGAATTACGTCTCCAGATGTGAACCGGTTTCTAGTAAAAAGTCTGACATATAACCCAATAATTATTAATTTAGCCTCACTACGTCCAGTTTCCAGGGTTTACACTTTGAGAGTCACAGCTCCACATATACACCAGTTCATTGTTATTGTTATGATGTCTATAAATAGTAACAAGGAGCTGATAAATACTACAGGTAACCTTTCGCTGGTTGGCAAGAAATGATAGAGAGTAAATACAATGAAAACACAGTGATTTTAAAATTGCAATTACTAAGTCATTTTTCATCAAACAATTTTGCATTTTATATCACTAGAAAGGTCTTGAAATTCATATTTTGAATATCGAAAAATTATTTGTCAAAAAGAATTGTTTTTTGTTGGCGAGTGTTATAATGATCTGCCCTATGAAACATTTAATATTCATAGCTCGAAGAGTTATGTTTAATCAATTTAATCGTGCGGTTAAAGTGCTACTAGGGTATCAGTATTTTTTGTGAGCCACAAAATAAGAAATCTAGATGAATCGGTCTAGTAAACGCAGTTGTACCCCTTGTATATAAGTATATTAAAGGTATGTTGGAAAAATCAAAGGGAGGTAACTTGACAATTCCCTGTGGTTATCAGTGTACGGCAATTGCATTGGCTGTCATATTGTTTACGGTAGGCAATCATGTGCCAAGTCTGCGAAACTGGTCTGCAAATGTTGTTGATGAAGTGATGATGCGTGGTCACAACTTGTATGAGCAAATACTAACGGAATCTGGCAATCCATCACCACGTCAAAAAATAGGTTTTAACATTAGTGGTCCTATGTAAATGGCTCTTCTGTGACCTTTGACCTTTTCCTTAGGTGAGCACCCAGGGCCCTTTGGGCCCTCTTGTTTTTAAATCGACGCCGTTTGTCTTTTTTAAAGACATTTCTTGTTTCACTTCTTTTTATTGGATTTAATGCCCATTTTCAACAATATATTTGGTTAAGTTTGAAGGCTGTGTTAATAAGCCAGCTCTCCTTGACACTTCAAATATAACTACTAAATGTCAACATATTGTATTTTCATACATAGACACTGGTAAACATTGATAACATTCAAAATCATGAAAATTACAGTTTAAAAAAGACCAAACTTCAAGACCAGTATTGAAAACTTTCAGCAACTAAAAATAGAGCTTGCACAGTTGCACAGTAAGTGGATACATTAACACATGGTCTTCTGAAAGCAAACTAGTACTTGTTATCTTTTGTGAAACACCTAACAATTGTGTGTCTTTTTTCCCAAAATCTCACATAAACCTGTGTTTAAGCCTGTGTGGAAGCCTTGCATTTAAGGTGACGGTATGCACATGGCACAAAACAACACACTCGTATGGAGCCATAGCTGGAAGATAATGCAAGTTTAATCCATACTCAGCCACGATTGTGTTCATGACTTGACTTTGAAACTAATATGTGCATTCAAGGCTCACCTCATGGACCCTGTTAAATACAAAATAGTCTGTATGGGTATGCAAGAGTTCGTACGAGTCCTTGCACAGCTTGATTGCACGGCTATTCTTATGTTTATGGGACTGTAGTATAAGATGCCATTGTAGATAAAATGACTAAATACTGACAGATTACACAACACAAAATATATGCCAAAATGATTAAAACAAAATACATACGTCCATCACCAAATCTTATAGGAATACCATCCCTCTCCCAGGTGGAATCAACAGCCTCGCCTCCAGCACTCGCTGTACACAAGATTTTAGATTGTTTACCAAGTACACCAAATTGAGATTCTTCACAATTGATGAATTCCAATGATGCTGAAAAAAAAGTAGAATAATGTATTAGTGGTTCATGCAGGGCTCAAATTTAAGCTCGCATACTCACAAAATACAAGTGGATTTTGAAAATTGCGAGTAACTTTTATTTTTACTAAAATATTTTTGAGAGTTGAAATCGACAAAAAAATATTACTGTCTAAACTAATGAGGCTCAAATCAGCATTGAATGCCATCGATATAGTAGTAATTAAAGATTCACAGTAAACCATATTCGATATTTTTTGTGAGTCACACAATAACACCACTGTTCTATCCATAGTTAAATATAGTACTGTGTTGTTTTTTTATTGCAAATATGATTAGTAACTTTGTATGCTATTAACATTTTGAGCAGCGGTGCAAGTGACTTTTTTGCCAATTGAAATAAAATCAACTCGCAAAATTTTGCAAGTTCATTATTTTGTTAAATTTGAGCCCTGGGTTCATAAATGGAACATTCAGTCTTCAAGACAAACTTCCATTAGCAACTGTACATTCAATCCAGCAAAATGGATTTTTTACTGGAATTAGTGAAAGCCTACTGGACAGAAAATTTCTTAAAGATATGTTAAAATATGCAGTTCATTTTAATGATTTAGAATTAAGGATATATTATATCCTAAAATTGAGTGAACTGTTCGTTTTTGTTGGGTTTAACGTCATAGCACCACTTTGTATATAGGTCATATGACGGTGGTCAGTCAACCTACTCACTCCTCCTGGAAAGGCTAAATCTCTGGATTTAGCAAAGGCTAAATCTCTGGCTTTAGCTGTTAACCAACAACTAAGCACATACTTTCATCAGTGACTGACAACTGCCCTACATAATTAAAAATTATAGATAAAAGGGAGAATAGCCGCAGAAATAATTTCATGACCAAGTCCACAAAAGTATCCCCCCCCCCCCCCCCCGAGAATTGAACCCAAGACCCCTCAATCAGTAGACTTGCTACCAACTGAGCTAGCCAGGCGGCTCATTTCCATTTTAATACAGTCATCAGCTTTATGGTTATAACAGAATTCTTACCTTTTACTTGCAATATGAAGTTTCCTGTAAAAGAGTTATCATTGATTTCAGCTGTACACTTGTATGTACCAGTATCATCATCATCAACTCTATCAATATTCAATGTAAGACCTCTACCATAACCACTAGTTCCTGCAAATTGTCTTATATATGGTCCAGCACTAAAATAAAACAATATCACAGGTTTAGCAGAAAACGGTTTAACTCAATATAAGAATTGAGTGAGTGATGACTGTTTTGCGCTAAATTGTTATTATATCACACATGACATCTAAGCACATATCCTTGACAGCTTCTGTGTACATTCTTCATTACAGCATGGTAGTGAAACTTTGGCCACAACAGATACTGGCTAAACAAGCATGCACTCATGGAGAACAAACATATTTTTTTCCATGACTATTCTTTGTGCATTTGCTGAATCAAGAAGAGCAGTTGCTAATTTAAATGCTCTGGCCAAAGAATCAATAGTAAAGGTATATGAATGCAGGAATGACTATAAATACTAGGGCTGTCATGATATACCGGTATATTGCATTATGCATTTGCGGCAATACGTACCACGGTACAATTTTAATGTACCAGTATTTAGCGATATTTTCATTTTCATTGAAAAATTCTTAACGTCGCCAAATGAAAATAGCGAAACATCAGTTTTCCATGGTTCATTGGATGAAAGCTTAAGTTAAAAGAATTTGGGCGCGTTCCGAATGTTCAGATTACTCTAAATTGCCTAGTTTGTTCAGTCCAGTCTGCTACAGGCACTTTCCCTACAAAATCCTATAAAATACTTAAATTATGAACCATTGAATAAATATTATGCAGTCTTGTTTTTGGTTTGCAAAGCAATATATCGCGATAGGTATCGCAGTACAGTTCTAGGGCATCGCAGTATACTGCGATAGGTCCTGGCGTATCGTGACAGCCCTAATAAATACTACAATACTGGCTAGATAACTTTAAAAGATATAACTTTAAACCCAAATTAATTACATCAAAGTGATATCCTAGATTGAAATGAGGTCAGTTATGTAGGTCACTCAATGAATAACATTTTGTCTATGTTATCTCTTGGCTTTGATTAACTAAATTGATTAATTTGAAAATTGAATTAAACCATACCCTGATTGTCTTAGTCTCAAAAATATGAAGTAGACAGACCCAGTGTTTTTATATTAGTAACTGGCTGCCGACCTAAACAGCCGGTTAGAAAGACTAAAAGGCCTGTTATAATTGGCAAAAAATAAAGAAAGAAAGGAAGGAATTGCCCCCAGACTGCCCTAGAAAGCCTATTACTTTTCTATTGGAGCCTATTCAACAAAATCTTACTGAGAACACTGCAGACCCATACAATACTCATATCTAGGACCACAACAATTCAATTTATCATTATAGTATTTTGCAAAGTGCACAATTCAGTTTCCCTTTCAGACCTGTGATTTTCATATCGATATTGGCCTTTAATTCTCTTTTTAAATGATAAAAGCTGAAGTGCACCAAATAGACAATGTGCATTGACAGTACAGACCCAGTTTTCACATAAATCCAGAAAAGTGACTTACTTTGAGTTCTCATTGGTTATTTTATCACCATTTTGATCATACCAACTGTAGATGACATCAGCAGTGTTAATATCTTGTGAGACATCCTTAGACAATGTACATATAACACTTAAATCTTCCCCTGTCTTCAGGGTAGCAGGAGATGGTTTGAATGGAAATACAATTTCTCCTGAAAATATAAAAAAATAAATCATTAAAGACACATATAAATAAAATAGTTTTGTTTAGATTTTGTTATTTCTATTTTTTTATATTAGATTTTCATATTTTTTATCAACCTTTCATACTTGGTTATTTTTAGCAATAATGGTCTCATCTAACCAGAATTTCTAGACACTTTAGTTTACATTTGCTTACCTTTTAAAAGGGAGTCAACAAAAGCTCCTCCCTGACTATGGAGAAAAATGTACATAAAATATTAAATTTTCGTGGAAAGGTATAAATACCTTCTGCTACCAGAAATCTTATCTAGGACCTCTCGATTCAAAATTTTACCCTATATCACTATGCCATGTTTGAGCCCAATTAAAATAGTCACAATATCATGTTTTGAACTAATTTGTGACACTAAAGCCCATTGTTATGATGAGTGGTGTCTGAGAATCCAGAATATATGGCTAGTAGGTTTTATAAGGTGATATTTGTAAGCACAACATTTGCATAGCAAAAAAAAAACATTTGAACAAGAAATGTAATGTGGAAACCACATTTAAGCTGTTTTAAAAACTTAAATGCAAAAATTACAAAGGGAAATAATCCATAATAAAGCCAGGTAGAGGTGTGGTTACTTTCTAATTCTATTCATCACACAGCATATTATCATTGTATGAAGTTTCACAAAGATCCGACAATAAATGGCAGAAATATATGCTAAATTGAAAACTTTAAAGCAATTGTTATCGACACTGGACATACCCCCCCCCCCTCCAACCGGCTAAAAAGGAAACAAGTTCATGACTATCAAATGCATTAAAATTTTAAAGAATTTATCATGGGGTCAACATATCTAAGTCAATACAACCTGAATCATTCAACACTTCTAGACAACTAATATCTGAGTATTTCCAGAATTAATAATTATAACAACCAGACTTCTTCCATTATTTTTGTTTGTTCTATCTAATCAATCTATCAGCCTAAAGTGTTAATATAAGTCTTCCAGCAGAGTAAATTATTGTAAAACCCTGTCTTTTCATACACTTAACATTATCAATCACTTCAAAGACACCATGGTCATCATACTTTTTATAACAATAATAAATGACTCCTTAAACAGCAGAAATAACTACGTCGCAACATCAACAGTCAACTCTCAACAACAATCATCTCTAAACAACAGTCACCTCTTAACAACAATCATCATCTCTAAACAACTGCAACATTTTAAAAACAATCACTTCAAAACAAAGAACTCTGCTCAAAATCACCATTTTTATGGTGTTTGCTTCATTCACTAAAACTATTACTCTTTCAGCAACAGTAATGAGCACCTCAATAAAACAACCACTTAAGACCCTATTGCCATTACAATATATGTTTTACAATACAAATGACTCTCTAAACAACAGCAGCAACAGTCACAGGGCTCAACAAAGGTTTGTGATTGCCCCTAACATAAGCTACAATTTGGTTAGGGTAACTTTTTACTGCCAGTTAAAGTTTGATTTGGGTATGTAAAGTATACAGCCGATTTTCCAACTGGGTAACCTATTTTAAAAATCATGGTCAAGTCCAGCAGACATAGGTCTCGAGATCTACACCAGTCAAATCAGTGTCTAAGTCCAGCCACTGGCCATTATATTAAGGTTTCACAGTATACCTGTAAACAAGAAGACAGGAATCTATATTATCATAATCTAGTATTTAATGAAATTGATGAAAACCAATCAGAGTTCTTATCAGCTATTTTGTTATTCACCACAGATAAACATGTGTACACTTAAACACCAATATAATACTACAAACAACACTTGGGAACAATTCCATATATCTTAACAAAAAAAACCTGCCAAAATTTTCATCTCTCCTTGAATATACAGACTATAATACATACAGTACTACCAGACTGGTTCAGGTTCTTAGAATTCTATTGAATAGTAAAAATAATTCATCATGGAACCAGACTGTACACTGAGAGATGATGATACTAGAAAACAGAATAACTTGAGTAAATTGAACCCTCTGAGACCAGTGGTCAAGTGATGGAACAGTTCTTCTACTCCACACAGGTGAACATAAATACAAGCCGCGCGGCTAGCTCAGTTGGTAGCACACAAGTCTACAGATCGAGGGGTCGTGGGTTGGATTCCCAGGCTAGACATACTTTTGTGTGGTTTGGTCATGAAATTATTTCTACGGCCATTCTCCCTCCTACCAATGATTTTTAATTATGTAGGGCAATTGTCAGTCACTGACGAAAGTATGTGCTTAGTAGTTGGTTAACAGATAAATCCAGAGATTTAGCCTTTCCAGGAGGAGTGAGTAGGTTGACTGACTGCCTTTATATGACCTAAAAATGTGTTGCTACGGCATTAAACCCAAAAAAAAAACGAACATAAATACTGTGAGGGGTCAACTGTGTAAAGGTGATTTCTTCAATGATCAGGGTTACAGTACAAAAATGAGGCCGAAAATGTACATTAAAGAGGACTTAGAACCACACTTTTAACTCTTCGAACTTTCAGAATCCTCAGAACAGGTGTAAATTATTCAGCACAATTATTCAATAATCATTAAAATAAAAATTTAACCAGGTTACACATTTGATAAATCCAATCAAGAACAATAATTTAAACATGCCTGAATCCTCTGAATTGCGTATATATAACAGTCATCACAGTTAACCCAGCAGCCCAAGACCTGTGACAAGTGAAAAATGAGTTGGGTGAAAGAAAATTGATAAATTCATGTATGCTATATTAGTTGGGTAGGTTGATGTTTTTTTTGGCAAAAATTTATCAAGCTTATAGGCTCAAGAAAAGTTAAGGGAAATATTGTATTAATTGTTCAGTTCCTATTTGGACAGCTCTTTAAGTGTAAAGACTTCTAAAGTCTGAACTATGATTTCCATGACATTGTTTCAATGACATCAGACTGAATGCAAAATTATCCACAGAATACTGAAACCCATAAATCATATTTTCTGCTGTGTTTCAAAGGTGTTCAGAGATGTCTAAGGTAAGACTGTATAACAGTAATATTGCAAGTCAGGTTATATGAACAATAAAATTAACAATTTATCTCTCTGGAATATAGCTTCTCTTTTGAGAAGTTCCCCCTGTAGAAATAATTTCATAACCAAGCTCCACCAAAGTATGCCCCGCCCGGGAATCGAATCCATGACCCCTTGATCAGGAGACTTGCAAGCTACCAAATGAGCTAGCCGGGCGGCAGACAATCTAGGACTAAAAATTATACAATCTCATAAAACAATATCATAAAGTTATATTTCTGCGTTCACATTGGCCCAATTTTAAGACATCTGCCACAATACAAGAGAGAAATTCATATAATATACTTTAAGAATCAAACAAACAAATCAACAAAAAATCCAAGATTTTCCGAAATAATCTAAATATTTTAAGTCAATATAGTAAGATTGTAGGAGATGTAAAAATCAATAGTTTCCCCAGAAAGCAATACAATACATCACATTCTGTATACAATGTATTTTAATTAAAGAAAACAGAATACTGCCAATATATCGGTGCAAGTTAATCGACGCAATCTTTGAAAACTGCAAGCAATCATTATAGATCTTAGATAAATGCACATAAAATGGTTTTAACACAGCTATTGTTCAAAGGATATCAAAGGTGCAGAATAAGCACATATTGCTTCTAAAATAGCATGCACCAAATCATTGCCATATTAATGGTTTCTACCTGGCAGACAAAAAAAGATTTCTGTATGTATTAAGCGCCAGATCCATGCAATTCACGATCAATAATACTCAGAAAATGCAAAACCGAACAATTGATGTTTACCAGCCAATCAAATACCAGAATTCTCCAAGGTGATAAATATAATGCCAGTAGATAAAGACACATCTGATGCAATAGAAACATGCAAATCTTAATATGAGAAGAAACACTAAACCATCTTCACATCAAACAGAATTTAATATAACAATTCATGGTTTGTATCAAAATGTGGTTCAACTTTCCATGTGGTTCAAATTTCCATGCGGTTCAAATTTCCATGCGGTTCAACTTTCCATGGCGTAGTTTCAATTCCAGTAATGGAATTCAAAGTACTTAGTACTTTGAGTGACCTCATCAGAGTGACATCATCAAAGTTTGCATTCAAACTTGGCTCTCACAGTTCTGATAGGGTTGCATTTTATAAAATTCAGCCATTGCCTTAAATTTCCCCTAGTACTAAGCCACTTTAATAAGTAAAGGGTGAACTTATCAACTAGCCCAACTATATAAAATAAAAAAAATTTTCAACTAACCCTAACAGGGTTTTACATTGCACTCAAATTTTAGGGGTCTACACGACAATTGTTACCGTGTATGTCTGTCTATCTATAGCTTCTATGGCATTATTCAGAGGTAAAAACATTTTAAACAAATAAAAAAAATTTAAAAAATGACTTGTACGGCCAGATCTTTAAATGTACGACTCGGACAGCTCATTTTGCCACCCATGATTCACACATATTATGTGCGTCCACATGGATGCAGACTTCAGTTTTTATGTGTACAACTTGATGATTTGTACGTATTATGGACACGAAATCCTGCGTCCCGTAAAACCCTGCCCTAACCAATTTTCAGTGGTTGAAGGCAAGGGGCAAGTCTATTAAAGTATTTTACAAAATCTAAATGATTATGCAGTACTAGTTTATAAAAATTGCCAAGGATGGATAAATTGTGGTTTAGTTTGTTTAAATGTATCGAAACATAGAATAAATTACACACTTTGGTAATTATTCTACAAATAAAGCATCAAAATGTATGTAAATGATATCTAAATTGTATCCCATCTCTCATGCCAATTTTAACAAGCTATACCCTCAGGGCAATATGAAATTGACAGTAAATCAGATTCAAATTGCTAGAAATCTCAGATTTTGTCCAGTAAATTCTGATCTTGTCAGTAATACAAAGCAGTAATTTAGTCTAACCTTGCCCTACTTTTAGAACATTTCAAGCAACAATTACTTAGAGTAGATGTAAGTCTCCATCTCCCATCAATCCAGATTTTTTTTTTAAATCTATAATTTACCCATAATGACGACTGTGACTAAGCTGTGAGAACATTATAGTACATAGTTAGAATTATTATGAGAGCTTTTTCAAGATAGTGTCAGCTCTAAGGTAATTGTCTTTTTTTGCAAGTCACCAACAATCTGAGTCGACATAGACATCACTTGTATTTATCCTGCCCATCATCTATTACTTTTGTGTACTTTCTTTATACAGCACAATTGTGCCATACGTGCTATAATTATTATAAATTAGACCAGATTTAGTTTCGCTTTTGTATCATTATATGTTCATTTTGTATTTCCCCTCTTTGCATATACTGTAGATGTAGCCAACCGGCTAGCTGAGTTGGTAGCATGCGAGTCTACTGATCGAGGGGTCGTGGGTTCGATTCCCGGGCGGTGCATACATGCGTGGAGCTTAGTCATGAAATTATATCTACGGCAATTCTCCCTCCTACCAATGATTTTTAATTATGTAGGGCAGTTGTCAGTCACTGACGAAACTATGTGCTTAGTAAGTTGGTTAACAGCTAAATTCAGAGATTTAGCCTTTCCAGGAGGAGTGAGTAGGTTGACTGACCACAGTTAAATGACCTATACAAAGAGTTGCTACAGCGTTAAACCCAACAAACAAAAACAATATAAATGTAAATATTTGGCAGAAAAAAAAATAGAAAAAAGGAGTACAAGAGTCAATGACCAAGAAACAATGGTACATTATCATAGAGGAGGGATTATTACTAATGATGCTTGACTCATCCACATAGTTTGATATGATATGAGAAAAAGAATAGAAATCCTAATGTTTTACTGCTATTTTTCACTGTGAACTTATTCATTATATGTAATTTATACCTATATGAGTAAAAGAGAAAAACAGAGAGAAACTGAGAGAGGGTAATAATGAGTAAACACCATTTTGCTAGTTATTAAGTGGGGTTTTTTTCAGAGGGGTGAACGCTATAGCAGTACATTAGATATGTTTTGTTGGGGAAGGGATTAGTAAAAATTAAGTTATACAAGTTCAAGCAACTTAATAAATAAATCTAAAACAATTCTAAAAACACAAACTATAACCACAAAGTTAATACTTAATCATGGAAGCTTACTGTGATGATGTTTGTAGGTTATTTGAATTTCATAAGAGTAAAAAATTGGGAAACCCTTTCAGAGTTACCAACATTAAAGCACAATCATTTAATATCTGCTCTGAGCAATCAAAACCACCATAAAATTAACAACATTTACAACTTGTAAAGAAATAACAACCTAAATACCACAGGAAACAAATATATTCCACAAATTATCCTAAATTACCCAACAACACCAAACTAAGTAGGCAAATTTCCAGGTAAAAACATACAGAAAGCATAATGCATGAAAATGCACTATTCTAATGTAGAAAGCAGACAATAGGTATATTTCAAGCAAGCTGTCTATAAACAAGAAAACAAGTGTTAATGAACAGGAAGACTAAGAGAGTGAGTTGTAGGGATAGGAGTAGACTAGGAGAGGAGGAGAGTAAATCAAAGGTATAAAGAATGCATCAACACTGCGGGGTAATTAGTTAGGCTTGATGTATTGGTATCCAACTAATTATTTCACACACATACCTGAACTGAAGAAAAAATAATAGGGTATGTGTAAAAGTGAAAACATACTTTTTTACTTTAAACATACCATCAACAATGAACTAAACAAAATGTTTCGGCTGTATGTCTAACAATTGTTATCTTTGTGAGGAGAGGATGCAGCCAAGCAGTTTTGATATTGGATTTGAGATGAGAGTGAAAGGAGTTTTGACAAAATGGATCAGTAATCATATGATATAGCCAACTATATCAGGATTCAAATCTTATTCAAAGCCAGTATCAGTCATAACTTCTAATTTTCTCAACCACTAGCCTTAGGTCTATTATGTAATACAGTAAAGGACAAGATTATAAACTAGCACAACTGTAACATGACATAGGTAAATATTTTCATTCACCCAAATCAATTTTCATATTAAGTCCCCATTTCAGGCTAGTAGAATGGTGACTGCTTATTATTGTTGCTTTTAGCAAGAAACTTGATCCCTGTTGTTTAGCACAGAAGGACCAAAGTTTACTAAGACTTAGTAGTACATTCGAATCTACAAAGTAAAAACATTTTCAACAATGAAGTTAAAATGCTAAAATTGATTTGCACTAATAACAGGATCATAATTAATATTTAAAGCACTTTCTATTATTGATTATGCACAATATGGTGCAGTCATTTCATTTTTCCCTGTTATTGGTAAAAGTACCTTAGAACATTGACAGGCATTAAAACAAATCCCAATTTCTGTTGAATATACCAGCAGAAGTGCATTCATATTGATTGCAACAGTTTGTAATTTTTGTTGATAATGCATGCAAGGAGAGTTACAAGACTGACAAGTTCTTTATGATTACACCCAACTGGTTCTCTCTCTCTGACAGAATTTGACATAATCAAGAATTCATTGGCAGAAAATCACAAGTTTGGAAGAATGTTTCCTGACGACTGACCCACACTTGAAAAGGTAATCTATATATTTTTCTTGTCAAAATCAACCCGAGACAAAAAATATGAATTCAATGTAAATATCATTAAAAATCAGATTGATCCTTCAACACTTGCCTCCTGCAAGGAACCTCCTGCAAGGAACCAATGTCCAGGAATGTGTTTAAAATAAGACATTTTGCTCAGCCACATTAAGTTTGGTAACAAAAATGCACCTTAATGAAAGCAATTAAGATATATATTATAATAATTCAAAGTGTTTAGTAATTTCTTATGCATGTACATATGTGTGTATATCTATATGTCAGTGCAAAACCAGTCTAATGTAACTACAAGGAAATTAAAATGTAGACTGGTTTTACACAGAACCATCCGAACACAAATAATGGTACTTCTAAAAGTCATTATGGTGAAATCTAGAAAATACATAAATCTGAGGATACTATTTACTCTTCCTGAAATTCTTAAAGTCACAAGTCTGGGAGTTAAGAGATCTTAAGTCATTGTGCTAAATGTCAACTTGGGGTTAATTAGAAGTCTTGGGTCTTTTTGTTTAAGGTCATTTAAAGACGTATACCCTCAAATAAGGAAGATGATTTTCATTGGCCAGCTGTCAAAACATACTTTACTAACTTAATATATTTAGTTCTAGTATACAGTATTTTAATACATGATCTATCATACAGTATATCAATAATCTGGGAAAACAGTATTTCATAGTTATGTGCTTCTCCCTTTTGGTGGTATGATGGATCCAACATGGGGGGAGATCAGTGATCCAGACCTCTGGAATTTTCAAATACATAAAAATAGCATTTATTCAAACATATAATTCAGTCTTATTCTGTCAACTGTAATTCAGACCCCCGCCCCCTTAAAAAATTCAAATATCAGGAACCCCTACCCTCTGGTGCAAATAAAATCTGAATTCCCAGTACCTCATTCTGGATAATGTATTCCTAGAGGTATGATAGCAAAACTTTGACTACATGTATACACAAACAAACAATGCATAAATTATTTATGGCAGGACTCCTAGCCTAACAAGAACATTGAAAGATTGAAAGGGAGTAGGATTTTAACAATGTATTTATGAGATATGATGAAAGACAGGAGACAGACAGATGTTTATAACAATCTGTCTGAGATCTACTAGATAATAACCAGCATGCTTCCCTGATGATGGGTTAAATGTACATCTGCAATGTCAGCTCACAGCTCACTCATCTAAAACTAGAGTACTAGATTACAGGTACATCATTTAAATATGGCTTCACCATCTTTCTTGCAGTAAGAGTTCTTTACAAGTGCAAAAACTCACAATGCACTCAATGCTTTATGGATAAGCTCCCATGACAATGAAGAATGGTGTTGAAGATGTGTTAGCAAGACTAAGAATATTATGCACATCTTTTTTCAGTCTGGCCCATCAATGTTTACATGGAATTAGGTCATGCAAGTTACTTTCCATGGCTGCTCTTGGGTCCTAACTGCTTTATCTACTAATAGGGCATTTGGGACCCAGTATGAGGGAAAGGTGTGTGCATTTAGTACAGATTAAACCACCATCCACACAAACATTGTCAGTCAGCCACAACATTTTAAAACTTATTGTCTTCAACATAGCCTGCAGCCAAGAACTAACAGTAATTGATTGAGGCAAAGTGAAAATTACTTGTCATTTAGTTGGGATAGTTGATAATTCATGCATTATAAATCCAAAATCAAGATATCTTCAAAAGTACATGGCAAAAATATGACACCCAAACAAAAACCAGCCATCAACCAAAAACTGCCATTAAATAATAAACCACACTTAGCATACATCTAAGCATAACTAGCCTGGTTGCATGACAAGAAACAAAAACATGAGCAACAACACCCAGATTTGTTAAACAGATACCGACATACATACAGAAAACGTTATCATCTCAATTCTTTACTGCAGCAAAACATCAAGCATACAATTACATAAAAAAAATTGATTATTCCAACATTTTCCCTAAACGTTCCAGAAAATTTCCAGAAAAATTCCCAGAGGACATATATCTGACAGCAGGACAATTGTGTCATTGATCACAAAATGGTAAGTCTCCCAGAATAGTATGGTGTATGTTTGGCTGAGACAAGTGTCATAGTCATCGATAAATCACCACCACATTCCAAGACATCAAAGATATAGTTTTTCAATACATAAAACTATCAGGACATATGTAAAAATAATCAAGAAAAGTTATATAACATTTATTGATATTATTTTTTATTACTATACCAGTAGTGTGCAGCTCTTATTGTGTCTAATCAGCATATTTCTGCACTGTTATGTCACAAATATGTCAAAAATATATTTTTACAAGAGTTGCATCTTTCTATAATTCCTGTGAAATTAATGTACATTTACTTTAAAGCCTTCAAGGTTATGTGGTATGTGAGATCCAGCCAGCGAGTTGTTGAGTTTTACACTTATTTACACCAAGTTATTTATAGATGCCACAAATAAATATTGGAAACAAGAACCTATGGGGTTTCCCATTCAGAACAGACAGTGGCAATATAATAGAACAAGGGTTTTTCAAGGTTTTAAACTGGTCAGTAACTAGGGTGCACTTACCTCACACTTGCTCCAAAAAGTTCAAGAACAAACAATAAAAAATTGTCAAAAAGTCAATTTCTACTACATTCAACATATGATGTCACCAGGGTGGGTCACCTGGCCGCCTGGGTGGGTTTAACTGGGATGGTAATGCCCTAATAATGTTTAGCTAAGAGCAGGGTAATCTAGAACATTATACAAGACAAACAAACAAAGTGAAATGGCATCTCCTCAATCTATACAGACAAACATACATTAAGAGACAATGCTGAAACATCTGTTATACCTAGAAACCTTCTACACATCCTAAGCACCTAGAACTTGAAAATTCTTCACATTTTTACAAAGTTGTCAGAGATTATCTGACACAACAAGTATGATAAGAACATTACAGAGAGCTTTGGTACCAAAACATTAAGGCAAAACAGAAAATCTTTGGTTTCTGTACCTCAACCCAAAACCAATGGTAATTCATTTTAATTGTTTTGTAAAAAGATGATATACATGGGCAAGTAGCTTATGTATTTTTGTTTGTTTGTTTTTGTTGGGTTTAACACTGTAGCAACACATTGTACAGGTCATACAACAACTGTCAGTCAACCTACTCACTCCTGGAAATGGATTTAGCTGTTAACCAACTACTAAGCACATACTTTCTTCAGTGACTGACAACTGCCCTACATAATTAAAAATCATTGGTAGGAGGGAGAATGGCGGTAGAAATAATTTCATGACCAAGCTCTACGCAAGTATGGACCGCCTGGGAATCATACCCACAACCCCTCGATCAGTAGACTTGTGTGCAACCAACTGAGCTAGCCGGACGACTCTGTATTTTTGAGAATTAAGTCAGGAATCAACAGCTAAAACCAAACTTTGTGTTTGGCCTTAAATTTTGACAAGACATCTAGGTAATTGATTATACCAACATAATATCAGTAAATCTAGCACAGAAACTTTAGTGTAACTTAACTAGAAAACTAGAAATATTTACACTGTACATCAGTAGGAAACAGGGACATAATGTCTTCAATAAACAGGAACATTGTCTAGGAAGATTGTAAAGAAATAAATCAAGCTATAAGTTATTACAATTTGACAACATTGTGTGGTATAATATGTCAGCATCACAAGATGTATTACTTCAATGATTCTAAGTACTGTAATGATGTAACAGCTCTGTTATACCTTTTGTAACAATAAGTTCTCAAAATACTCTATTCTCTAAGAAAGGATTAATATAGATTTGATTTGGAACTTTTTTTTTCAATCAGAAAAACTTTATTTGTACTGGATGTACCAGTGCAAAACAAAGTTGAAATAAAAATACATGTATCAATAATAGAACAATAGGATTTAATCTGTGTTGCATGCTTTTCAGCAATAATATGAAAAAATCTTCATTCTGCATGGAGGCATTGGGTACAAACAGACCTTTATATACATAGGAAAAATCCATTTCTATTCCTTCAGTACAGTTCAAATCCCTAAATATTAGAACAACCTTGGAAAGGTACAGACTGATCTGTCCTTATCTGCCTAAATATGAGAACAACCTTAGAAAGGTACAAACTGATAAAATGTGTACCTTATCTGCAGAAAGCATAATATTGTGTCACTGCTGCTAAACTATATAGAAATAGCACAAAGAAGGATGAAGTTTGCAAAAAAAGAAAAACACACAAGTACTTTATAATCAAATCAAACATACAATAAATAAAAAATTTCAGTTGACAATAAATTAGTCTAGGCACGGGAAAACTTTATAAATGAGTCACATTAAACCCAAAGGAGTTGAAATCAACAGACAGAATCATATCTCCAGACACCTCTCTTAAGATAACATTAAGTATTGCAACATTACATAATGTTCTAAATTTCAAACATATGGCAAGATACAAGCTTGATGCTTGTGTTTATCTTAGAAAAATACAGAACTGAGGAAAATGACAGTTTTCATTGAAGATGTTGCTGGGACTAAATTTATGGTGTAAGACAAAAGAAGAATGAAAAATCTGTTTTCTTTCAGTTTTCTTTCATCAAGAGAGATTTCAGTTTTAATCAACATAGAAATAAATGTTCGTGAAATATCTCCCAGTATGAGATAATATAGTAGATCAAATATTTCTACAATATGGCCTGGTTCCAATCAACATATTAATAAAACATTTATACACAATTATGATGCCAAACTGTATAACATACTATGAGCAAATAAAATGTAATTAGAATAACCTTAGAAACAATAAACTTTTGTTCTGTAAATGTTGCATATTTTACTTGGAATCTATAGTTCAATTTCAGGTCAAGTCGTGTATGGCTGCAAATTCACCTAACCAGCCATCTTTGATTATATCACTTTAAACTATGAATATTTGTCTAACCTTCCAATAAATTGCAAGAGTATGACCTCCTTTATCCTGGGAATAAATCCTAAGACTGCTATTTTTAAAGTTGATCAAGCTATCGCAGCACTTATATTAAGACTGCAGTGTCTTATTACATGTGCCTTCCAAAGGTTCTTGAACAAACAAAAATTTAGGGAAGACTGAACATCATTACATCTGAACATGCATAAGTAGAACTGCAAGTAATGGTTTGAATCATATTATGCTATCTTCGTAAACAGATATCCTGTAGAGCGTTGTTGTACAGGATCTCTAAGATCTCAATGGAGGGTCACGTCGAGATGACCTTTTTGTCGACCAATCAATGCGTAGCTTTCATCTAGGCGAAACACTTTTAATAAAATTTTGATTTCGTAATTTCAATTTTTAGACCAAGGTTTGCAAGCTAATTTGATAGCCGATTTATTCATAGTCTGCAATTGGACAGCTCATTTACAAATTGCGTGACGTAGACGACGTAATCAAGTCACTAATCATAACAAGTTTGTCATGAATATTATGATGAGAAAAGGTCACCTGAACGTGACCCTCGTTTGAAAACGGCCAGATCTAAATTTGCAAGTAGGCAAGCAGAAAATTTTAGATCAGGTTTTAATCAGATTGATACTGCAAGTAATAGTTTGAAATATACCGGTATACTGATAAATAATTAATTTTGACTTTTGAAATTAGCTCAGATAACTTTTGGGTTCTTTTTTCATTGCGTAAAATGTAAATTTGTTTATCCTAAAAACATGATTCTAACCAAGGACATCTAAATGTCACTGTATATTCAATGACTCAATACATGATAACCTGGGATAGCTTAAACTCTTTGAGTGATTGATAGTATTACTAGTTGGATAAACAAAAATAAAAAGTATCAAAAAACACAAAGGGATCAAAATTTGCATATGCAAAATAGTCTTCTTGTATCATATATCAATTTGATTATGTATAACATTAAATTCCAAGTTTAAAGTCATATGTCACCATCCTCAACAAGTAGTGTCTATGTTTCACTATCACATTTACATGCACAATAACAATAGCAGAAAAAACATCAACATGCACCCACTGTTATGCAAAGTATTCACTTTAAAAAGAAAAACAACAAGTGCATTCTCATTTTAACATAACTTGAGGACAAAATAATGTATGAATACATTAAATCATTCAATGAAATTAAACCATCCTAGAAATTGGATATAATACCACTTGTAAGCAAAAATGTAGAGTAGTTTCAGAAAAGTCTGTTTTTTTTGTAACACAATTCTTAACCCCTTTTTAACAGTCAAAGTGGGGTATGAAGCAGATGGTTTTTTACTAATCATCTTATTTTCTTGGGTTCTAAAAAAGATTTTTAATACACAATTATTCTAAAGCAGAATTGCAGGGCGCTGCACTTCACCTCTTTTCTTTCTTCCTGGCACTTTTTCTTTTTATATGCAATAATAGATATTTTAAAACATTAACTCTGATGTGCCTTGCTTTTTTTACTGCATCCCGTGTCCTTTTTGAGCTCTAGAATAATTACTTACTATGTAAGAATCAACGGGTACACCAGGATGTAAGACTCCAACCTACCAACCAGAACTTTTTCAGACAAAGTGCCTGACTTTCAGCAGTTGCATGCCAGGGTTCCAACAAAAGACTCTACATCAACCAGTGTCTTAGTGGTTTGAAATCACTGAGACTTTAACTACTCTTAAGATCTTAAAACAACAACCTGTACATAACTCAACATTATATCATTGCACATGTAAGTTGTACTAAGTTTATCATAACAGACAACTGTTTGAAGTATAGCAGTTCATGCACAGTCAGTACATCATTAATTTACATGAAAACATAGTTATGAATATTAATTATTAATGCTTGCATCACCATGGATACTATATACATATACCAGTATTGAATACTATTCAATTTCCCAGAAAAAAAACATCCATTATCAAACCCGCAGACTATAATTCACTTTAGATCTAAAAAAAACAAACCTAACATAATAAAATGAAAAATAACAATATTTTCATCAATAAAAAACAACACTCATACACTGCAATTATAGATAAGATTATTATCAAGCTAAATGGAGTTTCTAAAAAAATCTATTTCCGAGAGTCAGGGGGAGAAAATCAATGTAAAACTTCCAGATATCTGAAATGCATGTCTGATTCAGGCTTGCAGAATATTATATAACAAGTGAATCCTGGAATACAATTCATTAATCAATACCAGACCAGGATAGGGCAGAATATTTAGAACCTCCGAAGTTAACCAGTTATGAATAAATTTATCAAAAACTGGCCGGGAGAACCTAATTATACATCAACAGGGAAAAGGCCGTACGCATGACAAATTGCTCTCCACATTTATCAATAATTGGTATTATTAACAAAGTGGTAACATTGAAAATGTCATACATCCGAGAATGACTCTAAATACTAAATATGCATAATTTACTAAACATCCTTCCCGCTCAACCGAATACATACATGTACATTTCATATGTTATACATACCAATAGCCAAGGCCCTGGGAAAATTTTTACTATAACCTATTACCAGTCATAGAAAGTTTCTCCCATTAAATATGTTGTACAATTTGCTATGAATCTGCATGTACAAGCACATAACCAATCTAGAATAGTTAAATAGTAATGAAAGATATTATCAACTGGCCTTATTTTGATTACCATGTCATGTTCATGCCAATCTGATTAAAACCCGATCTAAAATTTTCCACTTGCCTACTCGCTAATTTAGATCTGGCCTTTTTCAAACGAAGGTCACATTCATAATATTCATGACGAGATTGTTATGATACGTAACAGGGCTTTTTCAGGGGGTTTTGGGAAAAAGGCCCCTGCCCAAATTGGGAATTTTTAACGCGGTAAATAGTCAGATTTGGGAAAAAATATTGACAAATCCAACCAATTTGGATATTTCATAATTTAATTTTTCTGCAATAAATCTTTATACAGTATGCATAAACAATTGCTTTGGTGTCTCTGAAGGTGTTGCAGTGCCCTTCAAAAGTTTGTTCAGACAATTCAGAAAGGTATTCATTGCAAATTCTTATGTATCCATTATTTTTATGATTCTTATTTTGATTGTACTTGATTACTTCCTTATTTCTTAAATTCCATGCTCTCTTTACAAGTAAAATAATATGAAAAAAACAAGTAAATCTGTGAGCTAATGCTCACTAGTGATACCCCCGCAAAAATCTAAAAATATGCGACAAACAGGAAGTAGATGAGCAAGGAGCATGAAATCGCTTTACACCACATGGGACTATGGGATGAAGCAATATGCAAAGTATTAGGCTGCTGCATGTTATAGTTGCTGAGAAAACTGCAACGGAAATTTTGTAACGGACGGACGGACACACACACGCACGCACGCCCGCACGGACAAGGGTAAAACAGTATACCCTCCTCTTCTTCGAAGCGGGGGTATAATGATAAGTTATTTTTATTTTCAAACATGAAATATGTCTGAGACCTTGAATTATCAAAAACATTTTTGTGCATCCCTGGGAAGTTGGTAACCAATGAAAGTTACAGTATTGAACTACACTTCACAATGGGTTCTGCCAAGGTGTATAGGTGTTAAATCAAATAATTTTGTAACTGTTTGTTTTAAAACACAAGCAGATATGTCAGACGAAAATTCTTAAAACTAAACCAGTTAAGATATTATTGACAAAGAAGAAAATCATTGTTATTTAGGGTTTAGTTTGAGAGCACACATACGAAAACAGAATCAAATTTTTGTTAGTGTCGCTCCCTGAGACAACTATTGTTTAATCAAGATGAAAAATATAAACAAATATTTATTTAATATTATAATATTTATAAAATGTTTCAAACGAATTTGCGATCTTGCGGTGGTCGCGAAAATATATGACAATACATCGTAATGGTTCGTGTGATTTCGTTTCAAACAATAGAACATAAGTTTGTGCGTTATAAACTTAATAAAGGCTATTAAAAGGTAAATTGATGACAAAATTGTTAGTTTTAACTGTAATTTTACGTTGAATAACCCGCAGTGCGACGAATAAATTTCCAAACTCCTCACAGTGCTTACGTCACGCTTTGCTACTTGTTATTGATTTGATAAAGGGAGATAACCGTTGTGGGGAGTTTGATAAATTTTACTTATGATTTTCACGGACAGCGGATTTCACGGGTCACCGATCAAAAGTAAACAAACGATCCGCGAAAGTTGAAGTTTCGTGATTTCTTTTGTTAAGTCCTAAGGCATCTTATTAAAAGGGGAATTATTCAACGAGATTGGGAATTTTTTTCTTGAAATTGGGAAAAATAGTCGTTATTTGGCATTGGGAACGGGGCCGAATATCGGCCCCGTGAGATAGGCTGAAAAAGCCCTGCGTAACTCATTTACATTGTCTACGTCACGCAATTTGAAATGAGCCGTCCAATCGCTGACTGTGAATAATCCCTCTGTTAAATTAGCTTGCCAACCTTGGTCTAAAAATTGAAATTTCAAAATCAAAATGTTATTAATAGTGTTTTGTCTAGATGAAAGCTACGCATTGATTGGTCGACACAAAGTTCATCTCGACGTGACCTTCCATGGAGATAGTAGAGATCCTGTACGACAATGCTCTACAGGATATCTGTTTACACAGATAGTGTTCATGCACCTACATAAGCAAACAAACTCAGGCCAAGTTGAATGTAAAAAGAATACTCCGGTTTTTGGGACATGTTACCTGCTTAGTTTGAAACTTTGGCCAATTAACTGACTGACAACATTGGGAAAACAATACACCCTCTTTTAGAAGTGGGAGGGGCACTGAATACAGAAATAGTCATCCTAATTCAACAACAATAATAATTGTAAGCTTTTATTACAAAAGCCTAGACCAAACAGTATCAACTTACTAACATTTTATAAAGAACAAACATTACCTGAATTGCGATAAAATTTAAAACAGCTTACACCAACAGTGGTTTTCATTCTACTTCAAATAAAAAACATCAGAAAACTCATAAGTTCCCATTCATAAAATGTCAAAAACGTGATTTAATGTAAACAGAAACAAATTATTTCAAAATTTACAAAAATAAACATTATATTACAATAATAAACATATGCAATCATACACCTTGCCAAAAATATGCCCAAACTCTTATACATTTGGTTCCCAAGATAATTTAAACACAAAAAATAACAAAAAATACCACAGAGAATGAGAATGTGAAATAAAGACCTTGATTAAAGTTTTAAATAGAAATAATTTCAAATTAAATTACTTGTATTCAAATAACAAAAAATAATATCTTCAAGCATCAGTAACCATGGCAACCATTATGGAATTGCAGTAATTAATGTTTCAAAGGCATTTATTAGACGGATCAATAGAAGAATTATTATCAAAGTATTCAATGGTGACATTTTTCATCTGATGCAGGACTGCAATTAGTTGTCTGGTTTCCAGTAGTACTTTGACGATTAAAAGTGTATCAGGCAAAGCAGAGTAATGGCTGTGCCCAATGTATTGGGCAATGTATTGGATAATTCTATTTTGAAAGGAACATTTCACACTTATAGGCATAAATCAAAAGAACTTTGTACGAGAATTATAGTGGATACCTAATTTTTACTTTTTCAAATGAAACTTTTGTAATGGCACTTTGCCTGACCCATTAACAATTGTGGTAAGTGGCAGGTAATCCAGACTATGGAAGTAGGAGTTTTTTGAAGTTGATAGGGCATAATTATTGTATACTTTTATTGAATACTATAGTAAAACATTTCCAGCTTTCAAAATGCTTACTTATCAGATGCAATTCTCAGATAATCAAAAACTTGATTTACTATGCTGTTTGTTTTGTGAAACCAATTTTAAAACTTAACCTCAAAAAGAGATGTTACTTCTTCAAAAAAAAAAGATTTTTTTACAACATATATGATCATGAACTTTGTTTAACACCATATGATATTTCATTAGGAACACAGGGATCATGATTGATGAAACAGTTTTCTCTAGTACAGTACAACAGATCAACATGTTGTTTCTGTTGGATAAACACACCAGCAACAATAACAACAATGTTAGTACCAGAAAAACAACAATTAAAACATCAATAGTTATCACTTTGTATGGCTGTAATACAATACAATGAAGACTATTTGACAAGATTCACAGTTCAACTTAAAGGGCAGATCAGTAGTTCCAAGGGGGAGGGGGATTAGCCACGACCTTTGATTTTGTCATCTATAAAGGTTATATCACTTCATCATAATGCAAGGGTGGAAGTTGTAAGTTTTGAAAATACTGATTAACTGAAAACCTACTTTTAAAACACTGTAATAGACATTATTCATGTTTATTTCATGCAGCAATTTTAAGTCTCAAAATACTGAAATTAGTATTAATACAGAAAACTTTCACCCAAATAAGCACACAATATCATTCTTGAGCTTTTTTCAGCAGCTGAGTTTCTTTGCTTTTTTGCATTTTTGCATTTCTTTTTATTCCAGGGGATGGAGTGGGTGGGATGGAGTTTTGACCAAATGAACTGCCCTCTGCTAGATTGACCATCACAACATGTAATACAATATAATGACAGTTAACTAATCTGATAGTAAAGGTTGTTTACTGACCTATTAATTTATTGAATACTTTTTCACAAGAAAATCAATACACTATATTAGAGAATAGTACCATAATGACTCTTCTAGTAGATGGTGTTAGTATTTAATCAACAAGCTCATTAACAAGTAAAAATTTATCAACAAAACTAATCAACATTAGTAGACTGGGTATATAATAAAGTAAATCAATGATATGTAATGTATATCGGTCAATCACAACTTCACTATAATACTGCACAATAGACAATTAACTGACACTCCTCACAAAATAATGCAGATGAAAACTCACTGCTTACAACACAGTGCAAATTGTGCTCATTCCTCATACAGCTCTTTTTTTCTCATGAATTCTCCTCCCTTGCTTATCTTGCTTCTCCCTATGCAGAAATAGTTTCCTAGAAATGTCAACACGTCTGATGCACCCTGCCCCGATATTCTGCCTCCCTGCTATATCTGATTTCTCGTATAATCACTAGTTGCAGCAACCATTGTTTGTTTGTTTGTTTGTTTTGGTTTTACGGCACACCAACACAGAAAGGTCATATCATGCCGAAAACAAATAATAATACTATTAATTCAATCGATATTAATGATCTTAAGCCCTATATTTTATTATATACATTTATTTCCTTCAAAAAGTTAAGTATCGCATGTGATGGTACAGACTCAAAAAGTTCTTTAAGTGAGTTAACCTTAAAATGTTTGTCACGGATGTATTTAAGATCCCGACAGTCAAGGAGAACGTGTTTGTCATTGAAATGCTCGTCACATGGTATACACTTAGGTGCTTCCTCTCTTTTGAGAAGGTATGAATGTGTTAATCTGGTATGACCAATTCTACATCGCGTAATCACAATTTGATTAGAAAATTTTATTGATGAAGATGAATCAAGGGTTGGCTTTATGTCATGTAACTTATTAAATAAAGCATTGTTCCTCATTGTTTGCCATTTTGACTTAACATTGTACATAATGGCAAGTCTCCAGCAGAATAGGGTGCAGTACTACTTAATCATGCTCCTAAGTCCTTACTTGATTATTAGCAGTAATTTCCTGCTATTGTTTACAATACATGTACATCAAAATATAGAGTTAATTAAAGCTATCATTATTGGCATTGTCTTCAAGATAACACAATGATAACTTCAATTAGATTACCTGTTAGCATTTTCAAACAATGAAGCTTTTGTTATATAAAACTTTAAACATGAAATTCACATTCATGACTTCATATTGGACACTGTATGAAGTTATGAACAAAATAACCTAATGAAGTATATCAAGTCAATGTGACAATCAAGAAGACAATGTGTTAATGTACAAGTCCATAGTGCTAATGCGTGGGACAAAAATAACTTATTATTTCAGGTATTTGAGTTATGAATTAATATTATAGACAATAAATAACTTATATGAAGGAGCATAAATGAATATTGTAAGTTATCCGACTCAAACATTTTTTTGCAAACAATTACAAAATTCCAACCTAAAGAGTGTTAGAAGAAAAAATAGATTTGTGGTAAATGATTTTAAGAAAAAAGAATTCAAGAAAAATACTTAACACAAATCTATAGGGACACAGCCTTTGTTTAGAAGTTGCATTGTCAGTTTAGGTTAAAATCAAGTCCTTCATGCTCAATTCCTTGTATTGTAATGACAGGTTATATCCCTCTATGAAATCCCTCCACAACTTAATACAAGAAACTAAAATTGCAAATTTTCTTATATGTGTATAAGGGAAAAGTTGTCAGCTCTATAAGGACAGGAAAGTACTCACTGTAGCTAGGAAATTACAAGGCCTTAGGAAGATTGTTTAGTTGAGCAAAAAATCCAAAACAAACAAACAAACTAATGAAACAAAGATTGAGACTAATTACATATAATATAAGTAGTGATTATTCCAGATCTCAGAAAAGGGCAGGGAGGAAGGAAAAAGGGGCAGGGCATATCTGAGGGTAAATGTATTAAATGTACTATTACTGCATAGACAGATGCTAAAAAGGGCAGTGAGGAGAGAAAAAGGGCAGGGTGCAGTGCCTTGCTATTCTGCTTTGGAATAATTACTAATTTACAACAAAATGCAGGAGAACAAATTTCTGCATACAACAGTAAAAGATTGAAGCGGAAGGCTTGAATTTTTTGCTGCATCAGAAATCTCCAAAACTAATTAAAAACCAAAGACTTCATTAGCTTCCATCTGATGGTAGAAGTACCACACAATATAAAACCAATAAAATATTCATTTCCCTTGGTTATTAAGTGAGTATTTATTGATTTGTTAACTATTTCTCATATCCTAGCTCTCTTCACCCATTCTTCTAGTAATAAATATAATTTAAGGTACATCAGCTACTACCAACTAGACTTAAACTGAACCATGAGATTGTACTCATGGTAGTACTTATTGTAACCTTTTCCAAATTCAGATCACGCAACAATACTCTCACTTATTTATTGATTGGCTAAAATTGAACTCAGAAAAAGGCAGGAAGGCAGGCAAAAAACTTTAATACATGCAGAAGCTGCGAGCCAGCATCGCACATCAGGTGCATTGATCATTGGGGAGCACATTCAACAGTATTACAGTACACAGGTCGAAGTTTTTCAATATCTGAGACAAGCCATAAATATAGCAGGATGCCTATTATCCTACAGTCAGGGTAACAGCAATAATTCATAATTAAACTGGATGCCTCAGTCACAAGTTCAATGACAGGACAACATCATCTAAGTCTGTCTGAAGTGAGCTTTCACAGACCCTGCACAATAACTGTTGAGTACTAGAGTAGCATTACAAACCTTCACAGCTCAAAATTCTTATCATAAATTATTCTATGTACTCTCTAAAAGCTTGAACTTGATCTAAGCACAAGTTTAGAAAAAAAACAACCGTAAAGTAAGCTAGCATAAATTTAATTTGTCTCTCCTTTCCATGCCTGAAATTAGGACAGTTAGAAAATTTTGTGTAAACATAAGCACCAATTTACAGACAACCTAAGGGGTGTGGGGTGAAAAAATATCTCTGAAAATATAAATGGCGCCAAAACATCCAACCATTACACAAGAATATACAGACTACTTCTCCAGTTCTCTTAGAAAAACAGGCAATGTAGTAAAAAAATTTGATGTATAATAACATATATTCCTGCTTCAATGACAAAAATGCAATCATTATGACAACACTGAATATTAAAGGATATTTAAGCACCAACTCGTCAGAGATACCATGCAGGCCTGATTTATTTATTTGATTTCTGGGAACATTTGGCAAAAAATCTGTAATCAGACCAGATAACATTTTCATTGAATTTTTCTGTTAATCAATAGAGCGAAAGCTTGCATTTACATTTTTATGCAGAAACCTAATAATGTTCAGGAATAAATGTCTGGCAAAATCAACACATATATGAAAGGTGCCAAGTAAACAGACCCCATTTTTTTCTCAAATTCTGGTAAGATATTTCAAGCTGTCGGTATTAACAGCATGCCAGCATACCTTACATGTGGTGATAAACTATCACAATCATCCCCTATCAAATAACATTAGAAACAAAGAGAAAGTGTTGCTGTTATTGGGTGTTACAAAAAAACTAAGGCGTTTCCCTGACAAACCCTTCAACAGTTAGTGATAGCTAACAGTGAGCCAGATAGATGCACTTCTAATTTCTACTCTACCAGATTGCCTAGTGATAAAAGCAGAGTTAAAATTAACAACAAGAGTCATTAATAACCCCAAAGGAATTGAAATAAACCCAACTCTATTAATATAAATGAAATTTATTCAGAAAGTCCAACTGCCAGGCTGAGTCACCAGAGAGAAAATGTACCTAGGTATATTAAACATGACTGAAACACACCAAGACCCTCTCTGACACATGAAGATGTTCACAACAATATATTCGACATTTTGTAATAAACTCAGAATCAACTACGCTTGGCATTTATTACAGAGTAATAAGGACTTCAAACAGTGTGATAAATGTATATATACATCTCTCCTGAAACTCAAAACAGAGATGTTAACGAGATAACCAACATTCAACTGACGATGAAACCTACATTCTCTAACCATGTGAAACTGTAACTCACTCATTCACGCCTCACAAATTATAAAACATATAACAAATATTGTATTAACTCTGGTTATATATGACCAATCAAATGTCATATAGATGATTTTAGTGATATCATAAACATATGGTCAAAGAGAATCAGTGAGGAGGGAAATAACATCACTGAAATACCTAACAATAAATCATGACTTAACTATGTACAATATCATATCACCATTCAATATAACCAACCAATCACTATAAAATAAAAGTGAAAAGGTACAAATTGAACTTATTTCAGTTATTGTCTTAAATTTGTTCAGGCACTGACCCGATTACAATGTAAATGACTGATATATTAAGAATGAAAGATGAAATTTGTAGAATTAAAAGTAACAGCAGTTCAGTTATCTCCACTCCTTTTGTCTGTATAGGTCATATTACAGCGGTCAGTCAACCAACTCATTCTCCTGGAATTGCTAAATCTCTAGATTAAGCTGTTAACCAACAACTAAGCACATACTTTTGTCAGTGACTGACAACTGCCCTACATAATTAAAAATCATTGGTAGAAGGGAGAATGGCCATAGAAATTATTTTATGACCAAACTCCACTCCTTTCAGTAATTTTTTAAAATGTTTACTTTAAATACAATGTTGCATTAAATTATTTTATTTTATTGTTAATCACTTTTACATCAGATAAATGCCATTTCCCAACTTCTTTTTTTTATTGTTATGCCCTTTTAACATCTTTGCTTAAAATATACTTTTACATATATTAAAACATTAACAATTATAACATTGTAACTGACCATGTCGATAAGACCATGATAAGAGCAATAAGTGCGCAATTAAAAAAATCAACACCATCATTGTTTTATTCCATTACCATTTCCATTTATAAAGGGTCAATCTCATGTTTCCATTGTGCCATCCAATGACATCATGCCATTTCAATGAGACAATTATAAATTCAGGATGTGGACTTATAACTTTAAGGACAATCATATGAGATGGCCAGAATAATATGACTTTTATTGCTTGGCAATCATACATCTTAAATTTCAGGAAATCAAAACATATGTACTTAACAGAATAAACGATGCTAGGTACATGTACCAGGGTTCAAGATCCAAGATGTCAATCATACAATGTATTGTGCGCACAACACAGACAGATGTTGCACTTTAAGTCAAGTTAAGTTTGTTTTATTAGTTTTAGCTGTGCCCAATACAAGGATCACATAGTTTTCATAGAGAAGAATTTGAAAGAGTAAAAAAATCTTGTGTTTTCAAGATGCCTTCAACATCTAGAACCAGGGTTCATTCCTGGGACCTCTGAAGACTCTCTAGTTTGTTTTGTTCTGTGTATTGTTTCAAATTTCAACAGTCAAAGTTACATGAGAATGCAGACAGCACACTTAAACATGTTTCCTAGAATGCATTAAAACTATACTCTAGACCTCCACTATTTTGTTTGTTTTTGTTGGGTTTAACGCTGTAGCAACACATTGGATAGGTCATATAACAGCAGTCAGTCAACTTACTAACTGTTCCTGGAAAGGCCAAATCTCTGGACTACTGTTAACCAACTACTAAGCGCATACTTTGGTCAGTGACTGACAACTGCCAGACATAATTGAGTAGGTTATAAAACAGCCGTCAGTCAATCTTTACTCACTGTTCCTGGAAAGTATGCCTTGGCCAGGAATCAAACATACAACCCCTCAATCAGTAGAGGTGTGTGCTACCAACTGACTGAACTTTTTAATACAATACTTTCTTTTTTCTTCTCTCAAAAGTCAACCTCCAAGGCGTTCATATTCTATCAATGATACAAGAGCTGTATAAATGCCACAACCTACACATAAAACTGGATTACAGCCTACAAAATAATTGAAGCATTAAATCTAGGCCAGATTTCCTAGCGAGACACTCCTAAGATTTCTCTCCCTCTTTCAATAACTTTAACACACAATCTCAAATTTATGATCACTCTAAATTTAGATCAAGTTTCCTAATCCCCTAGGGAAGGCCATCAAGACTTGTGATAGTAAATGAAGAGTTATTGTCCTAACTAATACAATACAGAATAGTGTTCTCAATGATCCTGGATCACTCACCTGTTTTACCCTAGCACTAGAAGTTTACTAGAACTGAAGCAGACTTTTTTATATTTCCCTAATAAAGTGATTGATTTTAGAAATAATACAAGAGATTCTGAAGCTTCTCAATAGCTCACCTAGCCTAGTTCAAATGGAAATCAAAGGCTGAATTTTAAGAAGTTTTTCTGCAACCCCTTAAGTCAAGAAATGAGAGCATCTTAAAACAAGTAAATCTGTGAGCTAATGCTCACTAGTGATACCCCCGCCAAAATCTAAAAATATGCGACAAACAGGAAGTAGATGAGCAAGGAGCATGAAATCGCTTTACACCACATGGGACTATGGGATGAAGCAATATGCAAAGTATTAGGCTGCTGCATGTTATAGTTGCTGAGAAAACTGCGACGGAAATTTTGTAACGGACGGACGGACGGATGGACGGACGGACGCACGGACAAGGGTAAAACAGTATACCCCCCTCTTCTTCGAAGCGGGGGTATAATAACCGATTGTGTAATGGAGTAAAAATAATGCCAATTGTTTACCATGTCAAAACTTTTGAATTTAAAGGTTAAGCATAATTTGCACAGTTGAGCTAGACAAAACTAGCTCAATATAAGGTACACTAATCTAGAAAACATAATAGCAAAGTCTAACAGCTAATAGATTTCATTCTAGAGGCATTGACAACTCTATTCTAAATAACTATAGTCATGTTAAGTTTCCCTGAGGTAAAATGGAACACATTATCACAAGACAATTATTGGGTAAATTATTAATGAGACAACAATTTCAGGAAATGTGCAATATAGCATACAACTACTAGAAAATATAGTCATTATATAGAATATCATCCAGTAATTTGAACACTATTGTGATCTCTCTCAATTTGACAGCAATAGAATAGAAATAGATATGTAATATTCCCTGGAGTATGTGAAAGTTTAGAGAGCATTGTCATTAAAGGACAGTCTACAAAATTAGTGGGTGTCCGGTTGTCCAGAACAACCAACAACTTCTTTTGCGCAATCATAACTATGCAAATGAGATATAGTGCTTTATCTGTTCGGAAAACCACTTTCATGTCCAAACTTCGGTGACTGTTACAGGAGATTCTTTAAACTTAATGATAGTTAAAGCAGAAATGGTGAACCCTTGTTTTAAAACTGGTCAAATGTTTGGGAAGAAACTGACAGGTTTTAAAGTTAGTTCAATAATTATACTCAGGCACAGGTTAATTATTTTGGACCATAATCCTAAGTAACAAATTACAAGAGATAATGCTATGTCAAGCTTCTGCAATGTGAATTTTAGAATACTTTTATAGCTAACAGTCATTGCTCTAACATGCTAGCCTGAAACCATGGGATGAGTGAAATTACTTGTTTCAAACAGTTCAGCTATCTGATATTTTTGGCATTAATACATGATGGATGGAAGTTGAACAATGTGAAAATACTAAAATAGATAGATTTTGTATTAACTTAACATTGAGTAATTTATTCTCAAAATACTAAAATCAGTATTAACTTTGAAAACTTTCACCAATACCTTTACCATGTATACAACATAAAAAATCAACTAGTGCCTGGAGAGAAAATATAAAGTGATGACTATTAAAATGACGAAGTGGACTTTAGAGATAAAGTTAAAACAGCTTACTTCAAGCCAACCAATTACTTGAACTAATCAATAACATAAAACATTTACATCTTTCTCAAGTAACTGACTAGCAGACATTATTTCTAACAAAATACAGACATTAGACCATCCAATGTGAGATATTACACAATACTGACCAATAAGAAATATACCAAATCAACAATACAATTATCTCTCTTGAGAAACTATTTCCTCCGGTCATTCCCTATAACTGACCATTTTGTATTTTTTATTTCTCTCTCTCTTCCTAAGAAAAATGTAGAGGCTGATAGCAAATTAGATTGGTATTGATCACTGTTAAGAGGGTCTTAAGAAACAAACATGCTAGAGAAGAAACAACATAGAATTCAATCATTACAAGAAACTTACAGATGTTGGGTACAATAGAATGGAGATGGTAATTTCCATGGAAACCAATTATAAGATGGGTTTTTTTACCAATTGTACAAAGTACTCAATACACTCCTTAGTACTGAATACTGAAGGTTATTTACTTAAGTACTGGTTTTATATAATACTCAAATATACTCATGAGCACAAAGTTACTCAAACATACTTGTGCTCAAGTAGAGTGCTTACTCAAACAAACTTGACTATATATGAAGTCATACTTATGAGTTTATGCTACTGACACTCATGAACAAAAGGCTACTCAAACATACTCAGTTAAATGAGTAATTGTGAAACACTTTTCAAACATACTCATAAATTACAAAGTTACTCAAACAATCATACTTGTGAGGAAATTATTACTCACACATACTCATGAGTTACACAGGACTGGTACTCAAACCTACTTATAAGAACAGAAATACTCAAACATACGCATAAGTACGGACTATTGGAGTACCCAAGGTTATAACTACGTAAGTGCTGACTGTATACGGTAAGTACATTCATGATTATTGCATGAAGGTACTAATTTTGGTACAAATATATTTCTGAAGCTGAGTACCTGAGCAAGTAAAAGAAAATTGGTACTTGTATTTATAATAATACTTAAGTACAAGTACTCATAATATTTGAGTAAAAGAATCACGCCTCTAAAAAGATGTGCATAAAATTATTTAATGCTTAATAACCTGTGTAAAGATCTTATATATACATCCAATCATCATTAATACACTGATGCTTGTTAAGATGAAGTGAAGAGTTTCTTGGTGCAACAATATCAAAGTATCTATATAACTTGCTTTTTTATTTTAATTACACATAAAAAAATCTTGTTTCAAAGGTATGGAAGGTTTTGGTAACCATCTCAGGCAGGAGTGGAAACAGAATTTACAAACTTGTAAAGGAGCGCATTGAATTATACCACCAGAAAACAAGCAGGTTTTTCAACAAGATGTTCAATAATTAATTGGTGAATAAACTACACTGTAGTCAATAGTTCTATGATTTTTAATTTAGATTCTTAATACTACTCTAAACTGAATCATAACTTCACAAAATTTGAGTTACAAGCAAAAATAAGATCTATTCCAAGAAAGCTTAAAAACTCATTAAGTAAAAAATGCTCATCAGTATAATCAATAGACACTGGTATAATAATTATCAACATTCTTGTATAATCTTTCAAGTAGGGGGGGGTGTAATAATTCAAAATCACCACTTATTCAAAATTTGAGGATATATTCATCCTAAGGTTAAATGAGGGGTGGGACAGGGTTAAGAACATTTTAATGAATATAATTTATTTAGTGATCAAACTTTGAGCAGTACCAATTGTCTGTTAATTGCATTTATTACTGATATGAATAAAAACTCAGATTTTCCGAAAACATACCAAGAAAATTTTCAAAAATTATAATTAGTGTAGGAATACATGGGCATTCTGGCTCCATGTCATAATTCTGTTATATGACTGCTGATTTTGTTGTGGGATTGAAATTATGCATTATTTCAGCAAGTGGAAACACCAATTATACTCATACTTGCCTACGAACATTATCAAATTCTGACAGAGGGGGTGCTTGGGTAATTTAGAAAAAAAATACAACTGCATGCCTCACATTATTTGACTTGGACCTTCATAGTACCTGACAAAATTGCATAAAATGCATTACGATATTTTAGACATGACAGGCACTCTAGTCTACAGACACAAGGAACACGTAAATTCCAAAGGTAAAAAATACTGAGATTTGAAGGGGAGAAAAGTTATTTATTGTTTATAATAGTAATATCACCAGCACCAGCACCATCAAGTACTATATTATAATAGTGGCAGTTTTGTTGCCTATACTTCATACAGTGTACAGTAAAACCTCTATAGACTATACATCAGTCAGTAACATGAACATAGGATTGACAATGGCATGGATATCATAGAGGTGTTAAACCGGCCGGCTAGCTCAGTTGGTAGCATACAAGTCTACTGATTGGGGGGTCGTGGGTTTGATTTCCGGGCGGGGCATACTTATGTGGAGCTTGGTCATGAAATTATTTCTACCGCCATTCTCCCTTCTACCAATGATTATTAATTATGTAGGGCAGTTGTCAGTCACTGAAAGTAGTTGGTTAGCAGCTAAATCCAAAGATTTAGCCTTTCCAGTAGGAGAGAGTAGGTTGACTGACCGCCATTATATGACCTATACAATGTGTTGCTACAGCGTTAAACCCAACAAACAAACAAACATAGAGGTGTATGTGGGGAAAAGATCAGGGGCCTTCCAAAATACAGAATTTTAAAAGAAATTGCATCACAATTTCCAAGTATCATCAACAGGGGAATAATAAATCAAAGGTAAACTCCAAATCTGGGGAAAATTTATGATTCAAAAGAAATTTCAGAAGGGGAAGGTTCCTGCAAGCAGCCCTGTTATATGGGTAAAAAGCCCAGAAAATGGTGAACTTGAGCTGAGTTGAGGTGGCTTTTGTTGAGATGATGCTGTTGTTAAAATGTTGCAGTTGTTGAGATGTGACTGTTGTTGAGATGTTATGAAAATAAGATTCAGTTATTTAGCAGTTCGACTGACCCTTTATGGGGTTTCACTGTACATCATACAACTTGAATTATTGTTTACTAGTCCGGCCAACACCAAGGATGACCTTGCACGAAATGATGTAGAAAATGTTATTCAATTTATTGGTAGACATGGTCTTACTGATTCCAAATCCGATTGATGCCACTTTGTCATCCTTGGGCAACTCCCAGAATCCAAGATGGCGGCCAAGATGGCGGCTAGAGGCAAAATTATACATGCAAAATGTATTTGTACACATTATGGTCATAAAATGGAGGACAAAAGTGATTTCAATATTTACAGATCGAGTTGGTTAAATTTTGTTATTCTTATACAAACTTTAAAATTCAAAATGGCGGTCAAAATGGCGGTCAAAATTGCAGGTAAAGGTTATTTTCCCAGTATCTAAAGAACAAACTGGCAGAAAGAGACTGAGTGGAGTAGAATAGTTTATGTTACTAAAGAAACCGATTGATTTCACTAAGTTATAATTTATTATTAACAATTATAAATCCAAAATGGCGGCTAAAATGGCCGATATGATCTAATAGTTATAATATACGAGTACATACATGGACGGAAACAAACACATTTGGGTTATAGTTTCAATGTTTGTTATATGATGTTTTGAATCTTTATAAACTCTAAAGTTTGTAAAACTAGTTAATCCCACCTGATCATCTATTAACAACTCAAGATTCAAGATGGAGTCAAAGATTACGATTACGAAGCAAACTCAACCAGTTCTCTTTTTTAGCAATAATGTATTTTAAATAATGAAGTGTTTTCATAATGGCCTAGTTATTTGGCTGAAAACAGTCAAATTAGCCTTTGCCTGTGGCCTAGGGTTATAATGACTGTCTTCAGCCAAATACAGGCCGTTATGAAAACAATTCACCATTGTCGCTGATAGGGTCCCAATAAAAACGCTCAGATTGTACCCTCGAATTGTGATGGACAAACTAATTTAATTTCCAAAATGTAAGCCATTTAAATAAAGAAAAACGAGAAAATAAAATTTGGTTAATATACAATTAACAGTAGACAATTTAATTTAGGATTATTTTAAGTGCTATCATTGTGTTTAAGATTGCAATATGTGTGGATATTTGAAAAGCTTATAATTCTTTTAGTTGAAATATTTCGATGCCGTGAAAATAAACTGAAACATGTCAATAGCGAAATAAGCATGTGCCAAAATGAGGAAGAAACTAATTGACTGAGCTCTATCAATATCATTACACAAACAATGATACAGTCTGACTTGACTAAACCTGACTCAATTAGAATATGCGCTTAAATGTTTAAGTTTGCTTCTGTCTAATAATATTACTTGACGATAGCACAATTTCTCTGCTCGTTTTGTATGTTGATAACAACATGTTCAAGTGACGACACAAATTATTGTTGACAGTGTATTTTGAACTCAACACTCTAAACATATGCAATGGTAAACTAAACATATTAATAATTATTATCTTTAGAAAGTATCCAAGCGGGTACTAGCTTATGGCCAAAAGAAATAATAAATGTCTTCACTTTTGATGTAGAATATGTGAACTAGCTTTAAAAGCATATTTTACACCCATGCTAATAGTGTACCTTCTTTACATTGTCAAAACTGACTGACTTGTAACATTACATTTTGGACGAATGTCAGTTGACCGCATTGTTATATTGTCACTCCTAGATAGATATCTCAAAAGAGTATCATCACACCAATGTCGTCATTTATTTTTGGTGCTCAGCAAATTGCAGCAAAAGTTATCATTTGTTGAACAATTTTGTTGTCTGTGCTTCTCGTACCAAGTCTTGAAGGTTTATGCGATTAAACATATATGCAATGTTACCGAAAAAATGAAGAATCACCATTTCTTGCAATGCGTCGTCTATATAATGTTTGGAGTGGAACATATTTAAATATTACATACGAGATCGACATGTTGTCTCAGCGTACCATCCTTCTTTGAAGGAGTCTTTGCAGTTGATAGTGAATATACTCCAAATGTGTTTAGTAATCAGACATGTTTAAACTTTTGGCACTGATGCATCAGATCTGTTATGTGTACTTCCAAGATATTTAGTCTTAAGTGAAACAATAAATATTTAAATTTTCTACATGGCCATGTTTTGTAATTAATGAATCCCTTAAAACCACCATCTTGCACAGAGTAACACTGTTTGCTAAATCATGAGCTAGACACTTGGTTCAAATAGCAGTGTATACGCTTATAATAAGAATTGGCATCTACGCCACGTAATTTCTCTCTATCCTTGTAAATAAAACCAAACTCTACTACACACTTTTGATGGAAATGTGCTTTTCTTATTTCTCCATTTTTTTATCAATGGCCAGAGTCATTTACAATGAAATATAGAACCTTCATGATTCAGTTGTTATATCTGATGCCAAGATCGGACTTGAAATGATCCTATTGCAATTTCTCTAATTTACTATCAAAATGTGTTACAATGTCAACAGAATTTCTGTCAATTGCTTTTGGCATAAATATACTCTTGAAAGATAATAGAACATACACACAATACTTACAATATCATTAGGTTTTTTTCCATAACCTCCTTTAAATACATATTGATTATTATTGAAGTGGCAAACATATTGGGAATGTGGTCGCTATTCTAAGGATATCACAACATATGTTGTTCAATAAATTAAATATTATCAGAATAGTGTCTCTAAATTGCCATCTTAGATACAATTGCTTCCAGAGTCAACTGACAAGCTAACAAGTATCAACGATTCAATATTCGCAAGACCAAGAGATATAAAAACCTAAACATAATGCTGTATACCCATTAGTAAGGAGTTATGTCTTTTATGTGAATTGAAATTAATTTTCAAACTCTAATCATTCATTTTGACCACCATCCTGAATACTTGAAGTTATCCAATAATACCAATATGGCATCAATCGGTTACATAAACAAAAAAGGATTATCCACGAAATAAAATGCATTGAAATTAATTGGTATACCCCCAGTCTATGACTTAGCTCATTGTGGTTGATATATACCCGACAGCTAGTTATTTACGCCATTATAGTCGCAATCTTGGATTTTTGAAATTGTGGCATCAACAAGTTTTATGAACTAAACTAAAGAGTAATTCCTACAAAAATGCATTAAAACTTTTTTGAAATGCCTCTATGTACGATTCTGCTCATTGTGGTAGATATACCCGACAAGAGAAGTTTTTATCCGCCATTTTGTCCGCCATCTTTGATGGGATAATAAACGAGGGGTACCAAAATTGCAAAAAATAGAATTGCAGATAATGTTTGACTTATTTCAGCTATTTAAAATTAGGCAGTGATAAGGATGGATTTATCATACATTAATCAGCTTTCATCCGCCATTTTGTCCGCCATCTTGAATTTTGGGAGTTGCCCAAGAGTGCCGAAGTGGCATCATCCAGTTTCGTAAACTACAATGTCTTAGCTTCAAGAAAATGCAAAAATATCTTTTACATCCTTCCATGCACGGTTCAATTGATTTGTGTAGTATATATACAGGACTAATATATACCCGAGAGCTAGTTATTTACGCCATTATAGCCGCCATCTTCGATTTTGGAAATTGACCAATGATGTCAGTGCGGCATCAACAAGTTTTATAAACTTAACTCAAGAGTTATTACTTCAAAAATGCATTTAAACTTTTTTGAAATGCCTCTATGTACGATTCTGCTCATTGGGGTAGATATTCCCGACAAATGTAGCTTTATCCGCCATTTTGTCCGCCATCTTGGATTGGATAACAAATGAGGGGTACCAAAATTGCAATAAAATAAAATTTGGGATAATGTTAGACTAATTTCAGCTATTTAAATGATCGGACTGTGGTAAAAATGTATTTATTATACATTAATCAGCTGTCATCCGCCATTTTGTCCGCCATCTTGAATTTTGGGAGTTGCCCAAGAGTGCCGAAGTGGCATCATCCAGTTTCGTAAACTACAATGTCTTAGCTTCAAGAAAATGCAAAAACATTTTCTACATCATTCCATGCACGGTTCAGTCGATTTTTGTAGTTTGTATACCGGACTATACTTTTTACGAGATAACACCTGAGTGTTTGGTGTGTTATTTATATGATATTGTATACAAAATATAGATAAATAAATATCACTGTTTTTATCAATAGCTTCATCTTTTATTGCAGTATAATACATTTATGATAGGTTTTATGAAATGTTTTTATTTATATGATAAAAGAGGATACCTTTGATTTGCCTGAATGGATGTGACTGTAACAGCATTCAAATTTCAACCCAGGTAGAACTGGACCTAATTCATTAAGTATTAAACACCTTATTGTCACTTATGACACAACATTCTCATAATTCATTTATAATTGAATATTTTGAACTTAAGTTAGAGGGGTTTAGGCATTGGGTAAAGGGGAGTGAGAATTAGGTCTATTCTCCTCCACAAAAAAGTATCTATACTCCAATTACCTGTTGCTGAATTGCCTTATTGTACAATACACACAACAAGAATATATTTGATAATATTAACTTTACAACAGTCATGGCTTTAACACACTAGCCTAAACCCTGGGCCCTCGGAAAATTGATTTAGGTTATTGAAAATTATATTTTCACATAATCAGGCTGGTTAATTTTATTCACTCCTTTACATTATAACAAAATAAATCAGACTAGAGCTCAAGAAAATTCTGATTGAATAATCCTTCTTAACCATAAATTACTGAATACCAGTGAAACTAATATTATAAATACTAAGATTTGAATAAAAAAATCAATAAAAAAGGTTAAGTACTGTCATTTTAAGGATTACAACTCTTGACATTCAGTGATATACAAGTCAAGGTAAACATAAAATACAGAAGAACCTGCATTCAATACCTAATGATGAAAAGTTGCAGAATTAACTGTTAACAGGGTTCGACACTTAATACTGTTGTTTTAACCAGGGATCCAGATGGAATCCCTAGTAATTTATTCAAAGTTTCCTCCTTAGCAATATCGGGATTTCTCAAATAAAAGACAAATAATGGATACAGGTTTGCAGTTGCAAACTGTGATTAACAATTCATGGAGATTCAAATTCACTTTATCACATGGCAATTTTTCAGGGATCCTGAAGGCCCCCAGCTGAAATCAAAGGGGTTCCTTCCAAGTTTTTGGGAGCCTTGGAATCCTGGGATACTGTTAGTGTGGAACCCTGATTGACTGCTTGCAACAGATGACTACGTACTGAAAGTGACCATTAATGCAGGTAAAAATTGTATATGATAACTCTCAATCAAACCAACATACCACAAATTATCATGAATCAGAAATTCAAAATACACTCCCTTCTGTTTAAACTGTTTTTGAAACAGTAGATCATATAATAAAATATGACTCATTTATTGTACTTTTACATTGTTATATATCAAGTCACTCTTTTTTATTTGTCACACAAACATTGGTGTCCTTGGGCTTTGTATGGGTAGAAAATGAAATATACAACCAATTGTTACAAGCAATGGATATAAATCTAGATTTCATTCACAAAACAATGTTTCAAACATGTTTATCACAAAAACTTGAAAACTGAGTTTTCAATCATTACAAATAAAATTCGACTTTCGTTGCAAAAATTCATTATTACATGAAAAACTTAGTTTTTGACCATAAGAAAAAAACAGACTATTTAAACTAACTTCCACACCACAAAAACTTGAAGACTTTTCATTCATCAAAACTAAAATCTGACTTTTCAAACAAAACAAGCATTTATAACACAAAAACAACTTTAAAATTGAGAATTTGACCTTCAGAAGTTTAAAGAGCTAGAAACAAGGGAAGTCATTTTAAATAATGTCAGTAGATCTCACCATAATAATGAATGTCAACCAGACAGTGAACTTATGTAGCAAGAAATAGCTCAGAAAATTGACTTGCTCTTGTAACATATGCCAAGTAGCCTAGTATTATATGACTTACACAATTTACGTGCTCACATATTCACCTGATGCTATCTGAACGTTGAGACTCGTACAAAGTAACAGTATAATTGTGTTCTGGTCTGTAAAACAAGAATATTTTGAAATTCTCATCTCATTTATTATTCATTGTTTGAGAATATATAGCCATGTTCGGAAAACTGATAAAAACAGGCGATATAGAGCACCAGCTAGTATAGCGTAACGTTTATACTGATGAGTGACAATTGGTAGTAAAAATCAATTGATTGAGTCAACGAACAATACTCATCTATGAATCACAAATATAGAGTAATGAATATTTAACTAAGCGGTGTTTCATATTGCATATACTAACATAAAAACAATAATGGTAGGAGTAACACATAATTTATATATAGCAAGCAATGAGGCATATTTTCTCCTATATGTACAGTAATTTCCCAACTCTCCTGGTAGGCTCTAAAGCTCTATTGATTTTACGAAGCCTATACATTGGTTTTCTCCATTTAGATCTCTCCATATTTCATGAGTCAACCACAGACTGATCAATGCTAGAGAAAAAAGCTTTTTGCACATGTAACCAATGACAATGAAAAGCAATTTGATTGGTGAAAACATTCTCTGATTAACTTAATAATTCCATCAACTTGCTATTGAAAACCATGACGACCTTAAATTATATCAGTGGCAGGAAAAACTAAAATTCAATCAATTCATAATCTGGCAAGGGCTAATAGAAACACTGTTGAAGCGATCAATTTTAACCAATGAAAACCCACTTAAACCAGGCTTCCTTAGTAAATTATATAATCTGGTTAAGTACTGAACCATGAAATTCTAATTCATCAACTCGACTTCAACCATAAAACAATTCTTTAGGGAATCCAATGTGTGCTTTCCAAACAAACAGACAAACTGTGTTAGTCAGTAAGGTCAGCTTGGTGCAATTAATACGCCTGTACAATCATAATGGTTAGGAATTTCTAAAGAAATATTTTCCTAGCGAAACAAAATCAACAGATTGCAGGGTAACAGCTTGAAGAGAAAATAAAACACAATCTTAATGCCAAATCTATCTATTGATTAAACAAACCATTACAGTCAGTGATTGATGTTTCATTTGACAAGATTAGCATTAGAGCTGATGGCCTGTTTTTTCTCTCCTTCAATGTTTTTAGTACAGAAACATAGCTTAGCTCTTGGCCACTGGGAAATAATGGATTGAGTAAGAATACAGACTAGAATCTTAGTCTCCAATAAAGTAGTCCAGCGTTGTGAGCAATAAAACTCCACATATTAGAAAGAAGTTTGTGACACTCAGCAGTTACTTAGCTTAAGTTTGATAGTATTTACTATGAAACTAAAGGTTAACAAACCGTAAAAACATTTTAAACCCAACAATGCAGGCAACATAAATCACACATATTCAAGGATGTCAGTACCAGCTTGATGTAGGGGGAGGCAGTTCAGATAAACAAATTTGAGACCATATTACACTGGAATGGTGTTGAAGACAGACACCTGAGCTTGAAAACCATTATATGAAACCCACATCAACAGGTAGCCAGTCATACTTGTTACATTTTATTAACACATTACCCATCCTAATGTGCTATTTTTGTTTGAAATAGACAAAATTCACAGCAGTTGGCATCACTTTAAGAAAACATTGACAGGAAATTACATAATGTTATAAAACATTGACCATCTGCTGTAAACCTGGTAACAACATTGAAGTATAACCACCTGAGACTTTTTAGTCTTGGCTTACTATGATTTTCATAACATAATACCTTAGAAGTATTGCATCAATAAAGAAATTATCAGTACAGTTAGTTGCAGAACTAAGAGAGAATGCAAGTGAAGTGACAAGGATGCATCAGTGGTACCAAGGTTTCTTTGTAACTATTTCTGTACAAGAAAAAGGTGATAAGGAACAGGGGTGGAAAAGTGGGAGAGGGTTTATACCCCTGATGTTCACATTTTCACTTTTAAAATTAAACAATGACTAATGCATCTGCAGGATAAGAATTATAATCATAAATTGAAATCTAAAAACCAACAGGAAAATTAAATAAGAGCACTTAAAAGTGCCACTTAAGTGTTCAATCCTTCTACATTAGATCTGCATTAAGAATAAATTAATGACTCACACCACTGTGACTGCTGAAATATGAATTTATGAGCAAAAATAACATAAATTTATATATCTGCAGAAACATATTATTTTAGTATTAAATACAAGTTAAAGGTGAAAGTTAACCCTTTCATACATCCAGAAATCTCCATATTAACAACATTCATGACATAGAGTACTGCAGGATATAATACAATAATAAAACATTTCAAGATATATCTAAAGATCCTCATACTTTCACACTTGGCAGAAGTTGTAACGTTGTATATATAATTAAATAATATAACTTGCTAAAAAATACCAGAAATTCTCAGCCTTACCTCAGGACCTATAAATTAATTTTGCCAGATAAACATAGTAAAAATATATCGGTATAAAATGTGTTCTATAAATACACACTACTAATTACAGGTAAACAGAAACTAAATTAATTCCCAATTAAAACTATACAATTTAGTTATTTTGGACTGAAATCATAAAATTTGAGCATAGTTTCAATCCAATAGGTATACTCAATGTAAATAATAATATCGTATCGTATTTACATTCGATGACACATAAACAAAATATGACAACTTCGGTTAAATACTCATAAACGAAAGTGGGTGGGGTACTATATTTAAACTGAAAAGATGGTCAACTCCGGGCGACGATTAGCGTTAGAAATATACAATTAATTATGGACAAATATAAAATTTACATTCAACCATATAGTACAAACAAAACAGACAAGAGCTAATGCAATCATAGTAAAATCCAGAAATACATTATAATATAACTAATTATAAATCCAAATTCAATATTCCAACACGGGGTCCTTTCATTTCACAGTAACTAAAATTTAAATTCCAAATAAAAGGCGAAATTACCTTGTACATAAACGTTTTGAATAAAAACAAATGGAATGATATACAATAAATAAATCCCCTCCATGACTTTAATATCACAAACAAAACACAATCTTAAATTGTTTCGAGTCTATCAATCCATTAGACGATACTCTGTATGACAATTGGACCGAACAACGCTCTAGTCGGTGCCCGTTATTACTACGCACGAAATAGTTCGTAACATCAATGAAATAAAATCGATGATTCATACGCGTTTGCTTTCGCTTTTGAATCAACTCTGATTTAACGAACAATTCGCAGGGAAATTATTATTTCAAGTTTTTAGTTTCATGAATTTTATCTTTGAAAAATATCGGCGAAAGCGAGGTTTAATTTCTGGATAAAAGTTTTAAACATGTATAATAAAAAAAATTAATGATGAACGCTTACTTTCTGTTTGAAGATAAGATAAAAGCGCGCGCGGTTCTTTATTGAAGAAGATGCGTATAAATCAAAGCGATATATGATAAATGATATGATTAATAGATAAGATCTTATCGTTGATTATGATCGTGTTAAGATGCTAATTGAGTGGCAATTAGCACTGCATGATGTGATCATAACATGATCTATTTAGAGAACAATGTACGGATCTAGATCGTGGTTTAGATGTCGATGTGATGCCTAGTTGTTGATTTTGAATCATACTGAATGATCTACGTAAAAAGTCCAGTTCAGCTAGTCCTATAAATATAACGATGTTTTTTTTTATCCTTTAACATTTCTCATAATGCATCGGTCCGTCAAATATCTCGAAGTTGGGTCCATGTAATAAACTAGAGTTCTGTCAGATATTTTCATTAAGACTAGGGGTACCGTGATTAATATCATACTAAGACTGAACACCATAGACATTTGATTGGTCCTACATTTCTTATTATTCAATTAATATTTAATTGTTACGTCTGTAGATGCTGGGCGGGGACAAATATGCTTTAAACGTGTCATTCCTCCATCGTTAGGCCTATTATTATTTTCTCAAAGTGCGACATTTATAATCAACTTCTAGACGTTACAAATAAAATTTTAAAAAGAAAAGTGAACCAACCAACAACCCGTAAACATAAGTTACAGAAAAGTAAAATATCAGCAGTGTCTCTCGTAAAGAGCTGTTATCCAGTAACATTGTCATGAAGATAGGCCTATCAATAAATTCTTCAAACAGCTGAACTGTTATCAGTTATAAAATCTTGTTAATGTAGCTTTGCTCACAGTCCCCATTAATCATAATTATGCATTTCCACCCAAATCACTGAGATATACACATACATGTATAATACAGTCTCGTACCCCGAGGTTATCAAGATTCTAGTATCGAGAATCCTACTAGGCTCTGGGTACGAGAATGCATATAATAATGATTACTTTATTTCTATTGACATCAGCACCAACAGCGCTATTTGGTAACACATATTTTACACAACAATTATATTAATAATACTTATAACAATGTAATAATAATATGAATAATAATAATATTAATAATAATAATAATAATAATAATAATAATAATAATAATAATAATAATTATAACAATAATAATGATCATGGTGATGATGTTGATGTTGATAATGATGATGATAATGACGATTGACGATAATGATGATGATGATGATGATCAAATTGATAATGGTAATATATTTTGGTAACAATGTCGTGACAATTGGCGTGCAAATGGTGAAGATATCACAGTATGTAAAATGCCATATATATTATGCACATCAATACTGGGGATGACACTTAAAATAGATCAATATCCCTTGTTTCTAGAGTGATACAAGATACGAAGCTTCATTTGAAGTTGATGGTTTTGCTAACTTTATTACATGCCATTAGCACTGTATCTCTTTTGTCCGAATCGTGTTACATGCAGCAAATTCTCGTATATCGCACGCGAGAAATGTCCTCAGGGGCATGACAATGTATATTAACAAAATAAATTAATATATCATTGTTCATAATTACACAGAATGCATGCAACAATATATTGTCAAATTTTATTCAACTGTCAGTGGTGCATACAGTAACCCCACTGATTTAAATACTCACTACAATATTTCTGTACTCACGATTGATTCATTGGGGCCAATGAAGTGGCCAATGAGAGTTTAATAAAAATAATAATGATGTAACCAAGTTTAGTTAGAAAAAATATTAATAAAAATGAAACCACTCAGTTTTAACAAATTTTCATATTAATAGGAAGACACGTACATTTGACTTTTTTGTTTCTATCGACTTATGATATGATAAAACTAATGTCAGCACATAAATATAGGTTAAATTTCATTGAAAATATTAATATAACAATTCCAAGAATGAGCTTAGCTTTATTGAGAATTTTTTTTTCATGACCAACAATTCTTGGTACATTATGCCTGTAATAAATGTAATAAAATAGATTAAAGTAATAAAAAGATACAAATTTCAACGCATTTTTCATAGGGTTTTTTTTCAATTATTTCTATATTAAGATAGAAATTGAAATAATAAATAAGAAACAACACTTCAGTATATTTTCATAGTATTTTATATGATCTTACGATGTTCATGTATTCTAGCAAAAAAAGATTATTCTTATATCTATGTAATTCTAATATAAATACAATAAATACGCTCATAAATTGATATAGTTTACTTATTTACAATCTGGCCATGGATTTCTGTCCCTTTTTTAGTAAAAATCAGAAAATAGCATATAAAATACGCAATTGACAGCATTAAAACATTTAAAAAGTGGATAAATACAGATTACCGACTGAAAGATATATTGTAGAATTTAGGTTATTATATGGGTATGTCCACTCTATTATTAGTATGCATCATGCATAGACAAACACTATAACAACATTCTCGTACCCAGAGTCTAGCATGACTCTCGATATCTTGATAACCTCAGGGTACGAGAATGTATAATAGGGGCCTACTGTTGGATTGTAGTAATCTATCATAACGTCATCATCGATGCATTCCAACAATTGGACAAAGCCATTCACAGGCATCACATGCTTCATCAAGCATATTTTCTCGCAAATCTGGAAACTAATTTTGATGACAGGACACGCTGTAATAGAATTTGCATCTTTTTTCTTGTTAATGCTAACGATTTTCTGTGCGACGAGGAAAATAAATTCTTCAAGTTCTGTGGTTTGCTATTTCATTTTGCTTCTATCTGATTTTTTTCTTCAAAATTTAAGTTTTTGTACAAAACACCAAACTGTCCCGGACTTCTAATGAACGGAAATGACGTATAAGAAACGTACAGCATTCGATGATAGTGTTTTAATTTTGTTCATATCAGCAAATCAGATGAGCTGCGCATTGTTTTAAGTCTGCTTCTATATACATGGTCACTCGACTTAACAATTTAGCACCATAATCCTAGATGTATGAAATCACCTTCAAACAGGTGACTTTTGCACCTAGGTGGAGAGAAACCATTGTACATGAAGTTATTGCTCAAGAAAATTAGCAGTGCCTCAAGTGAGATTTGAACCCTGGACCTCTCGATCCCTGAGCGCGCGTTCTACAACCAGACCAATGCTCCTAGCTAGCACATGTATACATATTTATAGAGTACATTTACAAAAGAAAAGCTATGGTTCGAGCGTGTTGCACAAAAAATTACTACTACTTGGGTGATGAGTATTGCTCAAGCACTGTAATAAAGTCTCTGTTCTGTTCACTTTAATTCAATGTAAGTCAGCAGCATGCATATTCGATATCGAGGTCGTATTTTTATTTATTATAAAGCAGAGTACCTTCTGGGCTTTTGTTTTTTCCTATTCGATTTTTGGACTAACGATGACTTTTATTATGATAAAACCATTTTTTGTTGAAAAAATGCATGGTTTGCTTGTTATCGTTTGTTTTGTGATAACGCGAGACTTAATTGGCAAATCAAGCAATAAAACGAGATGTTATGCTCGTTTGTGCAAAAAAAGTTTCTATCTAAATGGAATATGAAAATTTGAATACAATTACGTGGACGAAATTTTGACCATACGCACATTAATACAAAGTTCTGCATGTCTTTCAAGAAATAGTATCGCCAAACAAAGTCCATGACTTTTCTTGGGCATTAAATCAAGAATTGTAATCACTTACATTAGTTGCAATGATTATTGGACATTTTTACTGCTATAAACAAATATTCACTAACGGACTATTTTTATTTGATACGGGCGTCTATTCTAATATAGTCCCACGAGCCATTGTTCTTTGTTCGGTAGTCATTCATTATACATTCAAATTGACCAGCTTCGAGACTAATATTGAATATTGGTGTGCATTAATATTATAAAGACCTCTGTTTAATATTGCTAAGACGCTAATATCCAGTTTCAATCCTTCCGGGATTCAATGTGGGTATTTTAACAAAAACAAAGATGGCTGACCGAACATAAACAATGTTCGCCAAAAATTACAAAATTGAATACCAAATGACTAATTTACTGCATTTAATATGATAATTCTAGACAATTATGTGTATTACAGTTGAAAATAGCTGAAATGCTAAACAAAGTGACAAATATTTTACAAAAGTTTTGCACTGTGCTCCTTTTCACAAAAATTCTTACGAAAAGTCGTAATCGTAAGTCAATTTCATATAATTAGCAGTTCAAAGTAAGATGGATAATATGCATTACTATGGTGTGATATTCAAAAGGTATACATGTACACATTTCTACACAATTCTGTGATATTTAGAGTAGATAAGCAAAAAAAGGAGCGTATTATTAATATTTCTTGCTTTTGACTTACGAAGATTTTTTTTGTAAGAATTTTTGTGAAAATCACCATGTTTCGTTGGAAGCATTTTCAAATTGGGACAGCTTCAATTTTTTTCGGAGGACAGTTGGCCCGGCGGGAAAGACAATGGATTTTTGTTTTATTGTAAATCTCATTACTTTTAAAACTATCTAGAAGATAAGCCCCATCTAGAACCCCTGTTCCTACGGGCATGAATTCCATACACTGTTAAAAGGCCTAAAACACTCGTACTTTTGTAAAGAAAGCATCATATCTAAAATGGCTTTAAATTAAATGGAATCGACTGATCTTTCTGATATTAGAAGAAACCTTTTTACAATAAGATTTTATTCATATATACATACAAAAGACAATTTAGCAAAGTAAAAAAGAGTATAAACATCAATTAAGGACAATGGCCTATTTGGATAGCACTAAAACATTACTCCTACTAGAAGAAAAATCTTTATATTCCAAAGTAGACCAACGAAACACCTATACATAATTACTTATTATATTTTCTTGAGTATTTTATTGCAAAATCTTGGAAATTAGTATAAGTATAGTAAAGCATAGGCGGATCCAGCGGGGGATCAGGGGGGTCCGGACCCCCCCCCCCCCTAGAATTTGGAAAATGTACCTGGCCATTAGTGTATTTCTTGCATGTAAGTCATTTTTAAGTAGCATGAAGCAATTTTTCTCAGTGCTTAACATAGATTTAATGGTTATGTAGTTTTTATCGTAAATATGTTGCATTTTTTCTGCAAAATGTGTATAATGTAGTTGTGATTCGAGGTTCGGACCCCCCTAGAAAAGTTCAGACCCCCCCCCCTAGAAAAAAATCCTGGATCCGCCCCTGTATAGTATACCAATATCTTATAATTTACTTATCTGAAAGGTATTATAAACAATAGATTATACCACACCAATCAAAACAAGACATTCTATCATAGATATTTGTTTATCTCAAGAATTGTTCCATTGATGTTTTCTTTTGATCTAATATGATGGTAAACTATAGACCCACCTGAATAATGTGCAATGCAAATTCAACTTGAAACTTGGTTCCTATGTGTATCAGAACTCGTGGTAATTTCTGAGTATAAGAGTGGGTTTCGGTAGTATGATCCCACTCATCTTACATAATATTGTTCGGTCGTTTCGTGTAAGTTCGTTTGATTATTCGTCTAGGTTATATTTTTGTTGCCAAATAAATGTTTTGAAAAAATGGTTGTTCCGGACCAAATAAACATTGCACAATATGTTACGAAACTAGATATTATTTTGTAATACCAATCTACATTTGTATAATAAAACTAAGTTTTGTTTATAAACTCATGGTTTTCAACATGTTTGTTTACATTCCAAAGTGCATATATTATTATAACAATACATGTACATGTACTTGGAAATTTTGTTTTGATGCATATTGTTTGACACCAAACTTAACAGCTAACAGCATTTCATGACGATGTTTTGCCTTTTTAAAGTTCACAGATTTATGCGAGAAAATCCCCTCAAATGAGCGTGTGATATATTTACACTCCACATCATTCTGATAATGTTTAGTTCCTTGCACTGGAAACAATGGGTGATTACCCTAAAACAACAAATATTACCGTACTAAACCACATGTTAGAGTAACCAATGAGATCGAGCGAGACTAAACCTAACAAAAACAACGATAACATCTAGAACACCGTGATTTCCCTTCAACAAATTGGGAACTCTAAATAGCACGCTGCATCGGGACTGGTCATTACCACATAAGTGTTGAAGAGAAGTGGGTGTTGTTGGTAAGGTTTAAGCCACTGGCACCAGAGTCCATATCTTATGATCATAAAACAATGCGTACGTCCCTATATATAGTTCTCTGTGCACACATACATATACACTACCTATACGGGACCGATTTTTAATTGTGTTTGTTAACAAAATACAAGTATTAGCATTTCCAAAAATGCTTGAAATCGTCGTTTAGCCGTGTATTCTCCATCTCCATAGAGAATAAAGATTCAAGCAATATGCAGATCAAACAGTGCATGTCTTTACAGTAGAGGGCTTTAAATCAGACCTTCAGAAGCTCGACCACAGCGCCTCCATCCCCGTCGGATATAAATACCAGCAGTGGTCATCTGACGTATTACCACAGATTCAGGTATTCGTCAGTGCTTTAAACCATTCCAAGTCTAATTTATAGACTACAGAGCGTTTGATTAATTTTACACACTGTAAGGCCAGATAAAAACCATCGAATTACCATGCGCTGTCAAGACATATTCCGACCGCGCTCGTTTCAAGAACATGTTCTGCCCTACATTCCGCCAGCTAATCGAACGTTCATATTTACTAATAAACGCGCTCGGAAATAGGGAAGATATGTTGTTGTTTTTCAACAAAAGCGAGCTTTCTTCAATAAATGAACATGTTACGAATAGGCATGAATGTTTTTTTTTGGTTTTATATTGTTACTCCTTGAAATTGATACCCTTTCATATATCGATAATGATATTTTCTTGTATTACAAACAGGTAACCGTATAATACACGCCGTGGACGATTCCATACAAGCACCCCTTTTTTTGCTACTCGACGTCATCATTTTGGTCACGTGACCATTAATGCAAAGTTCTGATTGGCTAAAGACAGCCGGTGTCGACACAAAAATGCTCAAATCTTGATAATTGTTATTATCGTCGGACAGGTTCCGACGATAATTATATGTGTGCGTATTTAACGAGTGTCAAGACTCTAGTGCCAGTGGTTTAAGCAAGGTATGAATTATTTTTTGTGTACGGTTGTAAGTGGTCGTTTTCGAGAGATGTACAAGGCTAGGAGAGGATCGTCGTCAAGAGATGGACACTGCCGTGAGGTGATCACTGTCGACAGCTTATCAGTTTGGGAAGATGGTCGTTTTCGGGAGATGACCGCTCTCGGAAGCTGATGGTTTTCGAAAGATGTTTGCATTTGAGGAATGGTAGCTTTTTGGAGATGACCGTTTTCGAGAGATGAACGTTAACTTGAGGTGGACGCTGCAGAATCTGGTCGTTACAAGAGGTTGCGCTAAAAGTCGGTCATATGATTGGCCGACATACTTTGTAAACATTTTACAAATGAGCAATAATACTTCTCCTGAGAAGAAATGGAACTATTTTTTATGCTATCAGAAAGGTTAATTATTTTCGTGATACAGTAGTTAAGTATAATAAAACTAGTGATAAAGTTCCGTCTAAGATGTCATATTAAACACGTCATGTTACAAAACAGCTGTGCTATTAATCGTTAATCTCTAACCACCAAGGCCATGACCTCTGATCTTTTTGTTTCGTTTTGCTTTCAACATATGTTTGTTTTTAATCGGACGGCTCATATTTTTTCCATCTTGTAACCACATTGACCAGGTCAGTATAGTTGTACATGTACAATGATTGCGTTCATCGACCATTTCCGGATTCAATTGACTTCAATGACTCTTATTTATAAAAAAGATCGGATATTAACCGACAGTCAAGATCTCCATATAGGTTTTATTTCCTTCGCAGACCAATAGAAAATCTTGACATATATTTCTTCCAATCATTAAACTCAGAATCAGCTTCTACCGATCTATGGAGTGCGCTCTGATGTCACATTCAAGCTTGCGGCGGATAAAACCAATGTCAGTCAGTAACCTTTGGCCTTGTCCGTAAACTATCGATCTTTTAGCAATGCAAATCAGCGACGTGTTCGGTTTCGAACCACTTACCAAGTCTATCCTTTAAACAAAACTGATTATATGAACGCAGTATTATGAAATGTACAGTTAAGTCCCACTTTTAGAACCATTAAAATCAATGTCCTAAATAGTGAAATTGTCTAAATACACGTGCAATATACCAGTTTCTTCTCAAATGAAACATTTCGGGACTTAAAACTCGACGAACATCGCATGATTTAAAGGGATACTTTTTATCTGACAAACTAATTCATTTAATAAATAAAGAATTCATTTACTTCGTTATGGTAATCCAGTATAGATCTCACATTCGTAAAACATCGAGTATTTCCGTATCCTTCGTAAAACATTGAGTATTTCCGTATCATTCGTAAAACATCGAGTATTTCCGTATCATTCGTAAAACATCGAACATTTCCGTATCATTCGTAAAACATCGAATATTTCCGTATCATTCGTAAAACATCGAACATTTCCGTATCATTCGTAAAGGTTTCCGTATTATTTGTGTTATACTAGCAAAGCATAATTCGAGCCGATATGATCAAATGATAGTTCTGGCCATTTTTTTCTGAATAAACGCACTGTATGCAACAATTCGTTTCCCTGGAGTGACGTTACTATCAATGCGCGTTCACAAGAAATGATTGTAAAAAAACACAAGCCAATTCTGGATAAAGAATTTACACGCAACAGTGTTTTTATGATACAGAATGCAAAATAGGAAAACAGACTGATGACTAAAACATAAACAATCAAAACAATAGTAATTGTTTATGTTACAGTGACTTACGCCTTTTTCAACTTCCGGCGTTTGTTTTATTAGATATATAGGTTACCATTGGCCATGTACGTATATCATTGTTTGTTGCTTGAATTATTTAACTCGTGATTTCATGAACAACTGTGCACGAGGAAATGAATTGATCAAGATTTTATAACAGCATTAGGAAATGACTATGCTGAACGGAAATGCATAGATCGATGTAATCTACTGAACAGTTGTTGAGATATAGACCGGTATTATCGAAAGTAGTCCGTTACTTTTTAAAGTTTCGCTGTTGATCCAAACGACAAGCGCCCCCCATAAAATTTGTGCTTGAGGTCCCGGATTCGAACACCATAGAGTTGATACAGACTTCAAACCGAACTTTTCACTTATAGTTATACGGTCTGTCATGTTTCGGTTGCTGGAAGGCATTCTTTTAGTTGACTATGTTTATGCTATCAATGATTAAACAAACACGATAGAAGTTAGTCAGATAGTTAGATTTCTTACAGCTAAGTATTCACATGCTGGTACATGGAATTAAACATACAAAGTTATTAAACATACCCTATACAATATACATGAGTTGTCGGCCTCGTGGTAGGGTAAGTTAGTACTGGTGATAGATAGGTGTCCAGGAAACCTATAGTAGGAAGAGCTGACCGTCGTATATAATAACCTAAATATGTGTTGAATACGACGTTAAACCCAATAAAAATCAAACATATAAATCTTCTTGTAAAAATAAATATGCACACCAACGCCAAGTTAAAAAGTTTAAGTTGAAATTTACAAAATATTAAGTGCGGTTAAACGACTGCTTTCATACACATGTTCATTCAACTTTACATTTTTGTACTTAAGGGTAACACAAGAAAGAGAAAACTCGTACTTCGAAGCCGTGTGTTGGTGACGTTGGTTAAGATTGTAATAGGTTTGACGGTTTGAAACCAAGATTGAGTAATTTACATATTGTAATTGAATTTACAACCAGACATATCGAGTTATTGACCCATCTTTCAAAAGTACTGCGCACAAAGCATTCACAATCAAGGTTTTCTAATTTAAACTAGTTTCTCGTATCTACATCAAATGATTACTACACTAATGGAATACCATTGTTTCATTATAGCAAATTATGTCACACGTACACTTATGACTGATATGCTTTGACGAGGACATTACGATTTAGATTGAGAGTCAAGTTTCATCTACCATTAGGACCATTACAATCGATGGTCTTAATAGCTAAATTGACTTTTAAATATAAAGACAAGCCTTAAAAAGTTTGGGACTTTAAATCGTCAAAAATCATATGCTTTTGCAATAGATTACATGGTCTTTATAAATAGAATATTCCTAAAGTCCATACATATAAGAATCATGTGTAGAATTAGAGTTTTTCCGCCCTTTTATTTTTTAAATATTGCATATGTTTAACTTATATTCAGTAAACTTTCAAGAAATAAACCCAGTTTCGTAAAATACGCCTAAAATAAACGTTCTACAACATGTTAGACCCATCCACATAGAATTCTTGTCAAATTTGGACGCCATTTTAAATATTTTGGATCCCAAAGCATAATCTGGATACGCTACCATCAAGCTATGTAAAGAAGACATAAAGTATTAATTTTGTAGTCGTTGGTGTATTAGCAAGTTTAATTCGGAAACAATACAATTTTTGGCAATATAAAAAACCTACATGGTTATTCAGCATAAACTATACAAGAGTTTTTTTTTTTAAATTTGACTCAATTTCAAACGTAGAAATACTCTTATAGAGATAATGAGTATCACCCCGAGAACATCACGCAATACATCTTCATTATAGACTGGAGAGACGATCACTTAATCCACTCAACAGGGATGTCATTTGCATTGGTATATGGCTCGGCTCGAAAGAGTTAACTAAAGGTGTTGGTAGATGGCTGTTGTAGAAAATGATGTTCGAGAAAGGGATGTTCGAGAAAAGGATGTTTGAGAAGTGAGATTCAAGAAAAGGATGTTTGAGAGAAAAGGCTGATCAAGACAAGGATGTTCGAGAAAAGGATGTTCGAGAAGTGAGATTCAAGAAAAGGCTGTTCGAGAAAAGGCTGTTCAAGAAAAGAATTTTCGAGAAAAGGATGTTCGAGAAATGGATGTTCGAGAATTGAGATTCAAAAAAAGGCTGTTCGAGAAAAGGCTGTTCAAGAAAAGAATGTTCGTGAAAAAACTTCCAAGAAAAGGATTTCGAGATAAGACCTTCAAGAAAAATATGTTCGCGAAAAAACTTTTAAGAAAAGACTGTTCAAGAAAACGATGTTCGTGAAAAGACTTTCAAGAAAAGCATGTTCGTGAAAAGGCTGTTCAAGAAAAGAATGTTCGAGAAAACGCTGTTTGAGAAAAGGATGTTCGAGAAAACGCTGTTCGATAAAAGGATGTTCGAGAAAAGGATGTTCGAAAAAAGGATGTTCGAGAAAAGGATGTTCGAAAAAAGGATGTTCGGAAAAAAGCTGTTCGAAAAAAGGCTGTTAAAAAGTTAACTTTAAGGGGGTTTCATTGAATTTACCATAGTTCCTATGTAAAGTAAACACATGTATAGGGCTATGAGTACAATTACATTTATTATTATGTAAAACAAAATGTATTCTTGTAGACTGTTAATGGAATCAAGCCTTCAGACAAAGTGGTGCTATTTATATAATCGTGAGCATCCAATTTACATATTTTCGTCTCATTCCGCATGTTTTGCTATACTATGTAGACAATGCATTGCTTACATAAATAGAACAGGAAAAAAACAAGGCGTATCTTGAATAAGGAACACTGTTTTGTTGAATAGAAATGTGCTTACAAAACAACAAGCCTAGTACCTATCATGAAATCTGATATTTTAAAAGAGGAGAGCATTGTTACATGATCTCTACGATCAAACCAAAGTAAATTTCTCATTCAAGTATACATGAGAGGGCTGTCTATGAAGTAATACTGTGTAAAGAAATCCATAAATGATCTGTTGAACCAGGATCAACATTTTAACACGATTCATGTGATAAGATCAAAGCAACTAGATCAAACTTATACATGTCATAATTAAAAATGGTCCCTTTTCTTAGATAAAGATTGCTAACAGAAATTCATGGTCTTTTAAAGGGTGAACATTTTTACACGATTCATGAGATAATACCAAAGCAACCCAAGCATCCTAAACATAACAATGTGGGTTTTTTTCTACGAAAAAAAAATTGTGAACAGCAAATCATGATTTTTTTAAAAAAAAGAGTGCACATTTTTACACGATCCATGCGATAAGACCAAGGCTTATTGTATATAAACTATACTTAACAATTGCCATTTTCTTAGATAAGGACAACAAACAGAAAGTTGTGGTATTTTAGAAACTTTAAAGTTAACATTTTTACTCGGTGCATGCGATAAGACCCGAGCAAAATTATCATTATGTGTATATTATATGTATATTTTAATGTAGAATTCATGACGAATGTTTGCAAAAAAAATCTTATTTATTTAAATATGTTAGCAATTGTTCATTGATTTTATATATAAAGTTATTCCATTGCAAAATTCCATTTTCATAGAAAATTTTAACGAGATCAGTTATTATTAATAACCTATATATATATTTACACTAGAAATAGCGCTATAAAGTATATTTTAATTTGTCTATAAATTCTTCTTATCATGATATTATAACCTGACAAGCTGAAAATGAAATGTTTAGAAATACGGTGAGAAACTAGATACAAGTTTTTAGAATTTCTAGAATTTTATAGCTATTTATACAAGTACAGTTTTGTATCATTTTTTAAAAATAGTTTACTGTTTAATGTTGCCGTTTCGAAAAACAAAATACACTCCTTATCATTTCTGTACTTTTGGAAGTCCTTGGCTCTGTTTTTCAAACATAATTACAGTTGGATATTTACAGACATTTTCCATTTTTGTTTCTCTGATTTTCGTAACAAACGCTCAAGGTTATTCATAGTCAATAGAGTCTATTTTCCTACCGTATCGGTGACACGCTTCTAAGATACAGTAAAACCCGGAATTGCTTCGGACTGAGAAAAAAATAACCCCGTTTGGAGAGGTTTCCGGCATTGAGGGGTTTTACATTTTGACTATAAGATAAAACATAATACGGGTTTGACGATACGCCTACATTGATCTTGTATTTAGTGTAGGTGATCTTTTCCATGTAGAACTAGTATTTCAAGACAAAGTATTGCGTTGTACGTACATAAGTAGATTTATATGTCCTGCCTGTATATAATAATTATCAGTCATACCTGATATTTCATACAGAAAATCTTTGAGGGCATGTATATATTGCTAAAGCTACAGTCCCATAAACATAAAAATAGCCGTGAGGGCATCGTACGGGCGCCGTGCGATCAAGCTCCGCAAGGATCCGTACGAACTCTTGCGTACCCGTACGAATTGTTACGTTTTTACCAGGGTCCGTGAGATGAGCCCTGGATACACGTATCAGTTTCAGAGTCAAATCGTGAACAAAATCGTGGCCGAGTGTGGAATAAACATGCATATCTTCCAGCTACGGCTCCGTACGAGTGTGTTTTTTGTGCAATGTGCGTACCGTCACCTTAATACGCAAGGCATTCCACGACTTACGACTGTCTGAACGTACGGGTCCGTAACAAGCCACGATTTTATGGGACTGAGGCATAACAGGATGCCATGTAGGGATTGTTACACGGACATCTTATTAGTGGTTGAGATAAGAACGCCACTTTTACTTATTAACGAAGATTTGAACATTATCTAGGCCTGTAATTGAGTTTTTTGACGGATCAGTTGGTTTAAGTTGTGATAATCATTGATAACAACACAGAACGCTCATAAAAACGTCCTCCAACACGTGGACAACATTGTCAAAGACTTGCAGATAATTGAACAATCAGTGTTAGGGCATTCATTCAGAACAAACTGTGTGCCATCTGGCGAAGTTTTACACACAAAAACCCTAATAGTGCTAATTTCTAAGTTATGGTCGGATTACAATGAACGGAAAACGCAACAGCCGTAAGAAATAAGTCCACTGGGGACTATTTTTGGCGTATTCATGCGCACTATAATCGAATGCTATCTTTGAATGCGATATCCTAAGAGACTGATTTAGAAAGCAATAATTATCTTGCTGATTTTATAAATGGTAATTTGATAATATCAAGTCTAACAAGTGAGTCAATGGAGAATCCTAACACATTGAATCGCATCAGGAAACAAACGTCCTTGGAAACGTTCAACATTTTAAAGTTCTTAAAATGAAGCGATTTTAAATGCAGAAAAAGGGAAGGTAAAGTTGGGCACTGCTACTGACAACATGCGTTGCCAGCCAATAAAGTTGATTTGCGGAACAAAAAACATAGGAAATGAAACTAATGCCAACTTGATGCATTAATATGGTAACATTTTGATGAAAGATTATGTAGCAGCAAGTCCAGAGAGCTGGTAATGTGCATACACTGTATTAAAGGTTACATACCACTAAATAAAATCCTTCTTTGTTGTATATAAAAAGTCTCATTTTCAATGACAAATTACACTATGATCAAGGTACGTAAGATACCCCAAACCATATATAGGCTGAAAGATCTATCTATTCCCCTCAAAATGATCAGTATTAGAAAAAAAGTTACGTTACTTATCAGAAAATAAATTTCGATTGAAAGTTCCTACCCTGAAAATGTCCTGGTTTTTAACTCTTCACCAGCCGTACAGAGTCATCTCCCCTTTTAACCAGTTTTCGCGACTAAACAAACCAGATCCATTGAATTTTTGCATACTTTCATAGGAAAAGCATTGTCAAAGACATACATACTCTTCAATATTAAAAAGCACCACAAATGAGGTATCCATGCACTCTCAAAAAATAAATAAGGATAAATGTCACACTTTCTACTTCCGGTAAATGCTCACTTCCGGTTACCATTTAGTGGTATGTAACCTGAAATAGAAGACGTGTTTAAAGGTGCCACGTGTCCGACTGCGTACGATCTGAAAGACTATTTGTAACGGTAGTGAAGTCCCCCGGCTAGTTCAGTCGGTAGCACACAAGTGTACTGATCGAGGGGACGTAGATTCGATTTCCAGGCGTGGCAAACTTTCGTAGAGCTTGGTCATGAAATAACTTCTACGGCCATTCACCTTCCTACAATACTGACTCTAAATCATGTAGGACAATTATCGGTCTCTTACAGAAGTATGCATCTAGTAGCTTGTTAGGAACTAAGTAAAGACATAAAACCTATCAAGAAACGATGATTAGGTTGACTGACCGTTATATAACCTTTACAACTGTTACTACAGCGTTAACCCACTACCCCCCCCCCAAAAAAAAACCAAAACAACGATAGTGTAAGTAAATCCCTAATGTATTATAGATAGCACAAACCGGTATCAAACGAGGGAATATCGTGGCTGGCAGTGACTTATTATTTCATAGTACACCTGCGAGTGACTTACCTTTCAGCCAGGGTATAATTGTACATGGCATTTATTGTTTTATTATTTGTCTTAATGTTGTTTCAATTCCATGCGGTAATAAATATATCCACAAAAATGACAACTTTATTACCATAGTGTTGGCTGCCATTATTAACTGCAGTTCATAAAGCCTGCTGTACTTTTGTCATTTCAATTATCACTCTTTATGTACACATGTCAGAAATGGGTAATTTTCTTCGGACTTATTCAAAAAGTTATTGATCGCAAGTGAATTTTTTGATTGACGGTATCAATACGCGATGTTTTGGATAAGCGCCCCCTACGCACAGCCGGGGACTTCAGAAAGTAGTTCCAGAATTGTTGTAATCAATGAACGCGGCACTTAGATTGGAAAATGGACTCACTGCTAAACATCTTCTTTATCGGTATTGATAAAGTTTACAAGATAGTAAAGATACCATTCACTTAATTACCTCGTTGGAAAAATCCAGCTGGTACTTTAAGATGCGCTGCAGACGACAATAATTGGTTGAAATCACGAGACTCGCATCATTTCATCCGAAAAATGTGCCAAGTTTGTGTTTCCTGGATTGTTGGATATTGATGTGTTTCGTGATTGTAGTAATTCTTCACGATGATCCATGATCGTCCGTCTGAAATTGATATTGTTCGTCTTCATAAAACGATGTGGCAAATTGGTGATATGTCCGGAACTTGTACGATGAATCATGACTTTTATACATTCTTATCAAAAATGGCGTCTGACCATCGAAGGAGATAATGTTTTTTGTGTTTGTTTGATGAGGACTATTTGCTTTTACCAAGACAAAGCAGAATTGTTTTTATTGTTAGTTTAAGATATCATTGATCTGAAGCAAGGAATGAAATAATACAGATACACGCGTTGACATGTTTTAAGGTTGTCTGTGGATATCCACCCCTCTGATATTTGCTATGTTAGAACGTAGGCCTATCTGATGTGTTTTTTATCACTTCTAGATGCGTTTTCAATATAAAACATGTCATTTTATACCTTATCATCTTCGATTCAATTGACAAAAAAATAAAACTATTCAAAAAGAGAAATGTCGATCTCATTTTAAAATTGGTCATTCTTGAAACTATAGCATTTGTGACGTCATAGCCACATAGTATTGTCACTGTGAACATACAGACATATCTGTATGTATATCTCTGGTGCATATTTTTGATGATGGATCGGGCCCGAACTGAGACAGCAGCCAACAGTCTGGAATAGGTCACATAGGATAAATTAATTCTGTGTCTAGAATGAGATTAGCACTGTCCCGAGCTACAAAAACATAATACTTGTATGTGTGCACAGTGTGTCATTAATGGCTCAGGGCTGCGTCTGTAGTGACTAGGGGTCTGTTATCAAATACAGATGTTTCAGGGATAGAGTTGAAGACCTTTCCCAACACTAAACCTTTAAATTTAACAATGAATTATCTATAATTCTGAGAGGTTGACAAAAGATTAATGAGTCAATTAGACGTATTGTTATTCTTTCTGTAGAATTACCAAAATCTCACGTTCGACAGTCAAAATATATTATCTTGAACATGCTAGCCAGGAACACCTGATGTTTCTCCGAATTTGGAAGTTAGGGGTTGTATGGGAACCAAATTATATTAATTTTGATTGGATAAAACCTTAATATTTGACACCTTGGGAGGGGTTTAATTTAATTCTGTGGCTCTAGCGGTATCCAACTCCTCACTTAGTAAGTCCTGGCCTGACCAGTAAAATCGTAAATTTGTATTTTGTAATTTGTAATTTGTATTCATACAGTTTGTTTTTTGTACTTGGACGATATAAAGAGGGCATTGCTCAGTAAGTATTGAATTAAATAATGTATTTTTTAAGTAAATTTTTGAATGACTAATTATCTTATAATTTGGATTAATTACAATTAATATGTATTTTTATGAATAATGTTTTATTCAGATTGTATTCTGTGTTTTAAGTATTTGTTCTGTCTGAACAAAGTTGCATTTAGAATATATTTTTGTGTTTGAAAGTATGTAATTAGACTGTATTCTCTATTTTTGTAAGTATTTGTTCTGTTTGAAGAAAGTTGTATTTAAGTTGCATTCTGTATTTGTAAGTATTTGTTCTGTTTGTTTTCAGATAACCATTTGTAGCATCACTTTGGTATAATATTAGAATTCGTATTAGGTGATAGTTTCACCATTGTTATATTGTTTTCTAAAGATTGTGATCTATTAAATGCGTAAATTGACAATGACTGTTTTCGTTGTTCTTTGACTTTATATCGTTCTGGAAACGACTGTACAGCGTCTATGGTCTATCGTGTTGTTTAAACGCACTGGACGTCTTTGAATGCGCATCGAATGGTAAATCCATGCCAATAAATTTGTAAACTTTGATTTTAATTTACATTATTATCGTATGTTTGGTACTGTCACAACGTAGCCACACGTCACTGACACCATATCTTATGATCATAAAATAATGCGTACGTCCCTATATATAGTTCCCTGTGCATACATACATGTACGTTACCTTACATGTATTGAAAGAACAGTTATAACTCGTACACGATAATGTATTCATATACGGGATCGATTTTAATTGCGTTCGATAATAATCATTATTATTTAAGTACATGTACATGTATATGTGTGCGTATTTAACAAGTTTAAGGACTCTGGTGCCAGTGCTACGCGTATACTTAAAATATGATGCATCGCTTTTAATGGTTTCAATTTGTAGGGGGATAATTCGCCAACAAAATGTTGTTAACCCGAGAAAACGTGCTGTTAAATGTATTGATTTTTGCCATTTAACATTAAAATTGCATAAAAAATTCTCAGAATCAGTTCTTGATCCTCAATTTGCGTGTTAAAGAAATATTATTCTGTTGCGTGCGCGGGTAATATGTTATTTAAATGAAACTTACGACAGGGAAATGTTTTTGTGCATTGCTTTTAAAACACCATGTAAAACGCAGTGAAAGTGAGCACTGTTCTTAATTAAGACTTTACAGTACCCACCAAAAGTTTGGCGACAAAAGAAATTTACTACAGTTCTTGAATTTTGACGATTCTTTTTCTAGAAACAATATTTTTAATATATTTAAGTATGTTTTGTTATAAAATGAAAACAAACTTCATGAATTCAACACTTTTTAAGATTCAGCATCTGACATCATAAATCCTCCAAAACCATGTTTATTGTTATAATTTTCCAGAACAAAGCTTTTATGCTATTTTTGTTGTCTCTGTTATAATAATAATGATCACCAAAAAATAATGCAATACTGCAAAGCATTTCAAAATAAACAGCTATCAAATATTAGCTAAAAGCTATTCAACAGGCCTACAATCTGAAAATGTCTCCAAACTTTTCGTGGGTACTGTATATTTCTGTACATTTAATACTTACATTTTAGTATATCTCAAACATGGCCAATTAACGGAATATTTTAATTGTCAAATATTTTTTACGTGTGTCAAGAAGACATTTCTTCCGCCATTATTATCCATTATAAACTAATGAAGCATCACGTGACATAAGATTGCTGACCAGACAGACATGCATACATCACACACGTGGATTTGCGTCTAGCAATCAGGAGTTCTACAGTAATCGTTGGTAATCGTCCGATGCTTTTAGGACCAGAGATCCAGTGGTAGTACGCATGATAGTACGCGCTTAGGGATCAACAGTTCCCGAGGTCGAATCCTTCTAGGAGGATTGCTAACTTCATTGAGCAAATATTTACTTACAATAAATAATTGTTCCACTACACTCAGGTGTAAATGGGTACTGCGAGAGATAATCTGTCTGAAGGTGATTTCAGTGATCAAGGGTTACAGTACAAAATTGTAAAGTCAACTGAATGTTTATATAGAGGTGAACTCTCAAAGTACCCATTTACAACTGGGTGGAGTAGAACAACTGAAAGTAAATTTCTTGCTCAATGAAAGTAGCTCTGTTCCAAATGGGGTTCATACCCGGGACCTCTCAATTCCTTAACACGCGTCCTACCACTGGACCACTGCTCCTTTCCGCAAAACTATATCTATACATTGAATCAATATCAATAATGGTATCTTTTATATCCTAACTGATTGCATGCAAGGAAGATTTTAGCATCCATATTCTCATGTATCGTTTCACACATAATAAATTTGATAGCAGACAGTTATCTGATTTATATACAGGGAATATTGATAATATTGATTTTTGATGTCATTCCTTATACAAAGCAGAAATTTGAGACCAACATAAAATAGTTCATAGTATTAAGTTTAAATTTAGACAAGTGAGTACCATATAAGACACATGTACGTACGTTATATCCTGTAAAAGAAACTTTCTTTCTTTAAAACCCCCATAACTGCTGCATCCCAAATGACAACCGCTCCCCAATTACAGTCGCACCCATAACACCAAGCTAACAATTACAACTACGTCACAAATACAGTCATCCCAAAGAACAGCAATTTCCAAATTACAGTAAACTTACGACAGCTGCCGCATTACAGCCACTCATTAATAGAAACCTCTAAATAACAATAAACTCACTATATCAACAATATCCCTAAAACAGCCACATATTTATGACACCAATATAATTATTCAAACTTTGTAAATGCGTGACCCTTTCTACACTCTATACAGTCCCCTATCTGTAACAGTTAAAACAATGTAGTCCAGCTAATGGCTGTTGTTGAGAGGTATGATATCCCCCAAAAAGTATTAAAGTGATCATCGACAGATTTCTGACAAAATATCGTGGGAGAGGCAATGTTTAATCGTAGACTTTGGGATGAATCGAAGACTAGTTTTATCTCCCATCCATAGATACAATTTGTCTACGGAGAATCTGAATAATCTTTCCAGTCGACTTATTTGACAGACTATTTATTGTTACCCCCTTCAATGTGATAGACTTAGACTATTTACATAACCGGATATTACTCCGCGCAATCATCAACGCTATACATTCTGTAAATAGTCCCAATAACATTGTATTGCATTGTGTGAAATTGAATAGAATCCGTAGATGGTTGTGCATGTATGTAAAGAGGAGTAAATTGCTTCTTTTTCATATGTGCGTCCTTGATTGTCAATGACAACACTTTTTTCTTCATTTGTAACAAGCAAAGCGATTGCCAGCCAGTGGAGACTGTGTGCTTGTACGTGGTTTTGGTAAAATGCATATATTCATGAGCGACCGGCACTAATACCAAATTAATGCCTGTCCAGAATCAGCGAGTTGGTAGATTATATGTCTGAAAACTCGCTGAACGAGTGGAGAAAGAGATCTATACATTTACAAATTGTTTATTGTCGATAGCAGGATTTACGTTAGACAAATGCATGTGTTTTTGTTTTACCATGACAAAGCATATCATTTGACCTTCAGCCATATTTTATCATTGAATAACGAATGATGTCTTCTTGTATATTGCAAATAAGTTGTACACAAAACATTCATTAATCATTTGGATATAATTATATGGACAATAATGTACTCTTAGTATTAATATTGTATGCTTTAATTCATATGGCTTAATCGGAAGTTGAATGTTACACTCAGCATGTCATATCAGTAACTGGGGTTTGGAGGCAACGGTCTTTACTATGCAGCATACACCATAATTATACTTTACATGTTCGTAATTATTTGTAACAGATTAGGCATCGTTTTACGAATATGCGAACAATCAAAGCGGGCCAGAGCGGTCTCAATCCACTAAAACACTATAAGCTTATACATTTTATGGATAGTGCATTTGGTGGGTCGGGACCATGCCAGTAAAACAGAAAAAATGCTTTACTTAGATAAAGTTATGCTGACTGTTATTGCTGCCGCATATCATGAGACTGTGGGTGGTATTAGCCATACTCAAACATCTTGGAATACAAATACCTTTAGCTTGACTAAAACATTCAATGCAATGTTTTCAAGATAAATCAATATGGAATATACATATCAACTAAGATTGGGTTTACCTTGAAATCTCTGATACGGCAATCACATCTATGACTCTTCACTAGAGGAAATCATAATAAAACTCTAAATTATCATTAAGGTTTCGTATCGCACTAAAGCTGAACGTAAAAAATGTGTGAGAACGTGAAACTATGGCTTCAAGAAGTCTGTTTGGTATCCATACTACGTGAAAATCTATACGGTTAAAGAAATTAGATTAGATAAACAGAGTTTGTGGTAGATTCCTAATTACTCTGAATTCTTTATGTGAAATCATTGTTTGAAGTTAGTGAACCACAGCATCCACTACAAAGAAAGTAGTTCCGGAGGAAAATTCGTGACCTAATAACTATGGTGAATTTAATATTACTCCGCCGAGGTAAATTCTTTATCACTATGCATGGTTGGATGCGCGATAGTTCTTTAGAACATGTTTATTACGACAGAAAAATGAAAAAAAATTCATTATTTATCGTTTTTCTTAACAAAAAATATGAACTGGCATTAATGCAAATGTATTTGAAGTTATTTTTATGCTCGGCATGACGCCAAGTTTCACGTACTGTTTAGATAATTCTTTTAAACTGCTTTATAATACGAAACCCCTACAAAAATTAATTCATATCGGTGCTACGAAATGTAAAAATTATATAAAATAAAACAGGTGCCATGGGAGGGCGTATTCATGAAAAGTTTTCTTGGGTTGTTTTACTGCTGAAACAAAACCATCGTTTTTGACACTTGATTCTGTAATTTTAAATTACCATGTGGTTCTTGAAATAAAAGTGTAAATTTTAGGGGTGTAACGGTTAACCGACATACCGGTTAATATTGCAATACGACTTCTGACGGTTTTTAACCGGTTAGTTTTTCTTTGAACCGATTTTTCTAGTTATGTTCCATATTGAATGTTTTTATCAGAGTCTGAAATTTAAGTGTTTGAATAAATGTTTAAATGGGTTCGGAAACTTGAAATATTTTTGGTAAAATTAGAGAATGATAATCTTTGAAAGTCCATTCAAAACCTTTTTTCTAACTTATTCAAACATTTGCATAATATGTGTATATCATTTGAAAATACAAATATCTATGTACAATGTTGATCAAATTAAAACGATGCAGGGGCATTAATTCATGCTATGCATGTATGCGCAAAGAACAATATGTATCGCAATATATTGCAATATATTGCAATACGGGTTTCGTGTATTGCAATATATTGCAATACGGTTTTTACCGTATTGTTACACCCCTAGTAACTTTACAATCCTGTAACTTGCAATGTTTTTGTTAAAATTTATAAAAGTCGTCAAACTGGCAATATTTTTTGTTACAATTTATAACATACTGTCAAACTTGCAATGATACCCACTGTAACACACTTATGTTAAATATACAAATGACCGTGATTTTTTCTCTCAATATTTCATTAAATTTGACAGTGATGCCATCTTAATTGCAAATTTGACAGATGATTCTTGACTTTTGAAATTGTACTGTCATTTTGTATTCTTATTGAATTTTTTCACATGTTTTTACTCTGTAAACTAAGACGAAATAAAATATATGTTCTGTTCTGTTCAACTCTAAGGCGACTTAATATTATAAACAGAAAATGATATACTATGAGAAGTGATTGTGGACAGTGGTTTGCATGCTTCACTTTTGATTTAGGTGTGAGTCCCAGCCGCGGTTGTCATACACTTAAGAATCAAACATCGGCAATAACTTCGATTTTTCAACATTAGGAGTACGTTTTGACTCCTAGTTCTATGGAAAGCGAGAACCGAAAAAAAGAGACCAGAAAAAGCTGGTATTGGTAGTAGGTGGTCGTTAATAACAAAAACAATCAAATAAAACATCGTTGATTATTGGCGTATAAAACAAACAACCAAAATAACAACTAAAAAAACATGGACGATATACTTTAACATCTTGTGATTTTACAAGAGCCGTAAATTACTCGTTAAATTGACCTTGGAGGCGAAGACGTGGGTGTGCGCATGACACATCGTCTAGTAATAGAGAAAATCCGTGCCAAATATTTCCAAAATCCATAAATAAATGACAAATCCTAAATGGAAAATATTGTATCTAAACATCTTATGTGTCTCAATCTCGTTGATTCAGCGTCTATTGTATTTGAGAATACTGAATAAAGTTAAGGTAGAATTCCCCTTATCCTAACTACAGCGAGAAAACATTTTGAAAAGTGCATCTCATTAATTTTTCTCACAAAATATGATTATTCAGAGAATGGAGACTGGCCTATACTCGGTTGAGCGTTAACGTAGAATCAACAATTCATGGTTAGGGTTTTTGGTACAGCATTTTTTGTTTCTTTAAAACTACTACAGGGATTCACTTAAAACTTTACTAGTGCCATTTTCATTTTAAACAGTATTGCATTGAATAGATTCATAGAAAATATATTGTCTGTTAACTTCTTTCAAAAAAGAAATTTAAAGTCAAGAGTTATTATCTCCCCTTGAAATGAAAGCGGAACATTTTTCAATTTGTTTGTAAGTTTGCGTTGTATCATTCTAAATGCTGAATTGGTAAAACGTTATGCTCTACATATATAATTTTTAATAGGGTTTTAATATTAGTAGATGTTTTTAGGTGCCATATTGTACAGTTTTTATTAGAGGGCGTACTACCTTAATGTTCCGCATCTAACATAATTATAGATAAAGAATATTCTAGAATTTTGTGTTTATTTGAAAATAATGATTTTAAATTGCAGATTTATATTTTATTAGATCTAGGCAGACATGTTCTTAATAGTATTTCTAACAGTAAAAAAACGCTATCTAACATCAAGATTGCATTATAACTGCTGTTATGTAGAAATATTTTCACATGGATTTATAAATCAATAACTTTGTAATACTTTAAAATACGAACTCGTAATAGTTCAACTTATATTCCTATAGCAAAATTTTGATTGCATCTTTAATAATCTTTCTTATATTTACATCACGTGAAATTTTTACTTTATAATATTTTTATAATTCTTTAAAAGTACAGTAAAACACCTCTTCTAAGGCCACCAGTGGTTTCGCCTTTGTCGTGAATAGCAAACTACTGTAAGATCCGGCGTTTCCGAATCTTTAGCCAACATAATCGCATCAGAAACCTACCCTGCTGTTTCCTTGTGCAAGAAACATTATCTTACTAGCTCAGTACTGGGAGACCAGGAGGCGGACTTAAAAGTGATAAATAAAAGTTGTTAGAACTTGTTTCACAATCGCGCTAAAATAAATTAGTATAACAATATTCCTAACCGGCTCCCAGACCCGATGGAATAGGACCCAAATGGTCCCATTCTGCACATGGACCATGAAGATAGTTTGTGATCAATATGGAATGCCCTCTAGTGTAAATTGTGAAAATACTATGTATTACAAGTATTCGTAGTATTTTAACCAATACCAACATATTAATAGGAAACAATGTCACAGGCTTAATTGACTATCAAAGAGCGATAACTGTTATTTAAGAATTATTTTCATTAGCAAATGCATTGGAGGTTGCAAAGAGAAATGCCAATTTTACTGGAGTTTCTGTTGTGAGGAGGTAGTTATTAATTAGCCGAGAAGTACAAATGTACATAATATTGAACTGTTCATACATGTTACGACACGCCTTTTTTCTCTCACTAAAGGGAAATAACCGCTGTGGGTAGTCAGAGTTTACAAATTGCATTTGTGTAATTTTACGTTAAACATTTTTTTTTAATTCAAGTACGCCCACGTATTAAAGATTTAACGGTTTCAGTAAAGATGAGTTATAGATGATCTATATAAATAAGAATAGAAATTACGTGTATATTTTGCCGAGAATTAATCCAGATATTTCAGGAATTGTTTTAGATTACTTCATATCATATACTGATCAAAATGAGAAAATTCACAGCTGTATGGGAATGTGCTCTAGGAAAAATGTGATTATTATGATATGTTTAATCGGATGAAAATCACATTGTATTGGTATATTCCTCTGATGAAAGATGCTTGCCTTCTGGGTGTATACTAGTACTCTTGGAGAAACTATTCTATAGTGAGATTATCTCCCTTGGAGTACTATTATAGAGTGAGATTATCTCCCCTGGGGTATTATTCTAGAGTGAGATTATCTCCCTTATCAGATTAGTCTTAACTCAGTGCAGATTAAATAGTAAAGTGCGTCTTTTTTCTTAGGGGGAGTTTTAAAGAGGGAATTTAGGTTAATTTATTTTATATGAGGGGTGCAGTTGGTGTTTTTTTTCCATACAGGTCCGGATACAACTACTCGACGTGTTTGTGTATTTGTATCAATAATATAATCATATCCAGCGAAATGTTCAATTTTTATGACTCAATGCCTCAAAACATCTAAAATAAAAATACCAGCTCAAAAATATTAGATTTTAAATAGAAGATAAATAACACATTAACCTGCGTCCTGCAAACTGAGATGCTTCATGAAATCAGCCTTTAGATATATCGTGACATACGGCTTAAAGTAACAGTATCATGATTATCTGATTATCGTACCCATAATGCTTTGCAATCGAGGATATCAAAAAGCAAACGGATATACTGGATGTTTCACGATTGCTGACAGTAATTACACATTATATTTTCCATATAATCTTTATTACATGTACAAGTTAGCTAAGCATTATTGTCAATTCTAGACACGATGTTCAATAGGATTAATTATGAACAACAATCATTATATAATTACACTGGTGATTACAGCAATAACTCAGTAAAAAATACCTAAAGCGGTCAATATAAAAGGTAATTATTGCTGCTTCATGTACCAGGAGTTATGCAACGCCAAAAAGTACATGTTGTTCAATGTTTTACGTCATTAGGGAACGCGCCGCCTGTCGGCCACCAGTGTATCTGGTCACTCATATAGAATCGGTTTGTTGTAGTTCTGCTTTACATTTTATGTTTTATCAAAATTATTGTTAACTTCCCTTTTTTCTACCATTTTTCAGTGACATAAGGTCAATGTGTTGACCTACTTATAGTGCCTTTAGAGAGACTCAAATCTATAGGCCAAGTTTCAAACTGTTATAAGAACGCCCAAATACCTTTAAGCAGAAAACTGTTTTTCTTGGAAGAAAGAATAATTGTATTGTTTAATGCCTAAATCAACAAGGTTAGAATAAATTCAAGATGCATCAAATTATCATGCACTTTCTAGGAATTTAGTGTTTTGAAAATTTCAAGGACAGATGCAACATGCAAACAAAAACAAACATTGAAATGGCAAACCCAACCATTTCTTCACCCTATAACATCATCTGCTCATTAAGATCCACTTGAAAACGGATATCACACACACTCCTTTTATTGGAATTGCTTAATTTGTTTTAAAATACCGAAATCCATTGCCAAATGTATTTTCTTCAAATCATTGAAATCAGACGGTGTTAAATATTCGATATTGCCGCCACCACGGATCGTGTTCGGTTTGCAGGATCTAAAAGGGTTGCATATAAAAACCAACCTTATCTGGGCAGCATATTATCAAAAAACTTACCATTATTTAGCAATACAACATAGAGGTATTTACGACACTTTTGGTCGGAAGAGTGTTATTAATAATGAGCCGTGGCACAAAATTATATCGCCACAATTATACTTTAAACGCCAAATTTTGCTTTCAAACAACAAAATGCATTTACATGTGCATCAACTTTGTATTTATAGTGTTCTGTTTTCCACCAGATTAGTCGACGAAGAATTGTAAACGTAAGATTATTCCATGAGTTCACACAAATATAATACCGGGAAATGTGCATCAAAAGTGCATATTTACTGATGTTTATAAGAATCACTTCATTTGCAGTTTACTTGCAAAATATTACTTCTACGCAGAATGTCTACGTTTATGGTCAATAAAAGATATATATGACTCAATAATTTCACAGAAATAAATGCCAGACTTTTATAATTATTATCAACAAATGCCCTAGACCGTTAATTCTGAATAGTGTATAACAAAAGACGTTAATTAAGTTGGATGCGCAGAAACATTTATTCTGTAGACTCATATACAATCGTTTCATCGTTTCGATTTTCGCCCTAATGTATGTGAAGTCAGCAGTACAGTAATAACCTAAGCAGTACAGCAATAACCTAAGCAGTACAGCCATAACCTAAGCAGTACAGCAATAACCTAAGCAGTACAGCAATAACCTAAGCAAGACAGCAATAACCTAAGCAGTACAGCAATAACCTAAGCAGTACAGCAATAACCTAAGCAAGACAGCAATAACCTAAGCAGTACAGCAATAACCTAAGCAGTGCAGCAATAACCTAAGCAGTACAGCTATAACCTAAGCAGTACAGCAATAACCTAAGCAGTACAGCAATAACCTAAGCAGTACAGCAATAACCTAAGTAGTACAGCAATAACCTTAGCAGTACAGCAATAACCTAAGCAGTACAGCAATAACCTTAGCAGTACAGCAATAACCTAAGCAGTACAGCAATAACCTAAGTAGTACAGAAGTATCCTAAGCAGTACAGCCATAACCTAAGCAGTACAGCAATCACTTAATCAGTACAGCAGAAATCCTTCCTATTATCCGAAGACTACTGGCTTGTAGTTTTTAAAAAATAAAAATATCACATGAAATGTAAACGAGATGCTTAAACAAGGATATGTCATGTTTAAGGGATTATTAAATTGAACAAGGGGAGGCAAAAGTTGTTGTTTCACAAAAAGGTTGAATTCAAATTCAATTTCATAACGCACCACATCTATTTGCAAGGGTTTACTCACTCATTACTTTAAAAGTTGTATGATTTCTTTCTTCGATCCTCTATCAAGACCATCAAACACAATAGCCTTAATAGCGAGATAGGCTAAGTAAATAGACCATTTTCTTCTTAAGCATGTTTAACTTAAAAATAGTCAAAATCGCATAATTTTGCAGTTACCAAGGTGATAAAAAAATTAAGCGTGTTCTACACGTTGCTGAGTAACAATACTGTTTTCACTCAAAAGTTCATATGGATACATGCATATGCTTTTCATTACTTTAAAATTTTATCGAAAAACGTACAATTAAGGCAAAATATACTCACTACCATCTAAATTACCAACTAAATTAAGCTCCAATAACTTAGCACAACATTCGACGTTCGATATTCGATATTCAATATCGAATATCGAACCAGTTCGACGTTCGACATTTGCATAATGTGCCAATATCGAACAGAAGTTGAATATCGAACCAGCTCGACGTTCGACATTCATTAATAATAGTCCGAATGTAGTTCTGAGGTTGAATATCGAACCAGCTCGACGTTCGACATTCATTAATAATACTAATGCGAATGTAGTTCTGAGGTTGAATATCGAACCAGTTCGACGTTCGACATTCATTAATAATGGTCCGAATGTAGTTTTGAGGTTGAATATCGAACCAGTTCGACGTTCGACATTCATTAATAATAGTCCGAATGTAGTTCTAAGGTTGAATATCGAACCAGTTCGACGTTCGACATTCATTAATAATAGTCCGAATGTAGTTCTAAGGTTGAATATCGAACCAGTTCGACGTTCGACATTCATTAATGATAATGATGCGAATGTAGATCGAGATTGAATATCGAACCAGCTCGACGTTCGACATTCATAAAAGATAGTCCGAATGTAGTTCTGAGGTTGAATATCGAACCAGTTCGACGTTCGACATTCATTAATAATAGTCCGAATGTATTTCTGAGGTTGAATATCGAACCAGCTCGACGTTCGACATTCATTAATAAAAGTCTGAATGTAGTTCTGAAGTTGAATATCGAACCAGCTCGACGTTCGACATTCATTAATAATAGTCAGAATGTAGTTCTGATGTTGAATATCGAACCAGTTCGACGTTCGACATTCATTAATAATAGTCCGAATGTAGTTTTGAGGTTGAATATCGAACCAGCTCGACGTTCGACATTCATTAATAATAGTCCGAATGTAGTTCTAAGGTTGAATATCGAACCAGTTCGACGTTCGACATTCATTAATGATTTTGATGCGAATGTAGTTCTGAGATTGAATATCGAACCAGCTCGACGTTCGACATTTATTAATAATAGACCGAATGTAGTTCTGATGTTGAATATCGAACCAGCTCGACGTTCGACATTCATTAATAATAGTCCGAATGTAGTTCTGTGGTTGAATATCGAACCAGTCTGACGTTCGGACGACTTGTTTCAGCGGGGATACCTCGATTGGGCCCTTGGCCGCGCTTGAATCAGTGGAGCACGGCCTGTTTCTGGGGGGAAAACCTTGGCTTGGCCCTGGGCGGCGCTGGAATCAGCGGCATGCGGCTTGGATCAGCGGGGGAACCTCGGCTGGGCACTCGGACGGGGCTTCAGCTGGCTCTGTGGGCCTTCTACCGGGGTCTACGCGGCCTGCCGCTAATACCTGCCTGGTTGGCTTGATTTTAGCGGAGGCAAGCAAGGGACACCGGGGTTTACCTCGGCTGCAAGCCAGGCGCGCTTGTATCAGCGGCGGACGGCTTGATTCGGCGGGGAAACATCGGCTGGGCCCTTGGTCGCACTTGAATCAGCGGAGCACGGCTTGTTTAAGCGGGGAAAGCCCGGCTAGACCTTCGGCCGCGCTTGAATCAGCGGCGGACGGCTTGTTTCAGCGGGGAAACCTCGGCTGGACCCTTGGCCGCGCTTGAATCAGCGGAGCACGGCCTGTTTCAGCGGGGGAACCTCGGCTGGGCCCTGGGCGGCGGTGGAATCAGCGGCAGGCGGCTTGGATCAGCGGGGAATCTCGGCTGGGCTCTGCTCGACGTTGATGCGAATGTAGTTCTAAAGTTGAATATCGAACCAGCTCGACGTTCGACATTCATTAATAATAGTCCGAATGTAGTTCTGAGTTTGAATATCGAACCAGCTCGACGTTCGATATTCATTAATAATACTAATGCGAATGTAGTTCTGAGGTTGAATATCGAACCAGTTCGACGTTCGACATTCATTAATAATAGTCCGAATGTAGTTTTGAGGTTGAATATCGAACCAGTTCGACGTTCGACATTCATTAATAATAATACGAATGTAGTTCTAAGGTTGAATATCGAACCAGTTAGACGTTCGACATTCATTAATGATAATGATGCGAATGTAGTTCTGAGATTGAATATCGAACCAGCTCGACGTTCGACATTCATAAAAGATAGTCCGAATGTAGTTCTGAGGTTAAATATCGAACCAGTTCGACGTTCGACATTCATTAATAGTAGTCCGAATGTAGTTCTGAGGTTGAATATCGAACCAGCTCGACGTTCGACATTCATTAATAGAAGTCTGAATGTAGTTCTGAAGTTGAATATCGAATCAGCTCGACGTTCGACATTCATTAATAATAGTCCGAATGTAGTTCTGTGGTTGAATATCTAACCAGTCCGACGTTCGGACGACTTGTTTCAGCGGAGATACCTCGATTGGGCCCTTGGCCGCGCTTGAATCAGTGGAGCACGGCCTGTTTCTGCGGGGAAAACCTCGGCTTGGCCCTGGGCGGCGCTGGAATCAGCGGCATGCGGCTTGGATCAGCAGGGGAACCTCGGCTGGGCACTCGGACGGGGCTTCAGCTGGCTCTGTGGGCCTTCTACCGGGGTCTACGCGGCCTGCCGCTAATACCTGCCTGGTTGGCTGGATTTTAGCGGAGGCAAGCAAGGGACACCGGGGTTTACCTCGGCTGCAAGCCAGGCGCGCTTGTATCAGCGGCGGACGGCTTGATTCGGCGGGGAAACATCGGCTGGGCCCTTGGTCGCACTTGAATCAGCGGAGCACGGCTTGTTTCAGCGGGGAATGCCCGGCTAGACCTTCGGCCGCGCTTGAATCATCTGCGGACGGCTTGTTTCAGCGGGGTAACCTCGGCTGGACCCTTGGCCGCGCTTGAATCAGCGGAGCACGGCCTGTTTCAGCGGGGGAACCTCGGCTGGGCCCTGGGCGGCGCTGGAATCAGCGGCTGGCGGCTTGGATCAGCGGGGAATCTCGGCTGGGCTCTGCTCGACGTTGATGCGAATGTAGTTCTGAAGTTGAATATCGAACCAGCTCGACGTTCGACATTCATTAATAATAGTCCGAATGTAGTTCTGAGGTTGAATATCGAACCAGCTCGACATGTGACATTCATTAATAATAGTCCGAATGTAGTTCTGAGGTTGAATATCGAATCAGCTCGACGTCCGACATTCATTCATTATAGTCCGAATGTAGTTCTGAAGTTGAATATCGAACCAGCTCGACGTTCGACATTCATTAATAATAGTCCGAATGTAGTTCTGAAGTTGAATATCGAACCAGCTTGACGTTCGACATTCATTAATAATAATCCGATTGTAGTTCTGAGATTGAATATCGAACCAGCTCGACGTTCGACATTCATTAATAATAGTCCGAATTTAGTTCTGAAGTTGAATATCGAACCAGCTCGACGTTCGACATTCATTAATAATAGTCCGAATGTAGTTCTGAAGTTGAATATCGAACCAGCTCGACGTTTGACATTCATTAATAATAATAATGAGAATGTAGTTCTGAGGTTGAATATCGAACCAGTTCGACGTTCGACATTCATTCATGATAGTCCGAATGTAGTTCTAAGGTTCAATATCGAACCAGCTCGATATTTGACATTCGTTAATAATATTAGACGTATGTATTTTTTTCAATATTTAGCACATTGGTTTTTGACTTAATTGCTTTGGATCGAAGTACTTTTATTCATGCAATATTTGTTTTTAATATTTTTGTTGACACAATATTAAGACATCTAGCTAACAAATTATATAGTCAATCACATGAATAGACTATATCCGGAATTCAAATTTTTGGGGTTTTATTGTCCGTTTTTTCTCAACTGTCAAAGCTTGAATACTTTTACGGTGACTGAATGCATTGTTTTTGTACTGGCGGCATAATTGTTATTAAAAATATCTCGACTAAAACATATCATACGGCATAAACAGCTTAACTTGATCATAATACACGCTTTCGGAAACTCATGGATGTATTACAACAATGATTTTAATAAACGCATTCACCGTGAAATTATTCATGTTCTGACAGTTGAGAAAAAACGAACAATACCTGTGGTACAAACAAATTTTTGTGTTAGTTGCGTGTTTGTTTTGTTGGATTAAACGCCGCAGCAACACATTGTATAGGTCATATCATGGCAGTCAGTCAACCTACTCACCGTTCCTGGAAAGCCTAAATCTCTGGATTTAGCAGTTAACCAGTTACTAGGCGCTACTTCCGTCAGTGACTGACAACTGCCGTACATGATTTTGAATCAGTGGTAGAAGGGAGAATGACAATAGAAATTATTTCATGACCAAGCTTCACGACAGTATGCCCCGCCCATGAATCGAACTCACGCCACCTCGATCAGAAGACTTGTTTGCTACCGACTGAGCTAGCCGGGCGGGCGAACTAACTTTTATCGTTACAATGAAAGTATGTACAGAGAACAATTGGATTTATTCCGATTTTGTACCGCCTGTGCACGAAACCCATAATTTGGAGTTCCGAAAAAAGCCTATTTATATGAAGCGTCGCTGTGCTGCACGAGAGCGATCATCAATCGTGCATCAATGGTGTAAATAAAAGAACAATGAATAATTAACTGCACTTTTTTAGTCGCCGAAACGGGTTGCGACCAACAGAGGAGGTATATTCGGTGTCCCGTGCTTAACCCCGCTTAAATCAAGCGAGCCAGGCCGATATCAGCGACAATCCGCGTAGACCCCAGTAACGGACCCGCAAAGCCCGATGAAGCCCCGGCCGAGTACCCAGCCGATGTTCCCCCGTTGATCCAAGCCGCCTGCCGCTGGTTCAAGCGCGGCCAAGGGCCCAGCCGAGGTTTACCCGTTGAAAGAGGCCGTGCTCCCCTGATTCAAGCGTGGCCAAGGGCCCAGCCGATGTTTCCCCGCTGAAACAAGCCGTCTGATGCTGATTCAAGCGCCCCTGGCTTGCAGCCGAGGTAAACCCTGGTGTCCCGTCCTTGCCTCCGCTGAAATCAAACGCGCCAGACCGATATCGGTAGCAGGCCGCATAGACCCTCGTTAAAGGCCCGCGGAGTCCGATAAAGCCCCGGCAGAGTGCCCAGCCGAGGTTTCCCCGCTGATCGAAGCCGCCTGCCTTTGATTTAAGCATGGCAAAGGGCCCATCCGAGGTTTCCCCGCTGGAATAAGCCGTCCGCCGCGGACTCAAGAGCGCCTGGCGCTGATTCAACGCGGCCAAGGGCCCAGCCGAGGTTTCCCCGCTGATCCAAGCCGTCCGCCGCTGATTCAAGCGCTGCCAAGGGCCAAGCTGGGCTTTCCCCGCTGAAACAAGCCGTGCTCCGCTGATTCAAGCGCGGCCAAGGATCCAGCCGAGGTATCCCCGCTGAAACAAGCCGTCCGCCGCTGATTCAAGCGCAGCCGAATGCACAGCCGGGCTTTCCCCGCTGAAACAAGCCGTGCTCCGCTGATTCAAGCGCGACCAAGGCCCCAGCCGATGTTTCCCCGCCAAATCAAGCCGTCCGCCGCTGATTCAAGCGCGCCTGGCTTGCAGCCGAGGTAAACCCCGGTGTCCCTTGCTTGCCTCTGCTGAAATCAAGCCAGACAGGCGCGTATCATCGGCAGGCCGCGTAGACCCCGGTAGAAGCCCGCAGAGCCCGCTGAAGCCCCGACCGGGTGCCCAGCCGAGGTTCCCCCCCTTATCCAAGCCGCCTACCGCTGATTCTAGCGCCGCCCAGGGCACAGCCGAGGTTTCCTCGCTGAAACAAGCCGTGCTCCGCTGATTCAAGCGCGGCCTAGTGCCCAGTATAGGCTTCGCATCATTATTGTTAATGAATGTCGAATGTCGAACTGGTTCGATATTCAACCTCAGAACTATATTCGGACTATAATTAATGAATGTCGAACATCAAGCTGGTTCGATATTGAACTTCAGAACTACTTTCTGACTATTATTAATGAATGTCGAACGTCGACCAGGTTCGATATTCAACCGCAGAACAAAATTCGGATTATTATCAATGAATATCGAACGTCGAGCTGTTTCGATATTCAACATCAGAACTACATTCGGACTATTATTAATGAATGTCGAACGTCGAACTGGTTCGATATTCAACCTCAGAACTGCATTCGCATTATTATCATGAATGAATGTCGAACGTCGAACTGGTTCGATATTCAACCTCAGAACTACATTCGGACTATTATTAATGAATGTCTAACGTCGAGCTGGTTCGATATTCAACCTCAGAACTACATTCGGACTATTATTAATGAATGTCGAACGTCGAACTGGTTCGATATTCAACTTCAGAACTACATTCGGACTATAATTAATGAATGTCGAACGTCGAGCTGGTTCGATATTCAACCTCAGAACTACATTCGGACTATTATTAATGAATGTCGAACGTCGAGCTGGTTCGATATTCAAACTCAAAACTACATTCGGACTATCTTTTATGAATGTCGAACGTCGAGCTGGTTCGATATTCAATCTCAGAACTACATTCGCATCATTATCATTAATGAATGTCGAACGTCGAACTGGTTCGATATTCAACCTTAGAACTACATTCGGACTACTATTAATGAATGTCGAACGTCGAACTGGTTCGATATTCAACCTCAAAACTACATTCGGACTATTATTAATGAATGTCGAACGTCGAACTGGTTCGATATTCAACCTTAGAACTACATTCGCATTAGTATTATTAATGAATGTCGAACGTCGAGCTGGTTCGATATTCAACCTCAGAACTACATTCGGAATATTATTAATGAATGTCGAACGTCGAGCTGGTTTGATATTCAACTTCAGAACTACATTCGCATCAACGTCGAGCAGAGCCCAGCCGAGATTCCCCGCTCATCCAAGCCGCCTGCCGCTGATTCCAGCGCCGCCCAGGGCCCAGCCGAGGTTCGCCCGCTGAAACAGGCCGTGCTCCGCTGATTCAAGCGCGGCCAAGGGTCCAGCCGAGGTTTCCCCGCTGAAACAAGCCGTCCGCCGCTGATTCAAGCGCGGCGGAAGGTCTAGCCGGGCTTTCCCCGCTTAAACAAGCCGTGCTCCGCTGATTCAAGTGCGACCAAGGGCCCAGCCGATGTTTCCCCGCCGAATCAAGCCGTCCGCCGCTGATACAAGCGCGCCTGGCTTGCAGCCGAGGTAAACCCCGGTGTCCCTTGCTTGCCTCCGCTAAAATCAAGCCAACCAGGCAGGTATTAGCGGCAGGCCGCGTAGACCCCGGTAGAAGGCCCACAGGGCCAGCTGAAGCCCCGTCCGAGTGCCCAGCCGAGGTTCCCCCGCTGATCCAAGCCGCATGCCGCTGATTCCAGCGCCGCCCAGGGCCAATCCGAGGTTTTCCCCGCAGAAACAGGCCGTGCTCCACTGATTCAAGCGCGGCCAAGGGCCCAATCGAGGTATCCCCGCTGAAACAAGTCGTCCGAACGTCAGACTGGTTCGATATTCAACCACAGAACTACATTCGGACTATTATTAATGAATGTCGAACGTCGAGTTGGTTCGATATTCAACCTCAGAACTACATTCGGACTATTATTAATGAATGTCGAACGTCGAGCTGGTTCGATATTCAATCTCAGAACTACATTCGCATCAAAATCATTAATGAATGTCGAACGTCGAACTGGTTCGATATTCAACCTTAGAACTACATTCGGACTATTATTAATGAATGTCGAACGTCGAGCTGGTTCGATATTCAACCTCAGAGCTACATTCGGACTATTATTAATGAATGTCGAACGTCGAACTGGTTCGATATTCAACATCAGAACTACATTCGGACTATTATTAATGAATGTCGAACGTCGAGCTGGTTCGATATTCAACTTCAGAGCTACATTCAGACTTTTATTAATGAATGTCGAACGTCGAGCTGGTTCGATATTCAACCTCAGAACTACATTCGGACTATTATTAATGAATGTCGAACGTCGAACTGGTTCGATATTCAACCTCAGAACTACATTCGGACTATCTTTTATGAATGTCGAACGTCGAGCTGGTTCGATATTCAATCTCGAACTACATTCGCATCATTATCATTAATGAATGTCGAACGTCGAACTGGTTCGATATTCAACCTTAGAACTACATTCGGACTATTATTAATGAATGTCGAACGTCGAACTGGTTCGATATTCAACCTTAGAACTACATTCGGACTATTATTAATGAATGTCGAACGTCGAACTGGTTCGATATTCAACCTTAGAACTACATTCGGACTATTATTAATGAATGTCGAACGTCGAGCTGGTTCGATATTCAACCTCAGAACTACATTCGGACTGTTATTAATGAATGTCGAACGTCGAGCTGGTTCGATATTCAACTTCAGAACTACATTCAGACTTTTATTAATGAATGTCGAACGTCGAGCTGGTTCGATATTCAACCTCAGAACTACATTCGGACTATTAGTAATGAATGTCGAACGTCGAACTGGTTCGATATTCAACCTCAGAACTACATTCGGACTATCTTTTATGAATGTCGAACGTCGAGCTGGTTCGATATTCAATCTCAGAACTACATTCGCATCATTATCATTAATGAATGTCGAACGTCGAACTGGTTCGATATTCAACCTTAGAACTACATTCGGACTATTATTAATGAATGTCGAACGTCGAACTGGTTCGATTTTCAACCTTAGAACTACATTCGGACTATTATTAATGAATGTCGAACGTCGAGCTGGTTCGATATTCAACCTCAAAACTACATTCGGACTATTATTAATGAATGTCGAACGTCGAACTGGTTCGATATTCAACCTCAGAACTACATTCGCATTAGTATTATTAATGAATGTCGAACGTCGAGCTGGTTCGATATTCAACCTCAGAACTACATTCGGACTATTATTAATGAATGTCGAACGTCGAGCTGGTTCGATATTCAACTTCTGTTCGATATTGGCACATTATGCAAATGTCGAACGTCGAACTGGTTCGATATTCGATATTGAATATCGAATATCGAACGTCGAATGTTTTGCTAAGTTATTGGAGCTACTAAATTACATATAGTGAACAGCAAAACGAGACATTATATATGTGTACAGCGACGTCTCTTTATTATGCATGATCAATACAAACATCTCCATTGTCGGTAAATTGGTCTGTCTTCAAAGAAATATATAAGACAGTGCATAAGTGACTAAGATAATGTAATTTTCTACATCGTTATCCTCCTGGCATTATCCTAAACATATAAAGGTCTAAATATTGAAGACGCTGATACAACAGGATCGGTCATTAAATTTCTCAATGATGTGGAAAGATAGACCATTGGTGTGAACAGATGATGGCTTTGTTCGGGTAATGGTTAATTAATACTAGTAAATTATTCAGATTGATGCAGGCATTTATGGTCTTACATCATTGGAAATTAGATATAACCACGTTGTATTATCCACCGATGCAGGACCGATATATCGATAAATCGATTAAAGATATATCAAAATGCTAATGTGATTACATGTATATTGACAATGTGTATCGATTTCAGATTGTCAATATACGTGTACATTTATACATTTACAGTGCAACCTCCCCTAGGAAGAACTAAAGAGTGTTGCTGATCAGAGGTTGTGGCTCTGCAGAAGTTTAATTCAATTAAAAAATAATTTAAAGCTGTCGCAGTGCAGAGGATAAGTTCTGTAGAGGGTCGTTCTGCAGATGTTATACGGTATATGTAACATAATACAAATTTATTTCAAGTTTTGCGTATTCTAACAAGTAATCCGGATAGTTCTTAAAGCTAAATACATGTAATTTCTGATTCACTTGATCAGGAAATAGAACAAAAATAATTCCGTAAAGGAAAAAGAAATGAAAAAGACATCGCACGGGGGAACTTAAAGAAGAGGAAAATAAAGACAAGAGAAAGACGCAGAAACTAAAATGTATAAGGAAATTACTAAAATGAAATATGGTGGTCTGGGATTTTTAAGCACGTTATACATTTTAGATAATGTACACTCGTGTAAGTGTTTTCGGTGTGCCAACTCCTTGCATGTGCTGCCTGAGCAACAACCAATAGGTTTCAAATTTTACAATAAGTAAATTGACTATTGATCCGAAATATAGGGTGAGGTACGACCATATGTCCCCATGTTGCATTTTATTGACGATATGAGAGACAATAGAACATCTAGTAATAAAGAGATTTTAAATGGGCATAAGTAACTAGCAGCAGCTAAAATCCTGTCGTCATTCCAAAACAATAATTGGATATTGTTGGCATTTGTGTATTAAAAAAATAATTAATATTGCATAGGTCTATTACTTAATAGTTGTATGCTCGAAAGTTAATGTCTGCAATTTTGTTAACATAATATAAATCTATATCTGTACGTCAGTATGGACATTGTGTTTGATAAATTGCATTCAAGACTGGATAAAAATGCATTATGCATCAAATTTCTGCAACTCAGCAATTGGTGATTACATAATGTCATATTTCTCATAGACATTTATCAGCGTTGAATCATGGGTAATATTAACATTCTCTAGAATAGACATATCATTCCGACTCTAGTACGGTCTGTGTGGTTTTTATATCGATTTTACGTCATTGGTTTTTGTGCACATTATGATGTAATATGACAAATGACCGTGCAGGAACTATTCACGTATTCATGTATTTCTTATTATATGAAAAGGAAATGTTCTTAGAAAAAGAGGAAGGGCGACATTGTCACGTGTATGGAACAGTGATGAGATTTTATGTAATAAGCCGATCCATCGGGAAAGGGGTGAGAAACCATAAATATTTAAAATATTCACTTTTCGTAGTCATACATAATACATAATTATATTCCGAAAGACATTATGTGCACTCAAAACAATTGTTTAAAGAATTTGTCCACAATCCCATTGAGTTGAGTTACTTCGATTAGTGCAGCCAACATATTGACTTAACGGAGCAATACTGGCCATCCTAGCAAGAAGCCATTTACACCTGGGTGGAGGAAAGAAATCGAAGGTTAGTTTCTTGCACAATAAAATTGGCAATGCACTTGGTAGGGTTCGAACCCAGGGCCTCTCAATCCCTGAGTGTGCGTCCTACCACTGAACTTTTGCTCCTACTATACAAAGATGGCAAGTGAGCAACTACAGTAAAAGCTGAGAATACCACAAAGCGCCGTGACTGACAAGAGTGTGTGTTTTTCTCAACTTTTTCAGTTTTCTGAACATAATACAAAAAGGACAGCACAAACAAATAACAAAAGAATATTAAATCTAATGGGTTTCCGCCTTGGAACGGACAGTGGCAAAATTAAGGGTTTAGACCAGGACCAGGGTACAGTAACCTCACACTTGCCAAAACCGGTTCATGTAAGAACAAACAATTACAAATTGTCATGTTGAGAAAACTTCAACCCACCTTTCACTCGACAAAGTTGTACAAGAAAAACAAGGTACAAGTATTATAATATAACCATGTATTTTTTATAGAGAACAAAGTCTTTACGTGAGTTGCAGAAAATATTTTTCTTTGATGAGGTCTGTAGACGATCGACACAACAGTACATGGTCATTTATCACCAATATGGAATAATGACAAGGAAGTCTATTACAAACAGAAATCCCTCCAGTCGGCGCATGGAAAAGAAAACGCCGACGCCAAGCATTTGGATGCAAGTATTAGGATATAATCAATGAATACGAGAGTTCTTAACCTTCCCCATTATTTATTCTGCAGTTCTAGACGGAAAGATAATGAAAAAATCCCAGAATTATCTGGCTTTAAACACATGGGGTCAATAAAATGTCCAGTAATTGTAGAGATGAAAAACCTTAACAAATGGTCGGCTTGACCCTTACTGTCAGCATAGACGAATTGACAGTTAATAAACCCTGACATTGGATATCAAGATGTACTCATGAGATATGTTGACTTTATAAATATTGGAATTGAGATGAAATGGCCAATGAGATTAATACATGTTCTTTTCAGGACAAAGGAAAGTTCATTCCTTTTAAGGAAATTGCAGACAAATCCTCATTCCATGAATAATATCTGCATCACTAAGAGTTGTAAGCCAAGGCTACAATACAACCACAAAAAGTACTTCCAAGTACCTCTAAAGATGGAAAAAATAATATTTGAAAAAAAGTTTGGCTCATAACGAACTACCGCAAACATTTTTTAAACAGTTTTTCCCTCCGCAAATGACCAAGGATTATCTACACATACCATGTATATTGAAACAGGACCAATTGTCATTTATTCACATAAATTTTACATTGTAAAACGCTTTATCAAAACTAATTCATAATAAGAGGTACTAGGTCCAAAGGGAATGTTTCAATGTGGTTCTGTCATTATTTCAACAGAATCCAATACCAGCGAAATTTGAATTTACTACAGACTCCATGTTAGAACTACTTTACTTCCTTATGATGTCCGAGGTATATTTGCGTAGAAAATCGCCGAGGGATTCCAAATGATGACAGTTGTACAAATACAGTTTAGTCTGTCTTAATGCCTAGTCAACAGTTTTGTTGGAATCGATGATATGATATTACGTCTAGTAAACTACTCTTGACCAATTATCTCCAGAAAAATCACGTGATATACTTGTCATGTAAGAAAAGCTTTGTCATAAAAATGTCTGCTGTTATGTAGTTATACGGACCATTGATATAACAAACGTCTGGACATTTAGGTAATCGTAAAACCACGGTCGATTCCGTCAACAAACGATCTTAATGCGCAGTCAACGTTAAAATGTGGCCAGTTTGCACAATTTGTCAAGATATCAGAAAGTTGCCCATTCATGGTAAGAGTCAGTTTTGTGCGGAGCCCCTAAAGCGACATTTTGAAATACTGTTATTTTCATAATTATTTCCTTTATCTATATCACTTCGGTTTATTTTCGAAATAATTACATGTACATGTGTATCTCGTATTTTCGAAATATAATTTCGGTTTTTTTTCCGAAATATTAAAAACGAAATAATTTTACGTTTAAACGAAATAATTGTGACTGAAAAGGTAATTTCAAAATGTCACTTTAGGACTCCGTAAGTTTCAAATCATGAGTCCCATTTTATTTACTTCCAAAATAACTTTGTTTCACTGTTTTTTTTCTTAAGATGTACACGAACATAGTTTATTTCATTTACAATTAATGTAAAGAAAACCCGGGTCGATAGCGCAGTTGGTAGCGCGCCGGGATTTGGATACTCGTGCCCGAGGGGGTGCGGGTTCGAATCCCACCCGGGGAGGTTATACCCTTCCATGAAAATTTGACAATAATGTCGATTTTCCTCCGTTGATTAGATAATATGGAGAAGTTTCCGGCCTTGTGGAAGGGTAGGTGAGTACTGGTTATAGACAATGGTCCAGGAAAGCTAGGTTAGGTGCGCTGGACGCCGTGAAATGACCTAACTTGTGTTGATACGGCGTTAAATCCAATAAATAAATAAATAAATGTAAAGAACTACATTGCGAAAATCCTAGTTGTTCCGAATGGTAAAATAAGAAGGAACTATGTCGCTTAATTTAGAAATTTGGCGTTAAAATAATGTAAAATAGTATACAACATACTGTGTAGCCCTTGTTTCCAGATGTGATTTATGACTTGCATAATTAAGGGTACGTAAGGTCAACTATTAAAAGAAAGAATAAAAACATTCCTTTCTTCCATGCATGACCGGTCGGGGAATTTCTGCTACAAAATCCCGTGAAAGATTAAAATCACTGGCACCAGAGTCCTCACACTCATTAAATACGCACACATATAACTAAACACTTTTAAAAATTGGTCCCGTATACATTACCGTGTACGAGTTAAAACTATACTTTCATTATATAATGTATATATATTATAATATAAGGTAGTGTGCATGTATGTATGCACAGGGAACTATATATAAGGATGTACGGATTATTAAGGTCATGGGTTAGGATTAAGGCAACAGACTTGTCATTTTATGAGCAAGATTAGATATTTAAGAGAATAGTAGCCGAGAACTTATCCATCGCAGGATCCATGGTTATGTGAATTGTCCGCCAATAAAAATCTTACAAATGAAAACCTAATTAAAAGTGATACATACAATTACAAAATTAGATGAAAAACAACCCAATACTTCCATACTTCTATATTTCATCAATATCTGTGATCGTGACAAAAGTTGCCACGCAATATTATCAATTAATTTCACGTGACCCTAGAACGCCTAGCGGAGTTTTAAAAACAATTTAAAACTGAAACGTTTAATCAATAAAATATCAAAACGTGGCAATTGTCTTCAATTTTGCGAAGCTAGAAAATTGAAATCGATACTTCATTGCTACCATTTTACAATGCATTCAAATGTGATCTTTTGAACCTCGGGCAAAATCATTAAATTACTTGAATCTAGTATCAATTCCTCTGAGACACGTCAGTCAAATATTTAACTGTTATAATTATGCTAATAATCTATGGGTGTTTTCTTCCGTTACACACATTTGTATTCGTCAGTGATTTTTACCATGCCTCTAAAAGTCGACTATACGAGAGGTTCATTCTTAGCTTCTGATGGCTATCAAAAGCGATACGATCCAAAATCGATATTATTTTTCTGGCACAAATACGGTAAACTAACTATACGCGACAGATGCCCACGGACGGACTACTTTTTCTTTGTTATCCTTGAGCGCGTCTCATGACTTGTAGAGTCACGTGTGTCGTTAGTCACTATACAAGTTAATGACTCTTGTAGTACTAAGTTAGTTGAAATAAAAAACACATTCATTACTATAACATTAACAATGGGTCGTACTGACAGATCGGGGCTTGAGGCTAAACATTTGGATGCTGTTTACGATCAATATGTAAGATCAAGAAGCAAACATAACAGACAATACAATTAATGCATCTAATGAAAATAGTCATCGACAAATAAGAATACCCGGTAGGTTTTGTTTGCTCAACGATATTCGTTAGCAAAACTATTGTTTTGTGTCAAGTATTTCGATGTTTTGTAGTTGACACAAACTATAATATTGATTTAGGTTAGTGAGTGGAATCACCCCGGGTGCAAAATAATGGTTCAACTTGATGTCTATATATGTATATTGTAATATTAATGTCATCAAAGCCAATAGTAGCAACTAATTGGATTTTTGGTCTCATTGTACATAGTACATATTTATTTTCACTATTTACAATTAATTAACTTGAAACATATAATGTATCATTATTAGGCATGACATCATACTCAATAAACAATATCCATATATGTATTATAAATAAAATGTCAAAGGGGTCTGTCTACAAGTTTTTTACAACGTAATACAAACGGACATCCGTATTTAGGTACACTTTTGTATTAATAAGCCTTCTTCTCAAGTAATTTTATCATCAAAATTATCCATTATATACCGTAAAATAGTTGCTAGTAGACACCATTCTTGTATTCAGAGGCTGTCTAGAGTCTTAATCTAGCTCTGGGTACGAGAATGTTTTAGACAAGAACTCACAAACATACTACAAACTAGAGTTGGGTCGATCTATGCCGCTAAGTATAAATACATTGGCTAGGCCAAGAATGATCAAATTCCTGAAATGTCTAACTTTAACCATTGCTGCAGATTTTACAAAGAAAAAGAATCTTTCCTAAGGTACTTAAACCCCGAAACTTCAGGATAAGTTCTGAAAACTTCTATCCATGGAATAAAATACTGGGGTTCGAACCGAGGACGACTTGATCCCTAATCGCGCGTCATACCACTGGCCTTCTGCTCGTACAAATCGAGGGTTGCCCGCAAGACTGCAGTAGATCTAACTCGCACTTGTATGCAATACACTAACTACAGTCTTGCGGGCAACCTTCGATTTATGAACAAACTATTTTATTTTACCAAGTTGACTGTAAATGTGACTATTATCATCGGTCCATGTACCGCCTATTTGAATGTATAATATCGTCTGCTAAGAAACATGAAGATATTCTAGAGAAAACCAGTATTTTCTTATAAAAGTTCCATCGTTCAATGTATTCTGCTTACATGTCAACGAATTCCATAAACGGATAACCTAAATGCATTACAGAAGAGCTTCGCCTAACAAAAATGGCGGTCATAAATTCAAATTAGAGGTCACGTGACGTCCAAATCAGAAATATAGAAAAATTGAAGTAGTCTCTTTCATTAACCATCGAGTATTCATCCGAGCAAATCTTATAATTGTCTCATAATTTGATATTAGTCACAGGAGTTTGAAATTTTCGCTAAATATGAAAACAATTCCAATGATTGTTCATCCATGAATTGTGCGATTTCAAGCTCCTATGAATTGGTGGAAACAGTGATCGTGATTGAAAACTGGTGAAATTGACGTTGGTTTTTTTTTGCTTCCAGATGAATTATTGGATTTCTGAACCAGCTTTACTGGTGACATTTTCAAGGTTTTTTTGATTTTCATGAAATTTCTAATTACTTCGAAGATTTTTTTCTCATTAACATTGACAAAGTTAATTAAACATTTAATCATTTTTTTTTTGCACTTCACAAATGTATAAAGGTCACTGGAAGCTTTTGATATACAATATAGAAACAGTTCTTGATATTAGCAATTGATACCAATTTACCTGATATAAGGACTGCTTGTAAGTAAATCCCACACAGTTCTTGTATGCCCGAATATTTGAAACCACCATATAAACAAACAATGAAATTTCTCTTTGACGAACAATGCTAGGGCTATCATAGTCACTGTGTATAAAAGCTATCATAAAAGGATAGCTGAAATTTTAGTTCTATACGAACAAATGAGGCCCTAAGTTAGGTAGCAGATCAGACTGAGTGTTGATAAAATTCTAACACAATTATTTGGATGCGTACGTTTTGGAAAATTGTCGTTTTTGCAAGAAGTCTCTTCATCAACAATTTAAAATATTCTCATAAAAGCCAGTTTGATTAAAATTAACCATTAACAAGTAACATTATATCTGATACTGAAGCACATACCTTGGGTTTCAACCCGATACCTTCTTTACTGGCAATAATATCAAGTATTTTAACAAGTTGCCCATTACGTACTATATAAGGGAGGTAATTGTTCTGGGTATCATGAATGTTTAAATATGTCTTTAAGACTTGTCTTTCTTGTATTGATAAGAATGAATTAATACAACTTTTTAACATCAAACAGCAGCTCTTTCTTATTACTAGGCCAATATTACTCAAGTTTGTGAACAATATAATTATTTTGCAAGTCTGTCATACAACATAATGTCACAAAGTAAACATAGCACATTCTTATCCATGGTCAAGTTTACTTAAGTAAATAATGTAAATATAAGCACTACATTCAAGGTTGATAGAATTAGAAGCTAATGTCAAATGTACATTCAATAGAAAATTTAGAGTGCAGTTTATAGTTTGCTTACATGTTCAGCAGACTATACAGTTTTGTATGATAACAATTATCATTGAAATTACCTTCAGGCATGTGATCCCACACAATGCTCATATATCCCAGGGTGGAGTGGAACAACTGTCTTGCTAAAAGGTAATTAGCAGTGTCTAGTGGGGTTCAAATTGGGAACTCTTGGTCCCTAAGCTTAAATCCTATCAATAGACTGCTGTTCCCACAAATAAATTCATGTTTTCACTGTAGTACAAATATCAAGGATCTAACTGATATCATAAAACAAAAAAGAAAGGTACAGGGTATTCATAAATTCATAGGAATAAATTTGTTTACATTTCAGCAAGTAAGTATGTTCTTGGAAATATGTTTTTTGAGCTTACTAGATCAATAACAAGAGAAGCCCATGGATATATAGTGAGCACAACTATAGGAAGTGTTCATGACGTCAAACGCAATTAGTTGGAATACAAGCATTTGGGTGTAAAACATCAAAGATTTTTAAGAGCCACAATTCAGTCAAAATTCATGCTAGAATTATTGAACTTTTTATTTGACGGCAATGATAACCCTGTAGACATGTGCGGAGTTTCAATTGAATCCCTTTAGTAGAGTTTTAAAGAACCTAAAGCCTTAACCATAAGGTGATACAGGCAAAACTCTGACCAACAGCCAAATAGCATAGCCCCTCTATTCTCTTTGAAGTTTACTAAAACCGATCTTGACAACCCGGCATCTTTTTCAATAGACTATATAAACAAAAAATAAAAACACCAACAACTGTAGATGTATATTAATATCTTTATTTGGTTATATATTCATTTATCAATGGAATGTTGAAATGATTAAATGGTACAGTTACGAAGTGTATAAAAATATTATAAAAAACACCAGTAACCTAAAATAGTGTCTGATATAGCTTGATCATATTGACCCGAGACAAAAACATACAATTTTAATACCAGTTTCCTTCATAATTATAATTCAGTTTGCCACACTCGTTTGAGAGTTCAAGATATAAGTGTGGTTTAAAGTCTGCTACCATACATGTTCAGACCACTATAAAATTTTGTATGATAACCCCCGATCATTTAAGTTAACTGGACCATGTGATGTTTTAAGTTTCAGGCCAATATGATCAAGCAATTTTGTACTCTTATTATATATACAATATATAAAAATCTATGTTATACTTCTGACTACTAATAATTAAGACTGTTGACGTATCCCTGGACGAAAGTAAAAAAAAAATGGACAACCTGAATTTCCTTATTTTTCTTGATACAGGTGTAGAAACCTTTCTCTGGCCCCGAAACCTTGAAATTTCAGAGCAGCAAAATTTCAGAAACCATACAATTATTAAGCAATACGATGAATTTATGATTATTTACGACTAAAATTATAATAATATCCTTGATGAAATGGGCCACATATGCAGTAATGAAAAACTCACCAAGGCATATTGATTAACAAAAAATGGAACCAGATATGTATATCCAAATATGTTTGAAAATTAGTATAAACTATTGAATACATGAGCTAAACTAAAGTATGAGAGCAACAAACCATGATCAAGTTATGTTTAAACCATTTCGTTGGTTGTAACATATTTTTTAGTAGACTCATCACAAACTTTCATTGGCACAGGACATTTAGTTTACAAAATTGAATGTTTTATTTCTTTATGCCTCCTAGGAATAATCCTTAACAAATTGACTACTTATAAAGAAGCATTTTATATACAGTGTTTTAATTTCATTCAACAGTTAAACCTTTCATTTGTGTCAAAAAAGTGTTATAAGTTTTAAAGAAATAAAAAAATCATAGAAACCTTTTTACATAGCTTACAGAAACTACATGAAAGGTATTAGTACTTGATTTCTGTGAATTATTTTATGTAGAATCAATTCTGAACTTGTATATAAGAAAGGTTAAAGATTATAACAAACAGTAAAAAAATATATACATTTAAAATTTACAAATAATGAACTGAACACTCTCCTGCGTGTATATGTAATCATTCATATAAAAAACATGATATACAAATTTTACATAGTGATAAAATATAAAATGTGTCAATGGTATATACAATGAAAGATAAAGAAAAACAAGTCACAGAATACAACATATATGTATAAGTATTTCCATCTGTACTGCAGAAGTGATCTTCATTGGTTATATAGAATTGTTAATGTATTTAAGTTTGCACTCATCCACTGCCTGGAACGAGTGAAAGCAACGTTGGGCTAGTGAAATTTCTTATAGTTGGGCTAATAGAGTTATTCACCAATTCTATAAGACATAGTGAATCAGACTGGTGTTAATGAAAGTTTAAAGAGATGATTTTCACTCATTTTTTTTGGTTTGCACTATGTGATCTGTACATTAATTATATATTGAGGATCACTTGTAATTATTATAATTATAATTAATGCATCAAGTAAAACATTTCATTCAACATAGTACATGAAAATTTTGTACAAAATGTAAATGTTTTGTTATAATGCTATTTGCATAACAAAGCATTACTTGTACAAGCAGTACAGAAGAGCTAGGAACTGGAAAGGTCTATAGCCTATCTATATAGATAGTGTATATATATTGATAATAAACTAATGTATTGCAAGCAATACATAGCTTACCAAAACAAAACTTTACATTTGTCAATTATATAACAAAACCAGTTTTTACAAGAAAATATACATTTTCACACAAGAGGGTGACTAGGTTTTACATTCTAAAATCCCTAAAATAGCTGAGCAAGCCATTTAAACAAGCCATGGACAATGGGTGTTGCTTGAGCAAGCTAGTTATACAACTAATAAGTGTTGCTAGCCATTTAGATCTGCTATTATTTCACACAAAAGCTGTTACAATGATTTTTAAAAAAAAATGACACAAAATAATGCAAGTTTAATGAAATAATTGTTAAAATTCCACAGAATGTAAGTTTCCTACTGACAGCAGGTATATACAACCCTTATTATAACATTATTGAGTAAAGCATGGCCTAAAAACCTAAAAAGAATTTCTTTTAAGTATCACATAAAAGCATATACAACAATAAAAATATTAGACTTTCTTCAGTAATTAGTTTTAATCATAACCAATGAAAACAATTAAAGATATATATGTTTATATGGTAGCAGTGACAAAAGTGTTACATGATTCATTAGCACTTACTACAAGATATAATACTAACATTACATGACGGCAAGTAATTATAACAACAAAATTGGTTATAAAAATGTAAGACTTTCTAAGAATTGATAAGCAATATTTTACATAAGAACATATTTCTAATAGTAATAAGAACGTCTAGCAAGATAATTATTGCAAGTTGATGATAAATGCCACGTTTCTCATTCTTATAGATAAGAGGTGAAAAAGGCTTGATGTGATAATCATTAATTAGTTGAATGTGCACAATAAAATATCATGTAATGAAAAACAAAAATCTATCAAATTACAAGATTTAAAAGGAAATTTCTCTTACGCACAAAAGCCCTTGATTTTTATAATTCACTTCTTAGATTAAATTCACAACTATGGTGCTACATTTGTATGCAGGTCACAACCTAATTGAAGTGTACCATAGAGTAAAAATAGGGCTATACATTATTTTTTTAATTATGCTGCCCCCTTGGACAATCAGTACATGTTTTACAAGTCCAAACCAAATGTTTAATAGCAGAAATAAGTTGCCCAAACCCAAATTTAGGTCATCAAGGGCAATAAGACAACCTTTAATGCCGAGCTCCATATAAACAAGTATGCTTGAAGTGAATTCATGAATAAAAAATTTACATTTGTAAGATATTCTAAGGACACTTCCATTTCTCAACACAAAAACTTTCTATATACAATTTCTCATTTAATGAAAAAAACAGTGATTGACCATTCAAAGAATAGAATTAAGTCTGTGTAAATTGTACAAAGAAATATATGGCTACAAAAGTCAATATACACAATGTATAAAAAAGAAGCACTGTCTAGTTTGTTAATAATTAAACTTGAGATAGTAATGTAACACCTGAGCTATTATAAGCACAAGTACTATTATCATAGAAATAATTCCTCCCATGGCTACACCTTTAGCATATGATCCGTACTTTGAAGCCATAATATAATTCTTCTTCTTGAAAAAATCCTTTGACATTTCTGAAATATAGAAATACAACACATGTATAGCAATTACATAAAATATTAATTAAGCAATTTTATACAAAACATGAAGTTGTAAGTTCATTTATAAAAAGACTACTAACAATATACATATATATATAGTCTATATAGCTGTAAGTAGCATACTTTTTATGATGAACTTTTAGTCTACATACAGAGTAAACATGTATGCATTTAATAATTCATTTCATTTTTATGCAATCGTGCTTTATTAATTGGCATTAATTTCAATTTGGAGTCCATTCCAGATCAACTACATTTTAAGCGGTTGAAAAAGATACCTAGTTGTTTTTATTAACAACTGACCAAGACTTTTTAAGTTAATCAGAATCAAGTTTCAATATGATCATCCACATTTTAAGTGGTTTAAAAAGACACCTAGTTGTTTTAATATTAAACAACAGGACACAGGGGAGAATCCAGGATTTTTTTCTAGGGGTGTCCGAACATTTCTAGGGGGGTCCAAACTTTCGAAACCACATTATACACATTTTGCAGATTAATGCAACATATTAGTAATACAACCTACATAACCATTAAATCTATGTTAAGCACCCGGAAAAATTGCTTCATGCTACTTGAAAATGACTTACAGTCAAGAAAACACTAATGGACATGTACATTTGGGAAATTCTAGGGGGGGCCGGATCCCCCTGCCCCTCCGCTAGATCCGCCTATGAGGATAAGACTTTTAAGTTATTCAGAATCAAGTTTCAATATGGCATTTTACTAACGTTTATTGACGAACATCTTGCAATGATTAAATAGAACAATTCCAAAATATGTCATTGGACTAGATTTAATTATATACAGTTAAAGCAGGATCACTTTATTGGGAAGTGCTGACATTCATAGGGATTGCGAGTCCCTACTGCCTAGTACTGGGGCCTTCATTCAGTGCATACAACACAATTATGCTAGTTTCCAGTGACTTTCCATCACATCCCCTTTAAATTATTTAACTTAAAATCAATACATACCTGCCAGTAAAATTGCAACAATACCAAATATTGGGTTAATAAACAGTGAACAGAAAGCAAAGCCCCAATTATCCTGTGGACGTCTAAGTTCATTAGGGGCTTCAGATGTGACTGGAAGAACAAAGAATGAAGCCTGTGATGGAGTGTATGTTGACAGATAACTCTTGTAACTGGGTGTTATACTGACTTGAGAGGAATAATGTGATGGCCATGGATGCATCTCAAATGCAGACTGGGAGTCAATCTCACTCCCATCCAGCTGGGATTTACTGTCATAGTACTGCATAGTTGAAGTTTACACTGAAATATAGAAAATTGAATACATCAAATTAAATAACATGATATAATAATAGCAATTGAACATGATACAAGAATTTATACATTTCTTACAGAACTTTAATTTTATGAACAATTTTCATATGCAACTCATGTTTTAGGCATCCAAAATGCACAAAAAATACATTTTTAATGATTATAAGAACAAGCATGACATAGAAAATGTCATTGCTTAGACCCTTTATAACAAGTTTTTATCAAGTATGATTCCATGAGAGCTAAAAAATGTTACTACAATAGGATCTAATTTATAGTCACGATATATAATGTCACGATACACCAGAAGCTTACTGCGATATATTGCAATACACTAGCACCTTATTGCGATACATACCACGATATATTGTGGGTTTATAGATTTGTTGTGTCTCTGCTGTATTCAACAGAAACATTGCTAATCATACATGCAACTACTTGAATCTAGTTTCACTAAGTCTACACGGTCATTTAGGACTGTGACATATCATATGTTTTGCATATAAAAAAGATGCTTAGTTGGAAGAAACGATCATCCTGCATAACATCTTAGCAATCAAGCTCCTGGACACCATGCTTGTTTCACAACTTCCTGTCCCAAAGTATTCGGTTTAAGAACATATATACAGGGCCGTCGCCAGCTTTTGAAAAGTGGTCCGGCCATTGATCGTGGGGGAGGAGAGTACCCCTCTCGTAAGGGGGGTCCAGGGGACCGCCCCCGGGAAAAAAATTGAAATTCTTCTGCCCCTAGATGGGATTTTATTGCATCTGGAGACGATTATTTTTTATTTTGAATGTTAGCAATTCAGGAAAAATACAACTATTTTGACCCCTCAGTTAGCCTCATCAGGCGGTGGCACCAAACCTATGCGACGACTGAAAACTTCTTTTAACTGGATTTTTCTGACAAAATGTTTACGCTGAGGAAACTTAAAAGCCTTAAGCTGAATTGGTAACGGAGGTATATCCATGATTATGACAACGTAAAATTTCAAAATTAAGAATGAGCAGTTCCGACCTTTCCAGCATATTTATTATTACAGTGTCTGTCGGAATGTTGTTTGATAATATACACATAAAGAAAACAAGAAATGTCTTTAAAAAAGACAAACGGCGTCGATTTAAAAACAAGAGGGCCCAAAGGGCCCTGGGTGCTCACCTGAGGAAAAGGTCAAAGGTCACAGAAGAGCCATTTACAGAGGACCACTAATGTTAAAACCTATTTTTTGACCCAGTGACCTACTTATCCAACCAATCAGACCTATTTGAACAATTTTGGTAGGAAACCACCCACGGACCATTCCTGTTGAGTTTGGGCAAATTATCATAAGCGGTTCAAGAGAAGATGTTGTTTGAACTTTTCCTTATATAATTCAATGTAATATTGTGATTCATGGGGTGGGGTCAATTTTGACCCAGGGGCATAATTTGAACAACTGTGATGGAGGACCTCTAGATGATGTTATATACCAAATATGAAAGCTCTAGGCCTTGTAGTTTCAGACAAGAAGATTTTTGATAATTGCATTGTGAAAACCTATTTTTTGATTCCGTGACCTCCGTTAGTATTTGCTCATACAAGTTGTGACCACGCATCATCACTTCATCAACAACATTTGCAGACCAGTTTCGCAGACTTGGCACATGATTGCCTACCGTAAACAATATAACAGCCAATGCAATTGCCGTACACTGATAACCTGCAGCTTGTGAGCATATCGGACCTTAGTATCGACCGTTAATAATCCTTACCATTGTTTTGATCTCCGTTGCCCGTTCAATGTTGTTTAGAGTCAGCTACCTATGCTCGGTCACCCCTAGCAAATTTCGATTAATTAAAAAGGGGACCTCGCGTATTGTTTCTAATTTAGTCATACCTGTCAAACGCTCGCGGAAAACCCCAAATCATGATCATCTAGACGCTTATCTGTTTATGCAGACGATAGATACGAGCGCACCTGCTGTTTTCCGCTAGAAAATCCTAGAGGCTAGAAAATCGAATTTGGACAGCCTTGTCTTTTTCACTTATAATTATTATAATAATTCAAGAAGTATTATGATTTATTTAAATTTATAATATTTATACAATAATCTATCAATTGTAAATAAAAATCTCACATATTTATGTATATTCTAAGTAAAACAAGGTGACCGAGCACCGGTCCGAAATTTTCCAAAAATACCGTGTTTTACATATTACACTCCGCCGATTTTATCCAATAATCGGGATCGTCAGACGCTTGTTTTTCTGTAAACGGAAGTAGGTCAACATGTAGACGATAATGCGTAATGAATTTGACATGAATTGACAGAATACCGTTAACCCGCTTCGATTTTGATATAAATGTGACCGAACAAAAATTATGAATTTATTCTTAAAAGTTACGTACCAATAACTCTGCGGCTTAATAAATATATGTGGAGCTGTGACTCTCAAAGTGTAAACCCCGGAAACTGGACGTAGTGAGGCTAACTTAATAATTATTGGGTAATATGTCAGACTTTTTACTAGAAACTGGTTCACATCTGGAGACGTAATTCATTTTACCCATAAAATATTGTGTTTGACACGTAACTTTTTATGGTTACAATATAAAAAAAAACACTTTGGAAAGCAATAGAAGTCTACCAAAAAAAATAATCTACGAACGAAGCAAAATTTCGTAAAACACTGCATTACAATAGTGTGGCCTTTATTTTTTCGCGCGTGTCAGGGCCATCCAATCGAAGAGGGGATTTTCTCTGTTTCCCTCGTACGTCATTTTCAGTGCTTATAAAATCATCCAATAGAACGGCGGATTTCCGAAATTCCCAGACATACGTCATTATACAGAAATGTAGATCAAAATCCAGCTTAGACAGCTACGCCGAAAAATACCAAACTATTGTTTTCCAAAATATATACTTAACATGAATACCGCTCTGTTAATTCTTTAATTCTTTAATTTGATTTGTTTGTAATTATTTTTAATTAGTACATTCATTGTATCATCAAAAAAATATTCACTTGAGCCTAATTTCAATTTATTACGCCAAGAAAAAACACCATTGTTAAATATATTAACGTTTGGTGAATTAAAGAAGCGGGTAGATAATCTTAGGTAATTATCATCTTTATAGACAGAAGTGTCACCGAAATTATAATCATGCCCTCGAGTGTGTGCACAATTGATCGGCAGTTGTTATCGATACTTGATTTCGCATGTCAAAAAAATAATCCTTTTAAACAGATAAGACATTTTCAACAATTAAAGGCGAAAACTGAAAAAAAGGTAATTTGTGTGAAACATCGGCCAAAAAAGTGGTCCGGCCATGGCCGGACCGGCCGGACCGTTGCCGACGCCCTTGATATTCAACAAGTTCTGTAAAACCAATCGAACACGCCCAAGTCAGTTTAATTCTTAAAAATTAAGCTTAGATTGAATGAAATGGAAAAATTGATGTTAAGCTTCTTTTATTTCGTGAAGAGAGGATTTTTTCAATGAAATAAAAAATATCGCGAAATATCTGTACCTTAAATTCATACCGCGATACGCATTGCTGTAGCTGCGTTTTGTAATATACCAGAATATCGTGACAGCCCTATTAATATAATAAATTAAGTTAACAATTACTTAGTATTTACAAGATCAGTCAGGATGGTTAACAGATTTACAGTAAAGTAATTGTTGAGCACTTTCAGAGATTCAGACGATTCCAATGAATTAATACATTCATCCTGCTAAAGTTGAAATACAACAAAAGAAGTTGTACATTTATGACTATTGTACCACCACTGATTTCTATGCATTTCTATTAGTATGCATTTAAATCCTCGGTTTTTCAACATGTCAACAGATTTTCTCATTTAGTAACCAGTTAGGTCATAATATTTCACAAAATGAGTCAAACGACAAACTGATCTAAATGGGTCCGAAACGTCCAGGGTCCGAATTATCAAGTTTCAATAGTTGTACAGTCGCACAGGTGAAACTTTCAGTACATCCAGGAGCCATAAAAGTAAATTCAACTAATAATATGTATTTAACAATAAATTTATCAAAAATCAAGCGATACGTTTATGAGAACGAGTTGGTTTCCTAATCAGATCATCACAGGTAAGAACGCTAGAAATGGCGGAAGTGAACTTCAAACATCGTAATTTACCTGTAAAGACTTACCTGAGTGTACGTGAATAAAATATCTACTGTCGTGACATCAATTAATGAATCTTTTTACAAAAATAATAGAAACTGTAACAGTCAATTTATTACATAACTTTAAAACTTTACGTTGGATCGTTCAAATTTGTCAACATGTTCGCCATTAATTGTTTGTGTACTGCGCATGCGCCCAGGTGAAAAATATTTGGACAGGTGAGTCAGTGGCTTCCTGATATGAGTTATCTCCCGTGTCATTATGCAAACAAATGAACAGTATATGACCGACTGCACGAATCCTATAAATACATTATTCAATTGGAAATATAAAGATATTTTGTGTAAAAAATAGTTCTTTCACAAACAGTACTGCTTGCTAACAGCGGAAACTTTTATACAGTTTCTCAGTGACATATAGATTGCGTGATTATCTGTGCCGTTGATGTATGTAGAAGATCTTCAAGATCTACGTCTTTCAATATAAATAATGGGCCATATACTACCGAGCATGAAATCTTTGGAATCAACACAGTGACCGGGTTTGACAAAATAAAGCAAATAATCAGAGTCAAATTGATAAAATTTTAATCATGACTGACGCTGCCACATGTGTACAGAGTTAGACTCAGAGGCGTTGTCAATGGGGGTACACTGGTGGGATATCCCCCTCTTGGTTAGCAATGTGAAACTACGTGTGTATGATGCAAATTTCAGGGTTCTGGGGCTCATTCTCGTACCCAGAGGTTTGAGTACGAGAATGACTATCCACAATTTATCTTTTGGTTTTTAGATGAACGTACAATATCAACGAAGATAAATAATTTCAGGGCTTAGTATTTTTTTAAAAATTTAAATGTCATTGTATGAATCAAAAATGTTTCCACTCATACAATTAATAAATAAGAAAGTATAAGCGAGCAACTGTTGAGAAATCAATGGTATTCCAAACTTTGGAATTAGGGGCGTCAGTGAAGCAAATAGCAATATAGTCTAAGAAGTAAAGCAAAACAATTCCATCATTTACAGGGTATGAAGTCATGTTCTGCCATCACACAACTATATTATTAACAACTTAATTCCGTTGTTATATAGTAACGTAACTAGTTAACCACTAAATACTGATCGAAAATTGCTAACTGGTCAGTGGTTATCTTGTTAATTAACGTGTTAGTTATGTGGTTATTTGATTTCAGAGATATGCTATTATAACAAGGGAATCCAGAATAATTATATGTATGCTTCATTTTGTACTATTAAAATAGATCTTGATTTTGCAATAGCGTAGCGTATATTTGTTTAACGGCCATAACTCTTGATTGAGAACATAAAAAGGAATTGCCTCCCTTTATATAGAGCTATAAATAGAATAATATTCACAGCTAATCAACTTCATCGTTTCAACGACGTCGAACCAATGACAATGGATATAACATGACGCCGGATGAAATGACGACGTTACTAGGGAACGCTACTCATTCATTTCCGGTTTTTCGACACGCTCAAAAAGGTACGTATCGCATGCTCGTAAAAATTCCCGTACTTAACTTTTTTTTAATCATTAGGTTTGAATTTCTCAATTCAGAATGCCAATGTCTGTTTTGTCCGTTGAATCTGGTGTAGATTTAATTAAGAGGTTTTGCTTAGCTTAGCTAAGTTATAGCATGTAATTTTATCATTAGCACCTGAAATATGCTTATTATAGGGAGAAAAAAGAAACCAGTCGTTAAATGACCAAGGATAATAACCATTCAGTCGAGAAACGCGCAATTGAAATGATTGAACCAATGGCGTATAGCTATAACATTTAACTACTTTTATCAACGAAAACGTTAGTAAAAAGATACATGTATGTTTCGATTGTTGCTGCAGAAATAGTAACATTGCACGATAAGTATACTTTGAAGAAATTTTAGAACAAATGTAAAATTATTCTTGTTTCATATTTCAGCTAATATACATAGACACACAGTTTGCATTAAATACAAGCATATGAATTCGAAAGGTAATTATTATATGTACATTGTATTGTCCCTTTAAAAATACTGTTTTAATGTTCCACGCAGAGGATCATCAATGGTATACATAGTCTTTAATATTTTGTTTGGTTGATTGTTCGCTCCTTTTTAACATTTAGTTTTTAGGCGCACAATTCACACCAAATCATAGATTTAGTTATATAATTCATCATACTGCACTGAACTTATTTTTTTCGTCATACGTACATGTCGAGGGCAATTTGTAATTAAGCCATATTTTCACGTGTATTCAAGTTTTTTAAAAGTTACTTTTAATTAAAAAATGATACTATTTCTATTAATTACTGCTAGGACTTATTGTGCAGACAAATACAAACTTTCTAATACCAAAGCAATAATTCGTTTGATGCGCAAATTAAGTCACACCTGGTGATACACTCTTGATTTTATTACTACGCACACCAAAACTCATGCCTATATTTTATAATTCGCAAAACACATGCATCTGTACGAAAGCCGAATGGTGTCACATAAAAATAAAAAATAAAATTATGCTATCTCGTAATAACGAGATAATTAACTCGTAATAACGAGATAACTAACTCGTAATTACGAGATAATTAACTCGTAATAACGACTTAACTAACTCGTAATAACGACATAATTAACTCGTAATAACGACATAATTAACTCGTAATAACGAGATAATTAACTCGTTATAACGAGATAATTAATTCGTAATAACGACTTAATTAACTCGTAATTACGAGATAACTAACTCGTAATAACGACATAATTAACTCGTAATAACGACATAATTAACTCGTAATAACGAGATAATTAACTCGTAATAACGACTTAATTAACTCGTAATAACGAGATAACTAACTCGTTATTACGACATAATTAACTCGTAATTACGAGATAATTTAATCGTATTAACGACATAATTAACTCGTAATAACGAGATAATTAACTCGTAAAAACGAGATAACTAACTCGTAATAACGAGATAAATAACTCGTTATTACGACATAAATATCTCGTAATAACGAGATAACTAACTCGTATTAACGACATAATTAACTCGTAATAACGAGATAATTAACTCGTTATTACGACATAATTATTTCGTAATTACGAGATAACTAACTCGTTATTACGACATAATTAACTCGTAATAACGACATAACTAACTCGTAATTACGAGATAACTAACTCGTAATAACGACATAAATATCTCGTAATAACGACATAATTAACTCGTAATAACGAGAAAATTAACTACTTATAAAAAGGACGTTGTTTGTTCCATTTATGTATTGAAGAAAGTTCTTGTGACATGGGTTTGTTGACAGAAGAATAGGACCTTTTAAGATGAATGCAGAAAAATTTTATGATTTTGTTCAAGAATTATCAGCAGATGGTCATAAAAAACTTAAGGAAGAGAAGGTAAATAAATTAGAATTTCTTGACATTGTCGGATCTTTGGATGTTTTGAAGGGGTTTAGATAGTGTGCAACGAAAATATAATTCATCTATCGTGATCTGTAAATGATGTTATTATGAGACAAAGATTTTTTTATTGTAAGTCTGTCGAAATAATGTTTTTCCCGCCTTTAATAAAGTGCCTGTGTACCTGCCATGTATAATATACAATTATTGTCCGTAATGAAAAATATTTTCATTCTTGATAGAAAATCCGGTGGGAGGGATAAAAAGCTGTTCTGATTATAACATTGTCACAATTACATTGTATTTGAACGAAATCCCATAAACTCACTTACTGTTAGTTTGACGCTTAAAAGTTAAATAAACAGTCGACGATCTGCTTATTTGTAAAGCGGGTCCGTCTTTTTAATTATATTTGTAGTAACACAGCATGTATAAAATTTAAATACTGTTTAAATTAATTGAATAATCGATTAATTCAGTGTCAGGGCCTCATATTTAACTATAATTTTGTATCTACTGTTATATGGCTGTTCTAATCATTGCACATACCCATATAACCAAACCCTATTTGGGCTTCGAAATTATCATTGTATGTCTACGGATGGTATGCTATCATGCACGGAATGGAAGAAATATTCTGACTTTTGTGATTGCGGAATGAAAATGTTAGTTATGATCACATACAAAATTTAAGTTGATTCCACTGAACACTTAGATAATACACGTGTTTAGGGGTCCAGGTTTATCGCATACTACCTATACCGCCTTGATCATGAAGGAGAGTCTACTTTCTTGACCTGTAGAAATTAGGGATGGCACTGTCATGCTTATTAGAATACAAAAAAGTGATATCTTTTTTATTTCAATTGCAGATTACGCCAGATCTTGTTCATATGATGAGTGATGTAGAATTATCAAACTACTTACCTGTTCACGGTGATAGATTACGTCTTAGACAATTCTTAAATGACTCTCATTCAGTAATGGATAAAAGGAACAAACTAATGAAAACCCTACACGAGAAAATGGAACAAGCCAGACGTAGAGGCAAAACCGACAAAAACTACTCGTCTTCAGACGAGGAAAGTAACAGCATGAAGCGACAATACGGGAATAAAAATGCCTTAAAAGGCTCAAGATTAATAGAAATTGGCTGGGTGCACAAAACACACCAACGAGTGAAACAGGTCAGAAGTAAGACAGGAGGCGGGACTCGGAAATTTCCAATGGACAAAAACTCTAAAAAAGAAGATATTTTGAGGGAGGCAAAGCTTCTGTTCTTTCCTAATGGGAATTCACCTAAGGGCAAACTATCAGACATGGACTTTGATATTTGGGATTTTTCCCAAAGACAGTTCAATGATGATTTAACCATCAGTCAGATGTATGACAGTACAAAAATGCCAATATTGAGATTTTACTTGGCAACATGGCAAAAAGGAGATACTGTTAATACTGGTGTGGAAGAACCAGAAAATACTGATACATTCGTTGTAGCAGAAGGAATTTCGATCGAAACTTCTACTTTTGTTTCTCCAGACCCTTCCAATTCATTACCTAGAGATATAGTGTCCGCTGCTATAGAAGTGAGTGGTATTGTACCAGATGATACAATCAATCCAAGTGCTCTCGGTATTGATGATGAAGATTTTCTCTCTGACGACAATATACTTCAACATAGAGAAGTAATTGTCACGCTTCATAGAGGTCATGTTTTAAATGAAATGGTCAACTCTTTCAAAGCTATTGACTTAAATAATGATACAGTTAGATTTCAAATGATTATGCCAAATGGTTCAATAGAGATAGCAGAGGACGGTGGTGGTGTAACTAGAGACTCTCTGACAGAATTCTGGGACGAATTTTATGAACAATGTACTTTAGGTACGAGTCAGAAGGTTCCATTCTTAAGACATGATTTTGGTGAGGAGGAATGGAAGGCTGTTGCCAAAATAATATGTTTCGGATGGACAAGCCAAGGGTATTTTCCTTTACAATTATCACTTCCGTTCATGGAACAAAGTATATTTGGATTGTTCTCAACAGATGTGGTAGAGTCATTCTACAAAGTTGTCCCTGATCACGAAAGTAAATGCTTACAAAATGCAATTACAGATTTCAGTAAAGCTGATATTGAAGAACTCTTAGACGTTTTAGATGCCCATGACGTACGCAAATCGCCAAACCAATCTAATATTGCTCGTATTGTGCAAGAAATTGCTCACAAAGAGCTAATACAAACCCCTATGTTTGTAGCTGACTGTTGGGGTGATATATTAAAGAACATTCACATTACTGAAAATCAACTAAATGAACTTTATCAAAATTTAAAACCGTCACCTAGATCTGTAGTTAAACTTTTGAGCTTCCCTGATACCATGACAATAGAAGAAACAAGTGTTAGTCAACATTTGAAGAGGTTTGTTAGGGAACTAGACTCCGATCATCTAAGAAAGTTTTTAAGATTTACCACAGGTTCAGATCTAATGATCACAAAAACAATAAATGTGTCTTTTGTCAATGTTACTGGTTTGGCAAGGCGACCAGTGGCCCATACATGTTCTTGTATGTTAGAGATTTCGAGCAGTTATGAGAGCTATCCTCAGTTTAGGTCTGAATTTATTAGCGTGCTAGAGTCAAATATCTGGATTATGGACATCATATAATGTTCTCTTACTTTTTTTATCTTACAACCATTAATCATGTTTACTTAAAGCAAGCGTCTTAAAACTAATTGGACAATTGATGGCTGTATGATGATTTCAATTGAAATAATGTTTTGACATTGTAGACTTCAATATACTTCATATGGTGGAAAGTAACACCTTTATAACTCTGAATATTTCATTTATATTTTTTATGATTTTTACTTGAATTTGTAAAGGAAATTTTGATAATGACTGTGAACCAAGTAATTATGACATTCTATAAAGAAATTTTATTTCTTATAATATGTCTTTTTTAATATTCACTGTTTTCACATAGTTTATATATGTATGTTACTTCGTAGATTGGTGTTTTATGTAATTTCTTTTTGACCGTGTAAGCAACACTTTGTTATACATGTACTTACTGCTATATGTTTATGTGTGCATGAAATATGCAGAATATGATGTAAGATGCACTGTTCCTTGATAAGTAAAATAACTTATACATCGTATCAATCTTTTCATTGTAAGTACTGTAACTGTTGTTAGTTAAAAAACTGTTGTCATTTATTGCTATGATTGCAATGATTTATTAACTGTTAACAATAACGGTAGTTGGAATAATCTTATTGATTTTATAGTTATTACTAGTAATAAACATTTAATTTGTCATAATGCTATATTTATCCTGATTAATATTACCATTAAATAATGAGCTCGTAACAGAGTTACCAAGTATAATTGATTACATTGTATGTAAAATATTCTGTGTTTTGTGTAAATAAATAGTGTAAGAAGACTAATCTTTGTTCAGTTTTCTTTGACTTCGAATATTTGATTGATCAAGGTTTTCTGTATTTGAAAGTAAAGTGATTCTATTATTCATGAAAGCAAAATTGTACACTGGTTTTGTCATTACCAAAAGATCATTGATGTCTTAGACTTGAACCTTTGAGCATTATAGGGCATGTCGGTATTTTGCGTTAATTTTAATGGCGCAGTAAATCTGTCTTTGGTTAACTGCAATTTGCAGCGTTATAGTCCAAGAAAAAATGACATGGTTCCATTGTAAATATCTTTATTAAAATTAAAAATAAAAATACATGATGAGCCGTTAAAGAATCAACTAGTCAATGGTATTTATATAGGAAACATGACTCGTTGGTACTGGAACAATATCTGCAAGCAGTACACATAATATCAATTGCATTGTATTTATACTGAATTTAATTAATATAACGAAATTTCTATTTGAATAAGTGTCACTTATTCAACTTAGTGTTTCTTATTTTGTCATAGACATTGGCAAATGTATACATGTCATTTAGTTTAAGTCTATGAATTGAAAATACTACGTTTTTAGAATGTGAGGAAGTGAAATTAAGTAAGAAAATAATGTAAATACTTTTCGAACTATATAACGAGCTCACCTCATTTTGATGTGTGCTTCGCCGGAACCAAATTTCTGGAATCAGAACAGTTAGTTATCCGCCTTTGGTTGACCATAATAAGGAAGCGAATCCGCATAAAATAGTGTCTGTGTTTACTGTTTAATGCCATATATGAAGGATGAATTGAATGAAAGAGATGAAAAAAGGGCATTTTCTGACATAATTCATTTGAATGAGCTGACAAATACAAACTTTTTTACTTAGTTTATCTTAAAATATATTAAAAGGCAAGTATCAGCTTTCATTACTTTATTGATACTCTTTTTAAGCTAACTTGCAATTGGCAATCGTAAATGCGGAAGCCTTCGGTATTGCTGAGCGTTCGATTGGCTGTCGGGACTTTGGGCAGAATGTGTTCTTGAATCGAATACTAATAAATTAATTATAGTTTCTAAGTGACCAAAAAGACATAAAAAGGCTAAATGCTAGCATATGCAGGACACGCCAATAGGTAATTTCGGCGGCATTCTATGAATAGAAATGGGACGGTCTATGACGCTCACACACAGTGTTTTAATGTTTTTACTCAAGTGAGATGTTATACGCGGCTATTTCAAACATTTTTGAATTGCTTATACTTGTTGACACATACAAAGCTATCATATCGTCATCTAGTAGTTCAAACAGAAATTTTCAAGCATTATCTTAGCAGCTCATATCTACTCACTTTCAAGATTATTATCCGGTATAAGTATACCATAACATACTAGTATAATGCGTCGTGTTGGGCACCTTTTGAATTGCATCTTTGGAAGCACAGCTGCAGGCACATTTATATGTATGCCGTGACCACCGTTTATGAGTTGCTCATCTCAGTATAAATACTTTTATATACCATTCTACTTTATTCAATACTTAGGACAGTAGCGTGTTCAATTACACAAAACGTTACAGAACGTTATATAACAATACATTCGGAACTTCCCGGCATTCGCTGCGAATAATCTTATCTAATGCACAAATATGCGATTGATAAGGCAATGAGTGATGTTTCAAAATTTACGGACTAAAAACGAAATATCACTCAATGCCTAAACGACCATATATTTGTTTACTTCAACAAAGGTAGTTTCAAAATAGCGTCTAAATATGTCCGAGATTATTCGCAGCAAATGGTCGAGGAGTTCCGAATGTATCAATACGGAACGTTCTGTAACGTTCGCGGTAACTGAACTCAGCCCATGTTTCATTTATTATGTTTGGCGTGTTATCAAGGAGCATAGCCATTACTGACTATGAAACTATGATTAACTATCGAATATCTAAGTGTTATCAAATGTCAATATAGTGCTTAAATGTACTAAGAAATATGTAATACTCATTTATACATCATATAAATTATTGTATAACAACTTCCAAGATTTTAATCATAAAGCAAATTAAGATACTTAATAATAATTTTATTGCCAGGTTATTGGACTATGTACAGTCAAATAAGGTCTAATTGATCTCGAATGGACTGTCTCAAAAGAATGTATAGATCCTTGGCTTCAGCGACATTTGTTGGTCCTAAAATCCTATGTTCATCCATGTATAATGTACTCAATTCCAGAACAGTCTCATCTGCGCAGAAAGAAAGTTTTGGAATAGTGTGTTCTGAACAAACTTGGATCTCATCATCATCTGTTGCGCACAGGTAGTCATTCGCACCAAATATAGATGGTGCTGTATAAAGGAGAATTGGTCTTCTTCCGCCTCCAATTACATCACGTTTGGATTGTAGTACATGTGTGTTCCATTCATCTCTCACATTATTCAAGTTTTCCTGTAACAATGTAATGAAATTTTAATATATCGAATGCCGATAAAGAAATAAAGACGCACAGGTGTAAAATGGTTACGGCATTGTTCTCGTAATGTTAGATTTTTTTCGGGATGGTTAATCATTAATCACAGCCAGTCAGTATGGTCCCAACGCACCAGAGCAGAGACCCTGTGTGTGTAGTATGGGGGTGCGTGGGTGCGTCTTTAATATACATGTTTTTTTTTCAAAACACACCTTAACGATATAAATTAACGCATGAATAGCTCGAGTCGTAACAGAAAAGTATTAGAGACTTATTTTAAACAAAGATAGATGGAATAAACGAAGTGGATATTATTGGGCTAGTGAAATTCAAACTACACATGCAAAACAAAGTACACAATCTAATTGTTAGTCTTATTTGTATTGACTTTTGACTACACAATTGAAGGGCTCAATGTATAAGGGTACCTAATTCTATTTTAGTACTTTTCGAGAAAAATGCATTTTTGTGATTTTTTTAAAAAAAATGATCAAAACAAAAATTGTTCCAATAGTTAGCAATTTTTTTCCTTAGAATTTTTACCAAATTGTGTGTAAATACTCCAAAGAAGTAAGCTTTTGTGTTAATTTTATTACTTTTTTGTATTTTTGTTTAAGCAAAAAGGTCTTATCTCCAATTAAAAATAGGACTTTTATGTTGCTTGATAGACATACTTAGTTGAAAAATGGTGAAAAAATCCGTAAAAAGTTACTTTTGTTTATAAGGAGTAACGAGTAAAAAGATTTAGGCTACGGAAGATTACACTTCTTTTTTATAACATCAAGAAATATCAAACATCAATTACAATTTGATGAAGTATTGACCCAAACTCTCCGCAGCGGTTATTTCCCTTTATCAAATCAATAAAATCAAAGTAGCAACACGTGACGTAACCGCTGTGAGAGGTTTGGTATTGACCACCAAATTCTACTTTCGGTTTCGATCTGCTTTCGCTTTGAAATGCAATAAATAACATAAAAATATTCAGCCAGTTTTGCATTTCATCAAAAATTCTTGTTCATTAGATGTGTTAGAAATAGATAATTGTCTATTTTCCTTGCAGTCCAAAAAATAGCGTTACTTTTGATACGGAGGCTTTAAATCTATTTACGATTCATATTACATGGTAGTTAGTTTGTACACATAAGTATTGTAGTTATTACATTACGAAACTTTAAAAGTCTAAAGCATGACAAAACACTTTAAGCATGGCAAACTTAGTGTTACTAAGCTACTTTAAATTTATTATAACTACATTGTAGTCCTTATATCAACGTTTTTCTTTCGTGTCACTGTAATTGATTAAATGAACACATATGTACCAATAATAACCTATATACAATTTTGAATTTTAAATGAACGGGTTAAGAAAAAATCATTAAGTGAATATACCTGCACAAGGTTCATAAAACAGAACTGAATCAAGTTTTTGTCCAGAAAATCTCCACAGAACAAGTCATTTCCATGACAAGAAAGATCATGGAACAAATCCATGTAGAATTGTGCCATATGCTTTCGAAGGATACCCCAAAACCACTCAATTCTTTGATTGTGTGTACTGGCACCTGCTATGTAACTCTTGTCTCCAGCATACATGTCACCATGATGTCTACGAAGAAATATTTGCATTGTTTTAATAGAAGAATTTTCTGTCCCAAGATCGGTTCTCAGTCTTCGTGGACACCCCCCTAACGTCTTAATTGCTGTTGTGTAATAACTCGCAATTACTCTTGGATCGCTGTTAGTTGTACTGGCTTCAAGCCAAACTATATATCTAGAGTATCCATCCATACATCCATTTATTGCTATTCCGTAAGGTTTAAGTTTATCATAGGAATCGACATGCCACACAAAATTTGGACCGGGGCTATAGTAGATTCGTCGTTTGAGCTTTCGTCGTGACCTAGATTTTAAAGATGCAGGATCTAACACTTTCATCAGCTGACCAACGGTGTCTCGTGGAATGTTGAAACCAGCTTGAATACATTTCAGATGCATCCATCTGTAGCCGTGCAACACCCCTGCCGACTGCTGTTGTTCAGAGATAAATAATGCGACCTCTACAATGTCAGAGTATTTTTTTCGTCTAAAAAGTCCTAAAGTTTTGAGTACACGTTTTAGGGTTGAAATACTAATGACAACTCTATGTTTATGAGCTAGCACACTAAGAATTTCACGATTGTTAAATCCAAGCTCGAAATAACGGTTTATTAAATGTTTAGAACTTTCATTCATATTTTCAGTCAACAATCCACAATTAATAGAACAAAATAAAACAACATTAAAATCTTCCGATGTGCTCAACTGAATGATGTCTGATCATGTGAATTAAAATTTGATCCGCTATAGAGGGTTAGTTATCTCGTAATAACGAGTAAATTATGTCGTTATAACGAGTTAATTATGTCGTTATTACGAGTTAGTTATCTCGTTATTACGAGTTAATAATGTCGTTATAACGAGATAGTTATGTCGTTATTACGAGTTAATTATCTCGTTATTACGAGTTAATTATCTCGTTATAACGAGTAAGTTATGTCGTTATTACGATTTAGTTATCTCGTTATTACGAGTTAATTATGTCGTTATTACGAGTTAGTTATCTCGTTATTACGAGTTAATTATGTCGTTATTACGAGTTAGTTATCTCGTTATTACGAGTTAATTATCTCGTTATTACGAGTTGATTATGTCGTTATTACGAGTTAGTTATCTCGTTATTACGAGTTAATTATCTCGTTATAACGAGTTAGTTATGTCGTTATTACTAGTTAATTATCTCGTTATTACGAGTTAATTATCTCGTTATTACGAGTTAGTTATGTCGTTATTACTATTTAGTTATCTCGTTATTACGAGTTAATTATGTCGTTATTACGAGTTACTTATCTCGTAATTACGAGTTAATTATGTCGTTATTACGAGTTAGTTATCTCGTTATTACGAGTTAATTATGTCGTTATTACGAGTTAGTTATCTCGTTATTACGAGTTAATTATGTCGTTATTACGAGTTAATTATCTCGTTATTACGAGTTAATTATGTCGTTATTACGAGTTAATTATCTCGTAATTACGAGTTAGTTATCTCGTTATTACGAGTTAATTATCTCGTTATTACGAGATAGCATAATTTTATTTTTTATTTTTATGTGACACCATTCGGCTTTCGTACATCTGCAAGTAGTTTCTTAAATATTCTACCATTTCAAATTACATTCGTTCTATCAAATATTTTTCTAATATTCTACCTTTTCAAATTATCGCCATTCTATCAAATAGTTGTTCTTTCTATAATATGAACAGATTGTACTGACAACTCATTAGAACGACCACAAGGGACTTATACTCTAAATCAAGAGGGAAAAATCGTCAAATCTCAAGGATTGAAAGATTTTAATGGATTGTATCCGACTGATACCATATCATTAGTAAGTATTTTATATTTTATAGCTTTGACAAATGTTTTTTAATTCCTTCATCTATATACCACCAATTGATGAGTTTTAACATCCTGGTCCATGTTCGATTACATTTCTATAAAAATAGCAATTATCATTACTTCCTTCGTGTATGAAAACTTTTGAGACAGTTCAAATTGCTGAAAGGTTATTTTAATGCAGTTATGATACCGGATATTTGAAGCCAGTTATGGTACCGGATATTTTAAGTCAGTTATCATATGGTACCGGGTATTTCAAGCCAGTTATGGTACCGGGTATTTCAAACCAGTTATGGTACCGGGTATTTCAAGCCAGTTAAGGTACCGGGTATTTCAAGCCAGTTATGGTACCGGGTATTTCAAGCCAGTTATGGTACCGGGTATTTCAAGTCAGTTATGGTACCGGGTAGTTCAAGCCAGTTATGGCACCAGATATTTTAAGCCAGTTATGGTACCGAATATTTTAAGCCAGTTATGGTACCGGGTATTTTAAGCCAGTTATGATACCATATATTTTCCACCAGCCATTCTGCTGGATCATATCGTAGAGAAAAATGATACTTGTTCAATTGTGTATACAACAACAATGTTACACATCAACTCTGTAGAAAAGTAGAATTGTCATGTTTTTACTCCGTTGAATTGAGTCCACTTGAGTTAAAAATAATATGGTAATGTATTTAAGTCGGGTTACAAAGCTTAGATTTTACAACTTTGATTTATACAATATATCTTTGATCTTACAGTCGAGTAGTTTGAGCTGGTCATCAGTTCATTCAAGCACCAGCATCAAGAGTTCAACTGACTCTGGTAGTGGTATGCATGCTGCTGACAATTTAATGAGCTACATCGACGGCATTATCGATAAATATGACAACCCAAAACTGCCAAAAAGAATAGAGATATCCAGTATCTCAGAGCACAGCCTAACAAAGTCTGGCATATCTACCGCTGGTACAATACAAGGTACACAAAGCAATGCACGACCAATACAATCCATCACAGGAATTGGACATCATCCAATAAGAGGAAGTACTCCATCGGGGATTACACATATTCCAGAAGTAACAAATGTATCCCCCAGAAGGCCTTGTCTTCAAGAAGGAATTATGGCTGTACGTCTTCCACCTATTATCAAGAAAGAAGACCTCAATGACGTCTTCAGAAAAGATGTTAGTGAGAAAGTAATGATGGATATACGTGATTTGCTTTCCCAACCTGATGTACCTACCTCGCCTTATGATGTAGACGAACCCAAGATAAACCAAACAGCCGCAGCCACCCAGTCTACAACTACCAGCAAAATTGACGTCCTTATAGAAGAGTTTAATAAAGAAATTGCATTAATTGATATGAAGACCAACGGTGCTGTAGTAAAACCCAAGAAAAGAAGAATTAGAAAATTTATGTGCGGGTTAAATGGCGAGAACGATGGCGAGGATGTAAGCAAAGTTGAAGGAGAAGAAAAGAAGACAAGGAATGTATTTCAGAGGATGTGGAGGAGGATAAAGAAGATGTTTTGAAGGGGTGTAGATAGGGGATGGGGGATTGGGAGACAACTAAGTTTTATATGTACATCAAAATTTGGAAGCAAACCATCGATTTCAATTTTTTACTGAATGAATTAAGTACTGGTTGGCATTTTACATATGTGTTTATTGAAACCTCGTTTGAACAGTTTTCTAATGTAATGAACGATTATTTTCTAAACTTTGTCTCCCGGTTGTTAAGTTCAGCATCAGTCAGTGCTTTCGTTCAGCTAAGTCCTAACGTGTGGACACTCGTTGATCCCCAAGCTTTGATTCGACTGGCGCTTGAAGGTGGAATGCCTATTGCTGAAAGATAATCAATTGTGATACTGTATATATACTTTAATTGATATAAAAATTAGCTCCAGTTACTTTTAAAACCATATCAACTTGTAACATTGGTATGAAAGAAAGAGACAGATAAAGATTATCTCTTTTTGTATATGTATGATTGTATACAATTGATGGACACTCACTCAAGTTATAACTGTATGATAACTAGTCTATAATTGTAATTATAGTTGTCCATTGATGTTAAAATTGTCATTAAAAGCTAGTTGGAAATACATATTTTGTGTTTTAATTGATTATTCAGTGAGTCTTTTTCATGATGTTTCATACAATAGAATAAGGGACCTTAATCAGTTATTTCTCCTTATATACTCTACAAATAGGTAGGTCCAATTAGTTAGATTACTCGGATTTTACCCTTACTTTTTAATGTCAATTTTCCAAAATTAATCTTAAATAACTTTTTTGTAAATAATTTTATTTGTTTAAAATTCATGCTTAGTATTTTTAGGGTAAAACTATCTAAATTTCATCACTTCTGTAAATATCTTCATTAACAAGAAAGATGTCAAGTGAAATATTTTGTTATCCTTACATAAAAAAAGTGAAAAAAGTATAAATACATATCTAATTTATCATTGGAAGAACAGAAATCACTAAAACAATTAAGTCAAGATAAAACAATTATAATTAAAAAAGCAGACAAAGGATCTAATATTGTCATCATGAACAGAGCGGATTACATTTCAGAAGCTAATAGGCAGCTTGAAAACAACAAGTATTATAAGAGACTTGACGAAAACCCGCAGGAAATTTTTAAAAAAGATATTTTTGCTACTTTGTACAATTTAAAGAATATCAGTGAATCAACCTTAGATATTCTTTATCCATCCAATACAGACAGAGTACCACAATTTTATTTGTTACCAAAGATACATAAGACACCTGAACCTGATTTACCATTAGGTTATCAAGGTAGACCCATTATTTCCGGCTGTGGAGCTTTAACCGAAAATATGTCCGCTTATATAGACACTATTTTGAAACCCTACACGGAATTATTACCGTCTTATATTAAAGACACAACAGACTTTATTAAAAAGTTGCAGAGTATTAACAGGATAAATAAGGATGCTTTCTTGGTGTCACTTGACGTAAAATCTTTATACAGTAATATTCCTCATGGTGAGGGTATTGATGCTTGTAAATATTTTATGGAAATGGGTAATAGATCGCAGGGTTCTATTGATTCTATATGTGCAATCATTGATCTAGTTCTTACTAAAAATCATTTTCAATTCAATGGTACTAATTACCTTCAAATTATGGGCACTGCAATGGGAACCAAAATGGCCCCATGTTTTGCTTCACTTTTCATGGGTAAACTTGAAAAAGAATTCATAGATTCCTGCGATGTAAAGCCTTTAATCTGGTTACGCTTTTTAGACGATATTTTTCTGATATGGAATGATTCCGAAGAGACTTTATTACAATTCATTGATAAAATCAACAATTTTCATGACACTATAAAATTCACTTATAGCTATTCCCAAGATAAGGCTACTATTTTGGATGTTAACGTTGCTAAACATATTGATGGTACCCTTCATACTTCCGTCCATGAAAAAAATACTAACAGTCATGAGTATATTGAATTCTCTTCATGTCATCCATTCTCATGTAAGAAAAGTATCCCATACAGTCAAGCTAAACGCTATAGGCGTATTACATCTGATGATAATGTATTTCAAAAAGAAATGTTCAAAATAGGTGAATATTTTTCTGAACGTAATTATCCCATACATGTTATAAACGAAGCATTAAAAAAAGCTTCCACACTGACTATGCAAGATGCTCTGATATCAAGCAAAAGAAATACAGATGAAATAATTCCTTTTGTATGCACTTACAACCCGTCATTGCCTAATATTGGGAAGATAATAAACCAATATTGGAATCTACTTAAATATTCTGAACATGAAAGTGTTAGACAACTGCACAGATATAAGCCTATTGTCGCATTCAAAAGACCACAAAATATCCAAGATATTTTAGTTCACTCAAAATTGAACAATATCCCAAAACCTGGTAAGGTACTTAAATGCAATAGACGTCGTTGTACACATTGTGTGAAAATTAACGAATCAGATTCATTCATTAGCTCTAGCAATTTATCTAGCTATAATTTAATGTATAATATGTCATGTAATTCATCTGATGTAATCTATTTAATTACATGTAAAAAGTGTTCTAAACAGTATGTTGGCCAAACCACTCAACAATGTTTGCAAAGAATGAATAGACACAAGTTTGATATAATGCACTATCCGGACACTATCACTTCTGTCTCTGAACATTTTAATTCCCAAGATCATACTATCCAGGATTTCTCTTTTATGCCAATTGATAAAGTTCACAATGATTGGAGCAGGCTTTTAAAAGAGACTTCCTGGATTCATCGTTTGGGAACTTTGTTCCCATTAGGGATGAATTCCAAAATCTTATTTTGAAGCTGCCCCCCCCCCGTATTTTAATTTTTAATTTTAAAATTTTGAACTTTTAAATTTTGCTTTTTTAAATTGAAATGTATTTCATTAACAGTTTAATTGATGCTTTTTATATCTTTATTTGCATTCATACTGCATTTATACTCATCAGTTATTTTGTATCATATTAATATATTGATCCTGTTAATGTTAATGTTAAATACGCCAAACGTCACGCCGTTACTATTGACGTCGCATGACGTCGACGTCATTTCCTGAATTATTGTTTACACCCTGAGGAAGGCTACTACAGCCGAAAGCTTGGAAAATAAAATTCATCAAAATCATTTGTAGTTAGACTACTTTTTCCAATATTTATCCTTACATAAGAATTCAATGATAAAATCCAAGGATTCCAACTGTAAGGACCTACTTATCAAATGGATTGCTTCAGATTTTATCAGGGAAAGATAACTGACTAAAGTTCCTAATTGTTATCATAAAGCAATAATAATTACAATGTTTATTCCCTTTCTTTAGAGTAAGTAAATTTTTTCTTGATGATAAATCATTTGAGAAAATTATAGTTATTGATATTCTGATTAGAAACATTTAAAAGGAACAAACAAGTATAAACTCTGTACTCTGACTTTACTACAAAGTATTTAAACATAAAGTATATTTTATGTCATTCTGTTCACAACTTTATTTACCTTGCATGGGCGGATCCAGCGGGGGGTCAGGGGGGTCCGGATCCCCCTAGAATTTGGAAAATGTACATGTCCATCATGGTATTTCTTGCTTGTAAGTCATTTTTAAGTAGAATGAAGCAATTTTTCTCGGTGCTTAACATAGATTTAATGGTTATGTAGTTTTAATAATCAATATGTTGCATTTTTTCTGCAAAATGTGTATAATGTGGTTGTGGTTCGAGGTTCGTACCCCCCCCCCCCCCTAGAAAAGTTCGGACCCCCTAGAAAAAAATCCTAGATCCGCCCCTGCCTTGGTTAATGATATTTACAAAAATAATAATTTAGGAGTGATACAAAATTTATGTGAAAAGCGCCAGTTATGGATTTTCATGGATACCGATTAATGTGTGGCCTGAGTTGTAAATGCGGGTAAACTTAATGTAGACATTCATACGTCCTTGTTGTTTCTTTGGTCAAGAAATTATACCCTGCTGCTCAGTACTAGAAGACTAAAAGCAGACTTTAAAGTATTTGACGTATTATCCCTAAACTGATCAATTCCGCATTTTGACGTGTCTGAACCCCCTTCCAAATGGCCTCCACAGCCTTAATGAAATTGGTGGTTTTTTTTACTAAAGTTGTCCTAAAATGACTTTTTCGCGCGCCTCCCCCCATCAAAAATGTTTCAGAGGGGTTCCAAAGGGGGATGTGACCCCAGAAAAAATCGGGGTCATTGAGTGCCGCGAAATGGCTAAAAATTTTCTATTTTGTTCGTAGTTAGCTCGAATTTCAATATAGGATTCGGTATGGGTCCTAGTAATATGACGGGTTGGTTTGATGACGTAGTCTGGTAGTATGATAGGTGATTGGTTGTTCACTACTTTATAAAATGTTGTGAGTACATGTATCTTGTATTTTCTACGATCTTTATTATGAAATCAAAAGCGATGTTCCTTTAAATGACAAATGAATGAGTGAGAAATGATTTTTAAAGTTGAATAATTAACCTAAATGCAACAAGTCCATGCAAAACTATGCTTTGACTGAAAAATGCTAAGACAGTAATATATACTTAGTAACTATTTATGCCACAATGACTAAATCTGCCAGTCTTTTTATTTTTTGTCAAGGGCGATAACTCTGAGATATTATGATTGTTTTCCTCCCTGTATATCTAAAAATAGAAAATTATCAGCGTCCAATCAAGTTAGTTGTTTCATCAACGTCAAGCCAATGAACATTGATGTAACATGACGTCGTGTAAAATGGCGACGTTACTTAGGAACGCTACTCATTCATTTCCGGTTTACCGCGCGCTCAAAAGGTATGTCAGTTTCGCATGCTTATAAAAAGACAAAAAAATGTATAACTACAGTTCTTTGTTACTTTAAATGTTATCGATATAGTGTATTTCTGACTATTTTCGCATTGGGTTTTATCCGCATAGAACCTAGCAATCAAATGCAAGACATTTTTATAGATCTACATGCGCTCAGTTAATTTAATACATACTTCTACATTCATACATGCATGAGGGGATTGAAAATAGTTTATGACATGTAATACTCATTGTTAATGGATAATATTTCATCATATAACTTATTAAAATGTTTATTTTGGTTTTACCTTTCAGTTATTTTACGCAGATTCATAGACAAATTACTCTTTTGCAGTACCTACAAGCATATGAATACGCAGGGTCAGTATATATAAAGTATACATATGTCGTTATGTAATGAATTATCATATCAATATGTATTATTTAAAGGCATGGTTCTTTTTAATTTATCGAATAATTTAATTTCACTTAGTCATTTGACCACAATTAATTATTTGCCAGATATAAGCTTAGTATACATGTAGATCTAGCTTCTCGGGTTTGTTTTTAAGTTAATTTCCCTCATAGGAATGTATTTCATATCACAATTCAAATGTTGTAGGGTTATTAGATATAAGAAACTTTTATATGTGTTGTAATTTCGATTATTTTCTACAATTATCATGGTGATTGCCTTAATTGGTTTTACAAAATACACGAATTCTTTAAGTTATTTTCTATACACAATGTAAAACAACTTGAATTTGTATAAAGCGTTATATAATATTTTTATGATGGTTAGTTATACCGCCATGTATAGTGCGTACAAAAAAACAAAACGTGTTTTGGTAAACATTAAAATTGAGACAATTCATTTCAGGGGTAGGCAGTAATGAAAATAAAATTTGTGTAACTCATTTTAACAAAATTAGCGTGGTTGACAAGTAAAACATATCACAATTGTTTATTTTAAAGACATCCTGGGCATCCCTCGTCGTGGGTTAGTTCATTGTATTGTTATTATAAACAGTGTTTTGTTTTTTTGTACGCACTATAGTAAAGACTCTTATAAGTGCGCACAAAAAAACCCACAAAAAACGTGTTTTGGTAAACATTAAAAATGAGACAATTCATTTCAGGGGTAGGCAGTAATGAAAATAAAATTTGTGTAATTCATTTTAACAAAATTAGCATAGTTGATAAACCACCTCCACTTGGTAAATCATGCTTGTTATGGTAGAACGCTTTGCATTACACCAACAACTAAGACACAAGTAAAACATATCACAATTGTTTATTTTAAAGTCATCATGAGCATCCCTCGTCGTGGGTTAGTTCATTGTATTGTTATTATAAACAGTGTTTTGTTTTTTGTTCGAACTATAAATTCCAAGACCTAGGGGAGACGATAACATAGTACATATTCCAGTTTGACTACAGACAAATTTCAAGCAATACATATACAAAAATTTGTTCTATACATACATAGTTTATACTGTGATGAGCAGAGGTTTTTTTTGTCAACTAAAATATACATTACAAAACAAGACATTTTGGATTTACGCTTTGATCATGGGAATGCGAGTCCACGTTGTTTGAATTTTCTCTAATACATTTTGTGATTATCTGCATAACTGTATAATACAATATATGACTCTTAAAGATTTTCAGCTTTAACCCTTAATTTTGTCACAATAAATTTGGGCAATCATCGACAATCCATCAGCAGTCGGTATTTAGCCATACTTAATGGTGACTTATATTTCCTTAGCCATGGATATAGTTGTTTAAAGAAATATCAACGTTTCTGTTTTTCTTGCCCCATGTTTTTCACTATTCCAAATTTATAACATTTCAAATCGTTTTCCTATTATTTTATACATGCAGATCTAACCAACAATCTACCAGAACGTCCATCAGGAACCTACACCCTAAACCCAGAGGGTAAAGTGATTAAATCACAAGGTTTGAAAGATTTCAAAGGACCCAGCCTCTTTGATACCAGATCACCAGTAAGTACATCTCTACATTTATACTTTATTTAAAGGTACACATTCACAGATTCCAACTAGAATATCAATACTTTTTAAAATATCAAAATTGTATGGAAACAATTATGGAAGCAGAAAGCACTGTTCTGATAATGATAATTTAAATGCAAATTGACATACAACTACAAATGATGGTGTTTCATGTAGTAAAAATCTACCCCGTATGTCACGGAATAGACAATTTTATTGCATTTTTGTGACCTTTATTATATATTTCTTGCAACCGATAAGTCAGTATTTTAGATGTTAAAATTAATTTGTTGACACAATTACAGACACTGAATGGTATTTTGAAAATACGGAAAAAGTTAACCAAATCTGTGAACTAGTACCTTTAAGATAGAATTAAGCAATAATGATTAAAGCCCCATTAGCAAAAGTAATTAATGTTTTTGGTCTGCTAAGAAAATATACATTTATCGATTTTAACCCCTCTTATGAGAAAGATTTGTTTTTAATTAAATGCATATTTGCTTAAATATGTTTATGTTTTATTGCATTTCAAAATGAAAGTAGATCAAAACCGAAAGTAGAATTTGGTTGTCAATACTTGAATATGTTTAAGATAAAGTCTTGTTATCGAACAAAATGCTCCAAATTACATAATTAACCTCTAAAACTATTTTGGATAATGTATATTTAACATTAGCGTATAAATGAATATAGTATGCTCTTATTAAAGTACCCCATTTTTTCGGAAATGGACACTTAGTCAAACTCAAATTTAGAAAGCAGAATGGTTTCAACAGTCTATTGTGTCTCTAATGCATGTTACATTCTGATAACTTCATGGTTGTAAAACAGTTTTCAAGTCTATTGTTGATGAATATATCTTCATGTAGTGGCTTTAAACATTGCTACATACATTGAATATGCCGATTCTACAATCAAGTCATGCGTTTGATGATCATCCGTTGGCTTATGACTATAACTCATTCAGTGTTTATAACTATTGTATTTTAGGCTGGTTAAAACTATGATGTTACAACTTTGACTTATTTATTACGTCTTCGATCTTTCAGTTCAGTAGTTTGAGCTCATTGTCAAGCAGCTGGTCATCACCACGTTCAGCTATCAGCACCATATCTTCAACAGAATCAGCTAATGGTTTTAAGGCTGCCGACGACGTGCTGAATTTCATCGATGGCGTTGACGCAAAATATGCCCACCCCAAACTACCAAGAAAAACAAATGGCTCAAGCCTCGTTGAGTACAGCCAAACAACACCAGGCATTTCAACCGCTGATATCGTATTACAAGGTACCAAGAGCAATTTACGATCAATGTCTCCCATAACATCAACAGGCATTAGAAACCATCAAGTAGGAAAGGTTCAGTTAAGTAATGCATTCCATCAAGAGGAGGCAGATGTCTTACTCCCCAATATGCCTTTTGTTCAAGATGGAATTCACGCTGTCCGCTTGCCACCTATCGTGAGTAAAGAGAAGTTAAATGACATCTTCAGGAAAGATATTAGCGACAAGGTAAAAGTGGACATGCTTGATTTCATTCATAATGTCAATGTTGCTAGCTCGAGTAATGGTTTAGGACAATCCAAGACCAATCAAGAAAATTCAGTTGTTCAGCCTTCAAAAATCAGCAGCATAGATGAAATGATTGAAGAATTCCAGAACGAAATTGCAAAAATAGATTCGGATACCAACATCGCCAAAACATCACAAAAGAAAAGAGGGTTTAGAAATCTCTTGTGCGGATTCAATGGTGAGAACGAAGATGAGGATGAAAGCAAAGCCGATGGAAAAGAGAAGAAGAATGTTTTTCAAAGAATGTGGGGGATGATAAAGAAGATAGTTTGAGATGAGATGTAGGGGAAATGGGATGGGGACGGGGAGACAACTTATTTTATTTTGCATTATTCATTTGTACTTACATCAAACTTCGGGAACAAAACATAAAATTTCATTATTTTACTGTTTAAATAATTAAGTACTGATAGGCATTTAAAAAATATGTTTTCGTATTGAAGTCAATTTGGAACTACATTTTGTACATTGTATTTTCTGATATAATGAGCGATAAAAACTTTTTTAAAGGTTGTCTCCCCGTTTTAGGTCTGTAGTTCAGCTACAGTTATTCCCTTCGTCTTGCCAACGCTCAGCGATGCATGGAGTGCGCACACCCGTTGCTGTTCAAGCCTTCCTTCGATTGGCGTCTGAAGTGGGAATGTCTGTTGCTGGAAAACCATCAATTGTGATATTAGGTTTACTTTATATAATATAAAGACTGAGATCCAGAAACTTTAAAATCATGTTAGCTTGTAACATTGGTATGAAAATAGAGACAAATGGAAAAGAAAAAAAACTCTTGAAATCTAAATTAATTGATTGTATACAACTGTTGAACTCAATTCAGTGAGAACTGATATAATTGATCTAAGATATTTAATTGTAATTAAATGGAAGTTATAATGATCATTAAAACATACATGTAATTCATATTTTGCGTTTTTTGTTCAGTTTCCCCATTTCCTAGTTGCAATTCCTAAAACAAACTTGCCAAATCGAACACAGAAAAAAACCGTTTATCTTGGGGCCATTAGAATGTAAGGCAAATACAGAGTTCATGATTTTAAATTTAGGTGACATAACCCATCAGTTATAGAGTATATCATTTGATATTTTGCGAACAGTCCCCGGGTATATACGTTCATGAAATTAAACTTAATGTTAGATATATGGCATTTCAAAACAGGTCGGCGTATGTCAGAACTTCATCATTAACACATCTTTTTGATTCCTTTCGCAAGAAATTAAAATGTATATGTTGCTTAGTACTAGAAGACAAGGAAGTGGACTTGAAAGTGATTGATAATAGTATAACAAGAATATGGTGTTACTATCCAGTAAATCTAATTTAGTATAAATTAACTATAACGTGTACATTTATATTTCAAAAGACACGTTTCATTATTTTGCCTCTTCATTTATTCAACTTACAACCCCTTTGGTTGTGTGTTCGAACTATTTCCAACAAAACTTGCTTGTTTATTCTAACAGACTTTAAACTCTTAACAAATAAACAATGTTATTCTAAAGGCAGCGAAATTTAGATCTTTGTTCATCCTTAATTATGTAGTATATATAATATATAAATCATTTTACCCAAAACAATTACAGTTTATTGTAGTTCAAATGTACAATTTTATAACTGTGACGTCGGCTGCGAAAACCAGGCCAATTGCGCAAATGACGTAACGTTAAAAAACGTGTTTTTTCAAACACCACGTGAAATTAAGATTTTAAAAACTAATCTCGAAAATTCAACTCGTTTTCTTATATAAAATGTGCATTCCTCTCATTAAAACTCGGCAAAATCTTAGATCGAACATACCCAAATATTTAAATGGTAAGGGGAATAACTGTCACGACAGTGTTTTTAATTTAGTGTCCTTTAACCACAAAGACGAAGTAGCGAAAAGGGACGACATCTTAATTCTTGTCTAGCAAGGTGAGTTGTATTTTCTGTAAATTTGGCCCAATTATCCGACTTGTAGGCTATACGATTTTGATTATGTAAACGTTTAAAAATGTTTTCACGTTTTGACGACGATTTAATTGAAGAAAACAGTAAAAATTCGAAAACAAACAGCATTTGTTGAAAACTTTTACAGGGCGAAATCGAAAGTAAAATTTTTCGTCTGCAATTTGTTTACTGTCAAAAACTATCTATTTGGAATGTAATATGCTCATGGCTGAATTATTTAGTCACTAAAATTTATGAGAACAGAAACATCAATTTCGTTTGTAAATTTATGTCGTGAATAGAACAACAATCGTGTTTTATTCATGGTTTCTATGCCGATGTGACATTGATCACGTCTGTCAGTTGGGGACTGTCATTTTTAGGTGGATCAAGAGGCATGCAATCTTATTTCAATGAAAATTAAGATTATACGAATGTATAAGAATCCAAATCTTTAAGAATTAATGAGTTTGCTATGATATATCATTAATTTTTAATGACATAATCGTATTTCGTTTTTAAGCTCCGCCCACATCGCTCCTCCCACTACACTCCGCCCACCACACTCCCCCCAACTTTATTTTTCTATATGAATTTTAAACTTAAATTTTCTGAATAGGAGGTATTTTCCCTAAAGACAATATTAATGCATTTTGATTTTTCTTTTTTCTTTTGCTCAGGAGAAGCACAACAACTTGATACTTTATAAAGACGTTACACAACACTAATGGGACTTACTTCAGCAGTGTTTTGACCATAGGTCTACCAGTCATGATTCAGTAGTAATAGGGTAGGTATAAATTTGATGCATTTTTCTGGCAAATGAGAAAAGGTTAATTATTAAATATAATTAACCGATTGTTTTACAAAGGTATCTTAATTTGACAGATCTATTTGTAGTTTAATGTCATAATGAGTGCTTAAATGTTTACTCTTCACTGAGGAAAGTAAGAAGACAATGGATATAGTGCTGTTATTATCAAAAAATTATACTTTGATCATGAGGGTACTCAGTACATGTTATGGCTTATGATTTTTGTTTCTAATTAGTTCTGTTGGTTTGCTTAATGTCTTTCAAAACTTCCTGTTGAAATAAAGAAAAATTATTGCTGTTAGGACATGGTAAGTAATTCATATTTTACATATGCCTTCTATATATTTTGGTTCTTATCTAATCATTCATGTGTATACAAATGTGTAATATCATTCACTGGTCATTAAAATTATTCAAACTTAGCATATTTGTATGACCACTCACATTCATAAGTTCTGCAATACACAAACAGAAGAGCCAATACATTGATGCACTTGTATTTCTTATGACTGATTTAGTGATTGATGTGCTTTATCCTTTTTGCATCAAACTATTGAGTATTATTTTATTTTTTTTACAGATAGAGGTGATATACCTAGTTGAGTACAGCCTTGAACCATGCTGTGATGTGAACACAAGCACCAGAATAGCTTACTTCAGCATGTGTTAAATGAAGAAGAAATTTACTCAATGTCACATTCACCACCATGAGAGATGATACAAAAATCATTTACAAAACTGTATTGCAATGCATAATATTTGACTTTCATGAAAATGAGATAATATTAAATGAATATTAATTAATATCTAAATGAATGGAATATGAAATAAACAACATAATAAATATTGAAAATATACATTTTGTTCTAATTATTCTATGTTCAGGCAATGTTTAAAAACATAATTTTATGCTCAGTCAACAATCAAACGTGTAGACATAGGTAGTACATTGATATTTGATGTAGCATGTGCATACCCATTAACATTTAATATATATACATCTACGTATAGTAATGGAAAAACAACATTTCAAATTATCATGTGAATTATCCTAGTTGCAATGCTTTCTCAAGAAATGTACATGTATAATTGCTACAGCTACAATAATTTTGACTGCAAAAATTATTCACCATTCTGTTCATTCCAATCTTCCAAAGCTTGAAACTTAACAACTTAAAGCATGTTAAAATGATCATGTGCATTCTAACTGCTTTTAAGTTGATACATTTCAAATTTTAACTTGATTTAAGTTTATTTGTTGTAATTTATTGTTTAAAAAATCACAAAAGTTCACATTTCTTGATGAAAAAAAATATTTTAGCCTAGCTAAATATGTCCGGTATGGTTGCTATGGTAACGTTTTTGTTCTGAAAAATAATGATGGGTAGATATGTGAACATGTTTAATTTGATAATTGAAAAAAATTACATAGCAGTTATGTGAAGCGTTCTAAGATTTACTAAAACTATGAGCATGACAAAAAGCAGCAATAACCTGTCCTCTCTATTCTGACTTGTTTTCCATATATACATAGTGGTTTCTTTAGAACACTAACAATTTATGTCCTATCATTATCATTTTGATAAATTGATTGTGTGCAATTGTACTTAGTTCTTTCCAATACACTCTATCCTGTTATATGCAGTAGTGACATTGAATTTCACAACAAATAATTCAAATTTCACATAAACAGTGCTATAAACCACTAATAAATGGTTGCCATGGAAACATTGTGAACTTTGTGTAGTTGAATAATATACTTTTTTGTTATTATGTCTTAAGATATTATGTAAATATTGATAAAAAGGGAATTCACATCTAAGATGTCTTGTTTTTTGTTGTAGAATATATCCGTAATATACATAAAAACTGATGAAATTTCGTCCCGGTTGCCCTAAAATATTTTCGTGCATCATACTTTCTTAAGAACCCAGTAACTTTTTAACCACTGGTCAAAATCATGTGAAATTTTCACAACTTATGTTTGAAAATATATAGTTTCAGAAAATGTTAAAATCTAAATTTGTGATTTTTTCGCCATTGGCCTGGTTTTTCCGTGGGGCGTCACAACTTTAAAATAACACTTAATTATCAACGAAAAAACAACAAACATTCTTTATGAATAATAAAAAATAAAACATAGAAAATTAAAAAAATGCATGGATGAGTCGGATCGAACTTACGTTCAAAAATATCCCAGAAAAGGGTTATAAATCAAAGCAGTAATAACCACTTACTCGCTTAAGAAACCATAAAAATCTGCAATTTTTAAAAATAAAATTTAAAAGGATGAGTGTCGAGTTAGCTCAGTGGTTCCACTGACGGTTCAACTTGAAGGTATTCCCGCCAATGGAGATCATGCTGCTTTAGGCTCAGATGAAAGTAGTAGTAGTAATCAAATCCACTAAGCTACGGCTCACCCGGTATTTCACAATCATTATTTCATATATAAACTTACTTAACTAGTTTATTTTTAGATATGACCATTTATGTGCATATATGTATACATGTATGTATCATCGTTAACTTTCGACTAAATTCGCCAATTGTCGATCTTAAGCTCGTTTATATGATAAATGCTATTTCAAACATGACCGGTGCATTAAAACAAATAATTGGGGTTGAAATGCAACAACAGTTAAATAGATTCGTTAGTCAAAGCATGTTTTATTGAAAGACCTATATATGTATTTACATTGTACATATTTTATGCACTATTTACAATAAATGTTGAATGTCAACATCGTGGTCTGTTTGAAATTAGTTAAATGATGGACGTGTATATATGCATACCTATATAGAGTGGGCAGGTCAATTGTATGTTTTAAAGTATATTAATGTGCATGACCTTATATACATACATGTACGTCGTATAGAAAGATATTGGATGCAAATGGTCAAGTTGATCGAAATGTGTCTATTCACCAGTTACTGATAACTAGCATAATAAGTTCAAGGCAATAATGAAATGTATAATAATGGAAATTTAAATATAAACTGAGGATCGAATTAATTCCAATAAATCTATTGATAGTCATTAGTCAACAAGTTACTAAAAATATGAAATTATTGAAATATGTAACCATAGCTACATGTCACTATAATGACTAGTTGGCTAGCGTTGCTAATTACCGAGATATCTGTTCATTTATGGCACACATACTCCGCCATACATACATTTAAATAAGATAACAATGAATCACACTTGAATTTGATTAACAAGGGCGGTTCAAAAACTACTCAGGAGGCGGGAAAACTTTCTAATCGAGATACTGTGTCCAAAATTACAATTTTGAATCCAAATTACCGGTACAACGTTAAAATTGTCGTTTAGATGTAGGTTCACGCACTCTGATATTCCCATCTGGATTTGCCATTGACTTTTTTTTTTTTTTTTTTTTTTTTTTTTTTAATTTTATTTTAAGTCGGCAAGTATAAATAACAATAAACATAAGCTTAATCAAGCTTTTACAACCGACTGTAACATATTAATATACACAAAATAAATACAAGTTAAAACAATTTTAAATATGGATGAATAAAAAGGCACGATACAATTATTTTAAACTAAAATTGATTGAGGATCACTTACAACAAATGATATAGATATAAAATATTAAACGTAATGAATAAATATATAAATATATAGACAAATTAAATGATATATAACAAATAATATAATAAAATATATGATGAAATAAAATATATGATGAGGCTGCTGATCCTGACCTGTTGCTGGCCTAAAAACTGCCATAAAAAGGTTATCATAAAATCCTGACATTCAAAGAAAACACAAAAGTGTGACAATTAAAAATGAGCTAAGAAAACTATTATCCCCCCAAATCAAATTTGGAAGAAACTGATCAGCAGCTACATCATATCATATGCAGACATTCATAGAATTACAATGAAAAACAGTATGACTCAAAACTTTCCAACTGCACACTAATATTGACCAGAAATAGATATACATAAGTTGGAAATAAGACATATTAAAAGAATTCTATCACAGAAGGTATAAGAACATGTAGACAACACTTTAATACTACATAAAGCTATTGTGTATAAATAGATAGGTTAATACATAAATAAATGATTGCATTATATAAATAAATGTATGGCTCAATTTATGGCAGTTCCTGACTATGGAGCTCCCAAATGGTTACAGCATCTACATTTACAATTTTTACCATTCCATGATAAAATAAGAGTTTTAAATTGTGAAAAATTTGAACATTTTCTAAAGTGGTCAGGGAGGGAGTTCCATAGTGAGGGAGCGGCATATCTGAAAGAATTTTTGCCGTATGTTGTTGTACGGATATTAGGTATATGTAAAATGTTAGTGTATCTAAAATTTATTTTAGATTCACGTCTTACAACAAGATCACTTAGAACTGGAGGTGACATATCATTTATAATCTTAAATGTTTCAATGGCCATTGTTCTCATGCGCCTGATTTGAAGGGATGGGAGGTCTACTTTGCGTAAAAGATCTTCATAAGAAAGACTAAAATCAGTATAAACAAATCGAAGAGCTCTTTCTTGTAATTTTTCCATCTTTTTTACATTTGCTTCTGAACAAAAATGCCATGCCATAGGACAGAAATTAAAATTTGACTGCATATAATGCATTATTTACCATTTCTACAACGCATATTTACAATTGTTGAGAGCATCGTTCTAGATTGCGAACTACTTTCTTATAAGACAAACGCATGATATCTCTACAATCCACTTAAACTCCGGAAGGAAGATTTAACAATCCCATTATATAATAACTTAACAGAAAGTTATTTATAGTTAAAAGCGACACTTAAAAATTGAACACAGATATTGAAGACTGGTCATACAAGGACGGGACAATTTCATTACGTCTGTACGGGTTTTTATACTGTACCTGCTGTAATTCATTAAAATATTGATTCAATTTTCATAACGTTACGGATGAGTAATTTACGTGAGGCATTTACCTGTGGAAAAAGGATAGTAGTGTGAAATTATAATTGTTTAAATAATTTGTGACAGAATAATGTGCTATAATGGGAGTCTAATGGTCGGAGATAGTTTTATAATCAACTATGTCACTTGATTTTATAATAGAAACTTTGTATGGAATATTTGTTCTAGCGTCTTTAATATTGGCTGTAGATACAGGTAAGGAATTTACGATCAACTCTTGTATATTTTGTAAAAAGTTCATTGTATTTTAGGGTATTGTGGGTCATTGTACGTAAGTATCTGCCTAGTTGTATGGTTGAATGATTGTCCGATTTATATTACATTATCTTGGTTTTATAAACCGTTGAATGTCAAGTGTTATAAGAATGCGGAAATTAACTGTAAGTAGGCCTATGTTTTCGGCAAAACGAAAGTAGACCTTGATCAAGGTCTAGACTAGGTCAAGATCTTTAGACACGTGATCCGTGTCTATACTGTAGTGCCACATCAGATGAAATCAAAGCACTGGAGTGCTGGAGGAACGATGTCCTGAACTTATTTTTTATTAAAGAATATATAATTATGTCAAAATATAAATATTATCTATAAAAATGTATTAAGTATCAATTAACATAATTTAACAAGATCATAGCACTAGACTTCTCAAGTGGTTTGCTCATGGCAAGGTTTATCTTACTTTACATGTGGAGAATATTACGTACAAAATAGGAGTTCACTCCCCCTCGTAAGGAGTAAAAATTTGTGATTGGGTTTGTTCCCTTTACACCAGATTTTAGAGTTTAAAATCAATAGATAAATCGATAGGGAGCCGGACAAAAGGTCCCATGGACAAAAAGTCCCATGTCAATTTTGACACGGGTGGACAAAAAGTCCCACATAGTTTTGCCACCCTGGACAAAAGGTCCTATCTCAGTTTGTCAAGGGTGGACAAAAAGTCCCATCTCATCTCTGTTTGATTCAATATTTTATATGACTTATCCCATCTCATCTCTGTTTGATTCCATATTTTATATGACTTATCCCATCTCATCTCTGTTTGATTCCATATTTTATATGACTTATCCCATCTCATCTCTGTTTGATTCAATATTTTATATGACTTATCCCATCTCATCTCTGTTTGATTCTATATTTTATATGACTTATCCCATCTCATCTCTGTTTGATTCCATATTTTATATGACTTATCCCATCTCATCTCAGTTTGATTCCATATTTTATATGACTTATCCCATCTCATCTCAGTTTGATTCCATATTTTATATGACTTATCCCATCTCATCTCTGTTTGATTCCATATTTTATATGACCACACTATACTTGTTTAACTTTTATACATATTAAATCAATTAAATGTTGCAGTTAAACTGATCACAATAACTATTGAAAATGTTATTGTTTGTCACAACAAACGGAAAAAACAAAGCTAGACGAAAATCAATTAAGATCCATTTAACAAGATAAGTGGTGATTACTAGGAATTAGCAATCATTTATGCTTATTATGATTTAAATAAATTTATCAGCTTTAAAAAATCATCTGAAGCCATCTGGATAAGATAGAAGTTGTTATTACAACAATTAGAATTAATTGATGGATGGAGACAGTCCACCTATCACTGGGACAAAATATAACAATAAATATGTTTAATTTTAACAGTTTGCATTAAATGATAATAAATTTTATTGATCACTTAACAATGGGACTTAAATGAATGAGGATCTTATCATCACATTAGTCAAATTGAGATGAGACCAGTTGTCCAGCCTATAAAATTGACATGGGACTTTTTGTCCACCCCTGTCTAACTTAGATGGGACTTTTTGTCCAGGGTGGCAAAACTACATGGGACTTTTTGTCCACCCCTGTCAAAAATGACATGGGACTTTTTGTCTGTGGGACCTTTTGTCCTATCATCAAATCGATAGTGTGCAGTGTCATAATCCGATAGAAAATCGATATAATAAAGACGATGTCTAAAATATATAGGACACCCATGGTGACACACTAACTGATAAGATCGAACAATAGATTAGTATATGTGATTGAGCAAAATATTTTCATGTTACTTTTTGGAAAAAAAACTAGAAGCCAATGTTATACTATGATACATGTATTAGTGTCGTTGACACGTGGGAAAGTTGGACGTTATGTTAATACTTTCAAAATACTGAAATATTCAGATTTCGTATTTCAATTACATAGCTAGATCAAACTCAAAATACTGATATCATTATTAATACTGAAAAATTTCATCCATGCGTTGAAGTTTGTGCTCTAATAATAAAACATGTATATTTCTGCAGTAAATTGTACCAGGGATTTTGTTTGATGCTATGTAAATCTCTGGCTTCACCAAACATAAAATATATATAAGTTAATTGAAAGAAATTGACTGGCTAGATGATCCAGTAAAAAACTGTTACTAGTACCTTTATTACCTGGAGTTTTATTGATAAGTAAAAATTGATGATGCTCGTTCTTAGTGTAGTGCAACCTCGTTTATTAAACCAGAATTTTCTCTGATTCATGATTTTAAAGAGCGACAAAAAAGTATAATTATTCATGAATATAGCATACTTTTCAGGGAGTTAAGTCTTTGGTTATAAAACGGACATGTAAATTTTAATCAATAATCGTGGTAATAATATACATGTATTTATGCAATGTAATATAGCCGGGGTAGACAGTAATCCTATTTGTGTCATCCTGTATAATTAAAGTTTTATGGTTGGTGACCGCTGTATAATGACCCCTTTATCATTAACACTATCAATATTAGGGGTATAATATGTATCACTGCAAAATGATGATACAATTAAAATATACAATCATTTAATAACCTTATCATCAATATACATGTGTGTACAGTATTGTTTTTAACTGAAGCATGAATTTGATATGAAATCACGGGTATAAAAATATGAATTCAAGATTTAGTTATTTTTATTTTGAAAGGGGTCTGCATATATTGCTCCTTCGAGGCGGCTGGTCCCACTTTTCAAAAATCTAAACAACAAACACATGAAGAAGAAACACGAATGTTAGTATGAATCAGAGTATATTTGTCCAATTCCAAAAATAAAAGTCATTTCTTTGTGAATCAAAAACAGATAAATGATATTGCTTGCACGTTGAAAAAAATCGTGCTAAAGAACTGTAATTAATTATCGTGCTTCAAATACCCAGACCCCAACTAAAGCAAGAACGTATATTTTTCTTATTTTATTTAGAAATGCACTTACAAGCAAATTTATAATTTGTGAGTATCGCACACATATTTTTGCATGCCTAGGTATTTTCATCAAAGTGTAATCTGAAAATATTAGCTGTCGTATTTCATTCATAAAAATATTATTAAATTGAACAAATTATTTCAAACAATGGTTACAACATCAACCACTCTTTTTATAATACATGTACATAGTTGCTTTCTTTAGGCGAGTACATAACTTCAGAGACATAGATATTATCTTTGTCTGATCAATTACAAAACAATTAACGTTAAATGTAATGACCCAAGTGCACATGTACTTAAACGCCCGATTTTCTTCAATTTTCCATTTTCAACGATTTTGTAACAAAAATGGAAGCAAGAAGACAATATTTCATTTTAAATTTAAAACTACCATCTTAAAGCTTATTACCCATAGATTGTGCGTATAGGAGGAAAAAAATTCAAATTTAATGCAAAAGTACGCTAATTTTCGATTGAAAATAGAAAAATTGCATGTCAGCAATATTTTTACTCTATTTTTAATATGACTCATAGTAGTCAACTTTAAACTCAAATGGAAGCAAGAAGATGTTACTTAAACTCATTGAAAAATATACCAGATTAAAGAGGATGGACTAAACTTTGTCTCAATAGGAGGAAAAAAATTGGCATATTTCAATATATTGTCGAAAATTATGATTATAATATTTCTTACTCTATATTCTATATGATAAATTTCTCTATCGACTCAACCAATATCGATTTTAACTAACTCAACAAGGGGGACAACTTTCGGTGGATTATCACAATAAGTTGGGTATGCAAACAAAATAAACCAGTCAAAGAATTAATTTTCATCAACACATTTTAGGGTCATGTACAGTAGCCATCTCACCAAACTAAGATTATTCTAGACTATTTTCTTAACCACAAGGAGATGACAACTTCTCATTTTGTGCATGTAATGTGATATTAAAATCAAATTTTCATACACTGATATAACCTGCTATGACTGGAGATTGGACCAGGGATCTACTGATTATTGATTAATTTATGTAATTCTGTTAATTTATACCATAATTAAGCTTTAAAACAGGTAAACAATCGAAAATAAGTCTTATATCATGTTATACAAAGTGGTGTGTGTGTGTGTGTGGTGTGTACACGAACATCTAATGACATTTTCTATGACAATTTCCAACGCGTTTTACGATCTAATTATTGATTAATTTATGTAATTCTGTTAATTTATACCACAATTAGGCTTTAAAACACCTGTAAACAATCGAAAATAAGCATTACATCATGTTATACAAAGTGGTGTGTGTGGTGTGTGTGTGGTGTGTGTGGTGTGTGGTTTTTCGTGTCACCCCGTGTTTTAGATATGCACAGAACGGTGCGCACAAAAACTACCAAAATCGTCCTTAATGTATTGACACAAGTAACATAATATAATACGATCATTTAATATTGTTTATTACTATCGAATGATGCAATTATGCTACGCATATAACATGCATTGTCAAAAACATCGTAGGCCCTTTTTACTCCAACAAGTAATCATTGCAGTTGTCACGGGTTGAGTTGTCTACGGGTTGAGTTGTCCCGTCTCCATTGCAAGATTTGTATGTCCTGAGAGTAACCTCCCTTTTCCTGAAGAGTTTCAAGAACGACAACACAAGCCAGCGTTGTATTACATTTAAATGAGATGTTAATGAGTTTCACGCTTGAACTACGCCTCTTTGTCTTTGTTGAAAATTGTTGAAGCGTGAAAAGAGTAATCTTATTCTTTCTTGTTACCATTGGAACGATGTCTTAGGACATCGTTCCAAAAAGGTGTTATGATTCATGAACGTATATTCTGTTGTACTTAGATTTTTTAAGCTTTCGTACACATGAACAATTGAAAGAAAATATTCTTCTTTATACAATTTGTGTTTTCCAATAGGATAATTGATCTCTGCCTTTGGTATTTTTCTAATTAAATGTATAACTCACAACATTATCAAGGACAGTAGGACTCATACTAAGGAGGGTGAGATTAAATATTCACACTAAAACAGTGAGTTGCTATAAATTCACACTTAAGACATTAAGATGCTATATATTCACACTTAAGAAAGTGAGATGCTATATATTCACACTAAAGACAGTGAGATGCTATATATTCACACTTAAGAGTGTGAGACACTATATATTCACACTCAAGACGGTGAGATGCTATATATTCACACTAAAGACATTGAGATGCTATATATTCACACTATACACAGTGAGATGATATATATTCACACTCAAGACCGTGATATGCTATATATTCACACTCAAGACAGTGAGATACTATATATTCACACTAAAGACAGTGAGATGCTATATATTCACACTAAAGACAGCGAGATACATTAAAGACAGTGAGATGCTTTATATTTACACTTAAGACTGACAGTGAGATCCTATAAATTCACACCAATAACAATGACTTTATTTATCTTTACGCTCAAACAGTGAAAAACTAATCACACTGTACACTTCAAACTTGGCACTTGCAAGTGTGAATTATAGAGTGTGAAAGAAAGTATCAAGTGTGAAACAGTATAAACTTGTGATGTGTGAAACTAGTGTGAAGGTCTAGCCATGTCATTTTTTCTTTGTATAGAATTTTAACTATGCAAAACATCTAGAATTTATTTATACAATGTCTATGTATTTGTTTTTATACAGTTGAGGTTAGATTAACAGATGGGTTATCAGTGAATCAAGGCAAAGTTGAAGTAAGGAGAGATAATACACAATCCTGGGAACAAGTATGTGATCTACATTTTGGTCAGCTAGAAGCTAACACTGTCTGTAGACAACTAAATTACAAGTAAGTTAGAGATATTAGACCTGAAACACTGTAGGAAAATATGGGGGCTATTGTCAATAATTAGAAAGAAATGTGATTGAGACCATGGACTCTATGTTTAAATAGGGTCCTTGTTAAGACTTAACCAAATTCAGAAAAGCAATTTTTTTCTTTCCCACTGTACAAATCTGTCCTCCAAAACAATGGCCCTTCCAATCAGTCTTGACCAGAAAATATCAGAGTCATTTAGTGTCAGATATGGCTCTAAAGGGTGAGAGAATAGCATATGTTCTGCCTCTGAAAAGTAGTAGCTGTTCTGCTCTGTCCTCAGCATTGCTATGGCAACAGAGTGTGGGGTTCAAATAGTTTTTGATGAAAGCCTTTTGTCTTTGAAACAGTTTGACTAGGTTCCATTTCTGTTAGTATAATAGTTATGAAATAAAAGCATCTTAAAATATCATTATTACATTGTGGTGAAAAAGGGGTCAATTCTAGGCCTTGTCTTGACCAGTAAATGATTAACCACATTTTAATCATAATTACTCTACTGAATTTAATAGAGCCATCTTCTTCTACATGAGATGCCAGTAAAATTCTATATTTAAGAAAATTAGATATAGTTAAGCTTTCAATGGAGAAACATTGCCTGTCAGGACATGGGATTTATTCTTGTTTTTGAACCAGAAATCCAGTGTTGTTATCAATGGTTCAAGGCCACTGCCTTAATTCTTAAAATGGCATGTACAAAAATGTAACAGTAAGCATGAATTTACATGTACATTTGTACATACCATTGTTTCTTACAAATGACATTTAATATAAATGATTTATATGAACTAAACATTATAACTAGGGTCGAATATAATTTTCAAGAAGGTGATAAATTTAACCATTCATGGACCTTTTCCACAGGGGTCAGATTACAAAAAATCTAAATTCTCAATTTAATGTATTATAACAAGAATGGAACACACCAGATGGACACTTCTATTCATACCCCCTTCCACTGGATTTGCTGTATACATGTACATGTATATACTTGTACATATATTGTTGATGTAATGACCAATATTTGGAATTATTTTCCTGGTTTCTGTTTTACTACTGTTTACCATTACTGTTACACTCCTTGCAGCTGTTTCAATTGATTTGTCATTTCAATTTTTATACCTAACATGCTCAGAGATGACTAGCTAGCTACTTAAAGAAAATAAGAAGAGTGATAGGCAGGGGCGGATCCAGGATTTTTCTAAGGGGGGCTCCAAACTTTCGAACCACAACCACGTACATTGTACACTTTTTGCAAAAAAATGCAAAATACATGTATAAATAAAAACTACATAACCATAAAATCATTGTTAAGCACCGAGAAAATTTGATTCATGCTACTTTAAATGACTTGCAGTCAAAAAAATACACATGTGAACAGGTACATTTTGGAAATTCCTGGGGGGTTCCTAACCCCCCCTGACCCCCCTCCCCACTAGATCCACCTATGGTAGGGGGACTGTGGTACATTGCTACTTACATAATATTTAAAGCCAGACTATTTACTGCTGTTAAGTTACTGGTTGTAGAATTCATCATTTTTTGTTAAATAGTAAGTTTTTTTCTATTTTTGGTTGGGTTGAACATCATAGCAAAATTTGTATAGGTCATATCACCCTGAAAAATTAACCTACTTACATTTTCTAGAATGTCAAGAAAATTCTGGTTTTATCTATTAACCAGTTACTTGAAGGCACATACTTCTGTCAGTGACTGCCGACTGCTCTACATGATTTAGAATCAGTGGTAGGAGAGAGAAAGGCAGTTGAAATTATTTATGACCGAACTCCACGAAAGTATGACCCACCCAGGAATCAAACCCAGGACCCCTTGAACAGTAGGCTGATGTGCTACCCACTTAGCTAGCTGGGTGGCTTACTTACCTGTTCAATTATCATGTGTCATATGTTTATTATTATTTACTATGTGTATTATTGATTCAGATATGCCAGAAATGAGAGGGATGTGTTCAAAGCAAAGTTTACAGATTTTGTTCTAGAAAATATACATTGTAATGGTAATGAGAATAATCTTGATGAATGTATTGATGGTGACTGGAAAGTCAACACAGGAGAATGTCATTCTCCAATAAACAATTATGCCAGTGTTTGCTGTTCTAACTCTCCTGACTTTGGAGGTAAATATAGCACTTTCTTTTATGCTTCATGGTAAAATGCTGTGTTATTACATAAAAATATACAATGATTTTTTTATAAGCCCGAAAGAATTTTGGTCATATTATGTTATACCCCCTGGCGTCCGTCCATTAGCAATTTGGTTTCCGGAGCATAACTTAAGTTCCATTTGGTCCACAATATTCAAACTTCAAAGGATGATTTTCCATATCCGGTAGAAGACCCCTATTGATTTTGGGGTCACAAGGTCAAAGGTCAAGGTCACTTACCTTAAAACTGAAAACAGTTTCCGGAGCATAACTTAAGTTCCATTTGGTCCACAATATTCAAACTTCAAAGGATGATTTTCCATATCCGGTAGAAGACCCCTATTGATTTTGGGGTCACAAGGTCAAAGGTCAAGGTCACTTTTACCTTAAAACTGAAAACAGTTTCTGGAGCATAACTTAAGTTCCATTTGGTCCACAATATTCAAACTTTATACGATTATTGTCCATATCAGGTAGAAGACCCCTATTGATTTTGGGGTCAAAGGTCAAGGTCACTTATACCTTAAAACTGAAAACAGTTTCTGGAGCATAACTTAAGTTCCGTTTGGTCCACAATATTCAAACTTCATATGATGATTGTCCGTATCGGGTAGAAGACCCCTATTGATTTTGGGGTCACAAGGTCAAAGGTCAAGGTCACTATTACCTTAAAACTGAAAACAGTTTCTGGAGCATAACTTAAGTTCCATTTGGTCCACAATATTCAAACTTCATACGATGATTGTCCATATCGGGTAGAAGACCCCTTTTGATTTTGGGGTCACAAGGTCAAAGGTCACTTATACCTTAAAACTGAAAACAGTTTCTGGAGCATAACTTAAGTTCCGTTTGGTCCACAATATTCAAACTTCATAAGATGATTGTCCATATCGGGTAGAAGACCCCTATTGATTTTGGGTCACAAGGTAAAAAAACCCCACACTTTTGGGCATATAATGTTCTGCCTAGCGGTGCTCTTGTTTTTCATTGTAGTGAAAATATAAATGCAAAATTATGTCTTTTTAGATATTAAATGACATAATCTTAGAGGAAAATCATGATATTGCTTTGCATTTTTAGCCGGATTTTTCAACGAAAAAATTCGGCTAATAGTTTGGCGAACACGGGCGGGCGGACGGGCGGGCGGGCGGGTGGGCGGGCGGGCGGGCGGGTGGTCGGGCGGGCGGGCGTCCGGTGTCGTTAACAATTGCGTTAAAGTTTTTAATGTACCATATATTTCTGCCATTTAAAGTCAGATCTCTACGAAACTTAATACAATGATAACATACCATGTGATGAACAGAATTAGACAGTAACTGTAACTCTACCTTGCTTAATTATGGATTATTGCCCTTTGTAATTTCGGGTGTCTGGTGTCAATAACAATTGCGTTAAAGTTTTTATTTTAGCATATATTTCTGCCGTTTATTGTCAGATTTTTACGAAACTTCATACAATGATAACATACCATGTGATGAACAGATTAAGACAGTAACCACAACTCTACCTGGCTTAAAAATGGATTATTTCCCTTTGTTATTTTTGCGTTAAAGTTTTCAAATTGTTGGATATCTCTGCCATTTATGGTTAGATGTTTATGAAATTTCATACAATGATTACATACGATCTGTTGCGCAAAGAATTAGACAGTAACCACAACTCTACCTGGCTTAAAAATGGATTATTTCCCTTTGTTTTTTTTGCGTTAAAGTTTTCAAACTGTTGGATATCTCTGCCATTTATTGTTAGATGTTTATGAAATTTCATACAATGATTACATACGATCTGTTGCAAAGAATTAGACAGTAACCACAACTCTACCTGGCTTAAAAATGGATTATTTCCCTTTGTAATTTTTGCATTCAATTTCAAATTGTTCGATATCTCTGCCATTTCTGGTTATATGTTTACGAAATTTCATACAATGATTACATACCATCTGTTGAAAGGAATTAGACAGTAATGGCAACTCTACCTGGTTTAATAATGGATTATTTCCCTTTGTTTTTTTTGCGTTAAAGTTTCAAATTGTGGATATCTCTGCCATTTATGGTTAGATGTTTATGAAATTTCATACAATGATTACATATGATCTGTTGAAAAGAATTAGACAGTAACAGCAACTCCACCTGGCTTATTAGTAGATTATTTCCCTTTGGTTTTTTTTGCGTTAAATTTTTCAAATTGTTGGATATCTCTGCCATTTATGGTTAGATGTTTATGAAATTTCATACAATGATTACATACCATCTGTTGAAAAGAATTAGACAGTAACCGCTACTCTACCTGGCTTAATAATAGATTATTTCCCTTTGTTATTTTTGTGTTAAAGTTTTCAAATTGTTGGATATCTCTGCCATTTATGGTTAGATGTTTATGAAATTTCATACAATGATTACATACGATCTGTTGAAAAGAATTAGACAGTAACCAAAACTCTACCTGGCTTAAAAATGGATTATTTCCCTTTGTTATTTTTGTGTTAAAGCTTTCAAATTGTTGGGTATCTCTGCCATTTATGGTTAGATTATTATGAAATTTCATACAATGATTACATACCATCTGTTGAAAGAATTAGACAGTAACGGCAACTCTACTTGGCTTAAATATGGGTTATTTCCCTTTGTATTTTTTATGTTAAAGTTTGCATTATTTTCATCCATAGTTTTCATGTCTTATGCCATCTTAGTCAAATACCAACACAATACTCAGAAAAGATACAATAGGACATATGTATAGTTAATGAAACTCTTTATTCCTTTAAGATTAATTATTGCCCTTTGTATTTTCTTCTGATAAGCAATATATCAAATGACTTTCTTTTGTAACAACGTAATCTTGTTCTCAATGTTTCCATATGCAGAAAAATCCGGCTTTAATGTGGCTCCCACATTATCTTTCTTGTTGTAAAATATTTCTAACAGATTACAGCAGTGTTTATTTTTGGTCAATTTTATAGCTGTTTATGGGTTATATTCCCAATTTAAAATCATATATTTTTTTCCTAAATTTCAATCCAAAATTCCAAATTTAACTTAAATTAAAAAAAACAAACAAAAAACCAACAGATTTACGTATGTTTCAGCTTAAAATTATACATCCCAGTAATCTTTCTTTTTAATTAACTAACTAACTTAATGGAAAATGAAACTAAAAACTTTGTTCAGTTTGCTTTTATTATTAAGCTTGCATGACATTTCATCCCAATTTAAACTGTAATGCTGATAAAATTCCTAATGCTAGGGGTATGGGTCATATTCCCAAATTTAAGGAAAAAACATTGTACAGAAAAAAGCATGAAAGAATAAGAATATTCATCAATGATAGAGTTAAATCTCTTTATTTCTATAATGTGAGCATAGAAAATGATATTTTCTCCTGTGGCTATACTACTCTTATAATTATATATTTTTCTGAGCTCACTCAGTGAAATGAAAATCAACCTTAAACTAAAGTTGGCAATATCCACTATAGCTTAATATTCTATTGAATGCCATGGCAACAAGATCAGTTTGGTTAGTTAAAAGTAGATGATAATGCCTCTGTCAATTAATGTACCGGGTAGAATTCATATGAAGTAATCTGGACTTGATGTACCTAATCCTTTGTGGAGTTTGGTGATGAAATGTTTTCGTGACTTCTTAGGTAACCCGAGTCAGTTAGGTTAGGAAGGGTAGGTGAGCACTGGTAATAGACAATGATTCAGGAAAGCTAGGTTAGGTGTGCTAGATGCCATAAATAAACTAAAAATTGTGTTGACATGGCGTTAAACCCAGTATGAATAAAGAAAGGCTTCTAAGGTAACTTGACCATTGTATAAATCTGTGATATGATTGAACCTCTATGTCCTACTATAAGTAAAGCTTACAGAATGTAATATCTTTATTGTTTTACAGAGTTCCATGATAATGTATTTGTAAGTGATTGTGCTGACGATTGGTTAAATGCTCAACAGATCTGTACAACAAAGAATGGTATACTAGCTGATACTGATCTTTATGCTTCTATACTTGGACAACATGATATTAGTCAAAGAAAAAAAGCATTCTGGACTCGGATGTTTTTTACACCATTTATATGGAATAATGGTAAGTTTTACATGAAAGCTTTGTGTTTATTGGTTTACCTAACCATTTGGTTGATAATAATGTCAATTTTCATCTATAATAATGTATAGAGAAGTTGCCGTCGCTGAGGAATGGTAGATGAGTGCTGGTTATAGACAAAGGCCCAGGAAAGCTAGATTACTATCATAAAATAACCTCATTTGTGTTGGCACGGCTCTAAACCAAGTATTGAACAAATATCACAATATCTCTTAGATATAGCCCCTGTTTTTCGGAAGAATAGTTTCTTTTGACCTCCATTGATAATATAGTTAGTCGTAATAATTAACCACCCTACACCTAGTGAAAATATTTTAATTTTTAAACAGTCACTCAGCTAGCTCAGTTGGTAGCACACTAGTCAACTGATCAAAGGAAGTGGGTTCCATTCCCTGGTGGGGCATACTTTCATGGAAATTGGTCATAAAATGATTTCTATGGCCATTCTTCCTGCTAGCACTGATTTGTAATCACCTTGGGCAGTTGCAACTTGTCAGTCACTGATGGAAGTATATGCCTAGTAGCTGGTTAATAGCTAAATTTGACAGCCATGTTATTCACCATTGGATGTTTGTTGCAAATTGTGTGAGGTAGACTATGTCAACAAGTTTTTGAACACAATGCTTGCATCATAAGTGTTATAAAAGAAAAGGTCACCTTAATATGACCCAAATGATGAAGAAGCCAGATCCAAAATAAGCGAGTGTGCGCTTATAAACTTAATCTACATGTTAATTCAGTTATTTTTCATGGATGCTTTTATAATCCCTGGATATTTATTGCATGTCTTAAACTAAAGAACTGGAATCAAAATGTCTTAGAATTCAAGGGTCTCCTTAAACTGCTTCTTGCTATCATTCATTAGATCAAATCAAGGGAGACAAACCTTGCAATAATAAGGAAATTAATGTAACTTAGTTAAGTCCCATGAAGTACTCAAATCAGTTGTTATTTTCACATTCTGTATATTCTCAGGTTGTTTCAACATTTCCGATACTTCAATGGAACCAAAGGAATTTATATTACAAAATAACTCAGCTCAAGCTTGTATGCAGTTATGTAGTATAGATGGTCATATGGCATTCCTTCTCTCTGTAAGTTGATTTAAGTCTGTAGCACAGTTGATGCATGCTGGGATTTGATTCTAGTGTCCTGGAGAGGTTTGAATGGGTTTGAATTTCACCTGCTATGGCTATACCCTGCCATGAAAATTTGACAATAAAGTCAATTTGGTCCATTAAAAGGTATTTTAAGAAGTTGCCAACCTTGTGACAGAGTAAGTACTGGTTATAGACAAGAGTCAAGAAAGTTAGGTTAGGTGCACTGACCTCAATAAAATTACCTTAATTGTGTTGGCTGCAGTAAAATAACCTACATCTCATTGAAACAGTGGTAAACCCAGTTAAAAAATGGAAACTTTAGTAAGTTTGGCATCTTTAATCAATTGTCAAAACCACTCAGTAATTCCTTCATTACACTGAACCAATAGAGTGTGCTCTTAAAACAATGTTGATTTTTCTCTAAGACTAATCATTCATCAATATGACATGTGTATTTTGGGCCCTGTGACACTTACAGGCCTAACGTCCTGAGATTTAGTTCATCAGGTTCAACAGGCTGTATTATGTAAATACTGTTGTTATAAAAGCTCACATAGGGAAGGCCGTGCTAATTGCTTAACTGTAATGTCTTTATCAGTATTTTCTAACTGCTAAATAAAGCCAGTATTGTAATCAGTTGTAGAGAACACAAGTTATACCTAAAGAATGCATTGTGTCTGCTCTATGACTTTATTGACTTGATACAAATGCATCACCAATGTTGTATGAATTCAACCTAAGTGACAGGATATTCCCTTTCTTTATAGATTTGATTCAACTCAAGTTGATTGGGATTTTTTCAGCAAAAAACACTTCTTTTTGTACTGGATGTACCTGTGCGAACAGAGTTAAACAAAAATGAGTGTGCATGGAGCAATAGGATCTTATCTATATTTTAATCTGTGTTGTTGCATACTTTTCAGCAATAATATGTAAAATAACTTTATTCTGGACAAATGGATTTGGTACAAACAAACCTTATTCAGCTGGAAAAAAACATAAAAAATTATTGACAATGTTTAAAATCCATAAAATGTGATCAATTTCAGGATGATCAATGTCACTGTTTAACAAATACCATGAAGTCTTCTATAATGGAAGTATATCCTGGTATGTGCAATAAATCATGTGATGGTAATAAAGAGTATTATTGTGGTGGTATTGATGTATGGAATTATTATTCTATAGGTAATTATAATTGATGGAACCAACTGGATTTAGTGTACTTCATATAAGTTAGGTTGCCTCAAAATTTTTAACTTTTTTAAAGTGCCTCCTCCATCAAAATGTGTCTACAGGTCCCTTTTGCTGGGGTTTGAAGGGGGCACAGCGTCCCTCATCACAGGAAAGAAATAACCCAAGTGATGCCGTGGTGACTTGGATTGAAGTTCAAATGACTTTTTATGAAAGACATCACCCAAAGAATAACTTGGCTAAGTTGCGTATCTGTCAAACAATTTGTAATGAAATAACAGCAAATAGAAATAGCCCGATCATGTTAGGATGAAAATTGGACAATTTTTTCCAATGTTTTGACTGGATTTTAGTAAAATTAATGGTAACTAATAGTACAGGCTAACATGCTGTTCAATGAACTGACCTCCTGGTATGATACATTAGTCAATGGTGAATATCATATTGATAAGCATTGTTGATCAAAACCCCATATTTCCTTAAAACCTTCTACTATTTCAGCTCAAGAAGAATCATTTTACCGTATTGTTGACCCATTGAAAAAAGATGACAGGCAATGTGCATATATAGCCAATCATAAAAAACTAGAAACAGAAAATTGTTATAGTAACCATGGATATATCTGTGGACAAGGTAATAATTCAGTGTTATTCAGGAAAGGTACTTTGGTACTCATTAGGGCTGCAACAATTCACCGGAAAGTCAATTTAATTTTTTATTTCTTTAAATTTTTTTATTTGAATCATGGAATAGTAAAGTTTATAGGAAATCTACATCAATACAATCATTTGAGCCTAAAACTAACTAATAAAATAGAATTGTTACTGAAATTGTCAACATTTTTTTCAGAACAAGATCAACTAAGCAAATAAACTTTTGTACTGATTAATCATTTATTCATTACCAGTTTATCATTGTAACTAAAAGCCTTGAAAGAGACTATGTTTTTGCTCTTATCCTTGTGAATTTTATAGACACATTAAAATGCCGAAATGTAATAATAATAATAATAATAAAGACTTTATTTAATGAGGCTACACATTTGGATAAATCCAATCTTCCATGTGGACCTCTTATAAAACATCTACAAGTTATTTACAATATTTACATAGTGAAAAACATATAATAAATTAACAAATTGAAAGATAAGTAAAGTAGAACAAGCCTGAAATAAAAGAGTGAATATTAACAGTGGACAAAGACCATTTTTCATTTAGTGAGATTTCCATTTAAGGTATTGATTTTTGAATGATGTTAAACTTTTTGCGAGTCGAATGTTAGGAGGAATTTCATTCCATATAACTGATCCTGAATATGTTAAGGATTTTCTGAAGAATTCAAGTTTAGGTTTTGGGACTTGCAATTGTTTATTAGAATTTGACCTTAATTTAGAGTTGTTGCAAAAAACAAATTTACTATTTAAGTAACCAGGAGCATTGTTGTTTAGGGATTTGTAGACAAGAATTGCTTTTTTGTAGTCAACATGGTCTGCAAAATTCATCCAATTTAGTCGTTTAAATAATTCCTCAGATGGTGCATCGAATGGCTGGTCTAGGATTATACGAGCAGCTCTCTTTTGAAATTTTAGAATTGCATTGGATGAGTCCATATTGCATGTTCCCATATAGTACAGCAGTAATCAATATGAGGAAGCAATATGTAAGCATTGAAATAGAGTTTTCTGGTATGTAAATTAAGAAATTGTTTGATTCTAAGAAGTAGGTATAACAATCTATTACATTGTTTTAGTATAGCTTCTACTTGGAGCTTCCAGTTCAGATTTTTGTCAATATGTAATCCTAATAGTTTTTGCCCCGAAACTTGCTCTAAAGGTTCATTATTTGTGGGTCTTTGCAATGGACTTCCAATGTATCAAAACAGATTGTTGCAGCCCTAGTACTCATAGCCATTCATTTAACTGCAGTCGAAGTGCATGCAGCTGTAACACTTTTGTCTTACAATTTTGATTTTAGTCAGATAACCAGTCGTTGAAGGGATTCCCTTCTATTTATATTCTACAAAAGTTTTGCAGCTGGTTAAGTTCAGCCCCCCCCCCCCTGGTACATTATGTAACAAAATTTATAATTGATTTAATGTATGCAAATAAAACTTAATACAATCTAGTATATTTTGTGGAAGTTGATTTTTACATGCTATATGACTGGTTAACCAGATTTTATGTATGCAAATGATATTTAAACTGTATTTTTTGTCTCAGGGCACTTTCAACAAGCTGTACTAAGGGAAGATTTATTACCTCTGGTCTTGTGTTGGAGCAGTAGTCCAGTGGTAGGACCCAAGCTTAGGGATTAAGGAGTTCATTGTTCGAATCTCTCTTGGGGCTCTGTTTATTTCCTTGAGCAAGAAATTTACCTACAGTTGTTCAACTCCACCTAGGTGTTAGGGCTGCTGTGAGTATCTGAGTACTCGGATATTCACAATCTCAACCAGAAAATGGAGTATGAATATTCGTCACTTCCGAAATTGTCGGATCGCAATCTATTTTTGGAAAAAATAAAAGAACATTTTCAGCCTAAATACCACTGAAAAAGAGCCGCACTACTAATGAAAACTTTAATTTATGTAGGGACCGTAATATCTTGTGTCAAAATTTTGATTGAAACACGTTTGAACAAAAATGTTATCACTAAAAATTCCCATAAAAGGTCTGGAAATAGAAATGTTAAGAGTACATGGTTTTCCATATAGTCAAATCATCTGTAATTCTTCTCATATTTTTGTTAATACATGAATTCCTGTATGCTTCTCCATTAACAAGTGATTCATGGTTCAATTCGTGAATTGCTACACATGAATCGAGGTTCTGATCGGATCGCCACTAGCTTGATGATCCACAGCCCTACTAGGTGTATATGGGTACAGTGATGGTTCACCTGCCTGAAGGTGATTTCAATGATCAGGGGTTATCGTACAAAAATTGTTAAGTCAGCTGAATATGTATATGGAAGCAGACTTTAAACCAAACTTAAACTTTTATGTTTTTATTCCAGTTGATCAAGATGGCTCCACTAAGTTGCTGTATTTTAAAGGAAATGCATTTTATGAAGTAAACCATATAGTAGCTCAGTATAGATGTCGTGAAAGTGATAGATCCATGCATCTTGTTGGTGAATATATTATAAATAATGATATTAAACCTACTGATACATATGATAATTTATGGGTTGATGTAAAGAGAACACTTACATCTGTGTATCAAGTACACGATGATATTGATAGTATGAAAGGTACGTGTTTAGTACAGTATTTATTTTAATTGTAATAAATTCATTTTTGTAACGAACAAGATTTTTTTTACTTTCAAGGTAAGATGTTTGTGAAACATAAGCAACAGTAAAAATTGATATACTATTGTGCAGAGGTATAATATGGTACTTGTACTCCCTTGCCTTCAAGCTGGCTTTTATGGTGACATTGTAGAGTGTCCGCTTATGACTTGAGAGATTGTTGGTTCAAATATCAATTCGGACCATGGATAGGGTTACATTTGGTGCCCAACGTAAATAACCCACTTGGAATTGTGTGATTGCACCCTTGGATAATCCCACAGACAATCAAGCTCCTAGAATTTGAGGACAAATTCTGTAAAGGAGGGGATGTGTGTAGCAGAGGTATGATACCGCACTTGTTCTCCTTTGCGTTCAAGCTAGCTTTTATGGCCACGTGGTTGAGTGTCCACTTAAGACTCAAGAGGTCAAGGGTTCAAATCTCAGTTCGGACCTTTTTTTTCATGTAATAATTATGTTTATGTTTTTATTATTCAGTCATAGATGGTTTAAGAAAGTTAAATCCAAAATGGTGTCAATCGTATAAATTATTAGATCAAACTTACTTTGATGAAATAGCTCTCTGTCAAACAGAAAGATTGAGATATATATGTTCTTTAGGTAAGTACTATTTTATACAGCTGTAGTTGAGACACTTTTGTACTTGTATACTCAAAATAGTTTGGGGAAGAAATCAAAAATGTGTTCTGTGTGACATTTTTAGCTCACCTTAGCTATGCTCATAAACAGGTGTTAGTGACTGTCTTGCGGTCTCACGTGATAGTCTTGAAGTCTTGAGTGGGTCTTCTATATGATAAGGACACATGTCCTCAGTTCTTACAGAGACTATCAAATTCCCAAAATCCACTTATGTTGTTGTTGTTGTTTTTAAACTACTATGAGCACTTTATTGATCACTAATTCTTAGTTTTATATTAGTCTTCAGTTTATGTTTTTATATTTTATCATTTCTTAATCTTTTTCATTTTTCATTTTTGTTTTTATTTAAGCTCGTATTTTTTATTATGCATATGATTGTGAAGCGCTTTTGAACATATATTCTGTATGAAAAGAGCGCTATACAAATCCGGTATATAATAATAATAGATTCCATGTATGATGTATCTATGTCTATGGTTCTTGGTAGTCAAGTGTTATCAGTTATATCAGCATTCATTGTATTATTCTAATATATTCATAGTTTTTTTTTATGAAACACTCACTTGCTTTTGTTGGCCTTCATTCAAATTTATTTAAATTAGTTTTACCAGGACTTAAGTAAGTGTAGAAATTGTGACAACAGCTTTCTCAGAATTTCAGATTAGCATTATAGAGCATTCATGGTCTATTTTATTCATAATTAATTTGTATATTCAAAATAGTGATGATACACTACTGAATGGGCCTTTAGGTATTCAAACTTGAAATATAATTGTTTTTTACTTATATGACTTGTGCATTATCATGTAATTGCAACAGTGTTTTACTTCTCTTGCTATTTGAGAAAAACTGATTAAAATCCTTTAGTTGGACAGTGAGTTTGTTACTTAAAATGGGAGTGAGATTCTGCTATTTTATGATGAAAAGAATGAATCCATTAAAATATAAAATTTCAGTATTTATTTTTGAACCATTTTATAGCTGTTTATGGGCTATATTCCAAATCTAAAATCATATCTTTTTTCCCCAAATTTCAATCCAAAATTCCTAATTTAACTTAATAAAAAAAATGTGAAAAATATGTGTCAGCTTAAAATTATGTGTCCAAGTAATCTTTCTTTTTAATTAACTAGTTAAAATCACTTAAAACTACCTTGTTAAATATGCTATTGTTAGTAAATACTCTTGACATTTTATCCCAATTTAAACCAAAATGCCGATAAAATTCCCAATTCTAGGGGTATGCGTCATATTCACAAATTTGTAGGAAAACACCAAATTTCAACTACATGTGTTCCTGTGTACACGAGGGTTGATTACTCCTTTCTATATGGGGGAAACTGACATTTAATTGTCTCATTTTAATACATTTAAATGGGTATCTCCCACAGCTGAAACCAAATTGCAGGTTTCAAAAACTGGCATACAAATTACTGGATCACTGCAGATATGTTTACCTTCTACATTGTAATGTGTCATATTGTGATATTTATAACTGAAAACCATATCTTCAGAAAATGATTACCTTCCTATCCTTCATTTATAAAGGTCTGTGCATGGTTAGATTGATATAGATATCGCTACCTAGCACTTTGTTCTCTGGTACCCTTTTTATGCCATATTGCTTAAAGTGTAGTCCTAAAGTATCAGATTTACAGAGTGAGGGTTGGTATCAGTTTGAAATTAAGACCTAGGTATATATCCTGCCCCGCTAGGCTCATAAGTAACACACTAATCTATTGATGGAGGAATCTTTGGTTCAATTCCCATGGGAGCTTATTTTTCGTGGAGTTTGATCAAGAAATAATTTCTACTACCATTCTTCCTCCTAATACTGATTCTAAATCATGTAGGCAGTTGTCAGTCACTGATGGAAATGTGCGCCTAAGAACTGGTTTACTGCTAAATTCAGAGATTAAGCATCTCCAGCAACAGTTAGTTGATTGGCTAACCACCATGATATGATCTATACAATGTGTTCTTACAGCCTTAACCCAACCCCTTAAAAAAACTTAGGTAAACCTCTATATGTATATTGAGTGTTCATTTAGTTATTTTTGCCTTTACAATCATGAGCGATATTCTAATTGACCAGTGTCCTATCTTTTATATTGTATCATATTTTGTATATTGTATGACAATGTATGTTTTATAATTTAGATGGAAATGGTTATGGTACAACTTTAGATACTGGAAGGTAATTTATGCATTATTTTACCTGTCCATAGTGCCCTCCAAAAGCTTGAAGACATTTTTACTTTGTTAACCTACTATAAAGGTTTTATAAAAAAATTAATAACCATTTAATTGAAATTTCAGTTTTGCTTATTTCATTACTTATGGAACTACAGTGTATTTGTAGTTGAGACTATAGTGTCTTAAAATCTATGTTATAAAAAAGAATTACTATGACCTTGACTTTGAAGGCTTTGGGGTATCAGACACAGAATCTTATAAATGTGATGCATTCACATTTTTTTATTCATTTCATCTCCAATCATATTTAATATATTTAAAATATTGGTTCTATCTATCAAAAATAATAATTGAAATTTAAGATTTTTTTTGGTCTTCAAACTTTTGATGGGCACTGTATATATTAATTAAAACATTCAATTATACCTTTAATACAAAAAAGTCTGATGATTGGATATCTAAATCACTTTTGTTTATTGAATGATTCTCACTTTTTTGTTTTCTTCAAATTTTCCCCTCTTTCATGAATGAGTTGTTTCTTTCATGAATGTGTGTTTGGTTTTTTATATCCCTTTTCACACTTGATTTACAACAGTCTGTGCATGGCAAGTATCCTTAGGAAATAGCAACCTTGCACTTTGTTCTCTGGTATACTTCTTATGCCAAAAGTAATAAGTATGTGATAACAAACTTAGGGTACTCGGATTTGAACGCTTGACATTGATTTCCTTAGGAAACTGGCATGGACGTTATTTGATGATTTATTGCATGTGCATTACTGAATGTGCATATGATGCATTGTTTTTATTGTTTATAATTGCTATGTTTTTTAATCATGATTGTTACGATAGCCTGCCTACATTGTTTTGATGATTAGTCAACATAGAAACTCTCTAAATCTAATCATATTATCTTTACTTGTGCATCTTGTCTTTTCCAATGCATTCCCTAGTTTTATCATTCTTAATTCATGAATAATCATTTTTAACGTAACGAATAATATAATTGATGAATAATTTATGATAATAATATTTATAATAATATTAATGACATTACTTGAAAAATACTAATTGTTGATAATTGATTTAATCATAATAATACTTATAATTAACTAATGTACTTGAAATTATAGTTATATGCTAATTTGTCATATTAATACTTAATTAATTAAATTTCAATTATGTGATGAATATTCAACAATATTTAAATCAATTAAAAATTTTATTACTCTCAGGTAAGCAACTTTACCCATAATTTCTCTCTCTTTTTAATGCCTGTCTTCTTCTTACCAAATGTCTATGCTTTTAAATGTTTCATTCTTTACCCCATTGTATGTATTATAATGTAGATGTTTTATGTTCAAGTTTTGGTTATGGGTTAATCCAACATTCTCAAGTAGTACTAGTTACCCAACTCATGTTTCTAAGTTAGAACTTGAGAACACTACCAAGCTTGCAATGCATAGACCAATTGGCCGTTATTTTGCCTTAATTTATGTTTCTATTCAGCTTAGCCAGCTAAGGCATTCCTTTTCTACATAATTACCTTATTTACCTACCTGCCCAGTTACCTGGTAACTCTGTGAATTCAACTATGAATGAAGGGGTCATGGATCCATTTTCAAGGTGAGACCCACATAACTTTCAGGAATTTGGCCATGAAATATTTCTACTGTCATTTTCTTGCATATCACAGTATCAATGAGGAAAGATTTCAGCCAATGACAAGGATATTTGATTAGCACTAGGTCCATGGTCCAAACTGAGCAAGGGAGTACAAGTGCTGTATTACAACTCTGCTACATACACCTATTCTTAAACAGAATTTGTCCTCTAATTTTTGGAGCTTGAATGTCTGCAGGACAATCTTAGGATGCAATCACACAATTCCTAAAGGGTTATGTAAGTTTAGGCCAAATGTATTCCATTAAAAAGCCATGGTCTGAGATTCAAACCCACAACCTCTCGAGTCATAAGTGGACACTACCATGTCACCATAAAACCAAGCTATATATAAGAATTCTTGTACCCAGAAGATTTCAAATTTCCTAATCTATTATATAGATAAAAAAATCGATATTTTCTCTGAGTAGCAGGATAATATACAAGTTACAGTAAAACCTGTCATATGCGACTTTTTGGCGGAACATCCAAACACGGTCACATATGACAGTGGGTCTTTAAATCCAGGTTCAAGTCAATATAATAGTCACCAATATTGCACATTTCAGCCAAATAAGTGAAACCCCCACTGAGTTGGGACATTAAACAGACATTAAAAACATGATATTGCATAGCATAATTCTCCCGATTTTAAAAAGATTTTAAAATTTGTGCCCTCGAAGAGTAATAAAAAAATTCTTAGACACTCAATTATTTTATTACTCAATTTGATTTAAATTAATTGATTTAAAAATTGTCTTTGGTTTGATAATGGAAGCTTTATATCAATGTCAATATTAAAAGTAAATTTGTTTTACACGTAAACGATGACATATGTTTAAGAGCGAAAATCGCGTGCAAGTTCCTTGATGACGAAAATACCAGTAATAACCGGAATACGGCTTTTAGCGATGCAAACAAAAATGGCCGATTGTTTTGCAATCAAGTTCGAATCGATTCATTCACCAAATTTAAGTAATAATCATCTATAAAAGCTATTTAATAATGTTTAAACAAACAATCAGATGTGCTATGCTTTTTGTTTATCTGAATTTGTCTGTAGCATGTTTACATAGCTAAATATTTGTATCACGCGTGTCGATTGATGGGCCAATTATACAATCCATAAGTAATTATTTAGGTGTGAAAAACATCTTTGGGTCAATTGAGGCCTGAAAAGTCGCTTAATTTAACCTAATTATCGGTATTGGACTGATAAAGTACGGTCGTTAGTCGCGTCAGACAATGTGTCGCTTAATACAGGGACTTTATATAGGCATTTATGTTGGGCGGTCTCAAATACGGTCACATAAGACAGTGAGTCGTTTAATTCAGTGGGTCGCTTAGGCAGTTTTTACTGTACTTGTATGTATACCCTTGACTGGTCCATCCTGTGTTTTACTTGTCTTAAACCCCCTTCAAAATGGCTGACACAGGACTTAGAATTAGCGTTTTCGACTGGATTTAGTGAATTTTCCTTCTTGCTAGAAAAATCAGGGTCATTGAGTGCAGAAAAATGGCCCAAACTGATGACAAGATGACATGTTTTGAGTGCCTGGAAAGTACTAGCACTTTAGATATCATTTTAAGAAATATGACTGAATGAAATGCAAATTTATTGTTGAAAATTAGAAAATATTGCATTTTTGCCCCTTTTGCTACACCCCTGCGCAGCCATGATAACTTAGATCAGGGTTCAAATTTTTTTTTTTTGCTGAAAGACAATCATCTAAGGAATGATTTTAGCCAAGTTGCATATCTGTCAGTCAATAATGAAAACAAGAAATAGCCTATTTTGTGTTAAGGTGAAAAAGTCACATTTTTGCCCATGTCCTGACCAGTAAAGGATTAATGGGGCAGTTACTTGTAAACATATATCAATAGGTCAGTGCAAACATGGTCTTCATGGTTCTTTACATACATGTAGTTAGACCACTTTCGCACCACTGACCCAGTATATAATATATTATACTATGTATTTTAAATAATGATTAAATTATAAACTCTGTGATTAACATCATTTAATGCCACACATAACAATTTAGTTAACATGACTTGCTTGAGTTGTATTGAATTAATGCTTTTTTAACTTTTTTAATTTGGCTTGAATTAATCAAACTATCATATGAAAACAAAATATCAAATTGTACATCTAAATTTCTCCTAAATGTTTTGCCTTAGTTAAGCATCCGTGTGCGCGTAGGTATTAGAGTCCTCAATCATAATAAAAAACAAAATTGTAGGTAAAAATTTCTTACATAATTCCAATGTTCCGGGATTCGATACGACATTTTAATTCAGGGAAAGTTGTGTTCGGCAACGAAGTTATCCATCGTAAGCAATTTATCTTAACTGCGTCTTTAACAAATATATATTTTTTGTAAAAAGAAAACACTAGTCATTTTATATTAAATTCAGACCATTGTTTCATATAATGATGATGTCATTCCATTGAAAAAATATATATATAATGCATTGTTTTTTGCCGTAAAAATATTTGTTTTCGTTTTCGGTTTGTGTGTTTTTGTGAATAGGTATCTAGGTTAGTCAAATTTGAGTTGACGCATAACAGAATTCTAATTTGGCATGGCCTAATGCATTGACTACTTATTTTTTTATAAATTATAGTACTTAAGTTGGTTTCTGAAATAATACTTATTAAAACAAAACATAAACATTATTTCTTAAGTTTTTGTGAAATCACTACGGTGTTTTGGTGTGAATGAAGGTTGCAACTTTTTTGTTGATTTGTATTAACATTTTGTTATTATACATATATATACTTATTTTAAGATCAAACGAAATGCACTTTTACTAAAACACCTGAGTGCTGATTTCTCAACGTTTTTGTAAATATTTTTGCTGAAATAACAGAATGTTGATTAAACGTCACTCTGTGGTTTGCTCTGGACTCACACTTCCCGTCTGTTGCCTACTGTGGGATGTCTGCTGCAAATTAAAAAAAACTATACAGTAACAGTCACAGTGAAACATGGTTGACTGATTGATCAATCCTGTAAAAAAAAGACCTGACTAAATCTGCAGGTTTACAGGACCAGGACCGACTGACCAGGAAAACATTTGATCTCATTCACACAGTTTTCAAATCATCAAAATATGTAAAACCACTAAATGTCATTATTCCTGTAAGACTTGGTTAGGTTCTGTAAAATTTGGATCTTCACAGGACCTACAGTCCAGTAATAGTGTTGAGTTTTGCAGTGACTGCAGTCAGACATGTTCCAATAATAGAAACCTTTCAAAAATCTGCATTTGTCAGTTTTAACTGACAAACTACTTAAAATAGTTGTTTTCCTTACTTAATATCATAACATATACATGTACATGTATATTATTAATACATGTATGTTATAAATAATAAACAAAGAGTAGTAATTATCATTCTATGTTTTATCCCAAAAGTGGACAACACCATGTTTTCATCCACTTAGAAATGGCCATTTAGGGACTTGAAAAGCCTGATTTTACCTGAATTTTGTGAATTTCACTTGAGAAAGTGTTTTTCATATAATACCTTGTTTTTCATGCCCCTGATGCTCATCAAAAGGTATCTCGGGGTAGACTAAAAGAGAGCATTTGAAGAGATAAAGTGTCCCTCATCGTCAGAAAAAATGGGATCACTGAGTGCAGCAATAGATACAAAATGTTGAAAAGATAGCAAATTAATTTGTTGTGTATTATTTTGTATATTTCAGTAATGAAGAGAATACCACAGGTAGTACATTATATAATATTACAGTAACACCTGTATATGATCATACAGATAACATCAAATCTCATCTACAGTGGAACATTAGTAACATATTTCTACTTTTCTTACATTATAAGCCTTTTCTCTGTAGTTTTGCTAGGGTTTTTACCTTGATTAGTTAAAATTGTAGACTGTAGAAATTTTTCATTAAAATCTGCCAAGGACGAACACATTTAGTCATGCATGCACAAGTATAGAGATAATTACTACTGCAGCCAAAATAGTCCACTTTACCCGGTTACAGCAAGTTGTGCAGTTTGTGCAATTGAAGTATATCTGATCTGGATAAAAAGGGGTTTCCCATGCTTAGTAGCCGACTGTGGAAATTTCTCATAAAAATCTGCCAAGGACGAACACATTGGTCATGTATGCACTATTATAGAGATAATTACTACTGGAACTAAAATAGTCCCCTTTATGGAGTAAACAAGCAAGCAGATGATGCAGTTTGTGCAATTGAAGTACATCTGATCAGGTTAAGTATTCTTATGATTGGTAAATGTAATAGAAATTCCCCTTCAGTTTGTTGTATAGTTCCATGTTTACATAGTCCACCAAAATTCCATGTCCTAGAGCTCTATAAGTGCTTAAATCTTTATTTTTATTAATATCAGTGCATTTTCAATAGATTATGAAAGAAACTTCTAAAATTTATATAAATCACTCTCCTGGTTTCTGGCACCTTAGTTCACCAAGTAAGATCAAAGGAGAGCAAGTTGTTTTAAGTCTGATTTTCGGAAAAGGCTTCTAACGTTTATCATGTGATTGGTCATCAAATTTTTATGGCTAATCTGACTGCGCTGAATCAAGTTGGGCTTTTATTAGCTTTTGGTGAAGATATTTGCATAACTTGGCTTAAAGCTAGGATCTAGAGACTTCTTAACTGTCAGTCAGTTGGTCGACTAACCTCTGAATTAGACCGAAGGATTGTCAGAAGGGCTGCACAAAGGATTAATCAGACTTAAATCATCCATGTACCTTGGAAATATACAATACAGGCAGCAGATTGTTTTTGTTAAGGATATGCTTGCAGTGACACTTTATTGACTTTTTAGTTTCTTGAAGTATGAAAATCAATATTGAATTGTGCAAGTGCTTGAGCTAACCAGAGCATTCAGCATTAAAGCAGAGTCTTTGATGCAGTGTATATTATAGTGATTGCTCAGTGGCAGTGTGTTGCCAAACTGTTTCCGCCCATCATGAGATTGTGGTTGTGGGGATGGGGCCATGACTGACAGACTGCTTAAAAGTGCACCTACTGTATCTGACTGCTCATTCTAACAGGTTGATTACCCAATGTTTCATTGTACAGTGCCATCAATAATTATTTTTAACTTCTGTATAACAGTTACAATTTTATAAAGTATCACTACTTTCCCTTCAAAAGGCACAATATTTTATAATATCTTAATAAGTGAATACATCTGAAATAATATCTAATTGTGATAATGAAAAGGCAGCTTTTTAAAACTGTAATGGTACTTAGCATGGCACTGTATGTAATATTTTATATGATATATTTTAGGAGATATTATCACTGTGGCTGTGTCAGTGTCATGTGCTGTTATATTACTGATCTTGGTTACCATGGTGATATATTGTTGGTGTAAAAGGTAGGTAAAACTTTTATATATACTGTTTACTACTGTTTTCACATTTTCTATTACCGGTATGTGTCGCCGAGGGCTGCATCTGGCAGTGGCACTGGCTATTTGTTGTTTGGAGAATTAGCTCTGCCAGGCTCACTGTTCAATGTTTAAGTTCTATGTTGTATGTTCGAACCCCCATGCCAAGTGTCTCTGGTATGTCACAAGATCTCTACTAATAAACTGTGTTGGTCCATTCACTGACATGTTTTTTATTCATTTTGTCGTCTATTCTTTTTGATACAGTAACTTGTGACTAAACTGGGTTAAATTTTTTATTGTAATTGTGCTGTTGAAAACTTTTTCGTTTTCTAAAATAAATTTAAATTATTGCTGAAAATAAAAACAAACTATGTTCAATCCTTTTCTTTGCTGTACACTTACTTTTTTTGTAATGTTTAAAACCAATAAATTTAGAATCCAAATGAAGTCTATCTAGCATAGTCCTGATACTGGCTGTTTTAGAAGAGCTTTTAAAAAATTTCAGCATTTTGTCAGTTAATTTACATAAACATTTGTCATTGTGTATTGTAGATCAAGAAAGAAGAAGTATGGAGCAGAACGACCACGTGAGTCGTGTGAGGCTTTTCCAAATGAATACCAAATGGCAATGCCTGTTGTTGAATCTCAAGAACATATTTATAATGAGCTCAATGATCCCTCTGGGAATATGTATCTTGAACTTGATAGTCTTATTAATAATACTCAAGCTAAAGAATATATAACTGATGAAGAATTGTTTAGAAAACCTTTACCACCTGAACCTGAAAGTCAAACAGATGAACTAAATACAGCTGACAATGATGATGGAGTCAAATCTTCTGATAATGAGACCTCAGATATTGCTAAAGAACCTGTTACTATTAAGAGAAGTTACTCTACTCCTAAAGACTTAGTTAATGCAGTTAAAAATAGTATTGATATTAATGGTGAATTAACTGAATTCAAAGATCCTAGTTATACTTACCAGTTTGATAGAATACATAGAGATGATAATGTTGGTATTGAAGTGCCTGTCGGTTTGGATAATGAACCAAGTACTGACCCACCAAATTACCAGAAAGAAATTAATACTGAAAGTAAACAAACTGTGGTTTAAACCTTGTTATAGTGTTAGAATTAAGAACAGAACATATATTATACCCCCGCTTCGAAGAAGAGGGGGGTATACTGTTTTACCCTTGTCCGTGCGTCCGTCCGTTACAAAATTTCCGTCGCAGTTTTCTCAGCAACTATAACATGCAGCAGCCTAATACTTTGCATATTGCTTCATCCCATAGTCCCATGTGGTGTAAAGCGATTTCATGCTCCTTGCTCATCTACTTCCTGTTTGTCGCATATTTTTAGATTTTTGCGGGGGTATCACTAGTGAGCATTAGCTCACAGATTTACTTGTTTTATTTACGATTTGTTTATAGTACATCATCAATATACAGTTTAAAGAATACATATAGCATTTGTCAAAAAAATCAAGGTTAGAAAATATGTATAATATTATGAGGAATAAGATCAGAGGATGTTAGAAATAAGGTAGAAAAGACCTATCAGTAATTACCTAATTATGGGGTTTTCTATCTGTTCACAGGCGGTACACGTAAAAAAAGTTTGTTACACATTATTGCTGAAAAGGAAAAACAAGGATTAAGTCCTATTGTTCTTTGTGCACATATTTTCATTGTCGCAGTTAAAGTTTGTTCATGATGCAGGTAAAAACCGAAATATTTGAATTCTGAAATAGTCTATTCACACAATATTGAACTTCGATTTCTAAACTTTAAATCATGGCAGATTTCAAAATAGGATAACATAGACCTAAATTGACAAGTTAGTCTGATCGAAGGGAAGTTATAACTGACTTTTATTAAATACTTAGTCAAAACATTTTGCAGACACAACTTTTTTAATAAATATTATTCATGCAAAATGATAGACATGTTGAATGAACATTGTTTTCAAACACAATAATAGTAATAAATTTATAATTTTTATATCTATCTTTTCAAATTTTATTAAATAATAGTAATAAATTTATAATTTTTATCTTTTCAAATTTTATTAAATAATAGTAATAAATTTATAATTTTTATATCTACCTTTTCAAATTTTATTAATTTCAAACCAAACAAATTATTACGAGTAGCATAATTGCATTTAAGTGAATTCTACCTTAGTGTTCAAAGTAATAAATGGCAATGATGCATCACATGTAATAAGTTCTAAGTCATTGAATATTTATGTATAATCATGTATACAGGAACAAGGGCAGATATTAGAATTATTCAAGGGAAAGGGGCCATAGTCAGATTTTAAAACAGAAGAGATTGGACTATATGCTCAAACCCAATTTTGTTATACATATGTATTTCTTTAATTGCATTAAACTATAAACTTATACATGAAAAAAATGAAGTGCTTATGACTTTACCTTAGGTAAGGTTTTATAAATACAGAACTCTTCGAAGTCCTTAGACAGAACAGAACTATTGTTTTTCTATTCATGTACATGTCAAGTATTATAGTCTTAGCTCACATTTTGACTTCTATTTTCAATGTATATTTTCAAGAGTTTTGGCATTCAAAATTAGTATTTGTTTGGTGTCCAGGAGTGTGGAATTCCTATGCCTGACTTGTCCAACTCGTACATTCACGTCTGTTGACAAGTCAATGTTTCTATCTGGCTTGTCTGTTGACATGTAATATTTTTTAGCAAAATTGTACTACATTGTACATGTAACATAGCAAAACTTAATATTGTGGATGTCTTAATGCTTCAAAAATGAACTTTCGTTTTGTTAGTTATTTATCATAACTTACAGTATGTGTTTTATATCAGTTTTCTATATTTAGTATGAGTATTGAGCACCTGGGCAAATGCATTTAATCCCAGACAAGTTGAGTTTTAGATTTCACTTGTCCATGGATAAGTTGAAAAAAAAACTTGATATTTCACACTCCTGGTGTCTGTAGCCCTTTTTTTGAAAGTATGATTTCTTTTATAACCAGACACAATAAGGGACCTTAGTCAGTTATTTCCCCTTGTATACTCTTCAACTAGGTAGGTCCAATTAGTTGGATTACTCGGATTTTACCCTTACTTTTTAATGTCTATTTGCCGAAATTAATCTTAAATAACTTTTTTTGTAAATCATTTAATTTGTTTGAAATTAAAGCTAAGTATTTCTAGGGTGAAGAACTATCTAATTGTCATCACTTCTGCTAATATCTTAATTTACAAGAAAGATATTCAATGAAATATTTTGTTATCCTTACATAGGAATTCAATGATAAAATCCGAGGATTACAACTGGAAGGACCTACTTACCAATTGGATTGCTTCAGATTTTATCGGGGAAAGATAACTGACTAAAGTCTCTAATTATATCATCATCTAAGTTCATCTATACTCATTTTGGTAGGTTACTCAATCCATAGTATGAAAATCTATGATACTCATTAGCAATCTGCGATTTGTGCTAAAATAACATACCTGTGTATCTCTCCCAGTAATTAGAAGCTTAAAGCCTCAGTTACTCATTTTTGCTGGACACAAAGTCTTTTTATTATCTTGCTGTTGCTTTATTTATATATTTTTATTTATTGTAAAAAATAGAGATAATTTCTATTAGATTATATAAAATACTAGATTTTTTTCTATGAAAAATATGTTCATAGCTTTTGAAATCTAGCTCTTAGGAACAGAGGGGATATTAACCTTTACCAATAAATTTGAAAGTGATGATTTTGAGATTAAATCAGGTTTAGTAAATTATTGTTTTCTTTGCCACAGGACAAATCTGTCCTCCAAAAAAATAGCCCCTCACTATTTGAAATTGCTTCCAGTAGTCCTTGGAAATGCATGGCATTACTTAGATTTTACTACTCAAGTTTTGTACAAAATGGATTGAATATACTGTAAGTTTTATAATCATTTTGTATTAAATGGTCCAGATTTGTTTATGCTTGTATGTTTAATATTGTGCAATCATATTATAGGTATTATCTGTAGTTTTATTATATTGATGTTTAATTGTTGTGCAAAGATTAACCCATTCACAATTACAAAAGTTAATGCTACTTGTAGTCATTATACCTCCCCCCCCCAAAAAAAAATAAATTGGTGGGTATATTGGAGTAAGTTTGTCAGTTAGTCAACTTGTTGGTTGGTTTGTAACTCAATTTGTCCTAAATGCACCTATTGCATGGATTTGATTCTAACTTGATGCATATACCTGGTAACAAGCAGGCATGTGCATATCTCATTTTGGTTAGGGTTAATTTATTCTAAGCTGAGTTATGGCCCTTTGATGAAAAATCTTGTTTGCTTATTTTCTCGGCACCTTATATACGGATTTGATTCAAACTTTTTGACAAAGACTGATTAGGGGGTATATCATCACCTTCAGTGATAGGTCTAGTTAAGTTTTTTTTAAATATACAATGTACTTGTATTACTTACTCTTCCATCTTTCATTCAATAAAAAAAAATTATAAGGTCGGAGTATGTGTAAAACATTTAAAAAATTGTGTTATTATATTAATTTATGTCCAAAATGGAGCTAAAATAAATTAGTATAAACATGAACATGCACATTCATTTAATGTTAGGTTCAATTACCACATATATTTTTATAATTTTATTTTAATTGCATATGGGAGATTCAGGTATATGAGAAGATATTAATAGAATTTTATGCTTTTTTATTTGCATGATGTTCTCTGAGAATTCCATGGCAACTACAAACACCTTCCAGACTTTTTTGCTCATATATGTATATACCGTCACAGTGCCCTCCAAATGTGCTTTGACAAAACCCTGCTTTTAAGTTATACTGATTCATATTTATCCTTGATAAGAAGGAAGTCATCTGAACTAGTGGTGGGACATCGGCTGAAAATTGTAATCGATCATCAGTTGGAATCGGTTTCTGTTGTCAATGCGATTCTTCCGATTATAATTGGTTCCTGATAAGTTTGTTTTTGCATGCATGTTTTACTGTGAATCCTTATAAAATTCATGTACAATGGATTAGGAAATATTTTTCTTTAGTCAAATGTGTCAAAAACCTAATAAAAAATTAAAAATCAAAGAAACCAATAAAAATAAATGATTGATTGCCTAGTTCCCTTGACTAGTATAGTAGCTGTATTTTTGGAACTTGAACTAGATATATCAGTGTCCAATACAAGTCAGACACAAATGACATGTATATAAAACATTTTTGATAACAGTTCAGATACGTAAAAATATGTTATTGTCCTTAAACAGCCTATCCTCCTTTCTAACCAATGATCGATTATGATAAAGTTTAATCAATTATCAGAATCGGAAGCTTCCAACTAGTTGTATATCGATTACTCCCGATCATCGGTACAACACTAATCTGAACAATACAACATTTATTAAATTTTTTAAATTGTGTTATATCTGTAAAAATATCCATGTAAAGTTACTTATATTGTTGTATTTGCGTTCATTGAAGTATACTGAATTTTATTAAATCACATTTATGAAACTTGATTATTAAAATCATTTTCAAATTTTGAAGACATATACCCCTTCACATTGTGATTATTGCACACTAATCCGTTTTCAATAAAATGATTCAAAAAATATATTTGTGGATGGAAAGTTGAAATATTTTGCCCGTGAATCTAGACTGTAATTCTGATTATATCAATTCCTTGATATGTGTATTATGGGAATTCTACCTTAAAACTATGTAACAAGAATAAATTTTAATTACTTTCATAATGCATGATCAGAACCCGGGTCGACAGCGCAGTTGGTAGCATGCCGGGATTTAGAATCTCATGCCCAGGGGGATGCGGGTTCGAGTCCCACCCGGGAAGGTTATTCCCTTCCATGAAAATTTGGCAATAATGTCGATTTTTTCTCCATTGATTAGATAATATGGAGAAGTTTCCGGCCTTGTGGAAGGGTAGGTGAGTACCGATTATAGACAATGGTTCAGGGAATCTAGGTAAGGTGCACTGGACGCCGTAAAATGACCTAAATTGTGTTGACACTGCGTTAACTCCAATAAAAAAATAAAGCATGATCAGTTTTTTTCTCAAAATTTCATTTGTCTAAGAACTTTTGTAGGGCACTGTATACAAATAAACATGTATATTATACATATACATATAAACAATGTATGTTGTTTTAGAGATATTAAGTTTTGTAATTGTACATGTTATTATTATTTTAACTTATCCAAGTCTTACATACATTGTTTTACTAAATAAAAGTATTAAAATATGGAATATTGTTAGTTTTATACACCTGTCATTGTAATCACCAATGGCAGGCAGATGGCTCTTTTATCATAACTTTGCCACCTAGAGGCAAAACAACTTGAAACTTAGAATATAATTTATTTATTTGTTCATTATGTGTAATGCCGTAACAGGAAGCGCAAGACCTATGGGCCCAATCTGCAAGGCCAGCACTTCATATCACTAAGTAGCTATTTCCTACAAACAGTCTGTTATGAAGAAGCAGATTTAATTGCTCCTAACATGCAAATGGTTTGTGTTTTAACAAGCATATAATATGTGTGTTGTGTTTAAACATGCCTATGATGTGTGTTGTGTTTAAACATGCCTATGGATTATATGTACTGTGTTCAAACAAGCCTATGATGTGTGTCAGAGTATAAACACTTCTATGATGTGTGTTGTGTTTAAACATGCCTATGGTGTATTTGTGCTGTGTTCAAACAAGCCTATGATGTGTGTCAGAGTATAAACACTTCTATGATGTGTGTTGTGTTTAAACATGCCTATGGTGTATTTGTGCTGTGTTCAAACAGGCCTATGATGTGTGTTCGAGTGTAAACTCTCCTATGATGTGTGTTTTGCTTAAACATGCCTGTGATGTGTGTTCGAGTATAAACTCTCCTATGATGTGTGTTTTGTTTAAACATGCCTGTGATGTGTGTTGTGTTTAAACATGCCTATGGATTATATGTACTGTGTTCAAACAAGCCTATGATGTGTGTCAGAGTATAAACACTTCTATGATGTGTGTTGTGTTTAAACATGCCTATGGTGTATTTGTGCTGTGTTCAAACAAGCCTATGATGTGTGTCAGAGTATAAACACTTCTATGATGTGTGTTGTGTTTAAACATGCCTATGGTGTATTTGTGCTGTGTTCAAACAAGCCTATGATGTGTGTCAGAGTATAAACACTTCTATGATGTGTGTTGTGTTTAAACATGCCTATGGTGTATTTGTGCTGTGTTCAAACAGGCCTATGATGTGTGTTCGAGTGTAAACTCTCCTATGATGTGTGTTTTGCTTAAACATGCCTGTGATGTGTGTTCGAGTATAAACTCTCCTATGATGTGTGTTTTGTTTAAACATGCCTGTGATGTGTGTTCGAGTATAAACTCTCCTATGATGTGTGTTTTGTTTAAACATGCCTATGATGTGTGAGTTTGTTTAAACATGCCCTACGATATGTGCTATGTTTAAATACATCTATGATATGTGTTTATTGTGTTTAAACATGCCTTTGATTTGTGTTTAAACACATCCATGTTTTGTGCTGTGTTTATGCATGTTCATGATATGTGCGTGTTGTTTTGAAACATGGCCGTAATGTGTGTTGTGTTTAAACATGCATATGATGTGTGTTTGAACTTACCTATGATGTGTGTTGTGTTTGAATATACCCATGATGTATGCATGCTGTGTTTAAACATGCCCATTTACGAACATTCCTGTACCTGTAGCTATACAATCCAAACAAAGAACTGAGACCAGAATCAGTTTGTTTAAGAGAAGTTATAATTAAATTTTAGTTCTAATATTAGTTCTAGTCAGGGTCACTCCTAGGAGTCATCATTAGAGGGGCAGGTGGGTTCGGTCCGAGAGGGGCACTCCTTTACTTAAGTTTCTTTAATGCTTAATGAAATTTCGCTCGCTGGGCGAAATGACGCAGATAGAACGTGCGGCATAGACCAAACGACATTCTTGTTGAGTGAGAAAAAAAACCGCGAACACGGACCACGGAACTATATGTTGAGTGAAAAAAAAACGCGAACACGGACCATGGAACTATAGAATACCGGCCTTAAACTTTGGATTCATGCATTTGCGTGGAAACTTGAAAGTCTATGATAGTGTGGTACAGTTGCAAAGTATCTGTTCTGATGAAAACAAAACTGATTGCTCAGTATGTGTGGCTCTGTAGATAAGAGTGTAGATTTTACACACTTGTTATATAGAGAGTTATTATAATAACTATACTCGATCATATTTTACTTTACAACTATTACAAAAAAAAACGTTTACAAAATTGCACATTTAAATCGTATCCTACAATTTAATGACTCGTTTGTTCAACATGTAAACTTAGATGTAGTTATGACTGTGGTCGTTCATTGGGTTTCTGTTCTTCATTTGGTCGGGTACAGTATACACTTAACATTTTTGAAAAAACTTAATTATCTTTGACATTAAGGTTGTTTTATCTTTTGGATATACATTTGTATACTGTTATATTACTTGGATTACATTCTATTGGCAATATATGCATTACATCGGTTGCAATGCATATAAAATGTCGTATTCAGAGACTTTTACGAGGATTATCAAGCTCGACCATTCATGCCCAAAAAGCGCTATCAACCACAGCCTGAAACACGGTTAATTAACTTGATGAGAAATAATGTTGGAGAAACAGGTAACAGATATATTAAGTAAACAATAGTGAAGCCAAATGGAGACCTGAACTTGAGGCCTGGACGCATCAATTAAGAAGTGTTGTACTGACTCAACGTTCAAGTTCTCTGTTTATTCATACAACCTCAGTTATGTTTGCCATACTTTTCACGTAACGATCTATGTTCGGTTCAGGACTCAAACCCATTACCTTTTGATTACGGGGAGAGGCCGTTATGCAAATGGTCATAATTTGCGTCAGTGAAAGCATTATCTTCAATGTTTATGTTGTCTAGTGCAAGCAGTAACTATTTTTACCATCGTCTTGTCTTTACCATTGCTCAATATAAAGACACTATCTGGACACCAAGCTCACAGCATGCCAAATGCATAGTTACTGTTATTTAAGGAGCGGGCGTGGCCGAGCCGTTACGACGTTGGCCTGGTTATCATTGCATAGCCAGCTCCGCGTTGGTTCGAATCCTATCAAAAACTTAAGCCGTTGTTTCCTTGAGCAAGAAACTTTATTCTACTAGCTCATTACTGGGGAACCAGGAAGCGGACTCGAAAGTGATAAATCTAAGTTGTTTCACAATCGATTTAAAAATTTAAAAAAAAATGAATGAGTAGTATACCACTTTTATCTAAACGAAAACTGTTTTGGGCTGATGACGAAATACATGTTTCATTTTGCGAATATTTCTAAATAACGCTGTATTCTTAAAAATAGGGATGGGTGATTATAATCAGAAATACACTGGGGTCCAAAAGTTTCTTTACACATGTTAAATTCCGATGTGTTGGTGTATACTAATAGAAAGGATACATTTATTATTTGTTTAACAATAAAAAATGGTTTAACATGAACCTCCAATTATGTTCTTTCATATTATCTCCCTTTTACAATCAAAAGGCATGTTTTAATGAAAAAAGTTAGTTTAATTGCATACCATTAAAATGTCTACAAAAATTTCAAGTTTTCAGTGAACAACTAAACTGAAACCTTAACAGTTACCATAAACAAAAAACAAAATAACCCATACATTTTGCTTCTCCAAAGCTCTTTATGTCCTAATAGACTACTTATGAAGTTGAACAGTTTTTCCTGATGATGGCGCAAGCAAGAGAACAGAAGAGGTACGCATGCAAGCTTTTGCATGACCAAGGTCTTTCGGTGACGGCTATTGCTCAAGCAGTGGGGTGTTCGAGGTAAGTTTTTCATTCAAATTTTCACTTAAAGTTCACGCATTTTTACTGTTTTGTAACAATAGCTCTTTTTGGCATTAAGAAAGTAAGTATTTTTCTTAAGACTGACAATTTTCTTTCTTTTTTACTTTTAGGCCATCTGTGTATGCAGCTCTGAGGAAGGCGAACGAGCAGGGTAACTTCACTGACAAGGCGAGAACAGGCAGACGGAAGATTTCCAGTGAGCGACAAGACAGGACACTGGTCAGAGAGTCCCTCAACAATCGAAGGTTGACTGTTCGCCAGCTTCAGAACTCCTGGAATGCAACAGGAGTAACAGCATCCAAGACTACAGTTCGCCGACGACTTCATGATGTAGGTCTTTATGGCAAATTGGCTCTAAAAAAGCCACTGCTGGCGCAAAGACACAGACAACTTCGTTTGGGCTTTGCTAGAGAACATTCTGATTGGACTTGGCTTGATTGGGCAAATGTTTTGTGGACTGATGAGTCAAGATTTACTCTTTTTCAGAGTGATGGTCCAACTGTGGTTCGTAGAAGAAGTGGTGAAGCTTTGAGGCCTGACTGTGTTGTGCCTACAGTCAAGTTTGGAGGAGGAGGTATTATGATGTGGGGTGCTATGTCATATGGCGGCACAGCATTTCTTACCAAGGTTAATGGTACTTTAAATAGCCAAGGGTACATCGACATTCTGGCAAATTATGCCATTCCTACTGCCCATCTTCTGGGGTTTGGTAATAATTACTGGTTCCAGGATGATGGTGCACCTTGCCATAGGTCCAAAGTAGTTATGGAGTGGAAAGCCCATAATCATCTCAGATGTTTGAACTGGCCTCCACAAAGTCCAGACCTGAACCCCATCGAAAATTTATGGAGAGATGTGAAGATGGGACTTCAGCATACTCGTTCTAACAACCTTCGGGACTTGGAAGTCAATGTTATTTATATTTGGGATGAAATCAGTGTGCAACGATGCCATAAACTAATTAGATCAATGCCTAGAAGGATTCATGCCGTCATTGAAGCTAATGGGGGCTATACGAAGTACTGAGATCACTTTTCGGTGAGGTGATTTGTTGATGACTCATTAGTCCTTTGTTGATCAAATTTGTTGTTTATCCAGTATTTTGTTAAGTATCTGCATTAATATTTATTTTGTTTGAAAATTTGAATAAATTATGTTTGTATAATAAATATACAATACAAAAAATAAAACAAAATGGGTCTGCAATAATATTGCAATAAAAAAATAAGAGCAAATATGAAAGAATACATGTGTAAAGAAACTTTTGGACCCCAGTGTATATTTTTATCGTCGATATAAAACAAGTGATTAATATCTACTCTCTTATTCACTGAGCCACACGTACTGCATAATTAATTTTGTTTTCACCAAAATGAGTACTTTGAAACTGTCACTCAATATTGTGGACTCATGTGTTTCTCCCATATACGGATGAATTCAAAATTTAATTTACAAAAACATGCCATGTTTTGAAAATGGATTTATAAACTATAATCTGCTTTGTAAAAACATCATCTAGTATGCCAGTAATTTTGATCACAATTAAACATACTTGTATTGGCTCAATACACACCATTATTAAATATGATTGGTGCACGTGATTATTCATTTTAGGGGTTGAGTAAAATATGTCAACTGACTGGAGTGTCACCCCCTTTTTAGTGTGTAGATCTATACGAAATATGATGGTTGTTTTCTAGTGGATGTTTTGGGATTTTTCATCATATATATGGTATGTATTGTCTTATTTTAAAACAAATATTTCAGGACTGTATGACAATATTACTTAAATATCATAATGTCTTTATCTTGTCGGTTCAATGAAAACACAACTAGAAAGCCGCCTACATAACCTAGTGTTTGCATGGTCACTGACCATAAACGGTGGTACTTCAATGTTTTGTCTAGACGGAAATATTATAATTAAGGCAGCATGCTCGTACAGCTTCTATAGCACTCTCCGTAAACAGATATCCTGTAGAGCGTTGTCGTACAGGCTCTACTTTCTCCGTTGAAGGTCACGTCGAGATGAACTTTGTGTCGACCAATCAATGCGTAGCTTTCATCTAGACGAAAACACTATTAAACACATTTTGATTTCGTAATTTCTATTTTTAGACCAAGGTTTGCATGCTTATTTAACAGCAGTATTATTCACAGTCTGTGATTGGGCGGCTCATTTCAAATTGCGTGACGTAGACGATGTAAACAAGTAACGTATCATAACAATTTCGTCATGAATATTATGATGAGAAAAGGTCACCTGAACGTGACCTTCGTTTGAAAAAGGCCAAATCTAAATTAGCGAGTATGCGAGTGTAAAATTTTAGATCGGGTTTTAATCAGATTGCTTCTATAGTTGCCGAACTAATAAGTATGGCTAACTGTAGTTGACGTCACAGTTACATCATAGAAAATAACCCTGTGCGAGTTCTTGAAACTGTAGGGTTCCAGATATGTGAACTGTATTCAAGCTTTGGTCTTACTAGTGATTTGGATGCACGTTTTTCACGGACATATGCAACTGCTAAAGTGACGTTTTAGGTAGCCTAAAATCTCGAGGCATTTCAGGTTATCTTCATCAATACGAGTATTGTATTTCATGTTATCAGAAAGTTCTACACCAATATTTACAATCAGATTAGAAAGATGTTTCGCAATTTCAAGTTTCCGCTCTGTGATAACTTGAATTGCCGTTTATTTCGCTATGTTGTAATGTTCATTACGGCACAAATGGCTGACATTGGATTCTACTGACCAGGTTCTACCTCAATCTACAGTTCGACGATATTAACCTGAACTTAATGTATATGCAAGAATTTATTAAACCCAGAAGTTACTGTCTATATTTGTCATCGTTTATAAATCGCGCTTTATGGGAAGATTTCGACAAAATACACGCACAACAATACATGAACAATAAATTTTGTTTTCACAAGAATAAATACTTTGAAACTGTGTCACATAATGCGGGGTTACATTTTCCCCATAAACGAATAAGTCAAAACTTTTGTTAAAGTGAACTATAAAACTTTTATTTTCAATGCTCCCTACCTCTGAAATGGATTGGTTCATTTTTTTAATGTTTACACTTACACGTTTTGTTATTTTGTACAAACGATACATCTTATAATTTGGCGTGAGTTGAAATCGACTGTGTATTGCAATGTGAAATGTTATTAATATTCCAGGGAAGGAAACAAAAATAAGTTTACATATTAATTTGATTGTGTAACATCTTTAATAGAATTAAAACAACTACATTGTCTCACAGTTTATTGCATAATTCAAAATTTTAAAAGATAAACAATAAGTAGAATTCGAACCCATGATAGACGTGTTACAAAACTAAAGTCTGACATTTGACCACTGCGCCTCTGAAGTGATAAAGCATTTAAGAAACAGCAGGTTATTTCACATGTCTGTAAGGTTTAAGTTGAAGGTAACTTATCAGCAACCATAACTCTAGCATAAATTATTGTGTCTGAGTTGTGTCTCTTCTTAGACGTAGAAGATTCCCTAGTTTTGTTTTGATAGACAGTTCGGCCTTTCAATCAAGCACTTCATATTAGTACTAGCACCATAGAATTACAAAATAGTATTGCTCTGTAAAAAGTTATAACTGTTGAGCGAAGTGTCCCAAGACTGCATTATTGTATTTCTAATATGTTTGCACATTGAACATATATGTATTTTGTACGCATTCATGGTCATTTTCTAATGTGTTTGATGCTTTTAATATTTGTTTTCAGTGATAGGCCTTTTTAATTTTTAATAACTATATATTAAATATTTTATGTCCTTTAAGCTATAGACACTAGACAAAGTTCAAATGAAGTGCGTTTTTAGCTTTCAATTTTATTTGTATTTGAGCTTTAAATTTTTGTTTATTATTTTTTCTAAAAAAATGTTAACGTAACGTTAGGTTTTATTTTTTTTGGTATTTTGTCATCTCTCCTTATTTATCTATTTTTTCAGAGACTGTCCTTTTTCTAGTTCGTGGTGTGTCTGCATATATCGCTTATTTTTCATTATTTTTTCGATTCTGTGTTAATATTGTTCTGTGCGTTTTAGCTTTCTTTTTTATTTGCATTTTTAGCTTTTAATTTTTGTTTGTAATTATTTTTTTCTTAACAATTGTTAACATAGGCTTAAATTTTTGGTATTTTTGTCATCCCGACTTTTTCATCATTTTTTTTCAGTGATAGTCCTTTTTATAGATAATTTTTTATATTTGCTTTAATTTCATATTTTAAGTCCTATATGCTATAGACACTAGACAAAGTTCAAATGAAGAATGATCAGACTTGATCCCCGGAGTCAAATCTCTTCAACTGGTACAGAGCTCGTGATGTGTCTGTTTAACTTTTTTTGTTCTTTTTTTCATTCTGTTTTAATATTGTTCTGTGCGTTTTAGCTCCATTTTTTATTTGCATTTTAGCTTTCAATTTTTGTTTGTAATTATTTTTTCTTAAAAATTGTTAACGTAGGCTTAAATTTTTGGTATTTTTGTCATCTCGACTTTTTCATCAATTTTTTCAGTAATTGTCCTTTTTCTAGATATTTTTTTATATTTGCTTTAATTTCATATTTTAAGTCCTATATGCTATAGACACTAGACAAAGTTCAAATGAAGAATGATCAGACTTGATCCCCGGAGTCAAATCTCTTCAATTGATACAGAGTTCGTGATGTGTCTGCATAAGTTTTTTTGTTCTTTATTGTTTTCATTCTGTTTTGTTCTGTGCGTTTTTTAGCTTTCTTTTTTATTTGCATTTTAGCTTTAAATTTTTGTTTGTGATTATTTTTTCTTAAAAATAGTTAACGTAGGTTTAAATTTTTGTTATTTTTGTCATTTCTTCTTTTTCATCTTTCTTTCAATGGTAGTCCTTTTTATAGTTTATTTTTTATTACCTTTTTATTGAATATTTTAAGTCCTATATGCTATAGACACTAGACAAAGTTCAAATGAAGAATGATCAGACTTGATCCCCGGAGTCAAATCTCTTCAATTGATACAGAGTTCGTGATGTGTCTGCATAAGTTTTTTTGTTCTTTATTGTTTTCATTCTGTTTTGTTCTGTGCGTTTTTTAGCTTTCTTTTTTATTTGCATTTTAGCTTTAAATTTTTGTTTGTGATTATTTTTTCTTAAAAATAGTTAACGTAGGTTTAAATTTTTGTTATTTTTGTCATTTCTTCTTTTTCATCTTTCTTTCAATGGTAGTCCTTTTTATAGTTTATTTTTTATTACCTTTTTATTGAATATTTTAAGTCCTATATGCTATAGACACTAGACAAAGTTCAAATGAAGAATGATCAGACTTGGTCCCCGGAGTCAAATCTCTTCAATTGATACAGAGTTCGTGATGTGTCTGCATAAGTTTTTTTGTTCTTTATTGTTTTCATTCTGTTTTGTTCTGTGCGTTTTTTAGCTTTTTTTTTTCATTTGCATTTTAGCTTTAAATTTTTGTTTGTGATTATTTTTTCTTAAAAATTGTTAACGTAGGTTTAAATTTTTGTTATTTTTGTCATTTCTTCTTTTTCATCTATTTTTTCAGTGATTATCCTTTTTATAGTTAGTTTTTAATTTCCTTTTATTAAATATTTTAAGTCCTATATGCTATAGACACTAGACAAAGTTCAAATGAAGAATGATCAGACTTGGTCCCTGGAGTCAAATCTCTTCAATTGATACAGAGTTCGTGATGTGTCCGCATAAGTTTTTTTCTGTTTTAATATTGTTCTTTGCGTTTTTAGCTTTCTTTTTTGCATTTTAGCTTTAAATTTTTGGTTTTTTTTATTATTTTTTTCTTAAAAATTGTTAACGTAGGTTTAAATTTTTGTTATTTTTGTCATTTCTTCTTTTTCATCTTTTTTCAATGGTAGTCCTTTTTATAGTTTATTTTTTATTACCTTTTTTATTGAATATTTTAAGTCCTTTATGCTATAGACACTAGACAAAGTTCAAATGAAGAATGATCAGACTTGGTCCCTGGAGTCAAATCTCTACAATTGATACAGAGTTCGTAATGTGTCTGCATATATCGCTTGTTGTTTTTTTCACTCGGATTTCATTTTTCATTTGCGTTTTTAGCTTTCAATTTTTTGTTTAAGTAATTTCTTTGTTAACGTAGGCTTAAATACATAGTACTTTTTTGTCATCTCGACTATTTTAATTTTTGTTTTTTAGTGATAGGCCTTTTACAATTAATTTTCATATTTTTCAGCTAGGTCAGTCTGCCAATTTGTATGATTTTAGAATCGTTGAATATTCTTTGCTCTAAAATACTTTATTTTTGCAAATGATAAATATATCCTTTTTGTTAATATAACAAGAGAAGTCTAGGGACAGTTCGCTCGAGTATACAAAATAAATCAATAATATTCAATCTCATTAAGGTCAGTAAAATTTAGAGTAGATATGCTTTCCAGTGGAATATCGGGATTTATCAGTAAAAAAAGAATTGACATCCCACTGTTTTGAAACGATGGAAATAAATTTAATGATTCCACTGTTCGGATGCGGCGTACTGTAGGAATATCATACTAAAACAATAAATAACGTCAGTTTGAAGCATATTACGAGTATAATAAGAAAATTGGTTTATTTCGGTGTTAGATCTGTTTATTTCACTTGTGAGCTAAGGTTATTACATTTTCACTCGTGGCAACGCTACTCGTGAAAATATTGCATCATTAGCTCACTCGCGAAATAAACAACGAGGTTACACCGAAAATTACAAATATCCTTTATTAATTTCATTTGTTGTAGTGTTAAAACTTTTAGCTAAGAACTTCTAAGTATAAGAGGACTCTGATTCAGACACAATTTGTGCTAGAGTAAGTTATGGAAATTTATAATTGACCTACAATAGTAACCTTGCAGACACGTGTGAAGTTTCAGGTTAATCCCTTTTTGCATAAAAAAACTTAAATAAGAACTTTCTAGGTATAAAAAGGCCACAATTAAGTCAAAATGCATCCAGGAAGATAAGCAACATGTTTATTTGACCTTTCAATTGTATCCCATAGACATGTGAATCAAAACTTACATTACATATTCTTCATATCTTAACGTCTTCCTACACTTTCATCTAAGTGTCCAACCTTTTACTCAAATCATATTTGGCACTCAGATCAAGACTAGCGAGATCACCCTTGCTGAATATCCTTCAATATACATGTATTTACAACCTCTTCAGAACTGCCAAGTCCTTGTTTCAAGGTTCTCGCTAAATACGTGTAAATTGGTATCCAAAACATGGAATACCCTGAAAATATCTTCATTAGATTGCCTCGATTGTCCTCAGACAACAATTCATGTTCCAATCCTGTAATGCTAGCAATCCAACTCCACACCACAGTTTAGTTGTCGTGCATTGCTTTGTCAGTAAAGGAAACAACCGCTGCAGGAAGTTCGGCCTCCAATATCTAGATTTCATACTCATGTCCTTAATTAGTACTACACATAAGTATATAATTATAACGTACATACTTATAGTGACATCTATAATTACCTTTACACTTTTGTAAATGTATAATTTGTATTTAAAATTTTACCAATACTTGATATTTTAAAAACATATACTCAGATACATGTAACATGTACATGTATAACAATTACAGTTGTATAAAGTATCATTACTCTTCTTTCGAATGTTACGATCTATTATAACTTTACCTATGCGTAAATCACTGGCACCAGAGTCCTCACATTCTTTAAATACGCACACATATAATATTTTGTCAACAAACACAAATAAAAATCGCTCCAGTATAAAGTGCGTACAAAATAACAAAACGTGTTTAGGTAAACATTAAAATGAGACAATCCATTTCAGGGGTAGGCAGTATTGAAAATAAAATTTGTGTAATTAATTTTAACAAAATTGCGCGGTGGATAAACCACCACCACTTGGTAAATCATGCTTGTAATGGTAGAAAGCTTTTCCATTATACCTAGTCCTATATATAAGACCCTCCGTAACTCATTTCACATTGGGACATTACTCTGTTACAGAATAATGCCCCAATGTGAAATGAGTTACGGAGGGTCTTATATATAGGACTACATTACACCAACAACTAAGGCATTCGTAAAACATATCACAATTGTTTATGTTATTGTCATCCTGAGCATCCCTCTTTGTGGATTAGTTCATTGTATGGTTATTATAAACAGTGCATTGTTTTTTTTTTGTTCGAGCTATACATTGCCGTGTATGAGTTATAACTATACTTTCATTATAATATTCATATATAAGTTAGTGTACATGTATGTATGCACAGAGAACGATATATAGGGACGTACGCATTATATTATAATCATGGACTCTGGTGCCAGTGGCATACATACATCTAAAATAAGATTTGTGTTAGTGAAAAACCAGCTTTTTTAAAAGTGTTAAGGTAATTTTGGATGGCACTGTATGTATACATATGTATAAACATATTATCTTTGTAGTATCAATATACCATACTCTGACATATATTTTAATTCATTAATGCACAAGAAGTACAGAGCAAAAACACGTTTAAATGGGAAATCTCCATCTTCAAGGTGCTTAATTAGCAATTAGAAGATAGTCTACCATTGGCAATAACAAAAAAAAAATAAAAAAAAATTGGCATATAAGAAACTTTCCTGGTAAGAACTATATCAGGCATTTTTCAAACTTAGCTCAATTTAGACTAAAAAAACCAAATCTATTAGGGGATGACACATTCTGGGGTCTACACATAATGCATCCTTTTGGAGCAGACGGGCCCTTATTGAAATCAAACAAAACAAAACAAATCATCTTTGGAAACAATGCAAAACTGATCTCTCCACAGATTTAGACTTGGGTAAAAAACCCACGTCAGTTAAAATGTTCAGTCATCATAATAAAAAATATTATGAAATGGAATAAAGAACGCATAATTATCTGACACATGACAAATGGACAATATTGATTAAACGAATATTAAGTCTTAAATCAAAAGGTTAATGTCTATTTATTAATTTTACTGGGTTTAATACAGTGTCAACACCATGTTTTAGGTTATTTTACGGCGTCCAACGCACCTAACCTAGCTTTCCTGGACCCTGAATCAGTACTAACCGCTTACCCTTCTACAATGCCGGAAACTCCTCCATATACCTTATTAATGGAGGAAAATTGACATTATTGTCAAATTTCATGGACGAGTGTGATTCGAACCCGTACCCTATCAGGGCACTAGATTCGAAATCCAGGCGTGCTACCAACTGCGCTACTGGCCGGGTTCGATAATGTCTATTAAACTGATTTTATTTCAATTAGGAGTCTTGTGTCTTCTTTACTTGGAATTTTTGCTGCTTCTCCATACTTCTTTTCCATTTTATACAGCGGTCAGTTCAACATACCAGCTTTTCTGTACTTGTTTATCCTTCCACGTGGAGCAGATATCTCATGTCTTTATGGAGGAGAGAGACACTATTATCAATTTATAAGGGTATGGCCTGCTTCAACCGGAAATTAAGCATAAATAGGGATTCTGAAAACATATTTTAAACATTTTAGTTAATCATCATTTACGGACTATTAAAAGGATTTCTGTAGACTACATATTATCATACTCCACAAATAAATAATGTGACTGACCATAAAATATTGTTTTCTTTTCATATTAACACGCTTACATCAACTTGGATTGAATGTGAACTACATGTACTTGTATGTCGGCATGGAATTGGCAAGGGTGTGAAGAAACAATGATGGACAGAAGCATCGGGATCAAGAAAGACAACCAATGGTATTTTTTCATATTGTGATAACAACAGTTGTTTCCCTTTGACAGCTTTCAATTACTCCCTCGTGTGGAACACCACGGCGATTGCTGATCGTCAGTTTACGGAATCACCCGAGCGGTCTACCGAATGTAACTGCCATGGGCGCCAAAATTTAACAATGCTTTTAATAATTGATTTATTGTTTTGTGTCGTATATTTATGTTTATGCAGTTGTATCCATTTCATATGTTGATATTTTTATGAAGTAAAGTTAAGTAACTTATAATGACATTGCAGGTACGAGGAGGATGAAGTCCGAATGGTTATGTCAGAGACGCGCACGTGCGGCGTCCATGTTGGTTAGAATTATGCTGTTCAACCAAGGTCGAGAAGTGACTTATTTATGACAATGAGGTAAAACAATTTAGATTCACACTTAGAGAAAATTAAAGCACAATCAGATTGGTTGGTTAGTTATTAATTATTATTGATTTTTATTTCATTTATTCAATGTCAAAAGGTCAAAATTTTGCGCCACTGCATCCATTTTATCCTACGTCATTTTGTAATGAATCTCAATTAGGTCTAGCAACTCTATAGCCAAGGACGTGACTGTCGCTATGCATTTAACGCCCGTGCTTTACCTCTGGGAAAATCGAGCATCAATAAATGGATCTCATTCCAAAAAATACAGTTAAGGTCGGTGCTTATATAAGTTATAATAAGTTATTTTTTAAACTAGCGTTAGATCCACTCATGACTCATGGTGACTGACGGACCCTATAAGGGAATATTATTAGATTGGGCAGTTTTCGGAAAAGTATAGATTTATTTCTCAATATTTTCCACTCAAAACATGTATGAGACTTGGTATGTTCGTTTATTTGTAGTTCACTAAATAGTCTAAAAATCTAGATGTTTCTAGATGTTTATTTGCAGGGGCAGATCTGGATTTTTTAAGGGGGGAGCCAAACTTTCAAAACACATTATACACCAGTGTTGCCCGGGAAAAATTGCTTCATGAAAATGGCTTACAGTTAAAAATACACTCATTGAGTGGTACATTTTGGAAATTTCAAGGGGGTCCGGCCTGACCCCCCCCCGTTAGATCCACCTATGATTTGACTTTTCATTGAAAATTAATTAGGTGGTGAGTAATTAGTTCTGGCTTCTTATCTAAAACAAGTTAGGGAAAATAGCAACTCTTAAGAATGGTGGCTTTTTATTTTGTAATTTGCTATTTATTTAGCTCTAAGTCTATAGTATATGTATGTACTATTATGTAAACCATAAAATAATCAGATTTGCTTCCTATAAAGATTGCTTTCTCCATCATCTTTTTGTATGGTTGTTATAAAAGTACATGCTCATTAACATCACCACTGTTATGGTACAACACCAACTGTCTGGAATTTAAAATGCACTTATTGAAATTTGAAAATAGCCTTGTTGTGCGCCTGTTACTTAACCACACACTGTATAGTAATCATACTGATGTATGGTTATTTCCAAAGTACACCAATTTACCTTTAGTTCACTTGGAATCATTGAAAGCTGCAGTCTGTTTAATTAGTCTGTACTTCCTAGCTAAATTATTGCAGTATGGCTGTTGTGTAGTTAAGTGTAGTCTGGTAATAAGGTTTTTAGCTCGACTAAAGTTACATAACTCTTGGATTAATTTTGAATGAACTATGTCCCTTTTATACTAAGAAATTTCTTGGTTAAGTTTTTAGGTGCAACATTTTATCTTTGCAACTACTGGAGGGATTAACTTGAAACTTCACACATGTCTACGGGGGTACTAATTGACATCAAATACCAAGTTGCATAACTCTAGCAAGAATTTTGACTGGATTATGGCCCTCTAATACTTAGACTTTTTTTGGTTAAAATTTTTGGTGCAACATTTTATTTTTGAACCTACTTAAGGGATTTACTTGAAACTTCACACATGTCAAAAGGGTTAGGAATGAAGGTCAAATACTAAGTTGCATAACTCCAGCATGAGTTTTTATTGGTTGTTGCTGTCGTTTACACAAATACCCGGAATAGTCGAGCGTGCTGTCCGTGGACTGCTCTTGTTTCTCATAGTTAGCTACAATGCCTTGTAGATATAGTGTAGCAGAATCTCTCACTGGTTTGTATAATTCTGAAAACTGCAGGAAAACATTAGAAATTGCTTCCTGTTTTAGACAAGTATCAGTGCATATTATGTTGAAACAACGCAGACAATTATTATTAAGGGTTTTTAGAAATTTACAACCAGGCTAGATAATAAGACAATTACAAGATAACAGTAGATTTTATCAACAACTTATGACTTGTTTTGTACTTGGGCGTTATTAAAATATGGTCCTGCTGTCAGTGGCTTTATACAGTCAAACCTTGGTTGTTAGCTATTCAAAACAAAAATTGCTTTTTTTGGTTTAATGATATAAGTTTCGTGATTTGCCTCGCTCACCATTAAATGTCACCCAGGGTTCGACACACACTGTTCCAGGATTTGGAGGTTCTCAAAATCTTAGGAGGAATCTCAGTGATATGTAGTTAGGGATTCCAGGATCCCTATAAATTGCCCTATTCGTTCACAAATTTGAGTTCTTGTAAACTTTTTCATTACAATTAGTGTGCAAGTCTGTATCCAAAATGATTGTCTTATATTGAAGGAATCTGTAATGGTAAGAAGGAATCCCTGAGTGACATGCTAGGGATTCCTCTGGCATCCCTGGTAAAAAACAGTTAGTGTGAAACCCTGTCACTGTCAGATGAGATACATACTTGGAATCACATGATTTTTTAGCCTTTGTGATAACATGTACTGGACCATTGCTTTCATTTTTAGGCTCTTTGAAATAGAATTATAGTGTGTGCAAATTTACCTTATACAGAGAAATCATTATGCTTTCGTAAGTACGCAAGTTAACTGATTTAATTAATTAAATAGTGTATGCTATTGATATTTAAATTGTGTTGTTTTCTCAGGCCAGTTTTCACCAGCATTACAATTCTATGTTCTTTTTAACTTATTACTGAAGTCAGCTGTTACAGTATGAGTTAAAATACATGCAAAATAAAAAATTCATGGGAATTATAACAGTTCATAGAGTGATGACTCTCGACTCTCAGAAGTTTTTTATGTTTTCTCCTTGGAGAAACTTTTATGAATCAAAGTGAGGACAGGTGTCAGAGATAATGACTGAATGAAGTTTGATATTAGTAAGTAAGTAATAGATAAAAAATAATAGTTTGATAAATATGTTTGCTCCTTATAAATTTCTTTAAAGTACAATGGAGGTCGTTTTAAAACATTAATTTCCTGTTAATTTGATGTATAAAGATTCATTTGCGCGAATTTTTACATTCTTGAACAAAACAATTCACATAAAATCGCAGGTTAAAAGTCATTATTCTTCGGCGTTATCAAGTATGGTAATCTGGCTTATCTCCCTTGGCATTTATTCCGCTCGGTATAAAAACCCGTCGATCCGGGCCGAATCACGGAATTGTTATATACATGTGTTGTTTTATATATCGGAAGAAAAAGACTATGCTATTATGTGTGCATAATCATTGATAACTTTAGGTTAAACATATAAGTTTTTTATAATCACAGCAAACACCGGTTATTTAATCCTTTGTTAGTGTACAACCTAATATACAAACAAATTAAAGTGTCATCATCATCAATGTAATTATCAGCATTTATTGATCTGTTATAAAAACTGACACTTGTGGACAATTTGTAATAATCCCTTAATTAATACGTTGTTGGCTCTTGATAAATTGATATAAGTTATCAGATATTTTTTTACTAAATTCACCATCCGTTTAGATAACAATTAGAAACCATTCATCCGTGTTTTTTCATGTTATAAGTTCTATATGATTGCTGATTGATATTTTCATGTTAGCAATTATTCAAACATTACATAAGATATTGAATGCACATTCGTGTCCATGAAATATAGAGCAGATTTTTTTTCAGATATTTTATTACCGGTATGTCAAAGGGTTTGTCATGTTTGATCATGGATAATTATAATCTTAATACATTTAAAGCTGCAGATTGGAATTCCTATCATGAAATGAAAACAGTCTACTCTTTAATAATTACTTCAAAATATTGGTAATTTACACTAAGCAAATATTTGTCCTTGCAGATCTATATCAAGATGTGTTATTTACTAACTTGCGAAGATTTTATCTAAGCCTGATTTACTTGAGTTACTTCCCCTTTCTCTGCATTTCAGATTAAGGCAGAATTCCCATAATAGCTGCTGTCAAACTTCGGGCGATGTCGGGTCATGTCGACAAATTACGTAAGCAGTTTTCGTCGGTGTCGTTATCAATCGATAAAGATCGGATATACTTTTTTATTGTGTAAATGCCTTATTTTTCAAATATTATTAATATTTTTCTTATATTACCTCAAAACATTATTAATTCTCCCAATAATTTGAGAAAATAGATAGAATTCATGTAAAAAGTTTAAACCGGAAGTTTAAAAATCCAATTTAAACAAGGGACGAAAAGATTCGTCCCCTAACAGATTCGTCCCCGAACAAATTCGTAATCAATAAGTTTTTGATGAATTATGCAATTAGACCGTATAATACCATTATTTTATCTTTAAATGGTCAATTTTGGCGTTTAAAAGTAAAATATATACTGTAAACAAGTGTTTACTTCATATTAGAATGGTCACTAGAGTTTTGACTTTTTTTCAAAAAGGGGGTCGATGTATTAAAATGGCATTTTATTTAGTTATCTGTGGTGAAAGTTCTTTTTCTTTGTTTTATTCATTGCCATATGGTATAAGGTAAATTATTAAATGGGTAACTTGGAGTGCAGAAACTGTTTTCATAGTCAAAAGATAAGGATACAGACTTATGGTTTTTAAAGCCAGTGAAAATCGTCACATTTTCTGTTGGGTCTCCCTATGATTAACTTGGTATATGTGTAAAAATACCAAGGTAAATTTATTAAAGTTGATGTATTTGCATTCATTTACGTATTGTGAATTTTATTAAACAAGATTTCTGAAAATAATTTGATTATTTATTTATTTTTTACATTTTAAAGACATATACCCCTTCAAATTTATAGTGTGATTCTTACTCATAACTCAATTTTCAAAAAGATGTTATAAAAAATTTATTTGTCGGTAAAAAGTTGAAATATTTTGCCTGTGAATCTAGGCTGTGATCCTGATGATAAAGAAAGTAGCAAAAAGCTTAATCCCTGATATGTGTATTATGGGTATTCTACCTTAAGACAGTTTTTATGGTCAACTGTAAGCTTATAGCATGTAAGTCATAGATTTTACTCACCTGTAGACTTATTGCACACACTGAAATACTTAAGCTTGAGAATGGATCAACTTCTTATAAAATACCTTAGTCATTGGCTTAATTTTTTTGAGCATTAGTCCATTTTTTATGTAATAAACTGTAGTAATGGGCAAATAATTAAATCAAATGCACGTATGAGTTTTTTTCAAATTGAACAAGATACATGTCCAGAATTGAATGCTAGTTGGCATGTTTGTTCAAATGTACTACATTCATACAACTTCAAGGCATATAAGAATGGATGTATTATATTTGGAGTTATGCCCCTTTCATTCTTTACAAATGTAAATGATGTAATTATTATAACCTGGATTACCTGCCCCTTCTAATAGATTGCGAAGAATATGAGACCAGGAACCAGACTAGTAATCTGAGTAATTTCCCTTAAAAATATCATCCCTTAAGTCATGTTCGCAAAGAAATCTGCTTTATCATAAGCCTTGCCATTAACAAAGCACTTGAAAAGTTGAGCCTGCTGTCCCTGGTTTGCTGATGTTACTTTAATTCTCAGTTAGACACAAAATGGTACCTTAGTGTAATGCTGCCTAGATCACAGCTCAATGTACTACTTTCACTAGATATGTGATATTTCCTGATAGTATAAGAACATTATTGTTATAATTAAGTGTATATTATCAATGTTCTGCTGTAATATTAATCTATAATGAAACATTAATGTTGTCTGGTTGATATGTACACTCTAGGTATCATAATGTATTTGAATCATGTGCTGGTGGTATCAAAAACATAACATCATAGCTTGCTATTGTTTAACTGTATAAAATATGCCGAGTTGGCAAAGAAATAACTTCTTTTATACAAGACACACTGTGGGTTTGTAAAACATGTAATTTTTACAAGACAATGAAGTACTCACAAAATTAGGTTTGACAGACATAAATTACCTGATAGAAAATTTCGTGATATAGTTATTTTTATGATGTAAGCAATGTGCATTCCTTATGGCATCTGCATCATGTGTGTATACATTTCGTTGATAATTAATGCACTGTTATCAATTGTTTTATATCAGCACTTGGAGTTATCATGATAATTAATGAACTGCTTTCTCAAAAACTGATTTGTTTGCAACTACTTGTGCTTTGATAAGATGTAAGAATTTAATGATGTCGCAGTTATGGTGGAGTGGTAGCAAGCTCAATATGAGTTGAGCGATTCTGATTTATTCTTAGCTGCAACTGGTCTTTTCTACCCATAAAAAAATTCTTCTATATCATCAAATTTTACTTTTTACTGGGAGGTCTTGTCAGCTCTTTGGAAAGAATGAGTCTATATTATTGGTAAGAAAAGTGTCAAGGAAAACTAGTTTATGGATTCTGGCAGCATACATACTTAGAGTGAGTGTTGATAAAAGTAGTTCATAAAATTAAAAAAGAGATAAAGTAATCTTTACATTGAACCCTGTATGATAGTACTTTCATTGTTGTTTATGGAAGGTCAGTTTGTTTCAATATGTATGTCTGTAAAATTCAATTATTGCTTTTATATTTTAGGTATAAGTATTCAAGGAAGTGAATGGCATAATCTGAATAGACATGGGGGTAAATGAAATGGGTTTTTGTGTGATGTCATTCTTGCCCATTTTTATAAGTAAACATTACAGTGATTTTTTGAAGCCAAAATGAGTTAATTGGAATCTTGATAGCCTCTAGGTAAGACAGTAACAACCTACCCAATGTTATCTGTTACCAACTGCTGAATATAGAAATCAATTACAGTTTCTGTCAGTTTGTCAAGTTTTATAATGAAGTGGTAGTCTGAAAGGATGACATCAAAGAGACATGACAAGATTATAGACCCTAGAGTTTTCTATAACATTTATGTTTGTTAACTGCTCCAGGGATCATCACTATGCTGGATTATTTAATTTACTTTCTACCTATGTTCCATGTGGGGGTATTACATTGTCTGCTGTAAAACATTATACTAAGACCTGAAGTCAAATCTGGTACCTTTAGTTGACACGAAGTCTTGCTCTATTGTATCAATAGACTTTCTGTGATGGCTGATATGTCTGGAAGGTTGGTAACGTTGGTTTTTAGAAGAATTGTAGGAGACAAATGGTATTATACTTTGATAATTTGAAGAATATGTCTGTATGAAAGAAGATTAGCTGTGACTGGACTTGGTAAATTGAAATAACTAACTATATTATACAAACACATGGCTGTAAGCATGTACCTGTACCCATTGTTTAATTTTGGATAGCTTTAGCAAGGCTTTTACACCTTGTTGAAGATTTGGTAGTCCTAGAGGCTCAATGGATTGTTTGTCGAAAATTTCAGTTTTAGGCCAGCATTAGATATGTAAACGCATCAGCGGCAATACCTGTCATTGGTACTTCTGCTTTTTCTGTAGGATACAGCTATGCAATTTGTTACGGTTTCGCTTACATTACGGTTTCGCTTACATGAAAGCTGACTTTGGGTTTTTTGTCCTTTGTTGCTAAAAATCCTGATGTATAGCTTTGGCTAAGTTTTTCTCTTGATTCCATCAAATTATTAAAGATGAAATTTCTTGCTGGAAATGGTTAATATTAGGTTTGATAATGTGATTTCCTGTAACTTCAGATTAAATCTACTAACATTAGCAGACATTCTACCATGTTGCCATCAGAGCCAATTGGAAACCAAGGAGAACTATATTACTATAACTTGTCTAATGAAGTATCTCACATGTGCATAATTATTATAAAAGTTGCATAATTTATTGTATGGTGCTTTACAATGCATTCTAACATTTTTTCAGTCATTTTGCAGTATTTAGCAAACTTCATGTTCTCTGTACAGACTTGATCTCTAGACCAAAGGTTTTAACCTAGTGCTAAGCACATTGATTAAGATGTTGGAAAGGAGAACAGCTGTAGAAAATATTTCAAGACTCAACTCATTGGAGGTATGTAAAATAATACATGGTATTGTCTTGAACAACTTTTATTCTTGTTGCATAACGATTCTCTGATAGTATCTCTATTTGATGCCAGTGTCTTCAAAGTTTCTGGTGCAATTGTTCATGACAGGTGGCATCTAGAATCATCCTGGGTTATTTTTCATCTTCTGCCAACTGGGTGTAATTTATTAATAGCAATTTTGAAATAGATTTTCTTGGTATAAAGAGAGATATGTAATGTTTAATAAATCACCTGTCATTCCATTAAATTGTTTTATGGTTTTAAATAAAGATTTGAATGATGCTTGGACTTGTAGATGTTAATCTGATTATGAAATATTGTAATGTCTTTGTTTGTCAGACACCTGCTTGTGTTCTGCTGGTTACTGTCTGGAACTATTGAACTTTTCCACTTGCAAAGTCAGTGCTCCATTAAACAATCAATTTGCACAAGTTATTGGGTACTAGCTAGTTTTCATGTCTAGATTTGATTTCAGACATTTTACATCGTCTTATGTCCTAAAGGACTGTACAGTAAAATAACATTTTCAGAGTGTTGAAAAAAAGATGTTGAGATGTAGTTATTTTCAGGCCTATTGAATATGGTGAAGATTACAGTCTGTATAGGTTGCATAAAATGACATTTTCATCCAATTTCAATGTGTTTCACAAAGTACATTTGTATTTTGACATTTTCAGGAATGCCTCTAGTACCTGCTTGCTCATTTGTAGAAGTTTATGTGTTTTTGGTGAAGCCCCACATTTGTTATCTGTTGTGTAGACTTGGAAAGATCTTTCAACTATATATCATGTAATATGATATGTAATGTGCTTTAATGTTATATTTCAACTGTTTGTCAAACTGCTGTGGCCAGTCACCAAACTCGCTTGGATTGACATAGATCTCTTGACCTATTATGCTTTTAATCAAGTCCTAAGTGCTACCCTCACCAATGGTCGACAATTGCCTTGATACAAAGGTAGGTGAAAAAATGACTGTAGGAAATATTTCATTATCAATTTCCACAAAGGTATGTAGGTCCTGCATGAGAAAAGGACTCAGGACCCCTGGATTCAGTCAGATCACCAACTGAGCCAACTGGACAATCTTCTGTTTGTAGTATGATGATGTTTAATGATAGGAGTGGTTGTGGCCAAGCGTTTACAACATTGGATTGGTAATCGTTTGATAGCCAGGTTCGCGTTGGTTCAAATCTCACCCAAAACCTATCTGTTTGGACCTTGATCAAGAAACTTTATCCTACTAGCTCAACACTCGGAAACCAGGAAGCAGACTCCAAAGTATTTAATATAAGTTGTAAGAGCTTGTTTCACAATGAAGATAAAACATGTTAGTATAATGGTAGTTGTAGTCAGTACAAATATAGCCATGGTGACATGAAGATTCCATTTAGTTGATATAAACATCCTATAATATCAATGTAATCAATTGTCTGTATTATATTTAGAATACTTGTACTAGAATTAATGGCCATATAATGACATAATGTGCATGTCAAGTAATAATTTACCTTGTGTCAAGTATAGTTTGAATTGTCAGGTCAGTGTATTAGTCCATGCCATCTGATGACAACTTGACTTTAAGGAGAATAATTTGTAAACTGATTATTTTATTGATTTGTATGCTTCTGTGCTATTAGTCAGCTTCCTCTGTAAGGTCATGATGATATTTAATATCTATGAATCTATAAATGATGGATTCAGTCACATAAATTTAAAATCTGTATCGGTCTTGCTGTCTTCACAACAAACTTTAATTAGCACTGGACATTCGGTCCTGTGAAATGTAATTTTTTACTTGACCAAATGAAAGTTTACTAGACCAAGTTTTAATTGTTTATTAATGTATCATAAAATTAATTAAGCAATGTACACCCAGAAAAATATTAATTTGTCAGGTATTTTTAGCTAGACTTTACGAAGTAAATGGATAGCTCTCCTACTTGCCCTAGCCTCCGCGCCACATTTCTGATTAAAGTTTTTATGCAGTAAAAATTTTTTTACTACATGTATAACTTTTTAATTTCCTAAGGTATCAACTTCAAACTTTAAATATATGTTCCTTATTATCAACCTCATCTCATGTGACAAGGTTCATAACTCCAAATACATTTTTTTCTGAATTATCCCCCTTGAACTTAGAATTAAAAAAAAAATTTGTTTTTACTGCAACTGTTTTATTTCTTTAGGTATTGACTTCAAACATTAAATATATGTTCCTTATTATCAACCTTGTCTTATGTGACATGGTTCATAAATCCAAATACATTTTTTTCAAAATTGTCTCCCATGAACTTAAAATTTTAAAGTATTTTTGTTTTTTACTTTAAATTTGTTAAGGTTATACATTGTATTTCCAAATTTCAAAATATGTATGTTACTTATCATCAACCACATCTCCTGTGACAAATACTTACTTAGTCGAGCATGCTGTCTCCTCTGACAGCTCTTGTGTAAGATGCCATGGAATTTTAACCATTTTACAAAATGCCTTAAGTGGCCTTGCAATTCATAAAATGTCTAAGTTATAAGCATTTTACAAATAACCTAATTTACAAATTTCCTGTAACATTATACATATATGTTCTGAAAAACGTTACTTTGTTGAGTTTATCCAATAACCAATATGAAAGTTAATCAAGGGCAAGTTCATTATTGTTTTATACTTATAATATGTGTATTTGTATTTTGTACGAGTATTTTAAGCTATCTTTCTATTTGAGGCAACATAACATCTGTTACGTTGTCACAATCTAAATATATCCTGTGTAATAATTTAAGTTGTGACAGGTTAATAAAACTGAACAATATAATAGCTTGAAATTGGTTATTAGCAACTTGATTATTGTTTTACAGAATTGAGGAATCTGAACATTTTGACCAACAGTTAAACATAGTCCAGTGAGTACCAGTACGGATTTTGAATCAACCATTCAGGCTACAAATCCTGGACACAACTGGTGATTCTCTTCTTTGAAAGCTGGTCATAATCCACAGTGGAACAGATGTACGGAAGTGGATTCAGCCAATATATTGTCATAGCTTGTAGACTAGAAGTTTGATGCAGAGTAAATTTCCTGATAACAAAATAATGTAAGTAAATATTTTGCTTTTCTTTCCACTTTTTATGCTTCTAATGCATCAGCATGATAATTTTAATGGGTCAGTGTAGAACTAGTCTATTTCCTTCTTTATTTACATGTAGTTAGTCTATTTTTGCATTGAACCATCTAATATTTTTCTTATATTACCTATACGTGGGATGCCAACGTACAAAACTGCATGTGTATAATGCCAGACAGAGTGCCTGAAAGTCTTTGTTTATACAATTAATCTTGAGATTTCCAGACATTTCAGATTAATATAATCTTAATTGCTATTGTTTTTATAATGAGTTGTATAACAGAATGGATTAGTTTTAATCAGGGTCTGTCTTGTATTTAAATAATAAGATTACGTAGGTTCTGTATGGAGAGTATTATTATAAAGGCAATTAGTACATAAAGATTGGCTCCTGACATCGGTACAAGAACCAATTAGTGTTTTAGAATAAACAATGGTACATTTACCTTGCATGATTATCTACTAGAACTTAAGTATTATTGATGATAAGCAGTTGTGTTTGTTGTTTGTTCTATAAGCCTTATTATGCAAAGTAATGATGACCTGCCCATCATTAACTATAGCTTGAGCATATTGTTTTACCATTAGTTTTTCCTTTCTTGTTATTTTTCTCTCTGTGTGTTGGAGGTCACTAACTCTAAGGGTTTTTGTCTTTGATTCATTTCCTGGAAATTTTGTTTTGTTTGTGAAATTCTCATTTTCTGTCTACCCCTTAAATACCATTGTAAGATGATTATAAGTTCTTATATATACCAAATTGTGAAAATAATTTCCCATAGATTCTAATAATCATGTACTAAGGTCTTTATTCTTAGTGTTTACTTTTGACGAGGAGCTGACAACGTATTTCTCCCTCTATGGAGTCAAATTATTGTTAAGTACCAATTATTTATGTTCAGCCATAAATGGTGCAAGATCTATAGATTTTAATTTCCTGCATTCTGCCACGGCCCAGGCTTTCACTGGTATTGTTACTGTACACAGAATAATACCAAAAAACACATTCAATTGTTTTTTTGAGCTAAAATAATATGATCTAGTTCAAGTCATAGTTTGATAAAGAAATCAGTGTGGGAGAGATTATTTGAAGTTGTTATGCAATGTAACCAAGGAACTATCAACCCACTCAAAAACCAATTCAAATTATGACGTCAGAGCACATTTTTTGTTTACTCCAAATTTTGTACTATTAACGTTGCTTTAAGAATCATTATAATTAGTTTACGAAAAACAAGGTCAAATGGTTACATTTAAAATGTCTTTGAATGGTTCTATTTACAAATACACAAGTGTAAGACCAGGATGTGACAGGAATAAGACCAGGCAATCACATTATATGTAACAGGAAATAGTCAAGTGATTGCCCTCGTCTACAAGATGGGTTTCCGCTGTAATTATGTGAACTGGATATTAGAACTATAAAAGTTGTTATAATGTAGGTCTACGTGGTAACATGATGTTATAATGGTTTTTATATATGATCGTCTGGCTGTGCATGGCACTCCTATATATGGTAAAACTAGGAATTGATGTGTGCTCTATTTTAACAGCTTTTAATCTCAGCTTTTACCATTTCCTTACATGTGTGATTTTTGTTTGATTTATTTCTATGCATCTTAATTCTGGTGTTTCCAAGCATGTACTGCTTGACTTATCTGATGATTTTTTTCAAGATGGTTAATTATTCTTTATTCACTAATTTCATCAGGTACATTGAGCATTAGTGTATAAGTAAATATAGTGTGCCCTTATAAAAGAAGCCCACTTTTTTATGAAATGGACACAATATCAAATTCAAATTTAGAAAGCAGAATTGTTTGAACAGTTTATAGTGTCTCTAATGCATGTTATACTCTGATAACTTCACGTTTGTAAAACAGTTTTCAAGTTTACTGTTTATGAAAATATCTTCATGTAGTGGCTTTAATTCTTCAGTGTACATTTGGCTTAATTTTGTATAGCCTATGGTACTCACCATGAATGATATTTCCTTCCATCATAATTTTACCACTTAGTACTAAATACTTTTTGTCACATCTGTTATAAGCTTTTATCAGCTACATCTAATAAATGAATTATGTGTAAAAACATTACAAAAGCTAAAACCAGATGTGATTTGTAAATAAAATGCATGTTTCTGCTGTTATATTGCATGAAAACAACAAAGTTACGGACATTTATTAGGTTAACTGATATGTCTGTACCTAATGAAATTTATGTGCATTTTATATATTCTGAATGTATATGCATGTGCAACAAAGCCCAGTGATAGACTATAATGTACCCAGGATATGATTGATATACTGATTTTATCAGGAAACACCATTATGTTATGTACAGTACCCACCGAAAGTTTAGAGACAAAAGAAATTTTCTACAATTCTTGAATTTTAATGATTATTTTGTAGAAACATTATTTTTGATATATTTAAGTATGGTTTATGATAAAATGAAAACGAATATCATTAGTACAGCATTTTAATAAGATTCAGCAGCAGACATCGTTAACCTTAAAAAAACATGTTTATTGTAATTATTTTCCATAACATAGTTTATAGGCTATTTTTGTAGTCTCAATAAAAAGAAAAATGATAACCAAAAATGATGCAAAACTAAAAAAAATGTTCAAAATAAACAGTTATCAAATTTTAGATAAAAGCTATTCAGTAGGTCCACAAAGTTAAAATGTCTTCAAACTTTAGGTAGATACTGTATAAGAAGGTATTGATACTTTTTGTTGGTACAGTGAGAACATTAGACAAGTATTAGACAAGTGATAGCAAATGTTGTCATTCATTTCAGACACTAGATATCACTTTTTTGTTTACCTTGAAATGTGTATCCCTTGTAATCTACAGAGCTTAGCTTTAATGACGTTCTTAATATAGAGCTTATAGGAAGTCAGGCGCATGGTTTGTTTGTCCTTGAAACATGTAGCTTGCTGAGTGCTAATCTAGCATTTTGATGATACAGACATATTGTATATTACTTCACGGGGAATCTGTCCGGAAATTCTATCACTAGGAAATAAATGCAGACGTTAACACAAAGTTTTAAGTCGAATATTTTCAATGCCTTAAAAATGATAATTCTGAAGTAAAGGGGGGTAAATGCTGCATTTGAATAGAAGCAATACTATATCTTCTATGAAGTTATGATAGTGCAATGTTAAGTACATACAATTTGCCTCCCGTTTCATTTCTTTCTATCATCCTTCAATACTTTGTTTTTGAATACTCTCAAGCTCCAATTGTAATTAGATATGATCAGTACATTCAATACAATGAAAGCTCGAGTAGGACAATTAGCCATGTTTGAGAAACGGCTAGGTCACTGGGTAAAAAAGTATTAAAGTATGGTCAGAGACTTTGTGGATAACACTTTTGAACTCAGTTGGGTGATCTAGGGCCATTTTGACCCCTAGCTCACTTCAGAACCTCCTTCCCATCTACAATGTAGTGCAAATAGTTATCATTGAATGCTCTTTGTCTTTGTGTAGTGTCACCAACTTCACTCCTAGTGTCTCAAAATAATTGAAATGCATTCAATCTCGTTGCTATATATTTCATATGGCTTCATTTTAGTACTTTTTGATCCTTGAACACTATTTGACCATCCCCTTCACCCACTCTTAAACACCAAACTTAATATCTGAGAAATGATTAGCTTTGTGATAGGCACCATGCTTAAGTTTTTGCCCTACAACAAAAAAGTAATAATGTATTTGGCACGTTTCATGCTCATTGAGTGTATGAATGAAAAAATGAAATTTTAGATGCATTTCCTCTGTTGGTTACTGAAATACTTGAGAAACCCTTGAAGAACAATCATGAATTCAACTCGATAATACAGCTGTAACAATTAATGTTAAGCTGTTCATTCTTCTACTTTAAGTGTTTGGTCTTGGTAATTGGTTTGCAGATGGTCCTTAAAGGACAACATTTCAAGCCTCATGCCATTTGCTGTGTCAATATTGTATTGTTATTTGTACTAATACTGCATGAATATTTAAGAATTTTCATCAGATTTTTATTAAAGAATGATTCACTAAAATGCTTAATTTATTTCAGTGCTTTGGTTATTGCATAATATTGAAAAAGTTTTGTGTTAAGGAAGAAGGCTATTATATTTGATTCAAAGTACTTCCTCTGTGGTAGATTAATGTGAGCCAATTTAGATTTTAAACCATTCTGTGATTTGATACACACATGTCTTTTTGACTATTATATGTCTTTATAAGTTAGAGTGTACAATTTTGTGCTAGAGTTTAAATAATGATTGAATGGTATCAATAAATAATTAAGATACTCTGTTGGGTCATTTCATAAGATTTGTCCATAAATTTTTGCAGGAATTGCTGTGGCCAAGTAACTATGATGTTAGACTGTTAGCTAGCTCTGAGTTGAACAGAAAAAATTAAAGCCATCTTGTTGATTCCTTTTTTTCAGCAAGACATTTTATTTTAATGCATGTAGCTTAGTGCTTGAGGACCAAGAAGCTGTCTCATTAGTGATGTATTGATAAAAAATTTACTGTCAGTAGCACTTTCATTTACTCTACTGATTTAAATATGGTTACAGAATTTCTGTTCTCACTTCTGATATGAATTGAGAATTTAAATCAGTGGGGTTTATGTATGCCCCACAGACAGCCGCCAGGCAAGCTCAGTTGGTCTGAGCTCCGGTAGGGGCATACTTTCGTGGAGGTTGGTCATGAAATTATTTCTACGGCCAGTCTTCCTCCTACCAATGATTCTAAATTATGTAGGGCAGTTGTCAATCACTGACAGAAGTATGCGCCTAGTAGTTGGTTAACAGCTAATTCCAGAGATTTAGCCTTTCCAGGAACAGTGAGTAGGTTGAATGACCGTTGTTATATGACCTATACAATATGTTGCTACAGCGTTAAACCCAACTACAAAAAAAAATAATAATGAAAAATTTACCAATAGAACCATCAAAGTGGTAATAACTTATTTCAGAATTGAGCTTAATATTATTTAGTTAATTTCATTAGACTTTGACAGTATATTGAAGTAAAACTGTTTTCTTTCAAAGAATTTGGTTAGTTTGACTTCAAAGCTTTCAGCTCTTTGATTCTTTACATGTAATACAATTGATAATGTTATAGCGTTTAACTTCCTAATCAAAAGTAATTGTAGGTGGGGTGGTGAAGTTATGATTACTGGACAGGTAATTACTTGATAGACTGTTTTATAATTGATTGGAATCATGTCTAGAACCTAGTTTATAGTAGAACTTTATCTTTTGTTGCATTGTGCTGGGATAAACAGAGGAATGGTTGTCAGGGAGATTAATATAAGTTAAAGTATGCTGACTGGAAATCAAGAATTTCCAATCATTTGTGATACTGGCTGCATTCATTTCTCCAAAAGTTGTTGTATTGTTAATAATTTTTGTGGAAAATTGAGAACTTGGTTTTTCTCCCATTCTATGAAATTCATGCTCGTTAAATGATCTTAGCTGTTGATATGAATAACAAACGAACAAGAAGTACTTATTTTAGTTAGTTAATGAAATGGCTTTCTTGTGCTTTCTGTGCATAGGGGACTCACCACTACATGTTTTTGATTCAAAATGATTGTATACATGTTACTTTATTTATATTAAGTTAGACCAAGATTGTATTGGACAATGATCAGTTTGATTTTGTTCATATGTACAGTTCACCTAACCAATATTTCTGGAAATACTTAATATATATTGTACTTCCTTTCCGTGTTGGTTGATGCCTACTTGTTATGTATAAACATCAAAAATCTGAATTGGGCTCAAACCCATGACTGTCTATCAGTAAGCAGTTAAGTGATTTAAGGTCAGCGACCTAAATTATTAGATCACAAAGGCTAAATATAGAGGAGAAGCAGGCAGATAAGTTTAGATTTTCTGATTTATCAATCATGCCTTTCTATCTCACATTCTGACTTGACTCACATCATTCCAAGCTTGACTCCACTTTAACTTCAAGCTAGTTAAACTTGATTTGAATAAAAAGATCTTTGTTAAATTTGAATGGAAATCCTCTCATTATTTGTTATCAAGAAATAACGTAATGACCTATGATGATTGGATAATAATAATTGCGAGATCTATGAAATATAAGATATACAGTGCTCTCCATAAGTACTTGGACAAAAACATGTTTTCAGGATAAAACAATTCACATTTACCCATGAACAAGGAAACAAAGGGTCATCTTAGCAAGTTTCAAAATAAGCAGTAGGAAGTTTATCCACATAGGATTCAAACTATAATATATTAATAAGCTTTTATTATTGTTCGTTTTTTCTCAACTGTCAAAGTTCGAAAAATTTCACGATAAATGATTACACACTATCTCAATACCACAAGTGTTAGACAAAGAGCACGAAGTCACTGTGAAATTATTCATGCTTTGACAGTTGAGAAAAAACGAACAATATCATAGTCAAACTACTTGTGTTATGCATGATTAATTTTCTCAAAAATTTCATTCGTCCAAGAACTTTTGGTTGTTTTGTTTTTGTTTGTTTTTGTTGGGTTTAACGTGGTAGCAACACATTGTATAGGGCATATAATGGCAGTTAGTTAACCTACTCACTGTTCCTGGAATAGCTAAATCTCTGGATTTAGCTGTTAACCAACTACTAGGTGCATACTTTCGTCAGTGACTGACAACTGCCCTACATAATTTAAAATCATTGGTAGGAGGGAGAATGGCCGTAAAAATAATTTCATAACCAAGCTCCACGAAAGTATGCTCTGTCCAGGAATCGAACCCACGAGCCCTCAATCAGTAGACTTGCATGCTATCAACTGAGCTTGCTGGGTGGCTCTGGAACTTTTGGAAGGTACTGTATATTAATAGACTCCAAGATTTTCAAAGAGTCTAAGATGATTCCATACTCTGTAATATATCTTTTTAGATTTTTATCTGATTACTCTACAGTTATGAAATATATTCTGATATACAGGTGGTTTGATAAACTCTGTTTTTGATTTGATTTTATCATTATTTTGTACCTCATTTTTGTTGATTAGCCTCTGTTTGCTGACTTCCTATGATTTATTGAATCTTTTCTGTGGTTTTCAGAAATTGAGTTAGCAATTGGTAATGTCTACACACCTGTTTAATATATTGTATGTACATTGAAACTTTGAAAGGAAATTAGTGTGGTAGACACTTTTTGAGAATTCAAAAGAGCCTGGTTAAGAACCCCCTCCCGAGGCACTGCTAATTTTCTTGAGAAAAAAATAAGCTATTAGTGATTGCTGTACAAGTGCGGTAAGGTTCAAGTGAAGAAAAATTATATTTCTGTTGAACCATGTATATTGACTGCACTTTAATCATCAAAAAAGATTCCTTCATAAGCTATGTAAATCAAAGTATTGAAATACAGAAAGACTTTCGTGCACTTTGAAACCTAACAAATCCATACTAATGATTACGCCTTACACATTAGATTCAAGTACAAAATCTAGCAGAGCAAAAATGCGGGCAAAGTGTTTATTCTACCCTGTATTACTGGCACATATTATAAAGATTTTATTTTCCTCTGATCACTATGTATACTGCTTAGTGTATTAACTAGATTTTACTACGCCCCTTCCACACGCTTATCAATATAAGTAAACCCTGTCAAGGTCGGTGATGACAGAAGTTAGATGACAGAGCAACATTTATTGCCTAGAAATTTACTGTGTAGTAAATCAGAGATACATGTATCACTCCTCAGGTTAAACTGGTCTGGGATTTTCGTTGATAGTTTTCGATTTGTGGTATAACTTAAGCCTTTCGGTGAAATCGTAGGAAGTCTAAAAATCCCTGAGAAATCCATTAGTAGATGTCAAAAGCCTTATGACTTGGGGTTTAAGCTATAAAGTTGCTTACCATATAAGTACTAACTAGATAAAGTACTCTTCAGCTACTATACATATGTAAATACCAGGGGTTAAAGGTGTGTCCTGTATCTTTTTATGTACAGTTTGGAATATATTAGGTTGAAAACTTGAAAAATCTAAACACAGTCGACAGTATAGTGCTTTTAGTGGACTGAGACTGTGCCAGTCACCTGTACGTAGTTATGTCAGGGAAAACTAACTTTCTCTGATTATTTTGCTTATGGCACTTACATACAGAATCCACAACTTCATTTAAATGTTTAGAAACAAAGTATGTTACAATGTGTGATTGCATTGTATGTTCCTATCGCAGAAGTGATTTAGTAATATGTAATTTAGTATTATTATTTATGTTATTAAAAAAACCACATTATGTTTGCATCAATCATTATTCAAGAAAAAAATGATTAACACACCCAGTACAAGAAAAATGCAAATTTTAAGAGTCATTGTAAAACTAGACTACATTCTTCTTTATTTACATGTAGTTAGACTAGTTTTGTGTTGGCCCATCAAATTGTAGATGTTTGATTCCTTATAGTTGGTACTTTAGTGTACTTCTGATAGTCTTTTATATATAGGGAGTACCCCGTGTTTGATGCCAAGAGGTTCACTCTAGAATGATTGATAGAAAGTATGAAGTCTTGTTGTTACTCTGAATCAACCTTTAATAAACATGATAATAATGTCTTACCTTTGATATGTAAGGAAAAAACAAGTTGTTACATCGCTTACTGCTGTTTTTCTACATTTCCTTTGGTAGCATGTTATCTTGCTCTTCCTTGAACATTCTACAGAAGATTGTTGTTTTTTTACCTCCCTGTGTGAAGAACTCACAGACATCTTGAGGAAGGTTATGTTATTATTTGTTAAGAGTACAGTTTAAGGTCACTATGACTTAAATATTGTTGAAGTGGTGTAAAAAATCTTCTTTTTTTTGGTAGGGTTTTATGCCCTTGCAACACATTGTATTGGTCATATCACAGCAGTCCGTCAACAAACTCACCATTTCTAAAAAGACTAAATCTCTTGATTTAGCTGTTAACCTATTCCTAGGTGCATATTCTGTAAGTGGCTGCCCTACAGAATCAGTGGTAGAAGGGAGAATGGACATAGAAATTATTAAATGACCTTGCTCCATGAAAGTATGCCCCACCCGGGATTCAGATTACTCTATCAGTAGACTTACGCGCTACCAAATAAGCTAGCCAGATGGCTTTTAATATTGTACTGATAAAATAATATTAAAGAATATTTACTTGATAATTGTTATTGACACAATTTAGACCATGGCTGTGCATATCTAAATAGGGTAATCTTATGTTCTATTTGAAAGTGTTTTAAGATTTATCTGTGTTATCCACTCCTTGTAATAAATTTGAGATTTCATTTTCAGTAATATTTGAGTAGATAGTACTGATTCAATGCTACCCTGTATTCTAGTATATTTTTTGTGGAACATAATCGTGGTGTTTAAGATATGGAAACACTTTGTATTTCATGTTTATCATCAGAACACATTAACAATGTTGATCAATCTAAGTGTTATGGTAACCTTTCACAATTACATATGTTTTATAATGTATGCCTCTACTTCACAAAATTGACCATGCCTCCATTAGACTGTAGTTTTGTTTAATAACAAACTGTGCTGTTGTTTTAAGGTTATAGATAAGTTTTCCTACTTGAACACTAAACAGATGTAAAACAAATTGGTTTCACTTGAATATCTGTCATTGAGATATTATTTTAGAGTATTTTTTATGATATATTGATGTTAATGTATTTCATGACTTTTACTTTATACTCAGTATATCAAATAGATGAGATTTTTCTAACAGGTGAGTCGCTTGAGTATTAATAGGTGAAAATCAATCAGAAAATTTATAAATTACTTATTTCATTGGAAATGAAGTACCACCACGCCTTATTTTAAAAGTTCTATACAATTCTAGCAGTTGGCTTGGATACTTTACTTGAAATTTAAGGTGTAAGCTTTACCTGGCAGATTATACCACTTGAATTTCATAATGACTGTGTAAGACTGTATTGCTTTAGGGGTTCCAAGCATGAAGCAATCTGAAATTATTGTTAAATTTTATTCCACTGTCAGAGGTGCATACATTTATCCCACTAATTTAAATACTTAATATTTGTTAGATATTCCTCTTATGCCTCAGTCCCATAAAATCGTGGCTTGTTGTAGGCCGTGGGAAGCCTTGCTTATCAAGGTGACGGTACACACATGGCACTAATCAACACATCAGTACAGAGCCGTAGCTGGAAGATATGCAAGTTTAATCCATATTCGGCCACGATTTTGTTCACGATTTGACTTTGAAACTGATACGTCTATCCTGGCCTTATCTTACGGACCCTGGTAAAAACGTAACAGTCCATTCAGGTATGCAAGAGTTCGTACGGGTCCTTTCGGAGCTTGATCGCACGGCGCACGTACGGTGCCCTCACAGCTATTTTTATGTTTATGGGACGGTAGCTTTACTCTAACTATTTTTATTCAGAGTACAGAGGTACTGTATTAAGTATTTAAGTCAATAGGGTTAATGTATGCGTCACTGAAATTAAAATAAAATTAAACAATAACATGTTTCTGCAATTTAATATTTCACAATTAAATATGTTTAAAAATCTGCTCAAACAAATTAGCTACCCTTATATTGTATTATATTGTTTGGCACCTTGTAAATTATGTTTAATCTACCAGAATATTTTATTACTTTTCTGATCTTGTATCTAACATAGTCCCCCTTATTTTTACCCAGCTCTATTTTTAATATAGAGTATTAAAAAAATTCAATTTCTCTGGAAAAAATATATTATGACCCATAATCCCATTGTGTCGATTGCATTAAGATTAGTAGGTTTAATGAAGTCACTGATTATCATGCCATATGATCCATCTATCACTCAGCTAGGCTTTCACTTCCTGTAAATATATTTTCAATTTAACTATCAGTACAACTTCAATTGAAGTTAAAATTTTAAAAGCATTTTTAACAAACACTCCATCCGACTTGTATTATACATGTGCATGTTTTATTTCAAATCAATTGCTATTCTCTATTGTATCTGGTATTTCAACTGGTTGATGAAATGCTACCTTTTTCTGTTTGATAAAAATGGGTGCTGACAACAAACTGTCTATATTTTGACATGATAAAAAATTCTTGTATCTTAAAAAGTGCCAGCCTCCCAGTGATATTTTTCGAAAGTGTGCCTTTTATTAGAATTTCTTACTTAGCATGAAATTTGCATGTAACAAATCCAACATAAGCATCAAAGATTATATTGTCATACAAGTTTTATCCTATTCTATTACTCTTGATGGCTTTGCACTTATCAGATCTCAAAACTAATACTCAGGAAAATAAATGCTCATATTATAAGCCTGTAAACAAAAAAACATTGAAGAAAAACCATTATGCTTAAGATTTCAAATGTTTTGCTCCTTCAATTATTCTTAGAATCAGAAAATATTTCCAATGAAGGCCTAGACAAGATGATAGGGGCCTACCTTTTGAATCATTTTTCATATTTTGAAGATATCAAATGTTGGATTCAGTCATTGTTGTAACACACCAGCCCAAAAGCTAAGGACTTGTAAAAATTGATTTGGGCTAGTGAAAATTACTGATTTCATATAGTTGGGCTAGCTTTTTAGCTCGACTATTCGAAGAATAGTGGGGCTATCCTACTCAGTTGTGCGTCGACGTTGTCGTAACAATTCTTGGTTAAGTTTTTAGGTGCAACATTTTTGTATCTTTTATATCTTTGCAACTACCATTGGAGGTCAAATACCTAGTAACATAACTCTTGGATTAATTTGGACTGAATTATGGCCCTTTTATACTTAGAAATTTCTTGGTTAAGTTTTTAGGTGCAACATTTTTTCTTTGCAACTACTGAAGGGATTCACTTGAAACTTCACACATGTCTACAGGGTTACTAATTGACATCAAATACCAAGTTGCATTACTCTTGGATGAATTTGGACTGATTTGTGGCCCTTATATACTTAGAAATTTCTTGGTTAAGTTTTTAGGTGCAACATTTTATCTTAGCAAGTACTGAAGGGATTCACTTGAAACATATGTCTACAGGATTACCATTGGTGGGCAAATACAAAGTTACATAACTCTTGCATGAATTTGGACTGACTTATGGCCCTTATACCCCGAATAGTCGAGCGCGCTGTCCGTGGACTGCTCTTGTTATTTTGGTTTTTACTATAAAGCATAAATCAGATTAGTGCTCTTGAACATTTAAGGTAATGACTGGGTGGATTTTAGTAACTTTGCCAAAAGGCCTTCAACACAGTCCTCCATCATAGACCCAGCAGTGTCGGGTGAATTGGGTTTGGACCAACTGCCTTTGAGTTCACCCATTGTAGGGCATGACAATGAAAATATTTGGTAATTTCCTTATCACAGGTATATGTTGGTATTATATTTTTATGATTTATATTTAATATAGGTGACTCATTCTGCATGATATTTATTGCACATTGATTCAAGCTATTTACAAATTATTAATCTATATTAAATTGTTGATATTGAACTGTTTAATTAATGTACCAGCTTGATTTAGCTACCAATACATTATTTCAAGGATAGAACTATCCCCACAGGTGACAGTTATTTTTATTATTCTGTATTTTGTCATTAATTATCCATTATTGTCAAACTATAAAACATTGACAAAGTCAATTTTATAAATATTTGTTTGTTAAAGTATTAAATTAAAACATTAAAATTTCAATATTGTATCTATAAACAGAAAGAATTTTATAGGTTTATGTTTCTTTATTCTCTGTATTCATTTGGGTCTAAATAATATTTCTAGCAATTAAGATGTTGGGGACTTGACACGAATGAATTTTATTTTGTTTGATTGTTAGTTTTTTATTATATACATGTACCATTAAATAGGTATTCAATTGAATTGTAATTAAAATAAAAACAAGGACAAACCTTTGGTTTGAGGTGCTGAGCTTTTGGTTTCATTTTGTTTTCAAAAAGCAATGATCTAAATATGAATAATAATATACAGAATTAAATAGAATGATATCAACATCCCACCATCTCCTCAACTCTGCTTTGAAAAAAAATTAATCAAGCTCTTTAATAATGTTTTTTGCCCATCTTCCATTTTGACTTTGAAACAAACATGGATATGATCGTTGTGTAATTAAAGTTTATATGATAAGACATTATGCTGTTAGACTTGTCATTATCAATATTGATGACGTCTTTATTTTGACATGGCTGATTTATATTGGTTCCAAGATTTATTCTTGTTAAAATGACATCAATTTCCTTTCTGTTGTAAAAGTTTGTTTATACTTCATTATCTTTATATCATGTTATTGTATAATGATGTTATTAAGGATCTAGAGATAGATATAATGTTATCATGAATCTAGAGAGGGCTATAATGTATTTTATTACATTGTTTTACTACATGGCAACTTTCTTATTTATGACAAATATGGCAGAGTCTGGGAGTATTATGATTAATCAGCAATTTTTGATATCAAGTCTGCTATGGTAGCTGTTGTCCATGTGTTACTCTGGGCATAAATAAATTTTGTTAAGGTGTCAGGGATGAGATATTCATAACTGTTTCTCCCTTGTTCTCGGACAAGTGAAGCATTAAAATACACTTGTCCAGTGTCAAAATGCGCTTGTCCAGAAGTTTAATATTCAAAAAAGATGTATTGAGAACTATGGTATTGAATACATGCTATAAGTATTAATAAATTAAAGATATTGTTAATATTCTTAAAAATGTTGTTTAAAGTAGGAATTTTTGTGACTTTTAGTCTTTTTTGTTTCCTTTAGCAAAAATTGTGATGAGTTAGTGATATTGCTTGACCTTATGACCTTGTTCAATATCTGACCATGATTTCTGTATTAAAGCAAAATCCATGGTGAAATATTTTGTGATTTAATGCTTTTTCAATAAAATAAAATATTTTTATTACTGACCATAAACAAGTTAAAATGGACAGATGTCATGCATCTCTATGGAGACCAATTCTGAAGTTTAACATCCAATTTGTTGCATTAAGGCCTTACTCGACAATAAAATGAATATTTCAAGGACATAGATTTGATTAACCTTGTCACAATAATTTACCAAGAAAATGTCACCGAGTGTAAACAATATTGTCATGATGGACTTTTAATGAAAACGAAAAAAACAAAGGATTCTTGGCTTTGGGAGAAATTATGGGAGCTAATTTAGGGCTAAGATAAGGGTGCGTGTTAACATTATTTTACATTTATGCTAATTTCTATTGTTGAAAGGGTTTAAGTACCCTTATGTATTCATTAATTTTACAAGTGTACTTCAGAACACAAACTTTTCGTTTCATTAGTTTTCCTGTACTTTTAGTTTCACTCGTTGAACAATGCCCTCTGGTGGTGAATAGTTAAAACGTGCTGCGATCTGTAGACAATGAGATGCTTGTTGTTTAAAGTGGAAATTATTGTTTGTTAAAAGTTGGCAATTATAGATGGGAACAAATCATTAGACAAATGCTTGTTTTTCTGAAATTTCAAATTTCTTATCATTTCAAATGTTCCTGTTATTTTACCTGTCTAAGAACAATGATGATTTTGTTAATTCATATTTCAAGACAATGTTCTAATTGTATAGGAAATAATAGTAATCATACTCAACGTTTTTCATAATGTAAAATCTGGGACAATCCCAGAAACCCTATGCGTATTTATTGATGCATTATATGATATCAAATAATTACAATTTGTTATGATATATTATATGAAGTCGGTCATCTTCAGAATGTTAGCTTTATAAAAATAATTTTGAGGGGGCTACAATTAGGGCTGCAACAATTTGATTGATCAAAAATCACCTGGGTCGATAGCGCAGTTGGTAGCGTGTCAGGATTCGGAATCTCGTGTCCCGAAGGGGGTATGGGTTTGAATTCCACCTGGGGAGGTTATACCCTTCCAGGGGTTGCGAAAGTGATAAAAAACTGCCAGTCATCCGGTCTGGCATTTACTAAAAATTGCCAGTCCGGAAACAGTTCTGCCAGTCCGAAAAAAAACAACAACAATTTTTTCTTTAACTACTGTCCGACAGCAAACATCAGGGATATTCCTAGGTCATATTTTCAGTGAGAGATTTTCTCCCATTCACAAGTAAATTATAAGTTTTTTCTGATTACAGTGGAAGAAATTCTCCGATTGGCCAAAAAAAAAACCCGAGAATTTTCATTGTGGCATCAAAATTCAAAATTTCTCAAATCATATCTATAAAAAGATCTTAACCCTTTAACCAATAATATACCCCGTTTGTGATTCTACATGATGTAACATACCAATTTTACTAATCCGGATTACAAATTTAACAGGAATATTCCTAGGACGCGATTTCCGCGATTTCCCGCACTAAAACGGCAAAAATCGCATTAAAAGTTCTTAAATGCGAGAAAATATCGCACCACTTTTCTAGACGCTATTTGGCGTCTAAAATTATCAATAAAATCGTGAAACTGTTTGACAAAAGAGTTTGAAATCGGCACAAAAGAGTTAAACAAATTTTCATAGTATACTAAAATTAAATTCCCTAATTGATCGTCGATTGTTAATTCAGATATGAGTTGTGAAAAATAAGACCGCCCACGGCGATTACAAGCTAATTACATGTCAATTAAACTTAATTGTCGGTCACACGCTGGGAGATTAACTCGCCGATCAATTAGGGAATTTAATTTTAGTATACTATGAAACTTTGTTTAACTCTTTTTCGCCGATTTCAAACTTTTTTTCAAACAGTGTCACGATTTTATTGATAATTTTAGACGCCCAAAAGCGTCTATAAAAGTGGTGCGATATTTTCTCGCATTTAAAAACTTTTAATGCGATTTTTGCCGTTTTTAGGAATATTCTGGTTCACACTGATTGGGCTTGGTATGATTTCAAACCAAAGTATGGTACGAATTATCGGCGAAAAATGTAAAAATGTCGTGAGAAAAAACGCCGGTTGGCCGGACCGACGGCTCGATCAAACTGCCGGACCGAAACGAATTTTTGCCGGACATGACCGGCGGTCCGGCGTTTTCGCAACCCCTGCCCTTCCATGAAAATTAGACTATAATGTCAATTTTCCTCCATTGATTAGATAATATGGAGAAGTTTTGGGCCTTGTGGAAGGGTAGGCGAGTACTGGTTATAGACAAGGGTCCAGGAAAGCTAGGTTAGGTGCGCTCGACTCCGTAAAATGACCTAGATTGTGTTGACACAGCGTTAAATCCAATAAAAAAAAGAGAAAAAAGATCAAAAATCGATTGCAATGGGTGTCAATTTGATTTGATTTGGGACCAGTTAATTCGGATTCGATATAAAAATTTGAGGGTTGCCTGCAGGACTGTAGTAAGTGCATTAATTAAAGAGTGAGTTACTACAATCTTGTGGGCAATCCTTATAATGATAGAAGTCATGATGCACCTAACAGACAATCTGCATTGACTGTGAGACATTGAAGTACTGAGTAAAAAACTTTATTCCTACATTTTATATGTATGTACACCAAGTAGTTTATCTTCCAAATTATTTTTTTACTGTTGTTGAAACCTGAAATATCCATTTATGTTCCTACTCAGTGTTTATAAATAATACTAAACAGTTGCATGTTTACAGTATAAAATAGTTAGGTTCATTTCATGGGTAATTTATGTTAAAGTATCCTCACTGAATAGTTCTACATTTTCTATCACAATTCTTCTCTGGTATTATCATTATGTAGTATCTCCCCTATCTCAGACTAAATACTGATAATTCTCTATTTAAATCTACATTAAACTTTTAATGAGGTTTGCAAATAGATGTGAACATGCTGCAAAACAACATCCTTTATTTACATATAGTTAGACTGGCTTTACACTGACCGATAAAATTACTAAATGAGTTTTGACCTCAATGCAGAGTTACCATGCTGGATTAGATTCACCATTCAGATCAGGCCATGTTTTCTATGAATCTTTAGCTTTAATGTTGAGTTTCCTCTATACAGTTTTTTGGCTTTCTGAAAGATAAGGCAAGAATTGTGTCCTGGAATGTTGGTTTGGTGAATGGGCTGCTTTATTTAACCTAACAAGTGTGGTAAAAAGTGTAATAACTAATTTTGAAGTACGAAAATTTTTCCAAATACTATTGAATGACACTGGTAAAACCACTACCTGTCCCTGTGTTTTAGACTGCTATGTCATCATGAGATACAGCATGATGCAATCTTGTAAAATATTCAGGTGAATGTCTTACTTGCGGAGCTAACCACAGTCTAGACAACATATTGTACTTCTGAAATATCTGAAATTATGATTTACTGAGAAATTAGAACTAAAGCCTAATGAGCTCTTTTAGACATACAGTTAATTATTATTTTAATTTCAAATTTCATTAGCTGCATCTGTCCTCAATTTATATAGAATTTATGCAGAATATGATTACATTTGTTTGCTCTGATATAGACACATGTGGCTGAAACTTAACTGATTGGTCAAGACACTATACAAACATAATGTTCACATGTACATTGTGGGATCTGAACAATCCTGGCTCTCTGTGTCAGGACCTGTACACAAAAGATATGGAGCCTGCCCCGTGTTCAGAAACTACTGTTAGCTAACGTTACAGGTACAGGAGAACTCAACCCAAAGACAACTTAACCCATGCAATACTCAACTCTAAGTTGGGACAACTCAATCCGTTTGTAGGAGATTGAATTGTCTCGGGTTGAGTTGTCTATGGGTTGAGTAAAATGTTCTGACACTTTCATTACAAAATGTTTTGTAAAGTTCAAGGTAACTGAACATGCTGCTGGCCTAATAACTGTGAATGGTATTAAGCTCTCACTAATAAGTTCTGTCATATAAATTTTAGCATGTTTATCTTGTCAAATACTGAATCATTAGATTAGGTATAACTTACAGTTTAATAAAGAGTCATTGTTTGGACATGAAAAATATGATGATCATACAATGACATTATGGGCAAACATTCAAAAGTCGGCATGTTTTATTATTGCACGAAAAAATCATCATAATAATGCTTAACATTGAAATTGACAGACCAATTTTTTGATAATCCCAACTAAGAAGTAGAATTAGTTCTTTTCATCCTTTGAATGAATGAATTGTTACTTATTTGTTTCAGTGGTCTCTATACTGAGGGTTGTACAATATGATGTTTGTAAGTATATCTTAGTCTTCAAGTGTTTCTTCAATTTTTGTAAAATTTATTCCTGCAGAGGATAAGATTGAATTCAAGATGAAAGTTTTAATTGAAATTTTGCATTTTGTTTATGTAAATGCACTTCTGTTGCATTATTTTACACCCTCGAAGCAATTATAGACCAAATAATCATATCATTAGATTGTACCACCTGAAGATATCATTTCATTGTTTAGACAAATGGATATTTCAAACATATTTTAATTAACTATTGTTTATGACTTCAATTTATTTTATCTTTTATTGGTTTACTTCTTTCACTTCCTGTTGTGCTGTACCTCTCTCTCCCCCCCTCTCCCCCCCCTCTCCCTCTTTCTCTCTCTCTCTCTCTCCCTCTCTCTCTCTCTCTCTCTCTCTCTCTCTCTCTCTCTTTCTCTCTCTTTCCCTCTCTCTCTAGCAGCAGCCAGGTAATTATTTATTGTCAACACAAGACAGCTGGTAGTTCATTGTGTACTACTGTTAAATTTGATTTAACTGTCAGTGGCTCATACATCAACCCCCACTGTTTTAAATGCTCAAATTTTGTTTGATAATCTCTAAAGTACTTCTGTACTCAATTACTATGAAAATAGATATGTACGGGATTATTGAACCAATATCGAGTATTTAAATCAGCAGGGTAATGTAACTGTTGTTATATGACCTATACAATATGTTGCTATGGCATTAAGCCCAACCAAAAAAAAGAAGAAGATTTTTCAGAAGTAATTAAGAACGGGAGTCATCATATTTTTTAAAAAGATGTATTGATTGTCATGATGTTGTCTATTTGAGCACTCTACAATACACATTATATATCATATGTTATTTTGTAGTCTCATGTGACTTGTTGTATGTCAGGTTTAATTGTCATATATCATGTGAAGGTTCACCCTATAGTTTGTCATACAATCCCTTAAGAAGATCTGTAAGGTCACCAAACACTCAGTATGATACTTAACAAACACAATGATACATGTTTATTTATGATGTTTTATCATGCAAAACAATATGTCCTCAATTCCAGATTTAATATAATCTAATACCATGGAGTACATCTGGTGAACTATTTCTTCCCCTGATCAATCCCATTGATTCTCTATGGTCCAGCTTGCATGGAACTTGAGACCAATACCAGGGAAAATTTTATTGCTCCTTATTGATTGAAACATTAAGCTTAGGTTACATCGCTACAGAACTTAATTATCGCAGCTCCTGAGCATTGAAATAGACAATTATAAAGATTTGAGCATTTTTGTATTGACACCGGTTGTTCTAGGTCAAAACGATGCATTTGAGGTCACATGATGAAAAAACGGACGTTGAACTGTCGAAATAGGGGTGCGTGAATGGACTATGTTTGTATTATCAGAAAATATCAATATCAATATCATGAACGAGTACCAGTTTCAAGAAAGTTGCAATATAACACCAGAAAATATGCATAACTAATTGTAACATGTTTTTTCTTTTTAAAACCCGCATTTGTTGAAAAAATGCAAACCTATCTTCCCTATTCTTGGGCGAATCTAAATATACATTGATCTATCAATAGTTTTACATATCGTTAACAGGGCACGCTAATTCCTGGTATTCTATAAATAGACGTAATGGTTTTACATATCATTAACAGGGCACTCTAATTCTGGTATTCTATAAATAGACTTGTGAAGGTTTTAAACGCTGACACATATTGCTTGAATGTTTTTACTCTAAGGGGAATACACGGCTAAACAGAAATTTCAAACATTTTTCGAAAGGCTAATACTTGTTGTTATATATCTGACATGTCCAGGGCTTGCAGTCTATGTGTTGCCTTGTCATGTAGGAGCAGTGGGTATCAGGGCACAGCTAATTTCCTTGTGCAGGAAATTATCTTGGTATTATTTCACTTAGCTAATGTGTATAAGGGTACCTACTAAGGTGGTATTATTTTGTTGCGCCATTTTGTTGACTGCAGAGCAGAGTTATAGACTCCTGAGGGAGATTGATAGGAGATTGGTTATTGTTTTCAAGTCGGTGAATGTGTTTTTGCATGAAACTAAAATTTCAATATTTTACTTTTTTTCTCTCTTACCAAGTCTCCAATATCTGACTGATGACGGTTTTTTATCTATGATTTAATATTCAATCCAGGACCACCTTGAGCAACTTGTTACATGTAGCATCTTTTTATGATGTGAAATATTTGTATTAAGTATTATTTTATGTTTTGATTCTGTTACCTTGTTTATTAAACTGATTTATTACATCCATGTGTTCTCTATGTATTTTATTGTCATGAAAATGTGGCGTTTACATTCTTCCATTATAAAACAGATTGATACTGGAATTTTAAGACCTTCAACCTATAGATATTTCTTTAATTGAGGTTTCCAATGATTGAGATTGCGCAATTATCTAAGTTCCTTAAAACCATAAGCGTCTATTATGGTTCTAAAACTTGTCTGCTTTAGACACTTTCTTTGGTGGTTTGGGACCATGCTACCCACCTGCCCTGTGCTGTAAATCTTGACGAAACAGTTGTGTTCTGCATACTTGGTAAACTTACCTACTGTTTGATAAAAGTAAATAAGTGATAGAGTCTCATATATAGGCTAAAACAAATTGCTAAGAAATACAGGACTTAAGAATTCTGGTTTGGTGAACTGGCTGTGGTTATAATGACAATATTCTCCTAATTGATAAATTTGGCCACCATTACTATCATTTAAAATCTTTTTCAACAATTTGTGGCGAGGACTCAACATTAAGTTTTGAAGTAGGTTGCCAAGTACGACAACCAACTTTAAATTTTACTTGCCCAAACCAAATGTTACTGTAAAATTTTAGTTATATAGATATTTTCTAGTTGCCTAATAGGATCACTTGCAGCATAACTTGTGGCTTGAATCTAGTCAGGTTGTTTCAGGCAATAGCATGACCTTCAATGCAAGCCCTGGTTTTAAAGTTCTAAGGGGGTTCCTGGATGCCATATACCCACTGTCACTGGGAACAGTATTTATATATTTCTGTATATGTGAAGTATATAAAGAGGAGGGTTGATCTGTAACCTCTTGTAGTGAAGTATTTTATTGTATCATCATTATTTTATTATTCTGTATTATGATATATTATAATGGTTCTCAAAATAATCTTGTATTTGATTACATGGCTCTCTCTTGACATACATTATAGTCTTATATTATTGTTGATCCAGTCAGGATATTAGGGGGATTGAACTTGTCTACAACATTAACTCACACACAATGCACAGGGTATTTAATGCATAGTGTCTGCCCACTCATGAAAAAATCTTATCATGTACCCACTTACAGAATGAGAAATTAGCAGGGTCTGGGAAATCAATTTCTGTGAGTTTATCTTAGGCAACTATATACTAGTTACTACATCAACCTTCTGTACGGACTTGTAAATTTCCTGTTCCTAGTTAAACCATTTACAGTTTTCTTTGGGTAAGCAAAACCTATTGGCAACTGAACAAGCTTTTAGGCAACTCTTTCTAGCCTAATTGGCCCTTGAACAGTGGCTTGGTCTTTGCCTGTATATAAATGTGAATGTATGTTGTACCATTTGGTACAAAGTGGTGACCTCAGTCTATGTAATATCATACCTTATTTTATTGTTATATGAGAGGTGATTAATTACTTCCTAAAACATAAACAATATCACTATCAGTCTACTACAGTCAAATCTCAGTTTTCTTGACCTCTGCCTGACCTTGAACAATTTTTTGCTGAAGACTGTCTCTAACAAAAATGCACTATTGTGATGTGCATTAAAATTACTACTTAGAGCATTCTGTTGTGGTTATTTGATTTTTCATTCCTTTTTATACCCCCGCTTCGAAGAAGAGGGGGGTATACTGTTTTACCCTTGTCCGTGCGTGCGTGCGTGTGTCCGTCCGTCCGTCCGTTACGAAATTTCCGTCACAGTTTTCTCAGCAACTATACCATGCAGCAGCCTGAAACTTTGCATATTGCTTCATCCTATAGTCCCATGTGGTGTAAAGCGATTTCATGCTCCTTGCTCATGTACTTCCTGTTTGTCGCATATTTTTAGATTTTGGCGGGGGTATCACTAGTGAGCATTAGCTCACAGATTTACTTGTTGTTCTTTTTTCCACATGGCAAAATTAAATTTTAACACTTTTATCTGCTGGTTGAAACCTAATTAATCAATATTAGCCTGCAGATAAATAATATGTTAATTGTCGGAATAATTCAATTGCATAACTAAAAAGAACATCTTATTTATTTTGTCACCATTATCACTTTCACTGATTTTTAAGTAAAATACTATTTGCTTTACCATGCACAAATTATCGTCAAATTCTGCTGGATTTGATGATGAACTGTTTGTAATAATTCACAAACATGCATTTTCTCAAATTTTGTTTGTGTTGTGGTCATTGGGATAAAGACCAAAAAATAATTACGCTTTTTGAAATTTATGTTAATTAATCTGTGAGTTTTAGACTTATACCCTTATATCTATTATATTAGTGAAAGTAAAGTAAAAGTGGTACCTACAAGGACTTAGTGCTTGTTGGCATTTTCTTTTTGTCACATGGCCTTCTTAATTACAAGCTTTCAAACCAATTTATCATCTTGCAGCATAATGATTTTAACTTTTTCTGACCTGATGGAAAAAGGCTTATATGACGGACCTGCAACAAGTGTTGATTGTATCTAAGGTATAGTGATAAAATGGTTACGGTCACAAATTATGACATAACCTACAAATTATACCCATTTTCATAATTATGACCACTTGTTTCAAAGACTTACCATATTTTGTATTGTTTCAATAAAAACCAAATAATCTGATTCATGGTCCTTTATTGTTGGAATGAGTGGCACAACTTGACTGTAGCTTTATTTTATTGAGGCCCACATGGAAAATTGGATATAACCAAAGTTTAATGTTTAGCCTTGTGTAACAACAATAGTTATTAATCATAAATGAACTTTTTATTGAATGTTCCATTCTAAGCACAACATTTCTTACAGTATTTTGTTATAGATATTTAACTGGTGGTTTTTATTTACCATGGTAACCTTTTTATGATCTCTACTCTTCCTAGAAGTATGTGCAAATGTTGAAACACTTAAACTATTGTGATTATTGCATGCATTGAATAGTTTTCCTGGAAAAGGCATCAGAGATATCAGTGACTCAATACAATACTTTAGATGTTGAAATACCATGTTAAGTGCCAACAATGATGCTTGTATGTTAATCTTATTATCTCTGGATAGTCTGGCTGGCATAGGCCAAAGACACTTCATTGGTTTTTTGGCCAGAAAGTCCCCCCTTGCTAGCTCAGATGGTAGCACACAAGTCTATTGATCCAGAGGTCATGGGTTTGATTACCAGGTGGGGGGCATTTTTGAGTTTGGTAAAAAAATAATTTCTACTGCTATTTTCCGTCCTACCACTGATACTTAGAGAGGGGCAACTTTTATCCTGCTTTTATTTTCATGTTTTTATAAGTTTGTATGTCCCTGAGACTTTGTCCTTGGAAGATGAGTTGTCTTTCATTTTGGCTGCAATTAACTAACTCTGCAAAAGAAGCCATGCTTACAAATATGTAACCTGATAAAAATTCAGGTCACAGCTTGGATCAAACTTGCAACTTTCCTTCCATCAACTATGTTTGTATTAAAGCTGGCATGAATGCAATGGAGTACAAATACTGTACTATACCTCTGCTTCATTACTTTTGCATTGAATTTTTGTTACTTAATTATCAATTCCATCAAAATGATTCTCATTTCCAATATTACTGATTATTTTAAGTATTCAATGGAATCAACAGGTATGATGCTTTTAAAAGTGTAGGAAATATTCCTCTCATAGAGTTTCTGATATCACGGAAGCCTTTAGAAACTAAAAAAATTCAAACTTGCTGTACATAAAATCTATCAAACAGATGTCGGGTAAACAATCCTCTCTGCAACATTAAAATGTACGAATCATTTAATACCTTAAGGAAGTGCACCTGTTTATTGTTCAAATGTATGACGTATGTTCATGGTAATAGATCGTATACTCTAAAAACCACTATGAAGATTTTTTCTCTAATGTTCTTCCTTTACGTCAAGATATTTTTTATGTGTTTATTTTACTTTGTCTAATGTTAGATGTTATGTTTGAATCTAGACAATTATTCTCCCATGAAACCTTGCAGTTACATACATTGTTTTTTATCTGGGTAGAAAAACTTGTACTGGAACTGAAACACAGTCGGGTCTTGCAGGTGGCACTCAAGTCTTGTACCCAGAGGATATCCAGATTCCCTTAGTGGCACCCTTCCATACTTTTATTTTCTTGTTGGGTTTGGTTTAATACCATTGCAACACATTGTATAGGTCATATGACAGTGGTCAGTCACCCTACTCACCCTTCCTGGACAGGCTAAATCTCTGGACTTACCTGTTAACCAGTTACTAATTGCATGCTTCTGACTAATAACTGTCCTATATGATTTAGAATCAGTGGTTGGATGGAGAATGCCCATAGAAATTATTTCATGATCAAGCTCCACAAAAATATTCTCTACCCAGGAATCAAACCTACCTTAATCAGCAGAGGTGTGCTACTGACTGAGCTAGCCTAATGGCTACCCCTTCCACTCTATAAGATATTGAAATATTTATTGCGTATTAAAATGTGTGACAGTATAATTCTGGATTTTAAGTGATTTGTGTCACAATGTTCTGAATTGTCCATCAATCTGTTCAATAGAATTTATAGCTTTTACTTCCATTAGTCTAAAAGAGATCTCTCTCTTGATCCACCTATCGAATTATAAGATTTTTTTCTGGCAGAGTTTATTAAATTGTTATTTAGAATCTCTGACATTTTAATGGTTCTAAATGAGATCAACTTGTTGTTTGGTGAAATTTAGATGTTTTATTATTCATGATGTCTAGAAATTACTTGTAATACTCATTTGTCATAATTTTACTTGTACTTTTAAAGTATATATTGATGGGTCAGTGCAAAGCTAGCCTTAACTACATGCCAATAAGGAAGGATGTAGGTTGGTTTTGTGTTGATTCATTAATTAAACTAAGTAAGTATACTCAGTTACTCCTTTCACATTAGTGAGTGAAGTTTGGAGACAAAAGAAATTTACCATATTAATTCTTGAATTTTGATGGTTGTTTTTGTTGAATCATTATTTCTAATATATTTAAGTACAGTTTGTGATAAAATGAAAACAAATTTCATGAAAGCAACAAATTAATAAAATTCAGCATCTGACATCCTTAAGCCTCCAAAACCATGTTTAGTGTAATTATTTTCCATAACATAGCTTTAATGTGATTTTTGTAGTCTCAATTATAATTGTAATAATAACCAAATTATAAAGCAAAACTAAAAAGCTTTTCAAAATAAACAGTCATCAAATTTTACATAAAGGTATTCAGTAGGCCTAGAAAGTAATGAGGTCTCCAAATTTTTGGTGGGTACTGTATGCATGTGTTTTAATTGTCTCCTAAGTAATCCAAAACCGTTGAGGGTATTTGTTTATTTTTGTGTAAGATCAATTTTTATTTCACAAGTGAGCTTAGGATGCAATATTTTCATGAGTGGCCTAGCCTAAATAGATCTTACACTGAAATAAACAAATGTTCTGTTTATTATATGCTTCAAATTGGCTTTTTTAAGTGTATAGTAAGATTTCTTTCACCTTATGAAGGTCGCGACGCTTACCTTTGTAAATATGGGCTAAACCATTATAAAAGAGGTTGTTCGGAAGGTTTATTCTCCGAGGATTTATTCCCATTGGTCAATGTTAAATTGTAATCAAATTTATAACTTCAATTATCGAAAGACGGTTTAGCACAGTGGATACAGCTGCGTCTAAAATAACGTTTTTGACACAGTGGTCGGTGGTTATAAAAAATAACACATTTAATTTCATTGTTTCAAAACAGTGGAATATAGATTTTTATTTCACCGATAAATCCTGGTATTCCACTAGAAAGCATATAATAATTTAGAATATTTAATTAAGAAGTAAGACAAACCATCATCTGAGTTTGGTGTTGTGTCAAAACAGATAATAAATAAGATTTTCATGTTTGCTTCTAGACCTTGAGCCCAGAGGGTAACGTTGTTAAACTAAGTTTGGTGATGTCAGAATCTCCTATAATTTCCGTCTGGCTGTGATAAGTTTGTGTTCATGACATTTTCAATTTTAAAAAGACAAGCATCAGGAAACAAAAGTACAAAATGCTCATAAATATATTATTTGTTACATAACAATATCTTATCAGAGGGGGAATGAAAAGGCTTAACCAGGAATTCAAGTTATGGGGTTTACCTGTGAGTACAAACAAATATTTACCAATACAATGAACTTGATGTGTTCATAGAACATGGTGATACTTAATTTTTAGCAGTAATGTGTAAAAGTGTTGTTCATTCTTTTTTGTTTGGTAAATGACAATGCCACTACAAGGCTTGTACTGTACTGTAACTTATTTATAAGAAACTTTTTGATTGGAACAGCATGGAATGGTAAAAACTTAAAAAAAGTCCTCAGTGCAGGGGGGGGTGGAATAGTTTGAGTTCCACATTACATCTATTTGGTAGTGTGCATGTATAAAAATTAATGTTCATTTATAAAATGTTATAGATCAACAGTATCTTCTTAGAGGTGGGGGAGGATGAAATTAATATGTCTGTAAAAATATAAACCGTCCTAGGAAGAATGCAATTTGTTTACATGTTCGTCTATAAATTCACAAACAAATTGAATTATCTTTTAAATTGAATTATGTTTTGTTATTTTCAAATTTTCATGCAACATCTGTCAGAGGATTATAGATGGAGTTTTGATTGAGTGGTTAATTTACTATATTACTATTTTATTGTATTTGTGTATTGAAACTACTTTAATTAAGATTTTTATAACTGTTTGAAATAATTTAATTATCTTCTAAAAGGTATATTAATTGATTATAATGTTTGTTTTATTTATTATGTGTGCAGTAATTCAGTTAGAGTAATAAACATTTGTTCATTAATGTTTTGTTTATGGCCCTTTTTGAGTCGACTGAAAAGATGACATACACCGGGGTTGCTTTCAGTGGTGGCGGCAGCATTGCTCTTTTTTACTCCATAACAAAAGTCTAGTATCATTCAAGCTACTTCTTTGAAACTGTACAGTTGGATAGATCTTGTAGTGGAGATGTGGAGTGCACAATAACTATTATGCATTGCTTCATAATTTAAGGGTTACTTCCCTTTGTTGCATTTTCTACTAACTTTATACTTGACTGGTGATTAGATCTCATAGTGGAGGAGTGCAGTGCCCAAGAAGCATAACTTGTCAGGCAACACATACCTCTCCAGAAGTTGTAGTTTTACATGAGCAGTACATTGAAGATTGTTCACCTAACCATTGAGTTATGGGATTCTTCAGTACTTAACTCCCTTCTAATGTACCTACCTGTCTTCTTTTTCAGGTAGAGCCATGGTCAATAGCTTGAATCAAGAACTCTCTATTTGTGAGGTATTATAGTGATATGAAATCCATGACCAGATTAATTGGACTAGCGAGGTAGGTATGAGTTTATTTTGATATTAAAACATGTGGTATTTCATTATAATTATTATGTAATAAATTAAATTTTTACTGTTTATATGTTGGGGTCTATAAGCCAAAACAATATTTTAAAAGATATTTGACAGAATTTATTTTTTTTGTGTAAAAAAAGTTGTTAGTTCCATGATAAAATAATGCCAATGATAATATATGCCAAAGATTTGGTGGCTAGTAGAACTTTGCCATGGACAATAAAACAGGTGATATAGAAACTGGTAGAATGAGCCAGTTAATGCCATAAACTATAAATGATATAAAAATCACAAACCTATATATACAACTATAGGAAATGTCCATGATTGTTTTATCTATTTGTACTTAGGTTAATGCCATGTCAACAAGTATTGTTTTACAGCATCCAGCACACCTAACCTAGCTTTTCTGGACCCTTGTCTATAATCAGTACTGACATACCCTTCCACAAGGCTGAAAACGTCTCTATATACCTTATTAATGGAGAACAACTGATATTATTGTCAAATTTTCATGGAAGGGTATAACCTCTGTGGGTGGAATTTGAACCCCTACCCCCTTCAAGACACTAGATTCAAAATCCTGATGCGCTACCAACTGCGCTTCCGACCCGGGTTTGTCCATGATTGGGATGAAATTTTAGATGTAAACAAAGCCAGACCACTTGTGGAACCTAGATGACAGGCTTCACATATCTAGATGAGTTATAATGGCTCTTCACAACTTATGTTGTAGACTTTTACTGATGAAATATGTTCTGTCTGATTGGTATTGACATAGAAATTGAATTAATCTGATACTTGAATATCTATAGATTAAATTTATGTCAATTACATAGTCTACGACCTTTGTTATACACAACAATAGTTAGAAAGCTTGTGAAAGAAACTTATTTTTCCATGACAACAGACTGCTCCCTCTGATTAAATTTGTTTCATCCTGAAAATAGAAATTGGAAGCAGAAAAACTTCAGCAAGATGTTCCTGAGAAATGAATGACTTCTTTAAATTGTTTCAATGAAAAGAACGTTTAGTTAAATTGATTAAATAAATTATTTGGAATGAATTGTGGATTACTAGATTAATAGTTTCTCCCTTCTTGACAAAAAATAATAGCTTCTCCTTAAACTTAGCAAAGAATAAAATAATGAAAGCTGATTATGCATTTTAAATGAAACAGACTTGGTTCTAAGAGGAAATACAATAAATTACATAATCAAAACTGTTGCTTCAAGTTGTATTTTACTAGATTTACCCAGAATTCATTATTTATTACAATTTTCTTGAAAGATAGAAGTTCTTTGAGGGAGAATGAAGTAATAAATGTCATTATAGAAAACTGCTGCTTCAATAGTATGTTGCACATGGATTTAATTTTGACATTTATAAAAAAGCATTAAGAAACAATTTGAAGCTCTATGAAATGACTTACATTAATGAGTAGTTTACAAAATAAGGCTATGTCTACGGTTTTACTTAGTTTTTTTGCTTTTCTTTATTATTTTATTATAAGTTAATCAGAATGGTTAAACATGCATTAAAGCTGCATCATCAAGGTCTACGAAAAACTAGGTAATTAGGTCACTAGGAAAAAAATGTTCAAAACTAGGTCATTTGGTTACAGGTCAAATAATGTTTAATGTGTTTACCATTACAGTTGTCCAACATTTCTACATAAAATATTACTTTTTGCCATCTTGTTCATGTTCTTCTAATAAAAACATTCAATTACTGACCATAGTTAAATATAAGCAAGAAGTCATCACCGCAATAGAATAACTTACACAACTATGATGAACATGTAACCTTAGTCTGACTTCAGCTTTAAAGATTGAAAGATAGGGCTTACTTTTGAAAGGTTTCTGATACATTTTTTTAAGTCAACACATTAGCACTTTTGATATGGCCAAAAATTTACTTTTTTTATAATGTCCTATTGGCTTAAGCAACACGACATAATCAAATACACTTATTTTGTCATTATTTGTGGGCAAATGTTATTTTGAATAAAATCTGCCAATTGTTTGTGTAGTTATGGTTTTACTTATCCACGTGTGTGCACTTTGTGCCATGCATGTGTTTTTTTTAATCTGCTTTGTTTTAATTGTATTATTGGATTAAATCAATTTAAGGCTTGCGGATTTTCTCTGCATGAGGATTACATTAACATCTGTATATTTACTAAAGTTTGGCTTCTTTTTGCTTTTTGCCCTTTGTTGTGAGTTTAGAGTATCAGTGCTAAACGAGTCTAACTTTATGTAAATAAATAAGTATGTATATTAGTTTTGCACTGACCCATCCAATTGTTTTATTCCTTCACTTACCTGGCTTCATCATTTTGTTTTTTGATAAAATTTGATAATTTTAACAAGCTGTGTAGGTGATGAGTAATGTCTTCATTAATGAAGAGTTCTTATTGACATTGCCCTCAAAGTCATTAACCATGAGTAATCTCCCCTGAATACTCAGAAATCCTGTTATTTTTGATATATAAGAAGTATAATATAATCTCAATGTTTAATGATGTGAGAAATTAGAATTTTTTATCGAGACAAACAAACTGTATTGTATTCCTAATGTCAGGAAGGGTGTGGCATTTAGCATGGTAGCATTACCTTAGTCTATGAGTATCAGTGTTTCTAATTAGGTATTTTTTGTTGTGGTTTTTGGCATTGTCTACTGACTCTAAACTACGGTCTACCTCCCCATGTGGTAACATTTGAACATTTTATGATTCTGATATAGTTGAATGACTTGATATTTTATGTGACATAAACATGGTATTATTTCTGGAATATCTCTCAGTTATGCTTTATAATTCTGAATGTATGGCATTGTTTTCTTCTTCTGAATGCACAATGATTTGAGAACTTGCCAACTTGGCACACTCTATAGTTGTGTGTAAAGTTTTTGTTACAATGCAATCTCAGGTAATGCTGTATTAATTTATTTTTCTACCCGTTGTCATGATATACCTAACTCAACAATATTGTCTTAATTCTTGGTTACTATGTTCTAATGACTTTGTTATATATTGTTATGACACCTTTTTCAATACTTCTAATTTTAACCTGCTTTAGTGTTGAACCTCTCGATTTCTGAGATTTATCCTTTCTGAGTACTTTTCTGTTGTTGGTCTGTAGGATCAGTAGTCCAGTGGTAGGGTGCATGCTTAGTGATATAATCTAGTGATCTGGGTTGAACCTCACTAAGGGCACTCTAATTTCTTTGAGCAAGAATTTATTTACCTACTGCTGTTGGATTCCACACAGGTGTTGATGGGTTATGTTTGGAATCACTTGCCTGGTGGTTACATGTATTTTGATGATGGGGTTGTCATACAAAATCATCAAGTTGGGTGAGCATGTATATCAAAGTAGACTTTAAACTTTTATCTTTCTTTTTTTTTTAACTTTTTGACTATGAAGCCAGGGGTCATGAGTTCATTTCTGGGCAAGGCATACTTACCTTGGTGGAGTTTGATCATGAAGTATTTGCCTACCTCTGTATCATTGACGAGGATATGTGTTAAGAACTTGGTTAATAGGTTGGGTCTTGATAATTATAAGCTTTGCAAAATAGTAGGACTGACCCCCACAGTACAACTAAAATTATAAATATGCAATGTTGAGCAGCAAAATTAATATTACAAATTTCCTTGGCAAGGCTTACATGTTTACCCATATGAAATTTGGTGAAGAAATAGTGTCCTGCAGTTATTTTTTCTGATATTGTTGTAACAAGTAAAATAGTTTTCAGGCACTGACAAAATGTATGTGCTTTATTCCATGGATGTAGATAGGTCGACTCGCACTACAACAGTGGTAATGCATCATAAAATCCCGAACTAAACCTTCAGTCTGTACTTCAATTATCAAGACTCTACAAATTGATGTCTAATTTTGAATCAAGTCATTCATTAGAAATAGGTGTATATTTTTTAATTCTCAGTATTTTGTAAGTCTTTACATTAGTGTGCATGTGATCAAGCATCATTATATTTTATTACATGGGGTTTCCCCATGTTTAGTAGTGGACTGTGGCAAATCCACATCAAAATTTGTCGCGAACGATTTCTTCGGTTGTGCACATGCAAATAAAGGGATAATTACCACTGCAATTAATATAGTCACATTACGTGTTAACAAGCAGACGACAAGAAGCATGTGTATATCTTATTTAGTTTATGTAAGGTAAAGGTCCCTTGTGTGGCTTCCATGAGTTGTATACAGCCATATACTCTACCAGAACCCCATGTCTGACAGCGCTATCGGCGCTCTGATTTAAGGTGTTATGTATGATAAGATGTACTCAGTGGTTTCTGGAACTTTGGGTAACAACCTGAAAACATAGTACATGTATACATATAATAGTGCCAATAAACTGATGTAGTTGCTTTCCTCTGACTATTTTAATATAAGGTCCAACATTTTGTCAATTAAAAAATATTTATTACAGAAAAGTAGTTATACACCATTGATGTATAGGTTCAGTTGCCTTCCAATCTGAATAATAAAACACAATATTTCTGCAGAGAAAAAAAAATCCAAAAATGTCAGGGTTATGTTTTTTTCTAATTAAAGCAGATATTTAATGTACTTATAATTATTTATCCTAAATTCAATAGATGCCGGCCCAGTAAGCTCAGACGGTTACGCACAGGTCTGCTGATAGAGGGGTGGTGGGTTTGATTTGGGGTGTGGCATTCTTTTGTGGAGCTTTGTCAGGACATAATTTCTACCGCTGTTCTTCCTCCTACCACTGATTCTAAATCATGTAGGGCAGTTGTCAGTCACTGACAGAAGTATGCCCTAGTAATTTTTAAAGGGAACAGTGAGTAATTTGACTCAAACTTCAGTAATATGACCTATACAATGTATTGCTTGGGCATTAAACTGAACCAAATAAGCAATATCAAAAGTTAAGATGTCAAATTAACACACTGTGCCCAAGCCAGTCCAAAACTGGATCCAAACAGAATCCACGAATGTATCAATGCAAAGAAAAAAAAAATAAGTTAGATAAAAAAAAATTTCAGTTTAACTCATTAATGTTATTGTAAATTCTAAGCCGGCCCTAACTAGGTTTAAAACTTCAATAAAACATGTGTTAATGTCAGTGAAAGTCCCAATAAATCATTCAACATGCAGTCTAATTGTTATAGTTATAACACTTACATGTTGTTTTACATACTCACCTCCTACCATTATATATTTCTTCAATGACATCAAGTCTATATTTTATATCCTAGTTTATTGTCATTAGTTTCATATCAGGCTGAAGAGTAAAGTTCACATCTCCCCTGGTGGTTACTATTTAATTAACTTTTACAAATGCTGAATACAAATGTCGAATACAAACTGTGTGTATGTTAGTTAACTTGTGGGAAAATGCTGAAAAAAGTATATAATTCCCAGTCTGTCATACACATTGGTTAAAGATCTAAAGCCGCATAGTTCTTAATTAGATTTTTTTCAGTTCTATCCATTATGTAAGATATAGAGGTTAAAAGAGTTTGTGATAATGCTTGGTGTTTTTGTGTCATATTTTGGCTGGCAGGTTGAGATGTGGTTCCAAGCACAGCAGGTTGCTATCAATTCTTCTGATTTAGGAAATTATAAACTAGAAGTGTTGAGAATCATGTTATGGACAAGGAGGGCAATGGGGCTAACAGGTTGTCAGACAGATTTGATTAGAGCCTCACAAATTACTAGGAAAAATATGCAAAAGATACTTGTTAATTGCATTATATTTGTAAATAGGATTGATTTTTTAGCTTGTAAAGATAGTCTTGTGAAGATTTTATAAAAAACAAATTGGTCAAAGATCAAAGGTATTATATCCTAGCTATTTTTACATTTGCGAGTAAGTAAAAATGCAGTATGAGATTCTTCAGTATTGTACATGTGCATTGTAGTTGTTTTCAAAATTGAATGAAATTTAATATATAATTAAATAGATTGTTCCTGTTGTACTTTAGTGAATTTGATGAATGGTCATTATAACTCTCAGTTTTAAGCATTAGAACACCATGCTTATTGCTTGGGTGTATAATATTTTCTGTTCCATAATGTCTTAAAGGGATTCAATAGATTAGTTATAATTCATTTTGTATGTCTATGGAATTCATACTAACCATACAGCTATTGTTAATGGTTATTTGGCAACTTGGGTCAGCTTCCCTTGTGAGTCAGTATCAGCGCTAGCTTTGCAACCAATGCATGCTGCTACAGTAGTTTTACCACCTTTACAGGTACCCTTGTAGACCTTAATGAAGTAAAACATTAAATTGTTGATACATATTTGCAATGATACCATAAATGCTATGTTATGTTAGTTTTGGAATTATGACAACATAAGAATAATGTTCATTCATGTCTGGCAGTAAATACAAAACCTATTTATGATAACAAAAAACTTGTAACAATGGTACTGCTGTGTGATTTATCTGTGCACATTTCAAATGTCATGAAATAAATGATCACAATATAGCAAATTAAAACCCTGCATTTTATTGGCTCCTGGGGATATTGTGTTTTTTTTACATTTTAAGATTAAAAATATGAAGGAAATAATAAAACGCTGACACAGAATGATCACTGTGCTTGTCATTATGAATATTGAAATGATAAATTAACTTGATATTAAAATATAACATTTTATCTTAATTTCATGAAATTTGCTGAGTCTTTAAAATTTAGCGACATCTGGTACATACTATTAGTGTAGACCTCTCAAGGACAGCAAGTAACATAGATTTGCTAAATTATTTAATGAAAATGTGTGAAAGTGATGAATTTGATGTGACTGTTGATAATGTATGCCAAATATGTTATCTTGGAATTTCAGTGCATGTTTTATTTTTTTAAAAATCAACATCTGCCAAGCATTTTTTTCTTCATAGTCTTGAAGCCTTCTTTGATTTTCTGCATATGCAAAACAAATAAGATAGGCTTTCAGCATATGCAAAAACACTGTTTTTGAAGACCATGTAAAAAATATACTTGTCAAGATTTATCAGGATATGTTGATCATTGTTTTCATCAAACATTTATATGTCTATTAGTTTTCTTAAAAGATTTTTGTCTACATAGGCCAACAAGTTTAATAAAGTTTCATAGATCCATAAACACTGTTATACAGTGCTCACCAAATATTTTGGAAACAAAGATAATTTTACTAAAATGCTTAAATGTAGAATCATTACTTTTAATATATTTAGTATGGTCTGTGATAAAATATTACTTTTTTTGTAAATGCGTCATTCTTATAAGACTCAAGTCACTCAACATCTGATATTTTAAAACCTCCAAAACCATGATCAGTGTTAGTCTTTTCTATAACATGGTTTTAAGCAACTTTTGGAATCTCAAATATAAATAAAACCATAAAACAAAAACTAAAGCAAAACTTAACCCTTACAATGCGGGAGCAAAATATGAATAGCCTTTGTCACCAGTCAAGAGCCAGGTCAGCCAACACAACACATGCCCACTGACCAGGCTCCTTGCTGTTGGCTGCTCATTGTCCAATTTTTATCCTAAAATCCCTAAAATGACAATAGATAGGTCTAAAAATTGAAGACTGACTAGTCCAGTGTGGAAATTCAGCATTGAAAGCTTTAAAAACATTTAAAGATAAACAGTTATTAAATTTCAGATTAAAGCAATTTAGTAAACCCACAAAGTGAAAATGTCACCAAACTTTTGGTGGGCACTGTTTATAGATAGCTTTAATACCTTTTGACAGAACCTTTAAACATTGATTGATACTAATAAATTACAAAGTTATAAAATATATATAAAATATATGTATATAATGATTCAATGATATATGACTGGTATGATATGATATATGATCACTCTCTGTACAGTTATCTAAGGTTTGTCCATCCTATTTATCATGTCTAAATGGTATTTATAACTAGCTTATTAAAATCTAATACCTATCATTTATAGTCCAATAAATCATCATGTATATTAGATAAGTTATGCTTTGGTTAAAATATTTGACATCAAAATGATAACTGATAACTCATATTAGAGTTTTTTAAGTGTGACTTGACCTTTAAAGGTTATTATATTTTTTGGGCAAAAAAATATGCAATATGTTTTTTATGTTTTTATATCTGAATGGAGATTTGCCTTGTTAGGTGAGTTGTTAAGGTCACTGACCTTATATCAATGTAGCCTCTCAATGATGGAGTTGTGGGTATATATCAAGGTTAATGTTTCAATAATGGCTCTTATTGTTAAACAATAAGCTAGCACTCATTCTAAAGCAGAATAGCAAAGCATTGCAACCTGCCCTTTTTGCTCCCCATGCAGAAATAGCTGCTTTAAAATATCAACCCTTTTATGGTCCCCCTTTTTATGTCTCCATGTTCTTTTCTGAGTTCTAAAATAACTACTAGGTTAGATTAGAAGTTGCTCAAGGTGGACAAAATTCTACCACTGTTTCTTCTTGGATTTAGAATTGTCATCATGTGAGAGTTGTCACCTTATTACAATTCTGAATGTTGAATAAACTGAAAAAGATAAACTCTGCATAATAGTAAAACTTGGATTAAAAACTGTTGGCTTTGTACACTGGACAGTGAGTTGGGCATTGATGTGGCCGTAAGCACCAAACTTTACATTAACATTACAGTACAAACTGTCATAGCCCTGAGACTTAAGTGAGTATGTTGACAGAATGCCATGATATGATCAATTTACTGCTATGGTGTTAAACCCAGCCAAAAAGCACAAACAATTGGTCATAGTAAACTTCAAAAATAACTTTAGTTCAGGAAGTTATTAGATTTATTGAGAGTGTTGTAAGAACCACAAACCTTCCTTCAATCTTGTGGTACAGTAACTTCTCATATTTAGTGTTGTATTAGTTAACCAACAAGGTGAAAGGTCCTAACTGATCATATAATCACTTATATAGATTGCTTGGTTACAACCATCCCATTTATAGCTGTATTTAATTCATAACAAGTTACTTGGAAAGAAATTATAAGAAAGTTTCCCCTTAAGTTTAATGAGGCACCTCTAGAGCGCATTATACTTCACCATAACGCAGTGGAAAACCAACTTGACTTCATCTGGGAGTCTTTTACCATGTATGGTAAGTGAGTCGCTCAACTCTCAAGCATTTTTGTTTGATCCAAAATTTGTTTCCCAAATTAGTCAAAACAGCTGATTTTCCAGGAAAACAATTAGACACTACTGCTGCAATTATCTCATAAGCAGAGGGTTTATACGCTAATTCTTGGGAAAAATATATGCCGTATGATAAGTTCAAAATAAGCCAAAAACCTACCTTAGTTGAGCCACCCACTTTTCAAACATGGTAAAATATGCCAGGATGAAGTCATGTGGGTTCCCCATCTAAATGATCTACGTCTTAAGAAATGTAGCCTTAATTCAGCTTGAATACAAATTTATGTGTTATTTTGATACAAACATTTACCATAATGAAAAAAAATGTTTGTAGAACAATATAATTCATTTTCTTTTTATTTTCTAGTATGTACTTTAAATATAACCGTACTTTAAAATAATGTCAAAAAAGCTATATTGGCATTAATGCATGTAACCTAATAAATATAATGTCATTTCACAGTTGCCTGTATTATAAAAAAGATTTTTTAGAAAAAAATTAATATGGCTTTTTCCTATAGTTGTGAAAAGTATAAAATCATTTAGGATACTTTAGATAACAATAGTTTAACATATGGTTTGTATTTTATAGTGATATGAAATTTGACAAATTTGCTTTCATTTTTTATGGTCAGTTTTATGGTGTTTTTATTGAATGATGCTTGTTATTTAATTTGTCCCTTTGAAACTTTTGTTTTTTATAGTTTTTTATTATGACTAAAATATTTCATGTATGATTTTGAATTTTGGGGGGAAATTTTGTGCAAAATTCTTGAGTTATGTATTGAAAACAACATTTTGTATAAAAAAGCAACAATGTAACCAGAAAAATGATATTATGAGGAAAGATAAATAAATTTGTAGACAAATGCTATACTTAACTAATTTCAATTTTGTTTGAAGGAGCTCTCTGACAATATTTTCTTGGTCTGATTTAAAGTAGAGTGTCCCTAATGAGATTAACATCAATGTGCATTTTAGAAAACCTGAAGCTTACCTCCTCAAATATGCTGAAATTCAAACCTCATGGTGACCATGTTGCATGACTTTTCAGAAAGGTAATTTTATAATTAGATTTTGCACTGTTTGTCAGCACTTTTATTAGGTTATGAACAGAGGCCGACACACCTACCAAAATTTCCAGGACGCTTCTTTTATCAGTTCTTGCTTTCACTTAACACTTTTTATTGAAATTTAGCAATATAATTTATTAAGACTAGGTTCTTAAAGCATGCTTGTCTCTAACTTTCTGTTATGTTAGGGCCCAGTTACATATGGCAATCAGTGATAGATCTGTAGTTAGTTTTGTCCAGTTAAGAACGGAACCGACAAACACAGATTTAGCACCGACGTCTCCAATTGGCCGCCGATTTATCACTTATCACAAGCTATTGGGGAAAGATGAGTATCATCAGTAAAAACTAATCAGGATGTTTAAAATGTTTAAAATTCTAGATCAGTAAATATTTCAAATGAATTACTACAGTAAAGTTCTGCTAATAAGACCACCTGGCGGTCTTACAGAAAGTGGTCTTAATAGCGAGTCGGTCTTAATAGCGAACCCACCTATTTATATATTGAGTATAACAGTTAGGTACCTAAAATTATTAACGTTGCCAGTGACTATTCATACAGTTAAAATGTCTTGTTAATGGTTACAATGTACAAATAGAAAGTAAGAATACTCATGCTATTATTTCCAAACATATGCATTTAACTTATATAATTTCAGACACTGTTTAAATCACAGTCCTTTCAGGGGCAGATCCAAATTTTTTTTCTGGGGGGAGGTCTTAACTTTCTAGGGGAGTCCAAACTTTCGAACCACAACCACATTATACACTTTCTGCAGAATAATGCAACATATAAATAATAAAAACTACATAACCATTAAATCTATTTTAAGCATTGAGAAAAACTGCTTCATGCTACTTAAAAATAACTTAAGTCAAGAAATACACTTATGAACAAGTCCATTTATGAAATTCTCGGAGAAAATCCAGACCCCCCCTGGACCCCCCCCCTGCTAGATCCGCCTATGCCTTTAATGATATTTTGTAAATTGATAATCTAACCAAGAAACTGACTGACAATATTTTTTCGTCACCGCAAAATTCACGAAGTCCGTACCGTCGATAGACTTTATACCCATCGCGCTGTTCCGTATACTGGAGTTTATACCTATCCGACACGATGTTATGTTTCATTTTAATTTTGGCAGTTATTTTAATTTTAACAAATTAAAATTAGAAATGTACGCAAAATAATCAGATAACTGGAACCTATTTGCTAAAAACCGTATGCAAATTGATGAGCCAGACGACTTTTCACATAGTTGTAAAGGAAATGCTACTTTCGTTTTCTTTGTTTAGAACCCTCTGTAAGAACGCTTACGTAAGCAGACGAAACGCATTCTTAACTAATTTGAGTTTGATATATCAAACAAAAATATAGATTATCGCAGTCCGTCTGTTTAACTTTATTTTTAATTAATCTTGAATTATTAAAAAAATAATTCGCGACAAAGTTTAGTTGGTTTTAGGGACTAAGGGACTTGAGGGCCGTTTCACTTCACCAAACATTTGCAATCATTGACAATTACATTTTACAAACAATTCTTTTGTTATTGATCAATGTTAACGATGTTTTTATCACTTATTTTGTGGTTACTATGGGTATCTTGTCATACCTATTACGTAATAGTATACATGTCAAAAATCAATTAAGTTGTATACACTTGATAAAAAGTTGTTACACAACGTGTCAACGACTGCTGTAGACTGGTCGTAATATTGGACTCCAAATAAGTGCAATTAGAGTGGTTGGGTCTAAAAAAGCGGTCGTATTACGGAATAGCAGAACGGTCTTATTATCGGACCTTACGACTATTGAAATATAGAGAAAATAATTCGGGTCTTTCAAAAACTGCCCGTATTATGTAGTTGGTCTTATTATCGGACCGGTCGTTAGGTGAGACTCTACTGTAATTGACAAGCTGTCTATGACGGATATCACCGATTTGCCTCTGATAAGCCACTGATGTACTAATATGAATCTCTGATGGGGAAAGAGGGTTAGTTTTCACCTATGAGACTCATCTTTTCCAAATAGCTTGTGATAAGTGATTTAAAATCGGCGACAAATCGGAGATGTCAGTGCTAAATCGATGTTTGTCGGTTCCGTTCATAACTGAAAGAAAACGAACTACCGATCTAACACTGATCCGAATCGCCGAAACCCGGTTACACATGAAGTCTGAAATGCAGTTACCAATGACAACAGATGAGAGAAATAATCAACCGATTGAGGACCGATTTAAGTCCCACCGTATGTGTAACTGGGGTGTTATCTAGCTGACTTAGGTATAAAAACTCAAAATCACATTATAAAGCTATATATAGAAAGTTTAAAGACGATGGTCTAAGCTATTGGCATTATAGTCCAAGAAAATTGGTAAGGTGTCAACCAGCCCCCATGGTATTATTGAATCATTGATGAAATAGTAGTTCAATGAAATAAAATCAAATTAACAACATATAAACTGAAAATTTTGTTATTTTTGTATTTTGTAGGAGATTATACAAGTAATGGCTAATGGTGATAGTAGAACTGTGGTGTGATACTGCTCTACTGTAACATACTTGAGTTACAAATTTACTGCTGTTGGAGTACTGGTGTACTTTACAGTTTTCCTGATCTCAAACTGTAAACAGATAATGGTAGGCCATTATTTTCTTTTTTTCTTTTCTCAAAATCACTCTTAAAAAAGTTTATGTAAAAACTTGCTTGAGCACCAGTTTTGAAAACACTTGAAAGTAACTATTCTAGATTGATGGCCAAAAAACCACAGTTATTTTTATGGCCTTGAAAACCAACAGTGTTTTTAATGGCCAAAACAAAACAATAAAGTTTTTGATGATTACCTTCCAGAAACCAACTAAAGTATTATTTATAGCCTCATTGTGAAACAGCGGAACATTTTGATTGATAATTATGGCAGACATTCATGAATGGTAACATGGGTAGTCTTGTCAAATTAGCAAGTAACTTGGCTAGTTTATTGATAAAAATGTTGTATACTCTATGTTAGATGGTGTAAAAATGTTCAAAATCTGACAACACTTGACCAAGATTGTTAGACATGGTAACAGAGGGCTGAGGGTATGGTAGAATTTATATTAATTTGATTTTGTGAGGTAGTTGTGATTACACTGAACTTTAACTTCAACTGGGTGTCACAGGTTAGAATCCTTACAACAAAATGAAAGGTTTGGTGTTTCTTTGAGCTACATTTCAACATTTTTAGTCATTTTGCAGTGGTCATTAAAATTTTGTCATTCTCACAGTCCCAAGATACGTCTAGATCTGTCGACTTAAGCTTCAAAACTAGTATTTAGTAAATACTAAGAATGGCCATAGAAAATATCTCATTACCATACTAAATAATAATTGTGTGGGTCCTGCTTCAAAGTGGAATCCATGACTTCTAGATTTTGAGTTAGATGTGCTGCCAACTGAGCTTTTAATGTACTGATTTTTGTACTATAATCCCTATACATTTATAGCACAAAAGTGCTGTAGTAAGTACCGACAGGCATAATCAAATAAACTTGCACCTAAGTAAACAAAATTCTGTTTATTATATGCTTTCAAACTGAGTCTGATATGCTTTCAGAACAATCATGCATCCAAACAGTGGAAATAACAAATTTATTTTCATTATTTCTAAACAGTGGAATATCTACTTTTATTTCACCGATAAATTGCAGTATTCCACTGGAAAGCATATAATAAATATTGAGTATTTAAATCATCAGGGTGAATGTATGTGTCTAAGACATTCTAATGAAATTAAACAATATCATGATGACAATGTTGCAAATGTCAATACTTAATATTGAGAGAGGGGTTTGATATGAATCTTAAACTTGGAATATTTAAGTTTGAAGGGAACAGTTAGTGTTGAGGTCCCTAATATGATCACAACAAATGCCACTCTAAGCTGAAGCTATGTAAGGAATTGTAAGAATGTCATTAGACAATGCTAGATCTCACCAATACCTTCTTGTACCGTTCTTGTTAATTTGATGTATGTCTAAATGTGAACAATGGATGAGCTCATTTTATTTTATAATAAAAGTCATCATTTCCTCAACAAATCTAGGTTACTTTGATAAAATACTTCTAATTTTATTTTCACATACTTTGTGATGTGTGATGGTGAATAATCTTAATTGTTATTTTTAATTACCTAATTATTCAAAAATGAAGCTTTTAAGTCATTAAAAAGTGCTAAATGTTACAAGATGATTTGTGAAATCTCTTAATATTGTTTCTAATGCATAAAAGGTCATGTACGGTCAATTTCAATTTAATATGATTTACTATTACTAGAATTTTGTATTTTTATCCAACAGAATTAGTCACTGAACATACATGTATTTATACCCCCGCTTCGAAGAAGAGGGGGGTATACTGTTTTACCCTTGTCCATGCGTCCGTCCGTCCATTCGTCCGTCCGTCCGTTACAAAATTTCCGTCGCAGTTTTCTCAGCAACTATAACATGCAGCAGCCTAATACTTTGCATATTGCTTCATCCTATAGTCCCATGTGGTGTAAAGCGATTTCATGCTCCTTGCTCATCTACTTCCGGTTTGTCGCATATTTTTAGATTTTTGCGGGGGTATTACTAGTGAGCATTATTTGTTTGGTTTTGATAGTAACTTATTGCATAAATTGTTCCTTACTTTTTAGAGTGATGATGCAATCTTATCAGAAAATCTGGGTTTGGTTCCCGATTGTAGCAAATTGTAGAGTTTGGTTTCAGGCTGTAGCAGATCATTGGTGTTTTTTTATACAAACTGTTGCAAATCATTGGAGTTGGTTTCAGTTTGTAGCTGATCATAGGGTTTGGTTCCTGACTAGCAGATCATGAAAAGCAAAATGGAAAACATTTTTATGTAAAATATGATGCAGAATACTAGTGCTGTCACAATATACTGGTAAATTGCTGTACAGTGCTGCAATACATACTATGGTACAAATTTAATGATATTTTTTTATTTCACTGGAAAATTCTTTCTTAGCGAAATGAAAGTAGTGAAATGTCAGTTTTCCATGGTTAATTTTAATTAAAACTTAAGTCCAAATATTGAATGAAACTTATGCAAAACAGGTTCTTGAATCGAATACTTTGGACAGGAAGTTGTGAAATTAGCATGACATCCATGACTTGATTGCCAGGATGTTCTGCAGCTAAGGGTTCGATTGTTTCTTCCAACCCAAGCATCTTTTTATGTGCATAAAAATATTTTAGTTCTAAATGACCAGATAGACAGAGGCTAGATTCTACCGTGCAAAAATGTTTAAAAAACTAAATCATTTTGAAATAATTTGCACTCATTATACATGAATGAAACTGATTTTTACAAGTTTCCTCTGCTTCCCCTCTGTATATGATAATGTTGTCTTTTCAGTATGCCATTTTTCACGCGTAATGAAGTCACTGGTTTCAATACACCACTCCTTTTGTCAGCACAATGAGAACATGCCCGGACAGTGTTCCTGGTTATTCAATCATTTTATTCTCAATCGGAAAGGTAAAGTGAATCAAACACACCGGGGTTACACAGGCCCTTATGATATTTCAAAAACAACAAAATTATTAATGGGGTAACTGTATGTAACTAAAAGGTTTACTATGTTTCTGTTATAAACAGTGGAGGCTCAACAAAATCTAAAAGCCCACAATATATTGTGGTGCGTATCTTGATACTGTGCAGCTATATTGCAATATACTGTGATATGCTTTAGGCGTATGGTGACAGCCCTACAGATACTAAATACTGATCAGTTGACATGTATATGGGAAAACCATTCATCAAAATTCATTGAAATATTTGATGTTTTATTATACATACATTATCTTGATAGTATCACCATTTTGTGCAGTATGTGCAATCTGTTGTAGTTTGTTTAGTTGATTATCTCCCAATTTTTATAACTTATTAAGTATGTGTAATATTTGGGGATATCTTATACCATAATTAAAAGATATTTGCATTATTCATAATTTTCAACAAACAGGTTTCAGATGTTAATATCAGTCACTCTATGGAACGAAAACTATGAATGAACCACAAAATTTTATTTTTAAAAAAATGGTATGTTAAACTAAGTATGTGTCAGACTGTATAGAGACATTTTGTTGGCTGTGAAATCTTGATGTTTTTTTTCATGTTATATAAACATTAGGATGGTAAATAGTGTTATGTCTCAGTTACTTCTCTGTTTAACCTTTTATATCAGATTTCAATGCATGCTGTGTAAGTTGGTAATAAATTTAAAATCTATAAATATGTGGTTATTTCTGTCTGTCATTACCAGTACTGTGGTGTAGCAGTTAAGTATACAGCTGGTTGGTTGCCACACTGGTTTGCATTGTAGGTTAGTCCCTGGTTCACATGGATATGGCTTATATCAAGTCTGTATATGATGTTTAATTGTGGTTCTTGATCAGTATAGTTTTCAGTTGTACTTAATAAAGTTCTAAATCAATTTTGTTATACAGTGGAGTCCAGATTCCAAGCAAATGTTCATAAATCTGATGTTCAGGTCCCCCAAGAATGGTGCTCATATTAATCTGATAATTATTTATCAAAAACTACATGTTTTTTACTATGAATCCCGAGAGCTAACTGACTTAATAGTGCAAATATCCATATTTAGTAAATTGAGCATAGTTATGTCAGAAGGACATATGTTCAATTTGTCACAAATGATTTATCATTGTGAATATGGTGGGGGGAGCAAGCACCTCTGTGTTTGAAGATTATCCCCCCTCCCTGCAAGCCTGATTGACTTTAGATTATATTAATGCCAATGGCTAAAGTTATGTTAACAAAGTTTTGTCTACTTGTTTTACTATGGTAATTAGTGGTTTAAGTATCAACCTAAGCTGTAATTAAGAAACTTGGTAATGAGATCTAAGGGTTTGGTTAAAATTTAAAAAATGTCATGATGATAAAGCACAATAAAAACTCTATTGTTTGTGTGCGCCATTTTTTATAAAAAATATGCAGTGGGTTGAAAAGTGGCTGTCTACACCTTATGAAGTGGGGTAATATGATAGCTTGTTTTAAATAATGACCATGTTAATGTTCGCAATCTTACTTGTACATTTTTTACTGAAAGTGAATCTCCAACCAGCTGATAATTAGAGCTCAGATTTGTTCAATGTATCTATTGTCTTATGTGTGGGTAAACTGTCTGCATGTTGTATGCTTTCTAAATATTTTCATTGTCATTTGTATGGGAACATGAAATTTTATCTATCACATGACAATTGCATTGTGCATCTGATAACAGTGTCTGTAACTAAAGAGGTAAACAAGGATTTGGTTTTTGCAGATTACTCTTGTTAGAAAAGTGACATGAAATAGCGCATTAAATAACTTCTAAATCAAAGCACTGGAGTGCTGGAGGAACGATGTCCTGAACTTATTTTTTGATTAAAGAATACTATATAACAAGTAAAAAATTGCTGCGAAATGCAGCAAAGGGATTGTGACGGCAAACAAAAAAAAAGAATTATTAAGTATAATTTAAAGGTAACTTAAAAAAGCATTACATTGAATTGTCATGTTAAGGTTTTTCAGTAATAAAAAGGTAACTTGTTATAAAACGTTTTCCTGATCATATGTAACATTCTCGTTCCCAGAGCCTGGTAAGATTCTCGATACTAGTTAGATCGAGAATCTTGATAACCTTGGGGTACGAGAATGGTCTGGATCTAGACACCATCTTTATGCCGACAGGATGTTTGGTTTCAGTTGGATTTATTTCCAGTAATTCATATTTGCATGACGCTTAAAAAGATCGGCAAAAGGAAAAAACATAGTCTTCCAGAACAGAAGCTATTTACATCACTTATCGCTTCTGTTCAGTCAAGTGCTCCTTACATTGCGGATCTGTCCTTATCAATCTGTATGACTATTGGTTCCCAAAAGTGATCTGTATAATAAGGGGCGATCGTTGGTCTCCGGGCAAAATGAAATCAAAGTACATAAAAAGAGGCCTTTTAACCGCAACAGCTACTTCCCAAGAACAAAACATGACGTAACCGGTTTAAGACGTAAAGGTGTGTCATAATAATCATTAGAGTTCGTCCACAGATTAGCCCATACTGAACTGTCCAGAAGCAGCAGGCTGTTGATTTGCTATACAAAATACTTTATCTCTTTATACTGCCAATCCCTCTCTCGAGTGTTACAGGCAGGATTAAGTGTACGTTGGAAAAAGATAAATAAAGAAAAAGTTTAAAAATCCTGACAAATAGTTTTGGCAGGAACAGTGAGTAACAGATATCAACCGATCTGCAGGCCAGGATTTTGAATTATACAAAAGCATAACTGTCATTGATCGATGTTTGGTTCGATACGGAAACGATCGATCTGATATATCAGAGAACCTACAATACAAGTATTCGATATATATATCGTATACTTGGGTAAAGCCCTTGTACTAGGTAATACCTTACACTCCCATTGCAGCTCAGTGAACGTATTACATTCATTCGCTGCTTTAAAACGTGTTGTAGTACATGTATAAGCATTTCCAAAAATGCTTGAACCGCCGTTTAGCCGTGTATACTCCATAGAGTAAAAACATTCAAGCAATATGGGTTAGCATCTTATACCGTCTCGAGTATATTTATTTTAGAATACAATAAATAGCGTGCCCAGCAGCGTGTTCAGTTATCTTGAACATTCTGTAACGGTACAATCGGAACAACTTAACAAATCGACAGCTCAACCCGAGACAACTCAATATCATACTAACGGATTGAGTTGTCCCAACTTTGTGTTGAGTATTGCACAGGTTGAGTTGGCTTCAGGTTGAGTTCTCCCGTATCCGTAACGTTAGCTAACAGTAGTTACTGAACACGGGGCTGGTAAAGATATGTAAAACCACTGAGTCTATTTATAGAATACCAGGAATTAGCGCGCCCCATGTAAAACCGTTGATTTAGATTCGCCCGAAAAAGAGAAGTTAGTTTTGCAATTTTTCAACAAATGCGAGTTTTAGAAAGAATAAAACATGTTACATATGGTGAAGCATTTTTTCTTGGTCTTATATTGCAACTGTCTATTAACTGGCACATGTTTATATAGGTATTTTCGGTAATTAATTGAAGCAGGTAACCCAACAAAACATGGCTTCGACATGCCCATTCATGAACCCCTAATTTGACTTTTCGACGACCATTTTTTCATGATGTGACCTCAAATGCATCGTTTTGATTGGCTTTAGGCAACCGGTGTTGACTACAAATTGCTCAAATATTGACAATTGTCTATATCGCCGGTCCAACGACCGGCGATAATGATATTAACCTTTACTATGAACCTTTAAACGGCCAATGAACGTTTACCAAATTCCAGTGTAGCTGCAATACTTTATACGCATTTGTATTGGTTGAGTGTGTAAACAGCGCCTTATATGATATTATCATACTAATGATGAATGCAGCCTCGTATTACGTCATATATCGTGGCTAGACTTTGTTTTTAATTTCAATAAGTTGCACTATGTTTATAGGTGAAAGATCAGAGATGTACGTTCTAAAAAATCAACGGTTACTTTCTTTTTTGTTAATTTTCCGTTATCTAACTAATGTAAAACTGTCTAACATCCTTGAATTTCGACAATTTGATATTACAGGCGAGAACATTTGTTGCATTTATTTTTTTAAAAACTCACAAGACAGCCATGCAATTTAAATGTGTGTAAAATATAAAAATAGAAATATCAGTTTGCAAGTAGTATTTTAGCAGAGGCAGAAAGTCAACGAGTGAATCTTTCTAACGGATGCATTGGAGAGTAGTCATATCGTTACAAAAAAAAACTACAAAAGGCAAGCTATTTCGAATAGAAATCATATTTCTTTTTAAAATTACATGCCAGCAAATATAGAAAACAAGTAATGTAAGGTTCAAAGGACATTTTCACACGTGAAAAAATTTACTCGGACACGAGAAAACATAATCCATTCGAACAAATTAAAAACTGGCGAGCTTTTCACCTAGGTGTAAATGTCCGTCATTTTAAATCTCTTGAAATTACCTGGTCCGCTGCAGTGATACCTTAGGTCAATAGTCCGTCAATATAGTACAAAACTCTTCATAATTAAAAAAGTCCGCAAGAAATAATCTTACATCTGCTCGATTTATAACCTGGTCCGTAAATCTTACGTTCTTAAAATTAACTGGTCCGCTATACTTAATCATAGTTGGAAAAGATCGTCAATAGAACTCGGTAAAAGTAAGAATTAAAAGTCAATGTTACACGATTAGGCTTCTTTATTTATACAGTCCGCTTAAAATGACAAAAGGGTATATTATTAAAATATTACATTTGAATCCTATCAAATTTGTTTTCAAATGATAAAATCTCTAACAGTTAAAATATATAATATTTACAACAATATGTAATGAAGCAATTGACGATTCTGTTATTAGATGAAATCTGCAAACTTATTTCTTAAAAAAAATAATTTCGATATTGGTATTTATATATTTACATTAGAATAAATATTAAATGTAATTTTCCAAAACTCTATCAGTCTTATCTTTTCAAATAAAATATTTGCAAATCTCAATCTACTATAGCTCGTTTAGGATAACTTGAGACAAACGACTCGGTTTGTTTACATATTTTGGACTCAGGTATTACATAAAATAGGGAGGTCAGCTGATTTTGTGTAATGAAAGTATTAAATGTGTCGTTAATGCATTGAATGCGTGTTCTCGTACTAAATTTAATACATCAAAAAGCACACTGATAATATTTGATAATTACGTGTACTAAACTTAGATCCATCTGTGTATAAAGAGGATATCGTTGTATTTTGTCTCAAGTTATCTTAAACGAGCTACATACACACATTATGATACGCATATTTGTTATACTGTATCCGTATACTAAACTGGTCCGCTGGTCCGGTTGGTCGGCAAATTATACCTACACCTTTTCATGTGAGTCGAAAGGATTTGCGGAAATGGTTGATGTAAAACACTGATTTTTCGTGTGTTGCACTGTTGATAGAAAGATTGTTTATATGGTTTCCCCCAAAAAATGCTTTATCTGTGTAACTTTTAACGGAAATGGTTTGTACTATGACTGCATTAAAAATCAATAATTTTGTCGGCAGTAGAAATCGAAAGGATTTATGTCACGTGACTTTTGCCCATTGCTATCAAAATTTACCCATCACAATATCACGGCGTTGAGACGCCGTGAAATTATGTATATCATCTATACAATAATGTATTAAGTATCAATTAACAGAATTTAACAAAAGCATAGCACTAGACTTCTCAAGTGGTTTGCTCATGGCAAGGTTTATCTTACTTTATCAAACAAAATAAACCAGTCAAAGAATTAATTTTCATCAACACTTTTTAGGGTCATGTACAGCAGCCATCTCACCAAACCAAAGATTATTCTGGACTATTTTCTTTAACCACAAGGAGCTGACAACTTCTCATTTTTTGGTTATCAATGGGTATTTTTTAACGAGATCGTTAATATTTTCGTTAAAATTTTAAAGATTTGGTGTGGAATGACAAGCTGAATTTTTTTCACAAAAACATCGACTCTCTAACAATTCATTTAAGGTTTCCCCCCCAAGTACTAAGCTCTTTTGCATCAAGCTACATTCCCATTTTCGTTCACGAAATTTAAGTCAAATTAACGTTTTGCACTTGCAATTTATTCACAATTAAAATTACTCTAAGAATCGTCTATTTCCTATAAATATTTGCTTAAAAATTCCGTACAAAATTATACGTATTCATTCCAAATTATAATCAAACTATAACTTAAAACCGCTCAAGTAAACTTTTAATGTGACACTTTGAAGACGACAACGTCATATCGCCGTATATTAAACGCCCAGTTAGAGTATTAGTGATATCCAAAATGGCTGGTGTAATAACAATTGGATAAGTCACATCGGTAAATATTTGTTTATTTCGAGTAATAATGAATTTAAACAGGTTTTTCGACGTTTTAAAGTTGAAACATACGCATGTTATTTGACTTCCGATGTTATTATGCTACACATATAACAGGCATTGTCAAAAACATCGTAGGCCCTTTTACTCCAACAAGTAATCTTTGCAGTTGTCACGGTCTGAGTTGTCTACGGGTTGAGTTGTCCTGTCTCCATTGCAAAATTTGTATTTCCTGAGAGTAACCTCCCTTTTCCTGAAGAGTTTCAAGAACGACAACACAAGCCAGCATTGTTTACATTTAAATGAGATGTTAATGAGTTTCACGCTTGAACTACGCCTCTTTGTCTATGTTGAAAATTGTTGAAGCGTGAAAAGAGTAATCTTATACTTTCTTGTTACCATTGGAACGATGTCTTAGGACATCGTTCCAAAAATCAATTTGATCTTGTAAGTTTTAAATGTTAGCTTCAAATTTTGGGCACAAAATTTGATTTGTTTGTTTTTTGTTAGTTTTTGTTTCAGGTTTAATGCAGTGGCAACACGTTGTATAGGTCATGTAACAGCGGTCAGTCAACCTACTCACTGCTCCTGGAAAGGCTAAATCTCTTGATTTAGCTGTTAACCAACTACTAAGCGCATACTTTCGTCAGTGACTGACAACTGCCCTATATAATTAAAAATTATTGGTAGGAGGGACAATGGCCGTAGAAATAATTTCATGATCAAGCTCCAGGAAAGTATGCCCCACCTGGGAATCAAACCCACAACCCCTTGATCAGTAGACTTGCGTGCTACCAACTGAGCTAGCCCGGGGAGCGTGCAAAATTTGAATCCAGTGGTTAACTAGATCATGCACAAAAAAAACAAATTTGTGCAACTACTTTCTATGGCCATTCTCCTGCATGATAGCTTTTTGTAGTAAGGTAGTTGACATCAACTGACAAAAATATGTGCTGAATACTGGGTAAACGGCAAGTTAAGAAATCGTAGATACCCAGGGGAAGTAAGATACCTGCCTGCCTTGATGTTTGAAAAAATGTCAAAAAAGCTTGGTACGGCACAAAAAAAAAACAGGGCAAAGCACCTAACTTTACAATACTATGAGAGGATTTATTGTTTCATGCTGTTGAAATAATACAGCTTGAGTATTAAACAAAAGCTTGGAGGGTGGAGACTTTTGTCAAGTTTTATAACTTCCAGTCCTGATTTTGACTGCATATTGAGTGCATTAACCCTAGTGACTTGTTGTTTAAATTGCACCTGGAGTTAGAAGCTTGCGTGCTCCGTGAGATTGACACAACATGAAATTTACAGTTCACAGTTAGGTGTATGTAATATAACACTATATGATAAAGTTGTGCAGCCGTTTTATGGTTGCTATAATGTTAAATGTCATTGTTTAGAATAGAAATATGAGTACAATGAACTGGTTACATCTTCATGGTGAATAAGCAATACTTAGATTTCTGCATATATGACTTTAATGTGATTTGATATATACTACTCATAAAAAGTAAGCAGGGTTTGACACATACATTGTCGCAGGATTCTTAGGATCTCTAAATAGGGAGGAATCCAAGTGATGCTTAGCTAGTAGCTCCATCAGGATCCTTATAAATTGCCATGTTCTTACACAAAAATGAGTTCCCATGAATTGTTTATCACAATTTGGGATTGCATTGTTTTTGTTTATTATTGGAGGAATCCCTAACCTTAAGTAGAGGTCTGACTAGGCCCCCTCTGGATCCCTTGATAATACTATTGAACCTTGAGTAAAGTAGCATTCTTAAATAAAATCTTTGAGTTGTTTGACTGCCACTGGAGGCATGTACATGTAGATGTTACTTGCATCAACATTAGAGTTGGTAGCCCTTTGGCTAAATCAGTCGGTAGCATGCAAGTCTTCTGTTTGAGAGGTTGTACATTTTTATTCTCTGAAATGTTTTCTTTCATTGGGGTAAATAGGTTATTTTAAAATATGAAAATGAAACGATTTTCCTCGAGATTTGTCGATTTCATCTGTGCAGAAACTTGTCTGAGTTGAGATTTTTGTGCCCTTTTTTATGTTTTTATCGCTGCCGAGGGGCAGCGATAGTAACAATTATCAAGATTTGAGCATTTTTGTGTCGACACCGGTTGTTGTAAGCCAATCAGAACAATGCATTTGAGGTGACATGATGAAAAAATTGACGTCATACAGTCAAAATAGGAGTGTGTGTATGAACTCTACCGCGCAATTTTTTGTCGGGTTATCTGATTGTATTACCAGAAAATACCATTATGAATGTATGAACTATAACCAGTTTCAAGAAAGTTGCAAAATAAACCCAGAAAATATGCACAGCTAATTATAAAATGTTTTTTTCTTTTAAAAACTCCCATTTGTTGAAAAAATGCAAACCTATCTTCTCTACTAACGGGCGAATCTATTTATATGGGAGAAGATTATCTGTATCCAATCAGTTAAGAGGTGTAACCAGTATCCACTGAGACAGGTTTAAGTCACGCCCCTCATAAACATCGCTGTTAGCTTAACGTTCACGATTGGGAACACCCTACTGATTCATATCGGTAATCGTTGGCCGGAATATTTCTGTTTTCTAAAAATTGAATTTAGTCCCTATTTGTTTTACATATCGTTACCAGAGCGCGCTTAGACTCAATGGTTTTACATATTACCAGGGCACGCTTATTCTTGTCTTCTATAAATATACTTGGGACGGTTTGGATACGCTGTGAATACACGGCTAAACAGCGATTTCAAGCATTTTTGGAAATGCTAATACTTGTTTATAATTTAATCGTATTTATGGTCTGCGCTATGAAACATTTAATATTCATAGCTCGAAGAGTTATGTTTAATTGATTTAATCGTGCCGTTAAAGTGCAACCAGGGTATCAGTATTTTTTTGCGAGTCACAAAATAATAAATCTAGATGAAGTGTTCAAGTAAATGCAGTTGTACCCCATGTATATAAGTATATAAAAGGTATGTTTGAAAAATCAAAGGGAGGTAATTTGACAATTCCCTGTGATTTTTCCACTTAAAAAAGCATTTGTCTTGGTAGATCTATACTTAACCTATGATGAAGACTGAAAGATGTGAGAATATGAGAATTTCCCTCCCCCACACTACCATTCCGGACCTCCCCCCTGGATAGTGCATATATGACCCTTCGATCAGTAGTCTTTAGCGCTACCAAATAAGCTAGTTGGATGGCTATGCATATTTCTGAGTGATATTTAATTTTTAAGGACTTCTAGTATGCTTGGCATGATAAATGTAAGATCTCTGAGTAAATCCACTTAATTCTTAATTTTTAGCATTAAGTATATGTACCTAATGCATATAGTATAAGGTATCGAAAGTGATGAAGGGATGTTTAATAAAGGGTGATAACCCTGTATGTATTATTAGATATACAATCATAAAATAAGAGATTTTATTACATTCATACATGTTGATTACTTTTTTACTATCAATTTTATGATCTAGATTTTCTTAACAAAATTCTTTTAATGTAATACATTTACGATGAGATAATTGATTTTAATTGCTATATTAACATGATCAGTGTTGAGTTTATATGGTAAAATACTTGGAAGAAACTATTACATATCATTCCACTTCATTACCTGGCGACATTCTGTATAGAGATAGCTTGACAAGATCTATACAATATCTTCATATATGGAGTAATTATACTGTGTATGAATAAAGGCAAGTAGGTTTGTCTTCATTTAATGATATATGTATAATACTGTATGTGCATTATGCAGAACTCAATAATTATGTCAAAAAATGTTGAAATTTGATATTTATTTACATTAAAATTTGTATGCTGTTAAGCGTTTTGAGCTTTCTATGAAATAGCAAGTTTTTTTAGGGCAATGTTTAATTTCAAGTATTTAATTTTAAGATTTGTACATGTGTTAATTAATTTCATTCAACTGTCAGTGGCACATACATACTCCATTGATTTAAGTACTCAGTTTTTGAATAATGAACACAAATATAATGTAGTAAGTATTAAAATCAGTGGGGTTAATGAATGCGCCACTGACAGTTGAATATAATTTATCAATACAAAGACTAGTAAACCAAATGGGAAGTTCACTTACCAGAAATAAGCATTTGGCTAGAACTGCTCACTTTGTCCCTCTAAATTTTTGCATTGGAACAATTATAATTCAATTAATATTCTGTTTGCACTTATCTGAAAGAAATTAAGTGTGAAAATACACTGAGATGTTAAGTATAAAACTATGACATAGTTATACCAGAGATAATAGTATCCTATATTGTTGTTGCACATACCTCAGTATCCCTTTCTCTCCCACAGTTTATACTTACATGAATCCAGATGGGAAATTGGAACAAATGCAATGCTAAAATAGCACCCAGTAGATTTTCTTACCCAGGATTTTCATTTCTATGATATCTTCAATTATCATTTCTTGGGTGTCTTCATTTCTTGAATACCTTCAACCTTCATCAGCATAACTCTAATGTGACGTTTGACTGGATTATGGCTCTTTTATACAATTTCTTGGTAAAGTGTTTTGGTACAACATTTTATCTTTGAAACTACTGAAGGAATTCACTTGAAACTTCACACATGTCTACAGGGTTACTATTGGAGGTCAAATACCTAGTTGCATAACTCTAGCATGAATTTTGACTGGTTGTTGCTGTTGTTTACACAAACACCCCTAAAAGTAGAGAACACTGTCTGTGGACTGCTCTTGTCATTTCTGGTATAACTACCACTTTAATTTCTGGGATAACTACATCACTTTCATTCTTGGATAACTTTCACTTTCATTTATGGGATAAGTTCCATGTTCATTATTGGGATAACTTCCACTTTCTAGGATAACTACCATTTTCATCTCTGGGATAACTACCATTTTCATTTATTGGATAACTACCACTTTCATTTATTTGATAACTATCACTTTCATTTATTTGATAACTACCACTTTCATTTATTGGATAACTACCACTTTCATTTATTGGAGAACTACCACTTTCATTTATTGGATAACTACCACTTTCATTTATTGGATAACTACCACTTTCATTTATTGGATAACTACCACTTTCATTTATTGGATAACTACCACTTTCATTTATTGGATAACTAACACTTTCATTTATTGGATAACTACCACTTTCATTTATTCATTTATTGGATAACTACCACTTTCATTTATTGGATAACTACCACTTTCATTTATTGGATAACTACCATTTTCATTTATTGGATAACTACCACTTTCATTTATGGGATAACTACCACTTTCATTTATGGGATAACTACCACTTTCATCTATGGGATAGTTACCATGTTTATTTCAGAGGTACTTTAGTTTCTGGAGAGTAACACCTGGAAGGGATGGAAATATTGTCTGCAGAAGAAAAGTCTTTGCTTCTGAAATATTTTTTTGGAAAATTAATTTTACTTATTTAGCCACTTTGCCATGACATTTTAGACACATTGTTATGTTGCCATGGCAAAGCCTCTTTGACTAAAAAGTCATCTTTGTGCTTTTGACAGAAACTAAAGGAATCAAAGCTGAAATGCTCTTACCGTTGTTAGCAACTGTATGGCAACAACAACTATTTTATTGTTGGTACCTAATACAAACTTTTTTGTTCAGGGTTTTAAAGCCTCAAGTTTTGTTGTCATATTATTTATTCAACTGTATGGCAGCCTGCTATTTCCAGGATTGGCAACTTGGCATGTAAGCTGAACAAACATGGTTTGGACTAAAATCCAATATATCAGGACTGTTTAACCTTTAAGAGGACACTGACTGATATTTTATACAAAGTTTTACAACAATAATAAACATTATGTTGATTTCTCTGACTGACTTTTGTGAAAATCAAGAGGCTGTGAATTGTATTGCCTGTTAAATAACAATTGTTACCAAGTTGTTTTGTAATTTAAGAAATACTGATCTCCCTTGATGTCTATATAACATTGCTCATCAAATGTCTCTGGCTTTTATTGACTCTGATGGATGGGGTCATGATAAAAGGGGATTTATTTTAAAGGATCAAATTAAACTAAGATCATGTAAGCTGTGTGTAATGACAATATAACAATGGCAAAGGTTGTGCGGAGGGTTTTTAATACCTTCTCAAAGGTACTAGTTTTCAAGATTTTTATGTAGATTTTATAGCTTGGTGAAAAAAGATACATCCATTTTAGCATTTATGTAAGAACATATAAAACTTTACTACCACATTGTCTACAATGCTGTCACTTTTAAATAATACAAGCAAAGTTTGGTGACTTCAAATTGTGAAACACAACTCTGAGGAATTTTTGTATTTTTAATTATAAAAAAGGTTACAGCTTTAGTGGGGATACTTTGTTGTTGCTCTCTTTGTTGCTTTTTTTATTCTTTGACATTGAAAGTTTTTGTAAGACTTGAAGATCTTGATGTTTTTGTATGTTTTTCTACATGAATAGATCTTAAAGAATCAAAATAGAATACTAATTGTTACAAAAATCTTGTTTTATAGAATGTAAAACAAACTGTAATCATGTTCTTACGTATAAATGTCTCTATACATGACAGTTAAAGGAACTTTTTTTAGGGTTTATTTTACAGTTTAGACATTACTTGTCACTTGTTGCACTTTCTGTGTTATACTGTTACTTTAAGATCAAAGTTATAGTCTAAATAAGTTATAAAGTAAGACTATAATTACATTAAGTTCAGAAGCCATGCTCTTAAGTTAAGGTCAAAGACCATGATGTTATAAGGCATTATATAAAATACAAAACCTATTATAATTTCATTACTGTGATACTGTTTGACAGGTTCTTAAAAAGTTTTTAGGGGTTCAACTAACGATTTTTTTCTTTGGTCAAATGTTAGATTGCTTTATCCAGCAATTGCTTCATTTAACTCATAAATATATGACAGGCTCAAGTTATGAAAAAACATGCAACTCCTCACTTTGTAAATAACAAATGATGCAGACAACAACACAGGAATAAAAAAGAAGTCCATTTTAAAGATTTAAAGTTGTGGCATAATTTTGCTGCTTCACAATTCAATTGGCTGACAAATCAATAAAAGCAGTGCTAATATTAAAGTAGTTACTTAGAATTGCAAGGATACAATTTGTAAGTGTTCATTGCTCAGTTTGAAATGTCTGGCTTTATTTTCAAAAATAGTTCAGTGAGTTTATAAATCGTTCTCAAATTACTATATGTGTATGTTGAAATTTAGAATAAAGAAACTATGTCAGTACAGTTTTACTGTAACTCAAAATGTAAGTAAAAATTAAAATTGCAAGAAAAGTTGGCGAGGAAATGGAGCACAAATCTAGACTATTAATATCTATGTTTTAAATGAAGTTGACATTGTTTTGTAAATTATATACCAACCCTGCATGTTGAACCCAATTATGAAATAAAAAACTAGGGGTTTATGTAATTAACCTATATCTAGTTTTAAAGTTAACTCTTTAAGTTCTACAGCTTTAGTTTATTATTTTTTATTACATAAATGTACAATCTGTTTACAATTTACTAGAATTTCAAGGGTTGACTGCAATATTGTTGTAACTCAGATTTTACTATATTATAGACTTTAAATTACTTTACAATATACACAATTTGTCATGATTCCTAGGTGGATTTTTAAAGCATTGGTCACTTGATGGTGAAGTGGCTATTGTTCCAAATGGTACAGACTTTGCCAGTAATGTGGCTATCCCACTGAATATTTTTAGCATGTTCATAAAAGCATTGAACAGTGTGGAGTAAAAACCACAATTATAAATGATCTCAGATTAAGCATTAAAAAACAGTACATTTTACCAACAGCTGGGATGATTGAACTTGTGGCTGTCAGGATGATCATTCTTGAAGTTGTGACCTTGGCATTAAGATTTAAATGTGTTATTTAACAACGCAGGTTGTTGTAAATGGATGGGTCATTCAAGAACTTGTTTAACTGCATGTAAGTAAACAGGGATGTAGACTAGGGTCAATATCATAAGCTAGCTAGTTCTTTGCCCCCTGGTACCCTTGATGGGATATCACATACTAATAACCTTTGGTGTAAGAAGGGTACCAGAGAACAAAATGCTAGGTAGCAATTTCCTGCTTTGTTTGTTTGTTGGGTTTAACGCTGTAGCAACACAATTATAGGTCATATAACGGCGGTCAGTCAACCTACTCGCTCCTCCTGGAAAGGCTAAATTTCTGGATTTAGCTGTTAACCAACTACTAAGCACATACTTTCGTCAGTGACTGACAACTGCCCTACATAATTAGAAATCATTGGTAGGAGGGAGAATGGCCGTAAAAATAATTTCATGACCAAGCTCCACGAAAGTATGCCCCGCCCGGGAATCAAACCCACGACCCCTCGATCAGTAGACTTGTGTGATACCAATTGAGCTAGCCGGGTGGCTGCAATTTCCTGAGGAAACTGACGGTAGATTTATACTGACCCATCAATATTAGTATGACAGAACAAGTGCACAGAGATTGCAAGCTTTTCTCTTCTGGAACACATAAAAATGAAGTTACAACAGTTTTGCAAGCAACACTCAATGTACAAGTGACTATGCTGTAGATAACATGCATATAAATAACCTAGTATTATAATGAAGGTGCTTTTGACATAGTAGTTAATATAACATACATTTTATAATATAATATTGTCTCGTAAATACTTGTTAGAAGATTTTCTGTAATTGAAATACTCATATATAACATTTTATAACGAGTTTTATAATTGCTATACTTAATTATTACATATTACATTTTTTTATGAGAAAAAATGAAAACATGTTGTTTTTTTTCTTCAAACATGGAGTAATGTTGTTTTCTTTTTTATCATAGGGTAAGCTTCTCCTTGATTACCGTTTCTCCAACCAACTGTACATAATTTTCTTTTCAACAGCAGGTGGGTCTAATAATTCTTTTAAATGATTCAAATTTGCTGAGTTCTTTATTCCTGATATTAAAAGTGATACAGAACATGCTGACAAAAACTATAACTTGTATCTTTATTTTTAGGATTTAAATATTATTGCTGATTATTATGTTTCAAAGAAATGTGCACTCGATGCCTTCTTGGTTTGTTGGTTACCACAACAGTAAATAATTGCTCACTTAGCAAATTTAACCAGGTTACTTAGTCTGGGCACAGAATAGATGAAACTTTTCAAATGTAATTATTTTTAACTAATAAATGATTGAATGATCCAGAAATGAGTTTGATCCTCTTGAAATTGTCAAAAAAACATTAAGTTGCTGTCATTTTGTGATTTTAATACTTTTAAATATTGATATATTTTATGTTGCCTATCTGGCTTAGTTCAGTCAGTAGAATGGGTCTACTTATCAAGTGTATGTGGGCTTGATTACCAAGCTTGGCATACTTTATGAAGATTGGTCTAGTAATAATTTTTGCATCCATTCTCCCTCATACCACTGATTCTTAATCATTTAGGACAGTTTTCAGTAACTAAAGGAAAAGTATGTGCCTAGAAACTGGTTAACAGCTAAATCCAGAGATTTAATTTCTCCTGGAATAGTGAGTGGATTGACAGCTGGCCATCTTATACAATGAGTTGCTTTGGTGTTAAAATTGAACCTACCAAAACATGTTGGTGTCTGGAGCCTTCATATCAAAATTTCACCTTTCTTTCAAGTGGAAAATATTTCTTAGTCTGTGTATGAGCCCATTTTAAACAATGAACACCTCCATATTTGTCAATTAACAAAGATTTATGGTATGTTGCATACTTTTACTATAAACACCTGGTATTGTGTCTTCAAGCCTCCTAGAGTACATCAGCTATGAGTTGATCAAGAAGAATTAGTAGAAAAATTCTGTTCACCCCACAGGGGAGGTTACATTTGACCATAGCTAATGAATTGGTCACTTAACCTGAGATAATGAAATCAAAGTACTGCAAGTCTTCTTGGTATTTGTATGATAGGTTCAGTCTTGAACAGTTAAAAGTTGTATAATGTTTAAATGTGTGATATTAACACTGATTTAGTTGGGTGCCTAATTAGCTTAGCTTGCAAATATCCCCAGAGAGTTTCAGTCATGATTTTAACCAAATTAATTTATGCAATACAGATGTTGCTTAATTAATCACTATTACTGTTTGGACTTTTTGTTCCTTTAATGATGCTATGGTAACAGTTTGTTGCTGTCATTCTTGCTGAGTACTTGGTATTAATTTATCTGTGCCCTGAATTCTCTATAGAAACCAGAATCAAACAGGAAAATACAAACATCAGTTGTTTTTTTATAATTTGCGCACATTTGATGGTGTAATTTGCTTACATTAGATCACAAAGCTTTGCAATAAATTTCTTTTATGCATTAAATTATTTTTTGATGTTCCTATTCAAGGTCCCAGACTTCTTGTAGACATTTTGATATATTGTTAATACTTGGATTTCAGAAATAATTTATTACATTAATATTTAGTTTTGTGATGTTTTGTCATGGAATTAGCCTGCACTGCATGTACCTTACCACAAAGACATTTAATTAGTTCTTCAGTAGGAACCTTGGTTCACTTGGTTTTTGCATGTTTTTATTTATTTTTAAGTTCCATTGTTAAGAGGACTCAAGTTTTACTTCTGAATTTAATCTCCATTGACTCTGTTTCCAAGTTCTACAAAACAAAAAAACCCTGAATTTGTTGCTCAAGGCATATCAGGAAGGTTTTTGTAGAAAAATTGCAACAGTTTCAGTTAAATAATTAATTTTTTAAGTAGTTTGCTTGAGTTTGTCAATAAATTGATAAACAAAGGTTGGCATATTTATACTGTACCCTACTAATGTATTTTTGGATGTTTTTTTTCCATATATTTGAGACCCTTAAGGACTGTCTGGGTATATACTGTGGATTGATACCTTTTAAAGACTATTGGATTTCAATATTATGTGAAAACATCTGTTTGAGATATTGTGAGTCTTCAAATTGTCTTCTCCCATATAAGTTAAAATAATTTTGCCAAGAAAGGAACATTAGTGCTGATATGTTGTGTAAGTGGTAATTGTTAATAGAAAATAAAAAACATGAATAAATAAGAATGAAAGAACTTTATGTAGCAGAGGTATAATATGGCACTTGTTCTCCCTGCCTTCAAGCTAGCTTTTACAGCGATGCGGTAGAGTGTCTGCTTACGACTCGTGACGTCATGGGTTCGAATCTCAATTCAGACCATGGATTTTCATCGGATTACATTAGGTGCCCAACGTAAATAATCCACTAGAAATTGTGTGATTGCACCCTTAGAAAGTCCCACATACAATCAAGCTCCAAGAATTTGAGGTCGAATTCTGATTAGGAGGGGGTGTACGTGGCAGAGGTATAATACAGCACTTGTACACTTGCCTTTAAGCTAGCTTTTATGGCGACGCGGTAGAGTGTCTGCTTATGGCTTGAGAGGTCATGGGTTTGAATCTCAGTTCGGACCATGGATTTTTATCTGGTTTCATTTATTGCTTGTAAAAGTATATACAATGGTTAAACTCTGATGACTATAGTGATACCAATACTATTTAATACTATCTGTGAGGCTAAGTGACAGCTCATTAACATAAATAGGCATGTCTATCATAAGATTGATAGAACTATACTACAAGTGCTTGGAGCTGCTTAGATTTTATTGCTGACTTAAAGCTGAGGGAACTATTTGGTATTTCTTATTTTACATGATATAAACATCAAGTGGTTGTACTATTATATCAATTACTTGTGGTTTGAACACGTTTTCTGATGACATCATATAACATAACACAAGTTCCCATAAGTGAAAACCTTAAATTTTTATTTCTCATGAACGTTTTTGATCATAATGATGAATTATTGAATTAAGAGGACAGACTTCTAGCTAATTATTGTAACATGTAATTCTACGTCATGAATTTCCAGCTAGTCTTGATTTAGCTACTTGCGCTAATAGTTTCCTTTACCATTTATCATTTCCTGCCAATTTACAATTTTACTAGATTAAGAACCTGTAACTACCGGCAGTTTTTGTTAAATAAAACTTGAGTTAGAATGTATGTAACTTAACGTTAGAAAATTAGAGCTAAAAATATAAAATTTGACATGATAAACATTTGAGATTTTGCGATGAGATTACAATCTAACCTCGCTATTGTTCTACTTGTGGCATTCTCATGTTATATAAAGTGGTTACGATAGATTTTACTGATAAAATGTATTAGTTTTCATCATGATAATATTACATCAGCTTGTGTCTTAAATCAGTGAGAGACATTTTAGTTTACTTGGCATTTAATTAATGTGCTGTGACAGAGTGGCACCATTTTACTCTATATAAACCTGACACGGCAGTGTTGCTCTTAAAACCCTGTGACTTCTTGCTTGCAAGTCGGATGTTTTCCAAGAGAGCTTGTTTTGCTTATGAATATCGCAGACAGATTATTAACTTTTGAATTGTTTAGCTCAAAGCTATTTTAATTACATGTAAATAGAGGTTTGTCGACTAATTTTGTGCTGACCAGCAATTTATTCTATATCCTTGTTATTTCTCTGCATACAATTAGTGGTTAGTACAATTTAAAGAGAAATATGACTGCCTTAATGGGTTTGTCTTAATGAATTGAATTTTACATTCACATGTAATTAGTTCAATTTTTTTATTGCTTCTTTCCAGGTAATAATCATAATAATTGCATGTTCTTAAGATTGTAACGATACCAGTGTAGCTCTTAGATGTTAAAATTACCATTTATTTTGACTTATGCATTTATTGATAGGTCAAATTGTTAAATAATTTTCAATAAACTGGTTTCATTTTACATTTAGCTATGATAATTACTGTCAAATGGTTTAAATTTTAAAAGATATTTTGTTATTTATATATGATTTTTTTTCTAATTTTTTGAACAGTGTTCAATTTATTGTATGTTTAGCATTTCAACCACAAAGCAATACTTATTAAACAATGTACTTTATAACAAAAATCATCAATCAATCAATCAAATCCGGATGGTTTATTTGTCAACTGCTGCCGGTGCCCCAGAGACTGGGGTAGACAGCAGGTGGCTAGATCTTCTTACATCTGACCTCCATGAAACCCTGTCTAGGGGATCACTAAGTTGCACAGTTACATGTCTTCAAATCTGCTTTCACACATTCTAACCAGGACTTTCTTTGCAGTCCACATTTACCAGAGGATGGGATGCTCATGACTGACTATTATGTTACTGTTACTCTATACTGACTGTTATTTTGCTCTGGTATATTTGTATAAGTAGAAATTTACAAGTATTCAAGGTATGTTCTCTGTAACCTAACATTTATTAGATTTGAATAAAGGACATTATAATCATGATGATTACTTCTTTAACATTTTCCTTGTCCTGTCAATCTAATTAAAATCAGAACCAGCAACTTGCTGACAAGTGACCTGTCTAGTTGAGGCCAACCTCATTGACTAGTTTTCCCTAGTTACTTTAAAAATAACAAGGCAGACAAAATATGTAATTACATGAATTCTCCAATCTCAATGTTCAACTTACAGAGGTCAAGTATCTTACGAACTTTATAATGGTCTTGTCTGATGAGACATTTTTTCTGTTATAAGAGGTTAACTGTCCCTTATCTCATTATTGTACTCTCAAAACACTAAGCGATTCCCGGGCGGGACATACTTTCGTGGAGCTTGGTCATGTAATTATTTTTACGGCCATTCTCCCTCCTACCAATGATTTTTAATTATGTAAGGCAGTTGTCAGTCACTGACGAAAGTATGTGCTTAGTAGTTGGTTAACAGCTAGATCCAGAGATTTAGCCTTTCCAGGAGGAGTAAGTAGGTTGAATGACCGCCGTTATATGACCTATACAATGTGTTACTTCAGCGTTAAACCCAACAAAAACAAAAAAACAAAGCTCTTGTCTGTCCACTCTCTGCTCACCTCTACAAGTATCTCATTATCTCTTACTAAATCCTGTCTGTCAGTTCTTTTGTTCTTGCCTTCCCTACTTTGCGCCTACTGTTTGTCTATAATCCTCCTCTATGTTCCAATTGGTATGTTTCTCTCAAAAGAGAGAAAGCACCTAAATTTATACCATGTGATGAGCATTTCAATGTAAAACATGTTCTCCTTGACTGTCAGGATCTTAAATATATTCGTGACAAACAATTTAACTCACTATCAGAACTTTTTCAATCGGGACCATCATATGTGATACTTAACTATCTGTAGGAAATAAATATTTATTACAAAATATAGGACTTAAAACCCTTATAATTCGGTTGTATTAATTGTTATCATCAGTTGCTTTCGGCGCAATATAACCTTTCTGTGTTGATGCGCAGTAAAACCCAAACAAAACTCTCCCCTCCCATGTGTGAGTTTCTTCATTATCTCCACCTCTCTGTCTCTCTGTCTGTTTATCTGTCCGCATGTGTCTCTTCCATCAACTACTATACCATCTATCTCTATATTACCTTCTATAATGAGCATTATGTTTTTTCTGAATATTCTATATTGATTTCTAAGTTGATGTGTCTTTTATTAAAAAGTTCAATAGAACATTTTTGTCTTGAAAATTAGCAGAACCAATGACAATGTAGATTAAGTTATTGAATCTAGCTCTCAGTCCTGTCTATCATAAGATAACAATATCATGAAGATTTTATGAATTGGTTTGTACAGGCAATAACTCCACCACAGACTGATGGAATATGAAATGATGTGGGACAAATTTTTACCTTGTTTAAACAGTGTTTTGCCTGTAACAACAGTGTCAATACTTCAAAGAGCGTGGCCAAATAATTGGGTCAAATGTCCTTCCCCTTGACATTGTGCCAGGTTGGAGGTATTCATCACTTCTGTGATAGCTCTTAAGTTAAGTTATGGAACTGGTTATATATTCACTACTTTTATATATTCACTCTACATGAAAGTATGGAATGCTTGATTCTGAGGAACAACTTAAGTAAAATAGATTTTATGTTACAATAATGCCTGTTTCATATCAATCAAAGATACTTTCATTCAGTTCCTGCACAGGTACGATAGTTGCATATTTGCATCCACAACATTTGTCTAACGGAAAGCCCTTGTAAAAAACTATGAAAGATTGAAGTGAGCTTGCTCATTATACCCCCGCTTCGTAGAAGAGGGGGGTATACTGTTTTACCCTTGTCCGTGCATCCGTCCGTCCTTTACAAAATTTCCGTCGCAGTTTTCTCAGCAGCTATAACATGCAGCAGCCTAATACTTTGCATATTGCTTCATCCCATAGTCCCATGTGGTGTAAAGCGATTTCATGCTCCTTGCTCATCTACTTCCTGTTTGTCGCATATTTTTAGATTTTTGCTGGGGTATCACTAGTGAGCATTAGCTCACAGATTTACTTGTTCTTTCTGCTTTTCTTGGAGTTCATGCAGCAGAGGTACTATGGTCTTAACTGTACTACTGCTTTGATATAATTGTACATTAAACATACAATATAGAATGTCTTCTTGAGACTTAATTTTTAGTTTGTTTTTGCACAGCAGCTGCATGGCTGATGTAAACCACTGGCTTAAGTCTAAAAAATGTGCAAGTAAAAGCAATGGTTGAACTATCAAAAATTAATTGCTTTGTATATATATTTAATTATCTCTTCTTTCAGAACTGAGGAATGGATGAGTTCAACTCAATGTTGTGAGGCCACTATGATTGTTTTAAAATATGGACAGAAAGTTATATATCAGATGAAAATGTGACAGAATATCATCACTAAAGTACTCTAGAACATGATGTTATAGGTAACAGGGGTTATCTTTCGTGATTTACTTGGTTTTTACAATTTTAACTCAACCTTGAACAAAACTTAGATTTTTAATTTAGCAAAATTCTGAAATCAATTTTTGAAAAATTATCTAAGTCCTGAAATCTTTTTTGTCTAATTATTTTATTTACTTCACTCAAGTTGACTTCCAGGTCCTTATAATATGCAACAACATGTATTTCTGTAGGAGCAGTGGTCTAATGGTTGGATGCGCTCTTACGGATCGAGAGGTCCCGGGTTTGATGCCCTCTAGGAGCACTACTAATTTTCTTGAGCAAGAAATTAACCTACAATTGTTCCACTCCACCTGAGGATGATTTCATTGATCAGAAGTTATCGTACAAGATTGTAAAGTTGGCTGAACAAGTACATGTATTTGGAAGCAAACTTTAAACTGCACTTTAACTTTTTAAGGTATAGCCCACCCAGCTAGCTCAGTGGATAGCACACAAGTCTACTGATCGAGGAGTCATAGGTTTGATTACCGGGCGGGGCATACTTTCATGGAGCTTGGTCATGAAATAATTTTCTACAGCCATTTTCACTGATTCTTAATCATGTAGGGCAGTAGTCAGTCACGGGCAGAAGTATGTGTCTAGAAGTTGATTAACAGCTTAATCCAGAGATTTAGCCTTAATACTAGAAACAATGAGTAGGCGGACCAACTGCCTTGATATAACCTATACAATGTGTTGCTTCCACATTAAACCCAACAAAAAAAATCAACTTTAACTTTATCTGTATGATCATGCTGGAGCAGGTAAGAAATAGTGACAAATTCTCATAATCCTACCTGAGCCTGTGTTATGATGATGGAATTTTAATTGTATTTATATGTTTTATCACTGCATAGAGGAACTGAATTATTCTTAGAAGGTTTTCATTGTTTACCTACATACAAAGTGTTATGCTTATATTATAATATTATATTATGTTTTAATTAAGAAACAGATAATATCCTGATCTCATTTTTATGATATATATTTTGAAATGCCAAACTTTTAAATATTTAGAAATATTTTCTGGATCCATATTTCTTAGAACTTTAACAGTGCCAACACAAAGTTTGCTTATGGAGGAGTTAGTACAAAATAGTTTTCATTGTTCTTTATTTTCATGTAGTTATTGTTAAAATTTATTCAACTGTCAAAGGGACATATATAAATCCCCCTGATTTAAATGCTCAATTTTTTTTGGATACATTTGTAATCCCAGTGGATAAATATGGATATTTGTGATTTCATTGTGAGTACAGAAGTATTGTGGTGAGTCTTTAAATCAGTGGGATTTATATATATCCCTTTGACAGTTGAATAAAATTTAACAGTATACTAACTCTGATCTGACCCATCAATATGCTCTTAAGCACTGAGGTAATTATATGTTGTCTGTTGTCCTTTCTCATAATGCATGTGTAGGAACATTCTGTTGGAACATTGTCCATGGATATAATGATAGGTCTGAACCAAAACTGGACATGTAAAATTATCACTGCCTTGAATTTGGTATCACTGCTGTGAAATGAACACTGCCTTGAATTTGGTATCACTGCTGTGAAATGAACACTGCCTTGAATTTGGTATCACTGCTGTGAAATGAACACTGCTTTGAATTAGGTATCACTGCTGTGAAATGAACACTGCCTTGAATTAGGTATCACTGCTGTGAAATAAACACTGCTTTGAATAGTTGGTATCATTGCTGTGAAATGAACACTGTCTTGAATTAGGTATCACTACTGTGAAATGAACACTGTCTTGAATTTGGTATCACTGCTGTGAAATGAACACTGCCTTGAATGTGGTATCACTGCTGTGAAATGAACACTGCCTTGAATTTGACATCATTATAGTTAACTGCCTTTGACTAGGCTCCAGATTGATGTAGTCAATTAGGCTTTTTGAACTATTTCAGTATTGAACTTCTGGTAAATAAATTTTACTGGGCTGCAAATTTCAAATTTCCATGATCATCAGCAAATATGTTAAACCTCTAAAGAGTTTTATTGTCATTTTTCAAAAAATATAAATTACAATTACAATTGTTATTTTATTATACAAAAATTGACCCAAATTGACATGATTGAACTGATTACAAAATTCCATGAAGATGGCTCTTGTAGTACAACATTTTCTAGTCTTCTGTGACCTATCAGGCTATCACTCAGGCTTGGAACTTCATGATTCCAGATGCCACCTTGTAGAGATTAAATGTGTGAACCAATCTTTAACCAAGTTATATGTAACCTTGTTATTTAAGTATTAATTATTCCATGGCCTTTAGAACTGGATGTTGTAACCATATACCATTTACCTAACTTAATTTACTGCTTTCTAATACATTGTCATGTATAAATTATTTTACTTAAAATATAATATTAATATTTTATATATAAAAAATACATTAACAATCAAGCCCTAGTCAGTGGTCTGTATTACTACTTAATATGTATACTGTTTGTTTAACTTCAAAAATACCATTTACAACATTTACATACTAAGTTAAACTACAAACTTGTTAGAATGTATGTGGCTTAGTGGTGTATTAGAGAAGTTAAGCTGAAATTTCTACCATGTGTTATTTTAGAGGCTACCATTGAGTTAGTATTTGTTATACCAAATGTATTGGCAAGTTTTCAGACTGTCGGTAAACCATAGTGTATTGGTGAAAAATTTGTTCATTCTAAATTTTACCATGAAACTGGATGGATTATTTTCTATATACATTTGCAATGCTTGATCGCTGGATTTAATTTATATATTCAATACAAAAATACATACAAATGAATTTGAGTTTTTTTGAAGTCTTACTTTATTATATTCTTTAATTAACTCAGCCAAACTCTCTGTGAAAAAAGTGGATATTTTTTGTATTATAAAATTATATTTCATTCAATGTGATTTTTTGTTTTAAAATATTCACTTTGATGAAGATCAGATTTTGAATCAGTGCATGAATTAAAATATAATAAACTTATTGAAGAAGTTTAGTGAATTGAATATAAAATTTATTGTTAAGGGTTATTTAAGGGGTTTATTAATCAAAGTGTTGGAAAAAAACTTAGTTTCATATAGATTTGGAAATTTAGAAGTTTTGATAAAATTCGGTAAGTTTATTTGACTTATTTTATTTGATTTGAATCATTGTAATTTATTTTGTAGATATTCAAATTTAGATGAAGTTGCTTGAGATTTATAAATTTATGGATGGAAGTTTTCAGGACTTATCGGCTGATATTCAGGGTTTTAAAAATGTTTAACTGTCACCATGTACATTAATTTTTTAATACAGATGATTCTTAGAGTTGAAATGATACTTAAGAGACCTTCATTACCTTTTCGCTGACAACCTTTCCACATCAACAAAAATATTATTATTCAAAACCAGAGAGTTCAATATGTTCAATTCTTTGTCCTTCTAGTTACAAGTTGGACATAATTACACAAAATATTGAATTATAAACGGCAATATATATAGTATCATAATTAACTTTTCAGTTTTTAGATGGTACAAAAATCTTAGTAATGTAATATCCCTAGTCTTCTTCAAATAATTTGTGATATGATTATACTTATTCAGTCATTTGATTTGTTAAGAATAATCTGGCTGTCTCCTAATGTTTCTATGAGTGAGGAACACTTTAAAACTGAGATTTATCTCGACTTAGCTCGACTCAGGTGAGGGTGTTCTAGGGCATGAAGACATTAGTCCTATGATTACTTTAATTCTGCTTTGAACTTATTTCATAATATAACTAAAATAAATTAGTATCACATAAAATGTATTACCATGACGATATTTATAGCAAATCTGTCTACAGCCTTTAACAGTGAACTTGTTTTTTGTTATAATTAATTTTTGTGCTGTGAACAAATTATTGTAAATTACTTTTGATGGTTTGCCAGCAGTGATTTGAATAATGTGTTATGAAATAACGATGACAGTGGTACGTGTATAAGTTTGTACTGCTATGGAAAATGATAAATAATGATAATAATAATAGTAATTGCATTTATAATAAACTATAATAATAATGATAGTGATGATATTTTTTATTGTCAAAGTTTCGTGCTAATGCGCATTCACTTACATAACAGCTATTATTGCTGATCATTGGGCTACTAGTATAAATCTATCAATATCCCAGGAAGTCTTTAACTTTACTTTTTTCAGCCAAGACATTTGTCCACCATTGTAGGTACCCATTTGTAAATAGATGGAGTGATGCAATTGTGGTTTGGTTTCTAGCTCAAGGAAGTTAGTAGTACCCAAGGTGGGATTTGAACCTGTGACCTCTCAAACTGTTAAATGGGCATCCTACTATTGGACTATGCTCCTGTCTGGAAATCCTGTCAGGATCTACAAGTTAGAGTGCTCATACAGTCACTATGTTGTCCTGTCAAAATTTAATGAATACTTTATTATCCTAGATATGACATTGGTGATGATGGAGTTTATAGACTAAAGTCAAGTTTTTTTTAATCACATTTGTTATCAAGTTGGACTGGTAATTATTGGATCATAGCAAGCTTTCTGTTGGTTTAATTCACATCCAAAAACTACCCCGTAGTTTTCTTGAGCACGAAACTATCCTACTAGCTTAGTATTGGGGTACCGGGAAGTAGACTTAAAAGTGATTAATTTAAGTTGTAAGAACTTGTTTCTCAATTGAGTTTAAATAAATTAGTATAAAGTATTTGAATCGCAAAAAAGCAATCTTTGATACAGAGGCCAATGGTAATGATTAGCAAAAATACATGTATTAAGTTACTTCTATAAACTATAGGATCATACTAATGCTAGATTGTTGATTGTTGTTTCAATAAGAAAATTATGTGAGTGAATTTTTAACTCAAAATTTGAAGTTATTCTACATGTACAGTGATTTTAAAAAGAAATCTGCTTGAAGAATCGTGCAACAGTCGACAAAATTAGTGGGTGTCTGGTTGCCTGGGACAACCCTTTTTAGTTTGGCCTACCAAAAATTTCTTTTCGGGTTATATGTACATATCACAGGCTAAGGGCTAAACAGTCATTACTCAATTTAAAAAAAAGTGAGTTATGACTGTTTTGCGCTAAGCCCTCGATATATGTTACTCTGAATCACGACAGTCCCATGATTTTCAATTTTAGCTTTTTAAGTACCTTAGCAGCTGAAAAAAACATACAATTTTTAGGCACACTGTATCCAATTATACCTTATTTTACACATTTGACATTTTTGTTATAGACTTCTAAAGAGGTTATTTTGTAGTCACAAAAACTTAAAAACTGGTTTGTGATTTATGACACAACAAAATGTAGAAATGGGTATTTAAAAAATTGATGCATGAGTAACCTTTAAACTTATAAATATATTTTTTCTTGTGGGTGCAAGGTTGCCATTCATTCATGATACAGTTAAAAGAAATAAGCAGGTAATTGTGTATCAAATGCATTTTAAATGTTGAAAAAAAATCATGACCAATTTTCATGATGATGCAAAATTTCTCCCATCTGCAAAATTTGCATTTTGTCATTTTAATGCATGTTCAGCTATAAAACATGAAGTTATTTTTATAAGTATTTATTATATTTGATGCATTTTGCACACATCATTATGTTTGCAGTTTTATGTTCAATGTGTACAGCTATTATTGACAGTATTCATTTTGAGCTTCAGTAACTGTAAAGAAAATTTCACAGAAAACTTAAACATTGACTGTTAATTTTTTTTGAAAAGGTAGCTTAAACAATGTTTTGAATATGTGAAAAAATGCAGAAATGTTAGTTAAAATGTGCTATCACAGTTACATAGACTATTATCCTGAATTCAAATACATGTATTTGGGTTTTTCATGTAGTACAAACAAACTTTCAATTTTTTAAAGAAAATACATAGTATGCGATTAAAATACATTTATTTTATTTTATTATAGAATTTAATCCAAGTTTAATGCATTTTAGCATTAATGTGTAAAAAACTTTGTTCTATAAATTTGAGTTCTAAATTCAGTCTATTGATGCACTTTTTACCTAGTAGAGCAGTTGTCTTCAAATGGAGAGGGTATAATTATACCCCCGCTTCGAAGAAGAGGGGGGTATACTGTTTTACCCTTGTCCGTCCGTGCGTCCGCCCGTTACAAAATTTCCGTTGCAGTTTTCTCAGCAACTATAACATGCAGCAGCCTAATACTTTGCATATTGCTTCATCCCATAGTCCCATGTGGTGTAAAGCGATTTCATGCTCCTTGCTCATCTACTTCCTGTTTGTCGCATATTTTTTCTTTTTTGCGGGGGTATCACTAGTGAGCATTAGCTCACAGATTTACTTCTTGTGCTTAGTTCTAGATTAATAATTTGGTAGCCATGGCCGTTGCGTTGATTCGTAGATCGTGGGTTCAAGCCTGGTCGCGGTAGGTCATACCCTATACATGAGTTGTCGGCTCTCATGGTAGGGTAAGTTAGTACTGGTGATAGAAAAGTGTCCAGGAAACCTATAGTAGGAAGAGCTAGCCGTCATATATATAACCTAAATATATGTTGAATACATTAAAACCAATTTAAAAAAAATTTGGCTACAGAGTTCTAGCACTGCCCTGGAACTTAAATATAAAAGGAGACTGCTGCAATATAACTAAAAAATGTTTAAATCATGTGGCATAAGGCACCATTTATTACAATATGATATAAATGAGTGAGTAACTTATTCAACGTAATATTTAATTAACAACTGTATGTAATTATTTAACTGTATGTAGGTACATATTTCATTGTATGCATTTGTAAACCCCACCCTACTCATATATAGATTGAATGTATAATTATATCCCCACTATCAGACTGAATAGCTGTTATTTAATATAGGGTTTCAATTTTTATAATTAAAATAATGTTTATCATTGAAAATGTGTTTACTTTTTTGTACTTTTTAATTGGAACTTTAACTATCTTGTGCATTATTTAGCCATTTTAAAGATCAATTTAAAAGTTTGAATATGCAATGCTAAAATATTTCTGGTTTTCCTTCTTTCCTTTAATTCAGCTCTTTATTTTTAACTTTAAATTGGCTAGTCTGCCAGTCTGTTTTATTAGAGTTTATAAGTTTACCCACGCTAGATTGAAAGGGGGCATAATGCACAAATAATTTTCAGGCCTTACCGAATTTGATTTATACAGGTATGTTTGAAGTGCTAAGACTAAGGCCTACTCAAATGTTATTATTAACACCTTGTATTGCTGGTTGCACTTTTAATAAGTACTGTACCTTATACACTATACAGCGCCCTCCAAAAGTTCTTTAACCAATTCTTGGTTTTAGGATAAACCAAAATACATTTATCTATGAAATTATGATTAATAAACCCAGAAAAAAAACATCTGAACAAGTTTCAAAATCAGTTTTATTTAGTTTATCTGAACAAAACAGAACTTTATTAAATTCAGATTGCACATTACAATATATGACCATGATTCAAGCTATGTTACCTGAATAACCTTAAATCAAAGTAAAGTTTACTGGCAGGTATCGGTATGCATGATCATGACTTTCTCAACATTTGATGTGTTCAAGAACTTTGAGAGGGTACAGTATTTGTCATAATGTTTTATGTATATGATTAAGATGTCATTATGTAATATGAAGCTATAATTGGTTAAATACAATACTTGTTTTTATATTACAAGTTGGTTCATAGGATAGGCTTGAGACTACAAAAGTTATGTTTTCTAGGTAAAAAGAAATACAATAATGCACATTTGATACCTTAAGTGTTTCTGTGGCAATAACTAAACCATTATACAAATGATATCAAAGTCTAAAAACAGTCATTTTTATAGCATGGTTAATATAATTTTACTTAAATAAACCACCAAGGAGTGCTATCTACTGGCAAATCACAATTTTTCAATTGTTCCTTCAAAATTGCAGTTTTTGTGGTAAAAATATAGATGTTTGTAATCTGTTCCTAAAAATTGCAGCTTTTGTGGTAAAAATGCTTTAAAGTTGATTATCTATTACCTTTATTTCACAAAAAATGACTTGTGTTTTTATGTAAAATTATAAAAGTGCCTTCTTAGACATTTTTACATTCTCAATAAAATATTTATAGTTTCTTATAATAGATGAAGTTCAAGGTATATTTTTTTATTTGTTTGATGTCTAATGTCAATGTGTGTGGGAGCATTTAAACATTTATTTATGAAATAAAATAAAACTAGTTTTTTATGTATGTATAAATTGTACATGGTTTGTATTATGTGCAATGCATTGTGGACCAGGTGAAGCATATTAAAGTTTTATATGTATTTTAATGTTGAATTATTGCAGTCTGTTTTTTGTTTGTTATAAATTTTTTACACTACGGTAATTTCAAATCTTGTGAAATCTACCTTTTAGCATGCATTAAATGCATTAAACAAATTCTTATGTATTTCGTTCCTGAGGGTTAATAAGGGGAAAGTGAAAATTGTAATCCTAAGTATGTGAAATGTCACAAACCTCTTAGTTTTGACTCGGAACCAAAATTATGTCTTAGTTTAAAATGTTGGCACGAGTTGCAAGATGCATGTCTGTGTTAATTTAGTATATTTTTGAACTGTCTTACATTAAAAGTGTAAATGAATGTTGTATTTGATGATATATAAAGATATATCCTTTCGCTGATAATTGTGACTTTTATGAATGAGATAGTTAAGATAACGAGAGTGCAAGGTATGTAATGCATGAATATGCGCACATAAAAGAGATTTTTGAAATTTTGCTGAGTTGGCAATTTTTACGGGACATAACTTGCAAAAATTTGACGAAAATAAGTTAAGTATATAAGTCATGATAATGTTATAGGGACATTCAATGTAATCCCAAGTTCAACTAGGAGCACTTGAAGTTACACTTGTTTTTTTATAAATTGTATAACTCAATGATTATTTTTTTCTAAAATAAAATGAAATATACCAATTTGGAATTTTGTCTGTTTTTCATCAAACTTCGAAGTATTGGATCTGAAGTTTATTGGCACTAAATTTATAACATGCAGTCAAGTGGAATTGTCTATAAAATGGATGTTTATTTAAAAAGAACAATGTTATTTACTTGTTTTTTGCTTGTTTCTCAGTAAAATTACAACCGTGTGTTTTAGACTAAAATAACTCAGTCAGTATGTCTGCTCCTCTACTGCGATGTTAGAAATTTTAAACTTTTTTTATTCTATGACTTTTATCTGGAATCATTCTTCTGACTTTTGAAGTTAAGTGTGGTGTCTCCGAGGACTAACTTCCTGTTTGTGATATCTCGGCTCCTCTGTGCTGAAGGTCAAAGGTCAAGGTCAAATAGTTACATGATAGGAATCTGACATTGTTTTTATATTAAGAATTTCAATGTGATAGAACTATGTATGATGTATGGATTTTTAAAAAAAAGATTCTAATACCAAGATCATTAATATAAAGAAAGATGTATTTTAAAATTTGCTGCATCAAAGGCAATAACATCATTTATCGAGCTCCTAAACAAACACCAATTGCAAAGCAACATTTCTGTGATATGCTGCGCAGAATAAGGCTCACTTATCTTAATATGATTTAAAATTACTGATACCAAAGTGTTCAAGGAGCAATGACAAATGTCAGACTGGAATGTGTTGTATTTGAAGGTTCACATATATTTATTGTAACTATGTTGTACTATTAAGACTTAAAAAACTAAACATTAGCTGTAAATTATTAATTAATTATTATCAATGCTTAACTTATAATGGACCATTCTTGGTTTAGCTTACTGTATTACTGAGTCATTGATACATTCAGGAAGATGAACATCAGTGTGTCTATTTCTATAACAAGGATGAAATCAATGTCAAATGTGTCTATCTCCGCTACAAGAACCTGAAAGTTGGCACCTTACCTCATCTGGCACTGTTTATGTTATATCATACTTAACAAAAAAGTTATCTCTGTTTGTAAATGGCTGCAAGTAGTTTAGAACATATGTTTTATGATGCATTTTGTTCAGTGTAATTCTGGTTTTCTTTACTGTGGTTGTCTTAAAGGTCCTTTTACACTGTTATATCTTAAAGGCCCTTTTACACTGTATAATCACTTCTATTGGTTTATCTGTTTGGTGAATGAAAATAGTTAGTCTTTCAAGTTTAGGATTTTTTTTAATATAAACTACAAGCACAGTAGTTTTTTTTCCATGTTATATTTCAAGGAGTAGATTTTGATTTTTCCCCGAAGGTATATTTCTGGCTGTCATTCTAGCAGTAGAAATGTGTGGTAGTGTAAGAGGGTCTTTACACTGTTTAGTATGGAACATGTCTTATTTGCTGCCTGTGTTATTTCTTTCATCATATTAATTGGTTAACTGACATTAACTCTAAGAGACATGTAGTCTGCTTCTGTTGTTTTACTATAATAGTTGTGAGCTTAGTTTTTATGTTGTTTCTTGTATATTAATATATATTGTTTTATTCTCAAACATAATTTATAGAAACAATGTTTTTTATTATTCAAAACTTTAATACTTTGCCATTTTGGTTATGAGCATTGGTGGTTGAAGTATTTGAAGTATTTTTATAATTAATCTTTTGAGCAACAAATGAGTGTTAGGGGCAAGCTCTTATGACATTGTTATTGGTGAAAATTTCAGGACTGATTTGTTCAGAATTGAGAAACCGTTCTTTTCCATTGGTAAGGTTGCTGAACTCATGAAGTTCAGGCATTTCAAGACTTAGAAGATTTAGAACTTTAAACCATGTATTATAATGATAAAAACACTTAAATCTGCATTTTTATTCCATCATGTCCCACAATACTTAATTCCAGACCTCTGCATCACTACATTACTAAGAAGTAACATTATTTTGCTGAAGGATGTAATAGTGAACCAACTATGGGATTTAATCAACTATCATCAATAATTTCATATAATATTCTTGCATATAGTTGTGATGTAACCCCATGGCCAAATACACTGAGAATTGGATTGTCAAGTCTATTCCCAATAACTTCAGTTTTGTGATTAAAGTTTCTATGGAAATCTGTCAGTCGGTTTTCAAAATTTTCTTTAGATAGTAAAAAATCTGAAAATATGATCTAAGCAGATTTTATTGATGTCAGCCCCCCTGAAGCAAGTTGTACTAAAATCTTTGAAGATGTTTAATTTGATATGTCAGTGTTTTTGTCCAGTGATATAGAAGTTATAAATAATTTATCTCCATCATCAGAAATCCTATACCTTTTATAATAACTGTCATATTGCACTATAGAAAATGCATTTCAAGTTATTTTAAGTTACAAATACTTGAAAGTCTAGAGCTCTTATCGAGTGTTCAAATGTTTTGTAGTGTAAATATATCAGGTTTCATTTTTAGACTGTTTTTTCTAAACTTTCTCTAGATCTTTAACTGATCTTATCACACTGATGTGATACTTGATGGGTTTTGTCATTTGTTTGTCATTGTGCATTCCATATATATTGTCTTGTTACAGTGCTCTTTGCTATATAGCCACATTACAGTGTTTTAGCCACAGCAACGGCTTGAAGGGTCTTAGTTCTAACAGTCATCACCCTAAGTTTTACAAGCACTGTTTTATAGTAATGAGCAAATTTATATCAAATAGCTTGACTGTAAAATCAGAAATTTTCACTTGACTGAGTCAAATTTCATTAGCCATGAGCTTTAGGCTAGTGGTTGAAGGTAATGACACTCATTTGAAATGAATATTTCTTACAAGTCAAAATCTCACTGGTCTGTGCTTAGGGTATTGGATTAAATTAATGACTTAGTATATATTAGATCTAAACAATGGTCCTATTAGTTGAGATCGAGTGATCAGTTACTGGATTAATGATTTCACAATCTTAGGTTCAAATCCTGGTTGACATGGTGGCTTATACCCTTAGTGAAATTTTGACCAATTTAGCGTTTACCACTGCTGGTGATACCAGCATAGTTTAATACCTTTTCCCTTGAGAATGATAAGTAAATACTGGCTAGAATAAACAGTCCAGGAAAATTGACCAGGTGTGTATTCGACCACCATGGTATAATTGAAAAATTATTGAAATTGGCAGCTTGATATGTAAACAAACAAATAAACAAATATTTAGGTTGATTATTAAACATAAATAAACTCATTCTACAGACACCAGACTTGGTGTAGATGATATCCTATAAACTATGGTATATTATACAGATTTATTTCATGCCTTAATGGATTCTGTCAATATAGTAGGTTATCAAAAACTAATAAATTAACAATGTAACATTGACCAGACTCGGAGGTTTTAACTACAGATTTTTCTTACTTTTACATATTTTACATGATGTTATCTGTTTTTAATGGCCGTAGCATTAGCTGTTGGGTGAATATGATTGGATTTTCGGTGGGAAGATACATGTTGGAGAAATATTGAAAGAAGTTCCATGGCAGTGATTGTTTTTTGCCTACAATACTTGGCAGAAATTAGGCCTTTTCACAATTGAAAAAAAGAGGAGAAAAATTAGACTGAAATTTCACAATTAATGGCAGATTATTTCAAACCAAAAAATGTCTAAATGTAATGGCAACCATTAAATGTTTTCTGTTTGTGGCAGGGGTGCAAGTGTAAATGACTTTCTATAAGTACCTTTAATATGAGAGTAATGTGATTAAATGACATTGATTTAAGAAAATTAGTATACAATTTTGAAACTGTCTCACTTAAATTGTCCAACTTTTTCTTCACAATGTTGGAGAATAAAGCATGAAAGTTCACATATAGAAAGACAGGGGTTGCTGTGGAAAAAATCTATAAAAAATGCTGCACAGTCTATGACTGAAGTCTATTTTGAAGACTGGATATATTAAAATGTGTAATCATTGCTTTACTTTCATTTCTTGGTATAGTACTCCAAATGTGTTTTGACTTTGAAATTTGTTAGAGTAAAAAAATGTTCAAATATTAGAATCTTCTTGCCAAAATGTTTTTATATATTTATTATTCACCCTCAATCTTGGCAAATGTGCATCAATCTGATTATGATTATGTACTTTTGAAATTTTCCCAGATAATTTTTGGTATTAAAAATTTCATTCATTTTTCATTATAAATGTTGCAGATCAAATTTTAACTTGAAATTCACACACTCTGTGGTAACATATACACCCAGTATATGAGTATGTTTCATTAATGATATAAAATCTATGAATGGATGTATGTTTTCAATGAATTCAAATGTCTGGTCTCTGCGTCTATGTTTGAAGTTTTAAAATGTATTGGATATGTTTAAATATGTAAGAGAAATTAGTGACAGGATCATTTAACAAATAAACTAGATTTAAAGTGTTTGATTTACTTGATACCTACTCCATAAGTTGATTTAGTTTAGAGTTTTTAATTTATTTTTTTAAGATTTTAAAGATTTTCATGGCCTATGTTTTGCTTATTGCACTGAGATTTCTTGCATTGCTGTTTTAATTATTATTTAACTAGATCTTATCAGGAAATTTGATAATATGCCTTTAAATTGAGATTTTTAAATTAAATTAAAGCAGTTTTATTACAGTTGTTCAAATGTATTTATATATAGCATGCATTTGTGAACATGTAACACCACCAATGGGCATAGGCTTTACCAAATTGGTTACAAGTATAGAACATAATAAAAGTTAAGCTACTCAATTTATTTTGCCGTTATGCATGTCATTACAATTAAATGCATTCAATAGGGAAGGTTGATAAATTTGATCCCTTACTAAATTTAAGTTATCTGTTAACCCTTATTTGAAGGGTATTAATTTTATGCCTTGGGGAGGGGCTTTCCAAAGAGTATATATTCTGTATGTTTAAGTAGACTTGTGTGCTTCCTTAGCTAAGCTAGCCAGATGGCTTATATTTAAATTCATTGCTATATGGTCTAATTTTTCTGTAGTGCGTTTTGGCAAGAAAGCTGTCTCTTTGCTGGCAATAAATGTTCAGTGCCCAATTTCAGAATAAATGAAGGCTGAAGACTTCTAACAGTGTGAACCAAGATTATCTGATCATTTGATGTAGATCAACTCAAACAAACTGCCTCTATGACTCTTTTATAGTAAAAGACTGCATGTTAAACTACCCCTAATGTCTGGTCAATACGGCACCATGAACAGTGCTCATCAAGAAATCCTACTAAACTTTAATGTAGTGTAAATAAGATGAATGTTATTAACTGAGGAACTGGGAATAAACTTTAAAACAACTAATTTGATAGATTTGTATCTAATCACCTCTATACATTGAAGCCGGAAACCAGGCAAAAAAATGATACTATCGGTTCCCATAATCCAGCAGAGTCACAGGGGGGTCTGATAACAAATCGTTAATCCACTTTGCTATTCCTCAAGGTAAAATATAGTGTATGGATAAGTACATCTATGAAAATACATCAGTAAAAAACAACAACAACAACAGCTGTGTTGAGAAGTGTCTATATATCTGTTTTATAAATGATTATACTGATTTCCACCAGTCTTGTTTATTTTTCATTTGCAAACCTTCAAGATTGAAGATTTCTTGAGCCTATACATGTACTAGAGATTAAAGATTAGCTTATATTATATACATCTAGTATAAACATGAGTTTATTATGATGTAGGATGATTGTTAATACAAAGTTTGTCTTGTGTTTCGTGTTTTTAGCATCTCTATCATAAATATTGTAATGGTTTTAGTGCTTTTTTCCCACATTGGAACATTTTTCCAGACCCAACTGGCTAGCACAGTGCATGGGGTAATGCACACACAAGTCAACTGATAGAGCGGTCATAGATTACATTAGGGGCCATACTTTCAACTTGGTCATGACATAATTTCTATGTCCATTCTTCTTCCTACCACTGATACTTACTAATTCATGTAGGGCTGTTGTCTGTCACTGACTGAAGTAATATTGTACCTAGTAATTAGTCAACAGCTAAATCTAGATACTTAGCATTTCCAGGAACTGTGAGTTGGTTAATTGAACCTTGTTATATAACCTAAAAAGTATGTTGCTTTGGCATTAAACCCGACCAACAAAATCAAAAGTGTCATTTGTTACTCAAATATTGTGATGACTAATGTGGTGCTTTTTTGCCACATTAGCAACTTATTTCCGTTCTTATAGTTTTGAATGTATTTTGATTCCCATCATCCCTCCTCTGTTACAACTGGAAATGCCATTGTAGATGATATGTTTTTATTGTTAATTAGATGTTATAACCAGGTATTACCTGAGAGACTTCTACACTGAACTACATGTATGTTACATGTGTGTGAATGTACCGAGTGCATCACCAGGGTGTGGTATATACATGAAGATAGTGTACAGTCAAACAGTATTGCAGTAAAGCATATATTGAATTGGTTCATCTTAACTTATATACTAACTGTGCTAACTGATCCTTGATGGTCATTCGTGAAGGTAACACATTTTAGCCCAATTAATATGTGTTAAAATCTGAACTTGAATACTTCTACCATGAACTGGAAACATTATTTTAAAAATATTTTGAACTGAAAAAAAACGAAAGAGGCATACTGTAAAGAAATTGGAGAAAGTGGAGCTATCAATTGGACAAAATGTATGCATTAGAAATCAAAATGAGTAAAATACCATTAATTTTAAATTCATTGTAGCTTTTCTTTTTACTTCCTGATCATTGTTGGGCTGATACAATTTTGCTATATTGCTAAAATATACCCTTAATTTCTGAAAATGCTAGAACCATCTTGTCAAAGACATATCTTCAGTATGTTACTGCATGCTTTATTTATTTATTGTTCTTTACCCTTAGATGAGAATATCAAAGCTTGAGAAATCAAGTTTGAATATAACCCACCTAAGTGACTACAGGGGTGTTCCAACTATATCATCCATTTTAAAATACTGTATAGCGGGTATTATCTGCGGAGGTTTTATTTTGGCTTTATTGGCGGAAAATGAAAATGCGCCAAATATAAACACCGCGAATACAAACCGCCGCAGTATTAAGCCGCCATATTGTTTACTAAGGGACATTACTCTTAATGAATATTTTATTCATTAATATGTGCATGTATTAGCTCCCTTAAAATCAAGATTTATGTAGTGAATTTTGTGGAGATTAATTATGTAAATGAACAAAATTTAGTATTTTGAATAACGCAAAGGAATTGATTCAAGTTATGTTTGTAGAAACGAAAATACAGACAGACAACACAGTCATTCTAACAATAAGACGACAGGTTCCATCAAATCTCGGTTACGAAACTCGACGACGGTGCCGCCATTTTGTTTACATTATAAACCCGTATGTCGGTCATTTCCGAATCTTCACGAGTTTAGCTCAAACACTTGTTTGATTGTCGTAAAAAACAAAGTCATCTTTAGTATTGCAATTAATTTCAGTACTTTCTAGCGAACCGAAGACAAACTTCTCATCACATAATTTAACAAGTTGAGTAAAAAGAGCGATGTTAGTGTTTATGTAGCTTTTTTATTTATTGATATTCTAAAGAAAACTATTGTCAAATTTCGTCACGTGACAACGCTTTATAATTGATTTTGTCCGTTTAAAGACTCCACTAGGTGCGTTAATGATACATTGTTTGTGACAAGCTGTTAATTTCAAAATTTGTTTGACTTTGACCAATGGATTCAGGTAAATTGGCGATTTTCAAGGAATGTGTAGCCGCAAACTTCAATACCGGTAATTTTTAACAAAGACAAAGGCGTTTTCCACGACTATTTACAAACATGCGAAAATTTTGATTGTTCATTACAACAAATTGTTATTATTATAAGACTCTCGCGAGTTGGGCTTACTGATGCAATTTGTCGAACGATCAATCAAACTTAGCGGAACCCAGGTAATATTTTTAACAAAAACTTTCACATTTAATGGCGATTCTTATCACATGATTAAACTTGTCCCGTCAATACATCGTCATAGAAATAGATAATCTGCTGTGTAAGCGTTGGTTTTTCACACGTCCGCTCATATTATGCAACTTTGGTGACACTTAGTTAATTCAAAAATTTGAAAAGTCGCGGTCGGTAGTGACTGCTTATACAGGTGAAATGGCAGAGTTATGTACCTTTGACCATCTTTTACCGGGAGGTTTAAAATTGGCGCTCAGGGTAATTTCCGCCAATATTAAGCATCGCCAATACAAAACTCTCTTGTTTACGCGAAATTTTTGCCCCGCAGAAATAACCCGCTATACAGTAGTGTAAACAGAGATTTTGTTCTATTTAATGTCAACCGTTGATAGACATTTCAGCCTTGTTGTTTTTTATGAAACATTATCTCAGGTATTGATGTGCATTCAAGTGCATTTAGTTATGGTATATTATATATCATATAAGAAAACATAAATCATTATTTAATTATAATACAGAACCCATTATATTCTTAGGTTAATGTGAGGAAATTTTAGACATGCACATTTTATAGCTGACATATTCTACAAATGTTTATAACTTTTATCCATGACGATGAGTTTTAATTATGATGTATCGCCAATTTTTCTTGTAAGAATTTATATTACTTACTGACAAATATGAGGTATGGGAATTGTATGCAAAAATGAAAAGAAAACTTTACTTGTACTGATTGTCAACATTTTAAGATGAAAGTAGGGCTCTAAGTACAATTTTGCACATAATTGATTGCGAAATTTAAATTTCCACCAGTATATGTTGTATATGTTATTTTTTGAACTAATAAGTATTGTATTACATTGCATAGTAAAATTTAAATTACTATTTTTCGTTTTTGGTAGTACCAACTTACAAGTAATTGTATTGCTTTGCATAGTGAAATTTAAATTACTGTTTGACGTTTTTTTTTTTGTTATTATGTCACGTTAAGTATTGCATTGCATTGCGCTTGCATTTTATATAATTTTATCCCGCAGTTCATCAAAATTTTGATAGTATGAAATTTCACATGAATGACTCACTTGATGAAAGTGAATACATGTGAATGCATTTTGTTATATATAGCATGATCAGGTGCGAATACATTGTAGCTTTAATTGTATGGTTTAGATTTATAAACACCACTGTGATGGACCTATTCATTCAGCACAGTGGTAATTATTTACTCACTCTATGACTTTCACGTGCCGACTCTTGTCGTATGCATTGAACATAATGAAATAAATTTCATGCTAGGCTAGTTATGACTGCAGATTGAAGCTTTGTGTGATGTATTAAAGCATTTTACCTGCTTACAAATTAATGTGATTATGTTATGTGTATACAGCCTACATTTAGCAGTTTATAAAGAAACTAGACCATTAAAAGCCTGTTTGAATATTAGAGCTAATAATAATGAAAAACCTGGGTTGGTAGCACGTCTGCATTTTCAGTTTAGTGTCCTGAAGGGGGTACAGGTTTGAAACACTACCAGGGAGGTTATAACCTTCCTTGAAAAGTTGACAACAATGTAAATTTTCCTCCATTAATAAGATATATGGAGAGTTACATGTACTCACCTTGTGAAAGGGTAGGTTCAAGGAAAGCTAGATTAGGTGCGCTGGATACTGTAAAATTATATAACCTAAAAAATTGAAATGCTACAGGCTGGCCTTTAACCCAATATAATATAATGACAATTACGCTATTAATTTACCATAGTTGGTGTTTTGTACAATCAAACAAGTTTAACCTTAACCACTGGTCCAATAAAACAGTGTTGTCAAAATGGTTGCACTTTCTGTCTGAAACTAAGCTCATCTGTGATTGAGGAATATAGACCTAATTCAGAACTTCATTATTAATCAGAAATTATTATTATCATTATTATTATTATTATACCCCCGCTTCGAAGAAGAGGGGGGGTATACTGTTTTACCCTTGTCCGTGCGTCCGTCCGTTACAAAATTTCCGTCGCAGTTTTCTCAGCAACTATAACATGCAGCAGCCTAATACTTTGCATATTGCTTCATCCCATAGTCCCATGTGGTGTAAAGCGATTTCATGCTCCTTGCTCATCTACTTCCTGTTTGTCGCATATTTTTAGATTTTTGCGGGGGTATCACTAGTGAGCATTAGCTCACAGATTTACTTGTTATTATTATTATATACTCCAATTTATGGGTTTTTCCACCCTTGCACATGTGGTACAAACAAAGTTTTTACATATTATTGCTGAAAAGCACTTAGTGTGGATTAAGTCTTGTTTTTCTTTGTACACATACTTTCATTGTTGCTGTGATAGCTTGTTTGTACCACAGCAAAAAAAACCTCCAAATATTTAAATTCTGGATATAGTCTTTTGTCATAACACTATAAAATAAGTAAGACAATTTTACTCACTGGTTAAAGTTGCTCTCTGGTATATCTGGTATAGTCAAAATAAGAAACTTATTCTTTGAATTGTAATCTGTTTCTCAGTATTATTTCTTTTCTAATCATGATTCAGACTTTTTTTTGTCTCTCTCATTAGCACAGTCAACAATAGACCGTTAAATGAGCCAGTAAAACAGGAAAACAATAGATAATGTGTAGATTCATTGAACCAAATAAATGTCACAAATAATGAAATGTAAAAAAAACTTTAAAACATACAATTGTTTATGAAACATCAAAGTTAATTGTAAGACATTTTAAGGCTTGTGAAAATACATAATTATAGTTTGTAAAGCACAAACAGTTAGTAAAATAAACAAAGTTAAAAAACATTTAATGTCAAAAGCATATCTGTAAAAAGTTTATTATGCACAAATAAACATACAAGTGGTTGCTGTCTTAATTTTCTTTAGCACTAGCCCAATGGTATAGTAAAAAGCAAACTTATTAACTAGCCTTACTACATGCAATAAAGATTATTTTTTTGGCTCAAATAATTTTTCCCCTAAGTTGCAAACTTTAGGCTATAGTGGTGTCACTAGTTATGGACTTCAAGCTAGTTGTTCCATAAGTCATGGACTTCATTAGTCTCAAACTTTAGGCTAGTGGTCTCACTAGTCATGGACTTCACTAGTCTCAAACTTAAGGCTAGTGGTCTCACTAGTCATGGACTTCACTAGTCTCAATTTTTAGGCTAGTGGTCTCACTAGTCATGGACTTCACTTGTCTCAAACTTAAGGCTAGTGGTCTCACTAGTCATGGACTTCACTAGTCTCAAACTTAAGGCTAGTGGTCTCACTAGTCATGGACTTCACTAGTCTCAATTTTTAGGCTAGTGGTCTCACTAGTCATGGACTTTACTAAGTCTCAAACTTTAGGCTAGTGGTCTCACTAGTCATGGACTTCACTTGTCTCAAACTTAAGGCTAGTGGTCTCACTAGTCATGGACTTCACTAGTCTCAAACTTAAGGCTAGTGGTCTCACTAGTCATGGACTTCACTAGTCTCAATTTTTAGGCTAGTGGTCTCACTAGTCATGGACTTTACTAAGTCTCAAACTTTAGGCTAGTGGTCTCACTAGTCATGGACTTCACTTGTCTCAATCTTTAGGCTAGTGGTCTCACTAGTCATGGACTTCACTTGTCTCAATCTTTAGGCTAGTGGTCTCACTAGTCATGGACTTCACTAAGTCTCAAACTTTAGGCTAGTGGTCTCATAAGTCATGGACTTCACTTGTCTCAATCTTTAGGCTAGTGGTCTCACTAGTCATGGACTTCACTTGTCTCAATCTTTAGGCTAGTGGTCTCACTAGTCATGGACTTCACTTGTCTCAATCTTTAGGCTAGTGGTTTCATAAGTCATGGACTTCACTTGTCTCAATCTTTAGGCTAGTGGTTTCATAAGTCATGGACTTCACTAGTCTCAAACTTTAGGCTAGTGGTGTCACCAGTCATGGAATTCACTAGTCTCAAACTTTAGGCTAGTGGTTTCATCAGTCATGGACTTTACTAGTCTCAAACTTTAGGCTAGTGGTTTCATCAGTCATGGACTTCACTAGTCTCAAACTTTAGGCTAGTGGTTTCATAAGTCATGGACTTCACTAGTCTCAAACTTTAGGCTAGTGGTTTCATAAGTCATGGACTTCACTAGTCTCAAACTTTAGGCTAGTGGTTTCATAAGTCATGGACTTCACTAGTCTCAAACTTTAGGCTAGTGGTTTCATAAGTCATGGACTCAAACTTAAGGCTAGTGGTTTCATAAGCCATGGACTTCACTAGTCTCAAACTTTAGGCTAGTGGTTTCATAAGTCATGGACTTCACTAGTCTCAAACTTTAGGCTAGTGGTTTCATAAGTCATGGACTCAAACTTAAGGCTAGTGGTTTCATAAGTCATGGACTTCACTAGTCTCAAACTTTAGGCTAGTGGTTTCATAAGTCATGGACTTCACTAGTCTCAAACTTTAGGCTAGTGGTTTAGTAGGCTAGTGGTTTCATAAGTCATGGACTTCACTAGTCTCAAACTTTAGGCTAGTGGTTTCATAAGTCATGGACTCAAACTTAAGGCTAGTGGTTTCATAAGCCATGGACTTTACTTGTCTCAAACTTTAGGCTAGTGGTTTCATAAGTCATGGACTTCACTTGTCTCAAACTTAAGGCTAGTGGTTTCATAAGTCATGAACTTCACTAGTCTCAAACTTTAGGCTAGTGGTTTCATAAGTCATGGACTTCACTTGTCTCAAACTTTAGGCTAGTGGTGTCACTACTCATGGACTTCAGGCTAGTGGTTTCTTTATTCATGGACTTCAGGCTGGTGTTTTCACTATTCACAAACTTTAGGCATGTGGGTTAAGGCAATGAATGTACAAGTTGTATAACATACATTTTTGTAAAAAATGAACAACGTTTTCAAAACTTACAATGTTTCATATGGTAACCTTTTGTTCTATTCAAGTGTAAATAGTTATGTCTCAATGATAATCAGCATGTAATCATGACCCAGTAATTAGTAAGACTATCTCATCAATTATGTTTACAAATTGGTTCATTAACATTGTTTTATATTTACAAGACTCAGTGAAATATAACAATGTCTATTATGTCCCGATATCTTACCATCTTGTCAGTTAACATTGTTTTTTCATCTAATTAATGTCTAATTAGTGTGATTTCATTAATATATCATTTATTTATTAAGATCTCTAGGGGCTGGGTGGGGGGAGGGTGGCGGGAGATCAATTGTATTAGTTCAATTGTCCATACTGTATGGTATTGTTATGTACCTTGGACTAAACAGGTATGGACAAGAGAATTTTTTGTGAAATAATTTAATCTTGTAAATCAACAAGTGTCATGAGTCACTCATTAACAGGGTAATTGGGTTTAGTGTTTTATTATGTTAGTCTGACTTTTATATCTTGACAAAAATACATAAGATTTATTTAACAGTTTTGAAATGGTAAAGGCAGACCCACTTGTTCAGTGAGTTATCCTCCTGGAGTTCGCTCATGAAATATTTTCTTCACATTTGAGATTTTTCAGGAGCTGGTGTTGACAGCAAGCACCTGGGCTAATGTGTTTGATTTCTATTATAAAACAATTGGACCAAGCACAGGTCTTATACAATGTGTTGATACGGCATTAAACCCAACCTACATTTTATTGTAATTATATAAAGTATATTTCTATTATTTTCAGATGAGATCATTATATACCACCAGAATGTGACAGTGAAATTAAACATTGATGTCAAATATATACAAGGTAAGGTTTTTTTCATGAACTAATGGAATATTAAGATTCCATCAACTAAGCATAAAAATAATAATGATGATAGTAATAATAATAATTTATCTTGGTAACAAATAACATGACACATGGAATACAAATGATGAATATTGCATATGTTATGTTGTATGCCATATGTCATGCGCATCAGTACCAAGGATGACACAAAAAAGATTGAACTCTTATTTCCATTGCGGTCCTCATTGATGGTTCATAGCAAACTAGTCAACATTTTTCTTTATATACACTTTGTTAGACAAGTTTTGCCATTACCTTTCATCATAAAGTTTGAAGAGCTGATTGGTGTTAAAATTTTTGCATAAGTTCATGAACTGATCTTGAGCAGCTTTAATACATACTCATGAGCAATAGTTTATGAAACATTCCCAGAGACAAGAGTTCATAACTATCCATGAGCACACATGATTCTGAGATATTTGAGGATGGCTTTTCATCAGTAATTTTGAATAATTTTTCAAGAACAACTTTTTCTCATGAAAATAGCTCACAAGTCACATGGAAACAGCTTTAATATATACTCATAAGCAATAGTTTATGAAACATTCCCAGCGACAAGTGACCATAACTATTCATGAGCACACATATATTCTAAAATGTTTGAGCTGACTGTTCATCAGTCAGTCACTGGTAAAATACATTTTGTGTTTTCAAGAACAATTTTTCTCATGAAAATAACTTACATGTCAGTCACATGGAAACAGTTTACCAAGTTACTGTATTGTTGTTAACCACTCATTGTATGGAATGTTTTGAATATTTCAATGACAAGTACCACTGCCCTATGTCTCAAGTTTGAGTTATTAATTCAGAGATAAAATTCTAGTATTTCTATAGTAATATATCATGGTTGTCAGGCACAGAAACAATTGGCTGCACTTATAGTATGGCTGATAAGCCAAGTATAATGTATGTTAGATTATTGTTGAAACAAGGTTATGATGAATGGGTCTGTCTGTCAAACTAGACCATTTGAAGGCTGGTAATAATCATTGCAACAGAAACATAGGGTTAGAATGCATGTAGTTAAACTGTGGTATGGTATGTTACACTGTGAGTCTTGCATTTTGAAAAAAACTGATTGTTGTTTATTGCTATTTTATTTATGAAACATTGGTATTGACATTTGAAAGCATTGCCAAATAAATGTGCTTAGTACTATATTTTATATATAACGCTTTTCTTAGCTGTAACTTTTTCTAATTACTGAAGGTATGGTTTTTGTGAGTTGCTGAAGGTTTGCTTACTATGTAGAAATAATTTGAAAAAATCACTTGCTATGGACATTGGGTAGCAAATAAGACTTAAGTATTGTCAAAATAATGGTGTTTGGCACCATAAACCTAAACTGCAATCTAAAATCTCGGGCTTAGCACAAAACAGTCATAACTCATTATTTTTTAACTTGAGTTACCGATGTTTTGCGCTAAGCCCGCAAATTGTTAAAACTTGTCTCTTACTGTAAGCCATGAAGTTCTGGAATAAGACGTTAGGATTATATAAACAAACACATTTCAAGTTTCAAATTGTATTTCACTTTCAAATTTTGATGAGTAGGTAAATTTTGTGTGAAATTTAGTTTAATGATTTCCAGGATTTCTTGGAATTGTCTGGGAATTCTGAATTTAGAAAGTTAGGAAATTTGGAGGAAATTGTTTTTTCTTAGTGTAATCTACTCTAAGGCCACTACAAGTTGATCATGTGTTCTACGGATTTTTCTGGAAAAAAATGGGGGAAGGGAGTGAAGAAAAAATAAGTAAAATCTTAATTCATTTGCTTTATATAGTGGTTTGACCAAATTTTTATGAGCGAGCGAGGAAATGAAAATATTTTTTTGCAAAAACCGTCAAAATTAAGGTGCGAGCGAATTCATAGAACATATGATCAAATTGTTGAGGCCTAATGTTGCTGTTAAACTGTTTTCTTTGTAAAGTTTGTCATTACTATTTTATGTGAATTGTAAACTTTCATTTTACCAGAATGAATGAAATGTTAATACAGTTCCTTCCAAAAGTCATGGGACACAATCCTGTTTTTAGGATAAACCGGTAAACATTTAAAAAATACAAACAAACTGTCATCTGGTGTAATTCTAAAAAAAAGGCGTTAATGAATTTATCAACATATAATTCTAATTATGCGACATGATTAAGCTTTAATTTATTATAGTAAAATTACTTGGAGTTGCTCTCAAAATTTCAACTTTCCAAGAACTTTTAGAGGGCAAGGTCCAAGCTGCTGGAACATTGCATGTCTAGTGCTACAACATAGGTTTTGAATTCATTATTAGGATGATCTACATGTTTTTTATGTTATGATACAGTTAATGCTATATATGTTTTTTTATTTTTATATGATGATTATTTTTTATTAACATTGTTAATTATATTTTACTATCAATTTTACCAAGGTATTTTTCTTGAACCCATACCAATTGAAGGTGGTCAGTTTATTTTGACTTGACTGTTGCGCAGGACATCATACTTTTTATGTCATTTGATATATCAAAATGTCTTGTTCTATAAAAGGCACAGCCTTGCATTATAATAGTTAAATTGACTTTTTCTCTACTTTCATCTTCTATACATTGCAGTAAGCAAATTAACTAATCTTAAACTTAAAAATTGTATTTTAATTGTTTAAGCACTCTTCCTTTGTGTTGGTTGAGTTTCAAAATTCAACAACTGTCACTGTTTGTACACTTGTACTTGTCAGCTTATGATAGCATTGTTTTACATAATTAGCTGTATATCATAAGTGCAATCAATAATATTCTTCTACATTGTTTTATAAGAAATTTTCAATCAGATCATTCGTACTTAAAATTGTCATAAAGATAATGTGATAATATTGTCTTACATTGATAATAAAAAGTGTATAATCAGTGCACATTACAGTGACAATACGAGATGTATCAATGCTACAAGCTATTATAAACTGGTTTGTTTCAAGTTCACAGATTGTTGTTTGATTGTGTTATGTAATTAAGTAAAGATTGTTGTGCATCTTCAATTTACACTTGTTTTTCATGCCTTGAGGCATATTTTTCTCTCTCATCTTAAAACAAGGCGAGTTAGTTTCTCAATTTCTCAATTAAAGAAGTTCAGTGCACTCATTGTTGTTCCTCAAGCATGTACTTGGTAATTAGAGTACTGACTGCACTTTTTAAAGCGTATATCTAAGTCTTAATCTGATTATTTATATTTGGACTAAATTATAATTATTCTTATATTGATAAAACAAATTTAATATTATGACAAATAGATATTCATATTTGTATTGATAGTCATTTGAAAAAAGGCTCAAATTGAGACAAACGCAATTTAATATTGACCATGTCCTCTGATTTTCCAACACCAATATTTTAAACTTATAGCATATTTTATGCATTTTATGTTGTCCAATACCTAGCTAAATTTCTGTAGTTCCAATGTTTTATTATTTATCCATCATCAACTGTGTCAATTAAATCACAAAGATACAGTACCCACCAAATGTTTGGAGACATTTTCACTGTGTAAGCCTACTACATGGGTTTTATTAAATTTTGATTACCGTTCATTTTGAAGTGCTTTTAAGTTTTTCTTATTTTTTGTGGTTTGGTACTATTTGTAGTTGAGACTACCAAAGTGGCTTAAAATCTGTGTAATAGAAAAGAATTACATTGAATTCAGATTTTGAGGCTTTAGATATTTGAGATGCTGAATTTTATAAATATGATGCATTACAGAAATTTGTTTTCATTTAATCATCAACCATATTAAATATAATAAAAATAATGATTCTACCCTACACAACCAGTGGAATTTATTTTTTTATTGAATTTCCCTTGTTTCTAAACTTAGGTGGATACTGTATACTTATACAAAAAATTCCTTTTGCTATGGTCATTAGAATGTGAGACCAATAAAGAATTATAAATTTTAAAATTTATGTGATATAACTCATCAATTATAGATTTATACCCTTTAAGATCAAGGAAATATTTTAGATAAAATGTTATAAATTTGATGAGCATTATTACAACACTGACCTGTATATCTGTTTTTGGTATGGTTAATACTAAATCTGGTCAGTTCTATTGTTTAATTGTACATTGGCTGTAAAGAGAAAAAATTTGTGAACTTGATCCGTGTGATTTAGTACACACAGTTAATTATGCTATGAAAAAGAAATACTGCTCAACAGACCTCAAATATACTAAGCAAAAGTTATAACGCAAATGGTAATTTTCTTTACAAATTTGTTGTTTTATATCATACATTGGTATAGTTGCCATCATTTAATCTCTTGGTATGGTCAAACATGATAGTGTGTTAAAATTTCTTGTGCTGTCATGCTTGGGTGAACAGGATCGGCAAATCCTGTTCTACTGAGTTTCACGAATCCTGCGCAGCACGTTAGTGTGTACTCAAACAAATAAGCTTGCTGAGAACTCTAGAGACCGCGTGACATTGTAGCACTCGCCATCTTGGAAACAAGTCAGTAAATATGCTAAGTTTGAGCATTGAAAAATGGGGATAAGCCGTTTGACGATTCCCCCATTAACAATCACCATCAGCGTGTTCAGTAACTATTGTTAGCTAACGTTCGGATACGGGGAAATTCAATCCTAAGACAACTCAACCCGCAGATAACTCAACTCAAAGTCGTGACAACTCAGTCCGTTAGTTAGAGGTTCAGTTTTCACGGGATGAGTTGTCTTTGGGTTATGTTGTTCTGACCCTGACGTTATGGAACGTTACGGAACGTTCGGGGTTTTTGAGCAGGCTACGGGTCATTGGATAGAAATTATTCAAGCAGTTAATTGAGTAGAGACATTGACCATTCTGCCAAGCTGGGTTTAGTAATGAATAGGAACCACAACGCCCAATGCTACCAGGGTGAAATTTTTAATAACGTCGCCGTTTAATACGTCATCGGACGTCCAGGTCTTTTTCTCTGAAAAGTTAACAGCAGACAACATTCCACCCGGACAAAAGTTCAATTTCTCAGGGCTAATTACAATAAGATTTTAGACTTGTCGTCATTTTCAGTAGACAAGAATCCAATAGAACGTCTTTGGGACGTGTTTGACAGACGAATTCGTCAACGTCTTGAATAGTATGTGACGATACAGAAACTAAACATTGCTTTACATGAGGATTGGACAAGCAACCCACTACGTTTTTACGACGTCCTTTTGGGTGTTAAAGACTCAGGATTTCAGCAGACGTATTTTCAAATTAGACGCTCGCTCATTATCAAATCTTGTTCACTTTTTTTCTCCCACTGGGCTTTTGGTTCTGTGAATATTTTGTTTCCAAAAAGCGTCACATATTGTTTTGCTATTGAATACTCATGAAAAATGATTGTTTTAAATGCATGTTAAATTTCACATCATTATCTTTACAACTTTTGAAAATATTTACGTTTTTGTACCCATTTGCGTTATAACTTTTGCTTAGTATATGTATAAAGTTAAATAATTATATACAGGGTTCCTACAAACAGGAAAAATCATGGAGTTTTGGTATTCAAAATCTGTACAAACCCTCAATGTACTACATGTTTAAATGTTTAAGTTATTTTGCTGATGTATATGTTTATGAATTAAATTATATTTGTCATGATTGAGATGGTTTAAAATGAATTTTTATTATTATTATATCAGTTGATATGACTCTAAATGTCTATATTTATATTATACATTTTATACCCAATCATTCAATATATTTCAACTAGATCTTCAAATGTCAGGATTTATTAATAGCGAATGAGAAACTGCATATTGTACAATGTAGATGTAATCAAATGTAGAGTCACATTTCTTGAATCATTAACATTAAATTGGTGCCAAAAATATTGAATTATCAAGATAAAAAAATCAGAGTACTAAAGTACAGTCAGAAAAAATGTTCATATAGTTCAAAATTAAATGATAAAACTCAATGAAAATCTACCATTCACGACCCTAAAGTAATTCAAATTGTAGATATTTAGAGAAAATGGCTTAAAATAAAATTTAAAATTTTGATTGCTGATGTACACGCAACACTACATCACTGTCCTCGTGTTATTAATGACTTCCAATATTTTTTGAAATGTGGCAAAAAAAGATTTTTCTTTTGATATATTTTGATAATAGAAAAAAATAGCAAAAAAACTTTTGCCTTTAAAGATATCAGTGTACCGTTCACTGGTAGTTCACTGGTATATCGTTCATGATAAATGTATGTGATGATGTATCCAAAATGTATCCAGCCACCGAAAGTCTGATTGTCTTTGCTTCAGTGATTTCATGAAAAGTGTTCATATTCAATGTGATGTTAATGTAAGTATATGTTTTATATAAATAATTAGGTGTTCTGTTTCAATACAAGAATGAATATAAGTATATTATGTGATCTTCTTACTCTTTCACTTGATACACAATCTTGTGTGTAAGGCTATCCTTAAAAAAATTGTTTATTTATTACGTACATCTTAAGGCAAAACATTTGAAAAAGACTTATCTTTCTATTGTCCGTTTAAATTTGATTACCAGGCTTTAAATGTCCTTTTCTCATCTAGAATTCTTAATACTATTTGACTTGAGGTGATGATTTTACTTTGAGGGAATTCTTTTTGTGATTCTCTTAAATTTTCTCATAGAATTTAGGCACTAAGACAAAATTTGTTTAAGAATTGATTTTTGTGGGGGGGAGGTAGGAATCTGGACGCTGGAAACAAATTTAATGATGAGTAAAAATTTTTTTAAGTTTTTTTAAATTGCAGAAGAAACCTGCTTCCGTCTTCCTCATGCTTGCTGTGCCATTATGATATCATTGAGCGGCCCGGTTAGCTCAGTTGGTAGCACGCAAGTCTACTGATGAAATTATTTCTACAGCCATTCTCCCTCCTACCGATGATTTTTAATTATGTAGGGCAGTTGTCAGTCACTGACGAAAGTATGCGCTTAGTAGTTGGTTAACAGCTAAATTCAGAGATTTAGCCTTTCCAAGATGAGTAGGTTGACTGAATGTCCTTATATGACCTATAAAATGTGTTGCTACAGCGTTAAACCCAACAAACAACCAAACAAATATATCATCAATGCACATTTTCCCTCATCTTCTAACAACTGGTAACAATTGTACCAGTTGCATGTCAACAATGCATTTGGTTAAATTTATTCATTTAGTTTTAAAAGTGCTTCTGCAAAAAAACATCTTAGTTTTTAACTGGAAACGCTGAAATGATATTAAAACTAATTTTTCTTTTTAAATAAAATTCATGAGGGTGTTAAACTGTAAAATAAAAAAAGCAAAAAGAAATTGAAAAAGTGAATAATTCGTTCTTTGAAAAAATTGTCTCGGAAAGTTTCCTACAAAATAGATACAACTGCTTTGTTATTTGGAGAAAGCAAAGCAGGATTTATTACATTGTTTTCACAGAATATAAAATTCTATTTGCTGTACTGTTTTAGCTCCGAGCCTAGAAAACGACAAATAATTAAAACACTTTGTCTTGAACCGGTGTGTTGATTGAAAGACAATCTAGGATTTTAATTAGATCATAAATATTCATTAGACTGTTGTCAACATTGTTGCAGGAGGAATATGAAGAACTATAACTCTCAATCAAGATTTAATACCAGCTAACTTGTCTTTATTTTCTAAGGTGCTGATAATCATACCTTTAGGGGGTAGAATGAAGAAAATACTATAGTAGGTTTTTATACAAATATAAAACTTAATTAACTATGTGTATTTGTTGTTATGTTTGTCCTTTTGGGGTTTTCACTGACTTTGTCTTGCACCAGGGGGTCTCTGTTGCTTCGAAGAGAAGGAACATAAAATACTATTAAAGGTATAAATTTAATTATTGAACATGTTATAGTAACACTTGTCATGTTATTGTGGTTCAGATTCCATGTTTTACCAGGGGCTGTCTGCTCTATATGTATGCACTTCTATAGTTCTATAGTGCATACTTCTGCTAGAAACCTAACCTAAGTAGTTTTGGCGAAACACAGGCGGGCAGGTGGCCAGGCGGTCGGGCGGGCATCCGGTGTCGTTAACAATTGCGTTAATGTTTTCAATATAGCATATATCTCTGCCATCTCATACCATGTGATGAACAGAATTTGAAAGTAACCACAACTCTACCTGGCTTTATTATGGATTATTTCCCTTTATAATTTTTGTGTTAAAGTTTTTAAATCTGGCTTTAATGTGGTTTCCACATTACATTTCTTGTATTTTCCTTCCTACTTTGGTTAATCTGGCATGAGACAGACTACGGCAGTGTTTTACACTTGTCATTTAAAAACTGAACCTTTATTGTCTTATGTGTATTTTGTTACTATGGATGATTTGTTTGAAACAACAACATTTCAGCAAAGTTGACTCTGAGCTTCAGTGCCTCGTAATATCAAGCATCTGGCGAATAATTTTGGTTGTAAATCCTTCTATATTGTATTGCTAAAAAATCATAAGATCTATACTATTAAATTTGCGAGTTTCCTGTTTTGTGGAAGAAACTGCGCAGCTGTGAATAAATCTTTTGTTTGTCGCTGGAGCACCTATATACCGGCATATCAAGTTGACAATTCTTTTTTGACAAAGCCTCTTGATATTTGCAAAAACTGCCAAAAATCAACAAAAATAATGGGTTTTTTTGTGTCTAAAAATAGACCAAACTCCCCGCTGCGGTTATTTCCCTTTATTAAATCAATAAACATGCCTGTTTCGAGGAACAGTTTCGAGAACTGTCATTACCTAAAGCCCGTGCTTGCACGGGCTCCCATCTAGTTTTTTATAATATGCTGCCCAGGTTTGTATTGCCTGTAGTTTTGATAACTGTATAAATACAGCTGTAAGATAGTGCTGCAGAACATAATACATTTATTGTTGATAAATAACTATCAAGTTAAAACAGTAGAATTTTGATCATGGGTTGCTTTTTTATTTTGCTTAATTTTAGCTACTCTTACAACATAAATAGTTATGGTGATCAGGGGACATGCTGCTGATAATCTGTCCTGAGTCTCAGGTCTCTGAACGAAAGCTTTTAACAAGAACTTTGTACATTTATATACAATAAGATGACAACTGCCTTGTAGATACAGTGGTTTGAAGGAGAACGGCCAATAAAAGTGAGGCAACCTTTTATAAGCAATATAAGAAATGGCATATTTTCTTTTCTACTTAAATGCCTTTTCTTCTGAAATTGTGAGTGTCAAGTGCCAATGAAAAATATGATAACCAAATCATAATTATAATGAGTTTCTATATTTGCTTGACTCAGCATTATTTAAGTAGGGGTATAAAATATACTTGCAAAACTGAAGTTGAACAATTTGTGTGGCTCCGTTCAAATTATATATAAAAACAACTGGTATTAAAGTTTAACGATAATATTTCAAAATAGACCTAACAACTCATAATGGTTTCTGTCATTTACAGTATATTGTATAATGAAAGAGAAATGAATGTAAATTTTTATAAATTATTTTCCTATTTGTCCTGGTTATGTTTCATTAAATCTACCATGTTGCTTGTTATAAAACTATTTGGTTAAACTGTCAGATTGTTTCAGCCTGATAACCCTTTGGTATTCTAGGTTTTTGTATAGAAATAATTTATGTAGTAGAATGGACCCTATAATTATAATTATGTTTCATTGTTATGATGTAATGTATTGTATTTTAACTCTAGATGAATCTGGGAGATTTTAAGTAGTTTTTGGTAAGAGCCAGAAGTTTGATGTTGGCTATTTATTGTACATAGTACTGTATTGTTTGCCCTGATGCAGAATGTTTGTTTGTTTTTGTTAGGTTAAAGACCATAGCAACACATTGTATAGGTCATATAATGGCGGTCAGTCCACCTACTTGGTCCTCCTGGAAAGGCTAAATCTCTGAATTTAGCTGTTAACCAACTACTAAGCGCATTCTTTCGTCAGTGACTGACAACTGTCCTACATAATTAAAATCATTGATAGGAGGGAGAATGGCAGCAGAAATAATTTCATGACCACTTTTAGCTCCATGAAAGTATGCCCGCCCGAGAATCGACCCCTCGATCAGTAGACTTGCATGCTACCAGCTGAGCTAGCTGGGTTGCTTCTGATGCAGAATGTTTGCCAGTTAGAATTATATTGGTTTTATGCATATAATATTACGTTCCATGAAAATATTACATTACCATGCTTACTTAGGTATGTTTTTTTCTGTTAATACTGTTTTTAATGCAGATACTACCAATAATAGACAACAAATTAAGATACAGATTTTAAGTCACAAATTGTGTTAAACAATTCAGGGGAACTCAAATTCATGTAATAATTAAAGCATTTTTAGGAATCCAGAAGGAACCCCTACCTAAGCTATACTGGGATTTGTTCCCAAATTTTTTGGGTCATTGGAATTCAAGAACACTGTTAGTGTCGAATCCTGGTTATTTCGTGCAACATCTTAAAGGAAAATGGGAAGTGTCATTATATCCTCTTTACTGACTTTTATGCATGAAGACTGAGGTTTCTGCATGTTATTTGTTATTTAAATGGGGAAAACCAACAAGAGGAAGTGGATAGTTTACGTAATATAATATATTACATAACGTTTACAAGAGACTTGAGAAGTTTGTCTAATACATTGTAAAATGTTTACATGATTATATCCTCTATACAAAACCTTCTAGAAACTATACCTGGTTTATTTTGGAATGGCATCAAGTTCTGAGACTTGTTCCTGATAGTATACTCTGATAGCTGACAGTCTCTACAACTATAATTCACCAAACATTCAACATAACAAAACCAGCTTCAAAATCATTTTTATTGGGTAATAAAGTGGCATGCTTCTTTCGGATTTCCATCAGTCTCTCTCCCTCCCTGTCAGTCTGGCTCTCGGTGTTCTGATGATGTGGTATAGAATGGATGGCTTTGTTAATTGTTAATTCAATGAATAACAGATGAGTATTATTGTTAAAGAGTTATAAAATAAAGGTAGACTTATTATAATTGACTGTTGTAATAGATCTCTCACCTGTCTTGTAATTAAGTCTCCTGGAGGGGAGAGGGGAAAAGGTCATAACGGTTTTGGGTACAGTATATGTGCTTTTCGAGTGAACCCTTTTGGGGCTGGCTGGCTCCAGCTTCTTTACTGAAGTGGAAGAATAGAATATGAAGGTGTGGGGTACAGTATGTCACTGTGTACCTAATATGTCCCCTTAGAGATAATCCTGAGGGGTTGGTTGAATCCCTGATATACTTTTAGAGTGAATCCTGAGAGGTTGCTGCCTCCAGTTGCTTAAAGCCCTTGGGGTTATAAAATTATTTTAAAAAAACATTTGGTGTAGGAAAGTTGGATGCATCCTGGGCTCATACCTAAGATTTGAGAAGATGCAGTTTCCAAAATCACTAAATTTTCTTGTTGTTTTCTTGAAGAAAAAAGTACTTAAATTTTTGCAAGTGTCTTGAAATTTCTACTTCTTACTATGCTTAGGAATTTTGAATCAAATGAATCAATTTATAGAGCTATATCAGTGCATTGTACTTTGACCCTCCTTAGAAATAGTTCTTTAAGTGGTTGAACAGGCTCTCCCTGGAAAATGTTCTCTAGATCCACTCCTTACTTTATCATTACAATGAAGACATTGTGTTTAATCTATATTTAATGTTTCTATGTATCTCTGTGCTATGTTATTAGAATCATTAATTCAAACATGTGTGTTACCCACTTTATATTGTATGATATTGTTTCTTGTTGATATACCTGAATGGTCGTATTGTTTTTTGGGAGATTGAAATCATCGCTTGGTAGATGAAAATAGACTGTTCAGTCAGTGAAATCATTTACTGGTAATAACAGAGGTGTTGCTTCATGTTGTCTGTCACTTTTGGCATGCTTGTTGATTTTGAATGTCAAATTATTAAAAGTTTAGTTGTGAAATTCAATCAATTGGAAATGGCAAAAACAGCAATCATTTATCAAATTTATCAAGATGTATAATTTAAATCCTTCAACAGACCAACAAACATTGAGGTCAATGGGTGCAGGCATTTTAAGTGGCTTGCAATGGTGATAGAAAAGCTGCCGAATTTGCTCTGGAAATCAAAGATAATGCTAGTTTTGATGTTTTTGATTATTCTGTGTTATTTCCTCATGTCCGTTGGGAATAGAAAACGGCTAAATAAATGTAGTATGTTTATTGTTAGTTGAAAGAAGAATGTGTATGGATCTGGAGTAAGTTTCTACTACGTAAGTTGCTACTATTACTTAGCCACGCTCCTTTACTTATAGAACTACAAAGGTGTTTTGTATTCTGTTTGCTTCATCCTATTATTTTGTGTAATGCTACCCTAAACCTAAATCTAACATGAGTTTCTAATAATTATAAACCGAGATGCCATGACTACCTTAAATTAGTTATGAAAATATACAATAGGAGATGCACATTCTAAGAAGTTTTGTCATATCAATGGAATCAGCAAACTGAGATACTTGAAATCCTGGGAAATCATGAATCCTCTAAATTCTGGATGATTTTTTTCTGCCCTACTTTAGATGTATGAAATTTAGGAGAAATAGGGAAACACAGAAATTCTGAGCTTTGAAATTCCAGGCTTTTTGAAGACATCTAAAGGTGTTTGGATTTATGACGTCAAACTGTACTCTAAGACTTGCTTGATGCATTTCCATAAATTAGTATGGTTTTGCTTTTTGCTATAATAACATTCTCACACCATTATTGCTTGCAATCTCACATTGCTTCAGGTGTGTTGTTCATTAGCAAACATTGTTGGTTACCACTTAACAGAATAAATTCTTGTAAGGATTTATATGCAAATAAATAAATCCTGATTCTCATAATGCAAGTCTAATAATTTTAACAAGATGTCTACAGAGAAAGGTTCATGTACTCTGAGTAGACAGTTTAAGGAGGGTCTACTAAAATGTGTTGTCTGAGTGTATGCCAAGAACAACACCTAGAACATGTTAGAAATGTCTATAAATTAACAATGATATCATAAATATAAGATAAACGTCCTTTCTTGTGTAAAATAAAACAATATTGACACTTTGACAGCCTAATAAAGAAATGTCATAAGAATGTGTTATTATTATTATGTTGATTAAGTTAGTTATAAATGCAATGTAATGCAGTACATGTATATTTACATGTATATTGAACTTTGGTTGATATATTTGCTGTATCATAATTACATAGGGGATATTCAGTGTTGTCATTGTCTTATTTGCTGTGTCTTGTTGCAATATTACATACCTCCAAACACTTTCAGTTATAGTGTTTACTATACAAATTTGTATTAGCTTGATTGTTATACAAGTTCTTGCAATCACTCTCAAGCCCTTTTGCAAGCATAAATTTCTTTGCTCATGAAAGCAACAATGTGGGTTTTGGATGTGATATCCAATTATTATCAGTTTAGTTCAATATGGTTAAAGCTCACCCGTACCTGCTCTTTTTTCAGTAGTATGGAGCCCATGACCTTGTTCAGTACTCGATATCCAGTCACAGAGTTAATGCTCCCATGTCACTCAATTGTATGGTTTTCCCCAACAGTAGTGGTGTAACAGGGAATTCCAAGCAATATTACATCCATTCTTCTGTTGGTATATATTCAAATATTTCCTGTTCACTCTAGATGCCAAATGAGGCACGTTTCTTGATGCGGTATTCCCTATTATCATTACTTCAGTTGTGGAAATGGTTTCCATGTATAAAATTGGCAAGTTCAGTTGTAATCCAAGCAACATCTACAGAGGATTTTAGTCTTTAAATATAAGAACTAGAAATAAGAAATTATGTGCTAGAAATATGAATTTCATCACAGTTTGTTATTTGCAGGAACAATTGTAAAGTGATAGCTTGAACATTATCTGGTATAGTTAATTGGTAACATATTAAGTATGGAACAAGATACCTATAAAACTTGACTTGCTTTATTGTCTTTGGTGTAAATGGCTGACACTTCATCTAACTCAATTTCCTGACAATTTTGTTAATATCTGGAAACAATAATACTTATATATAGAAATAATTCTATTTACTTGGAAGAATGACAAACTATTAACTACATTTGTTGCATAATAAGTCAATGTTTAACTTGTTAACTTGATAAGTTCCGTAGAATTTCACTATAGCAATTCGATTAAGCTTCACTAAGATGAGCTGAGGTTAAGGCATGTGATGACATGTGTCATTACAAATACGATGTTGTAAAACTGCAGATTTCAGTTGAGTTTTTAAAAACAACTTGGCATTGCAAACACTGAGTCTTATTTCCAGCTTTGCATGACATTAACGGAATTGTTATATCAAAGTCATAAGTGAAACTCTTGCATTCAGTTTCAATATAAAGATACATTATCTGTAGAATGATAAGTTTGAATATTGGTAAACCTTGCTTATGTTAAGTGTGAAGAAAATAGCATCTACCACTGTGTGTGTTGTAGGTGGCAGGAATCGTGCCAATGTTCCCATCCATTGAGTACTACTTATATAGGTTAATAGTGACTTTACTATGTGACATCCTATGATATAATCATGAATTATTACTTCACTTCTCTATCCTAGCCAATAATCTGTCATTGTGACAATTATTGCTATACCCCCACCTCTCAGCAAAAAATGAGTCCATTCTAATAATCCATTCATAAGGAATACTGAAGATTATTTATATAACAAGGGAATTGGATTAAGCTCAGAAAATCTTATGGATGTATGACAAATAATCTGTTGACATGACATCTGACATTATTATTTCTGTCATAGAAATACTTGCTATTTTGATGGCAGAATTCACAGTGAATTACAAAACCAAAGTTATTTTTCACCATCTTTCATTTTAGAAGTACCGTTATGTAACTTCATGAAATACAAAGTTTCGTACTTAATTTGTTTGAAAAAGATTCTATTAGGTCTTAAGTCCACTATTAAAAAAATATGAGAAGTTTTTTTGCATTTTTATTTCACAAACTCTCAGTTTGGTACATTCTGGCAGTGGCAAGCTTGCTTGATTTTACATACAACAAAAAGGAACAGTTCAAGAAGCTAATCAAGCAATTTGTGATATTATATTTACAATGAATTACCTCCCCTGATTCTCTCCAAACATGATCTATAAACTGAAAAAAATAGTTACCTAAAGATTATAAATGGGGATTTTTGTAGGTAATGCAGCTTTTAATCTGGGACAAACTTGAAATATTATGTAGCATTGCTTTATCTTGATCATCACAATAACAATTCTGTTTTATCTCAGTCACTGCAATCAAAGGATGGTACAAGACACTTCTCACTGTATATTATTTAGCAAACACCTTTCCATATCTCTAAGACAAGTGTAATCCTTAAGTTCTATCTTCTCAGTGTCATTGTATTACAAGGACCTTCTGATAACCTTTGTTCTGGTTTCATTTCATGTAATAGTTTCCAATTATCATTATATTTTAGTCACTTAAATAATGGGTCTGTAATGTTAAATGTCATTGTTCTCATTTTAAATCATTTACGTAGACAAATAATCACATAGTGATGATAAAAAAGTTTATCGGTATCATCAACCCATCAAAATGATTCTCTAAATCATTATTGTGTTGAAAATTTAGTTTTTGTACAGTTTGACCTGAGCAACTTAAACACATTTGAGATCTAACTAAAATTCAGATTTTTACTAGTTTTCACATTTCTTACATTATATTGGAATTTTGTTCTCCAAAATGGAACCATTTCAATTTGTTCAGAATGCAGAAGATTCAAGAATTCTCAGAGTTTGAAATCCTTTGGTTGTTCTGTATTCAGAATTATGGAATTGCAGGATATGAAATTGTTTTCATATCAACATACCAATGTGATGTTATGATATGCTGGTGTTTTTCTATTGGTGTTTTTTTATGTCATATTTTCTAGGTAAATTGTTCCCTACTACTCTACAGACGATGTTTCAAACATTACAATATTGTGATGATAGAGGGATAACATAGATATGTATGCTAGAGCTTGTTTATAAGAACTATTGATGTAATCTTTACAAAATATGTTATATATAACATTATAGATCATCTATGATAACTTATATTAATGTTGTTTGTTGTTAGATTATGGTATTTGATAATGTTTGATGTTTCTCCAGGAGTTTTATGATGTTTGTCTTCATATGATTGTCCTTGGCAAAGATATGTCACTGAACCTTCTAAACACATTCTTTATGTCTCTGGCTCTCATGGAATATTTTTGGCTTTTGGTCATAAATATGTTGCTATGATATATAATTTCTTTTACTTTTAGTTTTAATAAATGCATTATTATTATTAATGGTGTTAATTTCATGCTTTTCAGTTTTTTATGCTTAATAATACTATTGATAATAACAGGCTTAAGACTTTTCCACATTTGCGGCAGATTTCTGATTTTTACAGTCCATATGGTCCTGAGATTACCCTAGAAAATTTGGGGGTCTGTTTGCTGATGAACCAACAAACTCCGTGACCAAATACTGTTGCCCACAGTTTTTAGCTGCATGTATCTTAAAGGCATGCATATTTTTAATTTCTCGAGTTTTGAAAGAAAAAAATCTCATATTTACAACAGTGAAAAGGTAATTATGGATGGCACTGTATATCTGTTTATATTGCCATTATTATTTATATCTACATAAAATATGAAATACATTATAATGACTTGTAAGTTTTTGAGGAATGTTCACACTCCTTGTATTATAAGCTAGCTGGATGTATGTTGTATATTGTATTTAGGCTCTATAAATACTTTACTGTAAATGTCAAACTTAATAGCTAATGTATTCTAGATTACGTTTTTTTCATCTCTCCAAGAACTGTATTATGTACATACATTGTACATGTATTTGTTTTGTTATGTACATTATCTGATGCAATAACTGTAGTAGAAAATATGCTATGATATTGTCACAATATTCTATTGTATATAAGTTAATTTACATTGAAGTCAACCATCTATTTTTTAGCTGCCCAGCTAAGTTTGCTCAGTCGGTTGCACGAAAGTCTACTAAGCGAGAGGTCATAGGTTTAATTTCCTGACAGGGCAGGCATACTTCTTTAGAGCTTGGTCATAAGATAATTACTATGGCCACTGTCCTTCCTACCTCTGATTCTAAATTATATAGGGCAGTACCATTAAACAATTGATACAAAAACTTACATTAGCCTTTTCATTAAGACATAAATTGGGAATATTCTTTAAATGTTACCTAAACATAGCATTCAAATGTAAATATTGAATGAAAACATTTTAAACTCCAGTTAAGCAATGTCAAGTTTGATGGAAACATTTCAAGTTCTTGTAAAGTAAGGTTAAGTTGTATGAAAACATTTTAAACTATAGTTATAAAGCAATGTTATAAATCAGCTGTTTTAATACAACTACAATAAAAGTCATATATTATAATGATATAAGTGGCAATCTGAGACAACATCTGTATTGATTCAAAATTTGGATTACCTTGTTAACACTTCACTTATGAAATATGATTAGCTAACAGATCAAAATGTTAGGTTGAATCTGGTTCATGCAAATTGATGTTTCATGATTAACTAATTTAGTGGGCTTAACTACGGAAATGAATAATGATAATATCATCATTTGCATCAGTGAAAATATGGAAAGTTGCAGTCAATTACTTTTACAAAATGTAACCATTTTGGTATGAAAAATGCTTGTTCATGATTTATTTGAAACTACTCAGCCAATATGCTGTGAATAACCAGCAACATTGTTAGACACAATGTTAAAACCTTTGCATAATCTGTCGCTTGCTTCACCTTAAGTGTGCAGCAAATACGCAATATTTTTGGTGTACCTCCCTCGAATCTTTCTGAGATAATTCTTTTTATGAATGGTTGCGTTGTTCCGAGTGGCGCATGATTCTGTTCCAAATCAACACAGTACTTGCACTCACAGTGCTTTGTGCAACTAAACAATCTTAAGTTTCAATTTCTGGTTCTCAGTAATCAAAATACTGAAGTTCCTTGACTTGAATCTTATTGATTGTGTAAGTAAAAACATTTGTTTGTGTAGAATAATCAGTCAGATACTTCAGGGTACATTTATATATATATATGTGTGTTATGATAAGTGCAAATTACTAAAAATATTGTTATTCTATATGTTATTTATACTGGAGCTTATATGCATTCATATGTACTCAGTACAACCTTTATTGAACAACACCCACTGGGAAAGACTAAAATGTGTTGCTTTTCAGAGGTTGTTGCTCTGCTGAGATTAAATTCATTTAGAATTATGCTTAAGGGAAATGTCAAAAGGTGTTTTTGTGCAGAGGGTTTGTTCTGTAGAGGTGTTCTCTTCAGAGGTTATACCTATACAATTGTCAGCTTGCAAAAAATCTTATAGTACAAAATGTTTAGTAATCATTGAATCATAGAATGTGCAAAACATTGCATTGAATACCTATGTCTGGTAAATAGTTTTAAGTAAGTTTAATTAGTATAACAAACTGTTGACAAGAGTTAATAAATGCATACAATTGCATCATACATATTAGTCATTTTGTAGGCCTACTGTTCAAACTATTGCATATTGAATCAAGTTGCTTTTAGGTGGAAGTAATACTGTTGTATTAAGTTCATCAGGGTTTACATATGTCCTAACATAGGCATGTACATTTTTACTCTTTTCAATGTGATATCATTTATTTTTGGCTGAATCTGTGCAAAAGTGTTCCAATTTAAGAGAAAAATTCAGAAATAAATTCAAGGTGTGTAGACAAAGTTCATATCCCCACAGCAAAGCTCTCATTCAGATGTTTCTATGCAATTTGAAAGACTACTGCATGTTATATTTTAATCCTCATATGCTATCATGAAGATAAATTAAGTTATAAATTAACAATATTGAACTAAATTGTCATTTTATGATGTAAATATAAAATAATTTTAATAACATTAAGTTTAGATGTTTTTATCTTAGATCTAAGTGCAACAATTATTATAGATTGAACCTAAATTTGTTCACTTGGATAACCTTTGCTTTTATGGTTTGATCTACAAGGGTATTATAAAATTGTCAATTACCCTGTAGATCTATACTTAACAAGATTTTACTTATTAGCAAACACCTGTTTAAGTCTTTGACTTCCACTATCAGCTGGCTTTGATTATTAAAGAATATTAAAACTTTTAATGGAAGTATTTTCTTCAGTTAGGTGTCACTTTAACAAAAAACACAGTGACAATATAAACCCTGTCTTTTATTAAGTTCCAAAGATTTCACAGGTTTTTACACTGCCTCATTTTCTATTTATCGTCTTTTTGACACAATTTTGTTGGTACAAAACTAAAAGTAAATTAGTTTTCTTTCACTCAATAATTGTCATTGTAATGTCTTTAGTGGTCCAATCGGTGTGTACAAATTAAGTGCATGTCAATGTTTGAAGTAATTACAGGTTTGAGGCCATTCCATTATAATACTTAGTTAAACATTTTAACTTTGTTGTATAAAATCAAAGCTAAGTGGTTTTTCAATATGACAGACACACTGGTTATATAAAGAAACTTGACTGATTTTCTTGACTTTGATGTAAGACAATTAACTGACTTTCATGTTTTTTAAAATATTTCAGTAACTTTGTATTTCTTTGAAAAATTACCTGGGTTTGAACTTCAAATGATCAAAATTAGAATACTTAGCATGCAACTATCTATTATAATTATATCCTTTTCTGCTTGATTTGTTAAATGTAATGGTAAAAATTTCATGAAAATAGATAAAACAATATTTTTTGTCTCCCCTACTTGGACGAGAGGCGTGCAATTGCTACTGTGGATTGATTATCACATACAGACCATCGGTGTACTTTGAGCTAATGTATCACCCCCAAGATAGCGTGTTCTCATATTTTCTTCTCTGAATATAGTTAGAGGTATGGTGCTATTTTGATTTTATGTCCTCTATCAATCTTTTGTTTTTAGCCAGATTTTTCATAAAAAAATCAGCTAATAATTTGGTGAAACACGGGCGGGTGGTTGGGCGACTGGTTTACCATATATTTCTGCCATTTATTGTCAAATCTTTATGAAACTTCATACTATTATAACATACCATGTGATGAAACAGAATTAGAAAGTAACCACAACTCTACCTGCCTTTATTATGGATTATTTCCCTTTGTAATTTTTGCATTAAAGTTTTTAAATCAGGCTTTAATGTGGTTTTCACATTACATTTCTTGTTATGACTTGAAGCAGTTGGCTTAAATAACCTGATTTCTAGAGTTCTTTCTTAAGTTCTTGCTTTGAAAGTGTAAGTATTATGTTTCCTAAGGCCAATGTTTGAAGTTGTCTATATGATTATGATTATGATTATGGCAGTAAATGGGCTCATATCCGTAGTGCAGTAAGTAGCATTTAATAGGATTTAAAATCTAGTTTTCTTATGGGAGTACTGGTTCGAATTCTACCCAGCACAGTCGTTAAATATCCCACCAATAAAATTTGTAATAATGTCAATTTTCTTCCATAAACAAGGTACAAGTAGATGAAGAAGTTGTCTGCTTTGTGGAGGGTAGATGAGTACTTGTTATGGACAATGGTCCAGGAATCCTAGATAACGGGTAGGTGCAGATGACTTCCGTAAAATGAACTAAATCTATGTTAGCAATGCATTACTTCAAAATTAAAACAAAAAAGAACAAAATGTTACTGAGTAAAACATAATAACAGCTTAACTATAATCTCTATATATTACGCATTATAAGGAAGTGAAAACTGTTATGTTTAGTTTTATGTTGTATGGTGCAATTTGCTAATTTAAGTGTATCATTAATATGTTGTTACATTTTATAGCAATGAACTAGAAATGTCATTGTAAGACATTTTGATGATGCATGCATTTTTGTTGTAATTTTAAAATCGTGAAAGTTATTACTATAGAAACAGATGTTTTGTCACAAATGTAAAACAGTTTATAATTACATGACAATTTACTTGGACAAAGATTTTTAAAGGTGTAATTGGGCTATGCCAAAGCAGGTTCATGTAGATGATTGAGGTAAGTTCATTGATAGCACCTTTAGTCTCTCAAGGAAAGAAGAAGTAACATTCAAGGACCATGATGTCGACCTGTTGTTGCTGTATAACTTTCATGTTTATTGCTTGATGTGTAGTTAATGTGATTGAATCAAGTCTGACAAGAAACTTCCATTAGGTTTTACATCATTCTTCCCTAGCCCTTGTTGTGATCTTGGTAATTTATTAAAAAACAGTTGTTCTGTTGCTATGGACCAACATTGTCATTTATCAGTTTGAATTCTAAGCAAAATATCTTGTGGCTACAATGATAAAAGGAATAAGGTAAAGTCATCTGTTAAAGCAACCACATTTTAAAACCCTAAATTCTCATTCTGAAGAAATACATGTATTATGTGTATTAGTTTTCAAGTCAACAAAGTGAAATATTCCTGGCCTTAATTCTATTGGTTCTTCTGGGATATTATCCAGATTCAGCATTTTTTTCTAGTGTGTGCAATAAAGGACCAATTTTGTCTTTCTCTGTTTAAAAATTGATTATTTTAAAACTACTTTGTTGGTTTTGTTGAGTGTGGGACAAAGTGACTTGTTGAATATTTAATACCAGGTTAGAGACACTGTCAGTAGATTTATATGATCTTGAAAACATTACATCTTGACTTCTCTTATGTAACTTTGAAGTTTTTGCTTTATAAATCATTTAGATTATTTTCTATGTTCACACATTAAGTTAAAATAGATCTAAACAAAATTTTCATTATTTATGTAGGATGTCTCGAGTGTATGCGAAGGTTATGATATTTTATGTGATAATGTGGCAAATTATATTGTGAATGGAAAAACCTTGAAAAGTCATAAAGAAATAATGTTGAAATTATCTATTTATGTGTACCATATATCTGTTTAAGTCTGAAATGTGAAATTAGTCTACAACTAGACTTGCTTAATTAATAAAATTTTATCTAATTTGGTTGACAATAGAACTTAGACATTGATAATTTCAGACCATAGTTTACTGAGTTATGACATTGATGTGTATGTTAATATTAATTCAATTCCATTTTGAAAAAAGAAATTATTAACCTTATTCTTACATTTAATATGATTCTCAGTTTAACCCATTTAGAGAAAAAAGTCCTGAATGATTGCTGTGATCAAGGTAAGCATTAATAGATGTTCTTTGCAGGGCTCAAAATAAAGGTGCCCCTAATGACCTAAATTTGGGCAACTGCTACTGAACATTTGATTGAAGCAAGTAAAATATATAGCTGATAATAATTAACAGAGCAACCTACTTTGAAAATTAATATCAATGCCTGCATTTGATTACTTGAAACCCAAGATTAAAACATTTTTAGTGTTAGTACATTATTTCTTTTAAGTTCATTTTGTCAATAACAAAAAAAAAACCAGAACTATTTTTCTGAAAAAGTAGTCCCAGTTTTACTGTTAGATGGTTAAAAGTATGAATATTTTCCATCTATGAAATCATTAATCATGTGATATTTCTTAGCATTGGATAACATTCATCAAATGTTTTATATCATCAATTATCATTAAGCCTGTTACATAATCATCATGTCAATCAAACAATGAACCGGTTATAAATAAATTGGTAAATGTGTAATTTTGACTAAGCTTTGACTTATTAGTAAAATTAACATAACTCAATTATAAAAATTTGATCCATGAAAAAAGTTTGAGTTCAAAGCCTTTTCCTGTTTTTTTGACCAAAAATCTTAGGGGCATAATCAGTATTATGTTCATATTCAACTGATCTTGCGATAAAATTGTAATTTACTGAGTTTCAACATTTTTTCACTTTTATTTTTGGAAACCAATTTAATGTGAAGTATTCACAAATTTGTTGTATCTACAAATTTTATGTAAATATTAGAAATAGACATTCATTGTGTAAGAAACCTCAAAATAGGTAAAAGATAAAGTAATTGCACTGTATGCCTCAGAATAAATATGGCTTGCGAAGCACAATACTCTGCCAATTATTTCTTTTTACTTATTTCAATCTAATGTTAATAATTCGAAAACAGCTGAAGTTAACAAAATTCAAATAGTATTATGATTAAAACATCTAAGCACACATTGGTAACTGTACTACATTGATTTGTTAGTTTTTTAAATCCAAATAAATCCTCATATCGTTTGACTATATGACCTTAAAGTATTTAATAGTACCAATAGCTTACAATAACCCCTAAGGTTTGAAGTACGTATCCACTACATGTCAAGTACTCCCTATATCATTAATCTCTGGATTTTCTTCTTTACTTCGTCATTTTGTTCTCTGTACTATCACCGGGTCTTTCTCGACATTCCTTTGAGCCGCGTATCAAATTGCGAGGACCATCGACTGAAGTTATAAAAACTTACGCCCATTGAATTTAAGTTGTTAGGAAAAAGATTTATTCGCTCAACCATCAGTGTCTCCTTACTTGAGTTGTAAGAAGATAGCAGTTGAATTGTAACCTGGTAAATTGGCAGGGCTTGTAGCCTAATAGGGACATGAAACTTTATTAGCATAGTATAGAGGTATTGTTACATCTCCGCAGGCTGTAAAGTGGACATTCAGTCAAGGTTCATTGTTGATGCTCTGTTTTATTGTCTGAACGTTTTTTTAAAAACCATTGGTGAATAATTGTCCATTGGTTTGACAGATTGTTAAAAGATTGTTGAGAAAGTTTCAGTTTTTAACTATCATCAAGTTTTAAGATGTGAAAGTCGTGTTAACAGTTTGACATTGTGACCTTTTAATTTTTTGAATGTTTTCGACTTTATTGTTATTCTTTTGTTGGTAACAAGTTCATTACCTTATTATTAAGACAGTGTTAGAAGTTTCTGGTTCAGATATTGTAGTACTCGATAATACTAGACGAGGACCTTTGATTGCATGGTCCCTGTCTGATTTTATGGGGAAAGAAATAACAAAATTATACCATTGACTTACTCACTAAGTTGCTTCACTCACAAGCTTGTCTCGTCACTAGTTTGGCTCAGTCTAACAAAACGAAAGTGATGATCACCCGGGTTCTTATTTATTTGAACATAAATGTGGACAATAACTCTGACAAAAGTTTTATCATGAATATAAACACTTTGTCCTGTCAATTTTTGGATGAAATAATGTTCATCATCCTGGTCATCATCTGATGATTGTGGTGATAACTTCTCATTTTATATATCTGACAGACATTAATAATAATATTTGCGTGAACGTATGAAAAAGCTGGATCTTGCAGAAACAGCTTCATATCAGTGTGGAGGAACAGAGACTATTTCACATCCTGCAGAACTGCCCCAACCTAGAAGAGGCTCTCAATACATATTGGTCAACAGAAATCCAGTCCGACACCAAACTTTGGGGAACTTCTGAGAGACAGGTGCAGTTCATCACTGCATTTGGGACTTCAAGTTTAATGGTCATACAGAAGATGGAATGCAGAAGAAGAATTAGAAGATAGCCCCTTTGTTTGTCTTTTAAAAGACTCTAAGTTTTATTTGTGTGCAAGATTTGGAGTCAACAATTACAATGCACAGGCTAATGTGGGCATTTTAAACAATGGAATGTAACAGTTATTTCATGCACTATTTTAATCTTTAATCTTTTTTGACTACTGCAAAAAATTGACAACTCACTAAGCAAATGTTAACATTCGATAGGGCATGTAACTGCAAACCCACAATAACCTAACCCTGGTCATTTAGTTCAATGATTCTTTCACCATTAAAACCCAGACCAGGTTGATTATGTAATAAACCAAAGGTATGATAGCTAACTTATATAGCAAAATGTTATATTATTTAAACACTAAAACTATTTACTACCTTAGATAGTGTAAATATTTATTATAGTTTGTCTGTATTTTTAAAGTGGTTTGTTTTGGTCTTAGTAGAGAATTAATATTGATAAACTCTATTAGTTTGATTTACTGTCAGTTTAAACACTAACTTTAACCATTTATGTTCCCTATGAGATCAGTGGGTGGTTTACTAGGCTTATATACATACTTAACTGAAGACCTACTAAACTACTTGCTTGCCTAGACACTTAATGTTGGGGGCTGGTAGACTTCATACAGTACCCTCCAAAAGTCATGGGACTTGATTATGTTTTTAGGATAAAACTGTTTTACTCACGAAAAAACAAAGTTGTTTGAGCTAATTCTTATAAAAAAGTTTTAAAAAAAAAACAGAGTCATTGGAGTAAATTTTAATATTGGCATAAATCATCGTAATGATTCAAACAATGCCATAAGTCTGCATGGAAGATTGGATTTATCTAAATTTGTAGCCTCCTTTCATGAAGTCTTAATTATGATAATTATGATGATGATGATGATGATGATGATGATGATGATGATGCCTCATGAATAAACTTGTATTATAGTAAAATTACTTAGATGGTTCTGTGCAAAAATAGTATAAATCCTTCTTTAATTACTTGTAAGTACACTAGTTTTGCAGTGATCCATGGTAATGGTATTCATGATCAGTTTTTCATAAAACTTCATTGGTCCAGGAACTTATGGAAGGTACTGTAAATCATAAAAAGCCCATTCACTGGCATTGTTTTTATTGAGGCAAGTTTTTGTGATCTAACAATAAAAATTTATAAAGATGTGCTATATATTTGATAGACATTGTTGAAATGATGACAATTATTGTATGGTCTGCATCTTGTTTAAACGTTTTATTATTGTTTGGTTGACTTTATTTGAAGTCTAGTGCATCTTTATTTCTTTTATGGTTGGTTGAAGAATGTGGTATCTGAACTAAAGATAAATAGAGGAATAGGTCATATACCATAAAAATATTGATGCAAGTTGTTTCATGTAAATCTTGATCTAGATCTACTATATCTATTTCTATTTATTTGATCTACAATATTTAAGACCATGTGTTACCACAAATCACAAATTTTACAGTCATTTTGTCTGGAAATGGTATGTTGATCATGGAGTGCATTAAAGACTTTGTGCATGATATGCATACTTATTATATCAGATATGGTATATACACTGGGGTCCATAAGTTTCTTTACACTTGTTAAAATTTTAATTTTTGGAATATACTTAGTTGTACTTTACATGTCGTTTATATTGAACTGTCAATTAAGTTCTTTCATATAATGTATATAATGTAAGTAAAATGTAAAACAAATATGTCTGCAACAATTTTTTGCGATAAAAATTAAATAAGATATGATAAAATGCATGACATTTTGGACCCCAGTGTAGTAGTAAACAGTTTAAATACCTTCTTATGAAGGTATATTTTATTGAATAATGAAGAAGTTTCACTTTCATTGAACATAAAGATACTGCACTTATAAAACCTTGGAGTAAAGTATTTTAAATACATTTTATTATGTTTATTATTACACAAAATGCAATGAAAATATGTTTTGTTGAAAAGAAAGGCAGTTAAAATTCAAAGTTTTGAGTAAAAAAATAATACACTTTTAGGTGTAAACTCATTAAACACAGGCTCCTCCCTTTCATCAAAGTATCTTATATTAATGCATTTACAAAATAAACCCAATTTGCTAAAAAATAATGTGGTAAAGGAATTATTTCAAAATTTTCATTTTTCTGCTGATGCAGTTTTATCAGGTATATTTTCCTTACTCACGCTTTTAGAAAACTCATTTTTTTTCCTTTCATATATTTCGAGATTTCACTTTCAAGTTTTCTGGAAGTATTTAACATGTTGAATGTTTGCCAATGTTGTTGTATGTAATATAAATGCTGTATCATCAATGTGGGTATGAAAACATGTTGGAATCATGTTGCTCCTTAGTTAACAACATGTTTAATACATGTTCTATCAATACAGGCACCTTGTTGTACAGGAATTTTGTTAGGTGGCGGATTAAGTGTTATTAATTCTTTAATATCTGAGCATGCTAATAAGTGAAATTACATTGGCTCAGTTCCACTCAATGTCAGTTTCCAAGCATTTTGATTGACAGTAGTTAATCTAAATTTTGTTATAAATAGATAAAAATATTAAAAGAAAAATAATACTCAGCAGACTTCATTTTGAGCGATCACTACGAAACTTCCCAGCATGCAAAGATGTAGCTTGAAGCACTAGCATAACTCCTCTTAGCATGGTGTGCCGTATGGTGCAGCATTAGGGGACTCTGATTCTGCAATTTTATGTCAGTTCTAGAAATTTATGCTTATTCCAGTTAACATTCTGAATTCATAGTTTTAATGCACAGTCATCTAATATAACCTTGTTTTCCACTCTATCTCATTAGGAGAATTTACCTTTGGTTTAAAGCAAATCATTGATTTGAAGACTATGGCCAAGTTAGTACAAAACATCTTCAGCCCTCTTTATTATATGTAGTATACTAGTTCTGTGTTGTCACCCATCAAAGTGTCATTGCAAATTTTTTATAGCACCTAATAAAGAAATGGTTAAGATGCATCTAGGCCATGAAAGTTATTGTCATAACTGAACTTGTTTAGACTTCTCATTGAGTTGGTTGTTAAACTGAGTTGTTGGGTTGGTTTAATGCACATAGAAATACTGTCAGAACATAGTGTTGTATAAATGAGGAAGATACTGTTATAAGTTATTTATGGCTATGTTATCTACTAAAAGCCTGTCAACTGTAGATTTGAACTCTGTCTTGTCATACTTGCCACTATCATAAAACATAATATAAGGTTACCAAAAACTGAGTTACTATGTATATCACGGGTTTAGAGCATAACGGTCCTAACTCATTCTTTTCTTATATTGAGTTACGACTGTTTTCCACAAAATCCCCTATATATTACATTGTATAGTAACTCTTAAAACTGGGAGTTCAGACCCTCCCACCATGATAGTCACTATAATATATGATATAATTTAAATTCTCCATCAAGATAGTAACTATAAAATATGCTACAAATCTTATTTGTCTGTACTTACTTAATGTTTATTTTATATTTAATGATCACATTGTGTTTATCATTTGTTGTGGTTGGTTATAAACAACAAACATGACAACAAATTAACTTTGGCCAAGTTTGTTTTATTTAGGTTGACCATCTTGACTTTGACTGTGTGGCTCATTTGGACTAACTTAACTAAAATTGTTCTCCTGATGTAATTTGTAGGTTTAGTGCAAAACATTGTAACTCAATAACAAAAAAGAGTGAGTTATGTCCATTTTGCAGTAAACCTGTGAATTATTACTTAAAAAACTGTTTTAAAGTACTATGTATATTCTTCATGCTGCAGAGTTCATACCCTTCTACCAAGGTAGTTGATATACATCATTATATGATACCATTAAATTCCTGGGTGAACTCATCCGCTGAACTTACTTTAAGTTTGAGTAATAGTTAAACTGATATCTTTTTTTGTTGACAGTAATAAACAAAGTGACTACAAAATTAACTTTTGGCCAAGTTTATTTTATTATGATTGTCCATCATAACTTCCTGTGCGGCCAAAACATTGCATACACAATATCACAGAGCTTAGATTATGGTCAATCTTGTTGAAACAGTACAAGGTGAGAACTTGTTTACTTGTTTCACAATTCATTATTATAAACTAAAGTAATGTCAATTATTTATAAGTTTAACCCGGGTCCATAGCTCAGTTGGTAGTGCGCCGGGATTTGGAATCTTGTGTCCCGTAGGGGGTACGGTTCAGATCCCATCCGAGGAGGTTATACCCTTCCATGAAAATTCGACAATAATGTCAATTTTTCTCCATTGATTAGATAAAATGGCAAAGTTTCCGGCATTGTGGAAGGGTAGGTGAGTACTGGTAATAGACAAGGGTCCAGAAAATCTAGGTTAGGTGGACGCCGTGAAATGAACTTAGTTGTGTTGACGCGCTGTTAATTCCAGTAAAAAAAAATATTTATAAGTTGTAAATCCTATTCTTCATGAATCTGCATTTAAACGGCCTGTTAAGGAGAGTAGTTCTTTTTCATGTTCAATTCTGATGGACTAGCTTTGTTTTCAGATTGTGTCAATGCCCGGCTATATCTTAATGCTACATGGTGGTAGCATATTAGTTATATTGTTGTATGCTGTTATATAAACACCAATGTTTCTATCCAATCTGTGTATGTACGTATGTACTCATTAATTGCTAATTGTTGTTGTAGTAAGTCTATCATATACTAATACCAAATTCATTATCCAATCAGTTAAGTTAATATCCATGAAATAATCCTAGGGTATATGTGTCACTTGGCCGAGTAATCACCTGTGATAACTAGCTATGATAGAACATAGGTGGAGCCAGAGGTGATCTGAGGAGAATGAACCTCAAAATGTCGAAATAGACCTAATTTCTAACTCATCAGTTCATAGGAGGCACAAACAAGGTTTGCTACATATTATTGCTGAAAAGCACAAATCCTGGATAAAATTCTATTGTTTATGTGTACACATTATAGTTTCATTGCGACAACAATAGTTAGTTTGTACGCAGAGAAAAACCCAAGTATTTCAATTCTGGATTTAAAACAACAACTTAAAAATGCAAATAAATTGAACCAAACATCTACCAGTTCCTTTCTCCCTCTTGATAAAAATTTGGCATAGTCTGACCCCTTTTCCCCTGAGAAGTTGATTCGTCCACCCCTTATAATAATTTGATAATTCTCCATCTAAATTATAGGTTTTGAGCTTGTAATAATGGTTTTGATATCTAGTCATCCTTCACCCAATGAAACAATCACTAAGCTCAATGTATCCCTTATATAATGAAAACATGCCTAAACCCTGCCCATGATACTGAGAAGATGATGAATATAATCACATGTCTATCAAACACCAATGTAGCATGCAGGTTCTGACTGACAGCAAACTGTTGACATGTTTCACCATGTACAACTGGGTGTCTCCATTTTACTACAGGGTGTCTGTATTGTAGATTGAGACAGGTACACAATGTTAGCCCTTTATTAACCATGTCCCATTAAAACCCATTAAAATCCTATTAGTCTTGACCCCAGAGGTTTCATTACTAGGTAAATGAATGTAATGATGTAGTTTTGGTTATAGTTAACAATAGGTAACCTAGCGTCTAGATAAATAGATTCATTTCTACAACCTGTGGAGAGATATTATCATAAACCAACCTGCCTGTCTATCTCCTCTGTTATTATTTCATTTATATTTTAAATAGTATTCTTGTGGTCCTCTTAGCGTGTGACATTGGGTACTTGACATCATGGTAGAATGGTTCAGATATAATATATTTGAAATTTAGCAATTTATAGTAAAACAAAATGCAAATGTACTGTTATATTTCATTTAAAAGATGTTATAACTGTTGGTTATATTTTGTTGTAAAATAAAATGTCACAGTACTTATCTGTTCACATTGTGAGGAGAAGGATAATATTATGTAAGTGGCCAGATAGCTCGATATGAAGAGCACTGACCTTGTAAGCCAGGGGTTCTGGATATGTGTCCTAGTTAAACTGCATATTTTTCTCATCCTAAGATAAAACATTGGTACAAGCTTTGATGTGCCCAAATAAATAACTAGTGCTTTAGCATGATTTAGTAAGTGCACCAGTAAAACCTGGTAGTAGTCCAAAGGTTAGATGTTGGTAACAAGACAGAATGTTGTCATGTTCCTTCAACTACAAGCATTTAAGTCTTATTGTCCTTGGTCAATGATGTTGCACCTGCATTAAATGGCAAGTATTAGATTTTAAGGTACACTACATACAGTACAGGTGACAGGTCATCATTGTTGCTGTAAACAAGCTAATTAAGTCTATGATCACAGACAAATGTATTCTCCTACTGACAGCTAACAAATGTAATGTCTGACAGAATCTCAACCTGTCTTGATGTGCTTGTACAAACTAGATGTTTGAACGGTCATATTGGCATGTACTACAAATGGCAAGCAAAACTTGTCAGGCAACACTATGGGAATTAAATATCTGCCCAGTGAGTTCTCTCAAAAACAGCCTGAATACTAACTTCATGCCCAAATGTTTGAACTTCTTTGTATTTAAAAGACTACCTTTTTTTTTTTACAAAACTTAGCTTTGAGTATGGAGTTGCTTCTTAATTCTTGTAACTTCAGACCTTAGGGCCTATAAGGTCCTATGGTCTTATGGCCAGTTTTTGGAAGTGATATTTGTAGAGAGGTGACCAAGGGGACTGTTGTTGAAAGGACTTGTTCCTGTTAAATGAGATTTCACTTTGTAAAATAATACCAATTCATTTTAGCTCTATTGTGAATTTTTACAACTTGGGTTAGTACTGAGCTAGTAGGATATTATACTTGCTCTAGGAAACATTGTGAATGAGATTTGAACCAACATGGAATCCAACATCGTAACCTCTTAGCCATGCCCACTACTTAGATTTCACTTTGTACTTGTACAACTTAACAATATAACGACATTCAATGTTTAACAAGCACTTTGATAATGTTAATAATTATAATGTTGTAGTACATGATAGATATATCAGGTCTCTAACAATGTAACTTGTCATCTTGTTAGTGTTTTATGTTAACTGTATTGACATGTTAATTATATATCTTAATTATTTATACTTGTCTCTTTAATGTATGTATATGTAACTATGGTCCGTATAGCGGTGATGAATGGGGGATAGGGTTGAATAGCTTGTTTTACACAATTTGAATCTTGAATTTTAATGTTGGTGTTCAGATGGTGAGGTTATTGTTGAACTGGCACTCAAATCATTACAATTTCATTTATATTCAATGTTTATATATTTTCAAATTTTATTCTACACTTTGTGGTGCATACATTAACTTCCCCTACATTTATGTGTATTTTTATGGATTGTGAGTACAAAAGTACTGTAGTGAGTATTTAAGTCAGCAGGCTTAATTTATGTGCCACTAACAGTTGAATAAATGTTATATGGCTAAGAAACTGGGTTTTTTTTTTTACACAATTAACAAAATGAGTGTTGTTTTATTTCTCAATTTAGAATTGAAACTTCCAAATTTGCTTAGAGTGCCTGAGTTTAACTCTTACAGTCTTTAGCGTTTTGAGCTTAGCCAAGTTTTGTTGGACATTAGAAAACCATTGTTAATGCTATTTGTTTATATCACATACCATCGTAAAATAGAAGTTTGTATCTTGTAAGCCACTGTTATAAAATTGTAATAAAAATGTTTATGAATATTGCATAATCCAAATAATAACTGTGTGGCCCTATCCTTGAGAAGAATCTTGAATTTTTTTATTCCATTGAATATCAAGAAAAAAATGCAAGAGCTTATATATACTTCTTTCTCAGACAAATTGTTCACCTAGAACTAAGTTGTAAAACATCTTTTATACAGTTCAAACACTTAAAAGTCTTGCCAAAAGTTTGATTTACACATTTCTAAACATTAGCATGCAAAAGTATACAGAAATATTCTCAAAGCAATTATGTCAGGAACATCACCAGTCAAAAATCAGTCAAATTTTGAAAAAACTGCTTTCCATACTTTTTTCCACATTAACAGCTTTTACTGTTTTAGTAGTTTATTATATCGTTAATGGCCCTTAATTTGAATGTTTTGTACATGTACCTGTGATGGCACTCGGATCTACTGACCTGAACCCTCTTATACTGGCATATACAAAACTACTCCATCCAAAAACAATATTTGTAAATCTGGACTGCTGTTGGTAAATTGTTTACTGTTATAAAAACAATTGTTATTACCCTGGAAAATCTCCCAAAATCCACTATTATCTCAATACTTTCACTAAATGCATCTCTAAGTAGATTTCTACCTTCTTTATAGATCCCAGGAGAGTTCTTTTACCTATAGTTCTATTATAAACATTATCTTTACTCTTCTACCAGTTTTGCTTTTAAAACTGCATTAGTAATTTGCTGAACAGGTAATATTCTGCTATGTAAATATAAGTGCTTATAAATTATTTTGTTCAAGTTCAAAACATAGTCAGTCTGATTACTTTTCCAAACTTTTTCTCCAAGAATGTCAGTAAATGGTACCTAGAGAAATGCTTCCATCCCACTTTAACCTAACATTCATTAGATTTGATCTGTACTGCATTAAACTGACATCATTGTGGATTGATTTCACAGTGGAATATATAACATAGACGATAGAATATCTCCAACCGAATTTTTCTTGTTATATACATGTAGTTCACTTCATGTAGAAAAGTATTTTAGTACAATAAGGGATCTTTGTTTGCGATTGTAATAAAAGTTATCTGGAACTCATAATATTTGGTTTTCCAGCCTCACTGACAACTTTTTGTTCACATTATTGCTGAAAAATCAGTTATTAACCTTATTGGTCTCTGTACATATAATTTTTATTGTAACATTACACATTTGTACTGCAGGTAAAAACCTGTAAGTTTGAACTTAAGTTGAAGTCTGTTTAGAGAGTCCTTGTGCAATTTACATCAAATCATTGTCTAGTATATACAACTCCATCAAATTTGTGATTCAACTCACAAAACCCTGGCACGCTAGCTATTGCTGCCTTGACAAGTATGACAAAACTATATATCATGACAATCAAATCTTAAATGGCAGAACTATTTATAACCTTTATCAGGAATCTAAGAGTATGGCATTTTCGCCATTCATTTTTTGGCAATTTTTGGACAGGGGGATTTGGGTTTGGACTTCCCTTTGGTCCTAAGATGTTAGTTGTTCAGATGTGTCTATCAATTCAGCTGGGTGCTTATGTCAAACATTTTTTTTATTTCTTAGGTTTTCATAGCTGTCCCAATATTTTTTAAATGCAGAAATAAATTCATTCAATGATTTACTTTTTTCTTATTCTAAAATAAATCATTTTTGTCTGGTTATCAGATTTTTTCAGGTTGGAATTGTTAGACAGGTTTAATGATTTTATTATCAAGATGATGTGAAGTCTACCTAATCTGATAAAATATACAGTCTAGATAAATTATGCAACTATCACCTGGCTAACAACTTGTTTTATATAAAAAAGATTACTATTTTTTGTTGTTGTTTTATCCAGGTAAATTTGAGATGTTCCTAGTTTTTACGTATTTCTCCAAAAATGTTCAATTTTTTTTTATCTGTACAGTAAGCTCATTTCGTTATACAGTAAATTTTTACTATTAGAACAATCAAAATTGATGGTCTTAATAGCAAGCAGATCAGTCTCACTATAGGCGACCTTTTTCTTCTCAAATTAAACATTTTGGGATTTTAAAATTGTTAAAAATTGCATGATTTTGTAATAACTAGAGAGATCCTTATAGTGATACATTTTTAATTGATTTAATTTTTGTTCTTTTGGATTGTACAGCAATACATTAGTAGGTTTGTGTGGCACTCAAAGGAATATTGGCAAACTCCTTAAACTGTGTTGCCGGAATGAATAAAGTTTTTATCATTTAGTTCGAACAAAAAAGCAAAACACTGTTTATAATATAGTAAAATTTCTTTCACCTTACGAAGGTCAAAGTGCATTGAATATTCATGAAGAAGATCCGAATGCGGTGAACAGGTGTGCAATTAAAGCATTAATTACAATTACTTATAATATGGTGTCAGTATTATATAAATTATCCAAGTTTTTCTCCCTCGTTAATCTCGTGCACACAAAGAGTGTATATAACGACCCAAATGATTTTAAAGTGTTAGTTAGGTCATCATGTCTGAAACGTGTAAGCACGCGAAAAATTGTCAAAAATGTAATATATTTACTTATATTATATAACCACCGACCACTGTGTCAAAAACGTTATTTTAGACGCAGCTGTATCCACCGTGCTAAGCCGTCTTTCGATAATTGAAGTTATAAATATGATTACAATTTAACATTGACCTAGGGGAATAAATCCTCGGAGAATAAACCTTCCAAACAACCTCTTTTATAATGGTTTAGCCCATATTTACAAAGGTAACCGCCGTGACCTTCGTAAGGTGAAAGAAATCTTACTATAACAATAGAATAAACTAATCCACAATGAGGGACGCTCAGGATGACAATAACATAAACATGTGCTATGTTTTACGAGTGTCTTAGTTGTTGCAGGTTTAATGGAAAAAAATACGATTACAAGCATGACTTACCAAGAAATGGTGGTCAATACTGCCCACCCCAGAAATGGATTGTCTCACGTTTTATGTTTACCCAAACATGTTTTGTTTTTTTGTACACACTATAATTGTTGTTATTGTTGTTGTGAATGAATTTGTCATCATCATTTGTTTTAGATAAGTGCAGTACAAATACTACTAATTCAATGCCATTAAATTCTTCTATTCTGTAAACTAGTGAGTTTTGGTCTTATAGGAAACTTTGTTGAACTATTATCTTGTTTTTGCTCACCAGAGCACATTATGAAATGTACTTGTCTTGATCCTAGATTTTATATTATCCTGTTATTGCCGTGGACAGTGTGATGTTTAAATACACAATTTGTAATGGTTGTTTTCATAATTTTGATAAGAACCAAATTGGCATATTGAACTTTTTGACTGTTTAGATTACTCTGTGATTGTAATTAGTTTAACGATCAGTGAATTTAGGACTTAGCTATTTGACATTTAAACTTTAATTAGTCTGATAATCATTCTAAGCTAATCTTAAACATAAAACAATCTTTATAATCACATTAAGGGGTCAGGTCACTTCAGGTTATCTATGTACATATTTTTATTGTGGTCAGACTGATTGACCTCTGATATTATTTTCATTGACCAGGTAATTACAGTGGTCAATTGTGGTTTGATTGACCATAGTATAATTTGATCTTAAAATAATGTTCAAAATAAAACAATCAAATTAGATTACTTGATATGATAGTACATGTGTTGGTATGCACTGATATACCAGACTTTAATAGAATAACTTTGGATCAAAGTTTATTTAAAGTTTAATCCATTATAATGCCGTGGTTAAACTGAGCAGGGAATAGACCTAATTTGGAACTCAAATTTGCAAGTTTTTCCTTCGGTGCACAGGCAGTACAAAGTTTTTTACACATTATTGCTGAAAAGCATGAAATAAATAATAAATCCTATTGTTCTTTGTACATATATTTTCATTTTGTTGGTGAAAGTTTGTTTGTACCACAAGGGGGGAAACCCAAATATTTTAATTCCGGATATACAAATGTAGTCGATTGCAAGGGTAGGGCATTAGAAATACTATTTATATACTGGGTTACAATTTAAACAATCAGTGATTAAACTTGCTTGATCATGAATAGTAGTATCTTTTTCATTCAATTTCTCCTTAAATATGCAAAAGAAAAACTCAACTCCTCAGTCTGATTAAGCATGCTTCTTTTGGTTGCATGCTGGCCAATTTCTTAATTCTTTGACAATTACTAGCAATAGGTCTTTGGGAATATCATTCACATGTTACAAGTGCTTTAAGTTTGTTTGACTGAAAACTAGAACTATTATAAGAATTGAAAGAATTAAAAACAAACAGTTGTAGCTGCTGCTTGCTATGTATGTTAAACTTTGATCTGTTTACTTTAATGGTCTTAAAACCTATTAATGATGACCACCTTGTATAGACATATTTTATGCCACTGACATTACCATGTGAGGAGATATATACAGGTGTATGTATGTTACTTTATCAATAAGTTAATCCATAGTCAGGGGATCTAGAACACAGTGTCAATGTTTTATCATTACAGGATAATCTTCATATGAAAATGATTGATGTAAACAAATATAATGAAATATAGTATTTTTATATAGATATATTAGTATGATGTACTATGATAAATTGTAGTAAAATATACTTTATTTATAGTTATATATAAATTTATGATAAATGAGTAGGAGGCTGTAAATTCTTTGTTGCTGAAGCTCATCCGACTGCAGATTATAGCTGTTGATAATGTTAGCTGCAAGTCATAGGTACAGGCCATACCTGCTCATCACACTAGATTCAGGTCATACTTGCTGCAGGTCATAGCTTTTGATAATGCTAGCTGCAAGTCATAGGTACAGGCCATACCTGCTCATCACACTAGATTCAGGTCATACTTGCTGCAGGTCATAGCTTTTGATAATGCTAGCTGCAAGTCATAGGTACAGACCATAGCTGCTCATCACACTAGAGTCAGGTCATACTTGCTGCAGGTCATAGCTTTTGATAATGCTAGCTGCAAGTCATAGGTACAGACCATAGCTGCTCATCACACTAGAGTCAGGTCATACTTGCTGTAGGTTTTATTCTTCTATAAAAAATTTTTGGGGTTTTTTGCTCATTTTAAGTGGTATACTCCATATAGAAATAGGGTGTCTGCTAGCTTCACCCTAAAAGATTAACAAGTTGTTGGGAAGATACGAGTCCAAGAAATCTGTTCAGGTGAATTTAGCTGTCTTAATTAATGATTAAAACATTGATAAATTGTGTTTGATTCATGACTATGATAAATTGTTTCAAATGATTATTTTTTTAAATACATCAAAATAAATGATAATAACTTATGATAAATGAATTTTAGCTAAGGGCTTACTTTATGAACTCTTAAACAAAAATAATTCTATTTTTAATGCTTTTCCATGTCTAAAAGTTTTGTTTTGTATCATTGAGAAAAAAATACTTCAAGGTTAATAATTTTCAATTGCCACATTAAACTGAAACTCAGCATTATTCATTTATGCAGCCTGATAATTGCTTTCATGCTCTTTAATGCAGTGAATTAACCTAAAATCAAAATGGCTCCCCTATGAACATAATATCCTGTTAAATCGTTAACAATTAATCAATTTTATATAATGAATAGTTTAAGATGGTTAAAATGACCTGCTCTGAGTTTCTCACTAACTACTGGGATCAAAATGCATGGAAAATCAAATTTTTGTGCTTAAGTTGCCAGAAAAAAGTATCTTGCACAAGTATGAATTATTTTCTAATAAATTGAAATGGTCATGTGATCTAGTTACCAATTCAACTATTACAGGTCTGTGTTATTATCATACATCATGTCTAGTTTTATCATGATCAAGGTTAAATGTACAGGATGATTTCAATCATTGTGGAAGAATTTTGCCAAGTTTTTTCTGTCTGCAACCTGAAATCAAGTGCACAATTATAACATGTAAAAGTAAAAAGAATGGTAATACTTGAGTGAGAGAGACAGTTTTTATCAAATAACATGTAATCTTGTTGAAGGATGTGTTAAACATGTCTTATCATAAATTGGATGATGTTTTTGGTGAGTGTAGGTAATATGATAGTATAAAGATAGTTACCTATAAAACAGTCTTAAAAAAACTGTTAGAACATGCATCATGTTATCTTTATATCTCTAATCATTGTGATATGATATTTTCTTCCCATGCATTATATTTGATATTTTATTGACTCAATTTACAGTTTAAATAGATAAAAACTTGGGATATTAAAGTTATGTACTGTCAAATCTTCAGTTACGCTATGTTCAAGAGCTTTATTGAAAGTATTAATTTTGTTCAATCTTGAGTGCATTTGCACCCCCACCCTGTTTCTCCCACTCAATGTATTTTTAATTCAATTGTATCAAGATTTTTATATTTTTTATATTCAAAATAGAATAAAAATGAAACATTTAGTCAGATTATCCCTGTTAACTCTTAAGTTTTTATTAATAAATAGAATTTCCCATGCTTCCATCTTCTCTTTATAAAAACTGGTGAGCTTACATGATATTAATTTATTATGACTTGGAATTATTATTTCTGATGAGATAATTATTTTTCTCCATCAGAAACTGAATGCTTTCTGAGATTAACTCAGTAAGGGGTATGAAGATTGTAGTGTATTGATAGTTTACCCAACCCGCTGATTTTATGTTTTGTTAGAATTACCCCACCCACTTATTTATTTATTGTAAATGGAGTTAATGTGCTTTGTTTGATTTCTATAAAACTGAATTTAAGAAGTGAGTTCATTTCAAAATTTTGGTTTAGTTTAATATCCTTTTATTACATATAAGTACATAATTTTGAGATTAATACATGGAAGAGGAGGGCCTCATGGTAATTATCCGCTACATTGAATGAATGATGCTTGATATAGCCCGATTATGCTCTATTATACCCTTTAGACCGGGCAGAAAAAAAACAATTTGTCACAAATTACTAAAAATTTGTTATTATATTTAAGTAACAAGTGTATCAATTTACAAAATTATAAATAGAAACAAATTGCAAATGGATGCAATTAAAGTTTTAACAACATTATTTGAATGCTTCCGAAATTTAAAATTTAGGTCATTTCCTGTATTTGATTAAAATAAGATTCATTATAAAATTTTGATATTTTAAACTTTTATTTGAAAATTAACATACTTATATAGCACTAAATGTCAAATATCTCTGGTTTTGACATAGAAACATAATTATATAGAACACCTGAATGCATGTGAAAGTGCTACTGTATAAACAATGACATAATATGTCTATGTAAATTTATATTTAAAATATCCACATTTTCTGTCAACAATTTTAGAATGATATTTATAGTGCGTACAAAAAAACAAAGCGTGTTTTGGTAAACATTACAAATGAGACAATTCATTTCAGGGGTAGGCAGTAATGAAAATAAAATTTGTGTAATTCATTTTAACAAAATTAGCATGGTTGATAAACCACCACCACTTGGTAAATCATGCTTGTAATGGTAGAACACTTTCCATTACACCAACAACTAAGACACAAGTAAAACATATCACAATTGTTTATTTTAAAGTCAACCTAGGCATCCCTCGTCGTGGGTTAGTTCATTGTATTGTTATTGTAAACAGTGTTTTGTTTTTTTGTTCGCACTATAAGGTATAACATTATACAATGTGACAGTGTATACAGTGAGATGTCTTTGTTAAAACCTCCAGTGGGTCAATGCTAAATTGTATGTTCTTATAAGAGGAATGGTACTGTTGGTCTGAGGACCGTTTTATTGACTATGCAATTGGTGGTGAGGGAGATTAAAGTGACTGTTGATGAGAGCTAATGAGGATGAGAATATGATCTTTCTGGAAGTTGATTGTTGTTGTGGGACAAATATTGTTGATATGTGACAATAATTGTAATAAGCTCATTGTTGTTGTGGGACAAATATTGTTGATATGTGACAATAATTGTAATAAGCTGATTGTTGTTGAGAGGTAGCTGTTGTTTTCAGATGACTTTTCAGGGTTAGAACTGTTGTTGAGAGATGGCTTTTCAGAGAGGGGTGATTGTTAAAAGATGGCTTTTCAGGGAGGGGAAAGTTGTTGAGAGATGCAATTTTAGGGAGGGGACTGTAGCTGAGAGGGGATAGTTTTTTGAGAGATGGGTGTTTTTGAAAGGTGACTGCTGTAATAAGCTGACTGTTGTTGAGATGAAACAGTTTTTGAGGATTGACTATGATAGAAAATGACTGTTGAGGAAGGGTTATACTGTATGTAAGATACAAGTGTTCCCAGACAATATATGGATGTTTGTGGTTTCATGGTACATTGTCTGATCATTCAGTACTACAATATATTACATTATATGTATATACCTATTATACTATGAGAGAATTGAACTGTACATGCCTAGTACTACCTATACATGCTGTCTAGTTATTTCGTACCTTGTATTTCAGTATATGATCACTTTTAGTTCACTCAGTACCTTACTTCTATTATATACTATATTACTATTATTAGTATTGTTTATTATTGAAGATAGTAATTTGTTAATTAATTGTCAATTAAAGCTACAATATAATAACTAACTGTTTAATAGCCATTTGTTCATCCTCATTTTGTTACTGATAAGCCATGTTGTTAATTGATTATTTATAATTACATTCCTTCCTTTACTGTGAACCTTTAGAACTCTAAATAAATCAACCTTTAAAATAGATTGACCATCAAGCATCAATCAAATCCGATAGTTTATTTGTCATCTGCTGCCGGTGTCGCAGAGACTGGGGTAGACAGCAGCCGGCTAGATCTTCTTACATCTGTCCTCCATGTAACCTTGTCTAGAGGATCACTGTTGCGCATCTTGTATGTCTTCATGTCTCTTTTTAAGCACTCTGACTAGGACTTTCTTGGCCGCCCACGTCTGCCAGAGGATGGTATTCTCAAACTTGTAACAGAGTTGATGCATCCGGTAGAGCACATCACATGACCATACTATCTTAGCCTTCTTGTATGGAGGGGTCCAGTAACATCCTGTAAGCCTAGTTTGGTGCAGAGGAATTCTGTGGGAGTCTCATCATTATAAGGCTTGCTCCCACATATCCAATAGAATAATATTAAATTAAAATAGATTGACCTTTAACCTATAAAATATAGACCCTTTAAGATCTGCCTGATCATTTAAGAGCTGCGAGTCCCTGAATTTATTTTTTAAAACCATTCCTGATTACCTGACAGATCCAATGTGGAAATCCTGGTTTTATTAAACTTACCTTTATAACTATACTATGATAGACCATGGATATAGGTATATAGACTGTACTATGATAATGTACGACCATAATGTCATATAGGTTCATATAATAAGAGTGTGCATACAATGATTGTATATAGTTTATAGATATACATAATATAATATTATACATTATTTATCAAGGTTTTTTCTTCTTCCTTTTTTATATTGTCTGTCATAAATATTATCATTATATTTAGACTACATAGGAAGATTTTTGTGTGAGAGAAAAACTAGACAAATTTAACATTAATTTTAGAAAAATATATGTATTTCATATAGTGTGGATTTATCATTAATAGTGTCTATACCAAATTATGTAAAATTGAGATGGAGCTATTTCTCACACTTGTCGATATATTTATTGTATGAATTTAGTGATTTATTTATTTATTTGGATTTATGTATGGAAATGTTGTGAAAAGTGTCCTTTATTGATAGCATAATTTGTGGTTAATGAAGTTATAACATGTGAACAACAATATAGGATGTTTCTGTGGAGAACTGTTTGTGTCTTTTATTGATAGGGTTACATGTGGTTTATGAAATTTGTATTTGTGAGCAAGTTAGGATGTTTCTTAGAATTGGGACTTTGTTTAAAGTTGAAGTGTTTTAATTGATAATTTTGAAGTGTAATTTGTGATTGAAAAATTAATGTCATCAACACAGGAGGAAACATAGCTGTTGTGAGTAGTGTATATTAAGTTTTCATTGATATATTCTAAATTGGAATTTAATTCAGTTTTGTACTTGATGTTTGATGGGTAAGAATTTATTTGATTTGTTTTTATTCTTAATCAATTTATTAATTAAACTATTTTTAAATGATTGATTTGTATGCCATTTCATACATGTTTATGTCATTATGTTAAATACTCAAGTTGGAGAAAATCTAGTTTACTGTGGTTTTCTGAATTTCAATGTTAATGTTTTCTAGTTACATAGTAGTATTATAGAGACCTATTATTTGGTATATATTGGCATAAATGTTTGGTCTATAGTTGAAGTATGTGACCCCTAAAGCTCTTCTGACCTGATCCAGTGTTAATGCTAAGTCTTTAAATAAAATTTTGGCTAATAAAAGTTTGTTTGTTTCATGAGTTTCTTCTTATTACCTTGTAACCTTTCACTAATAGAGCATTGTTGGTACTAGCCATGGCTCTTCATCAAGGAAAGAAGCAGTTTACAGGTGCTTAGAGGTCCTCTAGTTCTTATGTATCAGAGGTTCAATGGTCAGGTGAGCTAACCATCTTTTAAATATCTGACCGTTGAAAAGGAACACACAAAAAACAAACATATTCTCAATGTATGAGTATAAACTTGCCCAAATATCATCTTCATGGAGGGTATATAAAAGCTAGTCAATATTTTCATTATTGCTATTTTATTAGTTTTTTTCTTACCATACATATATTCACATGATTAAACAAATGTTTTTGATTGTTTTATCATGTATTAAATGTATGAGTGACAGAAAACTAATAAAATATCTCATGTAGAAGATCATTGTGACAAATCTATGATTTATTGTTATGCCAGATGTTTTGTTGTACAACTTTCAGTACTGTTTGGTCATATATTCAATGTCATGTATATTTGCTGATATGACAAAAAAATGAAATTGGCAGAATGTCGATAATTGATTTTGGTTTAAAGATTTTACATGTATGTTTTAAGGAATGTCATTATTATACAGGAACTGTGACAGTGGTCCTGTGATAACAAGACATCTTGGGAATGAAATCTGCCGGAGGAAACTGCTAGTTTCACTTAATCCTGGTGTAAATGGGTACTGTAAGGGTCATAAATGGCTACTGTGAGGGTCACAAATGGGTACTGTAAGGGTCACAATGGGTACTGTGAGGGTCACATGCTTGAAGGTGATTTGATGATCAATGGTTATTGTTGAAGTTATTAATTAGTTGGTTGAAGATGTGAACAATATATAATAAGAAAAAACGTAATACATTATATAGTATAACTGGGGTACTTTTATTGCAAATTGATGAACGAGGGAATTAAAATTCATAAGTAAACTTTACACTTGGGGAAACTGCTTGATTTAAAAAAATATGATTTTCAAGAAATTTTATTAGGGGGTAGGGGCTTTAAGGCCTTTTTTCATAAGGTTAAAAACTGCCTCAGGATAATAGGAATGGTAAAATGGGTGCTTAATTTTTATAATCGGATAATTTCTGTTGAGTTTTTGAAATAATTTGAAAGTTTATATAAATGTTTGCAATCATATAATTTTCATATCAAAATGACACAAACTGTATTTCAAGATTACATAATTTGTTTTTAAATTGTGTAAAAACTATCCAAACATATTCTTACATTATTGCATATTTGAAATAACTATGTCCTTAACCCCTGTTATCATGGCAGATCAGCATGTTAATTTATATAAATTGTAACAAAAAATATTTTTCCTTCAAAATTTTAACAAAAAAAAGCCAAATTCTTTCATACAAAAAATCAAATATTTATAAACAATTTTTGATAAATAATCTTGAAAATTTTGTGATTAGAATGTAGAAAATTGTACAGTAACAATGAGGGTGTAAGAAAATGGTGACAAATCTGATTATATTATAATATATTATACGATATTGACATTTATAATATATTATATTTTTCTATCTGTCTGTATTAATATGATATCATTAATCATGTCAATTTTCATATTGGTTTTTTGTTGTATTATACTAATTTCACGTTGAAAGTGTATGTGTGTGTGCCCCAAATTAAGCTTATATATCTGGCCTATACCAAACTTGTTTGATTTATGACAGTTTTATTATCAGTTTTTCAGTTTTTTATGTCGCTGTTTTTCAGTTTTTTATGTCGCTGTTTTTCAGTTTTTTATGTCACTGAAGAAGATTTGCTTATGTTCAGTAAAGTTTAATAAGGCTTGGCTCTTTTGTTGACTACCACCTGAGGATGTGTCAATAGATCTAATTTAGAACTCAAATTTGCGAGTTTTTCTGTCCTTGCGCAGGCAGTGCAAACAAAGTTTGTGACACTTTTTTACTGAAAAGCACAGATTACATTATTGAACCTTTTGTTCTTTGTACACTTAATTTCATTTTGACTGTGAAATTTTGTTTGTACCGCTGGGAGGCACCAAATATTTGAATTCCAGACATAGTCTTATGCAAGATGGTCCTGGCAGCTTCAATGTCAATGTTAAAATTAATGTCAAACTTGGTTCTTGTCCATTCTGATTTTGTGTCTCTGTCACTTCTTATGAACCGGAATGCGGCCATGCATTTTACAACATTTAATACTTTTGGTCTGCTTCCCTTTCTCTGGTTGCCTCGTCTGGAGATATTGTTCTTTTTTACAAAAGCTTTTTACAAAATTGGCTATTGTAAGCTTGTATACCTATCTCCAAATTCACTGAGACCTTTTCATGATATGACTGAAATAGTTTCATGATATCAAAAACTTAGCAAATCACAGTTTTGTATTCACAATTCTGTTGAAATTTATTTTCTTTTATTGATACTGTAAGACTAGTTCAATTGGTCGGTCATCGGGCAAGGGGTCAAGTGTTCTTACCCTGTATGTATATCCCTACATATCAAGTTATGTTTGATGTTTGGTCACTACTGTATAGTTGAAACCCTTGATGTGTTAAGCAATATTAAGAAGTTCCTTACAACAAGCATACTTAAGGTAGATTAATTTCTACAGTTGTTTATTAGTTTATATTGGTTGGTTATGAATTCTGTAATAACTTCAATATTAAAGTATTAACCTGTGGAATTTGTATGGATTTAAGATAATTATAGTATTATATCATTCTTTTATTGGTTTATCTTAGTATATTACAAGATTAAAATATAGTTCAGTCAACCATACATTTTAAGGAAACTTTACTTATATTTTTTTGTTTTATGAAGCATATAATGAATGTTTTATCTATCAGGAGGGCTAAAAAATATAACAATCAATTTATGGGCCTCATACACATCTTAATTTTCTACAATGCATGGTTGAAAGTATCACACACTGGTCCTGAAGTTTAAGATTGCGAACAAGTAGGGAGTTTTAAATTCTAAACAAAAAGGGAAAATCCTTTCAGTAATGTCGGGTTGGTTAATTTACGAAATGAAATCAAATGCCCCATGAAAAAAGTCAGACTGTTGATTAAATGAATTGTACTACTTTCTTATTGACTTTTCAACTAAGCTTCTGTGAGGAAAAAAGGATTTAGTAAAAATAACAAGATATTAAATTTGACTTTGTGATTTAAAAGATTAATATTTATCTGTAGACTTTATTCCTACAATAGGTAGAAAATAATATTGACACTGGAAGGTCTTTTATAATAAATCTTGTGTTTACTGATTGCATTATATTTTATAAATATTTGACACTTTGAGAAAGTCTTGGGTAAATATTTTTATACTTTTATTTCTTAATTTATCCAAATTATTTTTGTTCGTGAGAAAATTGTTGGTAGTTTAATGGCTTGATTCTGTAAGTCTGTTTATGGTTGTTGTATGTTAAATTGTACCAATTTTTCTCCAAATGTATTGTTTACACGTAAACAGATGAAGAGTGGAATTGAGTTGGTGTTGTTCTTGTTACATAATTTATTATATATCTGAGACTTTGATTAATCTTGAATGTACTTGTGGTAGCCACTGGTACTGCAAGGGTTTCACTTCAAGCTGGCTTAGTAGCTGTGCCAAGATTGCATCCTCCATTATGTTAGAATGTTTCAAATTGAATTTGTACCTATTGCTACGTTGTGGCAATCCATTTTATTGAATTTGTACCTATTGCTACGTTGTGGCTATCCATTTTATTGAATTTGTACTTGTTGCTACGTTGTGGCTATCCATTTTATTGAATTTGTACCTATTGCTACGTTGTGGCTATCCATTTTATTGAATTTGTACCTATTGCTACGTTGTGGCTATCCATTTTATTGAATTTGTACCTATTGCTACGTTGTGGCTATCCATTTTATTGAATTTGTACCTATTGCTATGTTGTGGCTATCCATTTTATTGAATTTGTACCTATTGCTATGTTGTGGCTATCCATTTTATTGAATTTGTACCTATTGCTATGTTGTGGCTATCCATTTTATTGAATTTGTACCTATTGCTATGTTGTGGCTATCCATTTTATTGAATTTGTACCTATTGCTGTGTTGTGGCAATCCATTTTAAAGGACCTTGCTAGGCAAAGCTTAGGATAGTGATACACATATGCCGTGCTACTTTGAAGCAATCCATTTTTAGCTGGATTTTTCAACAAAAAAATTCAGCCTATATTTAGGCGAAACTCAGACGGGCAAGTGGTAGGGCAGGTGTCCAGTGTCATTAAAAATTGTGTTAAAGTTTTTTCTTTACCATATATTTCTGCCATTTATTGTCAGATCTTTATGAAACTTCATACAATGATAACATACCATGTGATGAACAGAATAAGAAAGTAACAACAACTCTTCCTGGCTTTATTATGGATTATTTCCCTTTGTAATTTTTGCATTAAAGTTTTTAATATGTTGGATATCTCTGTCATTTACGGTCAGATTTTGATTAAAACCAGCTTTAATGTGGTTTCCATTTCTTGTAAAGGAACTTGCTATGCAGTGCTTAGGCAGTGATACAGATTCACTGGTATGTATGATAAGTTCAATATTGTTTTAACATAGTGGCCTAGATATTGTTATATATTATGAATGATGAATACTTTAGTCAGACAAACTATAAAACTGTATAGATTATATTGAACAGATTTCATAAATCAATGTTAAACAAACAATGATAAAGTAAGTGTTTACATACAGTACTTATATATATTGGTATTTAAAATGTCAAGTATAACAATGTGTCATCATGATTGTAGTACTTGTACGCCTAGAATATCTCTGTAGGTAAAACTTTTATTGTACCTACATTATCCACTGTCTTGACAGTGATACTAGCTGGTGGCATATAATGATTAGCAACCATTTCTTAATTCAGGCAGCTAAAATATTTCTTTCCTTGGCAATTTCTGCTAAAAAAGTGTAGTTACTTTAGCTCCTTGTAACAAATACTGTGGTTTTGCAGTTTTTTTTATCTTATTTTGATGAAACTTGTCACAGTGTATAACTTGAGTTATAGTTAAATGAAGAAAAAAGTAGGTCACTTGGTTAACTCTCAGAATAAACTTTCTTTAAGTTGTGCCAGAGTTTAAAGGTATTTATGATATTGAAACAAATAGAGTTAAAAATTAGGTCACTGGGTCAAATTACAGAAATTTGATTTTAAAAACTTTTCCTGAGTAAATGTGTCAAAATATGATGATGCAATGTATTGAAGTCTAAGGAATATCAAATGAAAATAAACCGATACCTGAGTAATGAACTCAAAGGGTCCATTTCACATGGCCCCCTTTTTATGACTTGAACATTATGAAGTTATATTAGTATAAGTTGTGTGAATTTAACATACTTATATGGGTAGTTATATAATATTGATATTATATTATCATTTTATTATTGAGGTCTAAGTGTTCAATGAAAATTTAGTCAAATATTGATACTAGTCAACTTGATGTTATAGGCAATTTTATTGATAGGGTTAAGTAGATTTTGACATCATTATCAATAACAACTGTGGGACAATATCCCTTTCACAATGAAATTGAAAAGTGACAATGAAGACCATTGTTTGTTTTTAATAAACAATTTTAATAAAAAAATGAATATATAGCACATTTGAACATTGTTTATTTAGAATATTGCTAAAAACTTGTCTCCTGAATTATCTATACTCATTAGTTTAAGTTTTATTTTGCTTTCTGTTCATTTCAAAAGTAGTTTAAGTGACCAACTGTGTTGAAAAAATGAGCTTGACAATTTTTATGTTTTCAATTGGAAACAATTTTGTATTAGCTTAATTATAACTACAACTTGTAGCAATCATTCTTGGACCTGCCAATTGATTGTCCCGTTGAAGAATCATGTTTAATTAACAACAAAGAAAGGTTTTTGTGTGGGTTTCAAACCATGCACATTGTGGCACTGACTGTCAGTAGATTATCAGTTCAAGATTGAAACTGCTTGACTCCACCCTATCCATTATTATTATAATTGCTCAGAGATCCTTGTATTCATTGCCAGAAGCTTGGGATGACTGGTGGTGACTGATGCTTGATAAGCCCGGGGCCCTCAGAGGACCATGATACCAGTGGCTACCTGCTGGGAACAACCCGTGATGACCGTCTGCTGATCAGTGTGCCCTAAGAGTAACATTATATTATATTGTTATTTATTAATCATATTGCTTGTATATTTTCAGATGATGTATAATATAAACCAAGATAACGCCTGGGATCTAAAGAAATAAAGAATGTTTCAACAATTTAGATGTTATATATTTATTTATATATTGGGGACTATAATTTTAGAATGCTCAACAGGTGATGTTGGATCAGTATTTCCTAAACAATATGACTTCAGATTTGTTTCATATGATGGTAAGATTTTACTTTATATTTTGGTTTGGGGGAAATTTAATGCCATAGCAACACAATGTGTGGGGCATATCAAGGATGTAAGTCGACTTACTCACCATTTCTGGAAAGGTTAAATCTTTGGATTTAGCTGCTAGCCAGTTTCTATGGGAATACTAACACTTATTCCCCTCAGACTTAGATTCTGCGGAAGAGAAAGTGAAAAGGAAGAGAAAATGGCTGTAGAAATTATTTCATGAGTCATGACCTAGTTCAACGAAAGTATGCTTTGCCAAAGAATCAAACCAATGACCACTTGTTCAGTAGACTTGTGTGCTACCCACTGAGCTAGCCAGAGACCATTTGTTGCCAAGTGACCCTCTAAACACACCTAGTTCTAGTTTTCCTCTGTATGCATCTTGTCAATCCAAAAAGATCTATACTTTTCATTGACATTACCAAGGTTAGATACCTAAAGAAAGATCAGTTTGGATTCTTGTAGATTTTACTTCAATTTACTATGTTCTTGACAAGTTTTACCCTGACTCAGCATTCAAGGTCGTCCAATATCCCCTGGCAACCTAAATTTTGGTTCAAGCAACTTGGTACTGCTACTAAATATATGGGTGAGGCAAGTTAATTATATCACTGGTCGTCCAAATTAGTGTCCAGCTCTGGGTTACAACTGGATGTGTATTAGGGGTGTAACGGTTAACCGATATACCGGTTAATATTGCAATACGAATTCTAACGGTTTTTAACCGGTTCGTTTTTCCTCGAACCGGTTTTTGTAGTTATATGTCACACTGTTTATTTTGAACAAAATCTAAAAGTTAAATGTTTAAATTAGTATTAAAATGTGTTGAATTCTTACAAGCATCTTACTGTGCCTAAAAGGATAAACTTTTAGTCAAATGAGAGGAAAAACATTTTCAAAAGTCCGTTTCATAGTACTCAATTTTCTAACATAAAGACCATTTTACTCCAGTAATTAGAACATTTTAATAAAGATCATTTGAACATACACCTATGCATGTTATGCTGATCCAATTAAGACGATGCACATGCATAAATTCGTTCTTTGCATGTCTGTCTAAAAAACCGGTACGTATTGCAATATATTGCAATTCGTATTTTGCCGTATTGTTACACCCCTAATATGTATTAGTATATCAAAGTTAGGTGATGTACCTCACATATATTGTTATTACAGGCACAGTAAATTTCCACGATGAAGACCACTTAGGTTATAGCACAATTATAGGATTTTTGATGGTCCTAATAGTGGAATTATTATGTACTAATTATCTTTATTAATGTATGTTTTCTTGGTTAACACATGATAACTGTCTGAAAATATTACAAATATACGGAAGGCTGGGTTTTTATCAATAAACAAATAGTTTTGGTGCCAAAATCATTCTGATGAATCTTATAGATGAAAAGATAACAGAATGCAAACTATGATAATTAGATTGCTAGATAATGTTGTGTAATGTTAAGCTACTTTGCAAGGTGTTGTTAGGTTTACTTTAGTACTTTTAAAGAAGCTTCAGTACAAATAGACAGGCCTGGGCAAAACTAGCCTTCCTTGGTTTATGAACTAAGAAGGATGTAGACTTGTTTTGCGCTGATTAAGTGAAAAAGTTAACATACGGTTTCAAGTCAGCTGATCATGTGTATAGAAGCAGACTTGAAATTTCCACTGATCATTGAAATCACCATCAGGCAGGTGATTCCTAACATTACCAATCCACACCTGGGTGGAATGAAGCAACTGTGGGTAAACTACTTGCTCATGGATATTAGCAGTGCTCCTAGTGGGGTTCACACCCAGAACCCTTCAATCACCCGATGCATGCTTTTCCTACAATTGGACCATTGCTCCTATTCTGACCTGTTAAGATGATTCCTGTTGTACAATGTTTGTCACACCAAAATGGCTGTAAAATCATCCTGGTGGTCAACCAACTACATGTATCACATTGTTGCATGACCTTGATAATGGTGAAAGCATCAGGGACAGGAAGTTTATGGTGTATGGACTGATTTCTTATGGCTAGCTTGATAAGAATGTGAACATTTGTGGAGAAAAAACAACAACAGTGAAATGTCAAAATTTACTTAGGCTACAAAAATTGGAGACTTAGCTTAAATAGTAGGTCAGATGTATTAATTGTGAACGAGACAAATATACTGTGACCAGATTTGGGTTTTTTTTATGTTAAATAAGTAGGACAATCATTTACTTAAATTCTGACTAAAATTTATTTTGTATTTTTTTGCCTTGCCAAAAAACGGAAAGTGTTAATTTTGTAGAATTTTGTAGATTTTTTACATTTTTTTTTACATTTTACACATAAAAAATGTAATATGCTGTATAAATTACAATTAGTGACAATATCATTATTGTTCATACTTGATAATATATATATAAACATATAATACCTACATGGAATATGTCAGGGTGTCACTTGACACTTAGCTAATGTCTAATTAAATAAAAAATGACTAAACTAAAATGATGTGATAGTATTTCCTTACTAAAAATCTTCATTGTTAGGAATCAGTTTTCATAATCTTGATAAAAAAGGTAAGCCAGTGTGTTTTTAAATATATTTTCCTACAATAGATAATAATTACACTCATAGTATGTGTAAATTAACGATAAAAACCAGTCTTTGGATAATTGATAATACAGGCCCCATAGTCACATCATGTAAACCATTTTTATGAGCAGTGGACACTATTAAGAAATCAAGTAATAATAACGATAAATTTTGGCTATCATTCTAACACAGTATCTGTATATGAGGGAGGGGGATTGGAAGGAGGTCAATATACCTATGTCAGACTGCCCAACCATCTGTCATTATATCTCATACATGATGTTATCACCCTGGAACATTGACTCTAAGATCAGCCTGCCTGTCTAGCTCAATCGGTAGAACTCAAATCTACTTATCTAGGGGTCATAGGTTCGATTCCCTGGCGTGGCACACTTTTGTTAAGCTTGGTCATGAAATAATTTTCTACCCCCATTCTCCCTCCTACCACTGATTCTAAATCATGTGGAGCAGTAGTCAGTCACTGATGGAAGAATGCGCCTAGTAGTTGGTTAACAGCTAAATCTAGAGATTTAGCTTTCAGGAACAGTGAGTAGGTGGATTGACTGCCGTGATATAACCTATACAATTTGTCGCTACAGCGTTAAAACCAAACAACAACGACTCTAAGATATCATAGAACTTCAGGAATGATGACAAAGTATATATTGTGCAGTTATACTTCTTATCACATAAATATGTTAGCTTGTATGAAATTAGCATTGTGAGAATTTCAGGTCAAACATTTTCAGGTCAGGTAACCAAATATTTCTCTTGGGAAAGCAGAGTATTATTTTAAGAAGTGTACATATCTGCATGCATTTTAGCAGCTTAAGTTTCCAAATTGCAAATCTACAATGTTAACTCTTAATTTCAAGTTTAATTTATGGGCTGGCCTTAACAAGACTTTACATTAATTTTTGATGTAGGTTGCCCAGTTGGACAAACGGCTATACATTTTACTTGCCTTAACAAATGATTACTAGCAGTAACAAGTTGGCTAAATCCAAATATAGGTCATCAGAGGCAATTGGAGGACCTTATTATAAATGTCAAGCACTGCCTTAATAAAATTTTCAAAAGTAGAGCACTGATAATTAATTGTTCTTTATGTTAAACTATTTATCACAATGCCTAATGTTGCATGATTTTTTCTCTTCTGACAATGTGCCTTTTATTCTAACTGTATCTTCTCTAGAAATGCAATGACTCTCTCAATTGTCTTAAATGTGTGCAACAAAAAATTGGAACGCTTATAAATGATGACAGTTTTCACTTTGTAAGGCATGTAGGATATAGCTTTAAGTCACTTTCTTTTTAAAGTTATTTATGTTGTAAAGTCGTGGTGGCATACAGTGGCCTCAATATGACATATGTTATATGTTGACACCGGTACATTATAAAATATGGTTATATATCATATAAGATGACATTGTGTATTATTGACAGACCATTATAATAATTATATATGTCATTGTGATGTACTGATATTGTTTATGTCATACTCCTACATTATGACATACATAAGTTATGTGATTTGTGCTCTAGATTGATGTGATTTTGTTCTGTTGACTGATGAGTCATTTAATTTATAGTTCTTATACAGCATTTACAGAACAAATTTTTGTTTGGTCCTTCATGATTTCTTGTTGCAAATATTTGATCTCAACCTTATGTCTTGCAATATTTGGAAAATTTGTTTGGTATAGGGCAATAGGAACAAATTTGTGAGATCAAGTCCTAAATGTGCTATCCTTATCTAGTCCTATCTTCCATGTAACCAAAGTGTCCATTTAAAGCCCTGGTGGGAACTTAGACTTTGACTCAGTCGAGATTTCAACTTTTTCAGCTAGGACTAGCATTATCACCCTGCCTTGAAGGAAAAGAAGATGTACGTCTGGGTTTTTTCCATGTAGCTTATTTGTGTGACCAGCCTTATTCTTAATGGCTTTTGCTTTGTCATCCTTAGTGTATGACTTCAGTTGTTAAATTTGCTATAAACAACAAATGTACATAAACCCAGCAATAATAAAATAAATCTTGTCAATTGTGGTTGAAAAAACTAAAGCTAGTAAAATTGAAATATAGGCTGAATGTCTTGGCTGACTTAAGTTTAATTAACTTTTTGCAAATATTTTTTTACTGTATAAAATGTACACAAATGACAATGAATTTAGATTACCTTGTTTGAATTCTTGATGTTTTGTAAAAAGTTGAGTTTTATTTCCTTTTCCTGCCATATTCTCACTTAATATCAAATATCTTTTTATACATAAAAACGTGTATGCCAGCGAATGGTTGACATTTTTATGAATTTTCTACAGTATCACTTAATATGTTGTAATATTAAAATCTCATTTAAAGTTTCAACTTTGAAATTAAAACCAAAAAAATGTGGAAAAAAGAAACATCAATCAATGAAAGTTCTGAGACAGAATAATTATGAGTGACTGACAGACTTGCAAAGTAGACTTGACTTTTTTAGTGCTCTGAAATATCAGTAACTTTTGGGTTTTTTTGGAATGGGTTTGGCTGAAAGGTTATGATAACATTGAACTACAGGGCTAGACATGGACTTTTAAAGTAGTTTGCCCAGTAGAGTTACCAACTTCAGCTTTAACTTGCCTGTATCAAATATTCAGTTGCCCTAACAAAATGGTGAATATGAATAGATATATTCTGATTGCAACAATTTGCGGTAAACATGTTGCTTTAACCTTAAAAGGTTGTCCCAGGCCATTGGAGGACCGTTAATGTTGAGCCCTAGACTAGATGATATCAGGATTAAACTGTGCAAAGAGAGTTTTATTAGTAATAAGAGTTTTGTCTAACACATTGTGTCCTGCATGAAACAATAAGAAATATTCAGCTTGATTTCTTGTATATCTTAACATTACCTATAGAGAAATTTAAATGCAACACTGCTCTAAATCTTTTTTACATACCAATTCAAGAGGCTTGAATAAGAAACCTAACCTGTTTATTTATTTAACTTAATGCAAATTGCCTATTAGGCTCTATTATCCTTTAAACATTCAACTCTGGTCTCACTATGCCATTTTTAGTTGTTTACCATAGAATTTATTTTAAAAAATGTAAGAAAAAAAATTTGAAAAAAAAGAAGTTAGAGCAGTATAATGTATTCATCCAATGTAAAGTTGAATGTTTGTGAGAAATTAGGACAGACAGTGAAAATAGTTGTGAGGTCTTTGACATTATATATTTGATGAGGAGATGTCTAAATAAATTATGATTTCAATATAGAATGTCATACCTAACATTCATACCTCACATACAATGGGAATACTCTATTCATGTTTAATTAGTAACTGTAGATTATATTGTAATCTGAACTTACTTCATTCTATTTTCTTTAAGGTAGTTGCCCTTGTTGTAATGTTGTCCTAATGTTTTGCTATATTGACACAGACTATATTTTTACATAATCTAATTCTTAATAATAATAATTATAGTTCAGCACCGCTTAACTACTACTACCATATCTCCACGATCGTTTCAGTCCTTTCAGTCTCATATAATTCTTATTTCTTGTTCATTTTTAATCTAGTTTCCCTGAAGGAGGTATAGGTCCCAATCCCACCTTGTGTGGTCATACCCTTCCATGAAAAGTTGACACTTAAGTGTCACTTTTCCTCCATTAATACGGTATATAGAGAAGTTGCCAGCCCTGTGAAAGGGTAGGTGAGTACTGGTTATAGACTAGGAACCAAGGAAAGCTAGGTAGATTACCTGGCTCTGTAATATAACCTAGGTTTTACAGAATTGAGCTTGAATTAGGCTGAAATTGGGGGCTTAGCGCAAAACAGCCTTAACTCAAGTTAAAAAAGAGTGAGTTATGACCGTTTTGCTCTAAACCCACAAAATGCTGTCAGGTTTTCGCTAGATATAAACAGTGCCTGTCGTTGAGTCAAACACATTAGGATATAATTCTACCTTAAACTGAATCAAAACTATGTTCAAGATAAAAGATTTAAGATAACATTATTTAATCATTATTTTAATCTCTACATATGAAAAAATGCGTATAAAGTCTAAATGTGCAAGTAACGTTTTTTTATTAGTGATAATTTCTACTGATAACTTTGCTTGTTCAAAATGTTTTACTACATTGTTGCACCATTGCTGATTTATTTTAGCTTGTGAAATAATTGTGAAATAATTATTACAATTTGAATTAATTAATTTGAGTCAGGTTCCTGGTTCCCAGTACTAAGCTAGTAAGAGTATGTTCCTTGTTCAAGGAAACATGGTGAATTTTGAACGTGATATATTCCACAAAGAGCCATTAACCAGGTGACATGTCTAAATTGCAGAACTCGAACTCTTGAAATAGAAAAAATGCTATTATTCAGCCCAATCTATACTATGAGATTGAATACAAGCTTGTGTTACTGTTTCAATTAAATCTAATGTCCAACAAGCAAAAAGTTTGCATTCCAAAACATAGAATAAATTGGCTTGAAAATTAACTTAATTGTTTAATCAAATTACTTAATGTTTTATCCATCTGACACCTGTTAACAGCACATTTTAGAGTTTTTGAGTGATTTTGATTAACTCGGTGTGGATGGCAGAAAATTAAGAATTGAAATGGCTTGAAATGGAAACTTGTGCTAGAGTAAAAAAATTACATGACTTTGCACGCTAAGTGGTCGGAAGCAGAAAGAAAATGGAATGGTTGGTCAGTATTCAGGATATTAGATTTGTGGTTAGAATTCTAATGAAACGTTTTACATAATCATTATAATGGGTTTGTTCTGTTAAAGACGTTTTTTGTATAATTGATTGAAAAATCCTGTCTGTATTTGTATTTGTGATTAAATAGGGAAATTACTTGTTTTGTTGAATATCCTGCTGAAACTGTGAGATGAATGCAAGTTTTCTTTCCTTTTGATTAGAACGCTACATTGTATGTTATCACCCTTTGCAGAGATTGTATAAATATGTTTTCTGTCTTTCAATTATATAAGATGTGTACTTGTCTCCTTTGTCAAGCTTTTTAATTATAATTTCATGGGTTCTGTATTATCAATACTTGGAGTATTTATTGATTTCACTATATTTTTACAGAGTCTGATTGATACAGTGAAAGGTGGTTTTGGTATCATTTAGATATTCTTGGACACAGGTCTGTGGCACTTTAGGCTCTGTGCAGGATTTCGAATCTATTGTGCCCACAAACTCCTCACAGTGCTTACGTCACGCTTTGCTACTTAAACCACTGCCACCACGTAAATCTCGTGACACTAGTAATACCATCTATTTATAGAATGCCCAAACCATTCACAGTGCTTATGTCACGTTTTGTTATGTTTACAAATTATTAATTAAAACTATTTTTTATCTATATGTACTTTGAACATCATAATTTACTACAAGAAGACTCAATTTGTAGAAAATACTGAAATGTAACAGAAAAGATGGAAAAAATATATTCAGCTCTCTGAGAGACAAATTCCTTATGGTGGCAGTGGTTATTGATTTAATATAGGAAAATAACAGCTGCGGGGAGCTTGGCGTGCCCATGGTTTGATGGTTTTTGACCCTCACACATGGTGGTTATACTCTTCCATGAAATTCAGAAAATGAAGTTTATTTTCCTTAATTGATAAGGTATATGGATAAGTTGTCACCCTTGTCAAAGGAAAGCTATGTAGGGTAAGGTGAGATGTCTTCCATAAAATGACCCTAACTTGTGTTGAAACAACATTAAACCCAACTAAAAAAAAAAGATATCTTTTAGTGCAAAGAACTGAATAACAATTTTTACTTGGTTTATGTTGCTCCCACTGATCATAAATACATGGCATGCACTTGTAAATTATCAACTTAGAAAATGGTCCAGAAAACTACATAGTAAAAATGACAGATGAAACAAGTTCACCTTGTTCTAAACAGATGTACGACATGTTTGTTTTTCATTGATGATAAAAAGGTCTGCACCCACAACTAGGTAATCTATCAAAATATGGACAGTTTGACCTAATATATCATTTGTTTTATTATTTTTATATAGTTTTTATCACAACCAAACCTTTATTGTAACATTTTGTATACAAGCATAAATCAGGTGTTTAATTAATTACTTTTGATTTTATAGGTAAATTAATTACCCTTTATTTCTCTTTGATTTTACTTTTATTACTTGTGTGTATTTAATTAGGAATATGAATTATTAGAACAGAACAGATTTTTTACTCAGTTACATATACATTAAATGCATCTTGTTACAATTAAATGTAATGTACAGTACCCATCAAAAGTTTGGAGACAATAGAAATTTACTACAATTCTTGAATTTTTATGATTATATATGTAGAATCATTATTTTTAGTATGTTTAATTGTAGTTTGTGATAAAATGAAAACTAATTTCATGAATGCAACACTTTTATAAGATTCAGCATCAGACACCCTAAAGCCTCTAAAACCATGTTTATTGTATTTATTTTTCATACCATAGCTTTATGCTATTTTTGTTGTCTCGGTTATACTTATAATGAAAATAAAAAAAAAAACAAAAAAACTAAAAGGTATTACAAAATAAACAGTTATCAAATTTTAGATAAAAGCTATTCAGTAGGCTTAGAAAGTGAAAATGTCTCCAAACTTTTGGTGGGTACTGTATGTTTTAACAGTGATAACACAATTAGAATATGAAAGAGAGAGTTTCAGGAAGCTACAGAGTTGCCTTAATGGGCACAGGATAATTTGGGGTTATGGGTCTTAGGAGCTTACTTCCTTATATGCTAAAGAGGATAGTAAATTCAGCTATTGTAATTGGTTAAAATAAATCAGTCAATTTGTGTTTATAAGTTGTCTTCATTACATGACTGTATTTATTAATATTTCCTTTAAATTTCTACAATATGTAGATTTTTTCATCTTTTTTGTGAACTTTTTCCATCGGACTTGGTCGGAAGAGAAAGTTAGTTAGATGATACAGTCCTGTAAAACTCTCAGCTTTGACAAACTTGTTATTGGTAAACTTTATTCCTCTGTCAATGGGGGCATACATCAAATACTCATGCTTTAAATACTCATTGCTGTGCTTCCATACTCATTATTGATTAAATTAGATATCCATGTTCATGTACCACGATTATTAAACATATATTTAAATCAGAAGGGTTAATGTATGTGTCAATTGAATAAAATTTACCAGTCATGAAAATGAACGAACATCGTATTTATAAACAGGTCAGGATAAAAAACTGAGAGTGAAAAAAACTTTTTAGGAAACCTCAATTTCTATGGAGGCTGAATTAATCAACTACCATAACTCACCTTGAAGGTCATTCTATAATCTAAATACATCGGATAATAATCGTTTCTATAGTTCACCGTAATATGCTGACAAAAAAGTTTGAATATAAAAAATTTGACAGTCTATAATTATAGTGACAACTCATTAAAAATTGACATTTTTGAAGAATGAGTCTTGAGCCTAATTAGACATGATATATATTCAAATGGCAAGGTTAAACTACATTAAAATTGGGCCAATACAATAATACTCCACTGTACTTTCTCTATGTAAGATTGATTGAATTTTATATATAAAAAATTCATTCATTTTTTGCCATCCTTACAATTTTTTTTTATTCAATGTATTTTCAATTTGTTTGTTGACTTTTCACAAAGTAGTTATTTTTCATTGAAAACAAATTTTCATTGAACTTTTTATGAATGAAAGTAAAGCTAAGTTTAAGAAACCTTATAAACTTATTAAATACACAAAAAATTATATACCATACTTTAAGTCTTGTTTGAACTTTTTTTTCTTTAAATCTGGGGAAAGTAAATAGAATATACTTAAAATTAATTAAAAATGCTTCTAACTTGGATATCAATTTTACTATAATGTGTTATGGTAATTATAATAGCATGTTGGTTTATACTAGAAAAATTGTATTTCCCAATTTTTTTTTAATTAGTTCATTTGGCTTTTATATGTATCATAATGAATACTTTGAGTTCATGATTTAACTACCCCTAATAATATCTATCTCAAAAATAGGTTTTGCGTCATCTGAACTTGGGTCTGTAGCGCAGTTGGTAGCATGCCAGGATTTTGAATCTAATGTTCCATAGGGGGTAAATATTCCAATCCCTCCTGAGGCAGTTATACCCTTCCATGAAAATTTGACAAAAATGTCAATTTTCCTCCATTATTAAGGTATATGGAGAAATTGCTGGCCTTGTGGAAGGCTGGGAGTGTACTGGTTTTAAACAAGGGTCCAGGAAAGCTAGGTTAAGTGTGCTGACTTCCATAAAATGACCTAAAAATGTGTTGACACAGTGTTAAACAAAGTATAAAAGAAAAAAATGAGTTCATGAATATACAAAAAATATCCATTTCAAAAATAGTTATTTGAATCATCTTATTCCATTTCATAATTAAGATTTCTTGTATAATTTTCTTGCACAGATTTTTAATGGATCATTCATTCAAATAATGTTCATGCAATTTTTCGTTCATTTGCTTTATGCATCAAAAAACCAATTTAAGATATCTTGATTTTTTTATTTTTTGTTCATGAACTTCAATGAGCTGTGGAACTGTTAAACAGATTGTTCATAAACTATTTATTCTATGGACATATAATCAATGTATGATTGTTAGTAAATTTATATTGAATTTTTTACCTTGATTGCCTAACAAGCTCTTTCAACTTAGATTAATTGCTTTTTAATCTGCTACCTGGTCCCCCAGTACTAATTAAGCTAGTAGGATAAGTTCTCTAAAATGCTCAAGGAAGGAACAAGGTAGGTTTCGGATGGGACTTAAAAGACAGGGAGCTGACTATCCAAAAATTACCATTTCAATTTCATACTTGTTCCCCCACACCTTCTTTTATAATCATTTATATTTTTTAACCGAAATTTTCAGTGTGAGTATGTCCCATGTTAAATGAATGCAAAATTATGGCACACATTATAAGTTATCTAAACAGGTGTCAGAATATAGACATGAATAATGGAGACATTTGCTCCAACACCTTGCAAATTATATCACAATCCCCCATCTTAAACCATTGATAAATAGTTTCAATACAAATCTTATCCAGATCTAGAAAATATAATGAAGTTATTGTGAACAAAAATCTGCTAAATAAATTTCTGTCCCCCATAATTATCATACAAAAAACCTTATATTGCTATGAGCTCTATCATTCAGTTCATATTCTTTATTAGAAGAGTTTTCTATGGGCTTATCATAATATACAAAAAATATGATTATATATGTAGCCCATAAACAAATTTTTAATGTTACACAGTTACTGAGGATAGTTTTTTTGCATTTAATTTGCTACAGTAGTTTTCATACAATATATTCTGATGTAAACGTAAATTTGATGTACCCGAGGTTTTTGTTTACTGTTTACTTAAATAATTTCTTTTTTTACTTGTTGTCAATGGGTTATTTTAACAGACTTTTAAAATATTTACATAAATAATGATATGAATGAAAACTGCAGTTATGTTGACAATATTTGTTTACCTTCTAAACTTTACACTTCATTTGAAAAAATTACGAATGAACCCAAAATGAATGAATGAATTAGTGAATGAATACATGAATGAAGGTTGTTGGGGTGAATCAAAAGTTTGAGACCAGTCAGGAGTTGTGTGAACTAAGTATTTTAATTGATACTAAAGTAAGAAAATAAACTATTGAATGATTTTATATCTATTATATAACTTTACTCTTTGGAATTAATGGATAATTTGTTCTTCAGTTTTGTAAAGTTGAGATGCAGTTTGACATCCTACTTCTGATCTTAAAAACTCTTTTGACTTTTGGTTTATTTGATATTTATATTACAAGAACATCTCATGTTCTACACATCTAATAAAACAGATTCCTGTATCATTGATGTGAAAATATCATTGATAGTTGGTTACAGTATGGGCCAATGATAGCATGCCTGATCAACTTGTGATAATGGATAGGGATACACACAAATAGTTGTTATACTTTGAGAATATTAGAAAAAATGAATTAGGACGTACCCTGAGTCTCAGGACTTACCAGTATATAATATTATGTATGTGTTTTACTCTGTGTTATTTACTATGTTTACAAATTCTTGTTCGCAAATATATGTGAAAAAAATAAAAAAATTATACCACGTTTCTTATCTTTTGTCTTTCTTTCTTCCTCTTTGACTTTCAGATGAAATATTGTGTTTATATTGTAGGGATGAAGATTACCTAACTTAATGTTAACATTAACATTGCTAGGGGATTAATCCTTATGTGTACATAACAGTCTATAAAGAGTTGTTTCCCTTGTTTTCACTTCTATCATTCTATCTCTATCTTCTTCCAACTGAGAGTGAATCAATGCTTTACTTATGATACATACATGTATGTATACATGTATTAACTGCTGTGACTGCTTGATGCTGATATTGATAGCAGTAATAAAGGTTCTAGCAGTTACATTTACTTTCACTGCTTGATGCTGATATTGATAGCAGTAATAAAGTTCTAGCAGTTACATTTACTTTCACTGCTTGATGCTGATATTGATAGCAGTAATAAAGGTTCTAGCAGTTACATTTACTTTCACTGCTTGATGCTGATATTGATAGCAGTAATAAAGTTCTAGCAGTTACATTTACTTTCACTGCTTGATGCTGATATTGATAGCAGTAATAAAGGTTCTAGCAGTTACATTTACTTTCACTGCTTGATGCTGATATTGATAGCAGTAATAAAGGTTCTAGCAGTTACATTTACTTTCACTGCTTGATGCTGATATTGATAGCAGTAATAAAGGTTCTAGCAGTTACATTTACTTTCACTGCTTGATGCTGATAGTGATAGCAGTAAAATAAAGGTTCTAGCAGTTACATTTACTTTCACTGCTTGATGCTGATATTGATAGCAGTAATAAAGGTTCTAGCAGTTACATTTACTTTCACTGCTTGATGCTGTTATTGATAGCAGTAATAAAGGTTCTAGCAGTTACATTTACTTTCACTGCTTGATGCTGATATTGATAGCAGTAATAAAGGTTCTAGCAGTTACATTTACTTTCACTGCTTGATGCTGATATTGATAGCAGTAATAAAGGTTCTAGCAGTTACATTTACTTTCACTGCTTGATGCTGTTATTGATAGCAGTAATAAAGGTTCTAGCAGTTACATTTACTTTCACTGCTTGATAGCAGTAATAAAGGTTCTAGCAAGAAAAAATCTTACTTTTACTGCTTGATGCAGTACTAAAGGTTTTAGCAGTTACTTCTACTTTTACTACTAGAGGCTGTCGTCTGCTAGCAGTAATAAAGGTTCTAGCAGTAACATTTACTTTTACTGCTAGATGCAAATAACTATCAGCAGTAATATAGGTGTAACAGTTGTTTTAACTGTTAACATTGTTTACTGTAAGCTGTTAGCAGAATTTATAGCTGTTACTGCTATATTTATATCCTACATGCTTAAAACAATTGTATGATAAATTGATTATTTTATATTTTCAGAATTATTAAAAGAATCATCAGTATTTATTCATCCAGATATAGTCAACTACACTAAACTCACCGTAGATGAACATTATAGACAATTATTGGTTGGATCACGGGATAGTTTATTTCGTGTATCATTGGATAACTTAGATCTATTAGAATATGTTGAGGATGATGCAGCTGACTCTCAGGGATGTCTTAATAAAGGACTCAATGAGGTATACCAATAGTTTACAACTTCTACATACTCAGTAGAAACTTTGTTTAACCCAATGACCTAACCAATTAAACTCCAATCTAAAATTATAGGCTTGCGCACTCCCTTATTTTGGATCTAGCTACTTCATGGTGCAGGTCATGATCAGCTGACCTTTGCTTTTATAATATTCATGACACATTGTGTTTTGTAAACATTGTCTATGTGGCGCAATTTGGAAAAACTGTCCAATCACAGGTTTTGATTAACACTAGCATCAACATAACTCATCAAACTTAGTCTAAAAATAGAAATTATGAAATCTTGATTCTGATTATAGTGTTTTGTCTAGATGAATGCTAAGTAATAATTAATCAACACAAAAGTCATTTGAATATGACCCCTTGTGCAATATTTTAATTTTTGGATACTTTGTGCTAAATCAATAAAATGGACAGCATATTTTAACAAAATGCTAAGAATATTTTTCATTCATTTAATTTTCATTTAGTCATTTAAAAGTGCCAATTTTGCTTGACCACATGTGCAGTGCTGATGGAAATTAACGACTGATTGTATTTCTTTTATTTATTTCCAGAAATGTCATAACTACATTCAAGTATTACAATTACATAATTATACCAGAACTAGATCAGAATCAGACATAGAACATGCAGTATTTGTTTGTGGGACCAATGCTTTATTACCTATATGTACTTGGAGACCGGTAAGTCTGCATTTCTCTTTTGTATCCTTGTGAGTAATTACTTAGATAAATTTTGAGTATGATAACTTATTGCTTTAAACAGAGGCTTTTTTGTTTATAGGTTGTTTTGCCATATAGTCCAGAGTTATATCCTGTTATGATTCAAAATGTTGTTAAATTTCATTCATTTGTCAGTTGCTTGTACATTAACCTCTCTGATTTAAATACTCAATATTTGTTTGTTAATCCCTGTATTAATGCGACAAAAAGACTATTTATGCATGGTCATCACCTGGCCCTCTGACATCAAATTTTGATGGGCCAGAGAAATACTAGTGACCCAACACTACATCATTTTATTTGCCAGCTGGGCCATCATTTCAAAATGGCTTTACCCATTGGAAAATTTTGGTCGCCATGAGCAAGTGTAAATTTTGGAACCTACCTTAAGTATGGAGTGGCAAGATGATTACAAGAAAACAATATGAACCACTTGGACTTTGAAGGCGGGCAAATGCCGTATAAAGTCCTTCAAAAGTTTGCACCAGAGTTTGTTTGTACTATATTTAATTGAATTTTTATTTTTCAGTCCAATAATCTGTCTCGTGTGTTAGATAGTGTTGACGGTATTGGTAAATCTTCATATGACCCTTCACAGAATTCTACCACACTGGTTACTGCCGATGGGGAGATTTATGGGGCCACGTATATAGGGTCTGGTGAAAGGGATCCAGTTGTATATAGAAGTGAAAGTACTACATCTAAGGCATTAAGAACAGCTCAAGCTAACTCTAAATGGCTTAATGGTAAATTGATAAGGTTCTTCAAATAAGTTCCAATAAAGTTATGTTTTATCCATTCATTTGTGAAATTGACAAGTTTTGTTATTAAATGTATACTTTGATTAGTTATATTTGGTTACAGATTTTAATCTATGGATAAGTAAGGATAGAATTTGTTGCTGAATAGTTTAAGCCAGTAAACCTGGGTACTTTTCTCAAAAATCTTACGATAAAAATCATCTTAAGTTAAAAGCAAGAAGCATTTTAATACCGTCATTTTTTAGCCAATCAATTCCAGATACAGTAAAACTCGGATATGAAATACTCGGTTATAACATACACTCGGTTACAACATACCATTTTTTCTGGCCCGTTTTTCATCCTGATATATAATATACTTAGTATGCTATATGGATATAACATACCTTGGTTATAACATACCTTTTTTCTATGGCCCAGCGAGTATGTTATATCCGAGTTTTACTGTATTATTGAATTATGTAGAATATTGTATACCTTTTGATTATTGTATTATAATTATGTTTATTATCCTCCTGACTTTGAACTGCAAAATCATGAATTTGACTTACGATAACTTTTTTGTTAGAGTTTTTGTTAAACAGTGTCTTGGTTTTATATGAATGAGTTTTGCTCCTAGATTTGGCATAATATCCTACACTCGTGGTTCTTTATATATATTTTGGTCAAAATCTTTGGCCACAACAAATTGATCATATGTTCTATGGATTGGCTCACACCTTTATTTTGACGGATATTACAAAAAAAATATTTTTATTTCCTCGCTTGCTCATAAAAATTTGGTCAAACCGCTATATAAAGCAAGTGAATAAAGACTTTCTTTATATTTTTTTTCTTCGCTCGCTCGCCCCATTTTTCTTTCAGAAAAATCCGTAGAACACATGATCAATTTGTTGTGGCCTTATGCTCAAATATTCACAAATTAGCCATATAGGATGAACATGTTAGAATGCTTTACTTATTGACAATATTATTGTATCATTTCAGAGCCAGATTTTGTTTCTTCCTATGAGATTGGTGATTTTGTATATTTCTTTTTCCGTGAAGTTGCTGTTGAATTCATTAATTGTGGAAAGGTTAGTAAATAGTTCCCTATTATGAGAGGCCAGGACGTAGGACTGATAAAATTGAATCGCCAGGTTCACATTGGTTCAAATCACTTACAGAACAAACCTTGGTGTTTCTTTGAGCAAAAAGATTTAACCTGACTGGGGGAGCACAAGGTTGACTTGTGAGTGATAAATTAAGGCGGATTATTTAGTGAATAATTAAGTTTTAAGGAAATAACATTATGCTGAGGCTACTATGACCACGCCCTTAGACAGGTGGCTATTTTGTTTAACAAAGTAATCCTTTGTGTCCAAAGACATGGGACTATGTTTTTCCAAGTATATGCTGATCCTTTCATTGGTGAATGGATTATGAATGTTTAGAAATGGTAGTTCTGGATTAATGACAATTATTTCATGATTGAGTGAAAGTTATTGTGAATAGTTCAGAGCAACTTTAGAGAAGAGAGAAACAGTTAAATCATAAATACACAGAGTGCTTACTGCTCGAGAAATAACAAGTATGTTTGAAATTAACTAGTTTGTTTTTTCGTCAGAGGTTGATGTCAAGTCTTTTGGAAGCAAATCCCACTATTTTGGACTAATTGTAGTAATTGCTCTTTAAGTAAATTTTGTCTTGTTTTTTTTTTGACTACAAACTGAAATTTCAAATGTCATAATCAAATGAGTTGATGTCCACTGTGCATAGTGTTTGTTTATATCTCTATGATTTCAAAAAATCAATCATACCATTGTATTTTTTTTTTTTCAGAAAATATATTCTCGTGTTGCACGACTCTGTAAAAGTGATCAAGGTGGAATGTTTGACAATACATGGACTACTTTCTTCAAGTCTCGTGTAAATTGTTCGCTTCCTGGAAAGTATCCATTCTACTATGAAGAAATACAAGGAACATTTTTATTGGAAGATGAGACTGAGAAATACATCTTTGGAGTTTTTAATACACCCATGTGAGTTACAAATAAAGTTTTATAACTGTATTATATTGATACCTAGACAAAGATAATCTGATGTTACTACACCGCAGGGACTACTTTCTTCTAGCTCTGTTTGATATATAATTGTTGACTGATAGGTTTTATTTGTTTGATTGACCTTTCACTTACAGTACACAGCAGCTGGTTGAAGTCGGCAATAAAAATTGTGATATATTGTTCGCTGTAAAAATATATTATCTGTTTTTTTGTTGTGCTCCATGGGTTTTTTATTAAGGCTCTGTAGGGCTGATATTTTACCTGCACAATGAGATCTTGGCACCTGGTAGCCATTTTATGAGGTCCATTGTTTTATGATCAAGTTTTTTATGTCTGAGCATGGCCTTGTGGTTAGATGTCTAGAACACTCTTGTCAGTTATTATAATCTCTCACTGCCTGGGTTTTCTTGAAGATTTATGAAGCCCATGTGTATCACATATCTACTGGCTTTGGTAAGATTACTACCTACTATGAATGTTGTGTCTGTTTTCGTAAGATATTATTTTAAACTCATTTTAACAGCCTTAGCTTATTGGTTAGCACAAATTCAATTTTTAAGAGAGACCATTATAGATGGCTTGTTTTTGGTTAAGAGCAAATAATGAATGCAAACTGCCAAGCTTAACAAAGACATTAAGGTCATAGTTACATAACTAAAAATCATTAGTAGGAGGGAGAATGGCCGTAGAAATAATTTTATGTCCAAGCTCCAGGAAAGTATGCCCCGCCAAGGATTCGAACCCATGACCCCTCAATCAGTAGACCTGTGTGCTATCAACTGAGCTAGCCTGGCGGACATATAAAATCTTTGACATTACTATAGCCATGAATATTGATGTATAATTACAGGAATAGTATAGCTGGTACTGCAGTATGTATGTTTAATATAAATTCATTAGAAGAATCATTTAATGGTCCATTTAAATATCAAGAAAGTCCAAGATCAGCATGGGAAAGACATGAACAACCTGATAATGATAAAAGACCTCTGACACAAGTAAGTTGGATTATTAACATATTGTTTGTGCGTAGAAGTTATTGTTCCCACTACCTTGTATGCACACTTGCTTTTCAATATGGAATCCTTGTACCATTCCTGGCTTCAGTTAGACATACCCTTCCATGAAATTCCATTCATCACCTTTAATTTTCTCATTTTTTTTACTTTTTTTTTTACTAGATTTAACGCCATGTCAACACAATTTTAGGTCATTTTACAGCGTCCAGCGCACCTAACCCAGCTTTTCTGGACCATTGTCTATAACCAGTACTCACCTACCCTTCCACAAGGCCGGAAACTTCTCCATATTATCTAATCAATGGAGGAAAATTGACATTATTGTCAAATTTTCTTGGAAGAGTATATCCTCCCCGGGTGGGATTCAAACCCGCACCCCCTCAGCCATGAGATTACAAATCCCGGCGCGCTACCAATTGCGCTATCGCCCTGGGTTTTAATTTTCCCTAGCACTAGCCCAATTCACCATTTTATATAATAAAAATCAAAATAATCAACTAGCCTGACTATAGGAATGTTATTTTCTCAAACCCAAATCTATTTTCACTAAACTCAGGCTTTGGGCTAGTGGTCGGGTTACAATTACTTGAAACTTGTTCTTGAAAGCTGGTACAGCAGATATATTATCTAATCTATAATACAAAACTGGTTTACACAAAATCTACTTTCAAAAGTACTTGGTTAGAAAATAATCGCAATCTATTTTACAACTCTACAAGAAAATCTGTTCTTTATTCTATAAGTACTTGAGAACTTCTTGTAGACAAAACATTTTAGTTTCAAAATAACCATATGATATTTCTTATCAAGGTTAACATTATTGTTATTTCAGTGTCCAGAAAAGAAGAGTCAGAGTAAACGATCACATGATAATACACTAAGTATGGATGAATCTAAATATCAACTGATGGATAATGCTGTACAACCAACGACTATGATGCCATTCGTTCATGCTGATAATGAAAGGTTGGTCCTCTCTTTAAATAATGATGGATTTGTTTTACTGTAATTATTAGGCTTTGTTTTTGATGAGAGGGTGTGGTTTGTCAAATAAAAGGAAAACATACTAGGAAGATAATTTTATTATGAAAAGGTTTGAAAGATACAAAAAGATTTATTTATGGTCGTTTTCAAATACAACATGGTAATTATTAGCTAATTTTAATAATAATGATAACATAGCTATTTTCCAACAGTAAACAGAATCATCTCACATACAAGTTTTTAAAACAACAGAAAACCAAGTGTCATTTTTTGTAGACAAAACAACTTGAACAAATTTATTCATTCATATAAAAATTACTTCATGACTAAAGTCCATGTCCAGGAATTGAACCCAAGACCCCCTTATTCAGTAGACCTGTTATCTCTGACTGAGCTAGCCAAGAGGCTGAACTGCAATATTTATATGCTTTCATGATACTTCATATATTTTAGATGGACCCATGTAGTTGTAGACAATGTTGAAGGAAAGAAAGGTTTTTATAAAGTTGTTTTTGTAACAACAGAAGATGGGAGATTACTTAAAATGGCTAAAATACCTGGTTTAGATGATACATGTCTGATAGAAGAGATTAAAATAGTTCCTAATGGACAACGGAAACCTGTTAAAGATATGAAAATATCATCTAAAAATGTAAGTAATTTATTATGTTGCTATGCATTTTAATTTGTCTATTGTTAATTTCTACATGAAATCTTTGAGACAATAATTTATAAATTATGCTTTACCAGACGTCTACATGGAAGATTGGTGCATAACTTTTATATGTAATTGTTCCTCTAAATCCCACCAATTAATTATGCATTTTCTTTGTATTTGAGCATATTAAGCTATGGCAACTCTGACATCCATTTGCCAGTTACATAAACATATTCCTATGAAGCGTTTTGTATACTATATGATTTTGAATTACTAATAAAAAACTAATAAGCATTTTGTCCCCTTGTACCCTTTTTACAACAAAAGGAATAAGTATGTGATATCAAATTGAGGGTACCAGGAGATGAAACAATACATAGTGATAGTCTTAGGCCCCATATGTCTGTGTTCCTATGTTCATTCATCTTTAACAAATTTTCAGAATATCTCAGTGACTATAAGGCTTTAACTACAATATGTGTTATAAAGTCATCATCTTGGACTCCTTTACAAAGGTGTTTAGTTGAATAATTTCAAATTCTCTCAATCCTCATAAATTATGAATTTCTTGTGAAAGTCTTGTCAGTGGCCCATACATTAACCCTGCTGATTCCCTACAGTATTTCTGTACTCACTATTGATAATTGTATATTTAACTCAGTGGGGTTAATTATGTACTACCGACAGGTTAATAACATTTACTAATAAAGTCATGTAGATTTGTATGTGACCAAAAAGAACAAATACATGATCATAAAAAGAGTAAATTTTGTTGGTCTACTTAGTAAAAGTTGTCCAATGAAACCAGAAAATGTTGACATGTGTGATGTGTGACTGAAGCTATAAAGCCAACAATCTGATATAGAAAATCATAGCGGAAACAATTAATGTTAATGTTTGCAGCTGGTTTATGATAACAAAAAACAATCAGATTTTGAACTAAAATAATCAGATTCTAAATTCACAAGAGTACTGTATGTAGCATAGGGTGATAGCACCTAGGAGAGATGGGATAGCACTTGTGGGTCTCGTATCATTTGATAGATTATTGGGTTTTATAAACTATTTATATTGTGACTGCTTCCAAAAAAGGAATGGATAAGAGATTTACTTAATTTACTAAATTCAGAATGGCCATCTGTTTAATTGTAGACACAAACTACTCTGCTTGAGAAATTATGCAGTTCTTATCCTATTTAGTCTTTCTATCTATAGATTTTTTAATGGTAATTTCCATATAGGGCTAACATCTGTGAACTGCTGCGATTTGTTCAATTTTAAAAACCAGGCTTATCGATGATATTGTGTATATATTAAAGTTTACCCAACACAAAAGGTCATCCTATTGCCCCTGACACCCTATATTTGGGTTTGGACAACTGGTTACTACTATTAAATGTGGTTCAGGCAAGTTTAAATAAAACTGGCTATCTATTCGGGCAACCTAGTTCAAAAATTAATGTCGAGTTCTGTATTAAAAATATGATGATAATGTATGATAATAATATTGTACGTTTTATATTTTCCAGTTAGCAATATATATATCTACTCATGCCAATATTATAAAAGTGCCAGTACATAGATGTTCAAGATTTAAAACTAGCAAGTAAGTTAATACTGTTGTTATTGTTGTTGTCCGTGTTGTTGGGCCTATCAATCCAGTTACAGGAAGGAATACTAGTGTCTTCATCAGATTGTCTTACCCTTTTACCAGCCTTGGTCGCCATATGGTCACCTGTCTATTTTATATATAATGTCATTGAAAAACAGTCACCTTTTTAAACATCTCAAAAATTCATTCCAATATTTCATGAAATACGTGTATATCAATTTGCATGGCTATTTGAAAGGATTAAAAAGTGAATGTTTTTCAAGGACAAAATGTTACTAAACCAATTGAGTGACAAAGTCTTAAGGAGTATAACTATGTCTTGGCTGCATTTAGCTCGAAGAACTTAAATTATAATGTAGACTTGGCTTATACTACAACATCATAAACATTATGATTCTAGATATGATCCAACTGAACTTTTTTTTTACTGGGTTTAATGCCATGTCAACACAATTTAGGTCATTTTACAGCATCCAGCGCACCTAACCTAGCTTTTCTGGACCCTTGTTTATAACCAGTACTCACCTACCCTTCCACAAGGCCGGAAACTTCTCCATATTATCTAATTGATGGAGGAAAATTGACATTATTGTCAAATTTTCATGGAAGGGTATAACCTCCCCAGGTGGGATTCGAACCCATACCCCCTTCGGGACACAACATTCCAACTTAACTATAAGATACTAATGCAAGCCCCTTTTACAGTTCAGTCAAACAATTAGAACCATCAAAATGGATGGTATTTGTAGTGTATAAATATACAATCTCTGTAAACAGTATCCTGTAGAGCATTGTCGTACAGGATCTCTACTGTCTCTGTGGAAGGTCATGTTGAGATGAACTTTGTGTCGACCAATCAATACGTAGCTTTCATCTAGACGAAAAAACTATTAATCACATTTTGATTTCGTAATTTCTATTTTTAGACCAAGGTTTGCATGCTAATTTAACAGCAGTATTATTCACAGTCTGCGACGTATCATAACAATTTTGTCATGGATATTATGATGAGAAAAGGTCACCTGAACGTGACCTTCGTTTGAAAAAGGCCAGATCTAAAATAGCAAGTAGGCGAGCGGAAAATTTTAGATCGGGTTTTAATCAGATAGATAAATATACAGTTTTCTTTTCACTTAAGTGATTGGGATTTAAAAAAACCTTAGGAAACCACATGATTTTTATGCAATAACTTAAGTGGAACTTGATTGTAAAATATATAATGTACATTATATTTTCAGATTATGTTTAAATGCTAAAGATCCATATTGTGGTTGGGATGATAATTTAAATCAATGTTCTACAGCGCCATCTGGACAACCTGAAGTACATTATTGGCAACAAAATATAGATTCATGTCCTATTGTGACCAGAGATTGTAAGTTTTATACTTTATATATCATGTAAATGGGTCAGGGCAAAACTAGTCTTCATTTTTAGCCGGATTTTTCAACGAAAAAATTTGTCTTATAGTTTGGCAAAACAAAGGCAGGCAGCTGGGCGGGCAGTTGGGCAGGCGTCTGGTGTCGTTAACAATTGGGTTAAAGTTTTCAATTTAGCATACATTTCTGCCATTTATTCTCAGATCTTTACGAAACTTCATACAATGATAACATACTATGTGATGAACAGAATTAGAAAGTAACCGCTACTATATCTGGCTTTATTATGCACTATTTTCCTTTGAAATTTTTGCGTTAAAATTTTAATCTGGCTTTAATGTGGTTTCCACTTTACATTTCTTGTTCTATACTTCCTTGACGTTATACTGGTTTTGCCCTGACCTAGTTGAAGAATATTTTAAAGTGCAGTTTAAGTCTACTTCCATTTACATGTTCAAAATGCAACCTTATTTTTAAATACAATGGAACCCCTCTAAATCGGAAACCCTCCAAACCGGAATTCTCTCCAAACCGGAATTTTTTTCAAGTCCGGAATATTTCTCCTCTTTGTTCATATAACAAATACCTCCTCTATTCCGGAAAACCCTGTATTCCGGAAACCGGGCGAGTTTTAGCCTAAACTTCATATTTCGTCACGCAAAATGACCCCTGTATATCGGAAGTCGAAAGGTGAGAATTGATAACGGCGAGCTGGATATACGACTCTCGAGAAGGTGATTGTTTCCTTTGTTTAACAGGTGTGCGTGAAATTGACTATTCGTGATAATCGCTATGTAAACATTGAAAGATGTCTTAGGTTACATACCACTAAATAAAATCCTTCTTTGTTGTATATAAAAAGTCCCATTTTCAATGACAAATTACACTATGACCAAGGTACGTAAGATACCCCAAACCATATATAGGCTGAAATATCTATCTATTCCCCTCAAAATGATCAGTATTAGAAAAAAAGTTACGTTACTTATAAGAAAATAAATTTCGATTGAAAGTTCCTACCCTGAAAATGTCCTGGTTTTTAACTCTTCACCAGCCGTACAGAGTCATCTCCCCTTTTAACCAGTTTTCGCGACTAAACAAACCAGATCCATTGAATTTTTGCATAATTTCATAGGAAAAGCATTGTCAAAGACATACATACTTTTCAATATTAAAAAGCACCACAAATGAGGTATCCATGCGCTCTCAAAAAATAAATAAGGACTATGTCACACTTTCTACTTCCGGTAAATGCTCACTTCCGGTTACCATTTAGTGGTATGTAACCTTTAAGGGACAAAAAGTTTTTTGGCTCTTAAAAATCAATTCATAAAGTGAAAGACCAATCACTTCTGAGCAATTATGTGCAGTTTCATAAAAAAATATTGATTATCTAAGCAGTTAGAGCATTTTAGCTGACATCACCCATTCTCAAGAATTTGGTCAAATTTTAGGCATTTTTTTTAAAACTACATATCCTTGAAATTAAAGCTTTTTCACATAAATTAGTGTTATAACTGACAATATATTGATGTTTTCCTGTATATTCATGATAGAAAAGGGAAATGCAACATTTTCCAAGCATCATTTTCACCTTTTCTATGTTTGTATAGTGATTTTTAGAGAAAAAATGACCCAAAATAGCACAAAATGAACCAATTTTCAAGCTTTTTTCTGGTTAAAAAACATTTTAATGTCACATCAGATAATCAAATGACATGTTTCTATGCATGCTACAGTCAATTCAACTGAATCAAACCAGATTTTTTAAACATGGATGTCACCAAGGTGACTTAATGACTTATCAATCAGCAGGCCTAAGGGGGGCTCTTTAAAGCCGGGATTATCCCCTACCCCTCTGGAAGACCACTGATCTCACTTCCTGATCTCACCAGTGGTGTCTATATGAGGATATTTTGAGTCTGTGAATGTGTATTTCTTGTTTTTCCATTTTATTATATCACACTTGCTGATAATTTGACTGCGTGTAATGCTCATGACCCTTCGGAGAAGAAAAGCACTGAGTAGGTGGGTGGGATTTCAAAAAAGGTGTAAAATGCCAGTTTAAGGGCAAAAAAATTACATAAATTGTTGTTCTGTGGATGTAAAATATCCTAGACTGAAAAAGACAGTCTTTGACAGTAGAATTAATGAACATAATGGTAACTGACCTTCGGTGATGGGGATGGGTTCACTACTAATATACGGCATTTTCAGACCTTAGTTGGATGATGAAATCAATGCTCCCTAACTGTCCCTAAGTAACTCAAAGCCTGAAAGGCAAACCAGTAAAATAATGAAAACCACAAAAATTGAGGATTTTAGTATCAGTTGCAACAGAAAAAACAGGTTTTGTGACAAAAAATGTGACGGTAAATTAACTTTTGACTCAGAAAATTCTCAAAAAAAATGGGTATGGTATGGAGCTGTGTTCACTTCCAGATCCACAACCTCAATAATGGGTTCACAGGATCCTTTCCTTTCAAAAGTCAATTTCTGGAACCTCCTATTCTTGGGGGTCTAAAATTATTAATCAGATTCACGCAACTGACAAATGAAATTGCAGAAAGCGGGACTCCCAGGTTGCGCCCAAAAAGAAATTTGTGCCCTACCGCCTAACAGAGACAAAGCTATTAGCTTCATGAAAGGAAGCTCTATTCAACAAGTCTTACACATTGCACCCTTACTAAAATAGGCAAAAACAAGTGCTAAGTCACAACTTTGTGTGATTTTATGTGTTCATGTAAATAAGAAATGCTAATACAGCCCTCTAACAGTCGTCTTGATGGTGCGTATGACCAGTGATGATACCACGGTAGTGATTTTTGTGCAGTTCTTTCATATTTTCTTGCTTTTGTATATCTTATGTTGAGTGCATATGAGAATGTATTGAGTTTGAATTGATAAATATGACACAAATTGGTGCTCTTACAAGAGAATATCTAAATATTATCACATTTATGCATCATATGACAATAAATCAGATGATAATGCGGTTCCGCTGATCTCAATGACCGGCCTACAGCCCAACTCCGACACCAGTTTTCCCTTCATCATTGACAGTTAGAGGCTTAATAATCCAATGGAGAACATTACAACATAAACTATTATAGCACAGATGTGATAGGCATGCATCATGACAAAAAATCACATGGCATGGGAATTGATACATCAATCTGTGCACAAACTGGTTGCGGATGGGGTCTCGGATGGGCATTTTACCCTAATTATCCCATATTTGGACAGTCCAGCACCACTACATGCATCATCCAACACCAAACATCCATTTTCTACATCTAAATGACATATATTAATGATTTTGTCCATAATCTTTATATGCAATCCATCAAAAATCTTTAATTTGGCAGACGATAATGTCTCTTAAAGGTTACATACCACTAAATAAAATCCTTCTTTGTTGTATATAAAAAGTCCCATTTTCAATGACAAATTACACTATGACCAAGGTACGTAAGATACCCCAAACCATATATAGGCTGAAATATCTATCTATTCCCCTCAAAATGATCAGTATTAGAAAAAAAGTTACGTTACTTATAAGAAAATAAATTTCGATTGAAAGTTCCTACCCTGAAAATGTCCTGGTTTTTAACTCTTCACCAGCCGTACAGAGTCATCTCCCCTTTTAACCAGTTTTCGCGACTAAACAAACCAGATCCATTGAATTTTTGCATAATTTCATAGGAAAAGCATTGTCAAAGACATACATACTTTTCAATATTAAAAAGCACCACAAATGAGGTATCCATGCGCTCTCAAAAAATAAATAAGGACTATGTCACACTTTCTACTTCCGGTAAATGCTCACTTCCGGTTACCATTTAGTGGTATGTAACCTCTTATTGAATGGGTGTGAAAACTATCAAATGTAAGGTAGGGGGTTGTATGTTTTTAGCGATAATTACGCTGGTGGATGGAACATTTAATTGATAATTAAGGATTTAATTCGTTCACTAATTGCATTTTGATCTAAAATGAACCAACCTGTGGTAAACATTGATTGTAGAAAATGATTTGAAAGACGTATGTAATCGATCAATTACGGCGGTGTTTAATTGATATACGATTGACCAAAATTAATTGTTCTATGTTTGAGTCGTAAAAATGACCAATGAAACATATTTATTCACGAATTTACAGGTTTGAGTAAAATTATCATGTATTAGTCATAATTAAAGCTTTGTGTATTTATATCTGTTTTCTGTTATCTTTCTTTTAATCATATTCTATATTGATGTATCCAGATTTACTCACTATAACTTGCATATAATGATGCAATGTGGGATGGTACAATAACAATGAGTTCTACGAAGTTGTTATCAGCATAATGATAAAGAGCAATAGTTTATGGTGCTATACTTGTTTAGCTTGATTATTCAAAAGTTGTTGTAACAACTTACAACCTTCCAGCCAGCATCTTGTCTCTCAGTACTAAGCAATAAGATAGAATATAGGTTGTTTTAATAGAAACAATGATGCCTATTATGGCAAGGATGTAAACCACTCTGTAGATGGCTTTCCAATGAAAAATAGTCAAATATTCACTGACTCAGTCATGTCTACAAAGATTTCTAGTATGCATATAAGACATATTAATCTACGAATATAACTACAGCACAATACTACATCTTGGAATACATGTTGATTGAACTTGTATCAAGAGTTAAATATCACAAACACTTAATACAAGATCAATACAGAGTGCCAACGAACACACATGTTAAATATTATAGTCAGAATGTAAAACCCCTCTATTCCGGAAACCTCTACAAACCGGAATTTTTGCCCGGTCCGGAGCACTTCTGGTTTAGAGGGGTTTTACTGTAGTTCCTTTATTAAATTGACATCTACAGTGCTATTGTTATGTTAAGATGAAAAAATGAGCAAATTCATGTTATGCTATTTTTGATTATTTTCCAGTATGTTAGGGCTTTGAGGCCTTTCTTAATGCTTTTATAGATTCTTAAACCATGTAGGGCAGTTGTCAGTCATTGACAAAAAAAGCCAAAAAACTTTGAGAATTCTCCATGAAAAAAGCTGATGTAACAATCACAAGAAAAGACAAAAGCCTCAGCTGCCATGTGTATTTTATTCTGAATATGTATTTTATATATGCTTTATGTATATATTCCAGTAAATGGTGGTTGGTCAGAATGGACATCATGGAGTCAATGTTTACAGGTTGGAGGGGATTCAGCTGCTGGACCTTGTTTATGTAGATCAAGGTCATGTAATAATCCTACACCATACGGTGATGGTTTAGATTGTTTTGGTGCAAGTATGGAAGTTACTAATTGTACAGGTCAGTATTTAGTACATCATTGAGAAAAGCTATTAGAAAATTCCTGCAATGTAGTGATATAAGCATGCAAAATTAGGAAGCTATAACTACACTCAATTTTGTTCAGAGCTCAACATTAATAGTTGTTTAATCAACTGTGATGACCTAATAATGGGTTTGGGCACAAAGTTTCAAGCGTGGACTGATCATCCTACCAGAAAATATTTATAATCCTCAACTTTTAAAGTATCATTGTTTGGGCAAGCTAATCCCTGGTTAAAAGTTGATAATTCTACTGAGCCACCTTTTTCATGATTGAATGTCAGACCCTGTGGTTAATTTCAATTTTCCTTTGGTTATTATTAATACAATATCATATATATAGACACTTCTATCTTTGAATATCATTGAACTATATTTTCTATAGTACATGGACAATGGACAAGTTGGTCGTCATGGTCACAGTGTACACAATCATGTGGTTCCTCGGCAACCAGAATGAGATATAGATATTGTAGTGATCCACCACCTAGAAATGGTGGTATGGATTGTTTAGATAAAGATAGAAAGAATTCTGAAGAAGAATATTGTCAGGGTAACCCACCTTGTCCTTGTAAGTACCTCTATAATATTAAAATATTACATCTTCTTTATATTCATTATGCTTAGTTCATTGTGAGGTCACCAGGGTCGATAGCGCACCAGTTGGTAGCGCACCAGGATTTGGAATCTCGTGCCCGAGGGGGTGCGGGTTCGAATCCCAACCGGGGAGGTTATACCCTTCCATGAAAATTTGACAATAATGTCGATTTTCCTCCATTGATTAGATAATATGGAGAAGTTTCAGGTCTTGTGGAAGGGTAGGTTAGTACTGGTTATAGACAATGGTCCAGGAAAGCTAGATTAGGTGCGCTGGACGCCGTGAAATGACCTAAATTGTGTTAATATGGTGTTAACTCCAATAAATAAAATAAATCATTGTGAGGTCATCATTTTATTACAGTATTAACTATTTAACGACATGTATGTTATTTAAGTTTAACTGTTCTAAAGGTTTGCTTTATTTTTAGCGTGATTTTTCAACGAAAAAATTCAGCTTTATAGTTTATATACCCGACTGGGCGAGCGTCCAGTGTCGTTAACAATTGCATAAAAGTTTTTTCTTTACCATATATTTCTGCCATTTATTGGTCAGATCTTTATGAATGCAATGATAACATACCATGTGATGAACAGAATTAGAAAGTAACCACAACTCTACCTGGTTCTATTATGGATTATTCCCTTTGTAAATTTTGCGTTAAAGTTGGATATCTCTGTCATTTATGGTCAGAGATTGATGAAAATCCGGCTTTAATGTGGTTTCCACTTTTCAATTTCTTGTTATTTCTAAATTTTGTTTAATATGCTTTTTTGTTTTCATTGCAAAAGTAGGATTTCACAGAATAGAACTTTTACACAAATGATATATGGACTTAAACTGTTGGACATTTGTATGAAAATGTTTAATTCAAAAATACCGCTTTGTCACAAATTCCAAACAAATGGTCACCTATAGAAAGTTTAAATGGTTGAAATGCTAACAACATTTGAGTAAGAATTAAAACCAGGTTTATTTTATGAATATATTTTATATATATATGATATGTTGTATGTTTCAAGTACCTCCTATAAAATCTAACTGGACAGAATGGGCTAAATGGAGTGAATGTTCAACTAAATGTAATGGTGGTATACAGACAAGAAGACGTAGTTGTATAGAACCACCAGAATCTGTTGATCATGTACCTTGTACTGGTAATACTCAAGAATGGAGAATGTGCAATACACAATTATGTGAAGGTAACATTGTTTTTTTACGAATATTTTATTTCCAGGTTTGAGCAATACTCATCAACCATGACAAAATTTAAAATGACATTTTGTTTCTTTTAAATTGTTTTATTCATGTTTTTTGCTCTGAAAATGGTCTCGAGTTTTGGTTGGCAAAACAAAGTAATGACCCAAATGTTAAGAAGTTGCTCTTATGAATATATGTACACTGCATTATGGTTGGGTTTTATAGTGATAAAATAGCTTTCTTGGCTTTGTGTGCATTGTCGGTATTTTTATGTTTGCGTGCTTGCTGTGATCCTCTCAGGCTAGGCAGAATAAATGCACTAAACTCTCCATCATGGTGTAATGTACAGCATACAACTCTTTAACAACTCTAATCTGATTTCCAGATGAATTTCATAATGTCACAATACATGTATTATTTTTACAAGTGTCAGTAATACTATTATTACTAGTGTAGCACAACAATTTGGTGCAGCATTTTATAGAAGCTGTCTTATACATCTTTGCTGCTACCAACACAAAGAATTGAAACATTTGATGGAATCTGTTGTAATAGTTGTGCCTCGAACTGAAAGGTGTTTTTTACATGAAATTAATACGCTTCCATAAAGACATTTATAGTTATCTATGTCTCTGCTCTGCTGAAATTAATGACTTTGGTAATATTCTATTTCTCTGATCTGTCAATCTATCATTTTTTGCAACATTTTTAAAGTTTTTTTTCATTTTGTCAACCCGGGTCAATAGCGCAGTTGGTAACGGGGGAGGTTATACCCTTCCATGAAAATTGACAATATGTTGATTTTCCTCTATTGATTAGATAATATGGAGAAGTTTCCGGCCTTGTGGAAGGGTAGGTGAGTACTGGTTATAGACAATGGTCCAGGAAAGCTAGGTTAGGTGCACTGGACGCCATAAATGACCTTAATTGTGTTGACACTGTGTTAACTCCTATAAATAAATATCATTTTGTCACCATGTACCTTAAAGTATGTTATTTCTGTATATTTTCTCTAGAACTTCATCAAATGACTCCATGGACACCATGGATTCCAACAAATCATACCAAAGGTGGTTTCTTTGAAAATAGATTCAGATTTATGTGTAAAGCTACTGTACCAAGTCAGTCATTGATTAAAACTAAAGGTTTGAAAACACAAACACGTTTCTGTGTGGATGGTGGACAGTGCCACAACTCAGGTGAGCTTAAAAGTGAACTAGACACGCATTCACCTGTAGATCAAGTTATTAGACGTTATTGCAAACATAGAAGAAGAATATTTAGAGGTTATTGTAAGTGTAGAACGCTTGGAATATTTTTAGTTTGTCACAAGTGTGGGTATGGATGATACAGTGAACATGTGAAATAAAAACTATAAATAAACTACAGATACACTCTTTATTATGTGTGGAAAACACATAGTAACTTTTATACATTCTTAAATGTGATATTATTGTGTTCCAAAGGATATTTTTATTGTGCTAATCAATGAAGTGTGACTCATGTTCTATATATAGATATATGATGTCATTTATCTATAAATAGATTACCATGTGACTGTTGTGTTTGTCAAAGCTATAAATAGAACAAAAAACCAAAAAAATGTGTGATTAGAGCTGTATTGCATAATAAGTATCTATTTGTACCAGTAATAAATTAAATATGAACAAAAAACAGGAGGAATAAGCAATATAACAGTTGTAAAGTCAAAACCTTGTAACTTTTTGATATTCTTTCACAAAAACGTTCATTTGACCTTCTGGTCTTGCCTGGAACATTCTATCATATCAATTATATTATGAAAATTTTATAGTACTTCATACTGGGGTTCATGTCATGATTCATGAATTGACCAAAAGTCACCATAGAATTTAGAAAAAATCTAGTATTTTCCTGTTTCTCATAATGGCTGGCAAAAGATATGTCCAATTACTTGCACATGTCAGAATATTCAACATTTTTTTCTTAAATTTGATATTCCATTTTTTTTTAAATTTTGCATAGGTTTCTTCGACAAAATTTTCAAAGTACTAAGTTTTGACTTTACAATAATGATTTCAACTTTTAACATAACCTTCATCAAGCTTCATACTTACTTCTGTCATATTGACATCAATGGTTGCTTTTTTTTTCTGAAAGCAGTTAAAATTTGGAGAACAATGTCTCGGCCACATGTCATTTCACTTCATGCATATCCACGTTAAATGTTATGTTATTAATGTAATTTTATTTTCTTGTGAGAGAATGTTTCACATCACACCCTGTGTAAGGGCATGTAACTCTATGCATGGCTTATAAAATATCTACCTTGAAAATAAAAACAGTAGTTTTTCGTATGAACCAATCAAAACAATGCTTTGAATCTTCCTTATTATATTACATGACTGATTTAATTTAACTTTGAAAATTAGCAATTTACAATTGCAATTTGTTTTAATTGCAACTGATTGCATTAAGTGCATTGTAAGTTTTGTTGATTCTATTGAATCCTTGATACTCCTGAATGTTTTTCTGCCCTCTTGGAATGTTTCATAATGCAAGCAGTCAAATGGATGCCTCATGAACAAGACTTTAGAGGGCTTGAATCAAATTCATAGCTTGTTTCTTTTCCTGCTTTTTTATAAACAATCTTCCCATATATTTCTTTATTTCTACAAAACAATGGTTTATTAACAACCCCAGTTGTAATTAAAGCTGTTTTCAATGTGATGCAGAAAAGCACATTACATGTATTTATTATCTTGTATTGAGTGAAAATAGTTTTTATTAAAAGCTAGATATTTTTAAGCCATGTGCACACCAGTTTTATGTTTTCATTTATTTTTTAATCCATATTTTTTCTAGCGTTGATGTACTTATCATTTTATTTCTCTTTTATTTTGGAATGATTTTATTCATACACCTGTAGATCTGATATTTTATTAAATACTTAATATATATTGTTTCAAAAATGATAGATGTGTCATATGTTTTGCAATTGATTTGCAGAGTTTATACAATTTTGTACACATCTATGATGATGACACAACTTAAAGCTATTTCTAGTACTATCCTTAATGCCAGACACATGGTTTTTATTTTTCCCTGAGGTCAACTTTTAAATTCAATAGCAGTAAAAATTGGTACTTTGTCATCCTTTTTGTTATCTTTGATCAATGTTAATTCTAGTTCAATAAAAAGTATTTATAAAAACTGACTCAGTTATGGTACTTTTGATGACCTTTGGTACAAATCCGTTCAAAAAGTTATTGTTATTAAGTTTACTAAATCAATTCCCTAAGTATTCAATGTTGCTTAAGGTAAAACTAGGTCACCATGTAATGAATCAAAGGTCAAACTTAGTGAAAATTAGGTCACATATAATTGATAAGGTCAAAATACATCAACTAATGCAATACTATTATAAAGAATTAAAGCTACCATGTTTTCTTAATTGTATGGAAATTTATTGGCAATTTTTGGAACTAAATGATGTGGTCACACATTGGTACTTGGTCACCACGGAGACAAACTTAGGGTATTGAAACAAAAGGTTAAGCCAAGTAAATAAATGAAAAAAAATCTATGGAAATTCATTCTGTATATATCAGATAAAGATTGTTTATCTTGATGTAAGTATGACACATGAAGCATTATAAATAAAACATTTAAGTGACATTACTGCCAAAATATAGGGTTTTGTTCCATTTGACCAATTTTGATGAAAATTTACATATAATAGTTTAAATCATGAATCTTTAATACACAATCCAGATAATGTAATATATTAAATCATTTGTTTAAATCTCATTCCTATTTTCCTGGGTGTGCTATGTTTGTACAAAATTATTATGTTGTATTTTTATGTAAGAAAACTTACAATTTTCATTATTGTTGTTGTTGTTGTTTTTCTCGAAATTTTAATAATAGAAGTGCACTGAATGTGTTAGCATGATTTACCTGTGCATTTTAGACTAATGTCAAACGATTCCACTCTTACAATGTAAATAAATATCCAAACAAATTGGTTTTTAATTGTCTTTTATTATACATTTCCTTCTATGTTATTGATACATCATACATTTGTTGTTGATTATTGTTGTTAATACATGTACATGTTTTATTGTTTTTTATAATACATGTATATATAGTAATGTTGTTAGTTAAGTCTTTTAGTTAGAAGGAAGCAGAGACTGAAAGATTGAGAAAATTCTAGTGCTTGGTGTTCAAACATTTTACTTGCTTTATGTAAAAGTCACTGAAATCATAAAAACGCTTAAGTTTTCAACTAACACCCCCATGTATAATAGACCATTCATTATTTTGTCATACATAATAGTTTTAAGATTTGAAAACTGTTTTTGCTATTAATTCTGATCATAGTGCATAGTGTTACTCTTCTGTTTTCATGCATTCTTCATAATCTAATTTAAATATCTAATTTAAATTAAATTGTTATTGAAGATACTAGTAGTTATACATGTTATGTTTGTCATCTGTCATAATTTAAATTGTATTGTTATCAAACATTCGCCAAAGATTTTATTCATTGACATGTACATATTTTAGATATTATTGTAGTTATGTGTCAAAAGATGCTTGTAAAAATAGAATTCCTCTGTGGCCATCAGAGGAGTAAAGCAGTCATTAGCAATGTTGAATCTTGTTTATTCAGATTCAATGTTGACTCATGTCTATTCAGATTCAATTTTGATTCTTGTTTATTCAGATTCAGTGTTGACTCATGTTTATTCAGATTCAATTTTGATTCTTGTTTATTCAGATTCAGTGTTGACTCATGTTTATTCAGATTCAATGTTGACTCATGTCTATTCAGATTCAATGTTAAATATTGTTAATTCAGATTCAATGTTGACTCTTGTTTATTCAGATTAAATGTTGAATCTTGTTTATTCAGGTTCAATGTTGATTCCTTTATTGTTCAGTATCAATGTTGATTCTTGTTTTTTCAGATTCAATATTGACTCATGTTTATTCAGATTCAATGTTGACTCTTGTTTATTCAGATTCAATGTTGATTCTTGTCTATTCAGATTCAATGTTGACTCGTTTATTTAGATTCAATGTTGATTCTTGTCTATTCAGATTCAGTGTTGATTTTTGTCTATTCAGATTCAATGTTGATTCTTGTTTATTCAGATTCAATGTTGATTCTTGTCTATTCAGATTCAATGTTGATTATTGTCTATTCAATGTTGACTCCTGGTTTTTTTTTCAGATTTAATGTTGAATCTTGTTTATTCAGATTCAATGTTGATTCTTGTTTATTTGGTTTCAATGTTGATTCTCGTTTATTCAGATTCAATGTTGATTCTTGTTTATTCAGATTCAATGTTGATTATTGTTTATTTAGTATCAATGTTGATTCTTGTGTCAATATTGATTTGTTGTTTTCAGTAATAACATGCCATGTTGTCAAAATTATGATTGTAAATATTGTATATTGTAATATATGGTTGGATACTCATTGATTTTTTTGAATCCAGAATTAAATGGCATACATTATGATCCATTTATTCTTATTCATTCATTGGCCAGTAGTGTTATATAATGTGTAATTCCATAATCAAATATATACATAAAACAAAAATACTGGTTCCTTTCTGATATATTTATAAACCAAAAATACTGGTTCCCCTCTAATGTATATTTAAACCAAAAATACTTGTTCCTTTCTGATATATTTTCAACCAAATATACAGGTTTTCTTCTGATATATTTAAAAACCATAAATTCTGGTTCCCTTTTGATAAATTTGTAAACCAAAAATTTTGGTTCCCTTCTGATATATTATAAACCCAAAAAAACTGGTTCCCTACTGACATATTTATAAACCAAAAATACTGGTTCCCTACTGATATATTTATAAACCAAAAATACTGGTTCCCTTTTGATAAATTTATAAACCAAAAATTTTGGTTCCCTTCTGATATATTATAAACCCAAAAAAACTGGTTCCCTACTGACATATTTATAAACCAAAAATACTGGTTCCCTACTGATATATTTATAAACCAAAAATACTGCTTCCCTACTGATATATTTATAAACCAAAAATACTGGTTCCCTACTGATATATTTATAAACCAAAAATACTGGTTCCCTACTGATATATTTATAAACCAAAAATACTGGTTCCCTACTGATATATTTATAAACCAAAAATACTGGTTCCCTACTGATATATTTATAAACCAAAAATACTGGTTCCCTACTGATATATTTGTAAACCAAAAATACTGGTTCCCTACTGATATATTTATTAACCAAAAATACTGGTTCCCTACTGATATATTTATAAACCAAAAATACTGGTTCCCTACTGATATATTTATAAACCAAAAATACTGGTTCCCTACTGATATATTTATAAACCAAAAATACTGGTTCCCACTGATATATTTATAAACCAAAAATACTGGTTCCCTACTGATATATTTATAAACCAAAAATACTGGTTCCCTACTGATATATTTATAAACCAAAAATACTTGCTCCCTTCTGATATATTTATAAACCAAAAAATACTGGTTCCCTACTGATATATTTATAAACCAAAAATACTTGCTCCCTTCTGATATATTTATAAACCAAAAAATACTGGTACCTTTCTTTTACAAAGTCAGCTGGTTCTTTGTTTTTCTTCATTGATTCATGGAATACTTTAATAGAATACTTATATTGATATAGTATTTTTTGCAGCTTTAGCATTTATTTTCACAAAAATTGTTTAAGTACATCATCAAAATTTAGTTAAGTTATTTTTAAGGATACTTTTCATTTTGCTTCATAATTAATTATTTTTGCTATATCTGTATTAGTTTAAAAGTGCACAACACGCCCTATACTTGACCTGTTAACTTGTGTTTTCAGTTTTAATTCGTTAAACTGTTGCTTTAAGAAGTTGAAGAGCCTCTTGAGTATTTATGTCATTTTGTAATACTACTACTAGTAATTAATAACAATTATGATAATTTGCTCCACTGGGCTAGTACTACAATATCCTACAATGTTTTCAGATAGGCAGACTGGTTACATTTGCATTAAAGTCAATACACAAACAACAAGAACACCAATTTATGTATGAAATATCATTTGTAATAATGATTGTTTTATTACCAGAGTAACTATACATAAGCATACAACAAAAATATTGATGTTATTCTGTTAGAATGCATCTTAAAGCTAAAATGGATATACTCTTATTTGGTTTTAAACAACTGTATTTTTTTTAAAAGCATGTTATTCTCATTTGTGTATGTAGCAACAACAGTAACAAACTCAAGCTTACATCAACAACATTTTGATTTCATTATAGTTAAATATTTTGAATAATTGTTTTGTATAAAATATCATATGTTGATCATTATTATCAACAGATATTATTATCTTAGAATTTATGACCAGTAAACTTTCACTGAGATTTTATTTTACCATAAGTTTACTAGATGATAAATTAACTGATGTTCATGATCAGCTTTTCAACATAGATTAACATAAAACACAAGCCCTGTTCATTTTATTCTTGGCCATATTTTATGAAGTTAAATTCAAAATAACAGTACTTTGTAGTAATAGAGTTTATTCAGAACTTAAGTTCTGTTAAGTTTGGTTAGGCTTTTCTGGCAGAAAAGTTTGTACTGGATGTACCTGTGCAGAACAAAGTTGAAAAAGATATGTGTACACAGAATAATAGGATTTAATCTGTGTTACATACAATTAAGCATTAGTAAGTAAAATAACTTATGGTACAAACTAACCTTATTTAGCAGAAAAAAACGGTAATTTCAAGTTCCCCGTAAAAACTATTGCAGAGTAGACAATAATGGCTGAAAGTTCTCTCTATATGTATCATTTACTAAAAAACAATTCTCTCTAATTGATGGAGAGTGTAAATGACTATTTTTTAATTACCTGCCCTAAAAAAAACATGACATTGATAGTGATAGTCAGTCAATTGATCATCTCTATGCTAAGTTTATCTGTAGTTATTGTGCATTAAGTTTGACCCCGATCTGTCCTTTAACATTTGCATCTAATAATTATCTTACACATATCCTGACGAAAATCAGTACCACGCCTATTCTACACTTCGGCAGCGATCGTAAAATTATAGAAGTATGTATGTGTTAAATTTCAACCCATAATCCTCACGGCCATGGTTTAATTGAGCATTAATACTACATTCATATTCAATGTAATTAATATTCTTGCATAAAGGTCAGGTCGGGGTCAAACTTTACGCACAATACATTGAATATTTATATAGAACAAAGTGAATATTGTTCCCTATGTACAAGTTAAATGTCACAGTAGAGCTGTGGTAACAGCAATATTTGACCATCTTGTAGGGCTGTAACGATTCGATTCGATACATCGGAACTCGATTGCACGGGTGCCGATTCGATTTCGATTCGGGACCCGCCAGTTTCGATTCGATTCTGACTTTTAAAAGTGTCTACATAAGTTTTAACGGTAAAAGCAAAGGCGCGCCTAAAAGTCAAAGTATACGTTGACAGTGAAACTGGGTTTCACTTCGTTACATTTCTGTTAAATTTCCATTACGATTTTATGTAGCATGATTGGAAACTCTGTTCCAAATATATATTTTATAGTATATGCCCCGATCCTCTGCCAATTGGGTCGGTGTGATTGAATTTTACCTGTTCTGACAAACTGGAAGATTTTAGGCTCCGCATGAGCAAGCCAAGTTTTGAAGTTAGGTTATTCAAATTTAAATAGTTTTGCGTGTACAGTGTATGTTTAACTAATATGTACAATAGTATACCAAGAACTGCATATTTCTACAATTTATGATCCATGCTGTCTTTACGTTTTAAGTCGATATTACATTAGTAATACATTTTCGCGACCTTTACATTCGTACCCAATCCATTTCGTACTTGAATAAAGCAAATATTAATTATCAGATTTTCGGGCTTTCGTGTTATAGTACCAATTTATTTAATTAATATTATTAAGTTTTAAGCTCAAATATATGTATTAATGCATATTTGTAGTAAATTGTATTAATAAAAGAATCGAATCGAAAAGAATCGAATCGAAAAAAAAAATCGAATCGCATCGAATTGACTTTCCGGTGAATCGTTGCAGCACTACCATCTTGGTCCTTCTTTGTTTTTAAGTCTTTTTTATACTCTTTTTAATGGCAATTGCTATTTTTTTCTTTTATGTTTTTATTGTGTGTATTTATTTAAGATCCCTTTATTTTATGTAATGAAGGATATATCAATAAAATGCAATATTACTCTCTAAAATTTTGTGTTGTCTACTTTTTCTATGACAAGAACCTATATTTTAATGACCAATACATGTATGGCTTCATACTGCTGCAGTATGAATGGGTCAAAACTGTAACTGTTATGCATTTTCCATGGTCATCAGAACTGCTGAGTTTACTTGTCTTTCATTTCATTAAAACTGTAAATTCTGCAACATTTACTCAGTAAATGTATACACATTTCAAAGTGCTCTGTGTGTCTATCATTTTATTATGTAGGATAATTTCTGCTTTGGGGAGTTCATTGTCTTTCAAAAAAAAGAAAACAAGAAACCAAGCTCAATGGTCTGCATGCATTATTATATGATGCAATATACATTATTCCTCTACCAAACATGGGTAAAACAAAATTTGATGCAAAAAGGCAATTGAACATGTGACATGGTAGATAACAAGTTACAGAGTCATAATGTAACATTTGATGTATGAAGTCAATTAATTTTGTATAGTTAAGTAGAATGTTCTACTAGTATCACGCAGCATACTGCTCCTGAGCAATGAACTTAACAATGAGAAACAGCATATGGGATGTATTGAACAAAACCTAGATACAGCAAAAGATCACCATCATCTTTATCTTCATGAATGGACAATTGATTGAACTGTGAAGATGTCAAACTGAAGCTGGATGGATAGTTTAAAAAGATGTCTGCTTTCTCATCTTTCCATGGTTCTTACGGTTTGTGCCTTTTATGTTTGTAAATCACCACCAGCAGTACTTGAGGCATTTTTATAACTTTGTACATAAAATTTATCAGCTAACCTTTTTTATATTTAAATTGTTTTATAGAGTAGATGGACAATGAGTGTTTATGTATCTATTTAAAACTATTTTTACATAGACGTGTTCAGTAGCTTCAGAAATTACAAATGCATGCAAGTATGTGTAATAAAAGAGTGGGGAACCCATTATGGTTTTGATTGAAAGCTTATTGTATAATTTTCAGTTCATGCTTTTCAAATGACTTGTAAATAATCAAGATAGGTTTGCTAAGAGCTCATTTGTCTTTGATTATTTTGGTGGAGCTAACCAGTTTATTTTTCTTCCCTTCCATATAAGGGAAATGTATTTTTCCAGTTGTTCATTCAAACATGATTTTTCAGAATATTTTGTCATTCTGCTCCTATCAAGGTCATTTGGGTTCCTCATTATTGTAATCCCCCTGTTCATTATAATCTATAATATTGTGCTTGGAGTATATTACAGTCTATGTGAATCTTCGTCTTCTTTTTTCTACCTCTATTTAACTGCATAGGTATGAACATTATTGGGTTACAATTCTTTTAAATAACTGCTTGTGGTAATAAATGTATACAGAGTCTAGAGCCTGTCCACATCATCTGTCCCATTTTTGTATGCACTGAACATTTAAGTAACCTTTTAATTAAAAAAAACTTAGCAAAATGTCAAGACAACTACACACACTGCTGCTTTAAAACTGATTAAGCCTAACTACTCAAAAGTGACAGGCAAAGTCTTAAGGCACCAAAGACACTGTAAACATAAATGCAAGCCTACGTAAACTATTTAGTGTCTCAGAGCTTCAGGACTTGCTGCTCTCATCTTTTCAGTGCGATATGATCTTTTTGTGTTGGTGCGCCGTAAAACCCAAACAAACAAACAATGCTCTCATCTTTACATTGTCGACATTGTATTTAAATCAAACCCAACTTGTGCATGAAATATGCATTAAATTTGCACAAGAAAATGCTGATATTTTTTTGTAAACTATACCAAATGTGCCAATTGCTATCCTATAGTAAAAATTGATATTTTAAACTTCACAAAATTGAGGGTTGCCCGCAAGACTGTAGTAACTTGCTCTTTATCGTAATGCACTTTCTACACTTAGTCTTGCGTGCAACCCTCGAAATGTACAATTTATTATGTTTTTAAATTTGGTTTCAAACTTGACAATTATTCTGTTATCATGGCAACAATTTCAGAGATACCTCTAGTAGATGATATAAATGGTGGTTGGTCAGTATGGAATACTTGGTCATCTTGTTCTAGAGATTGTGGTAGTGGACATAGATGGCGTGAGAGAATATGTAATGATCCAGTACCCTCTGGACGTGGTCAAGATTGTATAGGACATGCTATGGAAGGACAAGAATGTCATACACATTCATGTAATGGTAATGTTGACTTTCTTTTTTTGGCACAAAAATAGCAAAAGTTGCCCAACTAGTTCTGTTCGGTAGGGCACAAGTTTACTTATTGAGGGGTCTTAGGTCACAATAGATTCATGAGCAGGGCACACTTTTGTTGAGCTTAGTTATAAAAATCCCTTGAACATTCTCTCTTTACTTTTGTTGAGCTTATTCATAAAAATCCTTTGACCATTTATTCTTTACTTTTGTTGAGCTTATTCATAAAAATCCTTTGACCATCCTCTCTTTCATTTTGTTGAGCTTATTCATAAAAATCCTTTGACCATTCATTCTTTACTTTTGTTGAGCTTATTCATAAAAATCCTTTGACCATTCATTCTTTACTTTTGTTGAGCTTATTCATAAAAATCCTTTGACCATTCATTCTTAACAACCGATTCTAAATCAATAGGACAGAAATAGTCGTAAGAATGGGCCTAGTAACTGGTTAACAGCTATATCCACAAATTAAGCCTATTTTCTGGCACGCGAGTAGGTTGACTGACTGCCAATATTAAAACCTTTACCATATGTTGCTGAAGCTTTACAAAGAAAGAGAAAGGGTCAAGGAGTAAAGTATTGGAGAATGAAGTGCTATTAGGGATAAACAAACCCAGTCTGTAAATCCTATCAAGGGCTCTGCTTATTTCTTTTTGCAAGAAATCTACCTACCTGTTTACATAATTTGTTGAATGTTGAATCCACCTAATTTTGTTGTACATGTATAAAAAAATTAATGTTATAGGTGTATGGAGTTGTTGGTCAGCTTTGTCTAGTTGCTCTGCTAGTTGTGGTTCAGGTGTAATGATGAGAACCAGGAAATGTGATAGTTTACCACCTGGTAGAAAATACATCATACCATGTGATGGTAGAAGTACAGAATCTATACCATGTGAACTAACTCCATGTTCAAGTAAGTACCATTAGATCTAACACGGTGTTCTAGTAAGTACCATTTGATCTAACACCATGTTCTAGTAAGTAACATGTGAACTAACACCATGTTCTAGTAAGTACCATGTGATCTAACACCATGTTCTAGTAAGTACCATTTGATCTAACACCATGTTCTAGTAAGTACCATGCAATCTAAAACCATGTTCTAGTAAGTACATTGTACCATGTGATCTAAAACCATGTTCTAGTAAGTACCATGTTATCTAACACCATGTTCTAGTAAGTACCATGTTATCTAACACCATGTTCTAGTAAGTACCATGTTATCTAACACCATGTTCTAGTAAGTACCATGTTATCTAACACCATGTTCTAGTAAGTACCATGTGATCTTACACCATGTTCTAGTAAGTACCATGTGATCTTACACCATGTTCTAGTAAGTGCCATGTAATCTAGCACCATGTTTTAGTAAGTACCATGTGATCTTACACCATGTTCTAGTAAGTACCATGTGATCTTACACCATGTTCTAGTAAGTACCATGTGATCTAACATCATGTTCTAGTAAGTACCATGTGATCTTACACCATGTTCTAGTAAGTACCATGTGATCTAACATCATGTTCTAGTAAGTACCATTTGATCTAACACTGTGATCTAGTAAGTACCATGTGATCTAACACCATGTTCTAGTAAGTACCATGTGATCTAACATCATGTTCTAGTAAGTACCATGTGATCTAAAACCATGTTCTAGTAAGTACCATGTGATCTAACACCATGTACTAGTAGGTACCATGTGATCTAACACCATGTTCTAGTAAGTACCATGTGATCTAACATCATGTTCTAGTAAGTACCATGTGATCTAACATCATGTTCTAGTAAGTACCATGTGATCTAAAACCATGTTCTAGTAAGTACCATGTGATCTAACACCATGTTCTAGTAAGTACCATGTGATCTAACATCATGTTCTGGTAAGTACCATGTGATCTAACATCATGTTCTAGTAAGTACCATGTGATCTAACATCATGTTCTAGTAAGTACCATGTGATCTAACATCATGTTCTAGTAAGTACCATGTGATCTAACACCATGTTCTAGTAAGTACCATGTGATCTAACACCATGTACTAGTAAGTACCATGTGATCTAACATCATGTTCTAGTAAGTACCATGTGATCTAACATCATGTTCTAGTAAGTACCATGTGATCTAACATCATGTTCTAGTAAGTACCATGTGATCTAACATCATGTTCTAGTAAGTACCATGTGATCTAACACCATGTTCTAGTAAGTACCATGTGATCTAACACCTTGTTCTAGTAAGTACCATGTGATCTAACATCATGTTCTAGTAAGTACCATGTGATCTAACATCATGTTCTAGTAAGTACCATGTGATCTAAAACCATGTTCTAGTAAGTACCATGTGATCTAACATCATGTTCTAGTAAGTACCATGTGATCTAAAACCATGTTCTAGTAAGTACCATGTGATTTAACACCATGTTCTAGTAAGTACCATGTGAAATAACTCCATGTTCTAGTAAGTGCCATGTGATCTAACACCGTGTTTTAGTAAGTACCATGTGATCTAACACCATGTTTTAGTAAGTACTATGACTGTGATCTAACACCATGTTCTAGTAAGTACCATGTAATCTAACACCATGTTCTATTAAGTACCATGTGTTCTAACACCGTGTTCTAGTAAGTACCATGTGATCTAACACCGTGTTCTAGTAAGTACAATGTGATCTAACACCATGTTCTAGTAAGTACCATGTGTTCTAACACCGTGTTTTATAAGTACCATGTGTTCTACCATGTGATCTATCTACATAGAATCTATACTATGTGGACCGTGGTCTGAAACTGTATTCTTGTTAGTCTAGATTTAGATTTACATGTTTTAAACAAAATTAGCTTTGAAGATATAAATAAGCAGCCTTGGCTCTTTGACTTTTTTCTATACAGTGATGCAAACTTCACCAGATTGAACGACTAAGCTATATATGCCAAGATCTGTAGTGATGATTAGTTCTTTCATTAGGAAATGCAAGGTTGTGGAGAATTTGTAGTGAATTTAGTTGTGAGAAGTCTTATGAGGAATAATAAACTGTATATTTATGTTTATATGTGATTTTGTATTGTTCTAGATCCTGCATTATCAAGTTCTATGGAAGAAAATTTTATGGAGAGACCAAGATTTAGTTTGGCTCAAATGTTCTTAGTTGGAAGTTTATCATTTTTCCTAGGAGGGTCAGCCTCAATAGCTCTATACTGTTATATTTCAAGTTTTAAACGAGCTATGAAAGATGCTTTAGACAATGAACGTAAAAAATCTCACGAGCGTCGTATAAGTCAACAGCATCAACAACAACTACAAGGGGCTAAACGTCAATCACAGATTACAATGAGGCCAGCACCATCTATGTCGTCACAAGTAAGCCTGGATAATATATTCAGTCATGGACGAAGTAAAGTTTATGATGTTGAAAATATGATGAGAGATTCCAATCCAAGCATGGTGGAAGAACATATTTATTCTACAATTGATAAAAAATGTCCTCTAAAAACTTTTACTATTAAAGATTTGTAAATATTATTTATAAAATGGCTGTGTACATATCATGAAGTAGTGATATTATTGTTATTATTATTGTATTTTATTTATCAAAAAATAGTATTCTTATAATACAATGTATACTCTTGTCCAATTCTATGAAAGTATCTATATAACTCTTGAAAACATTAAATTAGAGGTTCTTATGACTTTCTATATGTATATTGAAAGGTCTATGGCTATGAACAATTGTTTCTTAGTGGCAGTAAAATATTTTTATTTTGACACACAAATTGGCCCAAATTAGATGGGTTCAATTTTTTTCTACCTTTCTTGCTCAATATTTTCAACGTGTTCAATGCAGGAGTGTGTGTGATAAATTCATCAAATTGTGATTTACTGAATCTGGAAACCTGGGTCTGTTTTCTAGTAAATACAGGTGATAGCCTTAAAGGCAGGCAATTATATAATTTACCTCTATAAAGAGAATAAGTGTTGAGTCCTTTTGAAAGATTAAGTGAGCACTTATTAAGAAATGGTCCAGAAAAGCTTGCTGAGTGAGTCAGCCTTTGTAAAAACATTGTATCTGAAGAAAATATTGTTATGCATATAACTTTTAAGCCAGAAACTGTAAAGGTATGCTATGTAATGAAAACATCCGAACGAAACGATTTAACTGAGTATATAGATATTTTCATACAATTGGTAAATTGATGCTCAACTTGGCTCAAATCTTATAAAACACAAATGTCATACTCTGTCTCAATAAGTCAATGCAATATGGGAATCAAATCTTTATATCTGCTGGGTTTTATATACATGTTGATGTTGTAATTATGTTCCACTTTTCATGTTTTTCATTAATTGTCATTATTCAAAAGTGTATCATCATTTTTACTTATTTTTACTGACTTCATTTATTGTTTTACTAGTCTGAGAATTAGTCTGCTTGCAATTACATTGATGACAAAGCTGATTACATCAAAGGAGTATGCCTTGCTTTGCTTCAGTTAAAAAATTCAAATGCTTCACATAGGGACCAAGTAAATCACTAAGTGATTCAATGCTACACCATCTTGGCCCATAACATCTCATACAAATTATGACCTCATGACTGATGGACCAAGCGAGATGCAACTCAGATATTGGCTGCTTGAAATATTTGGGAACTTAACCTCAAAATGACGGACCAAGTTTTTGAATGAAGTACAATTTCATTTTGACCCTCTACATTATTCATGAATATAAGAGCCAGTTGTGTGAAGATATTGCAACATGACATTTCAAAGAATCTTTTGTCAGGTAAAATACCTCTATTACTCTGACATTGTGGAGACCCCAATTATGTGGCCAGTTTCCTATGAAAATCTCTACTGGCAATATGTTCAGGAAACTGTCTAATGATTTTGCTAGCTTGTTGCAAAACCATCGCATAATATACATTAAATGCTAGGTCAGGACTTCCTTTCACAGCTGGCTCAACATATGCTACTATCTGCTCAATCTACATAAAATTAATGTTTAACAATACATAGAATGGTATCACTGTAATAACTCATTATAATAACTAGTTTATGACACTATCATATAAAATGTAATTATTACAAACTCTTTTAGCAATCTCAAGTTTCCTATTGATTTATATTACTTAATTAGATGTGGCCGAGTGGTTACAACATTGGACTGGTAATCATTGGATAGCCAGCTCCGTGTTATAATATTCAAAACCTACCCCGTTGTTTCCTTGATCAAGAAACTATATCATTCTATCTCAATACTGATGGACCAGTAACTAAAGTGATTAATCTAAGTTGTAATAACTTGTTTCCCAATTAAGCTAAATAAAATCAATTAGTAGTATTCTCTTTATTAATATACGCATATGGTTTTCATACATGAATTTGGATATACATGTACATCTGTAATGTATTCAAAAAGGCCACTACCAATGTACAATATAGTTAGTGTCATTATATGGGAATGTCCAATTCAGTTACATAAATCAATAAAATTTTCAGATGACAACAATTTGCCACTATGTGTATTTAAGGAAGAATGGTACATGTACTTTTGATTTTTTTTTGTTAATTTGTATGTGTGTTTTGGTACCGATGTAATCTTGAAGATATTTCTGATTCAGATCTACCCTATTTTTGGCGTCGTTATTGCTAAATATGTTACCATGTTGTCGTGAACATGACAACCTAGCGCAGGTTTTATGTCAGTCGACAATGGTAAGAAAAAGTCTTTATTATAAAATCTTTATTTTCTGGGTCACAACAACAAATTATATATCAGGCTAAAGCTGATATCATTTTCTACTTACTGAACAGTGTAAATGTATACATTTTCTCTTAAAACTTTTGAAAGGGACAAAACTTCCAAATTGGCAATGTCAAAAAAATCCCATAAAATTGACTTCTGACCTGTTTAATGAAAAATCTGCAGGATAAATTTTTACAAAATTTTTGTACGATATATAAAAATTGTATAGACTTTTATACAGCAGAATATGAGAAAAGTGTCTGAACAATTTTTTGGCTGAATGCTTTCAAGTATTACCACTACGTCAAAAATGTCATTCTGACGTCAAGACAAAGGGTTGTTTTATTTGAACACATAATGTAATTAGCAATATTGACGCCAAATAAAGCATAGATCTGAATCTGAAATATCTTCAAGTTTACATCGGTTTCAAATATTGTATGCAAATCTAAAAAAACAAAAGTACCATTCCACCTTAAACTTACCTGACTATGTTTAATCAGTCAGTTTTTTAATCTTCTATCTATTGTACAATTTTATTCAACTGTCAGTGGCGCATATATTAACTCTGCTAATTTAAATCTAAGTTTATCAATCATTAGAACAGAACTACTCTACCGAGTATTCAAATTGATGGGGTTTATGTATGTGCCTCTGACAGTTGCATACAATTTAACAATACCTGTTAGAAAAAAAGAGCAATAATTCTTGATAGGGGTTGCTTATTGATAATACATACTATATTATACTATAATATAGCTTTGATTTTGTATTTAATAAAATGTTCTTTTCAAAGCTATAAAATGTATTTATTTCTATTTAATTGTGTGCCAAATTGAAAACTTGATATTATTTCAAATAAACTAATGTAAAAAGCTATAAATAGTTATTTTACTTTCCAATCATGTACATCAGGGATACCAGCATAAAATTTTGAAATAGTCTAAAAGCAGTCAACCACAATCAATCATCAATCAATCAAATCTGGAGAGTTCATAATAATTTTTTATCTGCTGCCAGTGTCCCAAGAACTGGGGTAAGCAGCAGATGGCTAGATCTCCTGACATCTGACCTCCACGTAACCTGTCTAGGGGACCACTGTTATGCAGTTTGTATGTCTTCAAATCAGCTTTCATGCAATCTGACCAGGACTTTCTTGGTTGTAATGGAGTTAAAGCACCCCTTAGAGCTTAATTTATTTATACTGGGTTTAAAGCAGTGTCAACACAATTCGGTTATTTTTCTTAATATCTCTGTCATTGTTAAGATAAAGATGACGCTTCAACTGATGAGGGTCTATCCACTTCATAAGGATGCCCAATGGCAGATACGTGTACAGTGTACACAAGTCATACCATCCATAAAGCAAGTTCATCTTCACAGTTCAACTATGAAGGCTACTGAAGTTTTTCACCAATCTATTGTAGGCAAAAGGACACCAGAATATGATATATATATCATATAACAATGTAAAAAAGAGGGTTACAAGCAAACTAACATCCACAGCTTCAGCTCCATGAAAAAAGAACAACAACAAAATGTTTAAAGAACATTTTTACTTCATTCATACAAAAATTACAAGATAGTTAATATAGTGAATAGTATGAACAATATAAATTATATTAGAACACAGTATTAGTGTAAACTATTGAACCTCACCACTAAAACATATATATATATATAAATACATGAATATCCAGTGTATATATTACATATATGAATCTTGCTTTAAAACACATACAATAACATTCAATTAAATGTATTAACAAAAACAAAGTAGTTCAAAACTCCCATAAACATGTCTTAATAAAATAAATTAACTTTAAAAATGAAATTCTGAAAAAAAAACCAGATACTTTTTTTCTATTAATTCACTCACATATATTTTCATGAATACATGGCTACAAAACTGTAATGTCAACATTAGTTTTGAAAAATATGCCAAAAAATATGCTAGAGAAGAATGCTGGTAGACTGAAATGATCATATTTAAAAATTGTTCAAACTTTTACTGGCTACTTAATTACTCAAATACCATTTTGCTCTCTCAGAGTAATTTCTATATTTCAAAGAAGTAGAATTGCCAGTGATTACTTTTTACACACGGGCCATTCTTATTTTAACAACAAGGGCTAAAAATCTCCTTGTCATTTATATGAAACAAGAAACCCTAAGCAACTATGTGGCTACTTGTTGCATGTAGTTTACATAAATTTTGCTCACCATACTTTAAGGATCTCACAGGACATATCTTCAAGCCTGCCTTATTTTTAATAGATTCCATATGACTCAATATCTAACTTGCTGGTCACTATGATCACATTTTACAAGCATTGGACTAAATTGTGGCCTTTAAGAGTTAACTGACAAATTTAGAGTTACAGATGGATGAATTGACTTGAAATGAATGAAATCTTTACTCTGACATATTTGCAAAAACTACTACACCAAAAATTAAGTGAATGTGACCATTTCAAACAACATTGAAAAGTTATTTGTGTAGTAAAGTACCATACATATATATATATATAATTAATAAATAAAAGAAAACCATTAACCCAAATTAAATTGTACATAGAAAAGAAATTCTTATCATAAACACTTCTACAAATCATAGTATGGTTTACAGTAGTTGAAGCTTAATGATAAACTGTATGCAGTGGAAATTCATCATCATAACAAATATAAGACAGCAAAATGTATGAAAATACCACTCAATATTACATGTATTCTAGGTATCCAGATATTTGTTCCCATGACATTTGCCCCAAGGACATTTGCCCCCCTCAGTTTTTTGTCAGGGCAGACATTTGCCCCCCTCAGTTTTTTGAAGAGCGGACATTTGCCCCCTCGTGTGTTTTGACAGGGCAGACATTTGCCCCCTTTGTTTTTTGGCAGCATGACATTTGCAGGGGGGCAAATGTCAGGGGGGACAAATGTCTTAGAACCTTAGAATAGATACTTAGGCTACAATAATATAATGGTTACAAAATAGTTTTTCTCTAAATGTATGAAGTCAGAATATCAAAATGTTATGAACCAGTTGATGCAAGCAAATGCTTACATTTTACCCATATATAAAATTAAACAAGAATGCCAAGAGCTTTGATGAACTCGATGTGTAATTTCAATGCTAATGATATAAGGCTTGCACAACTGTTAGTTGAAAAATATATCTGGAAAAAGTTAAATACACTAATTAGTTCTGATATAAGACACAGTGTACAATGGATTCATTACAATCTAAACTCAGATTATTTTAATAGGAAATTTCCATAATTTAATAGAGAAAAACTGCAGGATTTCCATCAGGATAAAAAATGTGATAGCCTCCCCTTATAAACTTGAAATTGAGATCAAGACACCATGGAGCAGAGACGAGGGAGTGAGACCAAGACTCAAAAGCTAAAGTATATACCATCCCCAATATTAATAACAAAATAACACACCAAAAACAAATACATGTAGGACTTTAAATTCCTTATAAAACACAATGTTGGAATTAAATACATAAGTTTTAACATTTAGAAATATTATGCTTAATAAAATGGGAAGTCAAATCATAAACAAACCAGAATTAATGAAATTACAGAGGACTGAAACAACATCATATTACAATACATTTATATAGTTTATCATCTAATCACTTATACATGAAATTTAATTTCTAAACCTTCCGACTTTCATATCTAAATTTAAAACAGTTAACTCATATTTAAAAAAAAATTAAATTACAGAGTTTTCTAACATATAAGTTTGGTATTTTTTTTTATAGAAATACTGGCAAAGATCAATCTTTTAGATAACTAAACTAAAGGGAATAGTCTATATCCCGAATTCAAATATTTGGGTTTTCCCTCCAGTACTAACAAACTTTTACCGTTAAAATGAAAACATGTGTACAAAGAACAATAGAATTTAATCCATAGTTTGTGCTATTTAGCAATAATGTGTAGAAAACTTTGTTTGTACTGGCTGTGCACAGAAGGAAAAACCCATAAATTTGAATTCTGGATTAGGTCTATTGATAGCCAATGTTACAAATAGCAATAAAAATGGACAAACTATAAAACATTTAAGTTTTTGACTTTGGCAAACTACATATGATAATATGTTTTTTTAGCATAACAAAATTTGATATATAATATGATACCCACAGATAGTATTAAATAAATTCTTGGTTATAATAACATACACATACAAAACAATGATCACATTTCTAACATACAAATGGTGGCCTTTAGGCAGCTTATAACATGGACAAACTAAAATAGTACACTAAATACTGATACAAAACAATATTATCCAACAATTTGTGTGGCCAGTAAGCATATTATACAATTTAAAAATTTGGTTAATAGAAGTTTATTAAAGCTTGATTTTTAAACAAGTTGAGACAAACTAACTCTACATTACTAGTAAAATACATTAGTGGTCTTGAAGTTGAACATTCACAATAGACATGACTAGTTTGAATTCAATATTAGGTACAGGGCTCGATTTTACGCTCTCATACTCGCAAAATGCGAGGGTTTTTTTAAATTTGCAAGTAACTATTCTAATTTTTGCGAGTTGAAATCGACGCAAGAATATTACTGTAAACCTTATGAGGCTTAGATCAGCCAGAAAGATCAATAGTATCAATTAAAGATTCCCGTAAAAACATGTTCTAAATATTCTTTGTCTCTCCCACAATGACACTGTTGTTCTATCCATAATTAAATATAGTACTATGTTGTTTTTATATTGCATATTATGTATAGTAACAATGTATGCTTTTAAATTTTTGAGAAAAATGTGAGTGATTTTTTACATTTTGCGAGTTGAAATAAAACCAACTGGCTAACACTTGCAAGTCCATTTTGTTGGTTAATTCGAGCTTAGATTAGGTCACTTTATAATCTATAAGTAGTTAATTGGTTTATTGGTAAATCACTATAAATAAACTGTACAAACAGGACATGGAGGTTCTAACTTGGACTGGTAGGTTTTAATAAATGCCCAATTATATAACAAACAAAGAACTATTACATCATTTAAGTTCTAGACATAGTTACTGTGGTTTATACAGACAACTAAATATAGAGTCACAAGAAAAAGTAAAGAAATTGCATTTTATAGTGTTTCATGTTGATGTATGTTCCCAAATATACAGTTAGAAGTAATGATATGCTAGAAGTAACACAGGGGCTGTATAGAGACAGAAAAGTTAAAACAATAAAATCTAGGCTTGACTTTTAAGGTCCTCCTTTTGCCACTGATGACAAACATCTGGGTTCAGGCAACTTATTACAACTAATTAACATTTCTCACAGAAATTAAAACATAGCTGGTTGTCCAACCAGGCAATCTAGTTTAAAAATTAATGTCAAGCCCAGTAAAATTATCATAGTACTTTAATAGTAACAAAAAACATTTAATTACCCCAAAAAAATTACAATTTCCATCATAAGACAAGATACAAGACAACTTTAGATGTAAAACATGCATATACTACATAGTACATTCAATATATATAAAAAATCATTTCATTCAATAAATACATTTACATAATAATTCATAAGAAAATTTGCATGTTTTATGCAATTAGTGCATGCATAAATTTGTTAAATAAATACCTATCACCATTCTTACATTTTAATATATAAATAAATGTATATCATAAATAGAGACCTAGAGACAGAAAATTCAGAAAGGTGGTCTTGCCAGCTCTACATGTTATAAATATTATCCAGTACAAAAAACAATAAGACAACTCTGCATATTTTGTACATTATCTATCAGCCCAATAACAATATCATACATGCCTCAATCATGCCTAAGGTATACAAATTTTAATGAAAATATGAAAATTAATTTAACGATTTTGGTAAAATATTTTAATACTTTTATATTCTCTCAAGGTTACACGCCAGTTAAAAATTCTGATATTTTATATGAAAGGGTCATTGTCAATGCTACTTAATGATTGTAAAACACAGAGACGGACTTGGCCCAAAATATATAACCTGAGATTTTAATGTATTAATATTGATATTTTAAGGTAAAATCCTACATTCTTATAAAAATATCTTGTATAAATGTGTTTCTCTAGAATAATGATAAAGATGATATCAACAGCATAATAAAGGACTCAATAGTGTGCTCATTATACTGTCATATAAATCATGTATTGTCTGTTCCCAACCAAAAACATTTCATGTTTATCTTATCACACACATGTAGTCAGTTACAAAAAATCATTGTTGAAAAAAAAACACAGATTCATAATTATACATAAATTAACCAAATGGAGAAAATAATAAGATATAAATTTGACAAAATGTATCAACGCATAGATGGAAGACTTAGGTTTAGATAACAACAACAATAATATCACTGAAACTAAACATTCAAGCTTTTAAAGTCAAGAAATACAATCAATACTAAAACTTATAAATAAAAATTTGGGAAATAACTTAATAACTTAGAATATATGGGATCTATAATAAACATGCATTGCTATAGATTTCATTGATTAATTTAAGGTAACAGTAGAATAATTTAAAGTAACAGAACATGACATTAAATTTAACTCACTATAAACATATCAAACATACTCTTATTTTGCACTTGAATTTTCTCCAAATATTCAAAAGTAAGTATTTTGCACTAGAAAAAAACAAAAAATGTGCAGCAAATCAAAACCAAATTAAAAACTAAATAATGAAATTTAAGCATGAGCAAAAAAACCTACATAATGAAATCTAACCATAAGCAACATAGCTCAGGTAAATTTTAAAATTGATAGTATCTTGAAGTAAAATGACACATAACTGCATCACTCATTAAAAAAAACTTAGTTCAGACAAGCTGATGAATTTCATTAGTTGACATATATTATATGTTATAGCTCCTGTAGCCACTCTTGTTTTTTATTAGATACCTGAGTTAAGATCAAAATTAAGCATGAACTCGAGTGTCTTACTAAAATATAGTAGAAAAATGAAAAATGTGTACATGCAAAATTTAAAGTATAAATGATAACTTAAAATGAAGTTGTGTATTCTAAACTAATAATATATGATATGACTTTATAAATTCAAGACATGTAAAAACATTTTACCCACTAAAATAATTAAAACACTGAAACATATCATAAACATCATTACATGTATAATACAGACAACAATCAATAGTCCAATACAGGTTTTTGAAGAAGAGGTTCATCATTAATAAATTTTAACTTCCCATTCTTAAAACTACTTGTTCACAAATTTGATTTATTTACTTCGACATTTTAAAATTACCAGTAAAGGTATATTATAGTGTCAAGATAAAGAATTCTAGACATTTTAAGGCAAATCGACTAATACATTGTGGGACAATATAATATAGAAGTCACAGAAAACACACTATAATTATCTATATCATTACTATAAATGGGGTAGATTTATACATTAAATCGCCATATCATACAGCTGTATATCAATCTGCACTAAAATTGACATTATCAAAACATTACTTGACTCCTTCTAAAATGTTTCTATACAAGTTTGAGAGTTTAAAAAAATCTGATATTTAAGTTGAAATCTGCCAACAAGCAGCTTCAAATAATGAATATTTATAATTTTCATATAAAACCAATATTTGACATTGCCTTCCATTAGGTAAATGTATCGCCTTCCAATAGGTAAATGTATCGCCTTTCATTAGGTAAATATATCGCCTTCCATTTGGGTAAATTTTTTACTGTTGCAGCCACACCTACCTGCATGAGACTAATAATTGTTGTTAAACTACATTTACATAATAAATGTTACAGAAAAACTAATTACACCGATATTTTGATAATAATAACTAATAATTTTAAGAAGGGAGATAACCCCTACATAAATTTCTAGAACTATTATTTTACATATGTTCTGGGTGGTTCTTTAAACAATTGATAAATTCTTCTACTGGTAAATCCCCTTTACATATCTTATGTACAGCAGTGAACATTGGAAATCTGAAAATATAAAAAATATCATTAAGATATTGTCTGAGAATTACATGTATGTGATAAACCATTTAGAACCCCTCAGCAATTTACTATGAATAATTTCAGACATATTTAGAGGCTATTTTGAAACTACCTTTGCATTACATGCTCAAACAAAATGCTTTCTGCTGAGTTAAAGTAACCTAATCCACGATCGTTAAGTCCATAAACTTGAAATACACCATTCAATGATATACCCGTAGCTAAATAATATTTAGTCACATGATACAACCCACAGCTTTTTTTAATTCAATTCAACAAATGTTGAAATGTTATAGAGCAAATTAAAATCACAAGATCTTGATATTGCCTCCAAACAGTCAAGTACCAAACTGAGCCAGTTACAAAATAAAGAAATTGTCATCGTACAAAGCAATGATAACATTTAAGGCATATAGAAACATACTTGTCTTCCATATTTTTACTCTTTAACATAAAGTTTACTTCTTCTGCAGTAGGTGGACCCTGAAGTTTTTGGCCATTTAACATTTCTTTTTCTAATTCTTCAATTGTCTGTAATACACAATAAACATTATATGTCAAACTTTATAGAAAAATTCATTTTGATACAATGTCAAGATACTTAAACTAACATTTTACCAATAGGTTTGCACTATCTATCACAATTGGTATTCTACCAATAACACATCACCCGTTTTGTACACAACGGTCTACTGACCTTTGTACAGATCATGAGTAAAACTGTTTATTTACCTGAAAACACATGGCAATGTTTGTACATTTGTATTTTAACAATTTCCCCATTCAACAGTACTGAACAAATAGAGTATGCTTTGTGTCTACTCAATAAAAATTAACTATCCAACCATCTATGCTCATTAAAGTAAACTTTTAAACCGATAGTTAAACCTCTATTTCTTTTTTTGTTTACATTTGTCATTCTGTACACAGACATTTGAAATCGAAAGTAGAATACACCATTTGACTATGCATCTGTACCTTTTGAGGTTTAAAAGTACTTTGTATTTATGGATTGATATTCCTGTAGTTATAAGTATCAACAACAGAAAAAAAACAATGATTTTGTCTTCATACACCGCACTATATTCTGCGGCGTACCAAATCACAAAATTCTGCAATTGCTTGTGCGTCTTAGTATAGAGGTGATATTGTCACCTTCTATATATAGACTGCACAACACCAGTATAAGGACAGGATGCACGTCAATGTCGGTCACTTGATAATAAGGCCTAGTGCCAATCCTTTACAGCAAATTTCCAAATTCATAGTTGTCTTTTTTATTATTTCTTCTTTAGGAATATGGACAGGAAGATTATTAATGAAAATCACATTTGGCTCCTTAAAAAAATTGGAGCCTACCCAACCTAACTTTTTTCAGACCATTGCCCTCAACAAAGGGTTTTTGACCTCAATATGGTCTAAGTGGTGAAAGCAAAACTTAAACACTTGAAAGAGCAATATCAATTCTGATAAAAGCAGGAAAAAAACTATCCCGTTATTCAAGAAAGGAAATAGACTATAAAGAGTAGTTTAAACACATCTATACTTGGTGAAAGAAATTACAGAAAATGATCACAACTTCCATACCTTGCCTGATTTTACAAAAGCCGCCGCAACTTTTCTATTTCTACCAGCATAACATGTAGTGACTAAATCAGCAACACCACAGCTTTCCAAGAATGTACTCTGAGTTGAACCTATAATAATCACATAGAATTTAACAACAAAATGTAAGGTGTGCAGTTAACAAAATTGAAAATCCTGAAACTTAAATATTGATGAAATATAAGGCCACAACAAGTTGATCTTATGTTCTACAGATTTTTCTGGGGAAAAAATGGGGCGAGCGAGCGAAGAAAAAAAAAAGTCTTTATTCACTTGCTTTATATAGCGGTTTGACCAAATTTTTATAAGCGAGCGAGGAAATAAAAATATTTTTTTGTAAAAACCGTCAAAATTAAGGTGCGAGCGAATCCATAGAACATATGATCAATTTGTTGTGGCCTAAGAGAAAAATTATACAAATGTAAGTCATTATTGGACTCAGGAAATTCTGATATAAGAAAATGACAAAATTTAAAGTAATAGTACAACATATAGTAAAACCTTGATTGCAACAAGTATGAAGCATTTTTTAGAGGTATATGTACCAGCTAAAGGGAAGGTACAATCTAGTTATATTTTTGGATAGTAATTTACAGATCCTGGTTCCAGTTTTCCAAGGAAATCACTATCTAGGATTGTTCTCTGGTACCCTTCTTACCCAAAAGTAATAAGTATGTGATATCCAATCCAGTGTACCAAGGGACAAAGCGCTAGCTAGTGATATGCTTAGGAAAAAAGGCCACTAGTCTTATTCTATCTAATCATGTCTGTACAAAAAATAAAGCATAGAATCCATCAATATGAAAACATTTAAGTATGCGAATATTTGCACCAGTACATATAAAGACATATAAAGTATACAATGATTATACCTACCATGATAGAAAGCTTCACAAAATTTAACCATTTCCATAAGACCAAGACGTATAACAGCAGCTTTAGTATTATCACCATAACCTAAACCATCAGCAAACCCTGCTCCTGTTGCTACGATATTCTATAGTATAGAAAACATCATGACGTATTTAAGAAATAACTTACAGTTGTCTATATTTTATTGTCTAATAAAACATAGTCACGAGTTGTGATGCGCGTATGATTAAATCACGAGTGCTTTAGCACGAGTGATTTAATTAGCGCATCAAACGAGTGCCTATGTTTTATTAGACAGTAAAATATAGACAACTGTAAGTTATTTCGATTCTAACATCGCAAAATACATCCTTAGAAAAGATATTTTTATAGAACTATTTTTTACTGTCAGAAACGCCATGCTGTTGAAATCTGCCCCCCCCCCCAGTGCAAAGGCCGAAAATAGCCTTTATTTACACAGATCTCATTGATAATTGATTCTAATTTCAAACAAATAATATTCAAATCTTAATTTTAAAAAAATGAACCCAAAACTAAATACGAATTGTCATAGTTTTATTTGTGTGTAAAACATCATTCTTTAAAATAAGCTCCGTGAAATAAACATTCGACCTTGCCCTTAGTGAGTGTCATTTTATATACACACGATGATGAAGCATTTAAGTTCGATGTTTTCGGCGGAATATTGCAAATACTGCTTAAATAATTGGATGTTAACTGAATAGGAGTGTGTTATCAGACAGTTTGATGGAGATATTTGTAAAAGGTTGGATATTAATTGGATTTATGAACGTGTGTCAAGGAAGGTTAGATTTTCGGAAAATCAGCACTGCTCGTGTCAGCTTGGATGATTACGAGCTTGAAAGAATACACGTAGCCAGTTCCATTATATTATGCTATGCACAGTTTGGCTTTGATTAAATAGTCAATCTTTGTATTTTTCGTATAATGGCTGGCATGATCGTCGGATAAAGCATTAAAGGACAGGATGAAATGAGACAACGGAACCGGGAAATGCTGGGACTTAAAAAACATCTTGAACTTCAAGTTGAAGTAGGTCTTTTTGTGCTAGAATCGTTTTAAACTCAGTTTATACCATTTTCGATCAAGTAAGAAGGTTATTACATGTTTTACATTTACTGACATGTTCTAAGGTTCTGTTAAAGTCAACCCTTATAAACTCGGGCGCTATTTTCGGCTTTGCTCATTTAACGTGGGGAGTAAAATTTCAACAGCCGTCACGAGCTATATTTTGTTGAATAATAAAGCATAGATGACGTCACATTAAATAAAGAGTGAAAGCGCACGTGCCTATGTTAGAATAATAAATAGTTTATGTACATTAAATAATTGTTAATTAAAGTATGACATGAGCTGTCAGTCATCACCTTTACCCACTAGCCCAAACCAAGTAACTTGTGATTAGGGCCAAGGAAATTTACTAATTTCATGTAGCATAATGAATTGGGGTTATGCTAGGGAATATTTAAGGTTGTGACCGAGCAGTACAATCTACTTGCCTGCTTGTTTTTCATAATTCTCTCTTTATCAATATTGTTGGGCCAGAGAGCAATTTGGGTCATTTTCTTTGTTCAAGGGCTAGTTCAATTTGCCCATTAACAGTACTCACCTGCCCTTCCACACAGCCAGAAATTTCTCCATTAAACTAATTAATGGAGGAAATTTGACATCAATGTTGAATTTTCATGGAAGGGTATAACCTCCTTAGGTGGGATTCAAACCCGTACCCCCTTTAAGACACTACATTCCAAATCCCGGTGCCCTACTAACTGCGCTACCAACCATATATGCATGTCGAATTGACAATGGTACAAGCATATAAAAACATTTGTCTTTGTGGTAAGGAGCAAGAATCAACCTCCTTAGATCGTCAGAGTTATTGTCAACTTATACTGATACCTTTAAAGCTCCACATAATTCAACAGTATCTTCATCTTCACAAACAACAATACGGAAATAATCTGCTTGAAACAATTTCTTTAATAAAAGTCCTTGTTCCATATTGTTTATACCTGAAATATGACCATACAAATAAATACAAGAAATGTTTCTGATTGAAACATAATTTATTGTCCTCTATTTACAATTTTTCTACTACATAATGTAAGTTACAACAACAATAACAATTGGGTTGGACCACAAGTTCCAAAACTTAGTTAAGTCCTATTCATAAAATAAGTGTAGGTACCAACAAACAGACAGGCATGCAACTTGGCAAAATCATGTGATCCTGTAACAATTTAGATCCATTTTTCAGCCCTATATGACCTTAATTTTTTATGATTGAGAAAGCATGGGTGAAAAATGGTCATTTTCAAAGACAACTTTATGTAGGTAAAATTTAATAAATCCAGTTAAAAACACTTAATTCAGTCACACTGGGAGCAATGGAAAGAAGGGGATAACACATCAAAACAGGATTGACCAGCATAAAGGTTAAAGGTCATGTTAGTTATACAACAACAGCATGTCTTGGACCTGGAGTTTTCCTACAGTCACAAATCACCATCATTTTAGATCAAATAAATCAGACTTTATCATGTCTATAACATCAACTTTAATCTACAACATTACATAATCATCTTGGAGAGATCTATTGATCCTAGAGAAGCAATGTAGTGGTAAATTAATTAAATTCTATTCTTGAAGAAATGCTTACAAGAATGTGTTTTATTCAGTCAACCAATCATGAATGCAGTCTTAGTCTTAATTCATCAGCTTAATGTCCATACCTACTCACAAGAAACAACCGATTCCAGCTAGCATAATCAAAGCACTGAAGGCACTGAATTTGTTCAGGTTTGAAAAGTGAAATTAGATTTCCGGCTCCAACAACATTTTTACACAAAGAACAGATCAGTGGTATTAGTTTGATAGGTAGAACAGCACTGTTTTCGATTCAAAACACTTTACACAATCAAACTATAAATACAGCAGGTAAACTGTACAGGGGAACACACTTTTGATTTTATTTCACACAATCAACACAAGTTAAAAGGGTCATTTTTAAACAATTCAATAACTGCCGCTTAAAAGTTATCAATCATGCACATTTATTCTACTCCATCTGTATGTAAAATAGATAACGTCTATTATTCAGAAATCATTCAAAGTCATCAACTATGATCTTTAAACTTTTCCTATAGAACCATTCTATTACGTAAGACGATGTAACATCTCTACTGACAACTAGTGCTGCAACGATTCACTGGAAAATCGATTCGATGCGATTCCATACTTTTTTTTCGATTCGATTTTTTTCGATTCGATTCTTTTATAAATACAATTTACTACAAATATGCATTTATACACATATTTGAGCTTAAAACTAAATAATAATATTTAAATTAAAGTGTTACTAAAATTGGATAACACGAAACTCGAAAATCTGATATTTTTTATATTTGCTTTATTCAAGTACGAAATGGATTGGGTACGAATGTAAAGGTCACAAAAATGTATTATTAATGTAATATTGAACAGAGTTTCTATTCATGCTACATAAAATCGTAATAGAAATTTAACAAAGTGAAACCCAGTTTCACTGTCAACGTATACTTTGACTTTTAGGCGCGCCTTTGCTTTTATCGTTTTAACTTATGTAGACACTTTTAAAAGTCAGTATCGAATCGAAACTCGCGGGTCCCGAATCGAAATCGAATCGGCACCCTTGCAATCGAGTTTCGATGTATTGAATCGAATCGTTGCAGCCCTACTGACAACTGGCACAAATGAAGGGTCGTGACTGAATCGTTGATACCATTCTTTTACATAAGATGACATAATCATCCCTACTGAGACGCACAACACAGCAGCGAATATTCTTACGCTTGAGATATAGTTCAGATTACTAGTGTATTAATGTGCCCATCATAGAAGAAGATCTTTTTGAATTGCTCTATACATATATACTGAAGGACTACTTCTGGATTCTGAAAATTTTTAAAGTGGGAAAGGGTCTGAAATACAGTAAATATATTTGTTCAGGACTGAAGTCCCGAACAAATAAAAACTAAATTCATGTATTTGCAGCAGAGGTATCAAACAGTACTTGTACTCTCTTGCCTTCAAGCTAGCTGTTATGGAAATGCCGTAGAAAGTCTGTTTACAACTTGAGAGGCCATGGGTTTGAATCTCGGTTCAGACCATGAACTTTATCAGCTTACATATTGATGATTTTGCACATATAAACTGTAATAAACCATAATTATTAATATCATGGCTAGTGTTTACAAAAATGTACCGTACCTATTGTAGCCTCACAGTAGTTCTCAGAAGCCACTTCATTAGCAATATTTGCTCCCATTAGTACAGCACAGGGTATTTTTAATGTTTTCTCTACTTCAGATGATATTAACTCTATACCACCACCTTCTTTCATTGTAAAGCCCTACAATATAAAATTATCATTATCATTATAGCTAACATACAAAGCAAGCATCATATATCAATGATATTTGTCAAAGAATTATTTTGTGCAATGTAATACTAAATAATTGGTGGTTGCCATGGCAAAGACAAATCATTTGATCACAATTGCAAAATTTTCTAATTTACCATTCGCATCCATGAATTAAGTTGTACTGGATGGAGTTAAGGTTTAAAGCTAACATAAATGGTAGATTTTTACTCATGTTTAATAAGTGGCCAGTTTACCATTATAAATTATCATTGTTCAAAGATTTTTACATGTGTGCCAAGCTAAGACTTTGATCTTTCAAATTACACCAACATCTTTTGCATACCTAGAAAAATAAATTATTAGGCCATTTTCAAATACTACATTGCCACTCAAATAGGACATTGCCACCATCAGATCGCACAACCTCCTCTAACAGCCCGGCCTAGAAGACCTGGACCTCATCTTGAAGGAAAGGAGACTTCAATGGTATGACCATGTAGAAAGATCTAGTGGTGCAATCAAGGCAGCCAGTACCATGCAGGTCACAGGGACATGCAGACCTGGAAGGCCCAAGTTGACATGGAAGCAGTTAACAGAGAGGGATCGCAGAGAATGGAACCTCTCTGCAATAGACCCTCAAGAGACACCTGGAAGCCACTACCTGGAAGGGGGCCCACTGACGTGGATAATGCCCCCCCCCACCTGCACGATAATCAAAAGTTTGATGATGATGATGATGATACAACAAGTAAATCTGTGAGCTAATGCTCACTAGTGATACCCCCGCTGTGAGAAATATGACTATCATAATGTAACTTTCATTTAACAAAATCTAAAAATATGCGACAAACAGGAAGTAGATGAGCAAGGAGCATGAAATCGCTTTACACCACATGGGACTATGGGATGAAGCAATATGCAAAGTATTAGGCTGCTGCATGTTATAGTTGCTGAGAAAACTGCGACGGAAATTTTGTAATGGACGGACGCACGCACACACGCACGGACAAGAGTAAAACAGTATACCCCCCTCTTCTTCGAAGCGGGGGTATAATTAAATTTTTGTTTAGTCAGCACAGCAGTCAAAAAGTGAATAAAACTTATTAACCTTAATTATGTTTACTGTTATCAAAGTAAACAATTTTAACTCACAAGCTTATATGAGTATTTTTGGACAAAAATGAAATAGTTGTTTCACGCACCTAGTACATTTGTTGTATAAATATTTACCATGCTTGATGTATATACTACGTAGATTTTGTTCTTAAGAGGTTCACAGGAAAGACTAGGCTTGGTATGTGTTGCCTTTATAAATAAAATTTTGAACATTATACAAACAATAACTCACCTTAATTAATGATACACCTAATGCTGTAGATTTAATATTCCCGACAAGTTGTTGACATACTTTAGGTAAAAATTGATGAGGTATAACAAATATATAAATATCAGCATCTTTAGCCGAGTCTAATAAATCTGGTACAGCTATCTGAAAAAAAGAGTAAAAAAATGATTTAGAAATTCAGTCTTCAGCTACATAATTAAATCATTTTAGTGACTGGACTATATTACAAGAAAGTTCTCAGAGAATGGTGGTCAATTTTTGCACCAGCCTAACAGCAAAATCATGTAGTTTTTCTGTGGGGCTTTAAATGTCTTTACAAGCCCAATATGCTTGTGCACATCAAATTTGCTTAAAACATTCTTTTCTCATTACTGCTTTGTATACGACACATTGTGAAGCTTTATTCTTTGAGGAGACAACTTATGTCATTATGTTGCTTAAGTCGCTTTTTGCGCATGCATAATGCAATAAGTCAACTGTCCATTATGCGCATACTGTAATGAAAATAGTGGAGTTCTCTGGTTACCATATCTTTCAGAGTAAGATATAGCAGAAGAGATTTTAAAATTGATTTTTATGCATGTAGTTTTAATGAATAGAATGTGTAATTATGACTCTTTGTAGTTGCACTGCCTTTTAAAAACTTATCATTTTCTTGTGTTTATTGAACAACTTTACGAAAAAGTTCAGGCTGGTAAAAATCTTAATGGGCTAGTAACAAGAGCAGTCCACGGATAGCGCGCTCGACCATTCCAGGTATTCGTGTAAACGACAGCAACAACCAATCAAAACTCATGCTGGAGTTATGCAACTTAGTATTTGACCTTCATTCCTAACTCCGTTGACACGTGTAAAGTTTCAAGTTAATCCCTTGCACAAAAAATTTCAACCAAACAAATTCCAAGTATTAGAGGGCAATAATCCAGTCAAAATTCTTGAGCACTAGAATTATGCAACTTGGTATTTGACGTCAATTAGTAATTAGTACCCCCGTAAATCCCTTCAGTAGTTGCAAAGATAAAATATTGCACCTAAAAACTTAACCAAGAAATTTTCTAAGTGTAAAAAGGCCATAATTCAGTCCAAATTCATCCAAGAGTTATGTAAGGTCCATAATTCAGTCCAAATTCATGCAAGAGTTATGTAACTTGGTATTTGACCTCCAATGGTAACCCCGTAGACATGTGTGAAGTTTCAAGTGAATCCCTCCTGTAGTTGCAAAGATAAAATGTTGCACCTAAAAACTTAACCAAGAAATTTCTAAGTACAAAAGGGCCATAATTCAGTCCAAATTAAATCAAGAGTTATGTAAGGTCCATAATTCAGTCCAAATTCATGTAGGAGTTATGTAACTTGGTATTTGACCTCCAATGGTAACCCCGTAGACATGTGTGAAGTTTCAAGTGAATCCCTTCAGCAGCTGCAAAGAAAAAATGTTGCACTAAAAACTTAACCAAGAAATTTCTAAGTATATAAGGTCCATAATTCAGTCCAAATTCATCCTAGAGTTATGTAACTTGGTATTTGAACCCTAATGGTAACCCGTAAACACAAATAAAGTTTTAAGTGAATCCCTCCAGTACTTGCAAAGATATAAAAGATACAAAAATGTTGCACCTAAAAACTTAACCAGGAAGTGTTACGTCAACGCCGACGCACAGCTGAGTAGGATAGCCCCACTATTCTCCGAATAGTCGAGCTAAAAAATTCCTTAATCGCTAGCCCAACTTGTTTGCGAATTTTAAACTGAATTTCTATGACTGGAGTATCAAAGAGTATACTTACCACATTTTCTGGTATTTTATGACCAGGTAAATATTTCACATTCTCATGATCTGTATTTATTATTTCTGTTAATTTTCTACCATTAATATCTTCTTCAAATACCCACATTTTAATCTCTGTCTCAAATTCATCTATATTTTTCACATTGTTACCAACAACTTTAGCAATAGCTGAACCCCTGAAAACAACAAACAATACAAATATAATTTAACAAAAACATATAGTGACATTTTGAAATATTTTTTTTATTTTCACAACTATTGAGTTCGAAAGTAATATCAATTCATTTTTACCAAATAATATCACGTTTAAACGAAATATTTGGTTTAAACGAAGTACATGTAATATTATTTCATTTTTGCAAAATAATTATTTCGTTTTTTTCTAAATAATTATTTCATATTTACAAAATATTATCAATATTGTTATCAAGATCTAAAACTAGCATAGTAACATTCTTTAAGTAACTTTGCTTACTAAATTATTTGCATTTTTACTATCCTACCCCAATTAATAACCTATATTATTGATAAATTCTGAACAAATTAACCTGATAACATAATTTTAGTAAAATCAACAAGATAGATCAAGGTCAGACAGGAGTCTGTAAGAAAGTTGTAAAACAATCAAGGTCATATAAAACAATGTTAATCTATCAAGACATAAAATGTCAATACACTTAACCTAAATAAATAAATTCACTTAAAAGAAAGACAAGATCAAATCATCAGACCAATATTTCAACATCAATAGCGAGGCACTTTAATCAATGAAAATTTACATCATAAAATTTGACTACAAGGGTGTGTGGCATTCCAAGTTTTTTCCACTTGTCCATTGACCAGTGATAACTAAAAATCAACTTCTCCAGGATCAAAATGCACTTTCAAAATTTGACTCAATTTAGATTCAAAACCAATCGTTTAAGGGATGAAGAGTCTGGGGTCTGCACATAATGCATCCTTATGGAGCGGACAGATCCTCAATCCAAACAAAACAAAGATCAAAATGCACTTGCCCTGAAGTTCAACACTCAAAAAGAAGTATTTAGAACTTTACTGTAGGTAATGATAAGTAATTGATAATAAAATAGCTCAGGATTGATCAATACCATTGAAACAACACCATTATTAAGTATTGATATGTGGATTTAGTATATTTACAGCTATAAATAACATCTTTTCAAAGACAGGTGGGGTGAAGGTATCTACTTGTCAACAGACATGTACTATGTACAAGTCAGAACATTTAATTCCTTCAAACAGGTTGTGAATTTGATTCCAGTTCAGACCAGAGGCTGCCGTCATGAAGGAATCATCCCCCCCACATAAACATGCATTATAGTACACATGATTTGTTGGGGGGGGGGGGGGCAGCCAGTGATTTAGACTATAAAAGTTTATTGGTTTACAATTATACAAGTTATAAAACCATTAAACCCAATCCTGCTAATCTAACTAGTCAGATAGGTGCTTCTCACAAGATTTTACAATACAATAAAATCTAGACAATAGTTAGAGTTAGAGCAGACATAAGATTACATATTCAGGAACTTGAATAATTTCACAACAGTTCCCTCCCACCCCACAGAATTAACTATATAGATCTTAACATAATTTAGATTGTTGACTTTAAATTAGAGATAAAATCAATGAAATAAATCAATATTTGGCTTTTATCTTATCTTCCCTACTGTATCTTGTCACCAGGATCAAGAAGATATTGTAAGTATTGTAATATCTTATCTTATTACTACAGTTAGTGCTATATTGTTGTTTATGAATGGTTGAATATAAAATTGGTAGGTCAGTACAAAACTAGTCTACCATGTACATCCTCCTTTCTTTGTTTACATGAAGTTAGACTAGTTTTGAAGCCGCCTGACTAGCTCAGTTGGTAGTATGCGAGTCTACAGATTGAGGGTTCGATTCCCGGGCAGGGCATACTTTCCTGGAGCTTGGTCATGAAATAATTTCCCTACCAATGATTTTTAATTATGTAGGGCAGCTGTCAGTCACTGACGAAAGTATGTGCTTAGTAGTTAGTTAACAGCTTAATCCAGAGATTCAGCCTTTCCAGGAGTGAGAACGTTGACTGACCCCCGTTATATGACCTTTACAATGTGTTGCTACAGCGTTAAACCCAACAAACAAACAAGACTAGTTTTGCATTTATCCATTGAAATGGCATATCGATGGGTCAGTGCAAAAGGAGTACATAATCTTTTCGATTGACATGTAGTTAGACTACTTTTGCACTGTCCCATTGATATAATTTAGCTGTTGCATAATAATACATGAAGATATTCTTATGCTTATAGTATATGTATTTTTGGGGATGAAGGAATAAACAGATGGAATGCAGACTACAAAAAATAATAATCAAACATGTTAAAGTAATAATGGTAATAAATATTCATCTACCAACTCGTCAAGTAAACATGACTGAATATTCATGTAGCATAGACAATTATATTTAACCTCACTTATTCTCATTAAATCAGATCCTAAAACATTACTGTAATATGAATAATGATCTAGAGGCATGGACATGACTCTTGTGTCGGAGTAAAAATTACCAGTCAAATTAGCAAGTTCAAATGGCTATCAGAAAGTCATTTCCCCTGACTGTAGTGTTCTCATTTTAGTCATTAGGAACTGGCTGCCGACCTAAACAACCGGTTAGAGAGACTAATAGGCCTGTTAAAATTGGCAAAATATAAAAAAAGAAAGAAGGAAATTGCCCCAAGCCCCCCTTTAAAAGCCTATTTTCTATTTGAGCCTATTCAATAAAATCTTACTGAGAACACTGTGACTGTAAGACGTAATTGACATTCTAATCATTGAAGCCATTTTAATACAGTAGTTGAAGATTCCTATTCCAGATGTAATTAAGAACAATAATATGTGATGTCACTTTGGATATCAGTCCGTATAAGCCTGAGTATGGACATTAAAGTGTGACAATACTATGCTTTAATGAGATTGGGTCTGACTATATGATATGAATGTGGTTTGATATCACTGATCAGATACAGGTAAACATCAGTAAAATTTGGTACAATCTGTTTGACTTCACTTCCTTATCAATTGATTCAAACAAGTAAATCTGTGAGCTAATGCTCACTAGTGATACCCCCGCCAAAATCTAAAAATATGCGACAAACAGGAAGTAGATGAGCAAGGAGCATGAAATCGCTTTACACCACATGGGACTATGGGATGAAGCAATATGCAAAGTATTAGGCTGCTGCATGATATAGTTGTTGAGAAAACTGCGACAGAAATTTTGTAACGGACGGACGGCCGGACGCACGGACGGACAAGGGTAAAACAGTATACCCCCCTCTTCTTCCAAGCGGGGGTATAATGAATATGAAGAAAGTGAATATTAGTAAAACACAAGTGATATATAGAGAGAGTGTTTTATTCATCCAATTCATCCACTGAGAAATTAAGAATTAAATATCAAGATAAATTTGTAAGGCTATTCTAGTAGACCTTGAGCCAGTATATGACATTGCTCCCCCCCCAGGGGGAATTTTCAAGGGTATGATTTTCTTAACCCATATGGTGGTAGGCATTCACTGATGAAAGTTTGCAAAGTTCTGTTGGGGCTTTACAGAGTTATGGGACTTTGAAATATCACCCATTCTCATTTTCTGGTCAAATCCATAACAGACCTTGAGCCAGTATAAACCCACACGGGGAATTTTCAAGGGTATGATTTTCTTCACCCATATAGTGGTAGGCATTCACTGATTAAAGTTTACAAAGATCTGTTGGGGCTTTACAGAGTTATGGGACTTTGAAATATCGCCCATTCTCACTTTCCAGTCAAATTCATCATATCTTTGAGCCAGTATATAACATTGCTCCCCACATGGGGAATTTTCAAGGATATGATTTTCTTAACCAATGTAGTGGTAGGCATTCACTGATAAAAGTTAACAAAGTTCTGTTGGGGCAATACAGAGTTATGGGACTTTGAATTATCGCTCATTCTCATTTTCCAGTCAAATCCATAATAGACCATGGGCCAGTATATGACATTGCTCCTCACATGGTTAATTTTTAAGGTTATGATTTTCTTAACCCATATAATGTTAGGCATTCACTGATTTAAGTTTACAAAGTTGTGTTGGGGCTTTACAGAGTTATGGGACTTTGAAATATCGCCCATTCTCATTTTCTGGTCAAATCTTTAATAGACCTTGAGCCAGTATATAACATTGCTCCCCACATGGGGAATTTTCAAATGTATGATTTGCTTAACCCATTTAGTGGTAGGCATTGGTAAAAGTAAAATTGATAAAAGTTTATAAAGTTCTGTTTAGGCCTTACAGAGTTATGTGACTTTGAAATATCGCCCATTCTCATTTTTGGTTTAAACCATAAGTGCTTTTAAAGCAAGTTTAAGACATTGCTCCTTCCTGGGAGTAATTATCTATGGTATATTTTTTAAACCCACATGAAAGTAACAGTTCACTGATAAAAACTTTGCAAAGTTCTGTTGGGGCTTTACAGAGTTATGGGACTTTGAAATATCGCTCATTCTCATTTTCAGGTAAAAACCATAAGTGCTTTTAAAGCCAGTATATGACATCGCTCCTCCTGGAAGTAATTATCTATGGTATGATTATTAAACCCACATGGTAGTTGCAATTCACTTATAAAAGTTTGCAAAGTTTTGTAGGGGCTTTACAGAGTTCTGGGACTTTGAACTTCATGACCCCCTATGGCCATTTTCTATGCCAAAATGTTCTTATTACTGTCCTCCGGTATTCTATTTCGACGCATCTTAATTATGAAGTCATTTTGTTTTTGACAACGATTTGGATTTTGGGTTACCCTGTAACGTCATTCCTGTGCATTTCCGATAGTAAGCAGTGTGGTGATTTCTTAACACCAATATGTGAGGAGGCAGGGATTTTGAGGGACTCTTTTCATACCTCTTTTCAACACAAAAAATGGTGCTTTTTCCTATTACGTTCTTAGTTTAGTTTTGAACATGCCATTTTTTCTAAAACAATAAATATAACAGACAGATTGGCGTCCTTTATTTCTTGCTATTTCAAGAGAGTCACTTGACAGGTAGAGTACTTTCGTTTTGGCAAGACTAAAAATAGAAACAAATCAAATGCATCGTTTCTCTGTTCTCTTATGTCAGCCATATAGGAAATCTCCACTTTACATATTTTTATTTCTTGATTTTAAAGATAACTTTCAGTTATTAATAAAAGTTTTACAAGATGGACAAATGAATAAAGTATTTACAGGAAGGGTCATTCGTTAGTCAGACTAAATAGATTTTACACATATTTGAATAAAAGCACCTATTTTCTATGGTAACGTATGTTTCTATACGGACCACACTAATAAAACTTTATTTTTTTCGTCTGTATTAGTATGTTTGTCTATGATTTAAGCACTTTAGGAAGGCAAAGGGTTGATACTGGAAATACATATACCGCAAAATGATAAATTCAGAACGCCCCTTCGCTCAAATATGACTTAAATTTTAAATCAACTTAAGGAAAATTACAGAAATACATTTATAAACCTTGAAACAATGACTTTCAAACTTGGAAAACTCGAAAGAAATTTAAGTACCATAGCCGTGAACAGTCAAAATCAATGAATACATTTTAAAAGTTTATATACTTAACTAACCGAAAAGTTCATAATTATGAATGCCTAAAGAAAGAAATAGGTAGTAACGTATGTTACAACAACACTGTTTAAACTATCACATCCCAATTTTATTTGTCACACCCAGTACAACAGTTTAAATAATAGTCTCAGAAAAGCATAACAGATCAATTGTGTTCAAAGTTCATGTAGTAATTCACTTTGAAGTAAAATTCAAAACGTTCTCCTAGATATTCCATTAGGTACTGGCACACTTATTTCATATAAAAAGTCATTTGTCACCCAAAATTACACCCCCAAGGGTTTGCCATTGGATAAGAGATCGGCGTTGTTGCATGAACGATGTGTTTGCTTCCTTATCATTATCAATTTGTTGTACCATGCTTATGTACCATGTTCCCTTAAATATTTCTGCAACAAAATCTTCCGCGATGTATTATAGTTCATCTACGACAAAAAATAAATTCCGACATAAATTGTGCTGTTTTTGTTGTAAGGAATTACAACAACCTGTGGTTACGTGTGTTTATAAAAGTCCAACTACATTATTTCGCTGCTGTTAAATTCAACAGACATTTTGTGTTCCTTTACACTCAAAGACATGGTATAAAAGAAACATTCAGAACTTAAACGTTTCAAGTTTCCAAAAAAGCGAAACATTGTGAAACAAGCAAACAAACAAGCATCAACTATGATACATTTCATATGAAACATACCTTACCAAACGTAACGTATGTTTCAATTCAAAAACCATGTTTTATTGAATAAGAAGCAAACAAAGGACGCTTTGGTTACATTTGAGATTTGGTTACATCTAGTAAGAATTGAAGTAACAAATGAATTGCAAAAATATCGATTTGAGTATTGCTATGAAGGATTCTATGCTTATATTGCATGCAATGGTTAAAAAATCTTCATAGTTTAATTTATCAAAGCCATTGAGATGCACACAGTTTCATGTTTTTTTAGTCTGGTTGAAGATGTCATATATTTTTCAATGAGATAATAATGACTTTATTCATTGTGGATAACATTTTGGTGTAAACCAATTTTCAATATGTCATCGTTTAACCCTTCTCCGCATTGTAAGATCGGTATATCATTTTAACGGTAACGTATGTTACATCACGTATGTTACATTTGATACTTTAGACAGCATTATCTCTAGACGATCCTGAGGAATGGCAAAAGTAGTAATCATAAAATGAAGAGTTCATTAGAGAGACTAATTAGTAAACGTGAATTCAACTAAGATATTTAACATTATTTGAAAAACCATGGTCACGTATGTTGCATGTTTAAATGTCTACCCGAAAATTTTGCTAAAATGTGAAATTTAATGAAATGTCATTGAATATTTAATGACAATCGTTTTTATTTCATATATATTCATATCTGATCTTATGTTTGAAAATATTTTACAAGTATGATATCTTTTCCAATTTGAAAAAAAATGGATTTTTTATGGTTATGTATGTTTCAACACTCTTGGCGACAAAGTTTAAGAGCTGTGTGTAAGTTAATATTTCTGAGGAACAAGATAAAAATCGTATTCTTACATACAACAACATTGTATATCTTAAAAAGCAAGTGTATTATGACTACTTTATGTGGCTATGTTTCATAGTCTGCGCGCAAAGGCATAGTAACGTATGTTACATTTTAAGGTACTTATGAGCTCAGTATCAACAGCAATTTCCTTTATAAAACACAAAAGACACATTTTCTTTTTAATTGACAAACAATATCAAGAGAACTTGGTGTTGCAAACATGATTTAATGGTTTTTGCAAAAATAAATCGATAAAAATGGAACAAAAATTGCTATTTACCTATACAATTAAAAGTTGATTTTCTCAGCAATGCCCCACTGGAAACTTGCAAACTTTGTACTGTTGTACTCAGGACAGATAGGGGAATAAAAAAATATGGGTCTTGAAAATTCCCCCTGGGGGGGGAGCAAAAGTGTATCTGGCTCACGGCCTATAGCCATTTAATACAGAAACACAATTCTGTCTCAATACAAACTTGACACAGAATAGGAAAATTTTAAATTTAAAACCACATGTGGTAAGTATGGTCAATATATATAAATGTAAGCATAGTCATACACTTGAAATATGATAAAGAAAAGTAAAATTATTTACAATAAGAATATATTTATACATAGACAGAAAACTGAATACACTCAATATAAAAACAAATTAATTTCATTCCTCAAGGCCAATCAATGACACCATATTGTATTTCATTATTAAAACTGATTAAGTGTACTCAACAAAATTTTGCATAAATTTCACTCTTTAAATTAGCAAATTATATTTTAACTCTCTGATATATGAACAAATGAAATAAATGCAGAAATCTAAATGTCAGTGATTTAAATGATTTTATTACCTGATTGGTTATATAAGTGTTATTCTATATTTTTAATTGTTTTCTGAGTGAACTGTTGACCTGTCAATAGTTTTGACTGTTGCCCGCGCGTGCTCTGACGTCTCGTAATGACGTCACGTAATGACGTCACGAACTGTTACTGTACTTATGTAAAGGGAAGTAACTGCTATGGGATTTTAGACTTTACCAGACGCTTTAAACATGTCAAGTACTGTTAAAATAGTAATTGATCAGGTAATAAAACAGTCATTTTATGTGTGATTTGGGAACAGTCAAACGGTTGTCCCTCGATGTCAGGAATAGTGCTTTAAACTGTTTCCCTCGGCCTACGGCCTCGGGAAACAGTTCAAAGCACTATTCCCTCCACCTCGGGCCAACAGTTTGACTGTTCCCTATCACACATGAAATAACTGCATAATGTTTGATATTATACATTTCACAATGGTATAAACTTATCAAATATTTTTTTACATCAATATCATTATAAATCAATCATGAAAGCTAATACAGACATTTATTTAAGTTTGAATATTTTGTCATTGATTATACCAACACTAGAATGTTGACCCAGTTTTAAACAAGTAAATGATTAATGTTATCTAAAGACATTTTACTTTGAAATAAATATACTTAAGACTATAAAAAGTTTAGTAAAAAACATGCCAGATAATAATAGTACAGTAAAAACCTCATACATTTTATTGTAAATGCCAACAACATTTAACTAACTAACTTATTTTTGTAAATATATGTCGGGGAATGGCCGTAACTAAGTTGTGAGAACTTGTGGCCAGACCCCATTGTCATTTTTGTACATATGTATCTGTCACTGTTGTATATTATATCTATGTTAACTATTTGACAATAAAATATGTTTAAAGTAACTAACTAACTGCTCCAAGAGCCTTCCTCTCAGATGAAGATACCCCAGAGGAAAGAGACAAGAAGGTCACAAGCTCTGCAGGTGATTCAGGCAGCTGAGGCCCCTTTTTTAAAATAAAATATCATTTGGTGAGGGTTACATTTGGTGACATTTTGTCCACAATCCCCTTCAAGATAATATATTTGGTTAAGATAACCTTGAAGAATCAAAACTGATAACATATAAACTATATGTGACATTGTTTGATTTATTCTATGATAAATCATATATAACCTTTAGTTTATTGATTTACTGAGGTTTGTATGCTTCACAAATTCACTGATAAACTTTTGCTAATCAAGCATTTTTTAAGTTTCAGTATATAACGTTCTGAAATTTGAACCTAAACAAAGTAAAGATTTGTGGTACACGTAATTCTAAATAAAACAGTCAATCTAAATATGAAGTAAATTTCATAAAATAGCAGGCATCAGCTGTTTCAGTTCTAGCACTTCACATAAATAAATTTAATTAATTAATTCTTAAATTCCTAAGAATATAAAAGGTAATTGACACTAAGAAAAAAAAATGCTATAGAATTTAATGCAACACCTATTCAATCATATTGTGGCATTCAATTAATATACTCACAATATATGGACATTGGACAACTAGACATCTGAACTATGTTCTTAGTTTTTAACCATTTCAAAGCATATTACTTTACCTGTGACTAAATATTGACCAGCTTAAGCCTTAAGAGAGTGGTAGGCAGAAGAATGGTCTTAGAAAGTACAAAACTACATTAAAGTATGAGTAACCCATTCTCGTGAATCAAACCCACGTACCCAGGATTAGTATTCAGCAGATGTGCTACCAACTTAGTCATAGGATGTGTCTTTTCTAAAGAAGTAATCTTTCAAAAACGAAGTTTATGAATAATACTTTTACACCGAATTCTTTCATTTAAGTTTAAAACACTTTATGTGACAATATTCTAAAATTAACTACTCGTGCTATAGCTGTTGACATCTTAACACTTTCAAATATTTCATCAGAAATAACCGACGAACACAAGGAGTAATTAATGTTTATTTAATGTATGCATACAATTACTTGGGCATGCATCATGCATGCATAAATATAAGTTACATAAGTCTGTGCCACAGGCAACAAACAAACATAAACATAATGTACAGTAGTAATTTTATATATTTTTCAATAACCTTTGCAAAAAATCTATAACATAACATTTAATTATGCAAAACAATGTGCTAAGTTTTAACGCATATTTTTTTGTTATTGCCTATGAACAAAGGAATTCATAACATGATAAAATATAGGTCAAAAAGCATTGCACAGATGTATATACGATGCATTTACCCAGATTTAATGCATGTAAAGAAACATATTAGTTATATAACCTTATCAGAGATGACAGTGAGTCAACGATAACAGTGTAACTTTCAATTAATAAACAAAGTTCAGGCCTTTTTTTCCTTATATAACAGAGGCCGTGAACAGGCGCCTTCCCCTTTTGAAATTTCTTTAAAATCATGCAGTTTTCCCCAAGTTTGGAATTTACCTTGGATATTTTGTTCCCCTTTCAATGAAGTTGCGATAAAATTTCCCCAAATGTTCTATATGTAAAAAGGCCCCAGGCCCCTTCCCCAAGTAATGACAAAAAAGCTCTGAAGTTGTACATTTAGGAGCAGTAGACCAGTGGCAGGATGTGGCTTAGGAATAAAGAGGTCCTGTGTTTGAATCCCAGTAGGGGCACTGCTTATTTACTTGAGCAAGAAATTAACCTGGGATTGCTTTACTCCACCCAGGTGTAAATGGGTACCTGCAAGAGTGGTATAATTCCTTTGCACTAATTTGTCGGCTGCACTAATAAGTGGAGTAAAAGACTTCCCAGGGAGATTGATAGATAGATATCAGTAGTCAATGACCAGGGATAATAGCTGTAAGGTCTGTGAAAGTAAGTAAGCAAGAAACTTAGACTATAAAATGCCATTGCATTTAGCATAAACTAATTTATAATTTAGTCAACTTACTCAGATATAAAACTCAAATAGATTGAACAACACTTTATTGCAACATTCATAATGATAATAAGCATTACTTTTGACATGCATACATTGAATTTCTTGTCAGCATGTTTAGTGACTTTTTTAAGAGTGGGTGTTGTACCCACCAATGTTGAAAAATGTGGGTATGAGGAAATAAAAGTGGGTACACCAGTTTAAATAGTTTTATTTTGACATAAGTGCAGGACGATTTCTACCCTATTCTTCGTCGAAACGATCTATCCCCAATCACATTCGTCTTTAGAGGATTCATCCTGAAAACGAACATAGTCTCGTCAAATCCAGGTCATCTTTAACTTTACCCCACATTAGTTTATGATAAGCAGTCCAAATAAACACAAATTCATCGAATGGCGAGTGAAAATTGTTTCATTTAGCCGCCTTTATTATTTTTTGTAAGTGAATCTGGTGCCTGATTGCGCTTGTGTGCAATATTACTAGTCGACAACAAATCACTATGTTTAAGTGTTTGACAATTGTTGGTACGAATATTTTTCAATAATTGACTCGTCAACGCTCTAGAGACAGAAGTCTATCGACGCCATGATTCTTTATTAGCGACGAATACAAAACCAATCCGCACTGTTTTGCTTAAGTCATTTGGGTAAAGGCTAAATGCCAGTAAACACGTATTAAGCTTAACAGAGTTACCGTTCATTACATTACGATATATTTCGGTTCCCATATTCGTACCCAGTAGGGTCTGAATATTCCCGTGAATTTTACTTTTTTGGCGTGAAATATGCAGATTTTCGCGTGATTGAACATGCTGTCTTATTTAATATGATATATATGTTATTGCTTTCCAAAAGTATAATATGATTTTATATGATTCTATCTCGTTTCATGTTTACTTTTCACAGAGGGTATTACTCTGAGCTTAAGTCTTTTGAATCTATCAGTCAGCAAGGTCAGTAAAGACTGAAAGCCTGTCTGTCTGAATGATAACTTTAGGGCTCTACATTAACAGTCAGCTGATTGTCTGTGACCATTATTGGACACTGGGACCAACGTAATAGAAGAGTTTGTCAGGCCTTTGCAGATGTTATCAGCAAGGACTAGCAGACCAACATCTTTGACAAAAGATGTAACAGGATCAAGTAATTTCAGCTTAGAACAGGAAAATACCCACACACAAATTATGATCTGAACTATGTATTTTTCACATTATGTCAAAATTGACCGCAGTTTGTCTAAAGTACCCTTGGGGTATTAACCATACTACTTAATTTATTTTACCCAAAAGTCACAAGTCTAATTTTAAAGATACATCGTAATTTATTATAAATTCAGAGCACAACATTAAAGGTATTCTGATAACCCCTGATATCCTATATTTTGCTTCGGACAACCTGTTACTGCTATAAAACATTTGATTCATGCAAGTAAACATACAGCTTGTTGTCCAACTGGGCAACCTAGTTGAAACCTGCATTTGATTTAGTCCTCAAAGTATAATAGTGGTAAGTAACACATTAATCCTGATTTTGAGTTCCATGGCCATGCTCAAAATCAAACAAGAATTACTATGTAAAAATGTTTAAAGGCAGGGTATAGAAGCTACATCTTCAGTTATACTGCAAAGAAATGACCTTTGATACTTAGTGTCTTCCAAAGTAAATGTGCACTGGTTTAGTGTCAATAACTTGAATAAGTAAGAATAAAAGATGGGTAACATAACCAATCATAATACAATCACCGAAAAGCTTTAATACCTACTCACAATTAGAACTACAGAAAACCAGATTTTACCAGACAAATCTGCCTATTAAAATATTTACCCTCCCCATCATGTAAATAGCTAGTCCTAAATATAAGACCCTACGTAACTTTTTTATCATTTTGACATTTCTCTGTTACGTAGGGTCTTAACGGATAGCTTCAAAAACGCATAGCAAAAATTTTAGTGTACAGACATCGAATCAGGTCTGAACGTTCTACTCGTTTTAATTCGAAAAATTTGCAATAAAACGATACACCAATAGAAAGATAAACGAAAAATACACATGATGAAAGTAAAATAATTTCAAATGCTAACCTTAGACAGTCGAAAAATCCATTTAAAATCCTTTATTAACGAGTACTTTCAGTTTGTCACAATAATCGTGCAATAATAGCCAAAGCAATCCGAATTTAAATTTGGTCACGCCATTTGTAAGAAATGATTTTGAACGAATATATTAGGTACAGTATAAAAGCCAGTATCCGGACCGTTCCGTGCATACTTGTGACTGTTGACAGTAAGAACGACTACTCTTGAGAGATTAAAATTCGTTTAAGTAAACTGTAAGCGATTCGAAACTTTATTTACCGACACGAATTCAGTTCAAAATGGAGGCAAGCGGCGACAATCCTGGATAGCAGGAAAAGTAATTGGTGTTTTCATATGGGAAAAAACTGATTTTTATCTTTTGCTTTATGGAAAGAATAAAAGTAAACTTTTATCTATCGATTGGTGCTAATTTGACCCACATTCATTTACTTTTTGAAAAAAATATTTTGCTATGCGTTTTTGAAGCAATCCGTTAAGACCCTGCATAACAGAAGAACGTCCGTATGATAAAATAGTTATGAAGGGTCTTATATTTAGGACTAGTAAATAGCATGTTATTCACAAGGTTATTTCGCCACTAAAAAAATAAAAATGATTTCAATGGTTTTAAGTAGACAATAATATACTCTCTGAATGATATCAACTCAAACATGAAGCCCTGATTCAGTGATAGACACAAACACACACTGACAGTGACAGTCGTCTGACACTGTGACAGTTAAAAATGTGTCAATATTATGAAAATATAATGAAACATTATATTTACACAGATCATAGTAACAAACCTGACATTAAAAGACCAAACCACAATCACCTTATAACAAACACATAGAACAAGCTCCTGGTATTTTTGTACAGTAATGCCTATTGGTCAATTAACTCAAATGCCTCTGATAAGATCGGTCGCGAAAACACATGACAAATCAACTGTTTTTGTCGCTGTTTTAACGTTAGAAAAATAATGATCAAATTAATATCTACAACAAATAAATTCTGGTCTTACCAGTTCCCTGATCCAACTATACAAACTCTTTTCTTCCCATCTGTAGCTTTTCCGTTCTGTTCTGTCATATTTGCGGTGTCACTTTGCTCTGAGAAGGACGCTGATATTCGTCTGCGGTAGTAACTTGACCTACATAGGTATTTATTAAATCTCGTGTAGCGAGAGGACATAAGGATTAACCGTACATCGTAGGCACGCCTATGGGCGTGGACAATGTCATATCATGAGATGATGCGAATAAGCAGGGACTGTGGACTTATATTTAAATATCTAGATTTAGCATGACCAAGTGGCTATTCATTGTTATAGATCTGTGGTTTTAGTAGAGACACATATTTTAAGTAGGATTTTAATTAAGGGGTCCGGACCCCGTATTCAAGAACTTCACCAAAGAAATAATAAAACACCCACTATATACACGACTTTGATAGTATTAATTAACAATGATTTTTTTAATTATTTTATAAAGTATTGATCAAAATTTCCATCATATGCCCTGTGGTTTAATGGGCATTGACTGGTCCGTTAATAATTACATAGGCCCCTAAATATGTATAGATTTAATGGTAAAATAGATAGAAACCAGGAATCATAATCATTGAAGTCTAGCTTTGAGGGTGCATATAATTTTGGCATATTTTTATTACATATTTTAAACAGGACTTCGTAAACATTTGATGTGCCAATATAATTAGATCAAACGTCTTCGGTAAGACCTTAGCCTACGGTAATTTTTTGTTGTCTTTTTGATATGTACTTTTTAAATGGAAGATTTGATGGTGACCGTGATGGAAATTTTACATGCTTTGCTAATGACGGCGCTAGTCTAGTAGATTATATGATAGCATCATCTTCACTTTTTAACTACGTAAAAAACTTTCACGTTCTTAACAATGATGATTCAGATCATTTTTTCCATATCATGTGAATTTGAGTTTCCAAAGAAAAAATTCATACATCTACAACTGTTGATGATAATTGTGATGTTTCATAAGTCAAAAAATTTACAAGTGGCGTACGAACGCTGAATTATATGTAAAAGATAAATTTAAAAATGCACTCACTTTTAACCTACCCTCATTATATGGTGCTATTGTTTCTGATATAAATCTAGCTGTTGATATTCTTACTTCTATTTTACAAGAAGCAGGTAGTTGTATTTTAAAACAATACCGATCTTTTTCTACACAACCACGGCATGGTGGGATCATAAATGTGATATTTTAAAGCAATATAAATACAAGGCTTAAAGACAGTTTCGAGAAACAAATTCTGACTTAGATTTACGTACATATAAAAATAAAAGGAATGAATTTAAAAGTTATTGCACAAAGAAGTCGCTTGAACATCAGTATTCAAATCGACAATTATTAGTCAATAGTAGAAAAGACCCGGGTTCATTCTGGAAGATAATTAAAAAGGCAAACATAACAATGAGTTAGATAAAAGTATTTCACCCAATGAATGGTTCCAAATACTTTTCAAATTTGTTATATGATGAAAATGCTATAAACATAGATCTAAATACTGATAACTATCATGAATTTACTGATGAATCAGCTAGCATATTACATGAACCATTTTCTTTAGATCAGGTTAAAAAGTCAATACTGAAACTTCCCTGTCACAAAAGCAGTGGTATTGATGGTATACCGACTGAATTTTATAAATGTAATATAAATGATATTGCACCTATACTATTATCAATTTTTTAACTCAGTCCATCTTACTGGTTGTTTCCCTTCATCAGAGAAGCTCGTCAATCAGAATTATCTATGTCATTTTGCAATGTATATAATTGTCCATGCATTTGTCTTTATTTGATTGTAATCTCATGCTTTGTAATCTTAAGCAAGGGACTTAATCAGGGGCGGATCCAGGTTTTTTCTAGGGGGGGGGGGCGAACTTTTTCTAGGGGGTCCAAACTTTCGCACCACTACCACATTATACACATTTTGCATAATAAATCAACATATTAATAATACAAACTACATAACCATTAAATCTATGTTAAGCAAGGAGAAAAATTGCTTCATGCTACTTAAAAATGACTTACAGTTAAGAAATACACTAATGGAAATTCTAGAGGGAGGGTCCGGACCTCCCCCACCCCCGCTAGATCCGCATATGTTAATTGCAACAATTTTGAAAGTAATGCGATTAACCAGATTTTGAAAGTTATGTTTTTTTTTCAATCTGCTCCCCCAAAAAGCTGAACATTTCTCTTAGGTCCCATTTTTATATGATGTAAAATAGTACTTCATCTTTCACATTGTATTAAAAAAGATAAAAAAGCTCGATAAATAATTATTTGAATAAGTATTTGAGCAAACATATATAATTTACTGTGGGTATATTTTACGAGTGATTTTTCTTCACATTTAACCATTTCTGATCTTCAATGAATGAATAAACTTAAATAAATAGTACATACTTAAGATATAAAAATATATGTATTAATTCCCCTATACGCGTTTACTTCCTCCTTGTACTGCTATGCATTTGAAATAAACCAACCATGTAAAAAAACATACGATAACTTAACATTACAAAAAGGAAGTTAAATTCACAACAATAAATCGTGCGAAATAATGAATACGTAAATAAAGTGTGCAATTATAGGGCTTGATTCATTTCATTGCGTGCTCAGGTGCCGGTTATCTTGCATAAATATATTGATCAGGAAGTTTATGTATAAAAAGTTAGTACAAGTTTTCAATCTCTTATGGGTGAATACCAACTCAGGCATCATTTCTTGTAAAAATGTCACAGGATAAGGTTTACACATTAAAACTGACGGACGAACAGGTCTCGAGTATAAAGGAATTATTTCATGCCAAGAAATGGGAGCTAGAAATTGACACCCTTGATCGTTATGAAGAGAAACGAGATGTAGCATCAGAGTACTTGGAATTTGATATTACGAACAAAAGAACTAGTATCCCAGGTAAGTCCTTATATGATTAGTTATAATTTATTAATATGAATTGTATGGTGCGTAATCTCAAATTTCAACACTTAGAAATCATTTTCGGCGGTCAGTTGTCCTACTCACAATGGCTGCCATGGATAGACATAGATCTCTGTACGTAAGCCTTTATCTTTGTACTGAGGGTATACACTCGCCAGAGGCTGACAGGTGCTCTACTTGATACACAGACAAGCGGAAGAAAAAAAAACGCAGAAAATATTTCATGACCAAGCGCCACGATGGCATGTAGGTCCCGTCCCATTTTATACGTAGATGATAACATGTTAGCACAATGTGTTCCACCCTCGAATCGAACCAACGATCCTTGGACTCGCTGTCATGCGGGCACAGTGACCAACTGAGCATACCGGATGGGCTTTATCAATCATTATATAGGAACAAAAAAAGCAAATCTTATTCATTAGTTTTAATGCATAATATTTACTTCCGTGTTAAAGTCGCATTCATATACACAGAGATAACATTTCTTTTACTTGCATAGCTTACTGAATTCAATAAATACATTATACATGTCAATACGCAATTTAGCGATCTACTTAAATTTGAAGCGTAATTTTCACAGGCGACCGGCATGGTCCTGAATCAAAAGCACTATAATTATATATATATATATATGTATATATAGTGTTTTTGATTAGGGACCCTGCAGGCCGCCTGAGGTAATTATACTTGTCGCTTTAAACCATAAGTTGACATATTGAAAATTTCAAATAATATATACATCTGACAAATGGTTCTCAATTGTTACCCATTGTACAACTCGACCAAAATAGTATTCTGAGACAGTATTTATTATCTTATTGTTCTATGAGCAGAAATTATCGGCAGCTGAACAACGAAGAACACCGAACACAACAAATCAGGCTCTGAAATTGCTATAGTATTCCTTTCATTTAACGATCTGTAACCTTAAATTTTGTTAGCATTCGGTAGAATTTTCGACCAAAAAGAGAAAAATGTGGGAATTATATACCATGGATGTATCTGATACTCTGATTTGAATTATTCGAAATACTGTTTCGACATTGTCCTATTCGGGAATACTAATGGCATCAACACGTCACCATACTATAGAAAAAGTCATTTACGGCTGAATAGATGATCATAGACATAATTTTGGTCGCTAGCTCGCTGATTCTCTCATATATTATAATATAGATGATACTTATGTATGCAAAATAATATATCATTATAATATAATAATAAGGCCATGCCATATCGGAATTTTGTAAAGCGTCCGCGTGCGCGTAGGTTTTAGAGTCTTCAATCCAAAAAAAACCCAACAAATTTGTAGGTGATTTTTTCTTAAATAACTCCGATTTTCCGGGATCCGATAACGACAATTTCGTTAAAACACTAGTCATTTAATTATAAACCATATGTTTTATGTCTGTGCTTAAACTAGTCATTTCATAATTAGTTCAGACTATTGTTTCATTTTATGATGATGTTTTCTATTTATACAAATATATATATAATGTATTGTTTTAGTCGTAAATATTTGTGTTTTCGTGTTCGGTTTGTGTGTTTTTGTGAATAGGTACCTAGGTTTGTTTAACTTGAGTTGACGCTTAACAAAATTCCAATTTGGCATGGCCTTAATCAACTACGTGTGTATATTTTCACAGAAATTCCTAGAAGTCCAACAATGACAAGAAAACAACAGCAAGATCAAGGTCGATCTGCTACATTACCAGCTGGCATGTCATTAAGTAAGTCGTTAAAATTCATGACATTATATTGTACCAATATTAGTTGCTTCTACCTGTCTAGGGTCAAAACTTTATTTTGTTAGCCTTGGACAGTTTTTATTATCTCATTGTACATACCTCAGTATTCTCGTACCCAGAGACTATCAAGATTCGCGAATCTCGACCGAGAATCTTGATAGCCTCTGGATACGATAATGATTGCCCAGGCCCGGATAAAGCGAGATACGTTGTTGAGGGTGTTCGAACAAACGATCAAATTGGCAGTATCAAACTTCTTGGTAAGTTTATAACTGTACCGTATAGTGGAGTACTTAGAACAACAACAGTTCTGTTTCGATGACTTTTATTAATATCAACCTGCTCTCACCACATACTCTTCCACACTATCACTCTCGCATTTCTTAAATCTTATATACTTTCGGTGCTTATGTAAGTATTGAAAATTGGTTTATATAACAGTCTAGACCAATTAATAATTTTTAATATTACATAGAAAATTACATAGAACATCAATAAATATTACAACATTGAATAATATAGAACAGGTGTTCAATGTCAATAACTGTAAATAGTCTTATGAAATGTTTCAATCTGTTAAATCAATATTTGACGCTACGAGACATAACAAAATGGAAAGTAAAAGCTGATAACGCTAAAACGGTGTAAATTATGAGCAAAGCCAGAGCCGTCCAGAAGCAAAGCTATTTTACATAATGTGTATTTGATTCGAGACCTTCAATCATTCATTAAATCAATCAATTTTCTGATTGTTTTTTTATTCATTTACTTTGAGCATCCCACAAACTGGGACATGTAGCAGACGGCTCGATCGTCTGACATTTGATTTCCATGAAACCATGTTTGAAGGATTAGTGTCCCAGAAGTTGTATGCTATTTTATCAGCCTTAAATTTATACGCTCTGTTCATTCTAGTATTTAGAATCCTACAAGACTCTGGGAACGAGAATGGTTTTTTCTTGGTCGCCCACGCTTTCTGTATATTTTAACCATTGTATACTATATAACTTAAAGGTGATGGTACATCAGGACTGGAAACAATGAAAGATATAGGAAAAACATATAGAAGTTTTAAAGGTACATTCAAAGCAGGATCAGTTCGTAAAGGTAGGTTTATAGTTGTAATTGTAATGATTCATAATCACCTTATCACATTTGTTTGATAATAGCGTATTTCTATAATATTCAAAGTATTATATTTAAACAGTTTTTGTTTAAACATATTTCATTGACATTATACTTTTTATACAATCATCATATACACTGATCATATAGATAGAACGTGCATTCAAAGGGGTCTGCATAAAGTTCTCACAACTGATAATTATGGGTATTTCCCTTTAAATACTGTCATGTATTCGTGCAAAACATACAAAGATATTATGCATTTATATCAACATGAATTAAAACTTAGACTTGGAATAATCTATAGTAAGACTGTCATGATACGCCGAAAGCGTATCGCGATACATACCACGATATATTGTGGGCTTTTAGATTCGTTGTGCCTCTGCTGAATTTAACAGAAACATTGCAAATCTTACGTGCAGTTACTGATAGAATCTAGCATCTTTAAATATTTACGGTCATTTAGGACAGTGACGCGTCCCAATTGGTTAAATTCTTGTAACTTAAGGTTAGATGGAATGAACAATGGAAAAACTGACGCTTCACTACGAAAGACCCGTAGGGCCATTTCAACTTCACAAATTCCCGATTTCATCTTCATGAATTCACATTTTCAACATACGGAATTCACGAACTCACAATTTCATCTTCACGAATTCACGATTTCAACTTCAGGAATTCACGGTTTCAACTTCACGAATTCACGATTTCAACTTCACGAAGTCAACTTCAGGAATTCAACTTCACGAATTCACTATTTCAACTTCACGAATTCACGATTTCAACTTCATGAAGTTGAAATCGTGAATTCGTGAAGCTGAAATCGTGAATTCGTGAAGTTGAAATCGTGAATTCGTGAAGTTGAAATCGTGAATTCACAAATGTGAATTCGTGAAGTTGAAATCGTGAATTCATGAAGTTGAAATTGTGAATTCATGAAGTTGAAATCATGAATTCATGAAGTTGAAATCGTGAATTCATGAAGCTGAAATCGTGAATTCCGTATGTTGAAAAAGTTAATTCGCGAAGTTAAAAATGTGAATTCTTGAAGATGAAGTCGGGAAAGCATGATCGGTTGAAATGGCCCTTCCGGTCTTTCGTACTTCACTACTTTTATTTCGCTTAGCGAAGAATTTTCCAAAGAAATAAAAAAATATCACCAAATACCGGTACGTTAAAATCGTATCGTGGAACGTATTGCCGCAGCTGGATATTGCAATATACCAGTATACCGGTTTATCGTGATAGCCCTAATCTATTGTGTGTTTATGTTGAATGTCTTTTCAAGGATAATAAATCTAACAAACATTTAAGTATTGAAAGTAATACACAAATGCTTGTACTTGTACAATGTTTAACTACTTACGAGAGTCTGAGTCATCCAGTATATCGTGAGCTATTCATAATAAATATTTAAGTGGAATTGCAAGGATAAAGTTTTGCTTCCTCTTTTCCTGATTTTGCATTATATTAATTCTTGTAATTGTGGTTGCAAGAGACAAACAAATACATTACTTGAAAAAAATATCTCTATATTAAAATATTTGAGGTGTTTCCTAACTAGACCCACGTGGAACTGATTAGCTAAGAATAGATTATTGTTAAAATACGCATTTACTGATGACAAGATACTAGTGCTTGTTATTGTGCAACATTAGTATTATTCAATTACAAAGATACCCTTACCACCACAGAATAATGAAAATACAAAAAGTGACCAATGAAAAAATTTAATTTTAACAAGTACGAAATATAACAAATCTATAAATAGCTTGGAAATTTCCTCGGTATCCTACTTTCATTCTTAAAAATGTGTATGTCACATGTTTTAATTTGTTAAGTCATGTTAAATTAGTGAGACAAGTTATTGGTAAGTGATTTTTTATTTACTTAACACGTACTGCTTTAACTACTAAACTTAGCTCTATACTATTAACCCTGTGATTTGCATGTCTGTACCTTTAACTAATTACACGTACGAAATTCGGGGCTGACGTGGGTACACTACGGCATTATAACCAAGTACTTGGCTATCATGGGAATAACCTGATCTTTATGAAATACCTCGGCTGTCATGAGATTCAAGCATTTTGATTGGTTCCGAATCTCATAAAGGCCGTGTTTTTCTTTCCACAGAAATAATGCCGCCAAAGGTTTTGAATGTTGGTAAAATCTGAGTGATTTTTATAAGGGACCCTATCTGCGTCAGTCATGACGATAGTAATATATCCTTTAGGACAGGGGCGTAGCAAGGGCTTTATAATGTGTACGCAGAAGCCTAGAGCATATCCCTCCGAATTTGTTTTTCTGTAGATAATCTCAGGAGCGTTTTGGCAACTATTCTAAAGAGTTTGTATTATTCATTCCGGGCACAACTATAGGAAGACGACATTCGTACCAATTATCGTTCATTTCCAACCAGCGTTTATATAAGACTTATATATAGACTGGGGTCAAAGACAAACAACAAATTTAAACCGTTAACTCGACTCGCAAAAGGCACGTCCCACTGAAACCTAATTTAGCATAAGGTTACTACCAGCAGAATAATAATATGCAGCCGCGGATTTAGGCCCGGGCTGCAGCCCCCCCCCATCTCAGCCCAGAGATACGTTTTCCAGCTGAGCTGATATACTCTAATGCATTTAAGGTCCGTAGTGTGTCCGTTATCAAAGCAGTTAATTGCTAACATCCGGTTGTTAATCTCTTGCCTGGGGGCTTTGTTTGATCGATCAACAAGTTGTTCACGCTTGACCAGAGATATAGATCTATGTCACTGGCTTGACTAATAGGACCAATAGAACGGTGTTGTTGACTGACTGATCAGATGTGTTTGGACTGCTTTAGAATTAAGTTTTTCTGGTTTATCTTAAAATAGATTCATTTTCCATCTTAATAAATTTTACTTATTTTCATCCCACTTTAAAACAAACTTAAGTTTGTATCAATAATTTTTTGGTACAAGTTTAATCATTGTTCTATTTTATCGAATGTTGAAGTAAATATATTATAACATTTTTGAAACATAGTTAAGATACAGAATTGGATTTAAATAAAGTCCTGTTATTAGTCTAATTATTAGTATCAGCCATTATTCCCTATCAATTTGTTGATATTTTTTATTTGTATGGTCGGTTAAAAAGCTCTTTACAGCGTATGTTCACTTATCATTTTTTTACTTACTACTCACTTTCTTACTTTTATATAAGTATATATTCTGGTTGTTTGTTAACTCTTTACTGGTTGCGACATGGGTGAAAGTGGTCATCTTTTCACCATAATGCACCAGGGCTATTTCAAGATGCTCTTATTTCATTACCAATTGACTAACAGATATGCAGCTTGGCCAAGTTATTCCCTGGGTGACCGGCTTTCAGACAATAATCCCGATCTTTGTTGGCGATGAGGGGCACTGCGGAATTCACTAAATCCAGAAAAATAACCAATTTTAAGGCCCTAAAAATGCGTGATTGACCAGTTAAAAGTTTAATCTGTGCAATAAAAATGCACCAGAATGCTCGATTTTAGACCTTCATTTTTCAAAATTTCCCCCAAGATGCCCCTCCCGTACCCACCCCAAGTTGGGTCTACCAGCCCCCCAGGCAACCCTATTCTGTATCCGCCCCTGATATGTATGATAATACTTAAATACAAATGTATGTAACACACTCGAAACAGCAAATTGGCGTTGACGCCGCACACAAAATCGAACTAAAAATTACTAGTGAGTAAATCTAAATACAAATTTAGGAATTCATGGACCGAACAACCTTCTTTCGATGGAACCACTTCAGTAAATCACCCGAGAGCTCTAAATAACATATAAGCTGTGATGTACTTCATTCCGCACTCATTTCCAATTTAAAATATTTAAAGTTTTCCGTTGCCAACCATGTCTACATGATTATATTACATGTACTGATGTAATAATACCGTACAGTTTGTGTATTGTATAAGACTAGTAAAGTGCTTAAGCTTTAATAATACATTGTACTTTTTAATCAACTTTGTGTATTTTGATAACTAGAGATTCAGTGTTTAACAACTGAAATGTCATCGGAACAAACAACAGTACGATTTCAAAACATAAAATCACACTTCAGTAAATTATCAAATTGTCATACTAAAGAAGAAACAACAATGAGAGAATTCAGCAGTGAAATACAGAATAAAACTGCCGACAGTAACTATGTAGTTAATTCGCGTTCCGAACCCAAAACTGGCAGTAACAATTAAAGGAGTTTTTACTCAAATACAAGTGCTAGTTTGCGATACTTTTTTATATACCCCGACCCCCCTCAGGCCTAAGGTTGTATTGCATTTATGGCTTTTGTATTTTTTACGATTTTTTGGACCAATGTGTACGCAGCTGCGTACTCTACGTACTGGTAGCGCTACGCGCCTGTTAAGTTAATATCTATTGTACTTTTTCCCAAATTGTATAGTTCATTAATAAAATTGTCAACAATTAAGTGTTTTCAAGTAATTGGCGCAAGACAGTCATATTAGCCTTCGGATGGTGGCCTCAGGCTAAATTGTCTGTCTTTAGCTAAATAACAAGGCCAAAATGAAATCACTAAATTATTAACATTATAATATTATATTTTCAATATTTGACAATTTCTCAGGTAAGAAAGTTCTGCCTACAGAAGAAAGGTCACAGTGGCGTGTAACAATGGCACCTGGTGTTCACTCAACACAAGAAGAAACATTAAGTCCTTCAGATATCATATTTGACCATTTCTTAGTGGCAACTAACAACACAGTAAGTCGGGTTTTCATGCACATGTATACATTAAACATGGTAACTTTTGATATGTACATGTGCAGAACAATGTATGAAACATTCCTGCTGTGCTCGTATGAAAGTTGGCTCATGTGAATCTAAGCCTTGGAGGATGAACATATGAGGGTACATAATTTTTGAAATAATTAAGATTTGTTCATCAAAACTATAAACCACAAACCTGATGCAGTGGTTAACAAGACTGGCTTCGTATCTAATTATTCGGGTTAGTTTCCTAGTTGCAAAAGGTTACCCATTTCCTTCCAAGATCAGCTGTAGTGTCCATTTTACTCCGCACACTGAGAAATTCTTGGCTCCTGAAAAATATTGAACACAGTACTTAATTATATAAGAAAAATGACTTATGATTTATATGTATTTAGACATATTTCTCGTAATCTAGAATGTACAAGGCACAATGCTAAACTTCTCACAGCGGTTACCTCACACATTGTTTCTTAATCATAATGTAGAGGGAAATAATATGGCATGAAAACGTTGCAATATTCTATACTGAAAAAATATGTGTAACAAAAATATTTGTCTTGTATAAAAATATATATGTTTGATAAAAAATATATATGTGTAAAAAATATTTATGTGTTGTAAAAAATATATTTGTTGTATAAAAATATATATGTAGTTTTAAAAAATATATGTTCGATAAAAATATTTATGTCTTGTAGAAAGATATACATGTAGTATAAAAATCTTAAAAAATATATGTGGTATAATTATTGATGGGAAAAAAAGGTTTATTGTAACAAAGGCTCTGGTTGGTCGACACTAATATAATTGGTAATTAGAGTAAACAAACCAAATTTCTAAATTCATTTTTAGAACGTCTGCATAGCAGGCCTTACAACGTCTGACATCATGATAAGCAGTTTTAAATTTATAACAGTATCAGTTATATATCGGAGAACAACAAACCGAGTTCACGTTGTGCTTGAATCTAAGGGAAGTAACTACCTCTTGCACCCGATCCTGCAGCGGTAAAAGGTTCGAACCAGATGCATCAGTCATAGACAACTGATCTGTAGTTTGTTTGCACCTGGCATATCCCTTAAAACTATGAATTATGAGTATACTACTTGACTTGGCTGACACGACTAGTTCCACCCTTTGGCTGCTGTTGAACAGAGTACAAGGGATGGTTTCTGCTGTGTTCTGTGATACATACATGTATAACTGAGTCAAGTAACGGTTTCGGGTGTTTATTTTGTAACTGCAAGTTTTAGCACAAGCCCCTGATTGTATATTTTATAATCCACCATATAACAGAAATATATATCGACATAAATTGTCGACCAATCAGATCCCTTGTTACAATAGACCTTATTTCCCATCATGCTAATTATACCATATATATATATATATATATATATATATATATATATATATATATATATATATTTAAAGATTTTCATACCACAAATATTTTTTTACAACACATACATATTTTTATCAAGCATATATATCTTTTACCCTATATATATGTATTTTATACAAAACAAATATTTTTTGTAACACATAAATTCCCCCATTTACAATATTGCAACGTTTGTCATGCCATGAAATAACCGCTATTGGGAGTTTGGCTCTTGGCACTACATTCTGTACACAAACGGTCTGACTGACCTCTGTACGGAGACGCCGCGCATCATGGGTAAAACTGTTTATTTTATTTCCTGAAAACACGTGGCAATGTTTTCATTCTAATATTTCCCCCCTTTAACTATACTGAACAAATAGAGTATGTATTTTGTGTCTACTTAATAAAATTTTACTATCCAACCAACTATCCTCATTAAATTAAACGTTTTAGTCGGTAGTTAAACCTCCATCGTAGCGTGTTTACATCTGTCATTCTTTTCACAGACATTTAAAATCGAAAGTAGAAAACACGGTTTAACTATGCATCTATACCTTTAAAGGTTTAAAAATACTTTCTGTCTATGACACAAGTAAAACATTTCACACTTGTGTATTTTAAAGTCATCCTGGGCATCCCTCGTCGCGGGTTAGTTCATTGTATTGTTATTGTAAACAGTGTTTTGTTTTTTTGTACGCACTATACACTGTATATTTTTCAGCTAAAGGTAATAACACGACTGAGTACAGAGCACGTGCACACTGTGTCACGTGTACCTGTTAGAATTGTCTTGTTAATTGATAAAAGTGGAAGTATGCTCCATAAGATTGGAACAAAAAGTCGTCATACAAAAATAACAAAGGTAATGTTGATAGTGCACCAATTTTTATCACCATATTTGATGTTAAATCATATAATATGATTTATTGAGATTTAAACCCAAGACATCCGCCCGGATTGTCCAGTCGGAATCGCACAAGTCGACTTATTGAGGGGTCATAGGTTGATTCCTGAGCGGGCCATAATTTTGTGGAATATGGGCCTGAAATAATTTCTACAGCCATTTTCCCTCCTCTCCTATACAATATGTGTTTCTACGGCGAACCAAAACTTAACCCAATACCTGATTAATCAGATAATATGCTTCTTACTAGTTTAGCATTGCAAACTTTTATCGACACAAACTTCATTATTAATTATAATTTCTAGTTGATTTGTCTTAGCCACAGCCTACGGTCAACAGATGGAACCACTGGCCGTTAGCTCGATGTTACTCTTATTCAAACATAATATATATGAATAAGAGTATCATCGAGCTAACGGCCTGTGAATGGGACAGTGGAACCAAACCACCCCCATAGAGCGTTATACATTTACACCAAGATGAGGTAACGCACTAACAAGTAAATTACACGAACTTGCTAAAGGAAATTTGCTGCTCCCACATTTGGATTCGAACCCGATGCCTTACATACTCTGAGTGAGTATACGACCCACCACAGAAACGCTACTCCTATGCATGCTGTCACTTTAGAGAACACTGTAAACTCGTGAATAAATATTATAAACTTTTTATGAAAAAAAACACAAGCCTTTACGGGTTCTGTAATACAATGTACTGTATGTAATGTATCGTCTATAGGTGAAACATTTTGCTAAACAACTGGTTGAGAATTTGGATGATGGTGATCACGTGGCTTTGGTAACATTTGGTGAACAAGCAGAAATATTTTGTCCATTAGAAAAACTAACTGACAAAACAAGAGTAAGGAAATTGTGTCTATTAATTCTTTGCCTGACAAGATAACCATTTAGGTTACGACTAAGGTTACATTAAACATGAGAGTGCGCTTGTTATACTGTTTGAAAAATACACGAATATATAATTACTTTCTTTTTATCTCGCAAATTCGAAAATTTTGAGATTTACTAATATTTTATAGCAATTTTTTGTTTCGTATGAAACATTAACTTTTTATTGTATGGAATGTATCAAAATTACTTTTCAATTGAAGTTCAGATTGCAATTATCGTTGACAAATAAAACCCTGGTTTACCGAGGATGAACCCTGTTATATTACCTCAGAACGACCATTACTGATATTTAAAGGCCCAATAGTAGTATGAAAGGGTTAATGGCGGATGGGTGTTTTCCCAAATATTTACGAATTATTTCATCTCAGGAAATGCTTCTTTAATTTATTTCGCATAGGTAGCTTGATATTTAAACTTATTCATATTAAAAATTGTCTACGACATGTATTATAAATCAAAATGTGTATTTCATATAGCCAAAGATACAACAACTTCTGGATACATTAGATAAAAGCACCATGTCAAGAGAGACCAATCTAAGTGCTGGACTACGTACAGCTCTCAAAGTCTTCTACGATGGTTCTAAAAGGTAAATGATTCACACCCTTACAGACATGAAATATAAGTTGTCTGATTATTTTAGGACATTTAGTACTACCAGGATCAATTTCCGTAAACAGATATCCCACAGAACGCTTTTTAGTCGTCACTGGTGATTGGTCGAGTGATAATTTTGGGTTCGGTTTGGTACCCAACAAATGATAAAAAAGTAAAGAATGAAATTCTGACTCCTTATAATATTTTGACGTTTCTATTCCAAAAACACTTCTGTTTTGATAATCAAAGCAAACTTGTTTCTTTTGGAAACATCGGAGCAAAAACGGTATTTTCAACACCATGTATGAAATAACTTCTTTCTGTTTGCTTAAGTAAACTATTTAGTTATCTTTCTTCTATTCTATAGAGTTGTTTTCTGTATTTATATGCAATCATATATTCTTAAACTTACAGGCAACAATTTCTCGCAAGATTCGTCATATTAGTCCGATACAATGCTACCAGGGTACTTTCCAAAACCTACACCGTTGTTTCCTTCAGCAAGTAACTTTATCCTACTAGCTCAGTATTGGGGGACCAGGAAGTGAACTCGAAACTGATAAATATAGGTTGTAGGATATTTCACAATCGAGCAAAAATAGATTAGTAAACCGTCATACAATGTAACGAGTGTATGTGACTCCACCCTTTAGGATGACCCCTGCATATGGCTTGACTTCTATTTCAGCGACTCTGACTATCTAGAAAGCAAGAATTCAATCTTGATATTCACTGATGGAGATTTTAACGCTGGTACCACTGATTCTAAGTCACTGATACATGAGGTACGACAAAACATCCGTCAGCTGGTACCTGATCTTGATGATTCACGGAATCAATGGGTTACCATATCCGTCGTTACCACAGGTATCATTTAGGTTTCAATATTCTATTTTACTTCTTTTTTAGATATGCCTGCTATTAACTTAAGCTTAAAAGCGTTTTACGGAATGTATGATGAAGAATTTTCTGTAAGGAATGAGATTAACATCACGTGTAAAAGTGTATGCGAGTTTGTCTTTTCTAAACTACATTGTTTGTTTTCAAACTTCTACTGATTTGATCATTAAATCATTTTTTGGGAAATGTACAGTATATTAACAGTGCTGACCAAATTGCCATGCTTTGAATTTTATAACAATTTTACAAAAGCATACACAGTGAATGCAAACAAGACGTTTTAGTCATTCGGAAACCACTCGGGTGATTCCGTAAACTGACGATGTGTTACGCAGTAATCGCCGAGGTAGTTCCGAATGCGTTTTAAAAGTCTCTGGTGACGTCACATTTCTTGTCAATAAATGCGAATTGCCAGGGGGGGGGCATTTTCTCAAGTGTATTTTTCTTATAATTATTTATCAAAGCAAGGGTTGTTTTACTTTTTAGGTAGCACGATTTCAGAAACTGCTTATGCTCTGTCAAAGACGTGTAGTAGTGAAGCCTACTATTACATCAACAAAGACACAGAAGACCCGGAAGTAGATCTATTCCTTCCGGTTTTACTGCGCAAGTCTGCTGTAGCTTGGAATATCTCTTACGTCATCGAATGTTTTAGAGACATCAAATTTGACGACGCGAAGTGTTCCAAAGACAATAGAATAAGACTCAGAAGATCGTTCTCTGGCAGAGGTCCTCACTCTGAAAAGGCATACTTCCTGTATGACTTTGCCGCCAGCCATTCTAGACAGATTGGTATTGTAGCAAACTGGAATGGTCCACAATCCATAGCGCAACTTCCAGATGAAGAGGCGATATTCAAACTGAGAGTTGAGTTCACAAACATAAAAGGTGAGAGACTTTGGCAAGAGCAACACATCACTAAGGAAGATGTTATAAATGCTCTGATGGAAAAAGGTAATTCAGAAGCTACCACAGCTGCTTGCAAACATGACATGCAACTCCTTACTAATGAAGTCTTGAGATCCGCAGCTGAATATGTAAAGCTTGGAGACAGAGAGAAATCTAAAGCCGCCATGTTGAATGGTCAAATGAGTCTGCAGAAATTATTAAATGAGTACGGCGAACAATCTCTCTCTGAAGAAGGTAACAAAGCCAAACAGCAAATTTCACGATATGCTAAAAGTGTTACTGACAATTTAGTAGAGCTTATATCGGTGATTGAGAAATCATCTGAAGGCGAATCGTGGAACAGAATGAAAGCGGTTTCAACTGCTATCGTACGAGAATCCCCAAATGTATCGGATAATGTGATCAATTGTGATTTGCTCTGCCCATTGCCAGAAATACAACCTACCGACGTGTCGCGCGAAAGATTTCCGTTCCAACGTCTTTATGAAAGTAATAAGTATAAGAATCGCACTACAATCAACTTGGAACAATTGCTGGCAGACAACTTTGCCTGATTACACCAAACATTTAAAAACTGTGCCATAAATGACAGTGGTTTGCCGGTGAAAAGTAGTAGTTAACAATTATACTGTTTGATGTCATTGTAGAATGATCTTATTTATATGATACATGAATATTCGAAAAGTATGATTTTCACTATCACTTTGTACCTACAGTATGTATTTTATATAATATATATTTCTTTTTTAGTATTGAACTTTTGAACAACCCTTCTTTAATGTGCGTTGTTTCGTGGTTGAATGTATATGATATTTGTTTGCATTTTATTTATATGTTACTGAACAAAGAATATGTTCTGTTCTGTTCTTTAATCGCTCTTAATCGTTCGAAATTGATTATGTACCGTAACGTAATTTACAGCTTAAATTTGTTTATGGATCGAAACAAAATAGAACTAGTGGATTAGACAGATATAAATCTGTAACAAGAGTGCATGCTTTCTTTAATTCCCAAGTTGAATATTTAAACACCGGGCACGTTTCACAAGGCGATTGCTAGCTAGCGCTTTTTGAAAGCGATTTTTTGTAGCATAAAAGGTCAATGGAACGGTTTGCTTCTAGCTAGCAAATCCAAGATGGCGACTTTCTCAAACAAAAATTTCAGAATTGAAATTAATGAAAAATATTTAAATCGATTATCATCATGATTATTCTGTTTTACCACTTTGACGAAATATATACATAAAATAAAATATATATAAGCATTCTTGAAAAAGAAACACGTTCCCACAGGGGGGCAGCCATTTTGAAATAAGCAGGAGTGTTTCGAATGATACGGCTAGCAAGAAAAAAATGCTACGTATTGCTAGCAAGCGATTCAATTTGCTCGATCGTAGCAAACCGTTCCATAGGAAATCGCTACATAGCGCTAGCTAGCGATGGCCTTGTAGAACGTTCCCACGGTCTAGTGTATCCTTTTCGTGTATTACATAAGGCAATTGTCATACAATGTCAATATAAAATGTCAATATTTAAAACAGATATTGAGTCTTTAATTATTAAAAAAAACATGCAGTTACATCTTTTGTTCTTGATTTGACTCTGGAAAGGAACAAATAACAATGTTCTAAAATAAAAACAGATACAAAATGTTCAAATTATAAGTGAGATGTGATGGGTTGTGCTGATCGGTACTAAATTGCTATTGATAAATATGGATTTGAGATAAACTGCACCTCTCTTCATTATAAATTATAGAGTAGTATTAATTAACTTCTAAACAAAATTTAAGGAATGTGAAGATTTTGAAAGATCAAAGTAAAATTAATAATTTTCTGCAATCAAATTGTATGTATCTACATAAAATTACTCTATTCTCGTGCCCAGAGTCTAGTAGGATTCTCGATACTAGCTCGATAATCTTGATAACCTCGGGGTACGAGAATGTACTTACTCGTACATATAACATGAAAAAAGAAAGGTATAGAGAGAAAAGTATATTGAAGAAGGGGATCCTGAAGACTAAACTGAAGCTTTTTGAGACACAAATGAACAGTCGTTAAAATCTATCTCGGATTGATCAACTGTGTTGAAATATTATTCATGTTTTATCCAGAGATGTTAGCGTAAAGTTTTAAAACATTCCTAGTATTTCTTAATTTTTGTTAGAAACATCAAGTACATGAGTTAAATCGTCTGCATATTGACATATGATTAAAATCTCTTTTTATTAAATCACAATGCCTTAAATATTAGTGTTTGGTCTTGAAGTATGGTTAAAATTCTAGCCCATTATTGATAATATTTTAATAGATATATATACTGTATACAATGTGTATATGGTCAATCTGATTAAAACCCGACTTAAAATTTTCCGCTTGCCTACTCGCTAATTTGGATCTGGCTTTTTTCAAACGAGGGTCACGTTCAGGTGACCTTTTCTCATAATAATAATAATGACGAAATTGTTATGATATGTAACTTGTTTACAACGTCTACGTCACGCAATTTGAAATGAGCCGTCCAATCGCAAACTGTGAATAATACCACTGTTAGATTAGTTCGCAAACCTTGGTCTAAAAATAGAAATTACGAAATCAAAATGTTATTAATAGCGTTTTGTCTAGATAAAGCTACGCATTGATTAGTCGACATAAAGGCCATCTCGACGTGACCCTCTATTGAGATAGTAGAGATCCTGTACGACAATGCTCTACAGGATATTTGTTTATGGAGATTGATATATGGTGAAATGAAGTATGAAAAGATATCAGGAATAGTGCTCAACAGTTTAAACGACACAGACCTCACACGGCGCCTAGAGGGATATTTCTTTATTTTTGTATGATAAAGGAAAACACAAAACAACAACAAAACACTTAAGGAGTTTTCGAATTGGAACGGACAGTGGCCAAACATGTACAACTTGTTTGCAGTCTCGATACTTTGAGAACCATTCAGGTAGGTGACCATTTATTGACACACAAGTCAAAGTGTTAGTATAAAACAATTTCATCCAAGATATAAAGTTATCATGTTCCAAACTTGAATTAGAAGACAATGTTAAATAATAAAGATTCAGAAGCATAATAGGCAAAGTCTATTAACAACATTATCATTATAACAGATATTGTATTTTTCGGTATGAAACATGATTGCAAATAATAATCCATATTATCTCCGATTTAGCGAGAGTCTAGTTTTTGGTATTCCTTGATAATGGTTTGCAAAACAGATTCAATGTTTGCTGTTGCTGAGAATGCAAATTTATAAGAAGCATTTCATAAAGAAATACATATAGGTCTCAGATTAGAAAAAAGATATCTTTATTGCCTTTTGGTATGACGAATGTCGGTACATACTGTTGTTGACAAACTGCTAGACTTAAAAGAATCATTAATGGACTTGACAAAAATTGACTGATATCTACATGTAGACCCTATCTACAAAATATGTATAGAAAGGTATGGTGAAGTAACGGTCTTCATTAGTGGATGTGAAGTATCATGGACCTTCATGTGTCTGTGTTACTATATTAGCACAAAAATATGTAAAATGCACCAAGTGTGTGTGTTTTATAGCTAGGATCCTTGAATGCACACAAGAAAGTCTACGATGTGTATAATACGATTTAGATACGTATCAACTATCTATGAAAGTATATAAAGTTTTAAATTTGTTGTTGAGTATACGCTCTGGAATGAGTTTCCACAAGGACCCTATATACTAGGGTCCTTGGTTTCCACTTTGTCAATTGGGGCCGTAAGGAAAATCTGTATCTGTATCTGTATCTTTACGACGCAGTGACCACTGCTGGCGTGATGCGTCGGGGAGCGCTATGCGGTCAGTTGCGATCCTGGAGAGCTGTTTTAAAGCCCTCGATTGTCCTGGCACACGCGATATCCTCTTCAAGAGCGTTCCAGTCGTGAATGGTTTTTACGAAAAATGAATTTTTGTGTTTTGTATAAAATCGTTTGGTCATTATGAAAAGGAGTGGTTTTAATCGAAATCCATGCCGTTATATTGATGTATACACATAACTGGCCTGGACCCATGCGGTCTCAATCTTTCACAAAGCCGTACATAAAATAAGGACGGTTATGTACGGATTTTAAAGTTTACATTCTTGTAGTCACATGACTTATCAAAATGGCTGCCGCGTCGCCAAAATCGAAGTTTGATGCTGCAGTGAAAGTAATTCACAGTTTGCCAAAAGATGGTTTGTCTAATCTTTTATTTGACTATTATCTGTGTATATCGTGTACATTTCCCTGATTTAAACATGTTACTGATTTATTTTCAATTCTTTATACCCTCAATAGACCATTGTAACTAAGTGATGGAAATTCTAAAATTTGACCATGAATGATAATAAGTCTGACCTGACCTATTTTTGGTGTTAACTCATTCATTTTGTTTGATTTATTTAAGACTGGTGACTACGAATGAATCTTTATTCTTGTTAACAAGGTATCCAGTTTTTGTCCTTTGACACGATCACTTAATAGAGTTTTTTATCTACAAAATACAACTTAAAGGGAGACAACTACTTTCTAATTTACAGTTACCCTGTTTGCATCTATTTCCCCGTTACTAAGCGCTATAATAAATAAATATAATACAAAGTCTGTTTAATATGTTTTCTTTTCTTCTCAATACATCCACCAATCTCTCATTTTAAGAGTAGCAAAAAGAAATTACATCATTTGTTTACATTTTTAAATTTTTACCGGCATTATTCAAGTCACGTGACAACCACATTTATGTAAGGCATGGCTCGGCCGCGAGGGTGATTCGGGCGATAATGTCGCCTTGTGTGTTACCATTTCGCCCTATCAAAACATCAAGGAGAAGTCCACTTTGCCGAGTATTGCCGATTTCGGTGATTGAATGATATCGGGACAACGTCAATTATTGATTACGCTCCGCCTAGTTTACACCCACAGCAAATCAGAGCGTCATTTCTCAACATGGAAAGTCGATTAGCCAATCCGGATCGACAGTTCGTAATGATCTAGCAGGCTCCAGTAGAACGTTGCCTTGGGCAGTTTTACGACCGTGACTAGCAAATTATGTTTATGACACGTCGGTGAGGATTAAATAACACGCTTGACCCACTAATTGTACCCCTAACTTAAACAATACAGTGTGCAGTCGGCCGTGCGAAAGGGTGAAGGCTTGCGGAAGCGTGTTTTTCACATGTCCCCAAAACAATGCTAGCATACCATTTTCCCCTCGTAAAATCATTTGCCGCCTATTATATCAAAAGAAAAAAGTTTAATTTTAAGTTTAGTCTAAAAACGACACACATAAAATGAATCTTTGTTCGAAAATACGTACGTTCGATGGCGAGTAAAAATGACAAAAAGTGTTACTAAAAATAGATTCGTTTCGTCATGGGCACTATCCACGCGCTCGCTATTTGTGATAATGTTAACCAGTTCAGACATTTACGATACGCTTATCAGTTAATTAGCAAAGCAGTCAAATTTTAGCTTACAAACAATTCCATTTGTCGCACATTGGGGACGAAACGTATAAAGTTAATTTCACTATTAGTCGAATATTACGATTGTACACTATATAATGATATATTGTGGCTATTAAATGCAGAAATTAAAACCCGGTTCATTTCATAATGATTTCTTAATAACATAATTGATAAGATCATATAATTGACTTGAAAAAAGGCGATGGACTCGTGAAACATTCATCCTCGATAACTTTCGTACCCGGGTTCGATCGTTATATTTTTTTAGTGAAAAAAAAATCAAATTTAAACAAAGTTAAATATGTACAGAAATATAAGTTAAATCCATCATATGATCTCTAATATTCTGGAATCAATTGATAAAAATTAATACTTCACTGTAGCAGTGAAGACTGATACACTGTAATACTTATATGGTAAAATTACATTTTAATCTTTGAAATGGTTTCAATACAATTATTAGCTGATGAAGACACAAAGTCACTGAAAGATGCTTTCATTTGCATAGTACAAAAAGATTAAATGAATTCAAGATACAATTAATAACAAGTCACATAATTTTATTACTTTGACCAGCGTATAATAAACAATATACCGGAAAAAACTACATCAGCAAATCTATAGTGTCAGATCACTTGGTTATAATTCAATGAAATTTGGTGTTCTAGTAGAACAAAAGTATTTCAAACTAATGATGGCTGTTATAAGCTGTTACTTTTGAGATCGGATGCACACGGAAACTTCTCTTACGAACAGTACCACTTCTCCCTAACTCAGTTGGAGGGAGAAGTCACTTCTCCCTAAAATTTTACCCCAGGATGAGCCCTGGTAAGGGAAGTAAATCTGGATCCGCGGTATAAAAAGTCTATACCATACTGTCGTAATAGGTTCAGTAATATAAAAAAAATAACTGTTCAAAATTTTCAACGAGTTCAGTCAGCACGCAATCATAGCAAAAATTATGTAAAAAAGTTAACAATAACAAGATCATTTACACAAACATTCATACAGGTCTTTAATTTTTGTTTGTATTACTCGTCTTTTTCAAAATGGGGGCATTTAACGACAGTTGTCCTCCTGAGCGGTTCATTCTGCAATATTTGGCAAAAATATCTTTCTACATGCGAAAAGTAGGTCACTTTTATTTACGTGTAGGTGTCGCTTCAAGGAAAACTACCGATAAGTGAAAATAACGCGGAACCGGATTTAACGCGGAAATAGATGCAACGAGTATACTGTGCATTCATCAAAGTTTTGTACCATATAATATTTAAAAGCTTATTTAAAAGACAGTTTGTGGTTATGTAGTGGTAAGCTTGGTAAAAACCTAGGGCCGTCATCGGAAATTGTAATAATAATAATAATAACGACTTTATTTAAACAGGCTGCACATTTGGACTAGTCCAATCTTCCATGTGGGCCTCAGTATACAAGTATATACATTTAAACAATTAAATAGGTTTAAGCAAACATAGTTTCAAAAATACAATTATATACATATAAACAAAAACACATAGATCAAAAGTACAGCTGTTATGATATAATATAAAGTTTCAATTTTCAAATTTACTAAAGAATACAAGTTACATGGAACCAGAGTACTTCCACTGTATATAGGCCCTCTTGAATTGATTTATATTTTCTGAAAGACGTATGTTAAGAGGTATTACATTCCAAATCATGGGACAGGAATATGATAATGTTTTTCGAAAAAATTCTAGATTAGGCTTTGGAACATGTAAATGATGATTGTTGGAAGATCTAAGATTTCGACTGTGTATTGTTGAAGTATATTGAAATTTTTCTTTTAGGTATGTTGGTGCGCTGTCTTCATGTAGCGATTTGAAAATTAGAAGGGCCTTTTTATATTCAATTCTTTCATTAAATTTCATCCATCGTAATTCCTTAAAAAGTGGTTCAGATGGTGCGTCAAAATCTTTGTCGAGGATGACACGTATATAGTATACATATGCACTAAAGTTATAGAGGCTTTTATTACACTACTGGTCTGACTCGATATATCAATATATCAACCATACTTGCCTTTCGATATATTGATACACAATTTTCTATCAATGACAGCCCTATTAAAACCTGTGGTAGGTAGTTAGCATGAAGATTCAAAATGGCAATAGTTGAAAAAGGACAGTAATTGCAACCAGTCAACCATTCGTTTAAGAAAAGTTTTCTTTACTCCTTTGCCTATGATGAGAGCTGTATGAAATTTAAAAATTCAACAGGGAATTATATAAACATTTCTATATTTTTTATACTTCTTTCACTGTGTATTTAATGTGCTGTTTTTTGCTGTGATAAAATTACTCAGAAGAATGAGAAAGTTATGACAAAAATACTTTAACTCATTAGTTGTAATTATTACATTTATATAAGTAACTGTACATTTTAAGATTATTAAAAAATGTTGTTTATTTATACCATTTTTACTTTAAACAACACTATGCAACAGATTAAACAATAACATTTTGTCTTTGTTTTTAGGACCGTTTCAGCCATCAAGAGAAATGATGTTATTATTTTATGGATATTATAAACAAGCTACTGAGGGACCTTGTAAATCACCAAAACCTTCTTTCTGGGACATTGTAAAGAAAGCAAAATGGTAAATAAAGGTTTTGTCAATATAGTCCCAAATTTACTTTTTAGGATTTGTCCATGCAATATAACTGCATTATGTGCAGATTCCCCCAGTGATCTGACAAATAATTATGAACTAAGTTGAACCTCTGTTTTTTCTTTTTTTACTTTATTAGATACATGATGCGTTTGTGTTCTTTTCTTTGTGAAGTCTATTCACCACAGGGTTTGACATATAATTTTTAAACTAGGTTGCCCAAATGAATAGTCAGCTATATTTCTTAACTTGCTTGAACCAATTCTTTTTATAGCAGTAACAGGTTGATTGAACGCAAATATAGGTTGTCTGGAGGTTTAATGCCAAGCCCTGCATCAAGTATTGAATGAATTTTATTGTCAAATTGTGCTCATGTTTGCTCACTCATTGTTCATCATATTTGAAAATAAAATTTGCTTGTTAATGATCAGCTTTTGTCTATCTGTTATTTTTACCCTTACAAACTGACTAACTGTTACTTCTAGATTTAAGGAAATTAGATATTTGCCCATTCAGCTCTTTGAATTTGCTTTACACTTGATTAAAATTAGAACTCTTGACAAGACTTAGTCTTGATTTTAATGCTTTGTTTGAGCGTACATAATGTAGGATGTCCATGTACTATCATAATTATGTATCTGTATAAAGTGTACATATTTTCTGTTATTTTGTAGGGAAGCTTGGAGTAAACTTGGTGATATGGATAAAGAAGTTGCCATGGTAAATTATGTTGAAGAATTAAAAAAGGTAATATTGTTATGCTGAAAAGTATTGTTATATTTTTTTATATTTATTAGACTTATGACAAAGTTTCTGTTACTTCTGTCTGTTACACCTGACTTTGCAACAATCCCCAACATGTAGGTGCTATTGGCAACTTCGATGTAAGTGGTGGTGCAATTTGTTTGTCAGAGACATAACTTCGATACTTTTCCGAGTTGGCTCAAAACTTATTTGTCTTACAAATTCATTGCAATTACTCAAGGACAGTCAATGTGCAGTGTAGAACTAGAAGAATGTACCTTTAGTTTGCATGGTTTGAGGGAGATTTACTTATAACTGGTCATCATGCAGCTCATCTATCACAGGGTGTTCTTGTCAGTTTGTTAAAAAATCAAAAATGTTTTTGTCTCGGGTTGTTTGTCTGGTGATGAGCTTAAATTTCTTACAATATTGGACTAACCTGAATTCTCACTGCTAACAGTTTATTCTTCACTTTGTATTTGACTTTTGCTGTCAAATTGCATTTAAAAAAGATAAATAATAGTCTAGGTAGTTTCTATTTACGTTATTTCTAGAAAATGAATTAAAAGTGTGAAGTCTTAGTCATTATCTGTTATGCTTCTGCTAAGTTTGATTACTGTAAGAAAAGATTTAATCTAAGTTTTAATCTATTTTTTCTTTAATATATATTATAATAAGCATTTTTTTGTTATCTTGATATTGTATTTCTAGTTTACCCTTATTTTTTTGTTAAATTTTGTTTTCAGTTTTTGTTTAGCTTTGTTGTCGTTTTTCTGTAACATTTATATTTTATGTAAACAATCTATTTTAAACAAAAAATGATCCTGATGGACATATCATGTGACCAATTGCTACAAATCTAAGAAAAATAATGATCTCAACTGAAATTGAATAACTGCTGTGAGTGCTTATTTCTTGTGTCATTTTGGCATGAAACTGTAGAGTAAACAAATCAGCTTTCCTGGAACCATTAGGTATTACTATCAGCTGTGTAGTTTTGTCCAGCATTAAAAGAAATCTATACTTTCTATTCTATACTTTCATTATTTATGGGTGAATAATTTCAGTATTAATATTATTACTGATTTCAGTATTTAAAGAATAACTTACTCTATGTAGGTTATATGAAATCTATTTCAGTATTTTGAATTTTCAACTTTCACCCATGATCGTATCATAGTATTGCATGTTTTGTGATTTAAAGGTTGGTTCTTATGTTTAAAAAAACTACACAACTGGGGACATATATGTTATACTTGGCAGAAAATTTAAAACTTCTCCCTCTCTATGTTTCATAATAAGACCTACCTATTTGAAGAGTATACAAGGGGAAATAACTGACTAAAGTCCCTTATTGATAAAGAAATAGAATACTTACATTTATATTGATTTCAGTTCAGATGATTTGTTTTACTAGGATCTGTTACATGTTGTCACATGGTATTTCTGTCCCATGATTTCTCAAAACAAACAAATAAAGGCCCATTACTCTGTACTCATATTTTTCAGACATTGAAAGATTGTACGAAGCAATGGGATGAAATGTCTCAAAATGGGGATCCCAGGGTATGCCTATATTCAATATATAAAGTATCACAACTTTCCCTCTTGTCAAATGATCTATGCTCTTTATTTATTTCCTTTTAAATGGCTTAACAAATCCTATTTAGTAAATGGAATATTTTTGCCTTATCTCCCAGCATGATTTTTTTCACACTAAATTGCCCATTCTACTTGTATATTTTTATACGCCCGTTTTGAAAAAACGGTCGTATTATGTTATGATGTTGTCCGTCTGTCCGTCCGTGGACAATTGCTTGTCCGGATGATAACTCAAGAAAGGATATACCTAGGTTCCTAAAATTTTATGTGTGGATAGCCCTTGGGTAAAGGAGGTTCCCTATTGATTTTGAGACCCCAGGGTTAAAGGTCAAGGTCACTGGGATTTAAAATAGGTAAAACTTGTCCGGACAATAACTGAACCACCAATGTACCTAAGTTCACCAAATTTAATGTAAGAGTAGCCCATGTGTCAAAGATGTTCCCTATTGGTTTTGGGGCCCCTGCATGAAAGGTCAAGGTCACAGTGGCATCATATGGGGAAAAAACTTGTCCTGACAATAACTTAACAACCAATCTTCCTAGGTTCACCAAATTTTATGTGAGAGAAGCCCATGTGTCAAGGATGTTCCCAATCCGTTTTGGGGCCCCTGGGTCAGAGGTCAAGGTCACTGGGACATCAAATCGAAAAACCTTGTCCGGACCATTACTCAACAACGCCTGTACCTAGGTTCACAAAATTTTATGTGAAGGTAGCCCTTTTGTCAAGGATGTTCCCAATAGGTTTTTGGGCCCCAGACCCAAAGGTCAAGGTCACAGAGGCATCATATGGAAAAACCTTGTCCAGACAATAACTGAACAACCAATGTACCTAGGTTCACTAAATTTTATGTGAAAGTAGCCCATGTGTCAAGGTTATGCCCTATTGGTTTTGAGGCGCCTTGGTCAAAGGTCAAGGTCACAGGGGCATCATATTGAAAAACGTTGTCTGGGTAATTACTCAACAATGACTGTACCTAAGTTCACCAAATTTCATGTGACAGTAGCCCATGTGTCAAGGATGTGCCTTATCAGTTTTGGGGAAACAGGGTCAAGTATAAACCTTCAACCAGAAGATATCAAAATACCAAGCAGTGACTTCATATGTTCTATCAATATGTTTATAAAGTCAAAATGGCAAACAATGAAACTTTTGTCCAGGCAATAACTGAACCACCAATTTACCTAGGTTCATCAAATTCTATGTGAGGGTAGCCCTTGTGTCAAGGATATGCCCTTTTGGTTTTGGGGCTCCTGGGTCAAAGGTCAAGGTCACAGAGGCATCATATTGAAAAACCTTGTTTTGACAATAACTCAACAAGGACTGTACCTAAGTTCATAAAATTTTATGTGAATGTAGCCCTTGTGTCAAGGATGTTCCCAATAGGTTTTGGGGCCCCAGACCCAAAGGTCAAGGTCACAGAGGCATCATATGGAAAAACCTTGTCCAGACAATAACTGAACAACCAATGTACTTAGGTTCACTAAATTTTTTGTGAGAGTAGCCCATGTGTCATGGTTATGTCCTATTGGTTTTAGGGCCCCTGGGTCAAAGGTCAAGGTCACAGGGGCATCATATTGAAAAACATTGTCCGTGTAGTAAATCAACAATTACTGCACTTAAGTTCACCAAATTTCATGTGAGAGTAGCCCATGTGTCAAGGATGTTCCCTATTGATTTTGGGGCCCCTGGGTCAAGTTTAAACCATCATCCAGAAGATATCAAATTACCAAGCAGAGACTTCAAATGTTCAATCAATATGTTAACAAAGTCAAAATGGCAAATCATGGAAATAATGCTATATTTAATAAGTAAAATGAATTTAGTTCACCAAATTTTATGTGAGGGTAGCCCATGTGTTAAGGATGTTCCCAATTGGTTTTGGGTCAAAACTGGGTCAAAGATCTAGGTCACAGGGGCATCATATGGACAATCCTTGTCCGGACAATAACTAAACAATGATTGTACCTAGGTTAACCAAATTTTATGTGGATCAGCCCATTTGTCAAGATGTAATGTGTTGATAGCTCTTTGGTATTTGATGTTCTCTTTTGATTTGGAAACCCCAGGGACAAAAGTCAAGGTCACAGGGACTTAATTCATATTGAAACATTTTCCGGACAGTAACTCAATAATAATTGTACCTACATTGTAGGTTTTCCAAATCTTATTTAAGGGTAGCCTTAATGTCTAGCATATGCCCCTTTGGTTTTAGGTCCCTGTGTTAAAGTCAAAAGAAAAATCATGAGGAAAAACCTTGTCCAACAACCAACTTTACCTAAGATCACCAAATTTTATGTATCAATACTCTTTGGGTCAAGGGCGAGAACTTTTGGTTCTGAGGCCCCAGGGTCAAGGTCACTGGAAGTTTGTATGGGAAAACTTTGTGTCGGTGATAAATCAACCATGGCTGTACCTAGGTTCTCAAAATCTTTGCTTTGGATAGCCCTCCTGTTAAGAATGGGACCTATTCTGAGATCCCGGGGTCATTGGTCAAGGTCACAGGGACTTTATATGAGATAGAACACAGCATGGACTGCACACGGGCGTATAATGCCCCGCCCAGCGGAGCTCTTGTTTTTTTTTTGACACCCAGGCGAAGCCAAATTATTCATTTTAGCTTAACTATTCGGACAGTAGTGGAGCTATCCTACTCAGTTGGGCGCTGGCAAACTCCTCACAGTGCTTACGTCACGCTTTGCTACTGAAACCACTGCCAACACGTAAATCATGTGACGCTAGTAATATCATCTACAGTTGTATTTATTATTTATCGAATGCCCAACCCATTCACGGTGCTTACGTCAGGCTTTGTTATGCTAACAAATTATTAATTAAAACTTTTTTTATCTATATGTACTTAAAACATCATAATTTACTACAAGAAGACAAGATTTGTAGAAAATATTGAAATGTAACAGAAAAGATGGAAAAAAAATATTCGGCTCTCTGAGAGACGAATTTACTTGTGGTGGCAGTGGTTATTGATTTAATAAAGGGAAATAACGGCTGCGGTTGAAGTAGGTCTAAGTTTTTAGGTGCAACATTTTTATAAACTACTTAAAACTTCACACATGTCTAGGGGGTTATCATTGGAAGTCAAATGCCAAGTTGCATAACTCTAGCATGACTTTTGACTGGATTATGCCCTTTTATAATTTGAAATTTCTTGGTGAAGTTTTTTTGGTGCAGCATTTTATCTTTCAAACTACTGAAGGGATTCATTTGAAAATTCACTCATGTCCATGGGGGTACCATTAGAGGTCAAATACCAAGTTGCATTAATTTTGATTGGTTGTTGCTGTTGTTTACACGAATACCTAGAATAATTGAGCGTGCTGTCTGTGGATTGCTCTAGTTTAGGTAGCTAGTCAAAATTTTCAAAAACATAAACAGTTTCATTCAGTTTTGTCATGATCTATAATTTTCTGACCAGTCATTTAGTGGTTTTGTCCTTGTTAGCTCATATACACAATTTAGAGTCATAGTTTCAGTTCAAATAGCAATGATTTAGGACCATGTTGTATTCAACACTGATTTAAGAACTCTAATACATGTATTTGCTCTTGTATGTTTTATGGCATTAGCTGTAGTCTGTAAAAATGTTGTTTGTTTGTTGTTTGTTTGTTTGTTTAAATAGTTGAAACCTGAAGTAAAGTGGAGAGTGTGACCTAAGAAATCTGAGCTTCTGAATTTTGAATACTAGTTATCTTTTTGATCTAGTTTTTGTCATCTGAAGTGATTGAAAAAAAGAAGTTCTAAAAATTGTAATATTTACCTTTTTAAGTTTCAGAAAATGTTCAGATTTCATAGATTACTCTTGAAACAAGCTTGTTAAAATGATTTAACATGTTACCTAAGTTGAAATTTAATAACAGTAAAAGTTCATTTTGGTTGAACACTGACTGGTCGAATTAATTGGCTGGGTCGAAACACATTGTCTGGCACCGATGTATGTAAAATGCATGACATAGTTTGTCTTTTGATGTGCTTACAAATTATCATAACGATGGCTGAATTGAACTTAGATAACAACATCGTCTTTTTTGTACTTATACAACCTTCACTGCAGCATAAATTTTACACATTTGATAACTTATAAAACTTATTGTGCTTTTATATACTACATAGAATTGCTCTGAGTTGAAAAAAAGTCACGCATAGTGATATTCAAGTGGCACCTAAAATGTATCCTTAGACATTTTACTATCTGTCCAGAATATACTCCCATAGATCTGCTATTAGTTAAATAGTGCAGATAAAATCTAGTTATACATGTAAAGACATGACTGAGTGGTTAAGCCCAAAAAGTTGCTGGTTTGATTCTTAGCCTCAGCTTTCCATTCTAATTTTATATCCAATTTTGAATTCTCGGAAAGTGAGAGAAGTTGCCGGCTTCTAATGGAAGATTAAGTGAGTACTAGTAAAGACAATTATCCAGGAAAGCTGGTTAATGACTCAGCTACTTTCCATGACCTAATATCAGAAATATAAACCTTGATTCATTGATGTAAAAGAAACGTTATGTGGAATTCACATTAAAGCAGGATTTTAAAAACTTTAATGCAAAAATTACAAAGGGAAATTATCCATAATAAAGCCAGGTAGAGTTGTGGTTTCTTTCTTATTCTGTTCATCACATGGTATAGTATCATTGTATAAAGTTTCATAAAGATCTGGCAATAAATGGCAGAAATATATGGCAAAGAAAAAACTTTAATGCAAATGTTAACAAAATCAGATGCCGACTGCTTGATGGTTTCACCAAATGTTAAATACCTTTGTCTTACAATGACATTTATCATAAGATTTTTTTAACAAGCACACAGGTCACCAGTCTGTGTCTTTATGTTTTAACGATTTTAAGAGTTAAGTGTTTCATTTAGAAAAGACCACTCCCTTATCTTTCTTCTTTATTTGTTCATCCTCTGCTCTGTTCGTTACAGCTAATTGCAGTTAGAGGCAAACTTGTTCATTGTTCATTCAGTACTTTCAGCACTTTGATTTTACGAAGAAAATACTTGAGTTTATATTTTGTGTATTTCAGATTGTTGAAGCAATGCCACAGACTCAAGTAGTTGGTGATTTCATGACAGTTCTTGGTAATTTTTATGAGATAGTTGATGAAGATTCTCTGTCTAAACAGATACGGTCTAAAACAGCGCCAACTCAAGATGAGTATATCATTGATCCATCATCATCTACTGAACTCTCTAGAGAATTAGGTAATACGACAAGACAGATTACACCTGATAATTCTTTGTTAAATGATCAGCGAGTTATAAATTTATTATAAAGCCTAACTTTGATACAGTATACCTCTGCAGAGCAATCTCCGTAAACAGATATCCTGTAGAGCGTTGTCGTACAGGATCTCTACTTTCTCCGTGGAAGGTCACGTCGAGATGAACTTTGTTTCGACCAATCAATGCGTTGCTTTCATTTAGACGAAAACACTATTAATCACATTTTGATTTCGTAATTTCTATTTTTAGACCAAGTTTTGCATGCTAATTTAACAGCGGTATTATTCACAGTCTGCGATTTGGCGGCTCATTTCAAATTGCGTGACGAAAACGATGTAAACAAGTTACGTATCATAACAATTTCGTCATGAATATTATGATGAGAAAAGGTCGCCTGAACGTGAATTTCATTTGAAAAAAGCCAGATCTAAATTAGCAAGTATGCGAGCGGAAAATTTTAGATCGGGTTTTAATCAGATTGTCTGCAGAGCAAATCCTCTGCACAACAGCAATTTTTGATATTTCCCTTAGGTGTAGTTTTGATTAAATTCCACCTCTGCAGAGCAAAGACCTTTAAACAGCAACATAATTTAGTCTCTCCCAGTGGGTATTGTTCAATAAAGGTTGTACTGTATTGTTAAATTTTATTCAACTGTCTGTGGCACATACATTAACTCTGTTTTAGATTTAGATGTTCTCTACAGTACTCATCATTTATAAAAATGTATTTAAATCAGCGGTGTTAATTTATGCACCACTGACAGTTGAATGAATTTGAACAATACACATGTTTTATAAATTGCTGACCACTGTTGATTTCATATTTCCTTTAAGTAATATTTATTAAATAATAGTAAATTTGAGTTTGTGATACAAAATATATTAGGCCACCTTATCTTATGTTTACAATTGTTCATGGGTCAAGGATGTTCCCTATTCATTTTGGAGCTCAGGGTTTTGGGGTCAAGGTCAATGGGGTTTGAAATAGAAGAATCTTGTCTTGATGATATCTTCACAAGCCTTGTACTTTAGATCACCAGTTCATATGTTTGGATTGCTTATGGGTCAAGGGTGATCAATATCATTTTGAGGTCATAGGATTAAAGGTCAAGGTTGTATGGGGCAAAAAAAGGAGAACCTTATCCTAATGGTAACTTAAAAACCATAGTACTGAGAGTCACCAAATCTTACTTATGTATGTGAAAAGCTTGTTGCTTAAAGATGAACTTTGGGGGAATATAATGCCATGCCGAATGGAGCTGACCTATAATGCCTTGCCAAATGAAGCTTTTGTTAAATTGATAAAAATATGTGAACCATTTTAATATCTACAGGTGGTGTTGAAGCAGGAGTTTTAGATGAGAGTAACATATCACTTCAAGATGATGATGATGATGATGATGATGATGACAACGATGATGATGACAATGATGGTAATGGTGATGATGATGTTGAACCAGAGACTGAAGTAACAGTCGATAGTGATAAAGATATAAAATCTGAGACATACATAAATGGTGACATATCATTACTAGAGAAAACATCTATAATAAGCAGTGATAGTGAAGAGGAATTCTGTGATACCTCGGCTGATCTTGAGGTAAGTGACATGTAAAGCTAGCCTCTCAGCTAGCTCTGTCGGTAGTGTACTAGGTTGTGTTCAACTCCAAAAAGAGCAATGAATTAATTTTGTTGGTTTTTAGCTAACTTCAGCTCAAAATGCTCCCGGGGCCCATATTATCAAGGGTCTTACGACTGATTTTAGTCTTAAATCCTTCTATAAGATTTTTGTTAAATTATCGTAAGAGTTTTGATAATATGCTGCCCAGACGAGTAATTATTTCATGGAGTATCACCATGAGGTCCTATACAAAGATTGTTCAAATTATGATCCTGGGGTCATAAATGGCCCTGCCCCCAGGGGTTACAAGTTTTATAATAGTATTTTATGGTGAAATGTTGAAATAGTTTCTTTTTTTTTAAACCATAAGACCTAAGGCTTCTGTATGTAAAATGTAGCCCTTGGAAGGATCTAGTTCTCCGGTGATCGGCTCAGGGTCCTTTAGTCCATCTTGATGTTACATGATACCATAAAACACATTTTAAGGATATCAATTTTATCTGCAAAGCAAAATCTTTATTAATATTTTCATCATTTTTTCAGAATTTTTTAAGAAAACAAGAAAACCAGACATTGTTAAATGGATCCAATATATCGGACACAGTGACAGTTAAACCAGTGAAATCTAATCATGTAAGATTTGCTGATGTTAATGGACAAACTACAGACTCATCCACTCATCAAAGTACTGAAAGTATTCACGTTGCTCAAGGATTTCCATTTATTACTCCCGGAAGTGGTGAAGGAGATGAAACTGTTGCCATGGAAACAGCAAGTTTATTAAACAGTGTAGATAGTGTTGTGCCTAGTGGAAAATTAAAAGAGAATGTTAGTATGAAATTAGTTGATGCTAATATGAATGGAAATAATTCTAATTTTGATGACAATGTTGATGAAGGGGAGGAACCACCTGACGGAAGTAAGCGGGGCAACAAGGACGAGAAAGATAAAAAATCCGGCAATGGTGGATCACGCAGATCAGGTATAATTATATACTTTTTTTATAATATCTTTGAAGTGTTTTTTTCCAGCAGAGATGGGCAAGATTTTGATCAGTCTTTGTATTTAGCGAGTAGACTAGAGACCTAGTCCACCGAAATCACCATTGACTTAGTCACTTTGAGTGGTCCAACTGTCAATTGGTCCAGTAAAATTTCCATTATTTTAGACTAGTGTTAATGGAAGTTTGTCAAGAAGAATGATTACTGTTATTTATAGACCTGCTACAACTTTAGCTTGGGTGCATTGAAAATATTAGAAAAAAATATCCATGCTTTGAGACCTAAAAACGTTTTTGTTGATCTTAATAGTCCATTATTATTGAGGCCTAATATTAAATCAACCACCATATTGCTGAAATAAACCATATATCTAGGGTACCATATTGCAAATTGTAGCTATTTTTATTTTATATAGCAAACATTCATTTGTTTTAAAAGTTAGATTTTTGGATAAAATGCTAAAAATCTTTGCTAATAACAAAAAGCCTAAACACATATTGAATATTAAATGACATTTTTATCCTTTCCTTTCAGGGGCTGTACGGATCAATCTTCAGGGTAGTGGTGGAAGGCGGACTTTATTAAGAGGAGGAGCTGGAGGAGGGGCCGGTGGGGGTAGCAGTGAACAAGGTCCGCCTCCTGGGTCAAGTGAACAAATCAATACAATTCTAGTCAGATTACAACAAGATATGACCAATGTTTTAGATAGGTTAAATAGATTAGAAGCTCAAACAAGACAGGTACTAGCTAGTGACTTCTAATCCCTTTTTTCTGTTCAAAGTTGTTTTGTACAATATTAAGTGACCCCTGTACTTAAATAATTAAATATTTATAGTTGGTACTGTCATTGGTATACTTCTGTCTGTAACAAGTAAAAAATCCCAACTGAGATTAAAACCCATGTCCTACCAAGTCTTAAGCAGACACTCTACCTTGTTGCCATAAGAGCTAAGCTGAAGACAAGGGAATGCAAGCTCTGCATTTTACCATTGCTACATACACCCCTTCCTTAATAGAATTTGTCCTCATTCTTGGAGCTTAACTGTGTTTGGGACTACATAAGGGTGCAGTCACAGAAGTCCTTATGGGTTATTTATGTTGGGTGCCAAATGTAACCCGATAAAAATTCATGGTCAGAACTGGGACTGGAAACCCATGTCCTTGTGAGTAGTTAGTTTACACTCAACCTCATCACCATAAAAGCTAGCTTGAAGGCAATGGAGTATAAGCGCCATATTATACCTCTGCTACATTTCCATGTCTTCTTAAATTATTTTTCTGTAATAAAACACTTAATTTGCCTTTTATTATGAACATATACAGAACTGCAAGACATATGTTTTATTTTCAGGCAAATGAAAGACCAAGAAGGGATTCCATGTTTGTAAGTATTGTGTATTTTAATATTATATGTTTCATTGATAATTATACTTGCTTTAATTTCAAGTATTATTTAATTTGTCGATAGTCGAACCCTCCTGCGGGATTTTTGCCATTTTTTAAAAAAAAATGGAAATTATCAAATTCTCAAAAAGTCATTTGGTGACTTATTTCACAAAAAACTGTTTCAAAAGTTTGACGTGTAATTTTCCGGAAGCATTGTTTGCTAAATCAAGAAAGAAACATGTATAAAGTAGTAAGCCTTAATAACCAACAGTTTTAAAACTGTTTCGTATGTAGTTGCAATGTAGTGAGGATCACCAGATCTAGATTTATACACATCAAATGTTCTTATATAAAGTTCTATTATTTAGTTATCTTAAGAAATCATATACAATTAAGAAACTATATCATATTCATTAACAATCATAATAATTAAGTGTAAAAAGGTTACATGGAAAATATTCAATTTTTTTTTTACCTCCTCCTGTCAACATTTTTCTCAACATACTTCGAGTATCAACAAATAATAAACTCTCACTTTAGGCATTACATAATTTCGATATAATTTTAATGGTAGACACAGCATTTTAATAGATTAACTTTTTTCAATGTCATTTGCCTCAACAGATGGATTTCAAACCTTTAACCTAGTTATCTGTAAGTGATACAGACCTTCAAAGAACTAATTTCTACATTTATATTTCATTGTTTTGCATATAAGATGAAAAAGGTATTCAGTTTCAGTGATATTATAATAATAATGATAATGATATTAATAATACTGAAGACTGTCTTTAATGTTACATTTCTATTGACTATTTCAGAATATTTGGCCGTTTACAAGTCGTACTGGTAGAGTAGCTTTCTTCTTCCTTGTATGGCCAGTACTGGTACATATATTCTTAACATATATGTTTAGAAGACGAAGGTAGGTTTATATATTATAATTTTAACATCTTTGCTGTCATGTTTATTATGTTTGCCATCAAAGGCAGATTATATAATGTACTAGCTCAGTCAATAGTGCACAAGTCTACTGATCGAGCCAATGACCAGGGGTCATAGGTTCAATTCCCGGGCGGGGCATACTTTCCTGGAGCTTGGTCATGAAGTAATTTTCTAAGGCCATTCTCCCTCCTACTACTGATTCTAAATCATGTAAGGCAGTAGTCCATCTTTGAGTCCAGAGACTTAGCCTTTCCAGGACCAGTGAGTAGGTAGACTGACCACCATGATATAACCTATAAAAAGACCACTAATTATTAAGTGGTATTTGAATCAGGGTGGTTGTTAGCTGAGGTTCAAGATACATGATACAAACTTTTATTTATAGTTGGTATTAAAAAAATTGATTTTTCACAACACTAGTAGTTTGCTATATTTAACACTTATTCAAGTGAATTGGTTTAAATCATATGTTGATATACGGTATGCTGAATTTAGAGTAAGCTCAGATGACATTTTTTCCATTGATCAATGTGAATGGGTTTAAAAACTAGATTTAGACTAAGGACTTTTGGAGGGGCTCCATATATTATATTATTATACCTCACGGGATTTGTGTACTATATAGCCTAATGTGACGTCACCGGGTGACAATCTGTAATGTCACCCTCTGGACATCACCTATCCGCCGGCTTGACATCACCTATCCGCCCATTTAAAGCAATTGGAAACCTCTGCGTTGGAATTTGCTAATACCCGGACCCCAGTTTTTAGCCATTTAATTTGAATGAACTCCCTTGTGCAGACTCTTGCTTTTTACGAAACAACAAACTTAACGATGAAAAAAATGACTTTAAATTCAGAAGCAAACAACAAATAAAATCAAATGGGTTGTGCCTATTGAATCGGTGACAATTTATGATTTTTGTTGTTCGGTATAATAAATAAATATCACATCCTACAGAGGGTGATAAAATGGATGTTCACCCTTGACAAGTAATGTCAACATTGGCTAAAACCTCGGTTGACATTGCTTGTTTCGTGTGAACATTCTGTTCTATCATCCTCTGTTGGATGTGATATTTATATAATAACAATGTTTATAATTTCTTGTTGTTGTTATATTTCAGAAAAAGATAAAGACAAGACTAGCCAGGTTACATTATACAGACTCTATACGATGTAATTGTAATATTGATTGTTTTATTTGTTAGTGATTGATGTTATTTATTGTATACTAAGTTAAATATACATGTATGTGGGTAAATTGTTATTGATGTCAAAACTTGAAGTGGGGCTGATCTTTTAACATTTTAAGGGATCCAATCATTTTATTTCTTGGGTGTTTCTGAAACAAAAAATAATCATTGTGAATTCTGTATTTCATTATTTTTTTGAGATATTTAAAACTACTAGATTCACTATTGATCTATATAAGTGTTTGGATGAGAAATGAAGACATTACAGTAATCATGTTGTTAGCAAGGGTAAATTTCTTATTGCAGTCCATTTCTAAAATGTTTGCTCAGACTAGATTCCTAACATTACTTATAGAGTTAGCAATCCATGGACAACTTATATGCTGTTGGTGTTCTGTGCAAGTTTTAAATGTGATTCATTCATTGTATCTAAAGCCTTTGCTGTGTTCATTTATCATTGAGCGCAGGCTTGAGCCAATGTAATTAGTTTTGATTTTTGTCTCTGCATGGGGAACATTTTGGCTATAATTGTGTGAGGGTCATTGTTATTTATTCTAGTAAATGGTTAAGAATATATGTACATGTATTATAAATGATGTTACTCTTCTTTGTTGTCAGATGCATATGATTCTTGAAATAATCCTGTCTTACATCACAACTAAATCACATGCTCATTATATATTGTTTAAAAAATGAGTAAGAGATTGTTTAATAACAAATAGTGATTTTATGTTTTGAGTTCTTTTTGTTCAATAAAGTTAAAAAATTTTTGCAATTCATCAGCTATGGTTCAAATACTTCAATTTGCACCATGTAAACATGTTTTCATAACAAAATTTATGTTTCAAGAATCAAAGCTGATCTACTGTAGCTGATGAATATCTGATTTCAATGTTAATTTTGGTTATCTCTAAGTATAAATAAAGTTTTAGGATGTTTTTTCAGTTTTTTTTTCAGTTTTTTTTTTTCATTATTTATTTTTAAAATAATTATTACATGCTTGTACTGTCAATCTATTACACAATGATAGCGTAGTGGTTAGCATGTCTGACTTCAAATCCGGAGATCGCGGGTTCGAGCCAGGTCACAGTAGGTCATACACTATACATGAGTTGTCGGCCTCGTGGTAGGGTAAGTTAGTACTGGTGATAGAAGTGTCTAGGAAACCTATAGTAGGAAGAGCTGGCCGACGTATATATGACCTAAATATGTATTGAATATGACGTAAAAAAATTAAAAATTCACAATAATAAAATTCACAATAATACACCAATGGACATGTTATACAAATTACCCAGCATGTATCCATTCTCTATGTAAAATTAATAGATTAAAGTTAATTTAAACTGATCAGATTTACCCTATTATAGTTTGACAATGACCTGTGATTTTTCAAATATTGGTCATACTATTGTTTAGGGTGAGCAGCTTGTTTTAGGAATCATGTTTTGTTTATTCAGTCTTATTACAGCACAATTAACTATATATAGCTATAGAAGACCCAAAATCTCACAAAAGAATTTATTAAAAGTAATTATAAATATCCCCTCTAAATGGATCCTACCTAATTTAAAAGTCTTTATTTAAAGTGCAGACACTCGTCAAAGCTTGTTGTCAAACTATACATGTATTGTGCAAACAAAATAACAAAACATGTTTGTGTTAACAAAAACAATAAACCAATCCAATCCAGAGGTAGGCAGTGTTGAAAATAAAAGCTGTATTATTCATTTTTACAAAATTAGTGTGGCGGATAAACCACCACCCATTAGTCAATCATGCTAGTAATGGTACTATTACACCAACAAGAAACTCATAAAACATATCAAAATTACATATTTTATTGCCATCTGGAGCAACCCCTGTTGTGAATTAGTTCATTGTTTTGTTTACGTAAACAGTGATTTGTTTTTTTGTATTCCCTATACTATGATGCATTAAATGTTTTGTTGAAAATAGCATTAAACCAAGGTATAGTCATTTTTTTTCTTAAAGTTTGAATAATTTCATGGTGACTGAATATGCTCGCTTAAATAAATATGGAAGTGATGGTTATTAAGCAAGCAGGCATTAAACTTAAGCTTTTCACCTTTTTAAAACCCGGGTCGATAGCGCAGTTGGTAGCGGGATTTGGATACTTTTTCCCGAGGGGGTGCGGGTTCGAATCCCACCCGGGGAGGTTATACCCTTCAATGAAAATTTGACAATAATGTCAATTTTCCTCCATTGATTAGATAATATAGAGAAGTTTCTGGCCTTGTGGAAGGGTAGGTGAGTACTGGTTATAGACAATGGTCCAGGAAAGCTAGGTTAGGTGCATTGGATGCCGTAAAATGACCTAAATTGTGTTGACACAGCGTTAACTCCAATGAATAAATAAATAAATACAATCACCTGTTTAAAACCAACCTTAAAACTTGATGTCGGAGTCTCATGATTGTGTGACATGGAACATTTTAGCGCAAGAAGTGACCATGAAATTATCCATGTTTTGACAGTTAAGAGAAAAATGAAGAATCCATCATGACATCATTGTCTGTATATGTACGCGTAACAGTACGTGTCATGAGAGTTCCTGTGGATTTTATAACATATGCAGGCCTCCTAGCTGACTTCTTTAATGATAAAGGGTATTATTATTGTTAAATTTTCAAAAAAAGAGGAAATGGTGGTCTTTATAAGTCAGAAATTTTATTCCAAATCATTTACAGAAGGAGAAAAGCCAACATATTTCGACCTGTTGTTCAATTCTTTGCTCTGGTAAATAAAGCAATCAAAATGATTCAACAAATCTATGTAAAGCCTATCTGGAAAAAGTAAAGGTTTTATAGAACTTGTGAAAATTAAGGTTTTTCTAGGAGGCCTGCATGTACAATGTATTTCTATTTATGTATTTCCATGATTTTCTGTCCAAATTATTTTATATTGTTTATATTATTTAACTGTGATAAATTTCATGTATAGCAATAAATTGTGACAACAATGAATCTGTTGTTTGTTTTATTTTATTGTTGCCAGTTAATATACATGTAAGGTTACATTATACCTTACATAAAATTGCTTTTTCTTCTCGTATATAAAACATAGCAAACATTTCACCATATTCTGGCAGCGGGTCATTATAATTTGATAATGGCCTGCTGATATGATAGTGGCTCGCTGACGTCATATCCAGTCAGTATAATTAAACGCTCATTTAGTGGTGTGTAACCCAAGTTGTAATTTTCATAGAGCAAAAAAATTCGGCTCCGTGTGAACAAATTTTACTCTTTTAATTTTGACCTATTAACATGGATGAAAGTTTTCAGTATTAATACTGATTTCAGTATTTTGAGAATAAATTACTCTATGTATTTTTTATGAAATCTGTCTATTTCAGTATATTAAAATCAGGTTTTCAGTATTTTCAAAACTTTCAACTTTCACCCATGTATTAAATGTTTGACAATGTGTATTCTTTTGCAAAAAATCAAGTGTTAAAATGTGTGATATAACATAAGAAATAGTACACACCACTGAGGGCCTGCTGATCTAGTTGTGACCTCCCAGTCAGCCCACTAACTTGTAGATCATGGCCTTTGGTCCGCTATATGTTATAGGGCTGACTTGTCGATCACTATTAGACCAGTAGGCCTACAGTGGTGGGTACTATTTCTTAGATATTTAAGTATAAACTGTCTTAAATATGACAAATATTATCCATTTTTGATGTTTTTTGGTTCAATGAGTTGAACGTAGTAGTAACACTGTAAAGATCATACCATGTTGGTAAGTCGACATTCTTACTGTTCCTGGAAATGTTAATCACACTTCCATCAGTGACTGACATCTGCCCTACATTATTAAAAATCAGAGGTAGAAGGGAGGATGACCCTAGAAATTATTTCATAACCAAGCTCCATGAAAGTATGCCCCACCCTGGAATCGACACCCTGGAATCGAACATAGGACCACTCAATCAGTAGACTTGTTCGCTACAGACTGAGCTAACCAGGAGGCTAGAACACATACAAACTTATTCATTAACCTATCAACTTACTTTCTTAAAATATGATGATCTCTTTTGTTAAATCATTCTCGTTCCCAGAGGCTGGTACAAGAATGGTGTTCAGTGAATGAGGTAGATGCTTTTAAAGGTTTACACAATTAATTTACTGTACGATATTGGACTTAAAATTCAGGGCTGATATGGCATTCACTTCGGCATTAATAATTATAACCAAATACTCTGCCATTATGGGAAAAACACAGCCTTTATGAAATACCTCTGCTATTATGAGATTAAGGCATTTTGACTGGTTTTGATTCGAATCTAAAAATGGTAGTTTACTCATAAAGGCACAGAAAAAATGCCACCGTTTTGAATGCAAGTACAATCTGATTGTTTTTGATGATTAACCCTTTGGTGATATCCTTTATCTATTGCACTTTTTCACAAATTGTATAGTAAATTGATAAAATTGTCAATAATTAAGTGTTTTCATAATGGCCTTGTTATTCGGCCTCAGACTGTTATTTGGCCTGTGTCTTCAGCGAAATTACAAGACAATAATAAAAACACTTTATTAATATTATATTGAAGGACAATGGTGTTTTATAATAATTGTAGCTTTTACAAGCAATTTTGTTCCTTCTAACGAAGATATTGGTAAACTTTATTCATCAGTTATTGGTGCATACATTAACCCTTCTGATTTAAATACTTGATAAAACACTACTGTACTCACAATGATATTGATACAAAAAGATGCATTTGTGTACCCAGTGTTCGTACAGACCTTGAAAAGTGCTTGAATTTTAAGATCTACCTTGAAAATGCTTATAAATGATTTTGAAAGCTTATTTTCATTTGCAACCTTGAAAAATGCTTGAAGTGCTTATTTTCAGTCCAGGAGTGCATGAATATTATTCAGATTATATTCTAACTTTCAATGGTCTATTTTTTAAAAAAAAGATATAGCTGTTTATGTGCCACAGATTCGTTTTCACTTCCTGTTGACATTTTACAGACAAGATATGGGCAAATAAATGTGTCTATCGAAGGTCTTGGTCTTCCAAATACCACTGGGTGGAAGACACAGACTCTAACCACCTGGCTCATTGTAGATTATGTGATACAACAAAAGAAATTGCAAGTTTGGCGAGTCAGCTTGTAAAAACTTACAGTGCTTGAATTTGGCACTTCTGTCCTTGAAAAGTGCTTGAATTTTGTCACTAAAATTTTGTATGAACCCTGGTACCATGATTATCAAACAAATACTGAGTAAGAAGTTGAGATTTACAAAATGAAAGTACATAAAGACAACTATTGATAGAATTTATTTTTTGATTTTATTTTTTAATACACAAACAGCTCTGAATAAACCATCTGAAAAATAATCTGACCAGCAAGATATTTAATTGTGTAACACACATATACACGAAATTCATATAAAATAGACAATAACTGTATAGACAACACAGTAAAATATATATGCAAGCTGACCATTTAAAGCACTATTTATGCCAGCCATTTAATCACAGCATTGAGTATGCCAGTCAATTAATCAGAATGTTATTTATGCTACCGGTAGTCAATTAATAACAGCACCATGTATGCCAGCCAACCAATTGAATAAAAGATGTGTTTATGCTGGTCAGTCAGTCAATTAGGGACTTTAGTCAGTTATCTTTCCCTGATAAAATCTGAAACAATCCAATTGGTAAGTAGGTCCTTACAGTTGGAATCCTCGGATTTTATCATTGAATGCCTATGTAAGGATAACGAAATATTTCATCCCATATCTTTCTTGCTAATTAAGATATTAACAGAAGTGATAAAATTTAGATACCGGTAGTTCTTTACTAGGGCTGCGTATCGTGGCCAAGGTCACGATACAATACGTATCGTGATATATGCCTCGCGATTACGATATTAATCGCGATATGATGTAAATTGTAAATTTGGTATGAATGCATAGACAAATTATGATATTTTTATCAAACAACCATAAAATTTAAAAAAGCGATATCGTGGGTCGCGAATATGTATGACATAACGAAATAATGATTGAAGGAATTTTATTTTTACGGAATGGAATACCAAATTATGAATAATAAAATACAATTAACTTTATTTGTTGTAAAATAATGACAAAGTTGTTTGTTTCTATTGGAATTTAAAGAATTAGTTCATTAAAAAATCAACTAATTATGTCTATTTAAACTGCCACACAACACGCTAATAATTAATAACAATTTTAATTATCAGCTTATAGCTCGTTTAAGATAACTTGAGACGAACGACTCAGTTTGTTTACATATTTGGGACTCAGGTATTACATAAAACAGGGAGGTCAACTGATTTTGTTTAATGGAAGTATAAAGATGTCTTAATGCGTGGAACGTGTGTTCTCGTACTAAATTTAATACATGAAAAACACACTGATAACAGTCGATAATTACGTGTACTAAACTTAAAATCCACCTGTGTATAAAAAAGGTATCATTTTATTTTGTCTCAAGTTATCCTAAACGAGCTATATCGGCAAACATAAAAGAAAGTGTTATCTTCCTCAATCAATGTTCACCAAATTTTGTCACTTGTTTGTTAATTGCAACCGTTTGATTACGTATTCAATCTTATCGAGCCGTCATATATTGATTTTTTGGAGGACGCCTTACACATAAGTCATATTGTCTATGATTGTTAAAAGTGTGGATAAAGATTTAATGCGTATTGCGGACTCTCGGCTGGATTTTTAGCGTCCAAATAATAAATTGCTTGTAACTGCAATTTTTATGTTCAATTATCCATTTTTAGTAATATTGCTATTGAAATTGCTACCAGACATTCGGTCTTGCGATCCGTATCTGTTTAACGAACCGTCGGCGTTTAAGACGGACTCGGTCTTCGGCCCGGTAGCTAGATTTGAAGACTGAGGTACCCGTTTAATTTAGCAAAATGGATGTAACGAAACCAAATGGCATAGAATATACGAAAAGTCATATTTATATTATATTATGTTATAGCCATATTTTCAGCGAGTGCACCTGACGGGCCCTATAGACGATTGATATAGCACCATTTGCGTTCATAAGGGGCCAATGGCGCACTCTAAATTGAACACTAAGTAAAGATTGCAAGTGCAAGTTACATGCTATAGATACGAATGTATATATAGTATATTTTGTTTTATTTGATTTCTTGTAAATGAAAAGGCCCTCTTAATCGCGATTTTTTAGGACGCAATTCGATACACTCGTATCAGACAGTCGCGAATACGATCTCACGATGCATCGGTGAATCGTTACAGCCCTATTCTTTACCCTAAAAATACATAGCTTGAATTTCAAACAAATTAAATGATTTACAAAAAAGTTATGATTTAAGATTAATTTTGGCAAATTGACACTAAAAAGTAAGGATAAAATTCTAGTAATCCAACTAATAGGACCTACCTATTTGAAGATTATGCAAGGGGAAATAACTGACTAAAGTCCCTTATTGCAGCACTGCTTATTCAAGTCCATCAAAAAGCAAGATAAAGCATTGTGAACAACATGATTTGTAATCAAAAGAAGAAAATAGAAAAAAATATCTTAATGTATACAACTACAACCTTTCAGTGATAGATAGAATCAAACAACTAAACTTATCAAAATACATTACATGATGGTATGCTTAACAAGTTTAAAAACATTAAATCTTTGTACGAGTTATTGCTTTTTTAACAACAGTAGGTCTTGACACAAGAAAAAAACTAAATATGAGTCTAAATCCAATTTAACTTAAAGGTACTCATTCACAGATTTCAACTTAAATATCAACTTTTTCTGAAACTATCAAAATTGTTTGGAAACATTTTTAAAAGCAGAAAATTAGTGATTTGAAAATGACATTTTAGTGCAAAATTGACAAACAACTACAAATGATGCTGTTTCATGTAGTAAAATTATATACCGTTTGTCATGGTATTAACAATTTTGGTGCATTTTATTGTATATTTTTTTGCAATCTATGGGTCAGTTTGTCCTAAAATATTAAGTATTAATTTTTTGACACAATTATTGACACTGAATGGTATTTTGAAAATATAGAAAAATCTTAACCAAATCTGTAAACAAGTACCTTTAAAGTTTAGTTTTTTAAATAAAAAAACTGTTGGCACTATCAGAGCAGATGATGATAGCACAAACAATACAAGGAAATCAACATAAAATAATAGTAATACTAGTAATATAAACCGATGTGTAAAAACTGCCACCTACTTATTATTGCTTATTATATATCAATTAAAACACAAATATAATGTATAAACAAATGAAACAAAATAATGTATTACTTATAAACTATTAAATATGATAAATAACATTTCACAAGAAAAAAACAAATTCCTAAAAAACTTGCCGGTGGTTGACATCTGCCTTGCTAGATATAAAGATACTTTGAATGGCTGTAGAAAATATTGTATGACCAAACTCCATGAAGGTTTATTGGTTCCTCCTAGAATTCAACTAATGACCACTGAATTTGTAATCAGCCATGCTAACTAGGAGGGTATAAAATGTAGACATTGTAGATAGTATAAAAACTACTACAGATGCTTGAGTCTCCATTAGGGCTGTCACGATACACCAGAAACGTATCGCGATATATTGCAATACGCTAGCACCGTACTGCGATACGTACCACGATTTATTGTGGGTTTTTAGATTCTTTGTGCCTCCGCTGTATTTAACAGAAACATTGCATACCTTACCTGTTGCTACTGATAAAATCTAGTCTATTTAAGTCTATACTGTAATTTAGGACTGTGATACTTTTTTGCATAAAAAAGATGCTTAAGAGACAATCACCCCCTTAGCTGCAGAACATCTTAGCAATCAAGCTCCTTGTCGCCATGCTAGTTTCACAACTTCCTGTCCCGAAGTATTCGATTTAAGAACATGTTTTGCACAATCGAACTTAGCACCCCATTAGCTTAAATTAAATGAACAATGGAAAATTTAGGATGTTTCGCTATTTCCATTTTGCAAAGGGAAATCTTTTCCATTGAAATAAGAAATATCGCCAAATACTGGTATGTTAAATTCGTATCGCGGTACGTATTGCCGCAGCTGCATATCGCAATATACCGGTATATCGTGACAGCCTTAGTCTCCATACAGACAAAGAGTGGACGACTGAAATGATCTAAAAAGAACATTGGCTACTAACCCCTAATTTGTATCAGGGGAGGGGTATGATAAAGTTTTCAACTTCAGTAATCAATGACTTAAAAGGTAATAATAAACTTTAGTTATCCATAATCTATACAACTATACAAAATATTGCATTAACTACCTAATTTAATAACTAAATGATTCTAATAGTACAAAAATTGAGCAAAGCTGTGGAATAAAAATAAATGTACATTTATATAATATACAAATTGGAGCAAAAAAACAGGACCCAAGGTTACAAATATACTACATGCTCATATGTCAGTTTTATTATCAAGCTGTATTTCTAACATGTTTAAAGTACTATATGGTCCCTCACAAAATTGAGCCCCTGAGAATATAAACCTGACATTCACTTCCAAACCTTACATGTAAGCAAAGGAACCTTGAGCCCAGATATGCATTAGGCAAGCATGTAATAAAGCATGATCTTAAATCAATAACATGAGACCAAAACTGCAAAATATATTTTCTATAAATAACAATGTTCTTGAGACCCTTAATACAACAACAACATTCTGGTCTGAGCAAAAATATAAACAACAATAATTATAACAATAACAACATCAATAAGAACAAAAAATAACTTAGTTCTCAAAACAGCATAGTTCTTAAAATAACATAGCTCTCAAATTAGCACAGTTCTCAAAACAACATAGTTCTAAAAAAACACCCCATAATTCTCAAATCAGCATAGTTTTCAAAACAACATAAATCTCAAAATAACATAGTTCTCAAAAAACATAATTCACATAACAACATAGTTCCCAAAAACAACACAGATCTCAAATTAGCATAGTTCTAAAAATTAGATCTTAAAAACAAGATAGTTCTCAATAAACACTGTAGTTTTAAAAAACAACTGTTTTCCATGTAAAACATGTAAAAAATTCTTTGGAAATATTACAACTTTGGTTTTTATTTTCATCACTAACATATAATGACAAAATTATGTGGAATGTATGATATACTAAAATATAGTGCACAAGTTCAAAATGAAAATTTCAAAAAATCCCGAAATTTTCTCATTTCAGCACCCTCTACATAGGAAAATATCCTTTCACTGGTCCTTAAAATCATGAATTTCTTTAATCAATCCTGAAAGCTTTTACCCATGATATAGTGATGTGCAAGCCACAATATGTTTATAAGATACCTAAGTATAGTATATATCTGTAGTTCATTTTAAGTGCCTGCTGTATAAATTAAACTGCATCAAGATATCTGCATAAAAATAAATTTCAGAAATGTATTGTCAAACACAACATAACAGACACTTGTAACAAGGAAGACAATACAGTATTAAGCACCACGATTTTATTCTAGTCTGAAAATCAAAATATAAAACTAATGTCTTCATTGGAAATCGCCATATCGTTGTATCACTGATTCTTGACAGACGATCCCAAATCTATTCACAATTTGTAATATCTATACAACCTAGCATTTTACAAAGCTATAAACTAAATGAAGGCGATGTTTAATTAACATCTTTGTGTTTTTTTGTTTTTTTTCTTCATGAAACGCCCCGTCACAGAGGATGCCATGTTGTTTTCAACATGTGTGCATGCGCCCAGATACATGTTGTAACTAAAGGCCTGAGCTAACCAAATTTTTAAAAATCAAATTATCAAAAAAGACACTATGTAATAAATATGTATAATGGAGTTCAAGGGGCTTCTATTACACTCCTTGTCTGACTCGATATATTGATATAACAAAACTTGCATTCCAATTTATCCATGCATAATTTTCTATCAATGACAGCCCTAATTAAAACACTGAGGAAAAAAAACCATCAAACACAAATATGTATACTTTAATTGTGCCATTATTTTTTCAACATGTAGTGCTTTCCTAAAATTCTTGAACAAATGAAATCTTTAACAATCATTGATCATGTATACATGTACATGTCGATTTCAACTTGCGAAAATTTGCGAGTTATAAATAAAGTTACTCGCAATTTTCAAAATCCGCTCACAATTTGCGAGCTTAAATTTAAGCCCTGTCTAAAGGCTAGGCAGTCTTTATACAGGGACCCTTTTCTTCTAAAATTAAACAGTTAGGACTTAAAAGTCGTCCAAAATTTCATGATTTGACAGTAACCAAGATGGTCTTTGTGGAACTTTCCTGTAATGATGAATGGTAAAAACTTCAACCTTTTACGTAGAAATAAAATATTAGAAATAAACAAATATATTATAATAAGTACAACCATCAAAATAAACTTAAGAAAATAACATAAAATAAACACCAATATGGGGATCGAACTGGGAACCTCTCAATCCCTAAGCACCCATCCTACCACTGGACCACTGCTAGTATTTGCATTCCTGATAATATTTTGGATAATCTTTTCAAATTTCTGTTCTTAACCAAAGGTCCACAGGGAAGATTTTTTATTCAAATGTGTGACTCTGTTAAATAACATCATAATGGTACCAGAAACTTTGAATGACAAACAGAGAATGATCATAATTGATCATTCAAATTCTGGCAGTAGACTCGAAGTGCCAATAAACAACAAAAATGCAAAACAACATGGATAGCATTGCATATCTATGCATAATGATTTACAAAAGTTAGTATTGCAATTACATGTATATCAATAGATTGATACATATGTTGATACAAAATTGACTAGATCCCAAAACAGGATCTTTATACATAGATATCATTAAATTTCATTCAACTGTCAATGACGCCTATATTAACCACGCTGATTTAAATCGATTGTTAGTTCTAAAGTACTGTAGTGAGAATTTAAATAGATGGGGTAATGTTTGCGCCACTGACAGTTGAATAAAATTTAATAATACAAAATGAACAATAAATCTGAGTATAAAATAGAGGTAATCCAGAACTCAAACTATTGGTTTTTAAAATCTGCATGATCAAAGTACAAACAAAGTAGTTTTACAGTAACATGCTACTACTCAAAATCCCATGTTACAAAATTAATTCAAGGGTTCTCTGTACAGGCATTTTTCATTGTATCAGTGGAAATGTTTGTTTGTACAGCAGATGAAACCCCATTAATTTGAATTCCAGATGAAGTCTATAGATAAATTTCTGATCAAATAAAAAACAACGAAAAATTGTGATTGGTACATAAAAGTGAGATGGTAAAACAAAAATACATCAAAACTTTGATTTAGCAACAAAAATCAATCAGTAAACCATCAATACATGTTCCCACATCATGAGAAAATCTATCCTGATCCTTCTCTTGGCAGCCATATTGGTAGTCAAAAGCATAAACACCATTAAAAATCTCTTTTTTTCCAAACAAAACTTTTAAATGTCAATCCAAATGTAAAGAAAAATAGTTATAGAATCAGTAAATAAGACATTTTATTTTTATGTATCAAAATACTATCTTCATTTATAACACAAATTATCAATGCTTTCTGGCATACATGTATGACATGAATATCAATAATATTGGTTGAAAAAATAAAATTCTACAAATAATAAAAAATAGTAGGTATTTGATAATTCTTGCAGAACTTGCAAATGTCTACCAAGATGGCTGCCAAAAGGTATCCTATCAGCATCAATGGCATTACATGGGAATGTACACTTCAATCACTCATGATGTCCCACCATTTTCTAGATGTACATTATGTAATTGTTGATTCACATTATCTAAATCTTGTGTCACATCATTGTTAGCTTCACCATTTTCTTCTGTATCTATGTCAATGTCTATATCATTACCTGCTAGAGTAGTCTCCCCTGACAGCAAACATGGTGGAAATAACTTCAATCCTAGATAATCATCTAGAACCTGTAAGTATAGGATTTGGAGATTATTATGAAATATACTTACAGTCAGAGAATGAGTGCTTCTACTTGACGTTCCATTTACAGTTAAAAAGGCAGACGATTTTTATTAGAAACCTTGACAGCTTAAATCAAGGGAACTAGAGATCCATGAATCATAGCATTATATGCCTGAATAATTGCACCTTGACCTTTGACCTACAGACGCAAAATCATTAAGACTCATCGATACATGTAGGTCATAGCCAACAAAGAAATAAATTATGGTGTCACTAACCTTAATAGGTTTATACTTATTGAGCAGACAAGGATTTTATGCTTTAGGTCACTGTGACATTGACCTTTGACTTACTGACCCCTAAAATTGATAGGGATCATCTATGAGTCATGGTCATCCAGTATATCAACAGAGGTTCACCTAGATGAAATAAGTTTGAAGTTAATGAGTGGACAAAACTTTGCTTTTGACGGACTGATGACAGACATGCTAAATATTTTTTTAGTCAACCATCCCAAAGAGGTTGTTTAGGTCAGAACTCACAACCCAATGCTTAAAACTTGTACTTACTTCCTGGAGAGTGGTAACATGTAATTGTGGATATTTTAATTCAAAGCCTGTATCTTCTAGCTTGGATCCATCCAGAAATACTGGTTTATTGTATAACAACTCCTGAAAAACATAAAATTTTACAATGTCATCACAACTTCCCTTTCTGTTTGCATGGTTGAAAGTTCAAAATTCCCATAAGTCCTGAAAATTTTGAATTTCATGATTTCAGCAGCCTTTACATTATAGAACAGATTCTTTCTCAGGTTCTAAACTAAATGAACTTCAGTACAGTGCAGAGAACTTCCACCCATACGTAAGTTGTGGACATGGCAATTTAATGACAATATACTAACTTGACATGCTTGTATGTACAGTGACAGCATGCGTGGAAACAAAGTTCAATTAAACAATCATAGTGCTAAAATCTTTCAAGTACATGCCTGATTTATGTAATAAAGGGGCATAACTATCAACTAGTCTGACTGTATGAAATTATTAAATTTCACTAGCCATAATCAGTCCTAGGCTTTGAGCTAGTGGGAAAACCCTCAGGCCATGCCATATCGGAATTTAGTTAAGCGTCCGCGTGTGCGTAGGTTTTACAGCCCTCAATCAAAATAAAAAAAAAATTGTAAAGTTTTCTTAAATAATTCCGATGTTCTGGGATTCGATACGACAATTTAATTCAGGGAAAATTGTGTTTGGCAACGACGTTATTCATCGTTAGCACTTTTCCATAACCGCGTCATTGATACAATATATATTTTACTTGAAATAAACACAAGTAATTTTATATTAAATTCAGACCATTGTTTCATATTATGAGGATGTTATTCCATTAAAATATATATATTGCATTGTTTTTTGTTGTTAAAAATATTTGTGTTTTCATTTTTGGTTTGTGTGTTTTTGTGAATAGGTACCGAGGTTTGTCAAATTTGAGTTGATGCTTAACAGAATTCCAATTTGGCATGGCCTAAACAGTAGTGATGGGACATTGGCTAGAAATCATAATCGACCATCGGTTGGAATCGGTTACTGCTGTCGATGCGATTCTTCCGATTATAATCGGTTCCTAGTAAGTTTGCTTTGAATGAATGTTTCACTGCAAATCCTTATAAAGTTCATTGTTTTGTATCTGCTTTCTACTACTAAATATACATGACACACATTCAATTAATTTTGTTTGCAACATAACCGAGCATTACTTCATATTACGCTAAAGAAAACACCACCATTTTTTTAGGATGAATTTTTTTAAAATAGACAAGAGTATCACAAAATCAGATAGACAGATACCTGAAAACATGTTATTGTCCTCAAATAGCATTACCTCCTTTTGTACCGATAATCGATTCTGATAAAGTTTAATCGATTATCAGAATCGGGAGCCTCCAACTAGTGATTAATCGATTATTTCTGATCATCGGTACAACACTACTAAACAGATCAATCCAGCATTTTTTGTGTCTCAAACCCCTTCAAAATGGCCACCACATGCCTTGAAATCAGTGTTTTAAATGGAACACATGTATTTCACTAAAGAAAAAAATCAGGTTCATTAAGTGCAGAAAAATGTGCAAAATTAAGTAATTTTATTTTAAAATGTTAAATGTATATACCTGATCTAAGAAAGGATTTAATGGTGTATTCTTGATACCATCCCTAGTACAGGCTTCAGCCCATGGTGACATATGTTTATCATTTATATGTTCAACAACATTAGACATGTTTACCTGTAATATATACAACAACATAAACAACATAAATCATAGATATAACAGAATTTTTTTTAATTTATCGAAATAAGGTTATGATTTTAAGTCTTTATAACCAGTGCTTTTCAATTATCTGAAAACCTAAAAAAGCCAGACTAGCCTAGTCTGAACCACAAAAATCTACTGATCAAGGGATCGTGTGTTTGAATTCTTGGCTTGGCATACTTTTATGAAGTTTGGCATGAATTTATTCTGCAGGCTTCTCCCTCTTACCACTGATTTTAAATCATGCAGGACAGATGTCAGTCACTGACGAAAGTATGCACCTAATAACTTATTAACAGCCAAATCACCAGAGATAAGCCTGAAACAGTGAGTTGGTTGACTGAACGCCAAGATATGACCAGTACAATGTGTTGCGAACTTGCAATGGCATTACATTTTAAAACATGAAAGAAAATAAGGGACTTAGTCAGTTATTTTCCCTTGTATACTCTTCAAATAGGTAGGTCCAATTAGTTGGATTACTCTGATTTTACCCTTACTTTTCAATGTCATTTGCATATATTAATCTTTAATATCTTTGTTGTAAATCATTTAATTTGTTTGAAATTCAAGCTTTATTTAATTTGTTTGAAATTCAAGCTAAGTATTTTTAAGGTGAAGAACTATCTAAATTTCATCCCCTCTGTCAATATCTTCATTACCAAGAAAGATATAAGATGAAATATTTTGTTACCCTTACATAGGAATTTAACAATAAAATCCGAGGATTCCAACTGTAAGGACCTACTTACCAATTGGATTGCTTCCGATTTTATCAGGGAAAGATAACTGACTAAAGTCCCTAATTGTTTATTATCCTAACAGGTTCTTATAACATGATGTACAAATGTTTGTTTGTAACAACAAATGACTCTGTTAATGATATGATATTTCACATATAATTTTATAACTGTAAAACTTACCCGTGCTAAATTAGACTTGACAGATCCTAAAAACTCATACGATATGCCAAATACTTGGGATACTAGATCACTGATCAATCCTTGAGCTGAAAAATATCATAATATATAACAATATCATTGCAGATGTCCTAGAACAAAGATATGGGTAGAAAAGGACATAATTATAATGGTAAGAAGTGATAGTGTGATATAGAATGAAACATAACTACATGTATTCCTACATTCGGAACTACCTCGGCGATTTTCCACGCAAATACACCTCGGATATCACGAGGAGCGAAAGTAGTTCCAACATAGAATATAGCCTCGTTCCCGACGTTTACTCAATAGAACGCTGTCACACACCAAAAATGACGGAAGATGATGGGCAGATAAAGCCTTACGGAGAGGTAATGTCATTTATACCCTAAGTTGATCCTTAAACATTTTTTGCGTACACAATACTTTCTGCAAAATGATCCGGCATGTTGGTTGTTTACATGGGCACTACTTAACCTATGAGGTTAATCGCCTGACCTCATAACTTTGTTGTATTCCTACTACGTCTGATATCCGAGGTGTATCTTCGTAGATGATCGCCGAGGTAGTTCCGAATGGTATTCCTATACACTAGGGGTGACTATTGCAACCAAAATTACTATTGCAATAGTATCACAGTAGCTAAAATCACTATCATGATAGTATTGGAATACCTAAAAATTATCACGATATTATAACAATAGTTTTAATTAATGCCAAAGGAAGCATGTGGCTCCTTTCTAGAGTGGTTATAGTCAATGACATAGAATCACAGTTGCCTCTCATTGATAGAGGGTTGTGAATAATCATTTTCACAGGCCAATTTTTACAAAATCCAGACTTGGGTGAGTGGGTTAAGATGCTGACTTACTGAAGGTTTATAACAATCTCTGTAAACAGATATCCTGTAGAGCATTGTCGTACAGGATCTCTAGTCTCCGTGGAAGGTCACATCGAGATGAACTTTGTGTCGACCAATCAATGCGTAGCTTTCATCTAGACAAAACACTATTAATAACTTTTTGATTTAGTAATTTCTATTTTAAGACCAAGGTTTGCAAGCTAATTTAACAGCGGTATTATTCACATTCTGCGATTGGACGGCTCATTTCAAATTGCGTGACGTAGACGATGTAAACAAGTTATGTATCATAACAATTTCATCATTAATATTATGATGAGAAAAGGTCACCTGAACGTGATCTTCGTTTGAAAAAGGCCAGATCTAAATTAGCGTGTAGGCGAGCAGAAAGTTTTAGATTGGGTTTTAATCAGATTGGGTGTATAAATAATAAAAATCTTACATGTATTTCCTTTATCCACACAGTTATATATTTCTCTAGATTTACCATGTAAACATAAATGCCATATAGATCTACATAGATCATCTACATGTATAGTATTCATCTTTAAATCTTTTGTCCACATCATCTATAATATACATAATTACATTATAAACATCAATGTTACTTGGGATACCAAATATGGTCAAATATGTTCATAATGTATGGACATTTTTTTTTCTGAAATAAGTCATTTGAGAATTCCATTTACAGCAAATAAAGTATTATAAAAGAACAGGAATTTTCAAAGCATATATACTAAACGATCACAGGATTTTTAAACAAGAAATGTAATGTGAAAACCACATTGAAGCCGGATTTAAAAACTTTAACACAAAAATTACAAAGGGAAATTATCCATAATAAAGTCAGGTAGAGTTATGGTTACTTTCTAATTATGTTCATCACATGGTATGTAATCATTGTATGAAGTTTCATAAAGATCAGACAATAAATGGCAGAAATATATGCAAAATTGAAAACTTTAACGCAATTGTTAATGACACCAGATGCCTGTCCAACCGCCAGCCCGTGTCTCGCCAAACTATTAGCCGAATTTTTTTGTTGAAAAATCCGGCTAAAATTGCTTTCCTCAGGCAACAGGTAATGGCCTGGTAATAATTGGCTAACCAGCTCCACATTGGTTCATATCACATCCAAAAATCTACCAAATTGCTTCCTTTATCCTACTAACTCTGTAGTGTAAGACCAGGAGACAGACAAGAGAGTGATTATGTAAAGTTGTAAGAACTTGTTTCAAAATCAAGCTAAAATAAATTCTTATAAACATTAAAACTACATACCTTCATCTTCTGTTTAATATATTTATATATAGCACCAACAATTAATCTTGGAACTGAAAAACATACAAGTACATGCCATTTATATATAGCTTAGAAAAGTTCCTTTTGTAGGACCATCAAAATCATTGATCTTAATAGTGAAATGGTATCAATATACAGACTGTTTTTCAAGGCCATCTTTATAGCAGAACGTAACTGTATATCATTAATGAAATATTAAATAATGCCCACCTGGCTAGCTCAGTCGTTAGTGCACTAGTCTACTGATCATAGGGTTGTAGGTTCGATTCCCAGGGGTGGCATTCTTTTGTTAAGCTTGTTTATGAAATAACAATCTGCGGCCATTCTCCATCCTACCACTGATTCTAAATCATGTAGGGCAGTAGTCATCACTGACAGAAGTATGCGCCTAGAAGTTGGTAAACAGCTAAATCCAGAGATTTAGCCTTTCCAGGAACAGTGAGTAGGTGGACTGACCACTGTGATACAACCTATACAATTTGTTGCTACAGCGTTAAACCCAACAAAAAATAAAATATTCTGAAGATCATGTGACTATAGCAAGTCTTATATATATTTATGTTTATAATTCTTATAAAATTGTTTATCCTGTCCTAACTACATGATAACAGCATTCAAGTACATTGTACTTACCTGAACCATTTCTATCACCTATACCATAAACTATAGCAGGTCTTATTATTATACATTTTATTAATTGTAATTCTTTTAAATCTAAAAGATGTGTGGTTCAGTTTACCCAACTGACTCTATTTTTAAAATCAATATGTTGTTCTTTGTAGTAGCCAATATAAATCACTTGGACCAAAAAATCCCTACCTACCTACCTACCCTATTTTTTTATCAATGTTACCTGAACCACTCATATTGTCTTTGGCTGAAAAACAATTTATCCTGGCTATGTCAGGTCCAAAATTACAATGATAACAGTAAACAAGTACTTACCTAAACCATTTCTATCACCTTTACCATAAACTATGACTGAATTGTTATTGTATATTTTATTGATTGTAATTCTTATAAAACACTTTATCCTGGCTATATCCTGTGCTACACTGCATGATAACAGCAGGGTTTCGACACTTATTGTTTTTACCAGGGATCTGGAGGGAATCCCTAGTCAGTTTTCAGGGATTCCTCCTTATCATTGGGGATTCCTCCAAAAATAAACCAATTTTGTAAACAGGTTTTGCACGAAATGTGATAAACAATTCATGGGAACTCAAATTTGTGTAAGAACCATGCAATTTATAGGGGTTCTGAAGGAATCCCTAGCTAAGCAACACTAGGATTGCTCCCAAGTTTTTGTGATCCTCAGAATCCTGGGACACTGTAAGTGTCGAACCCTGAACAACATACACATACTTACCTAAACCATTTCTATCACCTATACCATAAACTATAGCAGGTCTTATTATTATATATTTTAATGTTTGTAATTCTTGTAGTTGATTCTCTACTTGTAACTTATGTTTAGCTAAATGTGTCCACGGTTCAGATTTACTGTCTTCTTTAGATGGCTTCTACAAATCACATGAAAACATCTTATAAGTTTATCATTTATGTACAAAAGCATTAGGAATGGTAATAATAAAAATACTATCTCTTTTTTGTACTGGGTTAAATGCCATGTCAACACAATTTAGGATATTTTACAGAACATGTACCCAACACAACTAGCCTAGCTTCCATGGACCCTTGTCTATAAACAGTACTAACCAACCCTTTATCAGGGCCAGCACTTCTCCATATATCTACCGGTAATAGTGGAGCAGAATTGACATTATTATCACATTGTAAAGGAAGGATATTACTGCCCAGTAGGGATTTGAACTGGTACCCCCTAAGAGGCACTAGATTCAAATGTTCAAAAATTTTATGCAACCATAATTATGCAAAATAAGAATCTTGAAGTCACGGTTATATAAAGAAATCAATCTATTTTACAAGTCATAAAGAGAAATGTTCAAGCTTGATGACTAAACAATTCTTTACTTGAATCTTTTAATTTCTAAATAAAAATACCATATTTTATCCTAAAAATATCGATTTCAGATATCCAAACTTGAGTTGCAGTTGCCATTCCTTACAATAACATGATTTTATTTATAATTTCTAAAGTGAAGACATATACTTATTTAGTAAAAAAGATGTTTTCCAAAAAAACTTTGAAACTAAATAAAGTGCAATTAACAAAAAAATGACATTGTTATTTGTTTTACCATGAAATTTAAATAATTGCAAAAACACCATCAGGCATTATATCATCTAAACTATACAACTGCCAAACACAAACTAGCTGCACACAAATGACCTTTTTGAAGCTTTTACCATTTCTTAGAGCATAGTATAACTTACTCTGACTGGGAATCACACCCAGGTCTCTGAACAGATTCCCATATAAAACTAAAGGTTTTTTAAAGGTTTTGCCAGGAGGCCTGCACATCTGAATTGCTGTCACTTAACCAGACATCTTGTTTTTTAGGGGTTTTTTTAACGTCGTATTCAACACATATATAGGTCATATATACAACGGCCAGCTCTTCCTAATATAGGTTTCCTGGACACTTTTCTATCACCAGAACTAGCTTACGCTACCACGAGGCCGACAACTCATGTATAGGGTATGACCTACCGCGACCGGGTTTCAAACCCGTGATCTCCAGATTCGAAGTCATACATGCTAACCACTACGCCACGGACCAGACACCTTGAATTACATGGTGTAAATGTGAGGATTACATTTGTATTACCTACACTGCTTATTTATTTCATGAATTCAAAAGAACTGTGTAAAGTTTACACAATTAGTGAAATAGTAATAAAGTCATAAAATTCTAAAAAATAATTGCAGATACACAAAAAAAAGAATTTGATTAATTCTGAGACAGTTCTGTTATGATAAATACTCTTGCATTTTGTTATTTAATCTCAGTATAACTTTAAGGTTTTAACCATTAAAACATGTCAACATTAACAGTAAATAACATAAACAAATAACAATAAAACAAATCACAGCAATAAAACTATCCCTGAACCTTCAAACTTCAAACAAAAGTTACAGCATACCTATACAGTTTATCTATATACAAATAAAAATATATAAATTTTTTTTCAATTATAACAAATATAACACAAGAATACCGCTAAACAAAATACACCTGTCAATCATGCAGATTAAATGTACTGCTTTTTTCTCAAATAGTAAAAGGTAAAGGGGGAATAGCTAAACACTACACTTGCTATTGTAATAAGTTTAAGTTCAGTTTTTTATTTTAGCACAAACATAATACTTTTTTACACTTATAGTTTTTGTTCACTGCTCTTCCACTGTTGTGCACATGTATACCAAGTTCAAAGTCATTCTGAACTTAGGTGACAATGTTATGTTTAGGGCAAAAGAACAGCAAGCCCACCTCCTCTCTTCGGGGCCATTGGTGCTATGTACATTTTATCCAATGCATTTGCACTACTTTCTGTGCAAGCAAAATCTAAGTGTTGCTTATAGTTGTGCATAGTAGCACATCAGCATCCAGTTTCATTTCTCAAAAATATTGGAATAAGCCAGAGGCTTTAGCCATGCATACATATAACTCAGCTGATTTAAATAATCACTTCAGTGATTGTTAAAAATATATTTAACTCAGGGTTGATGTATGTGCCACTGAGTGCTAATAAAAAATGAACATACAAGAATGAGGTTATACAAGAATCAGGTTATACATAAATATAGTATTACAAGAATGAGGTTATACATGAATGTACAAGAATGAGGTTATACATGAATGTACAAGAATGAGGTTATACATAAATATAGTATTACAAGAATGAGGTTATACATGAATATACAAGAATGAGGTTATACATAAATATAGTATTACAAGAATGAGGTTATACATGAATATACAAGAATGAGGTTATACATAAATATAGTATTACAAGAATGAGGTTATACATGAATATACAAGAATGAGGTTATACATGAATATACAAGAATGAGGTTATACATAAATATACAAGAATGAGGTTATACATGAATATACAAGAATGAGGTTATACATGAATATACAAGAATGAGGTTATACATAAATATACAAGAATGAGGTTATACATAAATATACAAGAATAAGGTTATACATGAATATACAAGAATGAGGTTATACATAAATATACAAGAATGAGGTTATACATGAATGTACAAGAATGAGGTTATACATAAATATACAAGAGTGAGGTTATACATGAATATACAAGAATGAGGTTATACATAAATATACAAGAATGAGGTTATACATAAATATACAAGAATGAGGTTAAACATAAATATACAAGAATGAGGTTATACATGAATATACAAGAATGAGGTTATACATGAATATACAAGAATGAGGTTATACATGAATATACAAGAATGGATTACACATAAATATACAAGAATGAGGTTATACATAAATATACAAGAATGAGGTTATACATGAATATACAAGAATGAGGTTATACATGAATATACAAGAATGAGGTTATACATGAATATACAAGAATGAGGTTATACATAAATATACAAGAATGAGGTTATACATAAATATACAAGAATGAGGTTATACATAAATATACAAGAATGAGGTTATACATAAATATACAAGAATGAGGTTATACATGAATATAGTATTACAAGAATGAGGTTATACATGAATATAGTATTACAAGAATGAGGTTATACATAAATATACAAGAATGAGGTTATACATAAATATACAAGAATGAGGTTATACATAAATATACAAGAATGAGGTTATACATAAATATACAAGAATGAGGTTATACATGAATATACAAGAATGAGGTTATACATGAATATACAAGAATGAGGTTATACATAAATATACAAGAATGAGGTTATACATGAATATGCAAGAATGAGGTTATACATGAATGTACAAGAATGAGGTTATACATAAATATACAAGAATGAGGTTATACATAAATATACAAGAATGAGGTTATACATGAATATACAAGAATGAGGTTATACATGAATATACAAGAATGAGGTTATACATGAATATACAAGAATGAGGTTATACATGAATATACAAGAATGAGGTTATACATGAATATACAAGAATGAGGTTATACATGAATATACAAGAATGAGGTTATACATGAATATACAAGAATGAGGTTATACATAAATATACAAGAATGAGGTTATACATGAATATACAAGAATGAGGTTATACATGAATATACAAGAATGAGGTTATACATAAATATACAAGAATGAGGTTATACATGAATATACAAGAATGAGGTTATACATAAATATACAAGAATGAGGTTATACATAAATATACAAGAATGAGGTTATACATGAATATACAAGAATGAGGTTATACATGAATATACAAGAATGAGGTTATACATAAATATACAAGAATGAGGTTATACATAAATATACAAGAATAAGGTTATACATGAATATACAAGAATGAGGTTATACATGAATATACAAGAATGAGGTTATACATGAATATACAAGAATGAGGTTATACATGAATATACAAGAATGAGGTTATACATGAATATACAAGAATGAGGTTACACATAAATATACAAGAATGAGGTTATACATGAATATACAAGAATGAGGTTATACACGAATATACAAGAATGAGGTTATACATACTTTATCCGATGAATACATCTGTCCAGTAGACATTTCTATAAAAACCTGTACACCTGACTTCTCCGCTTCTCTTGCACAGTTCATACTTAACTTGACTATACCTTCTTTATATACCTTTAATATAAACAATAACCTTCTTTATATACCTTTAATATAAACAACAACCTTCTTTATATACCTTTAATATAAACAACAACCTTCTTAATATACCTTTAATATAAACAACAACCTTCTTAATATACCTTTAATATAAACAACAACCTTCTTAATACACCTTTAATATAAACAACAACCTTCTTTATATACCTTTAATATAAACAACAACCTTCTTAATACACCTTTACATATAAACAACAACCTTCTTTATATACCTTTACATATAAACAACACAAACACACTGTCGTGTAGCTGTGTAAGGGGCAGTCAACCAAGATGGCGGACCGAACACTGGTGAAAAGGTAAGCATTTTTTATTTTCTCGATTTCTCTAACTTAATCCACATTTATTGCTGTATAATCAGTTGTATTCAACCAGGCATAGACTCCGGTACATAATATACAACCTCTTTCCCCTTGATATCCACCCAAAAGCTTATAAATGAATCACAAAGTCGACCGATGTAGGATTTAAAAATTTGAAGTGAGAAAAAAATCTTTTAAGTCTGATTCTGACTTTATTTGAGCTCTTAGTTTGAAATCAATTGGCAGAGTAGCGTAAAATGATCGTCCGAGTAACTCTGTCCCCTTACTTTGGATGATCATCCTCTCCCTTCCCCAAAAAGGTTCGTTTTATGAGTGTACACAAAGTGAGTGCAGTCACCGGCGTATGGTGTAGTCAAAACGCACATTTTTGAACAGTGCAGTCTCAGAAAACTGTACGGTGTAGTCATTCTGTACAATTTTAGTGTACGGTGTTGTCTCAATTATTAATTTCAGTGCCAACTTTCATGAACAACCTTTAGTCCAATGTAATTGAGTTCCTTTTCGCTCTTTCGAACCGACGACCTTTAAATGTTAATATGTAATCATTGCTTCGATCGATTTACTTGAATTAAACTTAAACAAAATTAAGACTATTGCCTTAATGTGCTTAGATTATGGATGAAATGAATGTTGGAGTTCCTGATGTCCCAGCTCATCACACATTACGAACATTGTAAGACACGTGTTACATACAATAATCAGTAAAAATACTGGACCCCCTGTTACCACCACATATAGACTTCTGTCAAAGTCGGAATATCTTGGAAATTTGTTTGAGAGATAAATATGATGATATCTAAGTCAATTTTGACTTTGTATCATCTTGGTAAAAAGTAGGTCACTGTGCCAAATATTCGATTACCAAAAACGAAACTGGAGATGTATAGTTTGGTTGATTTTTTTATAGTAAATCATTTAAACATACACGTATTCATGTATGATACCAATCTTTAGTTATTGAAATTTCCGTTTATTGGTGTGAATTTTTTATGAATTAAGCGACTTCGTTTAATGTTAACGCCGCTGAAACGTCAATTTCCATAACTTGCCCAAAATGCTTGTATTTTATCATGTGCAACCCGGGTCTATAGCGCAGTTGGTAGCGCGCCGGGATTTTAAATGTCGTGTCTCGATGGGATAGCGGGTTTGAATTCCACCCGAGGACAATAATGTCAATTTTCCTCCTTTGATTGGATAATATGGACAAGTTTCCAGTCTTGTGGAAGGGTAAATGAGTACTGGGTCCAGGAAAGCTAATTTAGGTGTGCTGGACGCCGTAAAATGACCTAAATTGCGTTGACATGGCGTTTAATTCAATAAATTAATAAATATAAAATAAATTTTAATTTCCTGGATTAACAATTTGGACAACCACTTATTTTCTACCACATGTACTGCAAGGCAGACATCGATTTACATTAACCCAAGTTTAAAATAGTTTTTCATTTGTATGCTTGTACACATACTTCTTACTCTCGATTTCTAACCTTTTTATCGCCATTTCGTTGTTACTTGAATCAAACAATGTATATTCATATTTAATAGTCTGTGTTCAAAACCAAGAATATACCTGATTATGGTGATGTTTCCATGTGTTTTGATTTTTTTTGTCTTTTTGAATGAATGCAACTCGTGTCTTAGAACATTCGTAATATATGCATCAGCTGAGGATGTCAGCATGAGGGACATCAGGGACTCCAACATTCATTTCATTCATAATTTTTAACAAATTTATGTCATAGTGTTAATTTTGTTTAAGTTTAATTCAAGTTAATCAATCGAAGCAATGATTACATATTAACATTTAAAGGTCGTCGGTTCGAAAGACCGAAAAGGAACTCAATTAAATTGGACTAAAGATCGTTCATGAAAGTTGGCACTGAAATTAATAATTGAGACAACACCGTACACTAAAATTGTACAGAATGACTACACCGTACAGTTTTCTGAGACTGCACCGTTCAAAAATGTGCGTTTTGACTACACCATACACCGGTGACTGCACTCACTTTGTGTACACTCATAAAACGAACCTTTTTGGGGAAGGGAGAGGATGATCCTCTAAAGTAAGGGGACAGAGTTACTCGGACGATCATTTTACGCTACTCTGCCAATTGATTTCAAACTAAGAGCTCAAATAAAGTCAGAATCAGACTTAAAAGATTTTTTTCTCACTTCAAATTTTTAAATCATACATCGGATGACTTTGTGATTCAATTATAAGCTTTTGGGTGGATATCAAGGGGAAAGAGGTTGTATATTATGTACCGGAGTCCATGCCTGGTTGAATACAACTGATTATACAGCAATAAATGTGGATTAAGTTAGAGAAATCGAGAAAATAAAAAATGCTTACCTTTTCACCAGCGTTCGGTCTGCCATCTTGGTTGACTGCCCCTTACACAGCTACACGACAGTGAAACATTAGAACATGAGTAATTACAACCTAAACGAAATAATACAATTTGATTTGTTAAAACTTAACATGTGACTTGAAAAAATGTGTTTTCATTTCCGTATAAACGCAGTTGCCAACAAGAATTCATCAATATTCATGACTTTAAAATACGTCATGCCGATACTAATTTCATGAATGAAAAATCTATTTTAGCGCTCTCACACACAAAACAAAAGCTATGCATGTCAATTAAAGAAGTAAATCATCGAAAACATGAAAAATAGTTCAATAATATCATATTGAAAATAAACAAAGAAATAAATGTTAACCGAAATAAACATTTCAGTTTCACTTTTATCTTTACTATAAATAGCTAGTTGACCTCAACCTTGATAAACGCACAGGAAAAGCATAAAACTTTCAACTTGTTTACATGTTTTTTATAAAGCTACACAATCTAGGTTTTCCTTTTTAGTGCTCTTTTTATGCAAATTAAAATCCAATTACTTACATTTCTTTGCATAATTGGTTTTGTTATGACATTAAACCCTTGAACAATTGCGTCGAAGCGGAGAACAAAATGGCCGACGGCTGGCATGAAAGACCTGTGTACGACCAAGATTATTCCGCACTACAATGCATTCGGTTCTTATGCACTAAAATATAGTTCTTGATATCAACTCAATTAATAATGGTTCAGTCGACAAATTTCGCCCAGAAAGGTTGTAATTATAAGGAATAATTTCATAGAAACTGACTTTCATCGAAAAATAAATGTCATTTTGGTGATAGCTAATTTCAGCATAAAGGCCTTCGACCTTTATGCAAATTAGCTATCACCAAAAGTGACATTTATTTTTCGATGAAAGTCAGTTTCTATTAATTCATTCCTTAATTAATGATAATTTTATGTAGTTTTTCTTCATGAAATTTTTATCTGAAATTAGTGAAGTAAAGTGTGTACTGGGGACTAGATAAGTGCCCATTGATATGTGTGCAGTTATCAAAGAACTCAACAGTTTATTACTGGAAACTAAGTCTGTAAAGATAAAAAATTAACAGAACCTAACCAAGTTTTACAGGGCCTAAGACATTTTAAACATTTTGATGAATTGAAACTGTGTGGATGAGATTAAATTCTTTACCAAACAGTTGGTCCTGTAAACCTGCAGATCTAGACAGACCTTATAACCTTTCATAGGATTTGTCAGTTGGTCCAGCATGTTTGGCATGGACTGGATAAATGAATGACATAAAACATCAGTAATAAGATCTATACTGTAAAAGTGATTATTCTAGATCTCAGAAAAAAGAGCTGTCAGAGGAGACAGCATGCTTGACTAAGTAAGTATTTGTCATAGGAGATGTGGTTGATGATAAGGAACAAACATATTTTAAAATTTGGAAATATAAACCTAACAAATTTAAAGTAAAAAATTTAAGTTCATGGGAGACAATTTTGAAAAAAAAATGTATTTGGAGTTATGAACCTTGTCACATGAGATGTGGTTGATGATAAGGAATAAACATTTAAAGTTTGAAGTCAATACCTAAAGAAATAAAACAGTTGCAATAAAAACAAACATTTTTTAAAAGAAAACTCTAAGTTCAAGGGGAGATAATTCTGAAAAAATGTATTTGGAGTTATGAACCTTGTCACATGAGATGTGGTTGATAATAAAGAACATATATTTAAAGTTTTAATTTGATACCTTAAGAAATAAAAAAGTTATAGTAAAAAATATTTTACTGCACAAAAACTTAAATCAGAAATATGGAAGCGGACGCCGACGCAAGGGCGAGTAGGAGAGCTCTCTATTTACTTCGTTAAGTCAAGCTAAACATGGCAGGGTGCATTAGAGGGTTGATGTTTGGAAGTAACAGTTACTCTCCTAAGGGAGGAGCAAAGAAGCGCAGGAAAGAGAGAAAAAGGGCAGAGTGCAGCGCCATGCTTTTCTGCTTTGAAAATTACCATGTAAGAATCAATAAAACTTTAAAAGCTATGCCTATAGCTTACTTCAATCTAGTAAATCTATTATGAGTTAAGGAAGAAGGAACAAGACAAATTTATACAATAATATGAACCTAAAACAATAAAATTATTCTGCAAATATCTCACATTATCAGATTGTCCATATTTGGTCTCTGCAGCTAAATTTATCACATAATCAAAACTACTACTATCATCATCATGGAACACATTTGTAACAGAACCTAGAAGTATAGAAACAAGAAATATAATGTAGAAACCACATTAAAGACAGATTGTTTTGCAGATGGGGAAAATTTAGATAAAGTTTATGTTATTCAAAAGAAACTTCAACACAAAAATAACAAAGGGAAATAATCCATAATAAAACCAGGTAGAGTTGTTGTTACTTTCTAATTCTGTTCATCACATGGTTTGTTATCATTGAATGAAATTTCATAAAGATCTGACAATAAATGACAGAAATATATGGAAAATAAAAAACTTTAACGCAATTGTTACGACACCAGACCCCAGATGCCGCCCAGGTTTCGCCAAGCTATAAGCCAACTTTTTGTTGAAAAAATCTGGCTAAAAATATACAATGTATAAATATTAAAATCCCTGACTTCACTGACTTATTTCCCTCAAAAAAAATCCTGACTTTTTAATTAAATGTACTTGACCTTGAAAAAAATATCAATTTTCACTGACTTTACACGTCAATTGGCAACCCTGAATATAGACTGAGGGAACTTTTAACCAGGGGTGAGTCAAATTGTCAAACAACTGAATCATCAAACTTAATTTATACTAAAAACAATAATTAAAATCTTTTGATGCTGTAATAAAAAATTTTTTTACAATTAGTATTGTTTGGTTTATAGATTAAAACAAGGAAATATAATGAGATGTTTATATTACATTATGTAAGGAAGTTATTTCAATAGATACTTGATGCAGGAAAATAAAACAAATAAATTATCAAGACACAAAGATAAAAACAAACACACAAACTATTTGAATATTAGACTTTAATCATATAAATACAAGAAATAGAATTAACTATGAGACAACCCTGGAAATAAAACATATTTTACTAAAGAATAGCATACTGACAGTCCAAGAATCAGAACATAGGGGTCGAATTTAAATAATATAATACATACATATACATAATAATTTCTTATTGTTCGTATATTGTGTTTTTTGGTCTTTTACAACCTCCAACCCCCAAAAGAAGCATTTTTCTGTAACAAAGTTGTTGACCATTTTTTCAAACTTTGAGTTTGTACAGTTCAATGCCTATTTTTGTAGCATCATGGAGAAATCTTGGAAGAAGATATCTCTTAAATAGTTCTGTTTAATGAAGATAGAAATATTCCTCTGAAAACATAACTCTCTTCAAGGAAGTGTAAAGCTACAGTCCCATAAACATAAAAATAGCTGTGAGGGCACCATACGGGCGTCGTGCGATCAAGCTCCGCAAGGACCCATACAAACTCTTGCGTACCCATACGGACTGTTATGTTTTTACCAGGGTCCGTAAGATGAGCCCAGGATAGACGTATCAGTTTCAGAGTCAAATTGTGAACAAAATCGTGGCCGAGTATGGATTAAACATGCATATCTTTCAGCTACGGCTCTGTACGGATGTGTTGTTTAGTGCCATGTGCGTACCATTACCTTGATACGCAAGGCTTCCCACGGCCTACGACTGTCTACACGTACGGGTCCGTAACAAGCCATGATTTTATGGGACTGAGGCATTATGAAGCATTAAAATGTATGGACCAGCCATTTATCCCATAAAAGTAATAATGGAAGTTCAAGCTAATTCCTGCTTGTTATATATCAAAGAAATGCCACTAACAGATAGCTATCATATGTGATGTATATCTTTAATCCACCAAAGTCATTTAATCATTAAATCGTGTACTTTACCTGGGTTTATGAGATTGGAATGTTTGAATTCAACAACTGGATCTTTAAATGCTTGTAGAAATTTTTCATTCATCCATGACATCTGTGGCGGCACCTTATCAGCCACTCGTATCTAGAATACAACAAACATAAAAACATGTAATAATCCTCTTTTTACAAGTATTTAAAATCTATCTTTCAAAGAGCAGACCACTCCGTGATTTCAAAGTACAATTCACAGAAAATTTTCTAAAACATTAGAGAGAATGATTAGACATAGGGAAGATAAAATAGCTTGATATTAATGGGAAAATATGATAATTTTGACCTTCAAGTGGCCAAAACTCTATTATACTTTTAAATAGTATCAAGTTGTTTTCAGAAAGGGTTCAATATCTTCTAGTATAGTGCGTACAATTTGACCACGACCTCACCGTTCACATTTGCATCTAATTATCACCTACACATATCCCGGTGAAAATCAATACCACGCCTACTCTACACTTTGACTCGTTACGTATTTAAAATATAATTTAACATGTATAGAGTATACACAGCCCGCATGTATAACAACTTACGATTCAAATGCATTCAAACAGGAAACTCGTGTTCTTACATTTTCGATAATAATTAATAATAAATGGGTGTGGGGATAGATTTACACCTTTAACCTACATATTTTATAATTGGCAATGCAACACTGTTCCACTGGACCACAGTGAACGGTTCAACCCTTTAAATAAAGGTAGATTGTAAAAATGAAAAAAATGACACAACTTTTATGATTAACTTTACAACTTTTCTACATTAAAATAAAAACTATAGTTTTAATTTCAAGGCATGTACTTTCTCATAGCTCACACTACAATAAGAATTAATCAATACTGCAAACAATGCAGAGTGACTCATTGTGACTCACATCTGATGCAAAGAATATTGAAACAATGAATGATTCATATATGAATATTACAGAGAAAAAGTCTGTCCAAACAATGTTTAAACCTTTGTGACATTTACCTTAGAGGCCAACTCATTGCTAACGAGAAAATGAACAAAGTTTCTTCCAATAAACCCTGTTCCTGAAAATACAATGAACATTCATGTATAAATAACCATCAAGACAATCTTTAAATTTCAACCTGACACAGTCATGTTTTCCATAGCTAACTGAAAGTAGAATCTTAGGCAATATTATAATACTCAATCTAGAAAAGACTTGGTATGGTATTTGAATAAGTAATAATAGTATTAAAAATGGAACTAATAATATCCAAATTTTGACAACAGTATGTCCAATATCAAATCAATATGTATTTTTTATGTGTTTTACATTTTTTCGGTAGTTACCAAAAGAGTCTTGCTTTGATAAAAGCAGAGAAGAACCTGTTTAATTTCATTCATCCATGATTAACTGGGATTTTTCGCGCTACATCAACTTAAACAATCTTGTATCAGTTTAATCCTAAACTTTCTTGAATTTTTTATTGAATCTTCACCACCATTTAAGATTTAATCATAAAAAGTTGGCAGACCTCATAAGAAAGTAGAAACTAAGTAAACAGTGTGTTTCATAACTGTAAAACTATCTTTAATCAAGATAGTAGTTTATTTTCTAATACATGAAAGTCAAAATTTAGACTCTAAATTAGACTATCCGAAATTATGAAACTTTGCGCAAATAAATAAAGCACAGGTTTTAATCCTGTGAGTCTAAAAATGTATTAAATTCGAGGATACAATGTATTTATGTCATAATACTAAAAATCAACGAATGACATTAAGAAAAAAAGGAACAGAAATTACCTCCAAGAACAAGGATTTTGGGTTTCTTTTCTGATGCCGCCATCTTCCACAAATTTCTTCCACGGTTACTTCCCTTTTTCAGTAATTTCTTTAATCGGGGCGTTTCGGATTTTTTTCTTGAATCTCTCACGAAGATATCCGATAGTTTTTCCACCCGTCACCAATTCGGAATTACCGGTCGTTAGTCTAAACCGGCGGACGAATCTGCATAGTTTATGAAAATAACCTGCATGTATTTAATCTCTATTTAGTTAACCAATAAACTGTCAAGCTGATTCGAAAACGCTAAATCGTTGTCGACATGTCCGACAATGAAATAGAAGATGTGTCTTTCCTTCCAGGTACGATTTTATGCCAAAATTTCCGATATGTTTACAAATACTGTAGTAGTTTTCGGATACATTTTTTTGTAACTAGATACGTGTTAAATTATGTTACACTTTCTGCTGTATGGATTGGATGTTCATTTTGGTGGTTTGGGTTAATACTCATTCGTGAGGATCGTTTATTTGACCACAGTAATCAATGGAACGATTTGTTTAACTAATCCTGTCTGGCATTTACACTGGACACATGTTGTTCCAGATGGCACTATTTGCATTCTGCATGATCTAGACAGTTTACAAGGATGGATAATTTCAGACTTTATTACATTAGCTGTAGGTTTCCTCTTTAAAATATTTTGGCTTATTATCATTATAGAATGCAGTTCAACTTCAATGCACATCAAGTCACTTGCCTGGGTATGGTTGACTTGCAGACTCTATGTTAAAATAAAACAATTATTAATTGAATTAAATTAGGAAAGTGGTGACACTTGTTGACTATATCTATTTATGTGCTAAATTTTATGCATTAAACCTGATGAAATTTTTCAGATGTGACTGCATGGGATTGAACTTGTACAGCCACCTCTTGCTATGTAATATTGAATTGAAAATCCAAAAATTCTTAATTATTTTTATATTTCATACATTTTTATACCAGTTGATATCCTTAGTGAAAGGTGCTTTGTTTTTTCTTTTATATATACAAAACAGCAAAAAATATTATTTTGCTGAGTAATGAGCCATAGGATTATTAAATTTCTGAGCTTGATTTTCTAATTCTGTCTCAAAATTTCCAACCCAGTAGTCTAGCTGCAAACAAGCTACATATTATATAACTTATAAGGATATACATGTTTACCTTAGAGTTTGTATACACAAATTAATATTTACTAATTTATTTTAGCTCGATTGTGAAACAAGTTCTTACAATCCCTTGAGTTCGCTTCCTGGCCCTCCAGTACTGAGCTAGTAGGATAAAGTTTCTTGCTCAAGGAAACAACACAATAGGCTTTTGATGGGATTTGACTGGCTATCCAATTATTACCAGTTTAACATTGTAAGCGCTCGGCCATGCCCACTTCTTGCAGTAATTGTTTTCATCTCATAGCATGACTGTTTAGATATGTTTTCAATGTTAAAATTTGGACTATTACATTTTAGATTTTTGATTTCATTTTTCTGAGGAACAGTTTAACAGGTATTTGCATTTTCAGGCATATTCTTAAGATACCTTGAACAAATAGAATATTTGTTTTTGAAATTCAAATATCAAATAGTAGCCTTAAGATTATGAAAATGCGTAAACTACAAACAGGGCTGTGATAGACATTGACTAAAAATACATTAAATATTGTTTAACACCATATAGTAACAGAGATTCCTACCAAAAGTTACCATTTGCTAACCAACTTCCACGGTAGTCAGTGTGAAAACCTGACCAGGGGAAAAAACTAGAGCGCTTTGATAGACATCATATCTAAGAAAGTTTACTTACCTTGACTTACCTAGTGGCATTGTTGAACATTATATCAATCTCTGTGAACTGATATCCTGTAGAGCGTTGTCATACAGGATCTCTTAGATCTCCATGGAGGGTCACATCAAGATGACCTTTATGTTGACCAATCAAAGCATATTAATCACAGTCTGCAATTGGACGGCTCATTTCAAATTGTGTGATGTAAACAAGTTACGTATCATAACAATTTCGTCATGAATATTATGATGAGAAAAGGTCACCTGAACGTGATCCTCGTTTAAAAACAGTCAGATCTGAATTAGGGAGTAGGAGATCGGAAAATTTTAGATCGGGATTTAATTAGATTGAACATTATAATATAGTCCTGATAGCTGAAAATTGGTCATACCATCTTAATTATTATTTCTCTTTTTTTCAGGGGAAAGCTTGCATCGGCGTGGTGTGTATGAACCAAACTGGTTTCAAAAACTTCGACTTGTTGCTTGTACTAAAGGACGAGCTGCTGTGATTGTTACAATATCATGTTTGGTTTTATTAGTTCTAATTCTGATCGGAATAATTTCAAGTGGTAGAAGTTGTAGCTCAAACGTTTCCACGGATACATACCGTCATGAGGAGCAGGAACCAGAGCAAATTAATAATCAAGACTATATTGCTACAAATGGTAAACCATTCCCATATAAGGAGATTAGATTGCCTAAAGTGATTGTTCCTATACATTATACACTATTTTTACATCCTAACATTTCAAAATCAGTTTTCACTGGAACTGTTCGAATTCTATGCGAAGTTAAAGAACCTACCGAATTCTTTGTATTCCATGTAAAGGATTTAAACATTTCAAAGTTAGAAGTGCTCCATGAGGCTGATAACTCCAGGTTACCAGTTACAGAATGGTTGGAATATAAGACTAATGAACAGATTTATGTTTCCATGGGAACCACCTTAACAAGTGGCACAAGATTTGTTCTATTTGTGGAATTTCGTGCTGATCTTGTTAAGAAACTGGCAGGATTTTACAAGAGTGTGTATAAAACACCTGATGGCCAGGAAAGGTAATAACCTGTGTTGTGTATTGTATATTCAAATATATTTCATTTAGCTGCTGGGCTAGCTCAGTTGTAGCACACAAGTCTACTGACTAAGAGGTTGTAGGTTTGATTCCTGGACTAGGCATACTTTCATGGAGCTTTGTCATGAAATAATTTCTCTGGCCATTCTCCCCCCTATCACTGATTCTGAATCACTGATGGCAGTTTTTGCCTAACTACTGGTTAACAGCTAAATCCAGAGATTTAGCCTTTCCAGGAAAAGTGATTAGGTTGACTGACAGCTGTGATATGACCTATAAAATGTGTTGCAATTGTGTTAAACTCAGCCAAAAATAACATCTAATGAAAGTTTTGACACTGAAAACTTGAAGTATACTATGTTATCTACATAATCTGGGACAAATGATTTGCTGATAGTAAAACTAATTCAATTAAATTGTACAGATTTAGTTTACTTACATGTCTAAGTCTGACCTAATTACTCAAGTAAATTTTCTTTGATTATCTCTAACCTTGAAACTAATGAAACCTATTAAATTAACTCACTTTAGACATTGTTTTCTTCATATAGATTTCATATAAACTGATTCAACCACCAGTCTACAATAAGGCCTTAACAAGTTGATCATATGTTCTATGGATTCGCTAGCACCTTAATTTTTACAGTTTTTAAATAAAATTTTTTTTTTATTTCCTCGCTCGCTCATAAAAATTTGGTTAATCTGCTATATAAAGCAACTAAATTAAGATATTTTTATTTCTTCGCTCCCTCGCCCCATTTTCCCCCCAGAAAATTCCATAGAACACATGATCAACTTGTTGTGGCCTAAGCTTGAGAAAAAAAAATATTTTTGCAACTTTGTCTTACCATATTATATTAGTGTTGGGACTGACCTTATCATATTAAATAGAAAAACAGAGGTGTGGAGTTCCTATTCCCAACATGTCTGGCTTATAAATTTTTGATGTGGACTAATGAAAATGTTCCACTTGTCCCTAGACGAGTAATAATCTTTAACTGATTATCAAAAGGTTGAATTATGTAGATTGTCTGTATACATGTATATACAGTTTACAACATTACTTTCTATTATTTTTGAGAGTAAAAAAGACTAAAAAATGTCTATGAACAAGTGCATTAATAACTACAAATTATTTGTCTTTGGACAAGTACACACATAAGATTTACAATTTACTTGTCTATGCACTAATACAAATTACTTCTTCCATGAACAAGTGCACCAATACAAGTTACTTGTCCATGAATGAGTGCACCAAAACAAATGACTTGTCTATGAACATGTGCACCAATACAAGTTACTTGTCCATGGACAAGACTTTAGTGAACCAATACAAATTACTTGTCCATGGACATGACCACCAATACAAATTACTTGTCCATGGACATGAGCACCAATACAAGTTACTTGTCCATGGACAAGTGCACCAATACAATTACTTGCCCATGATCAAGTGCACCAATACAAATTACTTGTCCATAGACCAGTGCAACAATACAAATTACTTGTATTTGGACAAGTGCACCTATACAAATCACTTGTCTTTGGACAAGTGCACCTATATACACATTACTTGTCTTTGGACAAGTGCACCTATACAAATTACTTGTATTTGGGCAAGTGCACCAATACAAATTACTTGTCCATGGGCAAGTGCACCAATACAATTTACTTTTTTTAAGAGAAGTGCGCCAATACAAATTGCTTGTTTTTAGACAAGTGCACCTATACAAATTACTTGTTTTAAGAGAAGTGCACCAATACAAATGACTTGTCTTGTACAAGTGCACCTATACAAATTACTTGTCTTTGGACAAGTGCACCAATACAAATGACTTGTCCACGGGCAAGTTCTCCAATTCAAATTACATGTCAATGGACATGCGCTCCAATACAAATTACTGGTACTTTTCCATGGTCAAATGCACTAAAACATTTTCTGTCTGTGGACACATGCTCTAATAGATATAATTTGTTTGTAGACTTATTGTTCAAAAAAAGTAAGATTTGTGTACCCTAATAAAGACAATTATAAATGGAGAAGCAGCAATGGACTTGTTATTAAACTTACAACCTTGGAAGTCAAATTTTATTTCCACTGATCTTGGGTCAATATGAATAAGCTATAAAATTGAATATCTTTATTATGTTTATTGCTATTAAATACCAGTAGGCTAATGACTATTGTTATAAACTGTGAAGTTGATGACTAGGGCTGTCACGATACGCCGAAAGCATATCGCGATATACTGCAATACGTTGGCATTGTATCGCGATACATACCACGATATATTGTGGGCTTTTAGATTTGTTGTGCCTCTGCTGAATTTAACAGAAACATTGCAAATCTTACATGCAGTTACTGATAGAATCTAGCCTCTTTAAGTGTTTACGGTAATTTAGGACAGTGACGCGCCCCAATTGGTTAAATTCTTGTAACTTAAGGTTAGATGGAATGAACAATGGAAAAACTGACGCTTCACAACTTTTATTTCGCTTAGGGAAGAATTTTTCAATGAAATAAAAAATATCGCCAAATACTGGTGTAGCAGTCTATTTTTTCCCCCCGGCCAATCTTTCCCCAGGGAAAGAAAGGCCCAGGCAAATCTTTCCCTGGTTACACCGGTACGTTAAAATCGTATAGGGGTACGTATTGCCGTGGCTGCATATTGCAGTATACCGGAATACCGGTTTATCGTGACAACACCAATTGATGACCATGCACCATCCTGAATTTTAGACAATAGAATGCAATTAAGTTAACAAACTGACCATCTGTATCCTATCTATAAGTATAAATTACACAGACAATATACATTGTATTCACAATCTTTAATTTATCTCATAACCTGGGTCGATAGCGCAGTTGGTAGCATGCTGGGGTTTGGAATCTTGTGCCCAAGAGGGTGCAGGTTCAAATCGTAACTGGGGAGGTTATACCCTTTCATGAAAATTTGACAATAATGTCAATTTTCCTCCATTGATTAGATAATATGGAGAAGTTTCCGGCCTTGTGAAAAGGTAGGTGAGTACTGGTTATAGACAATGGTCCAGGAAAGCTAGGTTAGGTGCGCTGGACACGGTAAAATGACCTAAAATGTGTTGAAACGGCGTTAACTCCAATAAATAAATAAATTTATCTCATACAAGTCAATATGAACAAGCCATATAAAGTTAACATCTTGATTTTTTTTTTCTAGATATATAGCTACTACACATTTTGAACCTACAGATGCCAGAGCTGCGTTCCCATGTTTCGATGAACCAGACATGAAAGCTACATTTGAGTTATCTATGGTCCGAGACCAACATTACATATCTTTATTTAATATGCCGCTGGTAAAGACTGAACCATTCAGTGATGGTTTGGTTAAAGACACGTTTGAGAAGACTGTATTGATGAGTACATATCTTGTAGCTTTTGTTGTCTGTGACTATAAGAATGTATCCATGTCTACCAGTAGAGACGTCATGGTAAGTATAGGTGTTACATTTGTAGCAGAGGTATAATACGGAACTTGTATATGTACTCCCTTGCCTTCAAGCTAGCTTATATGGTGACATGGTAGAGTGTCCGCTTACGACTGGAGGGGTCGTGGCTTGGAATCTCAGTTTGGACCTTGGGTTTTTTATGGGGTTACGTTAGGCACCCAAAGTAAATAACACATTAGCAATAATAAAATTGTGTAATTGCACCCTTGGATAGTCCAACAGGCAATTAAGCTCCAAGAATTTGAGGACGAATTCTGTTAAGGAGGGAGCATATTTAGCAGAGGTATGATACAGCACTTGTACTCCCTTGCTTTCAAACTAGCTTTTATGGCGACATGGTAGTGTGTCTGCTTATGACTTGAGAGGTCGTGGATTTGAATCTCAGATCAGATCAAGGTTTTTTTAGGGTTTAACCCATATATCTGATGACAGAAAAATTATTTTCAGTCTTGGTGTTAAAATAGTGTTGTTGTTTTTTTAATTTTAAGTAAAACAACCCTTGTCTTTCTTTTAGTGAATTTTTGTGCTTAATTCTCCAGGATTGTGGGAAAAAATTGTGAGACAATTAGCAAAAAACATTATGAAAATGTATACATATGGCATTTTAATTGTGACCTTAATGATAGATCTAGCTGATCATGAAATTTTGCTCATTTTTGTGAATTTACCTAATATTTTCCAGCACGAAAAAGCAGAATTTCAGCCCCAATTGTTGTTATTGTTGTTGTTGTTGTTATTATTATTATTATTGTTATTATTATATTTTTCAGGTTAGAGTATTTGCACCAGAACATTCGATACATGCAGCAGAATTTGCTCTAGATACAGCTGTTAAAATTATTGAATATTATGAAGATTTCTTTGGTGTTAATTATCCATTGCCAAAACAAGGTAAACATTCTCTCTCTTGTGTTAAATTTAATTAGTTTGTGCAAATTGTGTTATCTTAAATGTGAAACAAGTTCATACAACTTATTGTATGGTAATTGCTCTAAAGACTGCTTCCCGAATATCTGTGTAAACATGATGAGTTGTTTGGTGCAAAGCTAGTCAAACTACATGTAAAACTTAGAAGGATGCAGAGTGCTTTCATGCCTGCCTGACTGTCTCAGTCAGTAGTACTCATGTCTATTGATCTAGGGGTTGTGGGTTCTATTCCTGGCAGGGCGGTCAGTCAACTTACTCACCCGTCATGGATTTAGCTGTTTACCTGTTACTTAGGCCAATACTTAAGTCACTGACTTACAACAGTTACTTCATTTAGAATTAGTGGTAAGAGAGAATGGCCAAGCTCCACAAAAGTATGTCCTGCTCAGGAATTGAACCTATATGACTCCTCGATGAGTGGACTTGTGCACTATCAAATAAAATTTCTGGGCAGCTTTAGACATTTGTGAAATAGTTTACTTCCCCCCATTAACAATATTTGTAAAAAGATGTCCTTGCACTGTCAGCATTTTCGTTTTGTCAACAAGCCTCTGTGTAATTAATGATACCTAATATAATTTATAAAGTCTTTCCCTCAATAAAAAATTCAATTATTATCTCATGTTGTATAGTAAGAATACTCATTAATTAGCCTAACTTTATTAACTTCATTATTGTGTTATTGTATGATCATTTTAATAAAACATCATTTAGTTTAATGCAAAATCTATTCAGTATTTGCAATATAACTTAAAATTTTGAGTCAATACTAGTATGATTTCACTTTACTTCTAAATGCCAGCATCATCTTCAAGAACCTTATGAATGGAGCAAAATCTACTTTCTTGACAAATTTTCATGAAACGGTATAACTTTCCCTGGTTAGGTTGGTACAAGCACCCCTTTGGGTCTCTAGATTTAAAATCCTGAGCATAGTTTACTGTGCAATGGACTGCGGTCTTGGTTTTTATAAAAACATGAAGTCAGTTTCAGTAATAAAATAACTAATACCTTTATTACATATATTTCTTTCATGCTTTATGGTGAAACGTCACGTTATTTGATGAAAATAAACGATGAAAATAAAAACTATATTTTCATCGTAGTGAAAATATAACCTTATATTTTCATCGTTCATGACGTCATATTAGAAGATAATTGACATCATCTTAGAGTAGAAATGACGTCACGTTATAATTTGTGTAAAATACATCAAATAAAACACAAAACTAAGCATGAAAGAAACAGAATATTCATCAACTTTGGTGTAAGATCTTTTTTATTTCAACTCGTCATCTCAGAAAAAGACATTTTCACTCGTGGCTATGCCACTCATGAAAATATGTTTTCTGAGCTCAATCGGTGATATAAAAATCGATCATACACCAATATTGACGAATATCCTCTATTTCTATTGAATACAGATTTGATAGCTATACCAGATTTTGCTGCTGGTGCTATGGAGAATTGGGGCCTTATAACATATAGAGAAACAGCTGTATTGTATGATCCATTAGTGTCGTCTGCTAGAAATAAACAACGAGTTGCCGTAGTGATTGCTCATGAACTTGCACATCAAGTAATACTGTTTTTATGTTACTTATACATTGTAGTTGATTTCTTTTTTTTTTTAATGAGTTTAAGGCTGTGCCAACACAATTTAGATCATTTTACGGCGTCCAGTGCACCTAACCTAGCTTTCCTGGACCCTTGTATATAACCAGTACTCGCCTACCCGTCCACAAGGCCTGAAACTTCTCCATATACATGTATCTTATTAATGGAGGAAAATTGACATTATTGTCAAATTTTCATGGAAAGGTATAACCTCCGCGGGTGGGATTTGAAACTGTACCCCCTTCAGGACACGAGATTCCAAATCCCGATGCGCTACCAACTGCGCCACAGACTCGGGGTTGTAGTTGATTTCACCCATACCAACTTGTTAATGTATATTGGGTTAGATTCCAAAGTGAGGCATACTTTCGTCAAACTTGGTCATGAAGTTATTTCTTCAGCCATTCTCCCTCCTACCAATGATTCTTAATTATGTTGGGCAGTTGTCAGTCAAGGACAAAAGTATGGGCTTAGTAGTTGGTTAACAGCTAAATCCAGAGATTTAGCCTTTCCAGGAACAGTGAGTAGGATGACTGGCCGCCTTTACATGACCTATACAATGTGTTGCTACGGTGTTAAACTCAATAAAAAAAAGTTAATATATATACCATATTGTTCCTAATAAAGGTCCCCGGATATACCATATTGTTCCTAATAAAGGTCCCCGGGGGGGCGTTACATTTTCCTAAGAGGGGGCGTTTTATAGGGGTGTAAAATCGGCAATTTTTCTTTCTTCCATTTATGCTATTTCCAGTCAGTCTTGCTTAAAAATGGCAGATTAATTTGAGTCCAAAACAATTTCATGCATATAAACAAATAGTGATGGTTATAAGTACGGTAGGGCTTCATAATTGAGTAAACACGGTACTGCATATGTGACTATCTGAATGTATCTTGCTGATGTCATTGTGGTGTGATGTCATATACCTTGTCGATCGAAGGTAGATTCTTGACGTTTAACATGTGTTAAGTATGTTACTGTGTAGCAAAATGTCAGAGAACAAAACATGCAGGAAATTCACAGCTGGATTTAAGTTGACATTAAATTCAATTAAAAGCCTGTTATAAATTTTGTATAGATTTACTTACAATACTTAACGTAATAACTATTGCACAATATTAGTAAAGATTAACAAGTTTAGTGCTAACTGTTACTTAGTGTTATTTTTAATGCCCTAAATAGTTGAGGTAATTGTTTCAAGGTATGTCGGCTTTCTTTGATCTTTGTGCTACTTCTAAATTGTACTGTTGGCGCGTTGCTTTGATGATGTTGCTTAAACTGTAAGCAACCGTGATCAAAGACATTACTGACATACTAATCTTTAAGGAAGACAGCGCCTCATATCGATTTTTACACAAGCGAAGTTGGTTACTGAGTACAATTACCATACCATATTTAATCTAATAATGCCCCTTTAAAATTTAATCTTTTAAACATTCCTGTTGGGAAGATTTTTTTTGAGCGTCCAATGTTTTGCAATTTAAACACTGTTGGTTTTTTAACTATGAATTAGTAAGTGAGTTAAGTTTTAGTTTTGCATAACAGATTTTTTTTTCTTTTTGAAAAAGGGGGGGGCGATTATTAGAGCGCAGGCGTTTAATTGGAACAATATGGTACACAATATCTCATTAAAAAAATTATGTCTGATAATTTGTGTATTGTTGTCATTGGCAACTGACAGCTGAAAAGCACATTTGTGCTAAATTGCTATAAAAGATTTACTTTTGCTTGATTATGAAACAAGTTTTTTCAACTTAGATTAATTATTATTGAAGCTGCTTCTTGGTTCTTCAGAACTAAGCAGAATTTGACAACACCTTTGGGCACATTAAAAGTGGGGATAGCTTGTGGTTTATCTTCATGCTCTCTAATTACATTTATGTGCTGTCCATCACAAGTGTCTACTAGTAGGGCATGAGGCAAAAAAAAAAAAAAAAAAAAAACCCAGAAAATAAGATTGATTGAAAATGGGCATTTTATTTTAAATGCCATAAACAAAATATACAAGATATATACAAGCGGAAATGGCATCTGATATTTGTATATACTAGTAATTTTAAGCCCTTAATTTCCTTTTATTGAATGATTCATGTGGCCAACTATTTATGCTGTTAAGTACATTCATGTTATATTATAAGATAATTATACTGTATATTTTAGTGGTTTGGTAACCTAGTAACAATGAAATGGTGGGATGATTTATGGTTAAATGAAGGATTTGCTAGTTTTGTTGAATATATAGGAACTGGTATCATTGATCCTCAATGGCATATGGTAAGTTATATGAGGGTTGTCTCTACTTATTTTGGTTCAACTGTACACTAAATCAGGTTATATAATCTTTGCATTCTTTGATTTAAGAGTAATCTATTATTGCCTTTAAAAATCTTTGAAACCATTCTATTTCATTGACCATGTAAACATCTCTACTGCAATTTGGCTCAGTGCAGGAAAAGTTAGTTTTCATGTGTGAGCAAGAAGTTTATGGTAGATATATTTGTTTGGGCTGATAGTCCCAAAGAAAGAAAAATGGTATCACAATAAGTTATGATAACGCATATATACATGTATCAGAATGCCCTGGGTTTTAGGGAGCATTTATTTGAGTAAATTACTCTATGATTTCTGGGAGCATCAATTATAACATGAAATCAATATGATAATATACATGTACGTGTATTTGCAGGATGATCAGTTTGTATTAGAAGCATCACTAAATGCTTTATATCTGGATTGTTTAGAGAATTCACATCCTATTAATCTACCAGTAGATAATCCTAATCAGATTAATGAAATGTTTGATACTATCACTTATAATAAGGTAAGTTTAGTTTGTACATGTAGGCCACCCAGCTAGCTCAGTACGTAGCTCAAAAGTCATTTAGGGGTCATAGAATTGATTACTGGGCGGGTCATACTACTTGGAGCTTGGTAATGAAATCATTTCTAAGGCCATTTTCCCTCATGCTGCTGATTCTTAATCATGTAGGACAGTTGTCATCTTCTGATGAAAGAATGCATCTATAAAACGGTTACAGCTAAATCCACAGATTTAGCCTTTCCTGAACAGTGAGAAGGTTGACTGACCTTCATTATATAACCTATAAAGTGTAATGCTATTGCGTTAAACCCATGAACATGATATATATTTATAGAGGAAACATTTTACTAGAGTAAATCATCAAACAATTTTGTAAACTACAATTGTTATAATAATAGGCTGAAGCAAGGATTTTTATGAAGGATGAGTTATTTAAGAATGAATACTTTAAGGGAGCATCTATTTTCAATTTTCATTAATTTTGTTACAGGAAGTTGCTATTATCTTTAATTCTTTCATGTTTATTTTCAGGGAGCAGCTATTATAAGAATGTTAAGTAACTACCTTGGTGATGATGTATTCAAATCAGGATTAACATCATATCTTAAACAATTTCAATATAATAATGCTGCATCAAATGATTTATGGACATCATTATCACAGGTATGTTGTATTTGGAACTCCTCAACCATTCACTATGAATAACCTTGGACATATTTAGATGCCATTTGAAACTACCTTTGACTCAGATGCCCAAACAAAATGTTTTAACCCATGTTAAGGTAAACAAAAGCATGATGATTAATGTCTCATTTTCAGTCAATTAATTCAAAGTACAAGATCAATAATATAGATGAACAATATTAAGTCATATTATATATCATACAAAAATATATTTTTACGTAACAATTTGTGTTAAGAACTTGAACTTTTTTCCATTACCATAACGTAAGTCAGTAAAAAGTTCTTCTTGTATATAAACTTCAGGAAAATTTCTTGAAAGAAAGAGATTGGTTGTTGTTAACTTTATATGATGAAAAATTATTTTGGTTGGTGCTAGATATCTTTCCTGTGCTTACTCTACTTTTTGCAATGAGCCTACAACTTCTCTCCTTATGAACTGTGGGAAAGACAACATTTTAATCAAACATCTGTTGATGGATAAGAATTGCGTTGACTGAGAATTCAACCTGAAATTTAAAAATCCAGTTTTGAAATCCAGTCTACTTAACATTATAGCTCTGGCTTGTTTAACTAATAAGATATGGGACAAGTTTTTCTAACTGAAGTTTATCATTTTAGCAAGTAGCCAGAGAGGATTGGCCTGATGCAATGACTGCTAAATTTAGCATTGGCCAAGTTTTATTTTTAATCAATAGATTTTGTTTTTATGATTTTAGGCTGTAGTATCAGATACATCCAATGTTAATGTAAGGAGTTTGATGAGAACTTGGACAGAACAGATGGGTTATCCTGTTATCACATTAACTAGATCAGGGTCCAAAGTTACAATAAAACAGGAAAGATTTGTATTATATAAACCTGAAGATAATAAAGAAAAGTTTACATCACCATTTGGGTAAGATCATATTGTGGGTTTAGCATAAAATGGTTGTAACTCCCTTTTTTTCTTATATTGAGTTACAATTGTTTTCCACTAAACCCGTGATATATTAATTGTCTAATATTCATTCAAAAACTTGCATGTAATTCATTTTTGAGTACATTTCATTGTCCCTCAGTTTCTCGCTCAAAGAAACTATAAGTTAGGTTTTTTGATAAGATGGTAAATCGCTGTTTGATATAACCAGGCCTGCTATTTTTCAGACCTGGGTCTGAGTTTAGGCTTTTGATTCCATCTGTTGTCTTCTTTGTGTATTAGATAACATAGTATTTTCAGATTTAAAATTGACATTTTTAGGCTCTGGGAAATGTGGTCAATGGTGGGCCTGTATAACAGAAATGAAATGTTATACAGCGTTTCAACATTATTTCAGTCATTATGTGATGGTCAGTTGTCGTACTCAATGTCCTTGGATAGCCTAGATCTCTTGATCCAAAGCTTTAAACCTAATATAAAACACATAGTCTTTGAGAGTGACTGACAACTTACTTGATACAGAGGTTGGCTGTACAATGACCATAGGAAAATATTCCATAATCAAATCCTAAAAAGAGATATAGGTTTCCACATGGGAATTAAGCCCACGATGCCAGAATTAGTATTCAGAAGCAAAACTCTCTGAGCTAACTAGGTGGTGTCATGGTTTTCATTAGAAACTTGGTGTTTTATGCTAATTTTAGAGATCTTAATTGAACTGTGTAATGATTTCTGGATATAGAAGCGTTGTTAATATTTTGTTTGTAGAATTTATAATAGACTACTATATATTACAGTTATCTATGGGAAGTACCATTTTCATATACAACAGCAGAGAATCCTGGCAAAGTTAACAAAATGTTACTGAAAGATGAAACTAGTAAGTGTATTCTATGTATATTATACTTCAATATTTGACTATCAAGACTTGCTACTTTATCAGTAAATCATTCATTGGTAATTTCTTGTTTAGTATTGGCATTATATTCTAGTGAATTACAAATTTGGCATAACTTTACAGGTTTTCTTTACATACAGTTTTTGAAGGTGAATTGACACAAACACTAAATTTTCTGAAAAAAAATCAATTTTTTTCTATAAATTTAAGGTAATTGCATTCTCTATAATTTTAAGGTAAAATGATGCTAGCACCAGGTGTATCTTGGATTAAAGGAAATTCAGGTTTCTATGGTTACTATCGTGTTAATTATGATGATTCTGGATGGAAGGGTCTAATACAACAACTACATAAAAATCATTCTGTAAGTTGATACTTTTCTTTAAATAGTGATGTGTATTTTATCATTATTTTGTAACACTCGCCAAAAGTTTGGCAACATTTTCACTTTGTAGGCCTACTAAATAGCATTTATCAAACATTTGAGCAACTGTTCATTGTAAAAGCTTTTATTTTTGCATATTTTTATGATTTTATTTGTAGTTGAGGCCACAACAAGTTGATCATATGTTCTATGGATTTTTCTGAAAATAAAAAATGGAGCGAGCGAGCGAAGAAAATTTTTTTAAAAAAGTCTTTATTCACTTGCTTTATATAGCCGTTAGACCAAATTTTTATGAGCGAGCAAGGAAATGAAAATATTTTTTTTGTAAAAACCGTCTAAATTAAGGTGCGAGCGAATCCATAGAACATATGATCAATTTGTTGTGGCCTGATACTACTGAAGTAGTTAATTTTTTATTTGTTTTAGAAAGAATTACTTTGATCATGAATACATGATGCTAAACCTATTGTGATGTACTCATGAAACATGCTTTCATTTTATCAACAACCATACTAAATGTATTAGAAAAAATAGTTTTCTAAAAAAAAACAATCATTGGAATTTAAAAATTTAATAAATTTTCTTTGTCCCCAAACTTTTGATGGGCACTGTTTACTTGATAAGGAGTGTTGGCAAGCAGTGATGACTTAAAATTAGTAAGTGAGCTATAATCTATAATTGCTTTAGGGAGGAGTATTTTCTTTTTATCGAGGTAAAACGCTTTGCAACTGAGCTGAAATAAACTTTCTTGGCTTCGTTTATCTTCGATTTTAGGTAATTGTCGTTAACATGTAAGTGGCTGGAAAGCTAAGTCTGAAGAGGGCTCACCTTGTTAGCAAGAAGTCTCAGGTTTGAGACCTGGTCAGGCTGCATATGCTAGTTACCCTATAGATAAAGTAAATGTTAGTCAGTTTTTTACCTGGATGAAATGAATAAACACTTTTAAAGAGACTGTTATTTAAAGTTTATGTACTTTTGTTGTAGGTATTTAGTGTAAGAGAGAGAGCCAGTATGATAGATGATGTATTCATGTTAGCACGTGCTGGACTAGTCAAGTATAATACAGCATTAGATCTATCTGTATATATTGTAAATGAAGAAGATTACATACCATGGCAATCATTGTTAGATAATATGAAGTTTATAGAAAGGAGACTTGAAGATAAACCAGTTTATACAAACTATAGAATCTATATGTCAAAATTAATGAAAAATCTGGTGAGTGAGTTTTTGTTATTCTACTATGGGCAAATTTTTATCGAATGGTGTTACAGCTCTGACAAGGACACACAACAGAATGATAGGATTTGAAGTCTTATTTAAATAAAGTCATGACCACAGCTTTGATTTTCTGTTATGAATCGAGACTTTAAAATTGGGACAGCCCTTAATTGGGGCAGTCAACATACACACATTCAAATTTGATTTATTGTTGTTGATCAATTAAACTTGTTCAGCGAGAAATGACATCAACATATTTTCTGTGATATTGAACAAAATATGACCTCTCATTTCCTCACACAAAGGTATATTATTTCTTTCATGGAAAGAATGTACAATAGCTGTGGAAGGATCACAGGTAGCTCATTATGAAATTTTTCTGCTACAACCTAATTATACAATTCTACTATAAAAGTGAAAAGCTGCATCTTTGTTCTTTTGCAAAAGATTGTAGAACACATCTTTTTAATGTACCTACATTGACATAGCTATAAGACAAACAGATATTGAGTGGAAACAAGATTTGACAAATTTGCCTTTTCTTTTTAATTAGTACTTAACACAATTTTACTAAATAAATATTAAAATTTATTTTATAGTTCATGTTTGGAGTAAGTATGCTACCTTAGTGCAACAACCAAACCTATCTTCAGATATATTTATGTATTTGAAATTTGGTTATATGACGATATTCATAATGAAGTATATTAATGTTTCAGCTAAGTAAAGTTGTATGGTCTGATAGTGGTTCTATGTTAGATAAATATCTAAGATCAGCTGTTTTAAATGAAGCTATTAACTTAGGTGATGAAAAATCTATAAACAAAGGGAGAGAACTATTTGAAATATGGAAACATAATCATAGAAAGTAAGGAATGTTTTTATTTACTCTTTTGTTAATGTATGATTTTCTGGTTTTTAAGTAATCATTGATATGCATAATCAAAAAGGGATAATTTTTCAACTTTGGCATAAGATTATTTTTCATTTTCTCTGTTGGCTACTCTTCTTTTGGAAACATGTTTTCTTAGCTCACACAGTGAAATAAGATTCAAACATGTTCTTAGCTATGACTTTTGCAACAGTTTTTACAATGTAGTGCTAGCTGTGAACGCTTTGAGGATGCAATCTTGGTTACTGGTTAGGCTATTTTCAAGCAAAAACCTGGGCATAATACTTGGTCAGCACAAAAAAGCTCAAGGTAGCCACTCCCTTACACTACTTGCTCTAAATTGTAGTAGTGTTTCAGTAGTAGGATGCACGCCTAGGGATCCGGAGGCCCCGGGTTCGAACCCCACTAGGGGCATTGCTAATTTCCTTGAGGAAGAAATTTACCTATAGTTGTTCCACTCCACCCATGTGTAAATGGGTACTGTGAGGGATCACCTGCCTGAAGGGGATTCAATGATCAGGGATTTTCATAATTATAAAATTGTAAAGTCCACTTAACATGTATATTGAAGCAGACTTTGAACCCCACATTAATGCTCAATCCCATAAACATAAAAATAGCCTTGAGGGCACCATTCGGGGCCGTGCGATCAAGATGCCCAAGGACTCGTACAAACTCTTGCGTACCCGTACGGACTGTTAGGTTTTTTATCAGTTTCAAAGTCAAATTGTGAACAAAATCATGGCGGAGTATTTTGTGCCATATTCGTACCGTCACCTTAATATGCAAGGCTTCCCAAGGCTGTCTGCACGTATGGGTCCGCAACAAGCTACGATTTTATGGGACTGAGGCATAAGTTCTGTAAATTTGTTTTCAGTATAAATGTGAATTTAAAGAGTGTGATATATAAGACTGGTATAATGTTTGGTAAAGAAGAAGATTGGGACGCAGTCTGGAATACATATCTTCTAGAAACTGATGCTTCAGAAAAAATGAAATTACTTAGTGCTCTTGGAATGTCTAAAGATTTCAGGCTGTTGTCAAGGTAACATTATTTGACATTTTTAGAACTTTATTTGTAGGGCATACTGGTAGTTTTTGCATTTATTTCAATTTGGAGTTAAATCTGTTTATAGATAGCACCAACTGAAGTAAATAGGCATAAAAATAAACAGAAAACTTGTTTTATACACTGATTCATATTTACCTATTTCCTTATTTTGTTATTAGATATTAGGGCTGCAGCGATTCGATTTGATACATCGAAACTTGATTGCGAGGGTGCCGATTCGATTTCGATTTGGGACTCCCAAGTTTCGATTCGATACTGACTTTAAACGTGTCTACTTAAGTTATAACGATAAAAGCAAAGGCACGCCTAAAAGACAAAGTACGTTGTTACATTTCTCTAAAGTTTCCATTACGATTTTAAGTAGCATATTTTGGAAACTCTTTTCCAAATATATTTTCATTGTATATGTACCGATCATATGCTAATTGGGTCGGTGTGATTGAAAGTAATATATCAAGAACTGCATCTTTCTGCAATTTATGCCCCATGCTGTCTACACGTTTTTAGTCGAAATTACATTAATAATACATTTTCGCGACCTTTACATTTGTACTCAATCCATTTCGTACTTGAAAAAAGCAAACATTAATTTAACAGATTTTCGTGTTATTAAATTTCAGTAACACTTTTATTTAATCAATATTATTCAGTTTTAAGCTCAAATAAATGTATAAATACATATTTGAAGTAAATTATATTAATAAATTAATCGAATCGAAAAAAATCGAATCGAAACAAAAAATATTGAATCCACTTTCCAGTGAATCGTTGCAGCTCTATTAGATATGTTACATGAACTACGTGTAGCTTATATTATTGTAAAATTACTTGTGGTAGGATAGATCAGTTTTGCTTAAAATTTCATTTGTCCTTGAACTTTTGGAGGTCATTGTATCAGCAGGAGCAGTGGTCTACAGTAGGACTGAAGTTTGGGGATTAAGGGGTATAAGATTGTACCCCATTGCTTATAATTAGCTCTAGTTAGAAATGTGCATGCAATTGCTTCACTTCACCTACAAAGATGTAAAAGATTCTTGCATGGTAGGTCCATTGTACCATATTTACTGGCTAGCACTACATTGCAGCAAACCATTGCTTAAGAAATCACTATGTAAGGTTAGGTAGGGATATCCGTATGCTTCTGGCCCTTAGGCTGTAAAATGGTGTAAAAAATTGCTACATACTTAAATTTTGCTATTTTTGTATTATTTATCAGATTTTTAAACTATGGTATGAATGAAAGTAATGTACGTTCCCAAGATGCATTTAGAGTGTTAACATCTATAGCTAGTACATATAATGGTCAATATCTGGCTTGGAGATTCTTTAGACAAAAATGGGATGTTTACTATCAAAGGTATGTATATGTGAATATTTTATCTTGGCACGTCAATCTAGCAAATGGCAAGTTTAACTTTCATTAACAGGGAGGAATTAATATATTCAGAGATATTCCGTTACTATCTATATAAAAACTAGTGTGTCATATCTACACTCTTATTTAATGAGTTACTCCTACTAAACAATTAATTTTGTTTTCATTAAAATAAATACTTTGAAATTGTACCTCAATATCGCCGACTTATATGTTTCCCCAATAAACAGATGAGTCCAGTATTAGTATTGGGAAAAGAACTGAGATAGCAAGCTTTGAAGTTGAGCATGGTACCACTGTATTCAGAAGCTGAAGTATGGTAAATGTTTTAATAATTTTCCTATTTTTGTATTCACAGATATCATAGTACATCATTTATAATGTCAACAGTAATCAAAGCAGTATGTAGTAGCTTTGCTACACAATTTGATTATGATGAGGTAAGATACATTATGATGAAATTATGAAGTTAGTTGTTGGTATGGTGTAACATAAGAGTCTTTTTGAATGTATGGATGCCAGTCTTTTGTTATATTTTTGTTGGGTTTAGCGTTGTAGCAACACATTGTATAGGTCACTTGAGTTTACAATGAATATCAGAATAAATGTATTCAAATGATATTTCAGTGGATTTACTGTGACATTATTGTGCTATAACCCTAATCTGATATGTTCTTTGAACTTGTTTTGTACTGCTGAAATTACATTCATTTCCTGTCTCTGTGACTGACTCAAGTCAGTATGGACATGCTACATTTATTTTATATTGTAATAACTAAGGGGCGGATCCAGGATTTTTTTTTAAAAAAGGAGGGTTCGAATTTTTCTAGGGGGGGGGGTCTGAACCTTAAACCACAACTACATTATACACATTTTGCAGAAAAATGCAACATACTGATAATAAAAACTACATAACCATCAAATCTATGTTAAGCACCGAAAAAAAAATTGCTTCATGCTACTTAAAAATTACTTACAGGAAAGAAATACACTAATGGACAGGTACATTTCCAAATTCTAGGGGGGGGTCTGGACCCCCTGAACCCCCCGCTAGATCCGCCTATGTAACTCATCATAGCATGAGTCAGTTTTTAGAGTTTGTATATAAATACTGTAAAATTCCTTTATTAAGAACACCATGGTCTTTGCAAAATCGTAGGATTTTTGACATTTATTTAAGTTCCAGATGAGAAGAGTATGGTCCCTATAAGGCTATATTAAGATCATTTTCCTATTAAAAATCACAGATTTTTGATGGTTCGAATGATAGAACTTTACTGTACATGTATATATTTTCTAGGTAAAGATGTTTTTCTCAGAACGAGACACTGGTACTGGTGGACGAGCTGTAAGTCAATCCCTAGAGAAAATACAAGCTAATATAAACTGGATGAATAAATATGAAGATGTTGTTACTGACTGGCTAGTTAGACATGGATAGAACTAAGCTTTAACTCAACTAGAAGTCTGGTTTGATTAACATGGTGAATATTGAAGAATTGAAGGAATAATGTGGCCCTACATTTTATCTTGAAATATTTTGTCATATTTGAACTTTGATTTGTATTTTTAAAGCATTAAAGACCACCATGACGCAGTTTCAACTTTCCTGTGTATATTTAATTTAAACCATGACACATATAAAATTTCAATAATTGTATTTCAGCCCCATCTTGTCAATACACTTGGAGCATATAAAACTAGTGTTTTTACTGGTCTGAAGATAAAATTAGGGTTCTTGCTTGTCAAAAAAAGAAATGAGTTGATAATAGACTTAATTCGGAACTCAAATTTGTGGGTTTTTCCGTCCGTGCGATGTAGGTACAAACAAAGTTTGTTACACATTATTGCTGAAAATCACGAACTAAGGATTAAATCCTATTGTTCTTTGTACACTTGTTGTCATTGTAACAGTGAAAGTTTGTTTGTACCTACATGGAAAAACCCAAATATTTGAATTCCGGATATAGTCTATTGACCTCTTGTGGTCTAAAAGCCGGTTTGCTTTTCATGATAATTATTCTTTTAGTAAGATGGGGGAGATTTTTAATGCTAGTCACTGTGAAACTGAACAGTTTTTTACTGGACAGTCGGTATTGTGACTTCGAAATTTTACAGGATCTAACCATTTCTTACAGGACCAAAGACATTTTACTTATTTTGATTTTTACAAATTATGTAAATGAGATCAAATTCTTTGCTGGACAGCCTGTCCTGTAAACCTGCAGACCTAGACAGACCCTCTAATTTTTTACAGGATTTGTCAGTTGGTCAGCCATGCTTGGTGGTGACTGTAAAGCACTTGTTGTAAGCATCATTAGATATAATCTTACTACTTAGTGCCATGTTGAGTACATACATCAATGAGTCAGTGCAGAACTAGTCTAACTATGTATAAGTAAAGAAGGTTGTAGACTAGCTTTGCAATGATCCATTGACAGACAATGGTACTATGGAAGTTATAAAATATATTGTATATATTATAGATTTTTTATGTTTTAAATTGTGATGGTTATTTTAATACTTCATATCATTGTTATACAAAAATTTACTCATTTAAGTCTATTTCTAGTATTTGTGAATTTATGTGTATCTAATGTATATTTTTGGGGTGATTTGGTTCTTAGGGTCCCAGTTACATATTAAAATAAATACACTGTCCCTATGGAAATAACAAGGTATTTTTTATAGTCAATATAGTTTATACATATTTATGTCAGCTTGATTGGAAACAATTTCATTATCACTTTTGATGCCATTTCCTGGTCCCCCAGTTCTGAGCTAGTGAGATAAAGTTTCTTGCTCAAGGAAACAATAGGGTAGATTTTTATGGGATTTAAACCAAAGAGGAAATATAAATAGAAATGGGACAAGTGTTTAGTTGCAATAAAAAGGGGATGATGAAATGTGATCAAAAATTAAATAATTTTGATATAAAGCATAGAGATAATGACAAAAAAAACTGGAAAACCTCAGTAAAAGAATCGTTCTGATAAATTTGTTGTGAAATAGATTGGTCCACTTATTGTCACCTTTATGTTACAGTGTAAATGTTTGTTGTTGGCATATTTGATCTTAAGAAATGTAGACCAGTGGACCATGCTTGATACTTATAATTTTTTCCTCATTACTTTCAATATTACCATAACAAATAGTGAAGATATGACAGGGTTCAACATTAACTTTTAAAGTAGGTTGTCTGTTTGAACAACTAGCTGATTTAACTTGCCCAAACCTAATGTTTACTAGCAGTAATTTGTTGCCAGAACCCAAATATAAGTTGTCAGGGGCAATAAGATGACCTTAAATGTCGACCCTTGTTTGATAATTCAATTTGATTTAAATCATGTTATTATTGAAACTGGGCCCATATTGTCTTATATGTAATATATATTTATGTTACGGTTTGGTACTTCCTGTTTTTTCTAATCTTGATGAAATGTTATCAAAATATGAAACAATTTTCTGACTCAACTGTTCAACCATCATTGATTGAAACATTATGAATGAATTTCCATTAAGCAATTACAAATATAGCCTTAACAAGGTTATTGATTGAGAAAGCCAAAAAAAGGAGTTTTTAGATTTTGGTTGTGAAAAACATTGAAACTGTCAATTTTATCTTTTCTACTGTTGAATGCATGGTTCTCGAATGTATCAATATACATGTGTTTCTCTAGTATGCAGTTACATTTTCCTGCAGTCAAAATGTTCACAATGGAGTAAATGATAATTTTTACAGGAGTTTCTCCAATTTTAGTTGCAGACTGATGCTTATCATCCTTATAATCCGCAGCAGACGATTATGTTAGGCTGCAAATGTGTCATTGAAGGGATAGTTACTACTTAGCTGCTAGCAAAATAGTCTGCATTACATGTTAACAAACAGACAATGCAGTTTGTGCAATTGAATTACATCTGATATGGTTCAGTATTCTTATGATTGGTAAATGTAAGGAAATTGTCCGTGTATCACTACTGTTTGCTGTATAATTCTGTGTTCATATATTCCATCAAAATCCCATGTCTGACAGTGGTATCAGTGTGTTTAATATTTGGAACTTATATAGTGCGTACAAATTGACCCCGACCTGACCTTTATGAGAGAATATTCATTACATTGAATATGAATGTAGTATTAATGGTCGATAACAATCGGATTATATCGTCAAGGCTCGATGTAATTATAACACAGGGATTAATTTTAAAGTACATTTAAAGCGTACAATGAGTGTCTATTACACATAGACCGGACCAGAGGATACTACGATGAGGCTAGCTACCAATTCAAAGGTTGTGGGTTTTAGCCCCACAACCGCCATCCCCCCATCCATTTTATTATTAATTGTAATAAAAAAGGTAAGAACACGAGTTTCCCGTTTGAAGGCATTTGAATTGTGAGTTGTTATACATGCGGGCTGTGTATACTCTATACATGTCTTATTTTATATTAAATACGTAACGAGCCGAAGTATAGAGAAGGCTTGGTATTGATTTTCGCCGGGATATGTGTAGATGATTATTAAATGCAAATGTGAAAGGTAAGGTCGGGGTCAATTTGTACGCACTATACTTAACCTTATCAGCTTCCTTGTGCTCATTTTAGAGTGTGCTTACAATTGTACTTTAACTATTGGTTACTTAGTATTGTACAAACTCTCTTAAACAACACCATGTGTGTGAGACTAAAGTTTGTTGCTGTTCAGGTTGTTGCTATGCAGAGGTAAAATTCATTTAAAATTGTACCTAAGGGAAATTGTGTGGTCATGGTACACTCTGAAGTTGACTGGACTGTTATAAACTTTACTTGTGCACATAGTTCTCCTTTTTATAGTACTGTGCAGGGTATTTATACATAAACATGGTATTTATAACAATTTTTAAAGTCTAGAATTAGGCTTGAATTTTCTACTTTATCCCACTTAGTTATGTACTATTATTATGTTAATTATAATATGTAGTTAGAAATGGCAGTGTTATTGTAACTATTGTTTACTTGATCTCAATTGATAGAAGGCCTGAAAGAATATTTGTTTGGTTTTTTAGTAAAAATCTTAATAGACAATACTTCAGCAAGCTTATTGATTCTTTGCAGTTTATACCGTTTTAAATCTCATAGATTGAAATTGAAATTGTGTGTTGTGGCATTTTTGAGTAAATATGTACATGAATGTAAGTGTTGTGATTCATTCTACAATATAAGTTGGGTATAGTTCTTACATTTTTTAAAGCATTCAGAAAGTGTTTTCAACCAACAGAGTGGGATAGAATGCAGTCAGATAACCATTCTGCTACAAACCTGTGAAGAGGGTGCCAATGTTTGTACAGTTGTGAAGGAAGAACAATTTGATGGTTAAGTATTGTGTGTTTTTGGAGCTTGTTTGTCTTGCATAACTTAACTGTTCAATAACTCTTTTTCTCAAAGCCCCTTTTGTAGCATTGCATTTTTTTGCTTACCATTGTTAGAGCTTTTTGTGCCAAAACCAAATCTTAACCTGTTAAAGCTTTTCCTGTCTTTTTAAATGATATTTAAACAAAGTGCTGGAATCAAAAACAATGTTCCGATATTCCAGTCACTTCTTTTCTAATATTTTATGAATCTCAATTTTGTTTATGCATATCAATTATGCCACTGATAGCATTCATTCATACATTCATTTATTCTTATGGATTCATATCTCATGTTTTTTTACTAGTCTTTCTTTAAAAGAATTATAATATATAGTATGGTGTTATAGATATGATTTGTTTCTATATTTCTTTCTTTATTAATTATATTTATTAAAGTGTTTAGATAACTTGTGTTGATTTATGTTAATATACAATTCCCAGGCAGAGCACACTTTCTTGGAGCTTGGTCATGAAATAATTTTCTACGCCATTCTCCCTCCTACCACTGATTCTAAATCATGTAGGGCAGTAGTCAGTCACTGACGGAAGAATGCGCCTGTAGTTGGTTTACAGCTAAATCCAGAGATTTAGCCTTTACAGTAACAGTAAGTAGGTGGACTGGCCGCCGTGATATAACCTATTTAATGTGTTTCTATGGCATTTTACCCAACAAAAAAATGTTTATACATCAGTTGAAGACAAGGCATATCATTGGAACTTCCTTGCACCATGGTCAGCAGTTTCCATATCCAGTGATGGCTGCTCTCAAACTTCACCTGCTATTTTTCCGTCTTGAATAAAGTGAGTGTAGTTGTGGACATAGTATCAGGTATATAGACACATGATCTTTAAGAATGTGAAGAAACACTTATTTGGTCAGAAATAAGGGTGATTTGAATAGTGCATAGTATCAGGTATATAGACACATGATCTTTAAGAATGTGAACAAACTCTTATTTGGTCAAAAATAGGGGCGATTTGAATAGTGCATAGTATAACTACATTGTAGGGCTGTCACGATATGCCAGAAGCGTACCGTGATATATTGCAATACGCTGTCTTCGTATCGCGATTTGTACCACGATATATTGCGGGCTTTTAGATAAGTTGTTTCTCTGCTGTATTTAACAGAAAAAATGCAAATCTTATATGCAGCTACTGATATAATCTAGCCTCGTATTTATGGTCATTTAGGACAGAGACGCGCCCCAATCGATTAAATTCTTGCAACTTCAGGAATGAACAATGGAAAAAACTGACGTTTCGCAGCTTTTATTTCGCGAAGGGATTTTTTTAAAGAAATATAAAATATGGCCAAACACCGGTACATTAAAATCGTACCGCGGTACGTATTGCTGCAACTGCGTATTGCAATATATAGGTATATCGTGACAGCCCTACTACATTGTATAACATTTCTTTGTCTGAAAATGTCAGCTTAAGCCTGAGAGTTGTGATAGTATATTCTGAATCCTGTGTACAAATTATCTTTCACACATGACCTTGTTCACCACTCAATTCAATTTTCGTGTGCAGGAGTTGGAGCTAACTATCAAAACTAATGGTAGCATTGGGGATTTTTCCCAGGAAATAAAGGTAGTAATTTCATGTGCTTTTTGATGTCGTTCATTTTTATTTGTGAGGGAAGTTGTTCGGGAAAAGGTTTGGTTATCACATTAGTTGTTGTAGATCATGTGATTATAGACCCTGATATTGTTCAAATTAAATCCTAATAATTGGCCAAATAGATTAAGCTAATGCAGATTAACATTCTAACCTTAAACATTGGCCAAATCAAACTTGTCCACTTACTGACCCAGAGTTTTGGTATGCATTTTAAAAGGTCATTATATCTAGGTAATGTTTCATAACCTGATTCACATCACACACATTAAAGATGCATTTTATCAATATTTAGTTCTGCCAATATAGCTTGAGTAAAAGCAAATGTGAAATAGCTTTCAGGATTTTTTTCATCAAATTCAAAACCCCATTTAGAAACAAGAGCTCCCCTGGATGAAAAAAACAAAACAACATAAACTAAAAGAGTATATAAATTAGTTATTGTTTCTAGTGTATAGATGAATTGCACATACAATGTACAATGGCACATAGTGAAAATTCCATTGAGTATTATATAACAATTATTATTGCATTGATATACTGGACCTATACGTGTGATATCCCTCCCACAATTTGAACATTGACACATCTCCCCATGATTCACAGGCATGTAGACAAATGAAATTATATCTGGCACTACTTCCTTGTCTTAGAAGGCGCCATTTTGACAATATTTTCACATTTAGACTATGATTAAACAAATTATACCAATGGATGAGAAAACCTTGAACAATATTTAAGCATAAGCACAATTATTACTACATATCAAAGGACTAACTACAGTGCCCTCAAAAAGTCAATGGACAAATGAAAGAGAAAAACTGATCATGCATACCTTAATTTACATATAAGTTCATTCGTGTAATGCATATGTATTGTGCGTAGTTTGACCCCGATCTAACTTTTCACATTTGCATCTAATAATTATCTACACATATCCCTACGAAAATCAATACCATGCCTATACTACACTTCGGCACGTACGCTTTAATATATTTTAAAAATTAATCCCTGTGTAATAATTACTTTCGAGCTTGACGATATACTCTGATCGGTATCAAGCATTAATTTAATACTACATTCGTATTAAGAACGAATATTCTTGCATAAAGGTCAGATCGGGTTCAAACTTTACACACAATATTTTAAAAGTTTAATTAAATTGTATGATGATAAACTAATGCATATTATAAAATTTCCTCGGACGATTTTGTTTCTTTTTTCATGGGTTATGTGAATCATATAATCAGTATAGCAGGATTTTGTGCACTGACTTTAAGAGGGCACTTTATATAAAATCAAAATTACCAATTAAGTCATACACCGTTTCTTACAGTCATCATGTGTCTGTATTACTGTCGGATATCTGTACCATTTGTTGCAACCTCCGTAAACAGATATCCTGTAGAGCATTGTCGTACAGGATCTTTACTATCTTAATGGAAGGTCACGTCGAGATGACCTTTATGTCGACTTATCAATGCGAAGCTTTCATCTAGACGAAACACTATTAATAACATTTTGATTTCGTAATTTCTATTTTTAGACCAAGGTCTGCAAGCTGATTTTACAGCGGTATTATTCACAGTCTGCGATTGGACGGCTCATTTCAAATTGCGTGACGTAGACGTTGTAAACAAGTTAAGTATCATAACAATTTCGTCATTAATATTCTGATGAGAAAAGGTCATCTGAACGTGACCCTCGTTTGTAAAAGGCCAGATCTAAATTAGCGAGAAGGCGAGCGGAAAATTTTAGATCTGGTTTTAATCAGATTGCATTTGTTGAAGCACTTCTTCATAAGATGGTGGCTCGTCAGAAAATGTATTGACATGTTCATTATGTCTTTCATCATGATCTTGTCTCCTTCCACGTTCTGGATATCGTCCACGACTTGGCCCTCTTCCATGTCCTCTTCCTCGACCACGTGACCGTCTCGGACTTCTTTCACCATCTGACCTATCACGTGGTTCGTCAAGTCCATAGCACCCCCTATGTTCTCCACGATGTCGTCCACGTGGTCCTCGCCTGGTTTGTCCTCGATCAGCATAGAATTGATCTCTGTCACTTGGATCAAGACTGTGCGTTCTTTCTGTAGAAAAATGCTCTTCATTCATAGGTGGAGCACTTGGCTGTGGTCTTGCTTCTCTTGTATTATTAAAGCTTGGCCCAGCTTGTGTCTCGCTTGTAAAACTGTAATTAGGTTGATGGTTTGCTGACCAGACAGTACCAAACTGCCGGGGAGTGTAATCATACACTGTGTGACAGCAGCAAACTGGACATACGATGGCTAATCCCAGAATTGTTATTACTACTCCAAAAATGAGTAAGACGTAAATAATCACATTCCCGGTGTCAAAACTATTGATATCTAATAATATTGCAAGTAATGTAAACGTGACTACTACTAAAGTAAGACATTGTAGAAAAGAAAACCATACAATCGATGAGATTCGCTGAAAAGAAGATAGAGAAAAACATTCAATATTTTATGTCTAGTTTACACTGTCCTGATTATGCCCTGGTACGTGCTACCCTGAAATCTGTAGCCGAAAGATTGGGATGAACTGGTTAAATTTGTTAAGATAATCGAGTTGCAAAAGCGGGACTGACCGTATCTCCAGGCTTTTGATACTTGCATTGTCGGTAAACAACGATTTTTACCCGGTAGTCTTAAAGTGGAGTGATGGATCATGCTGGAAGAGCTTTGGTGTTTCCCCTGAACCTCCTCAGAATAAGCAGGCATTGGTTTCGCTTCCTAGTGATTCCCGGTTGCATTTAGATTGTAACACCAACGAGGCCACTCCGGGTGATCGTTGATTCAACGCGGTTTATCCTGATTTAATGTTGCTTTTCACGGTATCGCTACAGTTGTTGTCCCGTAGTCCAAATCGGAACGTACCGGGGATTCATATTGAGACAGTGTGAACAAGCCATTATCAAATTTCGTTAAACGTACGTACTAGTTCTGGCTCTTAAAACTTTATAGGCCGGTTTTTGATGTTGTTCTTCATCTGGTGTGACTAATTAACATTATAGACAAGGATTTCTAGAATACCTTAAACTACGTATGTTCAACTACAAAGATTAATTAATATACATGTACTTGGCAAATTTACTATGAGAAGATTTATTATTTGATATATAGAAAAACTTTCTTCTCAAGTTAAAATTTACATTTCGTGTTAAATCTGTTATGGGGCTCGACTTTAAAAATAAAAAAAATGACTCGGTTTTGTGGCCAGTTATGCATTAAAGTGAAAAAGTTGTAATTATGTTAGTGAATCAATACTTGCAGTCATACCACATTACAACATCACAAATCAGGAAACTGGCAATTCCACACGTTTTCCTCAGTCCCAAACATTATCCTTATAAAAGTATTTGACCTTCTTTCCATTCACAATGAAATTGGTCTTTTCCGGTTCCACTTTAGATTCGGGTGAAAAAAGGTTGTGAGCCAACATATTAGGTACAGCAACAGTAAAAGCACAGACATACGGCTCAGCTAAAATGCACAAAGGGATTTTTAATTTTGTGTTATAAAACGGACGCAATAAACAAATAAAAAAGAGAACCGGACAGTGGCAAAATAATTGCCATTTTTGGTTTAAACCAGGTTGTAGGGTTCACCAACCTCACACTTACCTTCAACAGGTTCAAAAACCAAAGTAATGGGATTGAACTGTCGCTTAGAAGTTTGTAATGTCAGCAATCTGTTGCTAAATATTAATTTTGTAACGTGTGTGCGTTGTCTCGTTCATCCTATTACTATGAACATCAATGATTAGAAAATTAATGTACTTTAAATGTATACGTACGCAACAATTAAATTGTCTTGTCATACGTCCATTAGGCTTTGATCTGTTTCTTTCAGCATACATTCCCATTGGAAACAATGCCATCATAATACCCTGTCGTGAACAAAGATTCATTTTAGCAATGCATGGGCAACTTAATGTTTGTTTGTTTGTTTTGTTGGGTTTAACGCCGTTGCAACACATCGTACAGGTCATATATAACGGCGGTCAGTCAACCTACTCACTCCTCCTGGAAAGGCTAAATTTCTGGATTTAGCTGTTAACCAACTGCTAAGCGCATACTTTCGTCAGTGACTGACAACTGCCCTACATAATTAAAAATCATTGGTAGGAGGGAGAATGGCCGTAGAAATAAGTTCATGACCAAGCTCCACGAGAATCGAACCCACGAACCCTCGATCAGTAGAACTACATGCTACCAACTGAGCTAGCCGGGTGGCTATTGGCAACTTCATACCAAAATTAGTGCTATTCATCCAGTCATAAGAGTCAAACCTACAAAACCAGCTAGGTAAGAAAAAGGATTCTGTCCGAAAAATTGGTTTGATGATTATATTACAACTTTTTTATTAGCTATTAGTGATATAGAAAATACGTTCCATTCTAATACAGAATATAAAACATTAAAGTAATATTCAACTACATGTAGCAATACATTTCAACATCTTGTGAATTTTCAGAAAATATTTTAACATTATATTTTGATTTAGATTATCCACCATGAGACTGCATGTACTAAGTTGTGTCGACTTATTGACCTACTATTTTGATGTCTTTTAGTTTTATGCACAGCGGAGAATAAAAATTTTGTTCTAACTACAAACAAAATATGGGGATCATGTCGAAGTATGATATTCTTGCACTGAGCATTTATGGTGCAAGTTATGTTTTTTAAATGCTTGTTTTTTCAAAGATCGAATTCATACCCGCTTGCCAACGCTACACATAAAATCGATTTCATGGCTTACCTACAAAAACTTAGTGTTAAATTCATGTACTCTCTAGTTTTTTTAATAAAAGTTGCATAAAATATCTGTTTTGGAAAACTGTTTAAGATAGTGAAGTCATACTGCAGAATTTCGAACATACATGTACTTAAATACATACAGCATGTACAGAACATTCACAGTTTTAATTGAGTTACTACCTGTTTCCTGTTGCGGTTGAGTGTGAAAATTGTATACTTACCATTCCGCCTTGGGTTAGAAAAAGAATAGTGGCCAGAGTTTTATGCTCTCCAAGTAAATAAATCCCTACAGCCAGAGATCCAATGGATACAAACATCATCACTACGGCAACGACAAGTACTCGGGTAAATATCTTATTTCTTCTCTTTGCTAATTTCGCTGAAAAGTAAAAAAAAACGTTTTTAATCTTTAATTGGCAATGTATTAATGTAGGTCTTGCACTAGTATGTCTTATTTGCAAGTTTAACAAATAAATGCTTAGCAATGTTCTTTCACTTTGTAAGCGCGATCAGCAAATATCAACTTCTCTAGTCGGTTACGTCGCCAATTGCTATTTGATATGCGTTCAATAAAGGGAAATAACCACTGTGGCCCGTAGAGTTTGGCACCAAATATGAAACAGATGAAATCCATGATGTACAATTATAAGTAAAGAAGTATAAGAGTTCAAATTTCAAATAGTATGTACTTTACACAGTAAAAGATATGTTGCAATTAAAGATATTTTGAACTATTAAAAAGTTCGTCCTGATTTCCCATAGTCATTTTATCATCTATATCCACCACAAATCGGGCATCGATGGCAATTCACTTTGTGAAACTAAATCATTTGTCTCACAACTTGTTGGTCTGATAAACTGATAAACTTTAGGTTGCAAACATGCGCATGGCATTTTAACCGATTTTAAGTCAAGGAGTTACCCAGAAAACTTGTTCGTCAGAGCTAGCCATTATCGCTTCTGATCTTTTTACATGAACTTCTCTCAACCTTTAACGTCGCATAAACATTTCAATATTATGATCTTATGTCGCATTTATACCGGGAATTGTTGACTTTAGCCTGCTCTCTCCCAATGCATTTTTCAAAATGTAAAAAAAAGAATCAAAAACTATTTCCTCCATACTATTCATGTCTTATTGGCTTGTATTGAACTTTGATCATATCTAGATTTTGTTTCTTACATGAAGGTGTATCTTCTGTGGTAGAAGCATGTTCCTCCTCATCGTGACTGTCCACGTGAAGACTAACTTGATTAAAACTAAGATCTACACCACTCAGTTCTGTCATGTTGTAAATAGAAAAGACATTCGTCCGTCAGTTCTAACTCGACCGACTTTCCAATTTTGAAAGAGGAAGTGTCCTATAACAAAAACGCATGTTGTGAAATAAAGTCAAATGATAATTCAATATAGTATTATTTTTTTACTCTACATATTTTAAAACATTCTCTAGAAAGGTAATACAGATGTCTATTTATAAAGCAGTTGATCAGTTCTTGTCCCCATTAAGAGTGAACTCCTCGGCGTTCTTAATAAAATCCACCTAACCCTATCCATAGCAGGGGCGGATCCATTATTTTTTTCTAGGGGGGGTCCAAACTTTTTCTAGGGGGGGTCTAAACTTTCGAACCACAACCACATTATTCGCATTTTGCAAAATAATGCAACATATCAATTATAAAAAAAAACTACATAACCATTAAATCATTGCCAAGCACTGCGAAAAATTGCTTCATGCTACTTAAAAGTGACTTACAGTCAAGAAATACACTAATGGACAAGTACATTTTGTAAATTCCAGGGGGGTCCGGACCCCCCTGGGAACCCCCCCCCCCCCGCTAGATCCGCCTATGCATAGTGTAATTTTTCATGGATGTCCTTTTATAAACTATATCATACAAATATTTTATTGTGTTTAAGGCAGTTTCAACACAAATTATTATCATTCACGGTAGCCAGCTAAACAGCATTCCTGCATGGACCTTTGCCTATAATAAGTGGCTCACCCTTCCCCATAGCCGTCAACTTCTTCACATATCATATTAATGGAGGAAAATCGATATATACATGTAGTTGTCAGTTAGATAGAAGGGCATGACTAGCCCGGTTGAGACTCGAAACAGCAACTTCGGGACACTAGATTCGTAATCCTTCACGGAGCCTACTATGCCACGGAGCCCGGACAGATCGAGGGATCGATATTTCTGCTGTGTCTGCTGAGTCTGCCCACATCATGTTCATCTTTTCCGTATCGATGGAAATAAGCAATGACGTGACATGTTTAAAATTTTACATTCATACTGAATACGTACAAAAAATAGGTTGTATTATCGTAACTTTAGCCTAGCATAAATTATACATAATATACAGTCATAACAATATTTTCAATGTTAACTGTTTAAGGTGAAGGCCATTCAAACTTAAAATTACTGAAATATAATATGCATTCAGGAGCTAAGCCAATGGCGGATGCGGATGGGTTTTGGGATTTCGGACCGACCGTCATTAATTTAAAAAAGTGTAAATGAAACTTCGAAAATTTTCGAAAGACATTCAAAACAAGTGATTTCTTAAATTTTGGGAATATCAACTAAGGGCGGTGTGTATTTTATTTAACATAACAATAACTTATAATAAATCTTATGTAGGTGTTCATGCAGGATTTTGAAAATCAATTCCAACTCGGAAATTAATCTGATTAAACCCCGATATAAAAGTATACCCGCACGCACTCGCTTATTTTTTATCTGACAATCTCACAATACTGGTCACGTTTATTGTTCGTTTTTCTCAACTGTCAAACATGAATAATTTCAAGGTGAATGCGTTTGTTAAAATCATTGCCTTAATACACCCATGGATGAGTTTTTGAAAGTGTGTAATATGATTGAGTAAAGCTTTTTATGCCGTATTATAAGTTTTAGTCAAGATATTTTTTTTAAAAAACAGACCGGCAGTACAAAAACAATGCATTCAGTCACCGTGAAATTATTCAAGCTTTGACAGTTGAGAAAAAACGGACAATACCTTTGCTTTTCTAATACTCAGAAGAAATATATACATGTTTTAATAAACTGAGCTAGGTAAAAGTATATTAGATAAAGCAACGGGAGTTTACTATGTTTCATTTGTTAGGAGAAACATGTATGTGCATAAGTTTTGATAAATATTCACCCCTCGTAGAAACCATTCGGTCGAAACCTCCTTCAAGTCTTCCTAGATCCGCTCCTGGTTGAACTTAACGTGTATAGTGTTTATGCACGTAAACAGTCCTACTTTGAAATGTCATGAAATGTCGTCGGCAGTGCAATATCTTATGTCTGAATCTTAATATATTTTCCTGTTGCAAATATTAGACTCATTTCGTTTTATTTATCCCCCGCCCCCAGGTAAAATTTTGCAGTAAGGGATCCCATTAGAAAAGATGATGGCCCTGATGTCGTCTGCATTCTCATTATGTTGTATACATAGCAATGACAATCAATAAAATACCTGGATGTTTTAAAACGGCTTACCTGTAAAATATATATTACTTATATATTCTCTTTAAACATTATGTACAATGTAACACCATTTTAAACTAAATTCCATTTGTTATTATCCCATAACCTAAATACGTCGCCTATGTTAAGAACTATATGATATGCAGATATTAAAAATCTATCTTTTATAACCAAGAATTCATCGGATATTCGATATCTTAAATGTAAATTAATATGCAGTTTTGCATTTTACATTCAATATGAGCATGTAAGAGTTATCCCTCTTCGGTCGACAACTGCACATCAAAACATACATTTACATGAATGAGAGATAATTTTATATCTTGTAACGATCAAGAATTAGCATGGTACATGTACTCTAAAAAGCGTTAATAATGGTGTCTCAGGCGCGTAGGAAGGATATGATTATTGGGGCGGCAGATTGTCCTCTCCAGCCTGTTGAAAGTTTTTGTGAATGTAAGCCTCTGAAACTCGAATTCCAACTCTTTCAGTACCCCTGTTAAAGAACAAATCTTTGTATTATATCGTGTATTTGGCTGTTATTATACCATTGAATTGACCAATTGACCTAGCTTTGCATTTTTCAAAATATATGCTTCAAATTTTTATCAAAACAACAGTTTGTCATGGAGAGTTGAACTTTGACTTGGGGTTACTTAAACCTTGACCTAGTGACCTACTTTTACACATATCAAGATTAAGCTTAAAATACACCCTGTTCCTTAGGTGAGCCTAGTTTCTTATTAAATTCGGGTGTAAGGTACCAAGTTGAAGGCCTTGCAAGTATATATTAAGGGACAGGGACTCGTTTTTATGTACGCAGATAAAACAAATAAAACAAGAGTTTTCAAACCACAAACATCTTTTTAATCATCAGCATATACGATACTTGTAAATGTTACTGATATATAGCACATATATAATTGTTCACAAAGACGCGGCGACCCCTGCGGCCCCTGCGGCCCCAGCTCCTAAGCGCCTGTGTCTTATTATAATATCAATTATGAAGTATTAAGACAAATTAATTCGTTGTAAATTAGAAATATGTATGTACATTTAGCTAAAAGTTAAAAACTAAATAAAAACAACCTTGCATCATAAATTGAAAACTCTCAAGGATTATTAAGTGCACATACAGTTAATCATGTTACAGCCACCTTGCTTCACGTATTTCATCAGGCCTGGTTCAGAGGAGTCGCTTTTGGGTGCACAAGTATGGTGAATTCGGAAGGGCTACTAGTTCTTAATGTACGAGGGTTGATCCAGAAGTAATGAGACAAACGCCATAAATCCCAAACCGATCGTGGAATAAACTTGAAAATTACAACAGTTGTGTAAAAAGTAGTTTTCTATATGCGTATGAAAAATCATGCATGTGCGTATTCTAAATCTCGAGCTATAGTTTCCTGGTCTATGTAGGGTAACGTATCCCGCCGCAGGCCACAGATATTTGACGTCAACGACGTCTTAATAAAGTATAATAACCGTTACTTACATAGCGTCACTCTTTGTCAAAGGAGTTGCATTGGCTGCGATACACCGTTCATGTCTATGTATTAACTGGCTGAGCATATCATTGAACCAGCCTGAGTCCAGTGATGACATAATAAATGCACAAGTTCTTTGTACACAGTCAAATTGAGAGACAAAATTGCTGCCGTAAATGTTACGAAAACAAGGGAGCGGGCACCTGCTTTGATTTAGAACTTGTGCTGGCGCTAATAAAATCCAATATGGCGGACGTACTGGTAAAATTCAATCTACGAAATTCGTTTTCTAATATAAAATTCATGTTGGCTTACATTATGTTATTTATTTTAAACTTGTATCATTTGAATTCTTGAATTGAATCAGGACTTGAAATTCACTGCATAACCTTTTGGTACTGCAAGGGAGAGTAGGGCAACTTGCATATCAAAAACACAATGATCATGTGCATACCAACTGTTCTAGATACCCAGGCCTTTATCGGCAGAGGTGAGGATGAGTGTTTCAACTGAATGGACTGCGTTTTCTTTTCTAGTTCGTCTGCTAATTCGCAAATAGTCATCGGCCTATTATCGTTAATGTCGTCGGATGCGCGCTTTACATTACAAATTTGTCTACTCTCTGACGTTCTTTCTGATTTATTTTTATCGTCTAGATCTTCCTCACCATCTTCAAACCTCCTAAACCGGCGGTTGACAAGTACCCTGCTTACAGGCATTTTCACTGATGTTAGATTCAACATTTCCACAGTTTTTTATTGGCGTTTCGCCTATTTTGTAAAAAATTGAATAACTGGGTTGCGCCATTTTGTCCTATTTTGCCATATTTTCTTCTTCCGTAGGTTAAGTATTTATAGTGTGGAACGCAAACGTTTGCACCAATGTTAATCAAATTTTAACCGTCAACAATATACACTTTTGACGTCACGTCGTATGTGTTTCATTCGTTTTGGCGTACTAGTTGATAAAAACTGTTACTGAAAGAGACCGTAGTGATAATTGAGAAATGACGCTATAATGGCGTGCGGCGATATACCGAACCATGAACAATATAAAGCTGTATATTTTTTTCAATAATAGAAAAAACAGTATAATTTTTGGGTGAGTTAATAGATAATTAAAAATTGTGACGCGTAGTGATTATTTTATAACTTTATTACACGAACTTTGAAAGTTATAGACGTTGTCTCATTACTTCTGGATCAACCCTCGTACATGTATTTGTTCAACTTTTGCTTCCGGAAGAATACAGACAGATCCTGACGTTAACACATTGGTTTAAAACCATTTTCTTCCTCTTGTAAATATGTTTTTTAAATCATTAGAGTTCAGAGACCGTTTTGTTTCCACAACATCCGTATAATCGGATTAGATTGCGTTTTAAGGAGGAATCATTACATTGTTGCCACAATTTATGTGAATTATTTGGACAATTACCGCTTTATAATTTAATATGCAACGTAAATGGATTGAAAGTCCTAATTTAACCTGTGTTTTAGTACTTTTTAAAAGGCACCGTTTTCGATACGTAATTCGCTACACTCCACTTCTAAGCCTTCTATGAATATGACATTTTGAAAATGGCCGACTTCAAGCTTTATGAAGATGCGTAAAAGAAAGTATATAAACCTGATCAAATTCGTTGAAAGATGTGATTAGTTTACATGTTGCACAGTAGAGTCCAATTCTGAACCGTCCGTTTCTTTTACAATTTCGAAATCGGATGACAATGCGCTCTTATTTCGTTATTGTTGTTGTTTTTTTGGGGTTTTTTTGTTTAATTTGACAGATAATAACTATGTTTAAACTTTTTTCTCGACTGCATATAAAAATAAGATAAAATTGCTAATGATTTACTAAATATATATGCTAAATGTAAATTTGTCTTAATCCGGGCTTTGGAAATGTACTTACATATAGACTTGTCAAATAAATATCCATCTCCCCATATGTAGTCAATATGTGCATCAAAGCCTCTGTGTACCAATTCTCCTGGGCGATTTTTTTTTGTCCTTACTTTCATCATCTCGTTAAATCAATCAAGCAACAAACTTCAATGTACTTGAACTAAATGAGCAAGCCTTAAACCACTTTAAACAAATTTTCAGAAAGAATTTAAAGATCTGTGGGTCCACTACCTTTTTGTATTCGGAGGCCAAGTAAAACTCATCTATAAAGTAGAACGGTTTGGTAGCTTACCAAATCTCCAAGATTCATTTTCAACATAAGGCCATTCCATATCGGAATTTTGTTAAGCGTCCGCGTGCGCGTAGGTTTTAGAGTCCTCAATCAAAATAAAAACCAAAATTTTCTTAAATAATTCTTATGTTCCGGGATTCGATACGACAATTTAATTCAGGGAAAATTGTGTTTGGCAATATTGTTATTCATCGTAAGCAATTTATCATAACCGCGTTATAAATACAATATATTCTAGTCATTTTATATTAAATTCAGACCATTTATTCATATTATGAGGTTATTCCATTGCAAGAAAAATATATAACGCATTGTTTTTGTAGTAAAAATATTTGTGTTTTTGTTTTCGGTTTGTGTGTTTTTGTGATTAGGTATCTAGGTTTGTCAAATTTGAGTTGACGCTTAACAGAATTCCAATTTGGCATGGCCTAATGAAAAGTGTGTTAAATTATTACACATACTAATTATCTTGTCAAATATAGTTAATGGTGCATATATTTTTACAATTTTCTCAATTCAAGATATAAAGATTAATCATTAAATCAATACAAATTAAGTAATTTAATTTTAAAATAACTAACGTAAACGATTGAAATTTTGCGCGCAATCAGGCATCATACTTAGATAAAAGCATTTCCCCCTAGTTATTCGAAGTATGCAAGCAGAGAATTGTTATACTATGTCGCAGTAATATAATTTATAGGCCTAAACAAGGATTGTATATAACAGGGATTTGCAACAGAGTGCTTTTTTAATATTCACGGTCGTCACTGTCTATAACTGGCTAAATCAGGCTGTACAAACTAATCCAGAGTTTAAAAACTTGATTTATGTTTTTGTCCATGTCTTCCATGCGACTTGTGAATGTTTCTGAAGTTTTTGACAAAAATTTGTTGCAATTGTGATCGAAAATATTACTCAAGCTATGTGATGTAAGTTAGGGCTGAAAATGGCGGTTCGGCGGAAATGCATAATTTTGAGAAACCGACTGTGAGCATAAATTACATCAAAATAATCTAGAAACAGGGGAGCCGTGAGGTCTTGGGCTGGATGTCCCGCTCACGTAAGGCATGTTAAGCGTATCACAGGGCTCATAGGTAAACCCGTAAGCCTCTGGCATGCTAGACACAGATTTCGCCGCTAAGTCCACCCGGACTCTGCATATGGCCCCTACTGTGTTAATGTTTCCTCAGTAGCGCGTTCCAGATCGTGCTCCCTGTTGCAAACAGAGTCTACTGAGGGTGCGACCGAGCGCTGGGCGGGATATCCTGGCAGGGGCGGTGGTCAGCCTCCCATGAGATGCGGCATGCATGGCCCATCGGCGTGTGGATATGCCCTGGTGCCCATCGACTGACCTCCTACTACTGGGTTAAGTAGGACCACCACTGCCTTGTGGTTCGTCGTTGGATCGGCAAAGGCTAAGGGTGAGGTACCCCCGACAGAACCCCTAGAGAGTTGAAATCAGCGGTGCCGGGCCATTGGCACTCTCGAACAAACCACGGCACCATGTACCTACGCAAATATTACACAATCAACTAGTGTTCAACGATGTGGTGCTGGATCTCTGGACTCCCTCCAGGGAGATTCAGTGCCGGGCTCTGAGCCTCGACAGAGTCCGCCCAAAGCTACTGGGGGTCCCTCCTTCAGACAATCCAAGAGGAGGAGACTAAGCGGCTACAGTAAGCCTCTGAGGACAAAATATCAAAAACAAAACTTTAAGGTAATGCATTGGAACGCAGAAGGGGTATATAACAAAAAGACTGAACTGCAGCACTTTCTACATGAGAAAGACATCAATGTTTGCTGCATCCAGGAAACACACCTGCAACCTGCTAAATCCTTTAAGGTCAGAGGATACCAGTGCTTCCGAAGCGACAGAGTAGGTAGAAAGAAAGGAGGAATAATGACATTAGTCCGGAACAACATCAATGCTTTCCAGACTAAAACGCACATGGACGACTCCGAATTCCAGGTACTTGGTCTCAGAAAGAACGATTTCAGTCTGACCATTGTGAACTACTACTCCCCACAAGACAAAAGCTCTGTCCCTTGACAAGATACCAACAGATGATACCAACTTTATCATTGTAGGCGACTTCAACAGTCACTCACAAAGCTGGGGATATGACCACATTGACAACAGAGGAGATGAAGTGGAAACCTGGCAAGATGATAGGAAGCTGATACTGATTAATAAACCTGATGATCAGCCAACATTTTACTCCAGACGATGGCACACCACAACAACTCCTGACCTCGCCTTCTGTACTGATGACCTACACGGGCACACTACGAGGGAAGTCTCTGAACAACTAGGTGGTAGCGATCATCGCCCAATCCAGATAACAATGGACCAATCTATTTCTACTGCTTCATGCGCTCCCAGATGGAACTACAAGAAGGCCAATTGGACCTTATATGCATCGGAGAGTGACAACCTCTGTAAAGATATCAGAGTTGAAGGAAGAAATATAAACCATGTTGTCAAGGACTTCAACAATAGTGTCCTGAGCTCAGCACATAAGGCTATCCCAAGAGGTTCTAGGGTGGACTACAAGCCATACTGGAGTGACGAGTTGGATGTACTTCAGAACAAATTATCTCAAGCCAGGGAGGAAGCAGAATCAAATCCATCACAAAAAGCAAATCTCTCACTACAACAAGCAAAGGCCAAATTCCTCAGATACAAGCTAGAAGCACAGAGGAAAAGCTGGAAAAGCAAAACAGCCTCGCTGAACCTTGAGCGAGATGGCCGTAAGTTGTGGAGACTAACGAAACAGCTGAACGATGACAAGGACCAAGCGAGAGGCCAAGTCACCCTGGAGGAAGCAGGGGAAATGTTGACTGGTAGACAAGCGGCTAATGTTTTTGCCCACAACTACAAGGATGTAAGTGACATCCCAGTCAACAAAAAACAACAACGAGAGGCTCGGAGAGAGCAAAGAGAAAGGAAAACAGACAGGGAAACACCAAGTCACATGAACCAGCACCTGACACTGCACGAACTCAAGACAGTGCTCAAGAAGCTGAAGACCAAGAAATCTCCAGGTCCAGATGGTATCACCAATGAAATGCTCATCCATCTAGGGCCTACAGCAATGAGCAAACTCCTTGAGATTTACAACCTCAGCTGGAATCAAGGGCAACTTCCTCAAATATGGAGAGAGGCAATTATGATCCCCATCCACAAGAAAGGGAAGGACCCTAAGAAGGCTGCAAGCTATAGACCTATCAGTCTCACTAGCTGCGTTGTAAAGACAATGGAGATGATTGTCAATGCACGCCTTAAATGGTACCTGGAGACCAACAATCTACTTGCCACACAACAAGCTGGTTTCCGACAATTCCGCTCCACCGAAGACCAAACCACATTCCTTGCACAAGAAGTCGAAGACGCCTTTCAAGAACAAAAGGTGGTCCTAACAGCATGGATTGACCTTCAGAGAGCGTTCGACAAAGTTTGGATTGATGGACTGCAAGTAAAACTCATGCGTAGCGGGATTGGAGGAGCTATGCTCCAATGGATCAAGTCCTATCTTAACAACAGAAGAGCCAGAGTGACTCTGAACCAAGCTACAAGTAGAAAGTTCCTACTGCGACATGGCGTTCCTCAGGGTGGGGTCTTGTCTCCTACACTCTTTCTGATCTTCATTAATGATCTGGTGTCCGAACTGCCCAGAGGAGTTCAAGCTGCTCTCTATGCTGATGACCTGGTGCTATGGTGTAAAGAAGAGCATGCCACCACAGCTAAGTACATGATGCAACAAGCCATTGACAAGCTTAACGCATGGGCGGAGGACTGGTGTGTGACGATCAACAAAGATAAATCGTGCACAACACTATTCACCCTGTCTTCAACGCAAAGAGCTGGGAAAGTCATGATGGGAAGTACTCCTCTGGCTGAAGTTGATGAAGCCACTTACCTTGGCGTGACCTTTGACAAGAGACAAACGTGGAGACCCCACATAAATCGTGTAGAAGGTGTGGCCCGAAGAAAACTTGCAATCATGCGCAAGCTAGCTGGGACAACATGGGGAGCTAATGAACAGATACTCAAGACAACGTATCAGGGCACAGTGAGACCCACCATGGAGTACAGTTCGTCTACTTGGGCAACAACAGCCAAGACAAACCAGCAGACCCTAGACAAGGTATAAAACCAAGCTCTGCGTATCATAACAGGTGCCACAAAATCTACACCTATTGCCTTCATGGAAAAGATCACTGGCATACAGCCTCTACAGGAAAGACGGCAGGCCAAGATTCTTCTTCAGGCAGAAAAGTTCAAATGTATCCCAGATAACCCCATGAAAAGCAGACTGGCAGGATATACAAAGAACAGGCTCAAGCGAAGCAGCTTTGTCCATGAAGCCAAAAAACTGGACAGAAAGTTTGCACCAGAGCTGACAATACCTACCGCGCCTTTGAGCAGCACGGACATACCAGACCCATTGAAAAACGACCTGTCTGCCATAAAGGTGAATCTCAACATTCCACAGCTTGATAGTGGTAAACAAGAATGTGAGAGTATCAGAAAGAGTCTTACACTCGCTATGATCAATGAAGACTATCCTCATGACAAGTGGACCCATGTTTACACAGATGGGTCAGCCACAAGAGCAATCAAAGATGGAGGAGCTGGTATTCTCATCAAACACCCATCAGGCCGTCGAGAAACACACCATATGGCCACCGGAAAGCACTGCAGCAATTACAGAGCAGAGATGGAAGCACTACTGAAAGCAGTCTCCATCATTATAGACTCGACAGAAGCTGTCTCTGCAGTGGTCTTTCTTACCGATGCACGTTCAGTACTGGAAGCCCTGACAAACAACAAATCCCCAGACCTAGCCAGAGCAATGAATGACCTCAGCACAACCTGCAACGTTACATTACAGTGGATACCAGCACACTGCGGAATAACGGGCAATGAAGAAGCTGACCACCTGGCTAAACTAGGAGCACAATCAGAGCAACCAGATGTCCAGGTCACGTATAAGGAGAAAGTCACCATCATCAAAGCACTAACAAAGCCAAGACAAGACCTTGATGCATATCATTCTTTGAACCGGCCAGAGCAAGTGATAATGGTCAGACTACGCTCAGGACATAACAGACAGAATGCATACATGTACAAAAAGTACCGACTCGTACAATCCCCGAAGTGCCCGTGCGGAGAAGAAGATCAAACTGCAGAACATGTCCTCCAAAGATGTCAACGATACGACCAGGAGCGAGCTGCGACGTGGTCTCAGGAAACAACCCTCCAACAGAAACTATATGGAGATGTTGAGGACCTGAGACGGACCACATCCTTCATCGTAAATACATTAAATCAATACAAATTAAGTAATTTAATTTTAAAATAACTAACGTAAACGATTGAAATTTTGCGCGCAATCAGGCATCATACTTAGATAAAAGCATTTCCCCCTAGTTATTCGAAGTATGCAAGCAGAGAATTGTTATACTATGTCGCAGTAATATAATTTATAGGCCTAAACAAGGATTGTATATAACAGGGATTTGCAACAGAGTGCTTTTTTTAATATTCACGGTCGTCACTGTCTATAACTGGCTAAATCAGGCTGTACAAACTAATCCAGAGTTTAAAAACTTGATTTATGTTTTTGTCCATGTCTTCCATGCGACTTGTGAATGTTTCTGAAGTTTTTGACAAAAATTTGTTGCAATTGTGATCGAAAATATTACTCAAGCTATGTGATGTAAGTTAGGGCTGAAAATGGCGGTTCGGCGGAAATGCATAATTTTGAGAAACTGTCTGTGAGCATAAATTACATCAAAATAATCTAGAAACACATTTGCCCTAACCTTCATGTGAATTTCTTAATTAAAACATGTATCACTTGTTATCCGTATGAGCCGAAATAATTGCCACGACAGTGAAATTTGATGTATATCTATGTGGATACAAATCGCAGATTTATATAAAATCCCTTGCCTAAAAAAACATAATTATAATCCAATATAATTTTTACTAAATTTTCACATTCGACTATGATTCGTATTAAATTAGTAATCTAAGCAAAATAATGAGCAACAGAGAAGCTCATATTAATGTGTAAATTATCATCAAGCTATTATCAAACCGACTTGAAATCCTCACCATAATTTGCACAACATACTCGCATTCGGCATAGCCAATAAATAGCGGAAGTGAATTGTTTATTATGCGCCCAGCCAGGTGCTCGATCCAATGCGCATGCGCTAAGTGTGAGCCATTTTGGAGAATTGGGATTTACATTCGTTGAATATTTGTCAACATTTGCTGTTATAATGTTATTATGACTTCGTTTGTCAAAAAATGCAACAAAATTTGAATGACCATGAATCAAAGGAGTCCAATACAACCATATCTTAACAATTCACTGGCTGTACGCCAAGAAATTCAACGGTTTGAAAGTGTGCACCCCAGTATTTATGCCATTTATGACTTGATTGATGCTATACCCGACCCCCTTATACAGCAACAGATTAGAGAACATGTCGTCTGCATTGAAGGTAAGAATAACATGAGTTTGTAGAACATTTGTAAGCATGATATAAAACGATTCAATGACCCTAGAGAATTCTGTATGGATGTCGAATGAAAATAACAAGAAAGTGGGTGGGGTAAACTTAAGTCAATAATTTATAAATTCTCATTAGTCTTGTCAGATAAGTGACAAATCTGCTCATGGTAGTTGCTTACACAACCATGATTTCAAAAAAAATATATCACGACAATAAATTTTGAACCATTTGAGATTATGAGTGTTGAATATTAATGTATTCTGTGAATCTGTCATTCTCAATTCACCGATAATGATAGATTCATTATATAGGTAGTGGCTAGAGTTACGGTACTGTAACTATTGACTAAGGGTCTTGAGTTTCTGAAGTTACTGTAGACAACCCTTACAAGGGTAAGCTAGAGTTATGGTTGTCTGATAACATACATATGTTTCAAATTTAGAACATCAGAAAACTTGTTTATATTCGGTTTTTTTTCTCAAAATAAACCAATATTTACTGTCAAGACTTATCCTACTGTTATTACAAGCACCATTTTGGATATTTATATATATAGTTAACTAACTGGATGTTTAATGTACTGTGATTAAACATTGTTGTCTTCAAAGTGTCATAAAATTTGCCACTGGAGTTCTTCCCAAGTTTTTAGGATTCTCAGAATCTGGGCCACTAGTGTCAGACAGTCAGACTCAAACCCTGTAATAGCTGTATTGCCTGTTGCCATATTGTATCTGTGACTTTTTTACACCAAACCTAATCAATTAGAGAAGCTGACAACACTTTTTGTCCCACCACTACAGTACTCAAAATTTCTGGGAACTATTGGTGAATTAGCAAAAAATGTTTATCATGGAGGACTGACAGACAAATCCTGTAAAAAATTGGGTTGGTCTAGATCTTCAGGTTTGCAGAACAAATGTCCAACAAAAAATTGATCTCATCCATATTGTTTTCAATTCATCAAAATGTGTAAAATGTCTCCTGTCCTGTAAGATTTAGTTTGGTCCTGTAAAATTTTGATCTTCACAGGACCAGGTCTGACCTACTGTCCATCAATAAATTGTTGAGTTCCGCAGTGACTGTTGAAATCACTCTTATTATATGTAGTTGAATTTGTTGCAGGAGCTTTTTGTCATTCTGCTAGGCTGATGAAAATCCCATCAGAAATTCTAATGGCCCTGTTGTTTATATTTTAGTATTTTTACTTTGACTATTTAACCTATGTCTAAATAGAATAGACGTAAATGGATTTCCTATTTTGATCATCAGGTGTAAATTTCATCAACTCTTCATTTCAAATTCATGACAAAGTTAGTGGCTTATGGCTTTACAAGCAACATTGGAAAATGATATTCTTGATTGCATTGCTCAGTATATTATATATGTTATATATGGCTAATCAAACAGTAATGACAGCTGTATTTAAATTGGTAAATGCCAGCTAAAAGAAGAAAATGGCTTTAAATATTGCAAAATTAGTTGTAATGTTTGATAAAACTAATCATAATGTATAACTTTGACACACCTCCAGAATGAGTCATTGATAGTAATTAGTATGGAAAGCAAAATCCTTGGGTTAGACAAGAAATATTCTTGATTGATAATTTGCTCTTTTTTTAAACCCCTCCCCCTAATATTTCTAGGGTGATAAAGATCATAAATGTGTGCTGAAGAACATACATATATGGGCTTAGTGCAAAACCATCATAACTCACTCTTTTTTAAATTGAGTTACAGCCGTTTTACACTATGCCCGGGATATTCCCTTCATATGGATGAGAGACAAAATTAAACTCAAGGAAAGACAAAAGAGATATCAATATGTTTAATATAACTTATCCAAAACCTGTCTATTCTAAAGCTCAACCTTCAGTCTTCACCCTGGCCCACAAGCTTGAAGCCTGAGGCTAGTGAAAACTGATTTGGGCTAGTGAAATTTACTTATTTTACTCAATTGGAAAATTAGGCCACAACAAGTTGATCATTTGTTCTACGGATTTTTCTGGGGGAAAAATAGGGCGAGCGAGCGAAGAAAAATAAATTAAAAGTCTTTATTCACTTGCTTTATATAGCGGCTTGACCAAATTTTTATGGGCGAGCGAGGAAATAAAAATATTTTTTTTATATAAAAACTGTCAAAATTAAGGTGCGAGCGAATCCATAGAACAAATGATCAATTTGTTGTGGCCTTAACATGAAATGTAATAAAACAAGCTTGTGCTTGTGAAAATTGAAGGAAATACTGAAGCTTTGTACTGACTAATGATAATTCCTGTAGAAGCAGGAAAACACAACCTTGTGTATGTCTCTGTGTTAGGCAATGCCAGCTATGTAATCTAAATTCAGTTGGTGATGAAAGACGTAGTTTACTGGATTAATTGATTTGGCCATTCACAACAAAAGTGAATTCTATGAGTCTTAATAAGTCAATAATATCTAAACAGGGTTTGACAACTATATTTTAAAGTAGGACAAGCAGCTATATATTTTACTTGCCTGAACCATATGCTTATTAGTAACAATTTGTCTGAACTCAAATAATGGTGGTCAGGGGCTATCAGATGAGTCATGTCTACATCCTTGTACTTTAACTTTTCCTTGTATAATAAATTTTGAGATTATGTGTGTACATGTATATATTTATTTGGATATACATGTATTGTATTACTTAAAACTTGAAAATGAATAATTTCCTCTTCATTCAAACTATACTTATATTATAAATTTATACAATTCTATTGCTCCCTACCTACAACTCAATATCAATATAACATACTTTGTTATCATATTTTTATTGCACATTGCTCTTTTTTTATTAACATAGTCAGTGATTGTCATGTTCTGTTCTGACGTTTGATGTTTATAATATTGATAATTAGTAAATTACCCATATTAGAACAAATGCATATATTTATGTACAAATATTTGTTTGATATTCATATTTATTCATGTTATATGCTGTTAACATGCAATTGCGATATGCTACAATGATGCTTGAAAACATTTTATATTGAACATTTAGGGAAATTTCATCTCATTTTTATAGATAGGGGAACAAATAACCAAATTCCAAATTTGGGGAAAACTGTGTGATTTAAAGAAATTTCAAGAGTGGAAGGCACCTTTAAACGGCCCCTGTTATATTAGAAAGGTCTGGAAAATTATTATCATATGTACAAATTGCAGCCAGATTCATGTTATTTTGCATCATCATTCATTGTACATGAATGATAGAAAAGATGGTCATTGGTAAGAATTCTGCTTTCTATTCGAATGAGATAAAAGCATGTCTTTACTGTTTTCAATGCTTTGAAATTCATCATCAACAACATTGTTATGAAAAGTTCTTCTCATTTTAGTCTATGCTTAATGAGTGTTCAATTAAAGTTAAATTAGCGTAAAATGTTTGTCAATTAACCTAATTACTTGTTTGTTTTAACAATAGAAACACTACACCTCATTTTGTGATTTTAGACTGTATATTACCAACACTCTGTAAACTATGTTGCTGGGCAAATTCTTTTGTGAAAAAAAACATTGTTGATTTTCCTCATTGTGTAACTTCTAGTAAGTTGTAATTGATGGATTGAGAAGTTAACTATCTATATCAATTTCATTAATCTGATTTGTCTTTGCTTTAACCCATAACTTAAACCTAGTACTAGTGAAAATACATACTAGGCGTCAATGAAAACTTACCACTAAAGGCACTTACTTGAACCTCATTAAAAAATCAAAGCATTGGAGTGCTGGAGGAACGATGTCCTGAACTGAATTAATAAGTAAAGATTATAATTATGTAAAAAATCAAACTTTTGCAGCAATATGATCTATAAATAATGAATTAATGATCAATTAATTGAATTTAACAAAAGCAGTCCAAGGATAGAACTAGACTTTTCGAGTGATTTGCTAATTGCAAGGTTTATCTTACTTTATCAAACAAATAAATCAGTCAAAGAATAATAAACCAATTCATATAAATATAAAAGAGGCAGAACTGCTATAACATAAGTCCATAGTAACGTCCCTTCAAAGTTAAGTGGACGTATCATCAATGAATTAGCACATCTATTTTCATTTTGATATCTTAATTAACTTAAAGTATGCACATGTTAACTAGACACTTTATGATTATGCCATTGCAATCAAATACCATAAAGTCAGAATTATGCTGACACACATCTTAAATTGGTTTTATCAATTTCCGTTCAAAACTGCAAACAAGTATTAATTAGTCACCAAATCAAAGCACCGATAGAACTGTTGCGGCAGTGACGCTGAAAGTTTGAAAGAACAGTGGTGCTTTCCACAAAAATTCTTACGAAAAAGATCTTCGTATGTCAAAAGCAAGAAACCTTAGTAATACGCCAAAGGCTTAACAATTCTAAATACTGCATCCTCGGTAACCCAGGGTATTACGTCAACGATAATGTATGAGTACCGTGGGTTACCGACGATGAAATACTGTAAAATTGTGTATACCTTTTTGTTTCATAGTTATGCTTATTATCCGTCTGACTTAGAAGTGCTAATTATATGAAACTGACTTACGAAACTTATTTTCATAAGATTTTTTGTGAAAATGCACCACTGATCATGACACAGTCATACCTAATGCGGCCCATCAACAACACGTCAAACTTAATATTAACTCACAACTATTGTGAAGGTTTAAACCCAGTCTCAACAAAATTTTCATCGCTGAGTTCATATTTATTTAGGCCAGCAGAACAAGCCCATTTTCTTCGCTGGCGTGTTTGCCAGTTACAAGTAATCACATAATTATATACCTTTTCACTAGTTAACTTCTCCATAGAAGTACATGCACATGTAAGTCAGTCAGTAAAATATTTATCACAAGAAACAAACATGTAAAATTACCTGATATTATTAAATTTTGTTGCAAAGTATAAATTGTATGCGAGAGAACTTTTCTTCTTAAATTAATCGGACACCTGCAGACTGCATCGCGTTATCTTTGGGACTTTACTATCGAATCTATCGTTTAAATTTGTAAACCAGTCAATCGCTGTGGTCGTTTACTGCCATTCCATCGATTGGAAAACCATCGATATTTGAAATTATTGCATATGTACAGTACTCCATGTCAAACGAACAACATTTATGTCCTCAATATCTGTACAGCCGCTCAAACAATGTGAAATTAAATTATGTTTGTCTCTAATACGACTAGAACTATTTCTTTTCTTTCTAGAACTATTTAACGAAATGGGTTTAAAGAGACGGACGGGCACAGAATAAACGAAAAGTCGTCAAAAGCCTGATCGATTAGAGACACGAACATAAAGTCCCTGGTCTGATATAGGCAAATAGTCATATTTTCGTCGAGTGCGCCCGACGGGCCCAATATTCGTTTGACATTATTCTATTTGCGTACATAAGGGTGCATTAGCGCAATGGCGCGCTTTAGATTGAACACTGGATTTATACAGTTAAATCTCCGATTCGCCAATGTCTGTTCCATTTCGTCCATTTGCGCAAAATTCTCCATTGCGTGTTTTAGTCGTATCGTGTTGCTCTATTGCCAGATGAAAAATCAAATCTATGGAAATAAGTCGCAAGCGATTTATCAGGATAATATACTAACCGGAAACATCCGAATCAAATTTTGCAGTAATGATATGCGGAGTGGATCGGGGTTTTTGCTTAGATTCAATGTTTGGAGCTGAAATTACGGTTTGTTAACTCTGGAACGATGTTTAGACATCGTTCCAAAAATGAAAACACAAATATGAAAATTTTACATGATTTAAATATTATATTAGAAAATAGGATTTTTCTTTGCAAGTACAGAATCTCAGGGCTCGACATTAACTTTTTTTTTAACTTGTCCTGTCAGACAAGTACTTTAAAAAACCACTTGTCCTGACCAAAATCCAACTTGTCCTGACCTTCAGTCATACTGGATAGATTTGAAATAGTTTCAATAAGGGTAATGACAATTCAAACAACCATGTTTACCATTTTGTACATTTTATTTAAAATAACGAAACATTTACTCATAATAACAGAACTATTTATTTAACTGAGAATAAACAACTAACATTTAACATAAACATTGTTTTGACGGTGTTAAGTCATAACTTTTGGTTCATTTAATCGTTTATGGAAAACAGATATTCTACAAAAGTTAACATTTTTGGAAAGAAAATTAAATTATGCATCCAATGATGTTACTTTTAGTTTTGTATCTCCTTTACAATAGAATAGCTAGCAAGGTCATTGCAAATTAGAAATTGAATTATTGCAAAAAAGAATCCGACGTTTTTTGGCGATTTTTTTCTGAAAAAAAAATCAACGACAACACCAAAATCGGAAACGGACATAATGCGCTTGCAATAATTGATTTTCTTATGTTGAAAACGGAATTAAAATATTCGCATAAAAAAAGTTACATGTGTATTTGTAATGCGAGGTAAAAAATCCGATTTTACCTAATGCTAAATACCTAAAGTTTATTCACACTTTTAACACGGACATCATTTCCCATGACAAACTTAACTAATTTTAATTAAATTTCAACTTATTGCATCCTAACATGATAATTAATACACCCCTCTCCAATTGATTTCCTGTCTAACTACTAACAAAGATAAATGGCGGCGATTTTCTTAAGATCAGAAAAGCACCGCTCCATATGACGTATTTGCCACATGCCATATTGAATACTATTGAATACAAAAACGCACCGCAATACAAGATAAAGTTTGATAGAAAATTTATTCGTCAGCGCAATTAATTTAAAGAAGGGTACGTATCAAAAACTTTCCGTGTTGACATGTCCCATTAATCTCTCCTCGCATTGATATTATAACAGCGTACATAAATAAATTAATAAATAATAAATAATCTTCGGACATAAAGTTTATCGTACCATAATTGTTCTTTATCATAATTTTCATTAGAACATGTTTGTGCCTATTATTAATTAGTCATTTTTTAAATAAAATTTAACGGTGTTTTTTCAAGTCGCGATTTATATGCATTCTTCACATGTAATTGTCGCATCAATGACTTATCATAATAAATATTGTTTGTAACAGTTTATTTTAAAGTGTTGTGAAGTTTAACCAGATTTATAAACTTGGCAGCACAAAGTTATTTTCACAAAAAAGTCGTTTTGTAACAGATAAAAGGTGTTACAAATATTAATAATACAAATAATAATAACAACAATTATCAACGAAACATTCAATAAAAGAAACGCTACAATTTGTCAATTTTGATTTACCAACAATTGCACTTGAATGGAAAAGTGTTACAAATTAAATTAAATAAAAACATTTTGAAATTAAAGTAATATTTGTGCATAATAAATTAACTTTTAAAATAGCGCGAATTAATTTCCAGGCAGTGACCTTGATTTAATAACTTGCTCAATCTAACACCAAGTCATCTTATCTTCACCCGCTGTGCTTATCGTTACGCTTATCGATGTAAAGATCGTTTGCATACACATGACGGATATATGCGTCACGCGGCGATCAGAGGTTTAATACAAGTCTGTCGGCGTATCGATTGAAGTTTAGGAGACGCATATTAGCGGCACTCGTAATAGAGAGCAGCAAAATAGTTAAGCTTATATAAGACATTCGTACAGAATGGGTTAAGGCATGCTTTTCAATATCCCAAACTACTTGTCCCGTCGGACAACCGGCTTTATAAAGTACTTGTCCGGACCTTGGTTTCACTTGTCCCGGACAGTCGGACAATGGTTAATGTCGAGCCCTGAATCTAAGCATAAACGGATCAACTCCGCAAACTAAGTAGACCACCTCGAAAATGAAAGTTACGGACCTCAGTAGCAGGTATGTCCTCTCTCTGCTTTAAGCTCAGCTTAAAATCTATGTCTCATACTCCGTATCAGACGCAGGATTCTGTACTTGGGTATTGCACCCCACTCCTCAGTCAGTGCTTGTATACGTTGCTGCAAATTATTGATGGGACGTCTGTCGTCATAAACCCTTTGGTCAAGTTGGTCCCAAAGATGCTTTATAGGGTTTAAGTCGAGACTGAATGCTGTCTGTTCATGTCTCCTTACTAGATTTATGATTGTCTGATGTGAGCAGCCCATGCGACAAACAATCTCACGAAATGAAAGCCCGGCGTCAGCAATGCCGAGAACTTGGTGACGTTGAGTGTCTCCTAAACGTGACATTTGAATAGCAATAGTTAAAAAAGTTTTTTTTTTCTTAACCTGTCGACTAACTCTGGTTCGAGACAAATGATTTACACAAAGTACTGGATACATGTCGTCCTTACAAAAAAAATCTTATTTTGCATGTGCAGTCCGGGACTCGAACATCGTAAATCGATTTTAGATTCTTTTGGAAGCAATGACTACATGTATATGCCAAAAATATGTCTATGTAAAGTTTTTACTGCACTTCAATTCTATTATCATAAAGCGAGGGTTGGTAGGGTGGTAAGTTTTCATTGACGCCGAGCATATTTGTGCTTGTGAAATGCCTTATTTTATATAGTTGGGCTAGTTGATAATACGCTTTTTAACGTAATTAATTGGACTAGTGCTCAATAATCTTAGAGCATTACATTATTGTGCTTTTGTGAGTTTCAAAAGTTCCCTGTAGCTTGCCTGTTTTTTTAGTTCCCATTAAATAAAAAGATAAGCACCAATTGTTAATTAGTGAAGCTCCCAGTCCAATAAGCATAATAATTAATGCAGGCACAGAAATTTTGACCCCTCATACACAAGATACTTGATTACCACTTTCATTTGTGCCAAGAAGTTTCCTTCTGAGAAATGTATGAAATTAATGCTCATTTCGTATTTATAGCAGTTACAATAAAAAGTGGGATTTTGTAATGAAATATACATTACTACATTCATGCTCCTTTGTATCTCTGTTTTAAGCGGGGAAGTTATCAGCCACTAGTGAAGGTTATTCTTTTAGTACTTGCTTAAAGCTTCAGTACGGAGATAGAAGCCTGTCTAGGGAATGTAAGTAGGATGAATGACATGCTGCCGCAAAATGACTTGAAGAATGCTATGTGAAACGCCATCACTTTTTTTCCCTGTTTTACTCACAGTAATGGTCTAATGGTTCAATATGCTGACCAGCATATTTTTTGGTTTGATTCCTGGTTATTGCTAGTCACATCATTCCACGATAATTAATTTTTTGACATTTTTTAATTTTTATGGAAAAAGTTAAGGCTCTTAAAAGCATAGGCAAAAGTTCATTAGGCAGTGCTCGAATTTAATAACGCATACTCGCAAACTGCGAGTGGATTTTGAAAATTGCGAGTAACTTTTATTCTAACTTGCAACTTTTTGCAAGTTGAAATTGACCCAATAGTTATATTGTGATGATTAATGAGGCTCAAATCTGAAACAGCCAGATAGATCGACAGTTTCAATTAAAGGTTCACTTTAAAAACATGTTTGGTTCTATCCATAGATAAGTGTGTGCTATTTTGTTTTTGCGAGTGAAAATAAAATCAACTCGCAAAAATTTGCAAGTCAAATTTTTGTTAAAATTCGAACCCTGCATTAGATGACCCTATCTTGGTAAATAACCCCAGAAAATATTGATAAACTTTACAAGATCAAAATAAAGGTGTCCTAGATTCTAATAATTCCTGTATAATTAAGTTGTAACGATTGAGCAAAGGAAGCTCCCCATATTGCTTGTTTTTGTAGTTGCTATATTTTATCGACTTTAGTTTCCTGTCAGCTGTACTCAATATGTTATATAAATAAATCATAATCTTTGATTCTTAGAAACACGTGTACTTAATTATCAGTACTTCCAAGTTCAGTAACTCTAGTTGGTTAATCAGTCCATAACAGGAGTTAGTTCCCTTTGTATGGTAATACTAATAGAACATTGTCTAGAATTTTTCATCAAAATATAGCAGTGAGTATTATTATCAGTATAATCATTCCTCCGGAATCTTGACTCTATTATCTATAGCTTGGGGTGTTGGTAATAAAAAATGAATGTAGTTTAACCCAAGTATGATAAGATTTGTAAGTTTAGATGAGCTTTAGTTTTCTAAACTTTGAAGTTCAATTTTGCCTGTCTTTGTGGCATACTAAGTAAAGATAGATGGTAGAGCTTTCTGGACAGAATGCAATGGTAAGAATATCTCTTTGCCAGCCCTGGCAGACCATACCTTTTTTGATATTTGACAATAATGTTAATATACTTTTGTAAAGGGATTTATATTAGTTAATGGCCCCTTGTTACGGGTTAGCATGTACTAATGAACAAAACTAAGAAAAGCTGGCTATGTGAGTCTGTTATTGTATATAACTATGAATAGTGTTAATAAATGATGTTAAATCAGAATGAAGTTTCTGAGTTTTCTAATAGGGCTGTCACGATATACCGATATATTGCAATACGTAGCTGCAGCAATACATACTGCAGTACGATTTTAATGTACCGGTATTTGGCGATATTTTTTATTTCATGGGAAAATGCTTCCCTTTGGAAAATAAAAGTAGCGAAACATCAGTTTTTCCATCGTTCATTCCAACTAACCTGAAGCTGCAAGAATTTAACTGATTGGGGCGTGTCTCAGTCCTAAATGACCATAAATAGTTAAAGAGGCTTGATTCTATTAGTAGTTGCATATTAGATTTGCATTTTTTCTGATGAATACAGAGGAGGAACAATGATTCTAAAAGCCCACAATATATTGTGGTACGTACCCCGATACGATGACAGCTTATTGCAATATGTTGTGGTACGCTTCTGGCGTATTATGACAGCCCTATTTTCTAACATTCTAACCCTTCTTACATGGGAAATCAAGCCTCCCTGCCAGCTAAGTTAGTAGTGCTAATTCTACTGATCAAAAGGTTCTTGGTTTGATTTGGGGGGGAGGGGCATACTTTGTCATGAAATAATTTCTATGGTCATATACTACACCTATTAAATGTGTTACTACAGTGTTACCCCTCCCCCCCCCCAAAAAAAATAGACTGCATACATCGACTAAATATTGGTTCTTCAATGATTTTGTTTATTAAAGCAGAGATGTGGGAATACAATCATGAACAATGGAAGTTGGACTGCAAAAAAGGACAATTCCCATCCCACTCTATCATGAACAAGTTATAAATTTTAGCCTTGAATATGTTATAAACATCCCTCTATTTTACATAAAATGTCAATCACTTCTAGCTTTTGTCAGCTATATTTAACAGTGAACAAAATTTTATAGCAATTATGTACTAAATACTCACATGTATTGTAATTTTCAGAACTGTTTTTGTTGGTTTTAACATGTTTGACAGTTTTTATTTATTTTCTTTGCTGAAATTGTTGGCTGTTGAGTTTTTGCCATGCATGTGAGTGGTTTTCAGTTTTCATTATGTCTTGTCAATAGATTAGATGAGTGAAGTACTATATTTGCCTTCATTTTTTCCAACCACTTGACTGAATTTTTTGTTTATTGTACTGAGCAAATTATTTACTATAATGCAGAGCTGGACATTAAAGGCTGTCCCATCACTACTGACAGCCTATATTTGGGTTCAGGCGCTTGTTAATTCTAGTTAACATTCAGTTTGGGCAAGTGATATAAATGGCTGGTTGAGCCTGGCAACCTAGTTCAAGATGTTATGTCAAGCCCTGTATATGAAAACAGTAATTTTCACTGGCGCTAATCCATTTTTGCAAGTCCTAGGCTTCCGGCTGGTGGGTTTAGGCAATGACTGGATTATGACTTGTACTTCCTTGACTTGACTCTTGTTGATAATTGAGTTAATTATAGAGGTAGGGACAATCTTTACTTGCATGGAATAGGTGAATAAAGACAATGTATTTTCTATCAACAAAAAGTTGAAGACTTACCATATATTATATGTCCATATGAGCCAGAAAGTCATGTAATGACACAGTCAATGTAATAGCTATGTCAAGAACCGTTTCCTTAAAAAATTTAAATTGCTAGCTATCATGGTTTACAATGCCTAATAACATTGCATTGCACTGAAGAATTATTTTCATTGAAGTCATGGTACTTAGAAACAATATAGAGACAATTTATTTCACTGGTGCTAAATAACCATTTGTGTTGGTAATACTAAGTGTTTAATGTAAGATATTTGTTGTGTTATATTTTAGCTTTGATGGTGTATCCTGACAGTCAGACAGTGTATTAACAGTGTCTAGATTTATGTAATATAAAGTAAAAGGCAGCAGTGAGACTACATTGATTGGATAACCCGTGATGAAAATTGGTTCAGATTGTATTGATTTTGTCTGGTATATGTTATAACAGTGACCTTACTGAGATTATTGTATCTCTGATTTGTGTCTTACATACTGTTTCCCTGTCTAGAAAAGATCTAGTAAAAAATTCTCTCATGTCTCTGTAGTGTCTGATTTTAAGTTTGAAAATTGGTTGCCCAACACTGTCTTGAAAACTCCTTTTCTATAATACTTATAAATATAGGATAAGTCCTGTAGTTCAGGAATTATGGGACAAGAGAAAGAATTTATTTTTTACCTCTGTAAAAGCTGCTAAAATAAAGAAAGTCATGTATTTTTGGATTTTGATACTTTTGAAATTTCACCCAAGAGGATAAAAGGATACTTTAACAATATGTTGAGTTGTCCAAATGTAGAACTAGTTGCCTTGGACAAATGCTGATTGAGCAGTTTGTTTAGTGATACCCCATTACTCTGTTGAGTTTAAAGATGCTGACAGTCTGTTAAACCTCCATTTTAATGGCTACTTATAGGGCTTAGCTTAATTGCCTATGTAAGAAGGGTGACTGTTATAGGGTGGGCCATTTTCAAAGTGCAAAAGAAAATGTGGAAATGAGGGTGACTAAAAGATGACTGATGGTAAGACATGTTCATTTTGTTGTAAAAAACTTCATTTCATTGGAAAATGGATGACAATATTGAATTTTAAAGGTGACATTTATTGATATGTTACCATTTAGGGAGGTGGCACTGTATATTCTTACTGTAACTAAATAGTTAAAGAAATTGTATTGGGAGATTTCACATCATTGCTTACTTTTCCATATATGGATTTATATTCTAAATTCATTCTGCTGTATTTTATTGATAATATACAAGACTGTGTGCCTATGTCATTACTGTTGTTTTTTGTGTCTCCAATTCATGTCTCACCATTTTACAGGAGATTTTTCTCATTGATCTTTTTCAGAGGATTGATATATTTTGTTATATATTTTGACCCTATATTTTTGTATATAAATAGATTATGATTAGTAAAATATGTGGATTGTATATGGATATAATCATACAGTCAGGTATTGTAGGCTTCTTTTTCAACATTATGTTTTCATACTTTAAGGCACAGTTTCCTGGAAACATGGTCAGTTTCTCTGAAATAAAGATGGTTGGTCAATTAAGGGGTTAAGGGGTTTCGGATCTCTTTGATTTTTCTTGGAATTTTTAAAATACATTTAATTTAATTTAATACATATTTTATTCAATGAATAGGATTGGATAACAGGCATATAATGCCTATACACATCCTCTCCATGGTCAAAGTAATTCAACATGGTGAGTAAATAAATAAACAAATAGAAATACAATATAAAATACATGCTTTAAAAAAACATTTAAAAATGTGAAACAAAATTATATCTTGGCATCAGACCCCCTCCTCCCTTGTAAAAAGCCACTTGTGGACTGGACCCTTCCCTGATATTAAATTTGGTAGTCCCTTCTGAATTTAATCAGAGTTAAAGGGTTCATAATAGTCATTAATTATCTGTAATAATTATAGGGAAATTACTAAAAGTGTATGTTGGTTAGCAGCCCTAAATACAAGTTCTTGAAAGTTAGTACATAAACTTAAATGACTTACTAAAGGAACTATGCATGTTTATTTACTGCTGTTTTGAACCTTGGTGTACGATATTCTGTAATAACATGTATACATGTTATGTTTCCAATAGAATTAGGAAAGTTCTGTGTTTAGATTTTAGAATGTAAAATTGTCTGACAGTCTCTGACTATTGCATGAATGGTTATTCAAAATCTTCTATGCAATTTATCAAGGGTTCAATTTACATGATTTGTTATTTCAATGATGTTGCATTGTTGTTTCTTGAAAACAAGTTCTCAATTTATTTTAGTGATTATTCTAGAGCAGAATAGCAGGGTTCTGCACTCTGTCCCTCTTTCTGCCAACATGTCCTTTTTTAGCTCGACTATTCAAAGAATAGTAGGGCTATCCTACTCAGCTGTGCGTCGGCATCGGTGTAACACTTCTTGGTTAAGTTTTTAGGTGCAACATTTTTGTATCTTTTATATCTTTGCAAGTACTGTAGGGATTCACTTAAAGCTTTATTTGTGTTTACAGGGTTACCATTGGGGGTCAAATACTAAGTTACATAACTCTAGGATGATTTTGGACTGAATTATGGTCCTTATATACTTAAAAATTTCTTGGTTAAGTGTTTAGGTGCAACATTTTATCTTAGCAAAATATAAAGGGATACACTTGAAACTTCACACATGTCTACAGGGTTACTAATTGATGTCAAATACCAAGTTACATAACTCTAGCATGAATTTTGACCGGATTATGGTCCTCTAATACTTACAATTTTTTTGTTTTTTTGGTACAACATTTTATTTTATTTTTGAAACTACTGAAGGGATTTACTCGAAACTTCACATGTGTCAACGGGGTTAGAAATGAAGGTCAAATACCAAGTTGCATAACTCCAGCATGAGTTTTGATTGGTTGTTTCTGTCGTTTACACGAATACCACAAATAGTCAGGCGCGCTGTCCGTGGACTGCTCTTGTTTGAGTTCTAGAATAATTGCTATCTATTTGTTTAATTCACATTAATAACAAATCAGTGACTAGGTGCATACTTCTGTTAGTGACTGACAACTGCCCTACATGATTTTGAATCAGTTGTTGAAGGAAGAATGGTCATAGAAATTATTTCATGACCAAAGTACATGAAAGTATGGCCCACTCATGAATCAAACCTACGACCAATCAATAGACTGGTGTGCTACCGACTGAGCTAGCCTAGTGACTCTTAGTGCAGTTTTGTTTGTTCGTACATAGTAAAAGACTAATTATTAGCAAGGACTAAGTTCTCTTAGCCAATCTTACCTGATAGCTTTCCAAGTGCTCAAGTCAATGTGAGCTTTTTGTTTGGCATCTTTTACCATAGGTATGTTGTTAATAATCTTGAGGTAACATAAAATTATTATCCTCTAACTTATTCAGTAGCTTATCATCAATAAAACATAAGACTAATTTGAAAATGGGTCATGTGGGGTTAAATCTAGGTCACTAGGTCAAATCATGTATAAAGCCTTTTAATTGCTCTAGAGGTAGCATATTATATGCTCCAATTGTCACAATCTGCGTAAACACATATCCTGTAGACCACGGTTGTACTGGATCTGTACTTTTTCCCTTTGAGGTCACGTCGAGATGAACTTTGTGTCGACCAATCAATGCGTAGCTTTCATCTAGACGAAAACACTATTAATCACATTTTGATTTCGTAATTTCTATTTTTAGACCAAGTTTTGCTTGCTAATTTAACCGCGGTAATATTCACAGGCTGTGATTGGGCGGCTCATTTCAAATTTCGTGACGTAGACGATGTAAACAAGTTACGTATTATAACAATTTCGTCATGAATATGATGAGAAAAGGTCACTTGAACGTGACCTTCGTTTGGAAAAGGCCAGATCTACATTAGCAAGTATGCGAGCGGTAAAATTGTAGATCCGGTTTTAATCAGATTGCAATTGTCATTAAATATAGTCAAATCATTTTTTGTTCAATCTTGTACAAGATGGAAAATGGGTTGTGTGGGTTTTCTTTGTGTCAGTTCACAGAATTCAGAAAAACTTAGTGACTAAAGGTCTCGTTTTTGCCAAATGCAAACAAACTCCTCCATAAAATCTCTAAAAACTTGGTCTTTAGGTCAGATCACATACACAATCATACTCAATAAACCTTATATTGAAGAAAAAGCTCTGCAATAACAAAAAAGGTCACATGTCAAATAAAAAATCTTGTGAACATTTTTTCGTTAGTACCACCCACTAATTAAAAGACCAATGGCGACTATAGCCTTCTGGTTGTGTCATGTCTTGACCTCTTTACATTCTTCACCCATTAAAATATTGTCAAATTTTTAGTCTATGAAGTTACTAAAACTGTTGAAGGAAGGAGAAAGAAAGCAGAGATATCTGAGAATGTTAGACTAACTGGAGTGAAAATTGATTCTTTTATCTTAATTTAAGATACCTGTTGAAATGTTATATGTTAAAAAAGATGATATGACTTGAACTGGATTTGTAACTTTGAAAGTTATAATGTATTCCTTCTGGTTCATTGGTTTTATATATAGTGTATTATACCTGTTGATTATGTATTTATATATTCACTGTTAACTTGTTTCCAATATTTTCAAAGAGAATTGCAGAGTTCATGTATTGATTTCATAGCTTTGGTTTGGGCAAGATGGATATTTTTTGTCAGGAATTTTCAGTTTTTGTTGAAATTTATTGAGTTGTAATTGAATTGCAGAGGAGAACAAGTATGATGTTGTTAATTGTGAATGACTCTCAGTCAAGTAAATCATTCATAGGATGGTTTTAATACAATCAGGAATTGTTTTCATTGTGATATACTGACCTGGAAATTTTATCTATTGGATTTTTGATGAAAGATCAATGACATGTTGTGTTTATTAACAGGCATCCATCAGGTTATTGCATTGGAAATATATTGAATGGGACTTATTGGTGATTTTAAGACTGGTGACTTTTGTATGAGTTGAATGACTCCTGTCAGTTGGACTTATATTCTGTCTGCCTTTAGTTTGAGTATTTTTCAATGGATTAAAAATGCTAAAGTTTTGTAAAGAAAAAAAATGAAATAAAAATTGAAGTTTTTGGTTTATCAGTAAATTTGAAAAATGTAAGAGGGAAGTTTGATAAAAATTGTGATTAGTTAAGACTTTATAAGCCTCAACTGTGGTGGTCTGTAGAATGACAGATTTCAGTTTTAGGGGGAAAATGAAGTTTTACAATTAAAGTGGAGATTTGTTGAAAAAAGTTGAACATTCTTCTTAAATTGTCTCAAAGAAAAATGCTAACCATTGAAATAATTACTAGTTGTCTACAAGTTTTTATAACTCACTGGATGAGAACTTGTTGAATGTTTTTGTTAGTATAATGAATGCTGGCATACAAGCAGTGATGAGCTGTGATTTAGATACTGGATAAAATTTGAAGTGGTTGGAATTTTGTATGAAAAGTTTTAATGGTATCAGTTTGGGCCAAAAATGAAGTGAATATTTCAATTATCATGCTGTTTTAAGTATTTACATGAAATATTTTATAATTTTCTCTATCTGTTGATCATTCATAGCATGTGTTCATTTAAAATTTTGAAGAAATATTTTGAAGTAAAATAAAAATTATGCTGATATAGAATAAGCTATTTTTGATTATCACTCAATGTTTATTTCTAAAACTGATATTTGAACATGAGGAAAAATTTTGAAGAAAAATTTGCTTGATAAAGATCAAGCTATTTTTTTGATATTGATTGCCTTTATTCCCAATGAAAATATTATAACAAAAAATCTTCAAAATGCATCCCAAAGTATACCTTTGATTACTTTTTGTTAGTTGAGTGATTTTAATTTGGTTTATGGTTTACTTGGAAAAATATGTTACCTCTTTGTTGCTGTGTATTGGAAACTTCATCTAATGTCACAGAGGTCTTGCTGTGTCAATTTACTTTGTGATCACAGAACCTAAATGTAATATCTGAACACTCTCACTTTGCCAGCAGTTGTTTTTAATTGATTATATAGTCAATGAAGACCCTAGTGTAATAATCAATAAAATAATTATGATTTGACAAGGTATAAATGTAATTCAAAATTATGAGTGAAAAAAATGAGGATCTTAATTACAGGAAAAGTGCTGAGAAAGACATGAGTTTAATATCTAGATTCTTCTTGATTTTACTTGAAGTTATTCCTGTAATGTGATATAGCTTGGAGTAATCATCAGTCTTGATTCTTATGGAATATTGTGAAACTTGGAGATCTGGAAGTTCTTTGTTGAATTTCTGTCATAGTTGGTGTTCTTGTATAATAGAAACATGTTGAGTACATTAAAGAGGCTGTCTCTACCTTATAGACGTACAAAAAGTGACAGTTCATTCTTTGGTCCTAAGAGAAGATCACGTAAGTTTGACAAACAATTGTATTCAAAGTTATAGATACCTTTCCATTTGAATCAGGTTTTTTTTAGATTTTTTATGAAAGCCCCTTTCGTCCAAATGCTAAATTTTAGCATGATTATCTTACAAAAGGAGGGGACAATTATCCAAATTTTTGAAAAATCTCATTTAAAGACTTCACTAGCCTTCCCGACTTGCTCAGTCGGTAGCACAAGTCTACTGATCGAGGAGTTGTAGGTTCTATTCCAGGGCAGGGCATACTTTTTAGGAGCTTGATCATAAAATAATTTTCTACGGCCATTCTCCCTCCTACCACTGGTTTTAAATCATGTAGGGCAGTAGTTAGTCACTGACAGAAGTATGGGCCTAGTAGTTGGTTTACAGCTAAATCGAGAGATTTAGCCTTACCAGGAACAGTGAGTAGGTGGACTGCTCGCCGTGATATAACCTAATACAATGTGTAGCTATGGCGTTAAGCCCAACAAACAAACAAACAAAGACCTTACTGTCATACAAAATATTTCAAGAAAAATTCTGATCTTGCTATAAACTGAAAGCAGGCAGTTAAAAGCTACAATTACCTTTAGTGCTCCCAAAAATCTTGCTGATTCTGTAAATTTGATATTTATTGTGTGAATTTCATCTTTTTTCATTGTGAAATAATCAGAACTTCAAAAACTGAAATAAAGGGAAATATTTTTATCTTCCTTACAATGCTTTAGATAATGCATCCACTAACACAGTTAATTTCCAGAGAAATATTTCTGCCTCATTGTTTGAATTTTTTCAATTATTGAATAAAAAAAATTCTCAGAGATTTCTCTATTATTGCATATAAAATCTCAACAATTAAAGATGAGAGGAAGTTTGCTTCAGAAAAGAGAAACATACACTTTTGGAGGGAAGATTGAGGCTCAAAATGGCCAAAAATCTTTGTATCTAATATGTAAATGATTGAATTGATGAAATTTGTCTAAATGCTGTTGAAATTTGATCAAAATGTTTAGTATGTTTTGTATTAATGGCAGTAATAATTACCAGAAATAATCAGGAGTTGTGATTATGTTAGAAATTCCTTGGATAATTTATCCAATTTGAGTGTACTCAGTGCTTTGATATGTTAATATAGCGAAGAACATCACAATAAATATGTTTTTTTTTTCTTATGTAACCAAATATTCATATAACGTTTACATGTATTAAATGAACAAAATGATTGCCAACCAGGGCAAGACATTAAAGGTTGTCCTACTGTCCTTGACGATCAAATAAAACAAATATCTGGTCATTCAAACGGGCAACCTAGTTTAAAAATTAAAGTTGAGCACTGGTAACTCTTATTTAATTGAAATTCTGTACATACAAAAAAGAATACAAACTCTTAATTTTTTTAGGAAAAAACTCTGATCTTTCAATAATGTAAATTTAACAGTTATACTTTTTGTATTGTTATGTTACATGAGATTGTTGTTTATTGTGTTATACAATCTTGTTGAAGGTTTATAATGTAATAGTTTATTTTATAAACATGGTTCTCTTACACAAATCTATTATCTTTAGATTATAACTTCCATCTGACAGCTGACATAATGTTGAAGTTGTACAATTAAGTTTGGCATCTTTGATTCCAGACCTAGATTATCTAGATGTTTGTTGATATTCTCTCTTGTAAGAATGTTTTGAGGGCGTGGCTTTCCTGTCTTGTGTATTTGATAGTGCAGTGGATAGGAGGAGAAAATCTCAGCAAACAAAAATGATTGATTTACATATTAATGGTTTTGATTTGTATGAATTCAAGTTTGTAAAAACCATGAGATTATGATATTCGCTCGCTGTTTTAGATCACCACCTGGCTTGCTTTTACCAGACCTAGGCCTGAAATACTGAAGAGATTAAAATTTCATTTTGTTTGAGCCCTCCTGTAGCTTACCAAGAAATTAAAAAAAAAAAGATTTTAACTGCTTTTTTGTTAAATCTAGAAAAAGCTGTTATTTCTGTAGTTAAAATGCAATACCAATTGCTAACCATCATTTTGAATTTTAGGGTCAGCCTACTGACCATGTCTCTTGTCTGTATGTGCAAAACTAAGCAGTTGCTTAAAGAGGATGCCTAGGATGCACATTTGCACATGCAACATAAAAATGACGTGCATGAAATCCCAATAGTGTGCCAAGTGGCTCATCCTTGCTCAGTGTCATTCCTCAGCAATATTGGGATAAGCCCCATGATAAAAGTCATTATCTGATATTATATAAAAGTTTTTTGATTGGTTGTTTATGTTGTATAGACATATCTTTGCTGCAGTATGCCTCAGTAAGGATAACATTTTGATAACATGTGTATTAACTATCAAGAACATCACTTGCACCAGAAGCAAAAACATAATTTGCTTCCTTTTTGCCCCAATATGTTAAAAATGACCAATTTTGACCTATGAAGCCATTGGGCCCCTATAAGTTTTAAATGTCCCCAACAATATTGACCTGTGGGCCCCACATTTTTAAATTCTTTGCCAAACACAAGTAGTGCTGATATGAGAGCAAGAAACAATGATAAGCTGAACTGACTGATGAAATGGAATGTACATATAGAGAAAATCAAACAGAAATCTGAATTAAAGTATCACTAAATGTAGAAAGTCTTGTTATGATATTTATTTAAAAAAAAATTCTTGTGTTAAATCAATCATGGGAGAATCAATAATTTCTTGTATTTCTGTAAGGCTGTCAAGATATTAAGAACTTCAATATTCTGTTAGATGATTTTAAGGAGATTTTTTGTACATAGTTTAGTAGTTTTGCTGCAGGTTTTCAATTATCTACTGCTTGGGGTAGCCGTCAACATTCTCTGTGTGTTAGTATTGATTTCTCTGCTACTATCTATATTGGAGATAATTTTATCACAATTTCTGCTTGATTTGGTATCAATTGCTTTATACATTCCAAATTGCTTGTATAGATGTATTCATTCCCTCAGATTACTAAATTAGGAGTAGTAACATTCTCAGTTTTAATTAACTTGAACATACTGATTTTAACACATTGTGGGATGGTCTTGCAGTTTCATTGATGAGTCAGCAATTATTTGTGAGTTTGTATGATGCATGCTTAAAGCAGTTATACTTTATATGCTGGTCAGAGATGGGTTGGAATGATTGCTGGCTAGGGGTTGTTTTATGTGAACAACTTAACATCTGTAGAAGACAATGTCATAAAGATGTATGTCTACAAAATATATGCATGTAGTTCTTTCAAAAAGTTAATCAACTTTAAGACAATTTTTTTATTTGGACTGACAAATACCATAATTTCAAAGGTTCAAATTTTAACGTACCAAATCTGAAAGTAGATCCTGCTATGTATAAAAAGCAATTCAAATAGATTGTCTGATATGACAATTGCAATAATTGAATTAAGATTGTATACTTTTGTATGACTTCATAATTGTCAATCCTCTCTTTGTTTGGTTTTAAAATGATATAATTATTTTATCATGAATTCCATTTATATTTTCAGATTCATTTGTAAACAGTCAAGAATGGACATTGAGTCGTTCAGTACCAGATTTAAAACTTGTAAGTTTGTTTTAGATATTTGTATTGACCAATTTATGCTGAATGTAAGATTTGACTATGTGGCTATATTGTAGGACTAGTTACTTTTTGTATGACCAATTCTACATTGTTTCAAACCTAACCAAAAGACCTTCTATTTGGTTTCCTTGGGTAAGACTTATAATTAGTGTGGATACACATACATAGTGTCTGTTAATGGTCATACTCTTATGCTACAGTCCCATAAACATAAAAATAGCTGTGAGGGCTCCGTACGGGATTCCATGCGATCAAGGTCCGCAAGGACCCCTACGAACTCTTGCGTACCCGTACGGACTGTTACGTTTTTATCAGTGTCCGTGAGATGAGCCCAGGATACATGTATCAGTTTTTAAGTAAAATCGTGGCCAAGTATGGATTAAACTTGCTATCTTCCAGCTACGGCTTCGTATGGATGTGTTGTTTTGTGTCATGTGGGAACCGTCACCTGAATACGCAAGGCTTCCCACGGCCTACAGCTGTCTGCGCGTACGGAACCGCAACAAGTCACGATTTTATGGGACTGAGGCATTACTCTTTTAACCTATTTAGCTAAGGCAATATAACTGCAAACCTACCAATCTGGACCTATGCTGATTAGTCATTGAATATTTTTAATGCCATTTTCCACCTTCCTCTATATCAAGTTGGGCATATTTCAGCTGCAGATGAGGGTATTTGCATTGTACTTATATAAAAGCTTGGGTCCAAAGATCTATGTCTTTCCAGGAACTGTGAGTAGGATCACTAAAACCGTTCAAATGTGGCATAATGCACCTAACATAACCATTTTTGCTTTCAATGAAACATAGAAAACATGCAAGTTTCTTTTAAGGTCAATGATGCTTTGTCTAAAGAACAACATACTTTTTCTTGGCTGACAGTTTTAATCTTAAAATTTGGCTGAAAATTTGTCTGGGTCATTGAAAGAATCACAATTTTAGTGTCAGTTTTGTATTAAATGCTTCAGATTTTAGTGTTAACTTATGTCTTTTGTTTCTGGTTACCAAATGTGATTGACAGTGAAGTTTACATCTGTGGCAATAAAAACTATATTTTGTGCTTATATAACACAAGTTCAAGCATTTTCGGACTGGTCCTAAAACTCAAGACTTTAGGGACCCATGATAGAGTTGTTTTTTTCTATCTTTAGGAAGCATGAAATGCAGAATTTTGAAAATTTGCACTTTCACCCATATATTTTTCAATCAATAATTGAGTTCATATTTCTATCATGGTCTTGTTGATATGGGAATGCCTTTATATAAATGATCAATAGAGATTAATTTAACAACTACAAAACAAAGTTATTTCATGGCTTTCCCTGAGAAGGTTGATGGTGATTTGCCCTTGATTCTCTTAGCAGCACTTCATTTATTTTCTAGTTGATGTTAAGTTCTTTTTTGTTGATGTTGGGATTAATGCCATTGTAACTCATTGTATAATATTATGTCATATTGCAGCGGTCAGTCCACCTACTCACTTTTCTGGAAAGGTCGAATCACTGGATTTAGCTGTTAACCATTTACTAGGTGCATATTTCTGTCAGTGACTGACATCTGCTGTACAGGATTGAGAATCTGTGATAGGATTGAGAATGGCTGTAGAAATTATTTCATGACCATACTCCACAGGTATGCCCTGCCTGGGAATGGATCCCACAACCCCTTGATTGGTAGACTTGTGTGCTACTGACTGAGCTACCAGACAGGCTATACTTATGCTGTTACAAAACATTTTATTGTTATTCAAAACTCTCAATATAAAATATCAAATGATGTAAAACTTATAACATAATTTCAGGGTATACTTGGTTCAGTTCAAAATAAAACTTATAACATAATTTCAGGGTATACTTGGTTCAGTACAAAGTGGAAAATCAGCTTTAGTACACAGATATCTAACTGGTTCTTACATGCAGGAAGAATCACCTGAAGGTAGAGAGTTTGACTACATTTTGTATTTTGTATTATCTTTGTCTTGTATACTGAGATAATGAAACACAAACATGAGTTTATGATGCAATAGGCCAGTAGTAGGATGCAAACTTAGAGATCAAGAAGTCCTGGGTTTGATATCTATTAGGGGCAAGAATTTTATTTGCAATTGCTGATTTAAATTCTCAATACAGTACTTGTGTACTTATCATCCTCCTCCTCCTCATCATCATTGGTCTAGGTTATACAGGCCCTTGATTAATCCTTTGGCTAGGGTGAGGCTGTCTGTCTAGTCTGGATTGAAGTCTTCCTCGCCCAGACTCACTATTGACTGTTTTACCCTTGTCTGTGCGTGCGTCCGTCCGTCCGTTACAAAATTTCCGTCGCAGTTTTCTCAGCAACTATAACATGCAGCAGCCTAATACTTTGCATATTGCTTCATCCCATAGTCCCATGTGGTGTAAAGCGATTTCATGCTCCTTGCTCATCTACTTCCTGTTTGTCGCATATTTTTAGATTTTGTTAAATGAAAGTTACATTATGGTAGTCATATTTCTTACAGCGGGGGTATCACTAGTGAGCATTAGCTCACAGATTTACTTGTTTTAAATCTTTATCTATGCATGGGGACTATCAAACAAATATCAAGAAATTAGATTAACAATATAATTCTGTAGTGCCAATGTGGTGTTTGTACATAAGGGAAGTAAATGTCTCTCCAGTGAGATTGATAGATAAGATATCAGTAGGTGGATGATGACTGTCGGTGAACAAAGGTCATACTGGTGAACATGCGTTGGCATGAAACTTAAAACTAAAAAATGAAACTTGAAAAATGTGTGATATCATAAAGTATTTGGAGAGAGGTTGTCAAAATAGTTGTTTATTGCTTGTTATTTATCTTTGTATGTTCCAAAAAATGCTTAGTTTGTCTTCTGTTTTCTACTGCTACTTAACAAAGTTTATTTAAAGTGCAAATATTGTATATTTTAGGTGGAAGATTTAAGAAGGAAGTTATAATTGATGGACAGAGTTATCTTCTCTTGATCAGAGATGAAGGTGGTGCCCCTGAAATGCAAGTAAGTGTTAGCTTTACTACTTTATATCCTCTGACAAATTACTTCCTTATTTGTCAGAAAAAATTGTATGTAGCATTTTATATTATGATATTCAATAACTCGCGTCTGTTTTTACATGGGGTTTCCCCATGTTTAGTAGTGGACTGTGGCAAATCCTCATCAAAATTTGTCGTGGACGATTACATTCGGTTGTGCGCGCGCAAATAAAGGATAATTACCACTGCAATTAATATAGTCCGCATTACGCGTTAACAAGCAGACAATAAGAAGCACGTGTATATCTTATCTGGTTTATGTAAGGTAAAAGGTCCCTTGTATCGCTTCCATGAGTTGTATACAGCCATATACTCTACCAAAACCCGGTGTCTGACAGCGCTATCGGCGCTTTGATTCTTTTTGGCCTGGGTCTGATTTTAGGCTTTTGATTCTGTATGTTGTCTTCTTTGTATATTAGTAAACAGTGTTTCAGGTTTAAAGTGGACATTTTTTAGCTCGGGAAATGTCAATAACAAATTTTCAAATTCTGTTTTACGAACATATATTCAATTATATAGAGGATGATACTTTTTCAGTAGGCATGACATCAATATTAGTCTATTGACATTATTGGACTTCAAACCCAACCTTCCATGTTTGATTCCTGTTCTGAGCCTTTACCATTAGCTGAAATTTTATCAATGTCAGTTTTTCTCTGCTTACATAATTTATGAACTTGACCTTTTTTGAATGGGTTAGCAAACACTGGTTATGTTTAACAGCCATCATAAAAATATAACAAATAACAAAATACTAGCCATAACTTCTACAAGTATTTGTACCAGTAAAAAGTGTATGAGTAATTTTAAAGTTCATCCTACATGATGTTACAATCTAATTCACCTGTTTAAAGGATTATATATAATTATTTTTATGTTAACATTTTGGAAAATGAACAAGATGTAATGATTTATTATTTCATATTATGAGAAGATATTTTAAACTATGAATGCCTAAGGTGAACTAAAATTGTTCTGAATATTATGTACAGCAGGCTATAACCACTGTGTAAGAAGTTGCCAGATCATCAAATTTTATTTCGAGATTGTTGTTAATAAAAAAGTGAAGGTAGCTGATAAAAAAGTATTAAAATTTCAAAATTATGTTGTTTTTTTCCAGTTTACTCAGTGGGTTGATGCTGTGATATTTGTGTTCAGTTTAGAGAATGAAGTGAGTTTTCAATCTGTATATCAATACTACTTAAAGATGACTCATTTTAGAAATACTGCAGAAATCCCACTCATTCTTGTTGGTACTCAAGGTAGGTAACTCTTACATTTCTATTTTCTTGCTCAGTCTAGTTGTAGTTGTCTCCCTTGATTTGTGAAAATTTTGTTATCTATAGAATTTCAAAAAAAAAGCTTACAGATGGTGATGAGATATGTTATATTAAGTTTAGACTAGAGCCATCTGGCTTTAGTTAAGGTATTGAGTAGAATATTTGTCAAATTTAACCAATGTTGTGAATGAAATTCAAGCTGTGCTTATGCAATAAATAAGGATACCAATTTTAATTGGATTCAGGCTTACATCATGCATTTAGATAGACTTTATAGGGTTGTTATTTTGTGTCAATCGCTTGCAATTTTCCGTAGTTGTTTACAGAGGGATAAGTTAGTTCAATTACAGCTAGTCCAATGTTATAGTATTAGATGACAGGATTTTTCTTTCACTTTGAAAGGGGTACATTTTGCCGTTGGCTGTTGATTTAGCCAAATTAGGAAAGAAATGTTTTCTTCAAGAATGTAATCATATAGATGTTGATTTGAAAATATAGATAATTTTAAATAGAGTTTAAGATCTTATTAACAATGTTAGAATTTGTTGATTTGATTTTGGATTCACATGGTTTTTTATCAGTGATCAAGCATAAGGGTGAATTACTTGAACTTTATGTTGCTTTAAAACTTACATGTAATGCTAGGTATACCTATCTAAGACTTAATTGTTAAGGTGTATTAGCTTTGGTCTTTAATCTCGTATGGTGATGGCAGCAGAAATGAAAGGATGTGATTATGATCAGGGCCAAATCTAACATGTATTTAAGCATGTTCTTCAATTCAGGTATCTTATAATCAAAGTTTGTTCGCTCGAAGAAAATACTAATGACTTAAAACTCATACAAGAAATTTTAATTTTGTTTGACTTATTCATATGACTTCATTACCTTAATTAGATATATTCTAAATGCTTTAATTGATTTATTGACATTTTATACAAGTATATGTATACAAGTTTAAGGACTGGCCAGTCTGGCCAAGGGTGATGCATGGATCAAATCACAGTCACTGACAAAGCACAAAATTTTCCAAAATTTACGAGTCAATTTATATGGTGTATTGATGTAGTTTTATTAGTTCCTTTATATACATAGTTCTTGAAGTACATAATATTTGTTTATCAATTTTCTTCCAGTTTGTAGTTAAAGTTTTTTTCTCATATCCTTATCATACACGAAAACATGTTAGCATTAGACATTTATTAGCCTCCATTTATCAGTATACATGTGGAAACTCCGATAAATTTTTCAGCTATTTTTATTGGCCACAAAAAATTGGTTAATTGTTGATGGAATGTTGATATCTTATTTTCTAAAGTGAAAGAAAAAACTAAGATAATCAAGGGCTGATAACTCTTGTAAAAATGTGATAAAAAGGGAGATAAATGTATGTTGTAATGATTGGAAAATCTAGATAAACTTTATCTATATGATGTTTTATTACCCCTATTGGGTGCATTTCACTCAATATGCACTTGTAGTGATTTCTAGTTTTAGTATCATAAGTTTATTTATAAAAATCTGATAATGATTTGTATGATGAGGTGATCTCTTGTGATGGGGTTTTGTAATTGTAAATAATGTTGGGAAATAGATTTCACAAGATACATTTTCCTGGACTGGTCATTAACTCAAGTCAAATGGCTAATTTAACTGGACTAAATGAATATTTGCTGGAGTGAAAACAGAGCTAGGACTCATGTCACTGTCCATTGACTAAATTCACAGGTAAAAGTTATCAAACTTGTGTCCTGCAGATTTAGAAATTTTGCTGTGATATAATTTTGCACTTGTTTTTCAAGCTATGTTAGTAGGTTGTCGACTTAGAGATGAAGAGCTTCCATGTTTTAACCTAGATCTTGTCACAGATTTGTTCAGGTTAAATTAAATGATGTTCTTTGTTAGTCAGTTTTGTTGACAAGATTTTTAATGCATTAAAATGCTTTGAAACAGGAATTGCCTCTCATTGAGTTTTGAGATTTTTTTGGTTTATAAATCTATATTAATATGACATCATTACATAACCAGGGAATGATTTTGCATATCTTGTTTTCTTAAGAGTGATTTCCCCTGTTTTATCAATTTAGAGTTTAAAAAGACGTGATTAATGCATTTTTATTATGCATCTAGAAAAATTTAGGAGATAATGTTTTTATTTTGTCTGCAGTTAGCAAGCCTACTGACATGAAATGATAAAATACTGAAGAATGAATCACATTGTAGAGATATGAACTGCATAGTTACAATTTTATCATAAATTCTAACTTTTCACCGTTGTATTTTATAAGAATGATAAGAACTGACTGCATGAGTGTACCTTTCTGTCTGTGTATATAGCAGTTGCATGGGTAAAAGGTTTTCAGTATTCATACTGATTTTCAGTATTTTAAGAATAAATTATTATATAAAAATTTTATGAAAGCTGTCTATTTCAGTATTTTGTTAATAAGTTTTCAGTATTTTGAGAATTAATTATTCTGTGAAATTAATGTGAAATCTGTCTATTTTAGTATTTTGTATGTAGGTTTTCAGTATTTTCAAAACTTATAAACTTCAGCACATGTAGTTGCTATCCCTATCCTGTGTATCTGTGTATGCGTGTATCAGAAAAGTTGAAGTAATGTTGAATGACAGTGTGATGATACATTGCTTCCTGTGAAAAAATTGTCTGTTAAGGAATAAACTCAGGAAACCCAGAAAGGGTTGTGGGACACTATGTACAGAAACACAGCAAAAAGGGTTGGGAACACAACAAAAACCCAGAAAAGGGGTTGGGGGATATAATGATAGGGACTAGATGCATCAGTTGAATGATGGTTTCAGTTAAATTGTTTTAGCTCAAAGGATAGATTTTGCAAAATGTTTGATGGTAGAAAAGAAAAAAGGGGCAGGATGCAGAATCCTGGTATTTTGCTAAATAGAGAAAGCACTGTAAAAAAATTGTGTCATGCTTTTTGTCAACTAGGCTGTATATGTCATTGTGAAGTAAAGGAGTGCCACATTTTAAGAATTAAGTTTCAAAGCATTATGCAGAGCTAGAAAAAGGTTGACTGAAAGTTTTTTATAAGAACTTCATACTAGTCAATATGTTTTCCCCCTCCAGCCTGGATGATTCTTCACAGTCATTACTGTGTTCAATGGTCTGCTAAAGACTGCTAAACAATTGATAATAATATTCTTGTTTGATTTTGAGTCTTGTTACTCCATTTCTAGTGAATTTACTCATGCTTCAGCATATATTTATCAAGTAGGCCTTGTCCTTGATATAAAAAACGTACAGGAAATGCTTCATCATTCATTATCTAGGAGAAATATTGTGGGCTTAGGGCAAAACGGTTGTTACTCACTCTTTTTTTAACTTTAGTTACGACCGTTTTGTGCGAAGTCCATGATATACACCTTACTTTTAAAGAGCTTTCTCCGTCCTTGTATTGTTTATGTTAAAATCTGTGATTTATGTTAAGAAAAGGCATTTAAATTTGTTTAGTTAAACATTATATCTCTGTATTTTGATGTTCTGTGGATTTTGATAAAGAATGATTATTTCTGTGTTACAGTTTACAAGGATTGCGGTTGAAATTTTAAGGTGTTTGAGTTTTATTTGATTGTCTGGACTGTTTTATAATTAGGACTCATTTTTGTGGTAACTTATTTACATAGTTTTACTTGGATTAAAGATTTAAGGACTGGCACTGAAGTTCTGGACTAAACCCTGGAAGAAAGGGTAATACGCTATTCCTTTATTGCCTTAATCCACAAGGGCGAAGCTCAGGAGTAGTGAAAATTGATGTAAGCTTGTAAAATGAACTTGTTCATAGTCAGACTAGTTGATAATTTTACTCTTATTGTGTAATGTAATAAAAAGGCTAGTGCTTGTGAAAAGTTAAGGCAATGATTGCACTAGAAGCGAACAAGCTGCTAAAATCATTAAATTAGAGACTTTTAAGATTTTGAAAATATTGAACTTTCAAATAAATTTACTAGGTTGATGCAGGTTTTCTGTCCATAGTTTTGCCCAGTTCACACTGTCCTTATGTACTGCCCTGGGGATGTCTTCTGGGTCTGGACACTGGTCCAAACTGAGACTACAAATTACCAAGACTCACCAGGGCATACTCCAGGACAGTGTGACCTTGGCCTTATTATGTAGATTTGTAAATGTTCTAATTCTCGTCTGTGTTAGTAACTATAATCTACTACACTCATTACAAAATGTACTTCATTTGAAAATTATTCCATGACTAATAATTCTATTCTACAAAATTTGGCTTCCAAACGTACAATGTATTGGTTATTAATCATTAAACTCTGAGAAATAACAAAAACAGTCATTAGATATCTGCAGAAATATGTAATTATAAGATGTAAGAGTTCTAGTTGATGCTTTTAGAAATGGTTAAACTATTTCTCTGTGCTGTAACATGGTGTGCACCATCTGTGTTGATTGTAATTAATAGAATAAAACATCTCCTATAAAAACCTTGTTTTATTTATGATCATAATATGGAATGTACCATAAACCTGGGAAAATAGTTTTTATGTTATTAGAACTTTGACTAAGCTTAGAAAATGTCACCTGCTGTCTATCTCTGATATCCACTGGTTAAAAGGTCTCCTGGCGTTATTTTGCTGTAAGCTCGGAAAGCCACTTAAGTTAATTCTTTGTTGAGTAGTTAGGTCCCTTACAGATATGAAGTAAGATTCATCGAGATAGATAGATAGACTTAGATGATAAAAACAGAGAATTTTTGTATCAAGGGTAACCTAACCTATATTTTTTGTTACTGAAAGGGGATTAGTTCTTTGTGTTGAAATGAGAGGCGCTGGAGTAAAATTGTTTAATTCTGCGTGAAAGGATTTCAGATTTTTTTTTGGATGATGAGCAAACTTTTTGTTGGATTGTAAACTTTGTTGAAAACTTTCTACTCTCATCTGGATGTAATAATTACTAGGTTTTTTGTGAATTGATGAATAATTTTTTGAAAAGAGGAATATATAATGACTGTGTGCTGTGTTGTGGTGTAAAGTAAGTAGGACTTGTTTTGTTGGATTTTTATCTTGTTTTTGGGATATTTTCTTAAAGTCTGTTTTGAAAGTGGTGAAAAGTATTTTGGATGTATTAGAAAGTTTAAATTAATAACTAATTCCTTGAATTTGGTGGGTGTTTTTTTATTCAAGTGTTTTTATTTTGTCATTGTTAGTGTGTCTGCCAAAACTTTAGAATCCAATCCTGGGTTTGTGACTCTTAAAGGTCTCTCAGTGACTTAAGGTTTCTGATTCAAATCTAGGTTAAAGAAGAAGAAATTTAACAATTGTTCTGATTTTTATAAGAAATGACTATGGCTTGCATTGATAACTGTGGCGTATCTGTGATTTTCACATAAGTTGGAAGATTTATTTAAACAACTTGCTGGCCTCCCTCCTTAGTAGGAGCTGTGCCATAACCATTGTTTTTAAGATCAACATATTTCCATGTAATAATGAACTATTGAATATTTAATATTCATGGACTGCCTACCATTGGATAGCCAGCACTGCATGGATTCAAATCCCATCTAAAACTTAACCTGTTGTTTCCTTGAGCAAGAAACTATCCTATTAGCTCAGTACTGGGGGACCAGGCTGCGAACTCGAAAGTGATTAAGTTGTATGAACTTGTTTCACAATGAAGTTAAAATAAATAAGTATTTATATAGTATTCATGGTTAGGTAATTATAAGATTTTTAAGAGATATATTTATTATTCTATCATATTGACCTTGTTCTGTAAAGTAAATATATAACATGATCTGGTTAGTATTATAAAGTTAGATAGATGATAATCTTGTTAGATATATATTGATATTTCATGTTGTAGAAGGAATATATTAAATATTACAGAATATTGTACCATGTCTGGCTCTCTAATACAGGGGAACTTCATATCATTTTGTTTCACTTCTTGTCTTGTATGGAATCATGAACCTGGTTCGGTAGTACAGTTGGTAGAGCACTGGGATTTTGAATCTTGTGTCCTGAAGGGGATACAAGTTCAAATTCTACACAGGGTGGTTATACCCTTCCATGAAAATTTGACTATGGTGTCCAATTTTCCTCTTTTAATAAGGTATATGGAGAAGTTTCCAGCCTTGTGGAAGGGTAGGTGAGTACTGGTTATAGACAAGGGTCCAGGAAAGCTAGGTTAGGTGTGCTGAGCGCCATTATATAACCTATACAATGTGTTGCTATGGCGTTAAACCCAACAAAAGAAATAAAATGAATAGAAGCGTGAATTTTGGTAATTTTCTTGCCTACCAACCTGATGCTGTTATATAACCTATACAATGTGTTGCTGGCGTTAAACCCAACAAAAGAAATTAAAATAAACAGAAGTGTGAAATTTGGTAATTTTCTTGCCTACCAACAGGCACAAGGGCAAATATCTATCAACTTGGGCTTTTATAGATTGACTTTGATAGTATTATGATTTTTGGAAATATCCTGGCCTACTATGACATTGTAAAGGCCAAGTTTCTAATATTAATTTTATGCTTTTCTTTATTGTATGTGACCTTCATAGTATTTAGTTTTAAGCTGTCTGTATTATTAACTTGCTTTTAATTATGGGATGCTGTCCAAGGTATGTTGTGGTTTGAATCTCACCCAAAACTTCATCTTGTTTCATTGATAAAATATCAATGTAGACTGACACATCAATATTATTTGGGGTTTTAATGGTGCAATTATTACTCATTCATCACTATTCTACGAACTCTGTATGCCTGTTGCTTCGCCTTGTGGATGGAGATTCTAGTGGCAGAAAATAGCAATTAACTACTGTATTAGAAGGATTATATTCAACACAGACCTATAATTAAATAATATACTTCTGCTACTCAGCTATATATGAAGCAGAACTAGTTAAGGCTTTCCTTGTACTCAGTCATAGTGAAACATGGCAGACAGATGGACAAATCCTGTAAAAATAGGTCCATTTAGAGTTGCTCGTTTACAGGTTATACATCAGGGCTTTTTCAGGGGTTTTTGGGAAAAGGCTCCTGCCAAAATTGGGAATGTTTTACTGTGTAAATAGTCTGATTTGGGAAAAAATATTGACAAATCAACCCAATTTGGAAATTTCATGATTAATTTTTCTGCATTAAATCTTTATATGCCTTGCTCTGGTGTCTCTGAATGTGTTGCAGAGCTCTTAAAGGGTTTGTTTTGACAGTTCAGTGAGGCATTCAATGCAAATTCTCATGTATTAATTATTTTGACGGGCATTATTTAACAAGATTGGGAATTTTTTTCTTGAAATTGGGAAAAAAGGTCGTTATTTGGCATTGGGAACGGGCCCATATTTGGCCCCATGAGATAGGCTGAAAAAGCCCTGTACATTAATATACTCATGATTTCATTATAAAAGCTTCGAACTGTATTGTTCTTACTAATGTGTATCGTATTAAGTTAAGTTTTAATGATGATCTCCAGGGTTTACATTGAAAGTAAGCCCCCTTAATTAGATCATTGTTATACCTTTGATAATGTCTAGTTTTACAAGATTTAACAATATAGCAGTAATTAGTTTTCTTTATCCTAGTTCTTTAATTACATTTTAATGAGGTAAAGTAATATGATTTATTTTAATGTTTGCTTGTTTCATGAAAATATCCACATCTGTTCTGCTGTTTTCTTAAATCATTATTTCTCAACAGCAACTCTTAGCAGATGGTAGTAAAATGTAAACATATTATAGTTAATGCACTTCTACAATTATACTAGATAACAAACAGTTGAACACAGTTTTTCTTGTCTCTTGGAACAGGGAGTCTATAATATAAGAATCTGTAATAATTTAATGGTACATTTTCTGTTTGTTTTTGAGCGGACTTTGCCGAGTGGTTACTACACTGGTTATAAATGGATAGCCAGCTAGATGTTGGTTCAAATTAAAATGGAAACCTACCTTATTTTACCCTTGCGTTAGAAAATATATCCCACTAGCTTAGTTTTGGAGAACCAGGAAATTTGTGAGCACTAAGGGTTGAAATGTGGCATAAAAACCATGCATTAGATTACATTTATTTTGAAACTAATTGTAGTTTGTTTTATTCTTGAAGATAGTTCATATGTTGAGATAAAAAATATATATTATTTTAATGATATAACACTATACATTCTCTATAATGTACATTGATAACATCATTTGATTGTTTCTGATCTCATTTATGTCCTATAATCTGATTGGTTAGCTAGAATTTCAAGTGATCTCTCGGTGTTTCTGATTGGCTGTTTTCCAAAAAAGAGATGAATGAACCATATAATGGTTACAACATGTATATACAATCTGCAGTATCCATTCATAATAATGCCATAGTTTTTGACATGATAAAAGATTTCAATGTATAAGTGTCAGAAGGAACCACTTATTGTAGTCTATGTGTTTATTGATGTACCTTGGTCTGTGTAATTTATGGTTTTTGTGAGAACCAAAGAAAGAACAGATAAAAGATGGTTTTGTCTTATTTTTTGTAGTTTTTAGATGAAGAATATTGTAAGGTATTATGTAGGCAATTATAGCCGAAAGCTTGGGCAAATAAACTTAAATAAACTTATTTGTAGTTAGACTACTATTTTTCTATATTTAAAGCCCCTATATCAAAAGTAACATTGTTTTTTATTTGCAAAGAAAATAGACATTTATCTATTTCAAACACCTCTAAGGAACAAGATTTTGAAAATAAATGCAAATATTGCTTCGATATGTTTATGTTTTTATTGCATTACAAAGTGAAAGTAGATCGAAATCGAAAGTAGAATTTGGTTGTCAATATTTGAAACAATAGTTTTGATCGCAGTATGTTAAAGATGAAAGCTTATTAGAGAAAAAAACTTACTCCGAATTACAAAATTAGCTTATAAACTATTTTTATATCAGGTATATTAAAGATTAGCGTATAAATGAATAAAGTGTGGGCTTATAAAAGTACCCTACTTTTTTAAGAATTGGACACTTTGTCAAACTCAAATTTAGAAAGCAGAATGGTTTGAACTGGTAATTGTGTCTTTAATGCATGTTATATTTTGATAACTTCATGGTTGTAAAACAGTTTTCAAGCTTACTGTTAATAAATATATCTTCATATAGTGGCTTTAAGGTATTATGTAGGTATATGGTGCCAATTTGACTATGATGTGCCTTCTTGAAAATGCTTTGGCCATGAGGTTCCTTTTTTAGCGATGAGGTTCCTTATGGACAACGTTTTGGCAATGAGGTGTTTTTTTTTAAAACGCCATCTGAGTGGTTTCATGAATAAAATTTCTTCTTGGCAATATAAGAAGCTGTCTTGGCAATGATTTGACCATGTGGTGCCTTTTTTCTTGGCAATGATGGTGCCTTCTTGGCAATGATTTGAACATGAAGTGCCTTTTGGTAATGTTTTGACCATGTAACAATGTGGTTTACATGATGTTTATTCTTTGCAATGTCCTTTAAATGCCTTAAAAAGATAGATATAAAAGAAGATCTAAGGCATGTTTCCTCTCACACTCAACTTCTTGAAATGTTTGATGTGTAAAATTGTATTCCATTCTATTTCCATGAATGGTGAATACCTTGACAAAATTCTTTCAGAAAAGTTACTTTATTTAAATGACTGTTAGTTTAAAGTACCATGTTCATTGAGGTCACCATACTATAAATGTAATTATGTTTTCTTTGTATTATTCTTACCTCAGAATGGAACTACATCAGTTCATAATTAGTGTAGCTTAGAGGCTGTATAGTACATTACAAAAATGAAATAGGAAGAACATTTATTTGAATCTGTTATTGTATCTGTTTGTAAGCTTTTAATATTGTGATGTTATGATAAATGTAAAATTTATTTTAGAATTCAATTCATCATGAGTCTTGAGACATTACTCATAATAATTTATGATAAAGATTCATCTAAGATGTTCTTTTTTATCCGCCGCTTTATGAGTCACATCAGAGCTGCTTGTTTGTCTGTACAGTTATTCTTTTCTTATTTTTTATGTAATAAAAGGTACATAAACCTGCAAGCTCTGTTTATAAGATATGCTTGCTTGAAATACTATCTGGCACATTATAGGGAGGAAACATTTTGAAATCATTAATATTTTCTCTCATGAATTCTTGTGTTTACTGCACTGTTTTTATCTACTGTGGAATCGTGTCTACATGTTCTAAGATAATGCATTCATATTTTAGCTCATCTTAACATTTGCCCTTGCACTTTTTAGAATTTTTGGATGCCTGGTGTCTTGGCTATTCATCATCAGTTGTCTTAAAAATACTCTTCTGTCACATTTTGTAGTCAGATGTTCATGAAATTTAGTTTGGGATTTTGTCCTGATGAAGTCATGGACAGTTTTGAGTAATGTTCTGAGCAAAAAACTACAGTTCATTTATAAATGCTCAAAGAGTGCTCAATTGACTTTATCCATAATTCAGATGTGTGTATTTGGGTATTTCCCTGCGGTACAAACAAATTTTCACTGGTACAACAGAAAGCAAGTGGCTTTTATTTGACACTATTTTATTTGTAAAAATTATAGTCATATACGTAGTCTAATTTTCATTAAATTTTGTTAATGACTATGTCTTTTACTCATTTTGAAGCAGCCTGGCTTGCGCAGTCGGTAGCATGCAAGTCTACCGATCAAGGGGTTATAAAGTTTTATTCCTGGGCAGCCCATGACCTATTCAATGTGTTACTACGGCGTTAACAATAACTACAAAAAATTTACTCATATTTTTCATCACTCAGGTGAGCGACCAAGGATTTTTTTGGTCCTCTTATTTTGTTTGTTTTTCAGATGATTAAGCTTGTTTAGAATTCAGTTTTTTATGTGGAACCCTGCTCCAGACTTAAAGGAGGTTATTAATCAATATTTTCTTTGATCTTCTCAATTGCTGTATTGCCAATAAATGTGCAATAATAACATTTACATAGTCTCATCAAAGTTATTACATATTCTAACATAGGCACGTGCGCTTTCACTCTTTATTCAATGTGACGTCATCTATGCTTTATTATTCAATAAAATATAGCTGGTGACGGCTGTTGAAATTTTACTCCCCACGTTAAATGAGCAAAGCCGAAAATAGCGCCCGAGTTTAAAGGGTTGACTTTAACAGAACCTTGGAACATGTCAGTAAATTTAAAACATGTACTAACCTTATTACTTGACCAAAAATGGTATAAACTGAGTTTAAAACGATTCTAGCATAAACATGACCTACTTCAAGTTCAAGACGTTTTCTAAGTCCCAGCATTTCCCGGTTCCGCTGTCTCATTTCATCCTGCCCTTCATCCGACGATCATGCCAGCCATTATACGAAAATACAAAGATTGACTATTTAATCAAAGCCAAACTGTGCATAGCATAATATAATGGAACGGCTACGTGGATTCTTTCAAGTTCATAATCATCCAAGCTGACAAGAGCAGCGCTGATTTCGAATCATTTTCCGAAAATCTGTCCTTGCTTGACACGCGTTCATAAATCCAATTTATATCCAACCTTTTAAAAAATTCTCCATCGAAATGTCTGATAACACATTACTATCCAGTAAACATCCAATTATTTAAGCAGTATTTGCAATATTCCGTCGTAAACACCAAACTTAAATGCTTCATCATCGTGTGTATATAAAATGACACTCTCTAAGGGCAAGGTCGAATGTTTATTTCACGGCGCTTATTTTAAAGAATGATGTTTTACACACAAATAAAACTATGACAATTCGTATTTAGTTTTGGGTTCTTTTTTTTAAAATTAAGATTTGAATATTATTTGTTTGAAATTAGAATTAATTATCAATGAGATCTGTGTAAATAAAGGCTATTTTCGGCCTTTGCACTGGGGGGCGGATTTCAACAGCATGGCGTTTCTGACAGTAAAAAATAGTTCTATAAAAATATCTTTTCTAAGGATGTATTTTGCGATGTTAGAATCGAAATAACTTACAGTTGTCTATATTTTATTGTCTAATAAAACATAGGCACTCGTTTGATGCGCTAATTAAATCACTCGTGCTAAAGCACTCGTGATTTAATCATACGCGCATCACAACTCGTGACTATGTTTTATTAGACAATAAAATATAGACAACTGTAAGTTATTTCTTAAATATATAGTGTATCTTTTATATAGTGTATCTTGCTGTAACTGAAGCAAGTGTTAAAGTACAATGTAGTGTTATGTTGCCACCGTTAAAACATTGAGCTGTAATCAGTGAGTGTGGGGGTTTTGTTACAGTGTGGTGTTGTATTCTATGGGCATTGCCAACATGAGTACTGTCTCACTGTGGCTATGGTTGAATAACTGTAATTTATAGTAACCTTTCACTGGTAGTTGTTGGTTGGTTGGTTGGTTTCACCTTGCTACAATTCTATGAGGAAAAGTAGACAGTTGTTTGAAGAGACTTGGTGGAATCCCTAGAAAAGTGGTTTGATGAACCGGGTGTCTAATTATATAACTTTGACTGTTCAAAAGAGGCACAAAACAAAATTATCTTGATTAATAATGGCTGTTGAACATTTCAATCATCTCTTTAACCTTCTTGCCCAAAGCCTGGGACAAGTGAACTTTATTTGGGCTAGTAAAAATCACTTATTTTATATAATCAGGCTAGTTGATAATTTAGCCCTTTACTATTATAACAAATAAATGGGGTAGTGCTCAAGAAAAGGCGATGACTGACATTTACAAACATACACCAGTCATGGTTCTAGAACTTAGTGTTTGATGAATATTAAATATCATATTGATTTCTATTGTTGACAAAATTATATTATTGTAATTACTGGATGTATCATGTATGAGTGAGATTATCCATTGACTTAATGGTCTGTAACTTGGTATCAGTATTATTAATTGTCTGTGAAACTGAATATAATACTCTGATTATAACAGTACAGTTAAACCTGAGCTAGAGATCACCTCTGTGAACACATATCCTTGACTTAAGTATTCAAGCTTGAGCTTATGATTACCTTTGTGAACCCACGTCCTGATTTACGCTGCCACTTAAAATTGCAGTCTTGGAGTTAAGCCTTTGAAAAGTTGTTGTCTGAAAAAGTTGTTATTGTTGCTATTGCTAGATATTTTGTTAGTGATATGCCCTTTGTAAAATTTAGGGTTTTCTCATTTAAAAGTGATTGCCTTCTTGGAAATTTATGATTTGGATAGTCTGACGGAGTCATTATACTTTTCTTTGTTATGGTTTGTTTATTATATTTTGATTGCCTATTTAAAATTTTGAGTTTTTCTTTTCAAAGTGGTTGCCTATGACAACTTAAGTACTAAAAAATGCCTCAAAACTTTACTTATGTTGTGTTTTACGCCTTGTTACCCTTGATTTGATATCACATACTTATTCTGTTTGGAGTTTGAAGGGTACCAGGCAACAAAGCACTAGGTTGTGATGTCCTAAGCAAACTGTCCACTGGTTTGTTTGACCATTTACTACTTGTTGGACTGTATATAAGTATTGTTATTTGATACATGATCTCTTGTGGAATCACTATAATATAATTCTATAATATTTCTATCACTTGTAGACATTATATTCTGATATTCTCTCTGGCCTATAATTATCTGTTAGAACTAAGAGAAACAGTTCATGAATTTTCCTGTAGGTGATAATTATGGACTCTGAATAATATGTTCGCTAGCTGGGTTAAATGCTTCTTCTGTCTATTTGTACAGTGAAAAATACTAGTTGTCAGATTATTTGGGTCAAAACTTGTAAGCCTAATTTTCCCTCCAAATCTTAAATGACAAGGCTGTTTTGGACAATTGCTCATCTTCAAGTCTTTTATTGTATAGTGTATATTGTATTTTGACATAACCGTTAAAAAGATTGTTTGGTATAATACTAGCAGTCATTGTAGCAAGTCTGTTAAGAGAACATGTAACTTGTATGATGTCAGCAGTGTGTTCAGTTACCTTTAACGTTCCAAAACGTTCCGTAACGGAAGTGTCAGAACAACTCAACCCATAGACAACTCAACCCGAGACAACTCAATCTCCTACTAACGGATTGAGTTGTCCTAACTTTGAGTTGAGTATTGCACAGGTTGAGTTGTCTTTCAGTTGAGTTCTCCTGTACCCCTAACGTTAGCTCACAATTGTTACTGAACACGGGGCAGTTGTTTCAGTGAGTTATTAATACAAGTTTTACCAGAATATTGACATGGTCATATGAAAGCTATGTTCTCTTTGATGTGAAATCAAGTTGTCCATTTAGTGGACTTTAATTATGGTCTTGTCCAATTATAATGTAATTTACTTTGTTTAAAACCATTCAGGTTTTATTAATAATTCAATATTATGATTCCTCAGTATTGATTTACTGAAATTGACCATGTTTTCATGTGTAATGTTTACATAATTTATTTATTGTATAATCCTATTTCTTTTTATAGCTCATTTACTAAGTCTTGCATATTTTTGTTCTTTCTTGAAAAAAAATATACTAACCTTCTTTTATAACAAACTTGACCGGTAATGAGATAGATCAATTTACAAATGTAAGTTAAATGTGATTGCTAAATGTAAATCAAAGTACCAAAACCCAACCCCCAACATTTTGTCACATATTACAGGTTCTGTGATTTTGTTAGGGTCACTTCCATACCACCAAAAATACTAGATTAACAGAGATTTAGTAGTTTTAACTTTAGGCAGTGTTTACAGTGTACATATGCTTGTCTGCCCTTGAGATCGCAGGTTCGAGTCTGATTGCGGTAGGTCATATCCTATACATGAGTTGTCGGCCTCGTGGTAGTGTGAGTTAGTACTGGTGATAGAAAAGTTTCCAGGAAACCTATAGTAGGAAGAGCTGGCTGTCTTATATATGACCTAAATATGTGTTGAACATGACGTTAAACCCAATTTAAAAAAAAAAGAATATCACTACACCAGATAAGCCAATCTGGCATTTTTTGCCCATAGTTTCTGATTTGTGGTTTCTAACTTAAAAGAAGTCAGAAAGTCTAAAAATTGCCTCATTGAAGAACTATGGAACAGGGTGTGAAAAATAGATTCTCTATTTGGTTATGAACATAACTCATACAGTGATGCCTCATTTAAACTAAGAAGATTAATTTCCAAATGGGTTACCAATCACTATAATAAACAACACAAATATATTACTCATCGGTATCACCATATATAGTGTAATAAATGTGTCCCTGTTTTAATTTCTTATGGTACATTAGCTGTATTAGTTTTATGTATTGATTTTGTTACAGTGAGTTTGTAGTACCATGTCATTATTATGATATGTAATGTGCCATAATGTCAATCTATATCCCTTGTATAATCAATAAATCTATCTCTAGTTCATCGCTCATCTGTCTTTCGGTTTACTCTTGGTTATTCTCAGACTTTGATGACTTGTAGGAGAGAGGTGGGATTGTAATAAAGTTCCTTGTTATTATACTTTGTATATATTTATGATGAATTATTATTGCTTGGACATATGTTGATGACCAGGGTTTATGAGTGTAGGCTGGACATTTTGTTTTTATGTATTGGAGTTGTGAATTGTAGTCTATATGTATGTAACGTTTTATTATGAAATAGTGCTTTTTTTGTATTTCATGACTCTTTCATGTTATTATTAAGCAAATTGTTATGTAATTATAATTGTTGTGTACTTATAATTGTACATAATTGCTAGTACTGGAATTGTTGCTTTTTGCACATAAATGCTTAACTTGAATATTAGTGACTGGTAATTTTAACGAGAATGAGTAAGACTGTTAATTCTAACTACAACAAATAAAATAAAATTAGAGTGACCCGTTTTAAATTTGACTAGGATGAGTATTTTGTGAGTGTGAAGTATTATTGTAAAAGTTGGATATAAACGGTTTGAGTTGTAAGTTATGTTTCGATGTCTTTTCTGTTTAAGATGTTGGACTTAAAGCTATTAATGGTAAAATAATGCAGGAGCAGTGGTCCAGTGGAAGGGTGGGCGCTTAGGGATTGTAAGGTTTGGATTGAACACCATTAGGGGCACTGGTAATTTCCTTGAGCCAGTAATTTACATACAGTTGTTTTACTTCACCCAGGTGTAAATGGGTTCAGTGAGGGGTCACCCATCTGAAGATGATTTCAATTTTCAGGGCTTATCATACAAATTTGTAAATTCGGCTGAACATGTATATGGCAGCAGGCTTTAGCCCTGTATATTAAGTGTCCAGAAAAGCTGCTTAGGTGAGCGGACATCTGTAAAATATCTGAAAGATAAGTGTTGAATAATAGCCAAAAGTTCAGGGGAAAATGTTATATTATTATATAAATGATTATTGTTTTATTTTTATCATTTGTTTATAATGGGCTTAAAACCGTGTCAACACAATTTAGGTTATTTTTTGGAAGTCAGCGTACCTAACCTAGCGTTCCTAGACCCTATAACTAGTACTTACCTACCTTTTTACAAGGCTGGCAACTTTTCCACATCCATAATAATGAAAGAGTAATTTTCTTTTTTGTACAATTTAATTGTATTGTAATGTTATATATTTTCAGATGCTATAAGTGAAAGTAATCCAAGAGTTATAGATGATACCAGAGCTCGTAAACTAGCTAATGATCTAAAACGCTGTTCTTATTATGAAACTTGTGCCACTTATGGTCTTAATGTGGAACGAGTATTTGTAGATGGTAAGTATATTTATTGTGTGAAATTTACAATTTTTTGTTTTTAATTAGGGAATTTAGTCCGTTATTTCCCCTTGTATACTCTTCAAACAGGTAGGTCCAATTAGTTGGATTACTCAGATTTTACCCTTACTTTTCAATGTCAATTTGCCAAAATTAATCTTTAATAACGTTTTTTTGTAAATCATTTAATTTGCTTCAAATTCAAGCTAAGTATTTTTAAGGTGAAGAACTATCTAAATTTCATCACTTCTGCCAATATCTTCATTAACAAGAAAGATATAAGATGAAATATTTTATTATCCTTACATAGGAATTCATGATAAAATCCGAGGATTCCAACTGTAAGGACCTACTTACCAATTGGATTGCTTCAGATTTTATCAGGGGAAGATAACTGACTAAAGTCCCTAATTGCATGATTAGGGCTCAAAAATAAAGGTCCTCCTGTTGCCCCTGACAATGTAAATTTGGGTTGGGGCAACTTGATAGATAATAAGGGCTCCAAGTTAGAGGTTATCATATTGCACCTGATGATGTAAAATTAGGCTCGGCTGCTTGATATTCTGCTAATGAACATTTGGTTGAGGAAAGTAAAACTTGTAGGGTTGTTCTATTGGGCAGCTTAGTTTAAAAATTTGTATGGAGCCATGCATGTTAGAACATTGCAGTAGCAGAATACATGTTAGAACATTGCAGTAGCAGAATACATGTTAGAACATGCAGTAGCAGAATACATGTTAGAACATTGCAGTAGCAGAATACATGTTAGAACATGCAGTAGCAGAATACATGTTAGAACATTGCAGTAGCAGAATACATGTTAGAACATGCAGTAGCAGAATACATGTTAGAACATTGCAGTAGCAGAATACATGTTAGAACATTGCAGTAGCAGAATACATGTTAGAACATTGCAGTAGCAGATCCAGCTGCAAATTTGGTCTTTCTGCTTTAGACTAGACCTCTTGTACAATGGCTTTTTAAATTTATGATCGAATGTCTCAATGATGGATGCTTGAAGTTTTCAAAGTCTGGTAATTTCCCATGGAATTTTTATATTTTGAAAGAACATAAAAATAGGATTCAAAATTTAATTCAAGAGTTTGGGACACTTTTTCATGAGAAAAGAATTAAAAAAGCCTCATTGGAATTTATTTTTAGGATTCACTCTATTATTAAATCTAATGATAACTTAATTGAAAAAATTGACTGGTTGTTTGTGAAGCAATTTAGAGTAATCACACTCAAACCAAGCAGTCTGGGTTCTTAAATTTTCTTTTGTGCATTATGCAGTTACATTTCCAGCCCACTGTCATTAGTAAAATACAGTGCAGTTCATGCATGTATTGAGTAATTCCAGGAAATGGAAAATGGCAAATTTATGTACAATACACTATGCACAATTTATAATCAGAATATCTGTTATAGAATTAAGTACTATCATGTTGGTGTCATAATATAACTTATGGTGACCTCCCCTAACCTCCTTTGTTTAGTTCTTTATGTTCATGTAGCAGCTATGCAGTTTATAGACTGTTGTACAACAGATGCTGTAAACTGTGGAAGATGACATATTTATATCTCTCACAATGTTGTGAAAGTTTTTTATGGTTTAACATAGCCATATGTTTAGCTGCTGGCTATGTCATAGCATTGATGCTGTATAAATTTCAAATTTTTACATAAGGTTTGAATTACCATATAAAAAAATGTATGCAAAAAATGAAATTAATTGTCTTAATTAGCAATAGGTCATGGTCACTATTAAAGGTCAATAGGTCAATAGGTCAGCATGTTTAATCTATCACTCAGAATACAACTATCATGGTTTCATGTGGAGACATACAGATGATAAAATGAATCCCTAGTAAATGCATCTCAGTCAATGCCTTTTTTCATAGGATGCTTTTGACATTTAAACTTTTTCTTTGTAACTCTTTCAACTCCAAGAAATACTCGGTTAAAACCTGTACCAAGTGTTGTATAAACACAAGTAGTATCTGGCTATGACCACGGACCTACTCCCCACTTTTTTGTTGGAGGAGGGGTAATTACCCTGCAGTTGCCTGGGTGAGTGGTGATGCTGGAAGGAAAATACACAAAGAGTTTCCCTCATTGTCCCCAGCTCTGGTTTGCTGGGTTTGAAGTCAAAGTCCTTGCCTTTGCCCGTGTGTTGGAGGGGGTTACATAATATGACTGGTATGTAAGTGTATAGAATTACAGGAAGAAATTTATAATACAAGATAAGTGATTGAAGTTAATTTAATGATAACTGAATATAAGATGAAATATACTGATGAGAGATTTCTTAAGTTTTCTTAGACTTTAGATAAAATTAGTTTAAACATCCTGAGATGTTGCTGATAACATCATGGTGTTGTAAACTTTTACATACCGTCCCAGTATGTAATGTGTGATAAATAATGATTACCATGGCTCTTATCTTGCCATGGGAAAAAAATATTTTTTTTACTCTTCGATGTTGTTACATTCTTATCATTTTATACTGTCAAGATTCTCTTATCTTCATCAAAGAAATCTGCAGAAAAATGAAAGGATACTTTTTAAAACGTGCCAGTTCATTATTATTTTTTATATAAGAATTTTTTAAAGACATTTTGATTAAAGAAGTTGTCCATGTTATTTATAGCAACATTCTTTTCTGTGATTATTCCACGTGCACATGTGTGTGATAATTGGCAGGTTATAATTAATGTGCCAGAGTCGGAAATTTTCCTTACATTAGCACTTAAATGTATTATATTACATATAGGTTAATCATAGATTCACAGCACAGACAATACAGTTAAGTTCCAGTAATAGAACCAAGAAAATCAATGGAGCTGTAATATAGGAACCTATATCTCAAATTTAGCATTTTAAGACTTAAAAATCATCCGAAGTCATATTATTTACAATAACCAAGGTGGTCTTTATTGTAACCCGGGTTGATAGCGCAGTTGGTAGCATGCCGGGATTTGGAATCTCATGCCCGAGGGGGTGCGGTTTCGAATCCCACCCGGGGAGGTTATACCCTTCCATGAAAATTTGACAATAATGTTGATTTTCCTCCATTGATTAGATAATATGGAGAAGTTTCTGGCCTTGTGGAAGGGTAGGTGAGTACTGGTTATAGACAGTGGTCCAGGAAAGCTAGGTTAGGTGCACTGGACGCCGTAAAATGACCTAAATTGTGTTGACACGGCGTTAACTCCAATAAATAAATAAAATAAAGGGTCTTTATTGTGTAACTTTACTCAATCTTTGTAAACAGAGATATCCTGTAGTGTGTTGTCGTACAGGATCTCTAAGGTTCCCATGGAGGGTCACATTGAGATGACCTTTATGTCGACCAATCAATGTGTAGCTTTCATCTAGACGAAACACTCTTAATAGCATTTTGAAGGCGAGCTGAAAATTTTAGACAGGGTTTTAATTAGATTGAACTTTACTGTATTTCTAGCAATGCTACTGTTAATTCAAATATAAACTCAAAATCGGAATTATCAAACTATTAGCAGTGACTGATTAGCATATCATTACTTTCCATAGTCATGTATGGCTACTCTATTGAAAAAATATGTGGACAATAATTCTTATTTAGATTGAGAACTATGGTTGACATAACATTTCTGGTTTAGATCTGGTCTAACTAATTGTACATGTAAAGAAAAAGAGTAAAGACTAGTTTAGCTCTGTGCCATTGATATGATTATTAATGTTCTGTTTTGGGAAATTTTCAATTTGTATTGTTGTTTTGTGATATCATGATCTATTTTTTTTGCTTGATTGAGCTATCTGTTTTGTAGAGATATTGTCTGAATAATTTCTGGAATTCCACAAATATGAATCAATTTGTATTGAAATATAGTGTATTAGGAAATTGCTGAAGACAAGAAAATTAAAGGATTAATGATAGAGTCAGTGAATGGCCAAAACAATAATGACTGTTTTAGTGTATGGCTCAGATATATTAATTTATTCATACTTCAGGATCTGTCCTGAAATCTTTCATCTATGTAATTGATATGTGACAGATTTCAGGACAGATCTTGAAGCTCAGATATATTTTAACATAAGAAAGGGCTCTTTTCCTATGTAAAACTACTAAACTTGTCTAGATGAAAGCTATGCATTACTTGGTCGACACAAAGGTCACCTCGACGTGACCCTGGGAGCAACCATTAGAGATTCTATATGACAGCGGTCTTCAGGATATCTGTTAACGTAGATTGAGGAATTTCTAAATTGCATTTCAAGATTTTGATTTTACTCATGTGATATTATGGTTTTTTTCACAAGTCAGTCTATAATAGTAGTGATATAAAGATACAAGACAGTCTAATTCCTAGGGGTGTAACAGTTAACCGATATATAGGTTAATATTGCAGTACGAATTCTGACGGTTTTTAACAGGTTTGATTTTCTCTGAACCGGTTTTTGTAGTTATGTGCCGTACTGATTGTTTTTATCAGAGACTGAAATTTAAATGTTTGAATAAATGTTGAATTTGTGTTGGAAACTTGATTTTTTTTTCGTAAAGTGAGATAATAATTATGTTTGAAAGTCCTTTCAAAACATATTTTTTTTTCTAATTTATTCAAGCATTTGCATAATACTTGTAGATTATTTGAAAATACAAATATCTATGTGTTATGTTGATCAAATTAAGACGATGCAAGTGCATTAATACATTCTATGCATGTATGCGCAAAAAAGCAATATATATTGCAATACAGGTTTCGTGTATTGCAATACGGGTTTTACGGTATTGTTACACCTCTACTAATTCCAAACCTAATTTTGTGTTGATTTCTTGTTTGATAGAATTTCTAACAAATTTATTGTTATTTATAATTTCAGCTTGTTCAAGAATCGCTCAGTTTCGTTACCCCAGTATGCCTTCTGCTATACCAAATGTGCCAAGTACCCCTAACCACTCCCAGCGTCCCTATTATGTGACCCAGACATCTAAACCGTATGATACACACAGTACTAGCAGTCAATCCACGTCCAGTAGTGGTACCTTAGTTACCAGGAATGATCCTAATATTATAGCACAGGTAAGTGGGGTTTGTTGAACTGGTTGTTTATTTTGAATAGCCAGCTTTGCTTTGGTAAAAATCCAATCCTTAACACATTGTATTGTTTCGTTGAGTAAGATGCTTTGAAGCTTGGCCACTTTGTTAAGTCGAGTGAGCATGACATTAAACTAGTCTGCTTTGCATTTGTTTAAATCCTATTCTTAACCCAATTTTTATGTTTTGTTGAGTAAGCTTGGCTGCTTTGGTAAGTTAAAAGTGGGCATGACGTTGAGCTGGTAATATTAGTTTTAAATAGCCTGCTTTGCATTGGTTCAAATCATGGCTGTAGCCCACTTAGTTGTTTATTTGAGCAAGAAGCTTGGTCTTAGTACTGGGAAACTAAAAAGAGAACACTTAAGTTAAATTTGTTTTCTAAAGGTACTCCCAGTACAAACATGGTTTTACTTCAAGAAAACCCCATAAAGTCAAGTTCCTAATCAAATCTTTTTTATATATCTGAAATAATGATTGTATTGTTGTTATTTACTAGGTACCACCAACACCTAAGGACATGGGAAAGGAGGAAAAATCTCGAGAAAAAGACAAATCTGATAAGAAGAAGGACAAACATAAACATAAAGAACAACCCCCACCAGAGGAAGAGGTGGGTCATGTGATCATAGTCCTTATAGGTCATGTGATCATTGATTTCTGTATCATGTGATCATAGTCCTTATAGGTCATGTGATCATTGATTTCTGTATCATGTGATCATAGTCCTTATAGGTCATGTGATCATTGATTTCTGTATCATGTGATCATAGTCCTTATAGGTCATGTGATCATTGATTTCTGTATCATGTGATCATAGTCCTTATAGGTCATGTGATCATTGATTTCTGTATCATATGATCATAGTCCTTGTAGGTCATGTGATCATTGATTTCTGTGTCATAGATTTTTTCAGCTGAAGAAAATTCTTGCCAACAAAGTTAGACCTTATGAGGAGCTTAAATGTCAAATTGTTCATGAAAACTAGTATTTAGACTATAAAGTCTAAAGTGAAGTCAGAAGGCAGATATATCTAACTAGCAGTGTTTCATTATAGGGCCAACATATATATTGTTTATAATACAAGTTGTATGGTCTTTTAAGATGTGTTTGCTTTGTCCAGTATTCAACCCCTTTGCACCTTAAATTTTATTTCCATTACTGATTCTTTATTTAATTTTTATTATATATTTATGTTGTAGACTGTGTGCCTTATTTGATTTTTGTTGTAAAACTTTTATTTTAATTAATGTCTGCTGAACTCATTTTATTTCTTTATACAAGCATGCATTGTCATTTGAGATAATAAATTTTACTTTCTCTTTGTTCACTTTTGATATTTCCTGATATAGTTGAAAAGTCTTGCCTAGAAAATCTACCATTCGACAATATTTCATTATTGGCATCTCCTATTCTTCAACACAAGAATATGATAATGTTGATTTTCCTCTGTAAAGGGAAATATTGTTGATTCCTTATGAAAGGTTAAGTAGTACTAGTATGAGACTAGTGCAAAGGAAGTATTCATTACTATTCACTCTGATATCTTAAAAAAACAATATGGCGTCAATATGTGAAACATGAGAAAGTTTATGTAAAACAATCTATAAAGACTTGGGCAGAAATATTGAAATTAGAGTTACTTATTCTGTATATAATTCTTATATTTTCCCTTTGGAATAATATTGGACATAATAATTTATTAAATTAAAATAGTTGATTTTCTGCTCCTTGACTTGTTTATGTACAATTATTTGGGCATTTATTCTTTCAAGATAAATGACAATGCATGTTGTATATTGCTTCAATTTTTGATTTTGTTGTTTTATTTATCGTAGAATTATTTTATGTTTCAATGCATGATTAGCATGTTATTTTATGTTTGGTTATTTTTAGGACGAGGGTGATTACCCACAATCCACTCCTTTATCGTCTCGTAAAAGTAAGAAGCAATCAAATGCCGTACAGAAATCAAATTCATTCAGTGTAAGTTTGGGTATCATTGAAACATCTTCACATTTTGTCATATCATGTTGGCGGTGTAACAAATTTCATACTTCATAGTTACATGGATAACAGATTGTGCTTTGGCATTTTAGGAATTTTGCTTATTTCCAGCCATAGCCTTAAATGCTCTAAAGCACTAGCCCAATACATTATGTTTTATTGGAAATTTGAATAATTATCAACTAGCCTGACTTATAAAATAAGTAATTTTCACTTACCTGAATGAATTTTCACTAGTTTTGACGTTTAGGCTAGTGGGTGAAGACAATGACTAATTTGCGATTTCATAGATGTTTATTATTAGAAGACTTTAAGTAATAACTAGTTATAGTAGAAAGAAATGTCTCCATTCTGAGTATCCATGTTTAACTATGATGGTACTATAATTTGTTACAATCATTTATTACCTCCCCTTCCATCATCTCACTAAGTTTTCATCATTCACATGGTGGTCAAACAAAGATTGCTGGAGAAAAGTACTGCATTTATATAACTGTGTGGTGTCACTGTAACATATGATTAATACTTGTGGGGGGAATTGGTAAAAAATATTGAATTCTACACACTTTTTGTTCTAAATGAATTTCATTTTTGGAATTCTAATGTAAGAATTCTAAGGGTGTTAGCATCGATGATAATGTAATTAAAATAAGTTCTTTTTAGAATTTGACTTTTTCATGGGTGAAAGTTGCTGGTTCTTGTCATGAAATTCAGGATTTTTTGGACCGTAGTGAACAAACTGCCAAGTTAGGGTAATTTGGAATTCCAGGATTATGGATTTGTTAAACTTTCACCCATGCCTTATAAAGTTAGATAAAGTTAAGTATTTATAGTTCTTGAAAAAATAAAATGTTCTAAAATGCAGTACTTTTTTCACGGCAACCATTGTGAATCACTAAATCGTTAGTTGCTTTAAAAAAGATGTTAAATTCATCAGCATGGTATTGAGTGTCACAAGAACTTACATTTTATTGATAGTTCTCATTTGGCTGTTGAGAATATTGCATGTTGTGTGCATGTTTAAATATTCTATTATATTTGATAGGGTGTAATAAAACAGGTACTTTTCTTACTAAGTTATAAAACAAAAAATATATTTATTATAATGATATGTATAATAACTTATACTTTATACTATTCTTACAATATGTATACATATATATTTATATATATTAACAACATATATATTCATAGTGGCCTATTTCCAAACTTAATTCAATACATTCATACCTCTTTATTTTGGAAAAATGGCATTACATAATTCCATTAACCATTTAATGATAGCCTTTGAAGACTGCCCTTAAGTTTGCAATTGAAGAAAAATGGTTCATTTCATTGTTTATTTTTAAGGTCTCTAGTTCAATTATCTATTTAATTTATCAAAAAATCAAAATTATTTTAATGCAATGGTTACTTGCCTTCATAGCATTACTTGTTTCTGCAGACTCTTGTACCTAGCATTAATTCTGCATTTCTTGTAAGTAATGAAAAATATAGATGTTTTATAGATTTTGTAGAACATTGTCTGAGCAAAGGAATGTGTAAATGGGATTATTTCAAATATCTGACTGTATACTCATTTTAAACAATCTCTGATTAAGACTCATTAAAAAATTTGGTTTAAACTTGGCTCACTAGCATCAAATAAACATGGCCTTGAACAGAATACCAAATGTGATGTACTTGCTTCACAGGTCAATATGTATTTAAAATTGCATAGTGTCAAAACATTATAAACTTTCAAAGAAGATAATTCTCCACCTAAATATTGATCATAGAATTGCTTTAGCTAATTAGTTTGGGTGAACGGTCATGATTGATGTGTACCTTATACTTTATGGTGAAGGAAACCTGAGTTTAGTTTTATTATTTTTCTAAGAAATTTATAATTTTTGTTTTTCTAAGAAATTCATAAATTTTCATTTTCAATGAATTTTGGTATATTTTGCTTTTCTGGGAATTTTTATATTTTCAAGACTGAAATTTGTTTCCTGCCTGTTAATAAAATGATAATCAGCTTTGTTGAAATAATTGTATGTTGAATACATGTTGGTATACTTATCAGCATTGTAAAATCTTGTGCTAGAAATGTTTTCTCATTGCTTATAGATTAGATTGGGTCGGAGTCTAGAAATAGAGCTTAATTATAAACGCATTTGGGTTGTTTTACATTTATGATTAAGTAAAATTTTTGATTTAAGTCAGTTTAAGTGAGTTTTCTGGACTGGTCCACTAGTTCAGAATGTTTGAAACTGGATAATGGTACATTTTCTATGTAAAAGTTGCCAATGTTATAAAATTCTATACCCTTCCATAAAATTTGGTATATGGAGAAGCTGCCAGCCTTGTGGCATGTACTGGTTATAGATAAGGGTCCAGGAAAGCTAGGTAAAGTGTGCAGGCCACCATAAAATAACCTAGATTGTGTTGACACAGTGTTAAACCAAGTGTAAAAAAGATGCTTTAAAATTCAATTTAATATATACATTTATTTATCATTGTAACCATCAATTATACATGTAGTCAGTGTAATAAATAATATTTTAACTTTAATAATAAATTCATGCTACTTTAATACTAAATATGAGAAAGAGCTACACAGAGAATAATTCTTAATGTATAGCACTCATGTCAATTTTTCAAATATTTGAAACTTAGCATTTTGTGAAGATAAGTGTTTCTCCAGCAATGTACAGAGAGTGTTCCTTCACATTCTTATTTATTCTTAGAAAATAGATTTATGTACACAAAAATATGTTCAGTGCATTTACAATGAATAAGTACTGGTTGGTTATTCAGATACTCTCACAAGTAAGGCTACCGGACATTAATTGATAACCAGGTATGTTTTACTTGCAGAAACCAAATGTTTCATAGCAGTATAAATTAACACTTTGTGAAGACTCAAATATAGGTCATCAGGGTCATACGATGACCTTTAAGGTTTAGCCCTTGGCTGTAGAATACACTACTTAATTAAGAACAGAATTGTCTTTAACAGATTATTGTGCTGAAATAAATTTAAATATCAGATAAAAATATTATGAACATTTTATATTCCAACCTAATTATGTATAAATAATTTCCTCACTCAAAGCCAACAAATGCTGCACTTAAACAAAGCCCAGTTACTCAGAAGCTTTTGAAACTGAAGCGTTGTGGAAAGAACTTAATCTACAAGTCTGTGACATCACGTATCAAATCTCCAATGCAGTATTGGATCAGTCAAGCGTTACAGTCGTCGCCCGAGACCCGGGCCATATGTGATAAAAGCCCAGCATCTAGTCCTAGATGCACTGGCTACAGTAGCTCAGATCAGGTGTGATTTCTATCATTTTACCTATTATTATACTCTACCCATCATCTTTATATGACTGCCATTGTTTTAATGATGAATAGAAATAATGTTTGAATGTAACCATTTATGTTGGGGTTTGTTCGTGCCATCTTACAAAAGTCATTATGTCTAGGGCAGACAACTTTTGTTAGTCTTTGTCTATTGGCAGTCCATTTCTTGCCACATTTGGCCTAGCCTATAAGCCTATTTGTGGTCTCTCCTACCACAGAGGGTTAAGATTTATTTAATAGATCATGTGTGACTCCTTATTACTTCACACTTAAATCCACTCTTATTGTATAAAATACAAGTGTTTGTAACAAGCAAGCTAAAAATTTTGAATTTCAATTGAAACAAAAAAATATTCATTGCCGCAAAATGATAAGAATTATAGATGCACAGCAGAAAATTAATGCAGAAAGTGTTTGCAATTAAAGTGAAATCTTTTAAAAGGCTGACAAACTGTCATGGTTTTGAATTATTTCAATTTACCCTTGAAACAATGGCCGTCATATAATTAGAGGGATAGTTCACAATAAATTTGGTGTATAGGTCTTTGGAAATAATGGTGAAAAATTTAAGTTTTTAATTAGAAATTAGACAAAACAGATATAATTTGAATATGAAGTATAATATTATATATTTTATTATATATTTAACTGTTGTATTACACCCTTGATGATATAATTCAGTATTTATATTTTACATTTTTGGTTATAGATGTGTTGCTTTAATTCCTAGTGTGTTGATGTATGCACTTTGAGTTTTAATATTTCATTTTTACTATTCTGTTTCACTACAGTATCCCTGTATACTAATTGGTGTGCATGAGTTATTAATGATAATAGTGTTGATGGTTTTGAGCACATCAAAGTTTTTAATAATAAGTTTTAATGCTGTTGCCTTGCATAAACTCCAGGGCCTGTCTAATATATTACCATTTGGGTTGTTGCTATTGAAAACAGCTTAGTTTACCTTAAATTAATATCATTTTGTTGAATTTGTAATTTTGATGCATTCTGTATATATATATATTTTTTATTCTGATTCTGATCATCATCTGATTATGATTTTAATTATGGATGCCATTTGGTGTTAAATTACCTGTATCATATAGGTTCATGGCAAGCTGTGTCTTTAACTCTAAAACTGAAAAATAGAAGAACTCAGCTGAATGCTTTAATGTTTAGAATATATTATGATTTTAAGCATATTTGATTATTTGCTGTGTTCTTTATGCTTAAAACTGCTGTCAAAGTTTTGAAGTTTTATTAAAGCAAGAGGACCATTTTTCAGCCACACTGTGTGCAGTTAGACTTTTGGCTAAATCTTGCTTATTTCTGGTGTTTTTTTGCCATTACATAGCTTTGAATATGGTCGTCTGTCTACCTGCCTGCCTGCCTGCTTGTCTGTATGAAATGACTTTGTTTTATTTCTTTGCTCATGCTGCATGTTATGTTTTTAATTTGATTATATTTTGTTATAGCAAACTGCATGCTTTATTGATTTTACATTCCTCACAGGGCGCGACTACGATACGACAGTTTGCACAGTCCCAGACAACCCCGATCCTCAGTCGAAAAAACTCAAAGTTTTTAAAATCTTCCTTTTTGAGTGTAAGTCAATGTGTGATAGGTAGAAAGTGACATGACTATCTCAAAGATACTTTAGTTGCTTAGTAACCACTAGACTTAGAACTGCTTTGTTGTTCCCATTTGTTGTTTTTAATTCCCTGGCTACATAAATATAGAACCTTAGTTATTTGTCGTTACTAAGCAACTAAAGGTCTGAAATACTTGAAGGTGTGCAGCAAAAGTTGCTTTTAATTTTACATGGCTTTCTGTATAGCTTCTCTTTTCTATGTTGTCAGAGTTGTGTGTTGATCATTCTCAAATTATGTCTATGTCAGCCATCGCCTTATTTTTACTCAAGCACTAGCTCGGTTGATTATGTTAAGAGCAAAATTGTAAACTAGCCCAACTATATAAAATAAGTAGATAGAACTAATTTTCACTTAGTTTGGATTTTGTGCTAGTGGGTTAAAGCAATGGCACTAGCTTGGTTTATTATGTTTTATAGTTGAGAGCAAAATTATCCTCTAGCCCATTTAATTAAATAAATTAATTTTCATTAGGTCTGGATTTTGGGCTAGTTGGTTAAGGTGATGGCTGTTCTTACAAAGAACCCTTTTCTACAAGATTGTAAAGATTGTAAAGTCGGCTGAACATGTAGATGGAAGCAGACTTTAAACCGCCCTTTAACTTTCTAATTTTGTAAGTTGATGAACGTGTATCAAGTGTATAACGCTATAACTGAAACAATATGCCAAATAAATTCTAATTGTTTAACCTTAATGGTCTCACATTTCTTATACCATAGCTTCAAGAAATTTTGTAAAAAATGCCCCAGTCTCAAAAGTGATATACACTAGATTGATCATGTATTAGATTTAGTTACATCACAATTGAAAACTGCTACTGCTTATAGATTGTGTCTCAGGACTGTCTTTGTATTGAATGCTGCTAACCAATGCTACTTTATAGACATACAATTCGCAGGTTTAGCGGAAAACAGTTGTAACTCAATATAAGACAAGAATGAGTTATGATTGTTTATCACTAAACCCATGAATTGTGCTTTATGTACTTTTTTGTAGTAAAGTTTGAGATAAAAAAAAATGGCTTTTTGTAATTAAACCTTTCATTTAACAAATACCCGGTAATTGATCAGGTAATTCATCATCAAATATAGATTTATACACTTGAAGTTAAATTGTTTATGTTGTATTAGACTTTGTTCTATAGCTCTTTTAGGATAACTTGAGACAAACGACTCAGTTTGTTTTCATATTAGGAACTCAGGTATTACATAAAACAGGGAGGTCAGCTGATTTTGTGCAATGAAAGTATTCAACATGTCTTAATGCGTGGAATTTGTGTTCTCGTACTAAATTTAATACATCAAAACACACTGATAATAGTCGATAATTACGTGTACTAAACTTAAATCCACCTGTGTATAAAAATGGTATCGTTGTATTTTGTCTCAAGTTATCCAAGTTATAACGAGCTATATTAGTTTTTAAATACTAAATTTACTTACGAGTTTTCCTGTTGTATTAACTTTGTCCAATTAAGTCTATTACACAAACAAATTATGACCATACAACTCTGACAATATTGAAATTTACTCTAATTATTGCTGAGTGTATTAACTATGTAGAGTAATGGCTTTTTTGCTAACATTTAATATTACAGTATAGTACATTATATTGCTCTGATAATTAATGTTATTATTAATGATTAACCCTTAGTTTTACATATTATATATGATAGACAAACAAAACAAATTGAGCACTGTGTTAGGGATTACTTGCTTAGGACCTGCTTCTAGGGGCCATTTCAAAATCATTTCTGCATGAAGGGTCAAGTTTGTTGTTGAAAATTTATAAAAAAAAGTGTATTATAAAAAAATGTGAGAAATTTCTATAATGTAGAAGATAATGCGTGTTACTTAGTTACTATTACCCTTGGTCATATAGCAACTGGTATCTATCTATCTCCATGGGGAATCATATACTCCCTTTATTTCCAGCCAACTTATTGGCCTATTGAATTATTCCTACCTTGCAGGTACATATTTCCACTTGAGTGAAATAAAGCAATCTCAGGTAAATACTTGCTCAAGGAAATTAGCTGTACTTCTGGTGGGTTCTGATCCTGCAACCTCTTGATCCCTAAGTGCACCTCCTACAACTTGATTACTTTCACTATATAAGAAAGCATGACTTCAACATTTGCTTGATAAAACATGATAGATTATGTTGATCAAGAATCGTACCTTAATTATTTAGTAGAAATGATGAGGTTTAGGTCATTTTCAATTTCCATTATGGTCATTAAAATGAATGGACAGTTCGTGAATAAAATTTATCATCTGTATTAGTAAGTAAAAATTTTCAGCAATAATTACAGTATATTTCAAACTTTCTATTCTATATCATATATAGCTCATACTTCATACTACATTATATATCATATTATTTCTTGTCTAGTCTGTGTATTCTATTATACCTCTTGTATCATTTCATGATTTCTTCATGTTTTTACTTAGTCGTAGATATTTTCTAAACGCTGAATTGAATTGAAGCTAAAGTCTACATGTATTTTAATGTTTTTATGGAATGTGAATATTTTGTCAATACAGCTTTAAAAATTGTAGATCATAACATTATAGATCATAATTTCATAGTCATAACACTTTTTACACATCTAAGGGAGATAATTTGATATTGGTGTATTATTAATCTAAAAATTTATTATATTGAGTTACCTCCCTTTGATTCATACTATTCATACTTCTCAATTATTTCTGCATTTCATTCCTATTTTCTTATTTAAATTTTTACTTTTTAAACCAGTATCATAAATATCCATACTTATCTTTATTATATTTCATTCACATACATGAATTCAAAGTTGACCTGATTAAATATAAGCTGGACTTGTAAGCAAGAATATGTTCTGCATGTTTCATTTTGTGTGTGGAAGACAAAATTTACTTTTATATGAATTGGTTTTAAAAGATTTAAACATAAATTTATTAATATTCCTACTTGCATGATTTTAAAGGTTAGATTTAAGTGTAAAGATTGTTATCTTAAGTTAATTGCGATGGTTAAGTGTGGAGGTAAAGGGGTCAGTGTAATATATTATATATTGAAATTGTTCCATTGTATCTTGTCCTTTATGTGAAGGTCTGTAAATATTAAGGTTACCATGGGAACAGGGTTATTATTTTTTATAGTAAATAGTAACATCTAGGATAAAAATGTATACTTAGTATATAGAATTTAACAATTTTATTAATTTTTGTATCATTAATACTCATAATACTGCTAATTTACAAATTATTATACCCCCGCTTCGAAGAAGAGGGGGGTATACTGTTTTACCCTTGTCCGTGCGTGCGTACGTCCGTCCATCCGTCCGTTACAAAATTTCCGTCGCAGTTTTCTCAGCAACTATATCATGTAGCAGCCTAATACTTTGCATATTGCTTCATCCCATAGTCCCATATGGTGTAAAGCGATTTCATGCTCCTTGCTCATCTACTTCCTGTTTGTCGCATATTTTTAGATTTTGGCGGGGGTATCACTAGTGAGCATTAGCTCACAGATTTACTTGTTTACTTTACATGTATCTATAAAGCTTTATAACTTTATCACTTATTATCTTTTATATATATATGTATAAATTTGTTCCTAATGTCAATGTATGTAATACATGTAATGCCGTGATTTGTTGGACTAAATTATTAAGCAGACTAGTTATATCACAAGTAAGAACTTAACAGAAAAGATTAGAATGTTAATCAAGTACCAATATTTATTCTAGTTAATTATGTGGCTCTTTGGTATCAATAGATTATTTATACATGGAAAGTTTTTCATATATTGTCTGTGTATGTCATGCCTTGAAGTGCATGGATGAACGTTTTAGGACTGGTCCTGAAATTTAAGAGTTTTGGACTTCAGAAAGTGTAATTATCCGTAAAAGCTGCAAAAATCAAGAATTTCAGGATTTTAAAAAATGTTGAACTTTCACCCATGTGTATTTAAACTTAGTTAAGTTTTGACATTTTGTAAGCAGAGATGATAGACAGACTTTACCTGAATTAAGTTTTGTCCTTTTTGTTAATCCTGTTGTGACATTTCACAAAAGTCTTAGTAAGATCTGTTGCTTTTTTCATCCGACTTCAAAAGTTGAGCATGCAATATTAATTTTCTTTTTATATTTCGTGATTGTATTTAAGTGTACATTTGATATATTTGTATTTTATACTCAACAATGCTTAATAAGAATCTACTATCTGTCTTGTTTTGTAAGCAATTTGATTGGTTTATCCAAAACTAGTCCACATTTTTCTCTTTTTTACATGAAGTGAGTCTAGTCTTTGCTCTAACATTTTGAATTCTTCTTATATCTGTATATTACAAGTCTATGAGTAAGTTGATTCAAGCTTCAGAAGTGGTGCTGTTGTAGCATGCCCTACCTTGACTTGGGGTTCAATTAACGGCTGAATGTTATACCCAAACATTAAAATTCAGCATTTAAAATTTCTTCCAAGTATGGAGATGTTGTACAAAGACCAGTGAGTACTAGTAAATGAAAAATCTTCAAGAAAGCTGGTTAGGTGAGCTAACAATGGTCAATCTTGTTACAAAAAGGTTTAAAAGCAGCATAAAATGTATATAAATTAATCATTTGATATATGAAATAAAAAACATGACAACTATATGACAAGAAGTTACAAAAAGCTATGTGATTTATGTCTGCTAGATAGATATTAAACAGTATTGTACTATTATGATATTTTTAGGATAAGATGGAACGGTATATGATGGAATTGCAGGTTCATGACAATGTTCCTGTTACACCAAACATGAATCGTACTACCAGGGTATGCTCCAATAGATCTATCAGCGCCAATAGTTGCCAAGATTTCATCATTTTGAATTCTCTTATCAAATATTTTAGTTTTATATTATTAGTCTTTGCTGTGTCCACTTTCCATGTAACCCCTTTCAGTATCCATATTATTAGGTATTTAGGCTATTTTTGTTTTGGAATTATTTTTTTCAATTTTACTGCAGTAATCAGGGGTGTCATTTCTTAGGAAATTGCCAGGATTTCAAATTTAAAGTGGCCGGGTTTTATCCTTGTCTTCAGTCAAGAAAGAGTTGCTTCCCTTTTCCACTTTTTTCTGTTTTTGTTGAAACCGTACATTACTTGTTATTACAAATGATAGAAAACAATGCAAAAATCTGATTGATATCAGATAAAAATGTTTTTCTGACAAGGTGTACCTTGATGTCATCTCAGTTAATGTATCTTTTCACTTAAGTTCAAGATTCCGGATTTCTGCCAAAAGTAGTACAGATTTTATAATAGTTTCAAATATAATCAGATTCTTAAATTACAATTATATCAATTATTATTCTTTGAAAATCAAGCTACTTTTTATTCAAAAGTCCTTATAGTTAAAGCCATGGTATACTGTTGAGGCTGGCTTGGTGTATTAGTAGCTGCTTTTGGGGCCTCCTCTCTAAGTCTTACAGTTTTCATATTACAGTTAAAACAGTTGTTTGGAGGATGGCTCTGAATAGCTTGACAAACAGGCCAGATGGTCGAGGGAACAGAGTGCACCAGAGTTATTGGTCTTAAATCAATGAACTTATTTTGTAACCTTATTACACATCCTAGAAACAATTAAAGCAGAAATGATTCATGGCCATACATGGCATCAAATAACACTATGTTGTTTGTAGCTTGCCCCACCCTATCTATAATAGCGTCAATTAATGATATAATTGGCTTAAAAAGTCAATAATTAAGCAAAATTCAACAGTATCCAGTCCCTTTGGCATAATGTAATGATAGGTTGTTGTGTTGTCAATATGTAATTGTAAATGATACAAAATAATTACTTGTAGAATTGAAATGTTTTTGATATGTATCTGATATTGAAAGGGGTGTACACTGTATTAGATTTTTATTTTAGACATTTGTAGACAGATTTTATTTTCACACCTTCTCCTTGTTTAGTTGATCATTTATCTATTTTCTATTTTATTTTCACTCTTAGTGATGAAATCTTTCGGCTCTATTGGTTTGGTAGTGTGCCTAGTTGAGCATGATTGCCCTACATTTATACACTGTATTTCTTGCACTGCTAGTTGGTTTAAAAGTATTAATACATTCCAGATGTGGTCACATGATTGCTGAAAGAAAATAGTTCTTTAAAAAAAGTAGTCCATTGTTAGAATATCTTGTTTGATGAACATGTACATGGCATGATCATATTAACAAATTGACAATGAGTCAACACAGGATATGTTACTTATAGCTCACTGTCTATCCCTTGTTATATGAATTTATGATGCATATACTGAAATGTTTGAATACTTATGAAGTCCCTCTTATATTTAGATTACCAATGTATTACTACACTTTTCTGATCAGGGCACTTTTTACATCTTATGGAGGTGCTGTACAAAAGTTCAGGACAATTTTTTATAATTTATATAATAAAATATTTTGAGGGTTGCCTGCAAGATTGTAGTAAGTGCATTGCATTAAAGAGCGAGTTACTACAGTCTTGCGGGCAACCCTCAATATGTTGAATAGTCTTGATCTGAACTATGTGTCAGATGGGCCATTGATAGTGTAAACTTGGCTTGCCATTGACATTGTGAACTGGGCTTTAAAGGCTTGAAAGTTCAGCTGAATCGAGTGTAAGAGGGGCTTCGTAATTGATTTAATTCATTGTGGTTATAATTCTATGTTTTTAAGAGAACTTGTTCATGAATGAGGTTTGTTTTAGTTCACACTGTTTAACTTGATACTAATGAAGTTTGCAAGAAAATTTCAATGTGTATATATTTGCCATGAAAATTGTATTGCTGTACTACTCTTTGTATATGTTTGATTATAAGTACATTGTGTATTAGCCACATAGATCTGTTGGACACCAATCGTTGAAACCAGAATGAAAGTATTGTCCTTAAAATCACAACTGAACTATTGCTCCCTATCTTCAGTTATGTCTGCAGGATACATAATTGAGCTATGATACTTTGGGACATGATGTTGTGGCCCTCAGTCTTGACATTATTGTCTTTGAAGATTTGCATTATGTGTTAGAGTTTGGAGATCGTTCTTTTATTAGGTTTAACAAAAAATATGTTGTTTTTTTAATAATAAAGGAAATTGAAATATCACTAATTTATGAATTTATTAAGTTATAATCAATTGACCATGAGCACTTAGTTATGACTCATTTACATCTTTTGTTTACCTGAGCATTTAGGTCACAATTGGGCAAAACCTTAAAAAAAAACTGAGCACACTAGATATCACATTTTAGGTTCAATATTCATTTAACTTGGTCAATGACTATGTCTTGGTCATAGAGTTTGTCACTTACCAGTAGTTGAGCAACAAATGCTTATCTTGGCCTAATTGTTAAATGAAGAATTCTATGTCTTTTTATTTGATATTTTGGTAATTATACATGATGAGACCATATTTGGTAATCTTAGAAAATGGCTTCACTCTGCTATATCTGTTCTATGATATACAAAAATGACATTTTTAAAATATTGAATTTTGACAGGATAGGGTATATTATGAAGCATCTAAGGGTTATTCAACATTCCTGTTTTCATTTTTTTTTAAGAACACAATGTTTAACTCTGCAATGGCTGACAATTTATGGCTTATCACTCGCTGTCTATAAACATGACTGTATTCTGGTGTGGGATTTGATAAACACATTCAGAAATGATAGTTTAATATTGCTTACTTCATAGCTTTGTTATGACATGCAGGGGAAGAATTTTCCTAAGGAGTAAATCCTAACTTAACAAAAAACAACCCATTGGCTTACTGATAATTTTGTGTGTTCGATTCCATTTGATGATATTTATACATTAGAAAATTGTTTACTTGTTTTGTCAGATAAAAGAATGGTCAAGTTTTTTTATTTTTGGCAAAAAAAGAATTTACAATTGAAGACATTTTTGTATATTATAGCTGTTAGAAATAAAAAATATATTTTCACATGTAGAATATATATAAATATATATTTGTACTAATAATTATATGATAATATAATATACATGTACATATATAATTTGTAACCTGGTTTAAGATACTGACCAATCAAAATTAACGTTACATTTAGTCGACAAGCTTCACTCTGCTAACTGTTATAACAGGGAATAAATATTACAGCAGTTGCGATTGGTATAGGTTTTGATACATTATATTTAAGGTTTTTGGTTTAGATATAAAAATGTATAATATTAAAGGTTTTTGGATTAGATATAAAAATTTTTTTGCACCTTTTGCTGTGAAGGATCTTGTAGTCTTGGCTTATAGAACAAATATATTCATATCCACAATATGTAGTATATAATACTAGTGTAAGAACAATTATTAAAACAATTGATTACTGTATCTTGAGTGTGTTGATTTGTCTGGTAGTTGCAGCCATTGTTTAGTGGTAATAGCACAAGAAACCATTGTCTGTCACAGCGCAAATGGTAGCCAGCCAGGATTTCGAATCTAGTTTTCCAAAGGGGGTATGAGTTCCAATCCCACACTGGATGGTTATACCCTTCCATAAAAATTTGACAATAATGTCATTTTTTTCTCCATTTGTAAAGTATATGGAGATGTTGCTGGCCTTGTGAATAGGTTAAGCAGTCACTGGTTTTAGACAGGGGTTCAGGAAAGCTAGGTAAGGTGCACTGGCCGTTAAGAATTCCTTATCACTCTTGGTCATGAGAAGGATAGCTTACACGGTGGCGAACCCACGTGACTTCATCCGGGTATATTTTACCATATTTGGAATATAGGTCACTCGCATAAGGTAGGTTTTTTGCTTTTTTTCTTACTAATCACGTAGTGTTTTTTTCCAAGAATACGCGCATAAACCCCCTGCTTACGAGATATGATTGCTGCAGTAATTGTTTTCCTGAAATATTTAGTCGTCTTGGAGTAATTTGGTACACAAATTTCGATGCGATTGAAATTGTCAGGGTAGCGTTCATTGTATTTCAACGGTTTATGCGTTTAAATGCCTTAATTTGTGCCGACAGTTATGCACATGGTATATTTATTTCATATACACGTCCAATTAACCCTCCATATACGATAACGATCTTTGAAAAGAGCTAGTTTGTAAATTATGAGAGAATGTGGATAATGATAACGTTCATTGCCCGTGATTTTCCGGATAACGTTCATTTCCTACGTAGAGTTGTCCAATTTACTCACCACAGTTTCTTTAAAAGATGGAAAAGGTACATAATTAGTCCAATTAATTAAATACCTTGCAGATTTTAGTAATTGAAGTTCACAATCAAAGATATTTCAAAACAGAAAGTATATGCAGTCGTAATAAGAACCAAGTTGCAATCCATGGTATTGCAATTTCTTTACGCCGTTTTAAAATCCCGGTGTCGTACTACCGTCTTGCATGTTTTAGAATCTTAGTTTTTTGTTTTGTTTTGTTAAACAATTAACATAACTATGATCGATCTTTGAACGTCTTATAAATGCCAACGTACTTTAGCAGTAAAAGTGTACCTTAATTATCTGGCGCTATTGTGACACATACGCTCTGAATCGTTTAGTATCGTTTCTGTATCTCTTCAATCTGAAGGAGTCATTTTCAAACGGCTGAGAGTCTAATGTTGCAAACCTCTGATTATTTTGATTTATAACTATGATGAGATATCGTACACTCAAGGTAATAAGATCCCTAGACTATAGTAAGATCATGATGACGATCCAGAAGTAGTAAAATATATTCATGAATCTCAAATTGTTTACTAATCCAATCATGTTATTTTTTTATATATTTCAGACAATGTCGTTTTTGTGTTACATACATGTGTGGATATATGTTCAAAAACAAAAAATGAGTTGATGAGCATGAAAGAAGATGCAATGGCCAGTATAGAAACTACTGTTGTGGCAATGGCTTCTTATCTAGAGCAGACCTTGTTAGACATAAGTAGATCTATGTCCGACAATTAACAAGTAACACGTTTGATTGATTTGGGTAGCTTTCCTTTACCCTTGCATATAACCAGTTCTCACCTACCATTCCACAGTGTCGACAAATGTCCATAAATTTATTTTTCCAGCGGGCAAAATCGACAATTGAAATTTTCATGGAAAGGAATAACCAGCGACGTCTTCGAAGTATTAGATTCGTCATCCACGAGTTAACATATTGTTACTTTTTTTAATCGATTAAGTCATTCAACATCTGTCATAGTCGACTTCATTTATTAACGTTAGTCCAAATTCGATGCCACATAAGGTAGAATGACAAACTGTGCAACCTACCCTGGGATCCTATTATCGTTTGCTTGTTGCAGAGAATTGAAAAATCACACAGCATGATTTTAAAAAAGTTATCTATGAAAAGTTTGAGCAAACATGTATGTACAAATAGGGAGGTACTGTCTAGCACATGGACAGTATGTTTAACTATCGTTCATTTTCTAAAGTGAAGTATCTTTTGGATTACGCTCCCTTCTCAGCTCAGAGAACATGCTAAATTAGTAAATTCATGATTTATGATATTCACTTTGAACTATTGAACAACCAATAAAAGTTATGTAATTAAACATGGTTGTGTCTTACTGTAAAATAGAAATATCCGTTAGCCCATGGTCATTTAGCAGACTGAAAAAGTGCATGTGTTCACGACTTTTTTAGGGATATTTTTCAACAGATATTACTATGGTGAATTATTATTTCATTAAAAGTTTATATTGATTAACGAATTGTGTTTTTTTTTTTCATCTATGCAACATCACATGTCTTATCGATGTGACCACGGTATAGCAGTGCATATATGCAAATCTAAAATAGAATCCACATCGAACTAACTTCCTCCATGATATAAATGACTTGGAGGCCGATCTGCAACCTCTCAATGATAAATGTGATGGGTTCGAACCAGCTTCTGACAATGGCGTTTAATTTCTAACAGGAATAAAGTCTAATGCTCACACTCAACTGGAACGTTTAGCAGATATAGCAGATTAACTATCCGTCTCATGACTGAGATTGAAAAGCCACAAAAAAACAAAGAAGAGATTCACTGTTTTCAAATATATTATCTATATATGACATGTCAGATGACTTCTAACTCGCAATTCTTCAAATTTGTGTATGCATATTTAAAATATTAAACAAGAAAAATAATCATACAAAGTCATGATCAATTGTATATACCATGTAAACTTGAACTTTATCTATGTGATCCATGTAAACACTTTATCACTTAACTTCTGATTTTTATTGTATAATATGGATGCTAGCAGAAATCCCTTCTGTCATACAAAAAAAAAACACTCAGTATAATACCTTGGGAAATTAATCAAAATAGCCTTATAAATTGCCATATTCAATGTAACTTTGTTTAAAATAAATCTCTGTTCTCATTAAGCCATCACAGTTTGAAGAAACGTCATGGTGAGTATAACTAACAGCATCAATGGGACTTTCAATTGAAATATTATTTATATCGTGATACTTTGAGGTAACTTTTTGTCCAATTCCATCAAATGAGTCAGACCAATACTGAGGACCACTCTTGGCTTTTTAGGACTTGATTGTGCCGATCTACATCCATTTTCTCTTCTATCTTTTTTCTATTAAGTGTTAATTTTAATTTTGTCTTGCCCATTTCTGAAATTTAAAACATAAAGAAAATAGTTGAACAATAAGAAAGATTGCTAATGTAAATTCATTTAAAAATGTCTATGCAAAAAATAGAGTCATCCTAGAATTCATGCACCTTCGTACATTGACTTTTAATTTTTGACCTATTTAATAGTTTTACACGTCAGGGTATACGTATTTTTTGTGCGTCACTAAAAAGTCATTGTATTAAATCTACATTAAGTGGTCAACTAAAATCTATGTTGAATCCTTTGCATATGTTTATAAACTCTAAGTTGTATCCCATGCAATTTGTATAATGTTTGAAAACCAAAGAAAGGTCACATGATACATCCCTGTACGTAGTCATAAAATGCAATGCACTATTTAGGTCATTTTTAAGAAACTGTGGTGAGTAAATTGGACAACTCTACGTAGGAAATGAACGTTATCCGGATAATCACGGGCAATGAACGTTATCATTATCCACATTCTCTCATAATTTACAAACTAGTAGCTCTTTTCAAAGATCGTTTTCGTCTATAGAGGGTTAATTGGAAGTGTATATGAAATAATTATACCATGTGCATAACTGTCGGCACAAATTAAGGCATTTAAACACATAAACCGTTGAAATACAATGAACGCTACCCTGACAATTTCAATCGCATCGAAATTTGTGTACCAAATTACTCCAAGACGACTAAATATTTCAGGAAAATAATTACTGCAGCAATCATAACTCGTAAACAGGGGGTTTATGCGCGTATTCTTGGAACAAAACACTACGTGATTAGTAAGAAAAAAGCAAAAAACCTACCTTATGCGAGTGACCTATATTCCAAATATGGTAAAAAATACCCGGATGAAGTCACGTGGGTTCGCCACCGTGGCTTAGTACTGTTCAGAAATACAGGACTTTTGAACTATATTTTTCTGGAAAATTATCTAAATCAATAAAAAACAGAAAAAAGATAAACGAAACCTTTCAACTAATTGAATATTAGATGATGATTCTAATAGTTATTTCCTTGTACTATATAGATATTTGTATGTTTATAATGTATGATATTTAGACTTCAATTTAAGCTTTTTTTATTTAGGTAGTTAATTAGTTTAATTAATTTAATTATGTATATACTGGCTTAGTTTTTTATTCTGCCTAAAACATATTACAGTTATTTATTTGTGTACAATTAAAACTTATGTTTTCTTGAATATTCAGTCTTTTATGATGATATCTGATTCTGGGTTAAATATGGACCCAAATGTTCCTAAAAAGGCATCATTCTGACTTTTAATTTTACTTATGACTTTTTGATGAAATTAAATTATTTATCTATATACTTGATTATTTGATGTAGATATAGTATACCCAACCCTGAAAATGCTGCTTTAAAAAATAATAGAAATCTATGATTGAAATTTTTGTAGTGATTAGTTTTGAATGATTTTAATATGAATGGCTGTCAGTTATGTTTTATTTTGCCTTTAGATGAGTGACATGAATATAAAGCTTGTTTTTAGTTCTCTGATCTGATATGTATTTACTGTTTAAAGCATATTTAATTGTATTTTAATTAGAAGTAATATTATTTTAATCTGATATGATGTATTGTATCTTTCTGTAGCATTTCTTCCCTTATATCTGTCATTGAATGAGCTATATAGACCACATATATTATAATGATGGATTATAAGGGACCATACATTACTGAGTCCAAGCAAAAGTTTTATACTTTCTACTAGTCTTCATGTGTTGGATCCTAGCATTTCATAATGTGGGATCCTAGCATTTCATATTGTGGGATCCAAGCATTTTATATTGTGGGATCCTAGCATTTCATAATGTGGGATCCAAGCATTTCATAATGTGGGATCCTAGCATTTCTGAATATGGGACCATAGCATTTCCGAATGTGGAATCCTAGGTTTCATGTGTGAGATCCTACCATTTCCGAATATGGTATACTAGCATTTCATGTGTGGGATCCTATTATTTTCTGTGTGGGATCCTAGTTTTCATATATGGGATCCTTGTTATTTCATGTGTGGGGATCTTAGTATGGGATCCTTTTATTTTGTGTGAAGGATCGTAGTAATTTAAGTATGGGATCATAATTTTCATGTATAGGGTCCAAGTATATCCTATATTGGATCCCAGTATTTCTAGTTGTCACTTATACGACTACAGAGATATCTACAACGTTAAGTCACATCACTATTACTTATAATATTGTATATAGCTCATTCATTGACAGTATTAACGTGTTTTGTATCAATATTTAGTGTTTGAGTTTATTTACAAAGCTTCCAGTATATTTATACTAACAATACTGACAACGAATGTCTTTGCAGGATTCTAAACAGGACCCTAAAGAGCTTCCTACACCTACCAGCACCCCAACCCAGAGTCGCAAAAATCGACGACGATCCAATCTATTCAATGTAAGATAAGTGCACAAATACTTCGTCCCTTTTTTTTATCATCGTCATTGTTCATTGTGTTATTACTCATATACTAGATCTCTCATGTTGATAATCAGTTATGTTTTTTTGAACCTTGTTGCAGTTTTATACTTATAAGATTTCTCCCCATACATATTTGAATTAAGATATTCACTGTGTAAGTAACTCATGCTTTATGAGTGTCCCCGAGTTTCTTACTTAACAAATTTTAGAATTTTCCTTTTGTCTATCTGAAGTTATCATGAATGCTCATACATTTAAATTAAGTTAAAGCCCATTATAGAAGTTCTATAATGTTTCCAAGTTAAACAATGCTGGAAATGAATAAAAATATTTATAAATATATCTTCATTCATATACTATATTGCATTCCTAATTTTTATCTGAAATGAATAAAATAGTCATAGATAATTATGTCCAAAAAGACTCAAGTTAACTTCGTAAATTCTTGTTGAAATCTATGCATTTGTTGACAAAGGAAAACTGTACAATTAAAATTTATTAAAGACTTAACTTCAATTTATGAGAAAATTGTTGTTACCCAGTGATTATTGTTGTATTTGGTACATCTGACTGTTGTTGATGTTTGCATTTGGTGTTGGACATTCAAAATTAACAACTGATCCTTTCATTAATCTCCTTCCCCTATTATTTGTTAATAAAAAAAAAATCTTTAACTGATTATACATGGATGAAAGTTTTCAGGTTTGATACTGATTTGTTGGTTCCTATATGGGATACTCCTGAAGTTAAGGATTTTTGGTACCTACATGAACTGATCTTGAATTTCAGAATTTTTGTACTTGCCAGGATTGATAATAAACTTCAGGAATTTTTGGTACCTACCTGGATTAATCCTGAAGTTCAGATTATTTTATACCTACCTGGATTAATCCTGAAGTTCAGATTATTTGATACCTACCAGGATTAATCCTGAAGTTAAGAATATTTGATACCCACCAGGATTAATCCTGAAGTTAAGAATTTTGGTACCTACCAGGATTAATCCTGAAGTTAAGAATTTTTGGTACCTACCAGGATTAATCCGGAAGTTAAGAATTTTTGGTTCCTACCAGGATTAATCCTGAAGTTAAGAATTTTTGGTACCTACCAGGATTAATACTGAAGTTAAGAATTTTTGGTACCTACCAGGATTAATCCGGAAGTTAAGAATTTTTGGTACCTACCAGGATTAATCCGGAAGTTCAGGATTTTTGATGGATTGATCCTGAAACTTTCACTCATCCTGTTTACCCATAACAGATATACCTCTGTTCACCTATGTATTACCATCTAAAATGTTTGTATGTATATATTTTATATTGTAGAGAATCTCATACTCACCACTGGTTAACATCTCTTTATAATACCTTGTTCCCTTTGTTTGTTACATTGTTGCTGTTTGTTTGAAAATTGTCTGTTTTGCTCCCTGAGAAAAGAATAACAACACTGTCCAAAATTTTGATATCTTTCATTTTGGAATATTGTAACATCTCATACATTACCAGAAATTTATGTCCAAATTTTGGTAACTTTTATTTTGGAATATTTTAATGCCTTGTGCATTACCAGAAATGTATCTATTTTATAAGTAATATGTATGGTGACTTTCTGTAATCAAGTATGAAAGTGTATAAAACTACATCTGGTGATACATAATTGGACAAAGTATATTTTTTGTATACTAAGATGTATTATTGTAAATGACCAAAATTTAGACCATACAATGTAATACATACAGTTTAATCTGACTTTTCCATCATTCATTTCTGAATTTCTTGTTGCCATTGAATGTGTTCTACATTTTTTTACATTTTGAGTTTATTTAATGCATGTTATTGCTGCCATAGAGTTGTCATTTTATTTTTTGTTAAAGTTTTTGTTTTAACCTCATTTTGTTTGGCTTGCCTTGTTTTTTATGTGATGCTGTTTATTTTACATCATAACCTGTATTTTTTCTTTATATAAGTACATACATTGCTTCTGTAGTAACAAGACTATAGCTGGGCCAATGAGATAGTGCCTGATTTGGCCAAACTAGATATGGTCTCATATGGCATTAGATTTCATACAACTTGACCATCTGCTCTAGTACAAAGCTAATTGAATGTTTTTATGCAATTTACAATATTACATTGTTGCAATTTCATAATAATAAGCTTGATCTACTGCATGATCTTTTACAACTCATATTGCTGCCAAATTTAATCTTACACTTTCATCTGGCTTGCCACAAGTGAAATATAGAATTGCACTTGCTTATATAGTCTTGCTTCATGTTTGTCATATGCCGAAGACAATGTTTATCGGTAGACAATATTGACTTGATTCATCAATATACATATTCATAAGTACAGTTTATTTTATTAAATAGCATGTTTACATTCTTTAAGCACATTCCATTACACTTATTTAGGAGGGGTATGGTCTTGAGTCATTTAACTGTCTAGATAAATTGATAAGTTACGTAATGAATAAGGAGGCAATTTTATTTATAAGTACAAACATGCATTGTTTATTGTTTGACCTGTGGCCTATATTTTTGCCCCATAAAACTTAAAGTTAAAAAATTTATTCTCTGAAGTCAAGGTCACTCTTCAAGGTCAAAGAGACTTTTGCATCACTCATGGGTTTTAGTTGTTACTGCTTAAAAGCAATACTAAGACCTTATTAATGATTAAGAGTGACTTTATGACCAGCAACATACACCATCCGGCATTTTTGTTTATTTATTTATTTTATTTATTTATTGGAGTTAACGCCGTGTCAACACAATTGTAGGTCATTTTACGGCGTCCAGCGCACCTAACCTAGCTTTCCAGGACCATTGTCTATAACCAGTACTCACCTACCCTTCCACAAGGCCGGAAACTTCTCCATATTATCTAATCAATGGAGGAAAATCAATATTATTACCAAATTTTTATGGAAGGGTATAACCTCCCCAGGTGGGATTCAAACCTGCACCCCCTCGGGCACGAGTATCCAAATCCTGGCACGCTACCAACTGCGCTATCGACCCGGGTTACTGGCATTTTTGGCAAGGGTGTTAGATTACATTATCCAGGAGGTTACCTTTGTCTACCATTGTCTCACAAAATTTGCTTTACTGATTTATCTGAGTGCTAGTGTGTTTGAAATCAAGTCAATATTGTTGATGAATGAATAAACAAGTTTAATAACCACCATTAAGCTAGGAGTATATTATGATCATATAACATGTATACTTGAAATCAAAGCTTTGATGTTAATCTCTATGTCTTGTGCACACTGTATGAAGGCTCAGTTCATCCTATATATATTGTATTGTATTTTCATTTAAAGCCATATAGATACCAGTCACAACCTGTGCAGCTTAGTGTCTTCACACCGAAAGTAAGCTTATCCCCCATGTTTTTATTGCACTGAGAGTAGACTCCCCTTTACTTTCAATATCTGGACACTTGTGTTTGTTTTACTTATATTTGGAACTTTTTATTGAAAGATTCTGTCATCTGTTGTAAGTTTGATGATTGTAAACAACTCCAGGTTAAGTAAATAGTGCTGCCTTAAGAATATAGAGATGTTAAAAGTTACAAGTGAACTTCACTTAAGATAGTGATTCAACCAAGCTCACTGACCTGAACATGATATTTTGCCCCCAAATTGACCTGGAAATGTGTATGTCCTAAAACAAGTAAATCAGTTACTTATTTCTATGTAGAATACCAAAAAGTATTAGCTAGATAGTTAGGCTAAAATAGTTGAAGGCAACTCTCAGACAAAGCATGCTATAGTTTGGTGGACACCCAGTGAGCATTACTTGAACTATGGAATAATGATTTGATTCATTGGCAAATTAATGCAATCTAAATGTTAATGCCACAATTAAGGTAATTGATAATGTAAAACACACAAGTGTCTGTGATGATGATAGGACAGGAAGTATGCTTGGTTTATGGTTTCTATTAGAATAAATACTCTATTATCTTGGTGACTTTCTTGTATATATATTACAATATACATATATATGTGTGTGTTTGTTGGTGTTTGGTGTAAGTAGTTTGTGTGTTCTTTTTATGTCTACAGTTTCTTGAGTTAAATCAATTCTTATCTTTGGGTCATGTATTAGGGTTTTTGTGGTCATTCTCTGAGAGGTAAGGTGTATAATAGTGACAGATATTGAAATGTATGCTAATAGGAGACAAACTGAATAATCCACGAACTACAGTTCTAGGTTCCACCATTGTCTTTGGAATATCTCATGCCTTTTTTCTACCATCTTTAGTTCAGTGACAAAAGTAGTCTCAAACAACTTTAGCAATTATAAATGTATAATGTGTTGAAATGAATGGTCTGATTAAATGTTTCTTTATTGAAATAATTACTGTTGGAATGACCTAATCAATGATTAATTACTGTTTCTTTATTGTAAAAAGAATTGTCTGGTTTGTGATTCCTTTGGGTAAAAGGAATAGCGTAGTTTAGTGTTCCTTTATTGTAAAAATGACTTGCTTAGCTAACTGTTCCTAAATGGTAAATGAATAACCTTATTTAACATTTTCTTTATAATAAAAAACAGACCTAGTTAACTGTTTCTTTAATATTGTAAAAATGGAATGACCTAATTAACTGCATCTTTAAAATAAATAATAAAATAATACAAATGTATATTAACTGTATCTTAATTGTATAAATGAAATGACTTTACCATTAACTGTTTTTTGGTTACAATAAATATGGGAATGAACTTACTCACCATAAGATTTTTATTAATAAACTTTTCTATCTATATATATAACAATTATTATATAAGAATGAAGCCTGATTAATAACTCAAGTTTTCAAAAATTATTACTAATGTCATTTAGATTTAGTATGAACAATGAGTTAAACTTAGGGTTAACCTGCTAGTTAAACACTAGGGTTATGTCTTCTAGTTAAACTTTTGGTTATGTCTACTGGTTAATTATGTCTATTAGTCACAAACTGGGTTATGTCTCCTAGTAGGTTTAACACTGGGTTTATGTCTACTAGTAAGTTAAACACTGGGTTATGTCTACTAGTAAGTTAAACACTGGGTTATGTCTACTAGTAAGTTAAACACTGGGTTTATGTCTACTAGTAAGTTAAACACTGAATTATGTCTACTAGTGAGTTAAACACTGGGTTATGTCTACTAGTACTAGTAAGTTAAACACTGGGTTATGTCTACTAGTAAGTTAAACACTGAGTTATGTCTACTAGTAAGTTAAACACTGGGTTATGTCTACTAGTAAGTTAAACACTGAGTTATGTCTACTAGTAAGTTAAACACTGGGTTATGTCTCCTAGTAAGTTGAACACTAGGTTATGTCTACTAGAAAGTCAAACACTTAATTATATCTACTAGTAAGTTAAACACTGGGTTATGTCTACTAGTAAGTTAAACACTGGGTTATGTCTCCTAGTAAGTTAAACACTGGGTTATATCTACTAGTTAAACATTGGATTATGTTCACTAGTAATACACTGGGTTATGTCTTCTAGTAAAACACTTGGTCAAGTCTACTAATTAAACACTGGGAATGTCTTATTGTAAAACACTAGGATATGCCTCCCAGTTAAACATTGGTTTATGTCCTCAAGTTAAACACAGGGTTATATCTACTAGTTAAACTCTTGGTTTTGTTTCCCAGTTTAACACTAGGTTTATGTCTAACTAAACACTGGGTTATGTCTGGTAGGTGGGGTTGAAGAATATATTTTAGTTGAATGTTAGTTCTTTAGCAGTAATAGTTTAGATGGTGATATTTTTATAATACTATGTAAACACCAATGGTTGGGGTGGCATGCTGAGAATACACCTGTTTAGTCCTCAATTTTAATCAATCTCTTTTGACATGATTAATATAATAATAGTTATGTGTAAACAACATTGACTCTAGTCTAGCTTTGTGAAGAGACATAGCAGGCGTAGCATAAGTGGGAGCCCTTAAAAACAACATTGATTTACCGCTACTTTGTTTCTTTACTTATTTAGTGAGGCAAGAGACGGCTCTCTCAGGGTCCTTTTTTGAGCTTACCAAGGCTCTCATGAGCTATGGTTTCTGAACCATTTAACAAACATGTTGTGACACTTTGGTAACAATTGATTGTTACTTAAAGACATGTATGTTGTCATGGTTATCTTTGAACCTGAGTTGTATGCATTACTGTCATGATTCTTGGATGATTTTAAAATTAAATAGAATCCAGTTTGTATGTGTTGCTCTGTTTACTATGTCATATTGAACACAAAGTTGTATGTGTTATATTGTAATGTTGGCCAGTATTATTGCATTATCTGAGCTTTTTTATTCTCATCACATGAAAAAAATAATTATTTTATGGCATGGAATGATTTGCTATAGGTGCTAGTTGTGATATTTGTATACAGGGCTACTGATAAGGTTCATTTTAGACCAGAAATAGAATTAATTTACTAACTTAAGTCAATTAGTTTTTGAATGAAATGTAATCATCATAAAAGTATGTAAAAAGTTGGTGATAAAAATTTGCACATATGAACCATTCATCTTTAGCTCTGTTTTATGCAAAAATCCACAAATATGATTTAATTGCTGCTTGATATCAATTGCCAAATATTTAGAGCTTATTGCCACAACATTTTCTGCTCTTGTGAAAAGCTGTTTGCTCATTGATGTTGATGTTGTTTGGTCAATGTTTTATCTAGATTTGAATGTTATTATGTTATTATTGTTATTATGTTATCAATGTTATTATTGTTATTATATTTTAGCCTAAGAATAAAGACAAAGATAAAGATAAGGATAAAGGTCAAACAGAAGATGATAAAAATAAACAAGATGGTGAAAAACTTGGCTGTGGTAGAGTTATACCAATAAAACAGGTTAAATATTACATAGCAATATTTTGTATAGGTTGTATCATGGAGGTCAGTCAGGAAAGGAAGACTAGATCTCTGGATCTAGCTCTTAACCACTTACGAGGCACATACTTATATGAGTCCATGAAATAACTAATTGTATACCGGTAGGTCATCTCCTGTTCCTGGAAAGGGTAAATCTCTGGATTTAGCTGTTAGCCAGGCACATACTTTTGTCAGTGACTGACAACTGTCCTACATCATTTAGTATCATTATTAGGAGGGGGAATGGCTGTTGAAATTGTTTCATGACCAAGCTATACTTAAGTCTGTCTCGCAAGGGAATCAAACTTACAACTTCAGTTTTAGTCCACTTGTATGCTACTAACTGAGCTAGCTGGGTAGCTTATTATAACATAAATTTACAACAGTTTATAGTCAATAGTTTACCTTCATTAATACAATAAGCTCACAAAACTGTGGAGAGACAGTATGAAGGTGCTTGGTGCTTCACTGAGATGCTAGTGTCTGGTATTTTTGTGCCTAGGTTAACTTGATCTTAAAGTTGGATATATGTAAAAGGCAGGGAGAAAAAAGTGGAGAAGTGCTGCATCTGCTATACCTGCTTCAGAACTTTAGCTGAATATGACTTGACATTACTTTAAAACTAAGTTTCCTGGTTTGACATCTATTTAATATTTTACTTGCCTAAATTAAAAATTTACCAGCAGTAAATTGGTGCTCTAACAAAAATGTAGGTTGTCAGGGGCTATTCATCAACTATTTTTGTGGAGCCCTGATGAACCATAACTCAAAAAAGTGGTTTGGTCGTGGTAGGCTGTACTCTTTCTTTAATGTTAGTTTGCTTTTAATATTGACTATTTTTGTTTGATGTTATTTTCAGGGTTATCTATATAAGAAGAGTCATGGTTTAAATAAAGATTGGAAGAAGAAATATGTAACATTACTTGATGACGCTAGATTAACCTATCATCCTAGTTTACATGTAAGAGTAATATATATCAATCTCCATAAACTGACATTTCCTGACATTGCTCAGGGGGTCATGTTGAGTTGACCTTTGTGTCAACCATTCAATGCATAGCTTTCATATAGATGAATCTTTATCAATAACATCAAGACTTTGCAATTTCTATTTTCAAACTGAGTTTTGCTAGCTTATTTGATGGCGGAATGTTTGCAAATAATGTCACATAGACAATGTAAGCAAGCACAGTGGTTGTGTCATGAATCTTAGATTGGGTTTTAATCAGATTGACTATGTACATTTGTAATAGTATTGTTGAGTGGGTGTATTCTCCCTTTTTATTAGAAAAACTTAAATAGTATTTATTTACGGCCTTATTGCTCACATGAGCTCAAATGTTTATTAGGGGAAAATCTTATAAAAATCTTTTTAAGTTATGTGAATTGGCATGTTTTTGTTTTTTGTTTCAACATGCAATTTCACTGTACAAAACAAATACTGATTTTATCCCCATTGACCTTCTACATTTGGGTTACTTATTGTAAAGAGTGGGCATTCCATGTTATGCTTTAAAATTTGGAAATTAAGTTGGGTTTACCCTGCCATTAAGATTTTACAATAATATTAATTTTCCTCAATAAAAAGGGTATACAGTGTAACCTCTGCAGAGCGACTTTCGGAGGAGTTTGAAAAAATTGCCGCTCTGCAGAGGTGTCGCTCTGCAGAGGTAGACTTTTTCTACCGATCACGAAAACGGCCGTTTTCGGTCCGGAAAACTGGCCTTTATCCGTTCCGTAATGTAAACACAGTTTTTAGCGAGCGCTGATCGACAAAAGTAAAAAAAGTTTTAATAAGATTACGAAGTTTTTTAAATAAATAATTATAACGGTTGACAATTCCTAGCATGAAGGTTAGTTTTATGCTAAAGAAAGCAATACACTAGAGAAATCGATTCTGTTACTGTCAAATGTTTTTATACTTGTCTAATGGCGAATACTATTTAGCATGAATTATCGTCGTCTTTTCTGGAGTAAATATCTGATATTATCTTAAACCTCAAATAATCTTAAAACAGAATTCATTTCATCGAAGCTTTTAATAAAAAGAACAATAACAAATAAGTTTCATTTATTATCGTCAACTAGCTAGACGTATGTGCATCTGATACTTGATGACGTCAGCCTACCAAACAAAGCGCTCCTCATCTAAGGTCCGTTCGTTGGTGTCATGGAAACCATATGTCACTTGTTTATTAACCCCTGTTAGTCAAATGATTTAGTAACATGACACTTGAGGGTAGTGTTATACGATTAGGGGTTTCGCTTATTGTTTAAATCATCCGGTTTTAGATAATTATCGATTATTGATGTAAACCTTGCTAGACTTAGTGTCGCTGTATAGAGGTAAAGATTAACTTTGGGAATTTATTTGAATGGCCGTTTACCGCTCTGCAGAGGTGTCGTTCATTAGAGGTAAATCATAGAGTAAAATCGACGGGGGTAATTCTAATATGCCGCTCGTCGGAGGTTGCCGCTCGTTAGAGGTGCCGTTAGCAGAGGTTATACTGTATTGAGAAGTTGCTGGCTTTGTGGAAGGGTAGGTGAGGTGAGTACTTGTTATAGACAAGGGTCCAGGAAAGCTAGGTTATGTGCGCTGGTTGCCATAAATGACCTTTATTTGTGTTGACAAGGCATTAAACCTAATAAAAAAACTGGCATGTGTACTGGTGAATTCTGTCTTTAACTATTACTAAACACTGACCTCTGACCCTTGTTTTGATATATGAGTTATAACATAAACTGTTACTTGTTTTTTCTTCAGGATTATATGGAGGATGTTCATGCCAAGGAGATTCCATTAGGTCATGTGACTGTTAAAGTACCTGGTATGCGACCCCGAGGTTCAAGGTCAACCAGTACAAATCAAGATTCAACTAGTAATGGAAATGTTGCCATGGAAATGAACAATTTATCCATAGGAGGTATTGTTTATGTTAATTTTGTGTTAATATAGTTTTTTCTCCATGATTTACCTGATTCTTACCTTTTCTTGATGAAATCTTATCTCTAGAGTTATGGTCCTGTTCTTCCACATGTGACACTGTCAGAGTTAAAATCTATGAAAATAATCCAGTCATTGAAATAATTAATTTTTGGTTGTCAGGGGCAACCATTTTAAGTTTGGAAATATAAACGAAATCTGTTGAGCCACCAAAACTAAACAGATTGTTCAGACAGTGAGAATTAGACTTTCTGGCATTCACTTGCGTAACCTTTATTTCATAAACATGTTTAATATCTGATTGCATACAAAAACTGTTTTAGCTCAACTAAGTTCAGCATACTGAAACAACTTTGTTGTTAATATGGATGACTGCAGTCAATTCAAATAAATGATATTAGAATATAAATGCAGTATATCTATGATATTACATACAAATGAAGCATGTCTAGAACATATATCAAATTAATGCTTGCCAAAAACGGTTAATATTAAGACAGTGATGATGTGGATTGTGATGGGAACACAACTCTGATAGACTAAGATTGATTTCAATAGATAATTCCTTTTCAATTCATTATAACTAAAACACCACTGGTTTTCCCCCTTCCATTTCCCAAATTGATAATTTTAATACTTTTGCCCATTTCACAGTCTATAGTCATTTGATAATCGGCAAGCAAGCAACTGAATGACAGATTTTGACAAGTAAACAAATATGTAAAAATAAAAATCATTTTAAGAATTATTGGTTTAGAAATAAAATCATGGGTTAAGTTTCCAGTTTGTATTTAGAACTTATTATTGTAGATCACATGACAATGTATTTCATATAATATTATTAATAACTTAATCCATCATGGCTTAGCCTATATTGTATATCCTAATTATTCATGAACCATTTAAAGCTTAGCTTGGACCTTATGCACCAACAAATTATGATATAAGCTTTTACATAATTATGACATATTTATTGGTTACTTACTAGCAGGAGCAGGTACTCTTCCTTAGGTCGTTCAAATGCTGAAATAATAAAAAAGTTATTGGAGTTTACATTACAAATTACTATATTAGCTTTCATGTTTGATAAATTCATTAAATTTAATTGAAATGAAATTAGAATTGTTTAAATGTAAATAAATTAAAAAGAGAACATCAAAAGGAGAGGAAATGTTTAATATAAAACATTGTTGTAAATCTCTTTGATTTGGTAACTCTGTATGACAAAAGCAGTCATCTTTTACATTTTCTCAAGCACCACTAGGCCAATTGATTATGTTTTTAATAATGGACATCAACTAGCCTTACTACCGGTATATGGAATTAGTAATTTTCACCAGTTCAAATCATTTTTCACCTATGACTGTAAGCTAGTGGGTTTTGGCTATGACTTGCAAATCTTGAATGGACATACATGTTATATGAATAAATTATTTGTTAGGCTTACGACGATGGAGAAGATTTTCTGATAAAATGAGACGACACAGTAAGATGATGAATATTACTATAGTGATAGTTTGGGTTAATTATTGATGTACTTTTTAATCTTAACTCTTTAAGTGTGAATTAATTAATAGTTAACGTTTTAAGCTTTGTGTGTCTCATAATTCAATCGTAACACAAAAACTTACTTCTATAAGTTAAAATGAATTTTCAGACAAAATTGATATCTTGCATTCAAGGGAGATAATTCTGACATCCACCTTGCATTCAAGGGAGATAATTCCTACCTCCAGCATGCATTTAAGGGAGATAATTTCTAACCTGCACTATACATTTAAAGGAGATAATACTTACCTCAAACATGCATTCAAGGGAGATAATTCATTCCTCCACTATATCACAAGTGGAATAATTCTTACCTCCGCAGTGAAGAGTCACATTTCTTATTTCTGTCATACATGTTGTTATTTTTTTTTAGTTTGAATAATATGATTTTTTACATGTATTGTAATTATATTATTTAATTTTGCTGATATATAATTGGATGTAGAATATAAATATATAAAATCTGTAGTGTATGCTTATTGCTTGAACTGTTTTTATTATTTTATACAGCTTGGTATGCAATCAAACATATTTATTACTAACCTTAATGTTCAATATTGCCAATGTTTATTCATGATTGACAGTCTGAAATTTGAGCTGGTGCTCATCTTAACATGTTATGTGAATTTGGACAGGGATTTTTGGGAGATGGGTGGGGACACACATATCTTGTGTAGTAATAAATTAGAGATTTACCTAAACCCGGGTCAATAGCACAGTTATTCGTGCCCGAAGGGGGTGGGGGTTCGACTCCCACCTGGGGAGGTTATACCCTTCCATGAAAATTTGACAATAATGTCAATTTTCCTCCATTGATTAGATAATATGGAGAAGTTTCTGGCCTTGTGGAAGGGTAGGTTAGTACTGGTTATAGACAATGGTCCAGGAAAGCTAGGTTAGGTGCGCTGGACACCATAAAATGACCTAAATTGTGTTGACATGGTGTTAAATCTAGTAAAAACAAAACAAATAAAAACAGAGATTTACCATTCTAGTTTATCTTTTGTTTGATAAAAGGCTACAAGAGTTTCAATTTCACATTTAAAACATAGTTGACTTTAGCATATAAAGCTCCTTTCAAAGCATCTTAATGGGCCAATGCAAAACAAGTCTTGCTACATGAAATGAATTAACTAGTTTATGTCAAACCATTAATTTATTCCAAAATATTAATCGTGTGATGTGTTATGCTAGCATTTAACATCTATCTATGTGAGTAACAAATGTCTTTATTGCTTCTTAATCTCTAAAGAGAATACAAATTTGTTGTTTTATATGTAGATATTGTTTGATTGCATGTCAAGACTGCTCAGTAACTGTAACATTAACATTTTGTGTTTTTATTTTCCACCTATTCTAACTTAACATAAGTGTCTTAAAAAATCATCTACTCCAGAAATATCCTAATTAAGGACTTTTTAGGATGAACGGTCTCAAAAAAATTCTGCTACTCTTATACTTAAGTCATTAAGAAACTTATTACCTTTCTGAATTAAACCAATTTACTAGTTTTGACTTGGCTAAAAATTGAGCTTTTCACCCCTTGGTCAGCATGTTCCACATGTTACTGGCTTTGACAAATTGCGATTTCATGACAATGCTGGGGCAAGGCAAAATGACTGAAAAATGCAATTTGTGTCCCTTTTTATCCTCCATATCTCTTTCAGACAGTTGTATTTCCCAAATGGATTTGAATATACTCCCAATTTTTCTGAGCCTAAAAGTTAGTTTTCCTACTACCAAATTATTGTCCCATAAAAGAATGTTTCCTATTACCATATTATTCAAATATTACTTTTTGCCTGTACCCAGTGACCACAATTTTATTCTTTTGATAGGAGAAGTGTGCAAATTCTAGCTAAAATACATTATTTAACTCATTGTGAGGTCAATTTCCAATACATGCATTACAAAAACAATTTTTTGAATGTGAGAAAAATCTGATTTGCCTACATGCTTAAAAAAGAAAATGTTAATTTACACCACACCATGAACTTTTCTCCTTGGCTATATTTTTGCTATCTACTTAAGAAAGAAATAATATTTTATGCATAGCTCAAAACCATGACCCTCGTTCCTTGATCTTCTACTTACAAAACTATGGTAGAAGTCTATAGCGACTAAAAGCAATGAATACTAACACTACAGCTAGTCTTGGATGAAGTGTATTACAGCATGTATTGAAGTGTGTTGACTAGTGTTATGTGTATTATTTACAGGCAAAAACAAAGAGAATGACGATAGATCCAATCTAGATGATGCCTTCCTAATATCTAACTCCGTAACCCAAGGTTCGTTAGTCACTCTTACATCTTCTATCTAGATAGAGTCTTAACTACCAGTCTAATCGTTTTTCATTACATTTTTCTTTTTTTGTGTGGATTTTTACATCTTTTTTATGAAATTTTATGACATTTTGCATTTTGTGTGTGTTTTTCTTGTAGTGATTTGTAGATTACTTTGTCTTGCAGATTTATGACTTTTTATTGAAACAATTAATTATAATATTCTAATTTTGAGTTATTTCATGATGATAAAAATTTACGTTACCCTTGACCCCCTCCCCCACCTCACTCCTGAACAAGAATGTTTCCTCTTCAACTTGCATTATGTATGGGATGAGCTCCTCCTCCTTTCACTTACTATAGACCTTAACCAACCTTAATGTTTATCATTTAAATTATTTCTAAAGAATAGAATGGGGATATTATCGCAGAAATTCTGCAGTCAAAACAAAATTGAGGAAGAAGAACATCTAAAGCTCTAAATCTTGCTGCATTGCAACGAACAAAAATACACAGGCACTGACTTTAAACACGACTCAGTGACAGACTGATATATATTTGTTTATTGTAGCTTTGCTTTTATTGCATTATCAGTATTAACTTGGGGAGTTCATTTTAAACATAAAGCTGATAGGGAGTTAAATAAGTTATCTAAACTTTGATGCAATTATCAGGGTTTATTTAAGTTATCTGAGCTTAAGCTTAATGCAATGATAGGGGTTTAAGTTATCTGAGCTTATGCTTAATGCAATGATAGGGGTTTAAGTTATCTTAGCTTTAGCTTAATGCAATGATAGGGGTTTATTTAAGTTATCTGAGCTTAAGCTTGATGCAACGATAGGGGTTTATTTAGGTTATCTGAGCTTAATGCAATATGGGTTTATATAAGTCATATGAGCTTAATCTTAATGCATCAGTAGTTGTTTATTTATGTTATCTGAGCTTAGAGCAATGATAAGGGCATATTTAAGCTTTAAAGCTGATTTTTTCATTATAATTATGTAATGAATGATTTGATTTTGAGCTTATGACAAATAGTTATGTATCTGTCTTTGATATTGTAGAATTGTTGAACTGATCAATGTCTCTTTGAGTATATATTATTATTTATTATAAGTGCATTGTGGTTGCAATATTGTACATACGATGTATATGATAATAATTTGCCATGCAAGTCTGGATGTATTGTTCCAAGTTAAATAAAGTTGCTGGTTATGTCTGGTTGAATGAGGTACGCTTGGGATAACTTTATCAGCCAATATGAGCCTGATGTATGCCAAGTACAGTCTCTATCAACCAAACGTATGCAATGTTGTAACTTAGTTTGTTATTGTATTGTATTGCCATATTATGCATGGTTTGAAGTATTGATGTTGTATCAAAGATTGTATATATCTTTTTCTGTTGGAATTCTTTTTTGCATGATGCCAGATTTTTATTTGGACTTCTCCCCTTTAGTTTATGATACAAGCCTTTCTTTTTATTTTGACCCTTATTGGAGTGGAAGTCTTCTAATTTCTTTGTTTTAATCATTACATATAAAATACTATTTCAGGTATTCCTAATGGAGACTTCAATAAATTAGCTGTGAATAATAATGCAAATTTAAGCTCAAAAACTGAAACGCCAAATGTTAAAAAACGACATCGGCGGGCTAAAAGTGGTGGCCTCAAAGATCCTAGTCAAGGTGATGGTAAGTAATGAACTCTTATATTATTATTTTGTAGAACTGTTTAGGTTAAGCCATAACTACATGAGGCTATGATTTGGCTGAAAATTTTCTTTTTCTACTTTAATGCAATCAAACATTTTTAGAATACTTAAATTTTGTCACTTTTGTATGACATGCTAGACTGTTTCTTAGGATGTTGACTGTGAGATATAGCCGTTCTAGCCCAAATCATTGTTGCCATGACAATGCTTGTGTATTGGCAAAATGGCCAAGAACGGAAGGTTTCCATGTTTTAGCCTTCCATTTTCACTTCAGACCATTGTTTTTCTTTATACTGAAGCAAAATGAGCTTCAACTCGTCAGAGCCACAAAATACAAGTCCATTTATGAAGTGCAACAATTTTTAGCAGTATTTTTAATTGTGTTTCACCAAGGCTATTTTGAATAGTCTTGTAAAAACAAAACATATTGACAATATTGGCATATATACCTTTACAGAAGATGAATGTGAGTTTGTGATTGTATCACTGTATAATAAACAGTGGCATTTTGAAGCTAATTCCCAGGAAGTGAGTAAACAATGTGACTTGTGCTGCTGCATGAGATGTTTGACCTAGAGTAGATACCAAAATGTTTGCTTTGTTGTGAATGTATAGCATTGTATGAAAATGTGGACTGAGAATTTCTGTTTAGTATTGCCTTGTATGGCTTACATGATTTTCCACACTTTTGAACTTTCTGTCTCATGCATGCATCAAGAATATTGTTTCGTTAAATTTGAGTTTAATTATTAAGGGTATGTTTGCGAAAAAAGGGACTACTTTTTTCCAAATTGTCAGAAGGTGTTATGCGTCTAATTAGATTTCTTTTATATTAGAATGATGTATTATGAAATGTTTATTGTCAGCTATTATTATGTAAATTGTTAGTAATAATTGTCTAAAATCTATAGTCTAAGTTGAAAATGATTAACTTACATTTAATGGTACCAGTTTATATGGCTTATGACCTTAGGATGACTAAATCTTATGAAATCCTTCCAGGCATGAAAATCAAACCTTGCATGATTTTTTTTTCTGAAAAATATGATTATGTCCTTATTCTTCTACCAGAAAACATTCTCATACAATGTTAAAATTAGATATATTGGTTTAAATCTTTGCTGTAGAGTTTGACAAAGAACAACATTTAGTTAATTAGGTTTAGTTTTGGTCTAGCAAACCACTGTATGGGTTCGGGTTGGGAATCTTATGAAATGTAAGTGGCTATGCAAAGATAATGAATTTATCCTTTCAAAATCTATTGCGTTCCGAAATTGTTAATATATTTTAAAGAATATTTATCAAGTGTCTGAATCTACTGCAAGGAGAATAACTGATACTAGTTTGTTTGACAACATTTCTCATTCCCTTCTTGTTCTTACTCTCAGAATGTAGTAATTACTGTTGTTACAAAAAGTACAATCTTTTGTAAATGAAGAATTGTATGCAAAACAAAAAAAATGTAAGAAATTTAGTTGCTATTTGCTTTTTGGAATGATCAGTGATTTCCACAAAAAAAACTCTAATATTTTTCTCATACTTAGAATAGGGTATTAAAATAGGTTCCTATAAGTTTTTACCATGATTTTGCCTTAAACCTAGTATGACAGGTGTTTAAAAATGTGTAACATTGTTGAATCATAAATATTTGTAATGGGGTTGAGCTATAACACAGTGATGCTTTTTCTGCAGTCTTTTGCTAAACTGATTTTTAAATAGGACATTTTGCGTTGATCACAAAATAGTTAAGAATGTTCATTTATTAAACTGATTTATCTAAATGTGTTAGCAAACATATCAGGAACAGCAACAGTTCAAAACACAGACCCACAACTAGGGCTAGTGTCGATCCGATCCGAACCACGATTCATGTGTAGCGATTCACGAATCAAACCACAAACCACATGTTAATGGAAATGCATTCAGGAATTCATGTAATAACAAAATAAATGAAAAAATACAGAATATATTACTATATGGGAAACCATTACTATCAGGTGTTTTATTGGCATTTTCAGTGATAACATTTTTGTTCAAATGTGTATCAACTGATTTTTACACAAGATATTTTGGTCCCTACATTAATTAAAGTTTTCATTAGTAGTGCGAATCGTTTTCAGTAGTAATTAAGCTGAAAATGTTCTTACATTTTTTCTTCCAAAACTAGATCCGACGATTTCGGACATGATGAGTATTTACACTTGATTTTCTGGTCGAGATCCCGATTATCCGAGTACTCGTATACCTGGGGCAGCCCTACCCACAACATAAGAATTAATTGAAATAAAGCAATAGAAATAAAATCGAAACTAAGGGTAACAAAGTGGAATGAAATAAAATCAAAAGTAAATGGAATGAGATATGTTAGAATTGTTTCTACATGCATGTATGTGTAGTATGTATTGTTTTCTATATTGTATCTATATATATCTTACTATAGATTCTGATGGATATGAATTCCATATTGTCTCATTGTTCAATAAACAGTGGCAATTTGAAGCATGTAGTCCAGAAGTAAGTTACATATTTGTTATAAAAACAAACATTTCATGTCTTCATTTTACCTATATACAACCTCATCATCCATGTTTTAGTCTTTGAAGTCTACTGCAGGTTTCCTAGTGAAACCAACGTATTGAATATCAGACTTTCTATTTGCTGTTGTTTTCTCTCAGAGACCTTTATTTATGTAAATTCACTTAGTGTAGTCATCGCCATAACTTTTCTGAGCTCTAGCTCAATTTATAACTTTATATAGTTAGGCAATACTATCAATTAGCCTGACTATATAATATAAGTAACATATCACTAACCTGAATAAGTTTTAACTAGTACTGGCCTTTGGTCTAGTGTGTTAAGGGGATGACTGTTGGTGTAATAGAGAAAAAATTGAAATAAATAACACAAAAAAACAACATTTGAATGTAGCAGAGGTATAATACTGCACTTGTACTCCCTTACCTATAAAATAGCTTTTATGGCAACATGCTAGTATGTCCACTTGAATTTTAGTTCAGACCATGGAGTCTTTGGTTCGAATCTCAGTTCAGACCATGGACTCTTGGGTTCGAATCTCAGTTCAGACCATGGAGTCTTGGGTTCGAATCTTAGTTCAGACCATGGAGTCTTGGGTTCGAATCTTGGTTCAGACCATGGAGTCTTGGGTTCGAATCTTAGTTCAGACCATGGAGTCTTGGGTTTGAATCTTAGTTCAGGCCATGGAGTCTTGGGTTCGAATCTTGGTTCAGACCATGGAGTCTTGGGTTTGAATCTCAGTTCAGACCATGGAGTCTTGGGTTCGAATCTTTGTTCAGGCCATGGAGTCTTGGGTTCGAATCTTGGTTCAGACCATGGAGTCTTTGGTTCGAATCTTAGTTCAGACCATGGAGTATTAGGCTCGAATCTTAATTCAGACCATGGAGTCTTGGGTTCGAATCTTGGTTCAGACCATAGACTCTTGGGTTCGAATCTTGGTTCAGACCATGGAGTCTTGGGTTTGAATCTTGGTTCAGACCATGGAGTCCTGGGTTCGAATCTTGGTTCAGACCATGGAGTCTTGGGTTCGAATCTTGGTTCAGACCATGGACTCTTGGGTTCAAATCGTGGTTCAGACCATGGAGTCTTGGGTTTGAATCTCAGTTCAGACCATGGAGTCTTGGGTTCGAATCTTGGTTCAGACCATGGAGTCTTGGGTTCGAATCTTGGTTCAGACCATGGAGTCTTGGGTTCGAATCTTGGTTCAGACCATGGATTTTTGAAGAGTTACATAAATATACAATCTTTAATAAAGTTTTATTTACTGTGAAATCAATTGAATGTTAAGGTGTTGCTTTTACTTATTGATGTTGTAAATTGAGTGTTTAGTTAGTGTTTGGTTAATGTGGAATGTATTTATGTTTCTTTGATATTGTTATATGTGTTGTATTGCTTGGATGTATATGTTGGAATAATAGATGTCTTCTAACCCATTAAATGACTAGAAGGTTTTGTTTAATTTAATTTAACTGACAGTAGTGCATTTGTTAAATTTAATTCAACTGACAGTGGCGCATATATTAAGGCCATTCATTTAAATCAATTGTGAGTTTTAAAGTACTGTAGTGTGTATTTAAATCACTGGTGTTAATGTATGTGACACTGACAGTTGAAAAAATTTTAACAATAGTTAATAAAGGCAGGATGACTCAGTATGATATAGTTTTCCACACAACTGTTTCTGCATGCAGGCTGGGTATTTTTATGGTGTATTTAGGGGGGGGGGGGGTAATAAAGAGCATGTGGCAGTGCCTTGTTAATGTTCTAGAAACAACCTCTGATTATTGTCTTGAATTGGTAAAAAGTAATAGATACACTTACCTAGTATTTCTGTTATGTTTGCTGTGTTGATACTGTTTGGCTTGTATGTTGTTGTAATTTATATTATCACTCTTGAGTCTGTTTTCCTTGATCCCCGTTTTTAAATATTTCACATATTTTACTGATTGGATGCCACTGTAAGTATAAGATATGATAAAAACATGATTCTTGTATTGACCAGCCAGTAAATTCTAATCTGTACAATTTTAGTTGTACATTGTATTGTTCTATGTTTCTTCATTTAACTTATTTATTCTTACGATGTTCTTCCACACATTTTGTTATAGCAACTAACTGTAATTATAAATAGCGTATGATGTTTTAATCAGAATTTGAGTGTCAGTTTAATTCTTATCAATAATATTCTCTTTAAGTATTTTCTAATAATATTGTTGATTTTTTTTTTAAATATTGAAAAGTCCAGGAAAATGCATGGAATATAGGTTCCATAAGTTTGTAATTTAGAGAAATTTACCTACAATTGCATCACTCCACCCAGTGTTGCACCAATTTGTCAGCTGCTTTAAGAGAAGTAAAAAACTCCCCAGGTAGATTGATAGATATATACCAGTAGCCCAATGACAAGGGATAGTAGATGTAAAGTCACTGAACATACATAAGCATGAAACTTAGACTATAAAATGCCATTAATTACCTTTTTGTTCTATGTATTTCAATCCAACCTGATATGATGTATGTCATGTTTTTACTAGGAGAGAGATGAATGGGTAGCTGCAATAGAACAACAAATCCTTGCCAGTCTACAGGGTAATGAAAGTAGTGGTAAGAAACAATCTACTACAGATCCTGCAGGCATATTAGCTATACGTAATACTCGGGGTAATAATCAATGTGCTGATTGTGCTGCACCAGGTAGGCTTCTTATTGTTTTCTTTACTCAGATGCTATAAAAAATTCATTATCCAAGGGTAAAAGTTTTTGGGATAGTCCTGAAATTCATGAGTCTTTCAATCTGATCTATTTTTTTTTAGCCGGATTTTTCAACGAAAAAATTCAGCTAATAGTTTGGAAAAACACGGACAGGTGTGTGGACGGTTGGGCGGGCGTCAGGTGTCATTATCTTCCATTTATCTTCCATTTATTGTCAGATCTTCATGAAACTTCATACAATGGTAACATACCATGTGATGAATAGAATTAGACAGTAACCACAACTCTACCTGGCTTTATTATGGATTATTTCCCTTTGTAATTTTTGCGTTAAAGTTTTTAAATCCGGCTTTAATGTGGTTTCCACATTACATTTCTTGTTTATTATACCCCCGCTTTGAAGAAGAGGGGGGTATACTGTTTTACCCTTGTCCGTGCGTCCGTCTGTCCGTCCGTCCGTTACAAAATTTCCGTTGCAGTTTTCTCAGCAACTATAACATGCAGCTGCCTAATACTTTGCATATTGCTTCATCCCATAGTCCCATGTGGTGTAAAGCGATTTCATGCTCCTTGCTCATCTACTTCCTGTTTGTCGCATATTTTTAGATTTTTGCGGGGGTGTCACTAGTGAGCATTAGCTCACAGATTTACTTGTTCTTTTTCTTTTTTGTTAATGCTGTTGATATTTTGAGTATGGGAAATTCTAGGAATTTTGAAAATTTGGTTTTATTGGAAGTTATTGTATCTAAGTAAAACTTGGGAACTAAAATTTATGGGTATTTATATCAATGTGAAGATGGTACAAACAAAATTTGTTACACATTATTGCTGCAAAGCACAAAATACAGAATACATTCAATTGTTCTGTGTACACATATTTTCATGGTGACTGAGAAAGTTAGTTTGTAATGCAGGGAAAACAGAAATATTTGAATTTCGGATATAGTCTATTTTATTTGTCTTTTGATATTTAATTTTGATATACATGTTTATACTTACAGCACCAGAGTGGGCCAGTTTGAATTTAGGAACCCTAATATGTATAGAGTGCTCAGGAATTCACAGAAATTTAGGGACACATTTGTCTCGAGTCCGATCACTAGGACTAGATGAATGGCCGTAAGTATCGTTTCAGGGTATAATCTATGTACTACTCAATTTTAAAAAGATCCGTGTTGCATGATAAAGTTTTTAAGTACTTTATGAAACAAGTAAATAACAGCTGATATAGTGAGATTGCTTGGGTAAAAAGGATCTTTTCCATTGCCAAGTGCAGTCTTTGCTTTAGATTGTGGAAAGCATTTGCCTGATTTATTATTGATAATGAGTGAAATTTTCAATTAGCCAGACTTACTTGTCCAAGTCAATAAGGCTTTGGACTAGTGGGTTAAACTGAAGACTGGACAAATGTATAAAAGGAAGAAATTGACATGATAATAATTAAGATAAGCAGTTTTATTTTATATTTGTTATGAAGGTTTCACTTCAATGTCTTATAATGCCTTAGAAAAAAAAATTGGTTAGGTTATATAATGGTGGTCAGTTAACCTGCCCACCTTTCCTAAAAAAGGCTAAATAACTGAACTTGGCTATTAAGCAGTTACTTGGTGCACACTTCTCCCATTTATTAAGAATAAGTGGTAGAAGGAAGAATGGCTGTTCCAAAATTATTACATGACCAAGCTTCATGAAAGTATGCCTTTCAAACAAGTTACCCCTTGATTAGTAGACTTGTGCTCTACCAATTGAGCTAGCCAGGTGGCTTTCACTTCACCATGCTTGGTATATATGTATATATATAAAATGTCAAAAGAGAGGTTTCACTGTACTTCAACTTGTAATACATAATATATTTGGTTATATTTCCAGGTTAGATCTTATACATGTGATGACATCAATAGGTAATACTGTAGCAAATTCTGTATGGGAATTTAATTTAAAAACTCGTGTAAAACCATCTCCTACAGCTAACAGGTATGTTCCTTGTTTATCTTTATATTCTATTAGATCAAAGTTATGAGCATTTTCTCTCCATGAGGTTTATGCATCATTGATGTTCTGTGGCTATCCTTTGATGACAGACATGCAAACTCTGTCAATGCTTCATCTATACCTTCTATATTTTATTAAAGAAATATTTATCTATAAAATAACTTTAAGATTTTTGTGATCTATGTCACCTATTCTTTTCTTGTGATGTATATTTTAACTGGGGAGTTGCATAAAAAAGGTATTTTTTCAAAGGCAATTTCACCAATTTGCCTTAAGTGAAATTTATTAAGTCTTGATAAAAGCACTAATTTCAAGTCTTGGCATCCATTTTTTATGGGGAAATAAAACACGAGAAGAGTAGAGTAAAGTATGGATAAACTTCAATTCCCTATGAAGTTTGTTACTTTACTAAAGCTGAAACTCAATTTATTTACTAAAGCTTTAGAACTGCATGTACAATAAATTCTTGAATGTTCAATTTTGCAGAAATGAAAAAGAACAATGGATTAGAGCTAAATATGATAGTAAAGAATTTTTACCACCACCACCCTATGTAGATATTCCATTAAATCAGGTAAGTGAATTCTATTTATTGAACATTTACTTGATAACCGAGACATACATTGATGTTTTCAAGCTTTTAACATCAAAATTGGAATATATTTGAATAGTGGTTACTATTGTAGCATTTTTATCTGCAGAAAAGCTGTACTTGTGCATATTTTTCACCTAAAGCATGCTTTTTTATTGTTGTTTGAAGCGGCAAGCTTACTATACAACATTTGCTTGATAAAAACTTGTTGAAATATTTTAATGACCAATTTTGATATTATTAGTGTTACATTTCTCCATTTACGGGTTATCAATCTATTTACTACTTAAGTCCATCTTATATATTGGCCACGTAAATGTCCATATGTCAATATACATGCCCACTAGATCAATGTACTTAATTCAGATTAATGGAAAAAAAACTATGAACTTATTTTTCATCCATATTTGTACAATACTCTTTAATATTTTGGTGAACTTAAATAGCTTATAATGATTTGATAGGACCCAATCATGCATTGATGAAATATTTTAACAGTTGAAGATAATATGAATGTAGAATATAAAATGTAATTTGATGATGATATTAAAGGTACTTGTTCACAGATTTTGGTTATTTTTTCTGTAATTTCAAAATATCATTCAGTCAGTGTCTTTAATTTTGTCAAATTATTTCTGTATATTTTAAGACAAACTGACCAATAGACTGCAAGAAATATACAATTAAAGTCATAAAAATGCGCTGAAATTGTCTATGCCGTGACGTACGGGGTAGATTTTACTACATGAAACACATCATTTGTATTTATATGTCAATTTGCATTAAAATTGTCATTATCAGAACACTATTTCCCTGCTTCCAAAATTGTTTCCATACAATTGTGATAGTTTAAGAAAAAAGTTGATATTTAAGTTGAAATCTGTGAATGAGTACCTTTAATACATACATTGTTTATTTGTATAGTTCTGTTTTATTAACTAGTCACAACTTGAATAATTACACGGTCCAAGATGGCTTGGAAACAGTTGATAGAGAGGGATTGCAGAGAATGGAACCTCTCTGTGATCGTCCCTCAAGAGAGAGACACCTGGAGATCATGCGTGCAGCAAGCCAGCTACCTGGAAGGAGGCCCACTGACGTGGATAATGCGCCCACACCAGCACGATAATCAAAAGTCAGATGATGATGATGATGGTCGCTGAATGTGTTATTATTCACTTTCTTATTAATCATTGGGCCAACGATCCATATTAATTATTATTACTATATATGCGTTGATTTTAAATACTGTATAGCGGGTATTATCTGCGGGGTTTTATTTTGGCTTTATTGGCGGAAAATGAAAATGCGCCAAATATAAACACCGCAAATATAAACCTCCGCAGTTTTAAGCCGCTGCCATATTGTTTACTAAGGGACATTACTCTTAATAAATTTTGTATTCATTAAAATATGTATTTATTAACTCCCTTAAAAACAAGAATTATGTAATGAATTAGGTGAGATTTATTATGTAAATGAACAAAATTTGGTATTTTGAATAACGCAAAGGAATTGATACAAGTTATGTATGTAGCAAACGAAACTACAGACAGACAACACAGTCATTCTAACAATTAGGCGACAGGTTCCATCAAAACTCCGTTACAAAACTCGACGACGCTGTCGCCATTTTGTTTACTTTATAAACCCGTATGCCGGTCATTTACGAATCTTCACGAGTTTTGGCTCAAACACTTATTTGATTGTCGTAAAAAACAAAGTCATCTTTAGTATTGCAATTAATTTAATTACTTAATTGCTGTCAAACCCAAGACAAACTTCTCATCACCTAATTTATTGAGTAAAAAGAGCGGAGTAAGTGTTTATGTAGCTTATTATTTATTGATATTCAAAAGAAAACTATTGTCAAATTCAATTGTAGATCGGAAATCTAACGTCACGTGACGTCGCTTTATAATTGATTTGTCTGTTTAAAGACTCCACTAGGTGGGTTGCTTACACATTGATTGTGACAAGCTGTTAATTTTAAAATTTGTTGGACCTTGACCAATGGATTCAGGTAAATTGGCGAAGGAGTGTGTGGCCGCAAACTTTAATACCGACAATTTTTAACAAAGACAAATGCATTATTCTCGACTATAAACAAACATGAAAATTTTGATTGTTCATTACAACAAATTGTTATTATTATAAGACTCTCGCGAGTTGGGCTTACTTATGCAATTTGTCAAACGATCAATCAAACTTAGCGGCACCCAGGTAATATTTTTTAACAAAAACATTCACATTTAATGGCGATTTTTATCACATTATTAAACTTGTTCCCGTCAATACATCGTCATAGAAATAGATAATCTGCTGTGTAAGCATTGGTTTTCACACGTCCGCTAAGATTATGCAACTTGGTGACACTTGGTTAATTCAAAAATTTGAAAAGTCCCGGTCGGCCGCTTATACAGGTAAATTGACCTTTTGAGAGGAAATGGCATAGTTATGTACCTTTGACCATCTTTTACCGGGAGGTTTAAAATTGGCGCTCAGAGTAATTTCCGCCAATATTTAGCATCGCCAATACAAAACTCTCTTGTTTACGCGAAATTTTTGCCCCGCAGAAATAACCCGCTATACAGTATTGGGTAAAAAACAAGTTAGAAAGGAGTTGAAAATAACTGATTCCGTGACTGTTTTATTATTTAAGTTGTGACAGGTTATTAAAACAGAACTATATACATTAATGTATATATATTGTTTTATTTGTATATTTCAGCAATTGATAGATGCATTAGTTCGTGAAGATATACGTAATATAGTATTAATATTAGGTCATGCCAATCCTGATGATATTACAGCACCATATAGTAAAGATGATGGAAGAACAGCACTACATATTGCTGCAGCTCTAGGAAATGTTGTTTTTGTTCAATTATTGTTATGGGTAGGTTTTATACTTCGATTTTATTCTGCAATCTATTATTGAGTCAGGCTCTAGTCAGAATCTAAGTTGCAGTCAACGCCATACATGGTGGACAGATGGACAAATCCTGTAAAAAATTGAAGGTCCGTCTTGATCTGCAGGTTTACAGGACAGACTGTCCAGCAAAGAATTCATAGTTTCAAATTCATCAAAATATGTAAAATCACTAAAATTTCTTCAGTCCTGTAAGACTTGGTTAGGTCCTGTAAAATTTTGATATTCACAGGACCTACTGTCTAGTAATAAACTGTTGAATTTCATGATGACTGCTAGGTGATGATGTTAATAACACATTGTTACATGCTCACAACCTATAACAATAATGGAAAGTAGATCAGAAGACTAAGACTGTATAGTAGATTAAGCTTGCCAGTCCAAGGCTGACTTAAGCAATTGTTCAATGATTTTGATTTCAATTTTTATGGATTTTCTTGCAATAATGTTGACGGTTTATTTATTGTTTATTATACCCCTTATATAGGAGTCAGCTTGATGGTTAAATCATGGTTAGTCGGTCTGTTGCTTTTACTGGTCGACTCAATTTCACAGCACCTATTGTACAGATATGATTCTAACTTCTTGACAAAGACCTGTTGGGGAAGAGGTGTATCTTCAAACACAGTGATGGATCTAGTTTTGTTTGTAATGAGTTCAAGATTTTATTGATTTTTTATTGATATTTCAGCAAAATGCTAATGTGAAGGTTGTTGATCATGAAGGAAGAAATGCATTATGGTATGCAAAGAGTTCTGGTTCTCAGGAATGTGTTGATCTATTGATGAATAGTGGTTGTCCACAGAATCCTACGTTACCACGGCGACGAGGAAGTTCTCAACAGAGCACTGATAGTGGAAAGAATGACGTTTTTGAGAAACTACCGGCCAGTGTTATTTAAAGAATCTTAGAATATTGGAGAAATATATCTACTAGAATAACAAATTATTCTGTGAAATTATAAAAATATTTGGTTTTACGTTAGTATGCAATAGAACATATTGGATGGGGACTTGTTTTAAAGGTTGTGAAGTTATGAAATGGAGGCATAATCTACTGGTAGGGTGGTATTATATATTACGTATATTGTGTATTGAAGATAAGGAAAGATAGGCTTGCTTTTATTCAGTTTATGGAAAAAAATGTGGAGCTTATTAATTAGTTCCTATTTTAATCCTGTGTTGGAATTATTTTAAAATTGTGATGCATGGATTGGCTGAATGAATATTTTTGGTTTGTGTTCTTGTGTTTAGGAGATTATATAGATCTCCATTTACACTCAAAGCTGTCAGTCGTTGCCTAGTTTGGCAGTGAAAACTATTATTTTGTGTCTCATTTCATATGTTTGAGTTTATGCTCATTATGTTGATTAATAAGTATTTAATTAACAATTTTTAATTAGTATTTGTTATGTATATGAAGTATGTATTTATTTGAAAATAATCACCTTTAAAAAGTGCAATAAAGGGCTATGTAGCGTTTATATATGTGTATATAGCCATAATACGCAAACCAAGGCAGTAGAAGCCCTTTAGTACGGATTGTAAATATATTAGATTTATTTTAGATGATTAGTGCTTTCTGTTTACTGTATTATAAATTGTACTGATTTTTAATTTATCATTCTTTGAGTTCCTCTTGTCTACATCGTAGGTACTGATCTGACCTGATACTTTTACTTTGTGTTTTCTTATTTTACTGTAAGATGGATGCTTGATACTTTTTCTTTTCTCTGCTAAACAATCTAGTCTTGAAATAGGAAAAATATGTATGGGTTGTAAAAGGAGCAATGTGATATAGGCTAGGCATGTGGTTATAAAACTTGAGAACAAACTCCATGTTTAAATCTCAGTTTTGTTCTTATGCTGTACTATTACAGCTAGTTTATAATGATTAAGGCTGTCACGATATGCCAGAAGCATACTGCGATATATTGCAAAACGTTGTCATTGTATCGCGATACATACCACGATATATTGTGGGCCTTTAGATTTGTTGTTCCTCCACTGTATTTAACAGAAAAATTGCAAATCTTATTTACAATTACTAATACAATCTAGCCTCTTTAGTATTTACGGTCATTTAAGACTGAGACGCGCCCAAATTGGTTAAATTCTTGCAACTTCAGATTAGATGGAATGAACAATAGATAAATTGACGTTTCGCTACTGTTATTGTGCAAAGGGAAGATTTTTCCAATGAAATGAAAAATATTGTCAAATACCAGTACATTAAAATCATACCACGGTATGTATTGCTGCAGCTGCGTATTATTAGTTACACAGTCAGTTACTGACCGGATACGGTGTGATACCGGGTCAGTAAATTAATATTGGGTGAGAGCGTAGCTCGAGCCCAATATTTATTCACTGACCCGGTATCACACCGTATCCGGTCAGTAACTGACTGTGTAATGAATTTATCTTACCGAGTACCCCCATCTGAGCGCTATCATTTATAAATTTTGTTACTGACTGGATATTAGAATCTACTGACCTAATATGGGATAATACATGGTCAGCACGTGACCGCTCTAGGCCAATGAAAAACGAGTATTCTGTACGAGGTAAGATAATGCAATATACTGGTATACTGGTTTATTGTGACAGCCCTCATAATGATTAAAAAATAATATATTATTAATGAACACTTCCCTTTGAATCACTTATGAATAAAGATAAATACATAAGGTAGAATTCCCCTTAACTTAAAAAAAGAGAGTTATTATCTCCCTTAGATATGAAAAACAACATATTTTTTATGTCATTCCAGAAAACGGCTATCATGATTTAAAAATCTGACTCAGTGGAAACATTAGAAATACAATGTACAATTTGGTACCAGTTTTTTTTATAAAATTTTTTATGGTCATGACCATATTTTTGTAATCAGGAAAATTCTACCTTAAAATGGACATGAGTTTTGCGTATGTAGTATGTTCTCACCTCAAGTTAGGAGAGCTATTCTTACTTCATACATTGTCAGTTATATCAGTAAATATTCAATATCTTTATCAGAACAACATTATAAACATTGTTACAGTATTAAACTTGTCATTGAAATAATTCCTTTGTTCATTTATGTTTCAACCAATAATGTAGATTTTATTATGTAGATGTCATTTTTCATCATGTTGAAATTCTTGTACACTCTTGTATACTCTTGTAGAATGAGACTTTGTGCTTTTATCATAGGTGACAGTTTTTAGGACTGGTCTTGAAGTACAGGATTTTTTTGACTTCAGAAAGTAGTAATTCTTTATATCCTAAAACTTCTGAAATCATAAAACTTTTGTGACTTTATTCTATATTATTTCTATATATGATAAAGCTTCTGAAATCATGAAAGTGGGGATTTCTAGACGCAAGAAAGAGGTATTTCTTATGTTTAAGCTTCTGAATTCATGAAATTCAATATTTGAGAAATTGTTCAACTTCACTCATGTTTTATTCTATTGATACCAGTTGTTATTTTATGATCAATATCAATGTGATGCTCAGAGTTCAACTGATGATGTAATCCTATAAGTTCTCAGGTTTAATGATTAGTTTGCATCTCCTAGATTATGTTAGATTTTTATGATCAATCTTATTGCTCACCTTGTAGTTCTATAAGACAGACAACCCCTCACACTGTAGTAGATGTTTATAAATGTTCTCCACTCTATACTATAGTACCATACCAAATTTACACCTTTTTATAAAGTATTAATATTTCTGTATGTTAAAGTTTTCTCTTGCCATCTTGTCAAATTCTTGTCACAAATATAATGATTCGATGGTAGATATTGATAAAACTGTACATCATTTCTTAGTGAATATTATGTTGTAGACAATGTCCTTTGTTTCTTACTTACTGGAAGAAGGCTGGATGGATTTATGCTGAAAGTTTTCACTAAGTTTTTGTTTTAGAATTGAGAAAGATATTTTCCTACTGGTGTACTTAAAAATATGTTGGAATACGTGAAATATAGGATATTATAAATAAGAAAGATCTTTTCCTACTAAAAATATGCTGGAATTCATGAAATGTAGGATATTCTAAAAAATTTAATTTTTACCTGTGTGATTTAAAGTGTGTCCCACTTGCTGAATGAAATATTTTAACTCGGAGGTTGCTAAGCTTCCAGCTGTAATTCTGGTATAGTACAACAATATTAACCTGAGCTTGAACTACCTTATTATAATAATTACACACTTCACTTACATTAAATTGTGAGTCTCCGTTAGCGGGTATTCGATTATACAAGTGTTAAAATCAACCTATGTGACTACAAATCAATTTTGTAAACATGGCATGTTATTGTATTTTTAATTTTGGAAGCATTCCTTTATGAAAAAAGCGCAAGTCCACAATATTAAGGCACAGTTTTAAAGTATCTTCTCTTATGAAAACACAAATAATTGTTAAGTACATGTATTTTGCCGAAATCTTCCGATTAAGCGCGATTTACAAACGAAGACAGTTCAATATGTTCTTGCATAAAGGTCAAGCTCAGGTTAATATTGTCGGACTATAATATTAGCTTGATAATAGCTGGATTATTGGAATGATTTAAACAAACATAAATAGTTTATCAAAGTGTGGCTACATTATATTGAGTTTATTCATTATTTCATGTTACATCGTTATTTGTATATTTGGGACCATTCTCTCTCATCTAGCTTGTTTTCATACAATTTATCAACTGTAGGAAGTTTTCATACAATTTATCAACTGTAGGAAGTTTTCATTGATAATTTCTACTCAAGTCAAATATGATAATCATAACCTTATATAGGCTTTTATGGAGCTATTGGTAAGTCTATTCAACTGTCTGTGGTGCTTACATTAACCCTGCTGATTTAAATATATTTGTTTGATAATCTAAATACATAAATACTTGCTACAGTAGATCTGTACTCACCTTTGATGAAAATAGATTTCCTGATTTATGTATAGGTATTATCATACAACTATTCAGTATTTAAACCAGCGGGGTTACTGACAGTTTAATAAAATTACCAATAGTGTAATCAAGTTAATCAATGTTGGTTACTTTGGTTCCTTAACCTATGGGTCAGCTACATACTAGTCTAACAACTTATAAATAAAAAAGGATGTGGACTAGTTTTTGTACTGAACCTTCAATACAGATATTGCACCACAGAGCATTACTTACATGTATAGAAAATCATATTGTACTTTTCTAATATCAGTAATTTTTCTTCACTCATATTTTTCATTGGGTTTATTATTACAAGTTATATCAACTATTGACTGAAATGTTTTGTTTCATATTAGACTCATAATGATATTCATTCATATTGTATTATAAATGGAGGAAAATAATCTATGCTACCCTAATGTTGTCAACAATATTACATGTTTGTTGTTGTTTCTACTCTATGTCTAAAATATCAAGTGTTAAGTCCCTTTCCTTAATGTGTAATGATGTCATCCTTGGATACATTGTAGGATACCCACGGCTTAACCATTAACATTTATCAGTTGTGTGAATTATAGCTGATATCCAGTCCATTAGAGAAGTGTAAAAGACAACTATTTCATTGGTTGCCTCATGATTTTGTGAAGCAATTAAAACCAATCAAAATGCTTGTTCTATATGACATTGATTTGGTATTACAGACAAGATGGTGACCACCATATACATGGTATATAACAAACATTTTGATTGGTTTTATTACTATGTTTATCAAGTGTGGGTATCTGACCATGACCTGGATAGAGATATAATGTTAGGTTTTAACATACATGTACATGAAGCTAAAAGTGAGTGTAAAATTCTTGTTCGTAATCTGGGCTTAGGTTATAAAACTAGAGAATAAACTCCATACTTGTAACTTGAATACTATATGCAAGGAATTTCTTTGTTTAAATGGAGATTGTCTTCAAACCTACTAAAACTGTTGATGACCGTGACCACCGTTTTAGGTGTCTGTCACAGCTTATTGCCATCACAGCTTTTAAATGTTTTCTGTCAGAGGTAATAGGTGATCCCTGTTATCTTAGAAAACCCTAATGTATCAGAAAACAGAGTTTCCTTATACTTAAATACTACTAAGAATTGGTATATACCTTCATTTATATTGAAGAAATATATGTATAATTATGTTAAGAATGAAACAAAGTTGCAAGCATGGATTTTGTTCTTAAGATTTGTAACCTCAAACTTAGTCATTTTTATAGTCTATGCTTTTAAAATATATCTATCAAACATTTCAATGTGCTTTAGTTTGGTTATACTTGCCTTCTTATATTATGTACTTTCACTTAACTATAGTTATCAGTTTCTGAAGTAAATAAGACAAAATATTATCTACTGTTAGACTGTAGTGGAATATTATGGAAAAAAGTCATGTGACCCTTATACTGGATCTGTGTCCTTGAACCTTATACTGGATCTGTGTCCTTGACCCTCATGCTGAATGGGTGTCCTTGACCCAATTATAAGGTCATTATAAGATTATTTAGATATTAACATTACAATACATCTACTTATTTTATATATCATTTATTTATTATATATAATTATGAAATCCATTCTGAATGAAGATTACTAACAGAATTTTCAGGTTCTATGCTTTCATACTGTATCAGCATTTTATCTTTTATAAATCAATAGCTTTTATCTATTTAGGAGATATTATTCTTTGATATTCAAGCCAAAACTATACAAAGTAAAAGGATGGTGACTTTTCTTAAATTATTTTAAATTTTTAACAATAGAAAAGATTACGTATATTCTATATATAGGACATACATGTATAGTTTACTCATTTGTATTAAAAATGTGTAAGAAATCAGTAATGAGTGCTGAAATTGATTTGTAATCATTGTTATAATTAATAATTATTATAAATTGTTCTTTTAACATTAATGTCCAGTTTATAACTATTTCATGTGCTCAATTTGTTACCCATCAACTATATATATGGCATTAACATGGGTGAAAGTTTTCTGAACTCATTCTGAAGTTTGTGATTTTAGGGATCCTATGTAAAAGCCACTGAAATCATGGATTTCAGGATTTCTGAAAAGTTTAAACTTTCAACCCATGGTTTAAATAATTTAGAATTATATAATATATGTATGTAACCTATTTATTAATTAACTATTGTATACTAGTCCACAATTTCAAATTCAGGTAGAATTCCCTTTATGTGCTTGACTTGAGAGTTTATAGTGAGGAAGTACCATTTAAAAGAAAAATTTCCCAAGATCGAAATTCTGCAGCATTTCAAAGATAAGGCATGTTTTATTTCTGCAATCAAAATTTTGCAGCTTAAGCACATTTTTTAATAAAGTTATCAACGTTTCACTTTTTCAATACATGAAACCTGTCTGTAAAAGTTGGTAACACAAGTTTTAACATGCTAAGTGGGAGTGTCCTTAAAAAAACTATTTATGTACCATAATGGCATTGTTTTATATAACAAAGTGTTCTAAGAGGGTAATGTTACGAGCAACAAACAAATTGAAGTTTGATTAATACTGTCTAATTATTATTATAATCTTTCTTTACTGATTTGTATTGTTCTATGTAAGATATTTTCACAAATGTAATTTCTACAACCTCAAAAAATGCAGAAATTTTCACTTGCATGGTACTCCATAAGTTTGCAATATCTTGTGGTATATCCAAAGCTTCTGGTATTACACAACTATGGTTTTTTCACTTGTATAAAAGGACTTGGCATGAAAGGTTGTCCGATTGTCCCTGTTAACCAATATTTCGGTTCAGGCAACTTGTTACTGCTAGTAAACATATTGTATTTTGTTATGGGCTAATGGCCTGATGGCATACAGATGTGGCATAGTAGTCGTGGTTGATAGTGTTGATGTAACATAAGACACCCTAACACATGAGGGTAATTCTACCTTAAAATTGATTCACTTTAATTACAAGTATATTTTATCAAATTTATCAATCTAAAGTCATTATAATATTCAGTAATCTATTCTTCTTCACTCTGGTACTGGAGATTTACTTTTGGATTTTATCTTAAAATGTACATTGTGTATTTGAATCCCCCCATTTACATAGCTTTGTTTTTTGTTTGTTTTTTCTAAGTGTGTAGTTGTACATGACTTGTATTGAGTGAAAATAATCTTTTTGTCTTTAAAATTTTGTGTCAGTAGAATGTTATATTATATATATACATAAATATTACGTATTACGTAAACTATTGTTAATTGTATATGAATTCAAATCTAAAATAAAAACAAAAATCACTCAAACTATATTGTTGTTATTGTTGTATAGAATATGGGGCGAGTTGCATAAGCATATCCCTACTTACCCCCTGTCCCTAAATTTGATATCACACACTTACTCCTTTTGTTGTAAGAAGGGTATCAGGGCACAACGCAATACATAGTGATATGCATAGGCAACTAGCCCATAGTGTTTTTATTTGTCCATCTAAGACAGGTTGTATTATGTTGACTGATTCAATATTAACAATCTTAGTAATTGCTACCAGATTAGTGAAGGCATCAAAAACTATTATGGAATTTTAGCTCGACCAGCTGTCTAGGGTTCTTCCTGAGAATGCACCTTGCTTGACTTTGTGATAACTGGACAGTCCTGGGCTACATATTATCAAATATACCATAATAATACTGTACAATTTCTATTGAACAACACCTACTGGGAGGGACTTAAGGGTGTTGCTGTTCAGAAGTTGTTGCTTTGCAGTGGTTAAATCCATTTAAAGTTATGCTTAAGGGAAATATTAAAAGTTGCTGTTATGTAGAGGATTTGTTCTGAGGAGGGCTGCTATGCAGAGATTATATTGTATTACAATACAGGATAGAGAAAATTAGAACTAAAATAAGTTGTGAGAGTTTAATAATATGGGCCCCAGGCGCCTTAAAACCTTATATGTTGATACCAGCCTATTGTCTGAGATGATCTCTATATTCGGAGTCCCCTGGCTGACTTGGATTATCCAGGCAGCAGAGCTGTTATTGTACATGTGATGGCCATGCTTTTTCAACGTGGACATATCCATATTGATACTGATGATGATATAACTGAATATATTCTTAATATAAATCATGTACGACAGTCTCTGACCAAAGCATGCTACTAGTCATTGTTTAACAGCTAAATCCAGTTCAGTTTTTCCAGGAATGGTGAGTATGATATGACCTATACAATTTGTTGTTGTGGCATTAAACCATACAAAAAATATTCAGTGTGTATAAGTGGAGTATGAGGTATTTGTAAATTCATGTATAAAATAATGTGGAGATCGAATTCATGGAATTCCGAAAAACGTTCTGACTCGAATCCCATTTCTGCCTTTGCCATTTTTAAAACAGGGAGTAAAATTTGGTTTTCAATACTTAAAATACAAAGTCTTATAATAAAAAAATCTTCCACCATATTGCATAATTAAGCTTTCTCACAATTTAGGATCATATTAATGTCATTGTTAAAATAGAACTTGATTTAAATAGGATTTGTTTACATTCATCAATCAATCAATCAATCAATCAATCAATCAATCAATAAACAAATAACCAATTAATCAATCAAATCCGATATTTTATTTGTCATCAGCTGCCAGTGTCCAAGGAACTGGGGTAGACAGCTGGTGGCTAGATCTTCTTACATCTAACCTACGCCATCATAAATAGCTCATATGTATATTTAAATTGATAATATTAGTAGATCATTAAAACATGCTTAAACGAACTGAACTATTAATTATATTAATGTTACACCTCAAATAACGTTTTAAATTGAAAAAGACATCGTTATATACACATTGTTTACATAAATAAACTGTAAAATATACGCTAATCAATACAATAGGAGATTTGTTAATCATTATGTTCCTGAAGACAATAGCATGTTAATACGACTCACTGGCTCTAATAGAGAAAGTTTTAGAGCAGGTATATCATATTTCAAATTATAAAACCGTGTAATACATTGTATAGCGTTCTTTTAAAATGGCCGCCACACAATTTTACTAATTTTTAAAAAAATATGACTGTAAAATAAACATAAAATCCTAAGAAGATGTTTTTCCTCTATTTCTGGATTCTAGTCGTCGGTTTTCCACGAAGTGTGCAAGGTACTGATTTTATTTATTTAAGTTTTATTTAAGTTAAATTACTTTTGTTGGATAAAGTGACAATTTCTAATTGTTAACCTATTGTCATACAAATAAGTTTATACAAAGACTGCCAAAATACGTTTTTAATATAAAGCTTTTCGCATTTATCCTAAGAAAAAGAAACAGAGTCGTCTAAGCATATTTAAAAATCAGCAAGTGTTGTTTCTTCTGCATATAAATCAGATTATACTGCAAGAATATACTTTAATTAAAGTTGAATTACCTGTAGTAAGTACATGTATAATCAAAATATTCTCTTATCTCCAAATTGCATTTGTCCAAAACCCTGTTTAGAGAACTCTGCATAAAAAACTATGATAATTACTGCGCTGTGTTAGAGAGCAGTCCAGAAAAGAAGTTTAGTGAATCGAACACTGTAAACTACCGAGACAAGATATATAACAGTAACTTGTCTTAAACTACTAAAATAATACATACCACAAGCTAGTGTTCGCAGAGGCAGAGACTTCTATGTGCCTCATTGTCGATTAGATCATTCGGATATTTCAGTATCATCTTTTGGGCAGCAACCGATGAATACAAGCAGCACCACTAGATTGTTTACCAGTTCTTGCTTATGTATATATCTATATCAAGGACCTAATACACAATATACATACTCGTACGGTTCTTTTCTATACGGAAGAAAATCGTAAACTTAGTTATAATTTTCATAGAAAAGTATAAGTCATAATTTTCGCGACCATATGTCGCACCCGCTTCTAGAGATCCAATGTCAGTCTTGAGTATTGATAGATGTGTTTAGAGCTGCACTTTTATGTTGAATTTTAGATGTCAAGATTATTTCATTTTAAATCTAGCTGGTGGATGTGATGCCTTTACTGGAGCAACGATAAGAAACTATGACTCTACCACAGTTGTAGGCGATGGCTTGTCTGGTAATGAAGACCCTACTTCAAGTACAGGTAAATTTATGAAAGATAAAACTTGTTTTTTATTTCATTATTTTTATGGTTCCTTTACACAGCTGTTTTGACATTTTTATCTCATTTGACGTCTTTAATATCAATTGGATTTGCTACCATTCTTAATTCCTTAGAGATGTTTAGCTCTCTAGACCAACGTTTTCAAGCAGTACAGTGCAGTACTTAGCAGTCAGTACTAAGCGGTCAGTACTAAGCAGTCAGTACTTAAGAGTCAGCACTAAGCAATCAACACTAAGAAGTTAGTATTAAGCAGTCAGTACTAAGCAGTCAGTACTAAGCAGTCAGTACTAAGCAGTCAGTACTAAGCAGTACCAAGCAGTACTAAGCAGTCAGTACTAAGCAGTACCAAGCAGTACTAAGCAGTACTAAGCACATACAATTATCTTCACCAGAGTCTAGTGGTAGCAACTTCGAGTTAGACTTGTGGAAACAGCAAAATTGGCCGTGAGAAGAAAGTATTTTATGACCAAGTTTTTTAGTTTAATTTTTAGTTATTAAACATCGATTTAATAACATTTCAATCGTTTAGAGGAAAAAAGGAATATCAAGACAGATTACAAGCATGACTTACGTATTTGTGAAATTGATGTTTAGTCTTAAGGCCTACAGAATAGTTCCCGGGGATTTAACTCTTACAGTCTTATAAAGCTGAAAAACGAACACAATGGTACCTCACACTCAATATTGCCAAAACTTGACTCAAGTCCCTCTGGAATTAAAGCAACGGCATATAACAGTGAAAACTATTAAAATCTTGTGACATGACTTGTTTATTAGGAATGGAGATGGTATTATCACATAGTGACTATACTACAAATTGTTCGTGTGGTATTGTGACAATGTGGCAATTTTTTGGTTGGAAAGCTGGTACTGTTGTATTTTATGTCTTAGATGGAACTACGGTGAAAGGATCATTCTCTGTACATATTGGAAGTAAGTACGAGTATGATATCTTAGAGTAGTATTTTTGTTACACTTCATACATACATGTATGTTAATTGTTTTAATCTAATGATTCAGAATGCTGTATATAACGCTGTAAAGTTTGTAATTTTTAATGCCATGGACAAAACTTACCTATATACTGAAATACGTTCGAGTAATGTAAAAGTATTTTGGCTGATATGAGTTGCTCAGCTTTACTTTATACGAGCGATGATGCTTCCATAGAAACAGCAGAGTACGAAATTAGGATATGAAAAGGGTTGCCCGAACGAGTCATTTTAGCAGCTAGCACTACATCTTGTTTGTAGGAATTTGGTTGCTCCAAAACATTTTTGATTGCCCGAACTAGAAATTGGTTGTCCCGGGCAACTAGACACCCACTAATTTCATAGACTCATAGACTCGACCAATCACAATTCATGTCAAGGTTGAGGTCCATAATTTAAGAATATAAAAGACCAAAATATTTCATATGCTATTGAATTCCATTGAACAATTATGACTACATAATTAATTATACGAAACAAACTGTTTAATCATTGAAGACCGTATACATTATTTCAATAACGTGATTTTAGACATTGGAGATATAGGAATATGTTTCCAGGATCTACCCCGTCGCTCGATTAAATTTTTTTATATCTCTTACAGTATAACATAAGGCATTTTCATTGAATAAAATTCAGATATGTCCCAAGTTAATCTAAACAGGCTATTCAGGACAAATATTTCCTATAAAACATGCATTTATACAATTTAATTTGTAGATCAATCAGATGAGAATTTTTTCGAAGTACCAATGTCAAGTGATTTATGGATACCAATAACTACTGGTAATAGATTGGGATTGTAAGTGATGTTCTATTTTTTTTCATCTTCCTGTACTTTCTTACATTATGATACACAAGTACACATATAAGCGGCTAAGCGCCGCTGAATCAAACGGCGTTTTATATACATATGCATGTATTATAGTAAAGAACTTGGATATTACTTCAAACCTGGGTCGGTAGCGCTCCGGGATTTTGAATCTAGTGACTCAAATCGGGAACGGGTTCGAATTCCACCTAGGGAGGTGAGGTTATACCTTTCCATGAAAATTTGACAATAATGTCATTTTTCTCGGTTTATAAGTGTATGGAGAAGTTTTCGTCCTTGTGGAAGGGTATGTGAGTACTTGTTATAGACAAGGGTCGAGGATAACTAGGTTTGGTGCGCTGGGCGCCGTTAAAGAACAAAAATGTGTTGACAAGACGTAAAAACCCTCATAAATAAATAAATAATATTACTTCAACTTACATAATTATAAAGACTACCATTACGTATCAAAGTAATATACCTAATACATGTATGTTCATATACATTTATATGATATGGTTTTGTTAGCGAGCGTGATGGCAGAACAAATGAATGCGCCTTTTCTTCTTCTACTACTTAGGTAACAGGTATTGTGTGCTTATGTGTGGGTTAGGTTATACCAACAAAATCGATTTTCCATTGTTTTGAAACAATATTTTCACTGTTTGGATGTGCCGTTTTCATGGCATATCATACTTATAAAATAACTAAGGCCAATTTAAAGCATGCAATGAACAGACAATTTGTTTATTTCGTTGTGAGATTTATTAATGTCACTTGTTGGCTAAGGATATTAACTCGTGACCTCTCATAAACAAAAACCTTACCCAAACAAATATTATTCCTCTACTTTTTGTGTTTACAGTTTTACATCAGGTATTCCAATGATCACGTATGAAACAGTGGGTAGTTATGATGCAGGTTATTATAATACTGGTCAATCTGAAAAGGCTACAGGTGGAACAGTAGCAGGACCTGGAACAACAACAACAAATAGGAAGTATGCTGTAGCCGCTTATGTCAATGAAGGTAATCAAGTATTAATAGCATGATCAACTTGCTATATGACTCCAAATACTATTTATAGCTTGTTCAACTTGACTTAAAACTCCAAATACTATTTATAGCTTCTTCAACTTGACGTATGACTCCAAATACTATTTATAGCTTGTTCAACTTGCCTTATGACTCCAAGTACTTTTTATAGCTTGTTCAACTTTACTTATGACTCCAAATACTATTCATAGCTTGTTCAACTTGCTCTTGACTACAAAAACTATTTATAGCTTGTTCAACTTGACGTTTGACTCCAAATACTATTTATAGCTTGTTTAACTTTACTTATGACTCCAAATACTATTTATAGCATGTTTAACATGACTTATGACTCCAAATACTATTTATAGCTTATTCAAATTGACTTATGACTCCAAATGTTATAAAAAGCTTAGTAGACTTGACGTATGACACCGAATACTATTTATAGCTTGTTAAACTTGCCTTATGAATCTAAATACTACTTTCAGCTTGTTCAACTTGACGTATGACTCCAAATACTATAGCTCGGTTGACCTGATATATGACTCCAAATACTATCTTTAGCTTGTTTGATTTGACTTATGACTCCAAATACTGTTTATAGCTTTTGAATTTTACATGTGACTCCAAATACTATTTATACTTTTTTAATTTGACATGACATATGTCTCCAAATACTATTTATAGCTTTTTTAATTTGACATATGTCTCCAAATACTACTTATAGCTTGATTGACTTGACTAATGACTCCAAATACTATTTATAGCTTGTTTAATTTGACTTATGGCTCCAAATACTATTTATAGCTTTTGGATTTTACATTTGACTCCAAATACTATTTATAGCTTTTTTAATTTGACTTATGGCTCCAAATACTATTTATAGCTTTTGAATTTTACATGTGACTCCAAATACTATTTATAGCTTTTCTAATTTGACTTATGACTCCAAATACTATTTATAGCTTGTTCAACTTACCTTATGACTCCAAATACTATTTATAGCTTGTTCACATTGCTATATGACTCCAAATACTATTTATGGCTTGTTCAACTTGACTTATGACTCCAAATACTATTTATAGCTTGTTCAACTTGACTTATGACTCCAAATACTATTTATAGCTTGTTCAACTTTACTTATGACTACAAATACTATTTATAGCTTGTTCAACTTTACTTATGACTACAAATACTATTTATAGCAGCTTGTTCAACTTGACTTATGACTCCAAATACTATTTATAGCTTGTTCAACTTGACTTATGAGCCAGAATACTACCAACCTTGATGTTTCCTTGAGTATGAACCAGGTTGTGTATGTAACAAATACTACATAAATATAGAGATCATGACCACAATTTATTAATGTTCCATGTACTACATATATATGGAGGTCATAAACGACAGTTTGTTAATGTGCCATATGCTACATCTATATAGTGGTCATGAACCACAATTTGTTAATGAAACATTACATAATATTACATCTATATACAGGTCATGAACCACAGTTTGTTAATGCGCCCTATACTACATCTATATACACACACGATGATGGTAATGTTATCTATAAAGCTATTGTACTTGATGTCGATGGTGTTGAAACTTTAACAGTTAGTAAAACGTCTGGTAATGATGCATTTACATGGAACGCTGCAACACGTATGTACATTTGTATCTTAGTAATATACCAATAGTCTTCAATATGGATTGAATAGCTTCCAGGAATAATTATTGATAAAACATTATCAATTTTTTTATTATATCGTTCAGGTAATTTCAACTTAATTTAGTGTTAAAAGAACATGAATCCGTTAAGTGTTTGCAGAGGGAAATGTTAAAAGATTTCATTGTCTGAAACCATTTGATAAAACTATCGTACTTGCTTTCAAGTTATGTCAATTTGGTGTAACTAGTTCGATAAATATTGCCAGGAATTGTCAGTTTTACATCTAACTACATCGAAATTTTATGAAATACTTTCCTGCCTTAAAAGAAGTGTAGCGGGAAACATATGCATAATTTATTTTCTGGCAATAAGCATCCTCTTAAGGTTTATCGTCATAATTAGTTTATTTTGTTTAGATAAGCCACATCCATTCAATGAGGTATGCATCGTTTTTATGACAGAACCCACTCTCTGTGGCATTTTAAGTATGAAAGTTGAAATCAATTTGAATGTCTCTCTGTAGCATAAAATTACCACAGTAAAGTTCTTCTATTAAGACCACTTATGTTATTTCAAAATCACGCGATTTTCGACAATTATTAAGACCCAAATGCATAATTTGTGAATAAAATGGTCCCTTTAGTAAGACCGTTTCGCTGTAAAGACCATTGATTTTGCTGGTCTTAATAGCGGAACTTTACTGCATTATACATTGTATCAACCATACTAAGTCTATTTAAATAAAAAAATACGAGCCGTCTGTTCAATGTATTTCGTAATATTCTAAAAAGTGATATTTTATTCTCTTTATATGTTCTACTAGTTGAGCTGACGTACAACACAGTTGTAAGTGAAGGAACCTATACTGTAACATTGAATGTTAGTGATGGTTGTCACCCAGATACATCAGAAACTATCACAATTAATGTTGTTAATGAGGTATTGTATATTTTATAACCTAAAACGACATGCAAATACTAGCTAAGAACAAAAGAATTAATCATCAGAAACGTCATTAATGACAACGGCTTTGCTGTCAGTACAGCTTTGGATTTTTGAAAACTCGCTGATTTGTCAAGTGCGTTATACGTTGACTTTTCTTTATTTTAAACTATTTTTGTTCGCTTCTCGACTGGATTTTATACTGACAATTCATTTGATTCTTTGCATGGCTGGTTGTACAACCTGCTCGCTATTAATTGTTGGTGAGAACTTAATACAAAATAAATGAAACTAAGCAATGTTTTCTTGGTACTAGATGGTGTAACTATTGTCATACATACATTTGTGTGTACATGTCACTTGTGTGTCACCTTATTTCCATTAATTCAAGACTCAAGAGTCGTTATATTTTCAGGGTCCAAGATTATTAAATTTACCAGCATCAATTACAGTATTAGAGACAGATACTGGTGTTACTACATTACATACTATAACTTATAGTGATCCAAGTGATACAGTCACGTGTTCTATAACTAATCCTACAACATCCAATTTTGATGTCTGTAAGTATTAATTCTTCCATACTCATTAAGAATAAAGCATATTCAATTGTAGTTACCGAGTTATTTATCCGTATAACTGAAAAATAGTTATTTTCTAAAATTTGCTGCACTATTGTCAGAAAGGTCTGGACTGTTGGTTTAATGATGAGATGATAAATTCCGAAGACGTCTTTGCACAACGGGAAAACATCAGAGCCTGGACACATAGGAATAATGCACAATTTGCAATATCTTAATTGTTAAGCTCAAGTGAATAATCTGAAACTGTGTTTTATTGTGGAATATCTGTCCATAAACAAATTTCAAATTATCATTTTTCTGGCTAAGTCAACTAAACTATGTTTTTTTCAGCCAGTAACAGTATACAAGCAGTAAATCCAACCTATGATTTCTCAAGTGAACAATATTATGATTTAACTATAAGATGTACGGATGGTTTTAACAGTGTATACTCTAACTTCGTTGTTGATGTTGTTAAAAATGAACCTGCTTTTTATAATCCAGGGGATGGATTTTTACCAGGTATGTAACCTAACTGTTTAGTTACTTTGTATAAAGACTTGAGTCAACTTATCTTCAAGGCTAGGCATGAGTTAGCATGATAGGACCTCCGTGAGCAATTGCATTTTGTATTCAAGACTTGTTTCTATGATTTTCTGCGATCCTATATTCTTGGTCGACAGCCTTCTGACAAATATCAAAACATTTCTCGTTGTATAACTGCTCCCGGAATTCGTTGCGACGCTTATATTCTGAATGGGGTTGCTTAGAGTTATGAAAGTTAAAAGATAACTTAATGAGACACTTGACAGAACACCAACTGCAAATTCGAATGTAACCGTGTCTCATTGTTTTTATGATTTATATCAACGTAGTTGTTTATTAAAGAATTGTATGCTGAGCGAGTTTCTATGCGCATCTATGTTGCTTACTCATAAAATGAATGAAATGGTTGTACTTGTGTTGTATTTAGAATGTCTATTGCCACTTAAGCTAATATACTTGTATATATTTCAGCCTCTATATTCGTTGATAGAACAAGTTCTGTATCAATATATCAACTAGATTTCACTGACCCAGAAGGTGAAACAGTGACATTTTCAAGTAAAGGTGGAGATGATTCATCATTTTTGGTGTCTTCTACTGGTAAGTATCATAGACATGATACTATTTTATTATTACATACATGTAAAAAAATGAAATGTTACCAAATCAAAACTAAATATATTACTAGTATACAAACTGTTGTGACTGCTGAGAGATATCGCATATATCTCTAAATCTCGAATCTTATTTTAATGTCTATTTCAGGTCTATAGTAAAAAAAATTAATTGCAGATACAACAAGTGTTTATTACTTTATGTGTTTATTTTGATGATTTTGGTGGAATACAAGATGGGTCATTAAAAGCATCTGAATTTGTTTCAATGACACAATGAATTTTAGCCAGTTTATGACAGACTATTTCACCTACATTCATATATTGAATTGCAATTATTATTATATCATTGACATTATAAATTTTAATATCACCATTTTTGTATTTGATGTTGCCATTACAATCATTATAACCTTTACCTCTTTTTATCACCATCGTCCTTCTTGTACATCTCATTTTAATAAAATGTTTATCGTAGTTACAATTTCATTAATATCAATATCATCAACATCAGAAGCAGAAACATAACAACTTCTATCACCATAATTTTCATTATCACCATCATTTGATCAAAATTACCAATTTTTTACCATCATCATAATCATCATCATCCCCACCACTACAATGAAGGAGATTGTTATTACCATCACCACTTTAATCAGTATCACAGTCATCATCATCATCGTCATAAATGTGTCCATTATTTACATTATAATCACAAACAATATATTCAACACGACCACCATGGTCATCACTGTAATCATCACCATGATGATCAATATCATCATTTCTGTATTCTTATGATACTTTACTGTTTTAGAGGAATTAAACGTATTCCTAATATATCTACTATCACAACTTGAAAATTATTATTAACAATACAATCATCACTGCTCTAAGTTTAAAATTATTTATTGTTTACCATATTATTAGGTGAAGTAACTACATCGTCTGTATTAGATGAGGAAGGTTATGATCTAGAAATAACTGTGCAAGATGCCAGTGGTTTTACATCTGGACCATACGTGTTATCAATTGTAACTTCAGGTAAATATATATGCGTAAAATTATTTATTATGGTGTTGTTTTATTACATATTCAGGTGTTTATGGTAGCATTATAAATTATGTTATCTATTCAATACGTTTGTAAGCCAAATGTCATAAATTTCATAGAATATAAGATTCCGTTTGAATTTGTGAAATTGTATTTGATATTCAATCGTTTTGCAAAAAGTGATAATATGGCCATGTAAAATTTCATAATAACATGCTGGGACTGAGTTGTAAATCCTCTATATACATACACATGTACACAGAGAAGTCTGTCAATACTATGATCATTTATCTAAATGATAAATGGAGTAAATTATTTGATGTATTTATAACCACCGGCAAAATCCTTGGTTTAAACCCTTATAGACATTCTGGATTATTTCAAATGAGCATGGCATTGTTGATATATAACTTGTTATGTATGATATTAATATTTATTTCTTCAATATTGCCTTCTTGGGTATTGTCATTTTTTCTGAAACGATTGGAGTTTTTTATCAATATATTTTAAATAGTTTGACATCTAAATTCTAGGTCGACCATACACATTCAATGCAGTTCCACAGTTCGTAAATTTACCTTACACAAAGCTTGTAATGGAACATTCTCCAATCGGAACTTTTCTATTCAAAGGTATTTCAACATTTTAAAAATCTAAATACATTTTTAAATTTATATTCATCATACAAATGAACCCATTAGTATCTTAATATAATAGTAGATGTCTTTTAACATGTTTGGTCAAGTGATCTACAAACACATCAAGTACATATTTTGCCGATTATTTTTCTTGTCGTTCAATACAATAGTTGAAAACAACTCATACGATGGTTGCTTTCTCTTTATTTTGGCCGTTTTTATTTCGATAATTTAATTTAAATGGTTTATTGATTTTAATCGAAGAACGACATCCGACCGTGAATTCCATAGCTAATATTCAATGTAGTCTTTTGGTTAACGTAACATCATTTAAAAGTAAAATATCGAATAATTTGTGAGCAAGTTTTAACAAATGAGTAATATCATACATTCAATTGTTTTCTTTATTTTCAGTATTATACACAGATGAAAGCCCCTTTGATACATTTACCCTGTCAAAAACATCAACTAATGCCGCTGATACATATTTCACTTTTGATCCAGCTAGTATGTTGAGTTCTTAATTTACTCACTATATCATTTTGACCCTTTTATAGCACGCAGAGTTCTTTATTTCTAAACAATTTATAGTTTATGTCAGTTGAAATGTTTAATTACTATAAAGTATATTTTGAAATCGGAGCTAGTTAAATTTTGAAAATTTTTGTTTAAAATGTATGTATCAACGAGAGGGAGAGTTTTTCTAATGTCTGCATAGAAACCGTGGACCATGAAAATAACTTATATAGTTTAGGTTTTATATTATTCTTAAGATAGCGGTATTCCTTTTATTATTTTGCTCTAAGTCTCAAATAAAGAACTTGTAGTTTTGAAGAGGGATTTCAATTATGGTTTATTGAAAAGAAAATATGAAACAAACATTTCCCAAACACTACATCTATTTCGACCAATAAACAAACCATTTTTCAATCGAAAATATTCATGGGGCAGTTGCCCGATGTCGCATTATTGGACACACACTGCAATAACATAATGTGATTTATTATAAAAATTGGACAAAAAGTGAAGATTCTACGTCGCAAGGATAATCATCATCTTATTTTGAAGGAGAAGTAAATCACAGTTTTTGAAAACAGGGAAGAATGTTTTTATGTCTGCCAATGGTTGTAAAAATTTACAAAATACTGATAAAATGCTAAATACAAACAAATATCTATAAATAACACCATAAATTTAATTTATGTAAGTAAAAACTTAAATCTTAATAAGTTTCACCTTTTCTTCAATGCTAACAATGATGTTGTTCTATTTAAGGTGGAATTATAACAGTTACTGGTGACGTAGATTTTGAGTCAGTGACTTCACTGACAATGGATATACAAATTGATGATGGCACGGATACCACTACTGAAACCATAACGTTTACTGTTGTTAATGTGAATGAGAATGTAACATTGTCCATAGCAAATCCTGCACTGAATGCAGACGAGGTAAGCTTTAATACTACATTGTAGTTTAAAGGGTGGTGTGTATGTGTGAGTGGAGGACAAAGAGGGATTTTGGTTTCACTGATAGGTTTTAATATGTTTATCGTTTTATATGAGGCAAATTAAATGTCAAATATTCATGTATTAAACTTGCAGTCGAATATCATACAAATAATTACACTCCAAATTTCAGCGTAATATATTCCTCACCAGTGTTATTCAAATATAACGCTGCAAGTTTTATCGCGTTTTTAACTGTTGTAGTAGTGTTTCCTTGCTTTGACTTTAATGGAATTCTCTGTTCTCATCTTTTGTAAACAGTTGCCTTAAAAAGTTGTGTGTATATATATTGTAATAAGCTCCCTCGTTCCAGATGGTTGTTTAATACTGTCATTTTCTAATTAATGTAGACTACAGTAAGGGGGACGTTGTTTGGTGATCCAGGACTATCAGTAGCAGATGTTGATGTAGGTGATACACATTATTATACGATGGATTGTGGTGAAGATTCTAAATATTTTTATCTCGGTACTGACCAGCAGGTAGATAATATACATTTATTCAAAATTTAATACGTGGACAACAGATTAGAAAGCCATCAACCAACAAGACATTGCGATAATTGCTCAAATATATCTCCAAGCCGAATTTTTCAATGTTTCTTTAAATAAATTTCATCATAAGGATTTTTCTGTCAGGCTAATAAAGCAGTGCCAGTTCATTGAAATAGCACAACTTAAATTTAACATTTTTATGTTTGATGTTTTATTTTATATGACCTAGCATTATGTGCCATAACTGAGATTTCAACTGTCAAAACGGTATAAATCAAAATTGTAGCATGTAAGACGCTTTCATTTAATTAGAAACGAACATTGTACAAACTAAAAGCCAAGTTTTGCTTGAACTATTGAAAATCCCGACTGATTGTAAGGAATCAATGCTATGTTAAAATATAATAGTTTCAGGGTTGTTTTAGGGCTTGGACGGGCCAGAGATTTCATTTCATACAGAATATTAGGGGGAAATATTTTACTATTAAAAAATAAGTTGGCATATTTCTCATATGGTAAAAACTGAATGAATTCAAAAAACTTTAGCTGTAAAATGGACCTGTAACGGCCTCTTTTGTTTACGGAAATGTTTTTGGTAATCGTTTAAGATTCAGTTGGTGTGATTTTGATTAGTAAAATTTTGATTACGTGGTATGACTACTTAGTTATAAATAAAAATGTTCACGGTTATAAATTTTAGAAAATAAAGAGTAATTTCTAAGTCTAACAATTACTTTGCTTGACTAGTTACATTTTGTAGAGAAAGGATAGTAATTCTATGTAGTTTTCGGATTCCATCAAAACTATATGATCATTTCCCTGCAAGAAATAACAATTGCTTATTGGATATACGAAATGATTCGGGAATCAAAGTTGCATTGATAAAAGAAATGTTTTGCTATATAAAATTTTGCCAGTAGCTTGTTATTTTTCTTCTAATTTTACACCATATTGACCTTATTCAAGCCTTTATCAGAAGAAGTGACACATACGTACCTCTGGAGATTCTTTAACATTTTCACAAGGTTGGTACGTATTGTTGGTCAAAGATGAGTTTGGTGTGTGCTTTGTTGTATGTGTATGATATTATAACATGTATACTGTAACAACATGCTGTTTTGGTTTTGATTTTAGATATATTTTGCTAGAGAATATGACATGGATATAGGTCTGTCCGGTAATGCTACTTGTAATATAACAGTGAGGGACGAAGGTGGATTTTATGATATAGGTATACATATCTTATATTTTATTAACTTTGGTAATAAACTTTATATCCTGGTTAAAGCTCAAACCTCATATATGCAAGACAAATATACATGTAAAATATTTAGCATATTACCATGCTAATGTCTTTAAAACTTTTTTTTCTCAAATATATACATAAATTAACATTCATACCAACTGGAAACATATTAGCTTGCGGTTTCAATAATAAAAGTTAGTTAATCCAAATGATTGATGTTGGACAATATGTATAATTACTATTAAAGTATTCAAATAAAACTAAATTCTTGCGTAAATGTCTTCCGGCAATGACCAGAGAATACGTAACTGGACTTTTGAACTTTGGATAACCATCGCAAGTGAAGATCTTGGTGTTGCTTCAACAGTCAGTTTGATGTTTACTTTGCCATGGATCTTGATCCTAACTGCTTAGATTTTTGGACCGAACACTACGTGTACGAGTGGTATATCTTAGTCGTTAGCACTTTTATTCATTTTAGCCACTAACAAGTTCTTACAGCTTAGATGAATAATTCGCAAATCTGAATCCAAGTTCACTAGTACTAAGCAATCAATATAAAGTTTCTTAATCAAGGAAACAACGAGATTGAGTTTTGTATGTCACTACGATAATGCCTATCCAAAATTTACTAGTCCGACGTTGTATGTACTCGGCTGCGCTCACTCATAAATATTGACCATTTATGTTTTCAAAAACAATATAATATCTATTTGTATGTTCTGAATTATAAACTGACATTTTAGGTCAAGTAGAGTTGACAATCAACAACATCAATGACCACAAACCAAAGTTTCCTAAGAATAATTATGTTTTTTTTGTAACTACGACGACATCATTTTTTGCTGAGATTGCTAATCTATCAGCGACTGATGATGACAGTAATAGTCATGGTTCAACTAATGGTTTGTTATCATACAACTTCCAATCAGCTGATATAGCAGTCACAGAACATCTATTTCAGGTAAATAAGTTATAAAACGAGTCGTTTACTAGTAATTGGTCGTCGATATGTATTTACCTAACGTAATGGACTTGCCCACACAACATGTGAATAATGTGATACGCATACATCATTCTTATCATTTTAAAAACATATCGATTGTCGTTGAACATTTGTTATATATACAATATACATAAATTGTTAATTGTAAATGGTGATGTGCCAATCAAATATACAAAATGCATTTAAAATCAAATTTTAATATTTATTTATTGGATTAAACGCCGTATCAACACAATTTAGGTCATTTCACAGCGTCCAGCGCACCTAACCTAGCTTTCCTGGACCATTGTCTATAGCCAGTACTCATTTACCCTTTCACAAGGCCGGAAATCTCTCCATATTATCTAATCAATGGAGGAAAATCGACATTATTGTCAAATTTTCATGGAAGGGTATAACCTCCCCGGGTGGGATTCGAACCCGCACCGCCTCGGGCACGAGTATCTAAATCCCGGCGCGCTACAAACTGCGCCAAATTTTAATAGAACATGTTCGAAAACGCATTGTTTACAGAAACGAGCAGCGAATGTCTTACGGTGTAAGACCATTATTAAAAAATCAGTTAGATTTAGTTACATTAAAAGGAAGATTATATTATAAAACATTGTCAACACTCAAAGCCGCCATCATAATTTGCTTGTCTGACTTATAGAGTACAATGGAACCCAAATTACTAACAAATATAACATGTTTTGATTTCATTTACAGATCAATGCTGCTGGAATCTTATTTGTCCGAAATGTTACCACATATGCTGAAAACAGTCATGAGTTTGCTATTGTAGCCCAGGATGACCAGGCAATGACTGGTACATGTTCTGTTACTGTTATCTTTAGTGAGGTAATACACAAAATATCGGCATTAGATATTTTTGTTTGTTTAAGATCTCCTATGCCATGTGTAGTAATGTTTAAGTTACTATTCCTATGCCGCGTGCATGGTTTACTGGTAGGCACATTTTATGTCAGCAAAACAGAGTCCCATTTCAGGCAGCGTGGCATACAAATATCAATAGGTGAATTTGATAGTGATGTCGATTTTCTCTTAGTACATGGAGAAGCTGTCGAATCCTTGCTGAGGTATTATTGATTTCTGATCACAGAAAAATCGAGGCAAATAAGGAATGTTTACTCTGTTATTTTACATTTATTAAAAAAATAGTGTACAAACCAATTTATTGTGCACTGTACCCCGTATGTGTTTTCTAAACCCGTTTGTACAATACACGGTTTTTATATGTAGGTTAGACTGCCGTCAATAACTACATAAAATTTATTATTTTTTGTTAAAAATCATAATAATTAGGAGATGCATTATTTTTTGCTGTAGTATGAATTGTGATTCAACATCATGAGCAAAACATATTGCTTTGTCACTTGGTCCTTAAATTTTGTAAACTATGTAACTATTTCTGAATGGTAACTCTATAAGGTTATTCTCTTCTCTTTTTACTTTATCATTTTCAGCGAAGCACGGTGCGTATTATACATGAAATACGAAGAATGAGGCCCAAATAGTCAACTAATTGACATCACGCCGGTGCTACCATGACCATGCCCTTAGACAATAATCTTATTTGTTTAACAAAATAATTATTTTTGTCACAAGACATTTTTTTGTCCAAATAAACGTTAATCCTTTAATTGGTGAACGGACTATGACTATTTAGAAATGAGAGGTCCTCTGAATGATAGTTCTATTACTTACATGTTGTTTGTAACTTGATTATTATGTATATTGATATTTTTACTTTGATAGGCACCGACAACAACAACTACAACTACTGAACGTATGTTAGTATTCTCCGATGACTATAAAAACTATATATGGACATTCTTATTTAGCATGATTGTATTTGTTGGTATATTAGTCATTGTTTTCATAATATGGCTTGATCCAGTTGTTAACGCTTATGTTTCATTCCAAATGATGAGGTGAGATTTTATATTTTAATTAAACAAAGATTAATACTTTATACTGAACTTGAACGTAAATATGGTTTAGCTTATTTAAAATTGACATTTCTTAAAATATACCATGATATTGTACACATAAGTCGTCTGCTCTCATTTGTATTTTCAAAACGAATATCTAGTAGACTGTCTGATACAATTTATATATTTAATACTTAAAACGGTTGTGTGAAAACTTAATTGATGGTTTGTAATGTAGGTTTGATGCAGATTATTGTGTGTTAAGCAAGATTTATTCTTAATGTAGGAGCAAGTTTATTCGAATCTTGCTTAAATAGTCTTAAGCACAGCATCTATAGTACTGGTGAGGATTGGTTTTAATTTATTTGTAACTCTCAAGTTTAAAAAGAATTCACTAGTTTTGATTATGTCGTACAAACACTATTGGTATCTGATTTAAAGGTTAAGTGGGTGGTGCAGAAAGACACCTAAAGTGAGAGAACCAAAGAGAAATGTGGGTAAACTAACTGTCACTGTAAATAATAAACAACTCGAGAATGATCCAGATAATGCGTTACCATGGGAATTATTAGCCAAAGATTCAGACGTTCCAGAACTTAACTATGTACAAGCATCAATAGAAGAACGCAAGGAAAAGACAGATAGAGAATATAAAAACTTTGCTGGGTTACCTGTGTTTGAGAAAGGAAGAGGTGAACGACCCGAATCTGCTAGAACAAGTATCACACAAGACAGTGTTGGAATAGCGGTAAAAGTTGGCATATTAAATAATATTTTATTCGTAATTGTTTTACCCTTTGACTGCACACCAAAATCGAATGTCAAAATCTTACTGAAGTCATACCGTAGTTTTTGTGAACAACTTATGGTAATTGCGTCTCTTTAAACAAACCTGTTGTCCTTTCAAAGAATTCATCGAACAAAAAATACGTGCATATTTTGGTTTTGTTGTTCAGTATCAATGTGTAAGTAATTTGGTTCATCTTAATAACTATTAACCTATCACCTAAGGTCACATATAATCATTCTGGATACATATAAGAAAAGTAGATAGAAAAAAAATCCACTCCTTTATTAAATCATATAGCTTAATATCTTACTTTATCACAGTACTGATACCAAATTATGAGTTTATCATGTCCGACTATTTCAATGTCTAGTTCGATATTTGCAGTGAGTATCACTGAGTATGAGATAAAACTATTTTTATTTTCCATAGGAAAGTGAATCACCAAAATATGCAACATTTATGTCAAATAAGGAAACAAAGTTTTGGGAAAAGGTAAGTATATATATGTATAATTCTAGTAATTACCCATCGAATAGAGATTAAATACTGTATGGATAAATAGTTTAAATATTATATTTTAATAAGTTTGATAAACAAGATGCTTTTAATAAATACTTACCGTAAATACTTAAAAGACCTGTACTTTCGATGCGCATTGATAGAATGCTATGTCCGAACATATATTTACAAATATGTCTTTGCATTTGTAAACATTTCCACAAGAGTGAGTAGTAGGCGAAAACGTTCTTCGGTACTTATTATCACAATTGAAACTGTTTGTGGTTATAACATATGTACTACCATGTTTTATATTTCAGACTGAAGATGATGATGCATCTATCGAAGGAGAAGATCAATGGGGTTATATAACTAATAGAAATGACGTTGTTATGACACCTGTTGTATCCTACTCACAAAATGATGAATCCGACTAATGATTCAATAATATCTTCTATCTCAAATATTACATTATGATTGTTCCAATGACTACATTATACATTGGGATAAGTGTGGTTTGAAAATTATGTTATATGTTTTGTATGTATGGTATGCGACTTGCAGTCATCATTGTTATATTAGAAATGATATATATTTTAATGAGGCAACTCTGTTGGACAAACCCGAATATTTCAAAGGGTCATCATGTCAATAACCGTTTTTAACAATCATTAACAATTGTTAAATATATTCATCAGGATATGTTAATGAATTAAAAGTCTTTAGCAGAAAAGCACAAGTGGATATTTAAAACTACCAAGTGTACCATTTTGTTTTCAAAATATTCTTTGTCTAAATCTTTTATGAGTGCTTGCATATGTTAGTTAGTGGGATACAAGTACATGTGCATAAACTTTGAAGCATTCACTAAGATCCTTTTTTGATCAATCGAATAAGAGGTTGTTCAAAGTCGGTATACGTAAGATTGTATACAATTCTTCAATCTGAAAGAGTAAAACTGAACCTTTACGAACAATTTTTAAAACTCAACATATATTTTTCGCTTCATCCGTAAGTTATTCATTTATTGCGTGCTGTTATTTGAATTACATTAAATAAATCTAAAATAAATGTATAGTTTTTTTTAATACTGTGTATGTACACAGTGAGTGTTAACACGTTGTTAACTATTTTATGAAAATTACTAGTCTGTGTTATATGAACTGATTAACTCAATGGAATTTTTATCGAATGCAGCGTCGAAATGAAATTGGAATATTTCATTACATATAAGTTTCTTTCGCCTGAACAGACGAGGTATAAGCAACGTATTTTACTCATTATTGTTTTAATCACATATGACATATTAATTACATTACCCACCAAAAGTTTGGAGACATTTTCAGATTGTAGACCTATTGAATAGCTTTTAGCTAACATCTGATAACTGTTTATTTTGAAATGCTTTGCAGTTTTGCATAATTTTTGGTGATCATTATTATTATAACAGTGACAACAAAAATAGCATAAAAACTTTGTTATGGAAAATTATTACAATAATCATGGTTTTGGAGGCTTTATGATGTCAGATGCTGAATCTTATAAAGTGTTGCATTCATGAAATTTGTTGTCATTTTATAACAAAAAAATACTTAAATACATTAAAAATAATGTTTCTACAAAATAATCATCAAAATTTAAGAACTGTAGTAAATTTCTTTTGCCTCCAAACTTTTGGTGGGTACTGTATATCGAACTCTTAACACATGGTACTTTCATTGTAATGGTACTTGTATTGTGTTCTGCAAATACCCCCACAAATTAACTTTTCCGTATAAAATGCATTGCATGATGCATTATCAAGTTATACCTTTTATGAATTTTCACTATTTGCAAATCGAACCATGCATAACGAACATGGTAATATTCCCCTTTTCATAAATATTACTTTTTGCATGTCAAAAGTAAAATTGTATAAGTATTGTAAAGAGATAATGCAAAGTTGTTCCTCTCTTCCATATGAAACGTCTCGGTGGCTCCTCAACAAAAACATTGCAACTCATGAAGTTATTACTAATTTTTATTTTTTATAACATTGAAATAACAACCATACCAAACAAAACATAAACAGTATATGACCCCCTGTGTCCAGTCTAAAATATAATAATGTGGATTAACTATTATTAACTATCACTTGTATTTTAACAGGTCATAAATGATTTTAAAAAAAACAAATAAAATATAATAAGCGCATTGAATGACAAAAAGTATGTGCATGTATTTATACATATCAAGTAATATTACAATCACAAAGAATTGAGCGACATTTCTTGTTCACCCTTCAGCTAACCACAAACATTTTATTTTAGAAATGGGAACCACCAGCCGACAAATTGGAAGTTAGACTCTCTCAATGATGAGTTTTCACATTCCTTTTTATTCATACTTAAAGTTCGCAAAATCATTTGTTAAAATAGTATCGTGCTGCTTAACACACCTTGGCTGAAAAGAACAGTCCCCGAAATAAAACTGTGTTTGCATTAGCAGTGTCACTAGTTGGATTCGAAGATTCTCATAATTCCTCTATAATTTCTTCATTCTCACTAATTATCTTTTTAAGAATTGATAGATAGATAATTTATACAAATATGATGAGTGGTCTGCTAGAGATGAAACGTTTGGCGATGCAATGTAATCTGATAAATTTGGAAACTGAACGAAACAAATTAGATTCTAGTCGACTGTCATTGACGTTCTGTAGAAGTTCTATGAAAGTTTCATTGTGCAATGTTGACGATAAGTTTACAATAAATGAAATGACGATACAATGTTTGATATAACTACTACTGATACTCATTACACACACTATTGTAAATTATTTAAAAGTTACGAAAAAATATGATGTGTTCGATGGTATTCGCTATCTATTCGCCGAAACAATGAAAAGTCTTTCTCTAATCTGCTAAAGCGAACCACCTGATCAAATAATTAGGCATACGTCTATAAAAACAAGTCTAAAAATGTTTAAGTTAAAATCAGAGAAAGTCATTGAGTTATATTGTTATCACATCATTACGTCATTTATTGGGAAAAATCCAAATACTTCAGTCAGTAGGAGTGTGTAAGAAGTTTCAGTTGGAGATTCTAATAGTGTTTATATATACATGTATTATATGACATATGTAAGTTGCTAAATGAAATAAAACTTAAATGATATGGTTTTGTTGTTTCAAAGAAGCTACGTTATGGTACTGATACATCTTCACATTCACAAGACTTTATAACTTGAATCTGAAAACATAAATTTGAAGTTGGTTATTACTTCGGTAAGCATTGTGCAATTACAGTTGTTATCAAATTGATGTAATTGTCTGATTCAGGCGCTTATACTCGTAGTTGTGACTAGAAGTATTCATATTATCAATCTCACACAATGAATTGACTATACAGATATTGTTTAATATTCCTGAGTTTTAAATGCTGTTTTACTTTTAAATCACTTAATACTCCAAGATTTGGTAATACTAATAGTTGCATTGAAAAGATGATAACTTACCGTTGTATTTTTTGTGGTAAAGCCATTGCTCAAAGGTACTGTCAGTTCTTCTATTTCACTAGGTTGACAACAATATTTCTTCATTCTACCACAACCTCCGTCACAATCAAACAAATTGTATTTCTCACTACTAACAAAGCTTGGGTCATCTTTATCATGAACAAAGTCAGAATGTGCTACTCGAGCACAATACAGTGGTTCCTCTACAATAAAATTATGATAAGGTAACCTTATTTTACAAAACTACATTAACTAATTCACTACACTTAAGAATGTGCACTATCTCTTTTATTATTAAATCTTTGATAGAAGTATCTTTGAGTGGAACTTAAGATTAAATATTACAAGTGGAAGCCAAACCTGTCCAAGCTTTAACTTAACAAGTCCTAATTTGCCTTTGTAGCTGAAATTCATGATCATAAACAGAGAAGAAAGCATTTAACCAAAATGGAGACAGCGAAGAAGTCGACAAATGTGTTTCTTTTTCAGGTTACATCATATTTATCAAGCATACACATTAGTAAATTTTAACCGTTAGCTTATTTACAAATAGTGGTAATTGTAAAATAATTAGTTAAAACTACCTACCGCCACATGGTCCTTTATGCATCACTTCCCAATCCTCGGCACCTATCTTACAGGCTTGTCTTTGAACATGACATGGTGATTTAAAAGATCCTTCTTTGATTCCTTCAGCAGCATCAACAAAATATCCACACACTGGATCAAGTTGGTTTTCACAACTAGGACATTCACATTGTTTGTTACCATCATCATCCACTACACACATTGCAGCAGCGTTAGCACATGGTTCTTCCACATCACATGGTCCTGCATAAGTAAGGAAAATACAGTAATCGTTATATACGTCATATACATTGAGCTAACTCATGCAACGAGTATTATATATGTTTCTCTATATTTATAATATTTATCAGTCTGATATCACATTGTGGACTTGCCATTACTACAAACAAGGAATTTTGTTCTATTCATTATATATGGTGACTAGGCTTAGACCTTCAATGTAACTTATTACTCTCTATTTTCGAAAATCTCTTTCACTATCCTCTATTGTTTATATAAGGCTAGAGCAATTTGTACATTTGTTTTATAATTGAAAACAACCAATATTGATGTTAAAATACAAACAAGACTAATTGACCTATAAAATAATGTAAATGGATGGTAATATGCCTTACAGTAAGTGAGCAAATTACAGCTATCAATAGCTTTTAAGGAACGATAGTGCCCTCATAAACTGCAATGAAATAAAATGCTTGTTCTTACCATCTGGGCATGGTGGGCCGTAGCAATCAGTGTCTGCTGTTAATGGATATTTCTCTTGTTGAGATGACGATAGTTCAATATTAGGGTAAACATCTCTTGTTTTAGTGCTAACACCTTTTCCACAGGAAACACTACATGGACCCCACTCACTCCATGGTGTTACAGGGCTACCTACATTTACACAAAGACAATATGGAATTAATATTGATTATTTATTTAAATCTACATGCATAATGGCTTGCTTAATGACTTATTTATAAAAAATAAGTAATGTTTTGGTGACTTATATTATGTGACGTATCCATGTATCAGCCATTTCAAACTGGTTATTTTTATAATATATTTTGATAACACCTTTTTATAATTAGGATTTAGAATGACGTATTACCTGTTACTGATTCTCAATTTTGTTTTCATGAAAATGTAAATGGCTTTCTAATTAAATTAAGGTAAACATCACAAAGGCAACTGTCGTTGTTACATTACTTGATAAATATAGATATTTGGTGAGTTTAATCAGAAAATAATTACCTTGTCCTTTCCCTTCGCACGGAACAATGGTTTCAAGTGTAGTTAATTCCATATCAAACATACATTGACTTTTCTTAAATATACACATGTTTGGATATAGAATGAGTTTTTCAGAACAAACAGGCTCGTCTGTAATATAAAATATATGTTTGTGAGTAAATTTAAACTGTAATCTTAAATCAGTAGAAAGAAGATTATCATGCTGAAGAAAAACAAAATAAAAAATACAAAACACCTATACAGTATACAAACAACAAAGCACATGGACTTACGAACTTAATAGAAACCATATATTGCCATGTATAAAATGATCAAATGGGTGTTATAAGACTGAAAGTCAAAATATGTCTTTAGTGAATATACACAAAGGACTATTCCACTGGAATAGCATAAAATTATTAACTACGCAGTTCGTTTCACTTGATAAAAAAGGTCATAATGGGATTTTGTTATAAAAACCTAACATGTCGCAAATTGTTTATTGATTTTAGATCCCGATTGAAATCCTTAGTAAAACGAATACCATTTTCACAAAAACGATATTCAAATTACTGAGTTTAGACTTTACACGATAAACTAATAACCTAACACAGCAGTGCATTGTAAATGCAATGCTTAACAAACAATAATGAGTTTGCTAATTGCTTAACAGGATAAAATGGATATGCTTATTGAGAATAACAAAGAGGAAAATTATATAATAATCAAATAAATTGAGACCAATTCACGTATACAAGCAACCAACAAGCATAATTTGTTATCTATTTACCGCTTTCTGTTTCATCCGCAGTGCATTCATCGCATTCACATGTTGCACCACCCTCGCCTTCTTCACAATGCTGATAACGTGGACACTCAACATTGGAACATGAACCTATAAAACAAACATTGATGTTTTAGCAGAATGGAGTATAACATTTTAAACGTGGAGTTTAGTCATATTTTTTACGTTCAATTTTCCTCCAACCACTTATTTTAATTATGAAGGGCAGTTGTCAGTCACTGATAGACATATGGGCATAGTTACTTATAAACAGCTAAATCTTGAGATTTAGCATATTCAGAAGTTGACAGACCGTCGCGATATTGTTTATACAATGTGTTGCTAAAGCGTTGAACCAAAACAAAACAAAAATGACAAGTTGGACAAGATCTGTTGGAAAAGTTGAATGTAGTAATATTTATAAGTTAATATTTAATAGTAATATTTTAATGTTGATTGAGCAACATCATCAAGTAGAAATTCAATCAGACAGAGTCAATGGAATTTAGGGTTAAGCTACCTCGTTCTCCAGTCAGTCATTTGTAATGTATACATTTTCATACATAAATGATGACACAACAGATGTTTGACAATTATTAAGGCTTTTCTAGTAACATTATATCTACGAAAGAATTTTTTGAAAGTCTGTCTAACTGTTGCATAAACATGTCCTTTTTATGGACAATGTCTAGTTCTAATGTTTTTTGGTTACAAGTATATGTGTTCTTAAAGGTTCTTATTAATTTATGTGCTAGTATCGCTTCTTTGGATTGTACTGTATTTTCACTGAAGAATATTGTTTAATTACAATATTTCAGACTTTACACATTAGTTATAATTATAAGGTAATCCATTTATATTACAACAATTATTTATGTTTAAAACAAGACCTTACTTGAGCACTCTCCAAAATAATCAATTTGTATTTGTTTCCTTGGTGGAAGACCTTTCTCACAATTAGATATAACCATGTCACTAACACTATTATATGTTTCACCGTCTTCTCCACACACCTGTTTGTAGAAGAAGTAAAGTTTTCATTCATGGATGGTTCGACGGTTGATCCAGAAGTAACGTCATCGCGCCCGTCACGCATTTAGTTTGCACTATACTGTTATGAAAAGTGTATCGAAATGTTCACTACTCTGATTAGATAAATAAATATGTTTTTCTAAAATATTTCTGTTCAAAAGTCACACGCTTTTAATAAATGCCATTCCCGTTAAGTCGCCAAGCGCTAAAATTGCATTAATTTCATACTCATGAAGGCAATACATTATGATTATACACGCAAAATAACGCGCCCAATGAGATAAAAAATCAACGTGACATAACGTCTGTTTGTTGTCTGTCGTTCAAATGTTATTGACGTCATAGCATGTTCGAGTTCATTAAATAGTCAACATTATCCACTATAATAATAATACTTTCAAATTTGAACTCTTGATAACCAAACTCGACACGATAATTTAATTAATATCACTGAAAGGACTAAGACAAGGCTCTCACCCATGTTAAAATAATGGTAAACAAACTTTATTTTTCAATTTGAAAAATAAAAAGGACTAACAAATAATATACATGTAACTATTCTGATTACAACTAAAATGTAGAGTTCATTATTGTATAAATGACGTATGTTTATCTTGTAAAACTGCAAAAATGTTACATCGATCCAAACGTTTCTGAATTTTCTTAATAGTTTGTCATGAATATGTTATGAATGATAAAAAGAAAAGATGAAAAAAGTACAGTACTACATTATGTTACACATTGAGATACTACTTTTTTTAAAAAAAATCGAACATGTTTACGTAGAATCATTAATTCTACATGTATATTGCTATTGTATCAGATAGCCAAATCAAAAGTTCGTAAACTGTCATTAACCTCATAATACTATTCGGAAAAGGGTTTATACTAACCACTCCAGGAATATCGCAAATTGCAGTATTACAAATACAACATTTAGGCCCTTCTTCTGTCTCAGGTATTGATGAAGATTCTAAAACATTTAATAAATAACAATTGATTGTAAATGATTTATTTTAACACATGGTGAATACAAAATAGATCAGCAGAATGACAGAACTTGTGAGCGTCTTTAAAAATAAAAAAACCCCACAAAAATCTTTCATATAATGACTTATTTCAAATCGCTGACAGGAACCTACATTCATCACAACAGTTTTTTAGATACATCTAGTAAATACTGCCAATTTTTAACGATTATATTTTAATAATTGGTAATTGCTATCATTAAATGATAATTTATATGGTTATCTAAAATACTGGTATATGTATGTTTAATGTCAAAATAAAGTCGACAACCAAACTGTTTGAGAACAAATAGCATAATCATCGACTGTGTTCAAGCCATTGAAAAAGCTCGATTCAGTACTACCGATCAATCTTTTTATAAGTCTTACCAACACACTCTTTAGTAATCTCATCTCTTGTATAGCCAGCACAACAAGGACATTCAAAGGTTCCTATTTTATTGGAACATTTACTGAAGTTGCCACATGCACTAGTTCCAGATAGTCTGGCAATTTCACATTCATCTATATCTGAAAAATTGAACAAAGGTACACCTGAATACCGACGATGTAAAGTAATCATATGTTTTCAAATGTTGTGTTAATGCTTTTCGATACCGATATCTATTAAAGGCAATATGATTTTAGAGTAGTGTTTTACTTTCAAACTCATTTAATGACTTATGTGTTAAAATAGAATTATCTGCCTTTCTATACATTATCATCAACAAACTGAAAGTATGATTATTAAAAATATTTCAGTAATTTTTTTCCACATTGATTTATTTAATAGAGAAAACAAATCTTTTCACTATTTCGTTGTTTCATCCAAAATAATTACTAATCAAGCGTTGATAGAGAAGACAGATGGATATTTGTTCATAAATTTGTTTTTGATACGTAAATAACGCTTGGTTAGCATACACAGATATTATTCCATGCGTACATATTTCCGACAGGTCCTCTAGTGACTTACCCTTGCATTGTCCACCAAATTCAACATAACCTTGTCTACATTCACATTTGTATGAGCCAATGGTATTAACACAATCAGACTTGGCTGGGCAATCGTATGTTGCAGTTTTACATTCATCAATTTCTAAAATAAATATCAAAGATAACAAATTAGCCTACGGGCAAAGAAGTGACTTCAGTTTTATCTATTTTATTCTTAATTAAATTCACGTATTAAACTTTCACTTCAATGATCAAGCATTGCAGGACATTTTCTCTTTCTCATCCTCTGTCCGTATCCGTAAAGTAAAAAATAGCTAGGAAATATAAATTGCTGTAATTGCCACGAAATTCTTAATTGAAGTTGACCTTAGTTAAGTATTTAATACTAAACAATTAAAAAGCGATAACTAAATAAATTACTAACCTGTGCAGTTTCCACAATCGCCAATAAATCCCATTTTACATTGACAAGTATAACCTTCATCTACAGTTGTATTGTGAAAACAAATTTCATTCTCACCGCATGGACTTGGGTCGCATGGGTCAGCTGTAAATACATGTAGCTGTCATGAAGTCAATGACATAACTAAATATAGGATAGATGCAAAACAATGTTTTAGCTCAAGGATAATGAGCATAACTGCCAAAAGGTACCCACAGTGTCATTAGGGATTCGTATAATCAAACATTAATGGTTATATTGTGTGTTTATGGAAATACAATGTTCCTTTAAATGACGTATAGGCTTCGTTATACATAACATAGCTACATTATTTAATACTATTTGATATCCAAAAAGATAGTTTTTAATACGTAGAAATAGCTCATTAAAGTTTGTAAACTTCTAAAAACCTTAAATGTTGTGTTATTCCATTATATGTCATAAGCTTATTAACCTTATTTATATTAATGCCTTATAATGGTAACTTTGAGATGGCCGATGATGTTGGATTTTTTTCCAGCTTATCTATTTCTCAGTGGATATTGCCGGCTATACTAATAGGTCATAATTTCCAATTAAGTTTAAGAAAATAATAAATTAACATCAACGTTGATATTTCTATGCGTGTGGTCATTTTGAATATATTATTATATATTATGACGCTATGTTATCTTTCCAATTATACAATTCTGTTAAACATTTTTTTCTATGCTTCAGAGAGAGCATCTAAATTAAATAAGAAGATTCAAATAAAACCAGTCTAACATTGTACATTTCAGTGAAGTAACAATACAATGATATGGAAATACAACAACACTTACGTCTGCATGATTCATATCCGTCTCCATAGTAACCATCTTCACAATGACATCCATATATACCATCTTGTAAACCACAGAAAGCATTCTCGTGGCATTCTACATCTTTTGTGCTCATGGTATTATTGTTTAAACAAACCACACTTTCAGTGCATTCATTGTTGACAGTGGAGTCGCCAATCTTAACAAACATAAATGTTAACGTAATGTTAATGCAAGTATAATTTGCTTTAAATGTAATATATTTAAATAAACATCGTCTATAAGAATGGCAAACGGGATATGGTTCACGCATCTATACTCATTATGGTGTGGTGTAGGTTGTTATAATGAACAACTCTCGTTTTGTTTAATTGCGAACTTTTTCAGAAAACATTATCCTTTCTACTTACGTCAGATTAGATACATGCTGAATGCAATACTTGCAGATCGTCAGTTATATTATGGGACATAATTATCAATTTTGTTTTATTCTTCAGGAAACCAACGATTATACGAGGGGTGTCCCAGTAAATCGTGTACTTTGTCAATAACTTTTTTTCCTTACGTCTCATGATGATCATAATTTACAAGACTGTTTGTTAGCCTTATTTTTATACAAATGAAGCATTTGACCTATAAGTATTTGCATTAAAGGCGTCATTTTAATGTTCAGCTAATACAAGGTATGTGCATGCGGCGCAACCACTTTCACACTTGTATATTCGTTTATACGGAGTTCAAGTGTGCAGCAAAATTTAAACTTAAACTTTTTAATTGCATTTTATTTTTACATAGACATTCGCAGAAATTATCCATATATTATCACACCAAATCTCAAATAATAAAATACGTATACATGAGTGCCATATGCGTTTGCACCGAAACACAAAAATTGTGACATCATTGAGATAAGGTGACGTCAGGACAAGATTGAGTCTATGTAATTGCAACTCAGTTTCATAATCAGTCTGGCACAACATGGTTGGGTATAAATTTGGATTTAAACACATAGACAGACAAAATGAATCATTAAGTATACATTGTGCATACTACATACGGTAGAGTAGTTATTCATTGTGTAATATATCCACTGAATTTATCGTACCAAAAACTGCTGAAAGTGTTATTCAAAATTAAGTTGGGTACTTAACCCGTGGACCATTATATCATTGACCATACTAATATTTTGAGACTGATGTGGAGTGATGTCACAAATTTGTAACAAAAGTAAGATAAAAACAAATTTGTTAATGTAAATATGAAGAAAATACATTGTATATGTCACTGTTCACAACAAGGCGAACATGGAGAATGAATAAAAATGATTTCATAGACCTGACGTCTTAATATGACGTTGGCTTGCCCGCGTTGTCATACCTAGTGTCTTATAAATTGAAGCAAAACTTTTATTTTTTAATTAACCGTCTTAGAATTTAGCATACTTACTCACAACACATGAATTTAATGGCAGTTAAAAGTTGGTGCTAAAGTTGCGCATAATTTTTCCGCCATAAACAGAGTCCACGATTTACTGGGACACCCCTCGTACATGACATAAATTGCTATTCAATGATGAATAATAAATTTTCTTTAAAAGCAATATCCAAAAAATTGAATATATAGCATACTAATAACAGTAAATGAAAGCATAAAACTTAAGTAGTATCATGTATGTGTACTGGATCTAACAACATGTCTTTTGATGTGTATACCACACGATATAAAAATAACAATAGCAAGTCGGTACCAACCGTAGCATGAAGCAAAATCACTATTCGGATAAGTAAAGTTTATATTAGCATATTAGCTATCTCTTTTATTATCCATTTTATAGTTACATTTTTGTACATTGTAACTGATATAATATCAATTAATATTAGCCGCCCGGCTAGCTCAGTATGTAGCACGCAAGTTTACTGATCGAGGGGTCGTGGGTTCGATTCCCAAGTGGGCATACTTTCGTGGAGCTTGGTCATGAAATTATTTCTGCGGCCATTCTCCCTCCTACCAATGATTTTTAATTATGTAGGGCAGTTGTCAGTCACTTACGAAAAGTATGCGCTTAGTAGTTGGTTAACAGCTAAATCCAGAGATTTAGCCTTTCCAGGAGGAGTGAGTAGGTTGACTGACCGCCTTTATATGACCTATAAAATGTGTTGCTACGGTGTTAAACCCAACAAAACAAACATCAATTAGTTTTGTTTTAACTAGTATCATATTACTTTATAATACTGGTCCTCGTAGTAACATCCACATTCTTCAGGTAGAACACAATTATCACCGTCTAATACATATCCTTCAATACAATAACAGCCTTCCTGACACTCTTCTCCAGTACTCGTAGGTGCTTGTCCTTTGACAATATCTAAACAATTCTCTTCAGTAGTAGTTCCACATAAATCATATACCATGTTTTCACCACATGTGACCTCTAAAATACAAAATAATACAATGTTTATATATTTTACAATTCACTTAAATATTCGAGAAACCTTTATGAACGGAATCAAAATTATTGCCATATTTCAATCAAAAAGGTATTGTAACAACACTCAAGTGCAGTATCATAAATAATTTAAGGGTTTTGTGTTCCATATTTTTCTTCACAATACAGTACTTTTAGTTTGTATTTAGTTGAAGCAAATACAGAAACAATCACAGTATCACTACATAACTTACCTTCTCAGTTCTAGAATAGTATCTAAGGAGACAAAGTATCGCCAAAATGGTATTCTTTTGAATAATCAACATTTATTTTGTGAATACAACTGAGCACCATTGAAATGTCAGATATTTCATCCAATATAGACATATTTTATCAGCAAAGGAGGTATTAAAAAAAATAATGACTTGAAAATAATATTTTGTTCTTTATGATTGGTTTGGGTTTAACAGTGCATCAACACATAAAGGCCATATCGAGCCGAAATTTTGTACTTTATTAGAAGCACAACGAGATTAGAGAATTAAACACTTAGGACAAAGGAGATTGGTGAACCTGAGTCCTTTTTAGGGAAACACTTTATTTACAACATAAATGCTATCCCCAGATGCTTAAAAGTTGGTAACAACCTTGTCTAAAAAACACGATAACGTCGACGAATCTTTAAAACAATACTTACTACAGAAATTTTCAGATCTAAACTCTGACACTAATACACCATATTGTGTTCGACATATATGTGCTAAAAATGAGGCTGATTCACACACCGCTGTAATAAATAGGATATATTTTTTATTCCATTGTTTACTACCTGTCAAGCTATTACAGTATTAGAAATAACGTAGGGGGGAAGTTACATTTTAAACAACTGAATTAGTGTATTTAACAAGCTTTGTTTGCATTTACGTTTTAAAAACGTCAATTTACTGAAGTTATTTCAATTTGGATGAGCCTTTCACAGAACAATCCCAAGCTTATTTTCGCTTATTAAGTCGCGGCAAAGAAATTGAATAACTGTATTCTAGTCTCGTTGGATGATGACATAGACATAGAGATAGCTTAATAGACCTACTGCTCTAGAAAGACTCATATGCAATGGCAAAACCTTTGTTGTTTACTTAAATTTCATATTATCTCTGTCTGAGAAACCAAAGCGGACAGGTCATTTCATGCAGTTTAACAGTTTATTTTACACTCAGCACATGATACATGTGAATAGAGGTACAATTGGAAAAATAGATTCGGTACAACAGTATATTATAGTATCTCCATTAAAGTTATCAGGTGTATGAAAAGTATCATTTTACCATCCTCTGTGTCCCCATCGACATGACATGCATCATAAACACAACTCTGCTTTAGAATATTCAAATAGGAATTTTCCATCACTGACAAACATTCCTGGAAACATATTTCAAACATAGACTAATTAACATCTGAGCCAAGGTTACATCAACGTTCATTCTAGTATTTTGTCAATATTACTTTAAATGCTGATATGCAATGAGTACCGTCAAGTACATTAAAATAATGTTTGATGTGCGCTCACAATTGCGATAAAAAGTAGATACAAACGATTGAGTACATTGAAGTGCGATCGAACTCATGTAAATCTGTTTTATTAGTTTAATGATTACCCTGAACATTCCATTTCTGTCGAAGATATCCATACATAGTAGTTCAGCAGTAGCTAATTCCATGCCTTCACATACTTCAGGCTCTTCGGGATCTGTACAGCTTCTAGTGCACTGAGGAAATTCTTCAGCATATTCAGGTACAACCCATGAGTCACCAAAAACATTAAAATTGTTTGTCTGAAACAAACATACAAATTTCGGTAAACGTAGTGTCACTGAATTAAAATACATTAAGCATTTGATCTTTAAGATTGTTAGTATTTTTACTCACTATCGCCAAATTGTGAAAACGTTTAACTGGTTCTATTAAAAGGTATGTAAAGACAAAAACGTTTTCGTTTTCCCGTAACTGCTCCGGCTTTACATAATAATAACACAAGTTTCATTCGACCAAGATACCACTTAATCTAAACAATGACGAATAAAACATAATATGTAGCAAAGAAAATTTATTAAGTTATATATAAACACCTTATAAAATATTTGCGAATCATATCTAACAACTAGTGTAATACAATTTGTATTTAAAATGTGTCTGTGGCCATTTGACAAATATTCACCAACTTTTATAACTAAATGCATATGCATTGTATCTAGTTGAAAATTTAAATTCACTTATGATTGTTTCGAACATACCAGTAAGTCCAAGAGAAGGCGTAGTACATTCCATAAAAGTACATTTATATTATGTTTTATAACATATACAACTTACAATTGTTCCTGTGTCAGCAGGACATTGTGGTCCAATAACTAAGTCATCAGATGGATCATAGTTGTAGTTTCCACATAGTCCACATGTTTGATTACTGAATTGTCCAGGTGTATACAGTTCAACTACTTCATCACCGTCCCAGGCTAACTCAATACCAACATCGGTGTAAATTCGCTGTTTTAAAATGTATAAGCAGTAATAAAAAAGCAGTTTCAACTCACTCCAACAATAACCAGTACAATAAACCTAGCTGAACCGAATTGTAATACAATACAATTCAACATCCATTCACTCATTTGATTCGTAATAATGTTTATTTATTTGACAGGCAAAATACTGGTCAGGTTATTGGTAAGCTACAAATGTAATAATATCATTGCAGAAAAATCTGGATTAAAAGTTAGCTCTGCAATAGTAAATGTTAGGCATATTGTTGACTTAGTTCTAGTTTTAAATAACGTAAATGTAAGCTTAAATGAGTTACTCATATAAATATTTGCTTCATTCTCATAAACAAGTTTTAAGACAATAGAGAAATAAAACTTACTAGGTATTTTCCATAACGGCGAATACTTATACGATCCTCTTTGAAATAAACCTGTTTATATCCGTTTATCCAAAATTCATTATTTTGTTTCAAATCTATCGTCTGTCACAAGAAAAAAGTAAAATTGTTAAATTATTAACAAATTCTATGCCTTTAAAGATAAACTAATTTATTTACTATTTTTTGACACAATCGTGCCTTAACTAGAATGTTTTTTGGGCTATTGCCTTGGATATAAAGCATTTGAACGGTAATCAATAGTAAACACGACGAAGCTTGGGTGGGGGAAAGGGACAAGAAAGCAAATATTTTTTTACAACATCGAAGTTCTATTTCATAGCATTCGATTTCCATCTTGGTAATTAGCATGTTTGAGCGTTAGCGTGTCTTCTTTATCCAAGTAAGAGTACTTCTTTTTTCATTGCGTGAGGTTTAAAATCTGCAATTATATTTTCTCACATTTCAAAAGCCAAACCCTACTTTAGAGCGATGTGTTTATTTCATTAGAGGATTTGGAGGGGTTGAAACACATTTAGCGGCACGGGTTATACATTTTATCAACAACCCGTTTTCAATTTAAATTCTTACAAAAAGTCCCATCAAACAGGGCAAATAAATGTGCATGTTCATTCACGATTGCTTTCTTCTTGCATTATGAAGAAATATATTTTTCTTTCTGTAATCAAGTCATTTTGTTCCTTTTAATCTGACAATAGTTCAGCACGGTTTCATGACTTCGTAAAGTATCTATATTTTAATGGTAAATGCTCTACAGTGTAAAGCAATAACAAAGACATTTACTGATCACGTAAAGGACGTGGGTAAAGTCAATATATCTCATTATAAACAAGTCTTTGATAATCTTTATAAGACTATTGATGTATTGTGTGATAAAATTACTACAATGAACTTACATAGCCGTACATCTTGAATTGGACTTCTTTGACCCAGGAAACATTACCTCTTGTTGTTACCTCCCCTTCTCTTGAAGTAAATTGTATCAGAACTTCAAATGTAGGGGTGGAGCTTAAATCATCGCAGCTGTCACGTGACATGATATATTGACATTCACCTTGATAATCGATGAGAACACTGTCTGATGTAATACAATGAGGATCTCCAAAACATGCACACAGGGACAAAGCTGAAGTGAGAATTAAAACTAAACGTTTAAAAACGGGAGAACAAGGGGGTTTTTCATTGGAAGGATTATAACAAGTTTATATAGGAAGATTTCTATACCATAATTTATGTTTTTGTGGCAACAGTATCCGTATAGAAATGTATATCGGTACTAAAGGCAAAGCAAATCTTCTGTTGACAGTTACACATAGTAAAATTGAATTCACTATGTATATGTTCATTTTGTAGAATAGTCACGGGAAAAATTCTTGGGAACGATAAGGATGTTCAAGCAATTGCGTCAAAGCATGTGGTAATTACACTTTTCTTTTCTTTGGCTCGATTGTAAGTAAGCATATTTAAAATATCTGAAGGTAAATAATAAGTAGAGCATAGCAAAACAGTACAGATACTTTATAAAAAGGCTAGAGCAATACTCACCTCCCAATAGACACTAATAACTTAAGGAATTAGAGATAATAAAAGCCAGGTATGTGTGTGGGCAACCGTATGACACTTAGACAATAATTGCGCTGGCTTTAAGTAATTTTAAATAAATATTTACGTTCGCAGGTGACACCATCTCCCTTATAGTTTCTGTTACATCGACACTCGAAGCTACCAGGTGTATTTAAACAGCGAGCATTCTCATCACAATTATGTGTTCCTAACTGACATTCATCAATATCTATAATACACAAGTACATTTTGTATATCCATAATATTATCTATTGTATCTATAATACTACTTAACGATGCAAAGATTTGCAATTGTAATTTCAAATATATAGTGAGTTCTGTATAGATTGCCAAAAAATAATTCTTGCGAGTTAGTTAAACGCATACACTAATTCAATTTCACAGTCGTAGCATATGACTTGAAATTCAAACAGCAACTAAATTTTCAACAAATTTTTAGAAATATGATACATTTATATAATCTTTATTGACTTTTTGCGTGACAAGCAAGTAATGTGATTACTATATAACAAATTGTGTTGGTCGATAAATCCTGGTTGAAGTTATACTGTAATGTGTTATTGATAGGCAGATTTCTCGCAAAACTAAAATACCATCAGACCATACCTTTGCATCTACGTTTTCCAATTTGTTCGAATCCTTCTTTACAAACACACTCAAATGTTCCAGGATAATTAAAACAATCAGCGCTCCATGGACAATAGTTCATTGCACACTCATCATTATCTGTAAAAATAAAAATATATAAGAAACCAATAACATATGCAGCAGAGTATCACGGTGTAAGCAAAGCAGAGCAGACCGTAGTGGATATTTAACAATTATAATTAAAGTCGGTTCAAATCAAAGTGTTTGCGTCTTTGATACCTATGAAGTGATGTCACATTTTCATAATGAAATAAGAAAGTTTCAAGCTATATCTTCAACGTGTAGATTATCATGTTTGTTTACAGGTGTATGTGACTCGATGATCGATGAAGTTATTGTCAAGAGTCGACTGAACAGTGATACTAGAGTAGACTTCAAAAACCATTGCTTTAACTTTAAGATTTAATCATCATGTTTATAAAGTTATTCTGTACAATATATAAGGTGTAAAGAATTGCTCACTTTACTAAATACAGGGAAAACATTTTACAAATATATGATGTCAGAATTTTTAAACTTTGATTACGTAAAACGTCGCCATTGTAAGACATAATCACAAAAATAAGTAATCAGTGCAGCTGTATCAATTTGACTTCAGACGAATTGATAGATAACTATTCCATAATTATGCTATGTCTGATATATCAAATAAATGCCATTGCTATTGATATTATATCCCTTAGTTCAGGTAACTGTGTACAATCTATATTTTACCGTAACAATTTCTGCCATTTGCCCAAACGTCAGGAACACCAAATCCTCTGTACCCATTCTTACATTTACACTCATAGGAGCCAAAAGTATTTTCACATTCAGCATTGACATGGCAATCATGGAATCCAAGTTTACATTCATCCAAATCTGTAAGAATAATAATCGTAATATAGTTTTGTTGGTTGATATAAATACGCTTTGAATTCTTGTGTCACGTCGCTCTTATGTTAAGATGTTTAATTTGTTTAATGGCAAATTGCATGGTCGTTCCTATCTCATGTCATGTCATTCTTTTTATGAGTATTTGTTTGACGTGAAAATGCACAACTTGTACATACCAAAGGAAATACTTCGATGCAACATGTATGTAAAAGTAATCATTTTATTGCCAATTTCAGATTCCAGATGCAAAAATATATACCATTTTAATCGCTATTCTACACAGAACTGCATGTTATGATATCATAGTCTATATATTACTAAGATTACTAACGTACTGAAGCTTACCAAAATCTTTCTGCGCACAATATAGCTTTCCAATAGTAACTGCACCAGTTGATTCAGGAATTCCAGTTGATAAAAATTGATAACTTTTAATTGGTAGTCTTGTCGTACTGTTAAATATACCAGCATCTGCTCGGTCCTCATCATCATTGGCATCACAGTTACATGGTCTATAAATTATATAACAAATAACTATCAAGATCAGTTGTCTGATGAGTTTTAAATTGTAAATATAAAATGCATTTAGTAAATTCATTAATAAATTCACATATATAAGTGGTTTATGATAAATAATGAAAAAAAGTCCCACCGTATGTATTGTTATTCTGCAAAAACCTGTCAACATGGATTTTGTACTGAGCTGGTGTATATAAATTTTCCCTTTTTATTTATAAAGCGTTGTAGTAATACTTTGTAATCATCAATCGAGACATTACCATCTTATTTATATTGCAACAATAAATCCTTAAAATTGATCCTGATATTAATTCAGTTACTATAAACCAACGACAAATATTTACCTTAAAAGATCTGCTAGTATTGTTTTATTTTCACTGCCTCCACAGTAACCATCCTTCCCACAATTACATTCATTTTCATTCCATCTTCCTGAACCGATGAAAGTATAAGAACTATCCATTTTGCCTTCCCAGTAAAAGTAGCCAGAACCAGTAAGTAACTACAAAGTAATTAATGGTCAATCAACGTGTCATTACAGGTTTGAAAGAATTTTGACAACTATTAGCTGGTTTTCAAAGTGGAATGTAGCGTTTTGGATGGGTCTTCGAAATAAACATACTTATAAACAACCAATTTGTTTATGTTAAGCAGGTGTTTGACTGACTTACATTTTACTAATTATCTAAATTAATCAAGGCTTTAAGTTAATATATACTTTACAAATTGATTTTAGCTTTTGATTTAAACAAGAGTGTCACTAAATTTAAGAAAAAGTTTTAAAAATAAGGATCATTGTACGTTGTACAGATTACATGATTGTTAAGTATATTTGTTAAGTATATTTACAATATATTGTCTAGAGTTGACCTTTATCATAATGTTGAAAACATATGTCAGAAACAACATACGTGTACATGGTAAATGGTCGATTCTAAACAGGATGAAAGTGCACGTTCAGCTACCTTTGAATGACGAAATATTAGATAAACGCCAATCAATCATGGTGTAATGGACAAGGGCAAATACAATGGCGTACCCTTTATGTTCAAGTACATCACAATAAGCTGTTGTTTAATCCTCTTCAGTGTTAACTTTTGTCCAAAATCTGAATATCAAAATGTCCGATTGGTGATTTATTTGAGGCGTTTTGTTAACCGATCAATTGTGAAATTGAATAATGTTATATATAGTTTTTCCTTGTATTTTGTCAGCGATGGTTAACCCATTTACAGGAATTTACCTTAGTTTTTCTGCATTCATATTTGAACGGTTGGAAGCAATACGCAGAAATTTCAACCAATGCTTCAAGTCCTGGATGGTCAACACCATAATATATCACTTCAACTTCTTCATCATACGTAACTGTAGTTCTATTTTCTCCCTCATGTCCAATAATTGCGATTCCTGGAATAGATCATTGATAATAAATGTTTAAATGTGATAAAACTGTTTGAATGAATGTGGGAGAAATGTGGGTTAACAAGAACTTATTATGTTGAAAAGTGACCATCACATAAAGCTAATGTTAGATTATAATACAAAACATAGAATGCATACAAACATGATACAACCAGCTAGGTGAATAACGGGATTCTGGGCAAGATCAATTTAAAATATTGATAAGAAAATACATTTAGGGTATTGTTAATGCCAACCAATGCCGTCTGGTTGATAAGAAGATCCTTCCTTAAGTTGTAAAATAATTGGCATATCAGAACACGATTTATTTAAAGGAATTACCTCCATCTTCCAAAGTCTTCAAATCACAGTACACAAGGAATGGTGGTAATTCTTTTGATGGCCAGATAAGATGTTCTCCTGACATTAATCCGCGTTCAAAAACTTCCTGACAATCCACTGGTAAATCTAAAATATATCATTAATAACAAGGGTTAGTTTGTATTACAGGCAATACTGAAGTCCCCTACCGGTGGTCAATAGCTAATTTAAGAACAGCAGCATGACCTTGACCTCAGAAAAAAACAAGAGATCCACTGGGCGGAGCAGTATACCCATGTGTGAGATCCAAGCAACATAGACATTTGACCCTTGGCCCCAGCATTGACCAAAGGGCTATACACAGTATAATTTGATTGAAAGTTGGAGTCATTATCGCGATATCGTTCAGAAAGACAGACAGAAAAAACCATTTGGTCTCCGGTGTAAACATTGTTAGGGTACTAACTATACGACTTATAAATATCTAGAATCCTGCTGAAGGTTTCTTGGTTATATAAGTCCATTTATAATGCAAAGAAATTAGAAACTACTAAGATACATAACGAATCACTCCAGTAGCACTACGTGTTTAGATGTTATAACAGGACACAAGCGGACAGGATGGTAATAATCGTCGCGCTAGTATGAATAATGCCCCGATAGTTTTATTATATACAATATATTCCTCTTACAATAAATCCATGTTATGAACTTCGATTTTTGGATGTTACTTTGATATGTTCTCGTAAAATACACGTCGTAGTTATTTTATTAGGATTGTTTGTTTAAATTCGAAATGATGCGGTAGCACGCGATGAAAAGAATGGTCGATTTTCTATTTTGATTTACTTAGCATTTATAATAGCTCCTTCAAATAACTGATAATCAGTTTAAGGTAATTACAAACATCAATTTTTTAAGTGTATACTGTTGTTACATGAATGGTAAAATAAATTTCTTGCTGAAGGTGTGGGAATAAAACTATTGAAGGGCAGCTGAAAGCGGACAGTCTTGGGGGTTTAAAGTCAGGATAACACTTAAACACAAACATAACACTTTCGTAAATATACATGTATATTGCTGTTCTTCAAAGAACAAACTAAATGTATGATTTGCTGTTGAGATAATGTTCAGGCTTACAATAACAATAAGATGTTCAGTCATATTGACACATATTCTTTGAAGAGACCAAAGTTATTTTAGTCGTGCCACATACTTCCATGCTCACATTAAAAACGTGTTATGTTTTAAACTCTCCACTATGGCAACAAACGAAAATTCATTAGAAGCTAAGATTAGTAATAAAGATAATTGTAATCCATACCAAAAGGTTCAGGTCCACAACGTACGTCAGTAATATCATACATAGCCGAGGAACCCCTAGTTTTCTGCCCACTGAATTCTAGTTGAGTCACGGGTAAAACATCACGATCAATTTCATTACCATAATCTACACTGTGAATATGACAGTTATTCTTCATTAAATTACGTACATTTGTTTTAAACTTTAATAATCTGCTAGATATAACATAGAATGGAAATGTTTGACTGTAACACGACATGTAAATGACGCTTGCACAAATGCAAATATCTGGGCTGACCACTTATTCGCAGTATAGCATATTATAAAAAATCAAGCGAAAGCAAAACTAGCTTTTGACATATACGTTATATTTCTATTAGCATTCTATTTGAATTTTCGAAAACCTAACATATACAATTAATTCATGTATTAAGATTTACTATAATAAACTGTACTATGCAAAATTGAATATCATCCGTGCAAGGGTATATTAAGAAATAGCATCGTGGTCATATGATAGTTAGGTGTTGTAATTATTTTAAACAATTTATTTACGTCATTCTTCCAACACGATCACAATGGCATTTGTTTCCTTCAGGACATGTGTTGGTTACCATACAAGCACAACCATCAGTATTAGAGTCTCCAGCAACACCAAAACTAGGAGATTGTTGACCACCAAATGTTGTATAGTATCCAAATGATGGATCATCAGTGTATGTTAGTGGTGAATTATAACATACATATTGCATCCCCTGAAAGAATCATAACAGTGATCATCGATGTAGAAAGCAGCAACAATCTTTTTTTTCATCTATAATGTACACTTTGGGTTATCTATTTAACACATAACTGATAAAAACGAGTACACTTTTCAAAAAAAAAAGACACTACTAAACCTAATTCGATAGATATGATTAAGTGTTGATGTATGCAGTTTTAGAATAAGTAACTTAAAAAGTGGAAAATGTTGATGAGTGACGAATTAGTTGATGATATGTAGAGTATTCTAAAACCTAGATTGGTAAGGTCGGTACGCGAACTAAGCCATGTTTTAAAGAAACTCACTTAACATTGAACAGTTGCAATTCTATATGAGAAAAATGACATTGTATACATAGGTTATTCTAGTAGTAATTTACTCTCATTTGCATCCCTCAAAAGTTTCACTAGTTCACTTTTTTCTTTGTGAATTAAATACATTCACTAAGTTGCGAGGGGAGCGTAGTAGTAATCAAGTACTGAACATTTGGATACAAGGAGTATAATCTTCTAATAAAACATGCCTAGTATACCTGATGACAATATTGTGATATTACAGCTAAAGCTTTTATCTGATCGTATGTCGAGGAATCATATAATACTGGTACAATTAATGACTTAGGAGGAACCATTCTACGAACACTTCTGTCATCTGGTTTTACTACCTTAATCTGTAAACACAAAACGTGCATAGATTTAATCTCATCAAATTTAACTTATACGTGATATCCAATATGGACACAATATCGACTAGCAACAACTATTTATCAACATGTATCTAAAGCATTGCTTCCAACTTCTGTAATAAAATGTTCCATTAATTTGTCCAAAAAAAATGTCAGCCAATTTAGACTTGTATTTGTGCCATAATTTTATGTCACCAAGTTTACTGTATGTGTAGCCAGTGGATATTTACAAATACTTTACTACTATCAAAGTTGATAGTAAGACAATATAATTTCATCAACCAGACAGGACTGAAGATGAACCTGATACAAACAGTAGTAGACAACTCAGGGCTCTACCTTGCTGGGTGTTAGGCGCTTGGTAACGTATATATAAAGTTAAATAATAAATAAAGTAAAATGCATGTAAACTTGTTTGATTATGTTACAATATTCCGTTGGAAACTAATCCACCTTTAACCATTCTACTTAAGAACAATCATTAAGTTCCTCTGAGAGTGAAATTGGCTTAGTATCAAATTATATCAATCACCCCCACATTCAGTTCTCCGTCGTGATCCATACTACCAGTAAATATGTACTTTAAAAAAATGTCGACAGTAGAATTCGAAAGGATTTTGGCACGTGACTTTTGCCCATTGCTACCAAAAACTACCCACCACAATATCACGGCGTTGAGACGCCGTGAAATAAGGTATCTGGAAACACGGAGGTTAAGTTTGCCAGATTTCGATAATGTGACAGTAACTTGCATTTAGTTTAAAGCTTTTATTAAACCGTTAAGACAGAAACATTATTGGATACGTCTTTTTCGTTCATATTTATTTAAATAGAAATAAATTATAAAATATTGATGTTCATTTTGCCATTTTCACTTATGTTAATGCTTACTAATTGATCACTAAGAATTGATAGCTCAAACTGATTTCCAAATTGTGCGTGATGTTAAAAAATATAGTATACTAAAATTTGTTTGCTTAAAGTTGCTATTAGCACACCACAATATGAATGTTATATCACGCCGGATACTAGACATTTAATAAGATATTTTTTACCTATTGCCCTTGTAATAAGGAGCTAACCATTAAGTTCTGTCAAATAGTATTTTGAAATGTGCACCTTTCTTCTAACATTATGCAGACTGAACAAACATTTAAGTGTTTACCGACAAAAGTAATCAATTTAAACAAAGAAAGAAATCGTTAGATGATTAATACTTTACCACTGTGATACCGATGTCTTTGTTTGTTTTAAAATCACAAACAACAGCAAATGGAGGTACAACACCTCCTTGATCTGGGTCGATAGCGTAAGTTTGATTTTTCAATGGATTTGTTCTCTTCCTTTTCTTGAAAATATCATCACAATCTTTGTATATATCTAGAAAAATATAACACTGACTAGTTATCTACTATGCTAATACCTAAACAGAGTAATGCCTCAGTCCCATAAAATCATGGCTTGTTACGGACCCGTACGCGCAGACAGTCGTAGGCCGTAGAAAGCCTTGCGTTTCAAGGTGGCGGTACGCAATGGTACAAAACAACACACCCATACAGAGCCATAGCTGGAAGATATGCATGTTTAATCCATACTTAGCCACTATTTAGTCCCCGCTTTGACTCTGAAACTGATACGTGTATCCTGGACTCATCCCACGGACCCTGGTAAAAACGTAACAGTCCGTACGGGTACGCAAGAGTTTGTACGGGTCCTTGCGGAGTTTGATCGCACTGCACCCGTACGGTACCCTCACGGCTATTTTTATGTTTATGGGACTGTAGCTTAAGAATGAGGGCGACTTTAGAATGTTCTGAATTATTCATTATATGTTCATAAAACGCATAATTTTCATATTATGTTGTAAGGTAGATGATAAGATATCTCGAAAGTTGTCAAAAAAAAGAAACATTTACAAATAACAAAAAATAAACCCATGTCCTTTGTACATTTACAAATTTTACAAAGCATTTACTTTTATTCGAATAATAACTTTTTGACGATAAGTGGATTACTATTTGGCAAAGATAGATGAACGAAGCTTAACAAGATCTTCTTTGCCAAACAGAAACGAAGGTTTGACGGTAAATAGCAATGAAAATTTGCACAATTTACCAAAACATTTTATAGGTCCAATCTTGAGCGTTCGGCTACCAGGAGCACTTCCTAGTTTAACTCTTGATACAGGCAACAAATTGTCTTGATTTATTAATCCACCGTCAACTTGTACACCTGCTTTATCACATTGACAATTTCCTCCAGCACATCCAGAAATGCCTAAATATATAAAACAGGATTATATAACTTAACAAAGGACCTAATAAGCCATAATCGGACACTATTCTACGTTGCTAAAAAAATCTAACTTTTAAGCTGTGGAAATATAGGGCTTTTTTTGCCACATATAGCACTGGTTTCTCTTTCGAAGTATGTACATATTTTAATAATACAACTATCCGGTAATATTAGATTCTTTGCATCAAATTTTCTTTTATATTAGTGTATATTACACTTACTCATGTGTATCATCCCCTAATAAATTCTTTAAGTCATTTATTAGGACAGGACGCTAACATCAAATTATTTTAACCTCTCACTAATATAAGTCCACAAGCTTATGTTAACTTAAGTAGTAAAATTTTATTTTCGACAGTATCTTATGAACCACTTACTCTAAGACTATTATTATACTAGCTGCTGAAACCTTAATTCAAACCAAACATTTATTCCATGTTCTTAATTCCGCTCTTAGATGCTTTGCATCAGTATTTTCTGGTATATACATTTACTCACGAATATGATTTCTTTTTCAAATTCCTCTTTATGTATGGGATTATCTTTATTTATTTTAATTCCCAGTGTTTAATATGGCAACTATTCGTACATATTATAAACTTTGGTCCAGTTAATATATGTACGTGGTACATGGTCAACGTTTATACATCTAATATTTATTAACCCATCATAGTGCCGAATTTCTTTTTTAAAAATATTTATTGTTTTATTTTATCTCAATTGGTTCGAAAAAATGATATACGGCTATAAATTGCATGGAATAAATCAGTCAGAGTTTAAATTATTTTTCAAAAGTTGCAAAGAAAACTTATGCTTATGTCTTGAAAACACTTAAATAAACAGACATGCTAATACACAACTTATTTTTCTTTTTTTTACTTTATTGTAATGAAATTAATGAGTGATAATAAATGTTTACAAGTTATCCATGTTTGAATGATTTTCTCGTACACTAATTGTAGGTGATAGACACGACTCCATTATAATAAACGAATGTATTTTTAAAGATTCACATACTTTCAATATTTCCTGCCCAGAATTTCTGTCTTACATTATCTCTAGAATACCAGCCGTATGAACCAGTCAAGTCGAACTTTGAATCCTCACATTCTAACCACATTTCTTGTGTACAATAAGCTGATTTCTTAACCAAATTTATAATAAACTGCATTTCTAATACATAATACTCAATTGTTACATCTATTCCTTCTGGAGGGACAGGAATTTCTGGCTCCTTAGGATATATTTCCTGAAAATATTACATTGTAGTGGAATATAATAATGATATGTACAAAAGTATTTTGATGGTTCGTTGAATAATTGTTTGAATACGACCTTCAACCGAACGCCGCGAATTTGTTTTACGTATAACGATGTAAAAATACAATTGCCCTTTTTTCTTATAATTAATAAGTCGCACAACGGTTAAACGATCCAACATTGAAAACAATACAATTAGTAGAGAAAGTTACAGTGTCTTTTTGTTTTATATTAAAGTTACAATATGTTGACTGAAATAAATATTTCAAACTACTAGGGCTCTACACCAGTATACGATATATATCGAATACCGACATTGTAGGTTCGATAGATATATCGGATCGAACGTTTCCGTATCGAACAAAATTACGATCAATGACGGTCATACAAATAAAATCCATGGTCAGCAAATCAGTTGATATTTTGCATCGCCTAATCAACATTCTACTGCTTCCAATTCGGTATGTAATAATATGTGAACGAGCATATGGCATTTCTTTAGCAAACGTCTTACTCTGGATATGCCATGTACATGTCTTTTATTAATCAAAGGGGAGTAACTGTTGCGTTTAGAATATTCATTAAATTCACTTTCGTTTTTCAATAAGTCCGGAGACAAACGATCAGTATTTAAAATACAGATCACTTTTGGTAGCCAGAAGCCTCTCGGATTAGTTCAGATAGATCCGCAACGTAAAGAGAACTTGATTGTTTAGAACGAAATGTCATGTAAATAGCTGAAGTTTTAAAAAAGTATGCTTTTCCTTTTGCCGATCTTTGTTTAGTGTTGTGTAAATATGAATTACAGAAAATAAATCTATTTTAAACTAAACATCAACAAAATGAGTTCATTAAATGTAAATCCTGCACACAAGTACATTAACTATCGATTATCGAACGCACTCAATCGAAGTGGACTCATCGTTTCAATAAAACTTCTCTGCAACATTGCATTTGTCCGAGAATATGCCGCCTCCGAAAAATAAAGTTTAGGGTAAAGAATGGACAGACCAGAATGTACAATATAATGCAAAATGTTGAAAGCAAAGGATGCAATACAATAAACTTGGCCGTGCATGTCACCATGTCAGCAGAAAGATCATGCCTAGACACAAACTCACTCATTTTCATACCCAATCTTGATAATCTTTAAGTATGAGAATGAGACTCACTAGATGCAATGACATTTCTTAAAAAATGCAAACGTCAAACACTTAAACATTTAAAACATTAATAAGACAGAGCATTTACTAGTATGGTGTTACAACAGTCAAAATAAATGAATAAAACATCACTGTTTTGCTGTTTAATAAAAATTCTATTTATTATTAAAATATCATATGATATATCGAATATCGATCATTTTGCATCAATACGAATATCGTATCGATCATTCTGACCGATATAGAGCCCTACAAACTACATTTCTTTCAATTTCGATTGTCTGAATAACGTTAAAAGTATTTAAAAAGTTTTTAAACATAATCAATGTGACAACGAAATTTCATTAGCCGTCCATTAAAGACAATATTTATAAAACACTGAAGATGCTGATTACTACATATTATATGTTCTTGAATGCGTGGAGACCAATCACAGGAATACACTTTGAATTTGCAAAAGAGGTGTACATTCTTCTCAAACTTTAAAAATTGGGTGGGATATCACTTCAACTTCAGTACTTGATACCGTAAATTTACAAATTATTTCTTCTAACATTAAAAGAAAATATTCTGTGATTATGTATATTTATTGCATAGGAATAGAACATAAATGACATCAGAGACTCATTGAAATCAAATTTCGTCAATGTTCAACAATGTCCTAACATGATTGAACCATGTGATGACATAGTTGAACATTGACGAAACTAACAGATGTCATGTTCCTGGGATGTTGTAAAGTCTATTGTTTGGATACAGATTTCCTCAATATTATAATAACGATAAAAATATTACAATAACATTCCATACAATAATTGATACTAATAAACATACCGTCCATCCTGCAGGTGGGTATGGTTCTAGCACACAGTGTACAGGGAATGGTTCTTTTGGACCGTTATTATCAATGTCTATCATCATTGGTCCAGAAGTAACAAAACCTTGATCACGCCAATATTGACAGGATGGTCCTCGACCTGGTAAATAAAAACATTTTTTCATAGTATACACCTTCCATGTTATTACATATACAATGTATATTATATATGTAAGCTAACAAAAAGATATTATTGAAACTAAGGGGGTATAAACATTTAATATACAAAAAGTATTGCAGAAGGTCAACAAGCAATAAAACACCTCGGATCGACATTTATTATTTTATTTAAATATAACTACGTGTTAAAGTTTCCCTTTTTTAATTGCAGTAACTAACTATTTGATGCATTCAATACACTTGTCAGCTACCAGAGTAGCATTTAATTTACGTACAGTCAGATGTAGTTATTATTTATTTGTTTTGGGGATTTTGTCAGCAGTATGAAAAAGTTATTTTATCATCACTCCAAGCCCCTTTACTAAATAGAACGCTGATAAATGTCAAGTATCACGGTTTTCCTTAAAACTCATGCACACATTAAATGAATATATAAAACGCACCTAAGGCACAAAAAACTCAAGTATTTTCTCCAGAATTTATACTAATACTATTTTAAAATTAGCGATAAAACCCAAAGTAATGACTCTACGGAAAATCACGGAACTCAATGAACGAGATCGGAACATCCCGTCGTGGCTAAAAATAATCAAAACTTCAAATCGGAAGAAACCAAATTTTCTTCTTTGATAAATACACTTTTGTATGGCGAATTTCGTGCGAAAGCCAATTAAAACTCACGAAATCATGTAAATAGTTTTATACATAAAAACATACTGACGGGAAAAAGAAACGAACCAATTAACGTCATGTGTGGTGAAAGGGTGACCGTTCATGCCAAATAAGTTTGAAATCTTCTTGTTTGGTGAAAACGGTTCTAATGTTATGCCACCGTCACCAACGTCTATCTCTCCGCTCGTATCTTCGCGATCATGGTGTTGGGAGAGTGTAGAGTTCAGCGAGGATTCGTGTTTCGGCTAATGTAACGCCCTTAGATTAATCAATGTTTCAAAACGAGTCACAACTCGTTGTTTGCAAAGGTAATCTCGTGGACATACACATAGACCAGCTTTTATGCTCGGTGAGTGTCTCTATATTTTGGCAACGTCATGACTGTATCTATCAGCATAGTAACGACAGACCTTACGTTGAGCATGTCACCAAGGACTTCTTACAGGGTGAAAACATTAATGTTTCCTTATATTATTCAAAATCACAAAGATTGTGTACCTAGTTGAAATGAGGCGTTTCTTTTTAGCATCAGTTTAAATGTTTGCGTACTCAAAATTTGCACGCACTGATTTCTCGAGTAAACCACAGGAAAAACGATATGACATATCCATCCGTTTACAATTTTGTGTAAGTTTTACCAAACACCTTTTAAGCAACTTGATTGGCTGAAAGGGTATCTCCGTAATCTAATTTGCATGTTATAAAAGTATCCTACTTTTATAAGAAATAGATATTTTGAATAACTTCACCCCTAAAAGGGAGCCCGCTACAGAGAGTTATTATAATCCGAAGGCGGTTATATTCTATTGTCTTTTTGATAGTTTTACTTGTTTTTAAATTAATGATAAAAAATTTGTCTTCGTTTAGTGGCTTTCATGTTTAAAGCTATGCATATGGTTTAAGTAATTCACAAATCGGCTTTACATCTCCATTGTTTAAAACAGTTCATAACATTCCTGTTATTAGAAAAAAAGATGCTGGAGTTAGTTGACATAAGATCAAAGACGTTTATTTAAATGGAACACATACGTTTTTATCTGACATTCAACTCCTAATTTGAACATATATCTCACTAATAAGTCATGTTGTTGAAATTGGGTATTAAATACGCATATAATTACTTTGAATCAATGTAACATTATTTTTGTACTTTTTAATCTCATGACTTATTTACACTCATATTTTCAGCATTTGTCTTGTAGTTACTCGTACATATATGTTCCCAGAACTTGTGTTAATTGCGCGCTACATGGCCAATAAGTGTCGATGCGCCTTTAAACAACATGAAATAAATTATTTAACAATAAATAGGTTAAACAAAATACACAACTTACCCTTGGGATTATTACTACAAACTAAGCTAGAAAGAGTTGGCATCACACGACGAACTTGTTCAACGTCAGGAGGTAAGGAACTAGTAGAGTTTAATTTCACACATATTTTACAAACAGCCAATCTTTCTTTGTCTACAATAGTGCCAGAATCCTCTTGTTCCAGACCATTTTCATTATCACAATTACAGTTTGTATCAGGGCCACCAGTACATGTTCCTGTTACACCACACATACATGTGTCCTCACCACGACTTCCCGACCAACCTTGATAAATATACATACTATAAACTATAAGGCCAAATTGAATACATATGAAACAAACAATGAGACAAAATAAAAACAATAAACATATTTGACAGGCAGATCCAAATTTTTGTATCAATTATATTATAATAAAGAAGCGTTAGATGAATTTGATCGAGTTAACATTTATTCCATGTGTAAACATTTGTCTTTATTTCGTAGTTGTTTCCTTCTCATGAAGCGTGCGATGCTTAGATTGCATGTTCTAACGATTTTCCCCCCAAGATGTAACCAGAGTTAGTAACATTTTTTTCTTTAAAGTTGCAATTTCTTCCTTATAACATGCTGGCTAAAACGATGAACCAAATTATGAAAATCAAATTTCCGTAACAATATTTACGATGTTCGTACAGTTTTTCATATCTCAATGAATGTGATTGGTGATATACACATGTAATAGCAAGTGCATATCAAATATTTGGTGATATAAACCGGAAGTTGGTTTGCCTGTTAGCAACAAGGACCCTATATTACATATAGGGTTCTTGTTAGCAATTTCAAAATTTTAAGACAAATACTCGATTTGAACAAGTAAAATCGCATTATTATTAAAGTCAACAGTATCAACCTGTTTGTTCCTGACCATCACATGTACTAAATACAGCCTGGTTTGTTATAGGTGCATTTAAACAAGTTTGCGTTAAACTCTGAGCACAATTATCACTGCTTTCAACAAGAGCCTGAAATTAAAATTGCAATAATCAACGACCATAACTTAATGCTTTTCGTCAATTGACTTAAATGTAATTTTGTTTGTTAAAATTATACGTTGGCAAGTGTTTGATGTAATGAAAAATTTGTCAATCTTTAGCATAGATACCTATGATAAATTTGCATTCTTGTCTATCTTAAATACTGTCAAACTTGCAAAATCACAATTACATTCATATGTGAAATACAACGGGACAAAAGTTCCATTTCTCGACATAGTGTAAACGAAAAGTGTTAAATTTAGCAAATGTTATTCAACATTATACGTGATTAACATTAGGTTCATAACAGTTAAGACATAATGGTACGTTCGATCTTTATAGCAAAAAATCGAGAAAATGGGTTTGATTGACACCAGATTTTGGACATGAACTCACATATATAACTATGTATATTCTGATAGTTACATAATAAAATCATATAAGTTATCAGGTGTAAACTGAAATCAATTATATTGTTAAAAAAAAAACATTAAATATAATTATACTTTTTTATAGGTAAGGGTAATAAATCTAAGTATTCGATGTCATTGTGTTGTTTTAACTTCATTCTCATTAAATCACTACTCAAATGTATATGTATCACAAAAGTTGACATTGTCAAAAATTCAACAAATGTTGACGTAAGCTGCAATGCCAACAGCGTTCAATATCAAACTTTCAAAACCATTATTAGTTTTTTACCTGAACTTGTTCTGGAGTTACTGGTTGTCCATTAGGTGACTTGTAATTAAACTCATAACACGTGTCAACACCTTCGTCTGGTAGACCATCAGTTGGTTCACTTGGATCTAGATTTGATAATTGTATAATTCATTTATATATGAAACACACAATAAATTAATCTGGAAAAAAAACCGTGTCACGATCTTTGTACATTACTTACTGTAAACATACACTTTGTCTTTCTTGAACCTCTAGAAATCCGAAAATATACAAAAGAGCTCCGAACCTCAATAGCTCAAAAAGTGTCCATGCAATTTGGTCCAAAACTTGTCTTTTCCAGAGAATAATGTGGATGACGCTTTCCAGTTATACTAGCGGAGCCACGGATTGTCCCTCTGAAAATACTCTGTGTAGGTGGATATTTTGAATGATATGTTATGACTCATGAGCTAAATTAAATTTTGATTCCTATATAACACACAGAGTATCAACAAAACTGTTTAACTGTAAGTGCCCAGAAAGGTCAAATGTGCCACGAATTCAGACCCTGCTGTATAATTGGCAATTAAGCATTAAACATTTACCTGGGTCAACAGGGACAATAGTGTCAGTTCCGGAACACGTGACAACAAATGGTTCAACATCACCAGGACCATCTGGATCAATGACATAATCCCCATCTTCCTTCTTTCCTTCACTCTCTAATCTAAATTTATTAGACCATTTTATGTCCGCACAATTCGGGAATAGTTCTGAAAAAAATTACTCATACTCATACCGGTTTCTTACTTTAAATTGATATCATGGAATCCACTCACACTATAAATACTAGTAACATTAAATAACTGAAATTGTTTAATTTAAGAACAGTGATGTCACTAATATGTTAAATCAAAGCGATGCAAATGCTTTTGTGAAAGAGACAATTGGTTAATGCACATTTATTTAGCCTAAAGATTGAAAAAAATCAATGGTTAAGAAAGGGAAACTTAAATGTCTGATTGAAATTGCACAGAAAAGGGGAAATATTGCAGGAGATAAGACAGAATACACCAAGAAGCGACATTCATTAAGCTCCAGAATATGGCTCAATGTGATTTAAAAAAAAATGTAACACATATTATGTACGTGATTTTTGTTGAGCCTTTTCTGCTTAGTATTACTTATTAGTTCTCATTTCATTTTATCAGTCAAACGAACACACCATCAGTGCTATAAACATGGAAGGCATAGACGTGTTTAACTAACCTTGGCATTCTAAAGGTCCAACTTTTAATATCATCACACTGTTTGAAGAGTAACTTTCTGACGACATATTCATTATTGGTAGATCATGTGTATTGGTAATGAATCCAGAGTCGGTCCTAGTGAAATGTAAATACTATGTATCAATAAGTCATTAAAAAATGTTTAGTATTAACTATGATAATACAACCAGTGTTATGCTATGAAGGTTGAAATCTAAAATTTCAAGAAACCCCAAAATGAGGTCAAGAGTCTTGAAAAATATGTTTGAATTATTTTTACTGACATCAACAAAGTTTAAATTTAAACATTTAAATACACATGCGTCAATAAGACTAGAAAAGTTTAACATAAGATTTTACAGATTAACGATCATGTCCGTTTCCAGATTTTACAGAGTTTAAAGTAAATATACCAGTGGCAGATTACGTTTCAAATGATATATGATTAAAATGTTTTTGAGGTGATGATTCTTAAACTTCTATCAACCTTAGTGTAGAATCTCCGGCATCACAATTACATTCATGGCCATTGTCACAAGCATTTGGTACAAACTGACCACATGTACATGCTGGAATTTTCGAACCATCTCCAGCAAAATACGAGAACATCCTTTTATCTTTAGTTAACCATTTAATGCGAGCCTGGCCATTATCTAAAATATATACACACAAATAATAATAATAATAATAATAATAATAATAATAATAATAATAATACAGTAAATAACAGTGCAAACAATGTCTAAGATTTAGAATTATGATAAATTTTTAAATTTAATATCAAGATTATGATAATGGCACAGGTGAGAGAGTAAGTTGGCAACGAAAATTACGATTATTATGACAATGAAGATGATGATGCTAATTATGATTATTGTGATGAATAAGATTGGATGGTTGATACAGATGGTATTGGCAATGTTATTGCCAATGGAAATGATAATGCTTACAATGGCAGTGATGCACATGATAATGCACATGACGTTGACAATGCTAATCACAGATTTTCAAGCATTGTTAATGGTAATGTTTGATACGTATAGAAGATGTTAAATATGAGCTAAAAGATAATGATGGCGATGTCCCTGATATTGCAGATGATGCTGACTATAATTGACACTAACGAATATTTTACAATGTGTTTAAGCTGATGATTTATACGATACTAATGGTGTCGATGATGATATCTAAGCCGATGATAAATAAATTATAAACAGTAAGGGTATGTGATTACACTAACCATTGATAGGGGCATTCATACAGCTAAATGATACTGTCTGTGTGCAAAACACCGATTTGACTGTTAATGCTGTTAATTGTTCAATAGATGCCCACGCATAAAAGAAATTTTTCCAGTCGTTAACGAAACTGAACTGAAAAAAATGAACACATAAGATAGTTTTAATACTATAATTATAAATGTCAGTGCATTTAATAAGAAGAAACTTTTTGTTGTAAAGCTTTCTTTTCTACACATTAAAATCACATATATGTATGTATATAAATATTAAAATATTGCTTCTAAAATATGTTAACAAGCAATAATAAATTGTTTCTGTAAAACACATATCAACGTGACGAATTAAAGAACTTCAATGGTTCCAGCTAGTTCGGTAACGCACAAGTCTACTGGTCTAGGGTTGTATATTCAATTCCTTGGTGGGACATACTTTCGTGGAGTTTGGTCATGAACTTATTTCTAGGGTTATTCTTCCTCCAACTACAGAGTCTATATCGCGTAGACCAGTTGTCAAAAGTATATGTCTAGTAACTGGTACACAAGTAAATCCAGAGATTTAGCGTTTCTAGGAACGGTTAGTAATCTGACGGAGCGCTCGCTGTAATATGACCTATACAATGTGATGCTACGACATTCAATAAAACCCCAAAAATAACCTCAATGATAGATTAGAAACATTAGCAAATGACATTTTGTCAAATTTCAATGAAAATTTAAAACTAGCTTACTGAATCTCTCCATTCATGATACACAACAGTTACAGCATACAACGGATCACTTATAAATTTGCAGTACACAGGAAAGTATGGCACGACACCTAAAATATAGCTAAGTATATTAAAAGATAAGGCAACGTTAATGAAACTCGAACTCACAATTCAATGCCTATGTCTTAATATAAATTGTTGTGGAAACTAGTACATTCCATTTGTTTAAAGTGTTGAACATCTACTGTACTATTTATGATTGTGTATTCATTATTTTTTTAAGTAACCGAAGTAACTATTTATTTCAAATATCCTTACAAAGTCCAGCAAATGAGGACAACATTTTACAGTTGTAACACAAAAATAAATGAATGTATATGAAATGATATTCGATGTAACTCGATTTAAAAAATAGTAGTTTTTACTTTGATAAATAGAAGGCGTCATTTTATACTGCCGTTGTTTTATATTGGCGGGGTCAATATTTGGCAGTTACAATGTCAACTACCTAAATCACCAACATAAAACGGGCGCCAATACCAAGATGATTACTGTACCTAGATTTCCATCCCGTGGACCATCAGGATCTATTAAGTATGTATAACTTTCCGTATAACCTTCATCAACATAATTGTTACATGTTGCTGGTATACCTATAATAATAGAAGTCATCAGTAGTAGTGAAACTTTCATCATCTATCCAAATGACATATAATGAAGAGATAGATACGTGTGAACAAACTAGCGGAATTTTAAAAATTGGATCAATGAGATAAAATATCGCTGACAAATGTACAGTTGGAATTATAAAACTATCTTTATCACTTAATCTCCTGACTGATTATGCTATTAGAAACCCTGGACCACTGTTTACATATTCTCTCAAGTACCCCGTGGCATAGTTTGGTGGTGATAAGAAACAAAAAGATGTGCCGCTCAAAAGAACTCAAATAGAAAAAAGCGAGTTATGATCATCGCACATGTTACTAGTATACCTTTCTTTTAATATTTTTTTAATAGAAAACGGTTAAGGTTAGATGACCTCACACTATTGGTATATTTTAATGAGGCCAATTTTAAATTGTATTAAAAACATAGAAGATGAGGAAATCTGCTGCAACCAACTTACCAAATTCTTTTTGACTGCACTTCAGAGGTCCGACAAGATATTTTCCAGAACTACTTCCACCTATTTCTAATAATGTTATAGCTCCAATAGGAAGATCTGCTTTATCTACTACTTTACCAAAGTCTTTACGAGTTTTACCATCTTTAACGTCACAGTTACATCCATATTGATCTAGTGAAGAAAATTCATATAATTTATTAAACATGATATACAGATATAAGCATTTGATAGTGTGTTACAATCGATATAAATTAAATCGTTTCATTCTAAATGATTTCAATCTAATATAACATACATGAATCATTTTGTTGTGAGAAGAATCTACTGCATCCGTTAACAATGTTAACTGTGCTAAATATAAGTTATGGATAAGACCTATGTTACACCAAATATACAATTCATATACTTGGACAAAAATAACAATAATAAGTGTCGAAACTGGGCTGCTTAAATTTGATTTGTATAAGCCATTATCGCGCAAGTGGCTTCTCATTAAGTTTTATTGAGGTTGTTGTGGTTCATGATGTTCGAATAATAATTTGAAATTTAATTGACATTACGCCAGTCCTCCCATTTCTAAATATTAATAGTCCGTTCATTAATGATATATTAGCGTGTACTTGCACAAACATTGCCACATGTCTTTGGACACACAAGATTACGTTATTAAACAAATTAGCCACTTGTCTAAGTGCGTAGTTATAGTAGCATCAAAGTAAAGTCAAATATTTGTAAAAAGTATGAAAAGTTAATCACATTATGTAAATAGAATATATTGGCTTGACTTATTAACCATGAAATGTTACAAGTAATGTAGGCTTTCCCTTTACAGACGTCACGTTTTAGCTTTTGATTAGCAGCGAAACAAATCTGTTCTTTGTGGTAGTTTTATTCACATATGGCCACAGACTTCGAACAAAAAATAAAATTTAGTTATATTTGCTACCTCACAAGTTTCACTTACTTGAGTCACATGTTTCTGTTAATCCACAGCCACATTTGTTAGCTTGACCCATACCGCCAGGCCAGTAATTTTTAGCATCACCACGAGTATCTGAGAAATAACCTTTTTTATCACCGTTATTTAATAGCCGTGAATTCTGTAACATAAAACATGTGTTCATGCACAATTGTTTTAATTCGAAACTTACATAAATTGGCTACAAACACACCGTTCCAATATAGCACAGTGCGTTTTGTAAATGGAATAATGTAAAAACTGTTTTGACTCAGTCATATTTGTAGCAGCCGCCGTTCCTTACTTCAGAAGTTTAGATCAGGATAGAAATTTTCATCGGAAAACATCGCTTAAACATTTTTTAGAATTTTAATATGTTTTGATATACTAATGTGTAAAATAAATAACAATTAAATATAAACATTTAATACACTTTATTTACCGTGCATTCATATTCAGCCTCTTGAGAACAGAATTTAGAAATTTCTACAAGTTTATTAAGACTAGGAGTGTCTATTTTATACTCAATACTATTTGATCCCGGTTGTTGAGGTGTTTGGTATTCTATACTGGATAAAAGAAAAGATAAAAAAAAGACAATTAAACGAAAAAAGACAACAAGTCTCAGTGGTTAAAGTCAACGCTCCTATTGTTTAATTAACCATTTAGAAGATGCAATTACATTATCAAATGATATTAATAAGAATATACATATAAATATTACTGACGATAAGATTATGTATATTTGACAAATAGATTAAATTGAACAAAAACAATTGCTTTGCTTAGCACCAATGGTGTTAAGGTTATACATTGATAAGAAGTGGTTAACATCTTTTTTACCCTAGTTATGTGATTCAACAAAGTTTAATGATAACTCTGACAGCATTCGTGTGACCTTTCGACAAAAATTAAATACGAGACAAAATATCAGATGATCCGCCTAAAATTGTTTGCTTTATCCATTCATTGCTGCTATATTTCAGTTTCAATTTAAAATGTTAATGTACTTACAATGTGTTAGGTATAATGGTTATTCCTACATGTGGATATGACTCCATATCACAATGTGCAAGTACTGGTGGTAATGGTCCGTCAGGGCCATCAAAATCTAACCATTGTGGACCATCAGTTTGTATATCATAATAAACATTCATCTTGCCATCGTGACAATCAATTGGAATATCTAATTTTAATAAAACAGCAGTGCAAGAATGAGCCTTTACTTAAATCACTTAAATATATGACGTATATTTTAGTAATACTAGCAAGTATTAACTATGCAGAAACAAAAAAGAAACGGATAAGTGTACCGAATTTGAAATCGTGAATCCTCTGAAATACTTACAATATTTTCTCAATAACAAATTAGAAATATCAAAGTAAAACCTGCAATTCTTTTTATTTGTTTATGTTTATTATTACCAAAGCGGTTGAATTCAAAACTTTTTATTTAGCATTAAAAATGGAGTTAACATGTTACACTGAATATTTTGTATATCTGATTTTTTATATGAGTTCCAGTGTAGACAAGGAAATACAATGGGTAAATTTGTTTGATACATTTCGTTTATTGTTCATGGCTAATATACATAAAATACTTCGTAGAAGAAGAATTTTAGTTTTATCATTAGCACAAACGTGGTATGGACATAAGGATAAAAAGACTATGAAATGTATGTACCAATAGGTTTACATATTTACCAAATGGTTTAGGGGCACACATGAGAGGTCCTATTATAACTTCACCAAATCCATTTCCAGGAACAACTGTAACTTCTAACACAGGTAGTTTAGATTTATCCATAACTCTCCCATTATCTGTAACCGTTTCCGTAGTACCATTGGCATTACATAGAAAGTCTGGATTTTGGCAATATCCAAGTTCTCCGCAAGCACACTGTAATAATCAATTAACACTCATATATTAAACAACACATATTTTAATACTTGTATAAGTATCACAGGTATGAGATACATAATAGAATTATAAAACTTTATTGATTATCAAAATTCTTATTACTGTTTAGTTTAACAATATGTTAATGTATCAATCTACATTTAAAAACAATAAAACGAAAAGCATTATTTAAAAAATATATCAATTTTACCAGCATTGAAAGGGTAAATTGAAACCTGTGTAGAAACGTTATTCACATTTAATTTCAGTATGTACTTACTGCCCGGAATGTTGTTGCTCCTCCCCAAGTTTCTTCCTTTTGTCCTAAGCCGTTTGTCCAGTGATCATCGCCATCCATAAGAACAGCACCATAAAATGCTTTATAACTTCAAATAAAAAATTAAAATGTCATGTAATTATGCATACTGTTTACTTAGAAAGATTAAAACGACGTCCGCAAGTGGTATTTACAAAGCAGTTCACGTTGTTCTGTCGTACTTGTGACACTGTCAAAATTTTTTGTTGAACACAAAACAAAGTGTTAGATTTATTCATACTCAAAACTGTCTGGACATACATGATAAAACAAGTATTTATTACGTTAATTCTGAATTAGAAAACATGAACAATAAAATATGACAACGGGATTATGTTTGTTTGTTTGGGTTTTACGGCGCACCAACACAAAAAAGTCATATCGCGCGGAAAGCAATTGACGATACTATTAGCAACGGGATTATGTAGACAGGGTTTGTTTTGTAAACACAATTATATTCTTGATTCTTTCTGACGACTTGCTAGTTGTGCAGTGTATTATGAAGCAACTCAACAACTCAAACGTATTGCAACTTTTGAGAATCACTGTTTTATGACGTCTGGTTGTTACAGAAAGATATTGCTAGAGAAAACTCTGCTGTCGGACCTATGTTCCAGCAGGGCGCATGTCTGATGGATGTATAATGTTCACATTGGACACACATCAATAACAATAAATTGCAAATATTGCGGTTGCTGAATTAATAAAGGAACAGGAAATAAGTTTCCACAATACTATTTAAGTGATAGGTGTCAATGGCAATTCCGTCATATATTTTACGCTATAAGGACACTTTTCAGGAATTGTATAAAGCTTCATGTATATCTAGTGATATATGAGTTGACTAACAAGTATTCGTATAGTAATAAGAATTGTTTTAATTGTTCAAACGATTTAATAATCAAGTGATTTGTCAATACAAACATTTTTTAAAGATAAGCATACTAAATGTATGTAAACTAAGAATATACGAACAACAGTACCCAGTTGAAAATAATAGTTGATTTCGTTAGGCAAATTTAATTTCGCGCAATTATTCATGTAAATTAAATTGCGGGTACAGATTTTACTGCGTTTCTGTATGCTGTAGTTATTAGAATGTAGGTACACTAACATTCCATATATTTTAAAATATGTGTATTATTATCGGTATGTTAAAGTTTAAAGGAAATTTAGTTTACCTCATTTCTTGATAACAAAAGTCTGATCCCTCAATGATATTTTTAATAGTTGGAATGTCTTGTTCATATGTGTAATCTACGGTGGGGTTTCTGTTTGTTACCCTCTTTTTCTTTGGGTCAGTTAATGGTATAATTGTTATACCTAAACCTGGTCTCATTTCACATTCAATCTGAAAGGCAATGTGTTAACAGTAAAACACATTGAGATCAAACATATAACAATTCATTTCTTTAGAAAATTTTCATTTTTTATATTTTGTAAAGCCTTAGAAGTAGTTTGTCAGCATAAACACCCTTTCTAATAAATGCAACACATCAATTTATGTTCTAAATGTGTTAAATTATGGTTATAAACTGGAATCACCTAGTGCAACCAATAGATACCCATCAACATGCCAAGATAATATTTTTCTTACTCGCTTGAACTGAAATTAGACACTCCCTAACTGAAGACTAGTAAAACAAACTCTTAGACATCAAACGAAGCAAAACTTTTGGGAATAAACAAAGAAAGACAGGTATGTACATTCAATAATGCATAAAGTAAGAGTCTGAATTGCAATTTATAAAACAATTATACCATTAATCATATTTACAAAATTAAGTTAACCAAAGTTGATCGCGTATGTTAAATACATACCGTAACAACAGGTAATGGCCCATCTCCGTCTGGATCAATATCATACTCTCCAGAGCCTGATGCTGGTTTGAGCGTTTTGATATCATTGCAATTTCTTGGTGTAGCTAAAATTAATACACTTATAATAATATTAAATCAAAGCAGAGAATTTAAAAATATGTTTGAATGAATAAGAAGCGAACTAAAATTTATGCTCACCATTTATATGCAATAAAGCACATGTATCAAATAATATGAACGTATGATATTTATCAATCTAACGAGCTTTTTTATTCAGACCACCTTATTGTTTTGTATTGTTACAAATATTGAAACTGGTTTCAAAACAGTGAAGAAATTTCTCGACATTTGAAGTTAACTTGCATGTCTTATTTAAACTACACAAACATAACACAAAATACGTAATTAACTACATTTTAAGCAAGTACACGTTAAGCAAGAATTATATAAACAACGTTCCACAAAATATGCGTTTCAAGCATATAAATACAGCCCATTTACATACACTGACTTTGGAATAAGACGTCTTAGACACCAGTTTATTACAAAGAAAAAGAGTGGGCGTAACCGAGCGATAAGATATTTAAGTGTCCTCTCTGGCGTTGGTTTGGACCTCAGAGACCTCATGTTGTTACTGTTCTATATGTTATCTATATAATTATCTATATGTTTACGCATGCTCAGTAAGCTACTTCAATATCTTATACCCACTGGTCAGTTTATAATAAATCTTTAGAGTAGTAATACGTGTTGTGTCTTAGTTATAATATATTTGTATTTCACATTAGTGATCAATCTCATTAGAGTTATTTATACAATACATTATCAAACCAGGACATAACAACAGAACAGTTACAATTACCTTAATTTATATGTACAGAAGCAAACGTTGAATGTAGATGGTCAATGTTGTAAAAGCTTGTTTCATAAAATTTGTCAAAACTAAACTAGTTAAGTATAACAGATTCAGTCTTACACTGATTTTTTCACTAATGGTAAAATTTGTTGTCAACACCAAACTAGCCAAGAACAATAGATTCAGTCTACCACTGATTCTGTAACTAATGGTACTATCAAATACTGACAACTATCAGACAACGTACCTGAGCATACCTCACCATTACCAAAGTAACCATTGTTACATGTACATAGAAATCCTCCCTCAGTGTTCTCACATTCAGCATTAGGATCACATGGATTCTCTAAACATTCATTGATATCTGAAATACACGAACAAAATTAACAAACAAGTTAATCTGTCGATATTTTATCATTTTGTTGTATTATAACAAAGTGGATGAAAAATGAAACAAAATATCTTAAATTCTTTAGAAATTCATTTATCAATATAATACATCTTTTGATATCTTAACATATATAAAATATAAGATGACTTATTGACTCAATAATTTTAGAAACATTTATAGATTTTCATGTATAAGCCAGTATAAGGTCAGGATGTGGCAGTAATCTATTAAAACAAACTTAAATTTAGACTTCTGCAATGCACGATGCGTAAACAATAAACAAGCTCATCTCTCCAAAGTTGTGTGAAGTTAAACTTTTCCCCAAACACTCACCAGTTCATGATTTTATATAGACAAAATTGATGCAAACGTCAATAATAAGTATTTACATAAAATCACAGAGGAGTTGTTACTTCTATATATAAAAATAGCATAAGTATAATATGAAGTATCTATATAAATTATAGACTTACCAACACATTCCTCATTCACATTAATGAATCCTGTCGCACAAACACAAACATCAGCGATACACTTTTCGTTGTTTCCACATTCATAGTCCATACTACATGTGTCTGAAATAAATAGAAATACATTAGAACCTGACAGGTGATCTGATTGTTCTCCATACATTGTGACGACAGTAAGTGAATCACTTAGAACTCTGAAATACTTTAACTGTCGCACAACAGAGAATATTTCAATGCTAGTTTGTCTATAACATTTGTGTAGAAATGCTCTAAGATGTCCATCTTTGTACAATTGTAATTTAGGGGCTTTTTATACCTCCCTCTAGAATTATGTTCAATCGATAATTGCGCTAAAATCTAATTGTTGGGACAACAAACTCTAATACGTTAAAAAACAACAATGGGTAATGCAAAATATATAAATTTTAAAATGGATTTTGTGACCAACATACTGCAGTTATTAATAATTCAATTGTTGGTTCGACTTTATTTTAGCTTTATTAAATATACAGGCGTAGGGTTGAAAAATTGTGTTTTATAAAAAAATCGTTTTTTTTATATTGGATTTAATAAACATCAAATAAACAAAGTTCAACTTTTCACTTTTAGACTAAGATCATGTCTATTGTAGAATAATGGTATCGTCAAAGATTTTGAATTTAGGCACGACTCTACGGAAACTATTGATAGCAGTGTAAATTAAGTTGCTGATACTTTTGTCGACAAAGTACCATAAATACTTGTTTCATACTTACGTAAACAAGTGAAACCATCTCCAACATAGCCTAGTTGTTCCTTACAAGTACATTTAAATGTCCCAGGAATATTTTCACATGTGGCTTGTTCATGGCATGGTTTGTCTAGACATTCGTTTATATCTTGAAATAGACAACAAATACATGTACAGTAATTATGGAGTAAATAAAAAACCTCACAACTTTATAGTTTTTTACCGTACGAAACAAGCTAACTCAAAACAAGCGAGGTTTCTCAGATTTGGAGGACAATGTAATGACAACAACAGATTACACAATACAACTGTTGTGTCCACTGCTAGATTGAAACCGGAAATCATGCCATCAGTTCTGACAAAAACCATGAGCAGATTTGGTAAAGATCGGATAAAACTGTTGGAGATGAACAATTTTAAATAACAGAAATAACAGACAACATTATGCTTTACAGCCAGATAGCCGCACGTCATGAGTTTATTCATAACGCAAACGATCTAGTCATCTTGTACACACATTAAAACTACATAAACCAACAATAAACAAACATTTAACAATCTAAAACATTATATTAGAGACATGTTTTAGAAAGAAACAATTAACGTATTTTGCATTCGTATACATCGTGTCCTATTGTTTCATTAATCTAAAAATCTACATTTACGGTAAAATAAAACATTAGAACAGCTAACGTGGAAACATTGAAATAAATGTGGTACAGTAATTTCATATAGGACCTACCTTCACAAACTAAACCTGTCCTAATGTAACCATTCTCACACTCACAGGCAAACTGCTCGTTACAGAAAGCATTAACGCCACAATCAATGTCTAGACCACAGGATTCCTCTGTAATGTACCAATAAAAGTGAAAAATAAAACACGATGAACACAATCGTTTTGATTTCATAACGAATGATAATTAAACATATACCAATACATTGTATTTTGATTCCAGCGTAAGTACGAGTAGTACCATTATGATTTGGGTTTTTTATGTTTAATGTTTGAAAAACTTTCAATTAGAACGAGTCATAAGGGATTAATTTTCCGTCCAATCATCGTTTCTGCGATTAACGAACATCAGACTCTTACAGTTAACTTTCTCAAATGCCTAGTCGCGGTCGGCAGCTAGACTCGATACTCTGTATCAGCGGACGAGTCCTGCATTACTTTAAGCTAGTTGACTATGTATGTGGGATTAAGGACCAGCTTTGACTCTCTTAATTAAAATGCATAGAAGAATTGGTGCATAATTGAAGTACAAGAGTTATTGCTTCCATTATGAAATGCAAACTGTTCAAAACAATTTTCATCGTATTGGAAATATGCTTTTATATGTTCAACAAAATATTGAAATATTTGTAACTTATTCACTTTAAAATTTAATACAATAATTGATTCGTCAAAAATTAACAAGCTTAAACTATTTAGATTTAGATACAGTACTATTGATAATAATTATAACTGGACTAAAATGTTTAAATGAAAAAAATAATTGGAGCACTGTTTGATGAAATATCTTTTAAACAATTTTTACTCGGTTCTTTTACACAACAACTAAAACACTTAGAAGAACATAGACAATTTTGTATAATTTAATAAAAATTTATTGCATAAATTAGATTGGATAACAGGCATATAATGCCTATACACATCCTCTCAATACAAGTGTGTACATGTATAAGAAAGAGGACAAATTTATTTTTTCCTTTAAAAGGGATTCGTAGATGTACAATGCTATAACCTTCTTCTCTGACACAACAATTGTAACACATATAAAAAGACAAATTTGTTACTTTTTAACAGTACATTTGTATTTAGGTAGATGTATATTTATGTTTTATTGGTCACCTAATTGATGCCATAACTTACGTCCACAACCAGTATTTCCAACTCCCTTAAGTCCATCACCAACGAGTCCATCTCTACAAACACATTTAGAGAAAACACCATTCTCCTCTATACATTCAGCATTGTCATCACATGTTAGATAACCAATCTCAGAACACGTGTCTGATAAACCATTAACTACGGTGCTAGTTGTCAAGAAACCTGAAAAGATAAAAAAACAACCATCAACATTCTCATATGAAATTTGTTGACAACAAATCTACCATAACGATTGAAAACAAAATATTCAACACAAATCGATTCAATGAAGCTAAAACAAGACATTTACCTTAAATTTCATGATTGTCAAAAACAATCAACAACGAAACATCAATATAAAAGTTGGGTGTCAACATATTGACTATAAACTTTAAATAAAAATTTTGCTGTAAACGTATTGGCTATAAAGCTTTAATATCAGTTTTAGCGTCAAAACATTGGCTATCAATGTTGATAGTTAACCTATTGACTATTAATCTTCAACATCAGTTTAGTGTCAAAATATTGGCTATAAATATTAACTATCAATGATTGTCAACGTATTAATTATAAATCTTCAACATTAAATTTGATGTCAACATACTGACTACAAACATTCAATATCAATGTTGATTGTCAACGTACTACAGTAAACATTTAATATTGGTTTTATTGTCAAAATACTGGCTATAAACATTCAATTTTAATGTTGACTGACAAACGTATTGAGTTGATTGTCAACATATTGAGTTTATTGTCAACGTAATAACTATAAACCTACAACATCAATTTTATTGTCAAAATATTGACAATAAACATTCAATATAAATGTAAATTGTCAATGTATTAGTTATAAACATTCAATATAAATGTAAATTGTCAATGTATTAGTTATAAACATTCAATATAAATGTAAATTGTCAATGTTTTAATCATAAACCTTTAATATCAGTTTTATTGTCAAAATATTGACAATAAACATTCAATATAAATGTAAATTGTCAATGTATTAATTATAAACCTTCAATATTAGTTTTATTGTCAATATATTAGTTATAAACATTCAATATCAGTTTTATTGTCATAATATTGGCTATTAACATTTAATATAAATGTTGACAGTCAACGTATTGACTACAAGCCCTAAATATCAAGAAGTATGATGTGAACATGTGTGCCATAAACCGAAAACAAATATTGTCAAATTCGTAGCAAATTATTTGAACGCCCCCACATACTTATGACTTGAGCGAGCAAATATTTGATATCTCATTGAGCGTGTACGTGAAAATGGCGTTTGCAAATACATTTCGTGGAGAGTCTATCAGAAAAGATAAAAATAAACGCAGATGTCACCAGTACAACAAACAATAGTAACTTACTGATCACTTATATGGACAAATCAAGCATTATCTTTCAATTTCACGATGAATACAGTTACTCATGTTCTAATTAAGTACTTGATGGTAGCCTTTGTATTGGAATATTTATATAGCAGTGCATGAGAGAGTAGTATCTACTGAAGTATATAATTTGTGACACAGGCATTGAATACAGGTTCTAAACGTTAATTCATTTCATCAAAGATAAAATGAAGTTTGCGTTTATCACACTGTGTAGGTCATATATGAGGTCAGGCATGTTTTTTTTACATTTTTATCGTGTGTTTTATGGGCTTGACGCCGTAATAACACATTGTATAGGTCATATCACGGTGTCAATAAACATACTCATCATTCCTGAAAAAGATAAAATCTCTGGATTTAACTGTTAATTAGTTACTAGGCATATATTTCAGTCAGTGACTGACAATTGTTCAAAATTAGTGGTAGGAGGGAGAATGGTCATAAGGTTTATTTTATGACCAAACCCAACGAAAATATGGCCAGCTTGAAAATCAAACCCACGGTCACTCGATCAGTAGACTTGCATGCTGCAGACTGAGCTAGCCGGGTAGGGTTAGCATGTTTTGCACTGTCGTAAATTACACTTTTGTCTAAAAACTAGTTACTCATGTACTTGTGTTCATAAAGAAGCTACATGATCACTGAAGTTGTAACACAAGCTCTTAGTATCTTAAAATGACGATCGCAAATTAAATTTCATGGTCACGTGGTGACCAATGCAACAACCCAGATCAATAGATATACAATACTTAATTTCCATGATATTTCCATGATTTGCATATAAACTTAACATACGTGACAGTTTCTATTAACAAAAACGAACAATACAATTGTCGTATTAGAGATACATGATAAGGAAATATCATACAATTGATCGTGGTAATAATTTTGTAATCAAACACTACCAAGTAACATGACTTGCTATTGTCACTAGCTATACGAAATACCCACCAGAGTATCCTATCCCATTTTGATATGGATTTATGATTAATATAAACAATGTTTATTATTTGTTCGTACTTTGAGCAAAATATTGTTATCTGATTAAACAGAGTAGGGTTTTGTTATTATCAAACACAATAGGAATAGGCTGTTGCAAGTATCTGAGTACTCGGATATCTGAGATCAGTACAGAAAAAATAATAACAATATGTACGTATGAAAATATCAATGTACAACATAATTGTTAATATAGACTTTTTGGTGGGTTGGTTTTAACGCTGTAGTAACATGTTGTAGAGGTCATATCACGGCGTCAGTCGAGCTACTAATCGGTCGTTCCTGAAAAGGCTAAATCTCTGGATTTAGCTGTTATTCAGTTACTAGACGCGTATTCCCGTCAGTGATTTACAACTGTCCTACATGATTTAAAATCAGTGGTATGAGGTCAAAATTACCTTAGAAATTATTTCATGACCAAATTCCACGAACGTACGCCACGCCAGGAAATCAAACGACCTCTTGATCAGTGGACATAAGTGCTACCAGCTGAGCTAGCTGGGTAGCAAATCTATCAATTTTATATACGCTTACAATAGTGTCTAATAATGCAAAATTTATAAGACATTGGCTGGTATAATCTTTCTGTTGTGCCAATGACCAGTTATGTTTTGCTAAATACTTGCTCATATACTTTTTTCCAAACGCATCAAGTTATACCGAAATCGCGCTCCGATCGAGGTAATTTTGCCGCATACTTTCGTGAGGCAAATTGAAAAAAATGTAGTTTAACAAAACTTTGTTGCAGACGTGTCTTGTAAATAGACAACGAAATACATTGTATCTAAAATGCATAGAAAATCACATTTTTTAAAATCAAATCGAACACTCGCAACTCATAATGAAGTACGTGCATGGGTTTCTATCATAAAAATAAAGACATTTTAATGCATTGTATTATGTAATTATGCCATCATACCCGTGATTAATTACTGCCTTGATCAAAGCACTGACAACACAGTGGGTGTGATTAAATCAAATTGTTAACATAACTGGATACGCTGCATTAATCGGTGTGTTAGTTTTAAATGGGATAGCCCATGTTTAGTAAATGACTGTAGCAAATCCGATGATAATTGTATGAATGTTTCTAGACATAGGCCTGTGTTTTGTACAATTAAATTGAATAGTATAGATATTAATAGTAACATGCAACACAACCTTTCACATATTAACTGGAAACGGATTAAACGTAGTGAAATTGAAATGTACAAGGAACTTACCGGTTCCTCGAATGTGCTTAAAGACTTGAAAGAGCGAGCGCTCCTATGTGGTACCGATATTGATTGTGTTTACAAACAGTTGGTCGACACTATCACAAACATATCGTCTATTTGTTTTCCTAAGAAGCATTTTAGGCACTACCTTAAACCTTATTGGAACAAGCATTTGACTGAACTTAAGCGTAGATCTAAAATTGATCGCCATGGCTGGATTAACGACGGTCGACCACGATCTTACGATTATTTATCTTTTTCTGCTTATAAAGCATCTAAGCGTGAATTTAGATCTTGGCAACGTTATTATATGATACAATACATGAACAACCAAGACGCTGAAATTGACCAAACAGCTGAACTAGATAACAATAAATTCTGGAAATTGATCAATTCGCGTAGACGTAGCTCTAGTGCTAGTGCTGGCTCGGAAATTAAATTTGAAGGTGTTGTTTATCGTGATGCCAAATCTATCACAGATCAGTGGCATAAGTATTTTACTGACATATACAGCCCTCATGATAATCCTGAGTTTGATTCAGTTTGGAAATCTCACGTAGAACACACTGTACGTAACGCAAACATGTCAATATTCAGTGACACCGCTCCACCCCCGGTTGTGCATTACGAAACCGTTGAATCAGCGTTGAAATCATGTAATCGAGGTAAAAGTTGCGGACACGACAACATATACTATGAACACTTTATCTATGGTGACTCTATTTTACTCAAAGTACTTTCAAACCTGTACACCGCTATGTTGTTGTATGGACACGTACCACAAGACTTGAATAGAGCTACCATTGTGACTATTCATAAAGGTGGTAGAAAGAAGAAAGATGACCCCAACAATTTTAGAGCCATTTCTCTATCATCTTGTATTCTAAAGCTGTATGAATGTATACTTCTAGATAGATGTGGGTCTAATATACTATCAGTGATAAGTTCTCAGCAAGGTGGCTTTCAAAAACAACTAGGTACCTTAATGTCATCATTCTTGCTACGTGAGTGCATACTCTATGGTAAGGAGAATAACAGCAAAGTATATGTCTGTTTTCTCGATGCTAGTAAAGCCTTTGACATGGTATGGCACGACGGCTTACTCTTTAAATTGTTACAGATAGACATTGATATGTATTCCTACAAAGCATTCAAAGCAATGTATGAAACTATGGAAAGCCGCGTACGGAATAGATCATTTTTGTCCGAGTGGATTAGTGTGAGACTAGGAACTCGTCAAGGTGGTCGGAGTTCTCCCTTACTATACCTTCTATATATTAATGGTCTCATACATGAACTTGAAAATTGTAATCATGGTATATGTGTGTATGACATAAACATTTCTTCTCCAACTGTAGCTGACGATATGTTACTAATATCCTACACTAAAGCAGGACTTGATAAGATGCTAAACATATGTAATAAATTCGCCAAACAATGGAGATTTCTATACAATTCAAGTAAATGTTCCATCATTGTTTTCAATGAAAGTAAATCTGAATACAAGCGTCAGCAAAGACAGTGGATGATTGGTAATGACATTATTTCTGAGACAGACCAGTATGTACATTTGGGTGTTACATGTGACAAATATATGGATCAACAAACGAACATTCGTGAGGCCTCAAATAGACTACGCGGAACTCTACTCAGTATCATGAACAACACATTTAATCAATTAAGTATTTCAACAATATCCTGGACAACAATATATAAATCAATAGTGTTACCTAAAGGTCTATTTGGGTGTGAGTTATGGAGTAATACAGCACCAGCTAGCAAGCTACAACTAGAGAGGAGCCATCGTTATTGTATAAAACTTATTCAAAACTTTCCTCACAGAACCAATACGGATTTCGCATTAAGCTGTTTTGGTTTAACTTCAATTGAATCTGAGATTGACTATAGAAAACTTCAATTTTTCGGGCAGTTATGTCGCTTACCTAACATTTATCTGTCTAAACAAGTGTTTGTTAAAAGACTCGTACACTATTATGAAGGTGATAAACAGCTGTTTGGTTTTGTGCCAGATATCAATAGAATTCTGACTAAATATAATTTGAGACAATATTTGCTTAATTTTCTAGACAGAGCTTTATTTCCATCGAAAAGGCAGTGGAAGGGAATTTTAAGATCAAGTATATTTGATCGTGAATTCATGGGGCAGGTGTCAAGAGTATCGAGCCTAAATTCCTGGTTGCGCTGTAGTAATCTTTTCATAGGTAATAAACCCTGCTCAATCTGGATGTTTATAAGACATGATCCACGACTAAAAGACAAATGCTATTTCGCCCTAGGTGCACTAGCTCGCCTTGTTTCATCTGAAATATGTGAACGTTGTGTTGCCTGTAATAAATTAACTAGTGATGTTACTTTACATCTATTATTCTACTGCACAACGTATGAACGTGAAAGACAATCTTTTTGGTCTAAAGTATTATCAAGGATAGGGATAAGTGATTATCTCACACTTATTAAGAATGACCCTAAGCAGCAGATCAGTGACCTATTATTAGGTAATGACTCATTACCTGAATACATACAAGAAGACATTAAGATTCTCAGTGTTTGTTTTATGTATAAAATATTACAGTGTCAATACTCAAGTATCAGGTATCATTGATTACATCTACATATGTATATAATTAACTGACAGTTTGTCTATGATTTGTAATTTTGTATACCAATCTTGTTTTTTCATGTTATTTTTTTGTAAATGTATATAGTATGTTTGTATGTTGTATACAATATGTTTGTATGTATGATAGCTCTCCTAAATGGAGGTAAATAAAGAATCTATCTATCTATCAATTAATATAGTTCGCATTACGTGTTGACAATTAGATGGTATGCTGTTTGTGCATTTAAAGTATATCAAATCCGGCTTAGCAATGGAAAGTTCCCTTGTATCGCTTCCAAAAGTTATATAATCCCATGGTTTATTTATTCTATCAAAACCTCCATGTCCATCAGCGCTATAAGCGCTTTGATTAAAGACTCGACATATAATGGTTAGGAGCCTCTTAGGAAAGTGATAGAAGGAAGTGATTTCTTTACAATATTATAAATTTATTTAGCATTCAGCCATACAATAGGCTACAGTACTTGAACATACTTGGACAAATGCATTTCAACAAGGAACAAAAAAAACATGCATTAATTCAAATGAAAATGAATATCACTAATTCAATTAATTAATTAAAGGTACTAGTTCACATATTAGGTTATTTTTTTGTAATTAAAAAATCATTCAGTGTCTGTAATTGTGTCAAAACATTAATTCTTAATATTTTAATGCAGACTGACCTATAGGTTGCAAGAAATATACAATAAAAGTCACACAAAAAGCACTAAAATTGTTTTTACCATTACATACTGGATAGATTTTTGCTACATGAAACACCATCATTTGTAGTTATAAGTCAATTTCCATTAAACTTGTCATTATCAGAACACTACTTTCCTGCTTCCAAAAATGTTTCCATACAAATTTGATAGTTTAAGAAATAGTTGATATTTAAGTTGGAATCTTTGAATGAGTACCTTTTAATAATAAAAAGATCGTTTATTTATTTTAAACATGAATGAATGATGAAATTATGTTTAAATTTAACTATGTTTAAAATGTTGGATGCTAGTCGCACTTGCAACCACGAACTGTACATTTATTCCAATATTGAACATTGTTACTATAGTCACCACAAAAACTAAAGTCTAACTAATATAATTTATTCATTACACGATTCAGTACCAACAATATATGAGTTATTATATTTTTATAATTTTATTTCTTGTTTGAGGTCAACCGGAGCAATATATATAATACATTATGAGCATTTCATTTTAAGACTTCAAAGAAATATGTCCCAGTTTTAGAGCGGAAAACGCTAATATACATGTACATCATATATCACTTTCTTAAAAATAAGTTATTTATTATATAGTAAACATATGGTACCACGAAACATACGTACAAGAATTTTGTAACAAACATGGGTTGTTGGGCATACTGAACGCAACCTCTCAAAGTTAGCATTTTTGTACTTAAGTTGCATAATATGTATTCATGAAATCTCTATTGCTGTTAATTGGGCTGCAAACTTTTAATAATAGCCACACGTATTCTATAGCTCACTCCATGGTAACACATTGCAATACTTCTTAATTAATTATGATGACATACATTCTATGTTATATTCATTTATTCAAGGAAAATATTTACAATTAACACCCTGCGCTAACATATGTAGAAAAATGCGTATACACTTAAAGTTAAAGACGGTCGCACGGTGTTTATCATAAAAAATAATATATTAATTTATTTGTACAAAAATTCAGCTAAATAAACTTAATTGATTAAGCAAACAGATTTCGAATAATTCAGGTATTAGGTAGATTTTGCATTAGATTTTAAGTTCGAGCAGTACTTAAATATTGCGAAATATAGAGTATGAATAGTATTAAAGTAACACCAAGGGCATGTAGTCTTAGTATAACGCGACGTACCGCTTCGCCCACTGGTACCCTCAAATACTTATTCCTTTTTGTGTAAGAAGGGTACCAGAACACAAAATGATACGCAGCGATATACCAAGGCAACAGGCCCAAAATTAAAGTTGATGGTACCAAAAATTAATGGTACATGTTTAATGAATGCCTAGGTGGCAACTGGAAAGAATATCAGGGTAGTGTCACGGGTAGATTCACATACTTTGTATACGTACGAATGTTTATAAACCCGCTTATAACAATACAAGTAGTTACTATGTATATATATAAAGGTTAAACGCTGCATTCATGTCTATTTGCCAAGCAGGGAGGAAAACAGTTTTCATGATTTTGAATAAATAGGAGAATTCTGACACGGAATTGTTTTGAGAACATTACCTGACATAAAAGATACATGCAGTCCTATACATGTAAAAACCATAACTTAAATCAATGCAGAAATTACAAGAGTGTGCTTTTGACATTTTCTTTTAATATACATATATGTATTATATCAGCATCTTTCCTACTGACGTGTCATGTGAGAGCAAAAAATACTTGCGCGGACTCAATGAACGTGCGTCTATCACATTGATTTGTATTCGTTGTATTGGTATTATTTTACAAAGAAAAAACGTAAATTATGTGATCAAACTCGTTTTTACATAATCGAGGAGAATTAATTGAATTGGTAGAATTTTTATTAACCGCTTCCACCGTGTTAGAAGGCATTCGGAACTCCTCGTCGATTTTCAGCGTAAATATATACTAGGGAGGTCTTAGTTCGTCACCTTAATAAAATAAATGAATACTGTAACTTTAAGCACGGCCTATTGAAGGAAAATACATTGCCGTGGTGTTCCAATAGGCCTTTGTTCATTAAACTCGTATCATACCAATATACACCCGGGATAGCAAGCGCTTTTTGAAAGCAATGCTTTGTAGCATAAGTGTTCTACTTAGCGGGTTGCGTCAAACTAGCAAATACAAGATGGCGACTTCCTTAAACAAAATTTCAGAATGGTAACACATGAAAATATTTAATCATTATTTTATTTAACTGCATTGAGGAACTCATGTATTAATAAAAAGTCAGTCTGTATTCTTGAAAAGGGAACACGTTCCAAATGGGGGTAGCCATTTCAAGAAAATAACTTGCTTCGTATCGCTAAACAAGTAGTGATTCAATTTGTTTGTTCGTAGTTGACTGTTCAGTAGGAAATCGCTAGGTAGCGATACCAAGCGCTCGCCTTGCAGAATGGAACCCCGACCTTCAAGTCGTCGGTATGTGAAGTGATAGGCTAATACTAAACTCCATCTCGTAACTTTTGATGATATGAAGTGCATAAACCTTCACGGTAATAGCCTGTTGTAAATCCAGTGGTAGAAATTCAGTGTGAAATGATCAAAATTGTAAGAAATTAAAGATTACTTACCAATCAACCAAATGATATCAATTCTTTTTATCAACAGCATTTTGTCCTAGCATTGGTCGCCTTTACTTCAGAAATTATATATGATCTACAATAGAGCGAGAAATATGCATACTTAATATATAAATTATACAAATGCAAACGACAATTGATCAGATGTGTTAAATATCATTCGTAAAATTGATACGCGGCCTAATGATAGTATGTCATGAGATGAACAGAATTATAAAGTAACCGTTACTCCACCTTGCTAAAAGATAGATTATCATAATTCTGTTTATCACATGATATACTGTCATTGTATGAGGTTTTATTAAGATTGGACCATAAATGGCAGAGATATCAGACATATCAAAAACTTTAAGGTGGTATGGTACATCTGACTTTTTTTAGATTTCCAAATAATTTTTGGTACTGTTGGAAACTTGAAGATATTTCCGATTCGGATCTGCACTTTATTTGACGTCATTATTGCTAATAACGTTACCATGACGTCGTAAACATGACGACCGCGCGCACTTTCTACGTCAGTTGACAATGGTAAGAAAACGTCTATAATGTGCTGTTCAATCTTTTTTTTTCCACGCCACAGCAACAAATTATACATCATTTTAAAGCTTACATCATTATATACCACCTGAACAGTGTAAATATACGTTTTCTCCTAATACTTTTGAAAGAGACAAAAAATTCCGATTTGGCAACATCAGAAAAAATCCAGAAAAATTGCCTTCAAACCGGTTTTATGAAAAATCTGCCCGATAAATTTTTGCTAAGTTTTTATATGATGTAAAGCATTGTGTGGCCTTTTATACAGCAGAATTTGAGAAAAGTTGTCTGTACGATTTTTCCGCTGCATGCGTTCAAGAATCATCGGTATGACGTCAAAAAGGTCATTCTGACGTCAAGATAAAGGATTGTTTTTTTGTCACAACCACAAATACTTGGTAATATTTGTTTATTTTTCTAGGCAAAATGCCCAGGAAAATCAAAATATAAAAAAATTGTATAGTTTTAGCATACGCATAAAATCGTAGCATTAATTTAAATATTAATTTTATATCAAGTAAGCCTTTATACATCATTAGATACATTTATTAATACATTCAATAGTCTTTTTATTGAACTTAAATTTGTTGGTGTTTCCGTCTATGCACAGGTGGTCAAAACAAAGTTTGTTGCTAAGTATTGCTGAAAAACACGCAACCAAATTAAACGGTATTGTTCTTTGTGGTCTGACGATACTCAACAAATAGACAACTCCGTACATCTTCAATGATTTTGCCACTGAATTCCATTATATTTTTTCACATAGACATGTATTTGTTGTCGCCTTCAAAAGCAAATTATTTATGCATTGTATATTATAAAATGTATTAATTCAGCATTTTTAACTTTATACACATATTGATACATCATATAAATGCAAACAAACTATTTTTAAAGGTTGAAATCACATGGATATTGTGAACGCTTTTTTCGCTACATGCGTTCAAGTGTTATCGGTACGACGTCAAAAACGTCATTCTGACGTCAAGATGTAGTACTGTCATATAAAATTCGGCATTTGATAAAAAACTTTCTCTTGAACTTTGCCGATTTGAATATTACTAAAATTGCAGACGTTCTAATAGCTAGCGAAATAAATGTCACCCAGATGAAATTAAAACTACATGTATATGTATTTATCTTGATATCTAAACAAGACAACTTGGGTACGGTGCCGAATTTTAAAAAAAATTGCGTACGTAAATGACGATGCGTCTATCAATGACTTGATCGTTTCAGACGGAAAAGTATCAACAAATGCCGGTTTGAATGCATATGTTTAAAATGAAACAAGGTTGCTATGTAAAAATATTTACGAATTTGACGCATTTTATCCAAATGGATGACTTTCCTTGTTTATTGGCTGAATAGACACGTGACCAGGTAACATAAAAATCTTTATGAACACAACAGCCTCAGATATGACTTTCCACTTCAGTATAACTAAACTGCAAGATATCATTTGATTGATAAGTGATTGGTGATAACTTGTTGATGATTAAAGCCATACAGCGAGCTAAATTTAACATACACTGATAGTTCGATGATGACCTGACAAGAGGGGAAATATGCCTCGCTTGAAAATAAACATTAACTATAAAGTTGAAATCGTCAAAGAAAAAGAGCTTTATGTGACGTGAATTACCAGGACCATAAAGACACCTCGGTTTTGTAAAACATCTGGAATTCTGTGGCGAAAATATTTCAAATAGAGAGAGTATTTGTTAGTTCTCACTTATTAGTTATTGAGTAACTGTGCGATATTTGACTTCAAATTCAGAGCTGATATGGTGTTCACTACGGCATTATAATCAAATACTCGGTCACTATGGAAAAAACACTGACTTAATAAAATAACTCGGCTAATATGAGATTTAGGCATATTGATTGGTTACGAATCTCAAAATTGCCGAGTTCTCTCATAAATACTGTGGTATGTTTACAGATAAAATGCAATCGTTTAGAATTTTGGTAAAATGTTTGTTTTCGATTATTAACCCTTACGTAATATCCTTTATCTATTGTACTAATTATTACAGACTAAAATGACTTGTCTTCGGCCAAATTAAAACCCATTACGAAAACTCTTAATTATTAACATTATATTAACTTCATGACTTTCTTTCATATAACTGTTCGGAGAAAGATTTTTTTATGTTATGCTGATCATGGGTAAACCTAAAATTTTTCCATGTGATATTCAAGGCATAAACTATACAATTTTACATATTTTGATGCTCATACGCATTTTGCCTAAAAATATAAAAAATATGACCAAGTATTTGTGGTTATGACAAAAAAAACAATCCTTTATCTTGACGTCAGAATGACCTTTTTGACGTCATACCGATGATTCTTGAACGCATGCAGCGGAAAAATCGTACAGACAACTTTTCTCAAATTCTGCTGTATAAAAGTCCATACAATGCTTTACATCATATAAAATCTTAGCAAAAATTTATCGGGCAGATTTTTCATAAAACCGGTTTGAAGGCAATTTTTCTGGATTTTTTCTGATGTTGCCAAATCGGAATTTTTTGTCTCTTTCAAAAGTATTAGGAGAAAACGTATATTTACACTGTTCAGGTAGTATATAATGATGTAAGCTTTAAAATGATGTATAATTTGTTGTTGTGGCGTGGAAAATAAAGATTTAACAGCACATTATAGACGTTTTCTTACCATTGTCAACTGACGTAAAAAGTGCACGCGGTCGTCATGTTTACGACGTCATGGTAACGTTATTAGCAATAATGACGTCAAATAAAGTGCAGATCCGAATCGGAAATATCTTCAAGTTTACAACAGTACCAAAAATTATTTGGAAATCTAAAAAAAAGTCAGATGTACCATACCACCTTAACGCACGCTTACAAAGGGCAATAAGCCATAATTAGGCTAGAGTCACGGTTATCTCATAATTCTGTTCATCACATGATATACTGTCATCGTTTGAAGTTTCATTAAGATCAGACCATTAATGGCAGAGAAATAACACATATTTAAAAATCTAACGCATTTTAACGACACCGAACGGCCATCCGCCCATAAAGTTTCGTTAAAATATCCGGCTAAAATATGTCGTAATATGTATTTAAAATGTAATATATCTTAGTCAGCATTAAAAAGCGTGAATCAGGGTAATAAATAGTCTAAAAATTGTAGAAAAGTCAAATACGGAAGTTTTTCATTTTGGCCCCGATCGCCCTTGTTCTCCAACATTTTCCAGCATTTTACGATGTAATGATTCTAGTTTATACGACTGAATTTTGCTAATTTCTATTGTTCTAATTATATTTTTACGACCACGTTAAATTCGACATTCACCTTTGGTTTTCATCGTTATTTTACATAAGATACGATAAGATAAGATATGTTTATTAATGTCTCACTTTACATGTACAATATAATAAAACAATTATATATACACAATTACATAGCTGCGCGTGGTTGGGTTTTCCCCGGTGTCTATTTTTAGCACGTTTACTCGTTGACCTAAGGGTGTGACCTTCGATGCTTCATCATTGTTATAGTCTATAATCACGTGGTACATCTCATGATACTCCAATGTCAAGCGTAATGGCGGCGCCGCCAGAATTGAAGGTAAATCTTATTTTCTTCGTTGATTTAAATGTTTTGAATTCTTCATGCAGCTCGTGTTCTAGCCAACAAATTTCCGGATATATCGGTATCAATATAGGTTTGGTCAAGGCAGTAGTTAAAAAGAAAACCCAGCAAAGAAATTAAAAGTGGACCGCATTTTTCATGATAATTCGAGATACTACAGAGGAACAGGTTATAAAACTGAGCAATTAAATAGAGGATATTCGCCAATTGCGGTGTAAGATCGATTTATATTTCACCGAGTGAGCTTAGAAAACATATTTTCACGAGTGGCGTAGCCACGAGTGAAAATGTCATTTTCTGAGCTCACAAGGTGAAATATAAATCGATCTTACACCGAAATCGGCGAATTTTCTGTTTCTTTCATGCTTAGTTTTGTGTTTAATTTGATGTAGTTTACACAAATTATAACGTGACGTCATTTCTACTCCAAGTTGACGTCATTTATCTCCTAATATGACGTCATGAACGATGAAAATATAAGGTTTTATTGCATATGTTACTATAAATAGTAACAAAATCGACGTGGAAGTGCGCCAATATAGCCTCAATGTGGGCAATACATTCCGGTATTGAGCAAGTGTGCCAAAATATCGATATTTGGCCCACTTCCTAGTGTGCCAAAAATCTATATTGAGGCAACTTCCGGTCATTACGCACCTGCAGTCCAACAACCGCAGACTTTCCGCACGAGAAATTCGTACGTAATTAGCAACAAGAAGCTATATATTCAATTTTACGACGTGTGTTTTTTTCATAGTGAAAATTAAAAAGATAATCAACAATTTATTAAGACTTACGTTTTATAATAAGCGTTCATTAGATTCCAACGTTTCGACGTTGAATAAACAAAACAATACATGTGACGTAACGTCAACGCGCAAAATAGCGCGGTACGTCGAGAAAAATGTATTTTTGTTGTAGAAAAATCATCGTTACATGCATTGGTCAACATATGCAATAAAAAGGTTATGAAACAGGGCAAGTGTGCCTTAAGTCGATATCGGCACACTTTCATCGCCATTGGACCTCGGGCTAAAGCCCTCGGGCCAATACCTAAGCAAGTGTGCCGATATCTTCCTTAAGGCACACTTGCCCTGTTTAATAACCTCTATATATTTTCACTACGATGAAAATATAAAATTTATATTTTCACCGTTTATTTTCATCGAATAACGCGACGTTTCACCGTTAAGCATGAAAGAAAGTCCTATTTTAGATATTTATCATGCACTATCATGTAAAACGTATACTCTTAAGTGCTTAACCATCATCTCAAACATGCATTTTATTTTGTGATTTAAATGGGTACTGGAAATAAAGAAATGATGCTACAAACGGGGAACCAAAGTTTTATAATACTAAATGGGAACAATAAAAAGGTATTCATTGTTTGGTAAATTGGTATACACATTTACTGAATTGATTTCTCTTTGTTTTAATTTATAAGTGGCAGTAATAACGTTGTTGTGCTCACATTATGGTGATGGTGTACGTTAGAAGATAATAACAAATAAGAAACCCAAGATGGCGGACCCGTCAATTGACTACAGGTAAGCAGTGTGTTTACTTATCATTTTCTCCATTTAAATCCCATAGTACGTGACATATAGTATATTTTAAAACAGCTTGAAATATTTCGTTGGCTGTATAACACCAATTGAAAAATTAATCGGCTAAGCCGTAGTTTTCATTCACACAAGATACCGTGTACGTATAGAGATGCATATCGGAAAGAGTTCTTAGAGAAAAATAAAAATAGACAAACTCGGCGCTAAGAAGAAAATAGTTCTTATTCGGAACTCTATTTTATGTTTTTACCAGTTGAATAAGGTTTGTTTGTACCGGACGCATCAATGCAATACAAAGTTATTTTAAACGTTATTGCTGAAAAGTATGCAACAAAGATTAAATCCGATTGTTCAGTTTACACATTTTTATTTCATTTAATTCTACATGCTTACATCCGGTTCGAACAAAGTGTTTCAACTGGACCCCCACAACTACGGCAATTATACTAAACTTATGTAGGAACAGATACATCCGGAAAATTGTTCGCTAGAATATAGTTTACATCAAAAATATCAAAAACATAAATTAATGAAGAATAATTAGATTTTTACCTTCTATTTTGAGGGCGCCGCCTGTTGACAGTTTAGTACCATAGAAAGTGTAGGCTGTTACGAAATTATAAACTTTGTTGTGTAAGCGCCTTGATTCGTTAGATTTGACGTTCATTTTAGTGCTGGCAAGTTCTTTTTTGTTTTATTCCTTCTTAATAAATCACGACAGTTAGTCGAAGAACTCTTTAACCCTGGCGGTTTTTAGTCTTTATACCAACACGTAATACGGTTAAAGGAAGAATGACCATAGAAAGTATTTTGTAACATAACTCTACGATTGTATAAATATTAGATCCGTGTTCGATTTCCGGTATCAGGAGCTCATACATTTTAATAAAAAATAAAAATTATGGCGAATTTCTTACGAGTATGGGGAAGGTGTCGGCTCTTGCGGTAGTGTAAAAAGTACTAAAAGAAGATTTATGTCTCAGAAACTGGTAAGGTCAGCCGACCACCGGAATTAATTAAGATAATTTGTTTTCAGCTTCAACAATAGCAAACCCGCTTATTTCTTGATTTGAAAACACTTTAGTTAAACAGAATGAGCCCAAAGTATTTATAATATCTTACTATTCGTTAGCTAATGTAACTTAAGTAACATCATCCACTCAACTATAAACACCAACATAGTTAGTGTTCAAAAATACGCAAGACAATTAAATGATACTCACATCTTTTCCCGGCGACACTGCAACGACTCGCCACTATTCTTGATGGCTAATGATAACACCGCATGCGCAATGCTTAAAGATTGTAGATAGCCAATCAGTAATGGTGATTGTATATTATTACATTCACGTCATTACAAATAGATATACGGTGTTAAATTACGGGGCTCTGTGTGTCTTTTATTTGATTACATATCATAGAAACACCATCTGTGACATTGTATAAAAAACTTTACATCGTGGTCGATCTGTGCAAATAAACGTTATTTGCGCTGATTAAGTTTTTCAGTCTTTGGTACAATACATTATATTATACCTATTCAATTGAATATCCGCAAATAAAAAAATTACAAGAATTGTCCAATTAGAAAATGATTGCAACAAGAAATATACGTAGTAAATGAGGTCTAATTATCATTACATAAAACAGCTTACAAACGCGTATATATATATCGCTAAGGAATAGATTAAATCATACAATTGTATTCATACATCTGTGGGCATTCAACTTGCCACCCAAAGGGTAATTAAGTATCAACATCGATGGTTTAAATAAAACACACTTGTAGTGTTATACCTTACATAGAAACACGCCGACATGACTCAGATCCTAACATCAAGGTAGTTTAGTGCTGATAAACTCATTGTAATATAAACGTGTTACACGTGGACCCATTCTCTCAATCGATAAAAGACATCAACCAATTCCGCTCATGGTCCATTTAGAATCCGATATCTCATTTATTTAGAGGTAAATACACGACAAAGAAGTTTTGATGGTGACGAATTGCCTGCTTGACAGAATAATGCTCCAAGAGCTTAACATTTTTCACGAAGGGCCGATAATCAACGCAGTTTTGTTTAATGTCATAAACGTGTCGATTTCGTTTTAGGTTGGAAAAAGAAAAAAAAATTGAGCGTGCAAATATTTCGTCAATAATCTGTCATAAGAATCATTAGGGGTTGAATCAAAATCAGTCGGCAAATGTCTGCCTTAAAGCAAAGTTAAGCTTAAAGGAAGCTTTTACAAATGTCTGTATTTCTTCTTGCAAAACTGTTTTACTGCAGTACTCAACTACTGTGTATCAAAATGTATTACCTCTTTGTTCAAATGATTTACAGCTTCATTTAAACATCATTGTGCATGTATCACTGTCATGTAGCTGTGTACGGGGCAGTCAACCAAGATGGCGGACCGACATATTTTGTTTCTCGATTTCTCTAACTTAATCCACATTTATTGTTGTATAATCAGTTGTATTCAACCAGGCATAGATTCCGGTGCATAATGTACAACCTCTTTTCCCTTGATATCCACGCAAGAGCTTATAAATGAATCTCTAAGTTGGTCGATGTATGATTTTAAAAATTGAAGCGAGAAAAGAATCTTTTAAGTCTGATTCTGACTTTATTTGATCTCTTAGATTGAAATCAATTTAGAGAGTAGCGTAAAATGATCATCCGAGTTACTCTGTCTCCTTACTTTGGAGGATCATCCTCTTCCTTCGACAAAAACGTTCATTTTATGAGTGTACACAAAGTGAGTGCAGTCACCGGTGTATGGAGCAGTCAAAACGCTCATTTTTGAACGGTGCAGTCTCATAAAACTGTACGGTGGAGTCATTTTGTACATTTTACATGTACGGTGTTGTCTCAATATGTGTGAATTTTGAAATGAATCTTCTTTCTTGTAAATACTATCAACAATTATAGAACAGTATTGTGATTGATTGACATATATTTTAATCCTGCATATAGTAATTGACCACCCAAAAAAGAGTCGACAAACATAAAATGCAATGACATATTTCTCGTTCTATTGTAGATCATACATTATTTCTGAAGTAAATGCGATCAATGCTAGGACAAGATACTGTTGGTAAAAAGAATTGATATCATCAGGCTGATTGGTAAGTATTCTATTTAATCTATTAATAATGATCATTTAACTCTTTGCTAGCAATTTCCATTAATCAGCATCCATGTCTTTTGACATCATGCTCCATGACCTTTATAAACCGAAATATGAAGAGAATTAACAAAACATTTAAAAAGAAATTCGCTCTTATCTATGCCTTTTAATTCTAAGCTAGCCCTGTGCGTTGGCATAAAACATCACAAACAAACCGTCCAATAAATTCTCATTAAACAACTTCTGGAGATTTAATTGCGAGAACGGCTTGACTGGCCGCCGTAATATGACCTATCAGGTGCAGATCCAGGATTTTTTTCTAGGGGGTCCAAACTTTTTCTAGGGGGGGGGGGTCCAAACTATCGAACCACAACCACATAATACACATTTTGCAGAATAATGCAACATATTAATAATACAAGAGTGCCAAGATGGCCCTATATCGCTCACCTGAAAACAGTGCACAGAAACATCAGAAAACAGGAAGTGTGAAAATTGGATGAACACTACAGCGCCTATTGCAAAGATTTGACCCTGTGACCTAGTTTTTGACCCCAGATGACCCATCAAGGCAAACATTCTGACGAAATATTAAGAAATTCGGATAAAAAATACAACCTATATTACATGTAGGGATGGGTATCGCCGGAAATTTCGTATTGCCATATATTGCGATACCAAACAGCGTATTGCAATACGTATTGCGATATATTGGGAGTTTAGAACATAAGCTTTTTCGGCGCCCATTCTTGTATTTTACTGACAATATGAAGATTCAACACAATTATACCTTAGAAGCTTTATTTAAGCTATTGCAAATATTTAAGACTCAACTTTTTTCCAGAAAAATAAGTATTATTACAAATCTTACATTAAATCGAATGTTCCTTTGCGACACTATGCTGATAGACTGATAGTGTCAGCATGCATTACATATTAAGCATTAACTCATTGCCACATAGAGCTTCCTCTGATTTGTCAAATAATAGGTAAAGCATCCACTGTAGTATATTGTATGCATGAAGGTATACTGAGAAGTGTGCACGTTTTGCTTAGTACTTAGTTTTATAGGGGTTAAGATTGATTTGTAGCTATTTATTTATAAAACAATAAGGACAAAAGATGTAGGAAACAAAATTTCCTGTTCAGTGATATATTTCTTATACAACTTATTGAAACAATTTTAACGATTTCAAAGGGTGTGTTAAAGTTAAACACATTGCAGAAGAATTTCATAAAATCTTTTAACTGGCATCAGTTTAAGAGACTGTAAGAGCCACTATTTTCATGTATTGTCATATTATAAAGTAAAGCTCTAATACATGTGTATATAGATGGACATCACTGATAAGTCTTAAAGGTGGACGCGTCATGCGTTAGGCAGACGATAAAGATATAGAGGGAAAAGGCGGTCAACAAAGGATAAGAGCAAAAATGCTGACGCGTACAAAATAAGAAAAAGTTAAGATTGAAATAAAATATTAATGATGCCAACTAAATTTTACGAAAACACACATTTTTTTCTTATCTAACTCAATGCCAATTCATAAAAAATATTCATCAGTCCTCCCCCGCCCCTACTTAATGTTAAAGTCGTCACAGGTAGATATGTCAATACTAGACCTTTATGCTAAAAATAGATTTAAAGGAAAACTAAAATTGAAATAGATTCCAGTCAGATGCGTCCACAAATAATGCAGAATAGGTTCGAGTATGCACTATTAGTCTATTAGATTAACTCACCAAATATTAAGAAACTCTGATGAAAAATTCAGCATATATCACATACAAAAGGTTTATCTAAGATTTGACCCCATGACCTAGTTTTTGACCCCAGATGACCCATAAATAATCCCAACCTAGATTTCATCAAGACAAATATTTTGACAAATGCAGGCTCTATCGCTTACACAAGGTAAATGAGAACAGACGACAGACATCAAGTGATCACAAAAGCTCACCCTGAGCATTCGCTCAGGTGACCTAAAAACTACATAACCATTAAATCTATGTTAAGCACCGAGAAAAAATTGCTTCCTGCTACTTAAAAATTACTTACTGTCAATATATACACCAATGGAAAGGTACATTTTCGAAATTCTAGGGGGGTCCGGACCCCCTGCCCCCCGCGCTAGATCCGCCTATACAATATGTTGCTACGTCGTTAAATCCAACTAAAAAGTAAACGTACACAAAAATCAACAAACTTACCAATTGTTTAAGTGAGGAAATATTTCAAGATAAAATAGTTTACACATTTTATTCACAATTCAGACATAATAGCACATAAAATAAATGACATCATATGAAGTTAACCTCAAAGACATTAATGTTTTCAAAGAGATCTAGTCAATCAGTCCTCCATCAACATCTTGAACACTAAGGTACAGTAGTTCTACATGTCTTCTACACTAGAGCTGACAACAGTAATGTTCTTTCTTCACTTAAAAATTGTCTAATGACTTGTTCATGTGATTCTTCACTTCTTCTCATTTGTTTTTCCATCATAACTTTAAAATCTTCTGTTACACCTTTGTTTACACCACGAGTCACAGTTCTTTGTCTTAAATAAAAGAGATATCTAATATCAAAGAAAATGGTACCAGACTTTGAGTCCAAAGTGGCAAGAAGTCTTAAATGATTTTGATACACTATTACACTCGTTTCACATAGTGATGACAAGCAGGTGTGTTTGAAATAGTTTATATAAATGCACAATAATGTACAATCATTCACATTTTTTTAAATACAGTGAACGAAATACATTAAAAAGTTAAAGTCTAAAATAGTAATTAAGTGTAGGGCGCAAATTTTATCTTATAACAAGAGCTCCGCTGGGCGGGGCATTATACGCCCGTGGGCAGTCCATGCTGTGTTCTATCTCATATGAAGTCTCTGTGGCCTTGACCAATGACCCCAGGATCTCAGAATAGGTCACATCCTTAACTAGAGGGCTACCCAAAGCAAAGATATTGAGAACCTAGGTACAGCCATGGTTTAGTTATCACCGGCACAAAGTTTTCCCATATAAACTTCAAGACGTTCAAGTGACCTAGACCCTGGGGCCTCAGAACAAAAAGTTCACACCCTTAACCCAAAGAGTATCGATACATAAAATTTGGTGATCTTAGATAAAGTTGGTTGTTGGACAAGGTTTTTCCTCATGATTTCCTTACGACCTTGACCTTTGACCCAGGGGCCTCAAAACCAAAGGGGCATATGCTAGACATTGAGACTACCCTTACATAAAATTTGGTGAACCTTGGTACAGTCATTATTGAGTTATTGTCCGGAAAATGTTTTAGTATAAATTAAGTCCCAGTGACTTTGACCTTTGACCATGGGGTCTTAAAATCAAAAGGGAACATCCTCTACCAAAGAGCTATCAACACATAAATCCTTGACAAATGGGCTACTCTCACATAAAATTTTGTGAACCTAGGTACATTGGTTGTTCAGTTATTGTCCGGACAAGGTTGTTCAATATGATGCCCCTGTGACATTGCCCTTTGACCCAGGGGCCCCAAAACCAATAGGGAACATCCTTGACACATGGGCTACTCTCACATAAAATTTAGTGAACTAATGTCATGTAACTTATTAAATTTAGCATTATTCCACATCGTTTGCCATTTTGACTTAATAAACATATTGATTGAACAGTTGAAGTTACTGCTTGGTAATTTGACATCTACAGGTTGAAGGTATAAGATTCTTTAGCTAAAATGTCTGCTTTTTCATTTAAATATGATGCCCCTGTGACCTTGACCTTTGACCCAGGGGCCCAAAACCAATAGGGAACATCCTTGACACAAGGGCTACTCTCACATAAAATTTGGTGAACCTCGGTACAGTCGTTGTTGAGTTATTGTCTGGACAAGGTTTTTCAATATGACGCCCCAGTGACCTTGACCTTTGACCCAGGGGCCCCAAAACCATTATTCTCACATAAAATTTGGTGAACATAGGTACATTGGTTGTTCAGTTATTGTCTGGACAAAGTTTTTCCATATGATCCCCCTGTGACCTTGACCTTTGACCCTGGGGCCCCCAAAACTAAAAAGGCACATCCTTGACACATGGGCTACCTTCACATAAAATTTAATGAACCTAGGTACAGTAAGTGTTGAGTTATTGTCCGGACAAGGCTTTTCAATATAATGCCCCTGTGACCTTGCCTTTGACCCACGGGCCCCAAAACCAATAGGGTACATCCTTGACACAAGGGCTACTCTCACATAAAATTTGGTGAACCTAGGTACATAGGTTGTTCAGTTATTGTCCGGACAAGGTTTTTCCATATGATGCCCCTGTGACCTTGACTTACTTAAACTTCTTCATTTGATTAAACGCCTATTTCTATATTACATATTCAATGGCGTAGTACAAAAGATAAATAATAAAAACTAAATAAGTTAAACCCTCCACCATAAATATATAAAATAACACAGAACAAACTAGAACTGCCACCAGTGGCGAAAATACCCCCGCAACAGCAACATTTCAAGATAAAAGCAAGTCAACATTGTGAAAGTCCAAAACGGTAAATGTTGTAAGAAGCATAAAAACCATAAAAAGAATAGGATGCAAATATCAAATTGGAAATAAACAGCAAATTACAGTGTCATTCACTATAGATTTATGAAAAAGCAAAAAGAACAGAGTTGTCATATTTCAAATGATTTTTTACATGAAAATGAACACCATTTGGTCATTATGAATGTAAAGTGGAACAACAGACAAAGAGTGATCACATTTAAACTCATCATGAGTATGTTGTAACCAGAAGAGCAAAATGTAGAATGTGTTTGTAATTTTTTGATAAATAAGTAAAAAATAAGGCAATTGTAAAAATGGTAGTCAGCAATGTACACAATATAAATCAAACAATTAGTATTTACAATATCTTGTATCAAGAATTTCACAAATACCCCATAAGAAAGCTTAAATTACCGATCATTATTTTCACAGTAATAAAGTTAAAATAATATCTAAAATCTCATGTAGCTATAACGAAATAAGATGTTTTCTTCACAACATTACAGAAAAATCAAGATGGCTATTAGTTGGTCCATTAAAATACATAAAAAATAAATACATATAAAAATTTCATCAACAAGAATTTGCCAGCACAATTTTATCAAAATGAGGTGAGAAAAAAAGATGTTAGCTGTACAAGATATTAGAAAATTCAACATGGCTGCCAGTCAGCCATTTTGAATTCCACTTAAGAAAATGCCAAGCACATTAACTTAAACAATTGCTAACTTTCTCAAAGTCTGTACAAAAATTATCAAATCATTTGCTTTTTAAAAAGAAAAACTCAGAATGGCTGCCAATCAGCCATTATGAATTTGATAAAATATCAATACATCAAAAAAAAAGTTCAACAATAAGAATTTGATAAAAATAGCAATACATAATAGACTTCAGCAAGTCAAAATGGCAAACAATGTGGAATAATGCTATATTTAATAAGTTACATGACATAAAGCCATAAACCCTTGATTCATCTTCGTCAATAATATTAGCTAATCAATGAAATAAATAGTTACTACGAGATGTAGAATTGGTCATACTATATTAACACATTCATACCTGCTCAAAAGAAAGAAAGCACCTAAATGTATACCATGTGACGAGCATTTCAATGTCAAATACGTTCTCCTTGACTGCCAGGATTTTAAATACATCTGTGACAAACATTTTAAAGTTAACTCACTTAAAGAACTTTTTGAGTCTGTACCATCATATATTCTAATCGCTGAGATCAAATAGTGATTTCGCGATGTAGAATTGGTCATACCAGATTAACACATTTATACCTTCTCAAAAGAGAGGAAGCACCTAAATGTATACCCTGTGACGAGCATTTCTATGTCAAACACGTTCTCCTTGACTGTCAGGATCTTAAAGACATCCGTGACAAACATTTTAAAGTTAACTCACTTAAAGAACTTTTTGAGTCTGTACCATCATATGCGATACTTAACTTTTTGAAGGAAATAAATGTTTATAATAAGATATAGAGCTTTACATCATTAATATTGTTTTAATAAATAGTATCATTGATTGCTTTCGGCGCGATATGACCTTTTTGTGTTGGTGCGCCGTAAAACCAAAACAAAACCAAACCATACTTGAAGGAAATAAATGTTTATCATAAAATATAGGACCTAAAATCTTCATTATCTATTAAAGTAATAGTATCATCAATTGTTTTCGGCGTAATATGACCTTTTTGCATTAACAAGCCGTAAAATCCAATTAATCAATCAATAAATCAATCAGACTTCAGCAAGAAGAAATTGGTAATGAAATAAGCTTACTATACAGTTATTTAAACAAAGTCAAAATGGCTGCCAGTCTGCCATAATGAATTTGTATCCAGAGTAAATCCATGTACAAGTCAACTACATCAATAAAGACCTTGGAGCGAAATTTGGCTAAAATTGAGTAAAAAAACACATACATGTACTATACAGTAATTTAAATAAAAATTCAAGATGGCTGCCAGTCAGCCATATTGAATATAAATTGATGAAGAATAGTCATTCTGATCAACTGTATTAGTGAGACCTTGTATGCAATTTCTTTTCAAAATATGTATGGTAATAAGTCAATATATGACTGTATTAATTTTGAAAAAAGGATGACAGCCAGTTCGCCATTTTGAATTGGAATTGAGTTAAAGTGTATGTACACATCAACTGTGAACGCCTGTGCAAAATTCTATCTAAATTAGTTAAGAAAAAAATATGTTGCGAAATAAGCATACAGTAATTAAACTAAATTAAAAAGAATTCAAGATGGCCGCAAGTCGGCCATTTTGAATTTGGAATTGATATAAAGTGTATGTACACATCAACTGTAAACGCCTGTGCAAAATTCTATAAAATAAAAAAATAAAAAATCTGTTGAGAAATAAGCATGCAGTTATTAAATTAAATTTAAAAAATCAAGATGGCCGCAAGTCGGCCATTTTGAATTGGAATTGACATAACATGCATATAAACATCAACTGTAAACGCCTGTGCAAATTCTATAAAATAAGATAAGAAAAAAATCTATTGAGAAAAAATCATACTAAACAGTTCATCAAATTAGATTTATAATATATAACACAATTAAATATTTTAAACAAGTGAGATATGTTTCCATAGTTACATGAGTTTTGTATACACCATTAAATCATGGTATATAACAGCTTCTTTTCAAATACATTAAGAAATAAACATACTACAAATGTATTAATTTTTTGGGACAGACCACACATCCAACCAACCAACCAACCAACCAACTAACCAACCAACCAACCAACCACCAGAGTGATTCCAGTATACCCCCGAAAACTTCGTTAGCGGGGGTATAAATAAAATTCATTACGCATGATGTTATATAGTGTGATTATGCCATTTGGTTTTCATATATCAAGTTTATAAGACCTATATTAATCTTAGTTCATGATTTGACTTTATTTTTACATTTGTTTTTATTAACTTGATATTTAAAGTTGTTGTCCTGAACAGTATAACATGATGCTACTGTTAACCGAACTTGTCCTGAACAGTGTAACATAACGCCACTGTTAACCAGACAATTCACTAAAGGTGTCGAAACATCACTTTTAAAGGGCCCTTAATACATCCCCAAAGGTGTCGAAACATCACCTTTAAAGCCTAAAGGGACCCCTAAGCAGTTCCGCAATTATATAAAAACAAATTATGTTTTGACACAGAGAGAGGCAGTCCTCTCATCCCACCTTGACCTTTGACCCTGGGGCCCAAAATACCAAAAGGGCACATCCTTAATACATAGGCTACCTTCACATAAAATTTGGTGAACCTAGGTACAGTCGTTGTTGAGTTATTGTTCGAACAAGGTTTTCAATATGATGCCCCAGTGACCTTGACCTTTAAACTAGGGGCCCCAAAACCAATAGGGAACATTCTTGATACAAGGGCTACTCTCACATAAAATTTGGTGTACCTAGGTACATTGGTTGTTGAGTTATTGTCCGGACGGTTTTTCCATATGATGCCCATGTGACCTTGACCTTTGACCCAGGGGCCCCAAAACCAATAAGGCACATCCTTAACACAGGGGCTACTCTTACATAAAATTTGGTGAACCTAGGTACAGTCGTTGTTGAGTTATCGTCCGGACAAGGTTTTCATATTTTAAGTCCCAGTGACCTTGACCTTTGACCATTGGGTTTCAAAATCAATAGGGAACATCCTCTACCCAAGGGCTATCCACACATAAAATTTGAGGAACCTAGGTGCATTCTTACTTGAGTTATCATCCGGACAAGCAATTGTCCACGGACGGACGGACAGACAGACGGACAACATCATAACATAATATGTCCGTTTTTTTCAAAACGGGCGTATAAAAACTATGTTATATTTCAAATAATGAAATATAGCACTAAGTAAATTATAGCAATACATTGTCTTGGGAACAAGGATTTGGACATTATCGGACGACTAATAGTATCTACTGATCGAACTAGATATGGGGCCTCTAATTGCACTTATTGTGCAACAGGCAAATGAGCCCAACTTAAGTTTACCACCCTTGACAGTAGAGCAAAGCAAGTAATAGTAGATCCAATTCTTATATAGGAAAATTAGCAGTGTTCCTGGCGAACATTTAACCATCTGAATTGATGTTCTACCACCAAACCACTTGGTTCCAAATATAAATGATTTGAATTATGATATAATAAACTTACTGAGCAATAGCTGAAGTACTTATGGGTAAAATATCAAGATGAACTTTTCCACCTTCTGGTGTTTTCATAAATGAAAATTCTTCCAGTATATCAACATCTACAGCCAAGTTAAGGTAAATAGACATGTTTCTTATAAAGTAACACAACCTTGTATTCATAAATACAAATCTTAACTACTGTCCTTCATGACCGTAACGGATTAGGAAAGACTGGCCACAAACCTTGTAGAGCAATACATTGGTCATGACATTGTACTTCACGCAAAGAGTAATATTGCATAATACCAAGGTATCACACAAAATAATTTTCTTGTACATTTCGGTTTACGGCAATTCTCAATACGAAGGTCCATTTGGGAATGTGAATATGTGAAAATCAACTTCAAATAAAAGTTTTAAATGAATTTTTCATTATTATGCATGTATCAGGGATGTAAATCTAATTTTCTGGATGCATAACTATCTTATTGCCAGTGCTATGGCCATATAAAGAGGGTAAGGTGTAAACATTTCACTATTCGCTTTTAACATCCGATTTTGTACCCTTATTGCAGACAGTAAAGGCGTACACACACATATCTTCTTCCGTACAAAATAAAATGGTTTGGTTTTCAACAATTATACATGTCTTTGTCTAAAAATAAAAAATTCGACTACAATGACTACTTAATTAAGCCATTACATACCACTGAACTTTAGGCACACTTTCAATGCTAAGGGTAAAATCAAGACTGTAATCATTGGTGACAATCCAATCGTTTTCTATTATTTGTGGACGTCACAATGATAACCTGCTGTTTCTTATACTTCACTTTGATCATTGCCGATACAAAAAATTTATATATTTTCTGTGATAAGCCGCATACTTAAAAGGCACGTATATGTATGAAGAACAGGTGCAATGGTAACGGAAATTTTATACTGATTATATAAGTTTAAAACATAGTAATACCCACCAAGTCTTTAACTGAACCAACAAATGTGTTACTTTATAGTTGCATTTTATTTCTAAGTCAAATAGCTTACACGAATACAACATATTTTTTCATATTATATTTTCTATACACATAATAAAAAAATACGACTAGTATAACAAACGCATTATTAATTTGAAACCTTGAATGCTTTTGTTCAAACAGATGACGTGGTTCAGGGTAAACATAAAACTAAGACACCGATTAAGAATGAGCGAGATCATAGCTCGGTAAAACAACGCTTATCCGCAAAAACAACATAGTAACGGAAATTTTGTTCACAAAGATATCTGCCACCTGACATTATTTGATCTCTGCAATAATATTTAACAAAATGACGAGTACGTGATTTTAATATGTTAGTATCTTTTCAATTCAGTAAACTGATATACATGTATATATGATATTAAGAGGATATTGAGAGGGTCCCGAGGAGTCATGGCCACTCACGTGAGAAAAGATTGAAAGGGCATCTGACACAAAATCTATTGATACATTTATATGTATAAAAGTGTGTCATTGAGTTGGCAATGCAAACAATAAAGCTCTAGGCCATACAATTTACGAATTTGTTTTCAATATTTCGTTATATAATTCCGTGTTTAGTATTGGGTCCCTTTAAGCGGACCAATATTCAAATATGTTGACCCCTAATGCGGTGTCAATATTGAACCCATAGCAGGGGCTAAAGGGTGACTGACCTTTAATTAATGCAAAAGTTGATGGCTTTAAATGTTTGTCAATACAATTTTAAGAAAGACTTATGACGGACAAACATCAATCAGAATAGATCACATTGAACAGATCGTGCTCTGGCTCTGGTGAGCTATAATATAAAAATCTGCTAAACACTATTGTCTTATGGTACTTGGTCTACTTATTCGAGACTAATACATGTTGTACGAATATTTTATTAACCTTTGGTAAAAATAGTATAGACTTGAAATCATTTTAAAACTTACAATGCTGTTTCATTACGGACAAAAAAATAAAATATCCGTTACCACATAGTAACGGAAATTTGGTACACTTATAATCTCTGTCAGTCGTATTTTAATAATTTCTTGAAGTAAATCAATATTTGAATTTAAAGCCATATTTGTGCTCGTAGTTCATAATACACAACGAGTTAATTTCACTCAACATATAACTTATATCGCAATTAATAAAAGAACTGTCAACTTGTAAAAATCTTCATAATTAAACTATTTCTTGATTTATCTAACAAACTCAAAAATGTGTTATTTTTCCACGAGGCGTTCCTGAAGTCATAAGTGACATAAATGTATGATGCACTGACTGGCGCAATAACCCCACGAAACGTATATGACTGTAATTCTAAACATGGTAGCGGAAATTTAAATCACGGAAATTTAAAATTCGTATTGAAATTACGTGGTTTGAGCTCTACAAAGTTACAAAACAAAGAATTATTTGACCATCTATAAACAGTTATAGTCAATTGATGTATTTATCGTCATTTTACCGTTTCAATATAGCTGGTATTTTCAGCAGCACCGGTAACGGAAATTTTGCTTATTTCCTTTTTATTGACCCCTTTCACATTTGTCTTTCATGTACTTTCATATATCATCCATACCATAGGTTTTTGTTTATTTATTTAATAATTAATGAAACTAAGTTAACTTTTAGGCGTTTTTTTTAAAACTCTGTGTTTATATTTTGCTTTCCAATCTAGCTGTGGCAGATACGGTATCGAAAATTTTATGAAAAGTATAAAGTCTGGCGACATGCACTCTTTATCAGATATTTCAAAAATGTCTGACATACTGTTTTACAGAGCTTTTTAAGTAAAAATTTCAATTGTTTACCAATGCATATGCATGCAAATTTAACTCTTTCAGTGGCCGTGTTCTCTGCAATGTTATTGCAAATAACACAGGAGTGGACTGGCGACAGTAACGGAAATTTAAAATAAGGGTCTAAAATGGCGGTTACGATTTTATCAACAGTCCGATTTTTGTATTTTTTTTTACACAATCATTGGACATCTACTAGGCAATGGACGAAACACTAAAATTCACTTTCTTACTTACTAGCAGGGAGTTATGTAACATTTTGTCAAATAGACCTTCGTATTGAGAATGACCGTTTAACCTCAGAGTCCAAGACAGAAATAATCGATGATGGTATTTGATGAAGTTTTAACAATTAAGGTAGCAAGGGCTAAATCTATAATAATAATTTCTTCATAGTAATAAAGCATCGCCATAAGATGAAATTGTTTGAATATAATAAGACAGTTAATAAGTTTTTAAATATTTATCACGTTATTATATAAGACGGTGTGTTCTTTACATGATGCATAATGAGGTGCATCCTCTTTTTTAAAGCATAATCAAATTATGATCTTTTCACCACCCCATCAGTACTATTTTATCTCATTGATTACAGAATGAAACTGGGACAAAACAATTGATCCCAGGAAGTATCTGATCATGTGCTAGACACACATCCTGAAATATCAACTAACAACAAAAATTGCCAAAGTAAGAACTAAACTCAAACAAACTGATTTAAAGTGAGCTTCTTCAATCACAAGACCGTAGATCTACAAACACTGCTAGTAGACAACAAATATAAGAAGGATATTAGTCGCCCGGTTAGCTCAGTTGGTAGCACGCAAGTCTACTGATCGAGGAGTCGTAGGTTCGATTCCCGGGCAGGGCATACTTTCGTGGAGGTTGGTCATGAAATTATTTCTACGGCCATTCTCCCTCCTCCCCAAGGATTTTGAATTATGTAGGGCAGTTGTCAGTCACTGACGAAAGTATGCGCTTAGTAGTTGGTTAACAGCTTAATCCAGAGATTTAGCTTTTCTAGGAGGAGTGAGTAGGTTGACTGACCGCCGTTATATGACCTATACAATGTGTTGCTACAGCGTTAAACCCAACAAAAACAAAACAAACAAACATATAAAGGATATTGATAATATAGTTGAAAAATAAATTGTAACTAAAACTTCCTTGTTTTTGTATTTTCTTTACCAATAGTAAGAACAGTTGTGAATGCATTGGCCAATCATATTGTAGTAATACTAGTGTATGACCCAAAAGGGTATCTGTGGCTTTTCCACCAAATGCTTTTTCCTGGAAAAAATGTTATCTTTTAAGGATTGACAACACATGTCACAGATTGTAAAATAATAAGAAAGATAGGATTAACACATTTCCAAGAAAATGATTTTCTCTGGCGGCGTTTTACTTTTGGCGGTTGATTGCCGACCAGATATGTTCTAAGTTCTAACTAATGTATGTATTTATCTATGTCTTTTGCTATGTCTATGGCATTTGAATAAATGCCCCTTATCAATCAATCAACATTGTGTTTGTGTTATAACTTATCCCATACGAGTTCAACCCAGTCAGTGTTTTCTGTTTCAAATTTTGGACAATACATAAATAATATTTTATGCACAACATAAAAATTTTTATGTGATGGTCAAACGTCTTATTTCCTACTTACAAAGATTTATATCCCGTATTAATTTCTTAACGGGCCGAATGGTTTTTACACTTTTGGCTCTCATCCAATGGGGGCTTAGAATTTGATCACGTGATCTAATTCAGCCAATCAGGAGCTCTAAAATCACTTCCTTTGTTTGATTCTAACAAGTCAGTCGAGAAAATTTTTCTCCACAATTTTGTAACCACCACCTTCCTCTCCTCCTCCTCATATAAGACGTTTGTCCAAGTATATCATTTCGATACGATATTCAGCATTAACATAGGTTCATTATTTATTTAATATATGGCGGCAGTTACTTGCCGACCAGCTATGTTTTTAGTTATAACTTATGTAAATAATTATTCATGTCCTTTGTTATGTGGCGGTTGATTGCCGACCAGATATGTTCTAAGTTCTAACTAATGTATGTATTTATCTATGTCTTTTGCTATGTCTATGGCATTTGAATAAATGCCCCTTATCAATCAATCAACATTGTGTTTGTGTTATAACTTATCCCATACGAGTTCAACCCAGTCAGTGTTTTCTGTTTCAAATTTTGGACAATACATAAAAATCATAACTCATGGAAATATAAAAATCAGGACCAAAACTTGATTTATTTTAAAGACATTATACTTAAGATAAAATTGTGCCATATTCAGTCGAAAAAAGAGTATTTTGTGCAGAAGAAATCAAAATATATATTTTTCAACAAGGTTCATACAGGTTCTGAATAGCAGATCAATGAATTTTCCACGATTCCTCTCAGTTTTCCATGATATATCAGATACACAAAGAGAACCCAAAAGGTGTACAATTACATGTTTGATTACTCACATTTCCTCTTCATAATGCTGTCAATGATTATTATTGTTAAGTAAAATCATTATTTTGCGTACCTAAGCGTGATTGTTACCCAGGTGCAATTCATACCATACACATTTAAAGTTGCGATTTAAGTTTGAATTTATATTTTTTATTCATTTTTATAGGTTAAAATCAAAATAGACATATTTTTTCATGACACATTAAACTTTTCGCATGATGTTTTCTAATTTTTCATGACTTTTCCATGGTATTTTACCCAGAAAAATCTTATTTTCAATGACTTTTTCAGTCTGAACAAACCCTGTTAAATATTTTCATTTAAAATTCGGGTAAATAATCCTACCTTGAAGCAAGTAAGTAGCATTTGTATACAATAAGGTAATATTTCTATCTCAGTACAAGGAACGAGAACAAGATGTCTACCAGAGCCATATATAAAATTATTATCATTGTTAAGATCCCCTGGTGGTGATGATGTAGTCTGTAACGCTCCTATCACATCTAAGATTAGTTCACATGCTTTCTGTAATAGATAGTAAATAAACAGATTAGATAAATAAACTGCAAGCCTTCTATCAATGTGTGCACAGTAGTATGCATTACCTTTATGAGCTAGACACAGCTGTTGCAGTCAATGATTTAAATGAGACAATTTTTAACATTGATACGTAGATTGGGAGTGTTTAAATAGCGTATGTTTATATTTGTTTGTAATATTTATTAGTCCTTATACGGTCATTTTTTTTGCACCATTTGATTTGTAAGTGGGTATAATAGATCTAAGCTATGCATAGTATTTTTTCACAACCTGGGAACAAATGTTGTAGAATTATAGCATGGTGGATGATTTATATTTGTTTGCCACTTGTCATTGTGAGAAAGTGGCTTGAATGTGACCATGATTATTAGGTCTTAATTTAGAACAAGACAAACAAATAAGTACATATATGTTTGTGTATGAGACTTCAAAAGAATGTTCATTATCTTTTGACATCTCTTTGATACTAGAAAAAAAACAACAAATGTTTCTAAATCCATATAATGCCATGATATCTCATTGATATTCATAAAGTAATTTCCTTTGCATTTCTGAGAAAAAATTATTTGGCAGTATACCTCTTATAAAATAGTTATTATTCAGATAAAGTTAATAACATCAAATAACTTTAGTTGAGTTTGAACATAAAATACTTTTTACAGCCATTCTCTTGCTAACGTATGTATCAAATAGGACAGTTGTCCACTATTGGCCAATGCATGTGCCAAGTGGAAGATTAAAAGCCTGGTCTGGGTTCAAAGATCAGTTTGAACAATTGCTGAAAAACAACATAAAGCACTGAACATTTCATCATTTTTATTAACAACATGTAGTAATACAAGTGTGCACATTCTTTATCTAACTATTCAAAAATTATGTTCTTTCAGGAAACTTTTATCTTTAGCCTCAAACTTTGAGATCGACAGTTATTTGGAAAAATAAATAAAAATATCATCCCATACTTACAGAGAAATTACTTAAACTGTAGAAACAACATGCTAGCTGTAGAGAATGGCGTATCTGTAATAACAAAACAACACTGTATACAGGTAAGTATCAGTACTTTGTTGAATTATATTTAACAAAATCCAAGCAGTTATTACTGAACTTCAATGAATAAATTAAAAAGTTAGATATGTAAAATGCACAAGGAAATTAATGAAACAAAAGTCATGTTTCTTATGAGCAGCAGAGCCATCTATGGAAGTACCAAAAAGTATATCTGACTATTGGCATGTATACAGAAAGTATACACGTAAAGAAAAAACGTTAATACATTGTATATTTTTACATGCAGTCAAATTACCTGCTTGGTAATCTGATATCAACAGGTTGAATGATAAAAGATTCTTTTGCTAAATTGTAAACAGTTTCTTTAAAAATGTATAGAATTCCAATTTAATCTTTCTAAAAATGAAACAGTACCACATGCTATCCTGAGGGTAGTTTTTTATCCATTACCAACTACAATTTGTTAAAACAATAATCATGATTTTATAGCAAATATAATCAAAATGGGAATTTGATAAATAATGACATGACCATTAGTTTGATTTCAAATACAGCTTAAAACAAACTCTTTTAATACAATTTTTAGCAATTTTTAAAAATGTTAGCAGTTTCATACTTAAAAATTTAACACAAATTGGATAACTAAATATTTAGTTAGATTTAAAGCTAGTAATTGTAGTACTTTTGAAATGCTCCATACAATTCATCATCTGGGATTACCCATTGGCCAAACTGTAATAATAGGGCTGTGGATCGTTGAGCTAGTGGAGATCCGATCCGAACCACGAGTCGTGTGTAGCAATTCATGAATGGAACCACGAATCACTTGTTAATGGAGAAGCATACAGGAATTCATGTTAAAACAAAAACAAGTAGAGAATTACAGAAGCTTTTAATATTTGAAAAACCATGTACTCCAAACATTTCTATTACCGGACATTTTATGGGCATTTTCAGTGATAACATTTTTGTTTAAATGTGTATGAATCAATATTTTGACACAAAATAGTTCAGTCCCTACATAAATAATTTTCTGGTCGAGATCGCGAATATATGAGTACTCAGACACTCGCAGCTGCCTATGTAATAAAAACTTTTCCTATTGAAAGTCTTTATGCTGAAGCTAATCTTCAAATATAACTCTGAAATAACTTTATCATCCTATGTAACTCAAATCTCATCTAACAACAGTAATCATGATCTAAGGTAATTTTTAAACCAAAATTACACTAGCATATCTTACAACAAGTCAAATGAAATTAAATAGATTGGCCTTTGCTTTGGGAGTGACTTGGGAGTATGAGTAAGGGAATAGAAACATCTTCAAAGAAGTAGATGTATAGGATAAGAAATCAATTTCAGGATCAGTTATTGATTGCTTTTATCGGCATAAACAATAGGAATTGAAAATTAATACATCATACCTGAAGTTTACTCTTTGATCCAACAGCATAATTCTGTAAATGTCTTACTGCATCTTGAAATGCTCCCTGTGATAATAGAATACCAATAAAGTACAGTGTCCAAGAAAAATATATACTTAGCGGCAAAAGTCTTGTCCGGTTGTGTTTTTCATGATTTCTCAAAAACTAACGTAGGTACACCCCTGATTTTTTTACAATGTACTGACCGAATTATATCAAGGACATTTGATCAATAACATGTGTTATATCATTGACAACCATAGCGATACCACGTGGACGTCGTTTTTCTCATGCAACCCTATACACATCATTGTATGTATACACATTTGAACCGCTATTTCAGCCTTTATTGAGTGAATAGCCATTATATAGTCGAAAAACACTCTATTCAAGAAAAAAATGCTTATTTTTGAAAATAATGCATTTGTCAAATGATCAGCGTTTACGTGTCATTGGGCAACTTAAAGCAGGTGTCCGAGCAACAGATGTTGCACGTCACTTTGGCGTTTTTTAAACGTACAGTTAGAAGTTTAAGATGGAAGTTTGCTACTTCAGGGTCTGTAACTGATCTGCCAAGACCAGGACGTCCTAAAGAGACGACTTGGCGTCAAGACCGTCAAATCGTTTAAACGCATTTATGGAATCGTTTTACCGTACCAGCTGACACTGCAAGACAAACACCTGTAAGGCGACGTTTAAAAGCGGTGGGTTTACGTTGCAGACGTCCCTATATTGGTGCGAGATTGACGCGTCACCATCGCAATGAACTTCTCTAGTGGTCTTTTTTGCACAGACGTTGGAGGTTAGTTAGATGGAATCATGTTTTGTTTACTGACGAATGCAAATTTAACGTCTATTTCAACGACCGTCGAAACAACGTCTATCGTCGCAATGGCGAGCGTCTTGCAGACGCACGCGTCACAGAATGTAACAGGTGGGGCGGACCAAGCACAATGGTATGAGCAGGCATAACATCAAGCGCAAAAACTTGTTTCGTTTTTCTTGATTCTGGTGGAGGACGTGGAAACGGGTTAACTGCGCAACGTTATATTGATAACGTCCTCCGACCTGTTGTGTTCCCCTTCATGCAACAACATCCTCGGAATATTCTGCAACAAGATAACGCTCGGCCACATGCTGCAATGTTAACCTGAGCCTTTTTGGATACTAACGGCATCAATGTCCTTCTTTGGCCAGCGTTATCGCCAGACTTGAACCCAATTGAGCACCTCTGGGATAACAAAAAAAACGCAGAATTCGGAGGCGCGAATTGACAGCTAAAGAACTTAGAGAGGCTACCACAGACAAATGGAACAAAATTCCACCACGTTTACTGCCTACACTCATTCTGTCGATGAGTCCACGTTGTACAGCTCTAATAAACGCCCGCGGGGGACATACTCGCAATTAAATTTAACGATCAAGCGCACTTTTCAAATGCTACCCTATATTTTAAAACATCGATATTTCGTTTAATTTTTCAGCAAATCCCCCCCTCCAAAAAAATTCACAGATTGTCACAAGAACATGGTTGTTTACGATAACACAAAATTTACTTCACGAATTTAAACATTATTGGAAAAGTGCACATGCATTGAGTGGACAAGACTTTTGCCGATAAGTATACAAATGTATATATTGAAACAGTCAGAATAGAGCAAAATGTTCACTGCATTCCAAAAGTAATTTAGTATAACCTTAAACACAAGTTTTATGATACTTAATCATCAATCACTTTAAAAAATAAAGCATGTGTATTGGTCTACCATTAGACAGTCAGATACCTGCTGGATGTAACTCTATCCAATACAGACAGTTTTTTAGATAAAGAAAATCTTTCAGGCACTAACTTCTCGGAGCCAATAAGAGGTCTTAATAAAACATTATCTAAGTAGCAAGAATTTGTTTTACGATGTTGCTGAAATGGATCTGATACCACTGAATTTAAACCAAATGTTTAAATAAGCCATACCATACCTGATACAGAAACATGTCAGTTTGAAAATGTCCCATCCAACTCCATGTTTCCATTCTCCAGTTATTACATAATATCACAAACTCTACAAATTATATAAAAAGTAAAGTAAGATATAATATTAAGACTTAGTAAACATCTGACTGATCATTTAATACCATAATAAAAGCATTAAATAATAAATAGATATTATGTTGTAGTTTACATATAATGCAACAAAAAACCAGTGGCTTCTATTCAACAAAACATCTCTTGTTCATCTACCTAGTTTAAGTAAGAATATCCTTTGTAAATAGACCACACATATCCAATGGTAAATGCATATTTAACATCCTTAATATAAACCTTTAAGCACAAAATAACAGAATATCTTCCCTGCAAGAGAAAAAGGAGTCATAGAGATGATACATTGCTCACCAGATGCCAAGAAAAATGTTAGCAAAGCTGCACTCGGTATACTTTGACCATTAGATGGAATAGGGATATACATTGTAGACAAATTTGTTTCTTACCTCTTTGTAATTCTGTAGAAGAGTTCAGTAGTTCATAACATTTAAATGCAGTAAGAAAATTAAGGATGAGTTTTTGTGAGCAAGGTACAGAATCTGTGGCGTGTACTTGAGGTAATAATGATTCAGCTTTTAATCTTTTAACTTGTGGTCTGAAATAAGTAATAATGATTCAGTTTTTAATCTTTTAACTTGTGGTCTGAAATAAGTAATAATGATTAAGCTTTTAGTCTTTTAACTTGAGGTCTGAAATAAGTAATAATGATTAAGCTTTTAGTCTTTTTACTTGAGGTCTGAAATAAGTAATAATAATTCACCTTTTAATATTTTAACTTGAGGTCTGAAATAAGTAATAATGATTCAGCTTTTAGTGTTTTAACTTGTGGTCTGAAATAAGTAATAATTATTCTGCTTTTAATCTTTTAACTTGTGGTCTGAAATAAGCAATAATGATTCTGCTTTTAGTCTTTTAACTTGTGGTCTGAAATAAGTAATAATGATTCTGCTTTTAATCTTTTAACTTGTGGTCTGAAATAAGCAATAATGATTCTGCCTTTAATCTTTTAACTTGTGGTCTGAAATTAGGTATAATGATTCAGCTTTTAATATTTTAACTTGTGGTCTGAAATTAGTAATAATGATTCTGCTTTTAATCTTTTAACTTGTGGTCTGAAATAAGAAATAATGATTCAGCTTTTATATTTTAACTTGTGGTCTGAAATAAGTAATAATTATTCAGTTTTTAGTCTTTTAACTTGTGGTCTGAAATAAGTAATAATGATTCAGCATTTTATCTTTTAACTCCTGGTCTGAAATAAGTTATAATGATTCAGCTTTTAATCTTTTAACTTGTGGTCTGAAATAAGTTATAATGATTCAGCTTTTAATCTTTTAACTTGTGGTCTGAAATTAGTAATAATGATTCAGTTTTTAATCTTTTAACTTGTGGTCTGAAATAAGTAATAATAATTCAGTTTTTAGTCTTTTAACTTGTGGTCTGAAATAAGTAATAATGATTCTGCTTTTAATCTTTTAACTTGTGGTCTGAAATAAGTAATAATAATTCAGTTTTTAATCTTTTAACTTGTGGTCTGAAATAAGTAATAATGATTCAGCTTTTAGTCTTTTAACTTGTGGTCTGAAATAAGCAATAATGATTCTGTTTTTATTCTTTTAACTTGTGGTCTGAAATAAGTAATAATAATTCAGTTTTTAGTCTTTTAACTTGTGGTCTGAAATAAGTAATAATGATTCAGTTTTTAGTCTTTTAACTTGTGGTCTGAAATAAGTAATAATGATTCAGCTTTTATATTTTAACTTGTGGTCTGAAATAAGTAATAATGATTCAGCTTTTATATTTTAACTTGTGGTCTGAAATAAGTAATAATAATTCAGTTTTTATTCTTTTAACCTGTGGTCTGAAATAAGTAATAATGATTCTGCTTTTGATCTTTTAACTTGTGGTCTGAAATAAGTAATAATGATTCCGTTTTTAATCTTTTAACTTGTGGTCTGAAATTAGTAATAATGATTCAGCTTTTAGTCTTTTAATTTGTGGTCTGAAATAAGTAATAATGATTCTGCTTTTAGTGTTTTAACTTGTGGTCTGAAATTAGTAATAATGATTCTGCTTTTAGTGTTTTAACTTGTGGTCTGAAATTAGTAATAATGATTCTGCTTTTAATCTTTTAACTTGTGGTCTGAAATAAGCAATAATGATTCTGCTTTTAGTCTTTAAACTTGTGGTCTGAAATAAGTAATAATGATTCAGCTTTTAGTGTTTTAACTTGTGGTCTGAAATAAGCAATAATGATTCTGCTTTTAGTCTTTTAACTTGTGGTCTGAAATAAGCAATAATGATTCTGCTTTTAATCTTTTAACTTGTGGTCTGAAATAAGTAATAATGATTCAGCTTTTATTCTTTTAACGTGTGGTCTGAAATTAGTAATAATGATTCAGTTTTTAATCTTTTAACTTGTGGTCTGAAATAAGTAATTATGATTCTGTTTTTATTCTTTTAACTTGACAATGTGGTCTGAAATAAGTAATAGTAATTCAGTTTTTATTCTTTTAACTTGTGGTCTGAAATAAGTAATAATAATTCAGTTTTTATTCTTTTAACTTTTGGTCTGAAATAAGTAATAATAATTCAGTTTTTATTCTTTTAACTTATGGTCTGAAATAAGTAATAATAATTCAGTTTTTAATCTTTTAACTTGTGGTCTGAAATGAGTAATAATAATTCAGTTTTTATTCTTTTAACTTATGGTCTGAAATAAGTAATAATGATTCAGTTTTTATTCTTTTAACCTGTGGTCTGAAATAAGTAATAATAATTCAGTTTTTATTCTTTTAACCTGTGGTCTGAAATAAGTAATAATAATTCAGTTTTTATTCTTTTAACTTATGGTCTGAAATAAGTAATAATGATTCAGTTTTTATTCTTTTAACTTGTGGTCTGAAATAAGCAATAATGATTCTGCTTTTAGTCTTTTAACTTGTGGTCTGAAATAAGCAATAATGATTCTGCTTTTAATCTTTTAACTTGTGGTCTGAAATGAGTAATAATGATTCAGCTTTTATTCTTTTAACATGTGGTCTGAAATTAGTAATAATGATTCAGTTTTTAATCTTTTAACTTGTGGTCTGAAATAAGTAATAATAATTCAGTTTTTAGTCTTTTAACTTGTGGTCTGAAATAAGTAATAATGATTCAGTTTTTAATATTTTAACTTGAGGTCTGAAATAAGTAATAATGATTCAGCTTTTAGTGTTTTAACTTGTGGTGTGAAATTAGTAATAATGATTCTGCTTTTAATCTTTTAACTTGTGGTCTGAAATAAGTAATAATGATTCAGCTTTTAGTGTTTTAACTTGTGGTCTGAAATAAGTAATAATTATTCAGCTTTTAGTGTTTTAACTTGTGGTCTGAAATAAGCAATAATAATTCTGCTTTTATTCTTTTAACTTGTAGTCTGAAATTAGTAATAATGATTCTGCTTTTAATCTTTTAACTTGTGGTCTGAAATTAGTAATAATGATTCTGCTTTTAATCTTTTAACTTGTGGTCTGAAATAAGTAATAATGATTCTGTTTTTATTCTTTTAACTTGTGGTCTGAAATTAGTAATAATGATTCTGTTTTTATTCTTTTAACTTGTGGTCTGAAATTAGTAATAATGATTCAGTTTTTAATCTTTTAACTTGTGGTCTGAAATAAGTAATAATAATTCAGCTTTTAATCTTTTAACTTGTGGTCTGAAATAAGTAATAATGATTCAGTTTTTAATCTTTTAACTTGTGGTCTGAAATAAGTAATACTCATACGGCAAAGGAGAATCTGATGACAATTTTGGTCAGCTTGAATGAATAATGACCCAAGAGCTCCAGCTTCCCCTGGAAGTATGGGTAAGTATTTTGTCTTTTTTCTAATGAAAACAATAGAAATTGGTATAAATGTATGATATTAATTGGAATGTAAATACATTTTGTATTTATACTGTATTAAAAAAGAAGGGGTTATTAGACTACAGGCCTAAAGAAATGAATATACATACTGTGCGCCATTATTCAAGGATTCGGCAGATCTAAAACCTTCTATCAAAACTAATGGTACACTGTTACCTCCTCCTGAAATATATAAAATATCACTTTTACTTTTTACCTTTTTACTTTTTATGTCATGTCTTTTGTTAACAATGACAATAAAGTAATCAAAAGAGGCAAAAAATGCATTTTTTAATCTTTTTCAACCCTAAATTTGCATGACATAGTCATTAAGTTTTATTTTCTGACAACGAGGTCCACATTGCTAGACTGAAATCATGCTATCATGTTGCACCCTTTTTGCACTTAATGCCCTGACTTTTTTCTGACAATGAAGGTGCTGGACCCCCTTCAAGCCCCAGCAACAGAGCGAGGAAATTCACCTTCTGGGACTACCCTAGGGACATTTTTGTCAACTTTCCTTAAGAGAAATTCACTAAATCCAGTTAAAACACTTATTTCAAATCCAGTATTGACCTTTTTTTGACCACTACACAATGCCTTCAGGTAAACTTCACTGCCTGAATTTCTAAAAATGCATGATGATATTACTTTTTGTCTTAGGTAAATTACAAGTAAAGAAGTAAATAACTAGACAAAACATGTAAATAAATGATGGTATTTACCTGTTTGGAAGACATCAGTATCTACACTACTTATATAGTGATATAAACATTCTAGAAATAATACAGTAGATGTATATAATATTTGTTTATTTCTTGTTTCTGAGCCATTCTGGGAACTTCTATTATATAAACTAAGAATATGCTGCCATTGAAATTCTCTGAAATAATAATGAAATTAAGAACAAATTTTATACATAGGATACAAGTCATTATGGCATGGAACCATACTTAATGTCGTTTTACTCATCAGGAACAAATTTGAATATTGTAAACAAGATATTGTTTACCCAGGTGCAGTGCGTAGCTAGCTATTGATGTTTTATCATAAAAACATGATCAAGTTCATAGAAAAATTCATAAAAACACATTTTTCCACTTCTCTTGAAAATAATACTAAGAGAGAAACTAGATTGAAATATAAATTGTCACAAAATATGAACCATTTTTATTCTTGTCAAAGCACAGTTCAATGTATGATTCAGTTTTCTATTTTAATGGGTTTAATGTTGTGTGAACATAAATCATGGTCATATGTATTGTCTTATTCTAGCAAATTAAACTTATTCAAAAAACCTGCCTATTTTCAAAATACTGATAGAAATAACATCACAGGGCATGACACAACCTTGTACTTTAAGCAATAACAAAGTTCTACATAATTCTAACAATTACGATTGTTCTTGTTTGTTCATATCATTGTAATTTATGTAAACCGGTGTAACAGGCCAATTTTTCCCCCCTGGCCAATCTCTCCCCGGGGAAAAAAGGCCTGGGCCAATCTTTCCCCGGGGAAAAAAAGGCCTAGGCAATTCCCCCCCCTCTGGACAAATTCCCCCCCCCCTTGATGAAACTGTTATTATGATGCTTTTTATTGTATATCTCGGCCAATCTTTCCCCCCCTGGCTAATTTTTCCCCATTGTTGGAACCAATGTTATTATGCTATTTCATTGTACATCTCGGCCAATCTTTCCGCTAATAAACTGTTATTTCTAGGCTGTTTTTTGTACATCTCGGCCAATCTTTCTGTTGTTTCAATGCTATTTCATGGTACATCTCGACCAATCTTTCCCCAGTGGCGTATTCTCACCCTGTTAATGAAACTGTTGTAACTCCCCTAACTAATTTCCCCCTGATAAAACTGTTGTTTCTATATTTTATTGTACATCTCGGCCAATCTTTCCCCCCCTGGCTAATTTTTCCCCCGCTGATGAAACTGTTGATTAAATGCTTCTTTATTGTATATCTCGGCCAATCTTTCCCACTGGCTAATTTTTCCCCCACTGATGAAACTGTTGTTTAAATGCTTCTTTATTGTATATCTCGGCCAATCTTCCCCCCCCTGGCTAAATTTTCCCCCGCTGATGAAACTGTTGTTTAAATGCTATTTTATTGTATATCTCGGCCAATCTTCCCCCTGGCTTATTTTTCCCCCGTAGATGAAATTGTTGTTTCTGTTGTTTTCAATGCTATTTTTTGTATATCTCGGCCAATCTTTCCCCCTGGCTAATTTTTCCCCTGCCAATGAAACTGTTGTTTAAATGCTATTTTACTGTATATCTCAGCCAATCTTTCCCCCCTGGCTAATTTTTCCCCTGCTGATGAAACTGTTGTTTAAATGCTATTTTACTGTATACCTCAGCCAATCTTTCCCCCCTGGCCAATTTTTCCCCCGCTGATTAAACTGTTGTTTAAATGCTATTTTATTGCATATCTCGGCCAATCTTTCCCCCCTGGCTAATTTCCCCCCGCTGATGAAACTGTTGTTTAAATGCTTCTTTATTGTTTTATTGTATATTTCGGCCAATCTTTTCCCTCTGGCTAATTTTTCCCCCGCTGATGAAACTGTTGTTTAAATGCTATTTTATTGTATATCTCAGCCAATCTTTCCCCCCTGGCTAATTTTTCCCCCGCTGATAATACTGTTGTTTAAATGCTACTTTATTGTATATCTCGGCCAATCTTTTCCCCTTGCTTATTTTTCACCCGTAGATGAAACTGTTGTTTAAATGCTTCTTTATTGTATATCTCGGCCAATCTTTCCCCCCTGGCTAATTTTTCCCCGCTGATGAAACTGTTGTTTAAATGCTTCTTTATTGTTTATCTCGGCCAATTTTTCCCCTCTGGCTAATTTTTCCCCCACTGATGAAACTGTTGTTTAAATGCTTCTTTATTGTTTATCTCGGCCAATTTTTCCCCTCTGGCTAATTTTTCCCCCACTGATGAAACTGTTGTTTATTTGCTTCTTTATTGTATAACTCGGCCAATCTTTCCCCTCTGGCTAATTTTTCCCCCTTTGATGAAATTGTTGTTTAAAGGCTTCTTTATTGTATATCTTGGCCAATCTTTCCCTCTAACTAATTTTTCCCCCACTGATAAACTGTCGTTTAAATGCTATTTTATTGTATATCTCGGCCAATCTTTCCCCCTTGGCTTAGATTGGCAGAGATGTATATTGAAAAAGCATATAATAACAACAGTTTCATCAGCGGGGGAAAAATTAGCCAGAGGGAAAAATTGGCTGCGATGTATATTGAAAAAGCATATAATGACTCGGTTTTTTTTATTAGCGGGGGAAAACTTAGCCAGGGGGGGGGAAGATTTGCCTAGATGTATATTGAAAAAGCATACAGTAAAACTTGGTTATAACATACTCGGTTATAACATACACTCGGTTACAACATACCATTTTTCCTGGCCCGTTTTTAATCCTTATATATTCTATATAAAATCAGCTCGGTTATAACATACTCGGATACAGCATATACTCGGTTATAACATACCGATTTTTTGGTCCAAACATACTTTTACATTCTTTATAACATACTTTTGGCGCGAATTTGCATCAGTATTTAGCAGCCATGGTTAAATGAATTTTGAAATCAACAGCGTGTCGCAAACAATGTAATATATATACTATAATCAACGGAACGTGTGAAAAACACACCAAGTTGAGTCTTCAAACAGACAAAATCAATTAACAAAGTGTCATCACGTGATATATTTCTTCCAATATACATATAATTGTTGACACTTGTAATGTCAATGAAGACCAATAAATAATAAGCTACTTAAACATTTAATCCGTTTTTACTCAATTTAATTAATGAGGCGTTGAGAAGTTTGTCTACAGTTTGGTGTTAAGCAATTATAATCAATTCCAATACATGCCCTAAAAATATAGGAAGGTGAAATAATTTTGTGAGCAAAACTCGTCAATTAATAGATTGTTCACGAAAATACCCGAAAATAGACGGAATACGGCTTTTTAAACGTCTCCACAAACAAAATGTCGGCCGCGTCAGAGTTTCGTAACCATATTTTTTGTCGAATCTGTCATCAAAATTTAAGGACTTGTTGCAGTTTAAAGCTTTTTTAAGATGCTTGTTTTAATTTCAAAAAGTAGTGATATACCCAATGTTAATATGTTATGAAATATAGGAATGTCATTTAACACTATTCTGTTGACTAATAAAAATTCTACGAAAATGACGAATTCTAGTATGTCAGAATGAACTGTTTGATGCAGTTTAATTAAAACTGGTTTAAACAGTCACCTGCTGTAAGTGGCCAATCCGGACACTTGCCGTCACTGGCAGCTTAATGTATATAGTGTATTATAAGGTATGTAAGCAGACTTTATTGTTTCTGCATTTTCAGAAGAAAAATATATATAAATACTGCATAATGGTTTTGGTAATATCTTTATGCATTTTATTGATAATTTAACATATTGATATTAAATTAAATAATTTATTATGCATATATAGGATATATATATGGATATAACATACCTCGGTTATAACATACCTTTTTTCTATGGCCCAGCGAGTATGTTATATCCGAGTTTTACTGTATAATGACAACAGTTTCATCAGCGGGGGAAAAATTAGCTAGGGGGGAAAGATTGGCGTAGATGTATCTTGAAAAAGCATATAATGACAACAGTTCCAACAACGGGGGAAAAATTAGCCAGGGGGGAAAGATTGGCCGAGATGTATATTGAAAAAGCATATAATGACAACAGTTTCATCAGCGGGGGAAAAATAAGCCAGTGGGTAAAGATTGGCCGAGATGTATATTGAAAAAGCATATAAAGACAACAGTTCCAACAACGGGGGAAAAATTAGCCAGGGGGGAAAGATTGTCCAAGATGTATACTGAAAAAGCATATAATGACAACAGTTTCATTAGCAGGGGAAAAATTAGCCAGGGGGGGGAAGATTGGCCAAGATGTATATTGAAAAAGCATATAATGACAACATTTTCATCAGTGGGGAGAAAATTAGCCAGGGGAAAAGATTGGCCGAGATGTATATTGAAAAAGCATAATGACAACAGTTTCATCAGCAGGGGAAAAATTAGCCAGGGGGGAAAGATTGGCCGAGATGTATATTGAAAAAGCATTTCATGACAACACTTTCATTAGCAGGGGAAAAATTAGTCAGGTGGGAAAAATTGGCTGAGATGTATATTGAAAAAGCATATAATGACAACACTTTCATCAGCGGGGGAAAAATAAGCCGGGGGGGGGGGAGATTGGCTGAGATGTATATTGAAAAAGCACATAATGACAACAGTTTTATCAGCAGGGGAAAGATTAGCCAGGAGGAAATATTGGCCGAGATATATATTGAAAAAGCATATAAAGACAACAGTTCCAACAACGGGGGAAAAATTAGCCAGGGGGGAAAGATTGGCCGAGATGTATATTGAAAAAGCATAAAATGACAACAGTTTCATCAGCGGGGGAAAAATAAGCCAGTGGGTAAAGATTGGCCGAGATGTATATTGAAAAAGCATATAAAGACAACAGTTCCAACAACGGGGGAAAATTAGCCAGGGGGGAAAGATTGGCCGAGATGTATATTGAAAAAGCATATGATGACAACAGTTTCATCAGCGGGGGAAAAATTAGCCAGGGGAAAGATTGGCTGACATATATATTGAAAAAGCATATAAAGACAACAGTTCCAACAACGGGGGAAAAATTAGCCAGGGGGGAAAGATTGGCCGAGATGTATATTGAAAAAGCATAAAATGACAACAATTTCATCAGTGGGGGAAAATTTAGTCAGGCTGGAAAGATTGCCCGAGATGTATATTGAAAAAGCATATAAAGACAACAGTTCCAACAACGGGGGGAAAATTAGCCAGGGGGGGAAAGATTGGCGGAGATGTATATTGAAAAAGCATATAATGACAACAGTTCCAACACTGGGGGAAAATTTAGCCAGGGGGGGAAAGATTGGCCGAGATGTATATTGAAATAGCAAAATAACAACAGTTTCATCAACAGAGGAAAAATCAGCCAGGGGGGAAAGATTGGCCAAGAGAAATAATGTTGTATCATATTATATATAAATTCTAAACAAATGTTAGGGGGGAAAATTTTCCCAGGGGGAAATAAAAAGGCCTGGGCCAATTTTTCCCCGGGGGAAAAAAGGCCTGGTCCAATCTTTCCCCGGGGAAAGATTTGCCTGGGCCTTTCTTTCCCCGGGGAAAGATTGGCCGGGGAAAAAAATAGACTGCTACACCGGTCTCCCCTTGGGAAAATTTGGTGGGGGGGGGGGGAAACTGACTTTAGGGTCCATAATGTATTTGGTAGCATGCCAGGATTTCAAATCTAGTATCCCCAAAGGGGTGTGACCTTAAATTGTGTTGTCATGGCATCAAACCCAAAACAAAACATAATTTATGTGATATAAAAACAATGATGTCCAAAATTATTGTTGTTACATCAAAAGACATTATCCATACCTTGACTTGGTAAAGAAATCAGCATCTATCTCCCAACCAACATTTTGTCCAATAAATATCAACAACTTGTAAAGATTAGCCCATGGATCAGTAATGGAACATTCTTTATCTAATAAACCAGGGATATTTATACGTTTACATTTCTTTGTAGGGGAGAGCAAATCTGAAATATAAAATAGCAAATTCATGTAAAATAAATCTTGATAAACATAATTATCAATTCATCATGAAACCCAGGGTATCTCAATACTAATGAGCTACAGAATGCTGGTGGATATAACTTTCTTACTCTCTATTTGTACATGAATGGCTATTATGCTCTCTATATATTTCGAAATATACAATGGGAAGGCTGTTTTTACTCTTTGTGTAAGGTTCCTTAAAGTTTACGAAAGCTTCCAGGCTGTCTTAAGTTACAAGTTTATGAATATTTTAAGTTAAAATAAACTTAAAGGAAACCGACGTTATACGCAACATTCACTTAAGTTATGGATAGGTTTGATTTACTCCACTTCTTAAGTCACAAAAATGGTTTCATGAGTTGAACACCATAGAATAGGGCACTTGACTATTCTTGGTATATGTGTAAAAATCCATGGTTCAAGCTGAAATCAAACTGATGACTTTCTAAGCCATACCTCACATCTGACTCAAGTCCTAATGTGAAATTCATGCAAAAAGAGAGAGTAAACTATCAACACACCCAACTGACCTTTATGTAAAAAAAATTCCTAAGCTTAAAGGTTTGAAAAAAAGTTATGAAGGGTAGGCTCCTAATTGTTTTGTTTTTCACTAAGAGTCTTCTTGTCAATATTTCTGAAGATAAAATTCTATTTTGAACTTTGGTAAAATGCCAAATTTTTCATGTGGAAAAATTGATAATTTAAAAAAAACTATGGTCGGCAAAATTTGGTAGGTAGGATCAGGTTGCCCTAAACACAAGAATTTTAGACCAAATCTCCTCCTATAAATGATCAAAAAGAAAGAAAGAAACAATAAATTACCTGGTGACATAGGTGTGATAGGTTCACTGTGAGATGGTGGTTGTGTAACAAAACTGATATAGAACTCCACAGATTTCTGTAACCATGTATATAAATCTTTAGCTTGAACTTTAACTTTACTATCTTTCTTTAGTATCAGAGGTAACACATCACAAACTGCATGTATGAAATATCAGAACAATTTAAATAGACTAGTAACAGGGCATTGAATTTAAGCTCACCTACTCGCAAAATGTGAGTGAATTTTGAAAATTGTGAGTAATGTTTATTTCAACTGACAATTTTTGCAAGTTGAAAATGAAGAAAAATATTACTGTCTAAACTAAAGAGGCTCAAATCAGCATTGAAATGACCAGATAGATCTATAGTATTAATTAAAGATTCCCCTGAAAATTCGATATTCTTGGTCTATCCCACAATAACACCCTTGTTCAATCTATGGTCAAATATAGAACTATGCTGTTTTTACATTGCATATACAATGTACGTATAAATAATAATAGTGTTTGCTATTTATATTTAGAGAAAAGAATGCCAGTATCTTTTTCTATTTGGGAGTTGAAATAAAATCAACATGCAAAAAATTGCAAGAAATTCGAGCCCTGCTAGTAAGAATGATATATTGATGTATTTTTCTTTAGAAAATTAGCACGGTTTTCATTTATTTGGAGAAAATGGAACCACTTCATTGCCAGTAAAAAAGAATAAATTAATTAAATTATAGGTGTTACATAATAAATAAAAAAAGTAACAAGACTGTTTTCAAATAGAAAAAAAACCACTTTTTGTACATGGCTCTTCAGGTCTAAGGTAAAGTTAGAGGATGTTTTATGGGACTGGGGAATTTCAAGACAAAACTGTGGAAAAAGGGGTTAGTTTTTTTCCAGCTTCTTCCAAGAAAAGTGTTTAGGCCCTGAATTATATCAAACATCTTTGAATACAGAAGTTGATCAGTAACTACTTACCCAGAAGTTTTCTGTAACAATTCACAGGTGATTGAAATGGATATAAACTTTCTGCTGATAATAAAGTTTCTACTAATCTCATCTAAAACAGAAAGCATACATTAGTATGAGGCCCTAAATTTATCCTTAAGTCACCATCCCAACCTATCTAGAGTAACAAGAAATGTAATGTGGAAACTACATTAAAGCCGGATTTAAAAAAAAACTCAAACACAAAAATTACAAAGGGAAATAATCCATAATAAAGGCAGGTAGAGTTGTGGTTACTTTCTAATTCCGTTCATCACATGGTATGTTATCATTGTATGAAGTTTTATAAAGATCTGAAATAGCAGAAATATATGGAAAAGTGTTTCGCCACTATTACTATTAGCCGATTTTTTTTCGATGAAAAATCTTGCTAAAAAGCTATCAGAATAGAACATTACAGAACATTTATTTCATCACTGTTTCCATAGTGAATACATGTGAACAAATGAATTAGGAATACAACATGGCAGTGTCATTATCTATAGTCACTAACCCACAGTCAATCATACAACTTAAGTAAGAATTTACTAAAATATGCTTGAATACTCATTTATAGTCCAAATTCTAAACAGGGGTCAGAGCTTCCCTAGAGAGCAGAGCTCCACATTCATTGTTATTTTTACAGTTACAGTAAATAAATAGTGTAATTGAATGAGTTATGATAAATTAGTTTTTATATGGACATTTTATATAGACAAAGGATGTTTTTAGATATATAAAAGTAATTTTTTATTTTTTATTATACTGTAATGACTTTGGGTCACATTTTGATGATTGTCTGCATTCATACTTCAGTCTGTTTGTTGATGTTCTTCATTGGATAAATGATTGAATAAATTGAATAAACATGCAAAAAGTTGATGGAATAATTGGTAACTCCACCTAGGTGTAAATGGACACTGAGAAGGGTCACCAGCCAGATGGTAATTTCCATGATCAGAGATTATTGAACACATTAGTAAAATTGGCTAAGCATATACATTGTATATCAAAGCAGAGTTCAAATAGCACTTAAACTTTAATTTTTATTTGATGGGAAACATAGAAAAATTATATTGATACATACACCATGTTCTTTCACTAGAGAGGGAAACTTTTTAAGAGCCAGAAGCAACAAACGACATTGTTCTAATTTGTCTGTTATTCTTTCTGATACACTTAACAACATTTGACATTGTACTTGTGTTGGAATGGCAGCCAGAATCTCTGAAATAAGAAACAAACATAATACTTTACTTTTGAAATATTGATCTAACAGTCATCTCATTGGTGGTTCTCAAGCCAGATCTATAATGCCACAATTGATGCTGACCTACAGAGGCTCCACAGAAATGACAGGGCGATGATTTGCTGGATATAAGAGACCAAGCCATTTAAGTAGACTCTTACTGAACTACTGGGTAAAAATAATTTAGAAAGTGATATGTCCATTTTAACACTTCAGTGTTACTAAAATATTGATATTTTTAACGTTTGATGCCATTGCTACACAATGTAAAGGACATATCACGGCTGTCAGTTGATCTACTCATCATTCCTGGAAAAGTTAAATCTCTCGATTTAGCTGTTAGGCGCTTATTTTTGCCGGTCACTGACAACCATCCTACATCATTTAGAATCAGTGGTAGTAGAGAGAATGGCTGTAGTAATTATTTCTTGAACCAGCTCCAGGAAAGTATTCCCCACCCAGGTGAATCAAACCCACGACCCCTTAAATCTGTATGCTTGTGCGCTACCTACTGAGCTTGTCAGGCAGGGTAAAACTAAAATGTGATAAACTCTTAGGTAAAAATGTAGAGAATATACCGGGGATGTCTTAGTTTGTCACCTTAAGGAAATAAATGAAAATGATGATAACATAGGACTATATATTAAAATGAAAAAAGAAACATAAAGTAATACCTGTAAGAAATTCTTCTTTCTGGTCCACAGCCTCATTCTGTAAAGCATCTAATATTTTATGTACTTCTGACAAGAGTTGTCTTTCATTAGGAAACAATATATACCTATACAAAAAAATATATATAACATTATGTTGATCAAGAATTGATCAAGTAAGTGTTGTGGGGGAGTTTTAAACAACAATTAACTAGTTGAAATTTCCAACAAAATGGCTACAATGTCTCTTAAAGGATTTAAAATTAAATTTAAATGGTAACAAACATTTTCAACATTTTTCAAGTCCTACCATGAAGATCAGTGGACCTACTTACTGTACCTAGAGAAGCTAAGATCTATTAACTTAATATCTTATAAAGCCCTATGATCAAAATATCCATGGTTTACAAAGAAAATAAACATGAATTTATCTATTCAAAACACCTCTAAGAACAAGAACTTTTTGATAGATGATTATGTAAAGTATTGCTTTAATATGGTTATGATATATAATGATGCATTTCAACAAACTCCTCACAGTGCTTACGTCACGCTTTGCTACTTTAATCACTGCCAACACGTAAATCACGTGACGCTAGTAATACCATCTATTTATAGAATGCCCAAACGTCTCACAGTGCTTACGTCACGTTTTGTTATGTTTCAAATTATTAATTAAAACTATTTTTTATCTATATGTACTTTGAACATCAAGTTTACTACAAGGAGACTCAATTTGTAGAAAATATTGAAATGTAACAGAAAAGATGAAAAAAAATATTCGGCTCTCTGAGGGACGAATTTACTTGTGGTGGCACAGGTTATTGATTCAATAAAGGGAAATAACCGCTGCGGGGAGTTTGGCATTTCAAATGTAAGAATTATGCCTAATGTTTTAAAGTGTTAATTTTACCTAGATTTTAAACTATAAAGTGTGCAATTAACTTTAATATTTTCTAAAACTCTGCATACATGTCAAAGTACTTACAAGCTTTCTAGAAGTTTTGCTGCCTCTTTAGCATTATTGCCTTGTTTTTCTAGATTGTAAGATTCAAACTGAAAAAAAATAAAAGTACATTTAGGGTGTACAATCCCTAACTATAAAATTAATCATGTTTAATGGTAGCTGAAATTTCTAGAAATAGTTTACCTTGTTTGTACCCAATACTTCTAAACTTTTCACCATGTAAGATATTTAAATAATATCAACATAAACATTTAATGAACACTTTTAACACTGCTCTATTTTCATATGCAAGGGAGATAATAACTTATAATAACTGTTAACATTTTTATCAAATATTTTTGAAATTGCAAATCATGTAATGAATCTAATGATTAAATCCATAAGCAATGATTAACATATTGTTGAAAAATATCATTTTTTAAGTTTTTTCCATACTTTTAGAAAATTAGATTTTTTAACTGTGAATGACATTAGGGATTGTATATCTTAAGGTGGAATGGTACTTCTGACCTTTTTTAGATTAGCACATAATTTTTTGTACCAATGTAAACTTGAATATACAATGTGTTTCCGATTCCGATCTATTTGACGTCATCATAGCTAATTACGTAACCATTATGATGTAAACATGACTATTGCATGTACTTTTTACGTCAGTTGACAATGGTAAGAAAACGTCCATAATGTGTTGCTAAATTTTTATTTTCCGTGCCACAACAACAAATTATATATCATTTTAAAGCTTACATCACTATCTACCACATGAATAATGTAAATATATGTTTTCTCCTAAAACTTTTGAAAGGGACAAAAACTTCCAAATTGGCAACATCAGAAAAAATCCAGAAAAAATATGACTTCCAACCTGTTTTATGAAAAATCTGCCAGATGAATTTTTTGCTAAGTTTTGATATAATAAAAAGCATTGTATAGACTTTTATACATCAGAATTTGAGAAAAGTTGTCTGTAGGATTTGTCTGCTGTATGCATTCAAGTATTATCGGTATAAAGTCAATAATGTCATTCTGACGTCAATATGCAAGATTGTTTTGTTTGCCCAAACCACAAATACTTAAGTCAAATTTTTTTTTCTATGCAAAATGCCCATGAACATCAATATATATAAAAATTGTACCATTTCACTTTAAGATAGAATTCTGCTCATGCCAATTTACAGTCATTAATACATTTGCAAAGCATGATAAATGATTAAAACATTTTTCCCCCATCACATCATGTTCATCATATTGTATGGTCCATTTTTATATGTATGGATTTAATTCAGAAAACAATGTTCTGCTACAAAATTATGGAGGTTTTTTATGAAAGTGCTCTATTGTCTCCCTTTAATATATGAAAGGAATTGTGTAATTGCTAATTTGTCCAGTAAGAAATTGAATACTGACCTGTATATTAAAACTGTTAGGAAACAAAGTTCTTGCTGTAAGCATCCATGATTTAGCTGCATAAGGATCAGTTTTAAAACAAAGTTTAGCTTGTGATACTAACCAATCTTCATCAGAAAGTTCAACATTCATTACTGTAGCCATAGGATGTCTGAAACTGTATCATACAACAGTCAACTTAACTATACACTGTAAAAATATTATCATACATCAATAATTGTTATTAAGCAAAAATATATTTTATTGATACTAAAATACTTAAAGTCATACACATATTAAATCTTGTCCACCAGTTGAGTGGTCCACTGATGGAGTTGTCTCCGGTTGAATAGTCTTTGGGTTGAGTTGTCCCGATACCATCTAGCCAGAGTAGCTACTGCCTATGGGCATGTAGTGATATTTGAATTCAAGCTGAAACCCAGGATTAAGACCAGGCGTGTATCTGCCATTATGCACTTTACGCACATGCGTAACCTTGATTCCAGAAATCGAAAGTCTAAAAGTGCCAAAAACCATGAGAAATTGGATGCCCAACCCGGTTAAGGCATTTTTTGACACAACTCTGATAACTTTACTCCATGAAAACGTCATATAAAAGGAGTCATACAAAGCAATACACAAATTAATCACTATGGCTCTTTGTGCACATTGAAACTTCTGAAACGAACAGTAATTTTTGAAATTTACCGGGGAAGGAGCATGCCCCCGGACCCCTAGCATTTGTGCGTAATCTTCAAAATGGACTAGATACGCGTCTGATTAAGACCCAACCCGGGCCAATTAATTTGTCGATTGCAAATGTTTGCCTAGAAGACTAAGAAGAGCAACAAAGACTTTCTCCAGATAGCCGATGATATCGTTTTCCCTTGATATTGATGTATATATATAAAATACAATAATCATTAGTAGGCCAAGCTTCAATATCTCTTTAAAAATAATAGCTATGCATAATGCAACAAGGTTCCTAGTCCTATATATAAAACCCTTCGTAACTTATTTTTCATTTGGACATTGCTTCTGTTACGTAACAGAATAATGTCCCAATGTGAAATGAGTTACGGAGGGTCTTAAATATAGGACTACAAGGTTCCAGTCTATTCAATTAGTGTATTTCGTACTCTTTAAAATTACATTTCTAACATTTGTATATAAAACTGGACACAAGGTACCACTAGTAAACCCATGTCTACCTAAGGTCGATTCGTCTATGACATTGACAATCACTAAAGAGAAGGGGATTGCAAAACCATGTCCGAATTATCATGTAGACCGGATACTAAGACACTTGAAATTTACAGTGCCAAGTCACATTCACTTACATCGGTGTTTCTATTTTTCTGTTTTTACTTTTTAATGAATCAAAACATTTATTCATGAATCAAGCATACACTATTATTACCTTAACTGCCTTGAATTTCTTTTCGGTTTTATTTTCTCCTATTTTGTCAATCTCCCGGAAGAGTTGTCCCCCTTTAATACAGTGTCAACGAAAAAGGTAGAGACGTTCCGATTTTTCCGGTACCGGGACAAAACGGACCATGAGACGAAACGGACCATGCCAAAACGGACCAAAGTAGGGACGAAACGGACCATATTTGTTGGACAAAACGGACCATAGTCGGGACAAAACGGACCATTGTCGGGACAAAACGGACCATAAGAAGAAATGTAATCATTATTATTATAAATTATTAATTGTGTGATTAATAACATTATACATATCTTTTATGTCTTAGTGTAATTTAATTGTGTGTAAATAGTAATTAAAATAGCCTCAATAGTGATTAACAGTTTTCGTGTTGTTTGTGCGTTGTTTTTAAGCTATACTGTGTCCTCCTCGGGACAAAACGGACCATTGTCGGGACAAAACGGACCGTAAGAAAAAATATAACCATTATTATTATAAATTATTATGTGTGTGATTAATAACATCATATATATAGTTTATGTCTTAGTGTAATTTAATTGTGTGTAAATAGTAATTAAAATAGCCTCAGTTGTGATTAACAGTTTGCGTGTTGTTTGTGCGTTGTTTTTAAGCTATTCTTAAGCTATTTTAAGCCGTTTCATTGAGCTAATTAGCTAATACATCAGAGTGATTTAATTTGAAGTTGCTTTTATATTGTCCAGCACAGGTTCTTTCCTATAACTCTGGGAAATGATTATATGATGACAAACTTGTTCCAGATAAATTATAATTACTTATACGCACAGTTACATAGATCATTCTCGTACCCAGAGGTTGTCATGATTATAGATAGTTTTTAAAATTCTTATAGCTGCTGGGAACGATAATGACTCGTGATAAGAATAAAAAATCAAAGCACTGGAGTGCTGGAGGAACGATGTCCTGAACTTATTTTTTGATTAAAGAATATGTAATTATGTATATCATCTATAAAATAATGTATTAAGTATCAATTAACAGAATTTAACAAAAGCATAGCACTAGACTTCTCAAGTGGTTTGCTCATGGCGAGGTTTATCTTACTTTATCAAACAAAATAAACCAGTCAAAGAATTAATTTTCATCAACACATTTTAGGGTCATGTACAGCAGCCATCTCATCAAACCAAAGATATTTCTGGACTATTTTCTTTAACCACAAGGAGCTGACAACTTCTCATTTTTGGTTATCAATGGGTATTTTTTAACGAGATCGTTAATATTTTCGTTAAAATTTTAAAGATTTGATGTGGAATGACAAGCTGCATTTTTTCACAAAAACATCGACTTTCTAAGCTCTTTTGCATCAAGCTACATTCCCATTTTTGTTCACGAAATTTAAGTCAAATTAACGTTTTGCACTTGCAATTTATTCACAATTAAAATTACTCTAAGAATCGTCTATTTCCTATAAATATTTGCTTAAAATTCCGTACAAAATTATACATATTCATTCCAAATTATAATCAAACTCTATAACTTAAAATCGCTCAAGTAAACTTTTAATGTGTCACTTTGAAGACGACAACGTCATATCGCCGTATCTTAAACACCCGGTAAGAGTATTAGTCATATCCAAAATGGCGGGTGTAATAACAATTGGATAAGTCACGTCGGTAAATATTTGTTTATTTCGAGTAATAATGAATTTAAACAAGTTTTTCGACGTTTAAAGTTGAAACATACGCATGTTATTTGACTTCCGTAACTCTAATCAACCCTGGCAGGGTTGTCTACAGTTACGGAACTTCCGTAACTCTAGAACCTGGGCCTAGAGTTACGGTACCGTAACCCTAGCCACTGCCTTATTTGTAACGTTGACGTCGAGTTTTAGATATGCACAGAACGGTGCGCACAAAAACTACCAAAATCGTCCTTAATGTATTGACATAAGTATCATAATATAATACGATCATTTAATATTGTTTATAACTATCGAATGATGTAATTATGCTACGCATTTAACAGGCATTGTCAAAAACATCGTAGGCCCTTTTTACTCCAACAAGTAATCTTTGCAGTTGTTACGGTCGGAGTTGTCTACGGGTTGAGTTGTCCCGTCTCCATTGCAAAATTTGTATGTCCTGAGAGTAACCTCCCTTTTCCTGAAGAGTTTCAAGAACGACAACACAAGCCAGCGTTGTATTACATTTAAATGAGATGTTAATGAGTTTCACGCTTGAACTACGCCTCTTTGTCTATGTTGAAAATTGTTGAAGCGTGAAAAGAGTAATCTTATACTTTCTTGTTACCATTGGAACGATGTCTTAGGACATCGTTCCAAAAAGGAGAAAAACTGTTATAATTATATACTTTATTATAAATTCATCATCAACAATATAACAAAACATACTTATACTTATAATAATATCATTAATTATCAAATGTAAGGATATCACTTTGAAGTCAATAATTGTCATAAGTTTGATGTTATTGAAAAAAATACAATGAAATAAACTAACAAAACATATTTTTCAATTAATATTAGATCTAGTCAATAATTGTCATCAGTTTGGTGTTATTTAAGATAAGAAGTTTTCCATGAAAAAAAAAAGAAAAAAACCACAATTACTCAATAGCTATTATTGTAATTGTTTGCAAGGGTGAAATAAAGATATGTTGTGTTTTGTTATGAAAAAATATCAATATTTTTACTCTTTACTTCTTCAACTTTTATTTCATTAAATCAATATATTTATTGTCTAGTAATATAATCTATTTTTTCTTATGGTCCGTTTTGTCCCGACAATGGTCCGTTTTGTCCCGACTATGGTCCGTTTTGTCCCACAAATATGGTCCGTTTCGTCCCTACTTTGGTCCGTTTTGGCATGGTCCGTTTCGTCTCATGGTCCGTTTTGTCCCTAATTCATTTTTCCATGCATGAAAATAAAAATGTTAACTGCGAGGATTCAAAGGTTTATTAATGATTTTAGAACTGTTGTACAGCGCATTATAGTTCCAGGCCATACAGAAAGTTGTAAGTATATGAAATACATCATAGTTCATTCAGATTCATGTCCAACATTTGTGGAGGACATAAAGTCAACAAAAAATGTAGTGGTTTTCGGATACAACTTATTAGGACATTCTTGTGTACATAAACTACATTAATGAAATTTTGGTGTTATTCATTTGTCAATAAACTCATTAAATGGACAATTTGAACTAAAAAAATTGGGGAATCTTAAGGCTTTGCTAAATGGCTGTGGCTAGAGTTACAGTACCATTATTTTAGAGGTACCTTGGAGATATGCTCTCTGCAGCAGGAGGTTGTGACCTAGCTGCCATAACCAGAGTCAAGGCTGCCTGGAAAAAATTCAGAGAGCTGCTACCAATCCTCACATCACGTCACCTCTCATACCAAACAAGTGGCAGAGTGTACAGCGCATGCGTAAGGAGTGTGATGCTCTACGCCAGTGAGACTTGGCCCCTGTCCAAGACAAATCTGCAATGCCTGCAAACGAAACGACTGAGCAATGGTCAGACAGATTTGCAACATAAAGCCACAGGACATTACCACCATCAGATCATACAAGCTCCTCGAGCAGCTCAGCGTAGAAGACCAGGACCTCATATTGAGGGAAAGAAGACTTCGATGGTTTGGCCACGTAGAGAGATCCAGTGGTGCCATCAAGGCAGCCAGTACCATACAGGTTACAGGTACAAGCAGACCTGGAAGGCCCAAGATGACTTGGAAACCGTTGATAGAGAGGGATCACAGAGAATGGAACCTGTCTGTGATCGACCCTCAAGAGAGAGACACATGGAGAGATGGTTTGAGAAATGCCATGCGTGCAGCAAGCCAGCTACTTGGTAGGAGGCCCACTGATGTGGATAATACCCACACACCTGCACGATAACCAAAAGACCAATGATGATGATGTACAAGAGTGCCGTTACTATCGATAACCTTAACAAGGAAAAGCTAGAGTTATGGCACTCCTGTAACTCTTGACTTCGAGCTGTAACTCTAGCCACTGCTTGATAAATAATCCATGAAGTTTTTAACTTGATTTCTTATTGAATTACATAATTCAAATTAAGTGTGCATGTTTTGTGGTAGAATTTGATTTTTTTCTATTTTTATAAATTTTTCTAACTAGAAAAAAAATCAGGTGAATTCATTCAATAAATCATATTTAGGATAATTAGCGCACAGAGTATATTTTATTAATGTGACTCGGTGAGTTTAAATTTGCTTAATTGTTGTACAAAAAAGTTCTAAAGAAAATTCTACATGTTAAGTTCTTGCTTTAATCTAATTTTGTTTTTTATTTGAATTTACAGATTTACCTGCAATATGTTGTTCAAATGACATCACTACATCAAGTCCCAAAGGATTTAGACTTTCAGATCTCTTTCCATCAATAGTATTTGCAGTGCCTAGAAACAGACGTACTCTCCAAAAGAGGCAAACAAGAAGAAATGTTTTACCTGACATAACTAATGCTCGTCCAAAGAGAAATATAGTCATTTGTCTAAATTGTGGGAAACCTCATGAAAGAGAAACTATTTGTGGTAGGTTATATTTGGTTTATTTCTCATGTCTTCTTTCTTAGTTTATTTCATTGCAATTATTTGTAGACGTTGCAGTTCCTTGCTCTTGTGATAGGGAATATTTTAATACCAGTTGAATATGAGTTGAAGCCTCAAAAGTTAAAGTGTAGTTTAATGTCTGCCTCCATATATGCTTCGCCAACTCCACAATCTTGTACAATAACCCCTGATCACTGAAATCACCCTCAGGCTGGCGATCCCTAAAAGTACCCATTTACACCTGTGTGGAGTTGAATAACTGTATGTTAAATTCTTGCTCAAGGAAATTAGCAGTGCACCAGCCGCCCTTGTGGGGATCGAACCTGATACCTCTCAATCCAGACATGCACATCCTACCACTAGTCCACTGCTCTTACCTTTAGATGACGCTAAGTCAAAGACCCTGATAGTCTGGTCTTTATTGCATAGTGGTTTTAATAAATATAGTATATATCGATATATAAACAAACACTGTTACTTATTAAAGATGTCCTGAAGTTCTTTCAACTTCTACTCAATGCACTTGAGTCTATCAAGTCTGCTTCATGGTATCACAGTTTTAAGAAATTTGGACTTAGTTTCTTGAGTTAGATGACCAGACATAAAAGTAATATCCTTTCAATTTTTTTTCAAAATGTGTTGGAATGTTTTTCAAAAGTTGCTAGCTCCCTTGTTATGACATAAGTTATTGTTCCTTACATTGGTATTAATAGTATCATTGATTGCTTTCGGCGCGATATGTCCTTTTTGTGTTGGTGCGCCGTAAAACCCAAACAAACAAACAAACTTACATTGGTTATAACTGCTTTAAAGCATTTGACAGATTTATGTATCAGTTTTAATGAAATATTTAAAATGAATGGTAGTGGTCACAATCTCTAAAACAGTCACTTTTGCATGAAAAAATGCATTAAATGGTAACATTGACATTTTGACTGTCTTTTTTAAAGATTGAATGTGAAGCTTGATTTGATGTTAAATTAAATAATTACATGTAAATCAAATTAGTTTTTTTTATTTTACTAAAAACTTCTGTTTGCTCATACAAAACAATCTGGTACTCAAAAATACTCATAAGAACTTAAGTACAACTGGATTACTGCTCGAGTACTGAAGAACCCAGTACTCATTACTCATAAGTACGAGTACAAAATTTGAAATACTCAAGTACTACTCAAGTACTGGAATCCAGTACTCGACCCATCCCTGATTGAAAGTCATTTGAGGGTACATGTATTATGAACTTCATGTGCAATGTATTATGGTCCCATGGTTTCTTATTGGTTGCTTTTGATATATCTGTAGGAGAATGTTATGCCAAAGTGAGAGCCGAGACTAAAAAGATGAGAGAAGCTATGGATCAAGATGAATATTACTACAACCATCCAAGACAAGAAGTGGGTTACTTGTATAAGGGTGAAACTACAAATGATATACCAATGTACAAAGGAAGATATTTAGTGGAAATAGACGATGAAAGACCTGATTGGTTTTCATTTGATAAATTGAAGAAAGACAAAAAAGGAGATAAATAATGTGATTTTTAGTTTTGATAGATACATGTTATTAAAACTGGAATTGTCTCTTCTTGTTTTTATTTCCTTGGAGTGATTGATGGGAAATAGTGACCAGTCATTGTCAGAGGTGGATCCAGGATTATATTCTAGGGGGGATGGGAACTTTTTCTGGGGGGGGGTCCAAATTTTTGTATCACAACCACATTACACACATTTATATTATACACAGAATAATGCAACATATTGATAATAAAAAAAACTACATAACCATTAAATCTATGTTCAGCACTGAGAACAATTGCTTCATGCTACTTAAAAATGACTTTCTGTCAATAAATACACTAATGGGAAGGTACATTCTGGAAATTTTAGGGGGGTCCGCATCCCCTGACACCCCCCCCCCCCCCACCCCCTAGATCTGCCTACGTTTGTCTGTTTGTCAACTTGGCTTTGTTCAACAACCTCCTAGTATACAATGCTGTTCAAAGTGATATTTATTCTTGTAAAATAACTGTTTTTTTTTTCAGTAATACAATTTAACTTTATTTCAGATTTATTTACACATTAAGAAAGTTTTAATGGGTTGTAATATTTGAAAGGGGAGTAATAATATGTTGTGCAATTGTTATTGTTCAGATTTTCTTTTAATTTCTTATTGGTAAAAAGATAAAAAAAACAAATCATACATTTACTTAAGTGTAAAGGTATTAATGGATGGCACTGCTTGTTACCAAAGCTCACACTGTGAGCGATTTTTGCTCCTTCAATGCAGAAATAGTTACTTTGCAACATTAATCCTCATGAACCCAGCCCCTTTTTCTGCTTCCCTGCCGTTAAACCCTTCAACACTCTTTTATTTATTTTATTTATTTATTGGAGTTAAAGCCGTGTCAACACAGTTTTAGGTCATTTTACGGCGTCCAGCGCACCTAACCTAGCTTTCCTGGACCATTGTCTATAACTAACCAGTACTTACCTACCCTTCCACAAGGCCGGAAACTTCACCATATTATCTAATCAATGAAGGAAAATCGACATTATTGTCAAATTTTCATGGAAGGGTATAACCTCCCCGGGTGGGATTCGAACCCGCACCCCCTCGGGCACGAGTATCAAAATCCCGGCCCGCTACCAACTGCGCTATCGACCCGGGTTCAACACTCTTTAAAAAAGATCATAAAGTTTGATGTATTTGTCATATAGCATCTCTTCATTGTCTTTTTCAAAAATTGTATGAATTGAGCCTAGGGGACAAAAATTGATTCCTTCCAGGCAAGAAATAAAAGAAAATAATTATTGCTAGCACCCCACTAGTCAAAATTAAGCTATTCAAGCCTGCCTAAGGGTTCAATAGTTTTATGCAGAGTACCTACATGCTGAATAGATTCTTTAAGTCTACAAAATAATACTTAAACATTGCAAGAGGAACATTTTAAGCTTTTATCTACTATACAATAAAGAGAATATGGTACTCAAATTATCAACTACCGGTATTACCAATAAGATCAAACTTACTTGACTTTCAACAGAATGATGTTGCCCACAAATTATGGTTATATCTTATTAGGATTATTGAAGTGCAGTGTTTGCTAGAAATGTTTAAAAAACACTTGTCCAAATGTCCTTTTGTAGTGGCCAATTCACCTACCAGTCTGACTATATACAGTACCCACCAAAAGTTAGGAGACATTTTCACTTCGTATAATTACTACATATGCTGTGTCAAAAGTTTCATTACCATCTATTTTGAAATGCTTTTTAGTTTTGCTTATTTTATTGGTATGGTACTATTTGTAGTTGAGACTTACCAAAGTAGCTTAAAATCTATGTTATAGAAAAGAATTGCATTGAATTCAGTTTTGGGATATCAAATGCTGAATCTTATAAATGTGATGCATTCAAGAAATTTGTTTTCATTTAATCATCAACCATATAAAATTTATTAAAACTTACAGTTTTATTGAAACAATCAATGTAATAAAAAAAAAATTTTGTTTGTCTCCAAACTTTTGGTGGGTACTGTACTTTGGGACATTTTAACTAGACCAATGCAAGTAAGTTCATTGTTACTTGTCTTAGTCTTCTGGCTATTGGTCAAAGACATAAGTGGCTGCTGGTGTATTAAATAGTTAAATTGATCCCAATTGTGTTAGTGAAATAATTAAATTGTGTCCTGTAGAACTTACTACATCATATTTTGTTGTACTGTTAGGTTAGTCTGGATCATTATCAATCTGATTAAAACTCAAAATACAGTCCAACCTCTCCACAAAGCCACTTTCAAGAAAACCACAAAAGTGGCTTTATAGAGAGGGTGGCCGTATATTTATCTGCTTGCACACTCGCTTATTTTGGATCTGGATTCTTGTATTACTGGGCTCTTTCCGCTGACCTTTGGTTTTATAATATTCATGACAAAATTATTATACTCCGTGACTTGTTAACATTGTCTTTGTGATGTCATTTACTAAGAAATGGCTGTCACATCCTGTGAATAGCACTATCATGGAAAGCTCACAAAACTCGAATTCATGATGCTATTAAGTGTTTTGTTTGGATGAAAGCTATGCAAAGACTGGTCAAAAACAAAGTTCATCTGGAAGTGACCCCCTGTGTGATGTCAAAAGATCATATACAACAGCAGTCTATATGATATTTGTTTACAGATGTTGGATCATTACATAAGAATCTCAATAATTTGGCATTAGACTTTGTTGATATTATGACAAGGTAAGTTGAAGTCAAATCATGGTCAGCCTGTATTAGTTGGTATGCTAACTCCACTCCTTACTTAGTGCAATTTTATAACTAAGCATATTGACCTTTAATGTTACACTGCTGCTCATAGCAAAAGTTATATTACACTTTGGAAATGTTAAGGGAGTTCAGGGTATGGGTAATCCTAGTTATTTGAATAAGTGAGAGTTGTCCCATATACGGACCCAAAACAGATATGATAAATGCATAGTATTGGACTACATATTTTTCTGAGCATTTGGAGCTATTTGCCTATTGTATAGTCACTATAAATCATGAATATGTAGTTCAACATTCCGTGTCATTCTTAACTTGGCAAACAGTTACTATGTTTAAAAGAGTTACATGTATTTGCAACCCTAAGAAACATGCTATTTTGATGAAAGTAGCATTTGAGTTAATCTAAGATGTCATAGTTTTCAAACATTTATTCTGAGATGGCAATTCGAGATCATGTTCTGTAGTTATAGATTCTGAGATGGCAATTTTAGGTCACATTCTTTGGTCATTGATTCTTACATGGCAATTTTAGGTCACATTCTTTGGTCATTGGTTCTTACATGGCAATTTTAGGTCACATACTTTAGTCATTGATTCTGAGATGTCAATTTTAGGTCACATTCTTAAGTCGTTGATTCTGAGATGGCAATTTTAGGTCACATTCTTTGGTCATTGATTCTTACATGGCCATTTTAGGTCACATTCTTTGGTCATTGATTCTTACATGGCAATTTTAGGTCACATTCTTTAGTCATTGATTCTTACATGGCAAATTTAGGTCACATTCTTTAGTCATTGATTCTGAGATGGCAATTTTAGGTCACATTCTTTTGTCATTGATTCTGAGATGGCCATTTTAGGTCACATTCTTTAGTCATTGATTCTGAGATGACTATACCAGGTCACATTCTTTAGTCATTGATTCTGAGGTGGCAATTTTAGGTCACATTCTTTTGTCATTGATTCTGAGATGGCCATTTTAGGTCTCATTCTTTAGTCATTGATTCTGAGATGGCCATTTTAGGTCACATTCTTTAGTCATTGATTCTGAGATGACTATACCAGGTCACATTCTTTAGTCATTGATTCTGAGATGGCAATTTTAGGTCACAATCTTTTGTCATTGATTCTGAGATGGCCATTTTAGGTCTCATTCTTTAGTCATTGATTCTGAGATGGCCATTTTAGGTCTCATTCTTTAGTCATTGATTCTTACATGGCAATTTTAGGTCACATTCTTTTGTCATTGATTCTGAGATGGCAATTTTAGGTCACATTCTTTTGTCATTGATTCTGAGATGGCCATTTTAGGTCACATTCTTTAGTCATTGATTCTGAGATGGCAATTTTAGGTCACATTCTTTGGTCATTGATTCTTACATGGCAATTTTAGGTCTCATTCTTTTGTCATTGATTCTGAGATGGCCACTTTAGGTCACATTCTTTAGTCATTGATTCTTACATGGCAATTTTAGGTCACATTCTTTTGTCATTGATTCTGAGATGGCAACTTTAGGTCACATTCTTTAGTTGTTGATTCTGAGATGGCCATTTTAGGTCTCATTCTTTAGTCATTGATTCTGAGATGGCAATCAATTTTAGGTCACATTCTTTGGTCATTGATTCTTACATGGCCATTTTAGGTCACATTCTTTAGTCATTGATTCTGAGTTGGCAATCAATTTTAGGTCACATTCTTTGGTCATTGATTCTTACATGGCAATTTTAGGTCACCTTCTTTGGTCATTAATTCTGAGATGGCAATTTTAGGTCACATTCTTTAGTCATTGATTCTTACATGGCAATTTTAGGTCACATTCTTTAGTCATTGATTCTTACATGGCAATTTTAGGTCACATTCTTTAGTCATTGATTCTGAGATGGCCATTTTAGGTCACATTCTTTGGTCATTGATTCTTACATGGCAATTTTAGGTCACATTCTTTTGTCATTGATTCTGAGATGGCAACTTTAGGTCACATTCTTTAGTTGTTGATTCTGAGATGGCCATTTTAGGTCTCATTCTTTAGTCATTGATTCTGAGATGGCAATCAATTTTAGGTCACATTCTTTGGTCATTGATTCTTACATGGCCATTTTAGGTCACATTCTTTAGTCATTGATTCTGAGTTGGCAATCAATTTTAGGTCACATTCTTTGGTCATTGATTCTTACATGGCAATTTTAGGTCACCTTCTTTGGTCATTAATTCTGAGATGGCAATTTTAGGTCACATTCTTTAGTCATTGATTCTTACATGGCAATTTTAGGTCACATTCTTTAGTCATTGATTCTTACATGGCAATTTTAGGTCACATTCTTTAGTCATTGATTCTGAGATGGCCATTTTAGGTCACATTCTTTGGTCATTGATTCTTACATGGCAATTTTAGGTCACATTCTTTTGTCATTGATTCTGAGATGGCAATTTTAGGTCACATTCTTTGGTCAATGATTCTGAGATGGCAATTTTAGGTCACATTCTTTGGTCATTGATTCTGAGATGGCAATTTTAGGTCACATTCTTTAGTCATTGATTCTGAGATGGCAATTTTAGGTCACATTCTTTAGTCATTGATTCTAACATGGCAATTTTAGGTCACATTCTTTAGTCGTTGATTCTTAGATGGCCATTTTAGGTCTCATTCTTTAGTCATTGATTCTTACATGGCAATTTTAGGTCACATTCTTTTGTCATTGATTCTGAGATGGCCACTTTAGGTCACATTCTTTAGTCATTGATTCTTACATGGCAATTTTAGGTCACATTCTTTTGTCATTGATTCTGAGATGGCAACTTTAGGTCACATTCTTTAGTCATTGATTCGGAGATGGCCATTTTAGGTCACATTCTTTTGTCATTTATTCTGAGATGGCAATTTTAGGTCTCATTCTTTAGTCATTGATTCTGAGATGGCCATTTTAGGTCACATTCTTTAGTCATTGATTCTGAGATGGCCATTTTAGGTCACATTCTTTTGTCATTGATTCTGAGATGGCAATTTTAGGTCTCATTTTTTAGTCATTGATTCTGAGATGGCCATCAATTTAAGGTCACATTCTTTAGTCATTGATTCTTACATGGCAATTTTAGGTCTCATTCTTTAGTTGTTGATTCTGAGATGGCCATTTTAGGTCACATTCTTTAGTCATTGATTCTGAGATGGCAATCAATTTTAGGTCACATTCTTTAGTCATTGATTCTTACATGGCCATTTTAGGTCACATTCTTTAGTCATTGATTCTTACATGGCAATTTTAGGTCACATTCTTTAGTCATTGATTCTGAGATGGCAATCAATTTTAGGTCACATTCTTTAGTCATTGATTCTTACATGGCAATTTTAGGTCACATTCTTTAGTCATTGATTCTTACATGGCAATTTTAGGTCTCATTCTTTAGTCATTGTTTCTTACATGGCAATTTTAGGTCACATTCTTTAGTCATTGATTCTGAGATGGCAATCAATTTTAGGTCACGTTCTTTAGTCATTGATTCTGAGATGGCAATCAATTTTAGGTCACATTCTTTAGTCATTGATTCTTACATGGCAATTTTAGGTCACATTCTTTAGTCATTGATTCTTACATGGCAATTTTAGGTCTCATTCTTTAGTCATTGATTCTTACATGGCAATTTTAGGTCACATTCTTTAGTCATTGATTCTGAGATGGCAATCAATTTTAGGTCACATTCTTTAGTCATTGATTCTGAGATGGCAATTTTAGTCACATTCTTTTGTCATTGATTCTTACATGGCAATTTTAGGTCACATTCTTTAGTCATTGATTCTGAGATGGCAATTTTAGGTCACATTCTTTAGTCATTGATTCTTACATGGCAATTTTAGGTCACATTCTTTAGTCATTGATTCTGAGATGGCAATTTTCGGTCACATTCTTTGGTCATTGATTCTTACATGGCAATTTTAGGTCACATTCTTTAGTCATTGATTCTGAGATGGCAATTTTAGGTCACGTTCTTTAGTCATTGATTCTTACATGGCAATTTTAAGTCACATTTTTTGGTCATGGATTCTGAGATGGCCACTTTAGGTCACATTCTTTAGTTGTTGATTCTGAGATGGCAATTTTAGGTCACATTCTTTAGTTGTTGATTCTGAGATGGCAATTTTAGGTCTTTTAGTAGTACATGTAATTGATTTTCAAATGGCAATTTTTAGGTCAAGAATTGCATTTTTTTATTCATAGATGGCAATTTGAGGGGAGCAAATTAAGTTAACTTTCTATAGTTTTTTGTTCTCAAATGGCAAATTCAATGTCACATTTTAAGTTTTTTAAGATGGCAATTTAAGGTCACGTTATGTAGTTATTTATTCTGAGATAGCAATTCTATGCCAAGTTCTTAAGAATTATACTTGATAGAAATTTGAGGTCACGTTCTGTCGTAATTGATTCTGAGATGGCAGTACCAGGTCACGATCTTTAGTCATTGAGTCTGAGATGGCAATTTGATGTCACATTTTAGTCATTGATTCTGAGATGGCTATTTGAGGTCACGTTCTTTAGTCGTAAAGTCTGAGATGGCTATTTGATGACACGTTACGTAGTTACTGATTCTGAGATTGCAGTTTTAACTTTTATGTCTCATTTCAGTCATTGATTCTGAGGAGACGATTTAATGTCACATTGTTTAGTCATTGAGTCTGAGATGGCTGTTGGATGTCACGTTCTGTCATTATTGATTCTGAGATGGCAATTTGAGGTCACGCTTTATAGTTAACTGATTATGGGATGGCAATGAACTATGTCACATTCTTTTGTTATTAATTCTGGGATGGCAATTCTTTGTCATTTTAGTAACTTATTCTGAGATGGCATTGTGATGTGATGTCATGTCACGTTCTATAGGCCGAGTTGTCAACTTTGAGTTGGCAATTCTTTGTCACGTTCTTTAGTTATTTATATTGAGATGGCAATTGAGGTCGCGTTTTTGGTAATTTATTCTGAGATGGCAATAGGATGTCACGTTCTATAGGTTTAGTTGTCTAGCTACTATGACTGGTCTATGAGTTGGCAATACTTAGTCACGTTCTTTGGTTATTTATACTGAGATGGCAATTGAGGTCACGTTCTTCGGATATTTATTCCAAGGACCCTATATATAGGGTCCTTGATGTTATGAACAAACTATATTTCTACTAAATAATGTTATTTCAATATTACAACGTTCGATCGTTAATGTACGTATAAGACGGTCAAAGCTTTCCATACTTTTACTCTAATTGATCTGTAAATTTAATTCTTATCCTACTGAAATATCTATAGTTCAGCATTTTAAGAATATATTTTAATGCAACTAAGTACGATAAAACGGTCAGTATCTACCCTTGGTAAAAAGTTCGCTTTTAGGACCTTATTAAGTGACCGCAAATGTATATTGTTGTGTCGCTGAGTAAACCCATTAAGGTTAATCTCGCGTCTCGTAAAGCACGAGAATTGACTCAGAAGAAAGACCACAACCGAACGAGTGTATAAACAATGGTCATATTTTAATATTTTCACATATTTATGCGTAAGTATTTTAGTCAAATAATTAAAAAATGTCTGCATATTCAGTTTTGTCAGAAATGATTGTTCATACAGACAACACCAGCGAGATTTGTATGTTAGTCAACTTGTCATGATTTGGTCCGCCATTTTACGATGATTTTGTTATTGACCCGTGAGATGTTTTTAGATGTGACGAAAAACAAGGCGTGTTCTTTTACTTCCTTTAGGTTTAATCACATTTTTTAATATTCAGTGGTAATAAGTTACCATTGAATCACTAAATCTTGAACTGCAGCTCGGTTATAACTCTACCTTATTGTTGAAAATCATAGATAATCATCATGTAGATCTGTAACGACTTTCACTTTCTTTGTCCATTTATTTAATTGATTGAATAGTCGATATTTATATTCTGTTGTCTGCAATATGTATTGTATCCAATATTTCATAAATTCAAGGTTAATTGTGAGTACAACATAGAAAACTAGGATGTAGATTCACTATGTGATACCACATGCATGTATCTATTCAATATTATGGCTCGTGAACATGACAACTATCATTGTCTTGTAGCATCAACAATGAAGATGGAGAAGTTTAGAAAACATGAAAACCCTGGAAATTGTCTCTTGTGCTAAACTTATGGTATAAAGTTGGTAATAATGTACAAGAACATGTCCTGCTTATTGTTTACAACAGAACAGGGCATTTTTTCAGTGTGTGGGGAAGGGTCTGGGCCTTAGTTTATACAGAGCAATGGTAGAAATTTTATCGTAATTTCATTGGTAGGGGAACGAAAAATCTAAGATAACCTTTAAATTTGGGGAAAACTGCATGGTTTAAAAAAAAATTTGAAGGGGAAGGCACCTGTAAACGACCCCTGTTATATAAAGAAAAAAGCCCTGCAGAGTTTTACAATTTATGCTGGTTTTAACACTTTGTGAAACAATATTTTAAGGATATTTTACGGCATCCAGGGCACATAATCGAGTTTTCCTGGACCCTTGTCTCTAACCAGTATTCACCTTCCCTTCCACCAGGCAGGAAATCTTTCCATATACCTTATTAATCATTTAATGGAGGAAAATTTACATTATTGAATTTATTGTCAAATTTTCATGGAAGGATATAATCTCCCCAGCTGGGATTCAAACCTGTACCCCCTTCAGGACACCGGATTCGAAATCCAGGCACTCTACAAACTGCGCTACCTACCCAGGTTACAGTGTTCGAAATTAGCGGCAGCCTGACGCCCGTGGCTTGTGTTTTTTAAGTCGGGCTTGTCAATTTTCTGTCTAGTAAGCCCGATCGGGCTAATCGCAAATAAAGTCACAACAATGGCCGAAAATCGCGCACATTTTCGGCATAAATGCGCGAAAATCCACTCCAAATCTCTAATTAAATCATTAACAAAATCGTAAAATTCCACACGAAAATAATCGTCAAAACAAACTTTTTGTCATCATTTACAACTTTATAATTGGTACTTTATTTTGTAAAAAGTAATTCCTTCAATCATTGTTATTGTCATAATTTCAAGTAGCAATCTTGACTTATTACGTCACAAATTGTCATGTACATCGGGGAGCCTATATTTTAATTGTTTGCAGCAATTAAAATCAATATTAATCCTTTGTTTGGTGACAAGAATGTATTCGCAGTTTTAAACGGAAATAGATGTTAACAATTTTAGATGTGTGTCAGTGTTTTTCACACTAAGTCGATGTTTGCTAGCATAATAATGACATAATTGCAATGCCTCATTGTGTAACTATGGAGTCTAATTTAATAGTTAGGTAGAATTAATTCTTAAAACAAGTGTGACCTAGTTTTTTAATTGTTGACTACATGTTGAACAAATAATTGCAGTTTTGAAAGAAAATGATATCGGCGATCGTAGGAAATCAAATTTTCTTTGTTTCAATTTACTTATAACTGTCAATTACACCTGTTTTTTTTATTTTTTAATTTTTAGAAAATTCAAATATTTCCATGTTCGTTCACATTTTTGACACAATGGATGAGCCGAAGGGGCGATTCAGGCGAAGAAGTCGCCCTCTCCGTTAAAACTTCGCTCTATTAGCATGTCAAATCGAAAACAAAGTCGCCGACATTTTCGGAAAATCAATGAAACAAATTATGACCCAGATTATGACAGTCCTCGAAACCTCGATTTAACGACGGATGGAGCGTATGTAACATCCGCATTTCTTATGTAATCTACCTATCAACTACGCGGGAGTTGTGCTGTTAGTAAACACGCTTCAAAAGCCGATAATTAGTAACTCGATTGTGTATTGATGGCCCCTGTGTATACTGTCACCTTGAAGACCAACCAGCGTCCTCTTAAAAATCAATAGTGCTATATGTCGGCCAGATAAGATTGATATCGTAATTAAACGGTTGCAATAAACAAACACGTGTCAAACAGTGATACTACAATAATATAAGAAGATAAAGCTGTTTAGATGCTTGCCGTTAAATTGATAATTGTATTCAATTATGAGCACGTGATCAGGCAGTTGAATAGATGTAATTAGCAGTTTGCCAATGATTGCAATTATTTGTTTTTTAAGCGTGGTGTCATATGTTTTCGCGACCCACGCTATCGCCAATCAAATGAAACAAGGTTATATCTACTTTAGTAATTTAATAACCTTATTATTTTGATTATTAGTACTTCTTAATTAAGCAATTAGTAATGGGGAAATTCCTTCAATTAAAGGATAGAAGTTCTAGAAAAGTTTGCATTTGAGAAGTTTGTGAACACTGTTCAAAACATTCCATTCGGCTCATCAAACTTTTCCCACTTGTCTATCCTCCCAACTTCTTCCTCAGATCACTGCACTTCTCCCTAAATTACTGGAGGGAGAAGTCACTTCTCCCTAAATTTGGAACCCAGGCTCATCCCTGTTAAAATTTAAGGTTCTTTGATTAAATACATTCGAAATTTCTATAACCGTGAGTTTGTTATGAAGGAAATCAGTAACATTTTGTCAGTTTTGCACATGCATGTAAAGCAAGATTTAAATAACTACAAAGACATTGCCATGGTGCGTGTAATCTAAAAATGGGTCTGTTAAATATGCTATCCATATTATCCATTGAGACTTTAACACATATATTCAAATTCTTTGAGGCAAAGAAAAAAGAAGTAAGTGTGAGCTCTGGCACTCCTGGTTGGCATAGTTACTCTTGCCACACAACAGCAAATTTAATGTAAGAAACATTAATTCTGGCACAGCCAAGAGGTGCAAAATGATATATGTCCTGATTTGACAAACTGTCAAAAATGCAGCAGGCATGGCTTTGTTCTAGTCACATTTATAAATAATAAAAGGCTGTATTGATACAATAACATGTATTTTTATTGATTTTTGTCTCATTGCTTAAACTTCCTCGATTTTCCCCAATTTTCGATACTTTTAGAGTATGTTAAACCATCCTATTATTTGGGCTTGTTAATTTTAGTCCAGGCTTGAGAAAGTTGCAAGGTGACAAGCCCGAAGGGCTTGTGTCCAAAAATCCTAATTTCATACACTGAGGTTATATGAATACCAATTTGTGATTGTTAAATAGGTTGAAAAAATAACAAATTTGAAGAAATATTATAATTTTTTATTTAAATTTGCTTGTGATATTATAAAGGAACACACAATAATTTAATTACATTAATTTGATTTGGAGCACTTGTTTTCGACGGTTACTAATTAGTTATTTTGTACTTCTTTCTTTTTTCCTGTTTCATCCTTTGTTTAATTATTGTCTCCCAAACTACACTTTTGTCTTTGACCTCACCATGTAATCAAAATTATAAAACTTTGCTTACTGCTGATTGTTAATGGTAACATTTTTTAATTTTCAGATGCATAATGGATTTTCTATGAACTGTGTCATTGGTTATAGTTTGGTGTTGTTTAAACCAAAAAAATATTGAATCAAGTGTTTTGTTCTGTTGCTGCCAGCTTCATCAGGAGTAAACTATATCTTAGGACTTAAATATTTTCTCCTTACAACATACACTCATAATCAGCAATATGGCTGGTCGTTCTCAGAACCCGCATGGGTTGAAGCAGATTGGCTTGGATCAAATATGGGACGATTTGAAGGCAGGCATCAATACAGTCTATCGAAGACAGAGTATGGATAAAGCACGATACATGAAACTTTATACGTATCCTTTCACATAATGTTGCTTGTCTGTTTTTTGCATTATGTTTCATTATGTAATGGTTTAGAATTTTAGATAATTTATTTATCAAAGTGTAGAGTAGTGTAGCATAGGCTTGTTTTATTGTAGAATTAAGGTAGTGGAAGTGTTTCTAAAGCTCATGGTTACCACCTATCTTTGAAAGGCAACATTCTAGTTTGAACTTGTTCAAATACTTTTCTTGAAGCTTTTTGTCTCATGGTAAATTCTTCTATGTTTTATTCAAATTATTGAAAGAAATGTCTACTAATTATTTTGCTTAACAACAATCAGACATGTATACAATTACTGTACTAGTGTTCATCAATCTGGTCAGGGGGGTGGAGCTCAAGGAAGTGGGCGTGGCACATTGGGTAAGAAGAGTAAGCAGCCAACAGGAGGAGCACAATTTGTGGGTTTAGAATTATATAAAAGACTTAAAGATTATTTAAAGAAGTATTTATTGGACTTGCAGGAAGTAAGATTTTCTATGATCAATTTTAATCAATATTTACTGACTGTTTACACTGAATTGAGAAAATAACTTCTTTGCATATAGATAAGAAAACCAGCATGCTCTTATAACTTCTTTTAAAAAAACTGTCTTTAAGATATAATTAGAAAATCCAGCTGAATTCAATTTATTGTCAAAGTGGTTATTATTTTGAAGAAAAAATATTTAGGGTTTCCAATTGATTTCAAATTCTAAAACTATTTGAATCACAAAGATTTATCTTGGAAAGTTTTATTTTCCAAGCTTCTATGAAATTCACAAGTTTCTATATGGTCAGAACACGTACAAACACCTGATCTCGTTCCTCACCTGATTTCGGTCCTTTCGTAAAAAAGTTGTTTACTTTGCAATTTTATTGCGTATGACGTCATCAATTCGTGTGCACAATGTCAAGTAAACAATCAACGCAACTACAACTGACAAACGAGAATAATGCGCAAGAAACAGGTTTTTAGAATGAAAATTTTGTGATGGTGAATATTTTTCAGAAAATCCTTATTACCTTTTTCTGCTCTGTCAGTACAATCCATTAAATATTGTTTAAAAGTATGTTATTATAAAAAAAGCACATGGCAGGTAGCCCTTGCTCATAAAATCACGCGACAGTCATGTGGCAGCTAATTATGACGTCACAAAGAGCCAAATACGGTAGAAGTACGAAATTAGGTCATCTATTTTTAGCCGCCATGACAGTTCTCAGAAAATGGTCGTGTTTTTTTTGGAAGAATTTGGATTTGTTTTAAATATAAAATATCAGCAAGTATATGATAAACAAATGGAATATAGATTAAAAGGTTCGTTTTTAATGTATTTTTCTGAAAGTATTGTTGCATTAATGAGAAATGGTTCATTGAGTCCTTAGAGGTGCGAGAACCCGTCTGTCCACCATACAATATTGTCAATCAAATATGCAATAATTATTTATGTATAATTCATTAATTATTTCTTCCCTTGTTAAATTTGGGATTTTATTTATAATGTATTTTTACCAAGTTATTAATGTCTTGTTTTACAGAATGGTCATGACTTACTGGATGAGCAAGTTTTAAGTTTTTATACCAAACAATGGGAAGAATATCAGTTTTCTAGTAAAGTATTAAATGGTATATGTGCTTATCTAAATAGACATTGGGTTAGACGAGAATGTGATGAAGGTACTAAAGGAATCTATGAGATATATTCTGTAAGTATTTTTCTCTCTCTGTGATACCATTGTGTATGGTATACAATTTACTTTTATCTCATGAGTGAAAGTTTTCAGTATTTTGAAAATGAATTACTTCATGCAATTCATATGAAATCTGTCTATTTCAGTATTTTAAAAGTAGGTTTTCAATATTTTCATACTTTCAACTCCGACCCATGTTATCTTAATGTAAACATTTAACAGAGTATGGTTAATATAACCCTGCTAGTGTACTTTCATTTTATGGAAAAAATGTCCGTTGTAGACTGGTACAGTTACGTTTTTATGCATTTTAAGACAATGTCTTACTGTGTTTACAGCTTTACATAGTGGGATTAGCTTTGCCTTTTAACCAAATGTGCTTGTCGAAAAAAGTAATTGAAGTTGAAGTGGAGATAATAAGCATAGAGTATTATATTTTATTTTTGCTAAGCAGTGGTGCTTTTCACAAAAATTCTTACGAAAAAATCTTCGTAAGTCAAAAGCAAGAAACATTAATAATACGCTCATTTTTGGCTTATCAATTTCAAATACTATAGAATTGTGTAGAATATTGTAAACCTTTTGAATACCATATCATAGTTATGCTTATTATCCATCTGACATTGAACTGCTAATTATATGAAATTGACTTATGATAACTTTTTTCATAAGAATTTCTAAGCTTAGAATCCCTTATATTTTAAACAATTTCTTATTATACATTAGGGCTGTCACGATATACTTGTATATTGCAATACGCAGCTTTGGCAATATGTACAGCATACGATTTTAACGTAGCAGTATTTGGCGATATTTTTTATTTCATTGGAAAATTCTTCCCTTCACGAAATAAAAGTAGCGAAACGTCAGTTTTTCCAGTATTCTTACCTAAGCTTAAGTTACAAGAATTTAACTTATTGGGACGTGTCACAGTCCTAAATGACTGTATATACATATTAGAGAGGCTAGATTCTATCAGTAGCCGCATGTAAGATTTGCAATGTTTCTGTTAAATACAGCGGAGGCGCAACAAATCTAAAAGCCCACAATATATTAGGTACATATCGCGATACGATGCCAGCGTATTGCAATATATCACGATACGCCTCTGGTGTATCGTGACAGCCCTATTATACATGGATCTACTCGTAGTTCATATTTCTAGTTTATAAAATATTATATATTTCAGTTGGCTTTAATTACATGGAGAGACTGTTTATTTAAGCCATTAAATAAACAAGTTACAAATGCTGTGTTGAAGTTGATAGAACGAGAAAGAAATGGTGAAACTATAAATACTAGACTTGTTAGTGGTGTTATTAATTGTTATGGTAAGAACTTGTTTTTATCAACTGTTGTTTTGAAGTAAAGATAATAATTTTAAAGACTTGATTTATAAAGACTACAAAATTCAGGCCTCCTAGTGAAACCTTTAAAACCTTTAAAAACCTTTAATTTCAGAGCAAACCTTTAAAACCTTTACATTTCCCCAGAAAACCTTTAAAACGCCAAAATAGCCTGTAATTCTCACTCAAAACCTTTATTATACCCCCGCTTTGAAGAAGAGGGGGGTATACTGTTTTACCCTTGTCCGTGCGTGCGTGCGTCCGTCCGTCCGTTACAAAATTTCCGTCACAGTTTTCTCAGCAACTATACCATGCAGCAGCCTGAAACTTTGCATATTGCTTCATCCTATAGTCCAATGTGGTGTAAAGCGATTTCATGCTCCTTGCTCATCTACTTCCTGTTTGTCGCATATTTTTAGATTTTGGCGGGGGTATCACTAGTGAGCATTAGCTCACAGATTTACTTGTATTTGCTCTGACTGGTTGCCGTGCTAGCTTTAAGCAAGTAATGGATTTTGTTCTGCATTTTCCCTACACTGTAAAACAGGAGCTATGTATGATATAAATATGCAGAGAAAATAGGTATACACATTAAATAAGGTATGTATTATATTGCATAATTCAAACAGTTTATAACATCAAAAAATGACTTTGGTATGACTGAAGGTTTAATAAAGAAATGAGAACTTCGACGAAATAGCCTTTATTTACTCTTTATTTTTTCATATTTTACACTAAAAGGCCTTTATTTTCATACATTGGAGCCTTTATAAAAACCTTTATTTTTGTTTTGGCCTGCTAGGAGGCCTGAAAATTAATTAAGACAATACCATGTCTTCCCTGTTTGCCTTGTTAATTGTGAATGATATAGAATTATGCAGTGAATCTTAAGTTTAGGATTTCATTGTTAATTTAAGCATTTGTTATTATATTTAATATGATATACATAATCAATCTGAAATTCCCAGTAGATAGTTAACTAGCCTTCCAGTCCAAAGTTCCAGTCTATCACTCTCTCATGACTCTATATTTTATCTTGATTATGAAGTATCGAGAGTTGAAACTTTAGAAGAACAAAATTAGTCCTTCAGTTTAAATAATAATTTCCTTAGGAGCCATTAGTTCTACAGGTTAATTATACTTCAGGGTGATAGGATAAAATTTTCTTGCTGAAAAAATTATCTGAGGGTAATATAGAAAATATACACAATGATCATACAAATATATTGAGATATTTTGATAGTTAGAAAAGAGAAGTTAAACAATTATATGGATTACATTATTTGCTGCAGGTATAAAGATTCTTTCTTGTAGTATCTACTAGTTGTGCCAATAATTGAAACATTTTGCTTACTATTAATTATATATTTTATTACAGTTGAGCTTGGTTTGAATGAGGATGATCCCTCTGCTAAAGGTCCCACATTAAGTGTATATAAGGAACATTTTGAGACCCCATTCCTTGAGGATACTGAAAGATTTTACAAATTGGAAAGCACAGAATTTTTACGCCAAAATCCTGTCACGGAATACATGAAAAAGGTAATTGTTGTTAAAATTATTTTCTTTACAGTGGTGCCTGATCTCCTTAAAACTGTAATTATAACTTAAATTTAAAAAGGACAATCTTAAGATGTTTTCTACAAAAAGGATAAAAATGTTTCATTAGACTGTTTTAACCTTCTCTGGAGCTATCATTTCAACAGAACTCTTCTGTCAAACTAATTATTAACAGATAACAAAAGTACTTGAGTTCCAGCTGTGGTACAGTAACCAAACAAGGATTAGAATACTCAACTTCCAATGTGTTCAATTTCCAGCCATGGTAGGTCATACCCTTCTATGAAAAGTATATAAAAATGTTGATTTTCCAACGTATATGATTATGTTGTTGACTCTTAGTGGAAATGGAAGTAAGTAAGTATTGGTAAAAGAAATCTATTCAGAAATGCTGGTTAGGTAAGTCAGTTGCTGTAAATAACAAATTAACGTGTTGATGAACAGTTTATAAATCTGATAAAAACAATTTAAATTTGTATATGTTTTAGGCTGAGGCACGATTATCAGAAGAACAGAAAAGAGTACAGTTATATTTACATGAGAGTACACAAGATATCTTAGCAAGGAAATGTGAAAAGGTTTTGATTGAGAGACATCTTGAAATATTCCATTATGAGTTCCAGAACCTCCTTGACTCAGATAAGAATGATGGTAAGTGATGTAATACTGGCATGGGTCAAAGTTTATAGGACTGATCCTGAAGTTTTAGCTTTTTGGACATCTGGAAGGGTTTCTTTTCTTGTGTAAAAGTTAGTAAAATTCTGGAATTTCCAGATTTTGTCAATTTTGACATATCGTTCAAGGTTTTTGCACAAAAGGGTTGTAACTCAATATAAGAAAAGAGTGAGTTACAACCGTTTTGTGCTAAACCCTCGATATTACCCTTGTACTCAATTTGATGTTGATTTGTTTCCATTGTAGATGCATCCAGTACAAAAAGAATTTTATCCATTATTGCTTATACTAAAATGCATGCTGCTCAGATTGAAACCTTTTACTCATTGTAAAGGGTAATGTTTGTTAGTATTATTTTAACCTGTTCAAAAATATCATAAATTCGAGTTTAGAGTATAGTTTATTTCATCTCTTATCTTTTACCCATGGGATAATTATGGAAAAGAACAGGAAGTCATCATATAAGGACAGGGAATGTATGATTTATTGTTACTGTTTCTGGGCACAGGTTGGTTTTATACAGAATCCCGAGGCCTAATAGTCTATGGTTTCCCGATGACATAAAATATTTTTTACCTTTAGTCTCTATGAAAAATGCTTTGAAGTGTGAAATATTCAGAAGCATCTGATATGTCTCAAGAATATATATTCACATATATGTGAATTCATTCCATGATCCATATGAGTACAATCGGACCTAATTGACCAGTTTTCATCAGTGATGGTCCCATTTGAGTTGAAATATAATTAAACATTTTCAAAATAGTTATTATTATATCATGTATAAACAAGTTTTCTTATTTATATGTATATTTACAGATCTTGGTAGAATGTATCAGTTAGTATCAAGAATACAAGATGGTCTTGGTGAATTAAAATCATTGTTAGAAACACATATATATAACCAGGGACATACTGCGATAGAAAAATGTGGTGACTCAGCTCTCAATGTATGTAGTATTTATCTCACTTATCATAAAACTTTTGATGGTTGGATCTTTGAATGTCCTGAAACATATGAAGTATGCTACAAATATTGCCACAACAATCCTATCAAACTTACAATGTAAAATACTTGAGCATCAAGCTAGATTGTTCTTATTTTAAAGCTCTTTGTGATTGTATGACATAGTTTTTAACTTAATATACCTAGTTCAGTGTTAGATTTAATTTTTCAGACCAACTTGCCTAGCGGGCAAGTTAAACTTGACTTTACTGCTGACTTGCCCAGTGGAACAGCTACTACAGTAACCAACTTGCCCAGTTAATTTTCAACTTTGCAGGCAAGAACACTGTTGTTTGTAAATAGTATTTAGTATACAATTAAATAGTGCTACAGATTAAAGTGTGGAGACTATTCAACCCTGAGTTATCTAACACTTGATTGTTACATTTCAGGCTATTTAACACTGATGTATCTTACATTTAATTGTTATATTTCAGGAACCTAAAATCTATGTTCAGACAATCTTAGATGTACATAAGAAATATCATGCTTTAGTTATGACTGCCTTCAGCAATGACTCAGGATTTGTTGCAGCTCTTGATAAGGTAAAATTTTAGGTTAATAATATTACAATAACTGTGTCGAACCATCTTTAGGAGAGGGTGTGGCTGAGTTGTTACTACATTGAACTTGTAATAACCACTTAGCTAGCTTCACAATGTTTCTAAACCCATCCAATACCTATCCTATTGTTTGCTTTAGCAAAGAACTTAGTCATACTAAATTGTAAGATTAAGAACTTGCTTCTCAATCAAGCTAAAATTAATTAAGTTTAAACTATACATCTTCAGTGTCTTATCATGTGTCCTTTCTATTTTTGTTTGAAGCTGAAAGTCAGTTGTGTTTTCTTAAATTGTGATAGAATAAAAGTATAAGCAAAGCCTTGACAGTTTTTCTCTGGGATGGTAGCTGACATTATGAAACAGCAAACTTTTTTATGTTTCGAAAGTAACCACCTTCTGGTTGTAAACACTGTGTAACTTGTCAAAGGTGTGTTTTGTTTTGCTGTTAACACCCATGTATTTTGTTTAAGAATCTGTTTTATTTTGTAGGCATGTGGAAGATTTATTAACAATAATTCTGTGACAAAATTAGCCAATTCTTCTAGTAAATCTCCAGAATTATTAGCTAGATACTGTGATCTATTGTTAAAGAAAAGGTAAGGATAATTGGGTTAATTATCTTTAATAACTGTAACTTGATAATACGACCGGTGTGTTATATTAGTGCATGCTATATTAGTTTCCAGATAAGAGGTTCAAATGTGCTTCCAACTCTATGATACCACTTTCTGAAAGGCTGTGTTAAAGGAAGGTTGGAATGTTTGTAGGGTATGCACAAACTGTTGTTTATTTGGAATAAAGAAGTCTGTTTAAAGGCAGTAGTGATATCAATTCCCAAATTTCACTGCATGATCTTTCTTTAAATGACCATATGTAAAATTTACTCAGCTCAAATAAGTTTTTCAACTTTCTTCTACAAGAAATCTGTATGAAAGGAACTCAGGAAAGACTAAAACTCCGAATCTGAGACAACTGTGAATGTACAAGCTCTAGAATCAGTTATATCCAGTCTATGAATTTAGGACATGAAAGTGGTTGATGGAACAAATCATTTTAGTAGCAAGCACTATCTCACTTGCAGAATTTTGGTTACCCAAAAGAAATTTTTGTTTGCCAAAACTAAAAAGTGGTTGTCCCAGGCAACCGGACACCCACTAATTTTGTCGACTGTATATTGAAAGATAAGGGGTTCTATAGTGCTTGGTATTGATGCCAGTATAGGTATTCACTTAGAAAAAGTACCAGTAAATACAGTTTTATATTGGTACTGGTACTTAAATTAATATTTGAAGACTAGAAAACGAAATTATCACTGAAACTGCAGTAGGATACTCTGGAAACTTTTGCTGATTTTGCTTTTGTAGACAGTCTGCCATATTCAGAATTTGTTGATATTCTCCATATTTATGTTTTAGTTCAAAGAATCCCGAGGAAGCTGAATTAGAAGATACTTTAAATCAAGTAGTAAGTTAGACCACATAGTATTATGTTTTACTGAACTTAATCACATACAAATTCAGCTTTGTCCGTCTGTGAATTGAATACTTCAAGGGTGATTGTAAGCAACTGACATTTTAGCTACCTAGTATTTGGGTTCTTTCTAAATTTGATTTTCCAAGTTGAATTAATAATTGCCCTAAGTGAAAGATAGACTGTGTTAAGCCATCAGATAGCTGACTGATTTCTCAGATTTAATTGTATACCTAGACTTGTTGGTTTGTTAGAGCATGTGTTACTATGCAAACTAATGTAAGATTTTCATTGAGTTCTAATAATATTAGAGCTACTTATACAGATGGAAAAATAAAATAATATTTGCAATAATAAATTAATGATATGGTAGAGTTGCCCAAAATAAATAGTTATTTAATCACATACACAACATTTGAAAGGCCTCTATCAGTGAATAAGAAAGAGAATAATGTCAATGTGGTGAGTTACATGATGTCTTTCGGTGGGAAAACATACACTTATTATATAAACTATGAATTCAAAAGATTTTGTAGTACATAAAACAGATAAATGAACTGCTTGGATAGCTTATGAAAATTGACCGGAGACAAAAATGCTATATAAATGTCCCTTGCATGTATTAAATCAGTTGAAAGTAGTGTACTGTAGAACTTGGTTATAACATACTCGGTTATAACATACACTCAGTTATAACATACCATTTTTCCTGGCCCAATTTTCATATTTTGTATATAACATACTTAGTATGCTATATGGATATAACATACCTTGGTTATAACATACCTTTTTTCTTTGGCCCAGCGAGTATGTTATATCCAAGTTTTACTGTAACTACATAAGTATGTAATTTATTGATCTGTTCAAAATAAAAATTTTAGCCAACTCTAAAACAAAAATAAATGACAGGCTGGAAGTGGTATTTCACAATATAATACATGTATAACCTGTGCTTATTCAATCTCTACCTGATTTCAGATGGTGGCATTCAAATATATTGAAGATAAAGATGTGTTCCAGAAATTCTACAGTAAAATGTTGGCTAAACGTCTTGTACAACATATGTCTGCTAGTGATGATGCAGAAGCTAGTATGATCTCTAAACTTAAGGTATGTATTGTAATATAGCCTCTTCATGGAAGTATTACCTTCAGTACTTTGATATTTGCAGGGCTCGATATTAATTAGTCTATGAAATTAGGATATTAAAGTGGTTGTCCCAACAGATAATTTTGTCCCAGGCAACGGGACACCCACTAATTTCACAGACTGTCAAAGGTCTTCCTTTGCCCCTGACAACCTATACTTGGGTTCAGGTAACTTGTTACTTCTAGTAAACATTTGGTTCAGGCAAGTTATTGTATAGCTGTTTGTCCAACTGGGCAACTGTCTGAATTGGTGTCAAGTCTGAGATTGTATTTGGTCAATATTTTTTAGTTTTATGAACTGGCTGATTTTTTAAAATGACTATTCTGTCAGTTCATTTCAATAATAAATAATGTCTATAATAAGTAATGTAACAATGAACATATGACTATCTTACATTCTTTAAGTTCTTCTCCAAAATCTTACTTTTTGGTTCAAAATGTGGAAGTTTAGAATTCTCCAAAAAGAAATTATGTAAGTTTATTTATGTGTTGCTAATAGTAGATAGTTTTCTTGTACAGTTGAGACTAAGGATTACAGTCAGGGGAACTAATTGCTTATATGACTGTTAAAAGGGGCAAAACACTCTAAATATTTTGGGTATTTTAACATATATTTACATATTATTTTTATTATTTTTGTTTACATAGTAAGTACACATATTTTTTGTTTGTTTACAGCAAGCATGTGGGTTTGAGTATACATCAAAGTTACAGAGAATGTTCCAAGATATAAGTGTTAGTAAAGAATTGAACGATTCATTTAAAAATCATCTGTCACAATCAGGAGATCCACTGGACGGTAAGTCTTGTATGTACAAACAACAATTTACTTTATATTATTTATTTTCTGCATGATAGTATATAAATGTGTTGCAGTCATCATCTAGTCAAGTCTAAAGCTTAGTAAATTCTTACGAAAAAAGTCAGTAGGATAATAAAAAATAAATACAATTTGATATTTAAAAGGTATGCAAAAATCTACAGAATTCAATAATATTTGGAATTGATTCTCCGAAAAAGACCATATTTGTAATCGGGTTTATTGCTTTTGACTTGCGATGATTTTTATTAGTAAGATTTTTTGTGAAAAGCGCTGAAGAAGAAGTAAAATATTATTCTTGCTTGTGAAAATGACTTATTTTATATAGTTGGGGTTGTTGATTATCTTGCCCTGTACTACAATCTGCTAGTGCTCAAGAAACATTAAGATGAAGACATGTATTGTTATGTAGAAGCAGTGGCCCACTAGTGCACTAAGGGATCGAGAGGTCCAGGGTTCGAACCTTACTAGGGGCTTTACTTATTTCCTTGGCAAGAAATTTACCCAAGTTGTTCCACATCACCCAGGTGTAAATGGGTACTGATAGGATCATCTGCTGGAATTTCAGTGATCACAGGTTATATATGCTTACCTGGTTTGTATAATTAGTTAGTCACAGTAAATCTGAGTCTACTTTACCTAGATGGCAAATTAATGTTTTTTACTAGATGTGTGTCTTACTGCTTCTTTTTAAGTACAGCTACCTCATTTGATATGATCTGAGACAAGGAATACAGTTAACATTTCATGTATTAAATTGATTAAAGGAAGTAAAGTTCTTTAATATAATATGATGTAACTTTTCAATTTCAATCTGTCTTAGTTCAATTTGCACAAGCTAGATTTAAGCTATTCCACCCATAGTTTTTCAATAGTTTTAGTCACAATTATTTTATTTGATTATTTCAGTTGACTTCAGTATCCAGGTATTAAGTTCAGGATCATGGCCTTTCCAACAATCATGTTCATTTTCACTACCACAAGAGGTTAGTATGGTTTCTATGGCAACATGTACTCTTTCTTTCTATAATTTCTTTTTGAATGTGATGGTCAAATTCACTATGATCTATATAGTAGCATTTGGTTTTAAATGGTTTGACATCAATTTGAAAAATTTAATGCAACTGAAACATTATTTTTCAAACAATCTAGGATACTCATCAGTAATATCTTGTCCTTTAGTAAAACTTAAGTAAAGTTCCACTATAAGCGCTGTCAAAATTGATGGTCTTAGTAGCAGAATGGTCTAAAAATAGGACTTCTTTCTTCTCAAATTAAGCATTTGGGATTTAAGAGTAGTAAATAATTGCATAATTTTGCAGAAATGCTTTACCATGAAATGTTCTATAATTTGATAAATATATACTATCAAAATATAAATTTGAGAACTCAGAAAACAGCATTTTCTCTTGTGGTTATGCCACTCGTAAAATATGCATTCTGAGCTCAATTTGTGAAATAAAAATTTGATCCTACATCATAATAGACAAATATTCTCTATATAATATTACAGCTTGAGCGCAGTTATCAGAGATTTACAGCATTCTATAACAATCGTCACAGTGGTAGAAAACTGGATTGGTTATATCAAATGTCTAAAGGTGAAATTGTGACACACTGTTTTAAAAATAGATACACATTACAAGTAAGTAGGATTTTTGTACTAGTTCAATCTTATTTTTTTTAGTATTTCTCATTTATTTTAAATAAAAAAATGAAGTTTTCTTTACCCATGAGAAAATTGTGTTGTGTCTTTTTCATCTCCTGACTATCGTAGTTCATTGTATAGTTTGATTTGCTTGGGATATTTTTATACCCCCGCTTCGAAGAAGAGGGGGGTATACTGTTTTACCCTTGTCCGTGTGTGCGTGCGGGGGTATGTGCGTGCGTGCGTCCGTCCGTTACAAAATTTGCGTCGCAGTTTTCTCAGCAACTATAACATGCAGCAGCCTAATACTTTGCATATTGCTTCATCCCGTAGTCCCATGTGGTGTAAAGCGATTTCATGCTCCTTGCTCATCTACTTCCTGTGTGTCGCATATTTTTAGATTTTTGCGGGGGTATCACTAGTGAGCATTAGCTCACAGATTTACTTGTTATATCTGAATTTCATTAATAACCTGTAAAATGTTATAAATCAATTACCCAAGATATGATACTTATAGATGAGTTTTTTCTCAACTAATGATGTACATATTAATAGTATATTGCTTAATGTTGATAGAAAAGAAATAGTAAATTTTGGTAGAATCTTTTTAAGATTTTTCTAACCATTACTTTTACAGTTATCAAATTACTATTTATGCATGTTAAAATAATAATTCAAGTGTTTATGTTGCAAGCTTGGGGTGTGAAATAGTATTATTTCAACATTTCATTTTAGGCGTCCACATTTCAAATGGCAGTTTTGTTGCAATATAATTCTATAGATAGTCAAACTGTTGCTACACTTCAAGAAAATACACAGATCAAAATGGTAAGAACAATTTTAGTATGCTTGACTCCTTAATTGGCTTGACTTTCTGTAAAGTTACTATTTGTAACTCATTTTAGCTGTAGACTTGAGAAAAATGTTAAAATGTCTTGTTTTACTGTTGTGAATAAACAGTTATGATATTGGACTGTTATTTGTTGGATAGTCCTGAGTCTTTGTTTGCTTGATTAATCCAAAATATCCTTGACTTTCTAAGAGAAGGAATCTGAATATTAATTTCTTTGTTCAGTAGGACAAGCATAGGATTATAAGATTTGTTGTAACTTGCTAGTTTATTTTGATGTTAATAAAAAAATGAAGTGGTAATATCACATAGTTTCTTTGCAACGAAAAAAATCAACAATTTACCTGAACCGACTTCATAGTAGGATTAATTTTCTTTGCTCAAGGAAACAACAAGGTGAGTTTATAGTAAGATTAAAAAAACATTGAGCTTACTGTCCACTTATTCAGATTCCCAGTCCAACATAGTGACCACTTGACCAAGTCTACTCTGTATTATTAATATATGTGGAAGTCAAACTGAAATACATTTAAATTTGTATATAATAAGGTTTTGGTATTGTTTTGTTGAAAATTATACCACAACTATATAGTACATGTACATTCAATGTTGAATTATTTTGTTTGCTTTCATCTAGGATACATTGGTGCAAGTTCTACAGATTTTGCTGAAATCCAAACTATTAATCACTGAAGATGATGAAAGTGATCTCCAGCCAACTTCTCAACTGTCTCTTTTCTTAGGATATAAAAAGTAAAATATACTTTACCTTTTACATACTCTGGCCTTTTGTGAATCCTTTACTTTTTACTTACTCTGGCCTTTTGTGAATCCTTTACTTTTTACATACTTTAGCCCCTGGTAAATCCTTTACTTTATACACACTTTGGCCTCTTTGTGAATCCCTTACTTTTTACATACTTAGGCATTTTGTAAATCCTTTACTTTATACATACTTAAGCCCCTTGTGAATCCTCTACTTTATACATACTTTAGCCCCTTGTAAATCCTTTACTTTATACATACTTTAGCCCCTTGTAAATCCGTTACTTTATACATACTTTAGCCCCTTGTAAATCCTCTACTTTATACATACTTTAGCCCCTTGTAAATCCTTTACTTTATACATACTTTAGCCCCTTGTAAATCCTTTATTTTATACATACTTTAGCCCCTTGTAAATCCTCTACTTTATACATACTTTAGCCCCTTGTAAATCCTTTACTTTATACATACTTAAGCCCCTTGTGAATCCTTCACTTAATACATACTTTGGCCCCTTGTAAATCCTTTACTTTATACATACTTTAGCCCCTTGTAAATCCTTTACTTTATACATACTTAAGCCCCTTGTAAATCCTTTACTTTATACATACTTTAGCCCCTTGTAAATCCTCTACTTTATACATACTTTAGCCCCTTGTGAATCCTTTACTTTATACATACTTAAGCCCCTTGTAAATCCTTTACTTTATACATACTTAAGCCCCTTGTAAATCCTTTACTTTATACATACTTTAGCCCCTTGTGAATCCTTTACTTTATACATTCTTTAGCCCCTTGTGAATCCTTTACTTTATACATACTTTAGCCCCTTGTAAATCCTTTACTTTATACATACTTTAGCCCCTTGTGAATCCTTTACTTTATACATACTTTAGCCCCTTGTGAATCCTTTACTTTATACATACTTTAGCCCCTTGTGAATCCTTTACTTTATACATACTTTAGCCCCTTGTGAATCCTTCACTTAATACATACTTTGGCCTATGTGATAAATAGGTGTAAATAATGGTCCATCTGTGATTACATAGATTTCTCAGTTCAATAGAATCAATGCTGGAATGGTATATTTTTATACCTATTCATAGAAGTTTAGATGATTTTTATCCAGCATTTATCGAAATTGTCTGAACCTAGTTTCCAGGCTTGTTTAATGTTATCAAAGAATTGTTCTAGGTGATATTTATTACATTAACAGATCATCCAGTTCAGGATTGGACATTACAGTCGTCCTATTGCCCCTGGCAACCTATATTTGGGTTCAGGCAACTGCTAGTAAACATTTGGAATGTGCAAGAGAATTATATAGCTGGTGAAAAATTAATATTTCATGGTATGAAGTAGGCCTATACAATGTTGAGTAAGGGAGGGTTGTGTTCTCTGATTTTGTGACCTATGTTTAGTACATGTATTTGTTATATGTAAATTAAACCTGTATGTTATATATTACAGTAAAAAGTTAAGAGTTAATATAAATGTTCCAATGAAATCAGAAGTGAAAGTAGAACAAGAAAGTACACATAAACATATAGAAGAAGACAGAAAACTTCTTATACAGGTATGCTTGCTATTTTCAAGTTAGAGACATAATTTTGTATTGGTTTAATAAATTAAATATATATATATAATTAATGGATTAAAGTTTTCAGGACTAGTCTTGAAGTTAAGGAATTTTGGGATTGTAGAAAGAGTTTCTTTTCTATTGAATTAATCATAAGTCGTGAAATTGAGAAATTTCAGGAATTTTAAGATTTTAAAATTTTGAGCTTTCACCCTTTCACTGAGATAAAATGAAAAATTTATTTTTTGGGGTTTAGACATCTTTCTGTCCTCAAAACCCATTAAGGCCTGTTAAAATGATTAGGGATAATTGCTCCATTTTTAATACATGCCTTCAGGGTGAGTTGTTCTAGTTACCGATGTCTCTGAATTGTGTTTAAAGTTAAGGTTTGCTCTTTCTATGAGAAAGTAGTGGAAAGTAGTATAAAACAAAGACTAACTTATCATGTTTTTGATACTGTAACTGTGTTCTTGTTAATGATTATATATTTATGTATTATTTACAGGCTGCAATAGTTAGAATTATGAAAATGAGAAAAATGTTAAAACATCAACAATTATTGGCTGAAGTGCTCAATCAACTATCATCAAGGTTTAAACCTAGAGTACCAGTTATAAAAGTATGTGCAAATAGTTAATCTATAATGTTTCTTACTTACAAGTTTTTGGAATCTTTTTAACTTCGAAATGCATATATATTCATCATTCAATGAAAATTTTGAATCTCCTACAGGGCTGGACATTTAAAGTCGTCCTTTTGCCCTTGACTGCATTTGTTTAGGTCCGGGAAGTTAAAATTATATAGCTTGTTTTCAAACTGAGCAATCTACTTTACAAATTGATGTCTAGTTCTGGTTTCATCAAGAGACTATGAGATAAGTAGAGTGTACATTAGAGGTGTAACTGCCATTAAATGGTAAGCATGTTTGACTTTGAATGCTGAGGTTTTAGTTTCATTGACACTGCTAGTCATTTTCTTCCATTAAACTTCAAAAATAATGTCGATTTTCCTTTGTATTGGTCAAATTTGTCTGCTCCTTGTGATATGGTGAGCAAGTACTGGTAATAGATTATTATCCTTAGGACAAACTGACCACCATATTTTTTTTAAAAAAATGTGAAAATCATCATCAAAATTTTTCAATATTATTATTTAAGATTTTGATACTTTGTATTCCATGCAATTTGAGTTAGTAATTATTTCTTATAGGTTTTGTAATTGTATTCAACTGTTAATGGCTCATACATTTACCCCATGGATTCAAATACTACAATTTTCCATACTTACTTTCAATAAAATAGTTATCAGTATCTATGTATATAGATTATATCCAGAATTCAAATATTTGGGTTTTCCTCTCCGGTACAAACAAACTTTCACCGTTACAATGAAAACTTGTGTACAAAGAACAATAGGATTTAATCCATACCTTGTGCTATTTAGCAATAATGTGTAACAAACTTGGAAACCCATAAATTTGAATTCTGGATTAGGTCTATTGGCAAGGTTTATGTATGGGCCACTGACAATTTTACATAAATTTAACAATAATTGACTTTGTTTTTGTTGTTGTTTTGTTAACTCAATTAATGATAATATGTCTGTTGTTATTTTAGAAATGTATAGATATTCTGATAGAAAAGGAATATTTAGAACGTGTTGATGGCCAGAAAGATACATACAGCTACTTGGCATAGTGATATAAAGCACATCTGTGATGCTAACTTAATGTAACAGTTGTAACTATGGAAACGCTCTTTGTGTATAGCTACAAGTGTTCAACCCTTCAAAATTTGTGTGAAAACTGAACTAATTATAAGCGTGATGAAATATTTTTCAGCAATGAATACTTTATTAAGTTATGGGGTATAACCTCATACCTACAGCCTGGGAGTCTTGATAATGACTTTGTTTTGTGCTGGATGATTGTTCACTTGGATATATAATGGTATAACCTTTATCATACAGGTTGGTTTAGTTCAATTAAACCTGGTTAGATTATTTGACTTCAGTAGAAGAGTGGTGCCAGGTGTGATAGAAAAGTTACATGAGCTTTAGAGTCCTGCATGTTGGTGTGAACATGATAAACTTTGAACTATTCATCATGAGGCTGCCTGTGAAATGTTGACTTATGTTTATACCAGCAACACAGATTGATTGATTACACAAATTATTTTAGGTTGGATATCTTGTGAAACTATAGTCTTTGAGTTGTTGCAACATACTGACGCTTTGTGACAAAGTTTATTAGTTTGTTATTCATAATACTATGCTGCAATTAATTGATGAAAGCTTTTGTTGATTCATAGAATATATCTGTGAAAATTGGTTGCCATAATACATGAAACTGTTGTGGTTTTAATCAGGGCTGTTATAAATAAACAAACATTATATTCCCTTTCAAGGAAGGCATTGCTAGATTAGGGCTTGAGGTTATAAAGCTGGAGACCAACTCCATGATTAAAATGTAGCTATGCTATCCAGGTTTCTTTATATAAAGCTATGAAATTATTCATGGTGATATAAATGTATAATAAAACACTGCTTGCAACTATATCAGGGGTTTTCTATCATGTTACTTAATTAACAAAGAAATCTGGTGGGAAAATGAAGCCGAGTTTAAAGCATTGAGTTTGTTCTCAACTTTAATAACCTCAAACCTTGGGCATCATTCTATATAAGTTTGTATAGACTAGTGATCTAGTTTATGGGCACCATACATTCATATATAACATTGTGTTTTCTCTACTTATGGCATATAATAAATTGAAATGCAGGGCTTGACATATACAGTCATTCAATTGTCCCCGATGACATATTTTTGTGTCCGGGCGACTTGTTACTGCTGGTAAATATTTGGTTAGGGCTTTATATAGCTGGCTTTTCAATCAAGCAACCTACTCTTAAAGTTAATGTTAAGCCCTGAATTGGTGTTTATTTAAAGATGCCGAGTGGAAAACATTAAAATTGATTATAGCAATTTCGTTATACATTCTCCACACAGCGCATATTGTTTAATGTTTCTGTTAAACAAAGTTAGTTCTTATTATATCTAGGTCAATTTAATGTGACTTACTTAATGCAACATGTTAGGTATACTTTAATAATTTATAGAATATTCAATGCAACAATTTTTTTATCGTTCAAAATTTGATGTTACCATTTAAACATTATTTTGATTGATGTAATAAATTACACAAAGTCATATTTGAGCATTAAATTTTATGAAATAGTATTCGTCATATCTGCTGAAGTTAACAAGTTTAGCAAGTATATAGTCATTGCCTTAATTTTCTCAAGCAACTTGCCCAACTATATGGAATAATTTTTTTAATCAGTTTTTACTTGTTGTGGGCTTTGGGCTAGTTGGTTAGGGTGATTACTGTTATATCATTCTACATGATGGTGTTGTCATTAATAAGATCATATATGTTTTTGTTAACATAATGTTTTCAAACCTGTAAAAAAAGATAACATTTTTTCATGCTGTGTACACTCTTTAAGTATAAAAATTCTAGGTTTTATAAATCTCAGTCAATTTGATTTAGAGTATGTATAGACTGTGATAAATATCATGTATTTGACAATTGTATTGTTATATTATTGTTCAATACACATCATTGACATCATATTACAATGCCTGCTGTAAAAAAGTTCTAGCCACAATTGTTGGCAGAGAAAAAAATCTATATGATTGAATGGATGAATTTTAATTGAGTGAGTCTTCTGAGTTAAACATTTCAATTATTACTCTGATAAAAAGTATTAACAGCTATTACCACAATGATTTCATTACTATGTTACTAAACCAATATTTATAAGTGTTATTTTTCATTGGAATGTTTAAAAAATCAATTAAAAAATATGCATTGGTAATACTGTAGAATTTATCCTGAAGGTCGGGATCATGGGATCCTAAAAAAACTCTTCTTTTTTTGAATCTGCTAAAATAATGAAATTCTGGTATTTCATGATTTTGAAACTTTTTACTTTCACCCACCCAAATATTCATGACTGGTTGAAACATATTTTACTGTCAATTAGAACATTTTTGTCAAACCATTACACAATTATAGAAATATAAGAGATTGAGAGGTCACAATGCACCCAAGTATGTGATCAGTCTACAAAATTAGGATATGAAAGTGGTTGTCCGAAAAGATCATTTTTGCAGCTAGCACTAGATCTTGTCTGAAGAAATTCAGTTGCCCCAAAAAAATTTGGGTTGCCCTAACTAGACATTGCTTGTCCCTGGCAACAGGACATCCTCTAATTTCGTAGACTGTGTAATGATTATTAAATTAATTGTCTGCCATTATTATTTATGTGAAAACTTTTCCATATCATGGTGCATTATTGTAGAATGTTATTGTCACAAAGACAGTTCTGTGAATATTTGTTTATTTAGGAGTTATACTTCTTAATTTATTCACTTTTTTCATTTAATATGTGCTATTATATTTATTTATTTGAATTACTGTTTAACCTGAGGAAGCTGAACTCTTAGTTTGAACAAATTTGCTGATTTTACAGTTTTCAAGGTTTCTGATATTTTTTATCCATATGTCCAAGTTAAACTGAGACTGGGATCATTGGCTATTCACAGGATTTCATATCAAGTGCCCTGAAGAGGTTGTTGGTATAAACCTTACACAAGCTGGCCATACCCTTCCTTACAAATTGCACAAAAATATCAATTTTCCTCCAATATAAGGTATATGGAGAAGTTGTCAGCCTTCTGACAGGGTAGGTGAGTAGTAGGTGTGGACAAAGGTCATTGAAAGCTGGGGTGTGTGAGCTGGACATTGTAAAATGACCATGACTTGTGTTGACATGACGTTTAAACCCAATAAAAAAGTAATACATCTGAAATCAGTGAATTATGTAATTTTCAAGGTTCAGTTTGCTCAGGTTATACTGTATTTGGTGAACTTTCACCTTAAATCTACTTTCATGAGAAAATCAACTATTGACTAAGGTGTAGTATTATACCCCTTAGAACACTACAAACATGCCTTATGTTTTCACATTTCTCATAGCCTGAAAATGTTCATTAACACTATTAATGATTGTTAACTTTAAGAAAAATGAGTTTAAAAGCCTAAGAAGGGCCTTGGTATGGACATTGGTCTGTACTTAGTGTGTGGTATTTTCACTAGGTCGTCTTAAGCTATCTATTTAGTGATTTTGATCTCCCTATGCATAGATCTGAAACTAGTCTGTCAGAAATTCTATTTAAGACTTTGGTTTTCTGAAAAAAATTGTTGCTTAAAATCATTTTTTTTTTTTAGTTAGATGTTTGAAACAAATATTGAAGTGTTTTTTGTCTCATATTTAGCAATAAAAATAGTTCCTTTTTCATAAACATGAGAGCATAGGTCTGATTGTTCGAGCAAAATATATTCAAAGGGTGATAGAAGCATAATCACCCTCAGACATGATTCAACTGTGCTTATAATTTCTTATTATTTTTTTCTGGATGGAATAATTTATTTTTTTCTGTACGGAAAGGTGAAACAAGGTAGCATTCTTAATATTACTGTCAAAGATTTATTTTTGTGCTCAGAAGTGTTTCATTTCTACATACATCTCTATCGAGAAGAGTCTTATAAGATTGTTGATCCCTCCAGAGATGGTTTATCTGTTATAAATCTATTATGAAATACTACACAATCCCCTTCTTCCTGGTTCCTCTTCTCACCTTGCTCATGGTACCCATCTTCGCTGTAGGGATGTATGTTTAAAAGGAATAAGTATTAGATATTTTGTATATAACAATTATTTTGTTATTCTACAGTCCTTTGTTGTTGTACTTAAGTAGTGTCAAATGATTAAAATGAATATCTATTAATGTTGTAGTGTTTTTGTTGATTTCATTTTTCCAATAACTAAGCCAGTGACTTTAATATACTGCAAATTTTAACTGCTTGACATCAGATCAACAACTTTGAAGATATGTACATGTACTATATTAGCTGGTTACAGAAAACATTAATGTTAAGGTAGAATTCCCGTAATGCCAATTTCCAATTTCCAATCTTTTTTTTTTTTAAGTCGTATTCTACATATATAGGTCATATATTCGACGGCCAGCTCCTCCTACTATATATTTCCTGGACACTTTCCTATCCCCAGTACTAACTTATTTTCAATCATTTATACATTAATTAAAAAAAACATGATAAATGATTACTAATTATAATAGTTTACAGTCATTATAGTGCATAAACATTGACCCAGACCTGACCTTTCACATTTGCATCTAATAATTATCTACACATATCCCGACGAAAGTCAGTACCACGCCTATTCTACACTTAGACAGCGATCGTAAAATTATAGAAGTATGTTGATGTGTTAAATTTCAACACATAATCCTCACAGTCACTGTGAAATCAAGCATTAATACTACATTCGTATTCAATGTAATGAATATTCTTGCATAAAGGTCAGGTTGGGGTCAATATTTACGCACAATACATCATGTTAATCATTTTGCATGGATTAGATTATTAAACAAAATTCTGTTGCAAAAGTATCGACAAAAACTTGTATTGAAAGTGAGTTATTATCTACCTTTAATATGAAAACGGTGTATGTCTGAATTTGTCCATTCAAAATACAGTTCATGTGGTTTAAAAATCTGACATGATGAGAAACATTAGAAATACAATGTACAATAAGATATTATTTTTCTGGGAAATTTTCTGTGGTCTAAAACATTTTTGTATTAAGGGAATTCTATTGTTCGTTTTTTCTCAACTGTCAAAGCTTGAATAATTTCACAGTGACTGAATGCATTGTTTTTGTACTGGCGGCCTAATTATAACCCCGCTTCGAAGAAGGGGGGGGGTATACTTTTTTACCCTTGTCCGTGCGTGTGTGCGTGTGTCCGTTACAAAATTTCCGTCGCAGTTTTCTCAGCAACTATAACATGCAGAAGCCTAATACTTTGCATATTGCTTCATCCCATAGTCCCATGTGGTGTAAAGCGATTTCATGCTCCTTGTTGTTATTAAAAATATGTTGACTAAAACATATCATACGGCATAAGCAGTGTTTCTCGATCATAATATACACTTTCGGAAACTCATGGATGTATTACGACTTAAATATTAACAAACGCATTCACCGTGTAATTATTCATGATTTGACAGTTGAGAAAAAACGAACAATACCTTGTATATATTTTATTTATTATAGTGACATGGTACATAACATAGTACAACATAAATATACGAACAAAACAAGCAGACAAACATACCATACCTTAACAAGTGTTAAACTCCTAGTGTTGAAAACAACACATTAAGCCAAAGGCTTTGTGAATCAATGATGATATCAACAGATGGGTTCTGATGTAGGGCTCAAATTTAACAAAAGAATGGACTTCCAATTTTTTGCGAGTTGATTTTATAGAGAAAGTTGAACATTTTTGTACTGTGAATCTTTAACTAATGCTATCGATCTATTTGATTGTTTCAATGCTGATTTGAGTCTAATTAGTTTGGACAGAAATATTTTTAACTTGCGAAAATTTGCAAGTTAAAATAAAAGTTACTCGCACTTTTCAAAATCCACTCGCATCTGCGAGTATGCTAACTTTAATTCGAGCCCTGATCGCTGATCTATAAATTGAATCTGACCTTTATTCAAGCCCAATGGTTTCAGAAGACCGTGCTTCCATTTAATTACTATTGAAAACATTTCAAGCATGTGCTAAAAAAGCCTTTATTAGCGTACACAAACATGGATGAAAGATCTCGGCTTTGATTCTGAAGTTCAAGATTTTTGAGATCTCAGACAAAGGCTGTTTTCGTGAAAAGCTGCTAAGATCAATTCTCAAGATATTTTGAAAATTTTTTCCTTTGATAAATGTGAACTTCAGGTGCCAGACACAATTTTACAATAAGGGACAAATTTTGTCTTGCACCTGTAAAGTTTACAAGCAGTGATAAGTAAACAAGTGAAGTAAATTATAGAATGAATCATTAAAATAGTATAACATCAAATTTTCATCATTTCATGAGACTTAGGATTTCTTTTACTGTACTACAATTTTATACTACTAAGTATATTATTTATGTAATTGCATTTGTAGTATACTAAAAAGAAACTTTAATTTGACTTGCTGTTGGTATTTGAATAGCTATTGACCCTGATGGGTTACACTAATGCAAAAATATGAATTGTAGACAGTTCACATCAAATGAATTTTGATAAAGAGGAAGCTTAGCTTATTCATGTTTATGAAAAGTTTCACTAGATTGTTACTGGTATGAAGTTAGATTTTATTTATCAACTTATTTAGTAAGATTTACAAAAATATGTAAAAGAAGAACTTCATTATTGCTATCACTTACGTTGCTGTCACATAATTAATATACCCCCCCCCCCCCTAAAAAAAATTGAGAGGGGGGTATTATAGGAGCCAGATTGTCGATAAGTTTGTTGGTCTGTAGCTTTTTGTGTTTGCTCAATTTTTCAGCACCTATTTTACAGATTTAATTTAAACTTCACACATATACCAGTTATGAAGCAGACATATCCTTATGCCAATTTGGTTAAGCTGCATTGATTTTTTGCAGAGTTTTAGTTCTTTGATGAAAAATCTTGGCTGCTCATTTTCTCAACACCCAATTTCTTGACAAACACTCATTTGGGTTATTTTTTATCACAGTCAGTGATATGTCCAGTTCTATTGGTCATTATACGTTTCAGCTTTCAGTCTATTTTCTGTCTGAATCTTTTGATATTGCAGATGTCATATGGAAATGTTCAATTTCATATGGTTGCAGTTAATTACCTCTTGGTTAATAAGCCTTGGTACATCGTATAACAATCCACACTTTTTTTTTCATTTCTAGTGATATTAGTTATACATCAAACTCCTTATAGTAGTTATTTCCCTTTATTGAACAAATAACCACTGACACGACAAGCCATCAGAGTGCCTAAAATATTTTTTTCATTTTTGTTATATTCTTCAATATTTTAATGAGTTTGGTTTTCTTTCACTTAATTATGATGTTCAATGTACAAAAGAGCTAAAATATGTGGTATAAATACAAAATTTGTGAAATTATGAAGATTAATTGTACCCTTTGTATCTGTTATCTAAAGTATGTAAAATGACATGAATGAAGTAATTTTGCATAAAGTAAATATGAAATGGATGTATGTGTCTTGAAGTCATTAATTAGATTAATGATATATTACTAAGTAATATATTACTATTGAGAATATTTTTGATTGATGTATCACCAATAGTATTATATACAGTGGCATAAGGAGAACAACACAGCTCATTCCCAACATTGTTCACTTTCTAGTATGATTTTTTATGGATTGAACAATTTGTGTCTCATTTCTTTTGCAATACATGTTAATTATTTACATATTGGATCTAAAAATATTTATTTTCATTACATTACACTTATTGTACTTAAGACAACAAAATTTAAATGTAAACATTTGTCACATGGTAGTACATGTAATAGTGTCATGTGTTTAATGTGATAGCATCATGTGACATAACTACTGTGAGGAGTAAAATTGATTTAGGAATGTGTGTGTTAGTGTGTGTATTTGAAATGCTATGCATTTGTTCTTATATAAATGTATATTACTTCTTATCGGAACTCCAATTTATGATTTTTCTGGCTATATTAAGTTTGTTTTGTACAAGTTGCATCCATGCGGAACAAAATTATTTGACATATTATTACTGAAAAGTATGCAAAACAGATAAAATCCTATTGCTCTGTGTACACACTTGTGCTTCTCAACTTTGTTCCATACAGGTACGTCTGGTACAAACAAAGTTTTTCAGCTTGAAAAATCCATCAGTTTGAGTTCCAAATTAATACTATTGTCTTGAATTGTTAATTTTCTGTACAGAGTAAATGTAATCATAGTTTGTTTATATACATATTGTTGTTTATTTGTGAATATAATTTAAGTTGCTGAACTGCATACTTATTGTTTGTATTTAGTTGTTCAAAGATTGTACAATATTTCTTTAAAAGACGTCACTACAGACTTTTTATTTCTGTAATGTTTTGTACTTAACAGAAACATTGTTAAGGCCTCTATAGTGTCATTTATTTTGATGTTTTCATTCATTCATTCATTTGTAAATCCTGACTCATCTATATTTTTAACTTTATTGTGCTTTGATTTGATTTCATGGTGTGCTACACCATTCATTTATTATAGTCGTACATTCATAACAGTTTTCAGGCAAATTTAAAATTGTGTCTGAAGGTTATTTTCTATCTTGTTAGATTTTATTGAATAATACTTCCTTGAAATAAAATTTGAATGAGTACATGTTTTTGAAAATCTTTAATTCCCCACCTATTAGTTATTAAATTTGATATTAATATTTCATTCTCATATCCCTAGCAATTTTTCTTAGTGCCAACTAGTGTTACCAGTCAATGTTTTGGTCTCATTCATGCGTCAATATTGTATTCTGACCATCCTTGCTTCAATTTGTTACTTGAGAATTTGAGATTTTATAATAAGTACATTCTTCAGAAGTTAAAATGCCCATTAATTAACATAATTTAGAAAAGATTGAATTGCAATGCGACAAATGTTTTCCTGTATTGTCACGCATAAATGCAAGTTAGAATTTAAGTTCAATTACATTAATATTTTAAACTTGTTTACATGGTAGTACAATGTTAATTTGAAAATTGAAGAGTCAAAACTAAAAATATGTACATTGTAAAAAGGTCTTGTATAAATTGCATACTGTTAATTAAACTCCCTGAAAATGCAATTCTGATGGTATTTATTCAATTGTATGAAATAACTTTCACTTTTAGGGATTTTATGCATGCAATGTCTGTGCATCAAATTTAATTACATAAGAATTTTGGTTATTTGGTTATTAAAATGATATACAAACAACTTCATGAATTTATTAATTTCTATAACATCCTATAACATGTGCATGTATATATAAGATGTTATACTCGCTTGTATTTGCATATTATTGCATAATTCAACTGTATATATTTTCAATTCCACCTTTATATGTACAATTATTTAATTTTGTTCTTTAACTTGGAAGTTGTCATTTTATTGATGTGAAAACAGTATTGAATAGATAATTGATGAATCATGAATATAAAAAATGTTACAAAAAATGTGTTTGATGTTTTGAATGTGTGTCACTATTGCCTTGTTTACTCAGCTCAGCAAAGGCCTAATTTCATAGGTGGTCAGCACAATTCAATGCCAATTGGCCTACTAATTTATTATTTGGTTCGTGCAAATGATATTAGTGTCATTTTACAGTGCAAATCCTTAGCTATAGGTTCATGGATAAACCTGTTAAGTAGAATAACTTATAATGGAGAAACTGTCTACTAATTGATCTTGGGTAAAAATCTATCATTTTTATAGTAATATACCTGTTATGTGTATAGAATGTTTTTTGTCTTGGAACAATGCTGGCTGTCTAAGCTTACCTTGGTAATATTCAATTGCTTTGTGTATTGTGAAATTTTATTCAACTGTTAGTGGGGCATATATTTTTATCGATTGTGAGTACAAAAGTGTTGTAATGAGTATTTAAATCAGTGGGCTTAATGTATGCACAACTGACAGTTGATTAAAATATAACAATATAAGCTTCAAATAGCTTCTGTCAAATAAAATTGAACGCTAGCTAGGCCAAGTAAAAAATATGTAAAAAAGTTATGATATTTGTGTGACATTGTGTCTACCAATATTCATCCATGTGACCCCTTGTCTGTAAAGCAAATCATGAATATCATTGTCATCCTTGAACCCAGAGATTATCAGGATTCTGCTTCTAGAGACTGTGTTATTGCAATCTCCGTAAACAGATATCCTGTAGAGCATTGTCGTACAGGATCTCTACTTTCTCAATGCAGGGTTACGTCGAGATGAACTTTGTGTCGACCAATCAATGCGTAGCTTTCATCTAGACAAAAACACTATCAATCACATTTTGATTTCGTAATTTCTATGTTTAGACCAAGTTTTGCTTGCTAATTTAACTGCGGTAATATTCACAGTCTGCGATTGGGCGGCTCATTTCAAATTGCGTTACGTAGACGATGTAAACAAGTTACGTATCGTAACAATTTTGTCATGAATATTATGATGAGAAAAGGTCGCCTGAACGTGACCTTCGTTTGGAAAAGGCCAGATCTAAATTAGCGAGTATGGGAGCGAAACAATTTTAGATCGGGTTTTAATCAGATTGGTGTTATTGAGAAATGAAGATCATGTTTCATGTTACTGACACAAAATGATGAGTTTGTTTCTCATACAATGCTAAAAACCAGGTTTCTGGAATTATTAGATCCAGCCAAGGATAAAGGGTCCTTGCTCCACCATAATATGGCCATCTTGTTTTTAACCACATAATATAGTCATAATGGGAGGTAACTGCATTTGGAATAAAAACATGCAGGCACTGTCCTAATACCTAGTTTTATCAGCATTATTTTATTCATATGTACACTTATTAACTGTTTTACAGTTTATAATAATATCTTCGGTTCCCCACCTGGACACCCTTCACTGAACAAAGAGACAAGTTTGCTTGCTGAGGAATAAAATATACCTAATTATATTTGTAGTTGTTTATTATGGTGGCATATTTCTACCATCAGATAACCACTTAACTAACTAGTTAATTAAGAGGTTAACTAGTTATGGTAACTAGTTAATATCTTAATTAACTAGTTAGTTAAGTGGTTAATTAGTTACGGTAACTAGTTAACATATAAAGTTAGGTGGTTAACTAGTTACCGTAACTAATTAACAACTTAACTATCTAGTTAATTAAGAGATTAACTAGTTATGTTAACTAGTAAACCACTTAACTTGAGAGGTTAACTAGTTAACCTCTTATTTAACTAGTAAGTTATGTGGTTATCTGATGGCAGAAATATGCCACCATAGTTTATCTCTATTAAACATTATACTTTACTAAGACTAAGAGTCATGCTATAGCATGAGATGACACCCTATAAGATAAAGCATGTACCCTATAAAGGGTTTTTACATGGTCCTTGGATAAATTTTAACATTCAAGACCCTTTATATCTACAAAAAATGTAGCAAAAATGACAAAAATAAAAGTTGTTTCGATCACTTAACAACTTAAGTGATGCTATTTTTACATAGCTTTTAGACAGTTATATTTGGGAGTAAAAATCTACGTTCTATATCTGTTTTAAAATTTTGTCTACGTTTTGACTTAAGTGCGTATCCACAAATCAGACTGGTTATTGTTTATTGGCCTGGGGCGTTAATTCAGGTATAAAAACTGTGACACAGTCAGAATACGTGGCTCGATATCCCGGAAGTTGTCATCACACGTCAAGCTCAGTTGGAAAATACTAAACAGGTATTTATTGTTTATTTAAATTTCCTATACATTTTATTTCATATCGTATAAGTTTTTTATTTTCTTAAATACATGATCAAGTTACCTGTTTTCATATTTTCATAAATCTAAAGTTGCAATTTCGAGTTTTTCTGTCGTCTAATAAAAATGTCTTGTGTAAATAGTGGGTGGGGTAACCGGCTTTTACGTCAATACGTGTCATTTTTTACGGATTTGTATAATTTGTATTTATAAAATCAATTTACTTTATTGCTAATGGCTTGTCGTTGTATTAAGTTTTTACCGTATTTATTATTTCACGCTAAGACTTGCTTATTATAGAGAGCACTTGACATGAACTTTTTTGTCTGTGCACAATATTTTGAAGTTGCATATTTAGTGGAATGATATGGTTTTGTACTTCTCTGTTTTTTCAAGATATTTGTTTATTTGTAAATGTTTCCCCTGGGATATGATAGAGTTTATAGACATCAAATTGCTTGAAAAAAATACTTTTAATTGTTTATTATAAAATTAGGTTTATCCCATATGGCTAGTTAGTAAATATCATTGGACTTAAAATACGACTAAATAAACATGTTTTCTGATGTTTAAAAGTTGAAACACACTAATTTTAGAAGACTTCCATGACTCAAGACTGCGAGAGTTTACTAAAGTTACGTCACTTCCTTAACTCAAGACCCCAGTTTAAGAGTTACTGTAACTCTAACCACTGCCAATTAAAGCCTGTCTCACTCTAAACACACAGCTTATACAGTTGGCCATCCTTGTAATGGGTACATACAACCGAACCAATCATGTCCTGATCAAAGTTACACTTGAGTCTTTCAAGTGTATTCATAAAATCTGTGTATGAAAAACTTAAGAAAACTTAATAATTGGCATGGGTGTGATGTTCGTGTATGAATGTATATAATGTGATCACACAATGCAGTGTGAGACCGTATGAGACCTTATGTACAACCAATTATGAAGTCCACTGCATGAATGAGCTTAGTCATCTCAATATCGTATATAAATCAAAAAGTTATGTAACCAAACCATCAAAATGAGTCAGTTTATATCAAAGCGTACACAAACATGTGATGATTAGAGCATAACTCGAACAAATGTGGATGGGAACATATGTATACCCGGTGAATGTCCAGTAAATTGATTAAAGGTTGTGTTGATTGTACCAGGCTGTACTTTGAATTGTATAAAAATCATATGCAAATAGTGTTCAAATTGTGTCAGACCTCACTTGGCTGAGTAAATCTGTGCTTTATTCATACACTTTCATGAGTTGTACATTTGAGTCTAACTCGTACCAACTAATCCCGGGACACAGTTGGAGCCTAATACTCATACCAGTCATTCTGTGTATAACTAAGTCAGAGCTTTTTTTCAGTAGTTGGGGAAGGGGCCTGGGGCCTTTTTATATATAGAACATTTGGGGAAATTTTATCGCAATTTCATAGAAAGGGGAACAAAATATCCAAGGTAAACTCCAAATTTGGGGAAAACTGCATGATTTTAAAGAAATTTCAAGAGGGGAAGGCACCTGTTAACGGCCCCTGTTATATAAGGAAAAAAAGGCCTGTAAGTATATCATATGGGAACTGTGTCCCAAACCTTGTTCTGTTTGAGACATGCTTAAGATATGACAAGTTATTTTTTGTGAGTTTATGCCTTTCAGTTGTCTTCAGAATTCATTTATGATTTTAGTTGTTTTGTATCTTACTACAATTTAGATGATTCATCTTCAGTTATAATAAATATGGTTTATCTACTTTCAGACAAAATGGATCAGGTTATGCAATTAGTTGACCCAGCAAAACAATTTGCCAAAGATTCTATCAGATTAGTCAAAAGATGTACAAAACCTGACAGAAAAGGTAATAAGTGTTGAGAACTTTTGTTCTTAAACTGTTAATGTCTGTGTTCAAATGGAATAAAATAAGCTTTCTTACAATGATAGCTCAACCAGTTACTGTGACAATTATAGTCTATAACTAACCTGGTTACTTCATTTACTGAAAGCTAGTTAAAAGTTAAACTCTCTAAAAATATACAATTCAAAACAATTGAATGAGTAAAACTTTAAGTACATGTTATATTGATACATGTATTAGCCATTATCCAAATTAATTTAATCTGCAATGAATATAAGTATGTCCTAGAATAAAGTATAGTATTTTAGTTAGAGTTGCTTCCCTTGTACTGTTGTTGAACAGTGTTATCATCCCTTATAAGCCCCATTCAAAAAAAATTAAGTTCAATGATTATTCATTACTTTTTCAATTTATAATTTCAGAGTTTCAAAAAATTGCCATGGCCACAGCTATTGGATTTGCTATCATGGGCTTCATTGGATTTTTCGTCAAATTGATTCATATACCCATCAACAATATCATTGTGTAAGTATACAAGAAAAGTGAATAAGTTTTCATGACTTGAACATAGGTTTTTGATCTGAGAAAAGTTTTTTTTCGAATTCCTTTTTCTTATGCAAGCACTGCTTTATGTTATGTTCATCAGGCTATATCTTGTTAAGTTTTGATGTAATAACATTGATGACTGTCATTATCATCAGGCATAGTAATCTGATCTTGATATTTCAACTGTTGTGTCTGTAGTTAAAAGATTTACTACTTTTTACCTTTAAAAATATAAGACTCTTCTCAAAGTTATTATATAGTCAATAGAATTTTGACTAAAATTTATGTATTGTGTTTCTACTTAATTAAAATTGTTATTCACAAAAAGTTGCCAGTTTCAATCATGTTTATAACCACTTATGATAATCTAGTGCATTTATCGTATGGTATTAGCTACTTGCCAAAATCATTGACATTATAAACAACAAACTAAATTTGTTTGACATTTAAACAACAGAATACTTGCCGATTTCAACAGATATACCACTATTCATAATGCGAGAAAGTTCTGTTTTGAATGCAAACTCAATGCAATTCTCTTTAAATTACATTTCTGCAGAAATTAATGATCCTCTTATAGTTTCATTGTCTTAAAATGTTTTAAGACTTGATTGTAAACTTGTTTTTTTTCTTTTTTTCAGGGGTTCATGATTTGTCACAGCTGTACAGATTTCAAGTGTTCATCCATTTATCATTATTTTATCATTGAAATAATTTCATTAAAACATTCAACATTTGTAATTATAATGTGTCAAATTCTTTCTGACTATAGATATAAAACTCTAGTGCTGGATAATAACCAAAGGACATATGATAGTTAATACATGTACCACTGGATTCCTTGTTGAAATGTGTTGGATTGCAGGATGCCATCATTCTAATTTATATGTTCTCTCAAGTCAAAAATACATGTACTGGTAGCTTGAATATTGGAGTATTTGTGGTCAGCTGTTTTGAAACTGGAAAAATAAACAATTACAACTATTTTAGAGTCAACTTCTGAACAAGAGCTTGTAATGTCTTAGCTTCTTTTTATTTAATCAATGAAACTTTTTTATTATAGCAAATCATGAAGTCATGCATGAGGTCTATTTTTAATTGTATTGATGATATTTATTCCAAGTGAAGGATATTTAAATAAACTGGATATTCATTCCTTTTGTAAATTACAAAATGTATATAAAATATTTTCTAACTACAGGTATATTTATTTTGCATTCATGCAATATTTTGGCAGGGCATATGTAAAAGAATTTATTGATTTTGAGTAAAAAAATGAAAGTATTTGAATGAGTATATGGTTGCTGTTTTAAAGTATTCAGGTTGAAATAATTTTAGTCATCAATGTTAACGAATAAATTGACAACTTTATCTTTATATCTTGTTATTTTTTATGTCTAGCTTACATTTCACTCATTTGTGTAACAAGATTTGTTAAAGTATGAGAAACTATAGTCACATTATCTACAACAATAAGGGACTTTAGTCAGTTTTTTCCCCTTGTATACTCTTCAAATTGGTAGGTCCAATTAGTTGGACTACATGGGTTTTACCCTTTAATACTTCAATGCCAATTTGCCAAAATTAATCATAAATTAACTTTTTTTGTAAATTATTTAATTTGCTTGAAATTCAAGCTAAGTATTTTTAGGGTAAAGAACTATCTAAATTTCCCCTTGTCTGTTTTTATCTTTATTAACAAGAAAGATATTAGATGAAATATTTTGTTATCCTTACATAGAACTTCAATGATAAAATTCGAGGATTCTAAGGGTGCGTTGCTTAAGCATTTCGCTAGGTATTGCTTCGTAGCAAAATCCTAGAAAACGACTTGCTACAAGATATCGCTTCATTTCGCTACGTAGCGAAAGCTAGCGAAAAAAATTCTTCGCTACCCTAGAGCGCTTTCACAAATCAAAATGGCTGCCTCTGCCGAAATGTAACTTCCTGTTTGCCGACAATTTATGTTTTTATGTTTAAATGACTAATCATGAATTGAAATCAATAAATATTTGTAATTGTTCATTTAAACGTATGTTTTTGCAGTGATTTTGTACTTGTTAAAGCCTTATTTAGTTTGAAATCGCCCCGAAAACATGCGATTGCATGGGTGAAAGTTTTCCGTATTTTGACGGAATTCCGTATTTTCGACGGCCGCCAAGGCCATTTTTCCAATTCATGTAAATCCGTTGAGAAATTTGAGGGGGGGGGGTAGGGGGTGAGGGTGTCAAAATCGGTGTTTGGCGATCGTAATCACGAAAAAGGAAAGTAATTTTGACGGAAATACGGAATTTACCAATGTCAGTGACACGTTAAAATGTATCTTATGCGTCATTTGACGTAACTTTTTCAATTTAATTTAACAACGGTACACAAATATAATCTGCTAAAAATAACTTTGACGGAATTACAAGTCATTTTTTCGGTGATCAGTAGATCACTAAATACGGCTTTTAATTGCATACGACGCAGGCATTTGGTTACGAGGCATCTATTTAAAATAGTGATCTTGTCTTATTACTTTACTATTTGTCTCAAATCGTCTTTATATTTCATTATTAACCAGCGATTGAATTCAATTTAATCCTTTGTTTGGTAACAAATTTACACATGTTTGACATTGTTAAGATGTGTGTCCTGTCGGCTTTTTTCACACTCTTTGATGTTTTATTACACAGCAATGTCTTAAATGCAACGTCTCAGTGTTTCATCATAGCGTTAAGTTTGATGTAATTGTTTACATAATTAGTTATGCTTAAAACAAGAATAACCTAGTTTTTTTAATTGTCCGCTAGATTAAAATGATCGATTAAAACAGATATGGCAAATGCAGATCGGCATGTGCCTTAGTTTACATTCACCTTCTTTTAAAATAGCACTGTCTTTAAATTGTTTACTTTTAAACAGTTTAAATTGGTTATTTTATACAACTTTACGCTCGGCGATTTCTTCAGAAATGTCAGCCGTTTTTATTGAATTATTTCAAACCCTTGAACTCAGACATTTAGAATACACAAAATATTTGTAAATCAGCGATTCCCTGATGTAAATTTGCAGAATTAATTATTAAAAACGACTATTTTCAACACGTTTCCATGTGCACTTTTTTTTAAAAATCGGCAAATTTACGTACGAAATTTTTTTTTTAAGTAATCGTGTGGTGGACAAAGCCATGTTAAATTTGTAAATAGTTGATTTTTGTTCAATTATGACTATGTGCAAAACAAACCAACATTTTTATGATGCAGCTCATATTTGATATAAATGGGTTAGAAAGTCATATAAGTTAGTTATAATACTGACCCTTGAAAACTTCAAATGACCCTCGAAAAAAATAAAAATAGGGGTAAAAATGACTCTTAAGTTTTTAAAGATTGCAGAAACACAGATATAGTAATGTTTACTACATATTAAGGCCACTAATTGGTTTACAAAACCGGCGACCGTAAATTTCGTGAAAATGGAAAAAAAATTGAGAAACACCAGTTTTTTTTGTTGTTGTTCCGACCGACCAAAAAATCGACGAAAATGAAAAAAAAAACAGACCGATTTGGGGAAAAAACACTAACTCTATTTTGAGAGTAAACAAAATAATAAAATGCCACAGAAAAATAATCGTCGAAACAAACATTTTTTCAAAGACAATTTTTTGGCACTCGACCAAGAAGTTTTATGGAGTAATTCAATAATTTGATGTCTAAATATCAACATTTATCACTATAACTTAACTAAAATTGTAACAAAACATTCATGTTAACATACGTCATAAGCAATGATAAAGACACAAGCCTGTGTTCCTTTGTTCTTTTTAATCCTAGAAATTCTATCTAGTTTATATTTAATTACAAAATGAATACGTAAATGCAATGCACTTTAACTTAAACACCGAGTTTAACACATGATACACCTTAAATTAATTTAAAATCAGACTCAGTTGAACAGTGACGTAGACTTAGTGTCTGCATCAACTCTACACAGCTCTGTGTACGTGACGTCATATGTTCCCCTGCTGTGTTAACACTACTACTGATGACAAACAGGTAATTCAGACAGGGAAGAAGATTTCACATTCTACTGTTAATACCCCAAAATACTGAAACAGTCTCATTTAAATTAAAGCTGTATTTTGCATAACACCAAAAGGTTAAGTCCATTTTCGTTTAAGGGGTGAGCAGATTCTAATTGCAATCTTCTTGATAACTTAGGTATATTAGCATGTTGCAGTTCTTTCTTGTTTAGTCTAAAGCATAATTTGCCCAAATGACAAGCCCGTATTTATGCACTCAAAAGTCAACAGATTTGGTCCATTATTATTTTATAGGGGTACTGACTATAAAATCCTCATTCATGATGACTTAAGTACTCCGAGTAGTTGTTTTTTTGTTGAGTCAATCCCGTATTTCACAAATACATGTAATATTTTAACTTTATTTATACTCCAAAAAAGTCAACAGGACTAGTCCATAATTATTGTATAGGGATGCTGGTACACATTTTGGATGACTTAATTATATTGAGCAGTTGTATGTTGTTGAGCCTATCTCTTTATAATTTACCCAATAACATTGAGACTTTACTTATACACCAAAGTTAACAGGTTTGGTCCATGATGATGTTAGTAGAACTGATTCTAAATTTATACAGTAATCTTGGAAGTTTAAAATTGAATGTTCATATTGTATGATCAGCATATGTATAGATTAAATAGACAAAATTGTTTACATTCAAAATTTCTAATATTGTGAGTCTTGGAACTCGGGTGTCATTTTGTCAGCTGGACAACATGTAAAACAAGATTTGAGTAACAACATAGGCATTACCAATGTGTATGTAATTTAATACATGGGTCTGTTTGCCAAAAGAGCTGCCATTGATATAAAATTTTGTAGCAATATATTGAACAATAGTTATTGGTGATACATCAAAATATCAAGTCAGACAAGGAGTGTAATAGAAGCTGCTAGAACTTATTTTTTTTATTTTGTTTTATTTATTTATTTACTTTCAATTTTTTAAGGTTATATTTTCAAATTTTAAAATATGTATGTTCCTTATCATCAACATCATCTCCTGTGACTAATACTTACTAAGTCGAGCATGCTGTCTCTGACAGCTCTTGTTCTGTTCTTAGTGCAAAATAAGCATGACATTGGTCTGTGAATAAATATTTTACATGCAATCAGAAAGCAACTAGATCATTCTTCAATGAAGATATACCTGCTGCCAAAAAAGACTTATCTATCAATTTCACTTGCAAAGTGGATTGAAATTATTCTCATTGTACATTCAGCTTGGTCTTATACACTAACTTTAAATGATTTGATGGCATGTTTAAGAATTAAGATAGTTATATACCATACAATTTGTTATTTGAATGATGAGGGGGTCAAGTTAAGAACTTATGAAGTACTCATGAGTACCAAAATGCTAAATATATGTACATAGATATTTTACTCAGAAGTCCTGAAAGTTCCTGCTAGCTTCCATGAATGCTTGATTTTACTGCTTTATTTTGCTTCTACACTGTCAGCTTTCGGGGGCCTCCGGCCCCCTGAACCCCCGCCAAGGCGTTGCCCTGGACCCACCGGGGGTCCTAGCCGCCCCCTGGCCCCCAGCATTTTCTTCAGTATTTTCAGTTTTCATAACTTTCACCCATGCGATTGCAATGAGCACAAAAGTTTTACTCGGCAAAGGCCGCCATCTTGGTTTGTGACGTAAATAGCCATTCGGAACCACCTGGGCGATGATCGCCGAGTTGTTCCGAATGGTAAATAGCTAGCCGTTTCCTAAGACGAATCGCTACAAGAAAGCGATTTTTCATAGCGAAACGTAGCGATTTTGGTTAGGCAACGCGCCCTAACTGTATGGACCTACTTGCCAATTGGATTGCTTTAGATTTTATCAGGGGAAGATAACTGACAAAAGTCCCTTATAACAAGTTTGTAAACAAGCTTATGCTCAAACTCCCCGCAGCGGTTATTATACCCCCGCTTCAAAGAAGAGGGGGGTATACTGTTTTACCCTTGTCCGTGCGTCCGTCCGTTACAAAATTTCCGTCGCAGTTTTCTCAGCAACTATAACATGCAGCAGCCTAATACTTTGCATATTGCTTCATCCCATAGTCCCATGTGGTGTAAAGCGATTTCATGCTCCTTGCTCATCTACTTCCTGTTTGTCTCATATTTTTAGATTTTTGCGGGGGTATCACTAGTGAGCATTAGCTCACAGATTTACTTGTTTTATCACAGTATTAATTTGATTTTTCCAAGTAAGATTATTATCTACTCGTACACCTAAAAGACATTCACAAATTGAAGACTCATTTGTATCTTGCCCTAGATGTAAGGATAAAATGTTATTTGAACACTTTTTATTGGATGCAGAAATTATCATTGACTTACTCTTTGTTGGATTTAATGCCATAGAGTTATTTTGACACCATTTGAATATTTTATCAAAGTTGGTTTGAAGTTTATTTTGAACTTCATCATGTGATTTACCAACAGCTGTAATAGTAGTGTCGTCTGCAAACATATCAGTAAAAATGTTTTTTAATTCATTTGGCATGTCATTTATGTACATGATAAAAAGCAAAGGCCCAAGGACTGATCCTTGAGGGACTCCAGATGTTATATGACCTGGTTCTGAGAGTTTACCAGATACACAAACTTTTTTATATCTATTTGACAAGTAAGATTTAAACCATTGTAGTGACCTGGGACTAAAATTAAAGGATTCAAGTTTTTTAATCAGAATTGAGTGATTAACTAGATCAAATGCTTTTGATATGTCTAGAAATACAGTGCCTACATACTGAGGATCATTTATAGCACCTATCCATCTATCAACAATTGATATTAGTGCTGTTTCACAAGAATGATTGGTTCTAAATCCTGATTGGTTTTTATACAGTAATTCATGATCTTCTAGATAATTTTTGATATGGTTAGCTACGATGATGTTCAAAAGGTATACAATATTCTACATAAAGCAATATTTGGATTTGATTGGTCCAAAAATGATGGTATTACAATGTATTAATGTTTCTTGCTTTGACTTGGGATGATTTTGATTGTGACATTTTTTGTGAAAAGTGCCACTTGATTGTTTTTGGAAAATCTGGACTAAAACAAGTGTTTTATGAGTAAATAAAAATCAATTACAGCAGGTAAGAATGCATAGGCTTGTTCAGTCTGCCCCTTGGGCTGTGTATGTCTTGTGACTAATGAGTTCAGTGAACTATGGATTGCCGTCAGTAATTCACATGAATAAATACACATCATAGGCACCCAAAAGCATTTTCAGATACATAAGGTAATTGGTTTCTTGCACAGGCTGGTTTCTTGGTGCAGGATTGACGTCCTAGTCATGCAAATTTGATATTTACTAATGTAAAGTTTAAGGTTCTACCCTCCTTGTGGAGCTGGTTATTTTAGAGTTGAAGAAGGATGGACATATGAGCAACCAACTCAGTTTATCCTCACAATTTTTAAATTAGAAACATTCTTGAGGAAGGCTACTGTTGTTAGACATGCCTCTGGATAGCTTGCTAATATGCTAACAATAAAGTTGTTTGTTAACAAGATATTTTGTTTATCTTCCCTAAACTCACTGGAGAGTCTTGGATAGCTTGCTAATATGTTTTCAATGAAGTTGTTAATTTAAAAGACATATATCTGCTCTCAAATCAGTGGAGTTTAACTTCTTTGCTTTAAGATAAATGCTGCACCTTGGAACACCTTTAGTCATACATGTTATCATCATCACTCCCTAGGCAAAACTGACATTTTTATAGACAAAAATGTCCTCAGTAGTTTATATCCAATCAAAGCAATGTCAATATTAGAGCAAGAAATATATAAAATGTTTGCATCATCTATGTCTAAATCTGGGGCCTGTTCCGCAAAGAAATTGCTAGGCAACCCTTTTTTAAACAGTTATACTTAAAGGTTTAGCTATAAGCTAGCAAATCCAAAATGGCGACTTCCACAAAAAAGTTCAGAATTGTAATTTAACAAATGAAAATATTTGAATTGATTATCACCAAGATTATTTAACTGCTTTGACTAAATCTATGCATCAAATAAGACAAAAGTCGGTATTCCCGGAAGAGAAACCTGTTCCCAATGGAGGCAGCCATTTTGACAAGCAAAAGTGCTAAGAATGATACGGTGAGCAAAAAAAACTTGCTACATATCAGAACTCGCTACATAGCGATACTAAGTGCTCGCCTTGTGGAATGGACTCCTGTTACCAGTATGTATATCTAGTAGCAGTTGAGTATCGATTCAATCTAATTATACAATACTACTATAAAAGTCAAATATCATCAGGGTATTTGACACAGGGAATTGTCATGTTACCTCCCTTTGATTTTCAAACATACCATTCATATACATTATATGTATATAAACGGTATGTTTGTCTGGTTCCCAGTCGTACTTTGTCAGGTAAAAGTATGTCAGGCAAACCATGATAATGGCTGCGCTCTATGTAGTGAATTAGGTATTGGATAATTATGTTTTCAATGAACATTACTCACTACACCAGGCTTAAATCAAAGGATCATTGTACAAGAATTACAGTGGATACCTTATTTAGTTGTTCGTTTACATTTATGCTAAATAATTAAAGTATCCGAAATTCGTGTAAATCGTTCGCTAAATATACATGTTATCAGAAAAATCGAAATCAAATGACCTATATAGTATCGAACTCCTACTAAAGTAACTATCATCACAAATGATCATGCAAGATCAAGAAAACGTAATACCTGAATAATAACTGAGGAGGCCGCCATGATTACGGCTTGCCTGACCCGATAACGATTGTGGTATGGGGCAGGTAATCCAGACTAACAATATGTTTGAAAATCAAAGGTTGGTAACATGACAATTATCTGTGGTACTTGAACACTTGTCGATTGGCTTACTCTGTTACACAGGATGTATTATTTTTTGAGCTACTAGTATGCCCATTTAATTAAAAAAAATAAGACTGATATTATGATTGTTCATCTGAGAAATCTCCCTTGAAAAAGCTATATCAACATTTTTTTTCTTGACTTTTCGAAGGAAATGGGAGCTTATGCGATCACTTTTGCATAGGTGTCAGCTTTGACATTGCTTGTGAGGTTAAAGTTTTTTTTATAAATTTAAATAGATTTTTATAAATCTTATATCTTCTTATATTGAAGATATTTTATTGAAAGTTTGTATACTTATTCAATGGGACTATATGAAACATACTGTGGATAGGCATAACTCTGGATGAATTATTTTTGCCCTTTTATGCCTAAAAAATAGCAAAATATGAGGTTGAAGTTTTTCTTATGTATGACATCTTCAATACTAATCAAGATATTCGACTATAAGTTTGTATATTTAATTACTGGTTCTATATCTACTATATCCACTATTAACGGAGGCAACTGTGAATTATTTTTGGAGTTATGCCCCTTTATACATTTACAATTAATTCTTTCAAATGAGATATCTTTAGTACTTATATATATATATATTTAAATGAAAGTTGATATGCCCGTTTATCAGTTCTGCATCAACCTGACTGTAAAGGGACATAACACTGGATGAATTAGTTTTTGAGTTTTGTCCCTTTATTCTTAAATACTAAAGGAACTGAACATATTTAACACTAATAAAGATATTTGATTGAAAATGTGTATACTTATTTATCAGAGCTACATCTACACAAATATGAAGGGTTGTTAACTTGTTATACTAACTTAAATGTTTAATGTTAATTCGTTCCAACTGAAATATCTTTAGTACTAATAAAGATATACAGTCAAACCTGTGTATTGTGACCTTCACTCGGAGTTAGCCAAAAAAGTCACATTAGACAGAGGGTCACAATACGCAGGGTACAAATACAACTCAAGTTTTGTGTACACTATTTACTTAACAAGCTATTCAGAAGTACAATGTATCCAACACAAAGGTTAATGTTAAAAATGTTTAAAATCTATAAAACCTATAAAATCTATAAAATACATGTTGCCCTAAGAAAACAAGTGTTTATCAAGTTTTTGTGGCACTCTGGAGGTCCTGCTTGAGAAAAAGTCACTAATTTTTGTCTGTTTGCGTTTCATTAACGACATTTCTACTAATTTGTCACTCATACTGGCGGCTAAATCCATTAGTTCAACATTTCCTGTATGTTGGGAATATAATTTAAGTTTGGATGCTAAGTCTATTGCTTCCGATGTTGTTGGAACAGGAATTTGGCTCTCTACTCTCCCTTGACACGGTCCTAATACACAGATTCGGATGCATTTTCAGCCTCAATTTCATAGGTCGCTTGTCACATTAGACAGAGGATTGTAATATACAGGTTTAATATGTAGGAAAATGTCACGGGAGACACCATATTAGGTCGCAATTGACAGATAGTCACATTATACAGAGGGTCGCTAAGGCAGGTTTGACTGTACTAATGAATATTCATTGATACATCTACACAACTATGAAGAGACGTTTTTCTGGGTGTATGTCTTTGGAGTTATGCCCCTAGCATAGTTCACAAAATGAATTTGTTATAATTGTTTGACTGCTTTATTTCCTTTGGAAACATAGTCCTGTCTTGAAAACACTTTTGTTTATAGATAAGCTTGTCATTAACAAAACACTCAAAAAGTTGAGCGCACTGTCCTTAAAATGCTTTTGTTAAAGTTCAACATATACATATAACCAGATTAAAAAAAACCCCACTTTCTCTATGTATCGAGGAAAATAAAAATTTCAGTTGGCAAAACTGAAATAAGGAAAATGGCAAGTTACTGCCTACCTAACTATGAAATGAAAACAAAAACATGAAAAATACAAATTTGATCTATATTTGTGTTAAAATACATGAACATAGTAAGAGGTATTGACAAGTAAAGACCTTCAGGGTATCAGAAAAGAAAAAACTTATGTAAAATTACAATTCATTGGTCAATTTAGTTGACAGATTGTAAACATACGAATCTATTTTTAGAATCATATTAGACAAAATTGACAAGTTTATTTCAAGGTGATAATTATAACATCAATTTAGTATATCGCGAGTACAGTTGGTAACATTATCAAACTTATAACATAATAGATAAACCTTAATGTAATTCAACATAAGTCAATTTATGAATGAGTACGAAATATGGGGCATGGACAAATTTGGGAATATTTTCTAACTATATAAATTGAACATTCAAATATATAAAAATATTAAAAACTAATATTTGAACATCAAAATCTGCATTCTTTCCCAGACTTCATGATAAACTGTAATCATTGAAATATCTTCAACTAGGTGATCCCTCACAGTACCCATTTACACTTGTATTATTTATGCTCAAGGAAATTAGTAGAGCCCCTAGTTGGGTTTGAACACGGGACCTCTAGATCCTTAATGGCGACTATCTGCAATCTGAGCAGCCACGATCCAACAACTTAGACTGCATGATATTCAGAACTAAAATACACTCTTCTAGTTGAACAGAACAGGAAAAAACAGGAGAGAACAGAACAATACTTTTATTACTCATTTACACTCAATAGTGTTACATGAGAATTTATATATTTTAAGTTAATGGCAACCCAAGCGGTTAGGTATATTTTGCAGACCAGCAGACTACAGACCAGCGGACCAGTTTAGTATACGGATACAGCATAACAAATATGTGGATCATATATATCTATAAAGTAGATGTATTGAAGAAATTTGCCAATATTTTCTTTGGTTATAGGCTAAAAGATAAGATTGATAGTTTTGGGAAATTACATTTAATATTTATTTATATGTAAATATATAAATACCAATTTCGAGGTTATTTTTTAAGAAAAAAACTTGCAGATTTCAACTATAAATTGCTTTATTACATATTGTTACGCGTGTACATAAATATTATATATTTCAACTGTTAGAGACTTTATCATTTGAAAACAATGTTGATTCAAAAATTTAAATATAATATTTTAATAATATACCGTTTTTGTCCTTTTTAGCAGACTGTATAAATAAAGAAGCCTAATCGTGTAACATTTGACTTTTAATTCTTACTTTTACTGAGTTATATTTATGATCTTTTCAAACTATGATTAACTGTAGTGGACCAGTTAATTTTAAGAGGGTCAGTTAAACCTAGGTGTAAAATCCGTCAATGCAACACGATCACTCTTTATAATTAATACAGTCCGCAAAAATAATCTTACATCTGCTCGATCTATAACCTGGTCCATAACTCTAATGCTCTTAAAATTAAGTGGTCCGCTACAGTAAAAACCTTAGCTCAATAGTCCGTCAATATTGTAGGAAACTCTTCATAATTAAAACAGTCCGTCAAAAAATCTTACATTTGCTCGATCTATAACCTGGTCCGTAACTCTTACGCTCTTAAAATTAACTGGTCCACTACAGTTAATCATAGTTTGAAAAGATCATAAATATAACTCAGTAAAAGTAAGAATTAAAAGTCAATGTTACACTATTAGGCTTCTTTATTTTAACAGTCCGCTAAAGAGGACAAAAACGGTATATTATTAAAATATTACATTTAAATCTTATCAAATTTGTTTTCTAATGATAAAGTCTCTAACAGTTGAAATATATAATATTTACAACAATATGTAATGAAGCAATCAATGATTCTTTTTATAGTTGAATTCTTCAAACTTATTTCTTAAAAAAATAATCTCGATATTGGTATTTATTTATATTTACATATGAATAAATATTAAATGTTATTTCCCAAAACTCTATCAATCTTATCTTTTCAAATAAAATATTGGCAAATTTCAATTATATATCTACTATACACACATTATGATACACATACATTGTATTTGTTATGCTGTATCCGTATACTAAACTGGTCCGCTGGTCTGTAGTCCTTGTCCGCAAAATATACCTACCCAACCCAAGCATAACAACAGTTTTTACGGTAAAAATATAATTAGGATCCAGTTATGTCCAGTCAAGTCAAGTCACTGTAAGAATTCATCTAAATACCTAGCATGTTTGTACCTAAGGATTGTCATATTGTTACAAAAATGTTCCCTTTTTGTTGAAAAAATTCAATTACAACTAAAATGAATCAATGTAATATACCTATTTTTTTCTCAATTAACACTATTTCTGGTATTTACAGACCCTTCGTTAATGTAACAAGCCAAATATATCATTAAATCATCATATGATGATGTCATTAATAAATGAAATCAGGTTTTCAAGTTTTTCAGTCTAGCACTTAATTTACGTTAACAATAAGCAATGAACAAACATCATTTAGAAGTAAGTTCATTCGGTAATTTATCAACAATTTTGTTCATATCAAGTAGAAAGGCCCAGAAGACTTGAAGCTAGTCATTTATAAATTTGGTTATTTTTGATATTTTTAAATTACCAGTCTGTGTTTGAAAATGTCTCAAGAAAAGATAATTAAAACCGAACAGACCCATAAATTGTGACTTATTTAAAACAAACATCACAAAAATTTGTACTAAGTAAGAAAGTGGAAAAAACTTGAAATCCCACAACCTTGCTTTGAATAGAATTACATAAGGTATGCTACATGTTTAATTTGTTTATTTGTTTGTTGGGTTTAACGCCTTAGCAACACATTGTATAGGTCATATAACGGCAGTCAGTCAACCTACTCACTCCTCCTGGAAAGGCTAAATCTCTGGATTTAGCTGTTAACCAACTACTAAGCGCATACTTTCGTCAGTGACTGACAACTGCCCTACATAATTACAAATCATTGGTAGGAGGGAGAATGGCAGTAGAAATAATTTCATGACCAAGCTCCACGAAAGTATGCCCCACCCAGAATCGAACCCACGACCCCTCGATCAGTAGACTTGCGTGCTACCAACTGAGCTAGCCGGGCGGCCTTACATGTTTAAAATATCAGTGTAGTTAAATAGGAGTACATGGTCTGTATAAAATGTGTTTGCTTTATTTTGCACTATTTTTTGGTTGGGTTTTATGCTGTAGCAGCACATTGCATAGATTATATCATGGCGGTAAATCAACCTACTTACTGTACCTGGCTAAATCTCAGGATTAAGCTTACTAGGTGAATACTTCTAGTCCTACATGTTTTAGAATCAGAAGTAAGAGGGAGAATGGTCTAACAAAGAATTCCATGATCTAACTCCTCAAGTGTATGCCCTGCCCAGGAATCAAACCTTTGACCCATCAATCAGTAGAGTAGTGTTCTATCAAGTGAGTCATCCAGGGGGCTTATGCATTTTGTATTAACTCTTACAAATATGTGAATCACTAATTTTTTCAAATTACATAACATCAGGTATAGTTTAACACATTATAAGTTTACATCATTCATATAATTTACGGATATAAATATGAGCCAGACATGGCCATCCTCTCATTATTGGATACCAAGTCAATAACAATAACAAACCAATAATAGCTTTCTGACTAACTTCATTTAGTACAAAAAGGAAATCCTGATAATGTAAACAATACAATGAACTAATTAGGGACTTATATAGTCAGTTATCTTTCCCAGATAAAAATCTGAAGCAATCCAATTGGTAAGTAGGTCCTTACAGTTTGAATCCTTGCATTTTATCATTTAATTCCTATGTAAGGTTAACAAAATATTTCATCTAATTCCTTTCTTGTAGATGAAGATATTAACAGAAGTGGTGAAATTTAGATAGTTCTTTACCTTAAAAATACTTAGCTTGAATTTCAAACAAATTAAATGATGTACAAAAAAGTTATTATTTTTTTATTGGAGTTAACGCCGTATCAACACAATTTAGGTCATTTCACGGTGTCCAGCGCACCTAACCTAGCTTTCCTGGACCATTGTCTATAACCAGTACTCACCTACCCTTCCACAAGGCCGGAAACTTCTCCATATTATCTAATCAATGGAGGAAAATCGACATTATTGTCAAATTTTCATGGAAAGGTATAACCTCCCCGGGTGGGATTCGAACCCGCACCCCCTCGGGCATGAGTATCCAAATCCCGGCGCTCTACCAACTGGGCTATCAACCCGGGTTAAAAGAAAAAAAAAAGTTATCAAAGATTAATTTTGGCAAATTGACATTGAAAAGTAAGGGTAAAATCCAAGTAATCCAGCTAATACGACCTACCTATTTGAAAAGTATACAAGGGGAAATAACTGACCCTAATGTCCCTTATTCACCACAGAGGATGCTCAGGATGAAGTAACAATATTTTATAGTATTAATTTTAATATGTTTTAATGAGTGTCTTGTTGGTGTAACGGTAAAGCATTCTACTGTTACAAGCATGATTGTGGGTGGTGGGTTATCTGCCACACTTTTTGTGTAAAACTAAACTATACAACCTAGCTATATTTTTAATGCTATGCTACCTTTGGAATGATTTGCTTCATATAATGTTCACTCACTCAAACATGTTATGTAAAAGTCCATTTTTTCTCAACTTTAAAGTTTGATAAATTCTTGGTGACTGCAATATCACAATTGTTAGACAACAAACAAAGTCACTGTGAAATTATAAATGTTTTGACAGATGAAAAAATCAATTATATTTTGTATGATCTCCTACTCAATGATTTTTTGTTAATAAACTGACATTCCCAAAAAGATATCATATAATGTATAGAAGACATCAACTTATGGTTTCATGTGATATGATGTACAATCAGAGTTACAAGAGCTGTCAGTTGAGACAGCATGCTCGACTAAGTAAGTACATGTATTTGTAACATGAGATGTGGTTGATGATAAGGAACATATATATTTTAAAATTTGAAAATGATACCTTAAGAAATAAAGAAGTTAAAGTAAAAGATAATGTTTTTATTAAAAGAAAATCTTAAGTTTACGGGAGACAATTTTGAAAAAAAATGTATTTAGAGTTATGAACCTTGTCACATGAGATGTGGTTGATAATAAGATACATATATTTAAAGTTTTTACCTAAAGAAAAAAGGTTATAGTAAAATATACTTTACTGCACATTAACTTTAATCAGGAATATGGACATCGGCGCTAGGGCGAGTAGGAGAGCTCTACATTTCTTCAAAAAGTTGAGGTAAAAATAACAACAGAACCACAATGTATTCACAGGCTTTACACTCTTCTTTAATTTCCAATGATGGAGCATCTATAAAAGCAGGAATCCCTGTTAATTTTGAAGGTGCAATTTGATGGAAAATTTGAAATAACTGAATGTTAAAAACAAGCAAGCCATATTAATAGGCCAGTGTAAAACTAGCCTAAGCCCTTTACATGTACACATGTATATGCATGTAGCTTGACTATTTTTGTGCTGACCCATCAATAATATGGAACACACATATTTGCATCAGGTGATAATATTTGTACAAAATAAATGCTTTGAATCATATTTTATGCTTTTAAATTTCATTAGAATTAGAAAATTCAATTTCTCAAACAGGGCTTGACATTGAAGGTCATCTGATTGACGACCTATACACTTAACAACTGTTCTAAGTAGACACATTTCCCCTGCAGATAATTTCAACATAATGTCAACTTTGGGATACTACCGTATGTACTCAGTTGTAAGGCGTCCTCGCCTGTAGTATGAAATGAATAAGCTTGGAAGTAAGAGGCCGGGCTATCAGAATGAAACATGCTGGCTCATCAATAAGAGAGGTAAATTGAATTGAATTGTTTACTTATGTCTTGCTCGCATCATATTCATCAATTAGACACTCTAAGCATAGCTGCAATGCAGAAACCTCCAACAATCGTGACAAAATGAAATATTTTTCAGGTTGCCTGTAATTTCAAGCGTAACCCTTTGACTGTGATGAAACTTTTTAGAAAGTTTGAGCAAACTGGAAGTGTTTAAGACCTGCCAAAGCAGAGAAGACGTCGTATGACTAAAAGACGGCAAAATAGGTTATGATCTCAATATGTGCAAGGTGACTTGCAGTTATACGAGCTGAAGGTGGTCATACGCGTTATTGATGTGAAGTTGTACTTTGCGGGTGCCAATATTGTTACTAAGTCAGTTAGTTTTCAATTTATTCTTTGTTTTTGTTAATAAATAAAATACTATTTGATGAACATTTGCTAAAATTTTTATATCAATAGCTTACGTATCAACCCATTTATGACCAAATATATAGGTGTATACTTAGAAAAGTTGTTAAGTGTATTTGGGTTAAGACAACATGTTACTGATAGTAAACATTTAGTTCCAACAGGTAAAATGTACAGCTGGGGTGCTTTTCACAAAAATTCTTACGAAAAAAATCTTCATATGTCAGTTTCATATAACTAGCACTTCAAAGTCAGACGGATAATTAGCATTACTATGATATGATATTCAAAAAGTATACAATATTCTACACAATTTGTATAATATTTAGAATTGATTAGCCAAAAAAATGAGTGTATTATAAATGTATCTTGCTTGTGACTTACGTAGATATTTTTCGTAAGTATTTTTGTGAAAAGCACTACTGGTTGTCTAACAGGGCAACCTATTGTGACAATAAATGTCGAACCCAGTCCAAATAGTTACAAGCAACAGAAATATTGGCATAATAAATGAAAATTTCATGCACAAAAACATAAGTGTTAAATCACAAATTTAATCACATTTGATAACAGAAATAATAGATATCTCATAAAATGAGAATTCTTCATTTAGAGGTATTTTTTAATGCGACATCACCTAACATCTGTAAATTATACATTGTTTCTTCATGAAAGTTCATCTCATCTTTAATATCAACTGGCGTTGTACTGTCCATTTCTTCATGTAGACCTGTATCTTTAGTTTGCATTACATATTCACCATTTTGATTTTCAAATATTCTTATCTCAATAGCATTATCTACTTCTTCAGCATTAGAATCACATTCAGTGTTGACTGTAATTTTGTAAGCATACTCTGAGTTATCTCCCATAACACAATCATTATTTTCAACGTCAGAATTTACATCAGAGGGATCATTTTCATCAAAACCAGGTTCCATATCAACCTCACTGGTTTTCACAACATGTTGAGTCTTTTTCTTCCCTGAATTGTCCAACACTGATACTAAACAGACATTATTAGGATTAATGCCTTTAGTGTCGGAATTATTTGATGTATCAAGTTTTTCTACTAAAATAATACCATTACTCCCAGAAGAAGTTGGTTCACTAAAACTTGGCATATCTAGTACATCATCAGACTGAGAGGTGGTAGAACTTGATACAGATGGAGTTTCTACACTGTTTGTCATTTCAACACTTTCATATCTTACAGTTTGTAGTCTCCATTTACCATCGGAATGACGTTTATATCTACAATATACAGGTACAAAATAGAATGGCACAGAACAGAATGGAATAGAACAGAGTAGAACAGAACAGAATAGCACAGAACAGAACTGAACAGAATGGCACAGAATAGAATGGAGCAAAACAGAACAGAATGGAACAAAATAGAATGGAGCAAACAGAATGGAATGGAACAGAATAGAATGGCACAGAACAGAATGGAACAGAATAGAATGGAACAGAACAGAACAAAATGGAACAGAATAGAATGGCACAGAACAGAACAGAATGGCACAGAACAAACAGAACAGAATGGCACAGAACAGAACAGAATGGAACAGAACAGAACAGAATGGCACAGAACAGAACAGAACAGAAAGGAACAGAACAGAATGGCACAGAACAGAATGGAACAGAACAGAACCGCACAGAACAGAACATAATGGAACAGAACAGAACTGCACAGAACAGAACATAATGGAACATGTACATTGAATAACCTTTGATGAACAGAACAGAACGAAACAGAACAGAACAGAACAATATCCTGTTTTCACATCAATAATATTATGTAGATACTTAAATACAATGTACTAATAACATTATTGTTTAATTGTCTGAGCTTATTTTCACATTTGTAAATAATCATATATTTGGTGGGGGTAAAATACCCTTAAAGCAATAGCAAATAAATAACCTTATTCTCATCCAAATGTTAAGGGGAAATTGGGCAGCCAGTTGCAATTTTATTTTTCTGAACTCTCATGAACTGCCATTGAGAAAAAAACCTGAAATAATTGTAAAATCTATAATTTATAACATATTTTTTGTTTCTAAGCTCATTAAAATTTTCTTGTTTATGTAAATATAAAAATTTGTGTTTCAACAGTTTCTGTTCTAAAAACATGTGTATCACACATAACATTTTTTAGTTTAAAACAACAAGTTATGTTGATTGTAATATAATACAAACCTGAATCTTGAATGTCCAGCTGGCCAGTTAAATTTATGTTTGGTTTTAAGATGTTTAGTTAATAGAGCTCCCCTGGAGAATGATGATTCACAAACATGACATTGATAAACAGACATATCCATTCTCTGAAAGTAAGTCAATGTACATGTACATACAGTTTGTAACACATAGGGTTTTTTATAGCATCTATATTCGAACAAGCGAGCATTCTCTGAAAGTAAGTCAATGTACATGTACATACAGTTTGTAACACATAGGGTTTTTTATAGCATCTATATTCGAACAAGTGAGCCTAAACATTATAGGTGCTAATTAAGTGGTATATCAATTAAGTCTAGGCTGGTGTAACCCAGGACGTAAAGAACCCACAGAAACAAGAATTTTCTTAATTTGGAACAAGTTTTTCAATCACATAAATTTTTTTGCGAACTATGCATATGGAATATAAAACTAGAGCTCCATGAGAAATAGCCTTATAGACCCAAATGATTACTCCAAGTTACTGGAACTTTGACCTTTAACCTACTGACCTCAAAATCAATAGGGACTATCTATTGGCTGTGACCAAATAAAACACCAATTATGGTGTTCCTAAGCTGAATGAGTTTCAAGACAAGAATTTTAGGCTCCAGGTCACTGTGACATTGACCTTTGACCCCAAAATCAATAGGAATCATCTATGGGTCATAGGCATCCATGATACCAAGAGAGGTTTACCTTATGTAAAATAAGTTTGAAGTAAATGAGCTGACAAGACTTCGCTAACGCTGGGCGAACGGACGTGTGCCATAACATATATAGTCATATAGACTAAAGTTACCTAGCTTATAAAAATGCCTGAGGTAAAAATGCTAGCGGTTTTTTGCATAAAGCATTTTTTTCAATGGCATTTTACTACATATTCATTAGTGAATACTTTATTTAAGATATGTTCTGTAAATCTAGGGCTAGGCCTTAAACTAATGCACTCACTTGATGTACTCTACTAAAATGATGATCTAGACTTCTAAAGTTCTTAGTTGTATAATTACAGCCAGGAAACTCACATACAAACATATTTTCACCACCATGTTTTTCAATATGTTTCTTTAAATCTTGTACAGATTTACACCTGAAAAAATAAAAAATAAATAAATTGGTCTTGATTTTTTTTAATTTTGGAGCAACCCCCATTATACTATATGGAATTATCAATGAAAACATCTGTACCTTAATCTCAAAAAATTTTTTTTATCTTCACAGAACATTATGCAGGAAACTATATAAGTGGAAAAATACAACTGAGAAGATTGTCCTCTATGGCATGACAAACGTTGCAATATTCTAAACTGAAAAATTTATGTGTTACAAAAAACATTTGTTTTGTATAAAAATATATATGTAGTATAAAAAATATATATGTTCAATAAAAATATTTATGTCTTGCAAAAAAAATATTTGTGGTATAAAAATCTTTAAAAATATATATATGGTATAATTAGCATGATGAGAAATAAGGTCTATTGTAATAAGGGATCTGATTGGTCGACTATGATGTAGCTGTTATATGGTGGATTATAAAATATACAATCAGGGGCTTGTACTAAAACCTACAGTTAAAAAATAAACACCCAAAACCGTTACTTGACTCAGTTATACATGTATGCATCACAGAACACAGCAGAAACCATCCCTTGTACTCTGTTCAACAGCAGCCAAAGGGTGGAACTATAGTCGTGTCAGCCAAGTCAAATAATATACTCATAATTCATAGTTTTAGGGGATATGCCAGGTGCAAACAAACTACAGATTAGTTGTCTATGACTGATGCATCTGGTTCGAACCTTTTACCGCTGCAGGATCGGGTGCAAAGGGGAATTTACTTCCCCTAGATTCAAGCACAACGTGAACTCGGTTTGTTGTTCTCCGATATATAACTGATACTGTTATAAATTTAAAACTGCTTATCATTGCCTTACGTTGTATGGCCTTCTATGCAGACGTTCTAAAAATGAATAGAAAATTTGTTTGTTTACTCTAATTACCATCTATATTAGTGTCGACCAACCAGAGCCTTTGTTACTATAAACCTTATTTCCCATCATGCTAATTATACCACATATATTTCTTAAGATTTTTATACAACATATATTTTTTACAAGACATAAATATTTTTATCGAACATATATATATTTTTCAAACTACATATATATTTTATACAACATATATATTTTTTATCAAACATGTATACTTTTATACAAGACAAATATTTTTTTGTAACACATAATTTTTTCAGTATAGAATATTGCAACGTTTGTCATGCCATAGTCCTCCAAGCAAAAATATCATGCTCTAGGTTCAAGCATTGATAAATATTTGGTCTGTTTCACGTATATCTGTCTTTGCATAGAAAATAGTATGCATGAATTACAGAATGCTATCATATTTATACTATATGTTTAAATTGTTTAACGTCACATTTCAGCATAAATCATGAAACAAACATACCATATGAATTGAAATTTCTGAGGTTTTAACCAGTAATCTTTACATTTTGCTTAGTGTAATAGTAGTCAAAATAAGCAATGAATACATAAATGTTCTTCTCTTAAAAAAACTCTATAAATACTAATACTAAAAGCTCATAGAAAACACACACACATAGATTACTTTGAATACTAGTAAGTTTTTCAAGAAATCATCACAATTACATAATTCCGCAAGAAAGTGAGGAAAGTATAGTTTGTTTTATTTGACACTCTTCAACACTAGAAGCCAAAATGAGACAGTTGAGCTAACCATCATTCTTCAGTTCAACTAGTGCTAGAACCTCATTGTACAATAACAACAGTCAACCATCTAACATACAAAACCAAGGTAATGAAGACAGAACCTCTTTCATTGAGATGTTACAGTGATTTGAAGTGATCAACTTAACATGACCATTTTCATAGGTAAGTGCTTAATCTCTTTATTCACAAAACTCTCATCAAGTATCATTCAACTATAGAAATGAAATAAGTCAGAATTGATTGAATATGTATTTAGTTTATGTCCATGAACAGCTTTCCAGAAACTACTATAGTTAACCCTTTACTGGTTGCGACATGTGTAAAAAGTAGCCATTTTTTCACCTTAGCCCTTGGGCTATATCAAGATGCTCTAATTTCATTACTAATAAACAGACATATATGCAACCCTGGGTGACTACCTTTCAGAAAAACCAAGTTGCGCCCAGATCCCAATTGCAAAGCTAAGGCCGAGCAAAAAATGCAGTTTTTGCTCTTTTTTTTTAACCCAAACTTAGCATTTCATTCAGTAATATTTTCCAAAATTTAGGTTTTAAGTGCCAGTTCTCCTAAGAGACTGAAAACCTGTTTTCTTATCAGCATTTTGCACTATTTCTCTGCCTACAATGACCCCAATTTTTTTCTTACATTGAGGGGCACTGCATCCCTTTAAACGCCAGCAACAAAGGGGCACATCCCCCCTTCAGAACCCCCCTGAGACATTTTTCGATGGGGGAGGGGCATGAAAAATAGCTATTTTTTTTGGGACAACTTTCCTTAAGAGAAATTCACTAAATCCAGTTAAAAAACACCAATTTCAAGCGAATGGCGGCTTTTTTGAAGGGGGGGGGGGGGTCCAGAAAAGTTAGAATGAGGGATTGACAGAGTGAGAACTAAGATTAGAACAGAACCTATAAGTATTATTTTTCTAAAAGAGAAAACTAACAAAATTTGAGTGACAACTAACTTTTAACTTTAAGTATATTTGTGAATCCAGAGTCAGAGTTAAAACATTATATACAAACCTATAGTCACATGTAGGACATTTAAATGGTTTCTCATCTGAGTGTCTGTATTTAATATGAAGTCTCATGTTAGAAGGAGATGGTGCACTCATATCACAGAATGGACATTTAAACTGATTCACTGAAATATAATCAAAGTTTATTATTTGTCTAACTAACTTTGCTACTATACATACTAAAGATGGGCCTTAATCCCCAAAGACACTTCATATACTGTATTGTACATTTTTAGCATGACCATATTTAGGATTCAACTCAGTCTGCCAATTTTAACCAAAAACTGACTGTATCCATCATAAATGGAAAAAACAAAATTGCCATTTATTACCTCTTTTAAACACTCCCATTTGGAAAGTAGAACCCCATATGGCCTTAAAAATGAACAAAGAAACAATACAGTACATGTATATACATTGTGTCTGGTGATATTGGAAATGTGTCAGTGGTCTTTCCTGCAAACATGGTTAGTTTTCATTAAATCCACTTCAGTTAGTTGCTTTTCAGGATAATCATTTACAGTTTAGCCATTAAAGGTAATCAGCTTATTTCTACTAGATCTTTACCAAAACTTTGCATGCCTTTCATCCAATGAAGCCAATGACTTCTCCTTAGAACACAGAGGAAAGTAGACATTATGGTGTAATATTAATGTACTTGAGATGCTGTGACCAGGAATCAAACCTAGACCACCCATGTTCATTGATTTAATTACCACATCACAGCAGCTGTATGATACTGACATTACTATAGTCAAAAAGTATGAACAATAATTAGTCTGAATACACCAGAAGTCTCCCACACCAAAACAAAACCTGTTGAAATTTATCATGTTATTACATACTAAATATTGACGCAAAGGCAGTTCCAAAATGGGGTTGAAACATATCTAAGGTTCCATGTATTAGTAATAAATGGCTGAGGAGTTCCGAATGGTTAACAACCATGTCTTCAATAGGTTTATACATACCATGATATCGCATATGTTCTCTTAGTAATCTTTCAGCTCCAAACATTGAATTACAGTGACTACATTGATACTGTTTGCCTGAAATAATACAAAATTTATCATTTATGGTTAAAATAAACGACCACTAGGAAACAACAAGAATCTTTTTATTATGGTCTTAAAATTTAGCTGGTGGACCGTGGATTGAGTCCATTGAGGCCATCCGTCCAGTTTTAGAATGTTAGTGGCCCGACGGTCCACTCACTTTTTACAGCTTACACTTTCGGAAAGTTTCCATATTCAATAAAATTCGTTATAATTTAATTTTATGACATTCTATGGTAAATCATTAATATGGACTGCATATTTTAATATATCATCATTCCCTAAGATCATTCATTAATTTCATTTGGTCCAGTTAAAAAATCTATTTTGCTGGACTAAATGTCCAGTGCTGACTAAAGTTTGTCGTGAAGACTGATTATGACAGTCATCTAGGGCATAGCTGTGTGTTGTATATTACAAATTGGTAATGCTTTTTTACATAAATTTACACCCCTTAGATGTTTAATTCACAATCATCTGATCAGTTATACTATATTTTTGAGAGTTTGACATTTTTACTGTCTAAGGAATCTTTGTATATTTGAATGATATTTATCTTTTATTAATCATGCAATTTCTAATGTAATATGTTTGTATTTTTTTAGTGTAAAATTTACAGTGTTATAATTGAAAGCAAGTATTTGTATGGCTGAATAAATATGATCATATAAGAGCATCTTCAAACATGCTTTCTACTTTAAACTATAGCAAGAGATGTCCACACACAGCACACTCTACAATTCCTGGAACATGGCAATCTTTGTAAGCAGATTTCCTATGGACTGCTGTCATATAGGATCTCTTAAAGTGGCTCGGAGGGTCAAATTGGGATATCCTTTGTGTCAACCAATCAATGCATAGCTTTTATCTAGACAAAACAAAAATTTCTATTTTTAGACTGAGGTTGTGAGCTACTTTGCTGGTATGTTATTCACAGACTGCAATTGGACAGCTCTTTTCAAATTGCATGATGTAGATGATGTAAACAAGTTACAAAACAAAATGATTGTTTCATTAATATTATAATGAGAAAAGGTCACCAGAATGTAACCCTCATATCAAATAGCCAGATCTTAAATTAACAAGTAGGTGAGTGGTGAATTTTATATCAGGTTTTTAAATCAGATCGGGTGATAGTTAAACAAAAGCAATATTTCCTATGTATAAGGTTATAATTCAGTCAAAAGTGGAAAAGGGCCATGACTCTGCAAAAAGGCTGCCATAGTTGTAGGAATTATTCACATTAAAACAATCAAAGAGAAAAGTGTATGAATTTTCAAACTGTTCTCTTCAGAAGTGTATGAATATACCAGCTTAACACATCATAACCTAACCATTAGGATGTCAAAACATGGATGACTACAAAAGCAATCAACAAATAGTCAAGCTGAAAATGACTGAGTAAGAAATTCTAAAACCATTTGTGTTTTCTAGTGACATTTTAAATCAATTTGTGCTTTTACATAGCATTGTAATTCTTCATTTTTATACAATAATTAAAGAGAACAGCCTATTTCTGGGTCTGGCTAGTTTATGGCCCCTTTTCTGTGGTAATAATATGATGGCTCTTTTATTATTAATCTCTTCTATCTAATATCAACCTGAATATTTCAATCAATTAAAACATTCCACAAGACTGCAATGATTCCTAGCAACATGCAATTAGTAACAAAACCTTGATATGACAACAAGTGCATTCATCACAAATCATAATATTTCTATTATTTAAACAAATCTCAATCATCTGTCAACATAATTCTATATTAACAGAGAAACTCTATCAGATATTCCTGTCATATAACAAGTTTATGTTGGCCCCATAGAGAGCCAGGACAGCTTCATATGAAAAAACACTTTACATGTACATTCATATAAGGCATCTTACTACAAAATAGGGGTGTAACAATACAGTAAAAACCGAAATTTGTATTGCAATACATTGCGATACGCACAACCCATATTGCAATATGTACCGTTTTTTTTTTGCGTAGACATGCAAAGCATGAATTAATGCATGTGTATCGTCATCAGTGGATCAGCATAACATGCATTATGTGTATTTTCAAATGATCTCCAATTCAAATGTTTGAATTACTTGTGTAAATTGGTCTATATGTTAGAAGGTGCATATTTTATAACAGACTTTTTAAGATATTTTTTCTCTCATTTGTCTAAGTGTTCAACCTTTTAAAGTACGGTAAGATTATTTCAAGTATTCAACACATTTTAATGTTTATTTAAACATTTAACCTACTGGTTATGAGAAAAATAAACAGTATGGCACATAACTACAAAAACCAGTTCAAGGAAAAATGATCCGGATAAAAAACCGTTAGAAACTGTATTGCAATATCAACCAGTAAATTGGTTAACTGTTACACCCCTACTACAAAATGAGGTACTTTACCCAACTTCAACTAAGGGCCAGTTTCTACATAATTACTAATTTCATTTTACAGATTAAAACATGTATGCATAGCTAATGATGTGCTCTTTAAAATAACAAATTATGCTGAAAAATAAATTCACAGGCCAATGTTAAACCAAAAGTCAATTCAGATTTTGTTGACACAAATGTAAAATAATCTCATACATGACACTATAAGCTAAGCAGCAGAATCAAGTTGAGAGTGGAAAAACCACTCCTTAGATCATTAACACATATAAAAAACATGAGCAGACATTCTAACAAAACTGACATTTAAACTTATTTCCATGACTGAAAACATAATTAGATATGATAATTCAATATAGTATACAGAATGCACTAAGTCCACTTTTGTAATGTATGTAACATGTTATGTTGGTTCTAGAACATTTACATCCTGAAAAATTTACCAAGGCAGACATTATTTTTGCTCCCCTCATATGTTTTGAAAGGGCGGACATTTGCCCCCCCCCCCTACCCGAAATATTTTGAAGGACAGAGAATTTCATTTTATCAACAACATTATAAGAAATGGTTAAATTTTAATCATTCTGTGCTTTTCTTGGCATGGCTTGTTGGTTGTTCTTGCATTTTTTTGTGACCACGTTATGTATCTGAACATTTGAAATACAAAAAAGATGAGTTAAATCAAAAACCTGCTTAAAAAACAGCTTTTTTTAACTGTCCTGTTTATTGAAACGTCCAGCAAATATGTTTGCAGGAAGTAAATTTGGTGACATTTCACTTGCTAAAATTTGACAAAATTTAATTTTTATTGCATTAGAGTGAAAATTTAAACAAGCAATGCCAATCCTATGCGTTTCGTAAGGAGAGTAATAAAGAAATATTAAGGTCATGAATAAAGTTCAGTAAATGGTCCGTGTTTTAACCCGTATTCAGATAGCTCTGGACCTATTGACTTATGCCGATTTCCTGGTCCCTGATTATATGTATATAAAGTGGTTGTGACATGGAGTCACATCCCAATGATTTTATAAAAAAATGAAATTTCATTGATAACACGCTAGTAATAAAAAGGAATTATTTTTTAATTACACTGCAAAGCATTTATTAAGGAGTAATTTAATTATAACTTTTAAAAGGCAAAAAAAGCAAGCCTTTTAGCAAGCTATAAAGGTTTATTATAAAGGTTTGTTTTTCCCAAAATGAAGGTTCTTGTAAGAAAATTTAGAACAAAGTGTGGTATTTAAACATAAGAAATTCGGTTAAAAACAGATTTATAAATTACCAATCACTGATGCCACCCCTAAAAGGTTAAATCTTTAGTCTGGCAAAGAGGAGCACCATGACACACTTAATGTCGACTCCACAAACACACTTAGATATTGATATTCAATAAATTTGACAGGATTAAAAAACTTTCATTTTGGTGACCATACTATTTAAAAGAAAATAAAGGTTAAAAGTTGACAATACAGTTTTTCTCAATTTTAAAGATTTCTAGAGAATGAAAGGGCTTAAATGGATTTTTGAAAAATTCTGTGATTTTGCACTGAATTGAACTACTCATAAAATGAATGATAAGATAATATTAAAGTACAATTTAATTTCAAATACTAAAGATTATATGTAGCATATGGTAATATTTACGTGAAACAAATACTAACAGACTTCATTTAAAAACGTCAGTAGAAAATCATTATGTAGAAATAGCTAACAAAGCATTATTACCAGATTTATTACATGTAGGCAACCATACAACACAATAGCTATGTCGGTATAGAAAACTTCACATTAATTATCATATTTTCAGATCTCTGGTTATTGCAGTATGACCTAAATATCTTCAACTATTAAAACCCTTAACAGACAGAGAACCACAGATGACCAAAAGAGAAGCTTATCTAGGGGTTTAGAATTCCTATGCTCAACTTGTCCTACTTGTACATTTATAAAAAGCTAAAAAAACAGTAAAACGTTATAAAAAGCTCTGACAATAAAAATAATTTGAACATTAAATGACAGTAAAATATTTGAAAGCTCGGACAATAAAACAGTAACACATATGTAAAAGTGCAGACAAAAAAAAACATTAAAAAAATGGAAAGCTCTGATAATTAAGAACAGTTACAAAAAAATTCAAAGCTTTGACAATAAAACACAGTAATACAAATTTAAAAGCTTGGACAATAAAAAGCTGAAGTAAAAAATTAAAAGCTCTGACAATAAAAACAGTAAAAAAATCAAAGCTCTGACAATAAAAACAGAAACAAAAATTTTAAAGCTCAGACAATAAAAAACAGTAAAAAAATTAAAGCTCTGAAAATAAAGAGTAAAAAAAAATTCAAAGCTCTGATAATAAAAAACAGTAAAAGTTTTAAAAGCTTAGACAATCAAAACAGTAACAAATTTAAAGGCTTTGGCAATTAAAATTTCAACAGCTTTTACAAATAAAAACAATCTAAATGCTCTGGCATTAAACAACAGAGTGAAAAATTTAAAAGCTCAGAAAATAACAAACAGAAACAAAAATTAAAGCTCTGACATTAAAAAACAATAAGAAAACTTTAAAGCTCTGTCAGTAACAAACACATTTCATAGAGTATTATTTAATAATATTTTATTGCATTATGTATTTTTTTTTACTATACAATAGTAAATTTACAAATCAGTACAATGAACATTCAAATTCAGAGTAGACAAATGAACTACTAGTATGTATATATATAACATTAGCAAAAGGGTTGGGCCATAAGTTATGACAACCTTAGCTAAAGGCCCTCCCCTTAACAAAAATATAAGTGAACAATTAGTAATTAATAAAGATATTTTACATCATCAAAAGTAACTCTGAAACTTTAGAATATCTTTGGAAAGACTTACTTATTTACATATACACATAAAAGTATAAAATAAACGTAAAGGTAAAGATAAAGGTAAAGAGGTGTTGGAAGGAAAAAGATCAACAAAGAATGAGAAAATTAAGCAAAAGAAAAGAAATGATACTCATAGTGTATTTATACACATATATAGAAATGGTTGCTAGGTAGACAAGCAAGATTACATTGTACCCAAGAAAAAGTTTACTATTGAACAAATTCTTACTGACAGATTTCTCTCTATTGACAACTTGTCAAATGTTCATTTAATTAATATGTACTTATATTGTAAGTTCATTAATAAATTTTGAACTAGGCCAGCAAGTCTGAATGAGATAACAGAAAATTGGCTATCTATACAAGCTTTCTATACAAGTTATCTGCGTTGTCCAGTACATATAAACACTGACAATGTTGACCTAGCCTTCAATTTCACAACTAAAGCGATGGTGAAAACTTAGCAGGAGAAAAAAAAGTCTTGGATAAAATTAATTGCAACGGTAAACATTGTTTTTTATTTTAATATTTCTATAGGTACATTCTGGAAATTTTATTTTTATTATTAATATTTAATAATATTTAATATTTAATAGTTTTTTCCAGGAAATGTATTACAAAAAAAAATAAGTGAATTGCAGCAAAATAGATACTTATTATTCTGCTGTATACTTAATTTTCTCTTTTATTGCATGCACTTATTTCTTTACCACAACCAAAAATAACTTTGAAATTATTTCAACATTCAATCTTTTTCATGTCTGGTGTTTTCTTCCTTATAGCATATAATATTATCATGGACTTTTTCCCTTTTTTTGGGGGGGGGGTGTATGTACTTTTTCCTTATCCTTTCATTTTGTGGGGATAAGGCCAAGCACTTCAAACTCCAAACAGCCAAATTGAGAATTATATCAGGAGTAATTGTTAAATTTGGAATTTTGAAATTTTGAAAAATTGGATTCAAATTTAATTTTTGGGGTATATAGATTTTCTCACAGAAACAAATTACTTCAAAGCCCCCCCCTTTTGAAAACAGAAACTGCAAACCACCATTTCCTTCCCCACTGCACATGGATGACAAAACTTAGTATAAAGTAATGTTTAATTATTTTTTATGTTTTAATTCTAATGAACTAATTCAAAGAAATATTATAGTGAAATAAAGCTATGATTGGTAGATGATCAATTTAAAAACTCTTTAAGACTTTACATTCTAATGAATGCAAAAACTAACATGTAAAATCTGTTGCTGCAATTTAATACAATTTAATAGTTTATCATGATGTCAAAATAAATCATAGTATAGAAGAAAGTTGCTACAGCTTTATACAGCAGAGTTAAACAACATAAAATTTTGTGAATATTTTTACAGGGTAAAAACTAAGAATACCATGTGTTTAAAAATCATTATTTTGATTTAAGCCTTTTGGATTGATTTTTATTATCACATAGCTAAATAATTCACTCAAATATAGATTATACATTTTTAAGTAAATCTGATAAGCCAGCATAGTGAAGGCTCAGAGTTACAAAGGTATATTTTAAAAGTTTTAAAGCCCCATTATAAAAAGTATAGACTACAGAAAAGTAGACAAAGTACTTTAAAAAAAAAAATTGAAATATCCCTTAAATATGTTTATGTTATTTACTGCAATTGAAAGCAAACGTACATCAAAAAGGAAAGTAGAATTTGGTTGTCAATCCTTATAACAATAGTTTTGATCAAAGTATGTGTAAGATAAAGTCTTGTGATTGGAAGCTTCCTTCTAATTACATGTACATAATTAACATCTTACACTTTTGAATCATATATAGTCAAGATTAAAATTATACAGTACTCTTATAACAGGACATCCCTTTTCAAGAAATGAACACTTATACAAACATAAATTCAGAAACCAAAATGGTTAGAAAATTTTATCTTGTCTCTAATGCATGTTACATTCTGATAACTTGATGATCGTAAGACAGTTTTTATGTCTACTGTAAATGAAAATATCTTCATATAGTAGCTTTAAACAACTTTTACTGTTTACAACTTTGTATAGGGTTTATCACCTAACCTATAATGTCATTTAGTACAACTCTGATAACATTATAAAATCTTAACACTGAAAAACTTAAATTAGGTCATCATAAAATTAAGGTCAGTTAGGAGAATAAACATTAAGAATCAGTGACGCTTTTCACAAAAAATCTTACGCTAAAAATTATCGTAAGTCAAAAGCAAGAAAATAGTATTGAATTATATAGAATATTGTATACCTATGGAGTATCAAATCATAGTTATTTTTAATATCCTTCTGACTTTATAACTGTATAACTGTGAAATTGACTTAAGATAACTTTTATCATAAGAATTTTTGTGAAAAGGAGCACAGGTCAAGCTAGCATAATATATTATCAAATTCATTTATAACCCCTCTGATTTAAATACTCACTATGTACTTTTGTATACATGATTGATAAAAATAGATACCCATATTTATTAGGGCTGCTCCGAGTATCCGAGTACTCGGATATTTGCGATACCGACTAGAAAACAAAGTATGAATATACGGCACTTCCAAAATCATGGGATAGCGGTCTATTGTTACAAAAAATGAAGAAAAAAACCTCAGCTAAATTACCATCGAAAATGAGCTGCGCTACGTATGAAAACATTAATTAACTTGATTTGTGCACTGCGCATTTTCAGCACACGCGCAAACCCTCCTTGAACCTCTAACATGACGCTGCAGAATGGTAGTGTTGAAAATGCAAAAAAAAATTCAGTAATTATTCACTTATTTTTGTTATATTTATATGTATATTCATACATATATGTGTTGTATATGTGAATTCCTGTATGTTTTTTCATTAACCGATTATTCATGGTTCGATTTGTGAATTGTTCTACATGAATCGTGGTTCGGATCGGATCGCCACATGCTCAACAATCCGCAGCCCTAGTATTTATGAATGGGGATTATTAAACAACTCCACTGACAATTTAGTAAAATTAAACAATACACTCACTAAATATTGACATTCAAAGCATATTCTGAAATTAACTAAGATCTTAATTTAGAGCTGAAAACAATTTTTACTTAGTAAATCTAATTCTTTAAAAGAGACATGTTTTGAATTTATTTTGAATTTATAATTACATTACTCATGCAGCCTCTGAATAGTGGTTAAAATGGCAGAACAAATTTATTTCAATCATTAGCAAATATTTTGATCACAGACACCAATCCTGAAATTCTCAAATGTGTTATCATTTAAATCATAAGAGCTAATAATGAGTCACAGACATGTGAAACCCTGCTCACGCTAAAGATATATAAAGTCTGAAGTGCCTAATGCCCTTTTGTGATAATTTCTACCGGGTAGGGCATTATAAACTTTTAGGTACAGGTATCCATACCCTTCTAAAGGTAGGATTTGAACCTGGCATCTCATTGGACAGATTTTGAAAAATCTGACTACATGTGTTTAAATACCACAGTCTAGGAAATTAGGATATGAAACTGGTTGTCCGAACAGCTCATTTAAGTAGGGAACACAATATCTTGTTAATAGGTCTTTGGTTGCCCAACAGAAATTATTGGCTGCCCGAACGAAAAAGTGTTTGTCCCGGGAAACTGGACACTAACTGATTTCATAGACAGAATATCTTATGTTAATACATTAATGTCTTGGTCATTTAAAGTGTACAACTAGCCAGGAGTATAATCACACTTATGTTACATTTTCAGAAAGAAATTCATTGATTATTATTCAATCAGCTCTTAAATAATTTCCATTTGAAATCATAGCAAGTTTATTTTTTTTGTCACTTACATTAAGTGACAAAGATATTAGTTTTAAACTGTAGCAGAGGTATAAACCGCACGTGTACTCTACTACTTTAAGCTAGCTTTTATGGCAACAAGGTAGAGTCCGTATACGACTAGAGAGGTTGTGGGCTCCAATCTCAGTTCGGACCATGGTTTTTATAGGTTACAAAACACTTCCACAATTTACTAAATGAGCTTGTCCCTAATTCTAAATTCTAATTTACACAAACTTTCAAATATGCATGAAGGGTCAGATTAATGCTAACTGCCTTAACATTATTATCCCTATTTTATTAATGCAGCACATATTCCATTTGGTATATTATGGTTAAAATACAGTAAGGAATCTATAAGCTTATAGACAAAAATTAAATTTAAATCGTCTATATTCACTTATATAACATCTTATGAGTTCATTTTTTCTATTTCATTATAAATGGCAACCAGCTTACCAAACAAGCCTTTCTGAAAAAAAATTCTATTACCAGTACAGACACTCTCGCCCACTCAACAACAGTTTATCCCTAGCTCTAAGAAAATCATTATCACTGTACAATTTTCAATAATTATAGGGTTTGACCAGCTGTCCATAAATTATACCAGGAACACAGTATTTGATGTTTAGCAGGGATGTCGTATTTCAAGTTTTTCCATTTGTCCATGCACCAGAAAAATCTTACAATCAGAAGCCAAGAAGTTCAAAACCCAAAATGAAATATTTTAAACTATGATATAAAGAACATAAAAAAAGAAATGATAAATTATTGATTATAAAATGAAATAGTTCACAGTTGAAGATGATTGAAGCATTGAGATATCTACATTATTGAGTATTGCCATGGTAGTATATTTTGCAGCTTAACAATATAACTTGTCTACAGACAAATGGGTTAGAAAAATTCATTTATTTGTCTGATATCTAAATGTTGAAAAGTCGGGCATAGGAATTTAACACCGCCTATTAAGTGTGCTTTCATTGCTTCAATCTTTTGGTAGCCAAGCCCACATGACATAGAAGATAAAAGAAAGGTCTTTTTAGAAAATACAACTAATGCAATATATGTAAGCCTGCTCATGTTTTTACATAAACTATTGTTGTTTCAGGAATAAAGACAGAGAGAACATTAAAAGATGTCTTGAAAACATATAAACACAACAAGACTAGGACCCTAAACTTTCAACCCACAATCTTACAACATCTATAATACATGTACTACGGTGTTTTATAATTCATAAATTTCAAATCAGTATTTAAGTCTTCATGATGAACAAGACTGTATTCACAAACATGGAAGACTTCAACATCCCGATGCAAATTATTAGTTTTCTACCATACACAATATATTTTCTAGCAGTCTTCAGTAAGCAACTTAAAGGGGATATAAAATGGAGTACAAGAATATTTCTACTTTATATATTGAATGCAGTATGCAGTATGATGTTATTTACCCTACAGTACAGAATGGTAGCTGGTATAATTACGGTGGGAGGACTCTATTTACACTGGACATATCTTCCACAGCAACATGTTAACATCACTAATAAAGCCATACTTGTAACAGGTAATAATAAATTGACAATGTTTACAAAATATAACTTGTCACAGCTTTGTAGCAACTGTGGTCCAGAGGTTGGACAAGCTCTAAAGGATCAATAGGTCCCGAGTTCAAACCCCACAAGAAGCACTGCTAATTTCCTTGAGCAAGAATTTAGTTAAAACTGTTCCACACCATCAAGGTGTAAATTGATACTACCAGGAGTCAACAGCCTGAAGAACATTTCAATGATCAGGCATTATAGTTCAAAATAGTCAAGACAGTTGAATATGTATATAGACTTTAAATCGCACTTAAACCTTTTTCAATGTAAAACCCCAAAATTTTACGTTAAGTTCTAGTTTCCTATCATTTTGTGGGGATAAGGCCAGAAAATTTATGCTTTAAGTTCTATCAATACCTAATGAGCCCTCATTCCCAATGTGGGGTTAAATTGATTCTAGTCGCATAATTTTGTAATTGTGACCTTAAGGGTATGTTACATGGCAAATATGGAAGCTCTACACTTACATTTGTACTAGATATTGGGACATAAAACATTGAGCATTTTAGTAAAAATTCCTTAAAGATATATAAGTGACGAAATTAAAGAAAATTAATTTTGCAAAAAAACATTATTGACATATTGTATTTATATTTAAATAGTTTTTGACATGTTAAAAAAAATTAAAAAGTATCCGCCTCTTGATTTAATTCAATTATGAAATTTCATAAATATTTTAAGACATGCCATGTCCTAAAAGATTTAAAATCCGCGCCGAAAATTACCGATCGTTTCCGCAAGTCACGTGACTCGCATATTTAAAGACACAACTTATAAATCCTGGACATCAAAGGAAAATTGTAGTATAGTGGTTATATCATAATAGTCGTGAAAATTTCAAGTATTACATGTTTCATGACTTTCTCGTGTTTGCTGGCAGGTGAAATAAATTGAGGCCCGTTCATAGGTAAATTTTGAATTTGGTTGTTTGGTAAAGATAAATTATACATGTTTATGCAAACTATACATTTTTTATGAAATAATCATTGCTCTTGTATAAACTCATTTTATCCTACTATAAAACAAAATACAGCCAAGTAAAATGGCTAGAAGGAGGATAGTTATGTTTGTCACAAATGATCAACATGAAGTACTAAGGTCTTTCATTCGTGACAGAAATTGGGATGTTGTTATTGAAGTTGTAAAACTTCCTCCACCACCTAGAACACAGCATTTTCAGGGGTTTATTGATTGTCCTGAATGATTCTGTTCACTATGTATAACAAATGAGCACTTAGGACTGGTGGCCTAAAGGGAAAAAAGATAGACATATCTTGTATTCAAGATAAAGAAAATGCCTCTAAGTGTGTTTCTTGGCTATGTTATGCAATCGGGGAGTTTGGAGGGATCCAAGATACATAGACAGGAGGGCATTTGCGAGACTGGCACGAGGCAACCCAAGATTTCATCAGCGTGAGCTGATACCTGAGTGCGTACTTGCACAGTGCAAAACTTGGCTACCAAACCCTCTAAACCGTCCATATATGGGTCACAAATGGCGATAAAACAAGTCGGGAAAACATAATTGTTTATCCACTGTGGTATCAGCACTCGATTGCTTGTTTTTTGGGGGGTTTAACGCCGTTGCTCACATTATATAAGTTATATCACGGTGGTCAGTCAACCGGCTCACTACTCCAGGAAAGGCTAAATCTCTAGATTTAGCTTTTAACCACCTACTAAGCGCATACTTTCGTCAGGGACTGACAGCTGCGCTACATTATTAAAAATAATTGGTAGTAGGGAGAATGGCCGAAGTAATAATTTCATAACCAAGCTCCACGAGAGTATGCCCCGCTCTAAAATGAAACCTACGACCCATCAATCAGTAGACTTGCGAGCTACCAACTTAGCTAATCGGGCGGCTGTACCCGATTGCTCGCCGTTTGTATTGACAGATTTAAATCACTTTAGTTGCATCAAAGATTTTAACTCAAACCCAAAACAGCAAATATCATTGCCAATTATGAATATTTTTCAAGTGTGTGATGAAACGATCATTATCAACACTGCATTTGAACTAGGTTCATGTAGTCATTGCAGGGCCTCAGAAAGTATGTTCATTAATCGTGACATACTGAAATACTACCGTTATATCTAGCCCGAAAAAAGCGTGCAACACAGATGTCAAAATTTGCGATAAGTTGTGTCTTTAATGAGGTAAACCTAAGTATGTGCCGCATATTTCAAGCTTTGACATTTATCATGATTACGTTGTTTTTTTTTTTACCGGAACACCGTTTAATATGCAAATTAGCAACTGTCGTAATTTTCCGATGACGTACGAGTCTTATCGGCCATTTCCGTGAAATGGCCTCTGAAAGGAAAATTGGGTTATTTCATCCGTCGTCATCTGTGTGATGGATGGTAATCGCTGCATTTTTAATTCATAGTTAGTAATTTTAATGACCAAAGATCACTATTATGCAATTTTTTTGCTTTATTTGATATCATGATGGTTCTTATTTCTCGTCACTTTTATGACTTTAAGAGTTATGTAGTATTATACAATACTGGCAGGTTGATTCAATTCTAATTGCTAAGTTTCCTGTTTTCAACAAAACAAACTTTTATCTTCACAAAATTGACTATGAACTGCAAATATAATTACCTAAAATGCACAATGAGTATACAATGCCCTTGAAATTCTTATAATTAACCTCATTACCAAATCCTAGTTACAATGGAAACTCTGCAGAATGTCAAAATGGGCTTAAAATGAAATGCTTGCTTCTTCTTAGCCTCCAACTTGCATTTCAGACAGTTGTATTTCCCCAAAATGAAGCCCAATTAGCTCCAACTTTTTAGAGCCTGACAGTAAGTTTTCCTATCACAATATTGCACCTTTTGCCTAAAGCCAGTGACTCCAATTATATTCTGGCAATGAAGAGAGCTGCACATCCTTCAAACATAGAGGGACAAATTCCTCCTCTTGAACCACTCTTGAGATATTTTTTGATGAGCAAGGTATGCAAAAATGTCAATTTTTTAGGGGCAACTCTCCAACTTCTGAAATCAACCAAATCTGGCTAAAAACAGGGCGATTTTGTTCTAAGGTCTTTATTTTGAACTGGGTAGTTACATTTAAATGAGAAATCGTGTTTTTGTCTATAAACCAATGTTAAACTTATGTCTGCTAATATTCCAGGTTGTGACAGAGGAATAGGTCATGAGTTAGCAAAGAAGCTTGATTCAGTGGGTTTCCAAGTATTTGCTGGTTGTTTATGTAAAGGTGGGAAAGGCGAAGAAGAACTAAAGGCAGCTTGTTCTGATAGATTGGTCACTCTACAAATGGATGTAAAAAATGCACAGCAAGTAGACCAGGCAGCTAAAGATGTAGAAAAGAAACTAGGAAACAATAGTAGGTTAAATTATTTTTCATATAATTTGTGACATCATCACTTTATTCTATGATGTCACTTAATATCTGAGTTACGATTTTTAACTATAAGGTCCCCAAGTGTCAAATTTACCATTTTTAAATTATTTTTTTATGTTGGGTTTAACCTTTAGCAACACATTTTATAGGTTATATCATGGTGGTCAGTCCACCTACTCACTGTTCCTGGAAAGGCTAAATCTCTGGATTTAGTTGTTACGACTACTATGCTTAACTTCCATCAGTGACTGACTACTGGTCTGCCCTACATGATTTAGAATCAGTAGTAGGAGGGAGATTGGCCCTACAAATTATTTCATGACCAAGCTCCATGAAAGTATGCCCAACCCGGGAATTGAACCTAATACCCCTCAATCAGTAGACTTGTGCGCTACAGACTGAGCTAGCCGGGTATATATTAAATATATATTAAATTTTGTATCAACAACAATGATGTTTTACCTCCTGGCAAGAAGTAAAATGTCTAATTAGCACTGAATTTAAGTGTCTAACTCTATGGTCACATTTTCTTGATCAAATTATCTCTGACATGCTGAAAAAATGTTTCTTTGATATGGAATTTTTTATAGAGTTGGATGAAAATACAAGACATAAAATAAACAGGTTTTACAGTTTGTAATAATCAGTTTTCAAGGACATATAGAAAAGGTTGTTATAACATTATATAACCTTCAACTCAAACCCTAGAAAATGTTCTAATAGTTATATGTAAAATATATACAACAATTATGATAATTACAAGGTTAACATTTAATAAGAACTGGGCCTGTAGCGAAGTTATCTGTAGGTAGTGCGCCGAGATTTCAAATCCAGTTTCCCTGTGGGGGTACAGATTAAAATTTCTGCCGGGCAGTTATACTCTACCATGAGTATTTGACAATAATGTCAATTTTCCTCCATTAATTAATATGGAAGGGTAGGGATTATAGATTATAGACAAGGTTCCAAGCGAGCAAGGTTAGGTGCACTGGCCAATGTAAAATAACTTAAATTGTGTTGATACAGTGTAAAACCCAGTATAAAATAATCAATAACTTGCCCTTCTTGAATTCACTTATTTTAATAGTATTACATTATTACTAAAAACACCAATTGACAGTATATAAGCTATTTATATTTTTTAAATAATTTGGCAAAGCAATTTTCTGTGATGCTTTACAATTTTAGGGTTAAAACATAAAACAACTAAACAATGTAGCATTAGATTGCATTAACCAGTAACAGGTGATGTATTTCTGGCAAAAGCTCACATAATGGTATTTTTTTTTGAAAAAGTCTCAATTTATCAAGTTTTCACAAGGTAAACCTTATAGATACTGCAGACAGTACAAGTGGTAAGATTATTGAAAATCAAGTCCAACAATATACATTTGTAACTACATGTATACCCAGAATTCAAGTATTTGGGTTTTTCCTGCAGTACAAACTTTCACCAATACAATCGGAATACGCTCATAACAATAACAATAAAATTCAATCTGTGTTTTATGCTTTTCAGCAATAATGTGTATAATACTTTGTCTGTACTACCTATGCAGGAATGAAAAAATCCATAAATTGGAGTTCAGAATTAGGTCTATTCATGTTTGCTTCTTGTCAATGCAGTTCATTAAAATTCCCTCAGTAATATCAGTTTCCTTTGTATATAGAATAATATTAACTCATCATGGATATGTGTGACAATTATCTCACAAAAACAAACACACAAGAAAATAACCATCCTTTCAATTATCAGGCAAAAGTGATGTATCATGCACTAACAAAATAACAAGGTGACAATAAGTGAATCATGTCATAACATTAACATGGCATCTATTTAAAAACTACACCAGAAAACATTTTAACAGTATATATTAGGGGTGTAACGGTTAACCAATATACTGGTTAATATTGCAATACGTCTTTTGACGGTTTTTAACCAGTTCGTTTTTCTCTGAACCAGTTTTTCTAGTTATGTTCCATAGTGATTGTTTTTATCAGAGTCTGAAATTAAAGTGTTTGAATAAATGTGTAAATGTGTTCGGAAACTTGAAATATGTTTGGTAAAATTAGAGAATAATAATCTTTGAAAGTCCATTCAAAACCTTTTTTCAAACTTATTCAAACATTTGCATAATGCGTGTATATCATTTGAAAATACAAATATCTAAGTACAATGTTGATCAAATTAAGACGATGCATGGGCATTAATTCATGCTATGCGCATATGCGCAAAGAACAATATGTATCGCAATATATTGCAATACGGGTTTCATGTATTGCAATTTATTGTAATACGTTTTTTTCCGTATTTTTACACCCCTAGTATATATCTTTCTATGCTCACCAAGACTCTCATATACTTAAGATGTTGATACAGGGCACAGTTGGGCACAGAAAGATAGTCTCAGTCTCATTTTAATTTATATAGCACAAGAAACTTTTATGAGATATAAATGAATTTGTTTCAAAAGTACAATGGGCACTGTACAAACTGTGCAATACCCCCTTCAAGACACAAGATTCAAATCCCGGTGCGCTACCAGTTGGGCTACTGATCTAGTTTTCATGAATAAAATCACCATGGTATTTTACAGTTGCATGTCAATTCACACTTAAAATTGTCATTATCAAAACACTTTTTACTACTTCTTCCAAAATGTTTTATACTATTTTAAGGCTTTTGAAAAGTTTATATTTAAGTTGATATCTGTGAATGAGCAGTACTTAATGCAACAAACCCAGATCTGGAGAGCAGTTGGTAGTGCTGGTATTTTGAATCTTGTGTCCCAAGGAGGTACATGCTTGAATCCCACCCCAGCTGGTAATACCCTTTGAAAATTTGTCAGTTTTCTTTCATTAATAACGTACATGGAGAAGGTTCAGATAATTACAATTAATTGATGTTTCATCAAGATTATTGAACAGCAGGTTTTTTCATCAATTTATTGATTAAAATGCATTTTGATAGAAACAGAGTAAATAAGGCAAAAAGTTTAATCAATCTAGCTTTGATTAAGAGTAGTCAGGATTTTTATTTCTTTGGAAGGATGGTAAACATAGTTTTATCCTGTTAATCAGTAATAAAAATCATTTTTAGAAAAGCAAGGGAAATAAATAATTAGTTACATAACATCAAAAAAAAACAACTTTTTTTACTATATTGGGAACAAGTGTATTAATATACAATATTATCAAGTTGTAATTACTTAGTTCTGACCTTGTGGAAGTGTAGGCGAGAACTGGTTATAGAAAAGGGTCCAGGAACGCTAGGTTAGGTGTGCTGGTTACAGTAACATTACCTAAATTGTGATGACATGGCGTTAAACCCAGTAGATATTAAGTAATAAATGCAACAAACTTGTTACTTATATTACAGAGTTATGGGCTATAGTAAACAATGCAGGGATCTGTTATATTGGAAATATTGAAATCATGTCAATAGATGACATTGAAAAAGTGATGGCAATTAACTACATGGGACCAATACATGTCTGTAGGGCATTCTTACCTCTAGTAAGGAGAAGTCAGGGACGAGTTATCAACGTTGCGAGTAATGCAGGTATGAAATATATTGTTTAATAGAATAATTCAATATTTCAGAAGAGAACTTTAACTAATTATACAAGTAATTGTTCATGAACCTTTGGGGCAAGTGTAAGGCTGGTGAACCCTTAAACCTGGTTTAACACCCAGTGGCAAATATAAGCTGGAGCCAAGGCCTAATCCCCTTTGGTTCCTGTGCTTTTTATTTCTTTGTGGCATCCCTCTTTTAACAAAAGTCTAGAAATCTGAAAACACATCTCCCTCTTAACTTTTTCGCTGTGTGATAGGTTTGTGTTATATTACTACTGCTGTCCCTGATATCTTGGCTTACACCTTTTTAAAATAACTTGATTATAAATCTGTATGTTAATGCCCTCTTACTGTGTTTTAGATATTAAATGTTATGATATCATAATGTATACAAAATCTTTTGGAACTTTGTCCATCAATAAAAAGCACAAACTTTGGCTTTCAATTATAAATTAAATTTTAATTAAATAAAAAAAAAAATTCTACATCCAAACAGGATTCTACAACCATCAGAATCTTAAATAAATTGTGTCAGAACAGTTTCCTTTAACTGAGAATTAGTAAAATATTTATCTGGCTGATTTTACTACCTTTTGTGAAACACCCGAGTCAAATAATACATTATTTTACCAATTTACTTAAGAAATTACCTCTATTTTGTAGTATTACAAGTAAATCTTTCTTTCAACTTTATAGTTGTTTTTTTCAAGGCCAACTCCCTTTGTTTCTTGTATGCCCCATTTCATTTACTCATTTTAGATTATAAAGAATGTAATGCTTTGGACATGAGACTTCTTTTACAGCCTTAAAGAAAACAACTTTTCTCAGGTCCAAAAAGTTACAAACGTTATTCTCCTTGGGCTCGTATTATCAAAGGTTATGAGTCAAACAATACTCATAAACCACACTATATTGTATAGCTGAATTATCGTAAGATTTTTTACAATACACTAGCCTGAAAACTGTGGTCAAAACAATTCAATTATTCTGATAGGTTTAGCCCCAGTTCCACACATGGGTGTTTACTGTGCATCAAAGGCTGCATTAGCAACATTGTCAGAGAGTTTACGATATGAACTGGATCAATGGGGAGTAAAAGTAACAACTATAGTACCGAGTGGCTATAAGACAGGTAAGTAAACGTTCATGAGTCTGTTAGGGTTTAAAATCCTTTCAATGCTAAATTTCTACAATGGACTAGCCCATCTTCAATTTGTAGACCTATCTATTGTCATTTTTACGGATTTCAGGATAAAATTAGCAAATGAGCAGCCATCAGCAAACAGCCTGGTCAGCAGGCACGTGGCTCACCTAGGTCTTTGCTGGAGGCAAAAACTTTTCATATTTGGCTCCTGCTCCTTGTTTGTTTATTCACAGTTTATACTGTTTTTTCTGTTTTATTTTTTTTTTTCTGACAGCACACCTTTTTCAGTTTTCCAAGGTTGTTTTTTCCCCATTAGTTGCTAAATATGGAATGAAATCCACCCGAGGTTGACTGTACTGTCACAGTAAAAGACAGATGATTTGTAATACTAGGAGTGATATGCACTGGCACTGGAGTCCCTACATTCAATAAAATATTCATACTAATGATTAAAAAAATCTAAAATATCAGTTCGACCGTGGATCACTGGAAAAACGGTTCAATACGATTTGTATGTTATAATAAGCTGTGACCCGACTCAAAGGGATAGTTAAAAAGGGACCTTTTTTATGGTGTTTTTTTTCAACAATGTTATTTTTAATCATTAGGCCACACCAAATTGATTACTTGTTCTACGGATGCAGCGCACCAGTTTTCTTGATTTTCAAAAAAAAATATTTTAATTTTTTTCATACCGCCCGCACATTCAAAAACTCCACATCCAAAAAAAATATATTTATTGTTACCGCCCGCACATTAAAAATCTCCACATTCCAAAACAAATATACTTTTTTATCGCCCGCACGTTCGAAGAAATTATGCGCTGTTGAAGAAAATTAAAAACGGGAAAAAAACAATAAAAAGTAGCGAAAACGCCCATTTAACCAATTCTTTATGAATGTCTTATACATGCGTCACTATTTTGCTGCTCTCTATTACGAGTGCCACACATATGCGTCCCCTTAACTTCAATCGGTACACCGCCAGACTCATATTTGCGTCTTAAAATATAAACCTCTAATTGCCTTGTGACGCATATATCCGTCATATGTATGCAGACGATCTTTACATCGATAAGCGTAGCGATAAGCACAGCGGGTAAAGATAAGATGTTTTGGTGTGAGATAGAGCAGTTACTAACAATTTAAATCAAGGTCACTGCCTGGAAATTAATTCGCGCTAAGTTAATTTATTCTGCACAAATATTATTTTTAATTTCAAAATGTTTTTTCTCAATTTTAATTTTTAACACTTTTCCAGTCAAGTGCATAGTTGGTAAATCAAAATTGACAAATTGTAGCGTTTCTTTTATTGAATGTTTTGTTGATAATTGTTGTTATAAATATTTGTATTATTAATATTTGTAACACCTTTTATCCGTTACAAAACATCTTTTTCGTGAAAATAACTTTGCGCGTCCAAGTTTATAAATCTGGTTAAACTTCACAATACTTTTAAATAAACTGTTGTTAAACAATAGTTTATGTGATTATGATAAGTAATTGACGCGACAATCACATGTGAAGAATGCTAATAAATTGCGACTGTTAAATTTTATTTAAAAAATGACTAATTAAAAATATGCGCAAATATGTTCTAATGAGACTTATGATAAAGAACAATTAAGATAAACTTTATGACCGAAGATTATTTATTTATTTATGTATGCTGTTATAACATCAACACGAGGAGAGATTAATGGAACATGTCAACACGGAAAGTTGTTGATACGTACCCTTCTTAAAATTAATTGTCGCTGACGAATAAATTTTCTATCATACTTGTGGTCCCAAACTTTAACTTGTATTGCGGTGCGTTTTTGAAGTACAGTAAAAGCTCTGAAAACCGGACCTGGCTCGGACTGACCAAAAAGTCTGGTTTTCAGAGGATTCCGGTTTTCAGAGGTTTAGATAGAATCACTAATTACACATAGATATGGGTTTGTTGGGACAATTTCCTACATTAAATGGATGGTTCAGCTATATCTTAATTTATTTTTAATTAAAGTTTGGTCAATTTTGGTTTGGTAAGTGTAAATTTACTGAGAAAAAAGAAAATTAAAATATTATAACTTTTCTTTAGTTTCATGCACATGTTATCAATGGACTTTAAATGCATTCAAATAAATAATTGATAAATATGGATGCTATTCTCATTTAAATAAATGCATATTATTGCATAACAACAGTAACAACATCATATAAACTATTTTCCAATATCTTACTCAAAATAAAAAAGATAGACATCATTATTTCCTTAAAACTAACAAACTTTAGTAATTTTGAAAACAAACATGTAGCCTCTTTATTTGTATAAAAACAATATTTGAAATTAAAATATTTTCACAAATTATGTCTGTACAGCAATACATGTTTATACAAAACAAACATTATAAGAATACTAAACAATGACAGACAAGTGTTTTTCACACCTGTATAGATAAAATGCTTGGATATTTAATTAACAATTGACATCTGTCAGGGATTAACTAACTGTTATAATACACAGAAAGTTGACACTTGGTGTCCGGTTTTCAGAGGATTTTTTATGCATATTTATCATTAGAAGCCATGGCAAAAGGTCCGGTATTTGGAATTCAGAGTTTCCGGTTTTCAGAGGATATTTTTCAATGCATTTAATAGGGAAAAATATGGGACTTTAAAAATCGTCCGGTTTTTAGAGGATTCCGGTTTTCAGAGTTTTTATTGTATTCAATATGGCACGCGCCAAATATGTCATATGCTGCAGTGCTTTTCTGATCAAAAGAAAATCGCCGCCGCTTATCTTTGTTTATAGTTAGACAGGAAATCAATTGGAGAGGGATGTATTAATTATCATGCTAGGAAGCAATAAGTTGAAATTTTATTAAAATTAGTTTAGTTTGTCATGGGAAATGATGTCCGTGTTTAATGTGTGGATAAACTTAAAAAGGCATTAGGTAAAATCGGATTTTTTACCTCGCATTACAAATACACATGTAACTTTTTTCTGATGCGAATATTTTAATTCAGTTTTCAACATAAGAAAATCAATTAAACCATGCACATTATGTACGTTTCCGATTTTGGTGTTGCCGTTGTTTTTTTTTTTCAGAAAAAAAATCGCCAAAATACGTCAGATTCTTTTTTTGCAATAGTTAAATTTCTAATTTGCAATGACCTTGCTAGCTATTCTTTTTTAAAGGAAGATACAAAACTAAAAGTAACACCATTGGATGCATAATTTAATTTTCTTTCAAAAATGTTAACTTTTGTAAAAATATCTGTATTCCATAAACGATTAAATGAATCAAAAGTTATGACTTAACACCGTCAAAAAATGTTCAACCTGTCTAGGTGTACAGAGGAAGACAAGGAGTTTATGTGCTGACAAGTAAATTCTGACATTTTACTTGTACCTGGACAAGTAAGAACAATTGGTATTTCCACACCTCTGTATCAGCCTTTGAATAGTTCTTTAAACATGCTTAACATTTTGTCAACTTGGCTGTCATTAATAAAAATGATTAGAACAATTTATGTGTTTCTCAGTATCATGCTTTTTACAGTTGATGGTGCATGTCTTAGCACTGAGATACCATGATTGCCATTTCATGTTACTGTACAGATGAATTTGAAAAGTGTAACCATAGATGACCAACCTGTACTAGTGACTGCATGCAGATTATGTTACATGTGTATATCAGGGAAATGTCTAAAAGTTTGTTTGGCATTTTTGTAGGAACTCTAGGTGATCTATTAATCCAGATTGAGCTGGTGGATCTGATATTTTTGAAGCGGCTTTTTTGACTGAAAAAAATCACACAATCATGCAAGTGTTTGTAATAAAACAATATATAACTTCCATGTTTATGCTTCAAAATGAAAATTTAAGTTCAAAGTTAAAGCTGTTTTCTAAATTCAGACACATATGTACACACCTTTTATTAAGCATCTCATTGATTTTCATTTTTTTTATTCGCTCGCTTTAGATTTTATGTAAAAGGTAAAAAAAATTATTTTAATTTTTTTTTCGCTCGCTCGCCCCATTTTTTCCCCAAAAAAAATCCGTAGAACAAGTAATCAATTTGGTGTGGCCTTAGTATGAATATTTTATTGAATGTAGGAACTCCAGTGCCAGTGGTGATTTTATAAACTACTAAAGTAAATGTTGCCAATAGATATTACATGTACCAAGTTTAGCTAACAAACCATAGGAAACAAACCTTGCTAAGTAATTTTTCAATCCTTTCACGAATTCCAAGAATTATGCAAACACATTTTTTGACCTTTTTCTATGCCTAAGATATTCATTGTGTCTATAGTCTGATTATAAAGATAATTCTAGAATTCAGAAAAGGGCAGCATGGCAGAAAATGGGGAAGGGGACATCAGAAAGTGCATAGAAGAATCTAGGGGGGGGGGTCAGGGGCTCCAGACGCCCCCGTGGAATTTCCAAAATGCACCTGTCCATAAGTGTATTTCTTGACTATACGTCATTTTTTTAGAAGCAGGAAACAATTTTTCTCAGTGCAAAACATAGATTTAATGGTTTTAATTTTTATCGTAATATGTTGCATTATTCTGCAAAATGTGCATAATGTGGTTGTGGTTCGAAAGTCCCCCCCCCCCCCCCAAGAATGCTTTAAAGTAACTATTTCTGCATACAGTGGAGCAGAAATTCAGGGTACAGAGGAAAAGAGCAGGATTCAGTGCCCTGCTGTTCTGCTGTAGAATTATCATTAGAATATGACATGGCTTAAATAATAACTTGAAATGTGTAACTTTTTTCAAAAATGGAAAAAATTACAGCTATCATTAGTATCTTATGATGGTGAACCTATCTATCAAACAGACAAACTATACAAGAGATGCATGAAAACCCTGGACTGTTTACCTGAGAATTAGATCCTATAAATGGTGTCTGACACAATTTGTATTTAAAACAATTTCATATTCAGCTGTATGGATATTTTGAGACTACTTTAGAGGGGCTAATTTTGACCCCAAGGGCAGAATTTGAATAATTCTTTGACAGTCTTTGACCTTCAAGTGATGCTTCATGTCAAATATGGAAGCACTAGGGTTTACATTTTAGTTAAGTAGATCAACATTCTCTAACAAAACCCTATGAAAAACTTGTAACCCCATGGGGCTGGGCTAATTTTAATCTCAGTGACATATATTGAACCATCCTATTATCTTTGTGAATGAGTTATGGTCCATGCTACATGCCAAATATGGAAGTTCCAGGCCATGTATAGTTTAAAAAAAAGTGTGTTCACATTTCCTTATATAACTCAATGTAAAACTTGTAACCTCTCATGTGGGTCCAAAACTGACCCCAGAGGCATAATTTGAAAATCTGTGTAGGACATCTTATGCTCACACCTCATGGTAAATATAGTAGCTTTAGGACTTATGGTTTTAGAGAAGAAAAGTTTAATTTGATTTACATTTCAGGAATTCTAGCCTATGATAAAATAGCAACAGCTGAAAAATGGTGGAAATCTGCAAGTGATACAGTAAAAGAAGACTTTGGCAAAGAATGCTTCATACCAAAGTTTAAGTACAGCAATCATGAGTCAAACACAACACCAGATCTCAGGTCTATAGTCAACACAATAGAAACAGCTTTATTAGTCAAGTGCCCGCAATCATTTTACTACAGTGGATTCCTGGCACGAACATTACCTTTCGTGTACTTGTATTCCCCAGTGATGGTTAGAGACCCTTTGATGAAAGTGCTGGGGCACTGGTTTAATTTTGATCCAAAAGGTTTAAATGAGGATGAAAATAAAAACCCTCAGAAAAGACATATAACAAAGAAGTAAACAAAGCCAAGCAGCTCAAAATGATAACACACACATAGTGTACACTGGGGTCCAAAAGTTTCTTTACACCTGTAATTTATTTCGTATTTTCTTTTCTTTTTTATTGCAAATTGTTACCCAGACCCAATTTGTTTCATATTTGTGTTGTTTATTTATGATAAAAATATATATTGTAGAACATAATTGACGGTTCATTATGAGCTGCATATTAGTTGTGAAACTAACTAATACTGATATGTAAAGTATACTTTAGTATATTCCAAAACATCAAAATTTAACTATGTGTAAAGAAACTTTTGGACCCCAGTGAATATACTTTACAATGAAACAACATATCACTTAAGTAATTATTGTTATGTAGCATGCTTGTTCTACTAGGGCTGCAACGATTCAATTTTAAAATTACAACCAAATCAATATCAAATTCATGACTTTCAATTAGATACTGGTCTTTAAAATTGCCTATAAAAATTATAAGGATTTGTATAATAAGATTATGATTATTTTATTTTAACTAAGGTTATAAGTTACTATGATAAATTAGTGATAAATAAGTCAAATAACAAATCTATTTTATCATTATAAGTTAGTTTTAAGTTCAAATGAATGTATCACTGAACATTTGGAATAAACTTAACCATTAATTGAATCGGATAGAAAAAAATCGAATCAAAAGGGAAAAAAATCAAATTGCATCGTTTTGACTTTCCAGTGAATTGTTGCAGCCTTATGTTTTCACATGTAATATGTTAACTGTGATTGTAACAATATCAAGTCTATGTAAAATCAGCTTTTATGAGATCATGGTCTATTTTATCACTTTAAACATTTGTAGTACAGTATAACAGTCTCCATGACAAACTTTCATTAGTACCAGACATTTGGTCCAGCAATATTCAATAAGTATGTTGGCCCAATAAAAATGGTGGTTCACTGTACTCATCAGTATAACAGCAATATTTTGATAGTTTTTGATAGAAAAAAATGTGCTCTTTACGAATCTGCCAGGTGATTTTTAAAATTTTGGGGCAGGAAGATGCTATTGGCCAAAAACAAATGACATCACTAATTTCTAAAAAATCGCCTTTAAACTTAAAGAACGCATTGGGCGCTTATTTATCATATTTCAAACAAGAAAATTTGGTTCTTATTTATGATATGCTTCAACTTTAAGATTTTGTAAATGTTTTGTAAATAATCTGGTGCTGAAAGCACTGATCATCAAAACAAGTGATAACGTCACATTTTCACCATTTTTCGAGGTACTCTTGTCTCAACTGGGTCGACATACTAAATCTTTTACAGGACAGAATAAAAGTTTACTAGACCTAAACATTCTAAGTGATTTGTTAAAACATGCAGTCCAGTATAGTAATTTAGCATAATACATCATAAAATTGAATAACTTAAAAAGAGATGCTCAGGTGAGCTAATATTTTCAAGTATTCGAGTCTATAGAATCCAATATCTTCCGAAAAATAATGCAGTCTATACAAAATTAATGAGTGTCTGGTTGCCTGGGACAACCACTATTTAGTTTGTGCAACCAACAATTTCTTTTGGGCAACCAAATTTCTGCCATTAATGTAATGGTTATTCAAAAGCAGCATTGAAGGACCTTGTATACTACCCCTTTTCTCTCCTCAATTCTCTTTTTTGGTCCTCCTTATAGCAAAATAGTTACTTTGAAACATTAGCCCTCTGATACGACCTGCCCTTTTTTCTGCCCCTCTGCCCATTTGAGAGCTATAGAATAATAACTTAATAATGTCAGATCTTCAATTAATCATCAAAGATCAAGTGTTTACCTGTATTGTATCCTGGTTGGCGACTCAAATGATCAAAGAATTTCGTTCGACAAGAAAACAGAGCACCACAAGTTGGACAAGCAACTTTCTTTTCCTGAGTATGACTTTTAAAGTGATCCTTTAACTTATGCTTGGATTTAACACTGACATCACAACCTGTAAAATATATAAGTACTGATCATACTATCATCCCGTACTTTATTTCGGCGCACCTTAATTACGAAGCCATTTTTGTTTTGACCTCAATGTCGATTTTGAGTTTCTGTGTGAAGTAATTCCTACGCGTTTCTGTAAGTAAGCATTACAGTGATTTCTTACCGCCAAAATGTGAAGAGTCAGGGATTTTGAGGGACTATTTTCATGCTTTTTCCCATGAATCACTGAAAAATGGTGTTTTTCTTATTACTTACTAAGTACCATTTTGAAAATGTTGTTTTCAGAAAAATAATAAATATGACAGTCAGAATGGCATCCCTTATTCTTCGCTATTTCAAGAAAGTCACGTAACAGGTAGACTTCTTTCAATTTGGTAAGATTAAAAATAGAAACCAATCAAATGCATTGTTTCTCTGTACTCTCATGTCAGTTATATTGGAAATCTCCACATGACATATTTTTATTTTTTGATTTCTACGATATCTTTAAGTTATTAATAAAGATTGTAAAAGATTGACAAATGAATAAAATATTTATTGTTAGGATTATTTATTAGTTGTAGCCTTATTTTGTTATGGTATACAGTGATAATATGTACACTAGGATAGATGTGTATCAGTTTAACTCGAAGGAGTTGTCACAACATGCCAATATTACTTGAAAGACAGAAATTTTTATAGTTTGCCATTTCAGGATTTTAACAAAATTGCAATTTTTGAAAGCTTTTTACCAGTTCTACATAAAAAATGTGTAATTCAACTGTAAATACATGTATTATTATAGGCTATCTATATAACACTCATCAAGAAAACCAAAGTAAAATCTGACTGCAATCATATCTTCAATACAAATAATATAAAGATCAGTTAACCTACTGCCTGGTCCTGTAAAGGCTTAAATCTCTTAACTAAGGCTTTCATCAAGTCAAAGCTTATAACTTTGCTAGTGGTTAACAATTGTCCACCTTGATACAGCCATATGAGACAGAAAGTATTTCATGATTGAACTCCTGGAAAGTATATACCGGTAACCTGGTAATCCTGATCCAGAAATTTACACACTCTATGCCTGGATTGTCAGACAATAGCACCACCAAGAGGAGCAATTTGATTGCCAAATAAAGATGAATGTATGTATGTACATGCATGTATGGTGAATTTTCAGGTAAAATAAGGTCACAAGATTGCTTTGTAAGAAACTACATACTCAGGAGGACAGTAGAGAAAAGCTTCACTTGTACCTAACAAATTCTAGAATATGCACTATGTTCACAAATAAGCCTTTAATATAGTAAAAGTACTAGCCCGAGGCATGATCAGTTTTTCTCAAAATTTTGTACATCCAGCAACTTTTGACAGCTCTGTACATAAATTATTGTCCATAAATATGAATTAAAATAGCCTCCAATTAATCAAATTAAAAAAAAAGGTATCAACTGACTTCTTTTCCTTAATGACAGTCCTTCATGCAGGAGGCTATTACTGGACTACAATTAAGATTTCAGAATTGTTCAGCTACAGAGCCTACAACAAATACTTCAAACATTACCTTCCCAGAGACACTTGCATCCATTTTTCACATCATTACCATCAGGATAACAATCAGCATGACATTGCACATGTTGATAGAACATCTCAGCATTCTCAAATCTTGCCTAAATTATTATAAAACAAAACCTAAGGTAACAAATATCTGAGTGAAATATGTGCATTAAAATACTGTTAACTTATTACTATACAGATTTTTACCAGAGAAAAATAACTGGGTGTTAGGGACCAAAGATTCTACATTAACAAAGAAAATCACAAGAAATGCTATTGTTATCAAGCACACTTTCTTGATGACATAAGTATGGACATTTCTATTTATTAGATACAGTCTCCATTTTTATAAGCATGGCTTCTTCTTCCACTAATCTACATGTGTACATCCAAAGCCAGTATGTGCCCAATCTCCATAAACAGATATCCTATAGACAGCTGTTGTATAGGACGCTCAGAGGGTCACGTTGAAATGACCTTTGTGTTGACCAATAACTGTGTAGCTTTTATCTAATTATCAATAGTAGGGGTGTAACAATACGGTAAAAACCGTATTGCAATATATTGCAATATGCAGAACCAGTATTGCAATATATTGCAATACGTACCGGTTTTTCGCTTAGACATGCAAAGCATTAATTAATGCAAGTACCTCGTCCTAATTGGATCAGCATAGCACGCATATGGGTATTTCCAAATGATCTCTTATCCAAATGTTTGAATTACAAATGTAAAATGGTATATATGTTAGAAAAATGCGTCGTTTGAAACAGACACTTGAAGATATTTTTCTTTCAAATGACTAAATGTTTAACCTTTAAACCCACAGTAAGAGTATTTCAAGTGTTCAATTCATATTAACATTTGTTTAAACATTCAACTATCAGATTCTGATAAAAACAAGTAGTATGACACTTAACTACAAAAACCGGTTGAAGAAAAAACGAAACGGTTAAAAACCGTTAAAACTCGTATTGCAATATTAACCGGTATATCGGTTAACCGTTACATCCCTAATCAATAGCATCTTGATTTCATAATTTCTATTTTTAGACGGAGGTTTGCAAGCAAATTTGAGGGTGGTGTTATTCACAGACTGCGATTCAAGACTCTTTTCAAATTGCATGTTGTAGATGATGTAAACAGTGACTAAAGATTATGATTGCGTCATAAATATTATAATAGAAAAAGGTCACCTGAACGTGACCCTCATAACAAAATAGCCAGATCTTATATAAGCAAGAAGGCGAGGGGCCAATTTAAGATAGGGTTTTAATCAGATTGGTCTGTGCTATATACAGTAAACAATCAACAAAAGCAACAGCATACATCTGATTATTTTAACTAAACCAAACAAATCTACCATTCATGTTCTAACTAAACTGAAAATTGATCACAGATTATGTTGACTTAAAAAACAGCTAATGAAAAACCAATCCAATTTCTAGGCTTGGCTACCGGTATTAACAAGTCAAACGGTGCAAAAAACCTGTTATAAGGGGTGCAGGTATTCTTTTGTAATAAATACAATGATGAAAGTGACATTCAACTGCATAGGCAGATCTAGCAGGGGAGGGGGGTATCAGGGGGGGTCCACATCCCCTTGAATTTCCAAAATGTACCTGTCCATGAGTGTATTTTTTTAATTGTAAGTCATTTTAAATTGGCATCAAGCAATTTTTCAGGCTTGTTCCGCTCGCTTCTGTCCTTAGCATAGATCTTACGGTTACGTAGTTTTTTTTTATTAATATGTTGCATTATTCTGCAAAAAGTGTACAATGTGGTTGTGGTTCCAAAGTTTGGATCCCCCCTAGAAAAAAATCCTGGATCCACCTCTGAACTGGCAATACCCTTCCATGAAAGCTTGACATTTATGTCAATTTTCTACTATCAATAATGTATAAGGAGAAGTTACTGGTCTTGGGGAAGAGAAGGTGAGTACTGGTTATAGAGTATAGACAAGGGTCCTGGAAAGCTAGGTAAAGTGAGCTGGTCATCGTAAAATACATAAATTGTGTTGACCCTGCTCTTAACCCAGTAAATAAATTAAACTGCATACATGACACATATTCCATCTACATTCCAGACATTCAGGTAAATCAGGTATAAGGTTTCTATTTCCAGCATCATATAAACATGGTCGACGTCCAGTTTTCTCAAGGAGTAGAGCACCAATACATTTAATCTTAACATGAAATGTATGATAATATACATGACGTAGATAATCTGCCGTGTCACCATCAATCTCTACATTACATTCTTGCCAGTGACAGTGTTTGTCCTCTGAAATATAAAGGTGATATAATCAAGGTTCGACACTAACTGTTTTACCAGGTATCTAGGTCTCCTCTAATAATAAACAAAAATTTAGAAACAGATTTGCACAAACTGAGATAAACAATTCATGGGAACTCAAATTCATTTAGGAAAGGCCAATTTATAAGCGTCACGGAACTCCTTCCAAGTTTTGGGATCCTCTAAATCCCGGGACACTGTTAGTGTAGAACCCTGAATAAAGAGAGATATGTTATAAAATATGACTTGTGATTTGAAACAGGCCCAGTGATTTCTGCAGGGCAGTCTGATTGACCAAGGCCAAAGAAAAATAACAGGGCCTATGTCAAATCACTTATTTATAACAATTTTATTATATAACAACTAATGAAATGTTTCTTAAGATTGATCAAAGGGTTAAGTTCAAAGAAACCTGGTGCTAATTTTAAGTCTGTTTTTTCTATTAGTTGTTACAAAATATTACCTGGTGATAGAAAAGTGTCCAGGAAACCAATGGTAGGAAGAGCTGGCCTTTATATATATGACCTAAATATGTGTTGAATATGACGTTAAAACCCAATTAAAAAAATAAATATTACACCATTATGTTTGAGACTCCATTATGTCAAAAATAATGACTGCTTCCAATCACTTGAGAGAGCATATAATGGTAAATTGAGTTTGAATGCTTCCAAAAACTCAATGGCCATTATTCTAGCAATAATTGTAATTGTTTATCAGCCAATCATAGCAAAGAAATTTGTTATATGGCCGGGTTATTGGTTCTGTAACAGATTTTGAATGTGTTTTAGCTTTATTAGCTGGTTTTGCAGTTATGTGCAGTGAATTTGCCATAAGATTACCTAACTTGCATTATTGACACTCTGAAATAAGTGATGTGCTGTGTAAAGTCTGAAATTAAAGATCCATCTTTTTATAAAGATTTTATAGACTACAGTAAATAATATATGTTTGATTATTGTACCTAAATCTGCCATAGGTTTTTCTTCACCAGTGTAATTAATATGTTCCATTAAGTGACCAGTAACGTGAGGTGTAAAATCATCCATGCTATTAAACACAGTTGAACAATCTTTCCATTCACATTGTAGAGATAAATCCTCTGGTTTAATGTTGACAACAGCTGATCTCTCTTTTGGTGGCATGTTTATATGCAGGTAAAATCTGAAAAAAGTAAATGTATTTTTTAAACCAACATTTAACACATATTGCCGGTTTCCTAAGCATATCACTAGCAGGCAATTTTCTCCCTGGAACACTAATTCACACCACATATTTACTACTTTTGGTGTAAGAAGAGTACCTGAGGACAAAGCTCTCAGTAGCAATTTCCATAGGAAACTGGTCCCCAGATACACTAGACAAGAACTAAGAAATAGGACATAAAATATCCACTGCAAACACATTTTGTTAGAAAACAATTATTTATATAACAATGTTTGTATTTATCTAAAATTGAAATTCAAACAATGTGCAATCTGATTAAAACCCGATCTAAAATTTTCCGCTCGCCTACTCGCTAATTTAGATCTGGCTGTTTTCAAACAAGGATCACGTTCAGGAGACCTTTTCTCATCATTATATTCATGACAAAATTGTTATGATAAGTAACTTGTTTACATCGTCTACGTTATGCAATTTGAAATGAGCCGTCCAATCGCAGACTGAATAATACCGCTATCAAACGAGCCAGGGTTTTCCCTAGAAATTTTTTTTATGGGGGTCACAATGTCCCATTAGGTTTATGATTTGGGGGTCATTGGTAAATTTTGCGGGTCATATACCAAAATCTGAAATCACTTAACTTTACTAATGGTCTTGCACTTTTAAATGGGCTTTCTTGAAGTTTTGACACAGGGGCGTTTATCACATGTGTTTTATCTTATCATCTTTAACATACAACCAAGCGTATTTACAAAGCCAGCTTATGCTAAAAAGTTTTTTTGTATTCCTTAATATGAATCACAGCAATGTTAAATAGGGTATAATGCTATTTGGATTATCATAATTTAATTATGTGACTCATGATTAGGTTTTAAATTCTCCTTTTAGAGATGTCAATTTAAAGCTAAACTATCAGCAGTGGTTTTTTTCCAAACCATTTAGGGGCCAAATTTTGACCCCTTTTCCCTCCCTAAAAATATTTTTTCCGTGTCTTTTGAAAAATTCCCCTGCTCTAGAAAAATGTAGGTGCATCAAATTTTTCCGTTTTCTTTAAAAATTGCAGTCCCACATTTTTGTGATCGCATTTTAAACTAAAAAACTGTAAGAATAACGTCACTTGTATCTCAATTACGTAGGCGTGCACATCTACACCACAAATCTTAATTTATATTAGAACAAAGGTTTAAGCAACATACGTTCATTGAATGCTTTTATTTTTAGTCCACCCTTTTCTCCATTTCTGTAAAATACATCCCCCTAAATAGCTGAGGAGTTTGTTGCAAAGGATGTCAGTTTTCATTGATCTTTGCACTACTTCAGAATGGTAATGGCGGCAACGACTTTGATGACAGTCGCTTTAACTGTAAGCGACAGTGATCAAAGACGTTTACTGACATTGCAGTACTAAGGGTAGACCGCGTCTCATATCAAATTTTGACACAAATGTAGTCGGTTACAAATTACAATTACCATACCGTATTTAATTTAAAAATGCCCCTTTTTATATTAACTCTTTACACGCCCCTGTTAGGAAGAATTATTTTGTGCGTCCAGTGTGTCGCAATATAAGTTCATTTTATGGGTCATTTGCCGAAAATATGCGTCAAAACACACAAATTTGTGTGTCAGGGAAAACCCTGACTAACTCACAAACCTGTCTGAAAATAGAAATTACGAAATCAAAATGTTATTAATAGTGTTTCGTCTCGATGAAAGCTACGCATTGATTGGTCGACATAAAAGTCATCTTGACGTGACCATCTATTAAGATCTTAGAGATCCTGTACGACAAAGCTCTACAGAATATCTGTTTATGGAGATTGAACGATGTGTAGCAGTAGACTGCTGTATTATTAGTATGACAAAAAAACACAACAAAATTGTGTACCATCAGAGCGTTATGACGAAAGTATCTCTAGTTCTAAGCAAACTTGACAGTAATCTGAAAATGATAATGTGTCATAAAATTGTTGTTTCCATAATTAGTGATTTCCTGTTCTCCAATAAACAGAAAACAAGTTGATCCAAGTTTACCATCATTAGCAAGTGGAATTAACAATTTAATAATGCAGATGCAGTTGGTTTCATTTCAGTGGCTAAAAGGGATTAGAAAAGCTATGATGAAGACAATTATTCCAAAAAATTAAAAAAAGTTCCCATTGATTATCTTTCAAGCCTTTAAAGGTATAACAAATAACAATATATATGTAAGGAATCTAATGAGGCAAACTCCTGGGTTTGATAATGATTCTTCTTCTTCCCATGTACTGACTACTTTCAAGTAACTGAGGTTTACTGCTAGGTTCATGTGGAGAAAGAAGGAAAGAGTATAAAGCGACAGGGCAAGTTAAAGTTAAGATAATTCTTGGAGGCCGCAAGTATACTATAACAACAAACATAAGCCCTTGTTGGGCTTTTGAACCAATTATTTATAAACAATATTGCATTTAGATAAAGAGTTGGGACAGACAAGAACAGTGGGAGGCTGTTTCACTTATCTAGTGTACCTTGAGGAATGTTTGAGATCATTTGCCTAATCTTATTACTCTGGGAATAGCCTAGAATTATTCCGGCCTGAATTCAACAGCATCAGCAAGGGAAGACCATTATCACCAATAACAGGCAATAAGATCAGGATTTTGAAACTCCCCATAAATAAATATATATTTGTAGATGAACTTATGGAAATCATGTTAGCAACAGTGATTGTTGTTTCATCATTTTGGCATCAGATTTTGGGAATGGAAAAGTGAATGGTATCAATATGGTAATTGAGTACTCCTGCCATAGTAAGAGCCAGGATTCAAGTGTGACTGGGATGACATAGAATGTAGATGGAACTTATTTAGGCTCTGTCAAACTTCGTACCTGGTGAAATAAGACAATGTTACCATCCAGTTCAAAACAAATATTTTTTTTATTTCTATTTAAACCAGAATAAAACAATTTACAAATAGATTATCTTTTATAGAAGTGAGAAAGTGTCAGAATGTAACAGCACACGGAAGACCTCACGATTTTCTGTGGCAGTAACTGATGCAGGTGCGCATGCGTGAAGTGGCAGCTCTCTTTTCTCTCTCTCTGAAAAAAAACGTTTTCTGCTCTTAAAAACTCACCATATGTATGGATAAGTATTCCAAATCCTGACTTTTACCCTGACTTAGACATTCTAAGTGAAAAAATCACAACTTTCATTTAATTTTATTTAATTTGCTCTGATAGAACGATTTGACATTCCCCCCCCCCCATTGTCGTAAACAAATATATGTCAACTTCCGGTCTAAAATTTCACGAAGTTTTCTGTTGATAAGGTGTAAATTTCAACATGTAGAGGTATGTTTAGATCTACATATCTGTTATTTTTTGTCTGTGCATGTCTCTTAATCAAATATGAAGTACATAGACACGACAAATACCATGATACAAGCCAGGCAGAGGGTTCCAAAGGCATTCCTTCCTGCCTTCAATTTCTTACTACTCTAAAAGTTTCCCGCAGTCTACAACAGGGGCCTGTATGCAGAAATAAGCTTGTCTTGTTATACTTGTGTAGTCTTTTGTTGGCCGAGTCATATGCTCCTGAGCCAAATCCTGGCCCCCGCCCTATAAAGTATCCATGTGGTGTGTGCAAAAAGGCTGTCAAATGGGATCCTAACCAACCTGCAGTATGTTGTGATGAATGTGACACATGGTATCATCAGCACTGTATGTGTATGTCTGATGAGGTATTCTCTAGTCTCAAGAATGTCAGCTGGGAATGTGATCAGTGCGGTATGCCCAACTTTTCAAGTGGTTTGTTCGACACAACAATTTTTTCCACATCAAACTCATTTTCTTACCTTGGAAATATAACCCAGGAGTCTGAAATCAGCTTCTCCACTCCTGTAGCAACATCCTCACCTAATAAGAGACCACCAACTCGCAAAGACATTCCTATTAGAATTTTGGTTATAAACTGTCAATCCATTAAAACACCTGGTAAATCGGCTGAGCTATCCAACCTTATAAATTCTACTCAGGCAGATATTATAATTGGAACCGAATCTTGGCTACAACCAGAAGTTAGTTCGGCTGAGGTTTTCCCCCCGGATTTCCAAGTCTACCGAAAAGACAGGCACAATGGTCAAGGAGGTGGTGTATTCCTATTGGTATCAAACAACTTCCACAGTGAAGAACCAGAGGAACTACAGCATGATGGTTGTGGTGAAATGGTGTGGGCTAAGGTCAAGGTTACTGGAAGTAAGGACCTTTATGTTTGTTCCTTCTACAGACCTCCAGACAATAAAGATTCTCAATATCTAGAAATCCTACAATCTTTTATCTCCAGAGTACCAACCCATAGAGGGTCTCACCTCTGGATAGGCGGGGACTTTAACTTACCAGACTTGAACTGGGAAGATGAAGATGTTAACCAATATGCTAAAAATGGAACACTATGCCATCAACTATTAAAGATAGCCAAAGATAATCTCTTAGATCAAGTCATCAGAGAACCAACTCGTATCACAGAATATACATCAAGTCTCCTAGATCTCTTCTTCACCAACAATGACTCACTGATTAACCAAGTACACTGTATGCCAGGAATTGCAGATCATGACGCCATATTTATTGAGTCAAGTCTAAAACCTTTTTTGAAGACATCTTTAAGCCGTAAAATTTATAAATATAGCCAGGCAGAATATGACCTTTTTAGACATGAACTCAAAGATTTTGGTCACACATTTGAAGAAATTGTTACCACTTCTGACATCAATACTGCATGGGAGAGCCTAAAACAGAAGATAAAAGAGTTAATGAACAAATATATTCCCCATAAAATCACCAAGAATGATAAGAAACCTCAACCTTGGATCACCCGAAAAATAAAGTCATTACACCGACGAAGAAACAAACTGTATAAACGTCAACGCCAAAGCAAGAAACCAACTGATATAGCCAACTACAAACAATTCAAAGCAAAAGTCCAAAGAGAAGAAAGATCTGAATATTGGAAATATATAGAGAATATCATCGAACCTGACAATGGTCCTGCACCCAGTAAGCAGAAGAAGTTCTGGTCCTTCATCAAAAGTCGACGGAAAGACAATGTTGGTATTGCACCCCTCAAGGACAATGGGAGAATGCATGCTGATCCAAGGGATAAAGCTAATATCCTCAATAAGCAATATGAGTCCGTATTTACTCAAGAAGATGAAAGTAACCTTCCAGTCCCTGAAGGTGAGCCATTTCCCAATATGCCTGAAATTGACATCACTGTTGAAGGAGTGGCCAAACTGCTGAAAAAAACCAATCCAAACAAGGCCTGTGGACCAGATTTGATTCCTGCCAAAATTCTTAAAGACATGGCTGATGAGTTAGCACCCCTCCTTACATTAGTCTACAGAAAGACCCTAGAACAAGGCATTATACCAGACGACTGGAAGCATGCAAATGTGACGGCCATCTTCAAGAAGGGAGAGAGGTTCAAAGCCTCCAATTACCGACCGGTCTCTCTAACAAGCCTCATTTGCAAAATACAAGAACATATCCTCACAAGCAACATAATGAAACACCTAGAAAACCACTCCATACTCACAGACTGTCAACATGGATTTAGATCAAGACGTGGGTGTGAGACACAGCTTTTGACTCTGGTACATGAATTGGTATCTAGCTTGGATGACAAAAGGAGGAAGAGTAGACAAGTGGACATGGTCATACTAGACTTTTCTAAGGCATTTGACCGAGTCCCCCACAAGCGCCTACTACTCAAACTCCATCATTATGGGATAAGAGGACAGACTTTATCCTGGATCAAGGCATTCTTGTCTGACAGGAAACAACAAGTAATCGTTGATGGTGCTCTCTCTGATGAAGCCAGCGTAGTGAGTGGTGTCCCCCAAGGTACAGTCATGGGCCCACTCCTATTTCTACTATTTATCAACGATCTACCAGAATGTGTTGACTCCAATACCAGGCTATTTGCTGATGATTGTGCCATATACAGAGAAATTAACACCACAGAAGATTCCAAAATTCTACAGAAAGACCTTGAAAAACTTGCCAGATGGGAAAGAAAATGGGGGATGTCCTTCCACCCGGACAAATGTAACACTTTACATATAACACGAAGCAAGACCCCTCAGAAAAACATCTACAAACTCAAAGGACAGGCATTGCAGGAAGTCAAAACTGCCAGATACCTTGGTGTGGATATACAGTCCAACCTTAACTGGAATACCCACATCAACAGAATTGTTAAAAAAGGCAACAGTATGCTTGGATTCCTACAAAGAAATCTCCGCATCAGTAACCAGGAGACCAAGACTTCAGCATACAGAGCCCTTGTCAGACCCCATCTAGAATACTGTGCTTGTGTCTGGAACCCACACACATCATCTGCTACAGCCAAACTAGAAATGGTCCAGAGACGTGCTGCCAGATATGTAACAAATCGTTACAGAAACACAAGCTCAGTCACTGACATGCTAGACTCCCTGGGATGGGAAAGCCTGGAATCGAGACGAACAAAACAACAACTGACCATGCTGTATAAGATCAGCAACAACTTAGTGGACATCACAGTAGAAGATTACTTAACTCCGGCTATTGGAAGAACCAGAAAGAAGCATACTAGAGCATACAGACAGGTCATGGCTCACACTGACTCCTACAAATACAGCTTTTTTCCTCGCACCACCATAGTCTGGAATAACCTACCAGCACCAGTTGCTGAGGCCCCTGATCTGGCATCTTTCAGACAGGGGCTATCTTCTCTTACATATTAATGCCCGGATTGACTGTTAGTACAACCAATGAAGGTCAGGGCTGTGCCGGTTGGGTGAATTCCCAGGGACCGCTTCGGTAGCCGGAGAGGCCTGACCAGAGGCACGGAAAGCAGTCATCCAAAGCCTTTCACTATTCTCTATCTTTTAACTATCTTCCTCTATCTTTCCTATTTTCACTCTACTTTTCCTTATTTTCTGCCACTTTCGCCGAAACATAATGGTCAGTTATTGACAGTAGTTTCGTACAGATGTAGATGTAGATGTAGGTCGGTGGTTCCAGTCAGGATGAATCAATCTGTTCGGGTAAAGGTGGCTGTTTATCATGATGTGTTCTTGTTTGAACATTGAACCTCCTTGTGTGATCATTGACGTTTTGTCCCGACATATGGTCCGCTTGGTCATTGTCCGCCTTGTCCCTTATTAATTGAATCAGATTTTAAGGTATTCATCTTGGCAACTCTTGGCTGTGTCTGTGGAAAGTGTGGTACGAACAATAGGAGGTCCGAGTAATCCAACAAATCTTGTTGACAAGACGTGTTAAGACCAGTCATAACAGTCATTAATGATACTTACCAAATGTAAATCAATTTTGCACAGCCAACGGTTCTGTTACATAAAAAGCAGGCGTTTAAATGCTGTTGTCGTTGAGCTTTGGTCCCAGATCAGCGCGCGAACGCTGAAGTCATCATATCACAATCAATTTTCTACGTCGATCACCGAAGTATTCCAAACACTTCAATAAAGAGAGCTCGATTACTATTTATATTGTTCTTGGAACATATTATTTTCAGCCTATTTCGGAAAAACGCTGTAATGGTGATATTTATCACTGTATCATGACTTTGGACATGAAATGTTGATAACAATTTCGTCAGCACAATAATATGCTGACGAAAGCATCTTGCAAGATAAAAATCAAGCACGTCCAGTGTAAATCTTTACTCTCTAAACTATAATAATATTTACAAAATAAATAATATATTGTATATAATGTAAAATATAGATAAAACATAGATATACAGTTTTATTTTGTTATCAATCATAAATAAAAATAAAAACAAACCAACTTTTTAAAAAGTGTCATATGGCATAGAGAGTACCAAAAGGTCGTCCGCCGGATCCATAAACGACAAGGCAAAATGGTGTTGAGAACAATTATCAAGCGGGGAACCAAGGTCGTCCCTAAGTTGGACGCATTTATGCCTGGTTATACAAAAGAATCCGTCAAACATCATATATCTGTAAGTGTCTCAAATGTCGTAAGTCGCTTCGTTAAGTTCTAGCACCATATATCAAAGTGGGTGGGGTAATGTTTTGTACTTGTAGGACAATCGATGTTACTCACATTTTTGCAGATCGTGACACTTTAACAAAAAAAAGCTTATGATGTTGTACAAGACTTTGTTAGCTAAGATTAACCTCTTCAAAATAAGAATTTTATTTCACAACAGGGTTTTACACAGCCATTGATAATTGGGGGTCCACTGGATGCAGGACTGACAAAAACAGGGGTCCACACAGTGAAATCAGGGGTCCAATACCAAACTGCAAACAATTTTGTTGTATCAAAGTTATGATTGTTGTTTTATATGTTTAAAATAAAAAAAAGGAAATAAAGGAAAATTAAACCACCAGAAAACTTGTATCTCAGTTTATTGAAGTTGAACATTGGTAGTAACAACAGTGACCGAAATTATTTTTGCTCTATGAGTTCCTACACTCCCCGTTATCATCTTTTGGTTTGATTTGATTTATAAAACAACTTTCTTCACTTTAATACCATCCTCGAAGCATTTCCACTCCAGAATAGCGATTTTTCCATCTTTTCACCAACTGTCAAAAGGCGTGACGTCATCGCCGGAAACAGACCACCGGAAGTTTATTTGTTGTCATCCGAAAGCATGTAACTATCCGAAATTTGGCAAGTACAATGAAGTTCTGGCTGCTGTCATCCATCTTGATCGTTTTTTTGACAACTATATGTAATTGGTATGACTTTCTTACACCATGTAGACCTGTTTCACCCTCCCAGATTACTTTTCATCCTAATATCTTCCATGTCAGCTGTTCTACGCTAAATAAACATGTTTTTGCTAAAACACCAAAGAAGCCTGCTTCTGACCATTGCCTCTACCTATTTGCTTTGCTTATATTAAATGCATCAGATTGTCATCCTAACCCAGGCCCAGCTTACAAACCAAAGTTCCCTTGTGGTGTATGTGGCAAAGCCTGTGTGTGGTCTAGAAAAGTGAGATCTATCCAATGCTCAGATTGTTCGGTATGGTACCACAAAGGATGCATACAACTTCCCACTGTTGTTTATGAGGCTCTGGAAGGGAACGATGACTCATGGTACTGCTGCCAGTGTGGCTTGCCCAAGTTTAGCTCAAGCCTATTTGCAGATTTTGAAGCCTCCACTACCTGCTCTACACCAACTTCTACTTCTTTCATGTCAAACGAATGCTCCGACTTTGGTTCGCCTAGGTTTACATCTTCACCCAAACCTCCAAGACAAAAACAACCCACATCCAAGAAGGCACTTCGAGTCCTAGTTATAAACTTTCAAAGCATTCGGGCGAAAAGAGAATCATTTTGGGCCCTCCTGGAGCAGGTAGACCCAGACATCATTTTGGCTACTGAAACATGGCTCTACCCAGGCATTGCTGAAAGAGAAGTACTACCTGACAAGTACTGCTTTGTTGCCCGCAGAGACCGACCAAATAGCACATATGGTGGAGTAGCCATCATTGCAAGGCGAGACATGGAGGGTACAGAAGTTGTGAATAGTCAGTCTTCTGAATTTGTAGCTGCGTCTTTCAACACTACAAGCACTAAAAAGCCCCTCATTGTTGGCTGCATGTACAGACCTACTAACAACGATGCTGACTACTCAACTATTCTATGCCAAGAAATCAAGAACCTTTTCACTAAATTCCAAGGAAGTATCATTTGGCTGGGTGGCGATGCCAATCTACCGGATATAGACTGGACATCAGACAACATTCAGGGTCATCAGTACTCTATACCCATCAACCAGTCCTTCATAGACACCATCAATGACATTGGCTGTGAACAGATGATACGCTTTCCAACCAGACTTGAGAATACACTTGACATATTCTGCACAAATCGTCCTACCTTAGTAGACAGATGCACACCACTACCTGGTATTAGTGACCACGACACAGTACTTGTGGATACTAACATCATCCCACGACGACAAAAACCTGTCAAGCGCCGCATCTACTTATGGAGACAGGCCAATACATCTGCCATGAAGGAAGACCTTGATAACTTCACTAGAAAGTTCACTGAAGACAATAGCCCCTCAACACCAATCAATGATCTATGGGAACAATTCAAGAATAAATGTGTTGAAGCTGTTGACTCACATGTACCATCCAAGCTAACATCATCAAGATTCAACCAACCATGGTGTAACAGAAAAATAAGAAGATTATCTAAAAGGAAGAAAAGGGCATACAGAAGAGCTAGAAGAACAAAAGATCAATCAGACTGGAACGTGTATAGACAAATACAGAAAGAAAATCAAAAACTATGTAGAAACACCAGAAATGAATTTGTTAACAACATGATTAATGAACCTGGCAATAACAACAAGAAATTTTACGCTTATGTAAAAACCATGAAAAGTGACAGTTCAGGTGTCGCCCCTCTCAAGAAGGATGGCTCAACCTACTCAGATACTTCCACCAAGGCAGAGATCCTGAATGACCAATTCTCCTCAGTATTTACCCAGGAAGGTGATGAGGCCATGCCAGATCTTGGTCCAGACCTACCAGCTGAAGCTCCTCCGCTTACCTTCCATGTCAACGGTGTGAAGAAACTACTGGACGCTTTAAATCCTCATAAAGCAACTGGGCCAGACCAGATCTCATCGAGATTTCTGAAGGAGATGTCTGAAGTAATAGCCCCAGCACTTACTCTCATCTTCCAGGCTTCTCACGACCAAAGCCAAGTTCCAACTGACTGGAAGAATGCACATGTCACGCCACTCTTTAAGAAAGGAGACAAGAGCAAGGCCTCCAACTATCGACCAGTCTCCCTAACCTCAATCTGTTGTAAGACCATGGAACACATAGTCCACAGCCATCTGATGAAGTTCCTCGATACCAACAATCTCCTGTCTGACCACCAACATGGTTTCAGGAAGAGAAGATCATGCGAGACACAACTCATCGGCACAGTACAGGATCTTGCAACAGGTTTGAACAACAAACAGCAGGTAGATTGTATCCTTCTCGATTTTTCTAAGGCCTTTGACAAGGTTCCACACCGACGTCTATCTGCCAAGCTCCAGCACTATGGTATACGGGGCAAGACGTTAGGATGGATTAACAGTTTCCTTGGCGACAGACAACAACAGGTCATACTTGATGGGAAGATCTCATCGCCATCTCCTGTGACATCAGGCGTACCCCAAGGCACTGTCTTAGGACCACTCTTGTTCCTAGTCTACATCAATGACCTACCAGACAAGGTATCATCAACTGCACGCCTCTTTGCTGATGACTGTCTACTTTACAGAACCATCAAGTCCAACGAAGACACCAAGGCACTTCAAGATGATCTAGATAGACTACAAGAGTGGGAGCAGGAATGGCTTATGGCATTCAACCCTGACAAATGTGAGACAATCCGTATAACCAACAAGCGCAACATTATATCAGGTACTTACACGATCCATGGCCAAACACTGAAACAAACCGACAAAGCCAAGTACCTTGGGGTGACAATAGACAGCAAACTGAACTGGAACAGCCACATTGACATCACGGCTAAGAAGGCAACCTCGACATCAGCCTTTCTTCAAAGAAATATTGGAACCTGCCCAACTAACATCAAGTCAAAGGCATACAAGTCACTCGTTAGACCCCAGTTGGAGTATGCAGCAAGTGTCTGGGATCCAAATACCAAATCAAACATCAACAAACTAGAGAAGGTCCAACGTAGGTCAGCACGCTTTTGTACTGGTGATTACAGATACACCAGCAGTGTCACCGAAATGATGAAGAATCTCGGCTGGGAATCCTTAGAATCCAGACGTCAACAAGCCAAAGCCACCATGATGTACAGGATCGTGAACCACCTGGTTGATCTTGACACCAGCAGTCTACTCATACCTGCAGGGGTTCACACAAGAGGCCATGCATGTCGTTTTCTGGTACCCTACACTAGCATCAATACCTACCGTGCATCTTTCTTTCCAACTGGCATACGACTTTGGAACAACCTCCCAGAAGTGGTGATCGTCTCCCCATCTATAGATGTCTTCAAGACCAGAATGGGTGAGCTGTACAATTAACTCTAGAGCAATATGTTTTTAGCCTGTTTTTAATCTGTTTTTACTTCCCTTCACAAATGTAAATAGTTCACAATTGTGCAACATTGCTCTAAGAAGAGTCCAGCACATTACCCGAGAGAGAGATAGACCGTTGGATAGTCAAATTTTATTGAGTAGACACAAAATTCATACTCTATTTGTTCAGTTTACTTGAAGGGGGGAAATTGTTAGAATGTAAACATTGCCACATGCTTTCAGTTAAATAAACAGTTACCCGTGATGCGCAGCGTCTCCGTACAAAGGTCAGTCAGACCGTTTGTGTACAGAATGCCCTCTACTTAAACAACCGAAAGTTCCGAATGCGCGCCTTCTTGAGTAAACATCCCGCAGCGGTTATTTCCCTTTATCAAATATATTAGAGTAGCAACGCGTGACGTAATCGCAACGAGGAGTTTGCTTCTTTGGCTTACTTGGGAAATACCCTATTACGTCAACAGTGTTTACATCCGGGGTATTGAAATGGAATTTCTTATTTGATTGCCTTCAAATACGGTCAATCTTAGCTTAAAATATAAATGTTTCCAGTTAACTTGTGCAGTTGAAAGAATATCTGAGGATGTTGCTATGTATTTTATGCGTCCAAGTGGACGCAGGCTTTAAAATGTTAGCGTCCACACAGGTAGTTTATGCGTATATGGACGCGGATTTGTGCGTCCCGTAAAACCCTGCACAATCTACGCATTACTAATAGGGCTGTCACGAAACACCAGAAGCGTATCGCAAATTACAATAAGCTATCACCATATCGCAATGCATACCACATGCATAAAGTCGTGTCCGCTTATATTGCGGGTTTGGAAATATCACAGTACTGTCCCTTTGTTGTTGTTCTTACAGATGCGCCACCTACCGATGATTGCAGTGACAACATTTTGTAGGTCACATGTCATCTGTTTTAATTACGAACAAAAATTTACCTATGCCGTTTTAAATAGTGAATAAACTTACTTTTCCATAAACCATCAATAAAATCGAAATCACGTAAATGTTTTGTATCACCATGTCACCCAAAACTAATTTTATTCGAAGAAAACCCAATCCACTACTCGGATTTTCGCACAAAGTTTGTCTGCTGCATTATTTTCATGAATGGAATTGCTGCAGTCAATAGCAGACATATGTGGGTGGGACTAAACGCTGTCAAATTCGGTGGAAAAAATAAGAGGCCCTAGAGAGGGTTTTAATACGCCCGTTTTGAAAAAACGGTCGTATTATGTTATGCTGTTGTCCGTCTGTCCGTCCGTGGACAATTGCTTGTCCGGATGATAACTCAAGAAAGGATGTGCCTAGGTTCCTCAAATTTTATGTGTGGATAGCCCTTGGCTGAAGGAGGTTCCCTATTGATTTTGAGAGCCCAGGGTTAAAGGTCAAGGTCACTGGGACTTAAAATAGGTAAAACTTGTCTGGACAATAACTGAACCACCAATGTACCTAGGTTCACCAAATTTAATGTAAGAGTAGCCCATGTGTCAAAGATGTTCCCTATCTGTTTTGGGGCCCCTGGGTCAAAGGTCAAGGTCACAGTGGCATCATATGGGGAAAAAACTTGTCCTGACAATAACTTAACAACCAATCTACCTAGGTTCACCAAATTTTATGTGAGAGTAGCCCATGTGTCAAGTATGTTCCCAATCGGTTTTGGGGCCCCTGGGTCAAAGGTCAAGGTCACAGGGACATCATATTGAAAAACCTTGTCCGGACCATAACTCAACGACTGTACCTAGGTTCACCAAATTTTATGTAAGAGTAGCCTATGTGTCAAAGATGTGCCCTACAGGTTTATGGGGCCCCAGGTTCAAAGGTCAAGGTCACAGTGGCATAATATGGAAAAACTTTGTCCGGACAATAACTGAACCACCAATGTACCTAGGTTCACCAAATTTTATGTGAGAGTAGCCCATGTGTCATGGTTATGTCCTATTGGTTTTGGGGCCCCTGGGTCAAAGGTCAAGGTCACAGGAGCATCATATTGAAAAACATTGTCCGTGTAGTAAATCAGCAATAACTGCACCTAAGTTCACCAAATTTCATGTGAGAGTAGCCCATGTGTCAAGGATGTACCTTATCAGTTTTGGGGAAACAGGGTTAAGTTTAAACCTTAAACCAGAAGATATCAAATTACCAAGCTATGACTTCAAATGTTCTATCAATATGTTTATAAAGTAAAAATGGCAAACAATGAAACCCGTGTCCAGACAATAACTGAACCACCAATGTACCTGGGTTCACCAAATTTTATGTGAGGGTAGCCCTTGTGTTAAGGTTATGTCCTATTGGTTTTGGGGCTCCTGGGTCAAAGGTCAAGGTCACAGGGGCATCATATTGAAAAACCTTGTTTGGACAATAACTCATCAACGACTGTACCTAGGTTCACAAAATTTTATGTGAAGGTAGCCCTTGTGTCAAGGATGTTCCCAATAGGTTTTGGGGCCCCAGGCCCAAAGGTCAAGGTCACAGAGGCATCATATGGAAAAACCATGTCCAGACAATAACTGAACCACCAATGTACCTAGGTTCACTAAATTTTACATGAGAGTAGCCCATGTGTCAAGGTTATGCCCAATTTGTTTTGGGGCCCCTGGGTCAAAGGTCAAGGTCACAGGGGCATCATATTGAAAAACATTGTCCGGGTAATTACTCAACAATGACTGTACCTAGGTTCACCAAATTTCATGTGAGAGTAGCCCATGTGTCAAGGATGTTCCCTATTGGTTTTGAGGACCCCTGGGTCAAGTTTAAACCATCATCCAGATGATATCAAATTACCAAGCAGTGACTTCAAATGTTCAATCAATATGTTAATAAAGTCAAAATGGCAAACAATGGAAATAATGCTATATTTAATAAGTAACATGAATTTAGTTCACCAAATTTTATGTGAGGGTAGCCCATGTGTCAAGGATGTTCCCAATTGGTTTTGGGTCAAAGGTCAAGGTCACAGGGGCATCATATGGAAAATCCTTGTCCGGACAATAACTAAACAATGATTGTACCTAGGTTAACCAAATTTTATGTGGATCAGCCCATTTGTCAAGATGTAATGTGTTGATAGCTCTTTGGTATTGGATGTTCTCTTTTGATTTGGAGACCCCAGGGTCAAAAGTCAAGGTCACAGGGACTTCTTAATTCATATTGAAACATTTTCCGGACAGTAACTCAATAATGATTGTACCTAGGTTTACCAAATTTTATTTAAGGGTAGCCTAAATGTCTAGCATATGCCCCTTTGGTTTTAGGTCCCTGGGTTAAAGGTCAAAGTCACAAGAAAAATCATGAGGAAAAACCTTGTCCAACAACCAACTTTACCTAAGATCACCAAATTTTATGTATCAATACTCTTTGGGTCAAGGGCGAGAACTTTTGGTTCTGAGGCCCCAGGGTCAAGGTCACTGGAAGTTTGTTTGGGAAAACTTTGTGTTGGTGATAACTCAACCATGGCTGTACCTAGGTTCTCAAAATCTTTGCTTTGGATAGCCCTCCAGTTAAGGATGGGACCTATTCTGAGATCCCGGGGTCATTGGTCAAGGTCACAGGGACTTCATATGAGATAGAACACAGCATGGACTGCACACGGGCGTATAATGCCCCGCCCAGCGGAGCTCTTGTTAAATGTTGTTTTGTTCCCGGTGCATAAAATGGCTTTGACAGTCATAAAAATATTTTTAAGTGGAGTTGCCTAACAGGTCTTGTAAAAATAAAAATAAAATATAAAAAATTGAGGCATATTGTGTGTTCAAAGGTTTAAACAAATAAATAAAGTACCAAAATGTGCTAAAGTCAAATATCATTCAAACTTTGTATAAACCTGTTTCTTACATGTTAACAGAAGCCAGCTGATAAAGTTATAGTTACCGCTCCTTTTTCCAGTTTAAATTTGTTCCAACTGCGTATTGCAATATACTGGTATACCAGTATATCATGACAGCCCTGATTTGTAACATGGCATCATAATTTCCAACTTCCCCACCAACTTGACTATGTAATGTTAACTAAGTCACTTGTTACAAGTTGAGCTGCAAGTCCGCTTAGAGTTTTTAGACCATCACATAAAATAGAAATGATAGCGCAGAGCTTTTTAAGTTTTTTTCAGTACTTGGGGAAGGGGCCTGGGGTCTTTATATATATAGAACATTTGGGGAAATTTTATCGCTATTTCTTAGAAAGGGGAACAAAATATACAAGGTTAACTCCAAATTTGGAGAAAACTGCATGATTTTAAAGAAATTTCAAGAGGGGAAGGCACCTGTTAACGGCCCCAGTTATATAATGAAAAAAGGCCTGTAGCGTGAGATGTAATTCATTCAAAATTAACTAAGGTTCTAAGGAGTTGACCCGAGCTCAAAATAGGGTTATGACCCACCACACGAAAATTTTATTATATTGAATACCTGTATTTGACCCGTATCAATTTGATCCTTATATTATTATCTTACTGGTGTATTCATGTCTCAAGTCACTATCAAAGTGAACACTTAATTAAAGGGATTAGTGTCATCTTGTTAACAGCCATCTCATAAAATTACGTCTGTGTGTATAATCAGTCCATTTTCACATTTGTTTTTATGCTTCATCAGTCAATCAGCTAACCAATCACTTTAATTTAAAGTTAACAAGAACTTATATTTGTCATATTGCAGGACTTAATATATAAATTATTGTCATGTAAGAGTAAAAAGAAGTCATTTATTATGTATTCTATTAATTAAATCATTTTTGATAAAGGCTTTTTTAGCCAAAAACATTTATAAAACTTAAAAGAAAAAAATACAGCATGTTTAATATTATGTGTCCACATTGGTAGTGAATTGAGATGAAATTCTGTTTGTGTTACTATAAATGGCTAGTTTGTTTTTACATGTAAGTGAGCAACCCGATAAAATGACTGAAAATTTATATAAATCATTTATATGTATATTTCAGATATTGCCATTATATGTTTTCACCGCTGGTGGATGTGTTGTATGTGCTTGGTATTGTTGGAAATTACTCAGTTATCAGGATACAATGTAAGAAGCCTTCTTTTCTTTTGATTTATTTGGTAATAATAACTTTCATGGGAAATTATTCACTACTTAGTTTAGTTAGTTACTGTTAATTTTGTTTCTTTAAATGCTTAGAAATTCCTAATATTAAAACAAGGCAATTTTTTTTCCTGAATCATTTATGCTCCAGAGTTTTAGAAAACTGATTTTATACCATTTGAAATTTATGTGATTTAGTTTGACAATTATAGGTTTACACCCTAAGGTTAATACGAGTATGCTTTTGTTTTCAGTTTGTTGAAGAATAAAGAACGCTCTGATGTGAAACCAACTGAAAGGATTCCTGTAAGTATTGAAATATTTACCAGTTTTTATTGCATGATGGTATAGTTATCATCTGCAAAATATATTTAAGTACAAATTGTAATAGAAAATTAATTTATGACTCTTACTACTGGTAAATGGCATAGGTCTGGAGAAATATACCTCTCCAAGAACAGCAGCGATTTATATCCATGATTAGGGAAAGATTAAGTAATGATACTACAGATACAATTAGAACATTTATTTATTTCATATAACATTTTTTTGTAGTCAAATAGATTTGTTGTACATATCTCCTGATGGCCAAACAATGTGACTATGACAATCTGTCTCAACTTAGAGTTATATATAGCTGTAAGTATTTTAATCTTTGTCAGGTTTCCATGCAAACTCCATGGAAAATCTACCTACAGTATTCCTTTTCAGTGCACTACAGTTCTGTAAAAGAAATTTAATTTTGGTAGGTTTTCCAGGATGTTTGCAAGAAGTAATAATGAAACTGGTATTGTAATTGTAATGCGCAGTAAAGAGTATACACCTTTCTGCTTAGCCTCGTTAAGGTATTATGGAAATCTGACAAGAATTGAAATTTACAGCTCTTAATCTCCAAGTTTACTTGTTACGTCTTAAAACCTTAGTAATAGTCACATGGTACTGTCACTGAGTTCTACAGAGAATATTATTGAAACATCTCCTAAATTATTCCTAACATTAGTCTGAAACAAGCTAAAATTCCTACACTGAACAGTCTGATGATTTTTTTCTTTAAATGAAAATGGTGCTCTTTAACTTAATTTAGTGAATTTCACTAAAGGATAGTTGTCCCCCAAAAATGGGCTTTTTTCCGCTCGCCTCCCTCATGAAAAGATGTCTATGGGGGGTTTCGAAGGGGGTATGTGCCCCCCCTTCGTTGCTGGGGTTTGAAGGGGGCGCAGTGCCCCTCATCGCCAGAGAAATAATCGGGGTCATTGGGTGCAGAGAAATGGCGCCTAATACTGATAAGAAAACATGTTTTCAGTATCTGAAAAGACCTGTCACTTTAGACCTCAATTTTGGAAAATATTACTGTTTGAAGTGCAAATGTTGGGTGGAAAAAAGAGCGAAAATTGCATTTTTTGCTGTTTTTGCTCCACCCCAGCATTGCCATGGTAACAGGGTTTAACTTGATTTTTCTGAAAGACATTCACCCAGAGAATAACTTGGCCAAGTTGCATAACTGTATGATAATTAGTAATGAAATTAGAGCATCTTGAAATAGCCCTAGCGCGTAATGGTGAAAGTATGACTACTTTTCACACATGTCGCAACCAGTAAAGGGTTAAAAGTATTTGTCAATATTGATTATGACATATATGCATCAATCAATACCCTCCTACTTTAGTTTAACCTTGACTTAATATTCTGTAGTTCTTAGGTTGAGGTCATTGTCTAGGTCATTCTGGGATGATAAAAATTATTTTATCTTGTATATTTTTTTTCATTTCAGATTTATCAATCAGTTGCTGACCTCTCCAACCCAAAGATTCCTGAGAACAAACCTGAATTATAAAATGTTTTGTTTTAGAAATCACAAATTTTGTTATTTACTTATAATTTATAAAAGAACTTATGTGAAAATTTGAAGATAAGATCATACTTAAAAAAAGTGATTTGTAATGTACCATGAACATTTTAGTACACAGAAGTTTATTGCTGAAGACTTATGAGTAGTATGTAATGATATAACTTTGAACATTGTTTGATAATAAATTGTGTTGAGTATTTTCTATTGTGCCATTTGTTTTTTGTGTTGTCTAGCCTAGTCACTATACAAGAAATATACCACAAGAATTGTCCAATATATTAGATAATGGATTGCTGAGGAGCATTGACTTCGAAGCATACCCAATGTCTGGCAGATTTGGCAGCTCAAGAGGTAAATTTACTTAAAGCTCACCAACAGAATACATTTCATTTGTTTTGTTTTGTTTTTGTTGGGTTTAATGACGTAGCAACACTTTGTTTAGGTCATATAATGGCGGTCAGTCAACCTACTCACTGTTCCTTGAAAGGCTAAATCTCTGGAATAAGCTGTTAACTAACTACTAAGCACATACTTAAGTCAGTGACTGACAACTGCCCTACATTATTAAGAATCATTGGTAGGAGGGAAAATGGCTGTACAAAAATTTCATGACCAAGCTCCACAAAAGTGTGCCTCGCCCAGGAATTGAACCCATGACCCTTGATCACTAGACTTGCGTACTACTTACTGATGCAGGGTGGCTAATAGATACATACATTTATTAAAGTAATATCATTAGATGATGTCAAAACACACAAAGTTATGTACACACATGTACATTATTCCTGTTATTAGATGTATGGTACTTAAATACAATGGAGTGATGTTGCAGCTGTGGTTTAGGTTTTAAGACTTACTGCTTCTAGACAGGATAGATCTCTGGAACTAAGCTTTTACCTGTACAAAGCTGATACCTTCCCCAGTGTTTGACGATTACCTTCCAGTACTAAAGAAAGTACTACATAATAATTTCTCTCTTTCCCTTATGGCTGCGCTCACCATTGATCATAACTTCACAGGGGTGGCAAAAATATATTGCATTGTCAAAACAGCCAGCTTAAAAGAGTTGACAACACAGATAGAGACAGTTGACGCAGGCAAGCTATTCCAGATTGGTATTAATCTAGAAAAGTATAAGTAATTGAAACCGCCTGTTTGTGGAGAAAATCTATAATGCTGCATGACGTCAGATTGGCCTGAAACTTGGGAGAGAGCACATCTAGCATACAAGTTGGTACTAACAACTAAGACTACTGAAAATTTACAAATGGTATTGAAGGAGTTTAGCACATGAGGCTTCGAGTAACATTTTCATAGCAATTCAATATAAGCTATTCCTTTAATAAAGGGGAGAAACCGCTGACGGGAACTTCTGTATTGTTGCAAAAAGCATGACAAGGGAGATAACAACGAATATATTATTCAGAGGAACGCACTGGTTGTTTCCCTTACAAATTGAAGGAAATGCGACAGAATTGAAACTGCTTGTAAGTATTAACTTGGGTAAGTATTGACATAGGCATTAGATCGAGAATCTTGATAACTTCTGGGTACGAGGGTGTGACATAAGAGGCAGGAAATGTTCCGAGTAAAAAATTATGCATACATTTTCAGATATATTACTCGAAGAAGTGTAGTTTTTTTACCCAAGTTAAATCAGTGGGCAGTTCCCCCCATTATTAGTTAAATTATATTTCAAAGACTTATACATGCATATTTAGTTAAGACTTCGCACTTTCGAATGAAGCCAACATTTTAACTCATCGAAAATCAAATCAAAAGGCCAATTTCAAACACCACAATAAACACAATTTTTGTTTAGTTGACTAGCGCTCCTTTAACCCAAGGACCCTATATGTATATAGGGTCGTTGTTTACCCTAACTTTTCCTGGACCCTTGTCCTGAACGCACCTACCCTTCTACATGCGTGACTGCTGAATTTAGCTTCTTCGTTTACCTTTTAAATTCAGGAAAATTGACATAATGGAAGGATATCATCACCCCGGGTGGGATTCAAACTCGTACCCCTTTTTAAAACCAGTTTCAAAATTAAATTGGATTCCTTCTTCTTTTCAAAATCGTACGATTGCTGTTAAAAAGGTGATCGCAGTATAATACATAACGAATGTGATGGCCAGGCTTTGTAAACTTGGTTTCGACAAAGTTGGTTTAAAGGTTTTATACGCATAAAACGCTGTAAATGGTTTGAAACCACTCATTGATTTACTTCTTGAAATATGTTGTAAAAAATAAAGGCGGCTGGCCCGGCCCCTTACCAACCAGTATTCATAGATTACCACTTAGGTACTTTTAAACGATAATCTTCAGCAAGTGATACATGTAATTAAAGATAATGGGGAGTTTAGCAGATTGTTTTGGAACAGCTTATAACTTAAATTATTTTTATGAATTTCAATAGAACGATTTAATTCATTTTGTATTGTGTTACAACTCTTTTAGATCACGAAGCAGAACCGTGTCAAGGTTAAGGTTCTATTGTAGTGCGCAATTCCATTGAAAATAACCACAGGGAATCGATTTAACAAGAGCTATAAATATCCATAGGGTCTTGGCTGTTTCCTAATCTCTGTCGCCATTTTATTAAATGTTTTCATCGAAAAAGCAACGTCATTGTCGTAGATCATAACTATAAAACTAAAGCAGCGTCCTTCAAGAAGTATCTATGGAGTCATTCTCGTACCCAGAGTCTAGTAGGATTCTCAATACTAGCATTGCGAATCCTACTAGACTCTGGGTACGAGAATGCTATGGAGTGAGGCTCAGACCTATCTGAGTTGTGTTTGATTTAAAGTACAACTTATCACAGATTTTGACACAAGTATTGCATGCTTTTTAGTGGCGAGATATAACGGTAAAATCTCTGTATGTCACGGTGAATGAATACAATCATTGAGGCCCTGCAATGAGTCCATGAACCCAGTTCAAATGTAGCGTTTACATAAATGAATTTATGTATCTGATATTCGGAATAGCAAAAACTATAACATGTCCTAATGGAGTACAATTTTTGCTGTTTTGTGTAAACTTAAGTTAAAATATTTCATACAACTGAAGTGAATATTAAAGCATGTCAAAACAAATGGCGAGACATTAGAAGCCGACACTTGAGTGATTGTGAATAAAAATTATGAATAAAAAATACTTCCCTTTTTATTATACATGTCTAATCTCTGACCAGCTAGGAAGAGAATTGTCGTCTGCTTAATTAAATGTTGTTTGCTAATTTAATCTTATATCCTTTTTTATTGGTGGAAATATTGTCTGAATTACGATCAGTTTGGAACCAGCATTCTCGTACCCCGAGATTCTCGATCTAACTAGTATCGAGAATCTTGATATCGTCTGGGAACGATAATGGGAACCACGCGCAGCAAAAACAATTTACTTACTCAATTTTGTCAGAGAAATTCATAAGTGCAGTACTAGTAATTTTATCAATATACCTATGAGTGGGCCTCAATTTATTTCACTTGCTAGCAAACACGAAAAAGTCATGAAACATGTAATACTTGAAATTTTCACCTCTATTATGATGTAACCACTATACTACAATTTTCCTTTGATGTCCAAAATTTATGAGTTGTGTCTTTAACCACGTGTACATATCATATTTTCATAAATAGTCTTAATGTACCCCCTTTTGCACAGCGAGGCACATAAATAGAGCTACGTGGCTTAAATGGATAATTTCTATCACCGATATAAATCCACAGGCTGTCGACATAAAATAGTCACCCTTAAAAAATTTTGTATTCACATATACACATGTACTATACATGTATATGTGTGTATACAATATTTTATTTAAGGGGACTATTTTATGCAGACAGCCTGTGTCTAAATCTATGCGAATACAGCATATGGACTAAACTGAAATATTTCGAAAATACCACAGTTTTACTAATGGCTATGTTCCCCAAGACCTTGTGTGTACCAGCAATTTATAAATAGAATTTATACACACAGATGACATGTAATGTAAAATAACTAGTTCAGTGTTAGATTACACATTTAAATTTATAAGACTGATTGTTGTTTTTTCTTTGAGTTACTTTCACGTTGAAGGTAAGATAACATTTTCTATGCTTTATATAAAGAGTTGCATTTCATAATTATGTAGTTGTTTCCATATGCTGCGCCAATTATCGTGCAATAAATTTAAACGCAATACATATACAGTTAAACCTGTTAAAATGGATTATTGTTTTAAGATACGCCTCGTATTGTACATTCTAATTATTTATCAACATTAGCCTGTAGTTTTATTTCAGAATCGTACGATATATGAAATGTGATAAGCTTTTACAAATTTAATAGCTTTTAACCCTTTTTACTCTGTTTACCTATAAGTACAGTAAAATACGTGTTTGTTCGATATGTTTTGTAGATAGATCTGCAGTAAGATTTATATGCGTATTCGACCAAACAAAAAACAAAATGGTATTTATTCATGCAAACAAACTGGTATATTATTATAAACTTTGTGGGATGTATTTTTATCCACATGAGATTAAATTGACATGCTATTTCATACTGTGAATTATATCTCGTCTTTAATGCTTTTATTATACATCTATGCATGTATAGGCGGGTCTAGCGGGGGGGGGGGGGGTTCAGGGGGGTGGTCCGGAGACCCCCTGGAATTTCCCAAATGTACCTGTCCATTAGTGTATTTCTTGACTGTAAGTCATTTTTAAGTAGCATGAAGCAATTTTTCTTGGTGTTTAACATGGATTTAATGTATGTAGTTTGCAAAATGTATATAATGTGGTTGTGGTTTAAAAGTTAGGAACCCCCCCTGGAAAAGTTTGGACCCACACTATTGTATAAAGTTTGAGTCAGTGAGATATTGTAAACAGATATATACAGTGAGATATTGTATATATCTTTTGGTTCTTATTGTATATAGCTTGAGTCAATGAGATGTTGTATATAGCTTGAGTCAATGAGATATTGTATATAGCTTGAGTCAATGAGATATTGTATATAGTTTGAGTCAGTGAGATATTGTATATAGCTTGAGTCAATGAGATATTGTATATAGTTTGAGTCATTGAGATATTGTATATATCTTGAGTCAGTGAGATATTGTATATAGCTTGAGTCAATGAGATATTGTATATATCTTGAGTCAAGCAGATATTGTATATAGCTTGAGTCAGTGAGATATTGTATATAGCTTGAGTCAATGAGATATTGTTAACATGTATATCTTGAGTCATTGTGATATTGTATATAGCTTGAGTCAATGAGATATTGTTAACATGTATATCTTGAGTCAGTGAGATATTGTATATAGCTTGAGTCAATGAGATATTGTTAACATGTATATCTTGAGTCATTGTGATATTGTATATAGCTTGAGTCAATGAGATATTGTTAACATGTATATCTTGAGTCAGTGAGATATTGTATATAGCTTGAGTCAATGAGATATTGTTAACATGTATATCTTGAGTCATTGTGATATTGTATATAGCTTGAGTCAGTGAGATATTGTATATAGCTTGAGTCGGTGAGATATTGTATATAGCTTGAGTCGGTGAGATATTGTATGTATCTTGAGTCAAGCAGATATTGTATATAGCTTGAGTCGGTGAGATATTGTATGTATCTTGAGTCAAGTAGATATTGTATATAGCTTGAGTCGGTGAGATATTGTATGTATCTTGAGTCAAGCAGATATTGTAAACTTTTGAATCAGTCTCAACTCCATTATACACTGTTAGCAGAATAACGAAGCATGTAAACAATAGAAACTACAAAACTATAAGATCTATCTGAAACATATGGGCGAGCATCCACCGGATCTGCCTATAGTTAGTTTCTTGATAGTAATGTAGATTATTGCACTGTTGCACCATATTTTACATGCTTGTATGTTTTAGTTAATGAGATGATCTTCAGTTCACATTTTATTGTAATAAAACTTGACTTTAGTTATACGACTGGAACATTTGAAAATAATGGGACAAAACTGTTGACTTTTATTGCCTAAAGCTAATTAAATTCTCAGGGACAGAATTAAGTGTGGAGGGACTGGTGGTTGAGGGGGGGGTGGCTTGAAACCCCTAATACCACATTACAAATCAGCTCTCCTATAAAACTGTAGTCCCTCATCTGAAGATGCTTCACGCAAGAAGTAAAAGGGATCAAACAAAGGTGTCTGAATATTTTGGTTGGGAGACCAAGTGCTTAAATAGTTATATTGTATAGAATTACAACTAGTTTGGATTTGCAATCCTCGAGCCATGAACAAAATTTGTGTGAACAAAATTTCTACAACAAAATAATGTCCAATGTAAAATGATTCTAGTTCCTTGATTAAGTACTGATATGATGTCATCTTATTTGCTTCCTTCACCAATCATGTAATACAATGTTGAAAATGATTTATAATTGAACTTTTCCTCATGCTTCACGCTCTTCATATTCCTTGTATAATACAGACTTGTCATGCTCACAAGATTTACTGGTGGGATTTTTTCTTCCTGGTTTTATTGATATATTACATTTCCTTCTACTCTTTAATAATAGTATTATTATTATTAAATTGGGTTTAACGTCATATTTAACTCTTCTTACTATAGGTTTCCTGAACACTTTTCTATCACCAGTACTAACTTACCCTACCAGGAGGCCGACAACTCATGTATAGGGTATGATCACCTACCTCAACCAGGCTCGAACCCAAGATCTCTGGATTCGAAGTCAGACATGCTAACCACTATGCCACGGCTGCGGCTCTTTTATATTAGTCTTTAGTTTATTGGTAAAATTGTAAAAAAAATCTTCAGTGGTCACTGGGTTGGCACTAAAGATCTTCCACTTACCCAAGACGACCTCTAATTGGGTTTTGGCAACTTTTTACTGCTAATAAACATTTGGTTTATGAAGTAAACATATAGCTTTAGCATTGTTCACTATACTATTCGACTAAATCACTTTATCCTTTCTATCACAGTAGATCTGAAGTGAACTATCGAAAATTTTATAATTAGATTCGGCTGAATTAGAGCAAGCACTACATCTCATTTGCTTAATTTGGTTAACAAAAAATAAAATGTTGGTTGCCCGAACTTAAATGTGGTTGTCCCAGGCAATCGGTCACCTACTAATTTTGTAGACTGCTTATACAACAGCCAATCAGTTTCATTATAGTCATTCACATCATTGTTACTATTCCAAACACAGACATGAATAGACTTTTGTTCTTATTTTTGTTTCTAAGTTGCATTTGTGTCTCTTTTTTAACATGAAAGCAAGGCTCTGATTGGTAAGGAGAAAGTTTACGAACATAAAAGCAAGGCTCTGATTGGTAAGAGAAAGTTTACGAACATAAAAGCAAGGCTCTGATTGGTAAAGAGAAAGTTTACGAACATAAAAGCAAGGCTCTGATTGGTAAAGAGAAAATTTATGAACATGAAAGCAAAAGACTCTGATTGGTTTAAAGAAAAATATTGAGGATGTGATAGCTTGTTAGGTGTCAGATTTAGGTTAGAAATCACTTAACAGATTGTTTAAATAACAAACAGTTAACAATAGGAGGTTAATAAAGATTCCTAGAATTTATGTTATTTAAAGTTATGTACTTGGTTAGTATTCTTTGAACTACTTAACAATAAGTGTGTGATAGTGACTGTCTTGTTTGATTATTGTTTGACTTCTTTATAGTATGTATCGCGGGTTTAGTGCAAAATGGTTGAAAGTTCGTAACTCACTCTTTTCTTATATTGAGCATTTTGCACTATACCTGCGATATACTAGGTCATGCATATTTATGTCCTTTAATAATGAACTTGCCCACTCAATAGGGGAACAAGGTGATGCAGGTACAGTTTGTACATCATTTTACTAATTTAATTAATCAGACCTCTCAGACATTCTACATTTATTATACATAGTGCAATTCGCGGGTTTAGCGCAAAACAGTCGTAACTCACTCTTCTATTTAACGTGAAAACCCTCCCTGATTTTTACATTGTAATTTTCATATTATGATGTCAATAAAATATTGTTAAACTAACTAAACTATTAGAGGACTACATTGGGAATTCAAATATTTGGGTTTTCCCCTCGGGGTATAAACAAACTTTCTCCATCACTAAGAAAAAATGTGTACAATAAACAATAGGATTTAGTCTGAATTTTGTGTTTTTTAGCAATAATGTGTAGCAAACTTTGTTAACTCTGCACTGCCTGTGGAAAGATGGAAACCCCACAAATTTTAATGGTACAAAATCAGACTATTTTTATCATTATAAGATACAGGAAATCTGCATAACTTTAATGAACACTTCTCATCAGTGTTTTATACTACAGTGCCATTCAAAATTACCTTTACATTTTAAAAAAACCTGGTTTTTCATTAACGTAATTAAATCTTATTTTAGATGTATTTATGCATTGGTAAAGTTATAAAAGATTGTAACATTTGAAAGAAGAGTAATGATACTTAATACAACTGTAATTGTTATACATGTACATGTATCTGAATATATGTTTTTAATCTATCAAGTATTGGTAAATTTTTTAATACAAATCCTACATTTACAAAAGCGTAAAGGTAATTATGGATGGCACTGTATTAACTGCTTTGATGTTTATGTTCAAGTTGGCAACTCTTGTCTTGTGTCTTAAATTGTCTTGTGGAACAGTGCACCTTTTCAAAAAAAAACTTATGAAAAAAATTTATCATAAGTCAAAAGTAAGAAACATTCATATTACAGTTATTTTTTGGCCTATCAGTTCCAAACGTGATTGAATTTGATATTTTGAAATTTGAATGTCATATCATAATTATGTTTATTGTCCCCTTTTCATCCTCTTGACTTTAAATTGCAAAATTTATGAAATTGACTTACGATAACTTTTTTCGTAAGATGTTTTGTATCAAATTAATAACTATTTTTCAAAAATACCCTATTTCACTTCCTGCATTGAAAACTTAAGTTTATAACATGAATCATGTGTTATGTTTTGCTTTGCTAATTGAAATAAGCCAGTGAAGTGTTACCAAAACTGATTATTTAAAGATTTCAACGAAAAAGGGAAGTCACATGCATGAAATTGACTGATAAACAAATTTGCTTTAATTTGTATTTCCTGTATTACTGAATAAACATTTCGCAATAACCAGTTTTGTCCTTGGTATAAGATAAAAGTTAAGGGTGTTCAGGATTTGAAATTGAAAAAATCTATAAAGTGGGTGTGGTTACTAAACATATTAAAATATCTATAAATTCCAAAATAATTTTGATATATTTTGTAAGTGATGCATAAAGTGTATAGATGTGACAGTGAAAATATAAAAAAAACCTCAACAAATAAGACATTTAGAAAGAAATGAAAACATTTAACCTAACCTTGAAATAGCCTTCCGAACGTCAGTCCAAACACATAATTAAAGTTCTTTTTCATAAATGCAAATGTTGATATATAATGTTGCCCATGTAACATATTACAATGTCTTAGGGTGAATTACACAAAAAGTATTTCCAAAATGTAAATTTGATCATTTAAAATAAACCCTTAAATCACTTTGTAAGGTCATACAAAATGATGTTTTAAATTAAACACCTATGGAGAATGGTGATTGATAAAGAAACTGTAACAGTCAGTATTATAAGCAAACTTATTTATATTAAAAATATTAACATCATGCACATTATAAACTTGACTTTTTGAAAGAAATTGAGTGCTCAGAGACAGTTAGTATTGGTAATTTTCAGACTTTCGGCGATTTCGCCGAAAGGCTAAAGTTATACCTCAAATAAAAAACTATCGACGAAAATGCCTGTCCAGTTTAACCTGCAGAGTGATACATGTGTCTCTGATTTACTACCCAGTCAATTTCTAGGCGATAAAAGTAGTTCCATCATCTGACTCAATCAGTGACAGGTGTTTACTTATATTGATAAGCGTGTGGAAGTGGCATAGTCAAATATATTGATAGTGTCTGTAGTTGTTTAATGTTATAATACTGCGGTCATTCATTGTATTACTTGAAGTTTAAGTTTTTTTACAGTATTGGACCAAATTTATCATATTTAACTACACTAGTAAACCAACAGCATTTGTATGCAAAGTGTACTGGGGAAAACTGTACTTCAGGATTGTGTATGGCAAGAAAAGAAAAAATAAAATCTTAATTATATTTGCTAGTAATACAGGGTAGTATAAAAACTTCGCCCATATTTTTTGTCCTGCTCAATTCGTACTTGAATGAAAGAATCTAATGAGTAAGGAGTAATCCTTAGTATGAATTTGTTAAGTTTCAATGTGCACGAAAGTCTTTCTGTATTTCAATATTTTGATTTAGTTATATTTTCAAAAGACTTATGTAATCATCACATGTATCTAAGTTCTTTCCTTTGAAAAAATAAGTCCAGCTTTCACATAAGTTTTGCCATAAACAGAGCAAATGAAAATTGTGGTACACTGTCTTGGCATTGCTCTTGTGTTCCACTCATACAAGGAAACAATTTCTGGTTTGGGTACTGTATTAAAGTATATTAACAGAATATTCTGATTGCATTCTGATATTGTATGCAGCATATATATATTATGGGCGTACATTTTGAAAGTAATATCAAAAATTAGGCCCAACAATGTAGTGTAATATTGAGTTTAGTGTTCTGTTTCTGCTGGACCTTCGGTTTTTTTTGTGCAGCTGTCTGAGCCGACTTTTAACCCATATTCTAACCAATACATTTAGCTCTACCATTCCTGTATGTACAATGAAATTCCTTTTCTGTATTGATAAATGAATAAAATATATGATATGATTGTTTGTCATAAAGTAAAGTTTAGTATTCGTTCACAAAATTTCAATATGCAGTCCCGAAGAAAGTTTAGTTAAGTCCCAAATTTTCTGTATGATAGAGTTATCTGCCAAACATTAATATACATGTATATTTATTCAAGACAGATAATTACCATATTTAAATTATTAGAGAATTAGATTAAAAAAGATAACCACATTCACATAATGTCAAGTTTGAAAAACAGGAACATTTTGTGAAATTGAGAATTTATGGCAGTTTTCAGTCATATTTGCTGGTTGAGACTTCAAACAAAATGACAAAACCTGCACAGCTTTGAATGTCTTTTTTAAAGATATTAATTTTCTCATTTCCTTTAAGATAGCTATCTAGTATAGTCCCTAATTTTCTTATGCTACAGATGAAAATTAAGATTAATTTTAACATTTAGGCCAGTAATTTCTTCTACTTTTGTAAAAAGTAACAAAACAGCTCTTGAAAAAAGTTTATGAAAGAAAAGTTAAAAGTGTGTGCAATTAATTCAATAAAACTACAGTATTATGATTGAGGAAGCTTGTTTTGACCACTTTGGAATTATGATCAAGGTTGAGTATTGGATTGAATTTACCAGACCCAGAAGTTTAAATATAGAAGATGACACTAAACATTCAAAAAGAAATTGTTTAGCCTGAAACATGCAATTTTTTGTCCTAACCAATAAAAAACAATTATTTCACATCAGAGAAGCAGGAAATTATATCTACAATTTTGTGGTGGGTATAATAATTATGTACCGCAAAAAAGTATTGTAATATAATATTTTATATTTTCAGAATGAATTTATTAGAGTTATCCGATATGGTCGTGCCCATTTGTACATCTGTGGGTGCACTGACAGCTGTTGCTGGTGTTGGAGCTATATATTACATTAACAAAATGCCGGATCCTACCTGTATTCCACCTGTGGATTTAAATGACCAGTCTTATGTTTTAGAGGTAATTTTATTTGATTATGTTTTAGCTTGACTTTACAAAGTAAATGGAGAGCTCTCCTACTCGCCCTAGCATGGGCATCAGTGTCCACGTCCACATTTCTGATTGAAGTTTTTGAGCCTGTGACAAGGTTCATAACTCCAAATACATTTTTTTTTCAGAAGTATCCCCCCTTGAACTTAGAGTTTTCTTTAAAAAATGCTTGTTTTTACTGCAACTGTTTTGTTTCTTTAGGTATTGAATTCAAACTTTAAATATATGGTCCTTATTATCAACCTCTTATCATGTGACAAGGATCATTACTCCAAGTACATTTTTTTTCTGAATTATCCCCCTTGAACTTAGAGTTTTCTTTAAAAAATGCTTGTTTTTACTGCAACTGTTTTGTTTCTTTAGGTATTGAATTCAAACTTTAAATATATGGTCCTTATTATCAACCTCTTATCATGTGACAAGGATCATTACTCCAAGTACATTTTTTTTCAGAATTATCCCCCTTGAACTTAGAGTTTTCTTTAAAAAATGCTTGTTTTTACTGCAACTGTTTTGTTTCTTTAGGTATTGAATTCAAACTTTAAATATATGGTCCTTATTATCAACCACATCTCATGTGACAAGGATCATAAATCTAAATACATTTTTCAGAATTATCCCCCCTTGATCGTAGAGTTTTCTTGGAAAAATGTTTGTTTAACTGCAACTTTTAGGTATCGAATTCAAACTTTAAATATATGTTCCTTATTATCAACCTCTTATCATGTGACAAGGTTCATAACTCCAAGTACATTCTTTTTCAGAATTATCCCCCTTAAACTTAGAGTTTTCTTTAAAAAATGCTTGTTTTTACTGCAACTGTTTTATTTCTTTAGGTATAGACTTCAAACTTTAAATATATGTACCTTACTATCAACTACATCTCATGTGACAAGGTCCATTACTCCAAATATATTTTTTCTTCAAAATTGTCTCCGGTGAACTTAAAATTTTCTTTAAAAAATATTTATTTTTTTTACTTTAATTTTGTTAAGGTATCATTTTAAAATTTTAAAATATGTATGTTCCTTATCATCAGCCACATCTCATGTGACAAATACTGTCTCCTCTGACAGCTCTTGTTATAAAACTAACAATAAAGTTTACAATCAGTAGTTTCATCAACTTGCCCTGTTTTTTCATGGACAAAACCAAGCCATGCAGTTGATTCAAAATACTGCAAAATCTTATGTGGATTGCTTGGGGGATATCATTGCCGTAGCAACACATCGTATAGGTCATATAACGGCAGTCAGTCAACCTACTCACTGCTCCTGGAAAAGCTAAATCTCTGGATTTAGCTGTTAACCAACTACTAAGCACATACTTTCATCCGTGACTGTCAACTGCCCTACATAATTAAAAATCATTGGTAGGAGGGAGAATGGCCGTTGAAATAATTTCATGACCAAGCTTCACGAAAGTATGCCCTGCCCTGGAATCAAGCTCACAACCCCTCGATCAGTAGACTTAAGTGCTACCAACTGAGCTAGCCAGGTGACTTTATTATACATGAGCACCTTGATATACTTGTTTATTTATTTATTTATTGGAGTTAACGCCGTATCAACACAATTTAGGTCATTTCATGGCGTCCAGCGCACCTAACCTAGCTTTCCTGGACCATTGTCTATAACCAGTACTCACCTACCCTTCCACAAGGCCGGAAACTTCTCCATGTTATCTAATCAATGGAGGAAAATCGACATAATAGTCAAATTTTCATGGAAGGGTATAACCTCCACGGGCGGGATTCGAACCCGCACCCCCTCGGGCACGAGTATCCAAATCCCGGCGCGCTACCAACTGCGCTATTTGATATACATGAGCAGCTTGGTATAATCTAAAAATATATGATTTTCAGGATGGTTCCCGATGTAGTAAACTGGTACCCAAAGGTGAATTACTACATATAATGTATGAAGATGTAAGAACATTGTATGATACATTTATGAGAGGACTGAAAATATCAGGTTTGTTCAATTTACCTGCTATACTATCAAATCAATTAGTTCTATTTTTAGACATGGGGATTTTTCAGTTTTGTCTATTTTTAGCACAGGGGCTCACTGAGTAGAAATATACAGTTTGTATTAATATTCATTGTTTTAAACTTAAAATAACTACTGACAGTAATTGTTTAAGTAATATTTAATGTGTGTAAATTTGTAACAGAACTTTTTTGCTTCGGTTCATCAGTCTAATAGAACAATAAATTATGGAACTATTTGATAGGGGCTCCCACAGGAAATCTTTACTGTTGTAAAAACTTTTATTCCCGAAATCATAATAATTTGCGGTGCATCTTAACTTCCATGGGCAGTATTTTTTGGTATTTGGTTATATGTAATTATCACATTATTTTTTATTCAAACCTTTCTCTGTTATACACATATTTGAAATGTTGAGTCTCTTCATTTACCTCAAAAAGTAGATTTTGTAGTAAGCTTGAATTTGCTATACTGATTTCTCAAAATTGGCATATATAGTTGCCGACTTTGTCGAACAACTAAAAAATTAATATACAACAGACATGAAAACTGTCCTAGCATTGTGAAGTCATTAGCATTAGAGACACAATAATCAGGTCAAACCATTTTGCTTTCTATAAAGTTGAATAAAGTTTGACTAAGTGCCCATTTCTTAAAAAAAGGGGGTCCTTTTATTAGAGCACACTAAATATATATATGATCTAAAATGTTTTGACCTCAAATCTATTATTTGGAAACAACAGATATCGATTATGTTAACCAGTATGCTCCCCTGACACTTGATTAGAATTTACTTAACCCTCTCAACAACTGAGGGTGATTTTAATGAAGTTGAAATCAACAGTTTTTTGACAGTTGAAGATAATTTTATAAATATACTTACTAGGACATAGATGGGCTTAACCTACCAGTCTGAAGCACATGACTATAGTGGAAAAAATTAGGTACTTTCGTCAGTTATCTTTCCCTGATAAAATCTGAAGCTATCCAATTGGTAAGTAGGTGCTTACAGTTGAAATCCTCGGATTTTATTATTGAATTCCTATGTTAGGATAACAAAAATATTTCATCTAATATCTTTCTTTTTAATGAAGATATTAACAGAAGTGATGAAATTTTGATAGTTCTTAACCCTGAAAATACTAAGCTTGAATTTCAAACTAATAAAAAATGATTTACAAAAAAGTTGAGATTAATTTTGGCTAATTGACATTGAAAAGTAAGGGTAAAATCTGAGTAATCCAACTAATTGAACCTACCTATTTGAAGAGTATACAAGGGGAAATAACTGACCCTAAGGTCCCTTATTAATATGGCTAGTGAAAATTTTAACTTATATCATACATTTTTTCTGTAAGATCATATTTGATGCTTAGTGAGTTCTGTTTGTTTTTTATACACAAAATTGTTGTACTATACTGTGCCATTCATTTTGTATCATTTATTTGAGAACAAACAAGCTGTATTGATATTAATATCAAAACTAAGACTTTATTGTAATTTTATTACCATTTTATTAGATGACACTTTTTGAAAAATGTATGTATGTATATTCATTTAAGTACCCTTGTAGTGGACATAAGGTGTATGACTGGGTCAATATACAGCCTCATATTAGTTTAATTTTTCATGATTAAATTATGATAACTTACCGTAATATTTGATTAAAAAACAACTCTCCAGGTTAATTATGTTCACATGGCCCATGACTTTATATTCGAGGACTTGGGACTGGTTCTTTTGCAGCACTAAACATTCTTTCATGGAGTTTGGTCACAAAATACTTTTACAGTTATTCTTTTTACTCCTATCTCTGCTTTAATGTAGAATTCCCTTAATGCTATTTTACTGTCATTAATATTTCTGAAAATCATGATAAATTAATTCAAAACATCAATCATTTTGCATGTATTAGATTCATGACATTCTGTCATAAAATAATTGATATTTATTCTATAGTACATGCAGTTGTAAGCATTTGTAATTATCTCCCTTTAAGCAATGCAGTAATGAGTAATTATCTCCCTTTGATATGAAAATACAAATGTAGTGTAAATTTTAACTTGTCCATTCTGAATAATATTTCATGTAACTTCCAGTTGTGCAATAGTAGAGACTTTTGAACTCAGAAATAATTATTCATGAAATTATAAAGTTTGAAATGGGGTATTCTTCAGTCAGCTTTCATGCTGGAGTTATGGGACTTTGTATTTGGTCTTTTGGTGGACATGTGCTAAGTTCAAAATGAATGCCTTCAGTATCCGGTAGTTCAAGGATTTTATATAACAGAGATTTGTAACGATAAGTAAATGTAATAGATTTTCATCAAATTTCACTGTCGTCACTATTATTTCGCCCCAAACGGAAAACAAGTATAACAAGTTTAAATAAAGATATTCACATGAAATTTTGTACCAGTAACATTCAAAATGACATTAATGTTAGGAAAAATGTGTTACTAGGTGATTTTGAGGTAAATTACGCTCACAGACTGTTTCACAAAATTATGCATTTTTCCGCTGATCTGCCAATTTTAGCCCTATTTTACAGCACCTAGGGTCATATTTTCGGTCATAATTGCAACAATTTTTTGTCAAAAACTTCAGAAACATTCAAAAGTTGCATGGAAGACATGTACAAAAACATGAATCAAGTTTTTAAATATTTTGTACAGCCTGCTTCAGTCAGTTATAGACAGTGACGACCGAGAAAATTAAAGAAAGCACTTTGTTACAAATCCCTGTTATATAGAATCCCTGAGTAGTTGTAAAGTAAAAAATTTGCAGTGCAAAAAAAACTGTTCTCTCAATTGTAAAGCTAAATATTGTCTAAAAACAAAATAAAATTCTAATCCATTGGTTTCTTATTAGAGGAATAGAAGTGTGCTCAATAATGAGTGCATTATTTTGATGTCAGAAATGAAAATAAATTCCCTAATAATCAAGCAAACTTAACTATTCTTTTATCCATGAGTTTCTTTGTAGGATATTTTTTTGTTTGAAGTCTTTGTATTCTGTAGACAATGGTTACACATGTTTGTTTGTACGCAGTAAAAGCTATGCAAACATGATATTATGCACCTAGAAACTTCAAGGTTAAACTTATGATAAAATCAATTTGGCACATGCAATGAAACATTACACTTGTAAACAACAAACAACATGCAATGGTTATAATAGGTCTGTATGTCCAATACTCTGCTAACTTATGGAAAGACTTGATTGTCTTATACATACATTTAAAAAAGTTGTTGTGTTAAAATAGCATTATATTTGTACATCATATTATAGACTACATAGGGGGACAGGTCCAGAATTTTTTCTATGGGGGTGGGTCCAAACTTTTTTAAGGGGGGGGGGGCCAAACTTTCAAACCACAACCAGATTATACACTATTTGCAGAATAACGCAACATGTCAATAATAAAAATAATAAAAAGGACATTAATAAAACCATTAGAGATCTTAGGTAAACGCAAAGGCAAGCGAAGCGAGCTTGAGAAAAAATGCTTCATGCTACTTAAAAATGGCTTACAGTTAAAAAAATACATTCATGGACGGGTACATTTAGGTATTTTCAGGGGGCTCAGGTCCCCTCTCTATATCCGCCTATGCTACATTATTTGTTATATTTGATGTTTGGACCATTTAATGTAATTGAGAATGGACACAATGTAATGATCATATAACTGCATGATAGAATATAAGACAGTCAAGGCTTTCCATACTAAATTAAGTGGTCTAATTACATTGTAATTTGTCTGGATCAGTCTTTGTGTCTGTGGATAAAATTTGTTACACTGAAACCTCCTGTAACTAGCCACCTCCTTAAAACAGTATCTTTTAAACAATATCCACTCCAAGTTCTCCATCTCATGCTGTACCATGCTGTACCATATGTAATCATTTATAAATTAGTAGCCTAGCTTGTTTAGTCCATCACCCACAAGTCTACTCAAAGGGCCATAGGTTTGATTCCCAGGTGGGCATACTTTCATGGAAATTGTCATGAAATATTTTTATGGTCATTCTCCCTCCTGCCACTGATTCTCAATAATGAAGCACTGTTGTCTGTCTCTGACAGAAGTATGTGCCTAGTAACTGGTTAACAGCTAAATCCAGAGATTAAACCTTTCCTGGATCAATGAGTAGGTTGATTGACTGCCTGTACATATCGAGGGTTGCTCGCAAGACTGTAGTAACTGGCTTTTTAAGGCCATGCATTTACTACAGTCTTGTGGGCAACCCTTGATATACAATGGGTTTCTACAGATTTAAACCCAACAAAAATATATTTACAAATTACTCCCCATGCAGCTGTCACCTTGTACTAGTCTACTTTAATTTTGTTTGTTTTTGTTGGGTTTAACACCATATCAACACATTGTATAGGTCATATAACGGCTGTCAGTCAACCTACTCACTGCTCCTGGAAAGGCTAAATCTCTGAATATAGCTGTTAACCATCTACTAAGCGCATACTTTCGACAGTGACTGACAACAGCCCTTCATAATTAAAAATCATTGATAGGAGGGAGAATGGCCATAGAAATAATTTCATGCCCAAGCTCCACGAAAGTATGCCCCCCCCAGGAATCGAACCCACGGCCCCTCAATCAGTAGACTTGCGTGCTACCAACTGAGCTAGCCAGGCGGCTAGAGTCTACTTTAACAACCATTTTTTAACTCGTTCTGTAACTGGCTGTAAAAAAGAAGTTTTTCTGTATTTCATTCTGCAATACAAAGCAAATATCAATTGCTTTGAAATTTACTAGTCTACATCATTCCTTAATTTTCTTGTAGTTAGGCTAGTTGTGCACTGACCCATCAATACAATCATTTAAACTGAGCAATTTTCTGTCACATTGTATATTGAATGGAAATAAAATATTTATGTTGAATGCCAACTTATACATGGAGTTGTACTTGGTGTAACAGGGGCGGATCCAGGATTTTTTTCTAGGGGGGTCTGAGTTTTTCTAGGGGGGGGGGTCCGAACTTCGAACCACATTATTCACATTTTGCTGAAAAAATGCAACATATTAATAATAAAAACTACATAAGCATTAAATCTATGTTAATCACCAAGAAAAATTGCTTCATGCTACTTAAAAATGACGTACAGTCAACAAATACACTAATGGACAGGTACATTTTCCAAATTCTAGGGGGGGGGGTAGAGACCCCCTGACCCCACCCCACTGGATCCACCTATGTGTAATTATATAATAATGTGACCCAAACTATTGTTGAATCACTGCACATTTTTGTATGCAGAAAAACCTTAACTGCCAGTTCCCTGTAACAACTGCATGCATCTCTCAATAATAATGTAAGTTTGTGCAAATTGTCCTGATTCAGATTAATACAGTACATTGGTTTTAGAACATATTTTCTTTATGAAAAGAGCTCTAAGTCAATATAGTATATTATATAATAATAATACGTTTAATACATGTATTTTCTTTTGTAACTGCACTATCACTACATAATTCAATGTATGTAAATGATATTGAAATTGTTTTTCTTGTCTCAAGTCAATTTTTACAACAGTTAAATCCAAAGGTCTAAACATTCCATAAATGATGTTGACTGCCCTCTGTAATATGACCTATACAATGTGTTGCTATGCATTAAACCCAACAAAAAACCATCAACAGCAAAACTAGCTTAGAGAAATAATTTTCCAGTTAGCTCTGACTAGGAATTCAAAGATTTTTGGATCAATTCTGAGCAGAATCCACAAACTTAGTGAAGTTTGGTTCTGAAATAGTTTATTCCCCTATATGCATGTCTACCTCTGTATCAAACAGGACAGTTGTCAGTCACTGGTGAAGGTATTTGCATGTCTACCTCTGTATCAAACTGGACAGTTGTCAGTCAGTGGTGAAGGTATTTGCATGTCTACCTCTGTATCAAACAGGACAGTTGTCAGTCACTGGTGAAGGTATTTGCATGTCTACCTCTGTATCAAACAGGACAGTTGTCAGTCACTGGTGAAGGTATTTGCATGTCTACCTCTGTATCAAACAGGACAGTTGTCAGTCTCTAGTGAAGGTATTGGCATGTCTACCTCTGTATCAAACAGGACAGTTGTCAGTCTCTAGTGAAGGTATTTGCATGTCTACCTCTGTATCAAACAGGACAGTTGTCAGTCTCTAGTGAAGGTATTTGCATGTCTACCTCTGTATCAAACAGGACAGTTGTCAGTCAGTGGTGAAGGTATTTGCATGTCTACCTCTGTATCAAACAGGACAGTTGTCAGTCACTGGTGAAGGTATTTGCATGTCTACCTCTGTATCAAACAGGACAGTCGTCAGTCACTGGTGAAGGTATTTGCATGTCTACCTCTGTATCAAACAGGACAGTTGTCAGCCACTGGTAAAGGTATTTGCATGTCTACCTCTGTATCAATCAGGACAGTTGTCAGCCACTGGTGGAGGTATTTGCATGTCTACCTCTGTATCAAACAGAACAGTTGTCAGTCACTAGTGAAGGTATTTGCATGTCTACCTCTGAATCAAACAGGACAGTTGTCAGTCACTGGTGAAGGTATTTGCATGTCTACCTCTGTATCAAACAGGACAGTTGTCAGTCACTGGTGAAGGTATTTGCATGTCTACCTCTGTATCAAACAGGACAGTTGTCAGTCACTGGTGAAGGTATTTGCATGTCTACCTCTGTATCAAACAGGACAGTTGTCAGTCACTGTTGAAGGTATTTGCATGTCTACCTCTGAATCAAACAGGACAGTTGTCAGTCACTGGTGAAGGTATTTGCATGTCTACCTCTGTATCGATCAAGACAGTTGTTTGTCTCTGGTGAAGGTATTTGCATGTCTACCTCTGTATCAATCAGGACAGTTGTCAGTCTCTAGTGAAGGTATTTGCATGTCTACCTCTGTATCAATCAAGACAGTTGTTTGTCTCTGGTGAAGGTATTTGCATGTCTACCTCTGTATCAAACAGGACAGTTGTCAGTCTCTAGTGAAGGTATTTGCATGTCTACCTCTGTATCAAACAGGACAGTCGTCAGTCACTGGTGAAGGTATTTGCATGTCTACCTCTGTATCAAACAGGACAGTTGTCAGCCACTGGTGAAGGTATTTGCATGTCTACCTCTGTATCAAACAGGACAGTTGTCAGTCAGTGGTGAAGGTATTTGCATGTCTACCTCTGTATCAAACAGGACAGTTGTCAGTCTCTTGTGAAGGTATTTGCATGGCTACCTCTGTATCAATCAGGACAGTTGTCAGTCTCTAGTGAAGGTATTTGCATGTCTACCTCTGTATCAAACAGGATAGTCGTCAGTCACTGGTGAAGGTATTTGCATGTCTACCTCTGTATCAAACAGGACAGTTGTCAGTCTCTAGTGAAGGTATTTGCATGTCTACCTCTGTATCAAACAGGACAGTCGTCAGTCACTGGTGAAGGTATTTGCATGTCTACCTCTGTATCAAACAGGACAGTCGTCAGTCACTGGTGAAGGTATTTGCATGTCTACCTCTGTATCAAACAGGACAGTTGTCAGCCACTGGTGAAGGTATTTGCATGTCTACCTCTGTATCAAACAGGACAGTTGTCAGTCTCTAGTGAAGGTATTTGCATGTCTACCTCTGTATCAAACAGGACAGTTGTCAGTCTCTAGTGAAGGTATTTGCATGTCTACCTCTGTATCAAACAGGACAGTTGTCAGTCTCTAGTGAAGGTATTTGCATGTCTACCTCTGTATCAAACAGGACAGTTGTCAGTCTCTAGTGGAGGTATTTGCATGTCTACCTCTGTATCAAACAGGACAGTTGTCAGTCTCTAGTGAAGGTATTTGCATGTCTACCTCTGTATCAAACAGGACAGTTGTCAGTCTCTAGTGAAGGTATTTGCATGTCTACCTCTGTATCAAACAGGACGGTTGTCAGTCACTGTTGAAGGTATTTGCATGTCTACCTCTGAATCAAACAGGACAGTTGTCAGTCACTGGTGAAGGTATTTGCATGTCTACCTCTGTATCAATCAAGACAGTTGTTTGTCTCTGGTGAAGGTATTTGCATGTCTACCTCTGTATCAAACAGGACAGTTGTCAGTCTCTAGTGAAGGTATTAGCATGTCTACCTCTGTATCAAACAGGACAGTTGTCAGTCTCTGGTGAAGGTATTTGCATGGCTACCTCTGTATCAAACAGGACAGTTGTCATCCTCTGGCAAAGGTATATGCTTAGTACTAGGTTAAAAGCTTGTGTCCACCAAGTTCTAGGCTTATCCAACATCAGTAGGACAATTGATTGCTTTTTATACGCCCGAAGGGTCGTATTATGTTATGGCGCCGCTCGTCCGTCCGTCTGTCTGTCTGTCCGTCCGTCCGTCCGTCCGTCTTCCTTGTGTGGACAACTCCTCCCTCATTTCTTGGCCAATTTTCTTCAAACTCCCTCTGATGATAAAGATTGATGCCTAGTTGTGCGTAAAGTGGAGATAATTCAATTTTTTTCATTCGACTTTGAATTACTTCCCCTTTCATATATCTCTATATATGCAATATGTTAATAAAGTCAAAATGGCAAGCAATGAAAAACTTGTCCGGACAATAACTGAACCAACAATGTACCTAGGTTCACTAAATTTTATGTGAGGGTAGCCCTTGTGTCAAGGATATGCCCTATTGGTTTTGGGGCTCCTGGGTCAAAGGTCAAGGTCACAGGGGCATCATATTGAAAAACCTTGTCCGGACAATAATTCCTCAATGACTGTACCTAGGTTCACAAAATTTTATGTGAAGGTGGCCTTTGTGTCAAGGAAGTTCCCTACAGGTTTTGGGGCCCCAGGTTCAAAGGTCAAGGTCACAGAGGTATCATATGGAAAAACTTTGTCCAGACAATAACTGAACCACCAATGTACCTAGGTTCACCAAATTTTATGTGCGAGTAGCCCATGTGTCAAGGGTATGCCCTATTGGTTTTGGGGCCCCTGGGTCAAAGGTCAAGGTCACAGGGGCATCATATTGAAAAACCTTGTCCGGATAATAACTCAACAACGACTGTACCTAGGTTCACAAAATTTTATGTGAAGGTAGCCCTTGTGTCAAGGATGTGTCCTATAGGTTTTTGGGCCCCAGGTTCAAAGGTCAAGGTCACAGAGGCATCATATGGAAAAACTTTGTCCAGACAATACCTGAACCACCAATGTACATAGGTTCACCAAATTTTATGTGAGAGTAGCCCATGTGTCAAGGATTTGCCGTATCGGATTTGGGGCCCCTGGGTCAAAGGTCAAGGTCACTGGGGCATCATATTGGAATAACTCAACAATGACTGCACCCAGGTTCACCAAATTTCATGTGAGAGTTGCCCATGTGTCAAGAATGTTCCCTATTGGTTTTGGGGCCCCTGGGTCAAGTTTAAACCATCAACCAGAAGATATCAAATTACCAAGCAGTGACTTCAAATGTTCAATCAATATGTTAATAAAGTCAAAATGGCAAACAATGGAAATAATGCTATATTTAATAAGTAACATGAAATGAGTTCACCAAATTTTATGTGAGGGTAGCCCATGTGTCAAGGATGTTTCCTATTGGTTTTGAGGCCCCTGGGTCAAAGGTCAATGTCACTGGGGCATCATATGGAAAAACCTTGTCAGGACAATAACTAAACAATGCTTGTACCTAGGTTAACCAAATTTTATGTGGATCAGCCCATTTGTCAAGGAGTAATGTGTTGATAGCTCTTTGGTAGAGGATGTTCCCTTTTGATTTGGAGACCCTAGGGTCTAAAGTCAAAGTCACTGGGACTTAATTTAATGATTGTACCTAGGTTCACCGAATTTTATTTAAGGGTAGCCTAAATGTCTAGCATATGCCCCTTTGGTTTTAGGCCCCTTGGTCAAAGATCAAAGTCACAAGGAAATCATGAGGAAAAACCTAGTCCAACAACCAACTTTATCTAAGATCACCAAATTTTATGTATCAATACTCTTTTGGTCAAGGGTGAGAACTTTTGGTTTTGAGGCCCCAGGGCAAGGTCACTGGAAGTTTGTATGGGAAAACTTTGTGCCGGTGATAACTCAACCATGGCTGTACCTAGGTTCTCAAAATCTTTGCTTTGGATAGCCCACCAGTTAAGGATGGGACCTATTCTGATATCCAGGGGTCATTTATCAAGGTCACAGGGACTTCATATGAGATAGAACACAGCATGGACTGCACACGGGCGTATAATGCCCCACCCAGCGGAGCTCTTGTTTTTACTAGGTTTAATGCCGTGTCAACACAATTTAGGTCATTTTACGGCATCCAGCGCACCTAACCTAGCTTTCCTGGACCCTTGTCTATAACCAGCACTCACCTACCCTTCCACAAGGCCAGAAACTTCTCTATTTATCATACCAATGGAGGATAATTTACATTTTTGCTTAATTTTCATGGAAGGGTAAACTGACTGGGTCGGTCTTTTTTTCCCCCCGTCTGACTGTCACCATGTTTATGGTTTCATGTCTTACTTGTTGATATAAAAACCTTGATGAGTAATATTTGCTTTTAATTATCATTTGTAGCTAGTTTTATATTAAAATGATGAAATATAATGATGGAAATAGGTTAAGAGCCTGAGGTGTTGTGAAATATTGGAATTCAGTGAAGCATGAAAAAGACTAAATTAGCAGTTCCGAGACAGTAAAAAACTGATTTAATATCATAAATATTTAATATAAATACATTATATTAGAAAAGATGAAAAAATTATGTAGTCAAAATTTTAACTTGGGTGGGGGAAAAAACTGACTGGGGGGGAAGAAACTGACTAGTCAGTTCTTTCCCCGGGGGAAAAACCAGGCCGGCCCAGTTCTTCCCCGGGGGAAAAACCAGGCCAGCCCATTTCTTCCCCGGGGGAAAAACTGGGCGGGGGAAAAAACTGACTATTACAACGGTAACCTCCCCGGATGGGATTCAAACGCGTACTCCCTTAGGGACATGAACTTCTTAATCCTGGCGCGCTACCAACTAGGCTATTGACCCGGGTTACAATTGATTGCTGCAATATGACTAAAGAATATTGAAATCAGGTGATTTGCACCATTCTTTGAGGTTTTGCTAGATAAATAAGCTTCAAGGTGAAATTCAGAAATCTCAGACAAAACATTCTGCAGATTTCTCCAGAAATGTTCCAAATAACATATCAAGTTACATGCTTAATTTATGTTGGTATGAGAAATGAAAACATTACTAAGAAATTTAGAATTATTTTATCTTATTCATGTTTTAAATGTAAACCTTGAAGAAAAATCATTTTTGGCATATAAAATATTGGCAAACTGTATGCATTAATATATAAGGGACCATCTTTTATTGCATTGAAAACAGTTAACCCTTTTCTGATCAATCCTGTGTTTTAAGCCCTCTTCAACATGGACACCATAGACCTTAAGATTATTTCTTTCACTGGATTTAATGAGTTTCAGTTAAAGATCAAATTATTCCTCAGGGCGTAAGAAAGGAGAGATGTGCCAATTCCCCCCCCCCCTTGCCTATGGTTTGAAGTGAATGCAGCTCCCTTCATTTTCAGAAAAAATAAGGGTCATTGATCGCAGAAAAGTGGTAATGGTGTCAGGAAAGCATATTTTCAGTCTCTGAAAGTAATAAGACTCAATGTTTTTTTTCCATTTTTAACTCCAGGCTGAGACATGTATGTTTGACATTTTTGTTGCTTTTCATCCACACAGGTTGCTTGCTTTCTTTGGAAGGGTATTTAAGTTTTGAATGAAACCAAATTGTGTAGGTAAGATGGTGACTGTAAATACCTTTGTTTTTGATGCCTATATCGAGGGTTGACGGAAACTGTCATGACTCATATTTTCAAAATTTTTCAGGAGAAGCAAAAAATTGTTTAACATTTTCTTTTATATTATTCTGTAACCATTTTTTGCTATTATGTACTTTATAAATGGAATATTTTGATGAAATTTGGTAGAAACATGTATTTGGCATTTCTAAAGCCAAATTTATCAAAAAGTCATTTTTGAAAAATATGTTAGTTACGACAGGTTTCGGTCAAACCCTCGATATAATTCACCCCTTAATACAAAAAGTTACCAACTTGTTTTTATGTTATATAAGTTGATACCTTTTTGCTTTAATGGATTATTATATTAACATACGTTTGGTTAAGAAGTAAGTGAATAGATACTGTACTATTTATTGTTGATTACAGAGAATGGACCATGTCTGGGTACAAGATCTGGACCAAATGCTGAATTTGTGTGGTTATCTTATCAAGAGGTTTGTACCTTACATTATTGTATAGTTTATAATTCATATTGTTCTATTTAAACAATAATAACCAATTTTGAAGCAAGGCCACTGTCTAGATTTTTAACTTTTGTTATAAAAAAAGGACCCCACAAATATATCACAAAAACAACAACCTTAAAGTATTCTGACTTGAAACAGACAGAAGCAAATTATATGCCAGTAGGGTTTTAAACCAGGTTTTAGGGTGCACTAAGCTCTCACTTCCTCCATCTGATTTATGTATAGTTCGAACAAAAAAACAAAACACTGTTTATAATAACAATACAATGAACTAACCCACGACGAGGGATGCCCAGGATGGCTTTAAAATAAACAATTGTGATATGTTTTACGGTGTCTTGGTTGATGACGTAATGGAAAGCATTCTACCATAACAAGCATGATTTACCAAGTGGTGGTTGTTTATTAACCATGTTAATTTTGTTAAAATGAATTACACAAATTTTATTTACAATACTGCCTACCCCTGAAATGAATAGTCTCATTTTTTATGTTTACCAAAACACGTTTTGTTTTTTTATACGCACTATAAAAACAAACAATAACAAATTGTCTCTACAATGTTGCGAAAATTCACAAACATATTTAAAACAAAAAGCTAATAGCATTGCCAAGGTAAAATGCAAGCACTTGTTTTTGTTATAATCATTATTATTATGATTATTTATTTTTTTATTATCATTATTGTTATTGATATGTTGCTGTTGTTATTGTTGACATTATTGTTGTTATTGATGTTGTTATTATTGTTATTAGTATTGTTATTATTAACATTGATATTGGTGTTGTTATTAATGGTTTTGTTGTAATTGTGTTATTGATGTTGGTGTTGTTATTATTATTGATATTGTTGTTACTGTTATTGATGTTGGTGTTGTTATTATTATTGATATTGTTGTTACTGGTATTGATGTTGTTATTATAATAGTTATTATTATTGTTTCAGGTATATGACCAATCATTAGCATTTGGTTCATGGATGTTAGATAATGGTATGAAAAGTAAACAAGATGATATTATTGGAATATTTAGTCAAAATAGAAATGAGGTTTGTGGTGTTATATTGATACTTGTAGATGGTTTTGATGATACTCTTTGTCTCATTATGTGTTACAATTTTGGTCTTGGCCTTAACTCATTAAGCCAGGACTAGTGAAAATTGACATTATGTAGGACCTCCCATTTCTAAATATTCATTAAGTTCACAAATGAAAGATTAGCATATACTTGGACAAAACATAGCCACATGTCTTTTGACACAAAGGATTACTTTGATAAACAAATTGGTCACTTGTCTAAGGGTGTGGTTATGGTAGCCTCAGCTTAATGTCAATTGATGCATGCTAGTTAAAATTACATATAATTGATAGTATGATATTTTCACCCTCTACTGCATTATATGCATAATGAATTAGGCTAGTGTTTGAGAAAAGGTTGCTTGTGTTTTGGTGCCATATGATCTCCACTCACAATTATATGTCAGATATAATGACTGTATTATTTATAGATGATATTACTTTGGTTCATCCACCATTAATATTTTTAGAGAATTATTATTACTTCATCATCATCATCATTTGATTTATTAGCAGGCGCGTATCTAGGCCAATTTTGAGGTTACGCACAGTGTTAAAGGGTCCGGGGGCATGACCCCCATGGACAGGCGTGTATCTACCATTACGCACTTTACGCACGTGCGTAACCTCATTTCCAAAAATCGAAAATCTAAAAGTGCCAAAAACACTGAGAAATTGGATGCCTAACCCGCTTTAGGTATTATTTGACTCGAATGTGATAATTTTACTCCTAGTGGGGTCGATAACTGCAACAATCTTTCACTTGGTGATACAAGCACCAAAGTTGGCACAGATGACCTGCATGGTCTACCATTCACAAAAAGCACGATTTCCACTTCGAAATTCAAGATGGCCGTCGTTTCTGCGCATGCGCCTGGAAATCAGTATCCCAAAGCGACTAAACTTCTTTTTACCGCTTTGAATGTATTATAGGATGATACGTTATAGTGTTTTTGAATTCTACAAATGTTAACCAAGTTAAGACATTGATTTACATCATGTGTTATACTTCCAAGGTCAAGGTCAAGGTCATGGTAAAGGTAACATACATGAGAAAGTTGTTTCAAACTTTTTGAATCATTTTAATGATCATGTAGGGTTGAAGATGCAAATAGAAAATAGTTATTATTCAAATTAACTTGATAGAATCTTTGACAAATATTTATAAACATAAATTGACATTTACCGTGACCTTGACCTTGATCCAAGGAGGATGTTAATGCCCCGTAAATACTAATTAAATATAAATTACTTTATAACATTGAAATATGAATACATGTGTTGGATTGCCTTTATCAATTGTTTACTATGTTTATGCTTAATGTTGTCCACATGTTGTGTATGTCAAAGGTCAATGTCACATGAGAAGGTATATATATAAAGTGATTTTATCAGAAATTTAACACAATTCACGAAAATGAAGCAAGGATTCTCATAATCCTAGTCAAAAACTAAAGTTTTAACAATAATGCGTGATGCACACATGTCTAGAAGTCAACAATTTAAGGTCAAGATCGTAAAGATAGTTTCAATATTGTTGTAATAATTATATGAACGCAAACATAGATGGTTTAGTCTGTGATGATTTCATTATTTGCACATGCAAGCGCACAAACGAGTTCATTTAAAACCGACTCGATAGCATTTGAATCGCTCATGACATTCCCTTTTGTCACCACATTAAGTTAACTGATGAAAACTTTTGGCAATCGGTGAAAGGTTGGCCAATAGCTCTTGTCATTCGCTACTGTTTTACCAGAGCCAGTCGACTGGATTTGATCTTGATAACCATCGATTGACCAAAAATACACGCAGCGTGAAGACAGAACTTTTGATTTGTTCATAGAAAGACGCCCTTGTATGTGAAATTGCATTATAGGATATTTGCTCTTGGACAGACAAGTCAAGCCTAGCGTCGCAACATTGTCTATAAGACTGTTCTAATCGCGCATAATTATGACAAATTTCTAGAGTGCTTTGAAATCTTGATCATGTCTGCTAAATGTTGACTTAGCTTTTTCAAAAAAAAATGACTACAAGTAAAATCGTGAAAGAACATTATTCTATTAGATTTTTCTGAGCCGTCATTCTGTGTATTGGTAACCTCCTAATTGACTATCCTAGACCAAACTCAATCCAAGGTTTATAAAATCTGCACCTTTTTAGTGATAGAAACACGTTTATTTACAGCATCAGTCACACATGCTTTATTATAAAAAAGGTTTGCCTGTTGCTTTATAGTATAAAGTGGCTTGAATATGATTCTTCGTGATTACAAGGATTCATTCTATTGTAGAAACAAATAGATGCAATCTCACATTTTGTCACAACAACAACATAACAAAAACACATGGTAAGTATTTTGTCGGATCAGAACCCAATGTAGTTCGGTCTTGTTGTCACTACCACGTACAATTTTCTGCCAATTTGGTCGTAAATTTGTTTTGAGTGCTTCTCTATGGCGCTCACGTTTGTCTCTAACTGACCCTCGTAAACATCGAAACTAATTACATGTGTATGTCCTGTTATATTTCGAGACATATGCATGCACCTATGGAATTAAATCTTTAAAAACATATTATCCAAAGGCCCTTAATGCTTTCTGAGAATCAGAATATACGAGCAAGAATCCATAAATAACAGTTGCGTCGGAAATATGCTGATAGTCGGGGATTATGACCGCAGTCTGAAAAGTATTGGCCAGCTGATATGTCTGACCTGTATAGTTTGCTAGTGTCAGTTTGTGTGGCTACGAATGACTAGTCTGTTAGGCTATTCGTTTTCTAGCTGTTAGATATAATAGTAATAAATAGTAATCATTTGATGAAGGAAGTTTTGTGATACTTTGAACTATTGCATTACAAAGCTTCATTAATACAAGCTTAATCGTCTGATCAAGATGGATTAAACCTAAAAACAATCTGAAATGTCCTATGAAAGGGTGGTATACTTGGAGTTATTTTAGAATATTCATTTGAGCTACTAACAATTTGGGGGAGACATAAACTTTGTCAGATAGAGACAGCAGCACTAGTCTAAATCGGTTGTTATAGAAATACATGATGGATTTTTGTAGACATTTCCTGCTTTACAGTTAATCTTTTTACTGCCTTTCTGTAAATAACATTGAGATATGGGATACAATGTACAACTGTCTGCATATACTTCTAAAATCTTGGCCACACATTTACAGAAGAAGGAAATCGGTTGGATACTGACAAAAATGGATTGTAGCTATTGAGACATGTAATACTTTATAAATATTTTGTCATAGCAGTTTTTGGATTCAAACCGTAGTCATGGATGATAACGGATTAATTTCTGATTTGTACTAATTGACACGAACGCCGCTGAATTTAATTCATAGTTGTCCGGGATCATCATTCCTAAATATGTGTCAATGGAAAGAGTACCCTACATCTAACTCAATGACTCATGCAGTATTATCTAAATTCCGTGTAAGCTGTACACCATTGTGGTAACTTAAACCCTGTTACCATTGGCTCCCTCACGTTGACTAACGATAGTTATATAATATTAATAGGGGTTGATTCGATAACATTTGAGACTTTTTAGTATAATGTACAGAAATCTGTTTGATTTCAACAGCACACAAACAGAGAAAAATATCATGTGCCAATACAGCAACTAGCACACTTTAAACTGACACTGATATACATGCTGAGTATCAAAGCACAGGCGGTCGTATATGTAATGTTTTCGAACCGGAACCACGAATGATGCCTAGGTTTCATTGTAGTGATGTCACCAGATGCACTGGTTTTACTTTGAGATATAGTCCAATAAATGAGAAATGTTCTGAATCAATTAACTGCAATGAATTTCGTCTGAGAAAAAGCGTTAGTATATAAAATTATTTGGCGTCTTGTAATGGCCGCCATTTTGAATTGACAGCCATTAATTGGATTTTATTTTAAAGAATTTAACAGAATTGTTTATTTGTCATAAAATATTGAAATTATATTGATAATTACTAAATAAAAATAATTAAAAAGGCTATTTTATATGAACAGGACAAAAATCCCTATCATCGGCGGCCATTTTGAAAAAAATGGCGGCCATCTTGAATTTCGAGGTGGAAATCGTGCTTTTTGTAAACTACACACTATTTACAACAACTGTACCAAATTTGGTGCTTGTATCACTAAGTGAAAGATTGTCGTGAAAAATGACACTTATCGACCCCACTATCCATGAAAATGTCATATAAAATAGGTAATATTGAGCAATACACTAATTAATCACTATGTCTTTTTATGCACACCAAAACTTCTTTCAAAACTGATTGATTGAAAAAGGAAAGCAACCGTATTGGTATAAGCAAGGGCAGTTGGTAATTTTTGACTTATAACTCAGTAGTTGCAGAGACATAGTATCTGGTGTAAACATTTATTAAATTTTACGCTTTAATATAACGCATGTTAACTTGATATAACAATGAATAAAGTAAGGGGAAACGCAGTCCAATTTTTTAATGAAGGGGGTATCTCGGGAAAACTTGATGGTTATTTACCCTAAATAATAAGTAAAATGTATTGCAGTTTAGTCCATTTGTTCTCAACTATCAAAGTTGAACAATTTCACGGGGACTGAATGCAAACTATCACAATATCACGAGAATGAGATCAACAACACGACGTCACGGTGAATTTATTTATCTTTGACAGTTGAGAAACAACAAACTTGTTTAATATGTCACTAACATGAAAGCATACGGTACATATTATTTGAATGCAGTTACATCTACTTTTAAAGAACTAGACTATATAATAGACTTTGATGTTTTTAACAGTATGCAATTATTCAACATTGGATTTATTGACTCATCGGTTTTTAAAGTTTTTTTTAATCAAACTCAATGCACATTCTTATAGATTTCCATTAATATTTAACAAACTTAATGTTCACCTTCTTAAAGGATCGCTGGCATAATGAATAAGAAATGTATTCCTAAAAAACAAGACTCATGACCAGAACAAATTAAAAGAACATCTACATTATTATATGATTAGGAATCATACTTATAATCCATACAATGTTTATTTTGGCATACAAATCCTTGATATTTACCAAAAGTTAAACATGCATTTTTTAAGAAGAAAAAACATGTATAGTGGGCATTCGTAGCCCTTGAATCACACTCACCACAAGTTTTTACGATCTCAAAAGTAATATATTAATTACAAATGCTGTCTTAAATCAATTTACTGAAATAGTGTTTCAATGCGAAATTATTTTTATCAAAAAATTGTTTACATTTCAATACCGAAAGTGCATAACACAGAACTGTGGCCGCACACCATCAGCCTCTGTTTTCTTATGTATTGTATATTTATATGCTATTGACATCAAAACAACATAAGTAAGATTATGTCGTGTGAAAATATGTCTTATTTTTACTGCACATCATACCTTTTTATCTAATATAGATCTAAGACAAAAAACAGTGAGCGAATTTATAATGTAGGAATGTTGAGTAGCATTTGACTGATTTCAACGTGTTGATTAAAACCATGATTAACAATTTGTCATTCATCAAAAATATCACCAAAATGCATCTTAGCCAAAAAGTATTTCCATGGGGGTCATGTGCGTAACCTCAAAATTGGCCTAGATACGCGCCTGCCCATGGAAATACTTTTTGGCTAAGATGCATTTTGGTGATATTTTTGCGACCGCTTGTAAGCTAATTAGACTACAGAAATATTCTTCTTTCCATCCTATTTTTATGAAATCTGCAATTTTCAAGCGGGCAAATAAAAAGTGAACATTTTGAATTTAATATAACAATACGTTAACATGATTCCATGCATTTACAAACAATAGAAACTGTATCAAACATAATAACCTTAAAGAAAGTGTATGCAGATGAATGACAAATTGTTAATCATGGTTTTAATCAACACGTTGAAATCAGTCAAATGCTACTCAACATTCCTACATTATAAATTCGCTCACTGTTTTTTGTCTTAGATCTATATTAGATAAAAAGGTATGATGTGCAGTAAAAATAAGACATATTTTCACACGACATAATCTTACTTATGTTGTTTTGATGTCAATAGCATATAAATATACAATACATAAGAAAACAGAGGCTGATGGTGTGCGGCCACAGTTCTGTGTTATGCACTTTCGGTATTGAAATGTAAACAATTTTTTGATAAAAATAATTTCGCATTGAAACACTATTTCAGTAAATTGATTTAAGACAGCATTTGTAATTAATATATTACTTTTGAGATCGTAAAAACTTGTGGTGAGTGTGATTCAAGGGCTACGAATGCCCACTATACATGTTTTTTCTTCTTAAAAAATGCATGTTTAACTTTTGGTAAATATCAAGGATTTGTATGCCAAAATAAACATTGTATGGATTATAAGTATGATTCCTAATCATATAATAATGTAGATGTTCTTTTAATTTGTTCTGGTCATGAGTCTTGTTTTTTAGGAATACATTTCTTATTCATTATGTCAGCGATCCTTTAAGAAGGTGAACATTAAGTTTGTTAAATATTAATGGAAATCTATAAGAATGTGCATTGAGTTTGATTAAAAAAAACTTTAAAAACCCGATGAGTCAATAAATCCAATGTTGAATAATTGCATACTGTTAAAAACATCAAAGTCTATTATATAGTCTAGTTCTTTAAAAGTAGATGTAACTGCATTCAAATAATATGTACCGTATGCTTTCATGTTAGTGACATATTAAACAAGTTTGTTGTTTCTCAACTGTCAAAGATAAATAAATTCACCGTGACGTCGTGTTGTTGATCTCATTCTCGTGATATTGTGATAGTTTGCATTCAGTCCCCGTGAAATTGTTCAACTTTGATAGTTGAGAACAAATGGACTAAACTGCAATACATTTTACTTATTATTTAGGGTAAATAACCATCAAGTTTTCCCGAGATACCCCCTTCATTAAAAAATTGGACTGCGTTTCCCCTTACTTTATTCATTGTTATATCAAGTTAACATGCGTTATATTAAAGCGTAAAATTTAATAAATGTTTACACCAGATACTATGTCTCTGCAACTACTGAGTTATAAGTCAAAAATTACCAACTGCCCTTGCTTATACCAATACGGTTGCTTTCCTTTTTCAATCAATCAGTTTTGAAAGAAGTTTTGGTGTGCATAAAAAGACATAGTGATTAATTAGTGTATTGCTCAATATTACCTATTTTATATGACATTTTCATGGAGTAAAATTATCACATTCGAGTCAAATAATACCTAAAGCGGGTTAGGCATCCAATTTCTCAGTGTTTTTGGCACTTTTAGATTTTCGATTTTTGGAAATGAGGTTACGCACGTGCGTAAAGTGCGTAATGGTAGATACGCGCCTGTTTATTAGATTTGTTCTATTTCTATCCCTTTGTAAGGGGTTTAATTATCATCATCTTTACCATCATCATAATCATTATCATAGCCTTTGGCACAATTATAATAATTATAATAATCATCATCATCATTATCATCACCACCATCATCATCATCACCATCATTGCCACCAGCACCATCACTAGCACTATCACCATCATTATCACCATCATCATTATCATCATCACCATCATCGCCACCATCATCACCACCACCATCATCATCATCTTTCTGTTAATTAACTTAACATATTTATGTGTCTTGTAGTGGGTTATTACAGAACGAGCATGTTGTGCTTACACATTTGTACCCGTTGCCTTATATGATACATTGGGAGATCAAGCTGTAGCCTTCATTATGAATCAAAGTAAGTGTTTATTATAGCTTAGTATAAACTTTATGCTTGAAATCAAGTAGGTTTAAATATATTGTTTTTGTTTTGTTTTTCCTGGGCTCAACACAATATAGGTCATTTTGCGGGGTCAAGTGCACCTAACCTAGCTTTCCTGGACCCACAAGGCTGGAAACTTCTCCATATATCTAATCAATGGAGGAAAATTGACATTATTGTCAAATTTTCATGGAAGGGTATAACCTCCCCGGGTGGGATTCGAACCTGTACCCCCTTCGGGACATGAGATTCCAAGCCCTGTGCTACTGACCCATGTTTTAAATTTATTGTGTTTCTATTTAGTACTTGTAAAAGTATAAATATTAACAGCAAAAAAGTTGATGAAATGACTATGACTGATTAGTAATATAGTGCCTGCTTGTATTTTTGTTTGTTTCCCATTTGCAGAAATGGTTTTTGATAACAAAAACTTGCAGTGCTACCTTTTAACTGAAAATTGACAATAAAAAGCTTAAACCATGTTGATCATTTGACTTGTTAGTAATGTAAAAATAGATTCATTAAGTATGTAGTCAGACAAACTTGGTCACATACAAATGAAACTTATTGTATATGTTTGTATCACGTTGCCATAAAAGCTAGCTTGAAGGCGAGGTAGTACAAGTGTCGTATTATACCTCTGCTACACACACCCCCTCCTTAACAGAATTTGTCCTCAAATTCTTGGAGCTCGATTGTCTGTGGGACTATCTAAGGGTGCAATCACACAATTCCTAGTGGGTTATTTAGGTTGGGCGCCAAATGTAACTGGATAAAAATCCATGGTTCGAACTGAGATTCGAACCCACAACCTCTAGAGTCGTAAGGGGACACTCTACCATGTCACCATAAAAGCTAGCTTGAATGGCAAGGTCGTACAAGTGCCGTATTATACCTCTGCTACATTATTTACTTCATTAGATACACTTCATTTGATTTCTTCTGTAAAAAGTTAGAACCTGCATGTGAAAGTCGTGAATTTCATAACAAGAAATATCTTTAAAAAGATAGTTTTGCTGGGTTAAATTTGTTTTAAGTATAATTAGTCATATTAACTGTTCAGTCATATTGCCTGGACTGTACCACTACAAATGTATGATCAATTAGTCACTTATAACAATTGGTACCATACCTTTTGTCAATTTCTCTAAACTGTAAGAGAATTTCATTGGACAAACAGGTATGGCTGAGCATATTGAATTGGTTTAAAACATAGGTCAAAAGTTGGCTTAGACAGCTGCGCCGAAAAACACAGGGGATGGAGCATGTATTATTAATTAATTATGATTTGTCAGACAGTAACTAAGCTGCCTGTCTAGTTCAGTTGGTAGCACACAAGTCTACTGATTGAGGGGTCGTGGGTTTGATTCCCAGGTGAGCATACTTTCATGAAGCTTGGTCATGAAATTATTTCTATGGCCATTCTCCCTCCTACCAATGATTTTCAATTATGTAGGGCAGTTGTCAGTCTTTGACGAAAGTATGTGCTTAGTAGCTGGTTAACAGCTAAATCCAGAGATTTAGCATTTCCAGGAGAAGTGAGTAGGTTGACCGCCGTTATATGACCTATACAAAGTGTTGCTACAGCATTAAACCAAACAAACAACAAGACAGTAACTAACCATGGTATTTTCAGCTGAGATGAAGATAATTGTATGTGATGTAGCTACAAAAGCTAATCATATTTTACAAATGGTTGCTAGCGGCGATGGAAAGAAATTGAAAGCAATTGTTGTGATGAATGGTTTAAATGATGTAAATCAAGATTTAGCTAAAAAACTAAATATTCAAGTTGTTGCCTTTGCTGATGCTTTGGTAAGTATTTTAGTCTGGTATATAAACTACAAAAATCGACTGAACCGTGCATGGAACGATGTAGAAAATGTTTTTGCATTTTCTTGAAGCTAAGACATTGTACATGTAGTTTACGAAACTGGATGATGCCACTTCCGCACTCTTGGGCAACTCCCAAAATTCAAGATTGCGGACAAAATGGCGGATGAAAGCTGATTAATGTATAATAAATCCATCTTTACCACATTCTGACCATTTAAATGACTGAAATTAGTCTAACATTATCTGCAATTTTATTTCATGCAATTTTGGTACCCTTCGTTTATTATCCAATCCAAGATGGCGGACAAAATGGCGGATAAAAGCTACATTTGTCGGGAATATCAACCCCAATGAGCAGAATCGTACATAGAGGCATTTCAAAAAAGTTTTAATGCATTTTTGAAGTAATAACTCTTGATTTTGGTTTATAAAACTGGTTGATGCCACACTGGCATCATTGGGCAATTTCCAAAATCCAAGATGGCTGCTAAAATGGCGTAAATAACTAACTGTCGGGTATACAGATTGAGGTTTGCAGAGAAAGTGTATTTTGTTTGAACTGACAAATTAGGGCGCATGAATTTTTAAATATTAAAAATCTAATTGATCTCTCATTTTGTTGACCGCAGCTCATGATTTTGTTAGAATATGTGATTTAATCCATACAGTTGATCATGGCCAACAAGATTCTAAGGAAACTTAGATATGTGTAAAGTAAGACTTGTCATATGTTTAAAATGCTTGGGAAGTAAAGTCTTAGCACACAGTGTGTATTAAATTTGTTTTAATGTTTAATGTTTCTATTTTGTTTGCTTTTATTTAGACTTTTTGAAATAATTCTTATTACTTGAATAATCATTTTGTCAAATTATATATGATTAGATGTAACTTTATACAAGCTTTTTTTATGTAATTAATGTGTGTTGAAGGAACACATTTTAGCTTATTTTTGTAAATTTTATAACACAGCAGGGTAACATACATGTTTTATAAAAAATCTTACCATATAACAACACAGTAAAGAAGGATTTATGTATTTATGACTACAATTCATTGTGGATAATATAGGCACTAGATGATATGATAGAAAAATTACATTTAAAGAACTTGGGAAATATCTTTCTGCTATTTATTCTCTTTAGAATAAATGTTTTGTCAAATATGTTTTACTCTATGAGATTTTGACTTATTATTTGTATCTTGAATGTCTATTTTATACATTACCAGTTCTAACATAGCTGAGATGAATCACTTATGTAAACACAGTTTTATAATTAAGTTATTTCAAAATGACAAAAGTTGTATGTTTCTTTTATAGGAGAAAGGAAAAACCTCATTGCAACCTGTTGTGGTAAGTATTCTTGTTTCGTTGTTTCTGTTGTTGTGACTCCTGAGCATGGAGTGCTGGTGAAGATCAGTAGCGTGTATATGTGATTGTTAAGGTGATGAGTGAAATCCAAACATCACTCATTGCCTAAACAATCATATATTTGTTTAATTCAACACCGGTAGTTTCAAAATAGCATCTAAATATGTCCGAGATTAATCGCAACGAATGACTGAAGAAGAGTTCCGAATGTATTGTCACGGAACGTTTTGTAACATTCGCGGTAACTGAATGCAGGGCTGTTGTGGCGAGTGTGTTGTCCTGCATTGGACTGTTGGAAGGGGTTATCAAGTTACTGTTGTGAAAACTTCAGTACTCAGGATTGATAAAAATAGCTGTCTCTTTTTATGAGTAGGGATAACGTAAGAAATATTGAGTATTTTAGTCATTGGGAGGGATTATTGCATTGAGAAATTTAACTATTTGGTTACTGAGGATGGTTGTTAATTACTGGTGCTTCCCAGGAACAATAGTTTGTTGAATTGTCTGCCTTATGCACTAACTGCTTAAAAGGGGGCATAAAACAAAACAAAGTTGCATGTACTTTTAGACCTGTAGTAAAGTGATCTCAAAGTTAAAAAAAAACTGAGAGAAAAACTGATCATGCATGTCACAAGTAAATTTAATAAAATGCAAAATAGTTTGAATTTTTTGTTCATTAATATATTGATGTTGATTTAGGACATTTTCTCAGATTACTCCTTGTGCCTTTTTACATGAGTAAAACAAGATTTTGTCCAAGGACTTTGGAGGGCATTGTACAGTACCCACCAAAAGTATGGAGACATTTTCATTTTGTAAGCCTTGTTCTTAAGTTTTATCAGAAATTTGATTACCATTTATTTTGAAATGTATTTTAGTTTTGCAGATTTTTTTGTTTTGGTACCATTTGTAGATGACACTATTAAAGTAGCTTAAAATCTATGTTATTAAAAAGAATTACATTGAATTTAGTTTTGGAGACTTCGGGATATCAGATGCTGAATCTTATCAATGTAATGCAATCAAGAAATTTGTTTTCATTTAGTCATTGGCCATATTGAATATATAAAATATAATTGCTCAACCAAAAACAATCAATGAAATCTAAAATTTTCATTATATTTCCTTTGTCTCCAAGCTTTTGGTGGGTACTGTATATTGTTGTATTATTATGATTGATGCTTACATTGATTTGATTGTTTTATTATTTTTATTTATAATTTAAACAGTTACCCTCCCCAGATGACCTTGCTTTGATTTGTTATACAAGTGGAACAACTGGTAAATCATTTTACTCAGCTGATACAAATTTAAATTTTTAATTCTCAGCCAGATAGATTTCATCAGAATATCAGAATTAGAATAAATGTACTGCAACTGTCAATCTAGCAAGGCTCACTGGAGTTATAGTCATTGGATTTACCAATGTCTTATATAATTTGTTATACCATTTTTTTGTTAACCAGCAAATTTCTGAACACTATAGATGGGGTTTCCCCTTGAATAGTAGTGGCCATTAGAGCTTGGTACCGCCAGGAAATTTATACCACGGTATACCCCGGTTATTTACTAAATACCACGGTATACCACAGTGTAAGCCTTAACTATGTGCAGTAGGCTATTAAATAAAAATACATGTTCTTTTAAAAACTTTTGAAGACACAAAGTGCTTATTTAAGGGTAATTACTATTGCAACTTAATCATCGGTATTTTTTAAAGTTTTTTTCTCATATTTATCGAAAATTTCACCTTCCCTGTTGACATATATAACATGTACTACCAAAATCACGGGTACTACTAGTTCGTGGGTTGTGCTTGCTTACCAGAAAGGAAGTTAAGTTATTCAATACCGGTATTTCCGAAAATACCGTGGTATTATACCGCGAGATAAAAAATCACGATTACCGGTAATACCGCGCACCTCTAGTGGACATTAGCAAATCCTAATTTCAATCTGCTGGGGACAATTACATTGGGCCAAATATACACAATTAAATGGATAATTAAGTACTAAGTAGTCAACATTATGCATAAACACACAGATGATGCATTTTGTGCAAACAAAGTATATATAATCTGATGTTCTAATGTATACTAGAAAATACTGTTATCTTATGATCGATAAATGTAAGGAAAAGTTCTCTTGTATCATTTTTGTTTGTTGTATAATTTTGTGTTTAATACTCCATTAAAACCTTTACGTCTGACAGCACTATTTTTGCTTTGATTTGATATATTAGTTTACAGTTAACCATACAATGTGTTTATTGATTGTAGGGGACCCTAAAGGAGTCATGGTAACCCATGGAACAATGATTGCTAATATTGCAGCTATTACTACAAACATGCAGGTATCTACATCTTTTATACATTTGTTAACTTATTTCTATTTTTGTATGGGACATTAATCAACTTCTGTAACTTTCTATCTCACTGAAAGACTTCAAAGAATACAAAATTAGACTGCCGGATTCAACTGACTTAAATTTTTCAAACTATAATGTGCCCTCATAAAGAGTGCAAATCACAATAAAATGCAATGCCATCTTTACCAAACAAGTTAATGACCCCAAAGCATGGGTTATTGATTTGATTACCGAGCGGGGCATACTTTCAAAGGGTTTGTTCATCAAATAATTTCTATGGCCATTTTCCCTTCTACTACTGATTCTAAATCATGTAGAGTGTTGTCAGTCACTGACGGAAGTTTGTGCCTAGTAACAGGTTAATAGCTTAATCCAGAGATTTAGCCTTTCCAGGAGCCACAAGTAGATTGATTGACTGACTGCCATGATATGACCTATGTAATGTGTTGCTATGGCATTAAACCCAACCAAAATGAAAGTTTCAAATGATCACTAGGCTAGGATATTCAGCACATTTTCTAAATTGTAGGAATATGAATACATATTTATTTCAACAAACTTATAATGTTTACAATGCAATTTCGATACAATTTGTTTCAACGTGCACACATAAGACAGTATCTATAATCAATTAAATGTTTTGTTTTTCAGGCTTTTAGAAAGATTGATAAAAATGATGTACATTTATCGTATCTACCCCTAGCACACATGTATGAACGTGTAGGACAACAAACTATATTTACAGAAGGTGGACAGATTGGGTTCTTCCGAGGTGATGTTAAACTATTACTGGATGATATGCAGACACTCAAACCTACTTTGTTCTTCTCTGTCCCTCGTCTTCTTAACAGAATCTATGATAAGGTATGTTTTTTAGTCGTTAAGGCCGTGCCAAATTAAAAATTTGTTAAGCGTCAACTCAAGTTTATCAAACTTAGGTACCTATTCACAAAAACACACAAACCAAAAACGAAATTACAAATATTTTACGACAAAACAAAGCGTTATATGTATATATTTTTTAATAGAAAACATTAACAAACAATTATAAAGCAATGGTCTGAATTACTTTTAAAATGACTAGTTTAAACACAGAATTAAAACATATGGTTTAATATAAAATGACTCTTGTTTTTTTCACATAGAATAAATATTTCATTCGTGGTACAGCTATGGAAATATTGTAACAGCACCCCCGAAGGAAATTGTCGTTATCTGAACCCGGAACATTGGAATTATTTAAGAAAATTCACCAACAATATTGTATATTTTTTTATTGGGGACTCTAATTCCTACGTGCACGCAGACGCTTAACAAAATTCTGGTATGGCATGGCATAATTAAACAGTTCTTATTAAGTCATGACTCATGGTTTAGTCTAGGTAATATTGCTAGGTATTTATTAGTTTACTTCATATTGTTAATATTGTTTGTTAGTTTGAGCAACTTATATTGAGTGTGGGGCATTTTCTCTACTGGTGATTTTGTCAGACTAATGTTAAAGGGAATCATCATTAATATAGTGGTACTTGGAAGACCAAGGTGTTTGAAAGACACATTTATTTGCCAGCACCTTGTTTGTAAAATGTCAACCAGAAGTCAAAACGTATCTGTGGCAAAAGTAGAGCATAGAAAATAAGAATATACTACTAGATTGAAGATGCAGACTCTAACATACAGGCTCAATGTGGATTATGCAACACAATTAATGAAATTGCCAGCTTGGCGAGTCAGCCTGTAAAAACTTACAGCGCTTGAATTTGGAACTTTTGTCCTTAAAAAGAGCTTGAATTTTGTTACTAAAATTTTGTATGAAAACTATTATTCAAAATATTAAATTTGTTGAATTTGGTATTTCTCAAATGGATTTTTTTTCCATTTTACTTAGTTAAATGTGAATCCGATTATCTTAAAAACAGGATTTTTCAAGATACTTTTGCAGAGCAATGTAATAACTCTATCAAAATTATGTCATTTTAGGTGATGGCCGGTGTTTCTGGTAGTAAATTGAAGTCCACATTATTTAACTGGGCACTGTCTTCAAAAACTCAAGATTTAAAGAAGTAAGGGATACATTACTGTTTTCATTCTTTGAATATATAATTTGGATTTACATTGTGAATTAATGATACCTTTATGCTTGTGGTGTTTTCTTTTTGAGAGAGGTCAACTGTGAGATGTATGACAATATAGATAAGTCTTACATAAGCTTAATTTTTTAGTAAAAAGTAAATAGCTATTTATGGTCTTAATCAATATGTTATTTTATATCAATTTTAAGTCAAATCATAACCCAATCTGATTAAAACCCGATCTAAAAATTTTTGCTCGCCTACTCGCTAATTTTGATCTGGCCTTTTTCAAATGAGGGTCACGTTCATGTGACCTTTTCTCATCATAATATTAATGACGAAATTGTCATGATACATAACTTGTTTACATCGTCTACGTCACGCAATTTGAAATGAGCCGTCCAATCGCAGACTGTGAATAATTCCGCTGATAAATTAGCTTGCAAACCTTGGTCTAAAAATAGAAATTACGAAATCAAAATGTTACTAATAGTGTTACGTCTAGATGAAAGCTACGCATTGATTAGTCGACATAAAGGTCATCTCGACGTGACCCTCCATTGAGAGAGTAAAGATCCTGTAAGACAGCGGTCTACAGGATATCTGTTACAGATATTGATCATAACCAATCTTCCAGTTGCCTTTGTTCAACTTGATGTAAAAAAGTTGAAAATAACTTCATGACTTGGTTGCCCTTAAAAACAATCTGGTTAGGCCTTATTGTCATAAGTTTATGAAAAATTGCTCACATTGTCAAGATACTGTTCATGTGATTGAAAATTGTCCATCGTTCTAAAATTCTGGTGTAAGGGTACTATGTATGTCTTTTATATTTTATATTTTAGGTTTGTTATTAGTAAGACTTCTATCTGGGATAAGATAGTATTCAAGAAAGTACAAGCATTATTTGGTGGGCGTGTTGATATTGTTATTACTGGGTCAGCACCTTTAGAACCTAAAGTTCTAGATTTCTTTAGGTGTGCATTAGGTTGTGTTGTAAGTATTGTTTTAAATAATGTAATAACTTTATCTTAAGGTTCACTAGGAAGATTAGATTTATCCAGAGAAAGAGATACCTCTGATTTGTCCAGATGTGTAGCCATGTTGAATAAATAACAGTAGAATCTCCCCAATCCGGTCCCTCTCTAAACAGGATCCCTCTTCAAACTGGACAAATCGTCCAATCCGCATTTCTTCCCTACATAATTTTACCCCTCTAAACTGGATACCTCTGAATTCCAGATACCGGACAACTTTTACAGAACTGAAAACCAGACTGGGCCAGAATTACCTTTAACTTGAACTAAGTGTATTTAAGTTTTAAATATTGTTTAAATATAGACATTATTTCTGTTAAAAATCAGTTTTGGTACTGTGATGTCAAAGTAAATGATTACAATGCTTCCTATTGTTTATTTTTGTGTCTTTTCTCTAGTCATCCACTTCAAAACATGACCCAGTTGCTAACTGGCTGCTGCTTAGGCCGAAATTAAATGTTTTATTTTTTTTCAATACCTAATTAGCATATGCTTGATATGATGTAACATTTTTACTAAGTCTTCAAACTGTTTTCAGAAAAATCTATTTTATGTCAATATTGCATTGCAGATTCAGCCAAATTTCAGATGTCAATTCCATTTTAAATTTACTATTTCATCAAGAAAACACATAGATATATTTCAACTTGGCCATAGCTAACACTTAATTTTCCATTCTATGCCAGCTATTTGATTAAGTTTATTGCATATCTAAGCCAAACAATAAAGCTTCAGAATGTACAATAGAAGTATTGTGCCCCAATCTGTATCTATAGCCTTGTTTAGACTGTATAGGTAAATACCTATAATTCCTACGTACAATACCTCTCTTAACTGGATACCTCTCCAAACCGGACAATTGGTCCGGTGCAATGGTTGTCCGGTTTGGGGAGGTTCTACTGTATTTGTTATTATTACTATTATCATTATTGGTTTGTTTAATCTAACTTTGAGCGCCCTATTATTTTTTTATGGTGTTATTTATTTTTGATCCAAATTAAGTTTTCTAGTATGGCATTTAGCACTTTGTTTTAAGCCCATTATACTGAATACTCTATTGACATATAATCATTTTCTAATTGTTAGCTAGATTGAACTAGGATCATTTTTGAATTTGCCATTTCTTGATTTAACTTAATAGAAAACTAACTGGTTCAATTAAGGTTAATTTGACTAATTGAGAAATCAGATATATCTGAATATATGTATGTCTGTTGTTGTTATGATTCTAGGTTCTTGAAGCATATGGTCAGACAGAGGGTGTTGCTGGTGTGACATTTTCTATTGCTGGTGACTACAGCTCAGGTAAAGATCATGATATTTTTGTTCATTTTCATGAACAGGCAGCCATGACATGGTAATAAACCAGGGATTTTAAATCAGGTTTCGGGCTTCCCCTGTGGCAGGCTGTTCCCTTCCATAAAAATTCAAGTATTTAAAATGTATTTTCCTCTGTAGAGGGAACAGTAATTATCTCCTTATGGGAGGTTAATCATTCTGTACACAAACGGTCTGACTGACCTTTGTACAGAGATGCCGAGCATCATGGGTAAAACTGTTTATTTACCTGAAACACGTGGCAATGTTTACATTCTAATAATTTCCGCCTTCAAGTATACTGAACAAATATAGAATGTATTTTGTGTCTACTCAATAAAATTTAACTATCCAAACAACTATCCTCATTAAATTAAACTTTTTAACCGGTTGTTAAACCTCTATCATAACGTGTTTACATCTGTCATTCTTTACACAGACATTTGAAATCGAAAGTAGAATACACGGTTTAACTATGCATCTATATCTTTAGAGGTTTAAAAGTACTTTGTACCTATGGATTTATATTCCTGTAGCTATAAGTGATCATCTATTTTACATTTTAGCTATGATTTTGTCAAAAAAAGATAAAAATCCATACATGAATAGTGCCAGCGGTGTAAAAAATCAATAACTTATCCCATGAAACTTTCAAACATTATGTGAAAACATTAAAATAGAGCAATGGCAATACTTTTTGCCAAAGAGAAACTCTACTATTTTAAGTCAGATTATAATCCTATCACAATACATACGGAAGCAAATTGTAGAGGAAACAAAACCTGGCCAAAGGCTTCTGAAAAGAATTTCAGATTTGCTCAAATATAAGTTGAACACCTCTTATAATGAAGTATAAAATGTAATGTATTTCTAGGTATGGTTGGACCACCTTTACCATGTTGTTATGTTAAATTAATTGATGTGCCAGAATATGGATATTATGCTAAAAATAATCAAGGAGAGGTTAGTTTTACTTTCTGTTTTAGAAATAGTTTAATTGTTATTCTGAGATGTAGAATTATGTATATCTCCCCATTACCAGACACAGTCACATTATAGTGTGGACAATTAACCTATGGACAATGGACAGATTTTGCCATTGAATGATTTGTGTTAATATTAGTTTTGGTAAAGTGTTTTAACTGCATTCAGAAATATAATTAGCTTATTATTATATATAACCAGGAGTTAAAAAAGAATTACATACCTAAGTTATATCATCTACAATTCTGCACTGCATTGTAAATCACATAAAACATATTTGCTCAGCTAAGCTAGCTTAATTTGATTTTCAAGGAACAAAGATAGTCAAAAAATGTACCAGACCTGTCTATGCATTGTATGGCTTATTCAGTACCTTTAGCACTTTGATTCAACAGAATATCAAATTAAGCTCATGTGTATGTTTATAAAGAATCACTATCACCACGTTTAATAACCAGCTCCGTGTTAGTTCAAATCCCATTCAAAACCTACCCCATTTTTTCCTTTAGCAAGAAACTTTATCCTAGCTCAATACTGGGAGACGAGGAAGAGGACTCAAAAGTGATAAATCAAAGTTGTTAGATGATGATGAATGATGAATGATGATAAGAACTTGTTTCACAATCAAGCTAAAACAAATCACTATAAACTTTTGTTTTCTCTATATAAATGTACAATGTACTAAATTCTATCAACTACAGGTAGTTGTTAAAGGTAGCAGTATCAGTAAAGGTTATTATAAGATGCCAAAGAAGACAGCAGAAACATTTGATTCTGATGGTTGGTTACATACAGGTGATATAGGACAATGGTTACCTGTAAGTATGGTTGTATAATCGTAGTGAAGTAGTATCAGTCAAATAGTACTTGGTGAATGTAGCACACTATTATAGAAGAATAAAATAATCATATAATCTGACAAGTGGTTGAGGCTACTGACTTCATGTAACCATTCCATAATAAAAGGTTTTAGGCTGGAGTCATGATGCTGATCATGGCCTTTCTTTATGTGAGAAAATAAGTATTTATGTATGATGATAATAATAATAATAATTATAATAATAATAACGACTTTATTTAATGTGGATAACATATTTGGCTAAATCCAATTTTCAATATGGTCAATATAGAGAATATGAATCTCACTGGTGGGGCAACAAGGAAGAAATGGTTTGAGGTCTGTTGCCTAAGCATATCGCTAGGTATTGCTAGATAGCAGAATTATAGGAAATGACTTGCTACAAGATATCGCTACATTTCGCTACATATTGAGAGCTAGGGTAAAAAATCTTCGCCACCCAAGAGCACTGTTACGAATCAAAATGGCTGCCTCTGCAGTAATGTGACTTCCTGTTTGCCAACAATTTGTTTTTAATGTTTGGCCGACTATAGTTGAATTGAAATTAATTAATATTTGTAATTGTTCATATAAGCATATGTTTTTGCTATGATTTTATACTTTTTAAAGACTTATTTGGTTTGAAAATCGCCCTAAAAACATACAATTGCAATTAGCACTTTCTGTACATTAGCACAGGACACCAACTTGGTTTGTGACATAAATAGCAAGCCCTTTCCTATGAAGAATAGCTACAAGAGAGCGCTTTTTCATAGTGATTCGTAGCGAAATCGCTAGGCAACGGGCCCTTGGTGAGCCAACTGCCTCATATGATTCTGAATACAGAAAAAGAGCAAGTGAGTAAACAAACAATTAATTCATCTAGAGAGCTTACATCAGGGTGATGCATTCACACAGTGTCAGCTTATATTGTATGGTGTTTTCTTCAAGATTTTATATTGTCACATTATGAACCAGTATATGTTGTTATGGACTGTCTGACAAGAAAAAAGGAAGAAAAATACATGGACCTATATTTTGTTTATTTCAGAATGGAACATTGAAGATTATTGATAGACAGAAAAACATCTTTAAATTATCACAAGTATATAAGTTAGATTAGTTTAGTTTTAATGTTATGTTTGTACTAGTTTAAATATGGTATTGCCTAAGCTGAGAGGTTATTTCTGTAAAAGTTTTTCATTTAAAGTTTAATAATTATTTTTGTGTGGGGAAATATACCATTTGATAAATCTTACTACTTTTTAAAAACATCCCTGCTTTGAAGATTTATAATTTATAATGCTGTGGTGTGTAAAGCATTGAAATATTTTGCTGAAACATGTTTACTTGCAACATTAAATTTTATTGGAGTAAAAACCATGGCAGCATATTATCAAAAATCTTACAACAATTTAACACACAGTTTATTTATTCAGACAATCATTTGTATATCGTATTTTGTTGATTTATTCTGTAAAAATAACATTTTCAGAAGTTACATTAAACTAATGGATTATGCCAAATAAAAAAAATTAATGTACACATTTTAATAATTAGTTGAAACATGTCTTCTGGCAACTTTATATTTGACTTTAAGAAGTAAAGAGTATAATGCTTTACAGTGCACAAAAAAGCAGTAGCCAATTTGTCTAGGACAACCATTTTGGTCCTAACCTCAAAAATACTCCTTTTTGAGTCCAATGGCAACCCTTTTTAGCTCGACTTTTAAATACGGGTTAAAGTACTTTAAACTGAAATATTTTCAATACTCATCAAGATATTCAAATGACAGTTAGTACGTTTATTCATCAGTACTACATCTACATGACTACAAAGGCACATAACTCTTGATTATTTTTTGGAGTTATTTCCCTTTACTTAAATGTTGAAATTTGTTTAAATTGAAATATTAATAGTTCCGTATAAAGATATTTAAATGAAAGTAGGTATGCTTATTCATTGATACCATGTCTGCTTAACTTTGAAGGGATATTACTATGGATGAATGTTTTAGGAGTTATGTCCCTTTAATATTCTACAAATATGAATAGGTAATTATTGTTTGACTGATATATTTCCTTTCAAAAATTAAAAAAAATTAAGTCATGTCTTGAAATCATTTTTGTTTAAAGATAAGCCTTGCCATGAACAAAACACCCGAAAAGTCAACTGCTCTTGTTAGTCATATTTTATTGATTTATATTGATTTATTCATATTAATCAAAGAGATTACTCATTGTATACATTACAAACTGATAGATTATGCCTGGAAATAAATAAATGTATAAATACATTTTAATAATGATAAAAGCATTTTAATATGAATAATTGTTGTTTCCTAGGGTGAATATGTAGCCCCAGAAAAGTTAGAGAATACATTTGCTAGAAGTATGTTTGTTGCACAAGCATTTGTTGAAGGTGACAGTTTTCAGGTAAATATTTGACTTTTTGTATCTTGTTTATGGTTTTATACTGCTTTCTCTATGAATGAACTCTTGGTTAGATGTTTGAAGCGAATTGAACATATTATATAATGTAGTGTATGTAACTTTTTACTGACATTTTGCTAGTCTCTTAAATTCAATATTAATAAATCTCTTCAGCTTTATAGTTGTCTATAAAACATTGAGTATGTTTTGATATATAATAAATAAATTGGAAAATATGAACTGGACTTAAATAAAGCTATAAATCACTACAAAAGTATAAAAAGCTGTGGCTTATGATCTGGATTTCAGTTTTATACAAAATCTTCAATGATAGATCTAATTTAGAAATGTTTAGTGTAAATTTAAGTTGCTTTGATGTATATATTTCAGCCATATGTAATGAGTGTTATTGTCCCTGATGAAGAAGTTTTAGTTGGTTGGGCTAAAAAACAATCTATAGAAGATAATTTCACAGAATTATGTAAAAGTGAGGTAAGTCAAAGTTAGAACTTGTTTTGTTGTTCAAAACCTTGTGTTTTTTTATATATTTGTTTTGTTATTCTTTACTCGGAGAGTATTTATTTCTAGTTTATATTTTATGCTTGCTGTATTTTGTGAATGGTTTTTGCTTGGTATGTTTGCTTTGCCCCATTTAAAGCTGAAATCGTTTTATCATGTCACTTTTTAAAAGAAAATGGAATGTGTGTTCCAAAAATTTCCATTGGTCAAAAGGTCAGGCAGTTGGAAAATCGGTTATTGGTCCATGTATGTCCAAATAGAGAAGAACCAATTTGGTTTAAGATTTCAAACATAGGAATGTATCTTGACTACTTGCAAAGTATAAGATTAGTATCAGAAAAAGCCTACAGATCAAAGGCTCTCAGCAACATTTTGATTTGGTTGAATAACAGTCACAATGTGACTGCAATATTGCAAGAAGTCAGTTATAAGCAACTCAAAACCTAATGGTTTCATTGTCTTATTTCAGAGTGTTAAAGATATGATTCTAGCTGATGTTATAAAAACTGGACGTGATGCTGGACTTAAAGGATTTGAATTGGTAAATATGATGAATATATGTTCAATTTGTTACTATAGAACATTACTATTGCAATCTATACACATGTGGTAGCAATGATAAAATGCATAATTCTATAATGTAAAAAATATCACTTTAAAAATGTATTTCAAAATTTATTGATCTCATTTAGACCACTCCCTACATTAAGAGATTGGACAGAAAATCTCTCATTTAATACTGTTTTTTTTCCTTTTTTTAATGTCATATTCAACACATATTTAGGTTATATATACGACAGCCAGCTCTTCCACCTATAGGTTTCCTGGACAATTTTCTATCACCAGTACTAACTTACCCTACCACGAGGCCGACAACTCATGTATAGGGTATGACCTACCGCGACCAGGTTCGAACCCGCGATCTCTTGATTTTAAGTCAGACATGCTAACCACTAAGCCACGACCACGGCAGATTTATTACTCACTGTTGATAATGGCTTTAGGCTAGGTTCTATTAGAAGCTTAATACCGATGCAAACTGTTTGTTTTACTTTCACTGTCTGTATCTATCCCAGGCTGTTTCACAGTTGGCAGGATTTCTCATGCAGTGTCTCCAAAGCTTTGTTGGGTTAAATCTCATCTGATCTGGTTTTACCTCTCAATGGAAGTTCAATAATAATGCCTAATATATGCCTAGTGTATAACTAATACCTGATATTAAATTATTGCAACTCTTTTGTTTTATGGGTCAAGTTGCTTACAGTGTAAAATGATTGATATATTTTTTATGCTTTACTTTTCAGCCTAAAGATATTATTCTACTGTCAGAATTGTTTTCTGTGGAGAATGGTTTGCTTACACCTACATTCAAAAATAAACGACCAGAATTACGTTCTCGTTTCAAGAAGGATATTGCTGAATTGTATAAAAAACATGATGGACATTGAAGCATTGTTCGCCTTGATAATAATCTGAATACTAATCAATACTTTGTGAAACATTTGTATATTTGTATCATAGGGTTGTCATTTGAAGATATTTTACAACACATCACATGAGTCTATAATGCCTCTGCATGTCCGCCTAAAGTAATCATTTATCAATCATTAATCAAGATACCAATACGTTAAAAGCTTGTTTTTGACTTTCGGCAAGTTCACCGCAAGGCTTAAGTTATACCACGAGTCAAAAACTATCGACAATTCAAATGCCTGATCAGTTTAACCTGCTGAGTGATACACGTGTCTCTGATATACTACTTAGTCAATTTTTAAGCGATAAAAGTAGTGCCGTAATCTGACAGGTGTTTACATCAATTGATAAGCGCTTGGAAGGGGGGGCAGTCAAATCTCATTAATACACTATAAGCTCATACATGTACATAGCAATCATTTACACTAATCAATGAAGTGTAAATATTAACCACAGCAAATCAAAGGTTTACATTCTATGTTGAGGAGTTTATGCAGTAAGAACAATAAAATGATTTGTATATTGATAGTGTCTGTAGCTGTTTAATGTAATGATAGTCATGCTGTGGTCATTCATTGTATTACTTGAAGTTTAAGTTGTTTTGTAGTATAGTACTTTAATTATAATTCCTACAGAATTTGTATGCAAAGTGACAAAGTGTACAGGGAAAACTATATTTCAAGATTTTGTATGGGAAGAAGAGGAAAATAGAATCTTTGTATTTTGAACTAATAGTAATAATACATGTACATGGTAGAATTAACATTTCGCCGCATTTTTGCACTGCTTGATTTATACTTGAATATATTGTTTAAGGAGAAATCTTAAGTATGGATTTGTTAGGTTTCAATGTGCACGAAAGTCTTTCTGTATTTCAATACTTTGATTCAATTTGTGTACCATTGGTTTAAAGCAGGCTCTTATTAGCATGTTAGACTATGACATAGTCGAGTTCTATAGACGATATGGTGTAAGAAAAATTGATATATAAATTACAAACATAATGTGACTTACTATAGTTCAAACAAAAAAACAAAACACTGTTTATAATAACAATACAATGAACTATAGCTCGTTTAGGATAACTTGAGACAAAAATACAACGATACCATTATTATACACAGGTGTGTTACAATATAGTAATTATCGACTATTATCAGTCTAGTTTATAATCTGTTAAATTTATAACCTGATGGTTTTAACTGTCACAGTGGTTCAGTGGTTAGTATATCTGACTTCAGAACAGAGATATGTAAGTTCAAATCTCACTATACGTTTTATGGATACTATTTTGTATACATTTTTTATTTATTTTTCAAGTCTTACCTTTTAACGAATTTACAACGAAATCATGGTTTTAGATACTTTATTTTTTTATCAATTGATTATTTTAATAATATATTTTTATTGACAGTGTATCAAAAGGACATGTACATACATATTCAAACAAGTATTCGAAGATTATTGAAAAATATAATACACCATAAAGAACATATCATTCAACTTATTACATGTCATCAGCAGTATCAGTGTTGGTATAATCATCAGTTTCTGATGCAGTGTCAGTGCATTCGTCGCTGGAAACCACTTGTATAACTAGTCTCTCCATCTCTTCCTCAACAGCGATGTCAGTACTCCAATATACTGTCTCTATATCCTTGACATGTCGACAGCATTCAATCCAATCTTCTTGGTATATAGACTCTATGGCATCATTAGTCAATTTCTCTACATCTGTCATTTTGAAAGTCGTGTTGTATCGTGCTATATGTCCCTTTAACTGTGCCCGTATCAGCTCAATTGCATTTAGATCTGCATGGTAAGGTGGCAACCTTAAACATTCATGGCCATGTTCTTCTAAAAGAGAATCAAGGACAAACCTAGGTGCTGGTTTATGCTGTTGGCAAAGCTGCAGTAATTCCGCTTTCAGCATCTTGTCACCGAACGCAATATTATGGCATAATTTAATGACATAAAAGAACGAATATCAAACGCGCGCAATAAATCCGTATTGGACGGGAAAATAATGAAAAAAGTACATCAACAACTCTTCTGACGACAATCTTAGTATCTTCAGAATATTGAAATACATCATCACTTTTTGAAACTTTACTCAAAGCCATTTTGAGTTTATGAATGTTCAACACAAAATGAAATAAACTGAACTTACCTCAATACCTTATAGAGATTTTATTTTTTTTAAATCCCGAGAACACGGGTTCCGCGTTTTTAATAAATCGTAAAAGCATTCATTACACAAAATAAAGTAAAAATAGTTTCACGTTTTCGCGTATTCGAACCTGTGACTAGAAAAAATATCGATTTCACAAATGTCCTCTCTACTATCTGAGCTATTTACGTAACTGTACCGGTATAGTGTTAACTGTAGTATATAAATTTGTATTATCAACTGACCACCCTATTTCGTGTAATATCTGAGTCCGAAATATGTAAACAAACCGAGTCGTTTGTCTCAAGTTATCCTAAACGAGCTATAACCCACGACGAGGGATGCCCAGGATGACTTTCAAATAAACAATTGTGAAATGTTTTACTTGTGTTTTAGTTGTTGGTGTAATGGAAAGCGTTCTACCATAACAAGCATGATTTACCAAGTGGTGGTGGTTTATCAACCATGCTAATTTTGTTAAAATGAATTTTATTTTCAATACTGCCTACCCCTGAAATGAATTGTCTCATTTTTAATGTTTACCAAAACACGTTTTGTTTTTTTGTACGCACTATAGAAGATTTGTGTATTGGGGTTTTATTGTTGTTTATATGTGTATTGTTCAGTATGTCATTGGTTTGGGGTACAAATTAATATTACAAAATTAGGGGAGGTAACTGCAATGAAGTGAAACTAAAGCTTAGCAGCTTGAGTTATCAGCCTTATTTTTATAGAAGTATAAAAACTTGGAATTCTTTTTTTATCATTGTGTCGTTGTGATTGTACTGTCATTTTAATTTTGTAAACCAAATGCATCATTTTTGTATGAGAGGTTTATGCAATTGGTAGATATTTAGCCTGACTTGGCTAAGTTTTCTTTCTTATTTTCTGTTTGAAATCTTTATATTTCACAAATTGTTTCCTATACTGTTATGCTTTTTTGTTGTTGACCAAATGCAGTATAAATTTAGACTCTATATGTTTGTTGTTATAAATTCTAAATTGTTTTTAGAAATATCACTATTTTTGTTGAAATAAGTTTTCAGTCATTGGCGAATGCATTTGCATACTATTTGCATAATATTGGTTAAAATATTAGATCCGGACATCTAATCTATTTCAGGACTGAGTACATTGATTGAATGCCCTGAAATGACTGAAAATGTCCAAAAGCAACGTTCAACACTAAATCCCTCAAACAACCATTGTAGATATGTACATTGTTATTGAAATTTACATTATTGATTTTGAAAATAATGAGGGGTTAATTTGACATTTGTTGTACTTTTATATAAACATTGTATTTTATAGATCTGCTATTTTACATAATATATATACTTCCTTCCTATTATGGCAACACTAACATCACAAACAATATGTTAAATTTTTGTATTCCAGTCAAAACGATAAGTGTTGTGTCCCAGTCTCCTAAGATCTGACTCTATATTATCACATTAATTAATTAATTAAAATTTATTTACATTTTAACTAATACTTCCTATTATTGTAACTCTATCTTTATGTCAAACAATATGTAAAAACGTTTGTATTTTTATTCAAAATGATACTTGTTGTGTCCAAGAACCTAAGATCTGACTCTACATCACATGTTTTGAATATTTAATAACTAATGTAATATTTTGTACATAGACATTTACTTAATGACTTGAATGAACTACATGTGCTTAGATCTGTAATTGTTCATGTAGCTTTTAGCCGGATTTTTCAACAAAAAAGCTAATAATAATAAATAAGCTAATAGTTTGGTGGTGTCTTTAACAATTGCGTTAAAGTTTTCACTTTAGAATATATGTTTCTGCCATTCATTGTCAGATCTTTATACATACAATGATAACATACCATGTAATGAACAGAATTAGAAAGTAACCACAACTCTACCTGGCTTTATTATGGATTATTTCCCTTTGTAATTTTTGTGTATAAAGTTTTTAAATCCAGCTTTAATGTGGTTTCCATATTACATTTCTTGATAATTGTTTAACACACACTAAATTGGGAGACCAGGAAGCGGACTTGAAAGTGATAAATATAAGTTGTTAGAATTTGTTTCACATTTGAGCTAAGATAAATAACACACACTGTTAATATTGTTTACCACTTTATATCTGAACTTGGTGGGTTTATCACAAATTTTAATCACCATTATCATAATCAGATAATATTATTACCTAATGCTCTATATAAATGTCAATTTGCTATTTTTAACTGTTTTTCAACTATTCTGAGTGAAACAGGATTAAACCTGTTATGTTTTACTGCGCAATGCCACTGCACATGAAACAGTTTTGACTGTTGCCCTCGCGTGCGAACTGTTGCCCTCACGTGCGAACTGTTTCATAGAGTGAAGTGCCAAGGGAAGTAACCGCATAAAAAAACTCCAAGCGTCCAATGAGCGAGATCATCGCAAGCGTCTTTAGAGTTACCAAATGAAAAGTAGAAAAAAAAGTAAATTCTGCAGAAAATATCTATGATATGTCGCGGTTTGAAGACATTGAAGAGAGGGATCTCGAACTTTTGCTAGAGAATCGGGACTCGCTAAGCACAAGTAATGTCATCAAGGGCCCAGTCAGCGTCTTGCAGAAATACTGGGAGGAGCCATGTTATATCTGTACTTGCATTAGGTAATAAAACACTTATTGCATGGGTGTTTAGGGAACAGTCAAAACTATTTTCCCTCGGTATCAGGGACAACATTTAGAACTGTTGCCCTTGGCCTAACGGCCTCGGGCAACAGTTCTTATGTTGTTCCTGATACCTCGGGAAAATAGTTTTGACTGTTCCCCAGACACCCATGAAATAAGTGTATACTGTACATTTTATACTCTTGAATTTAGGAATCTTTTTATATTAGATAATAACATGTATGTATATACATTTATGTATGGATATAATAAAATATATGCTAATATGAAAGTGTTATTATATTATTTGTTTAGATTGTTGACAACACATTTTTTGTGTTTCATTGTTGTTGGCCCTAGTCTGTTTGCTTCATCGCCATTCATAGCTCAAAATATAATTTAGCTACTTGTTCTTCTTCCAGTGTGTCAAATATTCATATTTCTTTTATAAACTCCCATACAATAATATCTCTATGGAGTTTGGTCATCAAATATTTCCAGCAGATATTCTATCTCTGCCTCTGCATCACGTAGGACATTAACTGTTGTTGACAATTGGTCTGCATTTGGTCTTAGTTCTAGTTAACATATTTAAGTCCCTAGATATAGGGTTATTAAGGACCATGAGTAGATTGGCTGATGGCAATGCTATGACTGAAAAATCTAATGAAATCATGGGATTATATTCCATCAAAATGTTGTTTTCTTGCTCTGGCTACAGTTTGTTTACACTGTAAGTAGGTCTACTGACTGCAAGGCTATAACTGAAAAACCAAATGACATGATAGGATTATAATCATCAAAATGTTGTTTTCTTGCTATAGTTTGCTGTACTAAACATATTGTTTATAATGTTTTATATCCTTTTGTTTTCTACTGGCAAAAAGCTTATAATTTGTGAGCTGTAACATTATTAGTTGATGATAAAAGCATACGTTCACAGATTCTACCCATTCTTACCCATTAGCCAATGTGGGTTGAATGAAGTGAAATTTAACTACTTAGTTGATTTGTATTATAACAGTGAGATGAATGGTTGTTTTTGTAATTTTATTGGCAAGAGTTAATATTAAACATATATAGTAAGAAAATAGTAAAAATATATAAAATCACATAAATTAGATTTATGCTTGAGAGAAACTACCAGATGAAAGAAAATGCATGTACCATAGGCATTTCCAGTACATGGAGATAAGGGGTTTTAGACAACCCCTGGAGAGAATTTAATTGTTGTCAATGACCTCTATCAATTTTTAGGAAAGTGTTAAGATGACTGCACTCTTGTGGTGTCTTCCAAAATATTGGAAAAAGTCCAAAAGTGAGGTTGATCAAAAGTTTTGTTAATATTGATAATTTGATCCTAGAATAATTGTTTCTTATGAAATACAAAAATATTAAAAATGGGGGCCCCTGTAAATCTTTTGGTTCCAACAGAATTTTTCAAAGAAATACAAAAAGATTATAACATGGATCTTAGAAATGTGTCTGGATTACCCCTAGGATTATACATGATACTATGTCTCTCGCATCCTCGTACCCAGAGACTATCAAGATTCTCTATCTCGCGAGAATCTACTTGTAGGGAGAATCTTGATAATCTTTGGATACAAGAATGTGTCTCTCAAAGCAATGGCAAAGAACATGGGAATCTCTTCAGTAAGTTAAAGTAAACACAACAATATTATTAACATAAAATAAGCTTACATATTTGTAAAAATACAAAAAATAAGGATACACACATCTATCTTAACATATCGACGGTTAAGTGCAAAACCCTCTTAACTAACTCTTCTTATATTAAGTTACAACTGTTTTCCGCTAAACCTGGGATATGAATAGACAGTATTTATCCCTTTTACAGATTTATACAATTAAAATGATCTCTCTTTTGATTTAATCAAGTTTCCGTGCTCTAGGCATATCCTTGTAAAAGCTATATAGATCCATGCTCTGGGTTCGGAAAAATCTTAATTTAACATGTATTTCCATTTGTTTTTATTTGGAAGAAAGTACAATACTATTAAAATAATCAAAGCACTGAATGCACTGAATTTGTTCGGGTTTGAAAAGTGGAATTAGATCAGTGATATTAGTTTGATAGGTAGACCAGCACTGTTCCGGTTCAAAACACTTCATACAATTGACCAATAAATTCAACAGGGAAACCGGACAGGCGAACACACTACTGATTTTGTTTTCACACAATCACCACAAGTCAAAGGGGTCATTCTTAAAACAATTCAATAACTGCTGCTTAAAATATATCATTTATGCACATTTATTCAACTGCATCTGTATGTAAAATAAATGAAGTCCACTATTTAGACATGATTCAAAGTAACTCATTGCAATCCTTAATTTTTTTCCTATAGAACCATTCTATTACATAATATGATGTAACATCTCTACTGACAACTGGCACAAACGACACACAACATAGCAGCGGATTACTAGTGTATTAATGCGCCCGCCATAGCAGACAATCTTTTTGAATTGCTCTATACATAAAAATTATATACTAAGGGACTACTTCTGGATTCGGTAAATTTTCAAAGTAGGAAAGGGTCTGAAATACGGTAAATATATTTGTTCAGGACTGAAATCCCGAACAAATAAAAACTAAATTAATGATAAATTGGTACATATAATACAGCAATGTCACATATGGTAATGTCAGGTTATGACAAAAATCATGGAATGTTCAAGAGTTCCATGCATTTGTAACTTATAAATTATGGCCTTGAGGTCAGTAGGCCTACAGTATGAAGATTTTTATAGCTTCACAGCTTTTTATTTGTTCCACTACATAATTGTTCAACATTGAAAAGTGGCACCATAACAAGTTGAAAGCTACATTGAAGAACTGCTTGAAACTACATTAAACATCGAGAAAGGCACTACATAATGTGAAAGTTATCAAATGTATTATTAACATTCTTTAAATACTAGTAACATAAATTTGTATTGTAATTAGTGCAAATACAAAAGATGATGGGATAATAGAACAAATATAAAAAGAGAAAAAAATACATCCTCTATTTTTTCCAGAAATTTACACGAATATTTAGGAATATATTTTCGTGTCTCACATGTTAAAACAAAAATACTGGACGAACTCTGTATTGACATAGACGTTTCCATGAATGTCAATTTATATGAATATCTGTATGACTTTATATGATACCTTATCACAACAGACTACCATTCCTTCATTTATAATTAATTTTGCATTTTCCAAGCATGTAGATATTTTAAAAACAAAATTGCTGATGGAGTTCTGAATGTAACATAGATACTCTAAGACACTCCAAGACACACTGTGGCATATTTAAATGTACTATATAACCCATCGTGTTCAAGCCCGGTTGAGAGTTGCTTTGAGTGTAATGTCATCTTTGGCTATGGTACTGAGTAACCTTGTATTATTGATGTTTGTAGTAAAATATGGTTTTGACATCAATTGAAGCAAACAAAAGCATTTTACACATACATTGTGCTACATTGATAGCATAAATACAATTACGCTGAAACCCTTTTGCTACGTCTTAGGCGAAGACTTCCTTGCTCTAAATTAGATGCTAAACCATTCTAAACCACCAGCTTAACAATGGGATAATAAATATTGAGGGACTTGAAGTATTCAGCATGCAGAAGACTGGAAATATATACTGTATTGAACATATCAAATACATAAATGTAATATAAAAGTTAGAATAATAAAATATACAAAAAAGACACCAAACAATATATAATACATGTAAGTGAATTGTGGATTTGTCTTTGATTCTAATGAGTTATTGATCAATTGGACCATTTTGTTTACTCTTTCTATACTATAATCATCTCTGTTACTATGTCCATTAGACATCAAAAGTGAACCATCTGTTTCTTGAAGTTCCATATTACTTCTTTTTATGCAATCGTCTTGGTCATGATCCTGAAATATAGCTTGCTGTAATAATGTCACGTATTACTCGTAAAACCTAATGAAAGGTGCACAGTTGTATTTCTTATTTGCAATGGCTGTATCCTTAAAATAAAAGATTCTGAGCAAACATGAACTAGTTGGCAAGTTTATAGTTTAATGTATAATCTGTCTTGTTTTAGGTGCATGTAACTCATCTGTGAATTAAGATTCTACACAATAAATACAGATAATCTAAACACCATATGTTCCCCACCTTCAATATAAATGGATAGCAGTGGTCCAGTGGAAGGACGTGTTCTCAGAAATAGAAAGGTCCTGGATTCCAACACCACTGGGGGCACTGCAAATTTCTCTCTGAGCAAGAATTTTTTATACATTTGGTTCCCTTCACCCAGGTGTAAATGATTATAGTGATAGATTACCAGCATGGAGGTGATTTCCATGAATAAATGCTATTGTACCAACTTGTAAAATCGCCTAAACATGTATATGAAAGCAGACTTTAAACCAAACTATAACTACATCGGTTTTTTGGAACTGGCTTACATAATGTAAGAATACATGTACTCTTAAAGTATGAGCTATACTAGCTTACCTTTTTAAAACATTCTTTATTTTTACTAATAATCAAAGGAAGAATATTTTCTACAACTGCTGTCAGAAACATTCCACAGGTAGAACACGATATGGTGACAATATGTATTATTCCTGAAAATATAAACATGTTTGTTGATGAAAATATACACGCGTACATGTAGAAACACGCTTGCTCACTACATTTACACATGTACATGTATAAACACATTTGTACATGAGAATATACACCCGAGTACATTGTACATATATAAACACGTTTGGTCACTATATTTACACGTGTGCATGTATAAACACATTTGGACATAAAAATATACACCCGAGTACATATATAAACACGCTTGCTCACTATATTTACACGTGTGCATGTATAAACACATTTGGACATAAAAATATACACCCGAGTACATGTATAAACACGCTTGCTCACTATATTTACACGTGTGCATGTATAAACACATTTGGACATAAAAATATACACCCGAGTACATGTATTAACACGTTTGCTAACTATATTTACATGTGTACATGAATAAACACATTTGGTCATGAAATATACACCCGAGTACATGTAAAAACACATTTGGTCATGCAAATATACACCCGAGTACATGTATAAACACGTTTGGTCATGAAAATATACACCCGAGTACATGTATGAACACATTTGGTCATGAAAATATACACATTTGTACATATATAAACACGTTAAGTCATAAAAAAGTCTTTAAAATATATACACCCGAGTACATGTAAAAACACGCTGGGTCATGAAATATACACATGAGTAAATGTATAAATACGTTTGGTTATTAAGATACATGTATATACACTTGTGAACACGTATAAACACATCTGTTGATAAAATTATATGTATTTATGTGACGTTCATTTTTAGTGCAGACTCGTGAACAGACGTGTTTCAAACCCTATAGACAGGTAGATTCTATCTTAGTAGTTCACAGTTTGGTATAGTAAGATTTCTTTCACCTTACGAAGGTCAAAGTGCATTGAATATTCATGAAGAAGATCCGAATGCGGTGAACAGGTGTGCAATACAATACTAGCAAGCGTTAATTACACTTACTTTGACGCATCTCACTAACTGATATCCTGAGCCCAGTGGTAACGCGTCGGCCGTCAGACCTAAAGGTTTAATGTTCAAATCCCAGTAGCATAATATTTTTTCAGACTAAAACCTTGCTACGTTTTTTTTTCATCTTATTTATAATATGGTGTCTGTATTATATAAATTATCCAAGTTTTTCTCCCTCGTGAATCTCGTGCACACAAAGAGTACATTTAACGACCCAAATGTCTTTAAAATGTTAGTTAGGTCTTCATGTATGAAACGTGTGAGCACGCGAAAAATTGTCAAAAAATGTACAGAAATTATTTATAATGTTGCTACATTCTTTGAAATCGGGTGTAAAAGTAAGAATCATTTGGAACTGACTTCTGAAGCTACGAAAGTAAACAGAAATACAATTTCGAAAATTGTTGTATTAGTTTAATATTGTAATAAAATGATCATGCGATTAAATTTCGGTGAAATAAAATGAAAACAAAAACCAAAAACATTTAAAATATCCGATGAAAAAAAAAATGATACTAGCTTAGGATTTGAACCACCGACCACTGTGTCAAAAACGTTATTTTAGACGCAGCTGTATCCCCTGTGCTAAGCCGTTTTTCGATAATTGCTACATTATAAATTTGATTACAATTTAACATTGACCAAGGGGAATAAATCCTCGGAGAATAAACCTTCCGAACAACCTCTTTTATAATGGTTTAGCCCATATTTACAAAGGTAAGCGCCGTGACCTTCGTAAGGTGAAAGAAATCTTACTATATATGTAGACAGAACCTAGGTAATTCATTTTAAAAGTCATCTGTGGAAATTGGTTTACTGCATAAAATATAAGAAGAATGTGTCATTGCTGATTTGGGTTTTCAATATGACTTACAACATTGTGAGCATGCATCTATGGCAACCGGTCAGTAATACATGTATTTGGAAACTAATAGAAACATTTGGTCAAAACCACAGGGATTCTTAACGAAAACCATTTATACCTATAAGCTTGTTCCATTACTTACCTATAAATGACAAACTAAAAGAATTATGTGTATATAAACATACATGTACAAACGAGATGATTTCAGCTATGATGCACAGTGTACCTGAAATTGTAATATACTGTACATTATACATAATAAATGACATAAATATTTTATTATGGAATATATATGACCTTAAACGTGTAACATCAAAAGCATAACCCGGGTCGATAGCGCAGTTGGTAGCGCGCCAGGATTTGGAATCTTGTACCCGAGGGGGTGTGGGTTCGAATCCCACCCGGGGAGGTTATACCCTTCCATAAAAAAATTGACAATAATGTCGATTTTCCTCCATTGATTAGATAATATGGAGAAGTTTCCGGCCTTGTGGAAGGGTAGGTGAGTACTGGTTATAGACACTGGTCCAGGAAAGCTAGGTTAGGTGCGCTGGACGCCGTGAAATGACCTAACTTGTGTTGATACGGCGTTAACTCCAATAAATAAATAAATAGACATAAAAAGCATAATATGAAATATTCAACATAAAATATTTATTATGAAATATATATAACAGATACACTATATGAGTATATTACCCCGGGTAGGGCATACTACTTTCGTGGAGTTTGATCATGAACTAATTTCTACCGTCGGTCTCCCTCCTACCAATGATTTTAAAGTCCGCCCGTCAAGATCAGCATACACGTCTTCTGATGGAGAGGTCATGTTTTCTATTTCCGAGAGTTTTGGTAATGAAGTAATTTCTATGTCTATTATCTCTCATACCACTGATTCTAAATCATATAGGACTGCTGACAGGCACTGAAGGAAGAATGCGTTAACTGGTTAACCGCTAAATCCAGAGATTTAGTCTTTCCAGGAATGGCGATATTATCTCAACAAGTTATGCTAAAATATACTACACACAAATGTCACTATGGAAATATACACTGCTATTATCAATGTACACTACCGATAAATTAATTAAGGACAGGTGACAAAACGCTCATATTTACCTAAAAGATATTTGCCATGTTGATTAGGCAACAAAAAATGGAAAGAAAATAAAATTGAAAGAATGATGATAGGAAATATAAAGATGTGACGAAAAACGCTTGAATTTCTCTTCACTGTCACAGCAATGTTTAACTTGTAGAAGTCATCTGCAACAAAAAGAAACAACACAAATAATTGCAATCAATTTTTCTCTAAATGACCATTGTAGTCCAAGTGTTGTGGCCGTTTATATTCAATTTCGGGGCATAGGTTCTCCAGTTATTTTGGCAGCCATCTTGGACGCCATCTTGGATTTCACCCCTTGCCAGAATAAGGCAATTTAATGCCTCATTTCGAAACTTCGTTTAATGTAGAGCGACATAAATCAGAACATGCCTCGAAATTAAAGATAAACGGCCTCAACTCTTGGACTACAATGACAAATATACATGGTCACATGACAAATATACATTAAGTTCGTCTTTATGTTGAAAAATATTAACGGAAAATGACTTATCAACTCCCTTTGATTAACAAATAGGGAAATTTTCAAGACAATCTTAATAAAATTCTGAAAAAGTGAACTTATTGGAAATCAGAGTATAATTAATTAACAGTTTTCTAAGAAATTTCTATTTGTTCGAGTATTGTTCTGTATTAAGGGAATTCTACGTTAATTCGTAAACCATTGTTCTTCATTGAAAATAAATTCTGAGATAATTATGTACACCATTTCTTGAGGTGTTTGTAAGAACACATAAATCAAAATTACACAATGGATAAAAATGAACTATTGTTAATTTAGGTTTCATAAATAAACATTTTAATATTAGACTCAGGTGTGATAACTTTGATTTTCTCATGAAATGAACGCATCGTAATAGAATTGTTAAATGTATTAATGCGCTTAATAATGTTCATAGGAGAGCAAATCTTAACTTGTAGAATAAATGATCAAGAAATATCGTATTATTAGAAACACTTTATCTTTATTTTACTTAAATCAAAATACAATCTTGAATTATTTAGTTTAAACAAATCATTTTTCAGAATCTACATGTTAATACAAACATTTAATCGACAATGGTTAATAAAGTTGAAATACTGTAGTAGGTGTGAAACGAAGAAATAAGTCTAATGAAGTTCTTATCCATCTTAAATCATTGACTCTGTGAGCAGGTGAGTGATAAGATTGGATTATTTTTGTACAGTACGTTTATGTAAACATTAGTTTTTTAACATTGCCGGTTCAATTAAAACACTATTTCGGAGTGAAATATTGTAACAGTTGAATAGTTTAAACCAATGTTTTGGACATGTCATCATTTAAAATTTACACTGTACATTTTACAATATTTTATTCGGCGCAGCTGTCTAAACCAACTTTTGACCTATATTTCAACTAATACAATTTGCTCTACCATGGCTGTTTGTCCAATGAAAATCCTTTACGGTATAAAGAAATGGATAAAACACATGATACCATTGGCTATTTGTGATAAACTGGTGCGTAGCATGTACAGTAGCTGCTGACTATTTACTCTGTGTATAATGTGTGACTCACTATGCTAATTGATCACACATTCGTCGTGGTACGCCCCTTCCGGTATAACAAAACTGCGAATATGACTCAGCGCACACTCGGAATGGGTTTTCATTTTGCCATATGTAGGCCGCCATTGAGCATTTCTATCAAATTGTTTTATGTTCGCCAGAAAAGTAACATAAATCGTTTGGTCATTCTGGAAAGAAGTGATTTTTAATCGAAAAACCATGGCATTGTTATTAAAGATGTTTTTAATTTTAGAATTGGGTAGATTTTCCATATTGAAAAATCAGCGAAGTGGCTGAATTGCAATTTCGGACAAACTACATTTGGCCTATGGTTAATACATGTACGCCGTGCATGACCAACATTTATACTTCAAACCGTTGAAAATGAACCCAGCAGAGCGCCGAATATCTTTTTTAAAGATATTTCTTGCTATTATATATGTTAAATGTCAAAGCAGTATGTTTAAAAACGTGCATCGCCTTATATACCTGTTGAGTGGGCATGTTCATTTATAAAGTATTTGGCCCAGTCTAGGGCTGCAACGATTAGATTCGATGTATCGAAAGTCGTTTGTGAGGGCGCGGATTCGATTTCGATTCGGTACCGGCGGTTTTCAACTCGATTCCTGCCTAAAAAATTGTCTATATAGTAATAAGCATTTTAGGCTTTTAGTTACGTTACAATTATGTTAAACTAGTGAACTAATCAATGAAAATTCATTTGCTTTATTGATCTTTTCCTAAATTAATAATAAAAATTTTAATAACACTTTTATTTAACCAATATAACTTAGTTGCAAGCATAAATGAATGGTTTAATGCAAATTTGGAATAAACTATATTATTCAATGAATCAAATCGAAAACATTTAATTTGACTTTCCAGTGAATCGTTGCAGCTATATGACCCACTGGCACCAGAGTCCATAAATTATTACCACAATTTTTTTAATTGCGTTCGTTGATGAATATCATTTTTAAAGTATACGTACATGCGTTGCTAACGAGTTTAAGGAATCTGGTGCCAGTTTTTTTACCTAATATACGATCTGAAAATTATTTAGGTAGCAAATAAATTAAACTTATACAATAAGATAGCACATATGAAAGGTGAAAAAATCATTAAACCATTATGTTAAAATGCTGCTAATAGTAGTGGTTAAGACAAGTTAGATTATGATTTTTGGAAGGAATTTTTTTCAAAAAATTCCTTTCTATGTCGGCGCTCTGAGGAATTTGAAAAAGAACGAACAACACCTTCAACCCAATAGAAATCAATGAATCAATGCGAACAAGAAATAGTGCAGCAGAAGTATATGTATACTATCAAACGTAGATGAGTTGAAAAACTGATTTAAACAAATACTTAAAATTATGACAGTTTATGTTTTTCCCCCATTAATCAAACATTATTCTAACAGTGTACGGAGAGTAGATTTTTTGTATTATTGCGCATTAGTATCTTCCACACGCTTGTAGGTATATAATACATCTTTACTGAGGGTTTATCACAGCTGGAGTTTACTTAAGGAACGTAAAGCGATGGACATGTTTAAAAGTTAAGCAACGTACTATAAGGTAGTGGATGAATGCGTGACTGTTGGGGTATCTTGTGCGCTCAATGCACGTAACATAGTGGATTATTTTTGTTAAGGCCACAACAAATTGATCATATGTATGTTTGTTGGATTTCCCGCACCCCTTAAATATATGATGAAAAAAATTGTTTGCTTCCGCACCATGAAGTTAACAAACATAATGAAAAATTAGGCAATGACACAATCCTTTGTTCAGAAATATGATAACCGCACAATATTTAAAACATTTTCACAATTCTTAAATATTCTTCATAAACTTTTATACATGCTATCTTTCTTAAATTGATTTCACATCAGTTTATATGTGTAATTATGTGCGTACTAGGCGTAATTCAGTGACTGTTAACTGCCCTATATGATTTAGAATCAGTGGTAGAAGGAAGCATATCCGTAGAATTTATTTCATGACTAAGCTCCACGAAACCACGAAAGTATGCCCCCGGAATCGAACCTACGAAACCTCAATCAGTAGAATAATGTGCATGTAAAATGTAATATGAACCCAGTTGCCTATGATTGGTAAAGAGATAATGACGGATATCGAAAGAGTAACTTTGAATTCAAATAATCATTCAAAAATTCCTTCCAACAGTACTTTCAGTACTTTGATTAGAAAAGGGGTTGGATTTTAACTTCTATTCTAAAGATTTTAGTTAGTTACCATTGAAAAAAAACATACCTGTGTGTGATGGTGGCTCAAACCCAATATGGTTTAACATGTCGACCCCTAAAAGGGATTTCGAGAATATTGGTACAGTTTTTGTTAATATCTTTTTTTAGTAAATCTTATACTTACATGATCTATAAGAGTTTAATAGATATATTAAGATACCATGCTTTATATGGTCCATAAGTCACGGATCTGCCAGTGAGTTCTAATGTGTTATATTTAACCTCGAATACCATAAAACAGATGGTTATGATCATTTTTGTGAACACAAATCCAAGATCTTATCATACTGTTACATAAATCACGATAAATTGGAAATTATTTCAATTCGAACAATTTATAAAATTTCATACCATGAATTCAATGTTGAATTAGATTTCGCTCTAAATATTTCATGCATTTCCCTTAAATAGTCAAAGTGTTACGAGTTACGGTTGTGACATATACTTTCTTTCCATGTATATGTAAATTTGCTTTTAATTATTACGAATATGTTCTTACCAGCATTATTACTACTAGGTGTTTCTTTGATGAGTGAAGAATCAACATTTCCTACCAATGACCATTCAGACTTTTCAACAATGTTGTCAACACTGACGTTAGAAACTAAGTTGAACAATAAGTGACTATCTGTAAGTTTAGAATTTAGAGTTTAGAATTATGTTTTTGTATTTGAGACTTTTGCATAAGTGAAGAACATTGTGATGCAAAGTAAAATATACTACAGTTACTGAAATAAAATAAAACATGTTTACGTTCACTAGTGCACTCACATGCACACACACTCTTTCACTCACTTACACTTGTTTAAATACAACTACAGACACACACGCATTCGTTTTCATTATAAGTGGATAAGATACTAAACCGGGTTAGTAAGGCAGTAGATAGGGTACCAGGATTTCGAATCTAGGGTACCAAAAGATGTACGGTTTCGAATCCCATCCGGAACGGTTACACCCTTTACAATGTCAATTTTCTTCCATCAGTAAGGTATACGAAAACGTTGCCTGTTGTGTAGAATGGTGGGTCAGTACTGGTTATTGACCACTGGCACCAGAGTCCATATCAAGTGATAATAAAATAATAAGTAAGGCTCTATATACAGTTCTCTGTACACTTATACACTACCTTATATATAATATACTGAAAGTATAGTTATAACTCGTACATGGTAATGTATACGGGAGCGATTTTTAATTGAGTTTGTTGACAAAATATTACATGTGCGCGTATTTAAAGAATGTGAGGACTCTGGTGCCAGTGTTATGCACTAGGGTCTATGGAAGCTATGTTAGGTGAGCTGGGCGCCCTTATATAGCGCCGATTGTGTTGACACGGCATCAACCCCAGCATAAAAAAGTTTCTTATTTTCTTAAGATCGACAAATCTTGAATTCATTTAAATAAAGAAAAAACCTACTAGAATATTTCCATGACGATATGTTAAAACTACATAAATGTTGATCATTAGGGAAGGCTGTATAGTCCATCTTACAACCAGCTTTCACTTGTATAAATCTAGTCATTCTAATTTGTCCTATAAACTGTATTGTTACTGGTTTGTCCTCTTCTTTTGGGACATCAACACTGAAACTAATATTTATAAATTTACTGGTCATCGTTCATTCTGATGTGCAGATTTGATTCGGAATTCAAACGGTTTGTTTTCAAGCTGGAAAAACTATGTTCGTGCTATTTGGTAAGCGACACCAAACGTTGCCACTTGGCAACCGAAAATCAACAAATAAGATACAGTGCTTGCTCCTAAATGACCAGTTTGGACAACCACTTTCATACCCTGTTTACTGTAAGACTGTTTACTTTGATTTGTTCATACACGTCACAGTATTGTAATACATATAAGTTTTGTTAATGGGACATCCGAATAAAGTGACCTGATTGTTCATGTTTAACGCCGTAGCAACACATTGTATAGGTCATATAAGGGCTGTCAGTCAGCTTACTTACTGTTCCTGGAAAGGCTAATTCTCTGGATTTAGCTGTTAACCGAATACTAAGCGCATACTTTAGTCAGTAACTAACAACTGCCCTACATGATTAAGAATCATTGGTAGGAGAAAGAATGACCATAGAAATAATTTCATGACCGAGCTCCACAAAAGTATGCCTCGCCCTGGAATCGAACCCATGACCACTCGATCAATCGACTTGCGTGCTACCAACTTAACTAGCCAGGTGACTGACCTGAATTTTATGGAGGTGTTAACGTTCATTTCCCCCCTGATTCATATATAGTTTGTAGATTGATCTACAAACTTTTACCTGTTAACGTTACTAATATCTGGCACCCATAGTTTAGTTGCTGGAACATATATTTCTGTTATACCATTATATGATCGTACGTCCCAGGCTAATCTTTCATCGCTCCAACTCTGTAATATATAAACACCAATATAATGACAACAATACGAATCTTTTCTAATGGTTATAGACCAATACTAGTACTTTTCATGGTAGCCCGACGACAATATAGGTCACTTTGATTATCATTCAATGCTTTATAATGGAAATTATGATGTATGCACATGTATATATATCTTTCTTCCATCTCTCTTCGCAAGGAACCAGTTTTAATATCAGGATTTCTTTTTCTCACAACGTATTTGAAACGCATTGTTAAACTTTTCAAAATGGCCGCCTATGGACTTAAAATGGCAGATTTAACGTGACTTTGGTGAGTAGGTTGTCCCTTGTTGCCTAAAGAACATTTGGGCTTCTTGGTGCTACCAATAGGCAGAAAATGGTAACATTACCTCATAAAGAATAGAAGAGGATTTGGGATCAAATGGCTATATCTCACAGTGTCAAAAGCACAAGGAACACTCAAGCCAGATGACATCTCTGAGACAAATAAAGAGACAGTATAAGAGCTTAGGGAAATGCCGCATTGCCTTGAAGTGGCAAAATGTCCATTTTTGTCAATGTTAAAACTAGTGATGGATTTAGATATGTATATTTTTACCAAAATGATATCACTTTCAAACTGAATGATATCCATGTGTCGTAAATTACTTTCTCTTTTTCGTATGAATATACAAGTAGCTCAACTCTTTAAAGTGATTTTGTTGCTTAAAGAACCACACATCTCATGACATTATTTTATCGATCACGTAGTTCAGTTGTGCAAGTTTTCAATTTGTTAATTAAAAAAAGACCAGCGGCAACAATAATTTATTAGCTTTTAATGAATTTATATCTAAAACACACGATAAATGTTTATGCTTCATAAAATACTATGTTAGCTATTATAGCATTTGATTTATTAATCAATCACAAATAAATTAATTTCACTAATTGATTACTAGAGAATTGTGTGACCGTAGTTCTTACGTTGCACAGCTAGTTCACTTTGACTTAAAGCCACTATATGAAGAAATATTCATTTACAGCAAACATGAAAATTGTCCTAAAACTTTGAAGTAATCAAAATATAACATGCATTACATACACAATAAACATGTAAAACCATTTTGGTTCCGAAGTTTAAGTTTGACAAAGTGCCCATTTCTTTAAAAAAGGGGGTCTTTTATAAGTGCACATTATATTCATTTTTATTAATCTGGAATATATTTAATTCAAAATCGTTTTAGAGCTGACATATGAAATTTGGAGAAAGTTGTATTCTATCACAAGACTTCTTTGTAATCATATTGTGATAATGTCTATTTTATAGGCATTGACAAATTAATTCTACTTTCAGTTTCATTCTACTTTCACTTTGAAATGTAATAAATAACATGAAACTATATATTTAAGCGAGAACATTACATGTATTTAGATAACAATATTTGTTGAATAAGGCTTCGTTGTACCAGACAAATGGCTATTATCTTTGCTGTCCATTGACATTGTTAGACCTGATTTAGGGTCGTTTATTTAATATCACGCACTTGCCTTAAAGCAGGTAACCACAATGTCTGTATCACAGGTACCATGCAGCATTTTACCTTTTAATTCATTCCTCGATGTGATGAATAAGAAGGAAAGTTTGTGTCTGCACGACACCTATAGTCTGTACTAAATGACCTTATATATTAATCAATTTTAGACCAACATGAAGAAGCTATATCATTCATACATATCCCAGCGGTAAGTCGACCTGCTATCTCTTGTTGGGGAGGCTATATTAACGAGTCCAGGTTTTAACGATACTAAGCATATACATTCACCAATAGCTGATTACTGCGCTGTTTGTAGGAGGAAAACGGCCGTTGAAGGTACGTTGAAATTCATGACTAAATTTCACGAAGGTATATGTAAGCCCTGCCCTGGAATCACAAGAATTAAAGAACCATCCCAAGCATCTACAGTGAAAGGTAAATCTTGTGAGAAACAGTAGTTTTTCCAACGTTCAAGAAGTGGCCAGAAATTTCTATATAAGGGAGTAGGCATGCCTAGAAGAGTCAACATTTCTGATATTCACAAATCAGATTGTAACAATGTCATTAAAAGTGTACGCGTACATATAGTAGCAACATTTCTAAGCATCACTGTCACGTGACCATCGCACGTGTTTATACCACGCGACAGCCTGTTATCTGAATTGAATGCCCAATTGTTTCATGTTAAAATTTTATCACTCAGAATTCATTTGAAACTTAACACAATATTTACTTAATGCACAAAATACTCTGATGCATTTTGTAACAGATTGACAATATAACAATGACTATATCATCAGATATTTACACCATTGTTGATGGGATGGCCATTGTTTTGAGGTTCATGCTTATACATATTGATGCTAAATCTATAGATTGTGAAACATGTATTGACAATGATGAAAAATCTTCAATAGATTACACCTAGAAAATCAACATACCGAATGTGGACATAATACGCCATTTGTTACAATTATCGCAGATGAGATCGATACATAAACAAGGTTATTAATAACCACGTGTTTATTATTTTTGTACGGGGTTTACCGCAGTATCAACACAGTTTTAGTTTTTTTTACGGCGGCCAGCGCACCTTACCTAGCTTTCCTATACACTTGTCTATAACCAGTATTCACATAGCCTTTCACAAGTCCGGCAACTTCTCCATACACCTTATTCATGGAGGAAATTGACATTATTGTCAAATAGATCATGAAATGGTATAACCACCCCGGGTTGGATTGGAACACTTATCCCCATTTCGAAAACTAGATTAAAATCCAAGCGCGCTACTAACTTTTTTTGAATTGATTTTTGGCGTCGTATTCAACACATATTTAGGTTATATATACGACGGCCAGCTCTTCCTACCATAGGTTTCCTGGACACTTTTCTATCACCAGTACTAATTTACCCTACCATGAGGCCGACAACTTATGTATAGGGTATGACCTACCGCGACCGGACTCGAACCCGCGATCTCCGGATTCGAAGTCAGACATGCTAACCACTACGCCACGGCCGCGGCTCGCTACAAACCTAGCTACAGACCCGGTTAACGTGTTTATTCACTGTATCGGTTTCACGGGTCACTCATACTTTTATTACTGTACATGTAGAGTTGGACAGTTGTCAGTTTTTGGCCAAGTCATGGGCATAGTGCTTGTTAAAAGTTGGTTTGTTCAAGAGGGCAAAGAATAGTTCGACCGATTGGGCAATCTGTTGAAAACTGAGAACTGTTGAAATGCGACGTAAAGTATCAAACACTATTCATAAATAAGGCGGGACCGATTGATAACAAATGACAACAACTTCCAAATAATAATGCCTGGACATACAGTCGTTTAGTACTTAACATAAATACAATCTTAGTTTTCATCATATGAAATTCCCACGGCATCAAAAGTTCTAAATACGGCCATGAGTTATACTAAAATAGTTAGTTATTTGTTTTGAATCTATATATGTAATTATTTATAATCATGATCGTTTAACAATGCATATAAAATCCAATAATAAATATTTGAATTCCAATTAAAACCCGTTATTATCGGAATCATGAAATTGGTGAATGAACAAATCAATCAACGTATAATATTTTCGACTACACATTAATGTGTATGGAGCTCTAATTTACTAAGGTATCTAGAGGTCCCGGGTGCAAACCCAATTATAGGCACAGCTAATTTTCTTGAGAAATAAATTTAGCTATAACGGTACCACTTCACCCAGGTGTAAATGGGTACTGTGAGGGATCACCTGCCTGAAGGTGATTTTATTGACCGGGGGTAATCGTAAAAAATGTCAGCTGACAGCTGAATATGTATAGAGAAGCAGACTTTAAACCGTACATCAACTTTTAAAAATTACATGCTGATGTAAAATTGTGGAATAAAATATTATTGCAATACGCGTCCTTCATTTATGTAAATACAATTGCGTTTAGCACCGTATATACATAATTATTGTCATTACACGGCGACAAGCGCACCTAACCTAGTTTTCCTGGACCCTTGTCTACAACTCACATACTTTCCACAACACTGAGAACTTCTCCATACACCTTCTTAAATCGAAAATGGCGGCGCTACCAATTGCGCCACATACCCTTTAAAGATAGAAATATTGCTTTTTAATGACGTAAAATAAAAAAAAACTTCGTTTAAACCTGAATTGTCCTCTCTTCCTATCAGAAAAATCTACCTTTCATAGAACGTGTGTATTTTTATATCAAATACGTCACCAATTCCATGACACCTGAAGGCTTCTTATGTCTAGTTATATTTTATTGCCCAAGTGTAGAATTAATTTTCATGCTTAGTCAAATTACCCGATATTTTACAATAAAAAACGTCGCCTTTCTCATATAATATCAATCTGAACACGAAACCGCGAAAACATTTGAAAACGTTGTCATGGAAACGACATGTACAACAAATTGTATAGTTAAATTGAGGACTATATATATCTAGTAAATTGTTGATGTCTATATTTATGTATTTGTAATTTTTTATAATAGGCACTTTGTAAAATGCTGTAAAATTCAATTATTTGATAAACTTTCTAAATTTGTTAAGTTGTTAATAAAGTGCAGCTTGCATTTACCACACACACAGATTTGAATATATGACATATTATATAACCCCTCTATGAATAAGGCTCCTCTAGGTAATCGTTTGCAGGCGTGGCCGAGCGGTTACGACGTTGGACTGGTAATCATTGGGTAGCCAGCTTCGCATTGGTTTGAATCCCATCCAAAACCTACTCCGTTGTTTCCTTGAGCAAGAAACTCTATCCTATTAGCTCAGTAGTGAACAAGAACATAAAGGGGACTCAAAAGTGTTTAATCCAAGCTGTAAGAAATTGTTTCACAATCGAGCTAAAATAAACTAAACTATCGTTTGCTTGACTTAACAGGCAAAAATTGGTCACTTTTCAAGTGAATAACATAGAATCAAATTTTCTTAAACTTGCTGATATACATGTATGATCAAGTACAGTGACAGCCATTTGGGCCAGTGCTTGAAAGTACAAATGTAGGTGTAGATCGCAGATTTCATTTAAGGGGGTTCAACTTAATGTATTCATGATGTCTCCTTCGGAAATTGCTTGTAATTTAAACGACTGTAAAGGCCATTTCATAACTTACATGTTCAAATACCGTAAGTTCATATTTTTTCTGCGGGGGGGGGGGGGAGTGTCCGAAATCCCCTAACCCCATTTGCATCCGGAGGAGTGAAATGCGCATTATAGTTGAAAGCACAGGCGACCGACACGGTCCCGAATCAAAAGCACTATACATACATGGTTTTATAACACGGTGTATGCAAAAGATGTTGGTGTCATTAAAAAAAGCATTGCATTAGCTACACGTGCAATATTGAATAGATATATTTGTGATGAAGAAACTGGCCTCTAAGTGAAATTGGTTAAAAACTACCATTTTTAGTAATACACCTTATGTATATATAGTGTTTTTGATTAGGGACCGTGCCGGCCACCTGTGGTTAAAAGGTTAACCCCAATTAACAAATTACCTAACAAATTCGTGAAAAATGTAACGTAACTCATATTAGAGACTTGGATAACATGGTACTTATGTCTCTGCTAATATGTAAGCATAAGCAGTAATTAATTAATATAGAAAATGAAATACAATGAATTCATGTCACAACATTTAGAGCTAATATAGCACTATGTCCTACTATTTAGTCCAGTGTGTGATTCTAATCAAAGGGCTCAAAGCACCTGATAGTTCATTGTAAAATGCCTAATTTTAGTAATTTTACAAACTGTCTAAAATATTCTACATGAATGTTATATTTACCATTGTTAAACGCAAGGTTAATGAAAGTTCCTTTAAGTCTTCATTCTGAAATAAAAAAAATGAAGTATTTAGATTTCTGTGATCTTCATTGGTAAGTAACACTTATTTTCACGGAACAAATTAAAATTGTTCTCATTTTAAAAATAATCAATTGGAGACAAGTGAGTAAAACCACGAAAACAGAATTTAACAAATATGTATGTATATACAACAGCGGAAAGATGTCATTGAAACTGACTGAAATTTAAAAAAAAACATTTTTGTTTTCCAATTAAGAACTTAATATTTAAAAAAAAAATGAAATAAACTAAAACAAAGAGATTTTTAGATAAGATTCGATTTTGATATACAATGTTACAACATGTATCCTGTTCAATTACACAAAACGCTACAGAACGTTCAGTAACGATACATTCGGAACTCCTCGGCCATTCACTGCGATTAATCTCTGACATATTTAGACGCTATTTTGAAACTACCGGTGTTGAAGTAAACAAATATATGATCGTTTAGGCAATTAGTGATGTTTCGTTTTTAGTCCGTAAATTTTGAGACATCACTCATTGCCTTAACGATCGCATAAATTATTTGTGTATTAGATGAGATTATTTGCAGTAAATGACCGAGGAGTTCCGAATGCATCGTTACTGAACGTTCTGTAACGTTTTGTGTAATTGAACAGGCTACTGGCATATATGGTAAAACATACATACAAGTTACAATATAAAATCATGTATAAATCACTGAATAGAAATATCAAACGACATTCTATCGTACACCCAGGAGGACACAAAAAGAGTAGAGACATAAACTCTTATTTCTCTGTTGTGGTCTTTTTATTGTTTAAATACATTTTTGATATATTACACCATTTTATGTGTTTTTGTTTATAAAATCCATGTATATGTAAAATTGAATAATATTTTAAAATGATCTCAATGTGCTATTTTGTGCGTTATCATGATTTTCACTGATTGCATGAGCTGTTTTGAAGGCATATCAGACTTAGAGAATGCATATCGCCAGTTTTTAGCATATAATAAACAGATATATAATAAAAACTGTTAATTTCGGTGTAAGAGCAAATGGTATTATATTTTCACGAGTGGCTACGCATCCTTAGCTCACTCGTGTAAAAAAAATCGATTTTACACCAAAATAAAAAAAATCCTCTCTATATTTTATTTATAAGTTATACTCACTATATACAATAAATACGTTAAGTCATTAATTTATGGAGCAGTCACCAGGTTTCACAATCAGCTTCTGATAACAACTTTATAGACAACAAGGTACAGACAAGTATCGTATGATGATATCATTAATTAATATCTCATAATAAAAATGTTAATAAAATGTTTTATTACTTCGGTTTCTGCATCATTACTCAAACGTTTTGGTGATAGGGTATAAAAAAATATTCTACTTGAAGGTTGTGCAAGTTGAACGTTTTATAAAATAGTTAGAAAAAAAACTTTCTTTCTCAAGTTGCCACCTTCGTGGTCGAGTGGTTAGTTCGCTGACCTTCCTAGTCGGGGCAGCCAAGAGGACATAACCTTTAATGAAACTCTTTTTTTTATTTTCTCGCCGTAATCGAGTCGGTAGCTCACAAATCTACTGATCGAGGTAGCGTAAGTTCGATTACCAGTCGGCTAATATTTTCGTGGACCTTGATCATGAAACAATTTCTATGACCATTGTCTCTCTAACCACTGATTCTAAATTATGTTGGGCCGTAAATCTAGAGATTTAGTTTTCCAGGAACAATAAGTAGTTCGACTGACCGCCCTGATACTCGTGCAATGTGTTGCTAACTTGATACGGTGTTAATCCAACCAAAAAAGGCTTGAAAAAGAGTACACGAGTTCTAATAAAAGCAATCCAGAAAATCGGGGTTGGTGAACAGCAGTCATTAATTACAGACAAAACGTCAATAAATGGAGCAAAATAAACAATATTCCGAAGTGCTAGGTTTTGTTTTCATCTACACGAACCGGGTACTCACTTATAGATTCTACATACAATGCCAGACAATTCCAGTAACCATTATTCTTATTGATCTTCCAGCAATGAGTTGGCTCATTTCCGTATCGATAACAGTCAAACAAAGTTTAATTAATTTATCAATTATAAAAACAACCTGTCAAACGTGTTTTCATTTGAATTTTATTTGATGTACATTTAACCACAGCAAAATTGATTTGCAATAACTCCAAACAAAATGGCTACATGCACGCCAAGTAATATTTTATTGCGCGAGTTTTTTTCTTTAGAACATCGTTTTGTGTATTTATTTTACTTTCGGTCCATTAAGTCTGCTTTTCGTTCCATTAGTCGTTCAATAAACAACAATAGATATGTATCAACAAGTTTAAAGGAACATAAATAAATATTTATTCTTCACAATTAGCATTTAAAACGACACCGTTTGTCCTAGAAGTTGGTTGGTAACCATGGAAAACATTATCAACAGATAAAAATACACTGATAATATTCAGTGTTGATTTTCTGCGAGTAATTTAGGTAGAAATGGTTTGATAGTGGATACTTTATGTACCAACAATGAGAAAGGTTGTTTCTAAAACAAAATATCTCGGTGTCAATCTCGTGGAATGTAAATTCCTTTTTATAGACAAGAAATTTAGATGAACTCAATATCCCACTATCAGATATGTATATGAGTTGATCAAGTAGCAACGTTTTGGCTAGCCGTTTTACTAGTTATAACTTAAATACATGGACAACTAGTTTCAAGGAGAATGCACTATGAGTTATTAAGCTATCACAAATTGTAAAAAGATATCGTTCATTGTTATATTGCTAGTCCTTCTATATTATGAGCTATCTTTAAAATGAATGAAAACAGATATCACATAATTTATATAAGAAGATATCCGTTTGTGTTTTAATAAAGAGATTTCGTTTTAAATAAAATGTCGGATATCTCAATAATGTAGGAGTTAGCTCTATTCAACTCACTTTTTATGCCCTCACATGATAAAAAAGTATAACGGTTTGCCATACAAGGCAGTCGGTAAATATATATATTGTTAAATAAACGTCATTGGGGATGGGAGAGGCAACAGTCTCGAAAAGCGAGTGTTCTAGACTTACAAGCAATGCAAATTGCGTTCCATATACATGAACAGAAGAGAACAGATAAATAATAATAAAGTATACGTTCTGATCTGTTCATGCATTTAATAAATTTGATTTTCCACACAGGATAATTCAACACTGACCTTCGTTACATTAAATGACAAACTATAAGACATTAAGAGTGCAACATGTAAAGATTTAACAATTACATGTTTCATTATGTCAGCTAGCTTTTTCTTCCTCAATGATGAGTCAATTCGCGATATATCTATGTACATAACATAGAACAATGTCAGAGAATTCCATGAGAATTGCTAGAAGGGATATACAAAGGATATAAGCTAGTTATCTAAAAGTGTTCCACAGAGAGTAAACCTAACGTCACCAATTTAAATCAGGCACTACCAATTAAACTTCTCAAACAAAGTACAGGCAAATGTTAAACATTAATTTCAAAGTGTCAACAAGCTATAGTTACTATTACTATTTGTGACGGAGTGATATTAAAGTTTCCAAGAACAAAATAAACAAGCAAGAATTCTAGAGCTGTTTCTTAATCAATTTTATAGCCTTATATATCACGTAATGCAAATTGAATCATAAATTGAAACTTCTGAGTTATACAATGAACGCGAGCGTCGCGAAAACGAATGAAAATATTAAACTTGAAAAAAAGAATCTGTTAAAGTCATGTTACAGACATAACAAATTGTTTTAATTGAATTCCTATTGAAATTTATGAATTATTTATACATAATGGCTGTCACGGTAGACAGATTGTGTCACGTGACGTAATGGTTGCTAATTAGTCACAGACGACATTTTCAAAGTTTTATGGCGTTATCTTTTACAGAGAAATGTTAATCAATATATTTAAATTAGCATCCATAGCAAGTTGGTACCATGCTCATTTATGTATTGAATCCGGAACGCTTCCTGTTAAGTTATCTCATTATCGTGTATAGATGCCCGTACCTTTACGGGACGGTATTGTTGACCTTTACACCGTTCCATAGAAAAGCCGTTCAAAGGCAAAGCGTATGAAAGCACTGAGCCTCTATTATATACATGCTAAGACTCGATTAGAATTCTATAAATATTGAACGCTAGAATATTTTATTAACAAAAAAGCAAATAAATTTATTGATTTTGGAACTGATCTTCTTACAAGTGTTATTAATATTTAACGAGCTCTAATAACCGTTCACAATGGTTTCTAGATTCTGGTCATAAAACAGGCTTTAAGTTTTTATATGACGCAAATATTGACATAAATGTGAACTCATAAAATGGGAATCGACTTCCGTTTGAATATGAGAATAGCTCATATTGAGAAATTATACTTGACTGGTTGTCGGAATTACATTAGAAAAAATTGAAATTCACAGCGAGCTATAAATTGCACTTAAATTCTGAGATTTAGTAAGAAACTTTTTTTGATAGCCATTGTAAACGGCCTTCTTTACAGCAGACATTAATGTTTCTCTAATTATATTGATTGTTCTGAGTAGCGTTTGATTAGAGGTTAATACACGACATAGAAGGGCCAGAGGACGATTATCCAGCACACTGGATGAGTGATGACGATTATCCAGCAAACGGATGAGTGATGACGATTATCCAGCAAACTGGATGAGTGATACGTCGAGAGATTTAACTTTAAAAGCATACTCTTGAATTAAATTTCGATAAAAAGGGTGTCACGCATGCGTTTAATCAGTTATACAATTATTATCAATAATAATCAACGTTACTTATGAGGGAAGAAATAATATATATTTGATTCTATTGTTAAGGCTTAAGAAATCTTGTTTTACCATCGACGTCAAATAACGACCGAGACTGTTAAAGGAATTGCAAGGCAAAAGTTCAACTTCATATTTCCTGATTTTAAATAAAATATTTTTTTATAACTGTGAATGCAACAGACACACTGTTATATTACTTGGCAAAATATTTCTATATTTTCTCGCAATATCTGGGGTGTTTCCTAACTAGATCCACGTGGGTCAGGTTAGCTAAAAAAAGATAAGTGTTAAAATATAGCATTAGTATAATTCTATTAAAAAGATATCCTAACCGCCTAAGAATGTTGAAAAGACAAGAAGCGACCAATGAAAATGTTAAATTTCAGCAATTACGACATATAACAAATATAAATAGCTTGGTGATTCCCTTAGTATTCTTCTTTTGTTTTCAACAATGTGCATGCCACCTGGTTTAATTCGTTTAGTTAAATGTTATAAGTGACAAATGTTATTAGTAAGTGATTTAGTACGTTCTTAATACTGTTTTAAATACTAAACTTGATTTTATACTTTTGGCACAATCATTTGCCTGTATAAACCTCGGGATTTCTATGATAGATTTACCAACATAAGTGATTCACTGATAACAACATACATGAATGACAAACCAAGTTCACTAACTATACTTGGATGACACTTAATTCATCAAGTATTTATTAAGAAGTTGTAACTTAAAAAGGAAGTTCAACATGTAATTATTCTATCATACATTAAGTGTATTTATAATGCTATTGTAATCGTTTATAAAAGCACCAGTAAATAAACTGTATGTTACACGAAATGCCTTTCACATCGTTATAATCAAATACTATACAGTATAACCTGTATTAAGCATCCAGTGAAGAGCCCAGCGACGAAAATTTACTTGATAGGCTGCATACGAAAGGTGATCATTTAAATCTTGTTCAAATCAAAATTCTTCGATTAGTCAATTCTAACATTAAAAATGTGATGGACAAATTTATAGATAAATATTAAGTCAGTTTCTTATAAACGAATCTTCAAAAATGACATCAGTGACAAATCCAATTGTAAATTGGAAGTCTTACCATTCTATACATAGACGATGATAGACCGGTTGTGTACCATCATCACAGTATCTTACACTTAGTGATGACATTTCGTTTATTAGTTTTGAATGTAAAAGGGCTCATATCTAGTTTGCTCAGCAGCGTGTTCAGTTACCCTGAACGTTCCAAAACGTTCCGTAACGGAAGTGTTGAGTTGTCCCAACTTTGAGTTGAGTTATGCACGGGTTGAGTTGTCTTCGGGTTGAGTTGCCCCGAACCCGTGACGTTAGCTAACAGTCGTTACTGAACACGCGGCAGGTATCATGTTTCCTAATTGTTATGTTCTGTTCTATTGTGCGATGTATATTTATTGTACATGGTTTTCCTTATTATTTCAAATTGTTTATACGTTAACATTTTGTGAAATCATTTTGATACCGCCAAGATGATTCTAGGCAATGAACTTTGCTTATGCCAGTAAATATTTTGACTTGACTTAAAGGGATATACAGGCAAAAGTTCAACTTCATATTTCCTGATTTTGAATTATATTTTTTTATAACTGTGAATGCAACAGACACACTGTTATATTACTTGGAAAAATATTTCTTTATTTTCTCGTAATATTTGGGGTGTTTTCTAAATAGACCCACGTGGGTCAGGTTAGCTAAAAATAGATTAGTGTTAAAATATGCATTTACTGATGAGAAGATACTAGAGCTTGTTATTGTGCTACATTAGTATAATTCTATTAAAAAGATATCCTAACCGCCTAAGAATGTTGAAAAGACAAAAAGCGACCAATGAAAATGTTTGATTTCAGCAAGTACGACATATAACAAATCTATAAATAGCTTGGTGATTCCCTCAGTATCCTACTTTCGTTTTCAACACAGTGTATGCCACATGTTTTTATTCGTTCAGTTGAATGTTATAATTGACAAATGTTGTTAGTAAGAGATTTCTTACGTTCTTAATACTATTTTAAAGACTAAACCTGGTTCTGTTCTTTGGCACAGTCATTTGCCTACACACATGTATATACCTTTAATCATCAAGACACAAGCTGTAATGAAGATTATGTATTTTTCAATTATCGCGATTGCTTCCAGGCCACGTGATCATATTGACTGTTACATGTATACATGTGATGTAGTTCTAATTATCTAATGTATTAAAAAAATCAGTGATGAGCTTACCATATCTTCAATTGTTTTTATTTCAGGGCTCAGGCTTACTGATACATGAGAATCTGAGTTCCTTCTTGGTATGACGTCACGATTATAACCAGTAAATTCATTCTGTAATAATCTGTTCATATCATCATACCAGTTGGTTGATAGAACTGAAAAAATAAAATGAATTAACCTGTATAAAATACAATATTTTTATTAGGTTATTATTTTATATTGTTTATATTTAAGAAGAACAACTACACCGCTTTGGCATGTGGCATTTGGGTCTGGAAAGGGACAATACCACAGAGAGGGATCTTGCGCTGTAACTGGAAGAAGAAGGGTGTTCAAGTCACGCGTCAGGCTTTCTAGAAAACGTAATATGAAGAACAAATGAGCTATCGAAACGCTACTAAAATGTTGAACAGAAAAAAAACTGTTTAACGAGTATAGTGAATTCAATGTCATATGATTCGTCCTATAATCGAATAATACGTATGATGTTTTAATGGTTCATGACTTTTTATTATAAAAAAGTTTAAAGTTTAACACGTGTATTAACTAATATACATACTTAATTTTGTATGTGATACTGAGAAAGGTGGAAAATGGTACAGTCATAAATTAATTGGCGCATGAAGAATTTGAACTAACCATCTATGAAGTGTTTCTGACATCAGCACCATATATACATGTACATGTAGTTATTGTGAGAACGGAATTGATGTTTGGACATATATATAAGGAACAAACATATGGCAATAGCATGTGATAGACGTGAAACTGATATAACTTTATAATAGGGAGTGTGAGGCCGAGAGATGACTTAATGACTGTGTCGAATAACTTATCTCAGGTCGTTTATTCGATTGAAGAAAACTTGTGTTACAGCAAAACTTAAAAAAGTTCAAATAAATAAATTTATAGACTTCAATAAGTTTAACAAGTTTTTCCTTATAAAATGGAAATTTATTTACTTCAGAATTTTAACACTGGTCTGATACATACAGTTTATCATTAAGCTTCGACTACGGTCAAACAATAATATGTGTAACAGTTATGTTATAAAATATTGTATATTGACATTGAACGTAAGTTGGATTTAATAAAACTATAAATGTACCATATAGTTCGACGATAGTTTATCTAAATTACAAATCTGTAATAAAAATAACAAATTATGTAGTAAAAATGTTCAATCAAGCGAATATTAATCCTCTTTCACCATAGTTTGTATCTAATTTGTTGTAATGGAGGATTGTATCAAATTAATCAAAGCGCTGAAAGCACTGAATGATTTATTGAAAGGTAAAGATGTGGAATTCTGAACGTTTTTCACTTGCCAAGGGACAGGTTGAACTGAAATTTCTACTTGAAAATAAGTATATAATTATCAAATAGTAACTTTGAAGTTCAAAATACCCTAGTTAACTGGTCAAATAATAAGATATTATTGTTCAATTTTATTCAACTGTCAATGGCGAATACATTAACCCCACTGATTTAAATACTCACTACATTGTACTTCTGTACTCACTATTGAAAAAAATAGTTATCCGCATAGATTTATGTACGGATATTTGAACAAATATCGAGTAATTAAATGAACGAGACGAATACATTATCCATGCATTATCTATAGCAATCTTTCGTTAAAACATTTTATACAAAAACCTGTGGCTGAAATAATATTGTTTCAATTTTTATTGTGTGATTTTATTTCGTTTTAACTTATTCAGTTATTAGTATATCTGCTTATATCTTATATCTACTATCTACAAGTAACGTAGTTTTACAAGGACAAATCTTCAAATATTGATACTTGTATTTTACTACGTTTCATTCAGATTGAGAAAATTTTCATGAATCATTTATTTAACTATAAAGAAATTTACCTCGACGGTAAGTTCGGTCTATGCTATGTACAATGTTGTAGTACATTATGTCATATATAAAAATTTATAATACATACTTATCTTATAATCAACAACACATATTATTTTTAAAGTTTTTGTTTTTTTTCCGTTGATATTTTTGTTGTTGTCAACCGCCAGAAAAACAACAAGTTTAAACATAGAACAGTATCGATATTTGTGGTACGTGTATGAGCGTACTAGGTCAAGCAGTTTTGGGTATTTTAGCATAAAAATATTACGATAGAAATCGTCGTAAGTTGATTTTCGAGTATTTAAATCAACGAGGTTAATGTATGTCAATCATAAGATAAAATGATATACGCTCTGATATTCAGAAAGTACGAACATAACACAGATGCATAGTTTAAGTTTATTTTGGAACAGATAGGAAATGTATTGTATATTTTGTATATTTTAATGAATGACAAGTTAATGCTAAGTAGAACCTGATGTAACAACCGCTTCCATTTTAAGACAACCCTGCTAGAAAGACCTTGTTGTGTGAAAAGAACAGAATGTTTTGCTCTATGTTTAGTGGTCTTTTACACCAAAATGAAGAACCAAGTCAATAGTACGAGATGGTTACCACTTTAAACACGTTAATTGCACATTTTTTACCGTAAATTACACACTGTAAATTTGATTATTAAACAAACTACTGCATTTAAGGAAATTCCTTTGCAAGCTCCATTTTTCATGTTAACTGACCCCTTACCGAACTAATAACTTAGTCGAAATACATCAACGATATCTGATATGTTTATATGAATAAAACGAGGAAAATAATTGAGTGTTTTTAAATTTAAACATGTTTTCTGAAATCCTCCATCCACCCATACCCTAATTATAAGCAATTCTGACCTTGACTATAGAAAAATGAACGCTACGGTTTGTATATATGGGGGTATCACATCTCAATATGTTTTGTTATGGTCCAATAATTCTAAACACAGAGAAAGATGAATATTCGGGATGTCAGTTGATGAACGATGCTTGTATGGGTTTTATATTTTTCAATGTAAATTCACCTAGGAAGAATGTATAATGAATTTATTTTTCTTTTAATTTGGACTAAAACTAATGGGAGTTTTAAAAACTTGCCAGTTTAATAATGGCGGGGCGTTTATTCAGTCATATAATCTAAGCATTGATATAGGTTATACGTACATATTTAGATGTTTATCAGTCACCTTAATTAGGGTGAACCATTTGTACCAAGCGGATAAAACATTCTTAATATCTTTAAAACCGCTCAGTAGTCTGTCAATTAATATCTTTAAAACCGCTCAGTAGTCTGTCAATTAATATCTTTAAAACCGCTCAGTAGTCTGTCAATTAATATCTTTAAAACCGCTCAGTAGTCTGTCAATTGGTATCACAGTTATAGGAACAATGATTTAGAATAGAATAGCCTAGTCAATAATGAGTAAACTTATGGAAACAAGGAATTTCACATTTCATTTTTTCGTGATATCCTCAAATAGATGAAAACACGTCCTTGTACAATGAAATATTTTTTTTAAATTGGGTTTAACGTCGTATTCAACACATATTTAGGTTATGTATACGACGGCCATCTCTTCCTACTATAGGTTTCCTGGACACTTTTTCTATCATCAGTACTAACTTACCCTATCACGAGGCCGACAACTCATGTATAGGGTATGACCTACCGCGACTGGGCTTGAACCCGCGATCTCCGGATTCGAAGTCAGACATGCTAACCACTACGCCACGGCCGCGGCTACTACAATGAATTTACCACACTTATAGTATTTATACGTTTGTAGTGTTTGAAACATTCATGTGCTATGTATTTTTTTCATTTATTGAATGAATTCGATGTTATTGAATAATAATCCGCGAATGCACAGACGTCAGTAAAGGAGTAGCTGGTGTGCATTTATTTTTCTATATCATATATATGTTCTACATAGTTTACTATTTATTCATTTATATTTTTGTCACACTATGTGTACCTTTGTAAATTATATGTTTATATTTTGTATTTTATTGATATATAACTTCGTGTATAAGTGATTTATTTTACTTGGAGCGTCAGTCTAACAAAGTAGAGTCTAATCGTCCAAAACGGGTATGAATGAATTATTCAGAAGTTTTATTTTATTATCTATATAAAAACAAGTCAGTAATATCTACATTAATATCAACTGAGCCACACTTACTGAACAGTTATTTTTGTTTTCGACTGCATCACAATATCGCAGAATTTCGTGTTTTCCCCTTAAACGGATGAGTTTAAATTTAAAAGTACAATAACATGTCATGTCTATAAAAGTGATTTATACATGTATAAATCACCATATGGTGGAAATAAATAGTACAGAAATATAAAGATGAGACTTTGCATAAATGGAGCCCTAAATTTTAACAAAATAAACTACGATGAAATAATGTTGTTTATTTACTTACCGGTCTGAGCACAGAATATCACCAGCGAACAACAAATAATCCTAAACATGGTATTAACTGATTTCAGTCAAGTAACCTTAAATAGCCTCAACAAAGAAACACGGAAAATAATTTAAAAGAAAAATTATCAGTTGTTACACTTAATACATAACACAACAACACTTCAAGTATATCTACTGTGCTAAATATAACAACATTAAATATTTCCTGTTCTCACACTGAACAAGCCACACTCTTGTATCTTATAAAATATTAACTATTATGTAGCAAGCATCATTTAATTCATCAAAATTACTCAAGTGTGAGACGCGGGTAGAATATCAGTCAGTCGCAGTAACACTCACTCGTTCAAAAATAATATTCAAACTACGACAATATAATACTTAAACCGTTTCACGCCTGGGTGTCACACGAAAAAATAATTACAAGTTTTCTTAAACGAAAAAAATCCATTATTTAAATTAATTCAGTAGCTCTATTTGATCCTCAAACATTTAACCAGCTACAATGCAAAAAAATACCAATAACACGAGAAAAATACTACTGTTATTAGTCACTTTGATAGGATAAACATTTTAACGTTTTCTCAATATTGCTAGCCGAGCTTTAATAACAAATTAACTAAATGCATCAAGAACTGCTTATAGCGGCGTTGACAATATCGCTTTGATATCTTCGCTGTTATATTACATTTCAATGTATCTCTGGACATGGCATTGATTTTAAAGGTACTAGTTCACAGATTTGGTTAAAAATTTTCAATATTTTCAAAATACCATTCAATGTCTTTAATTGTGTCAAAAATAAGTCTTAATATTTTAGGACAAACTGACCCATAGATTGTAAGGAAAATGTAATAAAAGGCACACAAATGCACTAAAATTGTCTATACCGTGACATACGGGGTGGATTTTTACTGCTTGAAACACCGTCATTTGTAATTGTATTTCAATTTGCACTTAAATTGTCATTATCAAATCACTATTTTTTTCTGTTTAAAAATGTTTCCAAATAATTTTGATAGTTTAAAAAAAAAGTTTTTATTTAAGTCGAAATCTGTGAATGAGTACCTTTAAGAGATATGTGAAAACAACACATACAGTTTATTATTTTTATTACAAAATTCAAAAGCCCCCAATGGATTTAATGGAATACGATCGTTCAACATTTTATAACAATCTACTGAAAATAATTTCACGCTTCTATTCCGATTTTTCATCGCAGGAATGATTTTCAATAGAATTGAGCTTAAATTGTAGAATGTGATTTTTTCTCGTTCTCGTCTATTGGACGTTATGTCACACGAGAGCACGTGCTGTGATTTCACCAGAGGATGCTTACGTCGATTTATTGGTTCGTTCTTTTTTATTAGAATGACAAGAATTAAATAGTTTTTACATGAAAATCATGGAACTAAGAAGCATGATAAAATCTCATAGCGCTGTATTCTAAGTTTAGTCACGTTCTGATTATTTTTGCGTGTCAATTCAGACAATGGTTAATGGTTCTTTCACTATGACAGATCATGCAGTTATACATAAGTATCCAGAAAAGATATAGCATAATTCAACTGAATAGCACTGATTTCTTATATCGTGCCAAATTCTACGAATTAGTTTAATAGAGTGGCCGAGTGGTACGACGTTGGTCTGGGAATAAAGTAATAGCCAACAACAATCTAAAACTTAGCATTAGCGCTAAGTCGTCGTTATCCAAAACCGATCTATAAGTATTTTATAGTTATGACAGAAAAAAAACTTTCAAAGATTCGACAGTAACTATAAAGCACGGTTTGCGTCTTCGTGGAATTAAATATTTGTCCATCATTATCATCGGACTTTTGATTATCGTGCAGGTGTGGGGGCATTGTCCACGTCAGTGGGCCCCTTCCAGGTAGCTGGCATGCTGCACGCCTGGCATTTCTCACACCTGCTCTCCAGGTGTCTCACTCTTGAGGGTCAATCACAGAGAAGTTCCATTCTTTGCGGGTACTCGCTGTCAACTGCTTCCAAGTCAACTTGGGCCTTCCAGGTCTGCGTGTCCCTGTAACCTGTATGGTACTGGATGCCTTGATTGTCCCACTGGATCTTTCTACGTGGCCATACCACCTAAGTCTCCTTTCCCTCAAGGCGAGGTTCAGGTCTTCCAGGCCGAGCTGCTTGAGGAGGTTGTGCGATCTGACAAAATAATTGTCCATACAAAATAATTTTACATGGATATAATACAGTCATGTAGAGCTTAGAAAACAAACAAGAAAAAAAACGAAAACGCTCCTGTTACAACATACATGTCATTACATAGTGAAGCAAAGTTGTGTTTTTATTTTACAATGGCTATTCATTACGTCCTCTAGTAGAGGTCTGTCATTTTACTAATGATGTGATTTTTAAATAAAACTCAGATTTTACTAAAATGTTTGTACGGACTAATTAATCAAATTCTCTAGTGAAAACAACTCAGATACAACTCTCTAATGTCTCAATGATGAATTACAAGTCCCATTATAACATTTCAGAAATCTCTAATTGCTTTTATAAATGATATTTCTATGACAATGTTCATCCGGTATTATCAAAGAGAAATGCCAGTGTGAATAGTTAACAATGTCCGACTTGCTTCATTGTCTATGTCATATGTTATAAAAGCTTTAATGGATTTCTGACTTGACAAATTATATCGAATAGGCTTACAATCAAAGTACTCAAGATACATGTTTTAATGAACGGAACGCTGCGAAAATAAGCGTAAGTGTATGTTGTTAATAGAGTCTGATAAATGTTTATCGAGTCTGATAAATGCTTATGCGCCAATCATTGGTAACACACCTGTACCCCGGGGAATGGTGGGAACTAAGACTGCATCAAACCCGCGGTAAAATATTCGCGATGTGTGGACACTCTTATGGTAAAATCCCAGGTTAATACACAGCCAAAAATATAATTGAATTGCTACAGGTCAAGCGCTATTTTTGGCGCAAAAACAATACCCCGGCAGTCGCCAGACAGTACGAAAGAAAATTGAATGTAAAAACACCCCCGCTATCCCCAACACTATCCCAGGGGTGCGTGTTACAAATGACTAGTGCTCTACATTTGTACAATTGTTTTTTTTGTTGCTTTGTAATCGTAAATAAGTTTTCAAACAGGTCAGTGCTTTCATGGTTTTAATTTTTCTCGTGAAGAATTACGTGTTATGTAAATATTGCAGCACAAATGGACATACCATGGTATATCATACATTACAGTTTATGCAAATGTAACTTCTCAACATTCAATCAAACTGCAAGAAATACGTCATGCTACATTAAGAATCATATTTAGCGCATGATTATTTGAAGTTTTCTTTAAAGACGAAATATTAAAAACTCGGTATATTGTTAATAAAATACAGATTCGAAATCAGGCATGCTAACCACTACGCCACGACCGCGGTTTTCATCATTTTGTACGATCTAATTATTTTATTGTGATGATATACTACAATTATGTACAAGTCTAAAATAAAACAGCTAGAATCACTTGAATTGCAAAAAACAAACTGCAATGGTGCTCAAGTCAACGATTTAACAAATTATAGTGCATTTAAAGTATTTTTGTTCCATAATGCCCTAGGGGCACTGCTAATTTCCTTGAGCAAGAAATTTACCGAAAGTTTTTCCAATCAACCCAGGTATAAATGGGTACAGTGGGGTCACATGCTTAAAGGTGATTTCAATGATCAGGGGTTTCTTTTACAGAATTGTAAAATCGATTGAATACATACATGGAACCAGACCTTAAACCGCACTTCAACTTATAACATTATACGGAAGGCATAGGATTTATTATCAAATGCGCGCAATGCAAGTCATTCAGCAATTGAATACAATTAGGGACTTTTAGTCAATATCTTTCCCTGATAAAACCTGAAGCAATCCAGTTGGAATCCTCGGATTTTATCATTGAATTCATATGTAAGGGTAACAAAATATTTTATCTAATATCTTTCTTGTTAATGAAGATATTAACAGAAGTGATGGAATTTAGATAGTTTTTTAACTTAAAAATAATGAGCTTGAATTTCAAACAAATTAAATGATATACAAGAAAGTTCTTCAAGATTAAATTTGGCAAATTAACATTGAAAAGTAAGGGTAAAATCCGAGTAATCCAACTAATTAGACCTACCTATTTGAAGAGTATACAAGGGGAAATAACTGACTAAAGTCCCTAATTGTATTTCATTTTACGATCATTCAGTTAAGCTATAATTATAGAAAGCCGTGGTCATATGAAATGTAATTGTTTCCATTATGTCTAGCTTTAAGGAAAAAAATAACGATTTTTAACATTTTATCAGTTAAAATGTTCTTTTTAAATTAAGCCCTCGGAGTCATTCTGAAAACACTTGTTTATAGTAGCAAGGGATGATTACATTGTCATGCCGAATAAATCTGCATAGGGCGATGTTTTAATTGTATGAACTGATCATTCCATACCTTTGGGATATTATTTTAATCATCTTAAGAGATTTTTTTCTCAGAACGGAAGGCAAGCTCATGACTACCAATAATTTAGTTTCGTGTTTTTGGTTCAAGATTTTTGCCGCGTTCTTTGTAACGATCGATAAAAATTTAATCGGTGACAATGAAATTAACGCCAAGATTGTAGCAAAAAAGCGAACAATGTTGAAATAACAGTAAATCTATTTTTTTTACAATTTTCTATCAAGCGAGGAAATTTTGAACTATTATCCATTATAAGACAATTTTGTTATAATTAAAACATTCACACTAGTTTTATTGACAATAACTTTGAATTTTTGTGATTATTATTTCTACTTTGAACAGGGCTCACCGATGGATGCAATATTGCTTTTTGTGATAAAAAAAGAATTTGTTTTTTTATTTTCTTTTATTAGTACTCTCCTTCCCTTCCTTGGCAGAGTTGGGCGAGTAACCAAGTTTTTTATACAATCAGTACATCATAGCCCATTACACAAGAAATTGTGGGTACAAAATAACAAAACGTGTTTGTGTAAACATTCAAAATGAAACAATCAATTCCAGAGTTTGGCAGTATTAAACATAAAAGTTGCATATAGTTCATTTTAACAAAATTTGTGGGGCGGATAAACCACCACCGCTTGGTCAATCATGTTTTATCGATGGCAGCATAACTCCTACAAACAACTCATGAAACATATTAAAATTATAAATTTATTGTCACCCTGAGTATCCCCTGTCGTGGATAACTTCATTTTGGTTTGTATTAAACAGTGTTTTGGTTTTTGTACGAACTATTCATTGTCAAATTCTCTTCGGTATGAAAACAAACTCATGATTTTTGTCAATTATTGCTGCACTTAACGAACAAAGACAAAATTTAAATAGAGCATAAAATGGCTAAATTGCATTTTTATGTCCAAAAATGTCAATGTCAGCATGAGAATTGTAATTGACTAAATTGATTTGTGAATGTGTCATACAATCTGTCAAATTCGATCATTGATTTCTTTCATAACCGATTCATATGTAACTATTTTTCTAAGGATTTGTTTTCAAAAGATCAGCTATTATAACCATGTATAACATGAAGACTGTATAATTTCAAGCATTTTCAGGATGCATTTTAGAATTCGGGGAGGCAAGTTCTTTGTGTAAGGAAACAAGGTCAAATTAGGTTTGCTAATTCGGATGTTTTTCTATTTTTATCCGAATCTTTTTCAAATTTTCGACAAACGTAAAACTAGATACATGGATATAACACAATTAAATTTTTATCCAGATATATTCACTAGAAATTTATTTGATAAATAAGTAAATAAGTCAACAGGTAAATAGCAAAGACATAGAAAGCGTCCAAGGCATTGATGCTATAGAGCAGAAACATAGATAGCGCTCATGGTGTTGTTAAAATAGCAGAGACAAATGTAGCGCACACAGCATTGTAAATATAGAACAGAGACAAAGATAGCGCATATGGCATTGTTGATATAAAGCAGAGACAAAGATAGCGCATATGGCATTGTTGATATAAAGCAGAAACAAAGATAGCGCATATGGCATTGTTGATATAAAGCAGAAACAAAGATAGCGCATATGGCATTGTTGATATAAATTAAGCAGAGACAAAACCAGCGTCTATGGCATTGTTGATATAAAGCAGAGACAAAGATAGCGCATATGGCATTGTTGATATAAAGCAGAGACAAAGATAGTGTCCATGGCATTGTTGATACAGGACAGAGATATTGATAGTGTCTATCGCATTGTTGATATAAAGCAGAGATACAGAAAGCGTCCATGGCATTGTTGATATAAAGCAGAGACAAAGATAGCGCATATGGCATTGTTGATATAGAGCAGAGACAAAGATAGCGTCCATGGCATTGTTGATATAAAGCAGAGACAAAGATAGCGTCTATGGCATTGTTGATATAGAGCAGAGACATAGATAGCGTCCGTGGCATTGTTGATATAAAGCAGAGACAAAGATAGCGTTCATGGCATTGTTGATATAGAGCAGAGACGAAGAGAGCGTCTATGGCATTGTTGATATAGAGCAGAGACAAAGAGAGCGTCCATGGCATTGTTGATATAGAACAGAGACAAAGAGGGCGTCCATGGCATTATCACCGCTTGCTCGCTAAAATATAGCATGTGAAGCATTTCATGCGATTTAATTATTCTGTACGTGCAAAACTCTTTCCATAAACGATGTTTGAAATTTCCATGAGTGTACGTGGAAAAGACTAGTGCTGTCGAGGTGGTGTACGTATCTCTGGGTTGTCATTTGTGACGACAACAAGAAAGGTAAGTGTCGCACATGGGACTAATTAATTATCATTAGCAAAATAGGCGAAGCAGGTTTGAAATAGCGAAAACACCTTTGTAACTCAACGTCGTTAAAATCATGAAGCTTGACAATTATTGTCGTGGTGAAGAAACGAACCGGAACGGAAAGTCTCCAACAATAACAATAGGTACATGTATGGATAATTTAGCAGTCCCCCATCACCTTCTGTTCCTTAAGCCTCACTTATGAGCAATAACATCCTATCTTTTGTGAACAATAACACTGTTCTTATAAGTAATAAATAATGTGACGTCGGGCTTTGAGTTTTGAAAGGTTTGAGTTTATGCCAAATCTTAATAATTAATGGTAACGAGTGATATCTATACCGCCAAAACTGCAAAACATTGCTTTAACTTTATGAAGTATCTAGGTAGGGGCAGATCCAAGATTTTATTTTTCTAGGGGGTCCGAACTTTTTCTAGGGGGGGGGGGGGGGTCCAAACTTTCAAACCACAATGACATTATACACATTCTGCAGATTAATGTAACATTTTATAAAAAAACAACCACATGAACATTAAATCTATGTTAAGCAACAAGAAAAATTGTTACTTACTTGCTCATGCTACTTAAAAATGACTTAAAGTCAAGAAATACACTTATGGATGGGTACAATTTGGAAATTCTAGTGGGGGTCCGGACCCTCCTGACCCCCCACCTAGATCCGCCTATGCTAGAGCAAATCTAACCACTGGTACCTTTATGTGCATAGTTCTGGTTAAAATCTTTGGTCTCAAGATGTAACATTCCAGGAAGTACAAGTGCAATACTTTACCTCAATCTGATTAAAACCTGATCTAAAATTGTTCACTCGCCTACTCTCTAATTTAGATCTGGCCATTTTCAAACAAGGGTCACGTTCAGGTGACCTTTTCATCAAAATATTCATGACGAAATTCTTATGATTAGTAACTTGTTTACATCATCTACGTCACACAATTTGAAATGAGCTGTCAAATGTCAGACTGTGAATAATACCGAGCTATTAAATTTGCTCGCAAACCTTGGTCTAAAAATAGAAATTACGAAATCAAAATGTTATTAATACTGTTTCGTCTACATGTAAGCTACGCATTGATTGGTCGACATAAAGGTCATCTCGACATGGCCCTTCATTGAGATATAAGAGATCCTGTACGACAATGCTCTGCAGGATATCTGTTAACGGAGATTGTACTTACCTCTGGTACATGTATTTCATCATTAATTGAATTCTTCAAAATAAAAGATTCATAAATGTGCCTTGATTGCTTAGACAGTTGTGTTAGGGTTAAGTCTGAAAATAGGTATGTTTTGTCTGATGTTTTGGTATAAAAACTAAGCCATAGTAAGTCATGTGTACTTATGGCTGTAAATCAATATGAGAAACACACATTATTATACACCCGCTTCGAAGAAGAGGGGGGTATACTGTTTTACCCTTGTCCGTGCATGCGTGCGTCCGTTACAAAATTTCCGTCGCAGTTTTCTCAGCAACTATAACATGCAGCAGCCTAATACTTTGCATATTGCTTCATCCCATAGTCCCATGTGGTGTAAAGCGATTTCATGCTCCTTGCTCATCTACTTCCTGTTTGTCGCATATTTTTAGATTTTTGCGGGGGTATCACTAGTGAGCATTAGCTCACAGATTTACTTGTTTATTTTGCTGTATGTGAATTCTTGTCATCTTTATTTTTTTAGAGGATTTATGCTGTTTTCATAGTGCTATGCCAGTTTTTGTAAAACCAAAAGTTCTCTACTTTCATTTCAGAGATATGGTTAATCCACCAGAGGAGTCCTTTCAAGAACTACATGTAGACTCTGTAGAGCATAAAACTAAAATGGATCATTTATGCCCAAATTGTGGCAAGTTTTTTAAATCCAATGATAGTCTCAGTACACACATGAGAATTCATGACAAAAGTCAACGGTATACTTGTTTGCTTTGTCGTAAGAAATATAACAAAAAAGATGATCTAGAAGACCATCAAAGATCAAAGCACAACAGAGAAAAATTTAAATGTGACAAGTGCCACAGGAAATATTCACAGAAACATAGTTTTGAACAACATGTCAAAATTTGTAATTATGATAATGAAGCTCAAGGAGTGTCCTTTAAATGTTTATTATGTAAAAAGTCTTTCAATAGAAAATATGACAGGGATTGTCATTTTAGAGCTTTACATCAGTTGAACTCTTGCTTCACATGTAAATCTTGTAATGTCACCTACAGATGGAGATCTTCACTTCAGAAACATATGAAAAAATGCAAGAAATCAGTGTAGGATAAACATACATTTACTCTTATTTTGGTTAATTTTCCATTATTTCACTAACGTATAACTGTTTAATAGGGCTGTCATTGATAGAAAATTGTGTATCGATATATCGAAAAGCAAGTATCGGTGATATCGAGTCAGACAAGAAGTGTAATAAGAGCCTCTATAACTTCAGTGTATATATACATTATATAATGGCCTTGTGATGTTATGCATGTTAAAAGTTGTTTCAAATATAAAACAAGCTGTATTTTTTTGTTCTAATACTTAACAGAAAACATAAAAACTCATAAATATATAAAAACTCCTATAGTTTTTAGTGTAATAAAATGCTAGATTGTGACGATATTCGAAATTATGAATCCATATTGGAAAGTCTGTCAAGAATCGGTGATACATCGATATATGATTGGCCCTACTGTCCAACATCAGTGCATATTAACATTTTGAATGATAGATGTGAGAATTTTTCTAGCATTCTAGTAGTTGATCACACATCTATCTTTAAAACAGGCGTGTAGGAGCCGGGGCCGCAGTCCCTATATTCTGGTAAGCAGCAGGTTAATTTTTTCATGACACATTGAAAATCTTGAAGATTAATACAAAGATTTGTTCTTAACAGGGGGTACTTAAAGTGCTGGAAATTGAGTTTCAGGGGCACACATTCACGAAACATTTCGACCGTCGACACCCCTCCCGTAGCCACCCCATCTGCGGCCCAATATTCAGATCCTTCCTATGCCCCTGTAAAAACCATGTGACAGTCATGATCTTAGGGTTTTATATTTAATATTTTATGACCATGGTCATAAACACCATGTAAACACAGGTAGGGGACTAACAAACTCAGTGAAAAAGTCATAATGATATGGCTTTAATCTTTTAAATGTGGTGAAAAACAAGAACTACAAACACAATATGTATTTCTGGATTTTTTATTCTAGGCAATGAAATAACAAAGTATAATAAAAAACAACAAATGGAGATTTAAATAAGTTTTACAAGCATACAACAATCATCATTATCATAAATAACATACATGTACATATTTCTATAGCATTGTGCGACAAAATTCATATTCTCAGTGACATTTGTGTACCTATTTAACTACAAAAAACATATTAAAGAAAGAAAAAAATGAACTTAACATGACCATACAATTATCAATGTCATGGACTTATCATGCTTACTAGTTGAGTGACACTTTAGCTTGAGCATGTGAGAAATATCGTCAAATTCCACTTCGTAATTCATATTAATTTTTGGTTGGCAAACCACGAATAAGGATATGTATGATTTAAACTTATCAACTATTTGTATGAGTCAACAAACTTGTATTGTTACAATTTTTCTATAAGCTGCGATCATTTGGAAGCATGACCAATAAATAATTTAAATTTATGAGGATTTATCTGTGAGTTATAGACGTATACCCTTTAACATATCAACATACATAAAGCCAAATTCTCTTTGGTTAACAAAGTAATAACTAAAACCACATTTAAACATGTACAGGGTCAGATCAAAATAAAATCTATCATACAATGAATGTCTGTTAACAACACTTTTTAGGAAAATTTCATTTTTACTAGCATTGCTACACAGACATATCTCAGTTATTTCTTAAAGCACTATTTGTGGTTAAACAATAAATCAATCAATCAATAATGGCAGTAACAAAAAATCTCAAGATTCATACTATGGGGTACAAGTAATCGTAATATCTGGTATCAGCATCACACTGTGGTACAAGCTCGAGTGACAACTTCTTGTGTCATAAGAAAATGATTGATATTGTAATATATCAAATCTAACAAGTTGCAAGAGTTTTCAACATTAATTATTTGCGTAGAACAGTTTTATATAATCACACCTAGCTCAATCATGAACCATCAAAAACACTACATCATAAAAACAGTCACCGCCAAACATGGCAGACAGACAGACAAATCCTGTAAAAAATTAGGTCAGTAAAGATCTGCAGCTTTACAGGACGGAGTGTCCAGCAAAGAATGTGATCTTATCCTCACAGTTTTCAATTCACCAAAATTTGTAAAATGTCTTTGGTCCAGTGTGACTTGGTAAGGTCTTGTAAAATTTTGATCTTCACAGAACTAAATGTCCAGTAATGATCTGTTGAGTTTTGTAGTGACTGATACAAGGTATATTACTCATATACCAGTATTATTTACCCTGGTTCAATAGACCATATCGGGTCTAGTATTCAAATATTTGGGGTTTTTACATGTGGTACAAACAAATTTTCACAATAACTATGGAAATATGTGTACAAAGAACAATAAGATTTAATTAGCATTTCATGCTTTTCAGCAATAACGTGAATAAAACTTTCCATGTACGGCCTGTGCATGGATGGAAAAACCCATAAATTGGAGTTCCAAATTACACCTTTTTATGGACTGTTCCTTCCTTATAAATCATTCAATCTTAAAGGTTCACACATACAAATATAGCTAAGTATGGTTATGTTGTATGAACTGATATATTTAGTTTTGAGAGTTCAGGGCAATGTCATGTGCCTTTGGTAGTACAGCATGTGCTAACTGACCAGAGATGGATTAATATAGACATGCTTATGTGACTACGCCTGTGACTAATTAATTTAATATATGTAAATGATATTCTCTAGAGGTATAACAGCAGTACAGGTTTTTTGTGTATTGTAATACATCGCAAATAAGTTTAAACCATATTTTTGCACCCCTAATATTTGCTATGTGTACCCTATATCAAGTCATGAACACAAACTACACTTGCATATCCAAAACTAGTAAACAAAAAATATGATAGTAAAAAAGAAAGAAATACAAAATTTCATAGATAATAATATTGTCATGAAAGACTTCATTATGTAATGCATGTTCCATTGTAACACAAGCAAAATATAAAAAAAAATCTTTTGAAAAACAACAATAAATCAATTGAGAAATTTCAATGGTAGAGTAAAAAAGAACGTTTTTGTATCAAAAAATGTTACCATTTTTAAATGACAGATAAAACAACAGTAAAGCTGTTTTAATTTTCTCTAAAATTAAAAAAAAATGTTGTAGTTTCATAAGTTCATAAACTGTACATAACAAAAAATGATAGCTTACAAGAATAATTCTTTGAGATTATTACAAAATAATGAATAGTGCTATACAGTTAAACATGTATAGCATAGCAGTTGTTCATAACGTAGAGGTAGCACAAATAAAAATAAATGTAGACTATAACTAAATATAAGTTGCATAAATTAATTGACTAAGGAGATCAAATGCTAAACCTTCACGCAAGTATATGTACAGTGCTTATGTTGAATTTGCATTATCAACCCTTTGTATAATAAACCCTTTATTCTGCAATTTTTCTTTCATAATTAAATAATTTCTTATATAGAAGTTTCAAAACTGTTGGAGCAAAAAATATTAAAGTTACAACCTTATGATATAGTAGCTTAAAATCTCAAAGTTTTCAAACAAAAAAATCTTTTCACCTGTTGCCCTATACACAGGCAGACAGACAAATCTTACTCATAGCATTATGTGCCGTATTGGGCAACCAGACAAAAACTTACCCACAACTTTATGTGCCGAGCTTTGAAATGTCATGTGGAAACCACATTAAATCTGGATTTTCATCAAGATCTGACCATAAATGACAGAGATATCCAACATATTAAAACTTGAACGCAATAATTACAAAGGGAAATAATCCATAATAAAGGCAGGTAGAGTTGTGGTTACTTTCTTATTCTGTTAATTACATGTAATGTTATCATTGTATACAGTTTCATAAAGATCTGACAATAAATGGCAGAAATATATGGTAAAGAAAAACTTTAACACAATTGTTAACGACACTCGACACCAGCCTGCCCACCCCACTGCCCAGGTTTCGCCAATCTTCAGGCCAAATTTTTTCATTGAAAAATTTTGCTAACAACAATGTAAAATAATGACAACACTCGCCATCACAATTATTTGGTACATAGTATGACATGGTTGTAGACATGAGTGAATGTTTTTTTTCAAATACAGTACCGACCAAAAGTTCTAGGACAAATGAAATTCTGGGAAAGAAGTGATCATACATACTACAAGCAATTTTAACACAATTAAAGCTTAATTCGTAAAATAGTTTGAAACATAAATTTATTAACTAATTAATGGTGGTTTTGGAGTTTGCTTAGACAATTCTTTGTTTCTTTAATGAATATAACTGATTTGATTGATCCAAAGACAGAATTTTGTCAAAGAACTTTTGGTTGGCACTGTAGGTACATGTACAGTATAATATATATAATACAATGCTAGCACAATGATACTTTCATGTATAATGGAGATTCAACATGGATTTAATAATGACAATAACACATTTATATTGATTTAAAGTGTCATTGTTTTTGTATGAAACTTTAATGAAAAGATGTATACAGTCATAGTCCATTTTGTAAAAATCTAATACTAAAATAGTTAAATTAATCACAAATGGTACGTACTGATTCACTAACTGGTTTTGGGTTTAATGTTTTTTATCTATAGACTTTATCTTGATGCAGTCCAATGTTAAGCTTTTCTGACAAGCAAAAAACAGGCCAATTCTTAATTTTGAACATTACACTAGAAGTTGTTGACATGCAATATGGATTTACTTCATTAAAATAAAAGTCAAGATAGCAGCACGCACTATAGAGGTTAATTCAATGAACATTCTTTCTAACTGTAGTGACAATACATTATAGCTAAAATTTCAAGTGTGACAAAAAGTGCAATGGCCATCTGCCAGGAGTTAATGATGAATATCAAATGTCATGTCTTAGATAATATCAACAAAAACCTATGTTAGACATAATGGTAAAAGTCTATATCAGACATCTTGAGGGTAAAGTCTACAATGTACAACTCTTGGAAAGTATAGATGACAGAGTCTATTGTCATATTATCTACAATTATGATAACTAGTAAGGTAAACACACACCTACTTTTCGTTGATTTCTTTTTTCAGACAAATATATAAATGACATTAAATATAGCATAAAATAATGAATACTTTTCTCTCCCCAAAAGTCCCAAATCGGGCTTTTTGAATTTTGTTATCTAACTCCTCTGCACAAAAAAAATGAGACTATTTGCAAAAACAATTTGTGCAGAGACTTTAAAGTAAACAATTGCAATTAACAGGCTTATAGCCGCATTTTCAAACAAAAAATAAAAAAGTTGTTTCATAGGCAACTTAAATCTTCAATTTTATGGCTGCTGCTGAAATTTGAAAAAAAACCAAGTGTTTGTTTACATTCCGAAGGTCACATGACTATATACGGTGATGAAAGTGTATTTGATATAAGTTATCACATGTAAGACTCAGGCTCTTGGATGATACAACCACATGGTAAGTAGTGGTAAGCAGTATTCCTGTGTTATATAGGAATACATTGGAGTGACTAGACTCAGTATTGTAGTTATATATGTCTCTCTCTCTATCCCTCAGCTTGGTTCTATATCTATATGACGAATCTCTGGAAACTTTCTCTGTAATAAAAAAATGTTATAATATTATAAAATAGTAGCTTAGTTAATCTTAAACAAGAAAAAGATTCAGCACGTTTAATATATACATTTATAGCTGGTTTATATTTTTTAGATAAAAAGAAATGTCAAGGGGATGATTATCAAGTCAGCACAAAGGAAAAAGCTTGCTTGGGGCTATCAAAGCCCTTAGGGTCCCCAATGGGTCCAGGGCAATACTAGAGGTTTCAGTAGACTGAATGCCCTTAAAAACTCATGGGATATAATATTACAACCTCCAAAGAAATCTATGTGTATGCTTTCAAAAATTATTTAGAATGTTTACATAGTAAACAGTGCAATCCTGTTTCAAATAATATTGTGCCTACACAAAGCTATTACAAATCTCATATAATACTTCTCATTAGCCTTAGTGCTTTAATAACAACTTTTCTAAACATCTTTTCTTAATAATTTAATGTAACTTAACATGGAAGAGTTATAATATGCCCTGTGAAGAAAAAATGTTTAGTTAATAGTGAAAATTAACAAGGAGCATGAAATATTTTGTCTGCTTTAGAATTAGTGAGGTGGAAAAGGAAGTTCATGCAAAAGGTTCCCAAGGTTATCATTCTAAGAGGAAGTATGCATGTTGACACAGTAACCATGTTTGTTTATTCATAATAGTCATGTCAGAGTATTCCCCCTTAAGAAGTAATATGTTGGAATGCCTACAGGTCGTATTTTTGGTCATGGGTGTTTTTGTACGATGTGTTTACGTGGACGACCTGTAGGACCTATCGTGGTATTAACAAAACTAATGGCAATTATTTTTGGATAAATAAATGGATTTATTCTTACCTTAATATCTTGTTCCTTTCTATCAACATGAGCAACTATTTGATTATAAAAGTTTACACCAAAATCTTCTAGAAATAAATTCATATCTTCAGTTGTCTTTACACTTTGCCATTTCTTAAAACAGTAACAATAACTATATGAATCTCAAAGATATGTCCCTTGGTAACAAATCATTTAGTATAGTCCAACAATATTAACATGAGCTGGAATGAATACTATTTCATTAAACATTGAATTTACTGTACATTTTGCCTTTTGATGTTATATCCCAAATGATCGCTACTTTTTAGTGAATCACTATGACACATATGTGTTAAACAAATATATTGTATGTACAAGTTAATAGAGCTGTCATTGATAGGGCTCGAAGTGTATCGACAATATCGATAAATAAATATCAATGATACATCAATATATATCGATACCTTCACTGCAGTACTATTCAGACCATTTATGTTGGCATAAACTCATAATAGATGTATACTTGTCATGAATGTTATACCTTCTGTGGACTAGAGCTATTTTCTCAATGGGGGGTGCCGTCAATGTTTTAGACCTATCAGTTCATATTATCATATTATAACAAGCGCACCTGTTTCCACTAAGGATAGAAGGTTCGTCTCACAATAATTTGACCCTTAAGAGTGCCTTTTATTTATTTCCTTAAGAGTGCCTTTTATTTATTTCCTTAAGAGTGCCTTTTATTTATTTATCTATATCGACGATACAGCGATATCGTTGGAATCGATGACAGCTCTGCACGTAAAAAAGTCTTCTATACAGTAATCACTTCAATGGCACCATGGTAAAGCTGCACAGACTTTTCCTCTATGAAAATAAGCTTACAATTCCACAAAAGAGGAGACAAAATCTCACTTTATGAGAAAAGAACAGCTTGAATGTTAAATTTTTATGGGTGGCTATGACTTAACGAGGAATAGAGCCCGCAAGATTGCATGAAACTGGTAAATTTTATTCAACAGTAGCACTTGGCACATAAATTAAACTTGCTGATGTAAATACTTCATTATTTATAGTGAGAACAGAAATACTTAGTAAGAATTTAAATAAGTGGGGTTAATGTATGCACCACTAAAAGCTGAATAGAATTCATCAACAATGCTAATTTACCAACCCACCCTATGGCTGGTAAATTATTAATGCTACAGTCCCATAAACATAAAATAGCCGTGAGGGCACCGTATGGGCGCAGTGCGATCAAGCTCCACAAGGACTCGTACAAACTCTTGCGTACCTGTATGGACTGTTACGTTTTTACTAGGGTCCTTGAGATGAGTTTCAAAGTCAAATTGTGAAGAAAATCGTGGCTCAGTATGAATTAAACTTGCATATCTTCCAGCTACAACTCTGTTCGGGTGTGTTGTTTTGTGCCATGTGTGTACTGTCACCTTAATACGCAAGGCTTCCCACGACCTAAAACTGTCTGCAGGTACGGGTCCACAACAAGCCATGATTTTATGGGACTGAGGCATTAGTCACCAGTCAATATAAAATCAAGACAACAGTGTATACATACCACAAATAGAGCATCAATATCCACTTCAGTATCCAGATAATGACTAGCTACAAGTTTAGCATCTAATACTACTTCAGATTTAAATCTACTTTGATCACCAAAATCTTGTGATTTAGGATCCCATACAACTTGTACAAATCTGTCCTTCTGTAACTCCTCTTTTATCTTATCTTCATATGGTATAGCTCTGAAGTTAATAAATGACATACAAACCCTTTACTGATTATAAAGGAATGTCTGTAACTTGTGGCCAGACTCTTTGACAAGTAGTAAAATATGTTTATTACATATGTCTAGAGTATGCAAACATATAATATCAATAAATATGTTTCAATTAACAACACATTATGTAATCATTTATGGACTCTAATTTTTTTTTTCCAGAATAATCACGTGACTTTTTACTCCAGATGTTTATCAAGTATTTTTTTCTTACCATTCACCATTCCTTTTATTCAAGTCACTATCATTATATTCTTCAATTATTCATTTTTCCAACAAGCCATAGACACTGTGCCCCTTTAAAAGGGTACAAATCTATAACTGATGGATTTAGTCACATAAACTCCGAAATTTACAAATCTATATTGGCTCTTTCATGTTAATGATTACAGCAAAAAGAATTGATGTAAATGTATGTATTTAACCCTTTACTGGTTGTGACATGTGTGAAAAGTAGCCATTTTTTCACCATTATGCGCTAGGGCTATATCAAGATGCTCTAATTTCATTAATAATAATCATACAGATATGCAAATTGGCCAAGTTATTCCCTGGGTGAATGTCTTTCAGAAAAACCAAGTTGATCCCAGTTACCATGGCAATGCTGGGACCAACTTCATGTAAATTACAATTTACATACAGTAAATTATTCCCACAATACTGAAATCGGTATTATTTCTAGAACTTTTGCCCATGTATAATCTCTATTTCACTTACTTGCCAACTAGTTTATCCATATTTGTTTTAAATAAGAAAGCTGATACAACCCCCATCATAGCACTGATAACTAATGAACCAATAGCATCTAGTACAGGCATACCTATAATATATCAACAATAATATACTAGTTTTCAGGCAATATTCTAAATACATCCATGCATCGTGATATTACCGGGACAAGGGTATATCACTATATTGGGATAGTAGCTCAAACTAGAAGTAAGACAATAGTAACTTGTAAGTAAAGACTTTTTGCTATTTTGTTCATTTTGGTTTTGCATGTCAACATTATGTCTCTAACAGCATGCCACAAAATTATGACGGTCATTCATGAAAACAGATTTCATAATCAAATATTTGTAACAAAAATGTCATCATTTGTTAATACTAGTACAATAATAGAATGTACTACCAATTTGGGAAGATGCTTGCTTGGGTCCGTCTTCTCCCAACCATTTATATACATTAGGTGTATGTTGCATATAAATTATTGTGATACATATTTTGATACAATGCTACTATTGCCATATGTATTGTGATACAAACTAGCTGGCGATGCTAAGATCTACAAAACATAGTTATATACAAAAAGCATGCCTGAAATATATTGCTGAAGTTTATTTAACTGTGAGTGGCACATACACATACACATATTTTCAGAACAAATTTGGTTTCATTAATCAAGGTGTATAAAATGAAACACTGGTATCTTGGAAGTGGTGACCAGTAAAGCTTCTATACTCAAGACTTGATAAATAAGTTTATACAGGGTAAGACCAATGGTTTTTTTAACATCGTATTCAACACATATATAAGACATATATACAACAGCCAGCTCATCCTACTATAGGTTTCCTGGACACTTTTCTATTACCAGTACTAACTTACCCTACCACGAGGCTAACAACTCATGTATAGGGTATGACCTACCGCGACCGGGCTCGAACACCTGCAATATCCAGATTCAAAGTCAAACATGCTAACCACTACGCCACAGCCGTGGCTTAGGGTAAGACCAAACATGTAACTTAACGTGTATTACCTAATAGATAACTTCCAGTCATAGAAGCTCCACAAACTAATACACCAAGAACACCAGCCATATCTTCCATTAATACAACATTACATAGTGGGTCATCACCATCTTTTACTAAAAACAATAAAATTACATAATATTTACATAATAGTGTAGTTGTTTTCATAAATAGAAGATTTTTATAAGACCAAGTATCAATATTGGGACAAGATTCGCATATTGATATTTGCAGCACAATAGTGCATAGCGATAGTACCTCAAACTATCCATACACGACGATAGTAGCTTGTTATCATGCTCAAATGAAGACTGAATACACTTTTTGTTCATTCCATGTTACTTTTCTAGAAAAGTGTTTTTATCAAGAGCTAATTTACCTTTAGTTTTTTTACATAATTGTGCAATTAATTTACAAACAATAATACTGCCATTTTAGAAAGTTGCTTATTTGTTTTTGTCTCCTCCCAACCATTTTTACAGTAGGAGTATGTCACAAATAAAATATTGTGATACATATAGTGATAATACAATCCTGATACAAACAAGCTGGCAATACCCAGCTCTACAAACCTGGTTGGGCTTTTAAGTTGAAAAGGACATAATATATAAGTTTCATTGAAATATAACTATTTTCATATTCTCTCTTTTATAATTAGAAACCAAAATCAAACTGTTTAAATTTTGTGAATGATCAACCAACATAATTATTTTTGTTGACAAGTATTCAGTGTACTTACCATAAGACCACATTGACATACCAGCTTTCAAAGCATTCTTTCTTATCTCTAATACAGCATAACTTAGAGATGCTACAATATATATGAAACATGTTTTTAATGTTGATGGCATTTCAACAGTAGTTATATAATTTATTTAATGGAGATAAATGAGAGAAAGTTAGAAGTTTTGAAATCATGATTCTACAAAATCAATGTGCCTACTTTAAAGGTAATTATTCACAGATTTCAACTTAAACATCAACTTTTTCTGTAACTATCTAAATTGTATGGAAACATTTTTTGAGGCAGGAAATTAGTGCTTTGATAATGAAAAATTTTAGTGCAAACTGACATACAACTATGCATGATCATGTTTCAAATATCTACTCAGTATGTCATGGTAAAGACAATTTAAGTGCATTTTTTAGACTTTTATTGTATATTTCGTGCAATCTATAGGTCAGTCTGTCTTAAAATATGAAATATGAAGAATTATTCCTTGACACAATTACAGACACTAAATAGTATTTTTAAAATATAGTAAAATCTTAACCAAATATGTGAACTAGTACCTTTAAAATACTGAAATAGACAGATTTCATATCAATTACATAGAATAATCTATTCTGGAAATACTGAAATCAGTATTAATACTTAACACTTATACCTTTATAGATAAAACTGACTCATTGAATTCAACTTTCAATTTCTCCTTACATTAAGGAAAATCAACATTTCTACCATATAATTACATGTATGAACAAGTAAATCTGTGAGCTAATGCTCACTAGTGATACCCCCGCAAAAATCTAAAAATATGCGACAAACAGGAAGTAGATGAGCAAGGAGCATGAAATCGCTTTACACCACATGGGACTATGGGATGAAGCAATATGCAAAGTATTAGGCTGCTGCATGTTATAGTTGCTGAGAAAACTGCGACGGAAATTTTGTAACGGACGCACGCACGGACAAGGGTAAAACAGTATACCCCCCTCTTCTTCGAAGCGGGGGTATAATGAGTGTTAACAGTCATAAGCAGGAATTAGACATAGACTGCCAGATTCTTAGACCAGTGTATTGACCACTGTCATCTCAGATTACAATTACTTAACTGCTATATAATAAAATGCTTTGGAAAAAATAAGAAACAAAATGCATCGGTTGAATTTTAGAGTTTTCAAGATTCTGGTTTTCATGATTTCAGAGGTTTTTACATAAGAAATGACTTTTCCTTAGGTACCAAAATTCCTGAACTTCAGGATCATTCTGACTAAAAACAACATACCTGATTCTGTAACAAATGTCCCCGCAAGTACACATAATGCCTGAAATTATGGAGATAAAAATCATTTTGTCACTATTTCAATCTATTTTTCTGGCATCTATATAAAAAATTTTGACATGGTTGTTATCATTTTTCAAGATCTTGACAGTCATATGAACCCAGACAGTACAAGCATTGTGATTTGTCAGATAGAAATACAAGCTAACTTTAGAACCAATCAAAATTACTTTAACATAATATGCAGTTACTACTTAACCTTAAACATATTCAAACATCATTTCTGAATGAAACTGAACATGGTTGCGCCCCTCTGACACGCTAACCTGATTTTACTAGCGGCATCGCGATTTTTCACGACCTAATGGCGCAAAATGAAATGCGCGTTGATAAAGCACTGACAGACTATATACTGCACTTTGATCTTAGCCAACAGCCAGAAAGTGATGTACCAAGTTGAAAAATGTATACTAACCATAAAGAGTTGATCACCACTAATAACAACTGGATACATTAAACTTAGTATACCACTATGACCTGTTACCCCACAACCAAGACTAAATATAAACACACCACTCAGAATAGACCATATATGTATATGATTTCTGTAGCCATACCTACAAGTACACAATAATATATCTACAGTTATACATATCAAGTATATTTGTGTTTATTTGGTAAAATGCTGTGTTAACACAATTATGGCCATTTTACAAACCAGCCCACCTAGCCTAGTTATTACTAAAGCAATATAATCCAGTAAATTATTTGGTAAGAGAATCAACATAGACCGAGAGCTAAAGAAATCTTCAATATTTTCCCCTTCTATGTGAATTAAGGTTCAACATTCCTAGGGGATCAGTTATAGGATTGGGGAGTTTTGAGGACCATTCTTGGGAAAAAGTTATGTTTGGGGAAGCAACCTGTATTGGGCTTCTTCTGAGAACAGTTTTGGCCCAGGAGCCATTATTTATCATTTAAAAGCAGAAATTTAATAACATGATTACTCAGTTTTTTCAAAATCACACAAAAGCCAAATATGATAATTTTGATAAGCATAATTCTATTTGTGGGTCAGGTATAAAATGTACGAAACTATACAATTACTTACGGATGATTAGCATCAGGTTTTTGTAGAGATAAATATCTTCCTATAGATAGAAGTAACTGTAAATATAATAACATACAACATATTAAGCATTCATCTTTAATATATTTTTAGTGGGGGTAACAAGTATATCAACTTTGATTGTCACCATCTGAAATGAATGGGTGGAATAGAATTGAAGCCAATGATATCATGGTAACACACCTTGTTTCTATAAGTTGTTTATATGAACTGTTTTAAATGATTACCTTACAATTTAATTATGTAATTTATGTTAGCAGCATTTGTTTTGAAAAATAGTAGCTTTAAGTCTGCTCCCATCATGCAAATTTCAAAATGGCAAAACAAGTTTTAGAATGCTATGATCAAACAGTACAAACATTATATAAAATATAATAACAAATAAAATATCAACTATACCTGATTCGTTGTGTCTCCTACAGAATGCATAAATTCTGAGAACATACTAGGAGAACCAGTAAATGACCATACTGCTCCTTTAAAACAAGCATTACATAAATTCCTGTAATACAAAGTAAATAAAAAGAACAATACTACTGCACTGTAGCAACATACCAGCAATTTTCTTTAATAGGAAGGACCCTTAACAGTCTATGAAGTTAGGATAAGAAAGTGATAAGTATTTTTTGCAGCTAGCACTCTACAACTTGTTTGTAGAAATTTGATTGCTCCCCAAAAAGTTTTGGTGGCCCCCACTAGAAATTGCAACTGGACATCCACTAATTTCGTAGACTGCTTAATAGATACAGGATAATAATTTTTTTGTTTGGACACTAAGGCAAACCAGTATTTCAAACTGTAGTGACAGTTTGAAAAAATGCATTTAATCAGAAATTGATGATCTCCAGGGAGTAGCATTGGTAGTGTTAGAAATTTAAATACAATCGGTATTCACCGGGGATGAAATCAATGCCAGCTAATTCAGGGGAGATAAGAGGCATCATCATTGTATTTCCTCCTGTATGAGTTGTCTCTAAACCTAAAGGCACTCTCAGGGAAATGAAGTAAACCAGTATGGCTTGGGTCAAAGGTGGGGATATAGCGATGCCCTTTTTGGCCACTTGATTTTTTTCACATATATCTTTATGGTTTGTTCATCCTGGTCCACCAGTTACAAATTACCTGGACGCATTGGGGCATACACCAGGACAGAATGAACTAGGCATAACTTCCCTACAAAAATGACAGCACTAATTATCATACTTATCCTTTTACTTACATTACAAGTGCTACAATAACCACACCTCCAGAATCTCTACCAAATGCTTGTTTTAATTTCTGATAAAATGTTGCATCCTATTATAAAATAATGTATACACTATAAATATTATAACATAGGAGAGGATATTCATCAACTTTGGTTTAATATTTCACTAAACAAATGAATGAATGAATAAATGCAATTACAATTTTCTTATTGGATACAAAAATTACAGCACTCACTCACTAAAATGAAAACCATCTTACCTAAAAAATTAAAATCCCAGAACTTTCATGTATTTCAGTGTTTGAAAGCAGTTACATTTTGTGCAAGTATTATAAGTGTTCACTGTTGCAATATTCTACTACTTCAAATTTCACTTCAATATATTTTCATTTTACATTGTTGCATAACAGAGAATATGAAGTATTAATAAATATTTACAGAAAAACTTGAGTCATTTCAGAATATTAAAAAAATCAGATATAATAAGTGGAATATCAAGTAATTGCCAAACCAAAAATGTTTGAAGATTTAAAGGGGCATAATTCAGTCAAAAATGCCCGAGTAATGAAAATAAGTATATGACCTTTAAATGACATCCAACAAACATTTTGAAATTTCTACCAAATTCATTCAATAAATGTACAGATTCATACAAAATCTGTAGCACATGTTTTGCCACCATACAAACAAAAGCTCTCCATAAATTTCAATAAATGCAAGCTTAAAACATAATATTCAAGTGTGGATACAAAACATCTGAAATAATGAAAACTATGTCTTAGGTTTTACTTTACAAAGTGTAAATAAAAAATAATTTACCTGTGTCCGTGGTTCACCTGTTTCAGACCATCCTGAAATACAGAAACATTACCATACAGTTTGTGTATTAGGTCATGCATGTTGAAGTACCTTAAACAATGGACTTGCCCACTCAGTAGGTGATTAAGGATATGCACCTTTGTCATTTTACTGATTTAAACAGACCATATTGACAGACAACTTTATCATGAACAGTACATATGAACAAAGTTACGTTTGTACAAAAACTTGTCAATAAAATATGTTTAAACTAACTAAATGATTGTAATATTTCGCCCCTAAATATTGTTTTTTAATAAAACTGGCTATGTTCATACATGCCATGTTTACATGAATGATCTGTATATCAATATGTATTTAAGACATCCTCTCTTAAACAACACCCATTGGGAGGACCTTAAGTGTGTTGCTGTCCAAAGGTTGTTGATCTGCTGGGGTTGAATTCAACAAAAATTATGCCAAAGGGAAATGTCAAAAACTGTTGTTGAAAAGAGGATTTGATCTGTAGAGGATGGCTCTGCAGAGGCTATAATGTATACACACAAGTTCAGTGATGTGATGATCATTCATTATGAGAAAATACAACATAAATAATCTGGTCTATATTTATATATTTTAGAAATAAACTAGTGAGAAAGTGCTGTCATTGCCAAGTGGTTATTGTTTTCCTGACAATGTGTTGGGAATGGTAATATTTGGATGGCAAACTCGGTTATGTTCAATACTAACCACATTTTTTCCAAGTAAAAGAAACACAGTCCTACTTGGCTTATACTCAGGAACCAGGAAACTGTCTTCAGAGTGATATATAAGATGTGAAATCTTTTTTTTTAATCAACCTTAGATGAAATAAATATAGTCTTACAACTTTATCCTGACACTTGACCTATATTCTGAATAATTTCACAGAGGTTGAAACAAGTTATTTTTACCATTCTATCCAAAAATAATAATAATACATACAATATCACCAGTGTTTTGATTATATTCACTGTTTTCAAATATATAGTTTCTTGACATTTTAAGAAAGCATATTTTGGCTGCCATAACCAGAGTCAAGTCTGCCTGGAAAAAATTCAGAGAGCTGCTACCAATTCTCACATCACGTCACCTCTCATACCAAACACGTGGCAGAGTATACAGAACATGCGCAAGGAGTGTGATGCTCTACACCAGTGAGACTTGACCCCTGTCCAAAACAAATCTGCACTGCCTGCAACGTAACGACCGTGCAATGGTCAGGCAGATTTGTAACATAAAGCAACAGGACATTGCCACCATCAGATCACACAACCTCCACAAACAGCTCGGCCTGGAAAACCTGGACCTCATCTTGAGGGAAAAGAGACTTCAATGGTATGGCCACGTAGAAAGATCTAGTGGTGCAATAAAGGCAGCCAGTACCATGCAGGTCACAGGGACACACAGACCTGGAAGGCCCAAGTTGACATGGAAAAAGTGATCGCAGAGAGAGATCGCAGAGAATGGAACCTCTCTGCGATCGACCCTCAAGAGAGAGACACCTGGAGATCAGGTGTTAGAAATGCCAGGCATGCAGCAAGCCGGTTACCTGGAAGGGGGCCCACTGACACATGATAATGCCCCCACACCTGCACGTAAATCAAAGTTCGATAATGATGATCTTTAAATATTATTCAACTGTCAGTTGTGCTTCATTAACCCCACTGATTTAAATACTCACTACAGCACTTCTGTACTCATTATCAATAAAAATAGATATCAAAATTTACTGAAAGGGATTATCAAACAAAAACAAGTATTTAAATCAGCTGGATTAATGTATGTACAGTAAAAGTTTGCTGGCTCGAACTCGAAGGGACGTGGAAGAAAATTCGAGACAGGCAGGTGTTCGACCTGGCCGACATTCGTCCGAGTTCGACGTTATTACTTCCCTTTGATTTTTAAATTGTTTTTATTCGTTATCTCCCTTGGTTTAATATAAAACCCGAACACACGGTTCGTTCAAGTGTCTTGTTAACGTAGTCAGTACAAACTGAAAATTAATTTGCTTGTAACTTATTTGTTGTTCGTTAGTTATACATTTATGAACATTATTATGATTTGGGTGAGTAGTAGTATATGAGATGAACGTCCATGTTATGCGTTTCATAAGAATGGTTCGTCGCGATACACTAGTTGTGCACTAGATTCTACTCATCTTTTTTATTTCTTGTTGTTGTATTAAGAGCTTGTATATTACAAGGCTATACTGTAAATAAGGAATATAAAAGTGAAATAAAATAATAAAAACAAACTCAAATATTGTTTACGTAATTTTATTTTACCTCGAAACATAAAAGAAGCACTATGCGCTAATTCATTTGTTTTAGCGAGGCCTTAGTTTCTCGTTTTATTCTTGATCTATAATCATACCATGACACTTTTATAACTTGTGTCCATCAACAATGTGCAATCTACAAACAATTCTATTGTTAAGCATTTTTGTGTGACAATGTGATCACACAACAAAATGTTTAGACAAAAAAAAATCTATTAACAAATTTTAATGTTGAGCGATTTTCACGCCCTGTTATTATCACACGTCACAAATAATATCTACGATCACACCTTTGTCGCTGATGTGTGAAAATCTATTGTTCGAGAGAGACAAAAGTGTTATAGTGTATTTGTAAACCACGGGACCGTGATATTGGTTCGAGAGTTCAACCCTGTCCTGTTCGACTCAGAAGAGGTTGTTTTATATAGATATAGAAGGGAAATTGATCAGTGCCAGACAATGTGTTCGACTCAGTCAATTAATTTGAGCTGGTGGTGTTCGAGAGAATGAACTTTTACTGTATGTTTAACAAAATTTAACAATAGTCCAATCAGATTCAAATTGTATCAAACTTTCAGGAGATCAATCTGTGTCAGGTAAATGTTGTCTGACTACAACAATAGTTAAAATCTAACCTGTAAATTGACGTAGCTTCCTCTCATGAACCAATCTTTCCATACTTCCCCACTTTTCTATAGCTCTGAAAACAAGTAAACATCCTGTTTTACTCTATTAAGTGATAAACCTATATTCCAGCTTGGGCAACCTGTTGCTGCTATTAAAGATATGGTTCTGACAAATTAAAAATATAGATGGCTGTTCATGCGGGCAACCGAGTTGAGCCCTGTTTACTGTTCAAATACTAATAAATGTACTACAACAGCTTGGCAAATTAATTGAGTTTAATATGATAGGCAACTGTCCAGAGTTGACTTAAAGATTGTTTTTATTCACATGAATGCTAAGGGATTCTTCTATATGATCACAGAAAATAAAGGTAGAATTTCACAGAATGAGATTTAATTGTAATACTTACATTTTAACCATGTCAGAATTATTAAATTATATTAACTGTTATTTTGAATAAACTAATTAAAAATTTCACCATTCTCATTTTCAAGGGAGATAACTGTCATTGTTTTTTTCTTTAATTTGTTAATGGCTGTAAATCAGTGATTGGGTAATTCTACTGTACTCGTAATACTTATTTCATTAAGCTTTTATTCTATTTATTAACACTTTTAATGGGAATCAATATATATTTTTGTTGAATAGTCAGAAAAAGCTATGAGCTGCCTCACATAGGATTAAAAGTGAGACTTTGTTGATACACAGTTCAGCAAAATGATTGAATGGTATTTAAAAACAAGAATTCAGTTAGCAGTGACTGCTCTTTGGTAAAAATAAATTTTTTGTACATGCTACCAAAAGTCAACTATCATAAATCTACACAGCAGTCTGTACTAATTTACTATGTCTTAAAATTGGGCATCCAAGAAAGACATGGTCAGAGAGTGTAAAGACTGATCGGAAAGCATACAAACTCAATGACACTGATCTGCTATACAGGGTTTCATAGAGATCAAATGACTGGCAATCTAGCTTCCTGCTGCCTACCACAGTTTGTGGGATGCCTACAGCAGTTAAAAACTTAAATCAGAATTTGATTGACTAATGATTGTACCTCATTCCAAGTAAGTTCCACTACTCCTTAACTTTACAGTTCACGAAATAAAATTAATGTTACAGTAGTATACTAACTTTTTTTCAATATCTTTAGTAAAAGCACATTCTAAATAATGTTCCTCCTCTTTCAAGGCATGATGTCTAGCACTGAATGGACTCTTTCTTTTAAATGTCATAATGCCTTCAAAATCACTGAAAGTATAAAACAATATCAACAACTGAAGTATGTAATTATCCAAAATCTGCAGATATCTGTTTTAGTAAATAATCATTTTACAGCTTGCTGATATTTTTTAATGCATTATATTTTTGACGATAATCTGTTCTTGGATAAGAATTACTTGCAGCACCACTTTAAAGATAAGATTTAATTTGACTGAATGGCCAGTTACTGTATCAAATTTAACAGGAAATGTCAAGTGAAAACCACATTAAAGCCGGATTTTCATCAAGATCTGACCATAAATGACAGAGATATCCAACATATTAAAAACTTAAATGCAAAAATAACAAAGGGAAATAATCCATAATAAAGCCAGGTATAGTTGTGGTTACTTTCTAATTCTGTTTATCGCATGGTATGTTATCATTGTTTGAAGTTTCATAAAGATCTGACAATAACTGGCAGAAATATATGATAAAGAAAAAACACAATTGTTAACGACACCTGACGCCCCCGCCAGCCCATCTGCCCTCCTGGGTTTGGCTAAACTATAAGTCGAATTTTTTCATTGAAATATCCGACTAATAAATGTAAAAATCAACAAAAACCAAGTTAGTAAATGGATAAGTCTAGTTTACTTGTAGAAATCAAGTGACTTATATGTTATGGGGAAATTGCATTAAACAGTATAAGATCAAAATGGACTTTTCCAAGAGTACGGAAAAAGTGAAACTACAATTTTAAAATGGCTTTATTTGTTTTATTGCCATTTTAAAACCCTAAAAGCATACATGCTCATTTTATTATAGATCAAATTAATTGGAAATAAGCAAACAAACGCATATCAGAAACTATTCTGGAGTCCTTCATGGTAGTACTTTCCAGATGCAACTACATCCAATGTGCTACAAAATCTATAACTCTAGTGTTTACAACACTATGCTAGTTAAATTTACCCAAAAGCTTCTTATTACTACTTAATTAGTAATAAATCGCCTATGTAACCAAGTATAAGTACAAACCTTTTTTCAAGTAGATATTCATTCATTGCACTCTGTATATCCATAAAGTTATTTTCAGTATAAATAAAATACTGTTCTGTTTGTTTCTTTTTGATTTCTGAAATATAAATTGCCTTGTACATAAGATTCTCAATCTGTGAAAAGTTATAGTGTTTTGAAATCAGCTACCTTAAATGAAATTTGGAGATGGGTTGAGTAGTATTATTGTGGTTAAGTTCAAGGTAGGCTTCTTACTTCAAAGCTGGGCCCCTGACATCTACCTGTCATCAGGGGTTTAAGTGACCCTTGGTGAGAATGGGAATCAGTTCTAATGACAAACATCTCGGACATCTGCATACCTAGCATGTCAATCAAGGCTACTAATGTATTATTGTTTGTTTTTTCTCAACTGTCAAAACATTAATAATTTCACGGTGAATGTGTTTGCCTTTAACATTGTCGTAGTACATCCATGAGTTTTCGAAAGTATGTATCATGATCCAGTAAAGCTGCTTATGCCGTATGATATGTTTAAGTCAAGATATTTTTAATAACTATTAGGCCGTCAGTACAAAAACAATGCATTCAGTCACTGTGAAATTATTCAAGCTTTGACAGATGAGAAAAAACGGACAATACAACTAGTTGAACCATGTTGGACAAGCAAAATGATATGACAGTTGAAGTATAATTGAGAACTACAAATTACTGATGTTATACATGTAGTACATACTTCTAAGAATATCTTTGCCTAAAAATGGTTCCCTCATAGTTCCTGGTAAAAATGAATTTTCTTTATTCACTACTTTTTCCTTCTCCTTTTTGGTTGTAGCATCCTGAAATGTGAATATTAGTACATAAATATTGGGAATGTATCATAAAAAATTCACCCATTTATACATATATAATAATGTATCAACTAAACGAACAGAGCCAGAGCTGTCTATAGCATTACTATTAATGAATAAAAGAATGGCTATTTATTCCTAACATTACTGATTCTTAAAACATGAACATTAAGTTTCTGACATTGTATTTACAATTAAGGGCTAAATTATTACACAAAATAAAAATTAAATTGCCATAACTTTATAGTAGATAGAACCAAATGTTTAACTAAGGTTATGGTAAACAATATTCTGACTAATTAGGTTTGAGAAATCAGTAAGAGGAAACTGATAGTAGATATTAGAACTGTCTAGCTATCTGCCAAGGATGCCTGATTTAACAAGCTAAGCAAGATACAATGTATACTATTCATGACTTAGAATTAGCTGCGTTTACAAATTTAAAAAAAGCTGCATCAATTTCTCCATTGAAAGCATACTGTATTAGGGCTGTCATTGATAGAAAATTTTGAATCGATATATTGAAAGGAAAGTATCGGTGATATATAAATATATCAAGTCAGAAAAGAAGTGTAATAGAAGCCTCTAGAACTCAAGTACATATACCATAATATAAAATGCCCTCATGATGTTATGCATGATGTTAAAAGATGTTTCAGACATAAAACAAACTATAACAAACTGTATTTTCTTATTTAATTATTAAACAGAATACATGAAAACTCAGAAATATAACAAAATGTCCTATAAAATGTAGAGCTTTATAAAATGCTAGATTGTATCGATATTCCAAATTGCAAATCAATAGCAGCTTGTTTGTAAAAAATTGGTGATAGATTGATATCGCGATTTCCGATGACGGCCCTATACTGTGTAGAATAAAAACATGAAGAAAAATGCACAAAATGACATTTTTTTTTAAAAGAGTATCACCAATCTATGGCTCAACCAACTAGCTCAAGCTCAGGACAAGTGAAAATGATTTTTGGCTGATGGAACTATCATTCATAATTTGTGTACACTAGCTTGTAAATTATTTGACTCAGTACTACTGTACTTTAATATGTTTGTATACAGTAACAAATTTGACAGGTCCACTAGGCCATTATGCCACTATTTCCCGTATTATGCGAGTTTGGTAAAATACCAACTCTGAAATTTGCACTGAATTCCATTCAGTGTTTCATTTGACATCCAGCCATTATACACTATATGCATAAGTTGACTATTGTTTTACCAAAGACAAGCCATTCAAAAATTGCATATAATGAAACTGGCTTCTAAAAATTCAACGTTGAGGCCATTTTCAAAAAATCTATGATACATCCCTACACTAGCTCGTAAATTATTTGACTCAGTGCTACTGTATTATAAACACACATATAGCGGGTTTAGCAGAAAACGGTCGTAACTCAATATAAGGAAGGAGCGAGTTACAACCGTTTTGCACAAAACCCACAAATTACATTCAGGCTAGTTTGCTTTTTACAATTTAAGGCAAGAACTTATACACATATTTACCTTGACAGTTTCCTTGGAAGCTGAAGAATATTGTACATGTTGTAATGAGAGTAGAAGACCATTGGGAGTTCTTAGAACTGATTTCCTAAGAACTTTAACACCTGGACTTGGTTGATTTATATCTACACTACTAGATGATTGACTTCCATCTTGAAGTTGTGATGTTGAAGATAAACGTCTTATTTTCTTTAATATATGAGAACTTGAATAGTTTCTACATGGTTGTAGCTTCAAACCTGAAATATATGCATGGGAAAATCGAAAATGATTCAACTATAGGCCACACTTTTTCGGTGCTAAGCCAACTTTTGACCTATATTTCAACCAATACAATTTGCTCTACCATAGCTGTTTGTCCAATGAAAATCCTTTACGGTACAAAGAAATGGATAAAACACATGACACCATTGGCTATTTGTGATAAACAGGTGTGTAGCACGTACAGTAGCTGCTGACTATTTACTCTGTGTATAATGAGTGACTCACTTTGCTAATTGATCACACATTCGTCGTGGTACGCTCCTTGCAGTATAACTAAACTGCGAATATGACTCAGCGCACGCTCGGAATGTTTTTTTTATTATTTTGTCATATGTAGGCCACCATAGAGAATTTCTATCAAATTGTTTTATGTTTGCCAGAAAAGTAACATAAATTGTTTGGTCATTCATGAAAGAAGTGATTTTTAATCGAAAATCCTTGGCATTGTTATTAAAGATGGTTTTAATTTTAGAATCTGACAGATTTTCCAAATTGACAAATCAGCGAAGTGGCAATATATATTCGGACAAAAATTGTCAGTTGAGGCTGAATTGCAATTTTGGACAAACTACATTTGACCTATAGTTAATACATGTACGCCGTGCATGACCGACATTTATACTTCAAACCATTGAAAATGAACCCAGCAGAGTGCCAAATATCTTATTTAAAGATATTTCTTGTTATATTTTTAGTCTTACAAGAATTTTGTTGAAAATGAGTATGGTAGGTCAAAATAAAAAAAAAAGATGTCAATTTCAATCAACTTTCAAACCCATTTTGTACAAGTTCTGGGTGAAATTGATATTTATCTTAGAAATTCACTGACATTTTCTCAATCTGCGCGATAATTGACACATTGAGGTTATTTGTACTGGGATAGGTTCGTTTTTTTTTCTTTTTTGGTGCAACAATAAGAATGATGGCTAATAAAAAAATCAATAATCAAGATTTTTTTTTTCAATTTCTGAAAAATTAGTGTCAGGATTTTTGTTCTAGGAAAAGTATAAAAGATCTGACCTAAACAATGAAAAAATTTTACTCAGATAAACACAGGCTTCAATTACAGTTTTAAATTCTAGCTAACTTTAATGATTTTGGTTGTTTAAATAAGATTACTATTTCTATCTCTAAGTCACTTATGAAAAACAGTCAAGACTGTTTAAACAACAATCTGTTTTAGGGCAAGTCAAACTTTTTATTGCCCTGAACAAAGTTCATTGCCAAGAATCATTTTGGACGTATTTCACAAAATTTAAACATAGCAATCGGAAACATAAAGAAAAGCATGTGGTACAGAACTCCACTGTTTAATTATCACATGTATAAAAAACAAACGATTATTGAGACGGTCTATCTCCATCAATTTAAAAGTTTTTACACTATACAGTTGGTTATTATTATACTGGATTTATTTTGCCAATAAAATTAGAACATAGAGAAATAATATTGCATACTTACATCTTATTACAGTAGTCTGGAGTGTTTTCCCATCAAATTTTCTTATTAACACTGATCGCAACATTGCTACATGTATTCTAATGCAGCTGAAAGATGCGATCCCTAAAATACAAGAAAAAAACAAATTAAAACCTTGTAAATGAAAGGATTTCATTAATCGTAAGCAATGTCCCACTTTTCTATCGCATCATAATGTCAAATCTAACATGGGGACATAAACAAAGATATGCATTAACAATATGTAGAAGCAGTTGTCCAGTGGTAGGATGCACACTCAGGGATCAAGATGTCCTGGGTTTGATCCCCACTAGGGACACTGCTAATTTCCTTGAGCAAGAAATTTACCTACACTTGTTCCACTCCACCCAGATGTAAATGGGTATTGTGAGGGATCACTTGCCTGAGGGCGATTTCAATGATCAGGAGTTATTGTATAAGATTGTAAAGTCGGTTTAACATACATGTGGAAGCAGACTTTAAACCACACTTTATTATTTACCAAAGAGTGTAATAAAGATCAAGAACATAATTATTAACAACAGGGCCAAGATGGGGATAAATGAATTTAAGTTATTTACTTTCATCTAACTTATAGTTTGCATGACAAAGCTTCAAAGTTTAATAACTAAGGGAACATTGACAACCTGTACAAAAATTCACATAATTTTTTTGATGTATTCACTGATGGAAAATTGGAAAGGCTCAATTAAGAATAATGAACAACAAATAGGCTTAGTAGGCTTTTCAGGATGGTCAATGGCATTTATAAACAAATTAAGTCTGCAGAAATATTTCAAATGATTGGGTTAGTCAAGTATGTGACAACACACCTAGATAATATAGAATTTCGCAAAAATCCAATCTAAAATAGCACTTTCTTATTTTAGATCGGGCTACTTCACATCACTGGTCATGTTTAGCTAACCTTTGCTTTTGTAATATTCACTTAATCAATTTGTTTAGTATCTTGTTTACATCTTCTACATCATGCAATTTGACAAGAGCCGTCCACAGCCTGTGAATAACGCCACCATCAAATTTGCTCAACAGCGGTCTGTAAGATATCTGTTTACAGAGATTGATAGTAAGTCTATAGGTAAGTAATGGCAGTACACTTACCTATAGAACTGTTTCTTACAGCAGATGTGGCTATAAGTTATGTATATATGTCAAACTTCCAAGTGGATTCAAACAAGACGTCTTGCTTCTTTGAGGACTATAATTATACTGCTCAGAGTTGAGGTTCTCACACTTCCAGTTCAATGTCGTATTTTCACAACAATAAGAACTGAAGCAATCCGTTCTTCACGGTTGATCTATCATAAGAGTATTTGGAATTCAAACACGATCCCCCATTCTATGACCATAATCTAGACGATGAATACTTGACTTCTTACAGGAAAAATCTGGACTATTCATCCAGAATGTTGGAAATATATTGCACATTGGTCGGATCACTGGATCATCCAGTGATTCAACTAATAATCCAGATTCCTCATCCATAACATCAAAATAAATCCAATACAGTGATTATGTCATATGTAAATTTAGAAATTATGATATATAATATAAAGTAGTTCTGTATGATATCTAATTGATCCAGATTCTGCATCCAAAAGTTCCAATAAATCAGATAGAGTTATTCACCCTAAATTTATTAATCCTGTGTATTTTCACTCAGGACTAAAAACACAATGTACATTAGAAATAATGATATATCAGATAAAGTTATTTTGTATGACATCTAATTGATCCAGATTGTACATCCAGGAGTTCCAATAAATCAGATAAGAGTTATTCACCTTATCTTCATGATTACAGAGTATTTTCACTCAGGACTAGAAACTAACACATCAACAAGAAAGATTGTAAAGAATCCTAGCATTTGAATTTGTCTGTTCTACCATCTGAAGTACTTGATCCAACCTTATGTTAGCCACTAAGGTGGCTACATCTCCTAAAAATAAGGGAGTGTTCATTTGGGAGGGCAATACTGGGTTCAAATGTGGCGAGTCTGATTCCAACAATAACCTGTTGATGGGTACTGCTCTCAGGGCTTCACGTTGTTCAGCATTGAACTGGCCAACCATTCCAGTAAAACCAAAATAGCAAAATGGAAAGACGGACCAATTCCTGACATCTGAACATGTTCCAGTGAAACAGTGAAGGTGTATCTTCTGGCTCGAAGCACAGAATTGTTTCACATACAGCAAGGCTTGATCATAAACCTTTTGAGATTGTGTTGACTGACTGAGATGTAAAATCAATGGTCGTCTAGCATTGCATAAAGTCAGGAGTCTTTGAAAAACTTCACATTGAAGTTTCCATGAATCTTGTGATACAGTGAAGTCTAACCCAATTTCTCCCAAAGGTGACGCAAGACTAAACGACAACAAACCCTCCAGATCAGCCTCTTGTTGTGGACCAAATATCCCAACATGCCTTGGATGTACTCCAAAAGCAGCTACAAACCCAGGCATTGAAGGAGGAACTTCCGGGAAGTATTCTGGGTCGCAAAATACCTGAACACCACCCAAAAGTTTAACTGGTAACCTAGGTTTCACCTTAGATGAGTGGATTAGTTCATCCAAACTGCATCTGGGGCTTCTCCCAGATTGTCTCTGTAGCCTGTCCATATGAAAATGAGAATCTATTACTTCCATAAATTTGGTATTTGCTATGGTAGTAGTTATGTCAGCGCATGGAGATGTAGCATTGCTTTGGGGTTGGCACACAACATGAGGAGTCACTGTTGATGAGTCATCTGAACTGATTTGCACTGATTCTTTGTTCTCAGTGAACTTCGTAATCAATTCTTGTCTCTGGTGGGTAGACAGGTGACACAGCAACTCGGCAGCCACTCTCCAATGAATGAGACAAGCAATTGAGTTTGGTGGACTCAGCCTCAGGTTAGTACAGGGCCATCCATTAAGCTTGCCAAACTCAAACACCTGTTTCATGCTTTCTTCTGACATATCTCTTTCCCTAGCATCAAAGTCATAGTTCAAGACTTGAAGTAGGACTTCTAATGGTGAATTCTTTCCTCCAATCCAATCTGCCAAAGTATGCAAAATTTCCAGTCTAGTGTGGTTAATTTCTTCCAGTTTGCAGGATCCAAAAGCAGGAGGAAGATGGTGCCTGTAGAGGTGGCGTGATAATCTCCTTACAAAGGCCTTACAACCTGGAACAATGCATGGGCAGTTCTTTCCATAGGTTTTCTTTCCCCTAGAAGGAACATGTGTGAACTGGCCATGTTCTTCTCTGTCCTCAACAAGAGGATCAGTTAATAACCTAGGTATCTTCCTCTTACGCATCATCTTCAGTTGGGCATAGGATCTTAAAACTCTCTTTTATTCTAGCGCCTACTCTCCTTCTGTTTTTAAAGGTTCTTCACCCCTAATACTCAGTTTCTCAACAGGTTTTTTTACACTAGGATGAAACACAATACTTATTTCTTCAGTCTCAGAGCCTTTAGACATCACCCTGGTAGTGGATATAAAATGTTACAGTGTTAAAATTTAAATAATAAGTCTATAGGCAAGAAATGGCGCCACAGTACATGTACCCACAGAATAGCAGCTAAGTAAAAATGTTTAATCATATATGTTCCAAGATAGTTTTGCGAGCAGCAGGGATTTGAGCTGATTAACATTTTGTTTCCGTATGAGTTCCAGAAACAAACACAATTTTATTAAATAAATTTACTCTAAAATTATATTGGCACTTTTTTTTTGTAAACTTTGTCTTTTGTAAAAATGATGTCAAAATCGAAGTAAAACGTTCTTCATGTTCACAGTTGAATGTTGATCTATGGATAAAATATCAAGAATGTTAAAAGGGCTGTAAAAGCATTATTATTTATTCAATTTTCATATTTTTTTGTGTATGATATTTAAGACACATCCAATTTTACATTAAAGTAAAAAAAATGAAATTATGAATTTAAATGAACCCTAAATTTACGTCTAAAGTTTGGTATTTTTACATAAAAAATTATCCGCTAAATCCAATTTGAATTCCCCGGATAAGATAAAACTACTTACTACAGCATTATTTGTTGATAAAATTTTAATTTTTTTCTTTCATAATGAAGATATTATATCAGACTTGAGATATAAAATTCAAAAAATCAAATATTTGGATTAATTTAGTTGTAATTGGCATTACAAAACACACTGTGATATCAAAGATATTTTATCCGTGAAATCCAGTTTGGATTCCCCGGATAAGATAAAAATCCCTTCAAAAGCAATATTATGTGTCCAAATGTTGTATTTTTTATTTTATTCAACAGATTTTATATCAAACTTGAAGTACTAAAAGAAAAATGGAAAAAATTCAATCAAATAATAAAAAATAGAAACCTTCAATATACCGTATGAAATTCTATATTTTTTCTCAGTTGAAATATATGAGTGGACATTTTCATATGTCTCAGATATCATGAAACTACATATAAAAACATTATTATGCGTCCAAATGTTTTGTTTTTTGCTTTTATTACAAACTTATTTTAACAAAAACTTCATTGTACAACTGTAAGCAATATAATAATTAATGTCTAGTTGATAAAAATGCACCTCTAAATTACAGCAGAAAATTCTTTGGTAAATATCCCCCGAGAATTCAAAACTTAAACAAACGCATTTTTATAGGACTAAATAATAGTTGTTACTTTAATATTAGAAATACTAGTTTGAGATACACTAATAATTGTAAACGAGATGATAGTAAAATCCCAATCGCTATGTGCAATTATTCATAGAAATATACTTAACATGATATGGATCGCTAGAAATGTTTTCCATATATCATAAAACAACATACAAAAGTGCAATTACTCGCCCAAATGTTAATTGGTTATTCTATAATAAATTTTATAAAATGGTTTTTTAAACGCATGCCAAGATTTGAAATTAGCAAATATATTCCGATTTAAAGGAGGCATATATAAGTAATATTGTTAATTAGAGAGTTTTGGATTAACGTGAAACTATGAATTTTAATATACCCAATTTCACGAGTTCATTTTATTTTGTTTGCAATAAACAATTTTTAAATGTTTGGGCTTAAAAAGTTGTTTTTGATGTTGTATACAATTAGTGAACATTTTAAAAAGGTTTCCCAAGCATAATTGAAACAAGAACAAATGTGTGATTAGTTGAAATAATGTATGTCACACTTCATGCTTTAACGATGACACATTATAACACGTATTTATTTCATTTTGAAGTACCAAACGAAAGTGCCGACAAAGAATTATTATCTATGTTCAACTTCTAATCCTATTGTGTTGTGTTTTAACACTTGACAAAGACAATTATTATTATATTTGTAAAAACAGTAATTAAAATTTGAAACATTTTTTCTCGGTAAGTATTAAAACTAATTTACACCAGTCTGTTTAAATCATTATAATTAGCTTATAGATAATGTTTGTTACCAACAGCTTTTGTAAAAAAAAGATTTTTGTACTCAATATTTAAAATACTTTACATTAAACATTGTCATTGATTTCTTTAATATTAATTGAATTATTATATTACATACCTGTTATGAATATACAATTCTAAAATGTATATACAATTGTTATCGGATTACCGCGATAAAAAACAATAGCATTTTTGACGCGTGTCATATGTATACTCCAGAACACGTGTATTATAATATTTTTATAGCTTCTGAATGGAGTCAAACTGTTATGATAATTGATTTGATATCGTTGATTTAATCAGTATTTTTAATGCGTTGACAATAGGTACAGATGGTACAATTGTATTAAAATTATCTAATTATGTGATGAGATTAACTTATACAATCAATATTACTAATTGATATTATCTGTAGAAAACGGTTTCACATACATTACAAAATTGCATAATTGAATGTCTTTAATAATTAGAATATAAAAGCAAAGTACTTTAAGACATGCTTATAAACCTTATTAAATTTGTACATTATTTAATTATCCATGCGATGTTTTCATAAAGTCTAAAACTGCTCCCATTCATGCATTACATTGTTCAGCTTATCTTTTTGAATTAAAATGAAAAAATGAATTGATCTGAATATATTAACAATTACCATTAATAATGCATATAAGTTTTATATATACCAACTCTTTTTGATTAAACATTGTAATTTTGATGACTCTTTTACCAAAATATAACATTTTGAAAATATCTAACTTTTTGTAAAAGTCACTCGAAATTATACAAAACACTTTGTATCATATATATTTTCTTCGCAATCCTCGTATGATCATTTTCGTGCACTTTTTATTTGAGACAAAGCGTACCAAAATACTTACAATATAATTTGTATAGTAATATTTGCTTACTTTAAAAAATTGAGATAACTATAATATTTAGACTATCAGGGCGGTTTTGCTGATATTTTAATATCTGGGAAATCTGAAGTTATCTGCACAGATAGTTTATTAAGGATTTTCTGATGGTTGATAGCATACATTGGCATTCTATTTGTATTAACTTGACAGTCATTACTCTATTTCATTTAGTTGAGTTCCTGCTTGATCATAATAATAAAAGCAACAACAAAAAAAAAAAACAACAAAACATTTCTACGTATAATAAGGTTTTTATTGGTAGTTTTATGATATCTGAGGTAAATGAAAATGTCCACTCATATAAATCAACTGAGAAAAATTATAGAATTTCATACAGTATATTGAAGGTTACTTTTTGGTATTATTTGATTGTATTTGTTCAATTTTAATTTTAGTATTTCAAGTATGATATAAAATCTGTTAAATAAAATAAAAAATACAACATTTGGACACATAATAATGCTTTTGAAGGGATTTTTATCTTATCCGGGGAATCCAAACTGGATTTCACGGATAAAATATCTTTGATATCACAGTGTATTTTGAAATGCCAATTACTACTAAATGAATCGTAATATTTGATTTTTTAAATTTTATATCTCAAGTCTGATATAATATCTTCATTATGAAAGAAAAAAATTAAAATTTTATCAACAAATAATGCTGTAGTAGGTAGTTTTATCGTATCCGGGGAATTCAAATTGGATTTAGCGGATAATTTTTTATGTAAAATTAACCAAACTTTAGACGTAAATTTAGGGCTCATTTAAATTCATAATTTCATTTTTTTTACTTTAATGTAAAATTGGATGTGTCTTAAATATAATACACAAAAAATTATGAAAATTGAATAAATAATAATGCTTTTACAGCCCTTTTAACATTCTTGATATTTTATCCGGGGAATTCGATATTTTATCCGCGGAATAAACTTGGCCTTGATTATGCTGATTTTCCATTGGTAGTAATAATTGATTGTAAAATTATACTGTTATTTTTAATCATATATTAAATAGCACCACAAATACCATTTTTGTGAGATTCGAATCATCACTCTGATATTAATCGAACTAATAAATCACTAATAACAAACTAAAACTCTTTCCAAATATACTGTTTAAGCATGAAAAATATTTGAGAATCAATTAATTTATTTAATTATATTACACTTGACTACTATCAAAGTTTTTATAACTGCAATTTTTTAAACATAATAAATTGAATAATTGATACAAAAATAATATATACTGTTCTCTCACAATATAGTACTAAAAATCAGTATAAATCACTTTAATTCTTTACAAAATAACATCTTTTTCAATAAAAAAACCCAACGATTTATTATCGAAATATCATGATTTTTCTGATAAAAGTAACATTTCCATAACAGTATCGTATTTAAATCAATCAAATATAATTTATATAATTGTCCTTAGTTTTCACACATTTTTTTCACTCTATATTATCAGTTTGACGAGTTGGTCTAATGGTTGTGCGTTAAATTAAGTTTGACGATTCGTATGTTTGACGAATTGACCGTAAACCATACAGGATCCTTGCAATAATTGAACAATCAATACATTTCAGTTTGGTCTGAAATAAAAACAGTTTTACTCCATAAGTTAACAAACCGATGACGATGTGTTGTTTATTACTATTCATTCAGTGAGTTAGATATCATGTATCATGTCTCTGTATTCATTCAAAATCCAATGTCAATGGAGGCGGCCATCTTGGAATCGACCGCAAATTAATCAGCACTTTCAAATCATTTAAAATTATTCGTCATACAATATTACGACGCTAATCCAGACAAGAAACTAATAAAATGATTGCCATACTTACTTTATGCTACACAGATGCGTCTTAGAAACAAAAATAAAGACAAAATTTATGACATTTTTGTTAGTTTCATGGTTTGGACTAAAAGCCGTATTCCCGAAATAATCCAGTCTAAAATCCGAATCCGGTACGTCCCAACGGATGCGAGTCAACTCGTCAAACGTACGAATCGTCAAACTTACGATGAGGTGAGTATATAATGAGTTAGAATAACTTAATATGCAGTAGAGACAATTAAATCTAACCGTGGGCAACGAGTCTGCATTATATATATAATTAATTATTTGTGTTAAATCATTTTAACCATTATTGTCGTTTGGTATTTAGAGTTTTTTTAATTGAGGTAAGTATGCACTTAAATGTAGATTGTCAAAAAGTGACAATGATCAGATGTCGTATGTATTCCATTTGAAATAGTATATTTATAAATGTACATTTTGGAGCTTTCTCACAAATTGCGAGATTCTTAAACTCTCTCATTGAACACGTGTTAATAATTAACATCCGAGGCAAACTACTAATAGAACAGAACAGGTCAGAACAATACTTTTATTTACATTCACAGGTTACAATAATTAAGATAATTAAGGTTAATAATATAAAAAAGTATAGTAATATTAAATTTGTTTCAATAATAAATTTTACAAATTAGGCCTATCTGCTAATTGTTTGTCGACGCGCGCAAGTCTTCCGTCCTCTTTAATTGATCACTAGTCTATTGTTACAGAGCACCAATTATAATTTGTACATGATAATTATAACACGTGTTTAACTAATAATTATCGCACAATAAGGTCACGTGTCTTTCCAACTTAATTAAGTACACGGGTATATATAGGAAAAACATCCTGACTATCGACACTTGCACTGCGAATATTTACATAACTAGTTCGTCTTCATATTATAAAAGTTTGATGTTAATTTTCCTAACAATACTAAATACGTCATTATTTTGTGATTTTCGAAACCGACTTTTCAAAGGTTTAATCACTGTCGATAAATGGTAAGTAATTATGTTTTAAAATCTTATTTTTTTTAGGAACACCTATTGCTATATTTTTTAGGAACACCTATTGCTATATTTTTTAGGAACACCTATTGCTATATTTTTTAGGAACACCTATTGCTATATTTTTTAGGAACACCTATTGCTATATTTTTTTAGGAACACCTATTGCTATATTTCGTCAGTAAATCATTCACATGCCAAGAGGTATCTATAACTGGGATCTTGATAGTCTCTGGGTTAATGCGAAATTTAGGGACAAACACGCATTGTATAACATCTTTTAGTTTGATAGATATTTCATATTTTAACATCATCACATTTTTGAAAACACTGCGTCTTTCTTGTTAACTGTAACTTTATATGGACTGGCAGATCTGAGATTAGGCCTACTATAAAACTACTGAAGTAAACTTCATAACATAATTAAAAGAAGTCAAATATCTGAATTTTTTTATATATTTATTATCTAAAACATCTGTTCGACCATCATGTAGTAAGTTTTATATCCTTTCGTTGTGGCGACAGAAAACGACGACATTGTTGAAAGTCGAAGACCCAATTAACCAACGACCTAGCATCCTTATCCCCTCTGTCTGATGAGAAGAGTCCGATAATATTAAAGATTGCGGCACGTTATGTCAAAATGCCACACGTCACGCATTGCTACTTTATTCATTCAATAAAGGGAATCGCTGCGATAAGTATAGTACATGTTTTTGCGAAGTCTCACATTTACATATTTTTACTAATGAACGCTGTCATAATATTTTCCTTAAATTTCAGATGAAGGGAGAGACTTGTGTACCACTTATTGTCAATGGGACGAGACATCAATTAGAAGTAACGAAGAAAACAACGTGCAGTGACGTCATCAAGATAGCTACCAATGATCGCAAAAATTATGAAATTTGTGAAATTCATGGCGATGTTGAGAAAATTTTACCCAGAAATACTAAACTTCTTAAACAAGTTCGAATATGGGGAATCAACAGGCTAGAATACAGCCTTAAATTGAAGAAGATCGGCGATAAACGTACATCTAAGATTATGAAACTTGGTCGAGCAAAAGAAGCACTAATACGTTTGAAATCAATGTTGAAGAGTTCAGATACGAAAACAAATGAAAAGAATTATGAAGATATCCTGAATAATCTTGACAAAGAAATGAATATATCAAAACAATATAAGAAGTGTGTTACCGTGATTCAAGAACTTAATGTAAACAATGAAAACATCATTAAACCAATGTATCTAGGTAAACTTGAACTGATGAATAGATATTTACATGACATAAGCGTAAATGATGGTTTAAATCTTAATGTCCCAACAGAGAATGAAATAGATGCTGCTGACTATACTACTGATGATAACATTAGTGATGATTTAGACGATGCCTTTATAACACCATTTTCACACGACGCTGACTCGTCTGATGTGAATAATGAATTAAATCAATGTCTACTATATGACACTGTAAACGCTTTAATTGTTGACCATCTTGATGATGATGAGAACGATAGTAAAAGTGATGAAAATGATGATGATGGTGATTATGATAGTGCCATTGAAAGTGCATTTGAAGACATCAGTGACTGTAGTAGTGTTTGTGAACTTGATAGAAACATTACTGGAGAAGAATCAAATAATACATTTATAAAAATGAATGAACTAAAAGCTGCATTTAGTGATGGTGATCTTAATAAAAGGATTATTGATGATAAATTATTGAACAGTTTTATGAATACTGTTGTCCATGATAATGATTCGGATGAGGGTTTAAGTTCACTGGATAGTGATTCTGAATCATAAAGCCGTTGTTTTGAATAACACTGAATATAAAATATGTTTTTTTTGTCAGTTGTTTTATTATGTGCTACATTTGTTTATGTATAAGTATAGTTTATACATATAATTTATTATACATTGTTATGTAAATATAAGTAATAAATATGTAGTAAACAAATGTGTCTCATCATTTTCTTCACTGTTCTCATGGCGATTGAGACTGGATTCTTGGATTTCTTGGAGGAATCCCTTCGTTACGAAGAAATCTCTGAATATCTGAGTAGCAATTCATTTGTGACCCCTGTAAAACAAAAAGTGTGAAATCCTGCATGGTGTTCCAGGGAAATGCAATTATTATTTACATATTCAGCTGTATTAAGAGTAACAGAAAGGGTAATCTTCGTTACATGATACAATGTGTTCGTTATACAGTAATTTTCAACGTCAATCTAGTCAATAATTTCAGACAAAGTAAACTTCACAATTTGTTCTGTGGGTAAGAATTTCACAAGAAACAACTTTTATGTAATAACTAATTTATTAACAATATGTTACGTAATACAACGCATAGATAAACAATTTCTACGAATATACATTAACGGAAACAGAGGCCTGTTGCTTAAAAGATCATGGGTGCTGAAAATAATGTATAAATTATAAAACAGATGATGGTTGCTATTATGAGCATATGGCAAAGGTAAAACAGATGATGCTTGCTATAGGAACAAATGACAAAGGTAAAATAGATTATGGTTCATATATGAACAAATGACAAAGGTATATTAGATGATGGTTGCTACAGAAACATATGACAAAGGTAAAAAAGATGATGGTTCATATTTGAACAAATGACAAAGGTAAAATAGATGATGGCTCATATATGAACAAATGACAAAGGTAAAATAAATAATGGTTGCTATAGAAACATATGACAAAAGGTAAAACAGATGATGTTTGCTATATGAACATATGACAAAGGTAAAACAGTTGATGTTTGCTAAATGAACATATGGCAAAGGTAAAACAGATGATGTTTGCTAAATGAACATATGTCAAATGTAAAACAGATGATGTTTGCTAAATGAACATATGACAAAGGTTAAACAGATGATGTTTGCTAAAAGAACATATGACAAATGTAAGATAAATGATGGTTGCTAAAGAAACATATGACACAGGTAAAACAGATGGTGTTTGCTAAATGAACATATGGCAAAGGTAAAACGGATGATGTTTGCTAAATGAACATATAACAAATGTAAAACAGATGATGTTTGCTAAATGAACATATGACAAATGTAAAAACAGACGATGTTTGCTAAATGAACAAATGACAAATGTAAAACGGATGATGTTTGCTAAATGAACATATGACAAATGTAAAACATATGATGTTTGCTAAATGAACATATGACAAATGTAAAAACAGATGATGTTTGCTAAATGAACAAATGACAAATGTAAAACGGATGATGTTTGCTAAATGAACATATGACAAATGTAAAACAGATGATGTTTGCTAAATGAACATATGACAAAGGTAAACAGATTATATGTTTGCTATATGAATATATGACAAAGGTAAAGAAATGATGTTTCCTATATGAACATGTGACAAATGTAAGATAAATGATGGTTGCTATAGAAACATATGACACAGGTAAAACAGATGATGTTTGCTAAATGAACATATGACAAAGGTAAAACAGATTATATGTTTGCTATATGAATATATGACAAAGGTAAAGAAATGATGTTTCCTATATGAATACTTGACACAGACAAAACTGATCATGTTTGCTATATGAACATACATATCACATATACAGTTGAATGTTGCTAAAGGTACACATATTATATATAAAAGATTGCGATATGATGGTTGCTATATGAACATATAACAGAGATAAAACATATGACCGTTACTATAGAAACACATCAAAAAGATAAAACAGATGATGGTTGCTATTGGAATACACATTGACGGAAACAAATGGTTGTTTCATATTTAGCAACTTTCCTCCGATAATAGTCTCCAATAACTTTCACTTTATAATTGCTAGTTGCTAAAAGGATATAATTATGATCATTTAGAGTTTGAACATGATGCACAGAAGCAGTGTATACCTTTGTTTTTATGACATTACCTCAGAACAATATAAAAGTCAAACATTAAACGTTAAGCAAATGCTAACGCATTTTTTTGGCAACATTTGACGTTTAGCAAATGCTGACGCATAATCTTATGTAACATTTGAGGCTAAGCAAATAGTTGTTATTCCACCATTTCTAATTTAAGTCAATGGGTCCTATCAAACAAATACTGACATAACACATATACAGTTGAATGTTGCTATAGGTACACATATTATATATAAAAGATTGCGATATGATGGTTGCTATATGAACATATAACAGAGATAAAACATATGACCGTTACTATAGAAACACATCAAAAAGATAAAACAGATGAAGGTTGCTATTGGAATACACATTGACGGAAACAAATGGTTGTTTCATATTTAGCAACTTTCCTCCGATAATAGTCTCCAATAACTTTCACTTTATAATTGCTAGTTGCTAAAAGGATATAATTATGATCATTTAGAGTTTGAACATGATGCACAGAAGCAGTGTATACCTTTGTTTTTATGACATTACCTCAGAACAATATAAAAGTCAAACATTAAACGTTAAGCAAATGCTAACGCATTTTTAGGCAACATTTGACGTTTAGCAAATGCTAACGCATAATCTTATGTAACATTTGAGGCTAAGCAAATAGTTGTTATTCCACCATTTCTAATTTAAGTCAATGGGTCCTATCAAACAAATACTAGCATACTGTTTTACGATGTAATCTGTGATCGAACACTATGTCTGTCATATTTATACATTCATATAATCAGGGATGGGTCGAGTACTGGATTCCAATACTTGAGAAGTACTTGAGTATTTCATATTTTGTACTCGTACTTGTGAGTAATGAGTACTTTTTCATAAGTACTCGAGTAGTAATTGAGTAGTACTTAAGTACTAATGAGTATTTTTGAGTACCAGATGGTTTTTTATGAGCAGAGAATTAAAAGTTTCTGCACATTGGGGCTAAGGCAGACCAAAGCTAACCTGGGAAGACCTAGTTAAGCGTGATTGGATGGTACAAAATATGGATGGCACCAACGTTTAAGACCGTCAAACATGGAGAGGAAAACTTCACTCCAGACGAGACAGACAGGCTTCACCCATGCCAAACGTCCTGTTTATATTTAACTGGATGATGATTTTTGTAAAAATTAAAAAAAAATCAATTATTTAACATCAAATCAAGCTTCATATTCAAATTAAAAAACACAGTCAAAATGCCAATGTAAACATTTTATGCAGTTCTTTTTACCACAAAGTGATTGTAACATCCTACCATTCGTTTTAAAATTTTCCTTAAGACTGATGCATAAAACTAGCAAATGACTTTAAGCAATTATAAACAATGTGAGGAACAAACATTGTTTTCACAATTTATAAAGAAGTATAAACAGCAAAAACGTGTCAGACATCCCTTTGACATGTTTATGATACATTAAATACCACATAATGATAATCCCATTATAATAGCTATCTTCACGGTTGATCAAATAAAACTTGTAATCAGATAACCTATTAAAATGTATTATAAGTAATGAAATTCTATGAATAAAACATTAAAATGTGATAAAAATGTAACAAAATGGAAATATTTTATTAAGATGGTCAGTACTCAGAAGTACTTATGAGTATCGAGTACTGCTAGTTCAGTACTAAAGTAAGTACGAGTATTAGTACAATTTATTTTCCTAAGTACTGAGTACAGGCGAGTACTGGAAAAGGCGGTACTTGTGCTCATAATACTCGAGTACAAGTATGAGTACCCTATCCCTGTTCACATTCAACAAATGTTAATACATGTACAGGTATATATTTATGAACGTAAACATGTTTGAAAATAGTGAAGAAATACATCACAATAATTAAACATGTATGACAATAGTGAAGAATAACATCACAATCACACAATTACAAAACATGTTTGAAAATAGTGAAGAAATACATCATATTTACTTTACATGTTTGAAGATAGTGAAAAAAAAAACATATTACTAAGAACATTTCCATCTTATTAAATTTTAAATTTTATATAATACACAAACTCTCAGAAAGTATTTTCCAGTTCTTTAGATATGTTAAATATGTTTTCATCAATTGTCATATTTTGACCTCTTTCAGCTGACATTCTTTCTTCTAAATGTTGGGGTGTAATATAATCGTCCGCTGTAAAAAAAAGAAAAATCTCACTACATACACTATAGGTATATAATTATGATAACTTCTAGGATTTACTTAGTGAATTTTCCATACGCGATTGGGACTTGTTATTTTTCATCAGGATTTATAATTTACAAATCTGGTATCAAAACACGCTCGCCACGTATTATGCTGTTTTTAAGAAAACGACAAAACGTTGATTGCCTCCTTCATAAACAATGTAGTCGCACAGTAAAAAGGAGTTGATTAATTAAGTTGTACCCCTGCCTCATATGAATACACGAAAAGCATAAATAGCGCAATAGAAAATGAACAACCGCGTGCATAGTTTACACAGTCGAACAAAGAATGGAAAATCATAGAAGAAATAAATAAACTTACGTGGTGTGTTAACAATTCTGTAGTACTTAAAGAGACACAATGACAATACCGCAATGATCAGAACTAGCACACCGAGACATACTCCTAATATAATACTTGTGGTACCAGAAGACCTGAAATCAATCGTGCATGTATGTATATGTATATTGGTGTATGAGGCAAGGAATAAGATATTGGAGCGTTTACCTATATTATAATCGATTTTCAGCTGCTGATATTTCTTCAATGTGCGTCATCTTAGCGCTTAACAATTTATTTATAGACTTCAATTTAGCAATCCATTTTTGAAAATTGATCATGAATTTTGTTCATGCGGCACTTGAACAAAATTCAGGTCTGAATTTCATAGTTAACAATTTAGTGGACAGATGTTCGGAAAATCATGTATTATCAAAAGTGAATATATAGTATGGATACAACTCTTGTAAAGGTTATATAACTATTGAATTGTCCATATGCTCTTGGTCACTCGTTCACATTTCACTCTGCTAAAAGACTACCGTACGGGCAAACTGATATTTCTATTTAAGACAGAGACACAAACACATTTTAATCGCATGACTGTCACGTGGTTTTTAAATTATAGATGTGTGATCGACTAGTAGAATGCAAAAAAAGTTCACGTCTATAATTTCAAATGACGATATGCAAATATGTGACAGTTTTGCATTAGTAAAATAATGGAAAATTAACCAAAATGAAAGTTAACATCAAGACAAGATCTTTTTACATGTGAATCTCTGATCTTTTATCTGTAAACATGGAGCATACTCAACTTAAATATTAAGAAAAGCCACGCTATATATGACGTCAAATGCAGTTGCATTCGTCACTAGTACGAAAAATCCAAATATGGCGTTGTTTACCCGTCTATTTATACATATTTTAGTCAGGTGATCGTTTCGAACGATAAAAATGCGTGTAAAGTCTTTCGATAAAATTGGAATTCAGTAAACTTTCACTAGTCGTTTTAAGGTTCATAGTAAAGGTCAATATCATAAATCGACACCAAATACGGCAGCATGCGAATGTAGTATATTCACTGAGCTGCAAGGGGAGCGTATATAACGTTGTTAGCATAGTTGATTTCACATTATTTATTTATGATACATGTACGTTCCAAAAATAATATGGTGGTACAAGAATTACTTGTAGTCTTTACAGCGTTATAACACCAATAATGACTTCCTTTCTCCTAAGTACAAGGAACTCCCTAGAGAAAGTTACTGGTGTTTGTGCACTGAATCTTTTCTTTACTTTGATAAAAAAGTCTAGATGTGCTTATCTGGTGACCGACATTACACATTGCGCGAGGTATACTTTCGTTGAGTTTGGTCACGAAATGATTTCTACGGTCATTCTAACTCCTACCACTGATTCTAAATCATTTAGGACAGTTTTCAGCCACCGTCGGATGTGTGCGACTAGCAAAGATTTAGCCTTTCCAAGACCTGTGAGTAGGTTGATTGACCGCCAGCACATGATGTATACAACGCGTCCCTTCTGCGTTAAACTCAACAAAAAACAAGATCAATATAGTTTACATCAACTTACTCTTGTATAATAGGTTGATCAGTAATATCTTCATCAGTAGGTTCCTGACAATCTTGACAAGCTATACTACTAGGACATGATGAGATGATAGGTTGTAATGTTGGATATTTTACTTCTTGGACATCAAACACCAAGCCAGTACTCAAACTATAACTTCCAACCTGTATATTAATATGCATGTACATTAAAGAGTGGATGCACATACCAACATATTCAAAGAGAATATTCATTTGAAAAATTGAAGCGAAAAACTACAAACAACGCAAGTGATGTTTCAACGTGGTGGCAGCCAACCTACGTTCAAATGCCTCATTTTTGTTTTTGGTAGCCACTCTAAAAATGACAGATATTTTTGTTTGCTTTTTTTGAAGTGAAATATTTCCAAAACGTATGCTTAAAATGCAAAAAAGATAAATCAAAAGTCATAAGAAAATGTTACATAGAAAGTAATGATACTGTTAATTACATCAGGCCTATCGAAAGAATTGAAAGCGTTATCAAAGCTGGAACCAAATAATTACATTATTTTTAAGACTGATGTTGTACCGCTTTCTTTTATGCAGCAAGTGTTCCTCAACGAAAAGCAAAGAGTTTATTTCGAATGTGTTTGACTTCAAGAATAATTCATTTCAACCATTTATATACATTCACTTCAACTTACCTGACTGTATCTACGTTTGGATTTATCGTCTTGCTGATCTTGTATGTTATATACCTTGTATCCCATCAATCCATCGCCTTTGTCATCATAAATCTGTAATCAGAATAAAAAATCACATGATATATTACGTTACACGATTGACGAACACGTATTACTACGTCACATCATTTGCTGTTAATGTGTGCTCTAAGGACCTAAGGCATATGTTGTGCCGTTTTTTGCCAAATAAAATGAATTAAACACGCAATACTAGTATGATAAATTACGTCTCATGACAAATAAAGTTAGCAAGTGTTATATGACATTATAATTAACTCAACGTGTAATATATACATAAGCATGATGGCAAATGGCTGCTGGTTTCTCCCATCAAACTCATTTGGGATTCTTTACTTGCCACAAACGGCAGTAGACATATAACTCCATGGATTTTTACAATCCTCACAGGTAACCATTTAGAACGACGACTGAATGAAGCTCAGCAATAGAACTTAAATGGAATACCGAATGTGCCAAGTTGAATTCTAACCAGAGATATTATAATTTTAAAGAACGTGTCCTTTGCATCCATTAACTTGACACTTGAATATCGCATTTAATTTGTCAATATATATATATATATATCTCAATTTGATCACATTGGCTATTATGACTATGTTGCTGCAGTCCACAAGGTCATAAAAATACAAAGTGTAAGTTATCTATATACTTACCAGTATATCACCATCACCATATATATTCAATCTAACTTTCTTCATGACCTCAACAAGGTCACCAGGATGATTAACATAATCTGAACACAGCTTGGACTTGACATTTGAACCACATCTATCTTTGAAGAACGTAGAAGAACCTTGAAATGAATATACATAATATAAAATGTTCAGCATTAATTAAAGTGAAGCGAGACAATTTAATTTTCCCAAGATAAGGTATACGATTAACAACCCATAGGCAAATCTGAAATGATATGCATAATTAAACGTATTGTGAGTAAATCTGATCGAAACTATTTAACATGAATTATGACATTACATGTGGTATTGGCATTTATGACTATAAAGCGGACATAATTGTATATACTAGTATAAATAATAACAAATGCTGCACCAATAGATACAGCGCTTTAATCATATTGTATTTTAATAAAAAATACACGAACATTGTGCTAATTTTATATATTTAAAACGAACAATAGTAATTTATTTCCCAATTGAAACGGGATAACACATTCATTCCATTTCATAAATTTGTCGCATATGTTGAAAACATAATATTGTAATAAGACTATTAAAATGCATACGTCATTCTACTAACTATAAGTTGTTATTTTGGTAAAACATCAGCACACGTTTCTGCCATTGACAGTGGTTCATCTCGTACAAACGGCTCAATAAATACACGTATCCTGTAGCATACCTTTTAGAAACGATATTAATGAATTAAATACAAAGATACACCATGAATCCGATTCAAAATCCAACTCTGATGATGGTAACACGTCTGCAGTACATTGTCTAGTAAAGCGTTTGTCAAAACTCCATCTATAGTAGCAGTCTTGTCTTGTCTCAATATATTCCATTAGCCAAAGATTTGGCTTACGAAAGGTTGGTTGTTGACCTAAAAAGCAGTATGGTTTGAAGGGTAAAGCGAAGATAAGGACAATATACATCATTACTATCGTATATTATTCTATGCTAAAATTATGCCTCTTATAAAGGCAGATACAACTTGTTGACATTTTTCAATGACGAATTGACAGACTCATCGATAGTGTTAGCAAATTAAGTTATAATGTGTTTTAAAGTATTTTAAGGCAATTGAGTAAATCGGTTTTATATTTACAAGTTACATGTAGATACTTGAGATTGAAACAAACAAAATTTGCATAAATATGTAAAGATACTAAAACAAAACATTACCTTGTATGTATTCATCCAGGTCTCTGTACTTATCCATTTCTACAGCGACAATGATTGCACCTTGTGCGATTTCATATTGTAATAAATCAGGATTAGTTCCCCAAGCTTCAGATCCTAAAAATTGGAATTCACCTTTCACCATTTTACTAACAGCCACATCTCTCATGAATGGATTCACAACGTGAGAACGTAGAAATATTATAACAATCTTAGCATGTGGCTTCTTCCTCATTATTTCATAATACTGGTAGTATTTATCACTCTCATAAACTTTGATCTCTTGAGCAATACAAATGTAGTTAGCTTTGGCTTCTTTAGTGACTGCATCTCTTCCACCCTCTCCATATGCCCCTTCGCTGTAAACTATCTGTATATATTTACCCTTCAGCTCTGCAACAAGCAAAGATTATTAATACTTAAATACAGTCATTCATAGACGCAGTTGAATGATGGTGTAAAAAGTTTAGATAACATGCAAATAAACCAAAAAGCATGAGATAAAAAGTTGTATTTTTGCTAAACGTTATTATACATCATTTATTGTTCATTCAATAACAATGTAAATACATGTTTTATCAAGTTTAATAAAGGATGAAGTCATGTAAGGTTCATTTAACATTATTTAAATCCTAAATGATCATTAACCATTTACAGTCGGCAAAATACTTTAAACATCAAATAAAATAGGAATTTGTACTACTAAAAGCATTGTTGACATGAAAAAGAATAGTTTCGGTCAAGCAATATGTTATCACTAGATTCAGATTCTTCGATTCATTTGGATGCAAGTAAATTAGTAATTCCTTCTTCATTTTACCAGGAAGTGTTTGCGTGTCGTTGATAGAGGCTTGGCAAAAGAAAACTTAGGAATAAAATTAAAATGCTTGGAATGTAAGAGAGTTTCAAGTTAAGTATAGTAAACTATCCCATCTTTGTGGAAAAAAGAGTACAAGTATTCATTCTTACGTTTTACCACTGCTATCAAAGCTTTTGCTTGCACGTTGTCCGGGGTAATAATCCTCATAAAATATGGATATATATCCTTATTACTTAAAATAGGATTGGTCGATGAGTAACTTATCTGTACAAAGTTTAATTTTGTTAACTGTATGGCTGCTGGTTCACTCACATCTGTAGATTGTCCTCCGATGTAACCTTCAATGAAATGACAATAATTAGTTAAATTCGATTAGATTTTATTTGCATTTAACTTTGGAACGTAACTTTCGTGAAACTAGGTTCAAACAGAAATCTGCGATTACTAACAACATGTACTTACATGTTCCAGTTTTTATACTGTATATGCCAGTCATATGATATTATTGTTGTAAAATAAAGGCATTTTCGGATTGTTTTTATATATCAACATTTTATACACATACATTGACATGTGAAATGTCAAAACATAATCAAAATGTTTTCAAAGTTTTATTTATTTACCTAGAACACGGTCAGTGAGATCAATATGTGTTCCATCGGCTAACAGTAAACCTTTAGAGTGTAGCTGAAGTATTCTTCTAACAATTTCTAAGGCATTATTACAACTGTTAACTAAAATTAAACCTATGGTATTACCAGCAAACCAGGATTTATACTGAGAGTAAAATATTCTTGACTGGAATTCTGCCAAAGCAAACTGAAAAAAGATAGTTGTATAAAATAAATCACTAGACGTAAACATCGCTATTAAAAAACTTTAAGTGATGAGACAGACAAAAGATTAATATTAATAGGTGTGTGTATAGAAACACAATGGTAGGATTTGAGTTGCTTTATAATGGATCACGTCGGTATTTAAATTCGCTAGCGGCGCAAAGCTTTACTCGTATTACATTTCCGACGTTACGTATGACGCCAATTAAACTGATGTAATCGAATTGTTGGCGTTTTGGCGTGTTGACACACACTCTTAGTCGTGTTGATCCGAAAACGATTCTGGATATAGTATTGTGTTGAAATTTGCAGATTCAATATATATAGATAAATACATTTTTGTTTAACCGGATGACTTGGTTCATTTATTTGTCAGCGTACGTCGAACGCATGGCTGGCACACCAAAGATCGATACCGGTGTGAGCATACAAATAAACATGTCCCATAACGAGTATTTACTTAAAAATTAAAACTAGTGATATTGAAAATTTAATTACATCCGTCCAGAATTTCGAAGACTGGATTTAATTTACCCTTAAAAAATTATGTAAAGCGCATGAAACTGATTCAAACCTTGCGATGATAAACATTTTATTTTTCACAGAAAACAATGATTATATTACAAATAAAGTGTTGCTTATAACGATCTTATGTAACGTGTATGTAACATTTTACCTTCATTGTTAGAAACATTTGGTAACCATGTCTCGTTCTCACACTACCACAACCTAGAGGTCCTGGTATAGCTCTGTTGTTGATGGACGCTATGCCTAGAGGAGATGACATGGTAAAATGTAACTGAAACTATTTCACACGCCAATAAAATGGGTGCATTGTCCTGTCAACAGTCACTCCCAAACAAATATCAAAAACTTCCGACTCGTATTTTTATGAATATCAATATATTTTGTTTCCATCTCTACACAGCAGCCTATCGGATATGACACTGTTTCTGATCGTTATTGTGAGGTTGCCAAGAACCTTGTACGTGTATACACAGATAATATGTTTCTAATGTAATTTAAAGTAAAACAGACGATTCAGTGTCATTGACGACGTCAGTCTAATTTAAAAATCATTTTATAAGTAACCCAAACGCGAAAATCTTTTACAATCGTTGGCTTATTAATAAAAGAAGATACTATATTATATTACTAATTATTGCTGCAATTATACTTCAGCAATAAGATCGACTTGTCCTATTTTTTAGTAATTTCCTTATCTAATTTAATTAGTATATATAGTGACGTTAAAATGAATAGTAAGTAGAAAAACTACTCGTGTGAACCTGGGCCAGTATTATCAAATGTCTTAAGACCGATCTTCGTAGTAAATACTTCTACTTTTACATTTCTGAAATATCGTAAGATTTTTATAATATGCCCATCCGTCGCATAACTTATTTATAAAAAAATTAAAAGGATGTGGATATAAGAACAGTATGTTTTTTACCTATGATATAAAAATCTCCAGGTACATGAAAGTAATGATCTTTTAAATCTTCCATTATGCATTCGTCACATCTATTATTACGTGGACATGTACCACGTCTTACATCAGGATGTTTTAGTTCTCTGGTATCTACATCATAGTCTCTAATCTTCTCCTTATCCAATAACATAGCATTATCTGATAGATATCCCACCTGGTTATATAGTATATTCCATTTCATCACCAAATATAATTACATTCAGTGAGATATAAAGAGAAAAAGGACATCAAGAATTCCGTCATCTCCTTATTGTTAGCAATTTCCCCATCTTTTTAAACTGAAGTTTGGTCAGGTAAAGTTACATTGTAATTTATTAATAATTCTATGAGAGGCTAGAGCGTGTTTGATATATATATATTTAAAGTAACGTCAAATGTATTTACGCTAAATATCAGTACATCTGTAATCTGTATACCAGATGAGAATCTGTATACCAGATGAAAAAGGCATATATAGTTAAGAAGTTACTTACATTAACAAATGTGAACCTGGAACTGTCTGTAGTATCTGTTCTATAGTTATATACATCGTACATTCTTGTAATATTATCATATTGTATATTTGGTGAGGCTCCGGTAAATGTTCCAACCTTATGACCGACGGTTATTGACATCCCTGCCATTGCATCTATCATATACCTTGGTTTAAAATGATTTTTAAACTGACTAACATCAGAGCAAACTGTACCAAGACATTTTGTGTTATAAGTTTCTTTTAAAGCTTGAATCATTGTCATTAATGCTATGAGAGCATAGTTAACATACGGTGAGCGATCAGACACTAACTGTTCTATTTGTGTACTAGTTAAACTAGTACATTGGAAGGCTGGTTGTGTGCTGCATTGGTCGTTGTAAGCGTTCACCACTTCAGCAAAGTAAGGATTGTCATCAAAGGCATGCTCCAACGCACTATCGTTCGATAACGTACTCTTCATTTGGCTCCAGAACAATTCTGTAAAACTTGTGGACAATATCGGAGCTGATACTGTCATTGCGCCACGTGGTTTTTTCAGTGTTGTTCCAGAGGCAGATTGGAAGACATTGTTTTGTAATTGAATGGACTCGGAAAGAAGAAAAATAGGCACAACATTGTAATCTTGTTTCTCAACTATACGTAGTATAGTATTAGCAACAGCCTTGCTACCAATATAAACAACTGCTGTAATCTGTGGTGATAGTATTATCATCTCCTCTAATATGTCTTTCACTTCATTCACATCTACTCTTCTAGATTCGTCGATATTAATAGCGTCCATTCTTGGAACACAAATATTGTTTCTTTCAGCTTGTTTCTGTAAATCCTCAGCACCATGGCGACCGTATGCATCATTTTCAAACAGTATAGAAATACGATTCCATTCCAATTCTAGCATTAACTGCACCATTGCCTTTTAAGATTAAACATAAAATATGTTATTTTAGTCAATCAGTCAATCAAAGAAGACACATCAAAACATAATGAACTTGTGGGTAAAAACAAACAAATAGAAAATAATTTATAGTAACAACTAGAAAACAAAGCACTGAGTTGTTAGGTAAAACAAAAGCATAAGGTCTTCGAAGCTTCGTTATCGCTAGTTATACTTTATGTTACGATTAACGTTAATCGTTCAATGAAAACTGAAATGTTTCTGCTTGTACATGTCCAAAAAGAAGTATAATGCTAACAGTTCGAATGATTTTAGAGGTATTTCGCTTTTGAGTATCATTAGTAAACTTTTTACGCGTATTATCAATACTCGATTATCTACATGGCGGATACTTATTATATCTATATTGAGGCGCAAGCTGGCTTTCGCGCTAAAATGGGAACAGTTGATAATATATATGTTTTAAATGCCGTTATTAATCACTTCATCAATCAAAATAAAAAGTTATATTGTGCATTTATAGACTTCTCTAAGGCGTTTGACTACATTGTCCATCAAAATATATAGTATAAACTTATAATACTGGGGTTAAGAGGTAAGCTATTTAACGTCATTAAATCTATGTACTCTTCTGCTAAATCCAAAGTTAAAGTAGGATGTGAAACGGGTGAATCTTTCAATTGTTTAAGGGGTCCGTCAGGGTGAATGTTTAAGTCCATTTTTGTTTTCCATTTATATATATGACTTAGAAGATGTTTTATATGAGAAAGGGTATTGATATAAATAGTATATAATTGTATTTATTAATGTATGCTGATGATATTGTTATTTTTTCTGAATCGCCCGAAGACTTACAAAACGGTCTTAACATTTTAAATTCGTATTGTCAAAGATGGAAACTAAATGTAAATACAGAAAAAATCTAAAATTGTTATCTTTAGGAAAGGGGGCTCTATACCCAAAAACTTAAAATTTTATTATAATGAACTTGAACTTGAAATCGTGAGTAAGTTAACTTATTTAGGAATACTGTTTACAAGTGGGGGTTCTTTTAATGAAACACAGTCTATGTTAGCTGGTCAAGCTCAAAAATCGATTTTTAATATAAATAAGTATTTAGTAAAATTCAAACATCTAGATATTAAACATTCACTGGAACTATTTGATAAGCTTATTTCACCGATATTAAATTACAGCTGCCAGGCATGGGGCTTTCACCCCGCCCCCAAAATAGAACGTATCCATTTAAAATTCTGCAAATCTCTTTAAAGCGTTAAATCAACGACACAAAATGATTTTATATATGGCGAATTTGGCAGGATAAATTACCCAAGCTTAAAACTTGTTTTCATAATAAACAAGAAATGTCTTTAAAAAAGACAAACGGCGTCGATTAAAAAACAAGAGGGCCCAAAGGGCCCTGGGTGCTCACCTGAGGAAAAAGTCAAAGGTCACAGAAGAGCCATTTACAGAGGACCACTAATGTTAAAACCTATTTTTTTTGACCCAGTGACCTACTTATCCAACCAATCAGACCTATTTGAACAATTTTGGTAGGAAACCACCCACGGACCATTCCTGTTGAGTTTGGGCAAATTATCATAAGCGGTTCAAGAGAAGATGTTTGAACTTTTCCTTATATAATTCAATGTAATATTGTGATTCATGGGGTGGGGTCAATTTTGACCCAGGGGCATAATTTGAACAACTGTGATGGAGGACCTCTAGATGATGTTATATACCAAATATGAAAGCTCTAGGCCTTGTAGTTTCAGACAAGAAGATTTTTGATAATTGCATTGTTAAAACCTATTTTTTGATTCCGTGACCTCCGTTAGTATTTGCTCATACAAGTTGTGACCACGCATCATCACTTCATCAACAACATTTGCAGACCAGTTTCGCAGACTTGGCACATGATTGCCTACCGTAAACAATATAACAGCCAATGCAATTGCCGTACACTGATAACCTGCAGCTTGTGAGCATATCTGACCTTGGTGAAATCGACCGTTAATAATCCTTGCCATTGTTTTGATCTCCGTTGCCCGTTCAATGTTGTTTAGAGTCAGCTACCTAGGCCTATGCTCGGTCACTACCAATGCTCGGTCACCCCTAGCAAATTTCGATTAATTAAAAAGGGGACCTCGCGTATTGTTTCTAATTTTAGTCATACCTGTCAAACGCTCGCGGAAAACCCCAAATCATGATCATCTAGACGCTTATCTGTTTATGCAGACGATAGATACGAGCGCACCTGCTGTTTTCCGCTAGAAAATCCTAGAGGCTAGAAAATCGAATTTGGACAGCCTTGTCTTTTTCACTTATAATTATTATAATAATTCAAGAAGTATTATGATTTATTTAAATTTATAATATTTATACAATAATCTATCAATTGTAAATAAAAATCTCACATATTTATGTATATTCTAAGTAAAACAAGGTGACCGAGCACTGGTCCGAAATTTTCCAAAAATACCGTGTTTTACGTATTACACTCCGCGCCGATTTTATCCAATAATCGGGATCGTCAGACGCTTGTTTTTCTGTAAACGGAAGTAGGTCAACATGTAGACGATAATGCGTAATGAATTTGACATGAATGGACAGAATACCGTTAACCCGCTTCGATTTTGATATAAATGTGACCGAACAAAAATTATGAATTTATTCTTAAAAGTTACGTACCAATAACTCTGCGGATTAATAAATATATGTGGAGCTGTGACTCTCAAAGTGTAAACCCCGGAAACTGGACGTAGTGAGGCTAACTTAATAAATAATTATTGGGTAATATGTCAGACTTTTTACTAGAAACCGGTTCACATCTGGAGACGTAATTCATTTTACCCATAAAATATTGTGTTTGACACGTAACTTTTTATTGTTACAATATAAAAAAACACTTTGGAAAGCAATAGAAGTCTACCCAAAAAAAAAATAATCTACGAACGAAGCAAAGTTTCGTAAAACACTGCATTACAATAGTGTGGCCTTTATTTTTTCGCGCGTGTCAGGGCCATCCAATCGAAGAGGGGATTTTCTCTGTTTCCCCCGTACGTCATTTTCAGTGCTTATAAAATCATCCAATAGAACGGCGGATTTCCGAAATTCCCAGACATACGTCATTATACAGAAATGTAGGTCAAAATCCAGCTTAGACAGCTACGCCGAAAAAATGGTTAAAAATTTTAAATACTGATGACAGACAGAAAATTAATGAAAGTAGTCTATAAAATGATGTTGAATGACATAGAACTATACCCAAATAAATCAAACTGGGTTTCTTTATTAAGAAACACACTAAACAGCCTTGGATTCCATGAAGTTTGTATAAACCAAGGTGTAGGGAATGTTAATATTTTTATTAATATATTCAAACAAACAGTTAATGATATTTTTGTTCAAAATTGGAATTCTCGAATTAATGATTCAACAAAAAGTATTTTTTATAAAAACTTCAACAATTTTGGTTATAAAATGTATTTATCTATTGGTAATATAAAGAAATATAGAATTGCGTTGACACGTTTAAGAGTTGCTTCCCATAGACTTGAAATTGAATCTGGTAGATGGAAACAACCCGCTACACCACTTAATAATCGTCGATGTAAAAAAAATGTGGAATACTTGAAGACGAGCAACATTTTATGTTTGAATGTACCCTCTACAAAAACTTACGTGTAAAATATATAAAGCCATGTTTTCTTAGAAATCCAAGTTTATATAAAGCACTTCAATTGTTTGAAAGTGATAATGTAAATGATATTAGAAATTTAGCTATATAGGTATATCATGCCTTTTTATTAAGATCTGATTATGCGAAAGAACATTAGCTTTTTGTATTACTATGTATTTCTTTCTCTATAATTAAATGTGTTGTTATGTTGTAAGCATATGGTATACTTAACTATCTGAACATTTAAGCATATAGTGATATGTATATTTCATGCACTATAATTTATAAACCTCCATAACATATTTATATATACATGTATATACGATATATCTATATGTTTTGGATATTAAATCAGCCATTGAATACTATATTTTGAACTCTTTTGCTTTTACTATTTTGATAAATAGTTGTACATGCAAACACAATCTTAACATGTAAACATTTTCTTAATATATAAACACTATCTTAATATTAATGCTTTATAACTAAGATCTCCATGTATCGAGCTCTAAATGATGATAAATTCTAATGCATGCTTACACCTTGTTACTGCAATGATATGACTCTACCATTGAACTCATTTTATTATATATTGTATTAACACTATGTTCATGGTCATGTCTGACCTGATACATAACTATTGTATTGTATTCTATTTTGATTAAAATAAACTCTTGAAACTCTTGAAACTCTTGTCCAGCAGCCCTAAATTTTAATTTATGATCTATAACATGTCTGGCTGTATTATATTTAGTATTTAGTCTGACAGTTCCTTATAAAAAAGCTGCAAGAAAGCAACTTGCGAAAACATTTTGTGCAGGCAGAATAAATGTAGACAACAGTTAGGCTGAGAAGGTAGATTAAAAGATGGACTGTTTTTATATTATCGACAAACATCGGTGTGTTTCGGCGAAAAGAAGTAGATTTTTTGTTACCCATAGATGTCTTTAACGAGTATGAAAGGAGTTCAACTTAATTAATTAGATTTGAAACCTGACTCTTCAGCCTTTAGCCAGTTTTAATCGCAAACACATACATATAAGTGAAAGATAAGACCATTAATTGTATCTGCAGAAAAGAAAATGTCATATAACTTTATTACACTTTCAGCACTGTAGTTAGCCACCCTGAATAGATTTCTAAAATGTTCCTTATTTACTAGATCAAGATACCAAAGCTTTAGACTTAACCGTTTGGCTTTCTGCATCCCATATACATAGAAACAAGTTATAACAAGATGAATACCATTCTCGTAGCCAGAGGCTATCAAAATTCTGGATCTAGTTAGATCGAGAGTCTTGACAAACTCTGGGTACGACAATGGATGTACACCTACCTCTATTTGTACATGATCATCTGGTATAACTCTATAATAGTTAGGATAGCTTTCTCTGTCGTTTAATTCTGTTGATGTGGATGAATAGCTGATTTGTAGAAATCTGTCTAAAGAAGGTTGAGCAGTAAATGCTGAGGACGCTGCCATAGATTCTGAACTCAACTCTGGACCAATCACACCTGTGTAGGTAATACGAATATGATGAGGTATTATTTGTGATTTGTAGCTCAGTAATATTGTCCATCATTCTTATTTTTTTCTAGTTTTATGTATTTAGTATTTAATAGTAAAATAGTTTTATTCGATTCAAAATAATATCCGTCATTTCTTATTTTAACGTACATTTATCACGGACCTGGAAGAGACTGACATGTATTTGGTTTACCAGTCTCAAGCAGTATAAGAACAGTGAACTAATTTAATCACGATTGGTGCGTACGTTGTTTAGTTTGAATTTACTTTGAACTGACATTTAGAATGGTCGACCAGATCTTGTATGTAATTAAGATACAATTCAAAATCTAATTTTGTTTTGATATCAATGCCGACATCTAATGCTTTATCAAAATGTAAGATAATACACATGTACTTCAATACAGTGTATATGATATAAGAAGTTTGTCATGAGGATGTGTCTCTGGAAGAGATTTTCTAAAACGCATCACAATAGACCATGCTTGGTATACATAATCTGCACTACAGGTCGTATTCTAGGTCATGCGTGTTTTTGTACTTTTAACAATGGACTTGCCAACAAAATAGATGTAAAAGCTAATGCATGAACAGCATTTTACTGATTTAAACAGGCCATTTTATGTGTAACATTTCTTTTAAATAGTGTGTATGCACATAGTAAATTCTAAATAATGATGTGTTTATAAAATATGTGTAAACTAACTAAACTATAAATTGTAAAAATAAGTCATTCCTAAATATTGGTGTGTAATGAAACTGGCTATGTTTATATACGCAATGTGTACGTGGACGACCTTGTACAACTAATAACATCAAATTTATTTCATATGTTAATTCAAATACGATAAATAAAATTTCCTCATATACTCGTAGTTCGAACAAAAAAACAAAACACTGTTAATAATAACAATACAACGAACTAACCCACGCCGAGGGATGCCCAGGATGACCTTAAAATAAACAGTTGTGATATGTTTTACTTGTGTCTTAGTTGTTGGTGTAATGGAAAGCGTTCTTCCATAACAAACATGATTTACCAAGTGGCGGTGGTTTATCAACCATGCTAATTTTGTTGAAGTGAATTACACAAATTTTATTTTCATTACTGCCTATAGTGCGTACAAAAAACAAAACACTGTTTACAATAACAATACAATGAACTAACCCACGACGAGGGATGCCCAGGATGACAATAAAATAACGATTGTGATATGTTTTATTTATGTCTTAGTTGTTGGTGTAATGGAAAAGCGTTCTACCATAACAAGCATGATTTACCAAGTGGTGATGGATTATTCGACATGCTAATTTTGTTAAAATGAATTGCACACATTTTATTTTCATTACTGCCTACCCCTGAAATGAATTGTCTCATTTTCAATGTTTACCAAAACACGTTTTGTTTTTTTGTACGCACTATACCCCTGAAATGAATTGTCTCATTTTTAATGTTTACCAAAACATGTTTGTTTTTTGTACGCACTATAAAGTTTGACTATTTTACTGTTAAGTACATTTACACAGGTAGTTTTCCAATGTTTAAATGCGGACTGTAGCAAATCCTTATCAAAATTTGTCGCGGACGATTACATTAGGCTGAGCGTGCGTAATTAAAAGGATAAATACTACTTCAGTTAATGTAGTCCGCAATAAGCGTTAACAAGCAGACGATATGCTGTTTGTTCAATCAAAGTATCTCTAATACTGTTAATGTAAGAAGAAGATCCCTTGTATCGCTTCCGTTTATTACATACACATTATTGTATTCCCATGCTTATAATCTCTATCAAAACCCAACGTCCGGCAGCGATATTAGAACTTAGATTTAAGACGTACTTACCCACAATTAAATCAGATGAATTACTGATGTGGTATCTGTTTACAATGTCTGCTGCATGTTCTCTGGTTACATCCTTCTTTCCGCAAGTTTTGTAATAACGAAATCCTGAAGTAATACCATAAACAACAGAGGCTTGACATTCGATATCGTAGTTTGAATAAAGCCCTCCTTCTTTTGGTAGTTTTTATTAGATGAAGGTGAGAGTTCTTTGATCTAAGTTCTAACTACGATGAAGAATGTCAAGCTCCTGTGCATAAACAATTTATCCATTTTTCCCAGTACTTCTTTCCGGCAAAAATTAAATTCTACATTACTGTAAAGAATCCAGTGACCCTTTTGATATAAACTGGCCCAAGTCAACAAAATATATTAAGAAATCGGTATGCGATTCAAGCAAAACATTAACATCAGAAAAAATGATCTGTTTTGAAAAGAGCATATCAGGTCTTAATGCGGAGAAACATATGGTTCTTCGCATAAATTTTGAGAAAACAAGTTTGGTAGTAAGATCTTAGGTCTTACCAACTTTATAAGGTAAATTTTCTACACGGTTTATATATTCAATAGACCATTTTACAGCTTCCATTGATAACACAGATGGTATATCAACCTCACCACACTCTCCACCTTCTGCTGTCTGTATTCCAAATAATCCTGTAAAATAAAGATAAGAGAAGGAAGAAGATACATGTAGTTGTTTGAGTATTTATCCGAAACGTATTGTCCAACAGAATTAACATGAGCTTGACCTTTATGCAAGAATATATTAAACTCAGAATTTACTGTCTATTTTTGTCTTCGTTTGTAAATGGCGTTTTATTGGAAGTTTTCGGCAAAATAGACGTACTGAACAATTAATTTCGTTTTCATAAGAATAATTACTTTCATACTGTGCCATAATAAATTGCGGACGTACGTGTTTCCCCGCAAACGAATGAGTACGAAATTATAATTCGTTTTTTCTCAACTGTCAAAACATGAATAATTTCACGGTGACTTTGTGCTTTTTGCCTGACACTCGAGGTATTGCGATAGTGTGTGTTCATTTACCGTGAAATTATTCAAACTTTGACAGTTGAGAAAAAATAGACTATAAAAGTGCAATAACATGCCATGTTTACAAATTGAATTTATAGTCAAATGGATTGATATTAACACGTGTATCATCGTATAGCTCGTTTAGGATAATTTGAGACAAACGACTCAGTTTGTTTACATATTTTGGACTCGGGTATTACATAAAACAGGGAGGTCAGTTGATTTGTGTAATGAAAGTCTTAAACATGTCAAATTGCGTGGAACGTGTGTTCTCGTACTAAATTTAATACATCAAAAACACACTGATAATAGTCGATAATTACGTGTTCTAAACTAAAATTCACCTGTGTATAAAAATGGTATCGTTGTATTTTGTCTGAACGAAGTTTGATGTTGTAGTAAACACTAATTTACGGACCAAAATATATATGCTGTAACATTTTTGGCAGAAGTTATTAATACTGATTTATATAAATATTTTCAGTTCTAATTATCTTTATATCAAAAGTGCTCAACAGTGCTTAAATATCAAAATTACAAGTCACTTTATGTATGTATGTGAGGTGGAATTTCTTATGAGTGTGAAATTGAAATTATGTGAAAAGTGATTTGAAGCACTTGAGTGTCCTTATTATAGTATATACATACGTATAAGTATATTCATTCATACGTATTTTACTAAAGCACGTTGATAAAATTATGTTCAATTTAATGATTGCAGTATGAAGTTATATATCACTGTTAACATAAACATTATAAATGAAAGTTTGGGCTCTATAGGGGTTCGAACCCTCTTTAAAAAAGTCTATAATAAGTGTATCTATTATAAGGCTTCTTTGAGGTCACACCCCTCTTTTGAGCCCCAAGATGAAATTGTATGATGTTGCTCATTCGTTTGGTATTAGCATAATATACGTCTGTATACCCGGTCTTCAAGGGTCACACTTACCGTTAGTGTTCTACAATTGTTTTAACCTAACTGCATTTTAGCATATTAACAGTTCTATGTTTTTTACAGATTTAAAGTCGTACTTAATGAAATCTTTAAACATGAATCCTTTCATGACAAAAAAAGTTAAAAATCATTTATTACCCTTCAAAGAAATTAACGTTATTTCAGCAATATCTATGTACATTTTTATTTTTTACGTGTAACGTAATGTCCGCTTGAAACTTTAGTGGTGTGTAGCCTGCCTTAACGTATGCTGCACTAATGTCCGCCAGCTTGATTTCAGTATACCTTAAAATGAAATTTTCGTCGTTTGAAATGTTGAATTAGACAAAAATTACTGTCCCTTGGTTGAAAGCTCCGATAGGTAAATGTAGCACGAACTTTCGCGCTAAACCGATGAAGCGGTTTGGCCATGCAGCCTTGGGACTTGGAACGTTAAGCAACTGCAAGTCGTTGGTCCTCGAAGGCTTGTAACAAAAAACATACATTTTTGTTCGTTGATAATTACGGAAGTAAGGACCTATCGGAGGTGATGGTTATCAAGGCAATTACCTTTACTTGTTACGGAAGACTTTTGTTGCGCGATACTTGAAAGGGTTTAACACTTATCTCATTTCTGAAAACATGCGCCTAAATACCAAATGCAAACTATTTCGAATAGAAATCATAATTTTATATTTATTAAGTAAGAAAAAAATAACATGCCCGCAAATATATAAACTTAGAAATGTAAGGTTCAAAAGAGATTTTACGCGTGAAAATATTTACTCGGACACGAGAAAACATAATCCATTCGAACAAATAAAAAACTGGCGAGCTTTTCCAGTGTGTCGAAAGGATTTGCGAAAATGTGTTCATATAAAACGCTGATATTTCATGTGTTGATAAAAATATTGTTTATATGGTTTTGAAAAAAAATGCTTTTTCTTAAATTTTCTATTTAACTTTTAACGGAAATGGGCTGTACAATGATTGCATTAAAACACAATAAAATGTCGGCAGTAGAAATCGAAAGGATTTTGTCACTTGACTTTTGCCCATTGCTACCAAAAAACTACCCATCACAATATCACGGCGTTGAGACGCCGTGAAATAATAGTTGAGTGCTACGTGATATTCTTTTACTTTTGTCCATAGAATTGTCTGCAAGGATCTAGACTACTCTCGTATGAGTTTCAGTTATGTAAAACATTTCTAATTTATCTTGATGTTTTTTTTCTACACGGGTCGGTATCGCAGTTAGTAGCGCCTGGATTTCGAATCTAGTGTCCCGAAGAGGGTACGGATTTGAGTCCCACCTGAGTAGGTTATATCCTTTCATGAAAATTCGACAATAATGTCAATTTTCCTCCATTAATAAGGTATATGGAAAAGTTTCCGGCCTTGTCCATAGAATGGTGAGTACTGGTTATAGACAGGGATCAAGGAAAACTAGGTTAGGTACGCTGGGCGCCGTAAAGTAACCTAAAAATTGTGCTGACGCGGCGTTAAACCTAATATAAATAAATTTTATGTTAATCTAATCTTCTAAAATGTTCATTCAGATTAAGAATGCATTGGTCAATTTGGTCACTGGTCCTGAACTAGTAAGTTAGTCAAATTTGTGTTTGTTTATTTTAGTTGGTAGATAATTTCGTATCGTATCTGTACCGTACCAGTAATTATTTGGAACGCAGCATGTTTGAGGGAGACAGTTGCTACATGAATGATAATAATCCGAAACACGACATGAACACAAACGTTTATATACTCAGTATTTGTTGAAAGACGTAAGAGGAAATGTTTTCTCCCCACTAACCATGCAGAACATGATGAGATAGAAGTTTTTAAACATATAGTTCATTTTTTCTCAACTGTCAAAGTTTGAATAATTTCACGATGAATGATTACACACTATCTCAATATCACGAGTGTTAGACAAAGAGCACGAAGTCACCGTGAAATTATTCATGTTTTGACAGTTGAGAAAAAAACGAACTATATCTTAGCCTGAAATATGATAGTTTTTTTGTTTTCTATTTATTTCCTAATTATTTCTTTCAATGTGAAACAGCTTATGTAATTCAAAATAAGAGATGAAATTTGAAACGGGAAATTATGTAGTAGTCAGCATAATTACCTTGTCAGTCATTTTTCTATCGTGAAAGACATATTTGTACCACCGTTTTATAAAATGTAGGTATGGTAGTCTTCTATATAACGATTTTGAATAATAAATGTAATACAGTACAACCTCTCTTGAACAACACCTACTAGGAGAGACTAGAGTATGTTGCTGTCTAGAGGTCGTTGCTCTGCAGAGGCATTCTATATATAGAAGGTGAAGATATCACCTCCAGACTAAGACGCACAACGCTTCGCAGAATTCGGCGATTTGATACGCAACAGAATATAGTACGGCGCATGAAGACAAAATCGTTGGATATTTTCGTTTTTTTGACAAAATCATTGTTAAAATGTATAATAAATGTCACTTATAACCACAGGTATGTAAATCCATAGATACAAAGTACTTTTAAACTTCTAAAGGTACAGATGCAGAGTCAAACCGTGTATTCTACTTTCGATTTTAAATGTCTGTGTAAAGAATGACATGTTAACACGTTAGAATGGAGGTTTAACTATCAGTTAAAAGTTTAATTTAATGAGGAAAGTAGGTTTGATAGTTAAATTTTATTGAGTAGACACATAATACATACTCAAGTATACTTGACAGGGGAAATAATTAGAATGTAAACATTGTCACGTGTTTTCAGGTAAATAGTTTTACCCATGATGCTCAGCGTTTCCGTACAAAGGTCAGTCAGACCGTTTGTGTACAGAATGCTGCAGAGGTAAAAGTCAATCAAATTAACGCTTATATGTTCTGTAGATGTTTTTGTATTCAATATTTTTTTCATTCCTTTTTTTCACTCATTCATACTTTTCGAACTCTATTATAAGTTTGTTAAATAAATATTTTGTATTTTACATTTTGTTTTTGTATTTGTTTATTTCTTGCATACCTTTTACACTTGTTTTGTACAGTTTTGCGTACCATATGTAGGTATGTATTCGCCGATTTGTAAATAAAGCTCAGTTCGGTTTCTACGTTATATTAAGTAGTCCATTGTAATGATTGTATATTTGAATTTTATGCCGTTTGCAAGTTATTTAGGGACATGTGTAAACAAGCTTTTTTCTAGATCTTTTTCTTGAACAAAACAAACCATGCTTAGAACCTTTCATAAGGCATCATTAAAACAACAGGAGCTTAGCTGTTTTTCTATCAGAACAATATGTTGGTTTCTATAAAACTGCCTCTACGAGCAGTGGTACAGAGGTTGGACGCGCGCTTAGAGGTAAAGGTCCCGGCTGTAATCGTCCGCGTCAGATCATGATTGAGGGTTTGCTACAGTTTGCTGCAATTTAACATGGGGAACCCTATGTAAAACATCTCGTGTATGGAATATAACCAGACGGTGTTAGGTATCATTAGCAGGAAATATTTACCAAGATTATAATCGCTCACAAACAAAGTGGGTAATTGTTAATTGTTTATTATTGTCATAACTATAGATAGCTTCTGTATGCAGAATACAAACTTCTTTAAGTACAGTATAACCTGCATTAACAGCCACCTGTAATAAGCAGCCACCTGCTGTAAGTGGCCAATCTGACTTCCTCCCAACAAAAATCACTCTATTTTGCACCTGTTATAAGCAGCCACCTGCTGTCTGTGGCCAGTGGTCACCTATTTCCTTAAAAATTCAACAAATTACCTGTATTAAGTGGTCATGGTTAATCAAATTTTAGAATTAACAAAGTGTCACCATCATTGTATAATGGTCCAGATGTGTGAAAACCCACCCAGTTAAGCCTTTAAACAGTCAAAATTTATCAATAAAGTGTCATCTTATAAATTAAGACTTCCAATATACAACTGACATTGTCACTTGTGCCCATTTTTTTGAAGATCATTTAAAAAGAAACTGTATAAATAATTAACTTTTCAGATTGGACTAATCAAATATATAATTTATAGCTTATATTTAAATATTCATTTTAATTTCAATTAGTTTTGATTTAATTAATTGTTGTTTAGATTATTTTAAATTAGTATTTACATAATTAAAGCAATTTTTAAGTGGGCATCAAAATAGTTAACACTAGCTCCAAACATTTATGGCTTAAGTAAATATGAATAATCACTTGCTGCTGCTGGACTAATAAAAGCATTTTAATCTGAACCTGGATTAAGTGGTCACCTGCTGTAAGCAGCCAATCTAGTCACTTCCCTTCACTGGCTGCTTAATGCAGGTTATACTGTACATACATATTATATATGTTATATACAAGAAAGATACAAGAACAGATAAAATACCATATTTATCACCTTAAAATGAAACACAACATTGGGTTATCAAACTTATCTACTTGAAAATATCGTTGTCTTTGTTTGTTTTTGTGTTGTTGCTTTTTTTGTCAATCATTGTATATATCGAGGGATGCCGCAAGACTGTAGTAAACTTGTGCATTGGGTAAATAGTTCTTACAGCCTTGCGTGTAACGCTCGACATTTAGTGAGGTTCTTTGTTTCACGTACCAAATGCAAGTATTTTCCAATTTGCAAAAAGGATAAAAATATGCAATATGACATTTCAGATGATTGGGTTTCTTGCAAAAAATCTTTGCCTTGAACCCTTAAAATACTTGATATCAAGACTTGCCGAAATTTGTCCGAAGTTTTGTCCGAAATATACCAACTGTCTTGATTTATTACTCAAATGCTTGTTTTCAATTGATTGAATGGAGTAAATAATCGTTTTTATAGAGTTAGATTTTCAAAACAATGGTGAGCATGCTTGACTAAGGGGTATAAGGTAAAATTCAACTATACAACCATTTTTCAATACTGCGCTACCTTGAATTGGATTGATTTATTTTAAATATTTACAAAAAGTACGTAATGGAATTTTGTACGAACTTTACATGTCGTTCATATAAACATTATGTACGTAAGCATATAATAGCCAATTTCATTAAAATTCTTTATTTGGAGAGAGATATTACAGCAATTTAACAGATAAAAATCTTTAAACATACCTAATTGACGTATAATCATACAGAATTCAATATGTTCACGAGCACTATTTGATAATACATGTATATGTTATATGTGATTTGATATAGGCCCTGTTATTTTTCCAAGAGTGGTCGTATTGGCCCGAGGCCGAAGGCCCATTATGACTGTTCCGAGGAAAAATAACTGGCCAACTACTAAGCGCATACTTTCGTCAGTGACTGACAACTGTCCTACATTATTTAGGGAGGCCGTAGAAATAATTTCATGACCAAGCTCCACGAAAGTATGCCCCGCCCGGGAATCTAACCTACGACCCTTCGATCAGTAGACTTGCTTCAACCAACCTAGCTAGCCGGGCGACTAGTCTGTTTATACTACATGTAATACAATTAAGTGTATCATCTTATTCACCTGCTGAGAGGAAAGTCCATTTTTAAAGAACATAAACATGCATGACCTTCACTACGACCTATGTGCGCAATTTGTAAATAAACTATTAGGTCAATTCTGTTCTGATAAAACCTATTATAACATGTTTATCTATTTAAAGGCTTATATTCGGTTTATGTATTTTCAAAGTGTTCGTGTCAACGTATGAATAGATTGCGTTTATTTAAAAAGCAAATATCTTATACGGTTGTTTACATATAATAATGAAAAATGAACTTCCATTTAAAGCAGCTTTAATATCAATAGACAAGGAAGAAAATAGAAATAGAATATCCATTCATGGAATTCTGCACAAAAAGTGCCTTTGAAATATCTCAATAGATCAATATTAACAGTTTTTTTGGCATATTATCTTTTTTTGATAAATATTTTAATCTTAACGTCGCTCAATCATTTTTTGCGCAAATATGATCCGAAGACATAATTTTTTAATAATTGCATTAGGTAGTTCAATGAATAAACATTGTTATATGGCGTTATGTGGTCCAAATAAGCGGTAAGTTCAATGTATGACTGAAAAGTTCAGTAAAATGCAGTATTTTTGACAACTATATGTTAAAAAGTACTAAATAAAACAAATCCTGCTCATGAAAATTGACATTCGCACCTCTTCGGCCATTCGTTTCGAATAACCTCAGACATATTTAGACATCATTTTGGAACTACATGTACATTTTTTTCGTCATATTCGCAAACAAAATGCTTTGACCGGTGTTGAAGTTAACAAATCCACGATCGTTTAGGCGATGAGTGATGTATCGTTTTTAGTCGATAAATTTGAAATAACTCAGTTCAATTATATCGCTGAACAATATTTAGTTAAATATATAACATAGAAAAATGTTTTGACAAAGATCTGTGTGTATACTACAAGAACTATTTTGCATAACCGTAAATGCTTCGCCTGTGCTTCGCCTCACGTAGGTAGTAAAACCCCAAGCCGCCATGATAGACCCCCACCAATCCTTCCGAGATTATTCATTCATGAACGATCAAGCTGTTTAGATTGGAACATTAAAAATGCCAAAGTTTTAAATAGTATTTTCTGTTAGCTTGATAAGTTTGACTCAATTCAGAGGAATGTCAGAAAATGTTGTTTTAAAATTTTAGGCACAATAGGTACATCAACCGAGTTAAAGTAGCGCTAAGATCATTCATTACTATTATATAAGCTTGATTCTAATCAATAACATCTAACACCCAAGCTGTTTCTATTCCATTGTTATTTGGCACATTCCAGAACCATTCTATGACATCGCTGAATTTCGCGAAAATAGCGAAATGGGCCGGAACCGCGATTTCGCTGGCGAAATATTTTTAGTAACAAATGTTATGGCCTTTTACTTAGGTACATTAAATGACTATTAAATATGGGAAGAATTTTCCGGCATAAGCCCACTAAATGGTCAAATTAGGAATGGGCGATATTTCACTGTTTCAGTGCTTATATCAAGCACAAAACTGAGTATAAGGGACTGAGACATTACAAAGAACGTTGAACTATTCTGTTCTGGTTATGAGACCAAGAGTTTCGCTAACATTACAAAAGCAATCCAGATGAAACCCAAATTGACAAAACGCTCCAGAGCCATTAAAAATGTATTCAAATTTGTATGGATTAGATTCATTACATGACTATGGCGTGTGAACGTTTGCAAAAAATAACTTTATATGCGATAATTTCATATTTATGTTCTATAATTTAACATTACTGTTGTAAAAAATAAAATTTATATGGTATAAAATTATTTATATTCGAAAAAAGAGATTATCTATGGGTCATGGATTCCATGATACCAAGAAAAGTTTACTTTAAAAGTAAAATGAGTCAAAGTTAATGAACGAACAAGACTTTGCTTACAGACGGACGTACGACGTGGATCAGAACATATTACAATAGAAGGTTCCTTCGGGCATAAAAAATACTTTTTTCTTACCTGCAATTATGACATCGCCATCAATAACCAACGTTGATTCACTTCCTTTGGTTTTTGGAAAATTAAAAATTCCATAAATACACAATACAATAAAAATATATGCTTTTTCCATTTTTCACATTTTTTTAACAAATTAAACTATTTAAATTAAAAGAAAATTTTGCAGGGCAGTTTGATTTAAATGATAACATTACATGAAGTAACAAAGTTGTTTAGCATTATTATTTACAACCCACGACATTAATGCATCAGTGCATTTATATATATAAAGCGCCGGGTTTAAAGTGTAATTTAATACTACAAGCAGCGTGTTCAGTTACCCTGAACGTTCCAAAACGTTTCGTAACGGAAGTGTCAGAACAACTCAACCCAAAGGCAACTCAACCCGAGACAACTCAATCCCTTACTAACGGATTGAGTTGTCCCAACTTTAAGTTGAGTTATGCATGGGTTGAGTTGTCTTTGGGTTGAGTTCTCCAGTACCCGTAACGTTAGCTAACAGTCGTTATTACTGAACTCGCAGCAGTTGTAAACATGTATAATACTATAGGTCGTATTCTAGGTCATGCGTGTTTTTGTACTTTAAACAATAGACTTGCCCACTAAATAGGTAAATAAGCTAAAGCATGAACAGCATTTTACTGATTTTAACAGAATGTTTCTTTATGTAACACTTATTCTAAATAGTGTGTATGCACATTGTAAATTTTGCAAAATGATATGTTAATAAAATACGTGAAAACTAATTAAACTATGAAATTGTAAAACTAATTTACGCCAAAATATTGGTGTGTAATGAAACTGTCTATGTTTATATACGCAATGTTTACGTGGACGACCTGTAGTTGAAATTATTAAATGTATAACACTGTTTCTTGATTAAAAAGAAAATAGACATTTTTCTAGTTCAAACACTTCAATGAACAAGATTTTTTTTATAAATGCAAATATGTTTATCTTATTTATTGCATTTCAAAGTAGAAAGTAGATCAAAACCGAAAATAGAATTTGGTTGTCAGTACTTGAAACAATATTTTGTTCACAGTTTGTTTAAGATTAATTAAGTCATATTATAGAAAAAACTTACTCCAAATTACATAATTAAGCTCTAAAACTATTGTGAATCAAGTTTATCGAACATTAGCGTATAAATGATTATAGTATGCTCTATCCCCTCTTTTTTTAAAAAATAGACACTTGGTCAAACTTAAATTTAGAAAGCAAAATGGTTTGAGCTGTTGCTTTGTCACTAATGCATGTTATATTTTGAGAACGTTGTTGTAAAACAGTTTTCAAGTCTACTGTTAATGAATATAGAGGTTTTAAGATTGTATCTGTTTAAGGGTGGGTTTGTTACTGTAGGCTAGACGGTATAGCTCATTAAATAATTAGTCTAAGTATAAAACTAAATACATGTATATCCGCTCACAAGTATTAGCATTTCCAAAAATGCTTGAAATCGTCGTTTAGCCGTGTATTCTCCTTAGAGTAAAACGATTCAAGCATTATGCGTCAGCGTTTTATTATCGCTGCCAAGGCAGCGATAATAACAATTATCAAGATTTGAGCATTTTTGTGTCGACACCGGTTGCCTTAAGCCAATCAGAACGATGCATTAGAGGTCACATGATGAAAAAATGGACGTCGAACAGTCAAAATAGGGGTGCTTTTATAGACTCGTCGACGCCATGTTTAGTCGGGTTATCTGTTTGTTTTACCAGAAAATACCATTATTAATGTATGAACTAGTACCAGTTTCAAGAAAGTTGTAATATAACATCAGAAAATATGCATAGCTAATTGTAAAATGTGTTTTTCTTTTCAAAACTCGCATTTGTTGAAAAAATGCAAACCTATCTTCCCTACTGCGGGGCGAATCTAAATCAATGGTTTTACATATCGTTACCAATGCGCGCTAATTCCTGGAATGCTATAAACAGACTCAATGGTTTTACATATCTTTAGCTGGGTACGTAAATTCTTGTATTCTATTATTAGACTTGGGACGGTTTGATACGCTGGGAATTTTTAATACACGGCAAAACAGCGATTTGAAGCATTTTTGGAAATGCTAATACTTGTTAATTCTACACACTGAAAGACGTGTTGGGCGTTCAGTTACCGCCAACGTTTCGTAACGTTCCGTAACATTCGCTAACAGTCATAATTGAACGGCCTGTTAGCGGAAAACGTTTAAGGCCAACAACTAACGGTTTTAGTATATAGTACGCGAATATGAAACAACCTGAAACAAAATAGTTCCAGTACATTTTGCAAATTAGTAACTGCCATAGCGAATAGACTATATCCGAAATTCAAATATTTGGGTTTTTCCCTCCGGTACAAACAAACTTTCACTGTTACAATGAAAACGCGTGTAAAAAAGAACAGTAGTATTTAATCCATAGTTCGTGCTGTTTAGCAATTATGTGTAGACAACTTTGTTTGTACCGCCTGTGCACGGACGGAAAACCCATAAATTTAAGGACTATGTAAAAGTTGAAATTACAGAAAGGTACCTTTAAGTACCGACCCCCAAAAAGTTGATAAGGGTAAATGCAACGCTAAAAATATCATAATGTTTAATTATCCATCTTGCCTGAAATCTTTTGGACCAGGCAATACTATCGTAGGTACTTCACATCACCTGTGAATACAGAAATAAATACGTTATTTTCTGTGCAAGTTTCCTTTTATTCTAGCGAACAATTTCAGAATACATATGCAGATATTGAATGCACTAATATTACTCTAGATGCACTGAGGCTTACATTTTCTATATCTGTGACTGAATTTACATATATGAACAAACAAACAAGTGAGCTCTGTAATCAAAATTTGGGCGTCCATTTTGTGTGTATTAAAAACTTATTCATTACACATCTTTGCGGAAGTCAGGGACTAATCACAAAAACGTGTGTACATACGCGAACTGAGCTTCTATCTAAAGATTGCCAGATTTCGATGAAATGTCTTAAGAATGGTGTATTTTTTATGAAGTTATTACTATATATGTCTGTAGATTTGATGATTTATTGTTTTAAGGTATTTATTTGACGCCACGTGGGAACTTTTTTGTGCCTAATTACTTTATTTTGACATCCATCGGTTCCGTCTTATATTGGTCGATGTTTTGTTAGCAGATGACCATTTATTGTGTCTTAAACCACAGCTGTGACGTCATTCCATTGTATTCACAGTACCGTATATCTAATAATGTACAGGTAGCCGTCCAATATTAAGATTACTCGTCCAATATCTGATGTGTTAGGACAATATCTAACGTGTAAGTCTAATATTGTACTACACGCTAGATATTGTCCAACACATCAGATAATGTACGCATAACCTTACTAGTGAACGATTACCTGTTCAATGAAAAAAACAAACGAACGAGTGAAGTTATTTATTGATTCATTTATAGAACAAAAATTGACAAATAAAATCAAAATTGTAAATTCTGTACTCATTCTCCTTCGAAATGAAGACGTTAATAATAATAATGTTATTCCTGTTCACATTTAGTCGACGTGGCACTGTCTTTCTGAAAATGAAAAAAAAAATAAAAAGATATATTTAAGTATAGCAAATACCAAGACCCAAAGTAGATTTTAAGCACAACTCATACTCTGCCAAAACCTGTTAACCATTTCTTGCATAAGGTTAATAAGATAAAAATAAAAAAGCGTTCTTTAGAATTAGTTGCAGAACGGAATATGCCATTCGTCATCAGCGTAGAGAAGATTTATTTTAAATAAAAGTGACTGTGCATTTAGCATGCTGTGACCTTGGCATCCAGTGAGTGTTTTATTGAGCAATGGCACAGGCAATATTACAACATAAATAATATATTCATGCACTGGGCAACATATATAAACTTTGAAAATATTTCATTAACACCCAGCGTAACCAAAATGATATAGAAACATCGCTAGAACTATATTTATTTGAAAAATATGACCAATAGACAATATCAAATACAAAAGGTACAGATTTTAGTTAAAAATTAGATCTTATGCGCAACGGCCTCTCTCCGTGATCAAATAATCATAGGTTTGAGCCTTGAACCGACTATAGATTAGAATGTGAAAAGAAGGGCAGACATTTTGCTTGTACGAAAGATGTATGTACTATACATATATCATTAACTGGGACATGGAACGTTTTTCAGTGAAACATTTTTACGGGGTATTTGGTGCACACGGGGCTCAGGTCCAGGTCTCCATGTGACCATTGTTTACATAATATATTTTGCAAATATAAACTTACCAATGACCTGTTGCTCCAATATAAGCTCTTTATCAAGCTTATAAGAAATCAGCATTGTATTTCAGGCTGTGACTGACATCGCTTCTTAGACATGACTGGAATCAGTTGATAATCCACGTTTTCTATGCATGTCAAGCGTTGTAATGAATATATATCCAACAGAAAGATTTCCGAAGTTTATCCATGAGAAAAATACACTTTAATTCCAGTGATCAATTAGGTTTTTCAAAAATTGTTACACTTGTATAATGTACCCGACAAAATGAAGAACAGAAACGAAATGAAAAACTACAGTCATAACTACACAAAAGTTTACATGTGAAAAGATCTGCACGAAAATCTCGCGAACAGAAAATTCATTAAATTGTCGGACTTAAGGGGCACCATACGGGAAACAATAAATAGTTTCTATATTTATTTAAATTCTATAAATAAATGATTTAATTTATAATTCTTAAATCGTTATTTGTATAGGTGTAAATTATAATTGAGTTTGTATCATAATAATAATAATCTGTAGGTAAGCTGTGGTTTAAGTAAGATATACCCCTCGAGCTGCCCAATATGTTAGACATTGGATACGCTTCGGCGCTAACGCGCCTCAGCTATCCAATATCTAACATATTGTACAGCTCTCGTGGTATATCCCTTACATACCACCTTTGTTTAAATTGGCCGTGTATTGAAAAATCAAGAGTATGGTGGCTCGGTATAGCCCTCGTGCATTTTCTTCGAGAGCTTCTAATCTCCGTTTGTGAAATTGTTCGTTGAAGTTTGTGGAACATATTGTATTTTTTAAATGTTTTGTAGTTTATAATGTATTGTTGACAACAAATCATGTGACCAAAATTTGAGGGCTTCACCACTTGTCGTTGACTTAAGTCAGGTCGCATTGTACGTAGCAAAGATTATAAGTTTCGAGTGCGTCTTTGAAATTCTCTCATCGTAAAACGTAAGTTCAACGTAAGCAAGTAATTTCGGAAATTTCGCTATCTTACGTAAGATTCTTATGAAACAGTCCCAGTTCTTTATCAGCCCTGCGTTCAGTTAGCATTTAACGTTAGTCAATCACCGTTACTGTTATGAACGGTTAATTGAACGATCCGTTGAAGCGCGAACGTTTAAAGATAGCGGACAAGAGAATCTTTACTTCAATTTATTAGAAGAATTCGGAGAGGAGGAATTGTTTTCTTGTTTACTTGTTTTTTTTTTAATTTATTGATCTAAATCAACGTGAGTAACGTTTTCCGCTAACAGGCTGTTCAATAATGACATTAGTGAATTATACCTATTTTAAGTGTGTACCTTTCATTACATGTGTCCATTATTGGACACCGTACTTTTTGTTTGTACTACTTCTTTTGTGTAAAGTTGTATTTTGGACATGTTGAAAATTATGAATTTTAGTATATAGAGATATTTTATTATACTGATTTCAGACAATGTATAAATTAATTTGTATTTTTAACTCTTAGTGCATCTGTACGGGAATGTACACAATCTGATTGGAAGATTTTATTTTAACTGTTTTCACTGTACTTCATGCAAACTTGCACAAAAGTTTACATGTTTAAACTCACCTTTTTCATAAAAAATAAATATTACTAAACCTCTTTTTTGATATTTTTCTATTAAACTTACTTATTTATTTCATTAGGATTAAAATGAAAACTGAAATTTATGAAAATTATTTGTAAATTTCAATTATTGCAACCACACCTATTTTAAAGTCATGGACATTCGTAAATTACATAGTCCTTAAATTCCGGACGGCGGTGTTACTCCCGTTGATTTAGATCAATACATTTACAATAAACAAGAAAAACAAGTCCTCCTCTCCGAAGTCTTCTAATAAAACAGAAGTAACGACCCTCTTGCCCGCCATCTTTGAACGTTCGCACTTCAACGGGTCGTTCAATTAACCGTTCATAACGGTAACTGCGTTTGGCTAACGCTAACTGCTAACTGAACGCAGCCCAGATTAAAACCATCGAATGAACATGTGCTGTCCAGACATGTTCCGACCGCGCACGTACAATTTAAGCATTAATATGGTAGATTACACAATTCACCTGCCCATTTGGCATTTAGAAACTATATTTATTTGATTAGCAAACCGGAATATTCGATTTAAGAACATGTTCTGCCCACATTCGGGCAGTTAATCGAACGTTCATGTTTATTTATTAATAAACTCGCTCGGAAGTAGGGAAGAAAGGTTTGTTTTGTTTCAACAAATGCGAGTTCTTTTTTAGAAATGAACATGTTACAATTAGTTATGCATGTTTTCTGGTCTTATATTGCAACTTTCTTTAAACTGGTACTCGTTCATATATCAATAACGGTATTTTCTGGTATTACAAACAGGTAACCCGACAAAACACATCGTCGACGAGTCCATACACGCATCCCTATTTTAACTACGTCATTTTTTTTTCATTTCGTGACCTCAAATGCATCGTTTTGATTGGCTTAAGGCAACCGGTGTTGAACAAAAGTGCTCAAATCTTAATAATTGTCTATATCGTCGGTCCTATAATTATTGTTAATATCAGATAAGATAGTTTGCGTTCAACATGGACCCTAAAAGCATGAAATGTCTCAATGATTATCTTGAATGGAATTAACTAAAATTTTGTATGTGATCACAACTAGCATATTCCTTCTCAAACACAGAAATTCAGAATTTTTCTTCAATTACATAACATACTTTCCGTAGACATGAAATGAAATTTTGAAGCCAAAAATGAGTACACAAGACTTTTAAGCTCAAAAACAGAATGTCGAATGTTAATTTAATAGACACATATAAGAGTAAGCGCATGAGATTTTGTACAAAATCCTTGGACGACAATGTTATAATCAGAACAGCCTATTACCCCTCGCGGGATTTTTGAAACAAAAACGCAAATATTTTGCATCATATCCCATGGAACAGGTCTTTCTTTTTTATCAGTTAAAAATTCTAAAAATCTGAATCCCAGAAGGAAAAGTTGAAATAAGATTGTATGCAAAAGGTTTATAGACATTATTATTTCGGTAAATACTGAGAAAGTATAAACATTAATGGCGTAATTATTTCAGTAAATACTAAGATAGTATGAACATTTATGGCGTAATTATTTCAGTAAATACTAAGTTAGTATAAACATTTATGGCGTCATTATTTCCGTAAATACTAAGTTAGTATGAACATTAATGGCCTCATTATTTCAGTAAATACTAAGTTAGTATGAACATTTATGGCGTCATTATTTCCGTAAATACTAAGTTAGTATGAACATTAATGGCATCATTATTTCAGTAAATACTAAGTTAGTATGAACATTAATGGCGTCATTATTTCAGTAAATACTAAGTTAGTATGAACATTTATGGCGTCATTATTTCAGTAAATACTAAGTTAGTATGAACATTTATGGCGTCATTATTTCAGTAAATACTAAGTTAGTATGAACATTTATGGCGTCATTATTTCAGTAAATACTAAGTTAGTATGAACATTTATGGCGTCATTATTTCAGTAAATACTAAGTTAGTATGAACATTTATGGCGTGATTATTTCAGTAAATACTAAGTTAGTATGAACATTTATGGCGTGATTATTTCAGTAAATACTAAGTTAGTATGAACATTTATGGCATCATTATTTCAGTAAATACTAAGTTAGTATGAACAATTACGGCGTCATTATTTCCGTAAATATTGAGTTATTATGAATATTTATGGCCTCATTATTTCAGTAAATACCGAGTCAATATAAACAGTTATTATTATTTCAGTAAAAACTGAGTAAGTATAAACAATAATAATATTTTTATTGCAGTAAGTAATGAGTAAATATTAACATTTATGACATTATTTTTCAGTAAATAATAAGTTCGTATGAACATTTATGACGTCATTATTTCATTAAATACTGAGTAACTATGAATATTTTTGGCGTAATTATTTCAGTAAATACTGAGTAAGTATAACCATTTATTATTAATTCAGTTAATACTAATAAGGACGAACATTTATGGCCTTATTATTAAGTAAATATTGAGTAAATATAAACATTTATTATTATTTCAGTAAATACAGAGAAAATATAAACATTTATTATTATTTCAGTAAATACTGAGTAAATATAAAAATTTATTATTATTTCAGTAAATACTGAGTAAATATAAACATTTATTATTATTTCAGTAAATACTGAGTAAATATAAACATTTATTATTATTTCAGTAAATACTGAGTAAATATAAACATTTATTATTATTTCAGTAAATACTGAGTAAATATAAACATTTATTATTATTTCAGTAAATACTGAGTAAATATAAACATTTATTATTATTTCAGTAAATACTGAGTAAATATAAACATTTATTATTATTTCAGTAAATACTGAGTAAATATAAACATTTATTATTATTTCAGTAAATACTGAGTAAATATAAACATTTATTATTATTTTAGTAAATACTGAGTAAATATAAACATTTATTATTATTTCAGTAAATACTGAGTAAATATAAACATGGTCTAAGAACTACACAGTATGATATAAGAATGTGGTTAGATCAGGATTCTGGGTAAGACATGACATAAAAAATACTGTAATTGTAAATTATTGTACATTGATTAAACGTTTGGATTTGATTGGGTTAAACGTCTTGACAATGCAAATTATGATAATATACAGCGGCTATCTCACCTAACATAGACCCCTTGGAGTTTTGTCTTTAACCAGAACTTAGCTACCCTTCCACATGGCTGACAAACCTAATTGTTGAATTTTCATGGAAAGGTTTAACCGTTCTGCGTAAGCTCTATATCTAGCCTTTACTCTTCTTTGCATCGCTCAAAAGTTTCACTCGTTCAATTTCTACAATGTAGTTTATTCACTGAGCTGTGAGGGGACTGTTATGTAGCCTACTGCATCACATACTCTGGGTATGATGATGATATTTAATTATATATAACCATTGTGACATACATCACAGACTCAGGGTATGATGATTATATATAATTATATATTACCATTGTGACATGCACCACATACTCTGGGTATGATGATGATATATAATTATATACAATGTATAACCATTGTGACATGAATCACAGACTCTGGGTATGATGATGATATATAATTATATATTACCATTGTGACATGCATCACCAACTCTGGGTATGATGATGATATATATATTACCATTGTGACATGCATCACAGACTCTGGGTATGATGATGATATATAAGTATATATTTACCATTGTGAAATGCATCACAGACTCTGGGTATGATGATGACATATAAGTATATATTACCATTGTAACATGCATCACAGACTCTGGGTATAATGATGAAATATATATAACCATTGTGACATGAATCACATACTCTGGGTATGATGATGATATATATATTACCATTGTGACATGAATCACATACTCTGGGTATGATGGTGATATATAAGTATATATTACCATTGTGACATGCATCACAGACTCTGGGTATGATGATTATACAAATGTATATAATTATATATTACCATTGTGACATGCATCACAGACTCTGGGTATGATGATTATATATAAGTATATATTACCATTGTGACATGCATCACAGACTCTGGGTATGATGATTATATATAAGTATATATTACCATTGTGACATGCATCACAGACTCTGGGTATGATGATTATATATAAGTATATATTACCATTGTGACATGCATCACATACTCTGGGTATGACGATATATAAGAATATATTACCATTGTGACATGCATCACAGACTCTGGGTATGATGATTATATATTACCATTGTGACATGCATCACAGACTCTGGGTATGATGATATATAAGTATATATTACCATTGTGACATGCATCACAGACTCTGGGTATGATGATTATATATTACCATTGTGACATGCATCACAGACTCTGGGTATGATGATGATATATATATTACTATTGTGACATGCATCACAGACTCTGGGTATGATGATTATATATAATTATATATTTACCATTGTGACATGCATCATAGACTCTGGGTATGATGATGATATATAAGTATATATTACCATATTGACATTGTGTGATATTAATGCTTCATGTTATCATAGAGGATACATTAAAACATCTGTGTATATATAGTCATAAATTTCACCATAGGGGAACTTGGAGAAAATAGAATCAACAAAGTTACAGGTCTGGCAAGTGTTAGGGAGAAAAATGCAGTGTAAAGTTAAGAGAACCAGGATTTAAGTGACATTTTCTGAATAATGCGCAGAGAGTAGTAGTGAGAACCATTTTAAAACAGGGACCGGCTAACATTTGTTTGGTCATGATATACTTTTATTGGTAGTTCTTCATTTTACTTCTTTGTCAAGTTGGGCTGGTCCTAGCTTCTGGCCAATGCATATGTTCAGTACTGGTAAAATATTTTAGACCAAAGATCAATGCTCACCAAGGATAGTAAGTAAGTCTGTTTAACTCTTCTATAATTGAAAATTGTTTAAAAAACAGTGTAAACACTGTAAATTCAATTTTTTATACAGGGTTTAATACTGTGTCAATATAATTTAGATTGTTTTATGGCTGCCAGCACTCCTTTCCTAGCTTTCCTGGATTCTTGCTTATAACAGGTACTCTCCTTATCTTACACAAGGCCAGTAACTTCTCCATATACCTTATTAGTGGAGGAAAATTGATATTATTAGACCTGTACCCCTTTCGGGGAAACTAAATTCAAAATCCTGGTGTGCTACTAATGCCTCAGTCCCATAAAATCGTGGCTTGTTGTGGACCCGTACGTGCAGACAGCCGTAGATCTTGGGAAACCTTGCGTATTAAGGTGACGGTACGCTCATGGCACAAAACAACACACCCTTACAGAGCTCTAGCTGGAAGATATGCAAGTTTAATTCATACTCGGTCACGATTTTGTTCACAATTTGACTTTAAAACCGATACGTGTAACCTGGGCTCATCTCACGGACTCTGGCAAAAACGTAACAGTCCGTACGGGTACGCAAGAGTTTGTACGGGTCCTTGCGGAGTTTGGTCACACGGCGCCCGTACGGTGCCCTTACGGCTATTTTTATGTTTATTGGACAGTAGCTTAACTGTAACAGGCCCTGTGCCCCTTTTTTACAAAAAATCTTACAAAAAAATGTTATCGGAAGTCAATTTCATATAAGTTGCAGTTTAAAAACAGAAGGATGATAAGCATAACTTTGATATGATATTTAAAAGATATACAATATTCTACACAATTCTAAAATATTTGGAATTGATAAGCCAGAAAATGACTGTATTATTAATGTTTCTTGCTTTTTATTTACAAAGAGTTTTATCATAAGAAATTTTGTGAAAAACATCACTGGTTACTAATCTTTCGCATTGCTTGGGTTGAATAGTTGCAATTAAACATGGAAGTTTAAATGCACATGCTTACATAAACTTAATTTCCATTCAACCATGATAGAGAATAGAAAATCTCAAATAATGTTAATATACATGTAAGTACAGTGCCAACCAAAAGTAAGAAGACATTTTCAATTGGTAGGCCTACTGAATAGCTTTTATCTAAAATTTGATAACTGTTTATTTTGGAATGTGTTTTAGTTTTGCTGTATTTTTTGGTTATTATTATAATTATAACTGAGGCTACAAAAATAGCATGAAAGCTATGTCATGGAAAATTATTACAATAAACATGATTTCGGAGGCTTTAGAATATCATATGCTGAATCTTATAGATGTATTGCATTCACAAAATTTGTTTTCATTTTATCACAAATCATATCCAAATATATTAAAAATAATGATTCTACAAAAATATTCACCAAAATTCAAGAGTTGCAATAAATTTCTTTTGTCTCCAAATTTTTGGTAGATACTGTATATCGACAATGAATACATTGAAATCAGAGCCCACTCCACATGAGATTTTCCTAAAAGATGTTCACTGAACCAGTTTATTAACTTGACAAAATATTTGCTTTAAAAAAATTTGACAAAGAAATGAAATATTCATTCTCATCTTATTGAATTGTGTATTCACCACAATATCTTAATTGTAGAGTACAGAATTACCAGCTTGAATCATTTTAAGTTATAAAATACATGGAAATAAAATCTTTAAAATTTTCTGTAGACCCAAAACCAGTTTAAATTCAGTTTAAACATAATGGAAATACTTGATTATATTTATAATAGTAAATAAAACTTCCTTGTTGAGAATTTTACAATACAAAATAATTGGTGTAATAAGGGGTATTGTTAAAAATAAAAAGAATTTCAGATATTCTATTTTACGGATATATTAGTGCCGTATAGTCTTTCACTTTAACTATTTTAACAGCACAATTGAAAAATATTTTGAGAACATTTCAGTGTTATATGAGATACTTATAGTACACTTAATATTGCTCACCATCAATAGTATAAACATTTTTATTTTTATTTATGATGAGCTTTTACGAATGTTGAATGTCTCTTACTTGATGACTGTCTAAGTAATTGTTTGAATGAGTTTGAAAATGGGTCATCTTTAATGAAAGCTATAAATAGTAAAAAAAATTCTTAACGCTCTTGTGGCTACTTTTTTATCTTAATATCCTGATTTATTTATTTCAGGGGTGTGACTGGCCAGGAAGTGAAAAAGAGGAAATATTAGTTGGGTCCAGGGCAACGTCCTGGCCAGGGGTGCAGGGGGCCGGAGGCCCCCTGAAGCTCCTGGAACTTACTGTTATACCAAGAGAAAAAACAATAAAAAACAGTAAATACATTTATTTCTTTGATTATAGACAGTCAGAGGAACAGATAAGGTTTGGGGTGTATTGGGTATTTACTCCCAGTTTTCCAGACAATTGAGTAATGCCATTTCCAATAGAGTGCGTATTTTTTTTTTACTCCAAGATATTTTACTGGATTGAGTATTTTCTGTTTATATGACTATAAATTGAGAACTAATAAAAAAAACATGGAACTGGGTATGCACAAATATACTTATAAATATTTATTGAAGATATTGTAACTAGGACAGCAACCACCAGTGGTTTTTTTTCAACTATTTTGGGAATATATCCCATACCCCTAGAATTGGGAATTCTATCGGCATTTGGTTTAAATTGGGAAAATATAATGTCAAGTCAATTGGTAACAAAAGCATTCAAAACAATGACTTTAGTTTTTATTCTCCATTCAATTTGATTGTCAGAACTTAACAAAGCAAGATCTTTCAGACTCTTACTATTAGATGCATGTTCTTTAAGCAATTAACAACAGGCTCAAGCTGGTTATAGTCTAATGACAACATGTCCTCTTTAGAGGATCCAAAAGAGACTGTCGAATCCTACTGCATGAAACAGTTCACATGGAATTCATAATGCTGAAAACCCTTACAACGGTGGCTGTTTTGTTTGGAAGAATTTAGCTTTGACCAATCAGACAGAACATTGCAGTAAATTGTTTCAAAGATTTCGCAAGAATTTTGTTCACAGGAGTGGAGACATCTACAAAATAATGACTTAATTTGAAAATAACTTTTTTGTATCAAATAACAACTAGTCAGTTATTTGGTTATTTGAAATGCTGATTAATAAAAAAAACTGTCTTATTTCACTAACTTTTGGTTATTCTAACTCTTTGTCATCGATTACCATAATTACATAATGATAATGATAAACACAGTATAGTTATGATAGCATCTTCAGTATATTAATTGAATTTAAAAAACATATAATTATGCTTCATTTTTAAAACTACACCGAAATAAATGTTGGCAAGTAAAAAAAATGTCTGTCATTTTGACATTTGTTTTATCAACAAACACCAGAAAACGGGAGCGTAAGTTAGAATTTGTCGGTTCCTGGGGCACTGTTTGCTTAATTAAGAAAAACAAATGAAAAACAATAAGCTTATTACATTAATTATGAAGATTTAAGGATGTTTAACTTAATTTACGATAGCGTGGGTCGCGAAAATATATGACAATAAGTCATCATGATGACTTAATTATTATAAAATATTTTGTTGTAAAATAATACAAAACACTATTCATAAAATTTAATTACACAAGACGGTGTTATTGACAACTATCTTCAGTAATTTTAACAAAGAAAAAATGACTTCGTGGGATCGCCGATATCGTTTTTATAAAGTTTTATACATAATACAATTTAACAAATTAGGTCACGCTAGTTTAAGAATACATTTTTCATGACGATTAAGTAAGGGATATACCACGAGAGCTGTACAATATGTTAGATATTGGATAGCTGAGGCGCGTTAGCGCCGAAGCGTATCCAATGTCTAACATATTGGGCAGCTCGAGGGGTATATCTTACTTAAACCACAGCTTACCTACAGATTATTATTATTATGATACAAACTCAATTATAATTTACGCCTATACAAATAACGATTTAAAAATTATACATTTAAATCATTTATTTGTAGAATTTAAATAAATATAGAAACTATTTATTGTTTCCCGTATGGTGCCCCATAAGTCCGACAATTTAATGAATTATCTGTTCGCGAGATTTTCGTGCAGATCTTTTCACATGCAAACTTTTGTGTAGTTATGACTGTAGTTTTTCATTTCGTTTCTGTTCTTCATTTAGTCGGGTACATTATACAAGTGTAACAATTTTTGAAAAACCTAATTGATCATTGGAATTAAAGTGTATTTTTCTCATGGATAAACTGTTTATTATTCGGAAATCTTTCTGTTGGATATATATACATTACAACGCTTGACATGCATAGAAAACGTGGATTATCAACTGATTCCAGTCATGTCTATAAAGCGATGTCAGTCACAGCCTGAAAAACAATGATGATTTCTTATAAGCTTGATGAAGAGCTTATATTGGAGCAACAGGTCATTGGTAAGTTTATATTTGCAAAATATATTGTGTGAACAATGGTCACATGGAGACCTGAACCTGAGCCCCGTGTCCACCAAATACCCCGTAAAAATGTTTCACTGACAAAACGTTCCAAGTCCCAGTTAATGATATATGTATATTACATACATCTTTCGTAAGCATAATGTCTGCCCTTTTTTCACATTCTAATCTACAATCGGTTCAAGGCTCAAACCTATGATTATTTGATCACGGAGAGAGGCCGTTGTGCATAAGATCTAATTTTTAACTAAAATCTGTACCTTTTGTATTTGATATTGTCTATTGGTCATATTTTTCAAATAAATATAGTTCTGGCGATGTTTCTATATCATTTTGGTAACGCCGAATGTTAATGAAATATTTTCACAGTTTATATATGTTGTCCAGTGCATGAATATATTATTTCTGTTGTAATATTGTCTATGCCATTGCTCAATAAAACACTCACTGGACGCCAAGGTCACAGCATGCTAAATGCACAGTCACTTTTATTTAAAATAAATCTTCTCTACGCTGATGACGAATGACATGTTCCGTTCTGCAACTAATTCTATAAAGAACGCTCTTTTATTTTTATCTTATTAACTTTACACAAGAAATTGTTAGCAGTTTTTGGCAGAGTATGAGTTAAAATGTGCTTAAAATCTAGTTTGGGTCTTGGTATTTGCTATACTTAAATATATCTTTTTATTTTTTTTTTCATTTTCAGGACGACAGTGCAACGTCGACTAAATGTGAACAGGAATAACATTATTATTATTAACGTCTTCATTTCGAAGGAGAATGAGTACAGAATTTACAATTTTGATTTTATTTGTCAATTTTTGTTCTATAAATGAATCAATAAATAACTTCACTCGATCGTTTGTTTTTTTCATTGAACAGGTAATCGTTCACTATTAAGGTTATGCGTACATTATCTGATGTGTTGGACAATATCTAGCGTGTAGTACAATATTAGACTTACACGTTAGATATTGTCCTAACACATCAGATATTGGACGAGTAATCTTAATATTGGACGGCTACCTGTACATTATTAGATATACGGTACTGTGAATACAATGGAATGACGTCAGAACTGTGGTTTAATTTATATTAGACTCCATGATTACATAATGAGACATTGCAATTTAACAGTTTAACAGTTTAACAGTTTATTTCATATAGTACATATGGCCTCCGGCCCATATACATGAATATACAACATACAAAGAAAGTGGATATACAAGATACATAATATCATACATAATATATATAAAAACAATTTACATCTTAATCCATGAGTTATGTTGTTTGCTACTGAAAGGACGACAAAAAATGCTTTCTTCTTTCAAATGCATAAAATATGTACATTGCTAGATTTCTTAACACAGATTCTCTTACACTGTTCATCAAAGCAATGAATTTATCAACGTTTGGGTTTTCTATATAAATTTCAGGAAGATAAGTACATCGTATTTCTGTATATAAAGGACAAATCATGATAAAATGAAACTCATCTTCAATACAAGAATCACAGTACGGACAAAAACGGAATTCTCTATCAATATTATATTGCCTTGCATGCTCTATCATTAAATTGTGAGACGAACTTCTAAAACTTGCTAAAGCTTTCCTAAATTTGTTAATATCAATCACCTCAACATATTTTTCCATTTCATATTTGTTTTTAAATGAGGAATAATAATATAATTTAGAATTTGTTAAACATGCTGCCTTCCAGACTTGAGTATATTGATCCTTCAATCTTTGAGTGTATTGTAACAAAAATAATTTAGGATTGGAAACATTTTGGCTTTCCCATACATAGCCAAAACCATTAGAAAATAAGTTTAACCTAACTTCAGATACCCAATTCTTATAACCAATACTATCATAGTAATACAACATTTCATAACATAGTCTTACATATCTCTGCTTAGGCATACTTAAAATACGGATCCAATACTTAATACAACGTTTAAAAGCAAAAATATACATAGGAAACCTACCCAAGTCACCTAACACTGCATCATTACATGACTTTATACTAACATTCAAAAATCTTTTACAGGCATATAAATGTACAATCTCGATATATTTTGGTTTAAAAAGACCCCACAGTTCACTTCCGTATAACATAATTGGAACAATTTTGACATCAAAGATCTTGAAAAACATATGATAAGGTAAACATCCTAGTTGCTGTAAACATTGAAATACATGCATAAACACCTTTTTAGCTTTTAAACTATTAGATTCTGCCATTTTATATAAAGATAATGTCCTTGAAAAATATAAACCAACATATGTAAAACCATTTACTATTTCTAATGGTTGACCCCCGTAAACCCAGTGTTCATTTCTACTTAATTGTCCACCCCTTTTAAATACCAATACCTTTGTCTTTAAAATATTGACACAAAGTTTACTTGTAAAACAGAATTCATGAAGGATATTAAGTTGTTTTTGTAACCCAGATATAGTATCAGCAATGAGAGCAATGTCATCAGCAAACATTAATAAAAATATTTCAACAATATCAGGAAATAATTGAATACCACGCGTACCCTTCTGCAAAAGCAGTGTATACAGTTCATTTATAAACATAACAAATAAAATAGGACTTAAGGTACAACCTTGACGTAAACCAACTGGACATTGGAAACTATTAGTAATGCCAATATTGGTTTTTACATTTGCTTTTACTGATATATATATAGATTGTATAGCTTGGTACAATTTACCTTTAACACCATTATGTCTTAAAACATTATACAAGATTGAACGATCGACAGAATCAAATGCCTTTTGAAAATCTATAAAGGCAACATAAACAGGTTTACCTTTTTTCATTAAATATTTGTTAACAATAGAATAAAGAACATATGCATTATCAATAGTACTGTATCCTGATCGGAAGCCAGCTTGTGCTTCTGATAATTTATTATATGCATTTACATAAAATGTTAATCTTTTTGTAATAATAGATATATATACTTTACTAAGAACGTCTACTAAAGCAATACCTCTATAATTATTCGGGTTATTTACATTTCCCTTTTTTAAAAGTGGTATTATTACAATTTGAGTCCATTTATCTGGGAACTCACCAGTAGAGAAAAGTCTATTAAAAAGTTTACAAATGTATGGTAATAAAACATGTAAGCCATAATTCAAATGTTTTGGTATCAAATTTCCACCAGTAGCTTTATCCAAACTTAATGATTTTATTGATTCAATAATTTCATCATAGGTGATGTCAGAATTAAAAATAACATTTTCTATTTCATCGATATCAGATGAATCATCAATATTAGGAGTAGGTACATGTGCATGATTTACATCATTGTCATTTATATCATTGGCAAATAAACTACTAAAATAATCATACCAAGTATCAAGAGGTATTTTATCATTAGTACTATGTTTCTTACTAAGCTTTTTAATTTCACGCCAAAATAGTTTTTGGTTTTTTATAGACAAATTTATTTTTTCAATACATTTTTTATCATAAGTGTATCGTTTATGTTTGCATATTACTTTATAGTTTTCTTTACTGCTAATATACATATTCAAATTTTGGGAACATCGGTTTGATCTAAATCTATGGAGTAACTTTCTTGAATTAGCTTTTGCTAATTTACATTCAGAATCAAACCATGGGCGATTGCATTTAGGTTTATACTTTTTAGATAAGACTTTATATGAATCACTACTGTTCAATATTACAGCTTCAAATTCATCCACAACTAAATTTATATTACATGTATCATCATTTAACATGTCATCTAAAGAACTAAAACAGCCACTTAAAATACTATCTGTTAAACATTCATTGTACTCCGACTTATTATCATCATTTAAATCAAATCTAATGCTAGGTGTATCATCCATCTGTACATCGTGATTTAATACATTATGAATACTAATAAACAATAAAATAGGAAGATGACAACTCTCAGTATATGTTAAAATTTCAAAATGTTTTACAATATCAAATAATGGTTTAGATACAATGAAATAATCTATAACACTACAACCATTGTTGTTTATAAAAGTACTGCCACAACTATCAGGGCCAAAACGACCATTAACTATATAACATGAAAATGTTTTACAAAATGTTAATAAATCTCTACCAAATTTATTCAATTTATTGTCTGTTGAATTCCTATTCATTTCAATCTTATTGTCTATGATTTCACTAAATTCAGCAAATTCTGGAATGTCATAATCTACAATAGTAAAATCAGTATCATTTGCAGTCCGAGCATTTAGATCTCCATTTAACATAATACATTTGTCAATAAAATTATTAGTTACAATAAGATGCTCTAGAGCTTCAAAACAAGACATATCAGTATAGTTATAAAATGGTGAATTTTCTGGTGGTATATATAAACAAACATACAGAACATCCTCCTCCAGACCAAATAACATCTTGTCTATATTTAAAACAACACCATATTCAAAACTTTCACATACTCGTTTAACATAGGTTGATATATTATTTTTTTACAATAACAGTAACTCCACCCATTGGTCTACCACCAACCAGTGATAATTTGGCATTGCATGAATAAATGACATGGTTTGTAAAATATTTGCTATAATTATCTTGATCAATTATGTCATTGTTATGCTATCAAACATCGACAAAGTAAATGTGAAAAAATGCCGTCACATATCTTAAATTGTGTACCTCAATTTGTGCTCATACTGCAAACACATATTTGTCCTCAAACAAAGGATTAATATTGATTTAATTGCTGCAAACAATTAAACTATATATATGCGCTATTTCCAATGTACTCTGACGTGTATAGGTAAAGGTATATACAGATGTAATCGTGCGTGTAATCATAAGTCGGCGACTTTATTATCGATTTTGTGACATCCTTGTGCATTCATATGTCGGCGAGTTAAACTCCCAGCGTGTGAAAGACAATTGTGTTTTAATGAGAAGTAATTGGCATGTAATTGTCGCGTGATTGTCGCATCTCGTATCTGACCAGTTTCGATGTTTTATTTACGTTCGATACACAGCGATTTCGAGACTTTATGAGTTAAGGAGTTTTTAATTGGGTTATGACACGTTAATTTTTTATTCTTATTGGGTTTTTGAGATTTTTAATTGCGTATTTACGCAGATACGCAGCTTGTCTGTTCCTCTGTTAGACATAGTGGAGAGAGCGTTCATTGGAATCCGCGGAACCATTCGCATTTCGGCCCTCAAATTTTCGCCCCATTATGTTTTCCGCGGATATTTCGCGGTTTCCAAAAAAACGTCCTCGGGATTTTCGAAAACGCGGAAATCCGCCGATCCGCGGAAAATTCACACCCCTGTTATTTATTGAAGTTAATGCCGTGTCAACACAATTTAGATCATTTTACGGCGTCCAGCGCACCTAACCTAGCTTTCCTGGACCATTGTCTATAACCAGTACTCACCTACCCTTCCACAAGGCCGGAAACTTCTCCATATTATCTAATCAATAGAGGAAAATCGACATTATTTTCAAATTTTCATGGAAGGGTATAACCTCCCCGGGTGGGATAAATATCCTGAACATTGGATAAAAAGTGTGTTGTGATTATTTCTAGGGCAAGTTCCAATACAGATCATCTTCCAATACAAGACCTACACTTGAAAGCATTAGGTGTGATGGAAGATGTGATAGACTAATACCAAGATAAATCATGTCATGTTTTTACATCCTATTGTTCACTACTTGCTAAAAAGAAAATTCATCACTTAATTCTTGTTTTACTGTAATCCATCATAGCTCTCTTTTTTCTTTACCTATCCTGGTAATATAGTTTAGTCTTAATAACAACTGTTGGTACTTAATACCACATCCACACATATTTCAGCTATGTCACAGTTGGCCTAACAACACAACAGTAGGGCGTTCAGTTACCGCGAACTTTCGTAATGTTCGCTAACAGTCATTATTGAACGGCCTGTTAGCGGAAAACGTTTAAGGCCAACAGCTATCGGTTTTAGTATATAGTACGCAAGTATGAAACAACCTGAAACGAAATAGTTCCAGTACTATATCCGGAATTCAAATATTTGGGTTTTCCCCTCCGGTACAAACAAACTTTCACTGTTACAATGAAAACACATGTAAAAAGAACAATAGGGTTTAAACCATAGTTCGTGCTGTATATCAATAATGTGTAGAAAACTTTGTTTGTACCGGCTGTGCACGGAAGGAAAAACCCATAAATTTGAATTCTGGATTAGGTCTATTCAATGAAGTCGGTGGTGTTACTCCCGTTGATTTAGATAAATACATTTACAAAAAACAAGTAAACAAGAAAACAAGTCCTCCTCTCTGAATTCTCCTAATAAAATTGAAGTAACGACTCTCTTGTCCGCCATCCTTAAACGTTCACACTTCAGTGGATCGTTCAATTAGCCGTTCATAACAGTAACGGTGATTGACAAACGTTAAATGCTTACTGAACGCAGGGCAGATTATAGTGTGTACAAAAAAACAAAACACTGATATTATAAACAATATAATGAACTAATCCACAACAGGGGATGCCAAGGATTCTCTGGCGTTTTTTGTTTGTGGTTTTGCTGTCCAGATAGATTTTCGTCATACTTTTTTGATTTTTAATTTTATATAAACAATTTAGAAAACTTTTGTTTTTCATATTTTTATGGCATTTTAAAATAAATGCCCTTACAATCAATCAAAAACTGTGTTTGAGTTATTTCTCCTCCCCGGACCCTACAATTTCAACCCTATCTGTGTATTCTAATATTAACGTTGGGCAATACATAAAATATATTATTTTTATTTGTTTTATGAATGTCTTGTTGGAGTAGCGGTTATTGACCAAGGGGTGGTGGTTTATCCTCTACACTAATTTTGTTAAAATGAATTATACAACTTACATTTTCAATACTGCCTACCTCAGGAATGGATTGGTTCATTTTTAATGCTTACACAAACATATTTTGTTATTTTGTTCGCACTATACCTAAACTTAGTTTTAACTAGATATAATTTACCTTAACCATGGATGTACAAAAAGTAAGCAAAGATAAATATAAAGAGGTCATTTTTTTTATTTCAAACAAATTTAGTATCACAAATTAGAATTAACAAGAAAAAAAAAGACAATCAACAAATTTAAAAAAAACAATGTTAAAAATATCTCAATACATATTATATCAGAGTTTACCCAATCCAGTAGCAAGCAGTTTTTTAAATAAATACACTAAACTATCACCAATTAAAGTAAAATAAGTAACAGATGCATGAAAAAACAGCAATCCAAAGGCTCTAACCCGTGACATTGTCTGCTTAGTAAGTTAACTTCGTGACAATCAAAGAAGCAAGAATATATCTGTTAATGAAAATTAAATAATCTGATTTACATAATTTTGTTTACAAAAAATAAAAGAAACAAAACACATACAGCATTTATAATACAATCAGTAAAAATGAACCATATACGGAGCAAATCATAACTGCTAGTACCTAAACACTTTTGCAAATGTGTCATTTATTCTTAACATTTTACCAATACATGAGAAATTAAAAACATCTTTGGATACATGTATTTATGTATAACAATTACAGTTGTATAAAGTCATTGCTCACCATTCAATTGTTACTTTCTATTGTAATTATCATCATTCCTAAATACATTTGAAACAAGAAATGTAATGTGTAAACCACATTAAAGCCGGATTTAAAAACTTTATAAACAAAAATTATAAAGGGAAATAATCCATAATAAAGGCAGGTAGAGTTGTGATTACTTTCTAATTATGTTTAGCAAATGTTATGATATTATTGTATGAAGTTTTATAAAGAAAAAATTAAACACAATTGTTAACCGCCCGCGTTTCGCGTTTTCATTGAAAAATCTGGCTAATAAAATTTTATTGTGTTAATGAAAACAACAACAGCTATTTTAAATAATAAGAGTGTAGGGGTAGTTTTGATTGGCACTATGTATAGTGGTAACATGTACTGAATTGGTGTTGCCCTTATTTTACAATAATATTTCAAGGACGATTTAACCTTAATGACAGATCATAATGATATCACAGAAAATAAAGTATTCCTATATACAAAATGTTTCTAGAGAAGAAGAAGAGTAATGAATAGATAATAAAAATAAACACAATGTACATAGCCTTTTCAACAAGTCATCATCCACTGAAGTTTTATTTGCAATACATTCCCTCTGACATAAATTTAACAACATATTTCAAAGATGCCATTTGAATCAAGTTTCTGATGACACACAAGCATCATTAAAGATTGCCCTGACAAGATACCCATAACAATAACTCATCTTGAGCATTTGGTGCATTGTTAGTTTGAAGTTATAAACTTATCAGAAAACATACCAGAGAAAATGCTGACTAAAACACATAAGAAAAAGGGAACCTGAAATCATATCAGGAACAGCAACACAGGCCTTCCACAAAGAAGTTTTAATTTTTATAGAATTTTAGTCTCAATATCTATGTTACAGATGTTTTATTATCGAATATCGCGGGCTAAGCACAAAAGGGTTGTAACTCAAATCAAATAACAATAGAGTTATGACCATTTAGCACTAAGCCCATGATATGCAAATAAACAATGTCAAGAAACTACATTAATAAAAAAAAATTATTATTATTATTATATACCGCATTTGTATAGCGCTCTTTTCATATTGAATATATGTTCAAAAGAGCTTCACAATCATATGCATAATTAGGAAAAACAAGCTTAAATGAAAACGAAAATGAAAATAAAATAAATGATTAAGAGATGATAAGATATAAAAACATAAACTGAACAACAATATAAAACTAAGTATTTGTGATCAATAAAGTGCTCATAGTAGTTTAAAAAAACAACAACAACAAAACAAGTCAATTTTCAACAGTAAAGAAAATAGTAAAGAGAAATAATTGATTGGTGGTAGAACGGCAGCCAAATTGTCGGTGGGGAATCAGGCCAAATGCCCAGAAAATCCATGATTGCAAGGTGCAAAGTTGGATTCTTATCCAAGGCTCCTGCCCGAAAAATCCATCAGCATCAGTGTCCGCGCATCCCTGAACCATGCATTATATAGTGATAAAGTAAAAGTGATAAAATTTATGATTAGATAATGAGAAAAGGCAGCCACTGACCAATAGGGAATCCAGCCAGATGCCTTGAAAAAAAACACTTTATACATGTAATCCTTGTACAAAAGCAACAAAAAATATCTTTTTTTTTTGCTTTCTAAAAAAATAGCCAATACGGATAAGGAGATTACTTAGATATACATGTATATACTAACTTATCTCCTTTCTATATAAATCATGCATTAATAGAAAAACAAAATTATATCTATAGTACCCACTTAAAGTTTGGAGACTAAGGATATTTTATAAAAAAAATAATTTCTTTGATTCTTTTCAGTAGACCATTATTTTTACAAATTTCTTTAATGCATGGCATTTATAAGATTCAGCATCTGATATCGCAAAGCCTCCAAAATCAAATGCAATGTAATTTTTTTTACAACAGAGATTTTAAGCTACTTTGGAAGTCTCAACTACAATAGAACCATAACAAAAAATAAGCAAAACTAAAAATATTATGAAATAAAAAGTAGTCATTTTTTTATAAAACCTATGTACAGCGTAGTAGACTTACAAAGTGAAAATTTCTCCAAACTTTTGGTGGGTACTGTATATGTATAATAATAAGAAAATATATGTATACAGCAGATCATTGTATATATAAACATTTGTTATTAAAGCACCTTGACATAAATATAAAGACTTAGCTGTACACTACATATATAATCTCATGTAAAATTTACATTACTTTAATCTATATTATTATCATACACAAGATATCTCAATTAAAGAGAGGTATCAGGTCTAAGTCATTATTCCACTTTATATACTCATAAAATACAGTCAAGCTATTTTGGCACTGGATTGTAACTGAATCAAAACCCCTCACCCATCATTGAGACATATACCTTATCCTACAAATTCAGACTTGAGAGATATCAGTAAAACAGTTACACAGTATTGTTATTCGAGTGTTTTTTTCTGTGGACACTGTTGTTTCTATTAAGAGACAGTTTTATTAAGCATCACTTTTAGTCAATTAGTAAATAGAGCTTCATTTTGATGCACATATAATTAGAAAATAATTTACATAAATTTCCTTCCATAACGCAATCATCAAGTCAAGACAAAGTGGGATTTCAACATGTGAGAGTTAACAATATTTTAAAGTCAGCTAATTTAACCAGTTGTTCGTGGAGACAAGTAAAGATGAATAAATGGTTTATGGTATCACACACATACAATCAGCATTAAAAAAACTTACAATAATTCAAATGACATAAAAAATATTTCAAAGTACACTTTCTCATTAATGAATTGTGCCTGCAAAAATGATTTATTTAGAGGAGGAACACTGTTCACTTAATGACCTTAAGTGTACTGAATTTCACAAACTTAAATATAGAAAAATATTATTACTGAACTAGTCAAATTATCTATCAATTGCTACAGTTAAATCTCAAATTTGGATGCAGTGATAGGGATGCAGTATTACTTTTGGCTTGGAATCAGACAATCAGGGTTCATTTCTCAGCCTTAAATGGTTCAAAACTTTCCATGAAATTTCTGCAATAATTTTAATGTACCTATAGAAATGGAGAAGTAGTTGGTCCATGTGGAAAGTTAAACAATTACTGGTGAAAGAAATTGTCAAGAAAGCTGGTACCATGAGTGGGCAGCTTGCACATAACCTAATAAAATCTGATAAACAGTGTACAATCCAAATAAAAGTTTTTATTTCAATAATTTATAATTCTTCTTAAAACACACACAAACAAACAACAAAAGGATTTCTACAGTTAATTTTGTTTTGTTTACTCATCAGACCATGATCTTACATTTAAATGATTAAGTACAAAAAAATCCTCAGAACTATCAAGCTCGAATAAATTCAGTGACTTCAGCACTTTGATTTATAATGCAATCAATTATTATTTATATTCATTGCAACATCAGTGAGTTATCATTTGGAAATTATAAGAATGAGCTACAGACAAGCTTGGTCCTATAAAACACCTAAACTTAGCTTAGTGGAGTAAAACATTTCCATTAAAAGCAATAGATTTAATTTTGAAAACTAGTTGATGATTCTTCCAGCAAAATAACCCAGTACTGGATGTATCCACGCAGAACAAGTTGGAAATAATAATGCATGTACACAGAAAAATAAAACATTTTATTTGCGTAGCATGCTTTTTCAGCAATATATGGCAAATTAACTTTGTTCTGCACAGATGTATCCAGTAAAAACAAATCTTATGCAGCTAGAAAACCCATAAATTTAAGCTCTGTTTATGAACCAACAATGTAAAACTACATGTAAAAATGCTACTTTGGCACTTACTGATCGATATGATCTTTATACACTGTCCATATATGAATTAAATTTATACAATTAATGGCTACAAAATAATTTCTGTGTTATAATCATATAAAAAATATAATACGAAAAATAAATTAATTATTAATATACATGTAAATATACTGGAATCATATGGCAACACTGTCCCCATATATAACAAAAGCAAAAATAAGAAAAAAAATTGAAAAGGTATTTTCTCACATGGTTTACAGCAAAAATAAAACCAATTTCAATGCAGTGTAAAATACATAAATGAAGACATTTTCTTTATGATTAGGGTGTGCACATAAAAAAATGATAATGCATTGTAATAGAGTGGACATCAGAATAAAAGCAAGACAAATGTATGATATTAGCTAGGTAAGGTTAACTAACGACAAATCTAAACAATATTCTATGTAAACAATGTCAAACAAAAACAGCAATACCAAAAAGAAACGAAAAATAAAACCCAACAAAACCAAACAAACAATATTCATCAAATTTTGATTAAAATTGCTTTCATTTAAACAGTCAACTCTTGAAAGTTTGTACATTTTCAAAGAATAACTCCAATATTCATTATAAAGCATAAAATAAATACCAAAATGTGGTAATGTTTCTACAAACTAAATAATTCTGTAAGGTGTGGTAACAAGAACAAACATGAACACACTGTGTTATAGTGAGCAAATCATACAAAAGTTCTATACTTTAACAAATATTTAACAAAATAAAATATTTTAAAAATATCTGATTGTTTGGCAAATTCAATACCTAGGAAAATCAATATTCTAACAAGGGAAAACAGGCATGTAGATGAATATCAATTCTAAGTATTGAAGCTAAAGGTTCCTATAAAAATTCCTTAAATTCAGAGTTTAAATACAGTACCCACCAAAAGTTTAGAGACATTTTCAGATTGAAGGCCTATTGAATAGCATTTAACTAAAATTTTATAACAGTTTATTTTGAAATGCTTTGAAGTTTTGCATTATTTTTTGGTGATCATTATTGTTAAATTTGAGACTACAAAAATAGCATAAAAACTTTGTGATGGGAAAGTATTACAATATACATGTTTTTGGAGGCTTTACAATGTCAGATGCTGAATCTTATAAAGTGTTGCATTCATGAAATTTGTTTTCATTTTATCATGAACCATACTTAAATGTATTAAAATAATGATTCTACAAAAAATAATCATTAAAATTCAAGAATGGTAGTTATTTTCTTTTGTCTCTAAACTTTTGGTGGGTATTGTATACTCCATTAAGAGTAAGAAAATTTTAAAACTAAAGTTTCTTAACACTTTCATGCATGTTATGGTTCCTACAAAGAAAGTTTCTACTTATTATGTTAACCAAATTTGTTTTTTTCATGAAGTAATTGAGAAATGTTCATGACAAAATATTAGCAACATAATACATAAATAACCTTCAGAAATTATTCTATTTTGTTAGATTCAATACTTCAAACCAAGAATCATACGCAAATCAAATCATTTAAAAACAATACTTAACATCTAATAAGTTAATGTCTACAGTTCTAATAAAAACAATGCAACTGTTCACCAGAGTCCTAGACTTTAAGTGTACCTGGCAAAAAGAATTAAACAACTTCACTATTTAACTCCAAGTAAAATTGGTGATGCCTGACCAATTGACATGGTCAAGTCCCATTCGGAAGCATAATTTGAACAAGATTGGTATAGGCCTTTTTAGACCATGCTACATGCCAAATATGGTAGGCTTATTTTTTAGATAAGGGTTTTCTATGGAATTACATATAACACAAAATATAACACAAAACTTTCTGACCCATCACAAATGCTCAGTATGAGCAATGCTCAGATCAGCTAAAATTGCAACTTCAACATATTTCGGTTAAAATATTTTCCTTTTTGGTTTTGTTAGAATTTCTCAGCAGGACATAAAACTGATTGAATCTTTTCAATACAGAACATAGAGGCATTTCTTGCTTCAACACTTGCATCAGAGAAACTCAGAAATCCATGAGGAAGATTGTCAAATACTTTCAATGTAACAGGTGCTCCAAGTTTTGACAATTTCTTAGCAAACATAACAGAGTCATCTAACAGTGGATCAAAATGACAAGCCTGAAAATAGAACAAAACATCAAATAATTATCTTTACTATAGCAACATTTTTTTTCACTTATATTAAAATGATCATATACAGGCCTACTTCCTACTTATTATTTGTAATGCCTATTTCTATTTGTAATGCCTATTTCTAATCTAGGAATAAATGCATGGCAAGTGGTCAATGCATTCTGCATGTCATGGCCATGGATTTCATATTGGACAAGCAATCCTATGACAGTATGTTGAGAGTAACCATTCTGAACAAATCTCCTGGTGTCCTAATAAAGCTAGTGCAAAAGGTTAGGCCTTTAGTTAAATAACTGTAAACTTCACATCAATAACCAGCTGGTTCAAAGCCTAGTTCAGCATTTATGTCATTTGTATTCATTTCATTTTGATCTTCTTGATATGATAAGAATGATTAGAGAGTAGACTCAAGAAAGACTTTCAAGAATTAGATTTATTTGTAAGGGACTCAAGTTGAAACATTGTTGAAACACTTAATTTACTTCTAATTTGACATTTCAAACCCAAACAAATTCAGTGCAATCAGCACCTTCTTTACATAATTCAATTATTTGTGAATTTTATTCAACTGTCAGTGGTGCATGTATTAACCCCACTGATTAAAATACTCAATAATTGTTTGATATCCCATATATTAATACATATATCTAGTGACTTTGACTACTGAAGTTCTGTACTGAATATTTATTTACAACTTTCAAGGAATATTCAAAAACTATCAAGTCTTTAAATCAGCAATGTTATTGTTTGCCCAACTGACATTTGAATAAAATTTATCAATACCAAGAAAATGGAAGTCATACAAAATAATATGTTACAAACACCAATTTATACTTACAGTTAAATGTACAGGTGGTAGACCTGAGAGTAATTCATCTGGAGCTAACAATGGTGACATATACATGTTCTTTACTATTGGTAAATGTCGAAATAGCTGTATAGGACTTTGTGCTATCTTTCTTTGTACTGAGAATAACTTAGGGGTAAATGATCTCTTGCCAGGAGTAAGTTGAGGTGACACTGGGGATATTTTCCTTTTAGGGGAGGTAATTTTGTCAGATTCTTGAGCAGGGTGATAACACACTGGAAGATCTAGAGATAGGTTTCTATTTTTAGAATGATTGTCATCAGAGCTATTTATAGCATCATCAGTGCTATTTTTAGAATGATTATCATTGGTTTCATTTACAGTCCCATCAGGGCTATTTATAGTATCATCAGTTCTATATACAGATTTATCCTCATTAGTGCTATCTATAGATTTATCATCATCAGTTCTATTTATAGATTTATCCTCATTAGAGCTATTTATAGCATCATCAGTGTTATTTTTAGATTGGTTATCATTAATGCTATTTAAAGTATCATCAAATCTATTTATAGATTTATCATCATTTGTGCTATTTATAGTCTTATCATAGTTGGTTTCACTGTTCAGTTCAGCAGTATGTTCATTTGTGGACAGATTCAAAGGATCAGCTTCCTGGTTGTCATTATTCTCAACACAACAATCATGTAAAATACCACTATCAGAATCTGTCACAGAAAATTGTGTCTTAGAACTTCCATCAACATTATGGTTTAAATCTTTACTTGGTGACCGTTGTGTAGACATTTCATCATGCAGAGTTTCACAAATACTGTTTGATTCAGATAATAATTCAATATTATTATCATCATCATTATCAATGTTATCTAAAGAATGACAAGAAGTACAATCCATGTCTAATTGATAGTCAGTAACACTTTCATGTTCAGTAAGTATCTCTTTACATACAGCATACATTTCTGTGGGATTTTCACTTGGAACCATATCATTGTTCTCAACAGAAGCAGTACTTTTGTCTAATAAGTCTTCACCTTTATTGCCATCTTTTTCACAGTTAGAAGTGGAACATTCTTCAGGACTACATTTATCAAGTTCAGCATTATCACCTTCAGATTGTTCAAAATCATTCTTAATTTCTTTAAGAGAAGTTTTCCTGATTTTATCAGTTACATCTGCATCATGTACCATTTTGTTATCACCATCATCCTGACCTTGTGACTGTTCTACTAGATTTGTTGTTGACCCATTTTCATTATTTTCACAGTTAGATAACTCATACACAACAAAATCATCATCAGATAAATTCTCAACACTATGGCAAACAGGAATATCACTAGATGTTGGTGAATTCAACACTTTTACATTGTCTCCATTAGTAGTCTGACCTTTATCAAGATCATGTGAGTCACCAGCCCCACTTTCATTATTAAGTTTGTTACAATGGTTCTGATTGGATAGTTCTAATTCACTGTCTTTGTCTTCTTGTTTTTCATTAGTTGGAATGGATTCAGTTTGTTCAGTACAAATATCAGATTCAACAACTTCCCATGTTTCATATTTACCAGGGTTACAGAATATTGGTTTAGCCAGAGCACTTGAAAACTTATCAGCAATACCAGCATAGGCTGCAAAGATGAAAGAGATAGAAATTAACTCAATTCATCATGAAAACAATGGTTACAAGTCATGTTCAATATGAAAAAGTAAGAAAATTGTTTGATATGGAGATTGTTATCATATGTACCACCAAAGTTACTTAACTTAAACACTGGCACTTTTTTCTTAATATAGATTGCTTTGAAATTTCAGTGGTAATGTAAAATAAATGTGTTTCCATTCATTTTCATGGATCCTTTTCATTGTCTTTGTGTTTAAGTAATGAATAAAGAGAACTGAAACTAACAAGGCAAGTATCTGTTCCTCAGGCTCTCAGATACTACATGTAAGAGTGATATCTGTTTAACTTTAAACAACATACATTTTTACATGTGAAAGATACTAAGTCTTATTTTCTAGTAGCATGGAAGTTAAAACAAGTTTGAGCAACAATTATTGTTTCCATGAACAGAATTATATCTTATTTGAATTTCACAGATACTTGCACCTAACCCACCTTTCTAAACAATTCAACCACATGTAATGCATGTACAACATACTAGTATGCTGTTCCACAAGGACTAAAACTTCTCCTTCAGTAGAAGAAGACCACATAGCATAACTTTTAAATACATGTAGACTATTTCTGGAATTCAAATTTTTGTTTTATTTTCAAGAGGTACAAACAAACTTTCACTGATTCAATGAAAATATAAGAACAGAGAACAATGGGATTTTATTTGCATTTCTTGATTTTCATCAATTATGTGTGACAAATATAATATTGTTTGTACTGCTGGTGCATAGATGGAAAAACCCATAAATTGGAGTTCAGAAGTAGGTCTAATAATCCATCTGAATAAAGTGCCACATTAAGAAGTCAAACCTAAAAAATGGATTAGACTATAGAACTTACCAGCTAGACACCTAGTTAGTATACCAACAGGTAATAAAGGATCAATCATAGCCATAAGTCTAGCAGGAGATGGTGTATATTGTACAAGACTAGGTATATATGCTGCTAATATACCATCTGGTATACGTATACGATAGGATACAGCTCTTAATGCTGTAGATATAACAATATTACCACCAGCACTATCACCAGCAAAACATATACGTTCTCCAGTCCAACCTAAAAATATCATATATTATAAATAAATTTGAAAGATACAGCTATAACATGAATATATCAAGCATTTCTTTCAGTGAAATGTTTGTTTAATGATAATATACAATGAAAATATACGATATTATTTACAATTAAAAAAAGCAAAACCCTGAAGCACTGTATTTGTTGGGACAACAAAGTTAGAACTTTCATAAGACTGAAATATTTTCTTTTTTTTCAATTTAGAAGAAAATTACAAATGACTTTGACTCCTGGTATTCATAAATGAGGGGGCCTATCTTAGTACCATTCAGTGACACTATTGATATGAATTTTATGCAATTATAGTGCACTAAGTTTACACATGAAAAATAATTACACAGGCTTTCCTGGATTTTTTTACCAGTAATTGCTAATCCTTTACAAGGAGTTTACACTGTCACCATTATGAGTACAACACATTCATCTTACCTAGTTTATCACAATTCTTTAAAGCCCAGGCATAAGCATAGAAACTTTCTTCAAGACCTCTAGGGAATGGAAGTTCTGGAGCTAAAGCATAATCTACAGATAATATTGGCATCTCTAACTTCTTAGTCCATACTCTTAAATAATTCTGAAATAAATATATAACAAATATCTTACTTTCGATTTAATGACAAATATGACAAACTAACAATAGAAACCACTACTGGTACAAATTCACACAAGAATACATAAATATATCTATGAATTACCTAGAATTTAATGTTCACATTATAACAAATGAAACCAGAAACTAACAAAAGTGAATTCAACACATAAACTGATGCCAACGTGTACTTTCAAAACACATTTTTCCACACAATCCTTCAAAACAGAGTATACCTTAAAGTTAATATATTTGCATAGGGAAAACAGAAACATACTACACACATGGTACAGACAAATTATTTTGAAATTAACTAGCCATTATTTATCACGACAATTAAATCTACCAGGCAATTAACAAAACAGCAAAAATATACCGAATCTCAGTTCTGACCTAAGGAAATACAGACAGAAACGCCTCTTTAATCAATACATACAACCACATACAGATCCCAAAGCCTGAATTTCAGAACTGGTATTGAAAATTTCAGCAACTTACATTAGGGCTGTCATGATTTACTGGTATACCAGTATATTGCAATACGCAGTTGTGGCAATAGCTACCACGGTACAAATTTAACATATCGTTTTGTAGCAATATTGTTTTTATTTCATTGTAAAATTCTTCCCTTTAGGAAGAGAAAGTAGTGAAACGTCAGTTTTTCCATGGTTCATTCGATTAAATTTCAGTTCCAAGAATCTAACCGATTTGAGCCTGTTTGATTGGTTGTACGGAACTTGTGCTAACATGTTCTTAAATCAAATACTTTAGGAAGGAAGTAGTGGAACAAGCATGGCGTACTGGAGGTTGATTGCTAGGATGTTCAGTGTTCTGCAGCTAAGGGGGTGATTGTTTTTTCTAACCAAAGCATCTTTTTATATGCAAAACATATATCATAGTCCTAAATGACAGAAAGAGACTAGATTCTATCAGTAGCTGCATGTAAGATTGCAATGCTTCTGTTAAATACAGCGGAGGCACAACAAATGTAAAAACTCACAATATATCATGGTACATATTGCGATACGGTGCTAGCATATTGCAATATATCGCTATACACTTTTGGCGTATCGTGACAGCCCTAGCTTACATATAAAAATTTAATCCTTAATCAGGTTCCAAAAATCCTTAACTACAGGGTCAAGCCTGAAAACTCTCCCCCATGCACAAGCTACTTAAGACAGGTATATCTAAAAACAAAATCAATTTACTTATAGCGTAAAAAATAATTCTGAAATAAGAACTTATAGATAGGAAAAATCCAATTATTATTAACCTGTCAAAATAGAATAAACTTTTAAAACAGTCTGTACATATTCTCCATCAAATTTACAGACTGAATAAAAAATGATGATATTAGAATTAGTGAACATGAAATTATGTAATTTTGACAGGTTAAAAAAAGATGATAAAATGGTTCTAACAGAAATATATAGTGTCATCTAAAAATGCATTCATTTCAAATGAAACTCATTCAACAAAATAATGTACACATCTACAACTAAAACATGTTTAAACTAAGTAACAAGGTCTATAGTGAAAATAAGTGAAAAAAAAACATGTTTCATATTGAGCAGACAAGAAATACAACGCTACAAACAAGGAATTAATGATTCCAAACTGTCTACTGGTAATGTAATGTATTCATGGAAGTTGAGTATTGTTTGACAAAATTAACCTGATGCATTATCATTATCAGATCCAAAACACTATCCTTGGAAGAGGCCAAAAAAGAGCTGCCTCCCCAAATGGTATTAATCCCTTTTCCCCCAGTTTGGTCTTGAAATTCCCCAGTCCCATAAAAATCCCCAACTTTTCCCTTAGGTCTGAAAGGCCAGGAACAAATAGAGGGTTGTCCACAAGACTGTAGTAACATAACTTGCTCTTTAATGCAATGCACTTTCTACAGTCTTGCACACAACCCTTGAAATAGGTATGAATATAATGAGTTATTCTCCAAACATTTTACTACAAATTCAATTTGGTTTTTTTATGGCTTCCAATCATATCACAGCTGTCAGTCTATTGATTTATTTTTCTCAGAGATATTTAGATCTTAAACTCTAGCATTTCCAGCATATTCCAGCATATCATGGGTTTAGCGCAAAAGGGTTGTAACTCGCTCATTTTTTAAATTGAGTTACAACCATTTTCTGCTAAACCAAGATATACATACCACAGAGACTGGCAACTGCCTTACTTAAAACAGATTTTTTTTTACCACAAAATTTAAATAAGGTCTTGACCAAGGATTGAAAGCAGGTGAAAATGGTGAAATAAAGAAGCATAAATCCAAGTTTTTTCATAAAATTTTGTATTGAAGGATCAGTACAAAAATAGTCTAACTAAATTAACTTCAGACGGCTTTAAAACAATGCTCTTTATATGAGAAAAAAAAGATAAAAACTAATAGTGTAAAATAATTTGTATTATCATGACAGAAAAGAACTACATTGATTTACTACCTTAAACGTTCCTTGATATCTGTTAAAATATGTGAAAAATAACATATGTACAAATCTTATTGTTACATCCTCATCTTTGGTGACTTCAGCTTTAGAATGAAGTGTTTACATAACATAAAATGTTCTTATACAATCAAACTATCTGTGAAGATATTTCTTGTTTCTTGATCATACTAAATCAGTCAGACCCTGGCTGGTTCCATACATAGCATACTTTGATTTTGTTTACAGTTTTCAATGCAGTTAACAATTTCAGAATCTTTATATCGAGGCTTTAGTGCAAAACTCACTCATCTCTAACATTGAGTCATGATTGTATTGCGCTAAACCCTTGATATGATGTTATATGAACATAAAATGTACTATGATGAAAATTTACATATCAGAAAATGTTACACTACTAAAATAGTCAAATAATATTAACAAGACATGCATGTACCACAGTTCACACAATATCAGGAGCTAATGTTTGCAATGTAAGATTAAAGTTTACTACCATTCATGGAATTTCATGCAATCATTATCATTTCAGCATCAACAACACCTCTCACCAACATATATAAAACATACACATAGCAAAATAATACACAAACAACATAGAATAAACATACGTGTAAGCAACAACAGAAACAATTCTTTGCCGAGTCAAATCATATGTCTTAAAATTCCAAACAAGTCAAAGTATCTACAAGCCTGAAGTTGAATATTCCCAATTTTATAGATAGAAATTCTAATAAAAAAAAATACAATTTTTGAATGAGAAATATAAAAGATCAACATGTTTATACATTTATAAATACATGTATAACAACAGGGTTTATCTTCCATAAAACTTAGTCATGAACACCAAGTACTGTTTTATATTCATCATTGAAATCATCTATTCCAGCATCATTATAAACCACTAACCCACACACCTTACCTACAATCAAAATCAATCACTCATCCAGATCGACATGCATCTACAGTATAAACAGTGCCCTTGGTAAGTTCTCAGACAAATGAATTTTGAAAAAAACTAATCATGCATTCCACAAGCAAATTCACAAATACTAAAGCTTATTCACATAAAATAGTCTGAATCATATGTTGATAAACTAATAAATGCTGATTCAGATAATAAAATTTCCTTAGATAACACTTTGTTTCATTACTTTTGCATGGGTAAAAGTAAATCCAGGGTTCAACATTAATTTTAAAGTTGGTTCCTTGGTTGGACAACCTGCTATGCATTTAACTTGCCCAAACCCAATAAGGGACCTTAGTCAGTTATTTCCCTGTATATACTCTTCAAATAGGTAGGTCCTATTAGTTGGATTACACGGATTTTACCCTTACTTTTCAATGTCAATTTGCCAAAATTAATCTTAAGTAACTTTTTTGTAAATCAATTAATTAGTTTGAAATTCAAGCTAAGTATTTTCAGGGTAAAGAAGTATCTGAATTTTATCACTTCTGTTAATATCTTCATTAGCAAGTAAGATATTAGATGAATTATTTTGTTATACTAACATAGCAATTCAATGATAAAATCCAAGGATTCCAACTGTAAGGACCTACTTACCAATTTGATTGCTTCAGATTTTATCAAGGAAAAGATAACTGACTAAAGTCCCTGATTTTAATTAGCAGTAACAAGTTACCAGAAATTGGACAACCTTTAATGTCAAGCCTTGTAATCAGTTTATCCTAAAGCAGAATTTTGTCCAAGAACTTTTGCAGAGCACTGTATAGGAACACAAAACTAAACATACCTCATGTGATTGAGATGATTGAGCCACAAAACCTCCACCATGACAATGAAACAATAAACCTGATGATTTAGGTAATATTTCTGGTTTCTTACTTCCAGTCTTTGGTTGAAACATGTTTCTAGTTACAGTCTACAAAACAATATACAGTACTATAATTATAAATAGTCTTGACAGTTCTGATTTATTTCATTTTTTATCAAAATATTCACCACAGTACTTCTGTACTAACGTTCATGTATTTAAATCAGAGGGGTTAATGTAAACCCCATTGACAGCTGAATAAAAATTAGGAATACATGTATAATATGGGTTTACAGTAAAAAACTACACATTCTGAATAAAGCAAACTTTAGACATTATCAAAAATACTGTTTAGTCTGCATAAGTGACCATCTGCATGTACTAACTTCCCATGTTAAGGACTTTAAAAAGATTAAAAAAAACAAACATCAAACAAATCATTCATAAGAACTTACCATTCCCTCTCTGACTGCATGAGATATTAAACGAACTTGGACAGGAGCTGGTCCAGTATGAGCACATGGTGGGGTAATAGTAACTGTTTCATTGATACCATATTTACTATCCATAGGTAAATCAAAATTCTCAGGTTCTAGTGACATTACTTCACTAACTTCAACATGTGGAAATGTGAATGACCTTACGTGCTGAAATACAGTATAAAATCATCAATAGACTATATCCGGAATTCAAATATTAGGGTTTTCCCCAGCGGTACAAACAAACTTTCACCATTACAATGAAAACAATAGGATTTAATCCATATTTTGTGCTATTCAGCTATAATGTGTAGAAAACTTTGTTTGTACCGCCTGTGCACAGACGGAAAAACCCAAAAATTTGAATTCCGGAGTAGGTCTTTTAACTTACTACACTCAGGGGTGTGGAATTCCTATGCTTCACTTGTCTTACTTGTACAACAAGTAAATCTGTGAGCTAATGCTCACTAGTGATACCCCCGCCAAAATCTAAAAATATGCGACAAACAGGAAGTAGATGAGCGAGGAGCATGAAATCGCTTTACACCACATGGGACTATAGGATGAAGCAATATGCAAAGTTTCAGGCTGCTGCATGGTATAGTTGCTGAGAAAACTGTGACGGAAATTTTGTAACGGACGGACGGACGGACGCACACACGCACGCACGCACGCACGGACAAGGGTAAAACAGTATACCCCCCTCTTCTTCGAAGCGGGGGTATAATTATGTCTGCGAACAAGGAAATATATCAATCCCAGTTGTCCACAGACAAGTGATATTGTAACTGTAAATATTTAAATGTAAGGATTGTAAATGTCTTAATGTTTTAGTCAAATTCAATAATGAACTACACTGTATTATATTGTCAATTTTTTATTATTACTTACAGTTTGAAAAAACTTGAAACTTGAAAAGTATGTATTTAATATCATAGCTCTCAATAAGTCTTTTTGAATATTGAACTTCTGAACATTGTTTTGCCCCAGAAAAATATATTTTATGATATCACTTGTCTGAGGATAACTGGAAACAAGAGCCATCAGTAGAGACAACATGCTCGACTGAGTATTTCATATAGGCATAAGGATAGTTATAAAAGATTGTAACATTTGAAAAGGGCGGTGATGATACTTTATACAACAATAATGTTGTTAAGCATTTACATGTATTTTAAGCAGTGTTTTTAATTTCCCAAGTAAAGTAAAAAAGAACAAATCACATATTTACGAAAATGTAAAGGTAATTATGGATGACATTGTATCAATACTTACATGTAACAATGGAGATTCTGTTATAGACCAGAAAGCTTTACAAAACTTGATATCTTCTGTTCTTGTTATATCTACAACCTGAACAATTAACATTATTGTCATTAATATTATAAGATATTTGAATTTATAGTAAAAGAGAAAGTAAAAGAATTAAAGTATCTGAATTAGAGTTAGCTCATAATTATTTAATTTATTAGCTGAATGCCTCAGCCCCAAGCTCATAAATTGTGCGTAAAGTTTCACTAATACATGGGTAAAAGTTAATATTTTCAAAATTTTCAGCAGCTCGTTTACATTTGGCTTTTTTGAGCATGCTTGATCATTAATGTTCAATAAGTCCACTGTCCAGTATGCACTTCTTCATAGAAAATAGCTGTGTCCTTTGGTTACTGCATAGTTGCCTCCTTCACTTACCAACATAAAAACATGTTTGTCTTTCAGGAAAAAAACAAAACGGTTATGGTGTCAAAAGTAAAATATGTAGACGGCTTGTTAAGATATTTTTGGGCTAGTAAAATTCATTAATTACTAGCCTGACTTGCTTAATTTTAATCCGAATTTCGATCACTTAGCAAACTTACTCCTGACCAACATCTGTACAGGTATAAATATAGAATCAACATATAAGTTATATTACCTGTTTAGCTCTCGACTCATGGTCCAACATATATTTACTGCCATTCAATAATGAAGAAGCTATTCTTATCATATTAGAACTCTCTTCATAACATTCACTGTATGTTGCCATGGCAATAACAACAGTCTGTAATACTTTCTGCATTGATTCACTGAACTAGAAACATAAAACATGTTCTATTTATATGCCCAGTAAAAAAGAGTCATTAGATACAACTTGTTTAGGTTAAAGCCAATATATGAAGGTATGTTCATCAACAGAAGACTTGAAAACAGTTTTATACAGACATGAAGTTATCAAAATATGACTTGTTTTAGAGACACAATTAACTTTTCAAACTATTCCGCCTTTTAAATTGAGTTTGACTAAGTGTCCATTTCTTAAAAAGCTTAATTTTATGTTATTGGGAGCAGTTTTTTTCTATAACAAGACTTCATCTTAAACATACTGTGATTTAAGCTTTGTTTAAGGTATTGACAACTAAATTCTACAGTCAGTTTCAATCTTCTTGCACTTAGAAATGCAATAATTAACATTTTTTCTGTAGGGTATACTTATGCAATATTCAACTGATATCATTTTTGTCACAGTCAAAACATCCTTTTATGGGCGTTAAGATTGTCAAAAGTCTGTGACATAGCTACATTAGTCATTAATAGAATGGCCTACTTATACTGAAGGCTAAATCAATGATTGGCAGATTTAGCATAGAATTTCCAATTGCAGAAAACTGGACAAGCGCTGAAATATTTATGGAAATTATGCCTACAAGAAAACTTACCTGAAAACCAAGACATCTGCCATAGAAACAGTCAGTGTTTAACATTTCAACTTCAACTAATAAATCATCACCTAATGGGTTATTGTCATCTAAAAACAGTTCTCCATCTTTACTATATGACATCAGTTGTTGTAGATAACTGTAAGTAAAATATTACAACATTTTGTAATGTCTTTTTTTAAGTGTTTTCTGTCTGAACCAGTGATGTTTTTCACAAAAAATCTTACGAAAAAAATCTTTGTAAGTCAGTTTCATACAATTAGCACTTCAACGTCAGATGGATAATAAGCATAACTATGTTATGATATTCAAAAAGTATACACTATTCTACACAATTCTATAATATTTAGAATTAATAAGCCAAAAAATGAGTCTTACTCTATTATTAAGGTTTCTTGCTTTTGACTTACAAAGATTTTTTGTCAGAATTTTTGTGAAAAGCACCACAGATTAGCAGGGCACTGCAACCTGTTCCTTTTCTCCCCCTTACCTCTTTATGCTGCGCCCTATGCAGAAATAGTAACTTTGAACCATCAGCCCACTAATACAACCATTCCCTTTTATATACTTCCCTGTCCTTTTCTAGGTTCCAGTAAAATCACTAGTTAGTAACATTATGATAAGCAATATCAGTTTGGTTCAAATAAAGAGAGATTCATTATCAGCTGGATTTAAAATTAAAGTGATTTTTTTAGGTTAATATAGCCCCTAACTTGCTCATCAATTAACTTTGCCTAAATATAAACTATGATAACAACATGTATCATAAGTACTCAAGAAAATAATACCATATTGTTTTACATGATAAATGGATTTGATAGTGAAATGTTATTTAACAATAATTAGTCTTCAGTATTCTTGAAGTGAGGAACTTGCAATTAGCATGCAATACATTAATCAGCAGATAATTTTGACAATATAGCGAAGATTCATTGTCCAAGAACAATGCTTATTAGCACTACCAACAGATTTGATTTTCAAAAAACATGGTATATTATAATGTTTAGATAGGTATCTAAATACATAGGGAACACATGTTTGCCTCCATCATGGTGTATGCTTTGGTATGCTAGCTTCAAGCAAAACCATTGCATAAAACTTGGCTTGCACAAAAAGCTATTAGTGACTTTCTTTCACATCAGACTTCATAGGCCCTATTTTAAACTGTTAGATGAAGAAACAACCAATTTCTTACCCAAGACATGCCATAAGTTGTCCTAATACTTCAACATAAGCTTCTAGTTCTTTCAGGTAATGGGTAGAGCGAAATAATAGACTTGTCTTGTTAATGTTGATATGTCTACACAGTTGTAATATGTGTGCACAACATCTGGAATACAAGAACAGATAAAGAATTAAATAACATGAACCAAATATCATATATATAATAAAAATACAGAAAAGGTTGGAATCATTCAATAACTGCACTGAAACATCAAATTATTGGAAACATTGGAAGTTTGATAATATTTTATGTGTGATACATCAGCGCTGAAAATATTGATATTAATATATGTCATATGTAAAATTTGTTTATCTTGATAGCGCTCAACAATTTAATATTTTCAGTGCCGATGCTAGCCAAGACAACACTTTTTAAAACAAAATAAGATGGCTGATTCATTGTTTTTTTTCTAAAAATAATACATTCAGACAAACTAAATAAACTTCATATCATTAAAATCTATTAATAAATATAAAGGTTATGCAATTTTTAAGTTTTGCTAATTGCAATACCTGTCTGCCCAATTATTGGGCATTTTGACGCTATTATGAAGATGATTTCATGATATATATTTGTCTTAAAATAATTGATTTTGATGATTGTATCTTTTGTAAATATTTTAACAAGGGCTGTCCATAAGATTGTCTAAGCTTCGACTTCTCCGTTTATGTTATAAAAGGAAATGTTCAATCCTTTAAAGGTTGCGAAACAGGCGAAAAATGGCTCTTATTTCACCTTAATGCGCAAGGGATATTTTAAGATGCTCTTATTTCATAACTAATAGACAGTGATGCATAGGTTTCTGTACACCATACAGTACGTAGTTAACCTGACCTACTATTAGTTTGGACATGAGCCAACTTGTATTATCATGTCCACTAACCCAATAACTTTATTTTAAATATAATAATAAAAATCCACTAAATTTATTAAATAAAGCTATCAACTATCAAGTAAACATAAATTATTAACAACTTTCTGAAATGATAACAGCATGTTTAGTGAAAACTGTCAAATGACTCATGTACCTGGCTCACTTTCATTTTCACTATTACTGGACATTAGTTATTACAATTACATTTTTTAATAAACTTGTTTACAAGTGTCTGATCTTCAGTATAAAATAATTATTTGCTTTAACAAACCTGTTGACAATGCTGATAAAACTTCTGTAACCATTAGCCTGGACATCTTCAGAAAAATCAAATTCTTGCAATCTAGGAACGATGTTTATAACTTGAGGTTCAAGAACTTGAGTTCGTTCCAATAAAATACAAAATGTAGCGTAAAAACACGCATGTACACTCGATTTTCCGCGTTGATAGTATTCTATGTTACTTATAACTAAATTTCGAAGATCTTTTATTAAAGTATGAAAGTATTTTAAGAATTGTGCGTCATTTTTACACAATCCAAACGGTTGGTTGTCATTATTGTCAGCCATTACAAGAGCATCTATACTAACTTAAAGAAAAATAATGAACGAAAAGGAGGACAGGTGTAATCCCCGGACCCACCTATGTTTTTTATAGAAAATGTAACGATTACATGGACCCACCCTTAACTTTTTTAATAATGAATATATTTTTTATATAAAGGTACTGTTAGAAAGCTAAGACAATGCGGTTTCCAAAAATGTAAACAAAAGAAAAATCTGACGGCAAAAAAATGTATTTTAAATAAGGTTGAATATGACTCCTTTTTCATCGATAATTAACCCCAAAAATATCGCAAAGATTCCATGGACCCACCCCTTATATTTTTTATTTCTCAACATATTTTTTTTTTAAATTTACATAATTTTAAAGCCATTGTAATGTAGTTTTTGTGAATGTTTTATTTTTTGAAATCGGATTATTAAAACGATTTCTACAAACGTTCAAAGTTAGATATATTCTGTGATAATTTTTTCGAGTACATACATATTTTTTTGTTAGAGCAAATGGACCCAATTTATCTTTTTTATTCATGGATAAATATTTAAAAGTAATATACCAGTTGAAAGCTATGACAATGCCATTATCAAAAAGATTAAGATGAACAAAATCGGATAAGTAGTAATTTATTAACGTGCATTTGAACACAACTCTGCCCAGCATGCGTGAACTATCAACTATACATATTGTATGTATTATAGCCCATCGCTATTTTACCCCCAAAAAATCGCAAAGATTGCATGGACCCACTCCTTAACTTTTTTATTTCTCATTATATTTTTATAAACTGGGCAACATTTTAAAGCCAATGTCATGTAGGGCACGTTCCGCAAGGCAATCGCTAGCTAGCGATTCGTCTCCTGGTACCCTCGATTTGGTGTCATATAGTCAATACTTTTGGTGCAAGAAAGGTACCAGAGGACGAATCGCTGCTATCTAGCGATTTCCTTGCGGAACGTGCCCGTAGTTTTCGCATTATGTTTTACTTATTAAAATCGGCTCATTAAAGCGAAATATGTGAACGTTCAACGTTAGGTGTATTCTTTGAATTTTTGCGCGTTTATTTTTTTGTATATTTTTTATTGGAAATGGACCCACCTTTTAATTTTATTATTCATTAATGGATATTCATAAGTAATATATCAATTGGAAGCCATGACAATGCCATTTTCAAAAAGATTAAGATGAACGAAATCGGATAATTAGTAATATATATGCATGCATTTGAACACAACTCTGTCCGACACGTGAACTGTCGACTATAGATATTGTATGTAAGATATCCCATTGAAATTTTACCCTTAATATATTTTTGGAGCAGATTGACACAGCGTTAAATTGATTATTTGAGAATGCATATTTGTAAATAATATGTCATTTAAAAGCTCTGACTATGCCACTTTCAGAAATGTTAATTTTAACAGCATCAGAAAGTCGTTTACTGATAAGCATGCATTTGAACAAACCAAGAACAATATGGTATTTTCATTGAACATGTCGGCAAATGCACCCACAGACATATGCCATTATGTAATTATATTTTATAATAATACGATTTCATGTATCCAACCCCTAAATTGTGTTTTTCTCAACAATTTGTATCCTAAATACTCCATTTGAAGGCTCGAGTAATGTAGATTTCGATTATGTTTTACTTATAAAATATATTTTTTGAAAACTATTTCTTCGAACGTTATAAGTTAGGGTTTTCATACTATTGAATAATGCTTATTCATAGCAATAAATGAATCAATCGCTAATCCAATTAGCAGTTAATCCAATTATTCGCTAATCAAGTTAGCGTTTAATCCAATCACAGCGTTATATGTGCGAATGTACATTTTATTGTCTTGTTGGTCAGTTGGTATGTCACACTTCATTTGCTAAGAATAACAAAAACTGTAAATAATTGATTGTAAAATGTATTCTTCATAAAATTATGAATATATATTTATATAAACATGAATAAACACTTCATCACAAAAACACTACAACATCTTGATATTTTAGAAAATCAGTTCAATTAATAGTGTGATTTTTTATGAAACTAAATATTCTTATAAATCTAGAATGTCAGGAAGAACTTAGCATTCATTACAGCATGTTCTATGTACATGTATATATTACAGATAAATATTTAATGAACATGTGTACAACACAAATGGTATGATGGAATGAGTTCAAGGATAAATGTATTCGTATTATCATTTGTATATGGAATGTTCATTATATACATAACAGATACAATTTTAAATATGAGTGTTACTCATTAGTACGAAAATATTGAAAATAGTAGGTATGAATACTGATTGCTTTCACAATATTTAGAATAAATTAAAAAGGTCATACATATGATATGGATACAATTTATTCAACTGTCCATGGCGCATACATTAACCCCACTGATTTAATCAATAGTGAGAACAGAACTACTGTAATTAGATAAATTGCGTAAATGTATGCGCCACAGATTAACAGCATATTGTCAAATATATGTTCTGGTGATTTTCTTCCAATATCATTTGCACCTGTCATGACGACAATTGTCTGAAATTAAAAAAAAATGAGTACTTGTATTGTTAAATTACGAAAAAATATGATATAACGATGGCTAGATTATGAGATTTTAAGTAGCACTGTAAACAAAAGGAATAATTTTTGACAAAAAAAAGAATGAAGGACAAGTTTAAACAGCGACCAAGTGCGGTCAAATGTGCGGCCAAGATTGTGCGGCCAACAAACTGCGGAGTGATAGCCATTCGAATAAAGGTCTTGAAGCATTTCCGTTACACTGGATTTATTTCTAAAGCTGTTTTTGACGCAGTGGGCTCCCCTTCTCTGTATCATTTAGAACTATGGATTACATATGCCTTTTTCCCCATAGGGGTCCCAGACTGACGAAGGGTATTCCAGAGTTGGACGAACCAATGATTTATATATGCTGTTTTTTTGTTTTGTTTTAGAGGATGAAGTTGAGATTCTTTAAGGCTTTGCTTGTGATGTTAGAGATGTGTTTGCCCCAGTCAAGATGATTATTAAGAATGAGTCCTAGGTATTTTGCTGAAGAAACATGTTGCAGATGATGACCGTTGAAGGCGTAATTGTGTTTAATGGGTTTCTTCTTTCTGGAGATGGTGAGAACTTGACGTTTGTCTGGATGAAAAGACATTTTCCACTACTGTGACCTAATAGGAGCGAAAAGGACCAATTAGAATAGTTTGAAGAACGTTTTATTCTAGAGATTCACACAAAGAGTTTCATATGTCAACACAAACAACCCCCACTTAACAATTTTATAAACAGTTTAATCAGTCAGTATACTGTATAAGCCATAGGCGGATCCAGGGAGGAGGTCGACCCGGCGTACGTCCCCTCTCAAAAATGCCCAAGCAAAGTTTTTAATCGTAAAATATGATATTTATAGAAAAATATATATTAACGTCAAAAGATATAAGTTATGAGACTGCGAATACGTGCAGTAATACAATGACATAACGTAGGTCGACAGTTCACACTTTCTCATTTTTGTAAGATTTTAACATGATCCAACGGCTATTAGAGAATTATATAATACATATCTGGATGCTTTCTATTGTATACCCTGGAACAAATAGTTGAAATTCTGGATATGTGTCTGCTTCCTGGACCCTTAGCCAGGGCTTTTCTCTGGACCCATTGGGGGCCCTTAATGTAATGTCCCTGTAAAGTAATTTAGGCACCTAGTTTTAAATAAGGAGCATGATTGACGAAAAGGTATCAACAGTCTCATTTAAAAATGTAAGTTTAACCAACTTAACATTAATGGTTAATGTATGAAATTTGGTAGCCAGGTATAAAATTATGTAATTTGACTTTAATTTTAGAATAGTTGCACATAAGTCGAAATAAGTACACTAATGAAGATAAATTTTGTTTACCGTTATCAGTCTGTTTTGATTTTGGGACTTTCTTTCTGACTTCTGCGTCCTACTAGCAAAATTTGCATTGCCTGTGGGTTTTTTTATCTACCTTATTTGCGGCGCTTGAAAAATACATGTATGTTATATGTCATACGAAAGAAAAAAGTCTCAGCTATATGCATTCATGTACAAATATGTGAAATAAAATCATTTATGATTGAGAAACTGGCAACTAATTGAACTTGGGAAAAATCTATCAGGTTTTATATAATATGTGTACATATTATAATTTTGTGTACGTAATTTTAAAAGTTGTAAAAATGTGTTTTTGACTCAAAATCGTGTCGACCGCCTTTGTTTTACAAACACTCGTGCATGCGTCGTGACAATCACAAGTTACATTAATTAGTTACTCAATTAGACAACAGTATGATGAAAATTGTTTTACAAAATGTCCGATCATTAGATAATGAGACCATCTTTAATACTAACGACGAAAATGATTCCAATAATAAAAACAAGAACAACAACAGCAATCAACGAAAACATCAGCAATAACAACATCGATAGCTTAAATAAAATATTGCTAATAAATTAGCAATAATAAACATTCATGAAAATTGCTGCAGTTATTAGGCCGCATATTACACTGCGGTGCACCGCAGTTTAAGCTTACGCCCACGTGATACATCACTGATTTCTGTTCAAAATGGCGGACGGTTGTGGAAAAGCAAAAATCGGTCCTTCAATTTTAAATGCCGATCTTTCTCAACTTGCTTCAGAATGTCAGCGAATGATGGATAGCGGGGCTGATTACTTGCATTTAGACGTAATGGATGGCCAGTTCGTTCCAAACCTTACATTTGGTCATCCTGTTGTAAAATGCTTGAGACCGAAAATGCCTAATGTATTTTTTGATATGCACATGATGGTTGCTGTCCCTGAACAGGTATGATTAAAATTTTTGATTACACAGTAATATGACTAAGGCAAAGCCTCAAAGCGAGCTCGACGAATCAAAACTTATATGTGGAGACGTTACCAAATTTTTTTACTTGTTAGCTTGTAGACCCATAAAAGTCTGAAATAAATGGAGATTAAAAAGAGAGAAAAGAACCTTCTAAAGGAAATCAATTTTCAAGACAAATCATCGAAACACTAATTATACACTATGATCACTCTATGTGTTTTGCTGTACATAAAAGCGTCACATCACAGAGAAATGGAAGGTAGGACTACACCTGCATCCTCACAAAAATATCATGTTCTCCAAGATGCAAATAAAACATTTGATTACACTATATATACGGCTTCAACCCACAAAACATATCCCCTGTTTCTATTGTATTTTTTTTACTTTTAAAATTGTCACTTTTATGAACTTGCAGATCCACGCTTGTAAACATGGCCTTATTGTAGTTGCTTCAGTGATATATTTATTCGAGGGCCTATTAATCAAACAAGCTAGGGGAGATAACTGCGTAATCAATTGTATTCAAAAAAATCTGACAACATCTCATTCTTTTATGTCAGAATCATATTTCAATTCTGAAAGAAATGTATTGTACATTATTATTTATCTTTTGAATAGATGAAAAAAACGCAATAAAACATTTATTTTTTAAGATAGATATATTTTTCCTCTTTAAACAATGCCCGGTACCGTTAGGTTACGGAAACGTGCTGGTTTTATCATAAACGTCTCTTAGCGACGTCATAAACGGTGCGTTGGTAAGTATATTCGATGTAAAAAAGGTCATTAATAAATAGAGTAAAAGAACGAATAAAAGGACGAAATATGTTTTGAATTGTTATTATGGAATAAGCATCATAAAAAAACACTTTTGAAATTATTCTGTAAGTGAAAAAGGCCATGAGGCAGCTGTTAATCTTTTAAGATCACTGTAAGGATCGACAACTCTGTATGAGAGATTGTCTCTTCCGGATGTGCAGGGCGGGTTCAAAAATCAACTTCCGGTACATTTTCAAAATACGATACTGTATAGAAACATATTCGCGTTACCGTAAGCACGCTTTTCGAGCGGGCCCTTTGGGCCCGCTCTTCGAGCTCGCTATTAAAATGTATCTTGGCATACTAAATAAACAATAAAATGAGCCTGTTCGTTGATCAAACCTGAATTTAATGGAAATAAAGTTCAATTTACTTATCTCTACAATAGTTTCGATCTATTATACAATTCTTTACAAATATTTTACAAGTTCACAATTTTAGATAGAATGACCATCAATAGTAATTTCAATGTGTCCTCCTGGAAGCATTTTATGAAATTCCATTCTATGCCACAAAAGTTTACAATCTGTCATTATCCCAAAAATTTACTTTCACTTTACTCTGACTGGTATTAATGACTTTCAATATTTGTCTTAAAGTATTTAAATGACCCCTAAAATTTTCATATCAGGGCTTTTTCAGCCTATCTCATTGGGCCGAATATGGGCCCCGTTCCCAATGCCAAAAAAGGACCATTTTTCCCAATTTCAAGAAAAAAATTCCCAATCTTATCAAATAATTCCCTTTAAACAGGATGTCTTTTGCCTTTAGTAAAGAAACCACGAGATTTCATGCAAAAAATAATAAATACATGAGAATTTGCATTAAATGCCTCACTGAACTGTCAGAACAAACTCTTTAAGAGCACTGCAACACTTTCAGAGACACCAAAGCAAAACATATAAAGATTTAATGCAGAAAAATAAATGATGAAATTTCCAAATTGGTTTGATTTGTCGATATTTTTCCCCAAATCGGACTATTTACAGTGTTAAAAATTCCCAATTTAGGCAGGGGCCTTTTTCCCAAAACCCCCTGAAAAAGCCCTGCATATGACCCTTATTTAAAAAGTCAGGGGTCTAACTGACCCATTTGTCAATAGCAAGAGAAAAGTGTAACATTTTGACACATTAATTGTTTATTTCAGTGGATTGAAGGTATGTTTGCTGCTGGTGCAAATCAATATACATTTCACCAGGAAGCTACTGATGATCCAAAAACATGTATCAGAAAAATCAAAGAAACTGGAATGAAAGTATGTTATTCTTCATAAGATTTAATAATTATTAATTTACAAATTACATGGGGAAATGCAATTGCCAAAGCCTGTGAAATTCTTCTACTTGACAATTACATGGATTTTTATTCTGACTTCTAGTTGAATTTATTTCTTACTGAATTAAGACTTAATCATTTAAAAAAAAATATATTTCATTTGAAAGAAAACCCTTTATTTAGTTTATTACAATATTTCATTTTTATTTTGATTACAATCTCCTTAAAATCAGATTCCATGCATCCTACAAGATGGATTTAACTGCATTTTAATCTCGGAATTAATTTTACCTATCCATTCTGATAATCACTTTCAAATATCAATAAGGGAATCATTCAAACTGTTATGGTTTGATATTTTTGTTGATACTGCCATTTCAGATATAATGATTGATGTAGGGCATCCTAAGTGTACTGATCAACAGATCTTGGGTTGGATTGTAGGGTGTGGCATACTCTTGTGGAGTTTGGTCATGAAATTTTCCATGGCCATTCTCATACTTTTGTGGAGTTTGATCATGACATTTTCCTTGGCCATTCTCCCTCCTACCACTGATTTGTTATCATTTAGAGCAGTTGGTCAATCACTGATGAAAGTATTCTCCCAGTTACTGGTTAACAGCTAAATGTAGAGGTTAAGTCTTTCCAGGAACGATGAGTAGGTTGACTGACTGCTGTGATATGATCTATACAATGTGTTGCTACGGCGTTAAACCCAACCAAAATTAATTGATCAGTAACTTAATTACAATCATATTTTATTGTAGTTGGTTTAAATGATATATTTCAATAGGCAGGTATTGGAATAAAGCCTAACACTCCAGTGCAAGTTTTAGATCCTTATGTAGATCTAGTTGATATGGTGCTAATAATGACAGTGGAACCAGGGTTTGGAGGACAGAAGTTTATGGCTGATATGATGCCTAAGGTATGCTGTCTTATAATTTCCAGTAGTACAGTTATCTGCGTGATAACTGATGATAGGAATGTATTATGTATTTTTATCACTGATTTTGTACATAACGGGTTAGCTCTGTCTCTAAGGTATCTGACTATTATACCAGGTTGTTGATTTATGAAATATTCTGTAAATGAATTGTTTACACAGTTATGAAATATTTTCATTAGCCATTCTCCCTCCAATATCTATGTCAGTTAGGACTGTTGTCAGCTACAGTTGAAGGTATATGCGGTATAATTGCTTACTCAGTATTTGGTTGGGTCTAGAGATTTAGGCCTATTCAGGGACATTGAGAAGAACAACTTACTGTTACAATTTGACTTTAGGCACAATACATTGTAATACATTGATCAGTGATTAATGATATGATATTACATTTTTGAACCTGTCTTTAGCTACTACCTTTATCTACTAATTGGTGACAAATTTTGTGTTTTAATAGAAATACGTAGGTACTGTTAGCTAAGTCATGAAAACCTACAAGAAAGGAGGCACTTATTCAAATGTCCAATTATTTGAATGTGAACTGGCAATAACCCATGTATTCTCGATTATGAAACAATGGAATTGACTAGTTGCCATGATACTTTAATTACAAATCAATGATCAGCAGTAATTACTGATTGACTGCCTTTCACTTCTTATTAATATTATGTGTATACAATTTCAGATACAGTATTTACGAGAACATTTTGGAAATATAGATATAGAAGTAGATGGAGGAGTAGGACCAGCTACAATACAGCAATGTGCTGATGTAAGTATAACCGTATAACATGTTTTTGCTGGGAAATTATCATGGAATTTACATGGGAACAATTGGTTGGGGGGGGGGGAGATTGGGCCAAAACTTACTATAAAATAATAAACAGCATGTACTGTTTATCAACAGGGGAAATTGGCCGGGAGGGTTTGGCTGAGACAAATAATGTTGTATCATAGTAGATACAAATTTTTTATAAATGTTAATGTGAGGAAAACCTTAGAGGGGAAGGTCTGGACCAATCATACCCCAGGGAAAAAGCCCTGGGGTTTTCCTTATGGGAAAATTGGCCGGGGGGGAGGGGGTAACTGCTATAGCTGGTTTATATTCTGACTATGCAATAGAAATTAGAATTCTTATCTCAAATTATTTGCTACCTCACCTCTGTGGTGTATGTCATCTTGACAGTCTGCTTTCTAACATGAAATATGCTATTGGTTTAAAAATTTATGCAAGTGTATCCAAAGCTTTACAAACCTTTTACAAGATGGTATATTAAGTAACAATATGATATCTATTTCAGGCTGGTGCTAATATGATAGTGTCTGGTAGTGCTGTAACAGGAAGTGATAATCCAAGAGAGACAATTAACTATATGAGAAATGTTGTAGAGGAAGCTATACAGAAATCTCAACTTGAAAGATAATAGTGATAGAAGTACTAGAATGTTGATATCATTAATCTAGGCTACTGGGTTGGACATCTTGTTGCTTAGATTGGATTCTGTGGACATCATTTTTTTCTATTGTCTGAATGACATATTGTAAAATTTTATTCAACTTTCTGGGATGCATACATTAACCCCATTGATTTAAATACTTACTACAATGCTTTTGTACTTTTGTTAAATTTTACTCATTAGTCAGGGATGCATACATTAACCCTATAGATTTAGATACTGACTACAAAACTTTTGTACTCACTATATCATGTTATCCATATCTATGTGCAGGGATTTTCAAACAAAATTAATATCAAATATTTATATTTGCAGGGTTAATGTGACAGTTGAATAAAATTCAACAATAATTATATAAGGTTGTATGGATATTACTGGTGTTTATTATCAGTGTTGACACAGTCTCAGGGGCATTTCAGGAGCATTATATTAGTCATCTTTACTCCAATGACATAAAAATTGGTATTAATTCTCCTTGCAGTTACTAATAGACCTGCACACAAGAACTGTCATTTCATAGACTAGTTTTGATAATTCCTCTATGATTAATTATCAGGCAAGACATTTAACATGAGCATGTTTATTGTTAACTCTTCACAAACTCTAAGCTCAGAAGATGGTGTTCCCAATCTGATTCAGTAGACAACAACTTATGCATTGGGGTAGTGACAGGGTTTTAATCCCTTGTGGATCACTGCTTAAATCTTATAGCAAGGAGTTTTCTTGCAAATGTACCATTTATCTCAGGGGGAAATGGGTACTACCAGGGTCACGTATTTGTTAGTGATTTCGAAGGTCATGATTTATCAAACAAGATTGTGTAGTGGGTTTTATTGATGTTTGTGAATGGTGTAGCATTGGGGTGTCCAACCCAGAAGTAAAGATTTATGATTTGTGCTCCTCAAATTGTGTTGTTTGTTAGCTAGATGTGTCAAGCTAGCATTAGGGTTGTTGAATAGATTGTTTGGTACTTTACTTATTAGCATATTTTGGCACATTTTAATGTGCTGTCATCCAACCAGAGACCATAAAAAATTATAATTGCAGCTGGTTTTACCATTCCTTGAAAAGTTGATAGAATGTTGATAAATGGTAGCATAATAATTATAATTGTTTTAAATTTATATCATGTGTTATGTTTCAGTTAACAGTATCTTTTTGTATTTATAGAATTTTGGAGCATTCCTTTTAAAGGATGTTGAGTTTTGTTTTGTTTATTTATGCTAGTCAAAGCATACTTGTATATCCTGCCTGTCATAAGTTGATCCATTTTTAGTTTGTATACTTCTGTATGTGTGACTGTATATTTCTTTCATTCTAGAGTTTTGTTTTCTAATTCTTAGAATCAAAGAGTTACCTTTGATTGTTACTATTATATATACCATTTGTCCAAAGGCTTTTGCCAAAGCCTGGAACCATTGAAGAGACATTGTACACACTTCATTGGTTTTTGCTTGCTGCCTTTTGTTTGGACTACATGTATCCATATGAAAAATGTATTGTATATCAATACAGTATGAACAAATGAGGAATAAATCTCATGTTTCAAGTAAAATATACTTAAGAAGTATTATGTATTAACGGGAAAGAGATAAAATATACACATGCATACAGCATGTGTCTGTATAAGAATGGTAGCATGCATGGTATTCTTGTATTCCAGAGGTTATCTTGGTTTTCAATTATGATACTTTTCATGTACAAGATTGAATGCATGGCTCATTCTTTATTCACTGATATTAGGCTGTGTTTACATCATGTTTTCAAGTTGTGTTTACTCTATTTTACTTTCATGTTTTCAAGCTATATTTACACTTCTTTATAATTTTGTTTTCACTACATGTATTATGTAGTGATTATTCTAGGATTAAGAAAAAGGCAGGGAAACAGATACAGGGGCAGGTCTTATCAGAGAATAGATGTTTCTAAGTAACTATTTCTGCATAGCAAAGAGCAAAAAAAGGCAAGCTTCATTGCCCTGATCATTCTCGTACCCGAGGTTATCAAGATTCTAGAGTCTAGTATTGGGAATCTTGATAGCTTCTGAGAACGAGAAGTTGCCCTGATATACTGTCATAGAATGATTACTATTGTTATGTATGATATAATGTTTTGTAATAAAGCTTTGATTTTATATGTAGATTTTCTTGTAAAATAAGGTACCTATGTACATTTAGGCTAATAAACAGATCTGTGCTATTTAAATTGTGCTTTTGTTATTTATTACAAACAAAATTATTAAAAGCTTATTTCATGAATTTGTCTCATAAGGTCTGAATATAATTATCATATGGCAGTGTCTAGATGGCATACGTCATTCTTGGTAATTTCAAACCTATTTGGAAGTAATAAGAATTATGTGTTAATTTATATATGCGTGTAAGTATATGTGTACATGTATATAAATAAATTTATATTCTATTATATTCATATATCGTTGTTATCAAGACGCATCTTACATATTAGATAAAGTCAAATGTAATCCAAATGAGCAAAAAGTTATGTTGCACAAAGTTGGACCAATACTCTAGTAATGGGACATTTGGTTAGGAATCAAGAAGTCCCAGGTTCAAACCTCACCAGAGTTAGAATTCTTATTTCCTTTAGCAAGAATTTTATTTGTAATTGCTTCTCTTCACCTAGGAGTAATTGAGAACCTGGGAGAGGGGTATAATTCCATTGCACCAATTTGTTGGCTACATGTAGCCAAGTAAAATTTAAGACTCCCCAAATACAAATACAAATTTTATTTACTGTCGGTTTGTACATACAATAATAAACATAAGCTATGTATAGCTTTTGACCGACTAACACAGAGGAATATTACATATTAATACACTTACAAACTAAACATAAGCTACTAACACAGAGAAAATTACGTATTATAAATACATTTATATAAAACATACACAATTTAAAAAGATTTTACGACAAATACTATATAAATCTTAGATATTCACTAGTTAAAAAGTACACATATATATTGCTTTTAGTTTTAGTTTTAAGCCTAGTTATATTCTTATCATAATTAAAAATATAGAAATTATTGATTAAATATATCACAGTTTTTAATTTATTAAATAAATGTGAGTTTAATAGTTCAATAGTTTAAAAATTTACAGAAAAAAATAAATATAAATATCTTACTTTAAAATTTGATAAAATATAACTTGTTAATCACAGTGAGCTACTTAAATAGGAAGAAGACAAATATGTTGTTATTTTATTTGTGCATAAAATGTAACCAAAAAATAATAAAATAGTTGACAATAATTAATAACAATGAAAATGAAGGGACAGAATCCCCCAAGGAGATTGATACATAGATGCAAGTAGCCAAGTGACCGGTGTATTAGCTTTCAGTCAAGGAATAACCTATGGTACACTTATATAAAATGCAACAATATTTTATGTACATATATTATATAATAATACATTTGTATATAGATCCATTTAGTCATGGAATCTACAAACATATTGATATTTATGCCTAAATTTGATTCTTTAAAGTGTTGAAGAAAAGTACATATATAGCGCTAAAAGATCTATGGCCCAAGAAATGTGCCTTATGTAGTCATAGATTTGTATTAATTTTATTCTTGTTACAGTGATTCCTTTAATTCATTCACTTACTACCAGTCTACTGTGCAGTGCAGACTATAAATTCCGTACTAATACGGGTTAAACTTGGCTTTATACCATCTGATCACATGACCGTTCAAAATGGCGACTATCGATATCAGATTGAAAAAAGTTAACAAAATATACAGAGATGGGGTAATTATTTTAGTTATCTGATAATTATTTCTGAGTTATCGCATATATATTTATAAACTTTATATTCCTCCTCGTTACAACCATTGCAAATCTGTATTTTTGGTGTAAACAGCGCAGGGGCGTAGCACAGCTACAGTGAACTCGACAGTTCCGGGTCAGTTACGAAACAAACGATGCGTGTCTCTTCAAAACGAAAGTTGTGGGAATCAAACCTGCATAAATTGATAAACAAATACTTCCACCTTACCATGCTATAATAAATTAATAGTGTTTATTTGCTTGTAATTTCCTACAATTTTCGAAATTGCATGTTGCAAACTCGATAGTTACGGGTCGCACTTGCCAATTCCGGGTCACGTGACAGATGCTTGTCTCTTTAATCCGGAGTGGTCTCAACAGGGTTAAAATCAATAAAACAGCCGACTTTTTGTCAATAAAGACTTTATCTCATAGTTTCTTCCAAGTTAAACAAAAATAAAGCTCGTAAATTAAAGATCTAATCATGTCACTTGCAATTACCTATTGCATATAAAAACAAGTACCATAAATACAATTAGTTGCATGTAAAAAGTAAAACTCAAAATGTCAAACAATAATTGTATTTAATTGACAAATATCTAACATATGGGATAAAATTATGTATAAAATCAATTTTAAATGTTAAAAAAATACTTTTTAATAAAAATAAATGATTGTATATAATACGGGTTAAGTTTTGACCCGTAATTGTCACGTGCTTACCAGGTCAAATTGTCTGCATTATTGTCTAACAGTAATTAGATTAAACAAATCTATGAGTTAAATCGTGTTCACCGATAATTTTCCAGCAAAATGATGTGCAATAAGGACTTATTTTATCTAAATTGTGGATATAAATCGCTGTTTTTTCGAACGCATGGACGAAACGTTCACGTACTTTCGCATTGGTTGGAAAAGACGCTGTTTAGTGTTTCATGACTATGACTTCCGGTAGAGAAATGTTAACATGGAAAGTTTGTGTAACAGTAGCTAAGTGGTTAGTGTACATGACTTAACTATCATATAATCAAAATATTGAATTATTAAGGAATCATCTGTACTATTTTAAAAAAGTGACCCGGAATTGTCGATGACCCGGAACTGTCGAGTTCACTGTACATCCTGTACTGATGCCAAACACATCTTTCTTTTAATCATTATGTAGCAGGGTTTGACAATTGATAAATATCTTATAAGTAATTCTGAGATTCCTCAATAATGTTTCGGATTTCTTCTATTAGCTCACAAATTGTGATGAACAAATAATTAGGCACTGACAGGATCCAGTTAACCGTACCCAGATAAGCGGTCCTACTAATGACCCCAAGACGCCCCAAGACACCCCAAGTCGCCCCAAGACTCCTAATTTTGAATATAAATTATATTATTTCTGTGAAATGAAGAAGAGTAATTATTGCTAAAACATATATAGAAGTTTTTATGGATTTTTTTGCGAAGGAATGAATGTAGTCGCGCCCCAAGACACATTTAACTGCCCTAAGACACCTTAAACTGCCAACAATAAACAACTTTAACACTGACTTGTTAATAAACAACTTCTAACAAACGGTTAAAATTATCTAGTGCTACATCTTTAGCACTAATTCCCTACTTTTATATGTGATAATCATAAATACTTGGTTGTTCATACAGAGTAATACAGCGAAATTACCATAGTATGAATAAGTATAAAGGGAGGTAATAACCATAATGTGTCTTGGGGCAGATTGCTATATATAACATATAAAGAATATGGAACGAACAAAATACAAAAAACCGGCATATTTTATAATTTAATCTTAGAGTCATCGTAATTTGTTCATATATACAAAACATTAATATTTTAAGGAAAACTTTGTCATGCAGGTCAAAGAAAATCTATGTCGAATATGTGATTCGGGTTAACTGAAAGTGTCTTGGGGAAACCAAATGTGTCTTTGGGCATGCATTCTGCTATAAATGCTATGTATTACAACAAAGTAAGAAGAAAAAACGTGAATATAAACATCATAGATGTACAACATAACCTCCCATCTTAAAAGAACAATAATATGTAATAAAATTTCTACTAATCTATGCTACATGTGTTCAAGTGTGATTACATGTGTCTTGGGACATTTTAATAATGCGTCTTGGGGTAGTTGAATATGAGTCTTGGGGCGCAAATATCTTTACTTCTTTGCAAAACTTGCATATAAACTTATTAAAAATATTATATTCTTCTTATTTTAATGAAACAATATAATTCATAGTGAAAAATAGGAGTCTTGGGGTGTCTTGGGGCGTCTTGGGGTCTTTAGTAGGACCCCCAGATTAGTGATTTTGTCACGGAATCATGCCAGCTACCTATGCTAGTAGGTATTTCACTTAAGACCTATTCTAAAAGGGCTCTTCATTTTAAGTTCAGTGATTCTGTCACTTTGATACATATTTCCGAATAAAAGGAATTATAATATTTTCTAAACAGTTGGAAACCTTACAATGTAAACGTTGTTGATATTTTCTACATGTAGGATATTGTTGCTGGAGTTGTTGTGGTACAGAGTAAAGGAGAATTACAACATCAAGGTGTTACTCTAACTATGGAAGGTTCTGTCAACTTACAACTTAGTGCTAAAAGTGTCGGAGTATTTGAAGCATTTTATAACTCATTAAAGGTTTGTGGAATTATTCAATTTTATATTGATATGAACACCTTAATGATATAATCATATAGGATGATTTCACAGACTATTTGTTGTATTAATGAGACTTCAAACAATAGTTTTAAAATGCACCTTAATTGAAATGATATACAAGTCATAATAATATAGTAATTTATTTTAGCTTGATTGTAAAACAAGATTTTACAACTTAGATTAATATTTGTCAAGCTTGATCCAGGTCCCCTGGTATTAAGCTTGTAGGATAAAGTTTCTTGCATAAGGAAGCAACAGGGTAGGTTTTGGATGGGCTTTAAATTAACATGGAGCTTGCTATCCAATGATTACCAGTCCGATGTTTTAACCACTTAGCCATGCCCGCTCCTATATACAAGTGCCATTTACTTGGAATTTTTGTTCATGTTACATTTCTTTTTTAAATCTTAACATTTTTTACAGTATATTAGTACAAAAAAGTATTTGCTGTTGTCTTATTACTAGTATTTTATTATACCCTCGCTTCGAAGAAGAGGGGGGTATACTGTTTTACCCTTGTCCGTGCGTGTGTGCGTGCGTGCGTGCGTGCGTCCGTCCGTCCGTTACAAAATTTCCGTCACAGTTTTCTCAGCAACTATACCATGCAGCAGCCTGAAACTTTGCATATTGCTTCATCCTATAGTCCCATGTGGTGTAAAGCGATTTCATGCTCCTTGCTCATCTACTTCCTGTTTGTCGCATATTTTTAGATTTTGGCGGGGGTATCACTAGTGAGCATTAGCTCACAGATTTACTTGTTTATTTCAGCCTATACAGTTACTCTTCTATCCATTAGAGGTTGCCAAACCTGGTAAATTTCCTAATGGTAAAACAGAAATTCCATTTGAAGTTCCATTGAAACCAAAACCAAATAAAACATTATATGAAACATATCATGGTGTGTTTGTCAATATTATGGTAAGTGATAGGCCTACTGTGACTTTGTTGTGTGAAATGAACATTCAGTCATGTAATTCCCTGCCGCATAGAAAATACAGATTGAAGACTTTTTTACCGGTATTACTTCATACTGGTTTTGCATTGACAGTCTGTTTTGAACACACTCTTGTTGTCTTCCAAGTTTGTGTTTTGTACTCAGTTTCAAAATTGCCCATTGAACTGCCATTAAACTCGAGATCTAGGATTTTGACTCACAAAATTCCAAAATACTTCTGAGGGATATTCCTACAAAATCCACTGTGCATCATTTTAAACTACATCTTATTTATATCTGATATTATAATAACATCAGATAGAGTGTGCCTATTCATTTCATTGACCAATCAGACACTGTCTTTACAAATATTAAAGTATCTTCTTAACGAAGTACCATTAATTTTTAGAATGGTTGCTTGGTTGGGATTGAGTAACTTACTTGCTTCAGTCTTGCAAAAAATCTCTTGTAAGTTTTGCTGCGTTTACTTTCTGATTTTGATTGTTGACTTTATACTGTTAATATAAATAATACTAGATGGGAGCCCGTGCAAGCACGGGCTTTAGGTAATGACAATAAAGGGAAATAACCGCTGCGGGGAGTTTGGTCTATTTTTAGTTTTATCTAAAACTATTTTTAGACACAAAAAACCAATATTTTTGTTGATTTTTGGCAGTTTTTGCAAATATCAAGAGGCTTTGTCAAAAAAGAATTGTCAACTTGATATGCCTGTATATAGGTGCTCCAGCCACAAACAAAAGATTTATTCAAAGCTGCGCAGTTTCTTCCACAAAACAGGAAAGTCGCAAATTTAATAATATAGATTCATATATTGTAGTATCAACTCAAAGTAGTATAAATTATATTCATATATTTTAGTATCAACTCAAGGTAGATATGAAGAGATCATTACTTAATAAAGATTTAAGTAAACAGTGTGAGTTTATTGTTGAATACAAGGTAAATTTTATTTATTGTTGTTAGAATGATCACTTAAATTATCTTTTGATAATGTTTATAGACTAATCAACTTTAAAATTGTGTTCAGGATGAAATTTCAAGTTATTCAAGTTTAGGTACCATTGAGTAGCTTAATTAGTTGGTAAACACAGTCAGTAGCACATGTGACTGTTAATCCAGCTTTTATAGATTCCAGGGACCTACATACAGTCTATAAAATTAGTGGGTGTCCTGTTGCCTGGCACAACCAATTCTAGTTCGAGCAACTAAAAATACTTTACGGCAACCTAATTTCTACAAACAAACTATTGTGCTAGCTGCTTTATTGACCTGTTCGGGCAACCACTTTCATATCCCAATTTCGTAGACGGTACCTACCTGTTTGATATTTATTGGCGTACAATTGCTATTTAGTAAGATATACAGTGCCCTCCAAAAGTTCTTGGATAAAATCCAGTTTTTAGAATAGATCACATCATGTATACTTGAAAAAGGGAAGAAAAAGTCATTTGAGCAAATTCCAAATTCAACATTACATGTATTAATTTTATCAGCGTATGATTCAAACTGATGTCAGTAAATATACAAATGTACATGTAATAAAATAAATTATTACAATGAAATTACTTGGGGTATGCACAATCTGTTTTTGTCAAAGTTGTATTTGTCTAAGAACTTTTGGAGACAACTGTATGTATTGTTTGTTTCAGGAACCAGACCAGGTAGAGAAAATTAAACCAAAACCAATAAATTTTACAATAAGTCCAGAAACATTGACAAACTTGAAAGAAGTAAGAAATACTTTTGATTTTCTTATTTTGTACTACAAACATTATTGTATTGACAGCATGGTCTGATGCGTATTATCATAACCGTAATGGTAATATTGACCTTGAATAGAACAATCAAATACACCTATCAATTTTGAGGGTCCAGGTTAAGTTTCAATCATTGAAGGTGATGCCCATACATCAAAATTTGATACTTAATATCAGTTTTCTGAAGACCTTAATTCCTTTTTGAAGAGTTGAGTGCTGCTGAAGAATAGAGTCAAGGAAAACTAGTTAGGAGACTTGTTAAAATTTGGAGGATCCAGGTTGATCCATTGCTTAAGGTTAAATTCTTCCATGAAAATTTGATATTTAATATCAGTTTTACTCCTAACAGGGAGATATTGTTAACTTGTTGCTGAAGAATAAGTTGATCATTATAAAATATATCTGAGCAAAGAAGGTAAACCTAAATGATGAGGAATGAAATGGAAACTTTATATAATTAACATTTTGTTACTTTTCCTATGAATTGGTCATATCTGTAAGATTTTGACCTTCTTGCCTTTACTTTCAGAAAGAAAAAGTTCCCAAGTTCAAGGCAAGAGGAAAACTGGATTCTTCAACATTATGTATAACTAAGCCTTTAACAGGGGAGGTAACTCTATTGATATTTTACTAAATTTTTGTCAAATATTTGCTTTGTTGTATGTACATGTATATAGTCTGTCAAGTTGGTACTTATATGAGTCAATCTCATTTAGAAATAAGCTACAATCTGTTTCATAACTTGTGTAAGGCTGGCTGGCCAACTCATATGGTAGCATGCAAGTCTACTGATCTTGGGATTGTGGGTTCGATTCTGAGGCGGGCATACTTCCGTGGAGCTTGGTCTTGAAATTATTTCTACAGTCATTCTCCCTCTTACCAATGATTCATAATTATGTAGAGCAGTTGTTAGTCACTGATGAAAGTATGGGCTTATTTGTTGGTTAACTGCTAAATCCAGAGATTTAGCCTTTCCTGGAACAGTGAGTAGATATTAGACTGAACGCCGTTATATGACCTATTCAATGTGTTGCTAGGGTGTTAAACCTTAAAAACAAATACAAATATACATGTATATTTTCTGGAAAATTTGTACTGACATGAGTCAATCTCATTAAAATTAGCGACAACCCATTCCATAACTTTTGTTAAGTCCTACAAAACTGCTCTGTGAAGCAGTGAATGGTGTGAAAATATGGATGAGTATAATTTACAATTTTAAGATCTGTTGTCAAAATGTATATAAAATTTCTGTCAGATACAGCTTTATACATTTTCCTATGATTACAGATTGTAATAGAGCAATGTGAAGCAGCTATAAAATCAATCGAGATACAACTTGTACGTGTAGAAACATGTGGATGTGCTGAGGGCTATGCTAAAGATGGTTTGTGATTTTTGTTATCTTAGTTTTTTAATCAAAATTTAAAATTAAATATACTGATTATAGTGATTTTTTATGGCAAAATAGCAGGGTGATGCATTCTGCCTTTTTTTCTCCTCCCTGCCCTTTTTTGCTCCATCTTTTGCAGAAATTGTTACTTTGAAACATTAACCCTTTTGATGTATCCTGTCCACTTTTTTGGCATTGATGTCTTTTTCTAAGTTTCAGAATACTTGCTGTTAAATGCTACAAACTGTGTTTATTTTTAAAATAATAAGTTGCTACATTTTATTAATATGTTGTATCTTGAATCATATGATAAGTCCAGTAGTAGGATGTGCACTTAGGGATTGAGAGGTCTGGGGTTCACCAGGGAACTATTAATTTCCTTCAGCAAGAAATTTACCTACAATTACTTCACTCAACCCAGGTGTAATTGGGTGGTTAATTCCCTTGCACCAATATGTCAACTGCTCTAAGTTGAGTAAAAGACTCCCTAGAGAGATTGATAGACAGATATCAGTAGCCCGTTAACCAGGTGGCAATAGCTGTAAAGTCGGTTAACGAGCACAAGCATGAAACTTAGACTATAAAATGCCATTACTTTTACATTTTTATATGTTTATTTTATTGTATATTCAGCTACAGAGATACAGAATATACAGATAGCAGATGGTGATGTTATGAGAGGAATTACTATACCAATGTTCATGATATTTCCAAGATTATTTACATGTCCTACATTAAGTACAAATAACTTTAAAGTTGGTAAGATATTACTTTATTATATTTGTATGGTTGGATTCATGGCTGTCTATCTATCTGTCTGCCACAATATCTGCGTACAGACGTAATCGCCCCTGAATTTGTAATCTCGTGTCCCGAAGGGGGTACGGTTTTGAATTCCAACCGGGAAGTTATACCCTTCCATGAAAATTTGGCAAAAATGTCAAATTTTCTCCATTGATTAGATATTATGGAGAAATGTCCGGCCTTTTGGACCGGTAGGTGAGTACTGGTAATTGACAAGGGTCCAGGAAAGCTGGGTTAGTTGCACTGGATGCCGTAAAACGACCTAAATTGTGTTGACACAGCATTAAACCCAGTTAAAAAAATCAATTTTAACAATCTTATAATTTGTATCTGCTGCTTTGAGTTATGTTTATTGGATCTTCAGACAAGTGTGATTGTTAATTCATTTAGAATTAATCCGTATTAAATTGCATTTTAAATAAGTTATTTCCCCTTGTCACAGTGAAGAAATTAAGGGCCTGTTCGGTAAGGCAATCACTAGTTAGTGCTTTTTGAAAGCAAACCTTTTTAGGTCTACTAAATAATTTGTTTCAAGCTAGCAAATCTATGATAGCGACTTCCTCAAACAGAAGTTCAGAATTGTAACAACTGAAAAATATTCAAACCAATTATCACCACTATTAACTGCTTCAACTAAATCTATGCATTAAATAAAGAATAAGTCAGTATTCATGAAAAAGAAACTGGTTCCCTATGGGGGCAGATATTTTGAATAGCAGAGGTGTTCCAATTGCTTCAGCAAGTTAAAAAACACTTACTACATATTGCTAAGTAGCAATTCAATTTGCTAGATCTTAGCAGACAATTCCGTGGGAAATCACTTGGTGGCAATACAAAGCGCTCGCCTTGCAGTTTGGGCCCTTACTTTTGCTATCAACTATATACAATAGTGTATGCTGGGCTATGCCCTTGGTGCAATGGATGGCACTCTTAAGTGTAAACCTTGAGATAAGGGTTCAATTCCTGCATGTGGTCTTACTCTTCCTTGAAATTTTGACTATTATGATAATATTCCTTAAACAAGTAAAAGTTGTCAGCTCTTTCTTCATGAAAAGATTAACAGGTATTTGTGAAATAAAAAATGAATATTAGAATATTAGTGATACTGGTGCAATAGGTAATTATAGAATGTTGATAAATGCATTATAATTAAAGAGATATATTTTTAGACTTTTATATTTTTATTTCAGAATTTGAAGTCAATGTTGTTATTATCTTTCATGATGATCATCTTGTTACAGAGAATTTTCCAGTAAAATTAACAAGATATTAGTTTGTCAGCATTACCATTATAAAGTGTTTAACTGTGATAGACATTGTGCTAAATTATTGGGAAGTACTTGCCATAAAATATCAGCCTTTGGTTTATACATGTATGGCAGTTAATGTTAATTTTGTTAGATTGAGAAATAATCTGTACCATTTGCACCTTGACTATTCATTGAAGGAAGAACCTCAGAGGAATTTGTTTGGGTCCACATAGTGTACTGTTTTTTTCTACATGAGCAAGTTGAAGCATTGCTAACCATGCAAGTATTGGGTTGTTTACTTCATAGAATTTTCTTTGGTCATGTGACTCAAAATGAATTCCAACATGATGTCTTAATTTATCTGAGGTTATTCATCATGAATTGCCAAGAAGATCTGAAAACATCAGTATGTTTAAAAACTAATGCATTGTCTCTGATTAGCTCTTGTCTCATTCATTAGTAAAAGTGTCCTGATTATTTGAACACTTATGGTACCTAAATAATCTTCTGATTTTCGAAGTGTTTTTTTTTGACAGCTAATTCAGTTTTTTTGGTCTTAGTATTTTGGCTGTCATGTTTTTTGTAGAGAATGACTAACAATGGGGACCATTTTACTATGTGCAATACATGTTGAGTGTTTGTTTTAACACTATGATTTTTGTTATGTGCTGATGTACATTATATTGGAAGGGTCATAACTCTTCTCGGAACATTTTAATAAATTAACATGTGACATTAATTAAGAAATGACTGGTTATAATGATTTTATTGTGCTACTAGGGATCCAGAAGAAGTATACATGTACTTGTATTATGATCTACTGTTATATCTATTGTCATAATGTACATGTTTATATATGAGTTAGGTGTACAATCTGTAGTGTTCATGAACGTTCTGTGAGTAAAGTTTTTTTTTAAATTATAAACTATTACAGTCTTTGCCTTACTAGTCTTTAGCCCATGACTAACAAAAATTGATATGGGCTAGTGTAAAGTACTTACATATTTTATAAAATACACTAGGCTAGTTTTGTATAAAAAATAAAGCAAAGACTGCTGTTATTGTTCTTTATGTGTGCATACATCATATCTTGTACACTTACATGTATATGTAAGAATGTATTATACAATAAAGATTATATGAAGCATAAATGTGTTCATTGTAAAATTTACATCTAGTTGTTTAGTTTACTTAATTATTTATAGCATGATTGCTTTTTTGTTTTTGTATGAAACTTATATCCTCTAGTCAAGTATTTTATCACCCATTCACAACATAGTTTCTATTATTTAAACTTGGCTTCCAGTACTATGATTTAATTAGTTAAAGGAGAGTTAATGTATACTGTAACGTCACAACCTCAGACATATAGAGTTTCCAGTACTTTGATTTTTAATTAAAGAAGAAAGGATTACATGTTTTTTTACGTCATGCAAAATTATCCGTATGTAAACAGGCATCCTATTATGTATTTGCTGCGTAAATGAAGTTAGACTTGATTTTCTAGACACTGAGTTAATTTAACAACAATTTGTATTAGCACTTGTGACAAAGTAGTGTTTGATAGTTGTGATGTCATCAGCCATACGTGTGTCTCTGTCTGTTGCTGGTTAAAACTATCACCCTCACAATAAACAAAACAAATTTGCCGTATAATTAAATCAAAATATTTTATCAAAGCTGTATCAACGAATAACTCGACAGTTAACATCAGAAATGACTTTCGGTATTGTAGGTGTACTTTTTTACCCTTAAATGGATATCAAATTTGGGAAACATTATACACTTGCAATTTAAGGTATCCCATAGTTTACATATTACCTAGTTAGGGAGTACTGGTTCGAATCCCATCTAGGATAGTCGTACTGTAACATACAAATTGACAAAATTGTTCATTTCCCCACCAATAAAGTACTCGTATATGGAGAAATTGTCGGTCTTGAAGAAGAGTAGGCGAGTACTGGTTATATATATAGACAAGGGCCAGGAAAAGCTAGATTAGATGCACTGGTCGTCGTTAATTTCTGTTAAATGAATTTAATTTGATAGCATGGCGTTAAAAAGCAACAACAACAGTTTACTTCACCACTTGAAATGTTCTACATACTCAGTTCATTAACTATGCTACAAAGAAGAACAAACGGACATAACTAGCTGTGACTCAATAACGGTTTCATTGCGTACCAATATTATTAACAATCCGATAGGAAGCACAGTGTGTATATGTATATATCTCATATGTATTTGTAATAATTGGATATACCCTTGTCAAATTTCTACTTTACAATTCTATATAAAATAGCCAAGTTTGAGTGTCTCTGTAAAATTTAAGAAATAGATTGAGAAATAATGATTGATATCTTGTGAATCCTCCACACTAGGGCAGCAAAATAAGACCTAGAAATGTGGGTCATGAATGTTTCAATTTTTCACCATTTCACTTTGTGCACATGTATTTTTTTGGGAATTTCCATTCTCAAAGGTCAAAATGGCCGCAGTTCACTAAATTCTAAATCTTCCGCCACAAGAAGTAGTCCTAAAAAGAAAGTGCAAAACGGTCAGAATATTGTCCTAGAGGGATAGAAAAACTAATTTGGGTGAAAAATATATCATTTTGACCCATACAAACAGAGTCACAGCCATCCAAATGCAGTCAAGCTAATAAACAAAACAAATTTGCCGTATAATTAAATCAAAATATTTTATTAAAGCTGTATCAACGAATAACTCGACAGTTAACATCAGAAATGACTTTCGGTATTGTAGGTGTACTTTTTTACCCTTAAATGGATATCAAATTAGGGAAACATTATACACTTGCAATTAAAGGTATCCCATAGTTTACATATTACCTAGTTAGGGAGTACTGGTTCGAATCCCATCTAGGATAGTCGTACTGTAACATACAAATTGACAAAATTGTTCATTTCCCCACCAATAAAGTACTCGTATATGGAGAAATTGTCGGTCTTGAAGAAGAGTAGGCGAGTACTGGTTATATATATAGACAAGGGCCAGGAAAAGCTAGATTAGATGCACTGGTCGTCGTTAATTTCTGTTAAATGAATTTAATTTGATAGCATGGCGTTAAAAAGCAACAACAACAGTTTACTTCACCACTTGAAATGTTCTACATACTCAGTTCATTAACTATGCTACAAAGAAGAACAAACGGACATAACTAGCTATGACTCAATAACGGTTTCATTGCGTACCAATATTATTAACAATCCGATAGGAAGCACAGTGTGTATATGTATATATCTCATATGTATTTGTAATAATTGGATATACCCTTGTCAAATTTCTACTTTACAATTCTATATAAAATAGCCAAGTTTGAGTGTCTCTGTAAAATTTAAGAAATAGATTGAGAAATAATGATTGATATCCTGTGAATCCTCCACACTAGGGCAGCAAAATAAGACCTAGAAATGTGGGTCATGAATGTTTCAATTTTTCACCATTTCACTTTGTGCACATGTATTTTTTGGGGAATTTCCATTCTCAAAGGTCAAAATGGCCGCAGTTCACTAAATTCTAAATCTTCCGCCGCAAGAAGTAGTCCTAAAGAGAAAGTGCAAAACGGTCAGAATATTGTCCTAGAGGGATAGAAAAACTAATTTGGGTGAAAAATATATCATTTTGACCCATACAAACAGAGTCACAGCCATCCAAATGCAGTCAAACTAAATTCTCGGAACTACTTTCGCAGTGTACAACGACCCGGAAGCACTTCTCCACAAGACCGACACCAATTGTTCATTAATGGATCTATGAGTATATGCATATAAACATGAATGTTTGATTAGGGCTTTGGATGACCTTAAAATGTTAAATGCAACTTTTTCACCAATTCTAGCCTTCGTATATTACGGAAGCCCTGGAGGGACATTTTATGTTACTTGTTATGACTTATTTGTTATTACTTTTTGTTATTACTTATTTGTTATGATTTATTTTCAAGTTAAACGTAGACTGATCGTTCGGCCATTTTGTACATTGTAAAGTAAAGATGGCAAAAATCGTTTTATTTGTGTCCATTCTATCAGTTATTTTATTTCCATTCGTTGAGAATGTGGTGCCCATTAGTCAAATTATTCTCATTAGCTAATACTTATTCCTTATTTGTTATTCCTTAATATTTGTTATTCCTTTTTTGTTATTTCTTATTTGTTATTTCTTTTTTGTTATGAGTGATTAATTTCAAATACCTGAATAAGAAGGGGCATGAAAGATAACATGTTATCAACTTTGTTAGAATTGAAATTAATCATTATCTTTCATGCCCCTTCTCATGTTCAGGTATTTGATCAACGGAGAGTATATAAGGTGACTGTGTTCTACAATCTTTGGCAAATACAATATTTACATGAATACAATTTTTTAATCTTTCACTTTACCGCGTAATAACGTTTAAACATTCTGCACATTATTTTGCATTGTAAACAAGGTGCAACATCATCAACGGTCGCGCCTCAATTAAAATTGTAGTCATCCAAATTCTTACGATTATAACTGAGCGTACGACCATTGAACCATATGCACCCTTTTTCTCGTACATCTTTTATTTTGAAAAACAAAAACAAATCCTACAAGTTTTAAACATTTAATGACAAACATACAAAATGTAATTAGTTACAGGTAAAGCACTAATATAATGCGAAACAATGTACTTATTTTACTAAAGCTCTTTTAGGATAACTTGGGAAAATTCTAAACGATATTTTATGTTAACAATATCTCATGTTATCCTATATATCATATTTATGTTCAAGTGTACCCATATCTTCGAATAGAGGTAATAAAATTTTATGGTTTTTTTTGGTCAAAATATCACAGCACTGTTACTATATTACGAGGTCTGCTTCGAATGACTGAAACTGTCTTTTGCGTATCGACAAATGGAAAAATTATCGGCGAGCACCTTGACGCATGAACTCCGTCATAACACTTTGTTCAGCCGACATTGATCCTACCTTTTTCCAGACAGGTTTAGGTGGACCATTTGGTTTTCCGTCTGTAAAGTCATATGGTGTAACCCCGGAAAGCATTTGGCCCTCTAAAGTTTTGGCAGCTTTTGAAAGGATTTTTGGGTAAGACCTACTGTCGGCGGATTCTCTTAATAACATCACACCGTCACTTGACCAATGATTGGTCATCAAGCAATTATCGTAAGCTTTCCTCCTCATGGACATATCCTTTTCAGATGCCCATATAGCCGGTGTCATTGACACAAAAACAACATGGCGCCATCTGCCTGGATTAGCTCGATTTTTGATTGGCTGAGCATTGGCGTGCACGGTTCTCGAATCCCATAACACCATTCCACCTTTTGGCACTGGGACTCTCACGATTTTACAACCATTCTGTTGGAAAAAACGAACCTGTGTTTTATTTAGTCTGAAAAACTGTTTTTCGTCCGAAGCTCTTGCCGCCTTGGGATCGTTTTCAAAGAGCTTGTGAAAATATTTATGTGAATTTTCCATCACTTGTAATGTCCAATCATCTTCGCAGGCCTCTTCTAAATAAACTCCGCCCTGATACGCATGTAATCCGTCACGTGACGACTCTTGATCTAAATGTAACCAATGAGTGCTCCCGTCTTCAAATGGCTCCTCTCCGTCTTCAGGAGGTCGACCAATAGCAACTGCATCAAAACTAGTCAAAAGTTTTTCCGTTTTCCACAGTTGTTCAAAGACACCTTTAGCTAAATGTCGAACCTCCCAGGTAGGGTCTATATGACCACTGTTATAACCACGTACTAAACTTTTGTTTGTTTTCGGCCATTTTCCTTGGAATTGTCTCAGCCACACGTGATAACCTTCTATAGCTTTATCACATTGTGACGACGTCAGAACATTTGGTACCACAGTGTACCCTCTCTGTTTTAGTTCATTGAAATTTTGATCCGTCAACATATTTCTTTCTGAAAATATACGAATAATGATGTACACGTACTTGTAACACACATGGCGTCTAGTATTTACTCTAAAAACCCGGGGCTGTAGCGCAGTTGGAAACACAGCTAGATAATGACTTTAGTGTCCCGAAGATGGTACGGGTTCGAATCCCATCCGGGGCGGTTATAATTTTTCATGAAAATTTGACAATACGGTAAATGGAGAAGTTGCCCGCCTTGTGTAAGAGAAGGTAAAGTACTAGTTATAAACAAGGATCCAGTAAAGCTAAGTAACGTGCGCTGGCCGCTGTTAAATAACTGAAGTCGTGTTGAAACGGTGTTAAGCACGGTTAAAACTGAATCAATATGAACATCAACCAACAATCACGACGTGTAAGCTATATGCGTACGCTTAATTATAGGATAAAGATGTTTACTGCAGTAGCGTATTTATAATACTACTGAGATAAATTCAAATTCCCTGATTTTATAATTGTAATCACTTCCCTTTTTCATTGGTTTATTAAACATATTTTTTACATATGAAACAAAATATATAAAAAAGTACGTTTGCTGATTCGCTGAACTACAAACATTAATTACATCTTACCTTAAATCGTAAGTTTGCTTACTTCCTATACCCGCTTCAATACTATCCTTTTAAATATTGATTTAATAGTTCGGTTTACCTTTTTATATATAATTACTAAGTATTTCACCATGTACGAACAACTGCTCTAATATACACCCCTTTTATTGCACAACACTATTGAAATAGGATGTAAATGTGTACTTTCAAATAAAGTTATTTAAATAATTTCTATAAATAGAACAAAGGGAAACAACTTAAGCAAATAATCAATTTAGTTAGTATAGAGTTTTCTCCCTTGAAGAACAGAAAATTGAAAGCATACACATATTGTTCAATTTTATTCAACTGTCTGTGGTGCATACATTAATTCCACTGATTTAAATTAAGTGGGAGTACAGACATTCTGTAGTGAATATTTAAACCAATGGAGTTAATGTTTGCGTAACTGACCGTTGAATAAAATTGAACAATACCATTGTGCTAAAAAATGTTATACTTTGTACATGTATAAAATGAGCATATACAATTGTTTATTGTCTAAGGAAGTAATAATACGAGAGGGCCATGATGGCTCTTTATCGCTCACCTGAGTACCATTGGTGCATACATGAACAGAGTAAGATTGATATATTTTGGTAATGGTTTATCACACTTCCATCGCACCAAATGCTAGTCTGGATGACCTGCCCCTTACCACTATCGTTATCGGGTCAGGCAAGCCGTGATCATGGCGGCCTCCTCAGTTATTATTCAGGCATTACGTTGTACATGTATTACGTTTTCTTAATCTTGCATGATCATTTGCAGACGATAGTGACTTTAGTAGGAGTTCGGTACTATATAGGTCATTCGATTTCGATTTTTCTGATTACACGTATATTTAGCAAAGAATTAACAAAAACATGTTTCAAGTGAACACAATTCGGACGTTGATTAGTCTAGTTAGAATTTCGGATACTTTGTTTAGCATAAATGTAACTGAACAACTAAAAAATATCCACTATAATTCTTGTACAATGATCCTCTGATTTAAGCCGGCTTAGTGAGAAATGATCATTTGAAAACATAATTATCCAATACCAAATTCATTACATCGGGCGCGGCCATGATCATGGTTTGCCTGACGTACTTTTACCTGTCAAATTACGACTGGGAACCAGACAAACCAAATGCTTCAAATATAGGCTTTGTATAGGAAGATGACCTGTAACAGAATCTGATTCATTAGTCATCACATATGCCTGTTAGACAAATGTTTTAGCGGTATGTAACCTTTAGTTCCTGTGAAGTATCTTTTCATCCAAGATGACCCATATCCGAATTCATCCAAGCAGTTACTTTGACGAGCATCCTGCCAAGTTTGATGACAAATGAGTAAAAATTGTGACAGCTGGAGTGTTCACAGGGTTTTCAGGGGCGGATCCAGGATATTTTTCTAGGGGGGGGGGGGGGGGTCCGAACTTTTCTTGTTCGGCGGGGGGGGGGTCCGAACTTTTCTAGGGGGGGGGGGCAGAACCTCGAACCGCAACCACATGATACACATTTTGCAGAAAAAATGCAACATATTGATAATAAAATCTACATAACCTATTAAATCTATGTTAAGCACCGAGAAAAATTGCTTCATACTACTTAAAAATGACTTACTAGCAAGAAATACACTAATGGACATGTACATTTTCCAAATTCTAGGGGCGGTCCGGACCCCCCTGAAACCCCCCCCCCCCTGGATCCGCTCATGGTTTTTCTATATTTGGACTAAGTGAACTTGTTTTTGACCCCAGGTGACCCATATTCATACTTGACCTAGGAATACACAGAACAAACTTCCAGACCAATTTCCAGGTTATTTAGAGCAAAAACAAGCCACCAGAGTGTAAACAAGGTTTTCCTACTTTTAGGACTTTTGACCTAGTTTTTCATCTAAGATAACCCATGTTCAAACTTTTGTGAGCAGTTACCTAGACAAACATCCTGATCAAGTTTGAAGACAGCTGGGTAAAAAATATGACCACTAGAGTGTTCACAAGGGTTTTCCATATTTGAGCTGTGTGACCGAGTTTTAGACTCCAAGTAACCCATATTCGAACTTGACCAGAATATTTCGATCCAAACAGTAGCCACTACAGTGTTAACGAGTTTTTTTTCTATTTTTAGCTCCTGTGACCTAGTTTTTCATCCGAGATAACCCATGTACGAACCCATCCGAGCAATCACCTAGTCAAGCATCCTCACAAAGTTTGAAAAGAATTAAGCCTAAAATGTAACCACTAGAATGTTCACAACCATTGTAGACGGACGCTCAATGCCGGACGCCGGACATTCAACGATCCTAAAAGCTCACCCTGAGCTAGCACAAGTGAGCTAACAAAAACATGAAACCATATAGATATACCGATTGTTTTATTTTGGTGGCAAATACGATTCATCACACGATAAGTTTACAGCTCCAATACTGATGTTTTAGGACAATATTGTAGCGCTCTGGCTATGATACTTTAAGTTGATTACAGTTGTTGCCCAATTGTGATTCTAGTAAAATACTCTTGAAAGCTGAGCTCTTAAGCTTCAACACCAAAGACGTAATGTATATAGTGCTTGATCTGGCTGCTCGGATGTTTCGGGGGCAGGGTTCACAGCTGCTAACAGGTTGTGGTTATGATAAGATTGTCAAGTAAAAACTTGTATGATTTGATTTTAAAGTTTAATATCATCTGTTACATTCAACTAAATAAACAACAGTTATGCATAAGTCTACACTACTGAGTATACAACAATTTCTGTCGTTTTTTAGACCAGTGAAACACGGTTCATGTACGAAAATAATCTTAAGGATGCAAAAATCTAACTATTTGCCAAGTTAAATGAATGATATAATGTAAACATTTACTAATATCTAACCATTTAGAAAGTGACGAAAATAAATTAGGTTTTCAAAGTAGATCTTCTGCTAGTGAGACAGCTAAAATGATTGTGCACCCAGATTGTGAGTTCCCAAAGGTTTTTATACCCCTGTGGAGTACACAAGAAAATGTGTGGAGTTCACATTCAAAACTGTGAATTCACACCTAAAGTAGTGAAATGTGAACTCCGCAATCAAATATGTGAACCTGCGTTCCACATAAAAAACTGAACCGCGCAACGACTGTGGAATGAATGTAGTGTCCATAAAAAAGTTGAATAAATCAAACAATAAGCAGAGAAACTCAGTAAAATATATATAATTAGGAAGTTAAATGAATATTTTAATTAATAGTAACCTCAGCTTTTCTTTTATAAGAGTGAAACAGGCTTGCCATGGCGATTAAAGTGTTTGACAACCACTTAGCGCTCCTTTAATTTACATAAAGATAGCAACGGTTGCTAGGGAAAAATCCTATCATGCCTAGCGTAACTCAGCATCCCTAATGGTGGCCGATGTGACATGAGTAAGCATAGGATTCAAACTGATAAAGATTATGGCGTTAAACAGAATTAACAAATGGTAATTACAGTTAATATTGTTGCAAAACATCAATATTAATTGATTTAAAGTGGTGTCATTGTATGACAAGATCACGCTACAAAAATATCCTATCAAGGCCTGGAACTAGGTCACTCGTCAACATACAGTTTTACTGGAGCACTACATTATCTGGTTAAATTTGCCAAACAGGGTTGTATCTTTGTTTTCAAGTAAGAGTAGGACTATGAAAAGTTAAAAGGGGCCTGGGGGTCCCATTTTTCTGTGGAAAAAGGAGCCGCCGAAAATGTTCTAGTAGCCGGTTAATATTACCGACTACTGGCCGATTTTTACATCCTTGCATAATCTCGTATTTCTTGTGTTCATATCAAAATACTTTAAAAGTGACAACCATGTTGGAAATCTAGTAATAGTAGAACACTGGCGCCAGAGTCCATATCATAAAATAATGCGGACGTCCCAATATATAGTTCCCTGTGCATACACACATATACACTACCTTATTTTTAAAATATACAATGAAAGTATAGTTATACATCGTACACGGTAATAGACCTTGAGCCAGTATATGACATTGCTCCCCCCCCAGGGGGAATTTTCAAGGGTATGATTTTCTTAACCCATATGGTGGTAGGCGTTCACTGATGAAAGTTTGCAAAGTTCTGTTGGGGCTTTACAGAGTTATGGGACTTTGAAATATCACCCATTCTCAATTTCTGGTCAAATCCATAACAGACCTTGAGCCAGTATATACCCACACGGGGAATTTTCAAGGGTACTATTTTCTTAACCCATATAGTGGTAGGCATTCACTGATTAAAGTTTACAAAGATCTGTTGGGGCTTTACAGAGTTATGGGACTTTGAAATATCGCCCATTCTCATTTTCCAGTCAAATTCATCATATCATTGAGCCAGTATATGACATTGCTCCCCACATGGGGAATTTTCAAGGATATGATTTTCTTAACCAATGTAGTGGTAGGCATTCACTGATAAAAGTTAACAAAGTTCTGTTGGGGCAATACAGAGTTATGGGACTTTGAATTATCGCTCATTCTCATTTTCCACTCAAATCCATAATAGACCGCGAGCCAGTATATGACATTGCTCCCCACATGGGGATTTTTTAAGGTTATGATTTTCTTAACCCATATAATGTTAGGCATTCACTGATATAAGTTTACAAAGTTGTGTTGGGGCTTAACAGAGTTATGGGACTTTGAAATATCGCCCATTCTCATTTTCTGGTCAAATCTTTAATAGACCTTGAGCCAGTATATAACATTGCTCCCCACATGGGGAATTTTCAAATGTATGATTTGCTTAACCCATTTAGTGGTAGGCATTCATTAATAAAAGTTTATAAAGTTCTGTTCAGGCCTTACAGAGTTATGTGACTTTGAAATATCGCCCATTCTCATTTTTGGTTTAAACCATAAGTGCTTTTAAAGTAAGTTTAAGACATTGCTCCTTCCTGGGAGTAATTATCTATGGTATATTTTTTAAACCCACATGAAAGTAACAGTTCACAGATAAAAAGTTTGCAAAGTTCTGTTGGGGCTTTACAGAGTTATGGGACTTTGAAATATCGCTCATTCTCATTTTCCGGTAAAAACCATAAGTGCTTCTAAAGCCAGTATATGACATCGCTCCTCCTGGAAGTAATTATCAATGGTATGATTATTAAGTCCACATGGTAGTTGCAATTCACTTATAAAAGTTTGCAAAGTTTTGTAGGGGCTTTACAGAGTTCTGGGACTTTGAACTTCATGACCCCCCTATGGCCATTTTCTATGCCAAAATGTTCTTATTACTGTCCTCCGGTATTCTATTTCGACACATCTTAATAATGAAGCCATTTTGTTTTTGACAACGATTTGGATTTTGGGTTACCCTGTAACGTCATTCCTGTGCATTTCCGATAGTAAGCAGTGTGGTGATTTCTTAACACCAATATGTGAGGAGGCAGGGATTTTGAGGGACTCTTTTCATACCTCTTTTCAACACAAAAAATGGTGCTTTTTCCTATTACGTTCTGAACATGCCATTTTTTCTAAAACAATAAATATAACAGACAGATTGGCGTCCCTTATTTCTTGCTATTTCAAGAGAGTCACTTGACAGGTAGAGTACTTTCGTTTTGGCAAGACTAAAAATAGAAACAAATCAAATGCATCGTTTCTCTGTTCTCTTATGTCAGCCATATAGGAAATCTCCACTTTACATATTTTTATTTCTTGATTTTAATGATAACTTTTAGTTATTAATAAAAGTTTTACAAGATGGACAAATGAATAAAGTATTTACAGGAAGGGTCATTCGTTAGTCAGACTAAATAAATTTTACACACGTTTGAATAAAAGCACCTATTTTCTATGGTAACGTATGTTTCTATACAGAGCACACTAATAAAACTTTATTTTTTTTGTCTGTATTTGTATGTTTGTCTATGATTTAAGCACTTTAGGAAGGCAAAGGGTTGATACTGGAAATACATATACCACAAAATGATAAATTCAGAACGCCCCTTCACTCAAATATGACTTAAATTTTAGATCAACTTAAGGAAAATTACAGAAATACATTTATAAACCTTGAAACAATGACTTTCAAACTTGGGAAAATCGAAAGAAACTTAAGTACCATAGCCGTGAACAGTCAAAATCAATGAATACATTTTAAAAGTTTATATACTGAACTCACCGAAAAGTTCATAATTATGAATGCCTTAAGAAAGAAATAGGTAGTAACGTATGTTACAACAAACTGTTTAAACTATCACATCCCAATTTTATCTGTCACACCCAGTACAACAGTTTAGATAATTTAATGGTAGCACAGACTATTTTCTATGTACTATGTCATATCTAAATACTGTTAATTATATCAATAAGGATTGCCTTCAAAATTAAGGGAAACATGTTAAAATTAAGAGTTTAAAAGGTTACAAATTAGTCTCAGAAAAGCATAACAGATCAATTGTGTTCAAAGTTCATGTAGTAATTCACTTTGAAGTAAAAATCAAAACGTTCTCCTAGATATTCCATTAGGTACTGGTACACTTATTTCATATAAAAAGTCATTTGTCACCCAAAATTACATCCCCAAGGGTTTGCCATTGGATAAGAGATCGGCGTTGTTGCATGAACGATGTGTTTGCTTCCTTATCATTATCAATTTGTTGTACCATGCTTATGTACCATGTTCCCTTAAATATTTCTGCAACAAAATCTTCCGCGATGTATTATAGTTCATCTACGACAAAAAATAAATTCCGACATGAATTGTGCTGTTTTTGTTGTAAGGAATTAAAACAACTTGTGGTTACGTGTGTTTATAAAAGTCCAACTACATTATTTCGCTGCTGTTAAATTCAACAGACATTTTGTGTTCCTTTACACTCAAAGACATGGTATAAAAGAAACATTCAGAACTTAAACATTTCAAGTTTCCAAAAAAACGAAACATTGTGAAACAAGCAAACAAACAAGCATCAACTATGATACATTTCATATGAAACATACCTTACCAAACGTAACGTATGTTTCAATTCATAAAACCATGTTTTATTGAATAAGAAGCGAACAAAGGACGCTTTGGTTACATTTGAGATTAGGTTACATCTAGTAAAAATAGAAGTAACAAATGAATTGCAAAAATATCGATTTGAGTATTGCTATGAAGGATTCTATGCTTATATTGCATGCAATGGTTAATAAATCTTCATAGTTTAATTTATCAAAGCCATTGAGATGCACACAGTTTCATGTTTTTTTAGTCTGGTTGAAGATGTCCTATATTTTTCAATGAGATAATAACGACTTTATTCATTGTGGATAACATTTTTGGTGTAAACCAATTTTCGATATGTCATCGTTTAACCCTTCTCCGCATTGTAAGATCGGTATATCATTTTAACGGTAACGTATGTTACATCACGTATGTTACATTTGATACTTTAGACAGCATTATCTCTAGTCGATCCTGAGGAATGGCAAAAGTAGTAATCATAAAATGAAGAGTTCATTAGAGAGACTAATTAGTAAACGTGAATTCAACTAAGATATTTAACATTAGTTGAAAAACCATGGTCACGTATGTTTCATGTTTAAATGTCTACCCGAAAATTTTGCTAAAATGTGAGATTTAATGAAATGTCATTGAATACTTAATGACAATCGTTTTTATTTCATATATATTCATATCTGATCTTATGTTTTAAAATATTTTACAAGTATGATATCTTTTCCAATTTGAAAAAAATGGATTTTTTATGGTTATGTATGTTTCAACACTCTTGGCGACAAAGTTAAAGAGCTGTGTGTAAGTTAATATTTCTGAGGAACAAGATAAAAATCATATTCTTACATACAACAACATTGTATATCTTAAAAAGCAAGTGTATTATGACTACTTTATGTGGCTATGTTTCATAGTCTGCGCGCAAAGGCACTGTAACGTATGTTACATTTTAAGGTACTTATGAGCTCAGTATCATCAGCAATTTCCTTTATAAAACACAAAAGACACATTTTCTTTTTAATTGACAAACAATATCAAGAGAACTTGGTGTTGCAAACATGATTTAATGGTTTTTGCAAAAATAAATCGATAAAAATGGAACAAAAATTGCTATTTACCTATACAATTAAAAGTTGATTTTCTCAGCAATGCCCCACTGGAAACTTGCAAACTTTGTACTGTTGTACTCAGGACAGATAGGGGAATAAAAAAATATGGGTCTTGAAAATTCCCCCTGGGGGGGGAGCAAAAGTGTATCTGGCTCACGGCCTATAATGTATACGGGGGCGATTTTTAATTGTGATTGTTATCAAAATATTATATGTGTGCGTATTTAAAGAATATGAGGACTCTGGTGCCAGTGTAGTAGAACGACTAAAATAAAATAGAGATGTACTTATCATTAAACGTGGTACTCTTTACATCTCGATTATTGTTGAATTTTAGTAAACTGTAAGTAGCGTATACATTACCTCCGTTGATTTATATCAAACTTTATCGAGAACAGAGTTATTGTAGTGAATATTTAAATCAGCGGGGGTAAATATATGCGCCACTGTCATTAAAAGGAAATTCTACAACATTAAGGTATAACTATCCTAATACAGCTCTCTGACTTCGGGATTTATCGTCCTACCTCGGTATTTTCCGCTTCTGTTAGATTCACACTCGTTTTAACTGTTCAACTTAAGTGAAACAATGATAACTGAATGTCGTGTATCATTATGATTCATCATCGGTTTAGTTTCCTTCTTTGATATACACTGTTATCAAACAGATCGAGGTGCTTAATGTATCACTAATCGTATGAGGATTTAACTTCCCTACTAATTAAAGGAAGAAAATGTCTTACGATTGTTTAAATTTTACCACGATTTGATTGGCTGTAGAAAAATCACAACTTAATTTTGTTATATACAAAAATATCTTCAAAAAAGATATTCAGCGAAATGCCGGGTTCACTTTGAAGAATAAATAGTCATATTCGCATTATACCAGGAGCGTACCACGACGAATGTATAATCAATTAGCAAAGTGAGTCACCCATAATACACAGAGTATATATAACAGTCAGTAACTACTGTCCGTGCTACGCACCCGTTATCACAAATAACCAATGGTACCATATCTTTTATTATACATTTCTTTTAACCGCAAGATAATTTCACTGGACAAACAGCTATGGTAGAGCAAATTGTATTGGTTAAAATATAAGTCAAAAGTAGACTTAAACAGCTGCGCCGAATAAAAATTTACAATTCTACACTTGGTTACGCTTCGGTTCTATTCCTGATAAAATGAAATGCAATTGGATACATTCGGCAATGTTCATGAAATGTTTCGAAGTTGCAGTATATTAACATTGATCCACGAAGTGTATATAAACGATGAAGTGACCTAGTATATGTTAGATGGCCTTTTATAGAGTGGTGGAAAGAAATATGAACTTTACTACATGTTGTAGATTTTATTATATGTCAAATTTGTAAAGCGCTCTTTTCATATTGAATTATACGTTCAAAAGCGCTTCACAATCATAATGCTTGATTTGGGACAAATGAGAATGATAATGGTTAAGAGATGATAAAATATAAAATAATCAAATATTAAAATACTAATATAAAACTTAGAAAGAGTGATCAATAAAGTGCTCACAGTAGTTAAAAAACAAGTGTTTTTAACCGTAAAAGATAGTGAAACGAGCTCCTAATGGACTGCTGGTAGAAAGGCAGCCGATGGTCGAAGGGAGTTTTGGCTAGATGCCCTGGAAAATCCATGATTGCGAAGTGCATTCTAATCTAACCAAATGCCTCGAAAAATCAATGATTGCAGGGTTAGATCACGTGACTATCGATCCTGTCTATTTTCCTGGAGCTTTCCGTCATCTAACAGACCGGGCTAGGGATTACAAGGGATGAGTTCTTCCTTCTATAAAAAACATAATATTACACAATTAACAATAAACCATTGTCCATAGTCTTTATGTGATTTTATGATAGAAAACACCGAACAATGAAATAATAAGTGGAAATAAAGTACCGCAATAACTCTAGAACTTAAACAATAGCATGAGTCAATAGTAAACTATCCGAGAAAAAACGCATGGGAATATTGTGTCCAGTGTCTACAGGACGATGGCCGGTGTTAATATGTTTGTGATATCTTTGATATTGTTATTGGAATATTTTCCATTAGCAGGTAATTTTGTTTACTTATATTTTGTCCTTTCGCCTTTGTTTTTCGCTAGATGAATACGCCACCTTAAATTTTAGCTTAATATCATTACTCCTACTAGTTTAAGATAGCGTGTCATTTATCATGGGTATACTGAATTGTCCAATAATATCTGTCAAAACGCAAGCCTCTATTTCATAATGATGTGTGCCGCAAATTTTCAAATTTTGTCACATCATGCCTGTAAGTCGAATTACTAATTGCCTCTTGCGAGGCTGCAAAGTACCTAACTCAAAGCTTTTAAACAAGTGCTAAACCTTATGCAGTCGCCGGTGACTTAGAACAGCGGTTTGCAAAGGAAACACCATATCAAACTACACAAAGACATATAGTGTCTACATGGGATTTGAACCCAGAATCCATTGAATTGAAAGTAAAAAACGCTATTGACAAGGCTATCCACACGGGCTAATCAAAATGTTACTGGATATCTTCAGCATATATTTATTTGTCATTTTTAGCTCGACTTTTCGAAGAAAAATTGGAGCTTGTACTGTCACCCGAGCGTCGGCGTCGGCGTTTGGGGTGGCGTTGGTGTTGGCGTTGCAAATCAAGGTTAAAGTTTTTACAAATTTAAATTACTTAAATACTATCAAAAATATTCAACTCAAACTTGGAATACTTATTCATCATCACTACTTCCACCTTACTTTCACGGCCCATAACCCTGGCTCCACTGTTTGAGGAGTTTTGTCCCTTTTTTACTTAGGAAACATCCAAAATCAAGGTTAACATTTTTACAAATTTCAATACTATCAAAGATATTCATCCCAAACTTGGAAACTTGGATCTTTTTAAAACTTCATTAACCTCTACACGGTTAATAATATTCAATAGGAATACATACACTTAACAAAACGTATAAGTATACATGTATATTTGGGTTCGTATCTAAGTAAGTGCCAGTCCGATTTAAGTAAAATTTTCAGCAAATATAGTTTAAAGACGGATCATTATTATTAGGTTTATTTCATAACATAAAACAAAAGATTTAACAAGTAATAAAAACATCACAGGGTGTGAACATGTCAAAGTAACAAAATGAGTATTTGTTAACGATTCTCTCTCTAATAACATGTGTGGCATCCATGGCTGTTAGCAACCGTTTGGCATTGCGTTCTAATGGATCTCTTATACTGATGGAAAAGATTCTGACATATTCCTGCCCACTCGCCCACAATCCTTCCGCGTGGCTCAGTTAGGGGTTGGGCTGCAACACCACGACGTACACGGCGGTTCAATTTATCCCATGCGTGTTATTCTATGTTAAGCTACACATTTCGGCGGTATGCACATCAGCGTGATGATGTTGTCATGTAGTAATTCTCTTGTCGCTTTTGCGGTGAGGGCTGTCGCGCCATCCATTTTAACAACCCATTAGCTATTCCTCGCTGTTCTATCGTTAGCCTGCCTATTTTGTGTTTTTTTGGATGGTTAGATCGTTATACTGTCCACAGCGACTATGTGCAATTTTGATTTAAGTTAGTCACGATTTCCTCTAGCATTTAATGAATTTCATCGATTTACGGTCCAACGCGCTGGTTAGGTGACTTTCAAAAAAATGACTACGCAGTAATTATGATTTAACTTAACTTAAGATTATGATACATTTTACAAACATTTCATAGACATCGAAATATGTTCTAAACTCAATGTTTGTCATGTAAGTGTTGATTTATTGTGTATTTCCCCGTTTAGTTGGGTCCAACGCCGTAGCATCACATGTAAAGGTCATATCACGGCCGTCCTAGAAAAGCTCAATATCTGGATTAAGTTCTCAACCAGTTACTAAGCATGTACTTTCGTCAGTGACTGACATAATTTAAGAATCAGTGGTAGGAGGGAGAATTTCCATAAAAATCATTTCATGAACAAACTCCATGAAAGTATGCTTTGCGCGGGAATAGATATAAAATAAGAAATCCCGAGCAGCAGACTAGCGTGCTACCTACTGAGCTCAATGGGAGCTGTATATTTACCTATTTACGCGACAAACATTACATAAAGGGACGTAATCATGTAACCAAACGCATTTAAAAATCTTGTGAACTATTTGAACGTATTTTAAAAGTTTTCCATTATAAATTTACTTGACTTTTTGCAAGTAATATACTGTACTATGATCAAATAGCTTTGATAATAAGGAAATGCAATGTGTTGACCTTTGACCTAAAAACTCATTTTTTTTATCACAAAATAGGTTTTTAAACATTCTCTATGTGGCTCAGTAAGTCATCTAGCAACGTGAATAAAATAATGAACTGCATTTTCAAAAGTTTGCCACATTTGTCAAAAAATCTCTTAAAACAGTTATACCACTCGCTCTTAATTTTACACCACTGTGACATTATTTTAACGTTATCGAGTATTAAATGTCTACTAAAAGGTCACGAAGCATCAATAAACACAATTCAAGTAGATTTAAACCATAAACACTAACTGTAGTTCTACTAGTTGAACTATTGTAGACGGTTTTTATTGTCACCTATTTCCGCGACAAAAATGCTAATAATCATGTAATCAAACACTCATTTCTTTCATAAAAATAAAGTTAAACATAATACATTAGTTTTCAACAAGAAAATCTCCACATTACCGATTAAATTTCTTGAAATTTCAGTATAAAGGGCATAGGTTCAAATAAAAAATAAATGAACCTAGTTGACCTTTGACCTACATTACGGACTTAAACGCGACTTAGATTTGATACATCCCCCGTGCGATATCAAGGAGGCATCCAGCTACATGAATCAACCATTAGATTTGCATTAACAAAAATGTCCTACGGTGGTGAAAATTTCACTAAAAGATAGGTAGACTAAAACAAATAACAATTTATTACGCAAGTAATAAACTACATGTAGTGTAGTAATCGAAGCATTTAATGTATCTTAAGTCAAGCAGTTTATGAAAAGCAGAAAAATGTTTTAACATCGATATAAAGTATAATCTTATAATTTCTTGGAAAAAAACTAGATGTGTCAGAAATGCTGGAGATTCATTATTTCTTTCATAGGAAATTACCAGTCCACGCAAAAATTGAATTCAAGTCTGGGTTTCAAGTCCATATTTCGGAATAAATAAACATTACTAGGATAAATTTTCAGTACAAAAGGAAATTAAATTATATCTTACTTACAATGCAATCATAACATTTTTTTCTTAATGTTACTTAAATGGGATCTTTCTAATCAAAGTATGTAGCCACTGTCATTGTTTTATTTTGAACTTAATCAGTCGTTTCCATGGCAATGTATAGGGCAGTACAAAATATTGATGATTTTCTCAATGACTCACAGACAAAAATCTGTGACTATGAGTGGCAACAATTTTTTGGTGATTACAGAAAATTGATCTTAATATTTCTCAGGTCAATTTGCATAGATCATACTTGTAATTATTTCTAGTGACTACCGCTGGCAACAAGTGTGGACACCTAAGAGTGATTGAACCTGCAGTAGAAGACCGGAAAGTTTCTTTGAAGTTTGTTCCGGCTGAAAATAGTTCAGAAGAAAAAGTCCAATGGGAGCGACGTGGAGGGAGTAACCCATGGGCGGAGCTGAAACATGGTTCTGAATTTAATATGTATTCAGACAACGTCGGACATTATTATTTGATTATTTTTGATGCCACACTAAAGTTAGATGAAGTTGAATATCATACTAAATATACAGCAAACGGAAAGAGTTGCATATCAAACTCTGTGTCGTTAGAGTTAACAGGTGAGCTATGTAAACATTTAACCTGTACAGTCTTGAAATGAGTAGTGTTTTGGTATTTTTTAATTTTATTCATCTGTCGGCGGCTCGTACCTCTACTGGTTTAAATGGTCACTACAATATTTCTGTATTCACGGTTGATTTAAATCAGCCTGGTTAAAATGCATATCTGCCAGTTGAATAAAATTTAACAATAGGTAATAGTGTTTTAATCGTAAGCGTAACAAATAATGATATAGAATGGTTTCGCATAATTGTTTAGATTATCATGAGACATTGTCAATATAAAATGTCGTTTAGATTGTCTATAGTTATCCCAAACAAGCTACAGTTTCTACTTCATTTAATATATAATTGTAGTTTTCGTGACCTAAAGTAATGCTTTTTTGAACAAACTCATTCAGATTACACCATGTACAAGTATTAATTATCATTCGGAATTTCTCTTTAGTTATTTCTTCTGCCATCATTATTATCTTTGTACACTACATATGCCTCCAAATTTTTGCCAATGGTAGCCTTTGGTAGCAGCCAACAGACATTTCAATTAAAGTATAATGTGTTATAAAGTTGGACCAATGAAAAGTGTGCTATTTTCAGTTCTCAAAGATTGTGGACTTCTGTATTTACGGACAGAGCCTGTTATAATTGGACAGGATGTCGAACTAGGTTACTATCCTTCAACAACTGTACACAACAATCATGATATATATGTTCGATATTGGTACCACGGTGAAAAATGTGTAAGTGGATGCAAGATGGGTGTTACTGGTCATAAATATGAGAATCAATCTATAGACATGGAACATATCTTGAAAATTAAGAACTTTCAGACTTCTGATAAAGGGAACTATACCGTGCAGTGTACATCCAATAAAGGAGTGAATAAAAGAACGAATGCTGTACAAGTTATTTCTCCTGGTAAGAACACAACAAAATCATGCATTCGGAACACCTCAACCATTCATTAAATGAATGAAGTCGGAAGAATTCGTGGGGAGGGGTCCACCAAGAATATTGTGTTCGTGCTAAAGCCGCGGGGCGAATCACATCCGATGAATGTTCTTGTCGTTTAACTACACGAGGCTTTGTTTACTATGGTGGCTGATTTAAGCCATGTCGTTTTTTTCGTTTCTTCGCCGCAAAGAAACGAAAAAAACGAAAACACGAAGACACGGCAAATCCATACTTTGTCGTATCATCGTCTTTTCGTTGCTTCGTTTCTTCGCCGAGAAGAAACGAACACACGACAAAATAAATACAACAGATAAAGGACGAAAACACGACAAATCCATAGTTTATCACATCTTCGTCTTTTCGTTTCTTTACCACGAAGAATCGAAAAGACGAAGATACGACAGATGTAAGGCGAAAACACGCATTGTTGTATTTGTCGTGTCTTCGTGTTTTCATTTTTTCGTTTCTTCGCGGCATAAATCAGCCACCATAGTTAACACATTTTTCATACTTCCTGTGACTAAATATTTGTTAAGTGATATCATTGAATCGTGTTATTCAAATTTATGGACTAAATCGGGATGTTTGTAATCGCCTCAACGATTGTGGATTTGTTAGCTCAATACCGGTCAAAGCATTTTGTAAGTGGATGTGACGCAAAAGTAGTTCCAAAATGGTGTCCGAGGTTATTAGTAGTGAATGACCGATGCGTTTCGAATAAATACAAAGAGCATAATATTATGAGCATTTTCTTAATTCTAAATCCAATATGTTTCTAATTTCAGTTTCTCCGACGAGTGTTGTTCTAAATCCATTAACCACAGCAGATTTTTGTACTAATTGCGTTACTGGGAATGATGGGTCAGAGATTGACGTCACGTGTAAAGTAAATGGTGGTTCAAAACCTTACAATGTTACTCTACTGCTGGATGACGTCACGATTACTGAGTCACTTCTTACTAGTGATGATCAAATTATGGCAACCATTACACTAAATGATAGCTATCATGATCATGAACTGATCTGCTCAGCGAGAAACTATGCTACAATCAAACCATTGACTACAGCGGCAAAAATATATGTTATCAAGGGTGAGTTATTATTTTACCCGAATAATACTCCCCATGTTTTTTGTTGTATTCATTGCCATAACACATAGTTGATTATAGGTCATATCGCGGTGGTAAGTCAACCTACTTGCCATTTCTGGATAGACTAAATATCTGAATTTAGCTGTTAACCAGTAACTAAGCGCATACTTCCGCTAGTGTCTGACAAATGCCCTACATGATTTAGAAACAGTGGTAGAAGAAAAAAAATATGTAGTAATTATTTAATGAGTCATGATCAAGCTCCACGAAAGTATGCCTTGACCTTGAATCGAACTTACAACTTAATAGACAGACTTGTGTGCTACCAACTGAGCTTGCCATGCCCATAATGTAGAATTCCAATAGTCCCGCTCCAAGCCTCGGGAAATACTCCAGTTCTCGGCACGACAATATCATCAAGTCGGTCATGACTTATTATTTTACATTTCGGTTTCACATGTTTAGTAGCAGACTGCAGCAAACCCTAATTATAAGCCGCGGCGGAGGATTTCATTAGGCCGCGCAATTCAAATAGTCCGCCTCGCGCGTTGATATGCCCACGCTGATGATGCATTTTGTGCAACTGAATTGCATACATGTCTGTTTAGATTTACTATTTCTGTGATGGATTGTTGAAGAATATCATCGTATCGCTTTAATTTATTGTTGGAATCCGTGTTTGTATGCTCAATCAAAACCGCATGTCTTGCAGCGCTATTAGCAATTTGATTATTATCGTAACATTCAAGCGTTAACAATTATACACTCAGGGTTAAATATAGATTACTGGTCGGATTTCATGTATTATGAAAATTAAAAAAATTAAAATTGAATTATCAATATAATTGACAATACTTCATAATTACACTACAAGATTTGAGACGAATAAAACGACGCACCACCATGTGACGTCAATGACGTTTAACAACTTCAAATAAAATGTATCACCTCTCATAAGTTGAGAGAACAAGTTAGAAAATTACCTACTCTCCTTAGTTCTGGGAACGAATTAGAAAAAATGTCACTTCTCGTAAGTTGTGGAAACAAGTAAGAAACAATAGCGTAACTCCTTACTTGTGGGAACGAGTTTAAAAAAAATATCACATCATGTTAGTTGTGGGAACAAGTTAGAAAGTTTCGACCATGTCACCTCCGTCCTTCTGTACCTTCTAGTTATGTAGTAATTGGCATATTTAATTGTCAAAAAAAAACATGCTTTCAAAATGACATTCAACACTCTTATGTTATAGTACACAAAGTCGCACCGTTACTAGGTGAAACGATTGATATTAAATGTATGGTAGAAGATAGACGACCGCCTGCAGAAAACATAAGTCTATGGATTGATAATATGAAAATTGAAAATGTAAAACATATTGACGAGTACAACATTACATCTAAGTCATACAACAGCTACATAACACTGACGGAGTTCCATCGTCATTGGAATCAAAAACAAGTACAATGCTGTGAATATAATTTTAGATTTGAAGGGGATTCCCACACAATTTGTTCAAAAAATGAGACTGCCAAGTTTCACTGTAAGTAAGAGTTTTTAAAAGTTTTTAAAGTTTTTAAATTTAAAAGTACATAAAACATAATTCGATCAGATATAAGAAAGTTATGATCATTTTCCGGCCACCCCAAATTGCAGCAAGAAGTTATAAATGAAACGCCATGAAATCGCTCCAACACAGCTTTGTATGACGTCGATTAAGTTGTACTATGAGGAAAGAAAATTGAAAGTAGAACTTCCCGTATTTTGCCAAGTTACAATCAATGATACTTTTGTAAACCTTTTGAAATAATTACAAAACTTGCTATCTTTCATTCATTACAACATGTTAATCATTTTTCATGGATTGGTCTTATTGAACAACACTCTGTTGCTAAGTTATTTAAAAAACCGGTTTATAAAAAAAGTTATGATCTCCCTCTGACAATGAAAAAGTGTAATTTTAAATTTGTCCATACAAAAATCTGGTTAAACGACTGAAATCTCGTTGTTTCAATCTAGGTAGCACGTTATAATGACTAAGTTCCTTTTTTTGTGACATTTGTAGGCAATCAAATGTGGTACAAAACGTAATTACTTTCAGATCTATTCATATTACATTTGTATAAATACAATGTCCATAAACATATATCCTGTAAAACGAGTAGACGAGCAGAAAATATTAGATCGGGTTTTAATCAGATTGGTATAAATAAGTCCATATTATTCTGTCCTTACAGATCCGCCGGATAATGTTTCCCTATACATAGATAACACGAGCATAGAAAACAACACATACTATCTCCTGAGAGCCAGATGTTTAATGACGCATTCTTATCCAAAATGTGACGTCACATGGGAAACGAATGGTGAAGTTGTCAGCCATATTGTTGACAATACTAACGCTGAAGAAAACAAAACATTTGGTGTCTTTATAAGAATGACAATGGAAGTTAAAACTGGCGTTGTTACTTGCATACCGAAATGTGAAGACAGGTTTAAAAAATTGCCCAGAGAAAGTTTGTCATTTCGTCTGCCACGTAAGTTATTATAGTAAAATGAAGATACCTTTGTGCTGATTTTCTTTGGATTTATTGATCGGTTTTATTGGTCAGAAACCGGATGAAAGTTAACATACAAACCATCTATGATAAAACTTGGCGCATGAGTATCTTTATGCTTAGAGTTTATTTTCCAGTAGTGTTGGTGACGTCGCCATTTTGTATGAGGGTCATAACGGTTAGATGTCTTAGATGCATTTATGTCCCCGTTGTTTTTTTAGATCTGTATTTTTAAAAAAATATATGTACTGAGTCCAATGGAATACAAGTCCATATAATATGGCAATGTAACATAGCGTCATCTGAATTTATATTGCTTAAATCATTAACGTGGTAATTAAAGCATGTCTTACAACTGTTTTCCTTGTATAATTGATACAAATTGATGGTACTGATCGTTGCCACGTAAACTCTTGTTCGTCTTTTCACATTTAATTGATATACTTGGCATATTCAAATAAATATACCATCGGTGCAGTTCGGTCGCCGAGTATATATACGTAAGAAGAGGACTCGCTTTTTTACTCACTCATGAACAAGCATGGCCGATTGGTTATGACATTGGACTGATAATGATTGTATAGCCAGCTTCTTGTTGGGTTGAATCCAATTCAAAAGCAACAATAATTATATCCACCTTATCAACTTAAAAATATGTAGCAAATAATGTAATGTAATTTTGTACCATCTGTTTTTCATGTTGGTCAGAACGTCCAGGACAACTCGAATTCAACACATCTAGAGAAGTTTATGTCAAGAGGGGTGATACTATTGGTATTACCTGTTCAAGTATCAACAACCCTCCAGCAACTATCTCGTGGTATAATGAAAACAATACACAAGTCAATTGCACTGAAGACACCACTGCGCCATATGATCCTCCTGCATTTAGTGTTCTTCATCCTCCACCCGACATTACCGACAAAACGAACACCTGTACGATGAAGTTCCATGCCAACACCTCCTTGGACATTCTTCAATTCTATTGTCAAGCTTGCAATAACTTCGGATGTTACAATGAAACATTAACCATCAATATAAGGGGTAATTATCATAGATTAATTCAATTTTAAAACAAGGGATGTGGTGTTATTATGATAAACATTACATTTTCTAATAATTTGTGAATGCGGAATGTGAACCTGCTCGTCCGAAGTACAAGTAATCATTTTATTTGGTTTCAACGTCATAGCAACATATTGTATGGATGAAATTATCACATTGGTCAGTCAACCTACTCACTTATTCTCTGGATTCAGCAGTTAACAGTCTATCAGTGGTAAGAGCGAGAATGGCCGTAGAAATTATTTCATGACCTAACTGCACGACAGTATTCCTGCTGGGAATCGAACCCACAACTCCTTGGTCAGTAGATTTGTGTGACACATTCTGAGCTAGCCGGGTGCCTTTATCAGCTGTTTAGATGAAATGTATTAAGTTATGCAATATAAAGTTCAATAAATAAAAACTTCATGGGTATTATTTTCAAACTACCATTGCATTAAGAAGTTAAGACCATTTTGTACAATTAATTATATAAAGTTATATTATGTTATAATAATATTCAATATAAAGATATTAGTAATGAACTTGCATAAGGCTGAACGCAATTTGTCAATCTCGACCAAATTCAACAAATTAAATTTTCTAGCTTCGAATACGGTTATCAAAGTGTTTTGAAAAGACTGCTTTGCATCTCAAGTAGTGACAGAATTAGTTTGCCTATATACGCATATATCGTATGATCTATCACTCACAAAACTCGCTTGCACTTATTTGACTGTTTATAAGATGCAAAGAGTTTTACAGTACCAGGTCAAACAAAACCAAATCTTACCTTATTAATACATAGTGTTCTACGTAGAATGCCTGATATTGGAACGATTAAAGTAATGATGATTGCATTTTAATAATATTTATGTTCTATTATAGACACGACATCGGATGATCAAGAAAGTGTACCGGGAAATGAAGAGAGTTCTAAAAGCTTCTGGCCACTTCCGATTGAAATACTTGCTTCGATAGCAGGTGGAGTTGTGCTGATTATCGTCGTAACAATTGTTATTGCATGCAAGTGTAGAAACACGAAAGGTATGCCGCTTATTATTTTATACATATTACGCATATAAAAAAATATTTAGTGCCATTATTGGCTTCATATTCTTCGCACAAAATAATGAATCGAACTGTATGCTAGGTTTTTTTCAAAAATAATTTGTGCAGGGGATTCAGAATAAACAATTACAGTCTAACGGGGAATTCTTGTATACAGAAATGCAATAGTTATTATATTTCAATTGGCTGTTTTCTATGTTTTGGCTACAAAGAAGAGTTTGATGAAAAACAAGGATTGCTTTATACCCTGCTTATGGTTCGGTACGAAGAAGTACCGGATCACAGACGGCCGGCGCGGTCCCGAAGTAAAAACACTTTACATATTTAAAATTATATAAAGTGTGTTTGCTTCGGGACCATGCCTGTCGCCAATGTACCGGATCGCGGGAATTCATTTATGATTGTGTATATGTACATTTGTATATAATTTTATCAAAGTTTTTGTTCATCATAGTATGTTTTACTTTTAAGCAAAAGAAAATGATATACCTCTTAATGATGTAAATAATGAGATTGGTGATCAACAAGAGCCGCCTCCGAGAAATGAGGTACCTAACACCGTATTACTACGGAAGCATGGAGGTGACATGGTCGATATATTTTCTAACTCTCTCCCACAACTTACCAGAGGTGATGTTTTTCTAACTTGTTCCCACCAGCTAAGAGAGTTGGATTTTCTAACTCGTACCCACAACTTACGAGAGGTAATAAAAAATTATACCCTCTCGTAAGTTGTGGGAACAAGTTAGAAAAAGTACCAACTCTCCTAACTTGTGGGAACGATTAGAAAAAAAATCACCTCTCCTAGCTTTTGCGTACGATTAGAAAATATCACATTAAATGTGGGAACAAGTTGGGAAAAAAACTTTCTTAACTTGTGGGAACATGTTATTGACCATGTAACCTCATAACATTATCAAAACAGCATGTTTATATGTTCAACTTCAGGGGAAACTTTTCAGGGCCTAATTTACGGGGTAAAAAGCGACAAAAAGGATATTGGGGAGTTTCATTTTCTTCGTTTTCAATACTTCCGATAATTTCCACTAACTGAGCAACTTTCTTAAAGGAATATTTGCGTCTCATGGTTAATTACAACATGCTGTGATATATGTTAATGTAATTATGCTATGTGTACACTATGCCAAATAAATATTATTATTATTATTTTAACCTGAAAATTCAACTATTGAAACAGTTTACGCATATGAAATTTCTCAACAACATTTTTGAAATTGTCAAAAAATGAAATAAATGGCACAAACTTTTAAGGACATTTGGTAGGGGAAGTAGACCCGATTTCGAACCCAAAACATCTTGAAAAAGTCACTGCAAAAACCTCCAAAGCTGTAATGTTTCTCCTATCTCAAGGATTTATATCAGTGGAAATAGCAATCACGTACATAGTAGTCCTAACATTTCACTTTAGTAGCTACATGTATATTACTGGTAACTAAGTTATCAAAGATATAACATGACATTTTCTAGTACATTGCAACCTAAATTTTAAGTAATTACATGTATGTGTTTGTTGATAATCTTTATTCTAAATCACATTCGAGACAATTCCATAAAATCAAGGATTTCTTTGCAAAGACACCATTTCAAACTACACTGTACCAGGGATTTTATATAACAGGGATTTGTAACGATAGGTAAATGTTATAGATTTTCATCAAATTTCACCGTCGTCGCTTTTATTTCGGCCAATACGGAAAACAAGTTTAAATAAAGATATTTACATGAAATTTCGTACCAGTACCATTCAAATTGACATAAATGCTAGGGAAAATGTGTTTCTAGATGATTTTGAGGTAAAATACACTCACAGACTGTTTCACAAAATAATGCATTTTCCCGCCGATCTGCCATTTATAGCCCCATTTTACATCACCTAAAGTCATATTTTCGGTCATAATTGCGACACTTTTTGTCAAAAACTTAAGAAACATTCACAAGTTGCATGGAAGGCATGTTCAAAAACATAAATCAAATTTTTAAACTCTGGAATAGTTTTTACAGCATGCTTCAGCCATTTATAGACAGTGACGACTGAGCAAATTAAAAAAGCACTTCGTTACAAATCCCTGTTATATAGAATCCCTTTATCTACAGTATCTAGGTGCATACAGTCGTCAGTGACTGACAAGTGCCTTACATGATTTAGAATCAGTAGTAGGAGGATAGTGGTCGTAGATTATTTTTACGACCAAACACCACCTGGGAATCGAACCCACGACCCCTCAGAGGAGTGGCGTACTACCGACTAAGGAAGTCGACCGTAGTCCGACGCACTAGTACAGCTGAAGCCATCATGCATGGTTTCAAACTGATACATCTGTTTTACAGGGACCTGACAATCAACGCCAACTTGAGTATGCTGATCTAGTATTTGGTAACAACCCCGAGGCTTCTAAACATATTTTAGCAAATCGTGAGTCCGAAGTTGAATACACCGAAGTCGAGTTTGGTAAATCAGCTGCTCCAACAGTAGAAGTTTCAGATGAAGAAAACAGTACATCTATTGAACAAGAAGACAAACACATTTATGTCAATGAAGAACAGTCTCATGTATATGTTGGTGGACACCTATGTGTTAATGATTAAGAACTCCTCTAGCTATCAGTTAATTGTCATCACAAACAAATTTTACGATAAAACCATGTGCACGCGAAGACATCAGCACAATTTAAACTTAGGATATACAGTCGTAAACCTTTACTGCTTAATATTTCAGCAGTGCAACAGTAAACATTGATTCGTAAAATTTTAGCATTAAAAAGTAAACTTTTCTGCTTAAAATTTCAGCGGTGCCACAATAAACCTTTACTGCTCTAAATTTCATGTGTAAAGCATTCAACATTCATTGATAGAAATTTCAGCAGTACAGCAATTAACATTGATTGATAGAAATTTAAGCTGTACAGCAGTTAACATTTTTGATAGAACTTTCAGCATTGCACCAGTAAACCTTTTTTGCAAGACATTTTATTGTTACAGCAGTAATTTTATATTAATAGAAATTTCAACAGTATAGCAGTGAACATTAACTGCCAAATTTTTAATTTGTACAGCAGTAAATCTTTAGTAATAAATTTTTTAGCTGTACAGCAGTAATATTTATTGATAGAAATTTCAGAATTGCACTAGTAAACCTTATTAGAGAGACTTTTAGATCAATTTCCTGGATATTTTGATAAAAAATGGAGCCTTATGAGTGGTAACGAAACCATTTTCTATTTTTAGCTCCAGGAAGCTAGTTTTCATCCAAGGTTATCCATGTTTGAACTCATCCGACAATTACATAGCCAAGAATCCTGACCAATTTTGAGTGTTCACAAGGATTTCACAATTGGGCTATGTGACCTAGTTTTTTACCCCAAGTGATCCACGTTAGATCTCATCCAAACAATTGCATTTCATTAATTTAATCTTCCCAATGTGTTTCTGTATCATACATGTAGTTTTTTTCTTATGTTTCTAAAATTTGCCATCTTTTCATTATTACCGTCCATGAATGGCGATATATACACCATCAAGATTTGAGCATTTTGTAGTCGACACTGGATGCCATAGTTAATCAAAACGATTCATTTTAAGTCACATGATAAGAAAATGGCCGTCAAAATAGGTCCGCGTGAATGGACTCGTCTCCACCATGTTTTTGTCGGATTACCTGTTTTTATTACTGGAAAATACCATTGTCAATATATGAACGCTGTGCCAGTTTCAGGAATGATGCAATATGAGACCGAAAATGCGAAGCTTACTGGTACATGTCATTTCTTTACGAGAAAGTTTCCTTGATAAGAGTATTTATATTTTAATTTTAGACTCGCAATTTATTACAAAAAAGCATACTTATTTTCCCCCATTTTCGAGCGAGTCTAACAATATATAACGGTGAGCGTTCGATTTGCTGTCTGGAATTCGGGCAGAACGTGTACTTGAATCGAATACAGCGGTGTGCTTATAAATCTATTATAGTTTCTTAGTGACCAAATAGACATGAAAAAGGCTAAGTTCTACCATAATAATGCTATTTATTTTACGTGCACAGTTAGAAAATGTCCAGGACAGCACCTGTTCATTCAATGTATTGTCATCAGCCCGGAAGGTTCCGCATATGAATCAAAAGCGTCCAAATGTTTTTACATATCCTTAAAAGGAAACGCCAATCCCGGTATTCTATAAATAGACATTAAACGGTCTGAAACGCTGACACTTATTTCTTGAATGTTTTTACTCAAATGAACAGATGTCATGCACGGCTAAACTGCAATTTCAAGCATTTTTTGAAATGCTTATACTTATACTCTACATGTATATTATGCTTTATACTTGTTGTTTTCTGTGTAGTTTTTACAATGGTTTTTCTCCATGTTTAGGGGCGCCCTGTAGCAATTTTTCATTTCAATCTACGCGGACGCTTACATGAAACCACGCATACGCAATTATAGGGATGGAATTTCATTCTGCAAATTAAGTAGTTCGCTATACGCGTTGACTGGCACGCAGACGATGCAGTTTGTGCAATTGTGCCAAGTATATCTAATCTGGTTTAGTATGCTAATAATCCTTTCCGTCGGTTGCATAGTCTCTATCAAAACACCATGTCCGACAGCGCCATTAGCGTATTGATCTATAAATTAATTCATCATCCCCTACACCGTCGGTTATCCCACAATACATTTACTCCGCTTATGCGGCCATAGAAAACCACTGCGGAAAACTAGCCGATAAAATTTCGTTCTATATCTTAGGTTTGGCTTACCATTAAGTGTACTTATAATTTTTTTTCTTAATCAAATGATGCATGACGTTGATGTTTGACGTCATTGTTATTGAAGCGTATTAAATTGTAACATGCGATTTCAATGGAAGAAGATTGGCCTCCCCTGCCTCATGCATATTCATGAAAACGAGATTTTGCCAGTCAAATTATCAACGGTACAGATGGAGTGTAACGGGAGAAAGTACTGCGGTTGCCGACGATGCATCTCCCGCTTCATGAGCAGTTAATCATTACTTTTTATTTCATGATATTTTTTTACATCTTGTCCTTTTGCCTCATTGATTGTCATGTCATGTTTCTCCTTTTTGGTTTGATTGTCCATATTATATGCAATAATTTTTCTTTTTTAGTTTTAATGCGTTTTATTTATTGACTTTGATTTATTTTTGTTCATGTAATATGTTGTGTAGAAAAATATAATTTCCTGCTTTTATAGAACTTGTAATATTTATGCGAGATTGATTTTATTTATTTATTGGATTTAACGCCGTATCAACACAATTTAGGTCATTTCACGGCGTCCAGCGCACCTAACCTAGCTTTCCTGGACCATTGTCTATAACCAGTACTCACTTACCCTTCCACAAGGCCGGAAACTTCTCCATATTATCTAATCAATGGAGGAAAATCGACATTATTGTCAAATTTTCATGGAAGGGTATAACCTCCCCGGGTGAGATTCGAACCCGCACCCCCTCGGGCACGAGTATCCAAATCCCGGCGCGCTACCAACTGCGCTATCGACCCGGGTTATATGCGAGATTGAAATCATTTGGTTTTTTAATATATGTGTAACATAATAACAGATTTAACTTTAGGCTTAACTTCCGCTTAAATACTGCGGACCATCGCATCGCGATACATATATATATACATTACATAATAACAGGTTACATATTGATTTTAATACATTATAATCTATACATACTTTGTTTATATATATTTTTCGCTATTAACTTTTAACTATAGTTTGAACAAAAAAACAAAACACTGTTTATAATAACAATACAATGAACTTATCCACGACGAAAGACGCCCAGGATGACAATAACATAAACATGTGATATGTTTTACGATTGTCATACTTGTTGGTGTAATGGAAAATAAAATTACCATTACAAGCATGACTTACTAAGAAATGGCGGTATCCATCATGCTCATTTTGTTAAAATAATTACACACATTTTATTTTCAATACTGCCTATCCCTGAAGTGGATTGTCTTATTTTTAATGTTTACCCGAACACATTTTTTTTTGTACGCACTATACCATAGTATTATAATTATGTATAGTTCGTTTTTCCTCAACAGTCAAAACTTGAATACTTTCACGGTGAATGCGTTAGTTAAAATTATCGTCGAAACACATTCATGAGTTTCCGAAAGTGTGTATTATGATCGAGTAAAGCTTCTTATGCCGTATGATATGTTTTAGTCAACATATATTTAATAATAAGAAAAACGCTATTACAAAAACAATGCATTCAGTCTCCGTGAAATTATTCAAGCTGTGACAGTTGAGAAAAAAACGGACTATAGTGGATGTTAAAAATACATTTAATTATTTATTTGTCTATGAAAAATGAATAATAATACGGATGAATTATGACTGTTTCGTGTGTGAGGACATTGTATGTATGCTTTATATAATTTTCGTATAATCATTATTTGATGTAATGTTATGTACTTTATATTAAATATTGTCGGACAATAGCTTATCACAGCTAATGTTGTTGGTTAATGTCATATACTGACTTAAAGCACCATTATAAAAAGTGACAGGGTCCATGATTGAAAAGAATACACATTAGTCTATATTAAATACCTAAAAAAAGATTTATCAATAAATGATATTACCGCTTAATTATGTTTGTGCTACTTGTTCAGCTTCAAAGTAGATTTAGGTGGTAAATACTTAAAACAATAGATTGGAATGTTAAAGACGAGGACTGTTGATAGATAAAGTTTTTTTCAAATTACATAATTAAGCTGTAGAGCGATTTTCTATATGAGGTACTTTAATAAACGGACCCAATTTTTGGCACGATGAATCTTTCTATAATTATGCCGACATGTTTGTTTGTTTGTGTTTGTTTGTGTTTTACGGCGCACCAACACAAAAAGGTCATATCGCGCCGACAGCTATTAATGATACTAATAATTCAAACTATATAAATGATGTAAAACTATATCTTATTATAAACATTTATCTCTTTCAAAAAGTTAAGTATAGCATATGATGGTACAGACTCAAAAAGTTCTTTAAGTGAGTTTACTTTAAAATGTTTGTCACGAATGTATTTTAGATCCTGACAGTCAAGGAGAACGTGTTTTACATTGAAATGCTCGTCACATGGTATGCATTTAGGTGCTTCTTCTCTTTTGAGAAGGTATGAATGTGTTAATCTAGTATGACCAATTCTACATCGCGAAATTACTATTTGATCTCTGCGATTAGAATATATAATTGACGAAGATGAAATAAGGATTGGCTTTATGTCACGTAATTTATTAAAAATTGCACTGTTCCACAACGTTTGCCATTTTGATTTAATTAACGTGTTTATTGAACATTTGAAGTCACTGCTTGGCAATTTGATATTCACTGGTTGAAGGTTTAAGGATTCTTTGGCCAAAATATCAACTTTTTCATTTCCTCGTATACCAATATGGCTTGGTATCCAGCAGAGGTGTACTGTTTTAGATTTTAAAATTTCATGCAATTTTAATTCGATACTTTTAATAAGAATATTGTTTGAATTACGATTTTTTATGGCCAATAATACAGAGAGAGAATCTGAAAAAATGATAAAATTACTATTAATACTATTTGATATGTATGATAAAGCAAGATCTAATGCTTTGACTTCAGCTGTAAATATGGATGCCTGGTCAGGCAATCGCATTCTTGCAACAAAAGAATTTCCATATGCAGCGCAACCAACTTTGTTACCATCTTTAGAGCCGTCAGTAAATAAATGTGTACAATCTTTATATTTTTCTAAGATGTTAACGAATTCTGATTTATAGGCCTCTGGGCTGGTATTAGATTTACGTAAGTTAGACAAATCAATGTTAATGTTTGGTATGTTGTAGGTCCAAGGAGGGACATTCACATCAAAGTTCTGTAGAACGGTGGAGGTGTTAATATTAAGCATTTCTAAGTCGTTTTTAACGCGCAGGCCAAATGGTTTAATTTCGTTAGGTTTGTTGTCAAATTTATCAATGTAATTTGGTTGAAAAACAACTTTTCGCGCCGGGTTACTATTGTTAGAAGATATTCGAGTTGCGTATTGTAATTATGCCGACATAATATATAATTTCCCTTTATTTCGTTTAGAGACGTATATTGCCTTGCATTGCCTCACTCATTAAGTGGCGCTATTGACCGATAACAAACCCGCCATATCCATTTGTGGGCTCCGCTATCGGCACTGTTGTCTCCGACGGAGCTTGTCGTTTCAAAATTTAGAGGAAAGAGTTAAAATATTATACATTGAAACTTGTTAACTAAAGATAACAATAAAAATGACTGTGCAAGAAGTTTATTTAAAGCCTCACATTTACATCATACATGTACTGTAATTCGGTTGCACGAAACGTTGATCTAGTTTTGCTACGTTCAATATTTATGAATAATGCACGATATGGAAATTCGGAAATTGATTAGCATTTTGATCTTAATATATCGGCAAAGGCTGTTGCCCGGAGTGCTAGTCGAGCGTTGGGGTTATTAATTGCCAAATGTAAATCCATTGGGGAGTATCTTATGATGTATTCACAAAATTGTATGATTCCATTGTTTGGCCAGTAGTTAATTATAGTGCTCCGATTTGGGGTTATAGGTCGTTTTTATCTATTGAAGCTATCGATAATCGGGCAATGAGATTATTTTTGGTGTGGGAAAATTTACTCCTAATGCTGCACTGGCTGGCGAAATGGCTTGGGTTCTACCTATAGATCGCCTGTGGAAATCTATATCTGCATTTAACCTAAGGTTAAAATGGAGTGTAACTCTGTGGGCAGCAGATGGTGCCGAGAATACTTTGTAAAAATTGGTTTATCGTCGTTAAGCAACACTTTCATTTAAGTAATTTGATTGATTTTTCATTTCATATTCCAATCTGTAAAACCCGGGTAGATAGCGCAGTTGGTAGAGTGCCGGGATTTGAAATCTCGTGCCCGAGGTGGTGCGGGATCTAATCCTACCCGGGGAGGTTATACCCTTCCATGAAAATTTGACAATAATGTCGATTTTCCTCCATTGATTATATAATATGGAGAAGTTTTCAGCCTTATGGAAGGGTAGGTGAGAACTTCTTTTCTGGACAATGGTCCAGGAAAGCTAGGTTAGGTGCGCTGGACGCCGTAAAATGACCTAAATTGTGTTGACACGGCGTTAAATCTATAAAAGAAAAAAAAACCCAATCTGTAAGTAGTTTTTAGTTACTCATGTTTCGAATTTTGTTCTTTGTAATTTTGTTAACAAATGTGAAAATAGTATTGATAGACACACTGGTTTCAGTGGTAGAGGTCGAAATAGGCTACGTACATATTATTCTTTTAAATCACATTTCAAAGTTGACAACTAATGTAAATTGATTTTACTACCTCACCACAGATCAGCATTAAGTTAATTTAGATCTGGTGATGTCCCAATACGAATAGAAGCTAGGAGATTTTAAAATTTTTTTTTTTGATGATAGAAAATGTCCCCTTTGTGTATCAGTGGAGACAGAGTTTCATGATTTATTTAAATATCATATGTATACAAACCTAAGAGCCCCACTGTTTGATAAAGCATTCTCTCTTGATTTGTCGTTTTAGCTTTACCTGATTCAGAAAAAATAAGTTGAGTTTTACTAATAAATCTATTATGAGAATTTGTGCCAAACCTGTTTCAATATCTTAAAAAAGACTGTGTCTTTTGAATAAATAAAATTAATGCTCCATATTATTTCTTTTAGTTCCTTTAATCAGATGTTGTTTTATATTCTTAGATATTTCTTATGTAATATTTTTTTAACTGTACTATGAATCTTTTACAATAAATGTAGGTAATCAATGCTATACAAATAATCTCTGATCTGATCAGAGATGATGATCGATTTTCTAAATCCATTTTTATCAATTTTATCAGATAAATTATTGTCAAGTTTTAAGTCTTTTTTAAATATATATTTTACTTGCAAATTGGGGATTTTTGTCAGTTATCCTCACCTAATAAAACCTGAAGCAATCCAATTGGTAAGTAGGTCCTTACAGTAGGAATCCTCGGACTGTATCATTGAAGTCATATTTAAGAATATCAAAATATTTCATCTAATATCGTTTATATCCACAACTACTGGAATCAAACCAGGTTGTCAACCTTACTGCCCGTTGATGCAGCTTGTTCTGATACTACATGGAATAATGAACTTGACAAAGACAAAATTGTATGATGATTTTGTCATTTATTATACATGACTTTAAATGACACGTATAATAAAACAATGATCAAAAATACATGACATAAGTATTAACATTGCTGGGACAAGCAAATGTATTCCTTTCACAACTTAACTTTTTAGTGAAATCATTATAATCACATTTGCTTATCCCAGCTTACAATAGTAAATAAAACATAGTAAAACATGTACTGAAAGAAGGTGGGACAAACCACATAGCCTAACAATAGTATGTGAATAAGTTGGTGGATGGTGGGGAGGAGGTGGTATAGCGTAAAAACAAATTTTAAAGCTTTGCAATCGGAATCAGAACACAGTTATTCGCCTTTTGATTGACCACAATAAGGAAGTGAAACCGCATAAAATAGTGCTTGTGTTTAATGCCATATATGAAGGGTGAATTAAATAAAAGAGATGGAAAAAAGGGCATTTCCTGACAGAATTCATTTGAATGAACTGACAAATACAAACTTTGGTGTTTATATAGAACATAGAGTGAAAATAAATGTGGTCTGATGCCAATCAATCCGCGATTTCTCTATTGATAGCGGTGCTGCGTAATAATCACACACCGTGAAGTTTACCATGAATAAGTTACTCTTTATGCTCTTATCCTTAGTGACCAATTTACACGCCAAACATTAGTTTGTATATATAATATTTTATTAACATAAAATTATATTTATATCTACAACTACTGGAATCAAACCAGGTTGTCAACCTTACTGCCCGTTGACGCAGCTTGTTCTGGTAGTACATGGAATAATGAACTTGACAAAGGCAAATTGTATGATGATTTTGTCATTTATTATACATATTTATAAGTGACGCATAAAATAAATAATGGTCAAAAATACATGACGTAAGTATTTACATTGCTCGGATAAGCAAATGTATTCCTTTTACAACTTATCTTTTCAGTGAAATCATTATAATCACATTTGCTTATCCCAGCTTACAATAGTAAATAATACATAGTAAAACATGTACTGAAAGAAGGTGGCGCAAACCACATAGCCATGAAAGTATTTCTCATGAAAACATGAAATATTATCTTCCTTGTTAATGAAGATCTTAACAGAAGTGGTAAAATTTAGATAGTACGTTACCCTAAAAATACTTAGCTTGAATTTCAAACAAATAATATGATTTACAAAAAAAGTTATATAAGATTAATTTTGGCAAATTGACATTGAAAAGTTAGGGTAAAATCCAAGTAATCCAACTAATTGGACCTACCTATTTGGAGAGTATACAAGGGGAAATAACTGACCAAAGTCCCTTATAGCATTGATTGGCTACTTTTTATTTAAATTGTTTTATAATTTGTTAGTTGAAAATAATTATATTGTTGATAAATGTATGATACTTTTTGTTATTTAATGCCTATTATTATATATGTCATGTAAAGCCTTTGATAACTCTTTCAAGATTGGCAATGTAAATGTTTTATATTATATATTGTATAATGTATATGTTTTATATACATGCTGTACATAGATAAGACTAAAATAGTTAAATAAATGGAACAAAATGTAACTATGAAATAGGCAAATTATTTTTCCATTTCACTTTACTTTTGAAAGGGAATGGTTGTCCGTATTTAAAGAATGGTAAATAAATGAGTTCATATTATCGTTGCTTCAGCACTCCAGTGCTTTGATTATTTGTGTTGTTTGATTAATTTTATTACTTAAGCACATTTGTTCACGAATTTAAAGACTTTTGTGTAAGTGGTTTATTCTATATTTTCTATATTCACATCAACTAAAAGAGGCATACAGCATTGTGTCAGCTTTCTTATTATTATATATATCAATATGTAAGATGAAACAGCAATATCAATTACTTTAAACACATTGTGTAGTACGTTTACCTGTACATTTGATATACGATTAAGAATCAATGATAGAGTGATAGGGGGGGGGGGGGGTTAGAAAAAAAAAGCATTATCATTTCATGCCCTAACTCCACAAAAGTAAAGCCTGCCCGGATTTCGAATCCACGACTCCTCGACCAGAAGACTTGCAAGCTACCAACTGAGCTAGCCGAGTGATTATTGATGATAATTTATCTTATGTATGTATTTTATTCCCAGTACATCTATGGATGTTATATACAGTTTTCCTGACACCATGATTTTATGTTTTTCATTGAAACTTACTGACTAGAGAGAAATAACAAATTTCCATCATTGAGGCATTCATTTATAATTTTATATCTAAATTATGCAATATAATTAATATATGGTAATTATGTTACATAAACATCCGGCTCTCGACGTGCCCATTATTAAAGGAAGCGGATACTTCATTATGACTTGAAAGAAAATTAAGTGAATAATTAAAAGCAAATTTGGAAAATATATATCACTCTATCAAATTATGATTGAATTTAAGGAGACAATTTTTCTGACATCATGATTTGATATTTTTCATTGGAACTAACTGACTAGACAAACATAACGAATCACCATTTCTGAGTGATTCATTTATCATTTTATTTCCTAATTATATACATCCGACTCTCGACTTGTTAATCATTAAAGGAAATTGATACTTCATTATGACTTGAGAGAAAATTAAGTGATGAAATAAAAGCAAATTTGTTAAAATATATCACTGTATGAAATCATGCTTGGATTAAAGGAAAGTAACACAGCAGGTTAACTAATCATAAACATACTAAAAATTACAGAAAATATGAATTTTTTATAAAAATAAAAGAACGAAAATAACAATGTGAAATGATACACTTGTTAAAAATGTTTTTAGGGACATATGATTATAAAAGATATGTACATAATTTAGTTTTCAAACATCTCTCACGACAGAAAGTGTCCGATCAAATTAATAACATACATGCATACATCTTCTTTGTCAAAAAAGCGGTATAACATGTCTTTTGTCATTTACAACATTCATGACACATATATAACAGAACAATAAATAATAGTAGAAACAGTTATAAAATATTTAGAGAACATATTGATACATTATGATTCTTTCATTAATATGACAATATTGATGATGCTTAGTAATATATTTTATAAAATAAATGAGTCTGTCAACAGTATGACAGATAAAATTACTACTGCAACGGAATAAAACTTGGAATTCAGACTGGGAAGTATTTTGGGAAGAAAATTTACACAAACGTTGGCTACTTTCATTACCTGCGATTCTAGCGTTTTCAATTTCTATTCTGTGGTTATAACAATTCAACATGATAACTGAATGTCTCCCTTCAAAAATATGAAGAATATAGAAATATGCATACTAATGGTTTCTTAAAACTACAAAATTGAAGTTAAATTTCACCATGCGATCTAAGTCAAATATCAGAAAACAATAATGTATATTTTTATAAAAGAAATAATAATGCTCCACTAAACAGTCATCTATTGACTCACTGAGCTTAAATTAATCACATATTTTAAGGGCATTATCAAATATTGAATATGGAACTAGTACATATAAATATATTTCTACTCTTTTAGATTTAGTAACTTACTCAGGCAAAACGAAATGAAAAGTGAATATATAAAGAAATAAGACATACATGTATGATAATCGACATTTAGAAACTGACATGGATCATTTTGAAACATTTATCTAAAGCGCGCAAATGTAACAATGGATATACATAAAAACACAGACGGAACATTTTAGAAGATTACAGAAACATAAAGATAAAATGAAAATGTATTTTTTATAATATTCACAGACGGAACATTCTAGATTATTCCAAAATTTTCTATTAACAAAACTAAAATAAAAGTATTATACTGAAACATTGTAAACAATTAAACGAGTTTAGATTAATTCAGAAATTTCTATATCATATAAAAATACCATAATAAGATTTATCAATATTATTTCAAAACCGGCATAATCCAAAAGAAACAGTATGGTCATAATAATATGGGTCAAACACTAGTTTTAACTCTGTTTTTACTATTTGCATCATCGATTACTTAAATTATGTCAGAACCCAAATGCCATAAACTATATTTTGTGTCCATCTTAAAGACGGTAAAATCTTCCCTACAATTTACATGAAATTCATTATTTAGATCTATCAATACCACGTTTGGACATCATGGATTATCAAGAAGTAACATTTAATATACACAGATCTAATTTAAACATGATCATAATCATTATCCTGAACACAAATATCAGGTTTGAGCTTACCAATTGTTTCTTTATTGCCCATGCAGTTTAAACCATCATAGTTATTGTCCTGCCCATCATTGGCAGCTTGTTGTTCATGACTTTTGTTGCCAACTTGAACATGAGCATACGTAGACTCAGTGATATATGCGCCTTTACATTGAATAGGATTTTGATTTGCTAAATGTGAGTAAGTTTCATCGACAATGGCATTTGATTGGTTTTGATTCATTATCGGTAAATGAGAATAATTGTCATCTTGGATAGGTTTTGCACAATCCTGGTTAACATGATTATATATGTCTCCGTCTTCAGAACTGGGTGCATTGACAGTATTCTCATGCTGAGCTACAGAATATTCGTTTTCTAAACCATGTGGTTGTTTATGTTTATCTTCCTGTGTTGGTTCCTTACCACATTCCTCATACACAGTCATATCATATGCAGTGTTTGCATTATTTGTGTCATTTGTTGAACTTTTCGTTTTATGTTCGGGACTATCTTTTTTCTTAGATCTACAATTTATAGACACGGTTGTTCGTTAAAAATGATATGTCAAGCCGTTTGAAAAAAAACTTAAATCGAGATGGCTTTATTCCAATTGCCTAATGTGAAGGAAAAAGTATTTATTTTTAATTTTTAAAGCATATAGCATAACCATTATGACCTTAATTGTGCTGAAATAGCGTTAGTGAAACAATTCCCTTGCTAAGAACAAAATACATGTATGTAATTTGTAATGGCTTTCTTTAATTTGCTTGCATGTAGTCAAAAGAAATTAATAATTTTGCCCATAACTAACTTCTTGTTTCAAGCAACAAAAAATTAATTTAAAAGACATCTATCTTACAGTGTAAGCATGCTATCTAAACGCCAATAGAATCATTTACAATTTGACCAAAAATATCATATAAAATACATACATATCTCATTTGAACGCGGAAATAATGCGTCTTTAAGCAATAAGATCGCCTTTTAGTATGCAGCCAATTTAAATAAAAAAATCCATTTCTAAAATAAAATTTATTTTCATTGAAACGTTAGTTTTTCTCAGTTAGTCTTCAATTTTAAATCATTATAAGGACTATCATACATACCTGTATATACATACTGTTACAACAACAATTGTTGATAGAATCATTAAACCACCTCCTGATCCTAGTATAATGTAGATCAAGTTTTTAGCAAAGCCTGAAATACAACAACTAACAGTAAATATTACATAGCATATCACCTTACACCGTATATAAGTTCTATAGGCTTTTTACTGGGTTAAACTTGTGACAACACTGTTTAAATCATTTCACAACGTCCATCGCGACAAACTAAGCTTTCCTGGACCCTTGTTTACAACCAGTACTCATCTACCCTTCCACAAGGTCGACAAATTCACCTTTTTATCTAATCAATGGAGGTACAGTAAGGCGCGCGTAATAGTTGAAATACGATCTTTACCATATACGAAGACAATACGCATACCATTCGTACGTTATACCATTTCCAAAGTCGAATGCGTACGATACGAATTACGATCTTTACGAAGTTCTTACCATATACGTTTTATACCATACGTTCTATACGTTTTATACCATACGTTCTATACGTTTTATACCATACGTTCGGTTGTTTACTATACCATTAGTTCGATACGAATGATACGATATATATCTTGCGATCATTCCGACTTGCTTGTATCTCTATATCTTAGGTAGCCATGATGCAATAAAAAATACACAAATTACAACCGGTTCTCATTCAACACTTTGATTATCGATATTATTTTAAGGCGGGTTCCAATGATAAATGTGGGCGGGATCAGTCTCAATGGTTATGATTTTGCCCTCCGGATTAGTACATATTCGAAAAGTAGCCGAAAGTTATTTTATGTCCGGCAACCTAAACACTTCAACTGACAGGTCTGTCAAGTTGGAACCTTTCACTGTACAAAAATAATGGGAAATGACGCGGGGACAGCCAATAATGACCAACAGTCGTCAATATCTAAACAACAACGTGGTCGCTTGGTGAAGACAAGGTGAAATCTTAAGATTTCTTATGTAAAAACGACTTGTCGAATCGCATGATGGAGTCGATGGACAGACATGTCACATGTGTCAATATTCAACAATTCATCAATAATGATCGACAAGGTAAACGTGATTGTAGTCTGCATAATATAACTGTGTTAACAACGTCAGTCTCACAGTTTGCTCAATATTTTTCGTCCCCAATTATTTCGACCCATTAAGAAGTGTTTTTTTTACCTTACTAATTATGTCTTTATTTGTTAACATCACGGGGTAAGAAAAATATTCAGCCTGACCGGGACTCGAACCCTGGACCTTTTACTCACAGTGTGAGTGCTCTTGCGACTTAGCTATGCTGCCACTATATTTCTTCCCATAATGTGAACAGGTAAGGGCTGTGACAAACTACCCTGTGAATTGGAAATTTGTCTCAAATTTCAGAATTCCAGGCTGTTTATGGAACATTTATTTTGTTTACAAGTGTTTCTCAACTGAGCAAGTTATTGTCATGGACCGACGATGGATGTCAAATATCAGACAGAAATATGCAGTCTGACTGGGAATCGAACCTAGGACCTCTCGCTTTACTGGTAAAGTGCATATAATCCGGTATATAAAACCGGTATATAATCTGGTATATAAAAAGAGTGCTTTCGCAACTGGGCTATCTGGCGGCTTACATATCCTTCTTCCCATAATGTTAATTAACTGGTAATTACTGTGACATTAAATTAAAAAACTTCCCTTCTATTACAATATAAATAGAAATTGAATGACAGTATTTTCAGAAAACTCACCAAGCATATCCTGGATTGATATATATCAACTGGGTAGGTTTTAGATGGGATTCAAACCAACACAGAGCTGGGTTGCTAATTATACCAGTCCAACGTTAAAAATGCTGGGCCACATCTGTTTCCAGCCGAGTTGCTTTCAGCTGAGGATATGCAATATGTTTATCTTCAAATCAGAATTTTTAGAATGTTATTTGTATGATTAGATCTATGTCATTAAAATTCCCATTTTAATTATTTCAGATGACAATATGCAGATTTTATAGCTGCTAAAGGTTGTACAAGTGTGTTTATCTTAACAAGATCTTGAAGTCGATAAACTTTTCATATTCCTGTGTGGAGAACAATAAAAGCAGATAGATTTCCAGTTGTTGTAGCTCCAAAAACTATTTCCTCAGACTGAGCACATTTAGATGATAGACTACAACACCTGATTAGGACCAATTCTAAAGACTTAATATTTAGCTCAATGTTTATTCCATGGATAATTAGGAGACATTGTTCGTCAAGTAGATGAACTTTTTTAACACCTATTTGTGCTATATAAGTGACATGCACTGTACGGGTCCGGTTCAACTCAACCAGTAGAAAACTCAACCCATGGACAACCTGCCCTGAAGTTAGACAACTCGACCCGAAAGTGCAATCATCTTAACCCATTGACAATTTTTATTTGAAAAAAAGGTATATAAAGAAAAGTAAAAAAATGTAGCAAGATTTGCCCAGTTTCTTTTGCAGTCAGCTTTTACTTACTTAGTGACTGAGTGGAGAATTGGAGAATTGCCCTAAGAATGACAAACTGGAGAGCTCCTTATTTAATGACATATTTCCAATTTAATTTACAAACATTAGGTTAAAATTGTCATCGTTATTTTCATATTTGGATATCTTTCATTAGCGATAAATTTTATATCAATATAAAATGTTTATTTTATTCTGACTATTTATAATGAATAACTAATAATTATACTATACTATATCATACGGGTTAAGTTTTCCATGGGTTGAGTTGTCCTTACATATGGGTTGAGTTGTCCGGGCTTATGAGTTGAGTTGTACTGGGTTGAGTTATCTTCGGGTTGAGTACCTATCAAAATTTTGGAGACATTATAACTTTAAAGGCCTACTGAATAGCGGTTTTCAAATATTTTATTTAACTATTTGTTGCTAAGTTCTTATCAGTTTTGTTTAATTTTTGTTTTATATAGATCCAACTGAAGTAGCTGAAAAGTATTTTTAGAAAAGATTTACAAAATTACTTATCATAATTTTGGAGGTTTTGAAATATCAGATGCTGAACCTATTATTGTGATGCATTCATGAAATGTGCCTTCATTTCATCATATATAATCCTTGATTTGATTATTGAAAGTAATATTTTTAAAATAACCAATCACTAGAGTAAAAAAGAAATTTCCTTATTCTCCAAACTTTTGGTGGGCACTGTATTTGTATTAGAAAGTGTTTGAGACAAGAATTCAACATAATACAATAAGAACGACTATAGTATTATACCCTATAATTATATTCTGGCTTGAATCATACATATGTAGCTGATATAGAAATTTAAACTACTATATTTTCAATTATTTTTGTTGTTTAACATTAAAAGATTGAATTTTACAAATAATTTTCTTCTTCTTGAGTCTTCAATTCCTACTTAAATTCATATGAACGTGTTATAGATACATCTTATATGATAAACAACAGATGTCAAGTAGAACCAAGAAAGGGTGCTTCTTGCTAGTTTAAAATGAGTTACAGTCAAGAAATAAACATGTGGACAGATACATTTTGGAAATTCCAGTTGGGTCCGAACCCCTAGCCTGACCCCCTCTAGATCTGCCTATGAGGCAAATTCATCCTAGTGAACAAATCTGTTGGCAGTGGTTACTTAATGTATTTGTACTCCCTTGCAAGCTAGATTTATAGCAACACCGTTGAGAGTCCGCTGAGGATTCGAGTAGTTGAGGATTCAGATTTCAGTTCTGACCAGGGATTTTCATAGGGTTACATTTGGCTCACCAAGTTAATAACCCACAAGGGATTGTGTGCTCGCATACTAAGATTGTCTAGCTCCTAGATTTTTGTTAAGGAGAGGTTTGTGTAGCAGAGGTAAATAACAGCACTTATACTCCATGCCATGAAACTAGTTGGTGTGTCGACATGGTAGATTGTCCGCTTATGACTTAAGAGGTTGTATGTGGGTATGAATCTCAGTAAGGGCCATAGATTTTTATATGAATACTTATCGGACAAGTCCAGCGAAAAGATATCACATAATATCAGAAGAAGACAGTGTTTTAGGAAACCAAACCTTTTCCTATTGTATTCATTTTCAGATTTACACAAACAACTTATGAACTAAGCTAGCTAATAACAGGCACACGACAGATACGAGGGGTGATTGATAAATTCGCGGAATTCCTTTCTAAAATATCTATTCCTTTGTCAAATGACATTAAAGCTCAAGTAAGTGTAAAATAATTCATTTGAGTTTTAAAAATCATATTGGTGAACAGATTATCAATATGTAGAAAGAATAAATGGTATCCATAGCAACCACTGTTTGGTCACTTGAAGCACGCTATTTTTCACCTATTTTTTAAACATTAAACATGGTATTACGCACTCAATTTTGGTACGAATTATGCGCCAACATTAATTACACAAGCGTGACGTCTGGAAATAATTTCCTGAACGTTTCATGAAATTCTTTTGAATGGTTATTTCATAGCAAAGATTTTAGAGTCGTGGCTTCGAAACAACGAATGACGTCAACAAATGATTTTGAGTTGGGTGCAGTCATAAATTGTTGTGTTTGACTCAATTTGTCACCTGCAGATACGCTTAAACATATTAAACTGCTGATACATTACCAACATGTGAAAAAACAATTGTCTACACATGGCAAAAGAGGTTCAGCGAAGGTAGAACATGGGTATTTGATGAAGAAAGACCAGATCAACTGACACTGACAGTAACTGTTGGAAAGGCAGCGTGAGTGGAGAACCAACTATATAAGGATTGATGGCTTACAGTGTGCTGTATTGCACAAGAGAATTATTTATTCATTCAGTGAGGAACACTTAAAGGTTACATTTAATCTGTGGGTACAAAGCCATAGAAAGTGTATGGTAATAAGGTGGTGATTATGTGCAGACAGTAAATAGGAAACTTGACTTCGACGTTTAAGTAACCCAATGATGACGTCGGCGTGCTTCAAGTACCGTATACTAGTGTTGTAAAATATTTCGTGAAAACTTTATTTTTCAATGTATCAAGAAAATATTTGGGCTTTATATCAGTCTTTGGTATACGTACAGAATGGTGTATTTTATTTTTTCCTATGTTATCCCATGTACCATTAATAAATAAATTCCTCGAACTTTCCAATCACCCCTCGTATATTATTATTTTTTACCTGAATTATATCATAGTACATAGCCACCCGGCTAGCTTATTTGGTAGCATGCAAGTCTACTGATCGTGGGTTAGATTCTGGGCAGCGCATACTTTCATGGTGCTTGATCATGAAATTATTTCTACAGCCATTCTCCCTCCTGCCAATGATTTGTAATCATGTAGGGCAGTTGTCAGTCACTGACGAAAGCATGCACTAAGTAATTGGTTAATAGCTTAATCCAGAGATTAAGACTTCAGTAGGAGTGAGTAGGTTGACTGACCACCTTTATATGAACTAAACGATGTGTTGCTATGGCGTTAAATTCAACAAACAAACATATCATAGTACATGTACATCGAAAGCTGTAGCTTACTTATTTTCTATTGAATAGTAAGTCTATGTATGCTGTAAGACTAAAGACACTACATGTATGTAAAAATGTAGATCCACATATAAATTACACCAGTTGAAACTGAAAATAAATTATCTTTACTTTTCAATCTTTTGAGAGAGACTGAGCCAGTTTTCTGTATCGTTTCAAAATATTTTTTATTTCTTGGTACGAGCATCTTATATGCTATGTAGGCCAATTTTCTTTATTCTTATATCAGAAATTGCCATTCCTTTCCGATGAATGATATCTTGCTTCTTTGCTGACAAAAAGCGATTTTCATGATGGACAAGTTTTATGGTGTCCGTATTTTCCATTTCATTGTGAAAATCACTCGCCGGCAATTAATAAATAATTAATGTCGGGAAAATACCCGTTGAATTATAATAATTCAATATTTCGTGAGCTAATATTTGTCTTACGTGCGATGCGATACGAAGATGACGCTTATACCATTCATACGATGTTTACCATACGATTTATACCATGTATTAATACGATCATACGATACGATACGATACGATACGATGCGATATACGAATTATACGCACGTACGGCTTATACGCTGCGATTCGTACGCACGTTATACTTGCCATATACTTACGAAATACGTACGAAATACGCAAAAAAAATCTAGTTATTCGCGCGCCTTACTGTAAATCGACATAATTGTCAATTTTTTATAGAAGGGTGTAATCTCCACGGGTGGGATTCGAACCCTTTTCAAAAACATCCGTGACAAACATTTTAAGATTAACTCACTCAGAGATTTTTTTTTTTCAATACTATCATATGCGATAATTAACTTTTTGAAAGAAATGAATATACATCATAAAATATAAGACTTTTAACCATTATGGTTCGGTTGCATTAATAGTATCATCAATTGCTTTCGGCGCGATATGACCTTCCTGTGTTGGTGCGCCGTAAAACCAAAACAAACAAACAAACAAACACACGACTTCCCTATTAAATCAAAGCTCTGAAACTTGATGCAATTTTATTTCAATAGTTGGCTTCGTTTTTCTGATGAAAATGCTATAAATTACAACTAAATGTCTTACCAGTTTTCTTTTCTGTTAGAGACACGTCTACATTTTGACTAGGTGATGTGTCATCTAAAATATCAAATATTATTGGTGTACATTAGATAATAGCTTAACAAACTGTCAAAATTTGATACAGAGGCGACCGGCACGGTTTGAAGACAGTTAAATATATGTACATTCAATGTAATTAAACCCAAACAATAACAGCTTTATACTCAATGTACAGTTTGCGGCCAGTTCGGTCAACATGACTTAGTCTATTTCACAGATTTATACATGCAAACATAGGCTTTCATTTAGCTTAAGTTTTCTCTTTATAATAACACAAACATGCTTTCTACATACAATTAAACAAATTACAAGCACCACGAAGCACGCAGATAAGTCAACATAAAAAGTCGCATTTATTATATGATGTTTCTATCTGCTACCTTTTGTCGGTACCCTTAAAACATGTCATATGAATTCAAAATTAAGCTGTATAATTCATATATGTTTTTAGCAAAGCAACTGAGTAACGACGGGAATGCAATAGAAGTATAATAAATCTCATGATTTGGAACTGTATTAAGTTTGTAGATGTTGTTGTGCCTAAGCGTGTGAAATAAATGTTGCAATAAAACTGTATATAGTGCTCAGTGAAAGATTTTCAAAGAACAGAATGTTAGTATGGCCCAAGGTTTTTGAGAGAGGATAGGATTATGTTAAAGACATTTGATAATTACTGGATGGTTCGGCAGTATTGGTTTCTTTGGTAGTAAAATCTGTATCTCCAACAGTTGATACGTCATCTAAAATACCAAATCATCAATTTATATTAAACACTAGATAAACAAATAGCAATACTTTGATAAATAAACAGTCGGTACATAACAAAGCAGAACAAAATCTCAAATAATTAAGAATGATAGATGAGCAAATCGAAAAAAAAGTATAAAATTATAAAATGTGATCAATAAAAAGGAGAATTGAAAATGTGTAAAAGCGAGGTACAGTGTAGAGATGGGACAAAGATAGGGAAACCTGAGAGAAATGGACTTTTTATCTGTCACCGTATGGCATATTTGTATTCTACTTCAACACTTTTATTAGATCATGCTTTATAGGTTTTGTCAATACCATATTTGCACAAACACAAGATTGAACATACCAACTAGAAGGAAGGGGAAAAACACAAGTATAGGTAGAAATATATGAAGGTTCTAATTGACAAGTTTGCGATAATTTTATTTTTTAATTTATAAGATTAACTTATTTTGAAAAACTGATCTTAAACTCTGAGAAGTAGCAATCGTTATTGAAATTTGGATAACTTAAATTAATTCCATAAAAGGAAAATAAAAGTTCCTTCTTGATATCTAAAAAACATTTATTTACATATGCACCAGTATTATCTCTTGTATTGTATACATCAAAGAATGACCGTTATTATGTAATTCAAACCAATATTTTAGCAGTCACTTTTTTATCAAATAATAAAGAGTCTACTTAACTCACTTTAAACTGCCATATTATTTGTGAAATATTTAAGACCAAGAATCTGTTTTAAGAATACATACGTTTAACGTCAATTGCCTTATGAAACCCCCACATCTCTGACCCGTAAAAGAGATAAGAAGTACCATAGTATCATTCAATAATAATATCTCTGTAATAATATGAGATATAATGATGCTTTAGCAATTAAAATATTTTATGCGCTACAAAACCATCATTCGATTGAACGGGTTAGTCTGATAAAGTTAAAAAAAAACATATCAAGGGGGTGGAATTTCTAGGTTTTTTTTCACTTGTCCACGGACAAATGAGATCTTAAAATATACTTGTCCGGGTCAAAATGCGCTCGTCAAGACTTTAAATATTCAACAAGACATATTGAAATATAATTATGAAATGTAATTAATAATTTATACAATATGAAATGCATTGACAATATTATACAGTGTAGTTCACTCTTGAATTTGACTAAAGCATTTAGATATTTATGTAATTTAGTATATTTACAGCTTGAATATCAATTGCCCACGGACAAGTGGCATTGATTTAATTACTTGTTCGTAGACATACAAGTACGAGTCGGACAAGTCAAGCATAGGAATTCAACACCCCTCAATAACTCGAAGTTAAACAACATATCAAAACAAATCTTCATATACATTTCAATTGACAGACTTATGACTACACGTGTATATGTATTAAGACAAACATTTATGTTGCAATTTTGTTAGAACTTTAATTCGCTTATGATCGCTTTGTAAAAATGTAAATAGGTAAAATCACTATGAGAGAAAGTCTTTTGCAATATCTTTGAATAACCTTTTCATCATTAAAATAGTTTCATGCCTCCGATTACATTATGTCCAAAATGTCATGAGTCAGTATAAACAGAAACATTGTATAGCAGCCTTAAACTGTTTCAATTTTATATAATGTTGGTTGAAATCTTCCCGTGTTTTTAATAATCCAGAAAACTACAATTAATTGCTGTTTAAAAAAGGTTTATTTTAGGCAAACGTTTGTCAAAATTTAACAATTTCAGCACCGTATATAATGACTCAAAAATAAACCTTACTTACCTTCATAGTCTAGCAAATTAATGATCACAGAGCTACTTGGCATTGAAAACTTGGTCGTGCAGTTCGGAGAACATGTTATGACTTTTTTATTGTCAGCAGCTGACACGTTCATAAACGCCGTAAATTTAGAAGTTTTAGACATAGTTTCCTCATTATGAATTATTTCCTCTTGACCACTTGTCAAAATCTCTATATCCGATGTATTCCAAGTGGCAATACACAGTGGGTTAGACTCTTCTATTACACAAGTAGCTATTATGATTATAAATGTTCTATTTTCTGTTATGTTATGTTCTTTATCTAACATCAATTTTACGTTAGACGGTGAGACTATAAAAAAAATCAATTTTACGTATAACATTTTTTTTCAATATTATCGTAAGATAATTAAAGTGATAACAGCCGTGTTATGAGTTACTTCTATTGATATTTTCAGCAAAAGGCTCTGAACAAAGAAATCACAAATCCTAAGTTAGAGAGCCATTATAGCTCTAGATGCTTGCCTGAGTGCAAAAGTATTCTTGTTTTTAAGGAGTTGGGCAAGATCGTTTTACTGAACAATGACGGACATAATTCCTTTGTCAGACAGTTAGATGAAATTAAAACCCGATATAAAACCCTAAATTAAACGTTGACCGTAAAAAACTAACTTTATCGTCAATAGCAAATGCGTATAATGACAACCTGGTACGGTCTGAGCAATGCTTCCATGGTTTTTCCTATATGCATACTATAATTATGTTGCTTTCTTCTCCTTATAAAAAGGGCTCAGGGTTGGGTCTCGTCAATCGTCAATTCGTTAAATTCGACATTGTTTTATATTTCATTGATAAAGGGCAGTGGTTTCTGGACATTAAAACACCTGAGTGCATATCATTCTAATAAAGAAAATAACAGTACAAACAATGACACAGAAAGCCATAACAATACTTACATATATAATTAATAACATTTTCGATATCATTGCTGCACCATGGGGAATTATCTGTCAAAAATTCTTTGTTGTACTCGCAGCACTTTACATTTTTCTTATTCCAAGCTCGCTGTATCTCAGTAACAGTGACCCAACTATTGTACAGGGTATCAATGATGGTTGATTTTTGTATGGTGACCGTGGTTTCGACTAAATGATCATCAATCCACATAGTTATGTTATTTGCGGCTGGTCGCCGACCTTCTACTAAGCATGAAATATTGTTCGATTTTCCTTCTATCAATTCACTTGGTAAAATTACAGAAGGAGCTTTATGTTCGACTGAAGAAGCATTTTAAATAAGATTCAATAATAATTTAAATAAGAATTTAATAACAATATAACATAATCATTAATTTTGTCTAATGCTTTAGCTGGACTAATTGGTGTTCATAAACGCGATCGGCGATTACACGACTGTAAGAAGCCGTTGCTTTCAACTTCTCCATTTACGGAGGATTATCAACATAGCAATTGGATTATGATGTAAAAATTAGTCTGAAACCATACGAAGAACAGATACAGTCCAACAAGAAACCTTTCCACACAACCAATAGGCAATGAAGTAGAAAAGTTCACTAATACTGTTTTTACTGCATTAAATTGATAAATATTAATTTTCCTACAACACTGATTGGGAAAATTTTTGTAATTTAAAACTACGGTTGTGTCTTTGATATAAATCAAGATATCGGCAAAGAGTTTGCAAAATTTTGTCTGAGCTTATTACTCAGTTTTAGAGTCTTAACAGACTTCCAAGTTAGCACCAGATCATTGAAAAAATTACCATACTTTAAATAACGAAATAATTGTGCCAAAGAAAATGTTTGTATCGAGGTTTAGTTTAAAAATGCCCTTTAAAAGGGTACATCTTTACCTAGTTTTTCACCGAAACAATTCAGCGATATAAGCCATCTAAATATAGGTCGACTTAATCAGATAGTTGATAGATCGACTCTCAAATGTGCATTTGACGTAACACTAACTAATGACGGATAAAAAAAACATATGTTTCAGATCTGGGAGCAGGCCCTCGACTATTCGAACTAACTATTCGACAATAAATCAATATTGTAGATATGGCATATTATTGTGCTTTAATTATGGACTCGTCAGTTTATGGGGAAACACGTACTGAAGTCTGAAATATTGAGATACCGTTTCAAAGTATTCATTCTTATGATAACATGACTAATTGTTCAAAACAATAAATATGATATAACATAGTATAGATAGTGCACTTACTTATGATCACATATATAGAAGCATGTGCTGTCAAATTAGTTGTATTATATACAGCAATACATTCCAGCTGAGCTAAATGATGTTCGGAGCTATTCAACGTCAAAAATACCACGTAGTCATCATTGATTTGTTGAAGTATTTCGTCGTTTATCGTCATCACCACATCGATGGGAACAATACTATCATCATCAACATCACAAGTAATGTTGATTCCTTGCTTATCTTCGCCTATGATACAGTCCTGACAATCTGAGTTCGTTTTAAGAGGACTGAATGTCAGTACTAAATAAGTAAAAGATACAATAATATAAACTACTTTGTAATGTAATAAATTTGTAAAATTGCCGAAATGCTTAGGTAATTAGCTGCTCCAAACTCATTACTAATTTTTACTTGATCGAACATTACATGCTTGACTACCTAAATGAAGGGAGCAGTTTGCATATTTATGTCATTACAAATGCAAAATGTGACAAGTTTCCTTTGATGATTCACTGTCTGAATTACCCAATTCAATCTAATATTTTTTCATAGTAATGTTCATGACGCAATTATAACGTTTAGAAACTTGTTTGCATCGTAGACCTACGTCACGCAAGAGCAATCCAATTACAGCCTATGAATAATATCACCGTCAAATCAGCTCGCTAACCTCGGTTTTAAAATATAAAATTAAGAAATCAATATGCCATACTTAGTATTTTGTCTAGATGAAAGCTATTGGAAAGATTGGTCGACACAAAGGTCATCTCGATGCGACCCTTAAAGCGAGCCTAAGAAATCATATACGTCTGCGGTCTACAGGATATCTGTTAACGGAGATTGTCTAAAGTCAAATTCCGTTCCCATTCATTAAATATTTCATAGAGAGACGTTTATACCACTTTACTTCTTTATGTTTTCAGAAAATTTTTAATACCAAGTTATGCTTGGTGTCGTTTTTGGTGGTAATTGATGTAATTATTACATTGCTGATTCATTAAATATGAATTAATATTTATAAATTCTGGTTTAGGTTTTTTGTGCAGATCATGCTAAAATTATACTTTATATTTTGAACTCGTTAGGATGTAAATGAGAAAAAATCAGTATTGATACTATAACAGAGAACTACCATGGGTTATATATTTTTTGTTAGATTTATGATAGCTCAAGAAAATTATTGAGACAGCATCAATATTTTTTCATAAAAAAGCTATTTTGATTATTCCTCGATGGAGATCTTGGTTTTCATTGATCTTAAAGTCATAGATTTTTTTATACCTGTTAGTTTACAAGGTTACAGAAATTTGTTAATACTGCAACAATTTGAGGTATCACACCCAATGGGGAGCAAAATTAAAGATGGTCCCTGTTAGGATATTGGTCGATGTCTGCCAGGTACTAGTTTACTTACATAAGTGATTAACACAGCTACTGCTCCTTAACTTTCATTTCATGAAAAAACAAAAACATAATGTTATACTTTATTTTCCTAGTTTACTAAAGTCACCTTGAATGGGACCATATGATATTTTCTATTTGAAATTGGAACATTGTGAAGATGAAAGCCTTTGTGAATTTAATATATTGTTTGATTATGATGTTAAAGCAAAGAAATAAGGTAATGATAAACAATTGTTAATGTTGTTACCTTTCACGCTGTGACCTTAAGTACATTAGCAAGATGGCTTAAGGATTACGTTTTTCTGACATCGATCGTGAAATTTTAAGTCCCATTCTTTTAAATGTGCATTTATCTACTAAAATATTAATTACATTTAATTGTTCTTGTAAATATAAAACAGCATCTACACAATTTGCAACATCATCTGAAAATATCAAACATGATATACCTGGGATACATTTGAAATGAATACACCAGAACAGTAATTTCATCTAAAGAGTAGGCAACATGAAAAAAAACCAAGATGAAAATGTAGAGCTTGATTTACTAACTTGAAATATCTGTTGCCAATTAATACATGACATAATCTGTTACTCCATGAGACGTCTTAACACAATAATTTTGATTTGCATACCAAAGTTTCAACACACTAAGAAAGTTACCATGAATTTCAAACCATTGGGTTTTTTTTTCAAATAACATATTGAATGCCTTTCTAAAACAAGAACGTAAACACAATAAAACAATTCGCATTGTTAGCAAATATGTAAGTACTACCTCTTTAAAACAGTATACAAGGTCTTTTGTGAAATAATTGCGTCTAAAACCGGCATGGCAATTGTTTATTCGGTCGTTTTTCTCACTCATTCATATATATCAATATCTCACAGTTTTTAGAACACATATTTAGTTATTGACATACCTCTGTAATTGCTATTTAGCGACATGGGCCATTTGTGCAGTGGACACTAATGAGCAAGCAAATAACTTGTAGACAAAATGTTATTTATCAATAGAAGGAAGTATTGTCAAATTTGAACAGATCATTATTCACAAATTTTGCTTTTAAGAATTCCATCTGTTTCTCAACTATTATTTATTTGTTAATAATAACATATTCAAATATTTACGATTTGTTAAATCGCGTTTTTAAGAAGAACTAAGGTAATAAGGCCTTTTGCCTTGGGATAATACGACCATCCTTTGCAATATAACATGTACTATATTAAGAACTTTATATGTATAAATTTACAAAACGGAAAAGTCATACCTGTGCATTTAATTGTGTCAAAATAAGTTACAAATAGTAACACAAAAATATCCATTGTCCTCATGAATGTGTACTATTATACATTACAATCCTATCAACGAGCATTAAAATATAACTTCCTCATACCCGCATATTGTTAATATATTGAAATATAATTCATATATTAATAACTGTCTTAATAAACACTTAAGCAGTGGTAACATCCACTTTTATCAATTTTTGTAAATAACTCTTAAGTTTAAAGCTGTTTGTCGAAGTGTCACTTTTGTCAACTAAGTTCGATGGGGATCTAATGACGTTAAGAATTGCAAAAAAAGAAATAGGAGTTTGTGCATGCTAAAGTATGGTACACATAAGTTTTAAAACATTAACAACTATAAAATAACTGGTCCGGACCCCCCCCTGGAATTTCCAAAATGTACCTGTCCATATGTGTATTTCTTCACTGTAAGTAATTTTTAAGTAGCATAAAGCAAATTTTCTCGGTGCTTAGCACAGATTTAATGGTTATGTAGGTTTATTATCAATATATTGCATTATTCTGCAAAAGTGTATGATGTGGTTGTGGTTCCAAAGTTTGGACCCTCCCCCCTCAAGAAAAAGTTTGAATTCCCCCTCAGAAAAAGTCCAGACCCCCATATAAAATATTCTGGATCCGCCCCTGATTTACAACACTTCCACTACGTCTAACTACGTGTAAAAGTTTATGTACTATCAGATGCGTTAAACGCAGGCACCGCTGAATCTAACGAGGTCCATCGATGCTTTTTTACGTTAAAACCGTATAAGTATGTAAACAGTACTTTTTTCAAATTATTTTCTTCATAGCACTACCTACAACTAAGAAAAATCTATGATGAACTACAATTTAGTGCGTGTAGACCAATCATATCATCATGATTGACTGTTGCAATTTCTTTTGATATGCTGAATTGTTTGCTTTCTAAGGCAGATACTACCTTCTTATACACAAACTTTTTGTAGACACTCGTGAGGATCCGTGAAAGAGTAGACAAATGTTTTGACGTGTCAAATATTTCCTACGATTGTCCACGAAATTCATTTTCGTAAATAAATCCTTAAAGTATCGTTAACTGGTCCCATAACATGTAATCTACTCGTATGAATCTGTACATATCTCTTGATCAATTTGGTTTCAGACTTGTATCACACGTGTTTATAAGTTGTGACGGGTTATTAACGGATATTAACAAGTCTTTTTCCAATTATTGCTGTTGACTATAAGTTGGCAATCCATAAGACTCGAAAGAAAAATGTGTATATATGTAAAAGTGGTCTAAAGATCCGATTACATTTACGAATTCGTGCCATACGTAAACATTTGTGTGAAAATCCGTGCATGTGAAGGTACTGTGGGAGTACAATTATCTCAGCATAGTTGACCGAAGCAATCTTTTCATTATGTTGAGGATTTCATGGTTTCTACATCTAAATCATGGGATTGAACTACGTTTAGTCCTGGTTGACAACTTCCAACTACGCCTATTACATTTAGTCACCGTTATCTTTGTAAACTAACACTTTAATTCATTTTTGTTCTCCTGAATTAACTACGTGTCATGTGACCCAGTTAGCATGTTAGCAAGGGTCGAAAATATATGACAATATGTAGAAATGGTTGAAGCGATTTCGTTCCATATAAAACAATATTAATTTATGCATAATTTTGCATTTATAGAGATAAGATGTAACACTATTTTTCGTTTTGACGTTTATCAGAATTTTCGGAACAAGTTCGCCTTCGTTTAATGGGAAGAAGTGTTGTTGGTTAGTCCCAGAATTTTGCTCAAAAACATTTTTACTTACGATAAACGGAAAATCATGTCTATGAAATGTCCAAAGATAATATCTTGTGCTTACATTCACAAGTCTCAAAAATAATGTAATGATTAAATAAACATAGATCTACGTAGGTTATAATCTTAGGTCATGAGTTGATGAGATGACTATTACAAAATGTAGATCTAGTTGAAAACATGACAAAGCAATAAGAAAATATTGTGAAACAAAATTAGATTAAGCTAGCCATTTAGATCTACTGATACATGTAGTTTTTAATTGTCTTTAGAAGCTTATTTTCTTATATATTGGACGGCTATGTACACGGCTAATAACAATCTACAAGGGCAATCCATTCCAGGGACCGACAGTGTAGACACTGGCAACAGCAAACACTAGTGATAAAAACGTATTTCATATGAGCTCAGTGCAACATTAGTTCTGGCAGTTTTTATTACACTCCTTGTCTGAGTCGATATATCGATATATCACCGATACTTGCTTTGCGATATATCGATACAAAACTTTCTATCAATGACAATCCTAACTAAAATAGTTATTTATAAACGCTTTTGCTGACATAATCGCTCCTTATTTTATCATTGGTATGGATGTCAAACCGTTCACATGATAGTGAAAGTCCTAGCTTAGAGAAGTTAACATTATACTTTATCGCTGATTAAAATCTTTTAAACAAAACCGACTCATGCTCCTATAACTATATTTTTTCATGAATCAATACTTTTATATAATAATAATAATATACTTTAATACTCTAAAGTAACATTTACTTCAGAATGCACAGTCGTTAAAGATCGTGACCCTATTGCAATAGGGATAAAAAATTGTAATTATTTTTATTTTCATTATACATGTAGTTACAAAGATTATTACAGATCTAAACATTTTAACAAAGTTAAAAGAATATAGGTTATCTGTCATCATAATATAGTTGAAACATAAAGAGATGTACAAATTCCATTCATCAATATAGATTATACCATTGTTTTTACACCCAAAAAGTATAACAGCCAAGTAAATATCAAAATATGCTCCTTAATATGATTTACTTTTAGAGGGAGATAAGACAGGTATAACTTTTCAATATTTGTCTCCTTTATTTCCTACAAAACAAACCCAAAAATACTATTACCGGTATAACAAATCTGAAATATGCAGGACAGTGAAAGTGATATACAGTCCATTCGCGTTCGCTCAAAACGCGCTCGCTCGTAATTACGGTTTCGCTCGAGACAATGTCTCGGTCCCAATCGAATTTACTCTAAAATGCATTTAAAAAAGATGCGATAACTCAAAATGCGTTGGCTCAAATTTTACGTTAACTCGAGCTGGATTTCAAGTCCCGTCAATGATAAAATCACTTGGAAATTACGCGCTGGCTCAAAGTATTGATTTTTGAAAATTTTCACCTTTCACGGCTAGGTATCAATATCCGATGAATAGCCTATTGTTTGACGAGTCACTGTTCGGGAGATAATTCAGGGGAGGTAATCGTGATCGTAATATTATAGTCCTGTCGCTCGATTAAATATCAGAACTGATTATTGACATAAATCAAGCACATATTTTGGCGCCTCTCAGTATGCTGTACTAGAATAGTCAAGATGTCTGAATAAAATTGTGAAACGTTTTGCAGTGTTTTTATCGTTTAATAGTAGTTTTAGACCTTTCGAGGTCTCTATAGAACATTTAATGGTAGCAGAGCGAGGTTAAACTACTTTGGACTATGTTTTAATGTCATTTATCGGACATTTCTCGAGAAAATGAGTTCACCGTCGAAGGCTTCGCCGAGCCACGAGGTCGAAGATGCCGACCACATGGCTGAAAATTGTGACAGTAATATTGCTTCGTTGAAATTAAAGAAGTCTAGGTGCAAGGCTAGGCTTACTCGTTTATGCAACAAATACAAGGACTTATGTGACGATGAAGAGAAGGATAAATTTGTTATTCGTTCAGTTGTTGACCAAATTGAACTTTGTCAAAATGAGGTGTTGGGACTTATACAGGAATTAATTGTTTTGTTTGAGTCATTAAAGAGAAATGAGGACATGTTAAAATTAGCTAGTGAAGCTGAAGCAGTGGAAGAAAGGTGTCAAAATGTACTTTTGGATTATAAACAGGATACTATGTCTAATACCTCAGTGAGTACACCCGTTGTTGTTAAAAATGACCATACTAGTGACATGTACAAACAGTTGCAAAGAGTGTCTATTCCTGTGTTTACTGGTGACAAAAAATCATTTGAATTTTGGCATAGTGCATTTATGTCATGTATTGATAGTACTAACGCCACTCCTGAATATAAATTTCTTCAATTACGTCAGTATTTGGGTGGAGATGCACTTCATGCTATTGAAGGATTAGGTCACTCTGCAGTAGCTTACGAGGCAGCCAAATCCAGACTTGAAAGAAAATATGGTGGAGAACGTCGTAAAATTAATCGTTTTCTGGAGGAACTTGATAAATTTCCTGTTATAAGGTATGAAAATGCAAAGATTATAGAAAAATATGCAGATTTATTGGACATTTCTATTGTGAACATGCAAGAGAACAACACAAGTGACCTTGAAAGCAGCTTCATGTACTTACAATTACTTAAAAAACTGCCAGAATCAATGATTGTACGTTTTCAACGTTGGCTTTGTGAAAATTCAGAGAGTGAAAATATTATTAATTTGAAAAACTGGATTTTAATGGAATCACAATTTAGAAATACTGCGTTAGAAACCAAAAATGGATTAGATAGTAAACAGGAAAAATCTACAGTTCAAAAAACTTATGTTAGTAATGAACGATTATGTAAGATATGTAATGGGACACATGGTGTATGGAACTGTGATACATTCAAAAGCTTAAGTATTGAAGAAAGATGGGATAAAACTAAGTTTTTAAAACTGTGTTTTAGATGTCTTGGTGATAATCACATTGGAAAACGTTGTCGTAGGTCAAGGAAATGTGGACTTAACAATTGTGACAAATTTCATCACAGATTGCTACATAAACAATTGAATCCAAATGCTAGTGAATTTAATAGGACAAGTATTGTGTCATCTCAAGACAATCAAACATATGTGAGTGCTCAAAATCAAAACATCAGTTTAAGAACAATACCTGTTATAGTATCTGCAAATGGATATGATATTATGGTGAATGCTTTATTGGATGACGGAAGTACCGGAACCTACGTAAATAAGGAAATTGCTGACCAATTAGGACTTAGTAACACAATAGAAAATGTTCGAATAAGTACATTGAATGGAAGGTGTGAAAATATGAAAACTATGTTAGTCAAGTTTGAACTGAGTAGTCTTGATAGGAAAACTAAAGTATCCATGCAAGCTCGCACTACCCAGCAAGTCACCGGAGGTCTTAAACCTGTGGATTGGAATAAACATTCATATAAATTTAGTCACTTGAAAGATTTGAAATTTCCATCAGTTAGTAGGAAATCAAGGATAGATTTATTGATAGGTTTGGACTATGCTGAACTACATACATCAGTAGCTGAACTACAGGGTGAAATAGGTTCTCCCACAGCTAGACTAACACCGTTAGGTTGGACATGTGTTGGAATTTATGACCGGTCCATTAATCATTCTGATACTACATTGTTTACATTTCATTCAACATTAAAGGGAGATAACCTTGAAATAAACAACAGTTTGAAAAAGTTTTGGGAAGTAGAAACCATTCCGACTAAACACTCGTTAAGTAATCAAGATAGAAATGTTATTGACAGCATTAAGGACAATTTAGAGTATGACAATATAAATAGTAGATATAAAGTAAAATTACCATGGAAACAAGACAAGTCACAGTTACAAGACAACTATGATTATGCTTATAGTAGATTGAAAAGTGTGGAGAGAAAATTAATGAAAAATCCTGAACTAGATACAGCTTATAATTCTATTGTTGATAGTTACGAAAGCAAAGGATATATTTCTAAAGTTATGAGAAATTCAGAGGAAACGAAATGGTATCTTCCTCATTTTCCTGTACTTCGTCCAGATAAGTCCACTACAAAAGTGAGATTGGTTTTTGATGCGTCAGCAAAGTGTGACAATTACTCATTATGTGATGTTAGTTATCAGGGACCAAAGTTACAGAATGAACTGTTTAATGTGTTGCTTCGATTCAGTATGAATGCTATTGCTGTCTTGTCATTTATGCTATTTTTGTTCGTTGCAAATAGCATTGGGTTTATACATCAAGAAACTTCTCATAGTCAATGGTGTCATGTTCCATCGAAACAAAATCCTGCAGTTAATGATATCGTGGACTCTTCTAGTACAGCATACGGGGCGGCCACCTATTGTACCGATAGAAGAACCAATAGATCTCAATTAATTGCTGCAAAAGGAAGGGTAGCTCCTTTGAAGTCACATACCATACCTCGGTTAGAACTTATGGATACTGTTTTAGGACTGGAATTAACATTAGCTGTATGTTCAGCACTGAATATTAGTATTGAATCATGTGTATTCAGCTTAGATAGTATGAATGTTATGTACTGGATTCAAAACCAAAGTAGATTGACAAATCTGTTTGTTACAAACGATGATGTAAGACATAGGTGGAGACTTATTCAATTGTCATTAAGTAATTTTTGAAAACATTGGATTCGTGAATATCTGCCAACATTGGGAAAACGAGAAAAATGGCGAAGAGAAAGTCGTGATTTCAAAATTGGTGATGTCGTTCTTGTGTTAGATTCCGATATTCAAAAGGGTCATTGGAGGTTTGGAATTGTGACTCACATATATCCTGGACCAGATAATCGTATTCGTGTGGTTGATGTCAAAGTCAGGGAGAGTACCTACAGACGACCAATTACCAGATTGAGTTTAATAGTGGAAAATTGTGATAATTCATAATTGATTATAGTCATTGAGTAGTCATTTCTTAGAAAAAGAGACAAACTTTTATTCTTTTTCAGGGTTGGAATATATTATGATAAATAATTTAGTGTTAGCATTTTAGCTATTCGAAAAATAGACTGACATTACTTCTTTTTCAGGGGAAAAATGTATCAGTAACTAAATTTTAAATTTAAATACTGCGCGTATAATAAACATAGACAAACTGTTATTTCCATTGTGGAATTATGAACTGGATGAAGATCAAGAAGAAGACCTTATATTGTATTATATTGTATTATATGTATTTTTTATTGTAACAGTATATTACAATTGACAAAAAGGTTTAATGTTTCATGCATGTTGGAATCTAGCTACTTATATTACTTGGATGGGTAGATTCATGAAAAGTCGGGTACTATGTTTACGTTTTTTAACTATATATTTGATAAATGGTGAAAATAGTACAGGTACAAGTTTATGGTTCAACTTTACAATTGTTGCTCCCCTCAGTCTTTGAACCAGTTTGTGTTGTATTGAAATAGTGAACACTGGTTTGATTCCAGTTGATTTGACTTGTATATAATATGTAGAGTATGATAGATCTAAAAGCACATTAATAGTGATGATTGATATAATATGATTTGTAAATGTATACATACTTGGTGTTTATTGATATAATATGACTTGTCTCAATGTATAAATATACTGGTTTGCTCCAGGGGTTATAAATTTACAATATATTTGTGAAGAGTATTAGATGTATTTTGATGATAAAATAATGTTTTTGTTGTCAGGTAATATTTGTAATATAGTAAACTACCATGTCCCTGCTAGTTGGACAAAGCGTCGTTGGCAGGATTTGAACCTATACATGCCTAGCTCATTTGAAATTCGTAGTATAAAGTTACTTATTGTCTGGTCCGAGTATCTGACAAGTCGTGAAGTTGTCTGTGTTATTTGATTGTGTAACGACATTACATTGTGCATTGAGAGTATTTCATGACCATGTCATTTGATGTTTCATGATAATGATATATTTGTAACATATCGAGGGGTTATTGCCAGAACCTGCTATGTCCATATTTTGAAATTTTTCAGGAGGAACATTTTTCTGTTTCAAATGATAAAAAAATGATATTTTGAAAATTTCACGCAGTGGAGTTATTCATATTTATGTCATTGACAATATGATATATGTTTTTTAACATTATCTTTATTAACATAGTCACAAATAGCTAGAATTGTTCTGGCTCTGAAAATAGGCATCTAAATATGTAATACATTCATGCCAAAACATGCTATAGTCACATAGCTGGTTTTGGTTGAATGAAATTTTTAATTTCTGTTTAAAACTTATTGTACCAAAACATGCTATAAAAAGATAGCATGCATTAAAAAATGTATTGGAATGGCATGAATTGTGCCAAAACATTCTATATATTGATAGGTTGTATTGGCAGAGACACTTAATGTAGAATATAGCAAATAAACGGGACCAGAACATTACACAAGCTTATAGCTGCTTATGGCTCAACAATGAGGTGTACTTAAACAATATTTTAGAGTCAATAAGATGCTAAATTGTGCTATATTGCATTCTTGTAAGGCACATCCAGTCAAATACCCAAATACTTAGACAGTCAATTCTCAAAATCTAATACATGTACGAGATATTGTGACTCATAGAGCTATTGATAAGGTTTTTCAAGTCTCAATATGTAAATTTCTTAACATTTTCTTAAGTTTTCTTGTGTTTTTAACACCAGCAAACTACCTTTTTAACACTGTTTGAAGGTTAATGTACATTTTGTCAATATAATAAAATAATTTAGCTGGTTATTTCTTTGCAAAGGTCCTTTCTGTCAAAATGTAATGTTCAGCAGAAAACTTAGTAACTTGTTTAGCATTTGTCAGTGTTGACTAGTTTTTATTTGTATTTGATTTGACCAAGAGAATATCTTCATCAAATGCAAACCTTAAGAAGCAAGCACCAGGTTAAATAGTTAAAATTATTTTGAATACAGCTTGTCGTGAAGCTAGTTTCTAAACTTTAACAGAATCTTACTGAAATGTAAACTATTTGTAACACAAAATGAAGCTGGGGTGAAATAATATTTGTTGATAATTATAATGGTCACAAAATGTACCTTCATAATGTCTGTATAAATACTTTCATATAATTGGACTATTATAATTGAAATTCCTATATATGTGCTTTAAAAGGATATACAAAAGAGATCTTGGTGTGGTTAACATATGTTTTTATTCCTATGTCATCCACCACAGTTATCTGAATAAAAAACATTAAACCCACCTATAGTGACTGAATAGTTTTTGATCACTATTTACATTAAAAAACCATTTCCCATCTATATAATTATGACCTCATAAAACATCTTGCCATTTCCATACTCAAACTGTACACAGTTGCGTTTATTTTAAAAATGTCTTTGAGATAATTTGTAGCCTACAGTTTTTCTTATTTTTGTATTTTATTGTCTTTAGCTTGTTGCTATTTCCATTTATGATATATATGGCTAATTAAGTTTAATAAATTTCCAGTATTTGGTGAACAAATGTTCTCTTTGAGTGCGATATCTTCATCATCAGACTATCTGATTTAAATATGTCATCCAAGCATTGTCTGTCAACACATTTTGTTACCATAGTATTATATGCTTACCATTATGTTCGTTTCTTTTATTAAATATTTGCCTTTTTGTGTTGATGTACAGATTGTTATGAATTTTATTTCGTTATATCAATTTGTGGGTACATGTTTCCATTCAGTAATCCGTGAAGTGATTCATATGTTAATGTTTTTAATCATCAGTGAAGTAGCTTCCAGGACATTATCTGGTGTTGCTTGCTTATTCGTCATTTCTCTATACGGTATTAAACAATTTTAATGATCTGATGACTTTGCACAGCAGGTTAATTTTCATGTATTTCCGTGATTAGTTTAAGACCAATCATTTCATTCTTAATTCATCTAAAATACAAATAGTATGGGTGCTATTATCCAACAGAAATTAAGTTATTAGGCCTCATTAGTTACAAAATTGACTAGTTGTTTAAAGTAAAATCCCACGTAAAAACTTAACTTTTCTTACTATATACATTTAATTGTTTACAAGTGTATACAAAAAAAAAAAAAACATTATTATTTGGATTTTGTTTAATTTGAAAGATATACAATCTGATAAGTTCATGCCATGAGGAGTCCTGTTATACAAAACTTTACTAAAAAAATCATTTAAGTATACGAAAACTAAGAAATCTTAAAAAATGAAATTATGCAACCCTACACAACTTTTGTTGTTAATATTTAACAGCTTCATTGAGTTTTTTTAAACCAAAATCATTTTGTAAAGGTCTTCCCAAAATTATAGCATAATCAGTATGATAATGTTTAATGCCTGGAAAACATTTTGTTTACAATTAAACATTATTGTTATTTATAATAGCTTCTTATCACTTCCTATTTATCAAAACAAAGCAAACTGACCGCTAGGTCAAACTGACATTTCTTTACATAACTGGTTTAGAGCACCAAAACATAACATTAAGTTAAAGATGTGTTTCTGCCAAAGAGCTCTATCCCAATGTAGATGGTTTTAGCTGATTAAATTACTGCTACAGAGTATAAGTGTGGCAGCTATATCAATATGGCTTGTTTTAGCATTAACAAATGTTTCTAAAATATGTTCTATTCTGCCAAACAAAACCACCTATCTGACGATAGCACGTTTTGGCATTTTCAAAAGTATTATTTGATAGTAATACCCTTCATGCCAAAATGAGCTATCTTGTTATAGAATGTTCTGGTTCCATTGATTGTTGTTTCAATGTTAAAAGTTACCAGCTATGTACATATAGTCTGATTTGGCATGTAGGTATTACAAGGTTAGAAAGATAGCTGGTTTGGTTTTTATTATATAATGTTACTTGTAATTAAGATATGATCTTGTGAATTAGTGCAAAATATGCGGATTGAAATGCACTTTCAGAAAATGTAAAAAAGTGAAAATTGGAAAAAATGGTATATAGCATGTTCTGGCAGTAACCCCTCGATATTGTATATGTAGATACTGCTCAATAGTGTACTTACCTTGATTAGTTAAACTTATAGTTTAAGGGTGTTGCAGGAAGTTGTCATAAAAATTAATTATATAGAACATTGCATTGTTTTACATATGTATGTCAAGGATGTATGACTCGGTCATTGTTTATTCCCTTGTATTCTTATGTCACAGATTATACATGAAATGAGTTAATAGTTAACTTAAAGTCAAAGAATAAGTCTGTTATATAGGTCTTGTTATATATTTGATGTTGATATTTTAGGTACAATATGTTAGTTTGATGATTTGAAAAATATAAGTTGCATACCATATTTGTATATTATATTTTCAATGGGTGAAGCTGAGGGTTTTTAGTATTAATACTGGTTTGTCTATTTTTAGAATAAATTACTCTTTGCAGTTTATATGAAATTTGATTATTTCAGAGTTTTGAAAGTAGTTTTTCAGTATTTTCAAAACTTTCAGCTTCCACCCTTGTATATCTTTCTATAATCTATAGTATACATCGAGACCTGTGTTGGATCTTCTATCGTTATAATATTTTGTAAATAGATTGTATTTATAAGTGTGTTACACTGTTTGGTATTTACTGCAGAGAGAATTATGTGTCTTTAATTTGATATTGCTAGTACTTGCAATGGTTAAGAAGTAAATACCGCCTTTTGCAAATTGTTTAATATAGCATTATAAATATTGGGTTAATAGAATAACTGAATAATTAATTTTGAGGGCTCCTTTGCATAAGGTAATAGTATAAGTTTTGTATGATGTTGCTGAATAATTGTTATTATTCTTGTGGTTTTTTTTTGTATTAAGTAAAAATATTACTTTTGTTTAATGTTATTGAATAATAGTTATTATTCTTGTAAGTTTTTGTAATAAGTAATAGTATTACAATTGTTTGATGTTGCTGAATTATCGGGACTGATACATGCAAAATTTTTTGTTAAGAAAAATATGTAAAAATTTGCGTTTCATTGGAGATAGTTTTGTAAGAGTTCAAATTATGGGATATTTACGTAATAGCATTATTTGAATTAGTATGGGTTTCTAGACAATTTAACGTCCTTGCTAAATGTGGGTTAAGTTTTTCAAAATAGTTGCTTGGATCATTGTTCATTAGGACTTCCAATTTTTGTTATGGAAGGTTATATTAATAGTTAATTGAAGTTGATTGTGCTATGATCGTAATAGTAAAGAATTCAATGTATCTGTATCGTTCGACATTTTTGTTTTGTTTTTATAGTTAAGTTTGTCTTCTCTACACATAGGGTTCGGTGGGTTAGCTTATTAATATTCTTGTTTTGTTTATGATCATTGCTGTATATTTAGTTAGATATACTTTGAAACTCTTGTAAATTTAATCGACTGACAGGAATACTAAAACTGTGTCTCTCAAATATCGATGCATGCTCATTATATATCGTTAATCGTTTTAAGTAATTAAATGTTGATGAACACGGTTCATCAACGAGGGGGAGTATGTTCGGGAGATAATTCAGGGGAGGTAATCGTGATCGTAATATTATAGTCCTGTCGCTCGATTAAATATCAGAACTGATTATTGACATAAATCAAGCACATATTTTGGCGCCTCTTAGTATGCTGTACTAGAATAGTCAAGATGTCTGAATAAAATTGTGAAACGTTTTGCAGTGTTTTTATCGTTTAATAGTAGTTTTAGACCTTTCGAGGTCTCTATAGAACAGTCACTCGCCTTTGAAAACTTATCAAATTTAATCAAACTGTGATAATGTAGTAGCCAAGATCTGTTTACGAATCTTGTTAAATACAAACATGTCATTACCTGTAAAAACTGATTTGAGTGAATAGACGTTAAATCGTTATAAAAGGCATGTGATATACTGTAGAAAATCATTACAACCTATGCGTTATATTCACAAGAATCAAAATTTCAATTGAAGTATTATACTACGTACAGAATAATTTACCGGAAAATCTGGTGAAGGACCTTATATAGGGGGATAACTAGATCAGTCATTATTTATTAATTAACACAAGTCCTAGTAATCTAGTGAAGGACTCAGTTTTCTGAGGGGATAGCTAGATCGGACACAAGAGGATCAACAAAAATCAACAATCCGAGTAATCTAGTGAAGGACCCGGTTAATTCTGGGGTGATAGCTAGATCGGAATATGTCGTCGACGGGGAAGAAAGGTATAAAGAGAAAGTTAGATGTGAAGACAATAGAATTCAATATTTAGCTCTTTTAGAAGTTGAGAGTGGAAGAAAATCTAAGTCAGAAATTGCTAGAGATTTAGAGATCAGCTCATCCACGTTGTCCACATGGATAAAAAATGCTGATTCAATAAAAGCTGGATACACAACCCACGGTCCAAAAAGAAAAACTACGAAGGTTGGAAAGTGGGAAGAGCTAGAAACAGCTCTCATTCGTTGGTTTACGAACGCAAGAGATAATGGGGCCGTCATTTCTGGCGCCATTCTTTTGCAGAAACCCGACGAATTTGCTAACAAACTTGGCATAACTGAATTTCATGCCAAACAAGGTTGGTTATCCCGTTTCAAAGAAAGACACGGGATTTGCTTTAAAAGTATATGTGGTGAAATAAAATCTGTAAATGAAGATTCCATTGCTATGACACAATATTAGCAATATATATAATAAATTGATAATATATATTGCAATAACTATGAAAAACACTTTTACAAGTAACTTAAAACCTGTTACAATAAATATAGCACTCTTTTAAGGAACAAAATTTTAATCTAACTAAATTCCTGATATAAAGGAAGTAAGAAAGATATAAGAGCACAGTGGTTGTCTCCCATGTAATACAAGATTGAAAGATTGCTAGCATTACAGTATTTCAACACAATAACCATTTAAAATGACAATAATTAAGTTTTCAAAAACCTTTAAATACTGCATTGTATACTTAATTTACAATACTTAATTCCTTGGAAAAACTGGGAAGCATATCATCAAAAATCTTACAACAATTTAACATAACAATATAGATTTACAGCTGAATTTGGTCGTAAGACACTTAATAGTAGTCTAAAACAGTGTAGATTTACAGAAAATAATTTTACTATTAGTCATTTTCATACATATAAAGTACACACATTGATACAGTTTAAATTTTGAATGATGAATGATGATATCATGAGCTAGAATGATGACAGAATGGAGAAGTAAGTAAGAAGAGTAGAAAAAGATGATAGTATTATAAAAAAAGACAAGACATCCGGTGGATAGCAAAAACATCACTATAATAATATAGAACATATACATATGATAAATTTATTGAGAATAGATTAGACAGCAGAAGCCTGTGGAGAAGCCCAAAATTTCTATGAGATTATCTATAACTATGAATAAAACTTAGACGTAGATAAAAGGTGTTATAGCAATAGTGGCTAATGTTTTGTGTTTGATCTAATCCAATACAAGGCTAGACAAGGGGGGCCATGTCTTTTCAAACCTTTGTAAACTTGAAGTTAACTTTGCATTATACTTTTCAATTTTATAATATGAATTTAGCTGTCGTTTTAGCGACTCTAAACTTTGTAAAGTGGAGTTCATCTTGCATGTATAAATATAATATTAAACTAGAACTAAAAATGTTTTTAAAATTTATGTTACCAAGTAAAATGTCTTGTTTTGTCCATTGTGTATCAACACTAGGACATTTTACATTTATCCACGACTTTATAGACTGCCAAAATATCTGTATAATGTCGCATTAAAAAAAAATGGAGGATAGATTCTTTAGTTAAATCACAAAATGTGCACCTATCATTGTCAGTAATGCCCATCTTTACAAGCAAAGATTTTGTACCAAGGATTCTTTGATTAATGCGGTATTGAAACCATTGTAATTTACTTTCAGAAAGAATTTTAAAGGGTTGTTTGTAAGTATATATCCAATCTATAACAGCAACATTTAAGTATTGTTTCCATTTCATTTCTGAGTTCCTAGAGAAAGAGTTTGAGAGTTCGACTCAGTCCTGTTCGACTCAACAGAGGTTGACTAATATAGATATAGAAGGGAAATTGATCGGTGCCAGACAATGTGTTCGACTCGGCAAATTAATTCGACCCGGTGGTGTTCGAGTGAATGAACTTATACTGTATATACCCCTAATCCTAACACTTAAGTAGTGGTAGCACCCGCTTTTATCAATTTTGTTAATAGCTCTTAAGTTTGAAGCTGTTTGTGGTAGTTTCACTTTTGTTAACTATGTAACAGTGGAGGATCTAATGACATTAATAATTGCAAAAAAGAGAAATAAGGAAAGTTTGTGCATGTTGAAATACGGTACACATAAGGTTTAAAACACTAAACTACTATAAATATGACTAACATTAACATAGGCGGATCCAGCGGGGGTCAGGGGGCCCGGATCCCCCCTCCCCTGGAATTTCCAAATGTACCTGTCCAGATGTGTATTTCTTGACTGTAAGTCATTTTTAAGTAGCATGAAGCAAATTTTCTCGGTGCTTAGCACAGATTTAATGGTTTTTTAGGTTTATTATTAATATATTGCATTATTCTGCCAAAAGTGTATGATGTGGTTGTGGTTCGAAAGTTTGGAACCCCCCCCCCCCCACCCCTAGAAAAAGTTTGACAAGCCCCAGAAAAATATCCGGACCCCCCTTCTTCCTAGAAAAAAATTCTGGATCCGCCCCTGATTAACTACACTTTTTCTACGTCTAAATACGTGTAAAAGTTTTAGTACTATCAGATGCGTTAAACGAAGGCACTGCTGAATCTAACGAGGTCCATCGAACGGTTTTGTACGTTAAAAACCGTGTTAGTGTGTAAACAGTACTATTTTCAAATTATTTTCTTCATACATATACCAACAACTAAGAAAAATCTATGATCAACTACAATTTAGTGCATGTAGACCAATCATATCACCATGATTGACTGTTGCAAGTTCTATTGTTATGTTGAATTGTTTGACTTCTACGACAGATACCACCTACATCAACATGGATTTTTGTAGACACTCGTGAGGATCCGTGAAAGCGTAGAGAAATATTTTGACGTATCAAATATTTCCTACGATTGTCCACGGATTACATTTTTCGTAAATAAATCTTTAAAATACCGTTAACTGGTCCCAGAAACATGTAAAGCTACAGTCCCATAAACATAAAAATAGTCGTAAGGGCACCGTACGGGCGCCGTGCGACCAAGCATCGTAAGGCCCTGTACGAACTCTACCTGTACCCGTACAGACTGTTACGTTTTTACCAGGGTCCGTGCGATGAGCCATGGATACTCGTATCAGTTTAAAAGTCAAATCGTGAACAAAATCGTGGTCAAGCATGGAATAAAAATGCATATCTTCCAGCTACGGCTCCGTACGGGTGTGTTGTTTAATCCATGTGTGTACAGTCATCTTAATAGTCACGTGCGACATAGTTACGTATAATTAAATTTCGTGCGATGTATAGGATGCACGCTTGCATTAGCTGATTTGAATAAAATGAACGTTTCTCGTCGCATGCATGAATAAATGTGTGATTGTATAAAAGTGCTACTGATAAATGTCTTATTAAAGCATTTTATGAAAAACTACTGCATTTGAATTAAAACGACTACACATGTATTTACAATTGCGTCAAGATTAGAGGCACTATACATGCATCTGTTTGAATTCTCCACTTTGTCACTAGGGTTTGAAAATGCACAGCGCCTTTCATCGTCAGAAAAAAACTATTGAGTGCAGAGGAATGGCGCAAAACGGTGATGAGTAAATATGTTTTCAGCTTTTGTAAAGTACTGGCACTTTACACATTATTTTGGGAAAATGCATTTATGAAATGCAAATTCTGGACTGAAATAAAGACCAAGTGCATGGTTATTGGTTCTAAACACAAACTTAAAAGTGGTAAACATCTAGCATTGAAAATAAATGAAAATTTCTTAGAAAATGTCACTTCCCATAAAGTTTTGGGTGTTTACATTGACGACAATCTTAATTGGCATACACATATCGATTTTATTTGTAAAAAGCTTAAAAGTAAAATTTCATTGCTAAAACGTATTTTGTATTACCTTACGGATGAAACCAAACTATTATTTTACAATGCATACTTACTGCCCATATTTGATTACTGTTGTACTGTTTGGTGCAAATATAATAAAAAATATGTTAAAAAAGTATATGTTCTACAGAAGAGAGCAGCAAAACTAATATTAAATAAACCTATTCGCACACCTGCTTCCGATCTCTTTGAGCAATTGAAATGGCTTACTTTTATTGACAGATGTAAATACCACATTGCTTTACTTGTATTCAAAACTCTAAATAATATGGCTCCTTCATATATGTCAGATATAATAAATTTTGCTAAAAATGAACACTACTCCTTGAGATCTATCGTACACAACGATCTTGTTATGAAAACAAAACTCAAAACACAATATCTAAAGGATTCTTACTACAGTATGACCGTGTGGAATGAAATACCTTACGAGATAAGCAATATATCAAACATTAATTCATTCAAGTCTTCATACAAAAAACTTCTTTGTCGTAATAACTAGATTTTCTGTTCTGCATACTGGCTTACACGACTATAAAGAGGCATAACTCTTATGTGAGTTTATTTTTGAGTTATGCTCCTTTATACTAGTTGAAATTGTATATGTATGCATATTCATAAATGTAGTATGAGTTTAAATTATTTAAATTATGGTATATTTGTAATTTTTGAGTATATTATTGTGAGTGTCTTTATAAATATTTTTGTATTGTTTTTGTCTTCACATGTCTGTCTTAGTGTCTTGTCTTCGTTAGTGTATGTATGTGTTCAAGAGATTTTTGTACTTTTAGTAGTTAAATTGTATGTTGTTGATGCTTTTTTTTTGAAATTTCACATTCTGATACATGCAATTTAATTTTTGTTGAAGGTCATTTGAAATTAAGGCATATGTTGAAGTTTTACTTTGTATGTCTAAATGTTACCTTCAGAAAATAAAGTTATTATTATTATTATTATAAAAAGAGAAAAATCTTACTAAACTGCATATCTGTCACTTAGTAGTGAAAAAAACATCTTGAAAAGAACCTGTCATGTTAATGTGTAAAGATGTCAAATTCTTGCCCATGTCGCAACAAGTAAAATATTAATTTAAGCGCCCGACAATTCGTTCTCATATGATACATTTATTATGTACAGTCCTATACTTAAAAATAATATCTGTCTCTTCTATGGGACCAAAGCTAATGGTCAAAATCAAGTAAAATGTATCGTTTTGTATACATGTACCTATAACTTATACCTCTCAAATTAATGAATTGGAATATGTTTTTACTTTCTCAATTGAATGAAAAAACGAAGTACATGTAGTCACTATTACACAAATGTACAGGGTATGCCAAAAATCGTGTACCCTCTACGTGTACTTTCAGCACTCGTACACTGCATATCATAATATTGAAGGCTTAAATTGCTCTTTCCCTCTCTTGGTTGCTGCGGTGGTGCCGTTTCAGATGTAATTTTATCAACAATGATCGAACAATTTAGTGAAAAGTTAGTTAAAACGTTTCCATAGAAATTTTTCAGGAGGGTAGATCTTAAAATATTGGTGGCAACTCCACTAAACCTCTCCGTCCAATCCATCTTGCAGGAAATTTCTGGTTCAAGATATTAACGACGCAATTTACAAATCGATGAGAAGTTCCATGTTTGTAAAACGGGTTGTGTTGTCCACTTAAGGGATCATCCTCAAGGTAGTCAAACCACAGGTGACAAACCTAAATTTCTCTATATATACGCGTACATGTACTATAATAAGGAAATTTTTGGTCTGTCATCTGTAAGTCAAACAAGAATGCATCGCTTATTTTAGTACCAAAGGATTGCCGCAAAAAACTTCATGACATTAAATTGCAGTTAGATGAAGGGATTTCACGCTTAATTTATGGCAGGAATGGGCTTTGATCACTAATCCTGGTTACGATGTATTTAGACATGGACGATGCGAAACTTCTGTTTTACCCTGTATGAAAAGTAGCATATAAACGGTTCTATGCCATTCGCCGACATAAATGCGAAAATCGTCAACGTTTCCATTATTGCTTTTAGAAAGGTTTAAGTTGTAGAGTCGTTTATAACAAAAACTATCATTACTGATTCTTCTACGCAGTAGAACGTGCAAGGTGGTGAGAAGAAACCTTAAGGACTATGTTAAAGTTAAAATTACGGAAAGTTACCTTTAAGTACCGACCCCAAAAAAGTTGGTTAGGGTAAATGCAGTGCTAAATATATTATAATGCATAATCATCCCTCTTGCCTGATATCTTTTGAACCAGGCAATATTATCGTAGGTACTTCACATCACCTGTGAATACAGAAATAAATACGCTATTTTCTGTGTAAGTTTCCTTTTATTCTAGCAAACAATTTTAGAATACATATACAGATATGGAATGCACTAATATTACTCTAGATGCACTGAGGCTTACATTTGCTATATCTGTGACTGAATTTACATATATGAACAAACAAACAAGTGGGCTCTGTAATCAAAACTTGGGCGTCCATTTTGTGTGTATTAACAACTTATTCATTACACATCTTTGCGGAAGTCAGGGGCTAATCACAAAAACGTTCGTACATACGCGAACTGAACTTCTATCTAATGATTTCAAGATTTCGATGAAATGTCTTAAAAATGGTTTATTCTTTATGAAGTTATTGTTTTATATGTCTGTAGTTTTGATGATTTATTGTTTAGGGTATTTATTCGACGCCACGTGGGAACTTTTTTGTGCCTAATTACTTTATTTTGACATCCATCGGTTCCGTCTTTAATTGGCCGATGTTTGGTTAGCAGATGACCATTTTATTGTGTCATACCACCTTTGATTGCGTTGGTCGTGTATTGAAAAATCAAGAGTACGGTGGCTCGGTATAGCCCTCGTGCATTTTCTTCGAGGGCTTCTAATCTTCGTTGGTGTAATTATTATTTGTAGTGTGTGGAACATATTGTATTCTTTAAACGTATTGTAGTATATAATGTATTGTTGACAACAAATCATGTGATCAAAATTTGAGGGCTTCACCATTTGTCGTTGACTTAAGTCAGATCGTATATTGTAGCAAAGATATTCAAGTTTCGAGAGCGTAATTGAAATTCTTTCATCATAAACGTGAGTTCAACGTAAGTAACTAAGTTACGGAAATTTCGATATTTTACGTAAGATTCTTATGAAACGGTCCCAGTTCTTTATCAGCACTGCGTTCAGTAAGAATTTAACGTTAGCCAATCACCGTTACCGTTATGAACGGTTAATTAAGGATCCGTCGAAGTGCGAACGTTTAAAGATGGCGGAAAAGAGAGTCTTTACTTTAATTTGTTTGAAGAATTCGGAGAGGAGGAATTATTTTCTTGTTTACTTGTTTTTTGTAAATTTATTGATCTAAATCAACGGGAGTAACACCGCCGACTTCGTTGAATAGACCTAATCCGGAATTCAGTGTTGCAAATACGAGCACAAAATGCAGATATATATTTCCACAGGCGAACTATAGGTGGAACCTAAGCCATTTCGCCAGCCAGTGCAGCATTAGGAGTAAATTTTCCCATACCAAAAATAATCTCATTGCCCTATTATCGACAGCTTCAATAGATGAAAACGACCTATAACCCCAAATCGAAGCACTATAATTAATTACTGGCCAAATAGTCCATTTAATACAGCCAAAAAAATAGGCTAACCCAGACAAAATTGCAATTGAATTTATTGTTGTACTATGTAAGTTCGTATTCATGGTGGTATTCCAAAAAATTTGTACTCAAAAATTCGAGGGGAATGTCCTTTTTTTGGCAAAAACGTTGAACATGAACAAAAATGTGGATTAGCTCCCTTTAGAACTATCTATTATCATTTACGAATGAAAACAATAGTAAAAATACAACTTATTATTCAAATTCTAAACAGATTCAATATTCAGAAAGGTCATTTTGAAAAAAAAAATGTTCAGTTTTGGGATAAAAGTACTAAAATGATATCTTAAACTGCAAATTTTTGGAATCTGATCGTATACAATTTTCAAAAATGATGGTTGATAACAACTTTAAGTTTAAACAACAAATATGTCTAAAATGGTTTAAATGTCATTGATATGAATTTATCATATAATGAACAAATGTGATATAAGTACCAACATAATACCTGAAACTATGAATTTCTGGAATCAGCTTCTCGTGTATCGATTACTAAACAGATTTAAGAGTCAATATATGCTTCCAAACAAGTGTTGTAGTTCATGCTACTACACGTATGTAATACAGATGAATAATATGTATTACATAAATAAGTATTTAAATGTCATTTGTTACTTTTGTTACTGTTTTTTACACATGAAATTTTGTAACAGTATACATTTGTTACAGAATGTACTTACTTACGTTCCCTTTTTATAACCTGAGGTTTAGCTTTTGACCATTGTCACTGTCGGCATTTTCGCTATCAGAGGCTAAACTAGATCTTGACACTGTCCAAATGATTGAACACTCAAGTCCGTGCTATTACAGGAGCAGCAACTTGAAATGCAATTCGGTCGACAGCTACATCGAATCACTTTAACATATCTTCAGGGACAGACTGTAACTTAGTCTTTACAGGCTGAACATTTCCTTTAACAGACTCACATCCCTACTCACATGGATTTAAGACTTTGTTGTCCTTCCATATTTGTGTCTGTATGTATACTCTTCGTAAGTGACATGACGTTGCGTCATATGTTTGAGACAAGCTTTTAACTTGCACGCACAATGTTGCACTGACTACTTTAGTAACAAACTTGTGCAAAGGGAGAGTGTTAGTGTGGCCAATTCGTGATGAATAATTGAGCATTATGATCTCTCGCCAGGTTTGATGTCTACTTCCTTTGTGATGTCTACATATATCTGAACGGCTTTCTGTGTAAGTTCTGGGGAGTTTTAAAATTACTGATTTTACAACGTTAAATGATGTTATTTAAGTTGTTTTGCATCCAATTAAGGTATGCATTAAAGAGAGAGAGAGAGGAGCAAACACAGCTTGGGACTTTTTCTTATTTAGCAAAGTCCCGTTCTCGACTTTCCTTACTTTGTCAGACCTGAAGAAAATGTTTTGGTCAAACAGGTTAGTACGGTGGCACAACAAAACCAACAACAGTCTATAATTTTCAAATAATGACGGAGGAAAATTTGCTACATGTAACTCATATACAAGAAAGTTTTTTGTAATTTTCCTTATTTACAAATAAACATATTTTCATGTAAACATACAAATTATTACAAGACATGTAACATACATTTGTTATACTATACAATTTGTTATTAATATTCAATTTGCTAAATCTTAATAATACAGCTAATGCAGGTTTTCATTCTCAAGGTGTGAACTATTTTTTTACTGCAATTTTCGCTGATTAGAATAAAATACAAACAAACCTTAAAGCTAATAAACAGAGTGTATAGCTTGAATATTTCTAAAGTGTCAAAGTTAGAACAATTTTCCCAATATGGATTTAGAAATATACAAATATTATAACAAAAAAAACTAATTCAAGGTCCTAGGTTTTTGTCAGGTACATGTTTTTTATCCAAAAAAAATAATAAAGATGCAGAAAAAAGAAAGTTAAGCTATAAAAGCACTTATAGATCTTAAATAGTGCTAGGGTTGGAAGCAAGTGTAACATTAGGTACAGCTACTCTTATATGGTTAACATATCTACATGTCAGGTTGGGGTGGGGACCAGAATGCTGAAAAATTGTGTCAGATAGTCAGGAATTTTGTCATTTTATCGGTATTTTGAGCATAGTAACGTTCACATAAGATGATGTAGGTTTTGAGTTTTAAAATAAACAAGTATAGGTGTGGTAGACATTTTTTTTGTTTTACATTTAAATACATATTCTTTCGCTAAGACACATATTGTGTTTAGGACTATTGATTTTTTAACATTACCGAAAAGAATTTCACATTTTAACCACACCAACAGTCAAAAAAATAGGTGGGATATAGTTTCTGGAAACTGACTACAGAATGTACAATTCTCATTTTCACTAATACCTATTTTAAAAAGTAAGTGGTTTGTGCCAAGGATTCTATGAAAAATTCTGTATTGAAGCCAATGAAGTTTGGAGTCTAATGTGACTTTATAAATATTTTTGTATAAAGGGTTCCAATTAAAGTCTTGGGCCAGGTTAAGATCTTCAATCCATTTATTTTGAGATTTTATAACACATTGATTTTGTTAATATAAAATCATATATCATTCTACAACCCTTATTAGTTCCATTTATTAACTTAATAATGAACGGCTGTACAGGTTGGGTCAAACTGTATAATGGCAGATCAACACTATTATACTGTAGGAAGTTATTTTTTACTTTCCATTTATTTCTGAAGTCTTCAAATGACATAAGTTGACCATTTTCATTAATTAGGTCGTTGATAAAGATGACCACTTTATCATAGAAATTTTTGTAAAAGATACTTTTGCCTCCAATTTTAAATGTACTATTGTGCCAGATTTGAAGTGACTGAATTGTACTGTTTTCAACAGGCAATTTCTCATTGATTGCTAATAGGTTTAGAAGAAAATCATTCCAAAATGGGTTAGATACATCTTTCAAATTATTTCTTATAAAACCTCCACCAAAAGAGGGAATCTTACTAATGCAGGGATACTCAGACAATACAAAATCTAGGTATTTTGATTGTTTTGTGAGTATTCTTCTTAACCATGTACATTTTAGGGATGTGACAATTTTTTTTATATCTACCATTCTTAAACCACCATATTCATAATTTTGTGTGATTAGAGTTCTTTTTATCTTATCCGGCCCATTGTTTCAAATAAATTTAAAGCAAAGATTTTGTAAATGGTTAAGTATATTTTCAGTGGGGGAGGGTAGACTGATAATTAAGTGATTGATTTTAGGCAGAGCTAATGTTTTTAAAACTACTATTTTTCCAATGGGGGTCAAAATCCTTTTTGAAAAGTGTTGCAAAACATTTCTAAAGTCATTGAGAGCCTTGTTATAATTAGACTTAATTATGTCTTCAAGATTTGTAGAAAAATTAACACCAAGTAAATTAAATGTATTTTGTTCCCATATGAGGCCTAAATCTTGACATAATGAAACTTGACTGTTTTTCCTACTGCCTATCCATACTACCTTAATTTTGTCCACTTTAAGGCACAAACCAGATACTCTAGCATAGAATTTTAAAACTTGCATGGTTTCTCTTAGTGACTTTTCAGAACCATCTAGAAGAATAGATGTATCGTCTGCATACTGAGATATTAAAAATTCTGTATTATTGATGTTGATACCATGAATGTCTGGATTGTTCTTAAGTAAAAATGACATAATTTCGGCACAGATTATGAACAGGTATGGAGAAAGTAAGTGGATCACCTTGTCGGCAACCACGCTGTACAGGGAACCAGTCTGATAAATGTCCATTAACTATGACGCAAGACTCAATATTTGTATAAAAAAGCTTAATCCACTTAATAAAGTTTTCTCCAAAATTAAAAAACTTTTAAACATTAAACATGTATACCCAAGAGACAGAGTCAAATGCTGCTGCAAAGTAAATGAGTAGCAACATGCCAGGGATATTGTATTTTTCAGCAAAGAAGAGAACATTATATATTAATCTTATATTATCACCTATAAATCTATCAGGAAAAACCCAGTCTGATCTTCACTGATTATACTATTTAAAATAGGTTTTAGTCTAGCAGAGATAGCTGCAGAGGCAATTTTGTACGAGACATTAATACGGGATATTGGCCTCCAGTTTTTTAAGAGTAGCTTTTCCTTGTCTCCCTTAGGTATACACGTGATTACGCCTTGCTTAAAGGAAATAGATAGTTCTTCTTGTTCGAAAGCTTCATTTATGGATCTTACTAAAACAATCTCCAATATTGATCCAGAAAAATTTGAAAAAACAAGTTGCGAAGCCAGAGTTTCCAGGGGCTGTACTATTTTTCATTCTTTTAAGACTACTTAACATTTCCTTATTTGTTAATTTACCTTCTAAAGAGAGATCTTCAGTAGACAATTTAGGAATATTAGAATTTGACAAAAGATCATTGGGATCAAATTGTTCAACTGGAACATCGGAGTATAATTTTCTGTAGTGGTTTCTGGTTTCTTTTATAATATCATCATGGTTCGTTAATAATGATTTTGAATACAGCTTTTTCATAGTTTTAGAAACAAAATTTCTATTTTCAAGATTACAAAAGTAATTCGTAGGTTTCTCACCTTCGTGAACCCACTTGGCTCTAGATTTTATCATTTTACCATGCAAATATTTTTGTCTAAGTTCAAAAAGTTCTGTCTGCTTAGTCTCTATTAAGTCTCTATTACTATTGTTGTTTTGATTATTAAGAGTTTCAATTTCTTGTATTAAATCAAGTTGTTTATTAGTTTCCAATGATTTTTTATATGATGCGTAAAAGATTGTTCCACCTCTTAATTCTAACAAGAGAGTTCATAGAACAGTCTATCATTTATAACAAACGGTATATATTTGTTATCTATGGTTTCTAGGTGGTGGTTATCGAATTGGGCATTATCTGCATATTGCAGTTTTACTCTCTTTATAGTCTCTTTAATTTTCCTAACATAAGTTATATCCTTAAGTAAAGAATCGTTAAATTTCCAATAAGTAGAACCTGTATTCAATTTATCTAAGGTTAAACTTAAAGTTATCATGGCATGATCTGTCCTGTATCCCGAGAGAATTTCTGTTTTGTTTACTTTATTTAATAACATATTTGAGATTAAAAAGAAGTCCAATCTTGCCTGTTTAATAGGATCTTTTTAAACCATGTAATTTTTTTTATCTCTAGATTTTCATCTCTCCAACAGTCTATAAGGTCATAATCTAACATTATTTGTAAAACTTTTTCCATGGAACTAGGATTGTTAACATGAATATAGTTAAAATAGTCTTTTTCCGGACACATGACTAAATTAAAGTCTCCTATTAAGATACAATTGTTATCAATATTTGAAAGTTTTGCACCAATATAGTCATAGAAAGCTGAGTCATCTCTGTTTGGACCATACAGACAAAATAGAGACAATTTGGTTTCATAAGAGGTAAAATGTAAAATTATTAAATTGCCCTTTTCGCCTCTATCTATCTCATCCAGAGTAAAATCGAAATTGTTGTTAATGAGGATTGCGACTCCTCTAGATTGTGAGTTGCCATTACTATAGAAACATTCATAGCCCCACATGGATCTAGTAATAAGTTCATCATTTTTAGTAAAGTGAGTATCTTGTATACAGATTAAGTTAAAGTTTTTGTTTTTCAGGAAGTTTAATACATCTCTTCTTTTTTGTATGTCACTTATTCCCTGTACATTCATGGAAGCAATTGATAGTTTACCAGACATCATAATATCATTTTACAATTAGATGAGTATTTACACCACTTGACCCCACACCAACCTGAACATAAAAGTTTGATAACATTCTTAGTTTTATACATATCTAGTTTGCTTCCAATTTTCTGCTTAAATAGTATTGTAGAAAAATAACTTAAAATAGAAAAATAAACATAAAAATGAATTTTCCTTTTGAGTTTTGAGGAATTTTGAACGAAATTTGTAATCAATGAAAAAATCTTTTATGGCAGAAGGACAAATAAAAGAAAGGGGATAATGGTTTAACCAAAAATTGTGGTTATTTATAAATATACACTAAACCTTACAAATATATTTCGTCATGTATCACACATAATATTAAATTCAAATGCCCATATCAAATATTACAATATATCTTGTCATGTATTAAACCTATCAAACAAATGCGTAAGATCGTATATACTAAACATTACAGTAATCTTGTCATGTGTCACAATATCTCATACAAACTAATGCAAACCTTCCTACATATTTATAAACAATACAAGTATATATTGCATGTAAAAGATTACACCATACCAACAAAGGCAACTGTTCATACATATTTACCAAACAATACAAGTATGTCCTGTTTTGTAAAAGAGTACATCATACCAACAAATGCAATCATTCATACATATTTACCAAACAATATAAGTATATCTAACCATGTTAAAGTGTATGTCATACAAATTAATGTAAAATTTCATATATATATACTATACAGAACAGGATTGACTTGTCATACCAACAAATGCAAATGTCCATAAATATTTAGCAAACAATACGAGTATATCTACCCATGCAAAAAAGTACATCATACCACAAATGCAAATGTTCATGAATATTAACCAACTAATACAGGTACAACTTGCCATGTTAAAGTGTACGTCAAACCAACTAATGTAAAATTTGATACATATAAACAGGGTTGTCTTGTCATACCCACAAATGCAAATGTCCGTACATATTTAGTAAATAATACAAGTATATCTTGCCATGTAAAAGAGTACATCGTACCAACAAGTGCAATGGATCATACATATTTACCAAACAGTATAGGTATATCTTGTCAATTAAAAGAGTACATCATACAAACAAATGCAAATGTTCGTACATATTACCGAACAAAACAAAATGTTATGGTTCATACATATGAAACGTACAAATCAGAGGGTCTTGCCATACCAACATATGCAGATGTTCGTACATATTAACCATGTAAACAATAACCCATATATTACATAAATTTTGTTTGTGTCCAAATCATTTTGCCAAAAAAAACAAATGTTCAATCATATAAACTAAACAATACAATTATATGGTTTCATGTGTCCAAGTACATTAATATAGTAATTATACCAACAGTGCATACATATAAACCGATCATAATAATATATCTTGTCATGCATCATTCAAAGTTCATCAAACCAAGAAATGCAATTGTTCATACATATAAAATTTTATACAATCACACATTTATTCATGCATGCGACGAGAAACGTTCATTTTATTCAAAATCAGCTATTGCAAGCGTGCATCCTATACATCGCACGAAATTTAATCATACGTAACTACGTCGCACGTGATTATAAAGGTGACTGTACACACATGGCTTAAACAACACACCCGTACGGAGCCGTAGCTGGAAGATATGCATTTTTATTCCGTGATTGGCCCCCCTTTTGTTCACGATTTGACTTTAAATCTGATACGTGTATCCACGGCTCATCGCACGGACCCTGGTAAAAACGTAAAAGTCTGTACGGGTACGCAAGAGTTCGTACGGGGCCTTACGATGCTTGGTCGCACGGCGCCCGTACGGTGCCCTTACGGCTATTTTTATGTTTATGGGACTGTAGTTTTACATGTTTCTGGGACCAGTTAACGATATTTTGAAGATTTATTTACGAAAAATGTAATCCGTGGACAATCGTAGGAAATATTTGAAACGTCAAAACATTTGTCTACTCTTTCACGGATCCTCAGGAGTGTCTACAAAAATCCATGTTGATGTAGGTGGTATCTGTCGTAAAAGTCAAACAACTCAACATTACAATAGAAATTGCAACAGTCAATGATGGTGATATGATTGGTCTACATGCACTAAATTGTAGTTGAGCATAGATTTTTCTTAGTTGTAAGTAGTGCTATGAAGAAAATAATTTGAAAATAGTACTGTTTACACACAAACACGGTTTTTAACGAAAAAACGTTAGTTGGACCTCGTTAGAATCAGCGGTGCCTTCTAGATCTTTTTTGTAGGGGGAGGGGGTCCGGACGTCTTCGGGGGAGGTCCAAACTTTTCTAGGGAGGGGGGTATAAACTTTCGAACCACAACCACATCATACACTTTTCGCAGAATAATGCAATATATTGATAATAAACCTACATAACAATTAAATCTGTGCTAAACACCGAAAAATTTTGCTTTATGCTACTTAAAAATGACTTACAATCAAGAAATACACATATAGACAGGTACATTTTTGGAAATTCCGGGGGGGGGGGTCCGGACCCCCTGAACCCTCCCCCCCCGCTGAAGCCGCCTATGTTAATGTTAGTTATGTTTATAGTAGTTTAATGTTTTTAAACATACCTGTACCGTATTTCAGCATGCACAAATTCCTTTTTCCCTTTTCTAGCAATTCTTAACGTCATTAGATCCTCCACTTTAACTTAGTTGACAAAAGTGACATTACAGCTTCAAACTTAAGAGCTATTAACAAAATTAATAAAAGTGTGTGTTACCACAACTTAAGTGTTCATTAAGATAGTTATCAATTTATAATTAACATTTCAATATTGACAATTGAGAAAGTTATATTTTAATGCTCGTTGATAGTGATAATTTTTATGCATAATAAAACACAGTCATGAGAATAATGGATATTTTAAAGTTTGTGTTTCTATTTGTAATTTATTTTGACACAATTAAATGTACAGGTATGAATTTTTCCGTTTTGTTAATTTATACATATAAAGTTCTTAATGTAGTACATGCCATATTGCATAGAATGGTCGTATAATCTCGCGACATACGGTCTCTTCAGCTTAGTTTTTCGGATGTGCAATTTCACAAATTGAAATTATTTAAATTGGTTATTATAAACGAATGGATAACCGATAATAAAAGCCTATTGTCAGATGGAATTCAAGCAGAATGTATGTATATTCAACTGTTGAAATTAGTCAATACTTTCTTCTCTTAGTAAATCACATTTTATCTACAGGTTTATTAGCTAGAACATTTAGTTAACATATTAATGTCGAGGGCATAAATATGGAACCCTGTCGGCTACTAGCAATTACAGAAGTATACCAATACCTATTACGTTGTACTAAACACTCTAAGGTACTGTTGATAATTTGCAATATGAATGGGTGAGGAATATGATAGAAACGCCTGCAATTTACCACTGTCTAAAATAGATTATATGTGTCGAAATAAACTAACGTGTAAGAAATATTGATGGGTTGATTCGCATTTTCCTGCGGACGGTTTCAACTTATCGACGTAGCTTTGTTTCACATAGCTGTTCCTAGTGTACACTTGTTGTTGGATCACTTCAATCTCTCTGTACTATCAAACCCAACCCACACACATTCAGTGCTTTCGGTTCTTTTCTCCTGTACCCGGATATGCTAAACTGATTAAAGAGGTAAAGCCAATGTTGGTCCGACGCCTGAAGTTTTCCTACTAATACCACCAAATTTGCATTATTGAATTTATGTCCGGGCAGCACTATCAGCGCTTTGATTATTATTGCTAACCTTTTGTTGCGTTTTGATTAGAAATGGTTTTAGACTTGAACTTATAATTAGCCCTTTTAGCAACAGATTTTGATTCTTTAGAGTTTGTTAAACAGGCATATCTTTATTTTCAAACCCTGAAAACCAAATTAGGGACAAAACGGACCAACATTGGCTTTACCTCTTTAGTTAGTTGTAGCATATCCGGGAACAGGAAAAAGAGCTTTTATAGAGATACGCTGTAACACTATTTTTCGTTTTGACGTTTATCAGAATTTTCAGAAAAAGTTCTCCTTAGTTAAATTGGGGAGAAGTGACTTTGGTTAGTCCCAGAATTTTGCTCAAAAACGATTTTACATACGATAAACTGAAAATCATGTCTATGAAATGTCCAAAGATAATATCTTGTATTTACATTCACAAGTTTAAAAAAAAATAAACATAGACCTACGTAGGTTATAATTATATCTAGAGTTGATGAGATGACTATTAGATCCAGTTGAAAACATGCCATATTGTGAAACAAAATTACATTAAGCTAGCCGTTTAGATCTACTGATACATGTAGTTTTTAATTGTCTTTAGAAGCTTTTTTCTTATATATTAGATTGCTATGTACACGGCTAATAACAATCTACAAGGGCAATCCATTCCAGGGACCGACCGTGTAGACACTGGCAACAGCATACACTAGTCATAAAAACTTATTTCATTTGAGCTCAGTGCAACATTAGACGACTTTCCTACTTCGCTGCAACCCGCTTATGACAGAACAAAACTTATCCCAAGAACCCCACCACATGATATATCACCGGTACTTGCCTTGCGATATATCGATACAAAATTTTCTATCAATGACAGCCCTAACTAAAAGAGTTATTTATAAACACTTTTGTCTGACATAATCTGCTCCTTATTTTATCACTGGTTTGTTTATTTGTTTGTTTGGATTTTACAGCGCACCAACAAAGAAAGTTCATATCGCGCCGAAAGGAATTGATGATATTATTAATGCAACCGAACCATAATGGTTCAAAGTCTTATATTTTATGATATATATTTATTTCTTTAAAAAGGTTAATAATCACATAATTTTATTATGATAGTATTGATTGAAAAGGTTTTCTGAGTGAGTTAACCTTAAATTGTTTGTCACGGATGTATTTAAAATGGGAAGTCGATGATATGACAACATATGTTCTTCCCTTTAACCATAGAACGTTTTGTTAAAAAGGAAAGCGATATATCATGTCACAAATAATAACATGAGTGTATTTTAGCAGACCTCAAGTGATGAAAACGAAACATTTTAAATTTGAAATTAATTTCAATCAGTTATTAGACGCATTTTTGAAATCAATTTCGATGAGAATTTCGTGATCTAATTTTCTGACAACCCTGCAATTCTTTATTTTAGACTATTGATGATAAAATATGATTTTATAGCATAATTTATTAATAAATCGTTAAGACATATGCGTTTATACTGTAAAGAGAGGATGTTGTGTCATACCCATAAAAGACAAGCCGGGTCGATAGCGCTGTTGGTTGCGCACCGGGATTTTGGAATCTCGTGTCACGAAGGGGTTTCGGGTTAGAATCCTATCCGGGGAGGTTATACCCTTCCATAAAAAATTGACAATAATGTCGATTTACCTCTAATGAAAGATTCACTAGGAAAAAAACTAACGCTACAATGATTTATTTTGTATTTTAGAGATGGGAATTTTTTATTTTAAATTGTCTGCATACTAAAGAGAGATCTTATTGCTTAAAGACGCATTATTTCCTCGTACAAATGAGATTTGCATGTATTTTATATGATATATTTGGTCTAATTTTAAATGATTCTATTGACGTTAAGATAGCATGCTTACACAGTAGAGACAGACTCAATTTTTCTTATTATAGTATATAGAGAGAAAAGGTCTCTAACGCCTGTTCAACGGTTGTAGTTTTCAACTCGTCACCAAGCTCACAAAAACGGCCCGGTCGTCAAATCTTTTTCGCTATCTGCTCTAGAAAGGATTATTATGCATACAAATCATTTTTATTTGGAGAAAATCGATCAACAATTGATGAAATGGTCCCATATATCCCCCAAAAGCGTTAAAATTCGTTCTATGTCAAACAAGTCTGTGCTTCAAAAGTAAGATTAAAAAAGAGTGTAGCTCTGTGGGCAGCAGATCGTGCCGAGAATTTATTGTAAAAATTGGTTTTCGTCGTTAAGCAACACTTTCATTTAAGTAATTTGAATGATTTTTCATTTCATATTCCAATCTGTAAAACCCGGGTCGATAGCACAGTTGGTAGAGCGCCGGGATTTGAAATCACGTGCCCGAGGTGGTGCGGGTTCGAATCCTACTCGGGGAGGTTATACCCTTCCATGAAAAACTTGACAATAATGTCGATTTTCCTCCATTGATTTGATAATATAGAGAAGTTTCCGGCCTTATGGAAGGGTAGGTGAGTACTGGTTATAGACAATGGTCCAGGAATGCTAGGTTGGGTGCGCTGGACGTCGTAAAATGACATAAATTGTGTTGACACAGCGTTAAATCTATAAAAAACAAAACAATCCAATTTGTAAGAAGTTTTTAGTTACTCATGTATCGAATTTTGTTCTTTTTAATTTTATTAACAAATGGGAAAATAGTATTAATAGACACACTGGTTTCTGTGGTAGAGGTCGAAGTAAGCTATGTACATATTGTTCTTTTAAATCACATTTCAAAGTTGACAACTACTGTAAATTGATTTTACCACCTCACCACAGATCAGCATTAAGTAAATTTAGATGTGGTGATGCCCCAATACGAATAAACACTAGAAGATTTGAAAATATTTTTTTATGATAGAAATTGACCCCTTTTGTGTTTCATGATTTATTTAAATGTCATATGTATAATGACCCAAGAGCCCCCCCCCCCTGTTTGATAAAGCAATCTCTCTTAATTTGTCGTTTTCAGCTTTATCTGATTCAGAAAAAATAAGTTGGGTTTTACTAATAAATCTATTATGAGAATTTGTGCCAAAACCTGTTTCAATATTTAAAAAAAGACTGTGTCTTTTGAATAAATAAAATCAATGCTCCATATTATTTCTTTTAGTTCCTTTAATCAGATGTTGTTTTATATTCTTAGATATTTCATATGTACTATTTTTTTCAACTGTACTATGAATCTTTTACAATATATGTAGGTAATCAATGCTATTCAAAACATCTCTGATCTAATCAGAGATGATGATCGATTTTCTAAATTCATTTTTATCAAGCCCATAAAGGCATCAGATAAATTACTGTCAAGTTTTTAGTCTTTTTAAATGTATATTTTACTTGCAAATTAGGGATTTTTGTCAGTTATCTTCACCTGATAAAATCTGAAGCAATTAAGTAAGCAGGTCCTTACAGTAGGAATCTTCGGACTTTATCATTGAAGTAATATGTAAGAATGACGAAATATTTCATCTAACATATTTTATATCCACAAGTTCTGGAATGAAATTAGGTAGTCAACCTAACTGCTCGTTGACGCAGCTTGTTCTGATAGTACATAGAATAATGAATTTGACAAAGACAAAATTGTATGATGATTTTGTCATTTATTATACATATTTATAAATGACGCATATAATAAAACAATGATAAAAAATACATGACATAAGTATTAACATTGCTGGGGCAAGTAAATTTATTCCTTTTACAACTTAACTTTTTAGTGAAATCATTATAATCACATTTGTTTATCCCAGCTTACAGTAGTAAATAATACATAGTAAAACATGTACTGAAAGATGGTGGTGCGAACCACATAGCCATCAAAGTATTTTTCATGAAAACATGAAATATTATCTTTCTTGTTAATGAAGATCTTAACAGAAGTGGTGAAATTTAGATTGTTCGTTACCATAAAAATACTTAGCTTGAATATCAAACAAATTATATAATTTACAAAAAAGTTATATAATATTAATTTTGGCAAATTGACATTGAAAAGTTAGGGTAAAATCCAAGTAATCCAACTAATTGGACCTACCTATTTGGAGAGTATACAAGGGGAAATAACTGACTAAAGTCCCTTATAGCATTGATTAGCTACTTTTTATTTAAATTGTTTTATAATTTGTTAGTTGAAAATAATTATATTGTTGATAAATGTATGATACTTTTTGTTATTTATTGCTTATTATTATATATGTCATGTAAAGCCTTTGATAACTCTTTCAAGATTGGCAATGTAAATGTTTTATATTTTATATTGTATAATGTATATGTTGTATATACATGCTGTACATAGATAAGACTAAAATAGTTAAATAAATGGAACAAAATGTAACTATGAAATGTGAAAATTATTTTTCCATTTCACTTTACTTTTGAATGGGAATGGTTGCCCGTATTTTAAGAATGATGTATAAATGAGTTCATATTATCGTTGCTTCAGCACTCCAGTGCTTTGATTATTTGTGTTGTTTGATTAATTTTATTTCTTAAGCACATTTGTTCACGAATTTAAAGACTTGTGTAAGTGGTTTAATACATGTGTATATCAATATGTAAGCAGCATATCAATTACTTTAAATACATTGCGTAGTACGGTAACATGTACATTTGATATACGATTAAGAATCAGTGGTAGAGTAAGTGGGGGAGAATTTCCGTAGAAATAATAATCATTTCATTACCTAACTCCACGAAAGTATGCCCCGCCCGGAATTCGAATCCACGACCCCTCGATCAGTAGACTTGCATGCTACCAACTGAGCTAGCCCAGTGGTAATTGGTGATAATTTCTCTTATGTATGTATTTTATTCCCAGTCATCTATGGATGCTGGAGACAATTTTTTCTGATATCATAATTTAATACTTTTCATTGGAACTAACTGACTAGACAAACATAACGAATTACCATCCCTGAGTGATTCATATTACATTTTATTTCTAAATTATATACATCCGACCCTCGACTTGTTAATCATTAAAGGAAATTGATACTTCATTATGACTTGAGAGAAAATTAAGTGATAAAATAAAAGCAAATTTGTTAAATATCTCACTGTATCAAATCATGCTTTAATTCAAGGATAGTAACACAGCAGGTTAACTAATCATAAACACACTAAAAGTTAAGAAAAACATAACAATGTGAAATAATACACTTGTTAAAAAGTTTCAAAGGACATATGATTATAAAAGATATGTACATAAGTTAGTTTTCAAACATCTCTTACGACAGAAAGTGTCCGATCAAATAAATAACATACATGCATACATATTTTTAGCAAAAACGGTATAACATGTCTTTGGTCATTTACAACATTCATAGCAAATATCACACATTCATGACAAATATATAACAAAACAATAAATGATAGTAGAAACAGTTATATAATATTCAGAGAACATATTGATACATAATGATTTTTTTATAAATATGGCAATATTGATGATGCTTAGTAATACAATTTATAAAATAAATGATTTTGTCTGTTAACCATTTACTTAGCACATACTCAGTAACTGAGTCATTGACTGACAACTGCCCGACATGGTTAAGAATCAGCAAGAGAGAATAGTGGTAGAAATCATTTCTTGAACAAACTCCGCGAAAGTATGAATGCCCCGTTCGGGAATCAGATGGAATGTTTAAAACACGACTGAAAAAGTTTTTAGTCACTGATTCAACTAACCATTTTTTCAGTCAATTATCTGACACGAAAACAATACAAACATGCTCTTACTAAGAAAGTGTCAACTATAATTGAAAAAGAAAAGGCACCCATTTTTCTATTTCTAAATGTATCAAACACAGCTTTTGAGTAACGTAGGGTATTTTCAACTATCTAAAACAATGTTTTTTGCTATATTTGATTTTATAAAATTATTCTAGTTTATAAAGAAGGCCGTTTAACTGTTTTCAACTATTCAGCGTAATTTACTAATAAAATACAGTCAAATAGTAAAAAAACGTCAATATCTAATCATTGAATAACAGTTCCTTTAGAAATTCTTTATAAAATTTGCAAAATCTAATATATTAGGAAATCCCATTTTCAAAATGGGATAATTTTCCCATGGGAGAAATCTCATTTATATGATGGGAGAATTTCCCCATATTCAGAAATGGGATGGGAAAATTCTCCCATTTATAATATGGGAAAATTCTTAAATGGTGTTTAAATTCTTTAAAAGTGACAAACTATTCATTTTTTCTTTGAAATAATGTTATGTGCTAACAGATCTATCTAATTCTATCTCTAAATGTTAGTTTGGATGAATTTGAAAAAAAAATGGGAATTTTCTCCCATATTTGTAAATGGGAGAAATTTCCCATTTTCCCCCATAAAATCCCATGAGAGAGCCATTCTCCCATGGGAATTTGCCAATTCCCATGAGATTTTTTACTTTTGACTTAAAATCAAACATATTTCTAGTGAAGATATCTGGATGAAAGTTTACTGGTGTTATGCCCATGTGTAGATCTACATTTATTGAAAATTTGAAATAAATCGGATGAAAAATAAAAAAGTAAGTTTGCAAGATTTCCGGTTTCGCAAACGTATTTCCAATGTGTTAATAATAACTTACGAGGCAGACGAATTGACAAACTTTCAATCGGCAATTTTTTAAACCTGTCTTCACATTTCGGTATGCAAGTAACAACGCCAGTTTTAACTTCCATTGTCATTCTTATAAAGACTCCAAATGTTTTATTTTCTTCAGCGTTAGTATTGTCAGCAATATGACTGACAACTTCACCATTCGTTTCCCATGAGACGTCACATTTTGGATAAGAATACGTCAAAAAACATCTGGCTCTCAGGAGATTGTATGTGTTGTTTTCTATGCTCGTGTTATCTATGTATAGGAAAACATTATCCGATGGATCTGTAAAGACAGTATAATATATAGACTTATTTATAAAAATGTAATATGAATAAATCTGAAAGTAATTACGTTTTGTACCACAGTTGATTGCCTACAACAGACACGTCGGAAGAATTTTCAGATGGGGGGGGGCTAATTTGTTCAGATTTATTTTAAGAAATAGAAAACGTTACATAACGTTACAGTACTTATGTTTAAGTTTAGATTTACACTGCATTTGAGCTTCTTGTTCCATAAAAAGTGTTTGCAATTTGCCTGTAAAAATGTCACAAAAAGGAACTTAGTCATTATAACACGCTACCTAGGTTGTAATCACGAGATTCCAGTCGTTAAACCAGATTATTTTGTATAGACAAATTTAAAATTACACTTTTTCATTGTCAGAGGGAGATAATAACTTTTTTATAACCGTTTTTTTAAATAACTTTGCAGCAGAGTGTTGTTCAATAAGACCAATCCATGAAAAAAACATGTTGTAATGAATGAAAGATAGTAAGTTTTGTAATTATTTAAAAAGGTTTACAAAAGTATCATTGATTGTAACTTGTAACTAGATTTCATGACGTTTCATTTATAACTTCTTGCTGCAATTTGGGGTGGTAGGAAAATGATCATAACTTTCTTATATCTGATCGGATTATATTGTTTTACCGCCGGCCTGAAGGCCGGCGGTATATTGGAGTCGTCAGAATCTGATGATCATGGTAGGAGCAGTTCACGATTTCTTGTAATTGTGTCCTCCTTTTTTATTTACAAATGTTGACAGTGAGAAATTGTATTAATTTTAGTTGTATAGTAATGCAATTAATTTCTTGCTTTTTTTGGGGGGGGGGGCACTCTAAAGAGCATTTTATCCTTAATTTATATTTTAAGACATTGTAAAATATCTGCTCCCCTAAATTGAGGTTCAGGCTAAAAAAAGTACCGTACATATTTAACGCACGTCTAGGTAAACATATTTGCTACAGACTCGCGATAAATAAGCAAGTGCGAGAGCTGAGAATTTTAGATCGGGTTAATCGTGTTTAAAGCGCTAAATGCATGATGTAAAAGTTAATTATTTGTACTTGTCTGTAGTAAGTTACTGACAGATACTGTCTCTGTATGCTAAACTTTTTGACTGTTACTGTGTAATTACTGTCTTACTCATTTATGGAGGCCGCCCTTAAGTCAAACTAGGTTTGACAATACCGGTGGAAGTATTTTTTGCCGCATATATCTTTGTCTTCCCTTTTGACGAATGTACACATAATGGTACCACTATCCGGCGGTATTTAATGCTTTGCAGTAATCTTTTCTATTGTACTTTTACATTGTTGTTAATTTTAGCAAAAGTTAAACTTGACAGTCTCATTTTTGAACAAATTATGTGGGAATTCCCTTCAAATTTATAATTATGTTCACAGCATCTTAATTTGTTTTTTTTATTTCAATGGCGATGGAACTCCGTCAGTGTTATGTAGGAATTAGATGTATAGTTAAACTCGTCAATTTGTTTTACATTTTCAATTTTCATATTATCAATCCATAGACTTTCTTTTCTGCAGGCGGCCGTCTGTCTACTACCTTACATTTAATATCTATAGTTTCACATTCTATTAGTTCGTCTGGCATAAGAAGTAACGGTGAGACTTTGTGTACTATAACATAAGAGTGGTGAATGTCTTTTTTGAAATGCATGTTTTTGACAATTAAAAATGTCAATTATTACACAACAAGAAGGTATAGAAGCATGAAGGTGACATTGTATTTATTAACTTCTTCCCCAAACTAACGAGGGGTGATACTTTTTTCTTACTCATTGCTACAGGTTAGGAGAGAAGGTATTTTTTTCTTACTTGTTTCTACAACTTACGAAAGGTAAATTTTTTTTTTTTAACTAGTTCTCTCAACTTTAGGTTATAGTTTTTAAAACGTCACTTGGTGGTGCGTAGTGTTTATTCGTCTCGTAAGTAGTGTAATTATGAAGTATTGTCAATTATATTGATAATTCTATTTTAATTTTACAAATTTTCATAATACATGAAATCCGTGCAGTAATCGTTGTTTACACGGAGTGTATAATTGTTAACACTTGAATGTCACAATAATAATCAAATTGCTAATAGCGCTGCAAGACATGCGGTTTTGATTGAGCATACAAACACGGATTTCGACAACAAATGGAAGCGATATGATGGCAATTTTCTTCATCAATCGATCATAGGAATAGTAAATCTGATCAGACATGCATGTGATTCAGTTGCACAAAATGCATCGTCAGCTTGGGCATATTAACGCGCGAGGCGGACTATTTGAATTGCCGGGCCTAATGAAATCGTCCGCCGCGGGTTATACTTAGGCTTTGCTGCAGTCTGCTACTAAACATGGGGAACCGAAATGTAAAATAATAAGTCATGACCGACTTGATGATATTGTCGTGCCGAGAACTGGAGTATTTCCCGAGGCTTGGAGCGGGACTATTGGAATTCTACATTATGAGCCTGGCAAGCTCAATCGGTAGCACACAAGTCTGTCTATCAAGTTGTAAGTTCGATTCAAGGTCGAGGCATACTTTCGTGGATCTTGATCATGACTCATTGAATAATTACTACAGACATTTGTTCTTCTACAACTGTTTCTAAATCATGTAGGGCAGTTGTCAGACACTAGCGGAAGTACGCGCTTAGTACACTCAATGTCAGATAAGTGGACATTTTCACATTTTCAATGTCCCTTGGCCCACATTGTTTTTAAAAACAGAAGGTATCTGAGATTTTGCTCATTAGATGGATGATGTATACAACATATATGTACCTCCAACAAGAGTTTTGTCCCTCATTGAACATACTTTCTGATGAAAACTTTAATCCAAATGGACAAAAACTGTTGATTTTGCGTTGTCCCTGCATAGGGTACTTGTTTTAACTACGATATAATTTTAAAATAATATACTTTTTTGCTGCAAATGTTACCTTTACTAGTGGCCATTAGGGGTAATTTAATGAAAACATAACCTTCCGAAATCAGACAATAAAATTGGCGAAAATTAAAAATTATTTTCCTGTGTCCCCAAATTGGATATAAGATACGTTAACAGTTATGGACAACATGCATTAAGTCCAAATATTTGCAATTTCACTCAGATTTATGCAAATATAAACTCCCAAGTGGTAAATGTAAGTGATAAAAAAGGCTTTTGGCGTCTAAGATCTAATATAGATTAACCATATTTTTTGAAAAATGAAAAATTAAAGTGTTACTGTAAGATTTAATAAGATACGTTAACTTTTCATATGTTACAACACATAGGCTAGTAAAGAAAACAGGCTGAGTTACCTCATTTCGTAATGCATACTCCGTGCAGGCATAATCCAGAGATATGTCATCCTCGAAAAGTGCGATATGCTTACTTTATGGTAAAAAATAGTAAATGTCAATAAGATACGTTAACATAAGATACGTTAACACGTACCTGATATTTCCATATTTATCGAAAATAAATCATCCTTGGATTTACTTTCTTGCCAAATGCATAACTAATTACCAAAATTTCCACTCAAAACAGAAGTTGTAAAGTATTCCTGGCGATTATGACGAAATAATCAAGCATTTTATGACAACTCCAGCTCCAAAACTGAAGCGCTCTAGTTATTTTTTATATTTAAGACAGTTAAACTTGCTTTTCATGTGAAACAAAGACAAGTCAGTACAATTGTATGCCTTGTACATGTCTTATTTGCTAATTGATACCAACAGACATGAACAAACTTGTTCAACGTATCTTACTCAATGTTAACGTATCTTACACTGTTTAAAAGGCGTGATATAACAAGCATATACAAACTTATAGAATGTTAACTTATTAGTATTATAAAGTAAAAGGGACAACTTTTGATATAAAACCTAATAAAGCATTTCTTTCATTGAGTATTTGACAAAACTTATAGTAAAGGCTAACGTATCTTTCTTTCCAGCTTATATATCTTACTAATGTACAGGAGTTGAAAATAGACTAGAGCTTAAGTATTCCTGGCGATTATGACGAAATAATCAAGCATTTTATGACAACTCCAGCTCCAAAACTGAAGCGCTCTAGTTATTTTTTATATTTAAGACAGTTAAACTTGCTTTTCATGTGAAACAAAGACAAGTCAGTACAATTGTATGCCTTGTACATGTCTTATTTGCTAATTGATACCAACAGACATGAACAAACTTGTTCAACGTATCTTACTCAATGTTAACGTATCTTACACTGTTTAAAAGGCGTGATATAACAAGCATATACAAACTTATAGAATGTTAACTTATTAGTATTATAAAGAAAAAGGGACAACTTTTGATATAAAACCTAATAAAGCATTTCTTTCATTGAGTATTTCACAAAACTTATAGTAAAGGTTAACGTATCTTTCTTTCCAGCTTATATATCTTACTAATGTACAGGAGTTGAAAATAGACTAGAGCTTAATACCAGCAAGGGTACAAGAAATGAAAAATGACAAATGATCAAATATACCTCCTGAATATGGAACAAAATTAAATGCTTAATCAAACAAAGTAACAATAAAATATCTGAGTATTTCAACAAAAGAAAATTTATCTGCAAAAAACCATTCCGAATGATTTAGAAAAAAACAACAACAGAAGAATGCATTACAAATGAGGCTTTTACGCACCCAGTTCAATCTACAAGTTTAAATGAGAGAAAAAGATAAGGTATCAGGTAAATTCAATATTGAAAAAGTTCTGAATGGATTTTGAGCAAGTACATCAGTCCAATGCACACGACAAATAGACAAAACAAGATTGTTTTTTTAAACATGCCTATTTGTGACCAAGAAAATCAAAGGACCTCCTTGTAGATTTAAGACCAAGGTCAGCGGCATACAAAAGTTGGTCTTGAAATGATCAGGTGAAAGCACTAAAACAAAATTATAAACCTGTTTTTAAATAGAAAAATATACTAAAGTCTTAACATGAATTCAGATTGTAAGGAATTACCATACGATTAAAACTAATGAAAACAAAACATCGTCCAGCACACCAGGATCTAAAACCAAATTAAAACTTAATGGTGCAGGTATAGTTCCTGACATATTTCCACATAAACTCAAGAAACACTTTTTATGCAAATAAAGTAATCGAAAAAGTTTAATTTCAAATAACAACGCCACGGTCCAAAACGGTACACCAGCAGAAAGAAGGACAAGTTGAAAAAATATTTAGATAGTGGGACTTTTAAAACAAATTGTAGAACCTCTACCTTGTTGAAAAACAAATCGACTATTTTGTTGCAATAAAGCTGACAGCAGCTTTCTAAAGAACTAGATAATATGTAAAGTTATATGAAAATGGACCACATATTTAGAACTCTTAAGTCATGAACTGCTTTTGATAAATGAGTAAGATACGTTAACAGATACAAAATAAACGTTTACAGAAAAATCAATTAAATATACTAATGGACAAAAGTCTTGTCCGGTCTACAAAAATCATAATATCTTTTTTGTTTGTTATTGCACACTCATACATTTGATATCGTTAGAAAGAGAATGTTATTATGCATTGAATGAAAAAAAAAAAGAATTGTGAAATTTGAGCCAGTTCTGTCGGTACAGTAATGTGTTGAAAATTGACATTGATGAATTGCAAATTACAAATGATTGCGTTGAGTCAGTTTTAAATGAAACATTTTTTTCAATAGTGTTTGTGACCCCCATTAACCTGAATGAGTTTTCTGGTCTTCCGGCTAGATTCCTTTGCAAACTTGTAGCATCGATGCTATTGACACACACTATTGAAAAAAAATGTTTCATTTAAAACTGACTCAACGCAATCATTTGTAACTTGCAAATCCTCAATGTCAATTTTCAACATATTACTGTACCGACAGAACTGGCTCAAATTTCACAATTTTTTTATTCAATGCATAATAACATTCTCTTTCTAACGATACCAAATGTATGAGTGTGCAATAACAAACAAAAAAGATATTATGGTTTTTGTAGACCGGACAAGACTTTTGTCCATTAGTATATGTCTTTTTTTTCTGATAAATAAACATATTTGAAGCAAAAGAGCTAGCATTGTTTTGCTTTTTAACATAAATTGTGCCTTAACGAGAATGTCTTTAAAAATAAAAGGCAGTGGAACTTATGTGAATTGAAAAAGTAAGATACGTTACCTTTTTAGGTTTACGTATGTGAACATTTGCTTGTTGTCTAAACAAACTAAGTTTAATTTTAGATTATCGTCTTGAAGTGTTTGTAAGCAAATGCTTGCATATGTTTTGCTTATGGATTACATTTTCCTTAAATATATGTCAATACTTTTTTAATAAGATACGTTATTATTTACCTTGTACAAATTAAGTGATTAAACCTTACACTAGAAACATATTAGCGGCATTAGAACTGGGTTTTTAGTGTGTTCTTACATTGACTTTTGTGCTACGGTTGTACTGTTTTATTAGCGTGAGTATTACCTGAATAAAACAAATTGATTTAGAAACACATTCAAAGTAAAAAGAAATTCATTGTGTTTATTGTTAAATCAAGGACAAACAGAACTTCATGTCATAAGAAATATATGAATAGTTGTCATTAAGTTTACCGTCATACTATGAAATACCTTTTAGTAAATAATGATTAGATTTGCTATTGCCCATCGGTTCTAGAAATTTTATTTTAAAAAGCTTAACGTATCTTAGGCAAGTAGGTTGACTTACCACCGCGATATGACCTATAATCAACTATGTGTTATGGCAATGAATACAACAAAAAACATGGGGTGTATTATTGGGGTAAAATAATAACAGTTACTCACCCTTGATAACGTAGATTTTTGCCGCTGTAGTCAATGGTTTGATTGTATCATAGTTTCTCGCTGAGCAGATCAGTTCATGATCATGATAGCTATCACTTAGTGTAATGCCTGCCATAACTTGATCATCACTAGTAAGAAGTGACTCAGTAATCGTGACGTCATCCAACAGTAGCGTCACATTGTAAGGTTTTGAACCACCATTTACTTTACACGTGACGTCAATCTCTGACCCATCATTCCCAATAATACAATCAGTACAAAAATCTGCTGTGGTTAATGGATTTAGAACAACACTAGTCGGAGAAACTGAAATAAGAAACATATTTGATTTAGAATTACGAAAAATGCTCATAATATCATGCTCTTTGTATTCATTCGAAACTCATCGGTCATTCACTACTTATAACCTCGGACGCCATTTTGGAACTACTTTTGCGTCACATCCACTAACAAAATGCTTTGACCGATATTGAGCTAACAAATCCACAATCGTTGAGGCGATTATAAACATCCCGTTTTTAGTCCATAAATTTAAATAACACGATTCGATGATATCACTAAACAAATATTTAGTCGCATGTAGTTTGAAAAATGTGATAACAAAGCTTCGTGCAGTTTAACGACAAGAACGTTCACCGCCTGTGCTTCTCTCCACGTTTGTAGCACGAACACGATATTCTTGGTGGACCCCTCCCCACGAATTCTTCCGACTTCATTCATTCAATGAATGGTTGAGGAGTTCCGAATGCATGGTCTTGTGTGCTTACCAGGAGAGACACCATGTACAGCTTCCGTTCTTTTATTCACTTCTCTATTGAATGTACACTGCACGGTATAGTTCCCTTTATCAGAAGTCTGAAAGTTCTTTATTTTCAAGATATGTTCCATGTCTGTGAATTGATTCTCATATTTATGACCAGTAACATCCATCTTGCAACCACTTACACATTTTTCGTCATGGTACCATTGTCTAATATATAAATCATAAATTTTGTATACATTTGTTGAAGGATAGTAACCTAGTGCGACATCCTGTTCAATTATTACAGTCTCTGACTGTAAATACAGAAGTCCAGAGTCTTTGAGAACTGAAAATAGCACACTTTTCATTGGTCCAACTTTATAACACATTATACTTTAATTGAAATGGCATTTGGCTGTTACCATAGGCTACAATTGGCAAAAGTTGTAGGTATTATTTAGCAACATTAAACATGCACTGTATGCATAGTCGTGAATTCCCGTATGACATCCCCACGGTTAAATCCCCGTAAATCCACGAATATATTACTTAAAGGTTTAGTAATAGGACACCAAGAGGCATCTAGGGACTTGGTGTAGTGGTAAAGCGTACCACCTCACAATCAAGAGGCTACGGGTTATTTTTTGCAATTTAAACATAATCGGTGCACATGCTTCAGTGCCTTACAAATACTTGTTAACTCGACGGTGCGCGGATTCCATTTTTAAAAAAAACCTAAGCGAAAGTGTATCACACACATAATTGGCGTTTTTTATGAAAGTCCCTCAGTCTTTAACCATGTCACAAATTTATTATAAAAATATAGATTAAGTAAAATGTATGATAATAATGAGACAACAAATGTCGTTAAATGATATATAATTAATTATCAGTCAATTAGTAAAAGTATAGTATCAATACTATAGTATTCATGTATGATTATATATGTATCTGAATGAGATTAACTTTTGCTCCGTGGACATTTCGTGTAATAGATATTACTAATAGAATCTTAAATAAACGTAAACATAGGTAGACCTGAATCAACTGATGGCACGCCAAAACAAAAAAATCCAACAGCCGAAAAGGATTCGGTTTTCTAGCGGTGGCGTTGATGGCGACCCCGAAGTCCTGATTGATACTATGCTTAGTGCCCTGAACCAGATACAATGAAACGTTTCACATCTTCACTATGCGCTATACCTGATATGAAAACTAAGCTAGTTGAACATTTATTACCTACACTCGATGACCAGGTAAAACACATCCTAGACCCATTAAAGTCTACTGTCGATGATCTACAAGAATGTTTTAAGACATGAAACGACCGATACACGGAACTTGAAACGAAACATGACGACCTCGAGCAATATACACGTAGACAAAACATCCGTATCTCCGGTTTCCCGGAACAGGAAGGTGAAAACACTGATGATATTGTGATAAACTTTGTCAGATCCGCATTCAAAATGGATATCACCATCTGAGATTGACAGGAGCCATCGTGTGGGCGAAGACATACAGGGCAACCCTCCAGGGATATCATCATTCGTTTCGTCTTAAACAAAACCAAGATCAAGTTCATGAAATCTAGGTAACTTGCAAGGGATTATAACAAACAGAACAATACGAGACACTTCATCTCTGAGGATCTCACGAGAATTAGGTCAAACTTAGCTTCAAGCTTAGGAAGCTGAAGAAAGACGGAATTATTAAGGACTCATGGACTTTTGTTGGAAAAATATTCATTAAGGCTCATAACGATGTGGTTACTATGTGCTCTAGTGTTGTCGCTCTCCCACAACCAAGCCAACCAGTCTGAGAGTAACTTAATATACAATATACTTTTATAGAAGTCACTAAAGGGCATTCATTCTTTTGTATTCTTTGTGTGTATTATACGTGCGTCATTGTTATTCAGGTGACTATAAATGCTGACGTAACATGTACCTTTATAGATGTCTCTTTTAGGCGTCATTATTTTTTTTATCTATTTCTGCACCATTACTATATGATGCTGACGTAACATACACCCGTATAGATGTCCCGTGTGGGCGTCTATTCGTTTGTGATATTTCTGAATCATTATCATATTAATGCTAACGTAACATGTACCCTTTTCGATGTACCTTTTGGGCACCCGTTTTTGTGTTATTTCTGCATTATTATTATTCATAATAATGCTGACGTAGCATGTACCTTTATAGATGTCCCTTATGGGCGTCCGTTCTTTTGTGATAGTTCTGCATCATTATTATAAAATCTATTCATTTTAATGCCGATGTAATATTTACTTTTATGGATGTCCCTTATTCGCATCCATTCTTTGCTTTGTGTTATTTCTGCGTCAATATTATTTATGTGATTATAGTCCGATTTTATTCGGTGAGCCGTGACTGCACTTTTGTATTTATAGATTTTTGGAATATTCCTACAAAAAGGTAACACAGCTTATTAACCAACCAACTGATTACTGCCTTCATCATAATTATTCAAGTTTGATTTAAGTTACTCAATAGTCGTGGCGGTAAGACACTTGGATTGATAGACATTGCTTTTGCTACCCCGGGTTCGAATCCTGCTAAGTATCCTTTAATTTGTTTTATTATTTTTATTTTTTTACTTTTTGCAATCATGGAAACGTACAACTCGAAATCTCTGTGCAGCACGAAGCCAATTGTATAGAAAATAGAATATGCATATTTGCCTGAGTTTGCGCTTAGTTATTACTTTGATGTCATACACTTAACTGTCTCGACCGTGTCTTATAGAAATGATTCTATGCACATGCATTTTATAAGAAAGAGAAGTGAAATGGAATGCATGTAACTTTGGCACATTCGTTCGATTGTATGCTAGTTTGATTTCTATTCAGCCACTGCATTTGAAGTCGAATGTATAATATAAATGTATTATTTTTCGGTACAATGTTAATTGCTAGATATAAAAAATAAAGGACAAGGAAATAAAACAAATAGAAATTAAACAAAATCAAATTATAGCACAACAATCATTATATGATACGGACAACTATACATGAATTTAATAATACATTAAAAAGTGTGGAGGCGGTGAGGTTCGAACCACTGCAGTAAGAATAATGCATTGGCCATATGTTTCTGACTCGTTACCGACTGCACTATTTTGAATAATGATTTTGAATTATTATATCATGCATATATACTTGAGATATTACAGTTTGTTTTGATTTTAGTGTAGTATTTACTGGTTATACCTATCGTCATGGTTATGATTAGACTCATCCAACCTGTCACGGCTCACCGAATAAAATCAGACTATAATTCATGTTTTTCTCGCATAACATTACAAGCTCTGAACAAATATCTCGATCATTTTTGTCCGGACACTAAATCCCCTTTGAAAACATTTCATTTACTTACTTACAACTATAGTAATCCTTAACTCTCAGCCGTAATTCTCATTTCATACTATTTTATGTAAAGGATATTAACCGAGGGTTTTCTGAGTTAGAACAACCTGGCCGCGGACTTCTCGTGAAAGTCCGAAAACGCGAAGCGTTTGAGGATTTTGAGAAGTCCTAGGCCATGTTGTTTTAACACAGAAAATCCGTAGCACGATGTTAATATCCGACTTACACAACGATTCGAGTGATTAGTTTCACATGTACATTGACTGGGCATGGACTACATCTTGACTTGGGTGCATTTTTTTTCTATCACGAGCGTTTAAGTGGATCTGAGACTTTTTATTAACAGATAACGAGCGTAGTTTTGGATGCATGGTTAGAATTCGTGACAGTAAATAGTATTTGTTAATTAACTTAATTCACAATAATTGTATATATACTAAGCAAAAGTTATAACGCAAATGGTAATTTTCTTTACATTTTGTTTTGTTTTATATCATACATTGGTTTAGTTGCCATCATTTAGTCTCTTGGTATGGTCAAACATGATAGTGTGTTAAAATATCTTATGCTGTCATGCTTGGGTGAACAGGATCGGCAAATCCTGTTCTACTGAGTTTCACGAATCCTGCGCAGCACGTTAGTGTGTACACAAACAAATAAGCTTGCTGAGAACTCTAGAGACCACGTGACATTGTAGCACTCGCCATCTTGGAAACAAGTCAGTAAATATGCTAAGTTTGAGCATTGAAAAACGGGGATAAGCCGTTTGACGATTACCCCATTAACAATTACCATCAGCGTGTTCAGTAACTACTGTTAGATAACTTTCGGATACGGGGAAATTCAATCCTAAGACAACTCAACCCGCAGATAACTCAACTCAAAGTTGTGACAACTCAGTCCGCTAGTTAGAGGTTCAGTTTTCACGGGATGAGTTGTCTTTGGGTTATGTTGTTCTGACCCTGACGTTATGGAACGTTACGGAACGTTCGGGGTTTTTGAGCAGGCTACGGGTCATTGGATAAAAATTATTCAAGCAGTTAATTGAGTAGAGACATTGACCATTCTGCCAAGCTGGGTTTAGTAATGAATAGGAACCACAACGCCCAACGCTACCAGGGTGAAATTTTTAATAACGTCGCCGTTTAATACGTCATCGGACGTCCAGGTCTTTTTCTCTGAAAAGTTAACGGCAGACAACATTCCGCCCAGACAACAGTTCAATTTCTCAGGGCTAATTACAATAAGATTTTAGACTTGTCGTCACTTTCAGTAGACAAAAATCCAATAGAACGTCTTTGGGACGTTTTGGACAGACGCATTCGTCAACGTCTTGAATAGTATGTGACGATACAGAAACTAAACATTGCTTTACATGAGGATTGGACAAGCAACCCACTACGTTTTTACGACGTCCTTTTGGGTATTAAAGACTCAGGATTTCAGCAGACGTGAATTCAAATAAGACGCTCGCTCATTATCAAATCTTGTTAACTTTTTTTCTCCTACTGGGCTTTTGGTTCTGTGAATATTTTTTTCCCAAAAAGCGTCACATATTGTTTTGCTATTGAATACTCATGAAAAATGGTTGTTTTATATTCATGTTAAATTTCACATCATTATCTTTACAACTTTTGAAAATATTTACGTTTTTTTACCCATTTGCGTTATAACTTTTGCTTAGTGTATAAATTTCTGGATTCATTTATTGTTAAATTTTTATTCAGGCTGGTATTTTGTTCTTATTCAATGCCATTATCTCATTTTCGGTAAATTGCGCAATTTTACGCCTATTTTACGTTATATCACATACTTATTCTTGATCATATCTAATTTAGTAGTATTATCGTAAGTCAATGAACCAGAATTTGAAGTATTTTAGGTGGTTAACATCACTACTAACACCATTACGTAAATAAAGACATCATATTCATATATCATTTCTTTTGAAGAAATCCAGAATTCCGTTTATATTTTCGAAATTATTTAAGTTTTGTTATAAACATTTTATGAAAAAAATAAGTTATGTATTAAATAAAAATATAAAAATTAAACTGTCCGTGTTTATTTTAAATTCTAAATTTACACGAAGACTGGCTGAATCGTAGGAAATATTTGACACGTCAAAACATTTGTCTACTCTTTCACGGATCCTCACGAGTGTCTACAAAAAAATGAACAATTTGTATTCAAATTTCATTTTTATGAGTAAATATACATACCTGATATACAATCTGGATTTAATTCCGGGAACCGGACTTTAAACTCGCCCTAAACCGGAAGTGAAAAATTTACCCATGCACCGTTTAATTCACTTCCTGAATAGCCATTCAATTTTGGTGAATAGAAAACCCACAAGTCCTTTATACAAAGGTGGGGAGGAAGGATGGGTAACTTGTATATCAGGTATGTATATTTACTCATAAAAATGAAATTTGAATACAAATTGTTCAATTTCATTTCGTAAATATCATACCTGATATACAATCTGGATTACTGATTACACAGCAGTATCAAATGGTGGAGGGTTGTATAAACCACCTTAAAAATAACCAACTTTTAAGCATAAAATAATAAAGACTTACCCTTTTATATCAAAAAGTAGGGTGAGTCTTCCCATTGTATATACAAACATGAAGATTCTTATCTTCTTACATCTATGTACATGTCTTTTCATATTATACACAAATATGAAGATACTTGTCTTTTTCAATTATTTCAAAGTCTCAAAGATTTTCTATATACAAACTTGTATTCAGCAACTCGCCAAAAAATTGTTTCCTTAAAATCACTAATAGTGAACAAAAAAGTATTCAGTATAATATATAACTGTCTAATAAACACTAAATACTTAAAACTGAAATGTTTTTAGTTTTAAGGTAGTGTCTCACAAATGTAGATTTTTGAGACCAATCAGCAGATTCTAAAATATGTTCGAATGATACACCTTTAAATAATGCCCATGTGGGTCCAACACTCCTAGTAGAATGTCCTTTTATCTTTCCAGCAAGTTCTTTCTTTTCTAATTTATATGTAAATTTGATCAAATTCACTATCCATTTAGAAATAGTCTGACTAGAAACAGGTTTATGAGGTTTATTTACCGCCAGAAATAACTTTGTAACATCTTTGCCTTGTATATTTCTGTACTTTTCAGTACGTTTCAAGTAATGAAATAAGCACCTTTTAGGATCTAATTTCTTATCCTCTGGAAAAGCAGGTATAAAAATATTAGGAGATTCATGATTTGGTCTATCTTGCTTAGAAAGTCCAGTTTTAATGAAAGTGATACCTCTATCATAAATGTTTACAGTTGATTCTCCCAATTGAAGAGATTGTAGATCACTACATCTTCTATATGTTGTTATAGCAATTAGAAAACACATTTTCCATGTCAAATGTTTCAATGATGCTCTATTCAACGGTTCGAAAGGTGCTTTTCTCAAACAACCTAAAACAATAGAAAGATCCCATTCTGGGGTTAGAATTTTATTTGGAGGTCTTTCATTAAATATTCCTTTCAACAATCTAATAATGACAGGATGTTGACCTACGGGTATTTTATTTACAGGCTGAAGAGTAGATGAAAGCATGGGTCGATAACCACTAATAGTTTTGTACTTTAACCCTTTATCAAATAGAAAACACAGAAAATCAGCACATTCTGTTAAAGATGCATCAAGGGGATTGATGTTTTGTTCACAACACCAGCAATTAAATGTTTTGTACTTCGAGTTATAGTCTTTTTTGGTACCATTTCTCCATGAAGAAGCCAGTAATTCTCTAGCTCGTGAAGAAAAACCTTTTGTTCTGAATTGTCTGTCGACAACAGCCATGCCGTCAATTTTATTTTTTTGAGGGTTTGGGTGTAGGATTTTCCCTTTGTTTTGATATAGAATGTTTTTTATGCTTGGTAATCTTATTGGACTTGCAACTGACAGTTGTAGTAAAAGAGGAAACCAGTGTTGTCTTGGCCAATATGGAGCTATCAGAATTATTTTGCAATGATATTTTTTCATATCGTCGGTGTCGATATTAAACCTCGTAGCTCCAAAAATTACAAAAAAAATGAATTGTTTTTATCTGAATCTCTTCCACTTTGCGCATATTTTCGTCTATATCTCGTACCTCTACTCCAATTAAAACCCAATTAACTTGTCATGCGACAAAACATCGTAGTTTGATTGGTCCCCTGTTATGACGGAGGAAATGTCGTAATGACGTCAGGGCAGAACGGAATTTTGGAGTTGAGATAAACGTCTTATATTGTTGTTTTAGCTACACCAGTAACCATTTCTTGAACTGTAAGTTAATTTGACGTGTTTATTTTTATATTATATCATAAAAAATATCGCTGTTTTTGATCCTAAAGACATTTTTGTGAGAGCAAAAAATTGAAAGCAAAATATTGTTTTTACACCACCAATTCATTTTTAAATCGCTCACGCAGTAGATGAAATCGCTGAACATTAATGAATTAGAGTGGATTATGCGTTTAATCAAACACAATGAAAGTTGCATTTAATAATAATAACTGCAAAATCATGCATGTATGAAAGGTACGATATTTCCAACTGAAAATAATGAATGCCTGTTTTATGTTACGTCATTAAGACGATAGCTACGACATTTCATTCCGACATATTGTTATCAGTTAGTGTTATTCTTTTGCAGCTACGAGGTTTCATAACATCATTTGACCAAGTAAAATCATCACATAATTTCATCAACCAACTTAAAGATAAGCAGTTAGGCTGTCGAATTAGGACTGCTTTTGTATCAATGCAATAACAATGTTCTCTCGAGGACAACGTATGGTTCAGCTTGCCTTGAAGAAGAATGCAAAAACCAAACATAAAAATACCAGATTTACATACGACCTTAAACAATCTTTGTCAGAGCAAAAACATAACAAATGTGTTGATGACAATAATAATTCTGTGTCTGAAGATTCAGCCTCTCGGTCAGAAATAAATTCAAAAGTGTTATCTCTTCCTAAGGACGAAATCAGTAATTCTGAGGAATCTGAATACGATGATGATGTCCGTGATCCTGATTATGAACCAGTCAAAAAAAGGAAAAAGTTCAGTTACAAAGACATATTTAGCGGTAACTTTCTTAATTACAAGCCAAATTTGTCGTATTCTAGTGACTCAAGTGATAGTGATTCGGTTTCAGAAGTACCTATCACTAATGAAGTAACTTTCGAGAAAGAAACTGATTCAGTCTCTGAATTACCTATCACTAATGAAGTAACTTTCGAGAAAGAAACTGATTCAGTCTCTGAATTACCTATCACTGAAGAAGTAACTTTCGAGAAAGAAACTGATTCAGTCTCTGAATTACCTATCACTAATGAAGTAACTTTCGAGAAAGAAACTGATTCAGTCTCTGAATTACCTATCACTAAAGAAGTAACTTTCGAGAATGAAACTGATTCAGTCTCTGAATTACCTATCACTAATGAAGTAACTTTCGAGAAAGAAACTGATTCTGTCTCTGAATTACCTATCACTAATGAAGTAACTTTCGAGAAAGAAACTGATTCAGTCTGTGAATTACCTATCACTAATGAAGTAACTTTCGAGAAAGAAACTGATTCAGTCTCTGAATTACCTATCACTAATGAAGAAACTCTCGAGAATGAAATTGATTCAATAATTGATTCAGTCTCTTCTTTCATCAATGAAACAGCTGCTCTTGTTGAAAAAGAACTTGATGAATGTTCAAATCAAATAGATCATGAGGAAATAGTAGAATCAGGTGAAATAGAAAAATTGCAAAATGAAATTGAATCTACAAAACATGTTGGAAAGAGAAATAAAAACCTTCGCCAACACGGCTTGAAATATCTTGGTCAAAAGAAAAGCGAAACAGGGAAAAATGAATATATTGTTGAAAAGGGTGAACGAATTCTGACCGAAAGTAAGTGTGGTAAAAAATGTCGAAACTATAAAGAAGGACGTAAATGTATGGATGTTAAAGAAACAGAGAGGCAAGCAATCTTTTCTAAGTTTTGGTACCATATGAGTTGGGCTGAAAAGAAAGTGTATGTCTCAAGTTTAATTGAACGAATAAAAACCCCTGCTGATCACAAGAGGAGAGAGTATTCATATACCTATTTTCTCAGAATTGGCGAAAACAGGTTAATAGTATGCAAAGAAATGTTTTTGTCCACGCTAGGAATTGGCGAAAAAATGATGTATCATTGGATTCAAGATTCAAATTATGGAATGCCGTCACCAAAAGTAACCAAACTGCCACGCAATGATAAGACACTAGTTAAGGAATTTGCTAGACAATTCTTGGTAAATTTACCGAAAGTTCCTTCACATTATTGCAGGTCATCATCTAGCAAAGAGTACATTGAGCCAACTTTTACCAATTTTACTGACTTGTATAGGGAATATAAAGACAGGTGTGAGGTTGAATCCAAAGAAGCTCTTGGTCGTACACTTTTCACTGAATTATTTAACAGTATGAATCTAAGTATATATAAACCAAAGAAAGATCTATGTGATATATGTACAGGCTATACAGCAGGAACTATTAACGAATATGATTATAATGAACATATACGAAAAAAGAATTCTGCCAATATTTCTAAAATTGAAGATAAGAAAGCAGCATCTGAAAGCAATGGTAAAACACTTATCATTACAGCAGACTTACAAAGTCTTCTTCTTTGTCCTAAACTAAACGCTAGTTGTTTGTATTACAAAACAAAATTATCATGTCATAATTACACAATATTTGATTTGGTGTCACATGATGCTGTTTGTTATTTCTGGCACGAGGTAGATGGAGAATTAACGGCTAATAATTTTACTTCGTGCCTAATTGACTATCTTGAAACTCATGTGCTTGAGGAAACTCAAAATGTTATAATATACACAGATGGCTGCGGTTATCAAAACCGTAATGTAACACTTTCAAATGCCCTATCAGTTTTTGCCAAAAGTAAACAGGTTATGATTGAACATAAATACTTGGAAAAAGGCCTCACGCACATGGAATGCGATTCAATGCATAGTGTAATAGAACGTAAACTACGAAACAGAAATATTTACGTTCCAAATGATTATGTGAATCTAATACAATCTACTCGTACAATTAAGCCGTATAAGGTGAAGTATCTAGACTACACGTTTTTCTTAGACTATAATCACCAAAATGAATATATGTCAATTCGTCCAGGAATCGGAGTCGGGTCAATTTACGTGTTCTCATGTACTCTGTTGATGGTACCATTTCATACAAGACAGATTATGAAAACGAGTTTCAAGAGCTGCCCTCTAGAAAGACCAGCAATCCGGGTTTGAAAGATAAACCGACACCGCTGTATTCTAGAAAACTTCCACTGAAGCTTACTAAATATAAACACTTACAGGATATCAAAAGCCTTCTTCCAAAAGACTATCACTCGTTCTATGACGAATTGCCAGTCAATACTAAATGATACCCTAAATGTTATTCTGTACACATTTACAGGAACTTTAACCGCCATTATATGTGTTTAAATGTTAGCAGTTTGTTTAAATTTTGTCTTACGTATTATGTTGAAAATACACTTTTATGTGTTTTCCATTAGAACACCGTACATTACAAAGTGAACTTTCAAATTAATTTACTTTGACAATACTACATTAAATAGATATGACAAAGTGCTTACTAAATTTTCTACATAATAAATGTTAACAACATTTTGTAACTTATCATTTTATGATGTGTGATACTATCACTCCCAAACAAATATATCAACTATTTTTTAAGCAAGGCCATAATAATTAATTTCAACCATAGTAAGTGTATCGTAACATTGTTTTTTGTTTATGTTTACAGTTAGATTTGTCAATAAGACAATTTTGTTCTGTTCTCAAGTTTGTATGGAAATAAAGTTGTTTGCTGAAAGTACTTTTTTCTGTTATTTGTTTTGATTGTTCAACGTCCTTTTAGATTCAAACCTGGCTTTCCTGGACACTTGTCTATAACCAGTACTTGTATACCAGAGGAAATTAAAATCTCTATAATATTGTACCTTATTTCTGTAGAAAATTGCCTTACTGTCTTGTCAAGATGTCATAATTGGGTATTGTTCGTTTTTTCTCAACTGTCAAAACATGAATAATTTCACGGTGAATGCGTTTGTTAAAATTATTGTCGTAATACACCCATGAGTTTCCAAAAGTGCGTATTATGATTGAGTAAATCTTCTTATGCCGTATGATATGTTTTAGTCAAGCTATTTTTAATAACAATTAGGCAACCAGTACAAAAACAATGCATTCAGTCACCGCGAAATTATTCAAGCTTTGACAGTTGATGAAAAGCGGACAATATAGTCATTAGCTTTAGTGGGATTCAAACCAGCATCCTCGCTTATTTTGAAAACTCGTATGTTACCACTGCCTCATGAATAATGATATTCTTATTTGTGAGAAATAATTAACAACTTGTTTTAGTATTGTTAGCACTTACCTCATTTGCGCACTGTGTCATGAAAGAGTCTTTGCACAAATGTTTTTAAAAATAATGATATTACGTGGCTAAATACAAGCTATTACGCAGTTAAAATGTGGTCATGCGTTTGCTAATCTGTCGCCGCACAGGAGTTAGTATGTGGCGACAAATAAGGTAAAACGAACACACACAATAGCTAATACGTACGTATAGATAGAATGAAAAAGGGAAGTCCATACTTTTAGCAAATTTGCAATAAGGAGTCCATTTAAAGCTAGGTTCGAAATTCTGCACATGAACACTGCACCACGTTACCAAACTACCACAGTACTAGATTGTAAACACTAATCAAGTACTACATTTTTTGTATTAGTCATTTATTATCATCAGTTTGATAAGAATGAAACATAATTCATCGACTCGCTGTAAAGAAAGTGATTCCATGCCTATTCTGTATCTACAAGACAAACAGTCGTAGCTCCAAAAAACGATAAAAACCTAAGTGAAAAAATATCGTAGCTACCATTACTAAAAATTGGTATGAATTACACATGTTATACATATACTACGTATTGTATCTTCATTAGTTTGATCTTCATTCAAAATTTCAATTTCTAGGACACACTAATAAAATATTGAGACATTTTTTTCATCTCCTGAAAACTTTGCATTTTTGAGCTACGATGTTTAATATCGACACCGACGATATGTTGTATGACTTTTGGTATTAATTGCCATGGAGGGAACACATAAGCAAATATGTTCTGCCATGCAATTGATAGGGCATCCGTAGCATAATTCATTGGATGATGATTCCAAGAACAAAATAGGTGTGTCTTTTTGTTTTGGAATGTGGCAAATAGGTCTATGAGTGGATGTCCCCACATCTGAAAGATTTTTTGAACAATCCACTCCTGTAAACACCACTCTGTCTGATGTACTACCTCCCTGCTCAGTCTGTCCGCTGTAATATTGAATTTCCCCGAGATATGAACTGCATTGAGATAAATGTTGTTTTCTAGAGCTAGGGACCACAGTTTCCAAGTAATTTTCATCAGTGCTAGTGATTTCGTGCCCCCCTGATTGTTGATATATTGGCATACTGATGTGTTGTCTGAGCGGACTAACACATTTTGATTCTTCAGGTAAGGTAAGAAGTGTTTGACTGTGAGAAATACTGCCTCCATTTCCAGGCAATTGATATGGAGAAGTGCTTGTATTTTTGACCAATTTCCTTGCACTGTATAGTTTTCCATGTGGCCACCCCAACCCAGTTGGCTGGCATCTGTTGTGACTGTCACAGACATTTTCTTTGCTAGAACAGATTGACCCGAGAGCAAGTTGGCTTCCTGTAACCACAATTTTAAGTGCGGGACAAGAGAAGAATACATTCTCCTATGTAATTCATTGACATTCGAATTGGACTCCAATTTTGTAACAGATGTAATTGTATGGGACGCATGAATAATCTGGCATTTGGGATAAGATAGAGACAAGATGCAAATTTTCCCAGAAGAATTAGATAATGACGTGCAGTATTCTTCCCTTCGAGAATATCTGTCACGGAACTTTTTATCCCATTTATTCTTTCTATGGTTGGACAAACTAGTCCAATTTCTAAAAGAAAATGACTTCCTATGTAAATCAGATTTTGAGTAGGGTAAAGATCTGATTTCTTTTTGTTCACAATAAAACCTAGGCGAAAAAGAAGACTGAGTATTTTCATTAGATCTGAGTATACTAAGTTTTTGGTTTGATTTGCAGCCATCCAATCGTCTAAGTAAGCTGCTATTCGAACACTTTGTTGTCTTAGATATGCTATCACAACTGATATTATCTTTGTGAACACTCTTGGTGCCACTGTTGGACCGAAATTTAGATTTCGAAATTGATATGCTTGGTTCTGGAAATAGAACCTCAGAAATTTTCGATGCTTTTTGAAAATTTTATGTGGAAATATGCATCTTTCAGATCCAATTTTACTGCCCAGTCTCCTTTTTGTACTAAGTTTAATACTTTTGCTATAGTATCCATTTTGAAATGTTTTTTCACGAGATACCGATTCAGAGGTCGTAAGTTTATCACTGGTCTTAACTCTGTTGTTCCTTTTTTGGGAACAAGAAATAAGGTGCTGTAAAAACCTGTTTGGGCTTGTTGTTTGCTTACTTTTTCTATAGCGTTTTTTCTTAAAAGGTTTTGAATTTCTAATTCCATTAGATTCATTTGATTGGCAGGAAGTTTGGTTTGAATAATACCTCGAAATTTTGGTTTCTTTAGAAACTCTAGTTTGTAGCCCTCTTTGACTATATCTAGGACCCATTTGTCTGTTGTTATTTTTTGCCAATATTTTAGATATCGTGATAGACGACCTCCGACTGGTATCTCGGGATCTCGAGCTATAATACTTATTGAGTCATTTTTCATCTGTCTTGTCACTTCTTGAATTACCAGATCTTGCTTTATTGTACTTATTTTTATTGTCTCTAGTACTTGATCTTTGTGGTAGTTTTGGAATCCGAAAATTATTCCATCTATTGGATGTCATTTTTGGGTCATTATGACTTTGGTGGTACTTATTTGAGGAAGATTCATAACGATTTGATGCTTTATTGTCATATCTAGGTCTTTTAGACGACCTTTCAGGAATAGGATCTAATTTCCTTTTCTTTATTTCTGGTAGTAAATCTTCCAGTTGTTTTTTCCTTTCTTTACGACTTTTTAAAAGTTCTTCTAAACCTTTACCAAAAACACCTTCTCCTGACAATGGGAGATTAGAAAACACAGAAGAATCATCTAATTCATATAGAGCTGTGTCTGCCAGTGTAGCAGTACGGCGTATTATGTGGTGAAAAGCTCCAGCTCTACCAAATTGATCGAGACTTTTCGTTGTCATGCTAAAAAGATTCTTAATTTGATCTTCAATTTCTTTCTTTTCAAAGTTATCACTTGTAATAGATTGTAAAAGATTAGCAAGTCCTTGTTGCATATATAACTGAATTGTTATTCCTAACTTAGAGGCCAATTGTCCTCGGTATGCTATTTTCTCGATCATTTTACTTGGTTGAGAGAAAATGCATTTTTGTTTCGACTTAGAAAATGAAGCTTTGGAACCATGTCTTTTGATGAGGCAGCTTTCTACTATATCATCAAGTGACGGAACTCGTAAAAATTCCTCTGCTTTTTCATCCAAAGGAAATGAGTCAAAAACTTCTTCACTATATGAAGTGAGATTGTTAGGATTTTGCATTCTAAAATTCTGATTCAAAACATCTGTCTGAGTATCATCTAATACTATACCTTTTTTGTCTTCACATTTCTTTAATCTGCAGTTTTCACCAAATATTTCAAGAAGGCCTACATTAGTGCCAACATCATTGTTATTTTCATCAGAACTGACTTCTGAAAATTTTCCTCTCTGCTAACAAAGAGATTTCATCAACCTGTTTCTGACCCAATTCAAAATCTGAGTCCGAGTCTGAATTTGTTCCAGCACTATCTTTGTTTTTCTGTTGACTTTGTGTCAAAGAATTCAATATGATTTGAAGTTTTGAATCCAATTGTTCAAACTTAGAATTCCATTTTTGATCAAGTTTTTCATACTTGGAATGTTAAGAACGGCGTGGTTTGTCCACGTTGTCCAAATTTTTGGAAGCAGAGGCACGTGGTTTGTCCACGTCAATGTTCTCAATATTAGACGAAACTGGAGAAATATCCGAAATTATAGCACAATTTACCTGTTCTTCGTCTGTAGAATAAGCGTTACTATCCATCTTATTCCACTAGAACGCTAACAAAACGAGACAAAGTGTGAGCGAGTAAAAAACACGTCCGTTTTCGGTTCGCCAAAAAATTGAATGGCTATTCAGGAAGTGAATTAAACGGTGCATGGGTAAATTTTTTACTTCCGGTTTAGGGCGAGTTTAAAGTCCGGTTCCCGGAATTAAATCCAGATTGTATATCAGGTATGATATTTACGAAATGAAATCCATGTTGATGTAGGTGGTATCTGTCGTAGAAGACAAACAATTCAATATATCAATAGAAATTGCAATAGTCAATCATGGGGATATGATTGGTCTATATGCACAAAATTTTTGTTGATCATAGTTTTTTCTTAGTTGTAGGTAGTGCTATGAGGAAAATAATTTGAAAATAGTGCTGTTTACATACTTATACGGTTTAAACATAAAAAATCATCGATGGGCCTCGTTAGATTCAGCGGTGTCTGCGTTGAACGCATCTGATAATACTAAAACTTTTACACGCAGTTAGACGTAGTGAAAGTATTTTTAATCAGGATTCAGAATTTTTTTCATAATGTTTAATTATTCCTCTTGCCTGAAATCTTTTGGACCAGGCAATATTATCGTAGGTACTTCACATCACCTGTGAATACACAAATAAATACATTATTTACTGTGCAAGTTTCCTTTTATTCTAACAATTTCAGAATACATATGCAGATATTGAATGCACTAATATTACTCTAGATGCACTGAGGTTTGCATTTTCTATAGCTGTGACTCAATTTACATATTTGAACAAAAAACAGTGGGCTCTGTAATCAAAAATTTTGCGTCCATTTTGTGTTTATTAAAAATTTATTCATTACACATCTTTGCGGAAGTCAGGGGCTAATCACAAAAACGTGTGTACATACGCAAACTGAACTTCTATCTAAAGATTGCAAGATTTCGATGAAATGTCTTAAGAATGGTTTTTTATGAAGTTTTTATTTTGTATGTCTATAGATTTGATGTTTTAAGGTATTTATTTGTCTCCAAGTGGGAACTTTTTTGTGCCTAATTACTTAATTTTGACATCCATCGGTTCCGTCTTAAATTGACCGATGTTTTGTTAGCAGATGACTATTAAATTAGGCCGACTTGATTTGCCCGGGCGGCTTAAACCGGCGTACGCCGATTCAGAAACGGCTACCGGCGATTCGCTTTATTTGCTCCGAGATTGAGCCGGGTCAACAACCGGCGCACGCCGAATGCGCCGGTTTGGTTAGAGCGGCTAGCGGCGAGCGTCTGCCAAATATGGCTATAAATAGATACAGGAGAAACCATTATTATAAACAGTTACTACGATTATGGACAAAATACTAATTGATGTGTTCAATAAACCTCTCTTACGCGTCATTTGTGTAAGAGTTATATTACAAGTAAACATTTTACTCGCCAGACACGAATTTAAAATTTTAACTACTGATATGTGTTTATTTACACACACTGCTTGAAATGCGACCGTCTACAACAGTAATTAGTTAGCAGGATCGCTTGATTCATATGTCACACCGGGGCGAGCCGATCGGCTATCGGCTTACGCCGGTTCGTAAGCCACCCGGGCAAAACAAGTCGGCCCATTGTGTCATACCGCCCTTGTTTGCGTTGGCCGTGTATTGCAAAATCAAGAGTTAGGTGGCTCGGTATAGCCCTCGTGCATTTTCTTCGAGAGCTTCTAATCTTCGTTGGTGAAAATGTTCTTTGAAGTTTATGGAACATATTGTATTCATTAAACGTAATGTAGTATATAATGTATTGTTGACAACAAATCATGTGACCAAATTTAAGGGCTTCACCATTTGTCGTTGACTTAAGTCAGATCGTATGAAAGCAAAGATTTTCAAGTTTCGAGAGCGTCTTTGAAATTCTCTCATCGTAAACGTAAGTTCAACGTACGTAACTAAGTTACGGAAATTTCGCCATCCTGCGTAAGATTCTTATGAAACAGCCCTAGTTATTTATTAGCCCTGCGTTCAGTACGCATTTTAACGTTAGTCAATCACCGTTACCGTTATGAACGGTTAATTGAACGATCCGTTGTTCAAAGCGCGAACGTTTAAAGATGGCGAACAAGAGAGGAGAGTCTTTACTTCAATTTATTAGAAGAATTCGGAGAGGAGGATTTTTTTTCTTTTTTTTGTAAATTTATTGATCTAAATCAACGAGAGTAACACCGCCGACTTCGTTGTAATGGCAGTTACTAATTTGCAAGATGTACTGGAACTATTTTGAATCAGGTTATTTCGAACTCGCGTACTATATACTAAAACCGTTAGCTGTTTGCCTTAAACATTTTCCGCTAACAGGCCGTTCAATAGTGACATTAGTGAATTATACCTATTTTAAGTGTGTACCTTTCATAACCTGTGTACATTATTGGACATCGTACTTATTATTTGTACTACTTCTTTTGTGTAAATTTGCATTTTGGACATGTTGAAAATTATGAAGTTTAGTATGTAGAGATATTTTATTATACTGATTTTAGACAATGTATAAATTAATTTGTATTTTTAACTCTTAGTGCATCTGTACGGGGGTGTACACAATCTGATTGGAAGATTTTATTTTAACTGTTTTCACTGTACTTCATGCAAACTTGCACAAAAGTTTACATGTTTAAACTCATTTTTTTCATAGAAAATAAATATAACTAAACCACTTTTTTGATATTTTTCTATTAAACTTACTTATTTATTTCATTAGGATTAAAATGAAAACTGAAATCTATGAAAATTATTTGTAAACTTCAATTATTGCAACCAGACCTATTTTAAAGTCATGAGGGACATTCGTAAATTACATAGTCCATAACTTACTGTATAGGTCTTTATATTGGCGGGTGCAAATATTGGCGTTTTTTCGATGTTTTTATATTGGCGGGGTCAATATTTGGCGGTTGAAGGCTGACCGCCAATATTAACCCATGCTAGTTGTGTGAACCGCCAAAATTAACCCATGCTCGTCGTCTTAGCCGCCAAAATTAAAACGCGAAAATTATTTGTTTTGAAAGGGAGGTTACTCCGAGCATCATTTTCTCGTGATATGGAATTATTTATACTGATTGATGCTTTTAAATCAAGAGTGTATAAAATATAATTAAAGACTATCTCATAAATGAATATTAATAACTAAACGTTGTTATTGTTGTTTTCTTAAAACGTTTTTTTCTATTAATTGTTTGAATAAGAATCAATTTGGATAAAACGGGCGTTAACCTTGTACCTTGTGGTAATTGGACAATGGCGGAAACCGTCCATTATATCATATGTTTATTGAATAATTGATCTCATTTCATTGGTTTTAAATAGTATTTAAAACATCTGTAGTTGACTAGCGCTTTAACTGTTGTGTTCTATTAGACAATCGTTGTATACATACAAACTGACATACCAGGTACCCGGATTAATGAGGAGACAATTATAACGGTGGGTTGAAGTGTGACAAATAACGGGTAGTTTCTGTTGTACGTATTGTTTACTTCACAACAACACCATACCCTAGGGCAATTACATTGTAAAACTGTCATAATTACGTATTCAAACTGGTTGCAATCTAGGTTCATATTACATGTAGTATTAAAATAAAATATTATTTGATAGCCGACGTTGTCCTTTTATTGTTTGACTTCTTTGTTCATTTTTCTGTATTAAAAGTTCGTTCATAGAAAACATTTGATGACCTGAGACAAAACTGTATAATACTACATGCAAACAATATCTCACTTTATCCTGAATGAACTGTGGCTGATCATCTTAAAACGATATATAACGAATAATATAACACAATGGCATAATTGATTATGACAGTTTATTACATATCCAAGCAAGCAATAATAAGCATTAAAACGTTAAAACAAAAACCAAAGTGTTTTACAAATTTTCAAGTATATATTTTGTAATTCTTTATTACGATAGTTGACTCGCGTTATGTGTTAACTAAAAAGGGAAGTAACTTAATCATAGTAAGACAGTGAGAGTAGCCTTACTTACACAATATTTTGGCGGTGTTTTATTTTGGCGTTGTTTTATATTGGCGCGGTCAATATTTGGCGGTGTTTAATATTGGCGGGGCTAATATTTGGCGGTTCCGACATCGACCGCCAAAACCGCCAAAATAAAACGGGCGCCAATATTAAGACGTATACAGTAGTTCTTCTTAAAAACGCGATTTAACAAATCGTAAATATTTGAATATGTTATTATTAACAAATAAATAATAGTTGAGAAACAGATGGAATTCTTAAAAGCAAAATTTGTGAATAATGATCTGTTCAAATTTGACAATACTTCCTTCTATTGATAAATAACATTTTGTCTACAAGTTATTTGCTTGCTCATTAGTGTCCACTGCACAAATGGCCCATGTTGCTAAATAGCAATTACAGAGGTATATCAATAACTAAATCCGTGTTAAAAAAACTATGAGGTATTGTAATATATGAATGAGTGAGAAAAACGACCAAATAAACAATTGTCATGCCGGTTTTAGACGCCATTATTTCACAAAAGACCTTGTATACTGTTTTAAAGAGGTAGTACAGACATATTTGCTAACAATGCGAATCGTTTTATTGTGTTTATGTTCTTGTTTTAGAAAGGCATTCAATATGTCATTTGAAAAAAACAATGGTTTGGAATTCATGGTAACTTTCTTAGTCATTCGGAACATCCTCGGCAATTCGCTACGAATAACCTCGGACATATTAAGGCGCCATTTTGAAACTATGTAAACAAATACACCATCGTTTAGGCGATGACTTAAGTTCAGTTTTTAATCCGTAAAATTAAAATTACTCAGTTCAATGATACTGATGAACAATATTTGGTTCAATTTAAAACAAATATGTTTAGACAAAGATCTGTGTGTATACTACAAGAACTATTTTGCGTAACCGATACGTGCTTCGCCTCGCGTAGGTACTAAATTTACCAAAATCCAGTGAAGACCCCCCCACGAATCCTTCTGAGATTATTCATTCATGAAATGTCGAGGGTGTTCCGAATGCTTTCTTAGTGTGTTGAAACTTTGGTATGCAAATCAAAATTATTGTGTTAAGACGTCTCATGGAGTAACAGATTATGCCATGTATTAATAGGTGACAGATATTTATTTCATGTTAGTAAATCAAGCTCTACATTTTTATCTTGTTTATTTTCAAGTTGCCTACACTTTTGAGGAAAAAACTGTTCTGGTGTATATTTATTTCAAATTAATCCCAGGTATATCATGTTTTATGTCTTCAGATGATATTGCAAATTGTGTAGATGCTGTTTTATATTTACAAAATCAATTAAACGTAATTAATACTTAAGTTGATAAAGGCACATTTAAAAGTAGGAGACTTAAAATTTCATGACCGATATCAGAAAAATGAAATCCTTAAGCCATCTTGCTAATATACTTAAGGTCACAGCGTGAAAGGTAACAGCATATATTAGTCCGGCCAACACAAAGGATGACCTTGCACGAAAAGATGTAGAAAATCTTATTCAATTTATTGGTAGACATGGTCTTACTGATTCCAAATGCAGTTGATGCCACTTTGTTATCCTTGGGTAACTTCCAGAATCCAAGATGGCGATCAAGATGGCGGCTAGAGTCTAAATAATACATGCAAAATGTTCTTAAAATGAAGGACAAAAGTAATTTCAACATCTGCGGATCCAGTTGGCTAAATTTTGTTATTTATATACAAATCTTTAAATTCAAAATGGCTGTCAAAATGGCGGATAAAGGGCAAGTAGCCCAGTTTATAGAAAACAATCTGGCTTAAAAAGACTGAGTGGTGTAGAAATTTATTTACTTAAAGAATAGTTCATGTAATTAAAGAAACCGATTGATTTAAATAGGTTTTAAGTTATAATAAACAATAATAAATCCAAAATTGCGGCTTACATGGCGGATATAATGTTATGGTTCAGTATATATAATATACATACATGGACGAAACAAACACGCGTTGGTTTAAGTTTCAATGTTGCTTTTTAGCTTTTGAATTTTTCTCCAGTTCGTAAAACTAGTTAATCCCACCTGATAATCTATTAGCAACTCAAGATTCAAGGTGGAGTCCAAGATTACGGTTACGAAGCAAATTCAACCAGTTCTTTTTTTAGCAATAATGTAATGTAAATAATGAAGTGTTTTCATAATTTGGTTATAATGCCGTAGTGAACGCCATATCAGTCCTGAGTTAAAAGTCCAATATCATACAGTTAATTAATAATGTTACTTATTTACTGGATTATAAATAACAGGCCATTATGAAATTACTTAAGTCACCATCGTCGCAGATAGGGACCCTATGAAAACACTCAGATTGTACCAACATTCAAAAATTGTGGCATTTTTGTGGGAAAAAAACGGCCTTCATGAGAAAACTCGGCCATTATGAGATTCGGAACCAATCAAATTGCCTGAATTTATTAAAGACCGTGTTTTTCCATATTGGCCGATTATTTGGTTATAATGCCGTAGTTAACGCCATATCAACCCTGAATTTGAATATTCACTCTTGTCAGATAATTTAAATTGTTTTTTTGCATTCAAAATAATTTTACTACTTAAAGAAATTTGATCGTTATAACCAAGCCTGGAGTTATTAATCCTAAAAACCGTGTGGTAATATGATATTGCTTCAAAATAGATTTTGTTTAAAATCCATTCTTAGAAAAGATATAATACGTCTGTGTTTTAATTGAATGACCCTCATTATCACGTGGTCTTTATTTGTAAGGCTATTCAAAACTTATATTACCACTTAAAAGTTTGCAGACACCCTCCTGACGAAAAATAAAATTGTTATCTTAGCGTTTATTGGTCGATTATTTCAAAGTTTTACTTTCGTGTTGCTTTTCATTCAATTGAAATTATATAATAACGATCGCATAGTCCCATACTTCGTCTGGCGAGTACGCAAATTTGTTTTGTATAAGTTTTATAAAACAGCAATACACATTGCGAGTAATTGTATAGATCATGTTAACTTTTTAATGAATAATGTTGACAATAATGCTAGAATGCAGACACGAGTGCATTGCAAGTGAAACAAGACACTTCTAAATTTTCTACTTTGCCATATTTTTGTAATTGATGAATCCCTTAAAGCCACCATCTTGCACAGGGTAACACTATTTGCTAAATCATGAGCTAGACATTGGGTTCAATTAGCAGTGTATACGCTAATATAATTGACATCTAATTTCTCTCTATCCTTGTAAATAACAAAACAAATTATACTATATAGTGTATTTACAATGAAATAAAGAACACTCATGATCCAGTTGTGATATCTGATACCGAGATCGAACTTGAAATCCTATTGCAATTTCCCTAGTTACTATCAAAATGTGTTACAATGTCAACAGAATTTCTTTCAATTGCATTGGCATTAATGTACTCTTAGAAAACATTGAAAGATAAGTGAACTTGCACACAATACTTTCAATATCATTTGTCTATTTCTTTGTCATAACCTCCTTTTAGTACATATTGATTATTATTAGAGTGGCATATATATACTGTTACATACTACAATATACGGGGCATCGGTCTATTTAAAACCATACTTGTGGGGTTTATATTTCGTGTGGGGCATACATAAAACCTCGCAAGTCTAGCTAGTTTAAAATGATGAAGGGGGGTGTAGGGTACCCTCCAAAAATAGTGTGCAAAAGTCGGTTTTAATAGGTAAATGCTATATGCCCCATGAAAATTCTATATGCCCCACAAATGTATACAATTTATATTGGGTAATTTGGTTCTTGTTAACATGTTTTCACCTATTGTAAAATTAAATATATAGTTGATATACATAACATACTACCCCTTAGTTCTGTTGTTTGGAAATTTTCATTATTAGCGTACATAGTGGCATATATTAAAACTGACTATATGAAATAATGCCACTCAAGTCGGTTGTATATATACATGCGCTTCAGTATAGACCGATTAACAGAGGTATTTCAGGAATTATTGCGCCTGTCACAGCAGACGATCACTTTGAATTGCTCTATACATATATACTGAGGGACTACTTCTGGATTTTGCACACTTTCAAATCGGAGAGGGTCTGAATTATGGTACATATATTTGTTCAGGACTGACGTCCCGAACAAATACAAATTGTTTATCATGACCTTATTTCTTTGCTTTAACATGTTATAATTCATGTCCAACTTTTAGTCCCATACATGATCTCAAGTCGATACTCATCTTTCAATAGAAAAGTATGTGGAGAAATTCTTTTAACGCCATATATCTTTTATCTTTTAAGATAGCAATTTTGTGCAAATGATGTTAAAAAGTTTAAACTTTCGTCTTTCTAATGGTTGTTTTTACATTATTGTAAAATTGTTAAGTTTTGGTCTGTTTTTGATGTTATATTTGACAACTCACGTTAGTGTAAAATAAGAAGGAAAATAAATGCCCATGCTCTTATAAGTTGAAAAGTCCGGTCAAATTGATCATTTAATCTTTGTGCAAACGACTTGAGAAAGCCGTATGTTTCTAGTTTCCGGAGCATTTTTAAAAAAAAAATATTTTAATGAAGTTATGGTCTGTTTTGCACTGTTTTCCAAAAGTTTTGGATTTTATGCACTTTTTATTAATGTTATAATGTGCGCTATCGGATATATGGACCCCTGGTGTGATAGTATAATACATTGTGTATAGCAGGCACAGCGGGTACACTTTTATGACAGAATTACCTTCCTGTCTCTATTTCGTGTATAACTAGTTGTATCTGTCAAATGATATAACGATTCAGGTTCAGAAATAATCATTATTCTCGACTGTATTGAAAATACAAATGTATAATTGTATATTGGTCAGAGAGATTTACTGGACCATACGAACCACTGAAATCAGTATTGTAAAGATATTACTTTAAAACAAATTTAACTAAAAAACATTCTTTTTATTGCTTATAATATATTTATATGCGTGTGATTTAAATATAAATGAATACTTCGAACCAAGAATTAAGTTTTGTAGTTTATTTTGACGTCATAATAATAACTGAAAAAAGACATGCTATTGTTTTAATTTCACCTCTATAATTATAATTTCTTCAATCGTTGATTCCTTGAAAACTTTTTCATTTAATACTTTATTCTTGTAAAACAATTTCATTCAAAAGGTGAAATTCATATACTGTTACTTTTTAATGCATGGACATTTTAGTCTTAGTAAAATATTGCGACGGACAAACGAAACAAAAAATAGTTTTTGACGTCTTAACAATAATGATGATGATTGAATAATCCGCTGCAATTTAAATTTATCATTTAACTATTGTTACAATAAAAATACGGCCTATCAAAATTAATGAATGGGCAATTAAGTAATTTTAAAAAGTTTATAATTTTTTTATATAGATCTTATTCTCATTCTAACAAAAAAGATTACAATTGTCAATTTTGTTTCAACTAACTGTCATGTATACAAAATGTCACCTCAAAAGTACTGACATATTTATCTGTTAATTTACACCTCATACACAATGGACAATAATACATGTAAACGTACAGCATTTGTCTACAAGGGATTATCACCCTCCCCCCCCCCCCAATGCAAAATTAAAATCTTTATGACCATGATCGTGGTATATGGTTCTTATCTTATCGATCACATCATGGGGTCTTGGCTCGTAAATAATAAAATCGCAATTACTGATGTATCTACTATCAGTGCTATGTGGCTGTATCAAACTTGAAAATCTTGATGGAATAATATTGATGCTGTCTTAATAATTTTCTTGAGCTATCATAAATTTAACAAAATATATATAACCCAAAACATGGCAGTTCTCTGTTATAGTATCAATACTGATTTTTTCTCATTTACTTCCTAACGAGTTCAAAATATAAAGTATATTTTTAGCATGATCTGCACAAAAAACCTAAATCAGAAATATTAATTCATATCTAATGAATCAGCAATGTAATAATTACACCAATTACCACCAAAACAACACCAAGCATTACTTGGTATTGAAATTTTTCTGAAAACATAAACAATTAAAGTGGTATAAATGTCTCTCTATGAAATGTTTAATGCATGGGAACGGAATTTGACTTAATAGCAATCTCCGTTAACAGATATCATGTATATATATTAATTCCCAGGCTCGCTTTAAGGGTCGCATCAAGATGACCTTTGTGTCGACCAATCTTTCCAATAACTTTCATCTAGAAAAATACTAAGAATGGCATCTTGATTTCGTAATTTCTATTTTAGACCGTGGTTTGCGAGCTGATTTGGTGATATTATTCACAGGCTGTAATTGGACCGCTCTTTTCAAATTGCGTGACGAAGGTCTGCTATGCAAACAAGTTTCTTAATGTAATGATTGCGTTATAAACATTACTATGAAAAAATATTAGATTGAGTTGGATAATTCAGACAGTGAATCATCAAAAGAAATTGTCACTTTTGAATTTGTAATGACAAAATATTCAAAATGCTTCCTTTATTTAGGTGGTCAACAATGTAATGCTCGATCAAGTAAACATTAGTAATGAGTTTATAGCAGCTAATTACCTAAGTATTTCGACAATTTTACAACTTTTTACAAAGTATTTTATATTATTTTATCTTTTACTTATTTAGTACCAACAATCAGCCCTCTTAAAACAAACTCAGATTGTCAGGACTGTATCATAGGCGAAGATAAGCTAAAAATCAAAATTACTTGTGATGTTGATGATGATGATAGTATTGTTCCTAACAATGTGGTGATGAAGATAAACGACGAAATACTTCAACAAATCAATGATGAAAACCACGTGGTATATTTGATGTTGAATAGCTCCGAACATCATTTAGCTCAGCTGGAATGTATTGCCATATATAATACAACTAACATCACAGCACAGGCTTCTATATATGTGAACATAAGTAAGTGCACTATCTATTCTATGTTATATCATATTTATTATTATAAACAATTAGTCATGTTATCATAAGAATGAATACTTTGAAACGGTATCTCAATATTTTAGACTTGAGTACGTGTTTCCCCATAAACTGACTCAATATTTTAGACTTGAGTACGTATTTCTCCATAAACTGACGAGTCCAAAATTAAAGCACAATAATTTGCCATATTTACAATATTGATTTATAGTAGAATAGGTAGTTCGAATAGTCGAGGGCCTGCTCCCAGATCTCAAAAATATGTTTTTATCCGTCATTAGTTACTGTTACGTCAAATGCACATTAGAGAGTCGATCTATCAACTATTTGATGTAGTCGACCTATATTTGGATGGATTGTTTCGGTGAAAAACTAGGTAAAGATGTACCCTTTTAATGGGCATTTTTAAACTAAACCTCGATACAAACATTTTCTTTGCCAAAAATATTTCGTTATTTAAAGTAAGGTAAATTTTCCAATGATCTGGTGCTAACTTGGAAGTCTGTTAAAACTCTAAAACTGAGTAATAAGCTCAGACAAAATTTTGCAAACTCTTTGCCGATATCTTGATTTATATCAAAGACACAACCGCAGTTTTCAATTACAAAAATTTTCCCAATCAGTGTTGTAGGAAAATTATTATTTATTATCTTAGTGAAGTAAAACAGTATTTGTTAAATTTCTCTACTTTATTGCCTCTTGGCTGTGTGGAAAGGTTTCTTGTTGGACTGTTTCTGTTCCTCGTATGGTTTCAGACTCATTTTTACATGATAATCCAATTGCTATGTTGATAATCCTCCGTAAATGGAGAAGTTGAAAGCAACAGTCGTGTAATCGCCGATCGCGTTTGTAAACACCATTTAGTCCAGCTAAATCATTAGACAACATTAATGATTGTGTTAAATTATTATTAGATACTTATTTAAATTATTATTGAATCTTATTTAAAATGCTTTTTCAGTCAAACATAAAGCTCCTTCTGTAATTTTACCAAGTGAATTGATAGAAGGAGATCCGAACAATATTTCATGCTTAGTAGAAGGTCGGCGACCAGCCGCAGATAATATAACTATGTGGATTGATGATCATTTAGTCGAAACCACGGTCACCATACAAAAATCAACCATCATTGATACCCTGTACAATAGTTTGGTTACTGTTACTGATATAAAGCGAGCTTGGAACAAGAAAAATGTAAAGTGCTGTGAGTACAACAAAGACTTTACGACAGATAACTACACATGGTGCAGCAATGATACCAACAATGTTATAAATTATATATGTAAGTATTGATATGGCTTTCTGTGTCATTGTTTGTACTGTTATTTTCTTTATTGGAATGATATACACTCAGATGTTTTAATGTCCAGAAATTACTGCCCTTTATCAATAAAATATTAAACAATGTCGAATTTAACGAATTGACGATTGAATAGACTCAACCCCGAGCCTGTTTTTATGAGGTCTGTCAAAGGAATTATGTCCGTCATTCTTCAGTAAAACGATCTTTCCCAACTTCTTAAAAAACAAGAATACTTTTGCGCTCAGGCAAGCATCTAGAGCTATAATGGCTCTCTTGCTTAAATATGTGATTTCTTTATTCAGAGCCTTTCGCTGAAAATATCAATAGAAGTAACTCATAACACGGCTGTTATCACTTTAATAATCTGACGATAATATTGATAAAAAATGTTATACGTAAAATTGATTTACTTTTTATAGTCCCACCGTCCAACGTAGAATTGACGTTAGATAAAGAACATAACATAACGGAAAATAGACCATTCACAATCATAACAGCTACTTGTGTAATAGAAGATTCTAACCCACTGTGTATTGCCACCTGGAAAACTTCGGATATAGAGATTTTGGATAGTGGTCGAAAAGAATTAATTCATATTGAGAAAACTATCTCTAAAACTGTTACATTTACGGCCGTTATGAACGTGTCAGCTGCTGACAATAAAAAAGTCATAACATGTTCTCCGAAATGCACGACCAAGTTTTCAAAAATGCCAAGTAGCTCTGTGATCATTAATTTGCTAAACCATGCAGGTAAGTAAGGTTTATTTTTAAGTCAGTATATTCAGTGCTGAAATTGTTAAACTTGGACAAACGTTTGCCTAAAATAAATCGTTTTCAAGCAGCAATTAATTGTAGTTTTCTGGATTATTAGCAACACGGGTAGATTTCAACCAACATTATATAAAATTGAAACAGTTTAATGCTGCTATACATTGTTTCTGTTTATACTGACTCGTGACATTTCGAATATAACGAAATCGAAGGCATGGAACGATTTTAAAGATGAAAAAGTTTTTTTAAAGATATTGCAAAATACTTTCTCTCACAGTGATTTACCTATTTACATTTTTACAAAGCGGTCACAAGCAAATTAAAATTCAATACATGTATATGTATCAACCACAAGTTCATACAACATTGTTACATAAATGTATATCTTAATACATATACACGTGTAGTCATAAGTCTGTCAATTGAAATGTATATGAAGATTTGTTTTAATATGTTAACTTCGAGTTATTGAGGGGTGTTGAATTCCTATGCTCGACTTGTCCGACTCGTACTTTTATGTCTACGAACAAGTATATAAATCAACCCCACTTGTCAGCAGACAAAGGATATTTAAGCTGTATATATACACTAAACATTGTAAATGTCTAAATGCTTTAATCAAATTCAAGAGTGAACTACACTGTATAATATTGTCAATAAATTTCATATTATATGAGTTATTAATTACATTTCATAATTAGATTTCAATATGTCTTTTTGAATTTTAAACTATTGGACAAGTGCATTTTGACCTGGACAAGTATATTTTATGATATCACTTGTCCGTGGACAAGTGGAAAAAAACTAGAAATTCAACACCCTTGATATGTTTTCTTTTAACTTTTTCAGACTAACCCGTTGACTCGAATGATAGTTTTTGTAGCGCATAAAATATTTTATTTGTTAAAGCATCATTACATCTCATATTATTACAGGCATATTATAATTGTTTGATACAATAGTACTTCTAATCTCTTTTACGGATCAGAGATGTGGGGGTTTCATAAGGCAATCGATGTTGAACGTATACAAATAAATTCTTAAAACAGATTCATGGTCTTAAGTATTTCACGAATAATATGGCAGTTTATAGTGAGTTAAGTAGATTCTTTATTTTTCAATAAAAAATTGACTGCTAAAAAATTGGTTTGAATTACTTAATAACGGCCATTCTTTGATGTATACAATACAAGAGATAATACTGGTGCATTTGTAAATAAATGGTATTTAAATATCAAGAAAGAACTTTTTTCCTTATCTGGATTTTATTATCTGTTTTTTGACACGGTGTTTCAAAATAAGTATATTTTACACAAAAAACAAATGTATCGCAAACTTGTCAATTAGTACCTGTGTCAAGTGATTTTCTCCATATATTTTACATATACATGTGTCTTGTTCCCCTTTCTTCTAGTTGGTAAGTTTGATTCTTGTGTTTGTTCATATTGCATACATTGTATTGACAAAACATATTATAGTTTAGACAGAAATTTAAAAAGGCACTGCGTTAAGAGTCTGACGGCAGTTTTTAGTACAAGGAGGTAGTCAATGGTTTTAACATATTTTAGGTATGCTGATTCCATTTTTGCTCTACCACGGCTGTATCTTGCGTCCTTGACCTTCAAAATGTCAATTCAAAATGGCTACCAATTTTTCCATTCAGTTACACTTATATTTCCATCTAATTTAGCCAGCACAACAGTTGTTTTTCCTGAAGTTCCTGAGAAACTCCATGATGTTACAATCGATCCCGCTACAAGTGAACCTTCATCTACATTTGGTGTCCATGACCTTACCTGGTATGATCCTGATAAGCTTAACGAGACTACGTGTGTTTGTGAGGCTAAATCCATTGATATGACATTCCATCTCCATCGTGGACACTATTTAATGAGAATATATCTACTTCTGTACTAAATCAGACGGCAACTGGTTACTTACCGATACTGGTAGCCCCTGCACACGAATAAGACATGTTTAATACAGTTGTAAAACGCTGTATTGCAATTTCTGACCATTTTGGTCTTTTTTGACAGTAGACCAAGCACTATATTGTAAACTTATGGAACTTAAGTGGACCATACCTGAGTACAAAGAAAAATTGATACCACGTCTAGGTGGATTGCACATTTCAAAGAACTTTTAAAAAGTTATTGGTGACCACATGTCAGGCTCTGGGTTAGCAGAGGCATGGGTAGAAAGTGGGTTGCCTGCACCAGGCACAACTCAGCTTGTTCTCGTGGAAAAGCTTACTCCAAGGGATTAAGATCCCATAAACTAACTACACAATCTTTGTGGTCTCTCCTGCTTCCAGGGTTTCTCACATGGCTACAATAAGTAAATCTTGATTGTTTTCAAAAGTTATCTGGTCACTTGTCAGTAGATGATGCCGACCATTTTGAGATTGTTGGAAACTATTAAAACTGATCAAGTACAGCAATTTGTATCAGAATTTGTAAGTGAAAAATCAGGAAGTCAACATAGCTTTTTGGTTTACATACTTCGACTTGGTTGAAATATTATTAATGTTCAACCGGTCAATGCGTGATGGCCTATGGGATTTATACCTTGCGTCGTTTGGACTTATGTTGCCATATTTTGCGTGATATGATCACTTAAATTATGCTAGTTTGGGTCCCAGCAAATGTGGAAACCTTTATATGTAGAATGTACAACATCAACTCAACTAACTCTGTAGATGAGTGTCGGTATATACTGTTTCCAAGAGCAAGAAACCTGAGATACTTTGTCCTACTCAGAATGCTCTTTATTTCCATATCAAGCGCTCATACTTCCAGACTATGATCAGATCTTCCTGACCCAACAAAGTATGGCTTGGAGGAATGTGAAGTCCAATTGAGACCAATTTTGATATCTCTTGATCCTATCCCAGATTCATGTATCCAAATGGTTGTACTGTTCATACAAAACACAATGTAGAAACGAGCGTTGCAAATACACAAGGGCCAAGATAAATTGCACAATAATGTGTGCTTGTAAACAAGTGGGTGGATGTTTAAATTCTGCATGAGGTATTAGCAGACACATGTCATTAATCAAAACATTAAGTTCACAAATATCAACTGGAGTCAATAGCACAATTGGTAGTGCGTAGGATTTCGAACATTTTCCATGAATACCCTTGCGTGAAAGTTTCACAATAATGTGGATTTTTCTCCATAAATAAGGTATATGGAGAAGTTGCTGAACTTGTGGAAGGGTATGTGAGTACTTGTTATAGACAAGAGACCAGGAAAGCTAAGTTAGGGGCGTTGACCTCCGTAATGTGACCTTAATTTGTGTTGAAATGGCATGAAACCCATTAATAACAAGTTGTAAGGTCAGACAGGTTTTTGTGACTTTGATAAGAATACGAAGCACAAATTCATATGAAAATAGCATTTTGAAACGTAAATTACAAAGCTGCAGTCGTTTTATGGTTTTGAGAATACTGAAATCAAACAATTCAGTGCAATTCCTGAAGCACATTGTGTAACAATGCGGCGAAAATTTGACAAAACAATATTTTTTCATCAATGTTTCTTAAATTACCATACGATTAATCATTGATTGCCAACGCCCCGTTGATTCGAATCTCACTCGAAAAACTCATTGTTTCCTGGATTAAGAAACATTATCCCACTAACTAAGTTATTGGGGACTAGGAAGCAGAATCGATAGTGATTGTTTAAAGTAGTAAGAACTTGCTTCACAATCAAGCTAAATTACATTAGTAAAATGGGGCAGTCTGAAAGCATATCAGGAACAGCCAGAGTAAAACAAACACATACTTTTCATATAGCCAAAAAGGGAGATGTTTTCTATTTTCAACTTTTTGTTATAAAAGGACGCCAAAAACAAATAAATCAAGTAACTGAGGTGTTTCCATCTTGGAACAGACAGTGACAAAATAATTGCCACTGGGTGTTAAAACCAGGTTATAGGGTGCACCCAACAGGCTCGTGTAAGAACAAACAATTACAAATTGTCTTGGTGAAAAAACTCAACACACCCTTAACTCGACATTGTTGTGTGCAGAAACACACAAACACATGAAATAAAAGAGTAATTTAAACAATCTTTGTACGGCAAATACGGAGATTAGGACCTGATGGTCAAATATTTCCTTTAGGTTATAAAACTCAATAAAACGTGTGATGCCGGATTGATATTATGACTCCACGGGCTTAATTTGAACAATCTTTGTACAGGATATTCAGGTGATGCTACATGTCAAAATGAATGCTGATCATTTTTTGAGATTTGTACAATTTTACTTTTCTGTTACCATGGTAACCAGATTTTTATAAAGGATTCCATTAATTATTCTTAAAGGTCTTTACGCCAGGAACATTTCCGCAAAATTTTAGCGAGATTGGTATGGTAGTTTGGGAGTAAATGTCGTTTGAAGGAACTTGCTGACAATGTATGAACTATGGTGGCCATTTTGAATTCAAAGATGACTGCATTTCAAAGTTCAATTTTTTCACCTGTATATTTTTCCTTTGTTATATACATGTACTGGCATACGGTTTCAATTAGTTTCTGACCGATTTTATCTCAATTATGTCCAATATAAGTGTCTCTGAAAGGAAAAATTGGTAGCCATTTTGAATTGACCTTTTGAAGGTCAAGGACGCAAGATACAGCCGTAGTAGGGCAAAAATTGGAATCAACATACATGGAATATGTTAAAACCGTTGACTACCTGCTTGTACTAAAAAATGCCGTCAGGACTTAATTTTCACGAAAATCAAACATATTCTAATAATTTGTGAATGCGGAATGTGAACTTGCTCTTCCGAAATACTTGTAATCTTTTTATTGGGTTTCAACGTCATAGCAACATATTGTATGGATGAAATTATCACGTTGGTCAGTCAACCTACTCACCATTAGAGGAAAGGCTTATTCTCTGGATTCAGCTGTTAACAGTGGTAAGAGAGAGATTGACCGTAGGAAATATTTCATGACCTAACTGCACGAAAGTATTCCCGCTTGGAATCTAACCCACAACTCCTTGGTCAGTAGATTTGTATGATACCTTTTGAGCTAGCCGGGTGCCTTTATCAGCTGTTTAAATAAAATGTATTAATAGTACGGTGTCCAGAGGGTTCCACCGTGCACCCCTCTAGACTTTTTGCCACCCATGCCAAATTGTTCTTCAGTTTCCACTAAATCAGAATCCTCGTTGTTCTCAAAAATAAACTCCTACGCACTACCTGAAATGTCACTGTTTTCATGGCAACCCCTTGTTTTTTGTCGAAATTTCGGTGTTAATATAATTATTAGTAACTTGAACAAGCATTAAGCTACAATAATATAATTAGTGTCACATCAAAGCTGAGTCACTGACCTTTAGAAATATATGTAAAACTATCCGCTAAAATATACCTCGATTATCCGAATTCGTAGGGACCGAAAAATAATTCGGATAATCCGGGATTTCGGATAAAGCGGGTTTCGAAGGTCTTGGAAATTAATATCCAACATGACTTAATATAAGTTAAGTTCATTAAATTAATACTTCGTATGTTTATACATGGTATAACTTGCTGCTACATTTAAAACTTCCTGGTTGTGTTGATTCTATGTGATTAAAGATCAAAATATTTGCTAGTTTGTGTCTTTTCTTAGTTCGAAGTGATTTAAAGCTAAAATCTGACATCGACGTACTGTGTGTAGTTAATGACGTCATATATTCTGTAATACACGTCTTCATAGATAAAGAAATGGTATAATAAAAAATAACAAGCAAACTAGCATGTAGTTTAAAATATTTTATTTACATTACATACACAATCACATCTATAAAACTAACGAATAATTATTTATACGTTAAATACATAACATTAACAATAAACATTATAAACATTAAGACAACGGAAGGTTGAGGCTAAGGTCACGAACAAATAATATTGATTCCGACAACGGAAGGTATGGTTTAAGTCACTGACGTATAACATTGAGTCGTTGTCGTCACATTATAAAGTCAATAGTTTTTAAGAAAGAGGCAATTATTCGAGAATAAAATGATTTAGTCAGAAATTACCTGTCTTATATACGTAAGTTTTATTTGTAATTTTAACGAAATAAGGACGAATTTAAAGGTATGCGAAAACATACTGAACACTTTCAACTTTGATATTTTACAGCTATCATTTAAATAAAAAATCACATAATAAAAAACAATAATTTTAATAAAGTCAAGTTAATAGTGAACACAAGTTAACTTTGATTTATAATTACAACTGTATTAACTATTTTAAGACAATTTACGCTCAACGGTTTGCAAAAATAATATCGATTATGACACGTCTTTACAATATGTACAATAAACAGGTGCGTATGTTTTTCACGCCCTTTTGTCTACGTCTCCATAATAAGAGGACTTACCTGTCGTCAGAGTTGACCGCCTTCGAATAAAAGGTGTGAAAATCTATAAATTTCTTGACGTAGGGACCAAAATTTTAGTTGGGATAATCCATGATATTCGGATAACCCATTTCGGATAAAACGGACTTTTTTACTACACGTTATATAGCAAAATGTTCGGGACCGAGAAATCATTTCGGATAATCCATGTTGATAATCGACACTTAACTGTAGTTTAATTCGTGAAATTAACCGAAAAACATAAAAAATGCAGAAAAATATCGATTTTATTTCATTTACATGCATATCTTTTATTTTCCAACCCTATTTTGGAGAAATAGTACATTTATTTTGTTGCAAAATATTTCAGGAAGGTCCACTCTATCATATTCAAAAGAATTATTACTGAAGTACTATTTATGTATGTAAACACCGTTTCTATAACAAACGCTATTTTCAAGTAAGAACTACTATTTGGTGATTAAACTTGATTTTTTGCTGGTGTTTATATCATCATTGCTGTAATCAATGAATTTGACCTTTTAATATACAGCTTAAAATCTAAATTACAAAATCATATTCTTGCATAATTTTATTTCAGTTAAAGCAAAACCAAAACAAAAAGAGTCCTTTAGTCTTAATATATTATTTCTTTATTCAACAGACCACCACTGCACAATGACCATCGTCTTCAAACGTTCTGCGGCAATTCTCAATACGAAGGTACATTTGGGAATGTGAATGTGTGAAATATCAACTTTAAATAAAACAGTCTGAAATTATTTTTTCATTATTATGCATGTATCAGGGATGTAAATCTAATTTTCTGGATGCATAACTATCTTATTGTCAGTGCTATGGCCATATAAAGAGGGTAAGGTGTAAACATTTTACTATTCGCTTTTAACATCCGATTTTGTACCCTCATTGCAGACAGTAAAGGCGTACACACAAATATCTTCTTCTGTACAAAATAAAATGGTTTGGTTTACAGCATTTATACATGTCTTTGTCTAAAAATAAAAAAAAATCAACTACAATGCCTTCTTAATTAAGTCATTACACCCCACTGAACTTTAGGCACACTTTTCAATGCTAAGGGTAAAATCAAGACTGTAATCATTGTTGACAATTCAATTGTTTTCTATTATTTGTGGACGACACAATGATAACCTGCTGTTTCTTGTACTTCACTTTGATCATTGCCGATACAAAAAATGTATATATTACCTGTGATAAGCCGCATACTTAAAAGGCACGTATATGTATAAAGAACAGGTGCAATAGTAACGGAAATTTTATATTGATTATATAAGTTTAAAACATAGTCAAACCCACCAAGTCTTTAACTGAACCAACAAATGTGTTACTTTATAGTTGCATTTTATTTCTAAGTCAAATAGCTTACACGAATACAACATATTTTTTTCATATTATATGTTCTATATACATAATCAAAAAAAATACGACTAGTATAACAAACGCATTATTAATTTGAAAACTTGAATGCTTTTGTTCAAATAGATGACGTGGTTCAGTTGAAACATAAAACTAAGACACTGATTAAGAATGAAGAAGATCATAACTCGGTAAAACAACGCTTATCCGCAAAAACAACATAGTAACGGAAATTTTGTTCACAGAGATATCTGCCACCTGACATTATTTGATCTCTGCAATAATATTTAACAAAATGACGAGTACTTGATTTTAATATGTTCATATCTTTTCAATTCAGTAAACTGATATACATGTTTATATGATTATAAAGAGGATACATATATAGAGAGAGAGTCACGAGAAGTCATGGCCACTAACATGATAAATAGATTATAAGGGCATCTGACACAAAATCTTTTGATACATTTATCTGTATAAAAGTGTGACCTTGAGTTGGCAATGCAAACAATAAAGCTCTAGGCCATACAATTTACTGATTTGTTTTCAATATTTCGTTATATAATTCCATGTATAGTCTTGAGTCTTTTTAGCGGGCCAATATTCAAATATGCTAACCCTTTAGGCGGTGTCATCATTGAACCCATGGCAGCGGCTAAACTTGAAAAAAGGGTGGCTGACCTTTATTAGATGCATCGTGCAAAAGTTGACGACTGATGGCTTTAAATTTTTGTCAATACAATTTTAAGAGACTTATGACGGACGACAGACAAACATCAATCAGAATAGATCACATTGAACAGATCGTGCACTGACTCTGGTGAGCTATAATATAAAAATCAGCTAAACATTATTATCTTATGGTACTTGGTCTACTTGTTCGAGACTAATACGTGTATTTTATTAACCTTTGGTAAAAATAATATTGACTTGAATTCATTTTCAAACTTACAATTCTGTTTTATTACGGACAAAAAACATAAAATATTCGTTACCACATAGTAACGGAAATTTTGTACATTTATAATCTCTGTCTGTCGTATTTTAATAATTTTTTGAAGTAAATCAATATTTGAATTTAAAGCCATATTTGTGCTCGTAGTTCGTAATTCACAACGAGTTAATTTCAGCTCAACATATAACTTATATCGCAATTAATAAAAGAACTGTCAACTTGTAAAAATCTTCATTATTAAACTATTTATTAATTGTTCTAACAAACTCAAAAATGTGTTATTTTACCAAGACGCGTCATAAGTGACGTAAATATATGATGCACTGACTGGCGCAATGTCCCCATGAAACGTATATGACTGATATACCAAACATGGTAACGGAAATTTAAATCACGGAAATTTTAAATTCGTATTGAAATTACGTGGTTTTAGCTCTACAAAGTTACAAACGAAGAATTATTCGACCATCTATAAACAATTATAGTCAATTGATGTATTTATCGTCATTATACCGTTTCAATGTAGCTGGTATTTCAGCAGCACCGGTAACGAAAATTTTGCTTATTTACTTTTATTGACCCCTTTCACATTTGTCTTTCATGTACTTTCATATATCATTCATACCAAAGGTTTTTGTTAATTTATTTGATAATCATTGAAACTAAGATAACTTTTAGACGTTTTTAACTATTCTGTGTTGATATTTTGCTTTCCAATCTAACTGTGGCAGATACGGTATCGGAAATTTTATGAAAAGTATAAAGTCTGGCGACATGCACTCTGCATTAGATATTTCAAAAATGTCTGACATACTGTTTTACAGAGCCTTTTAAGTACAAATTTCAATTGTTTACCAATGCGTATGCATGCAAATTTAACTCTTTCAGTGGCCTTGTTCTCTGTAATTTTATTGCAAACAACACAGGGGTGGACTGGCGACAGTAACGGAAATTTAAAATAAGGGTCTAAATGGCGGTTACGATTTTATCAACAGTCCGATTTTTGTAATGTTTTTACACAAACATTGGACATCTACTAGGCAATGAACGAAACACTAAAATTCATTTTCTTACTTACTAGCAGGCAGTTATGTAACATTTTGTCAAATAGACCTTCGTATTGAGAATGACCGATGACACGTGAACACTTAAATACTGTTAAACCGAAAAAAACCAGTGCTTTCAGCGCTTTGATTAAGATTTCTTAACAATATTTATAAAGTTGTTTGTTGTTTTGTTGGTTTTTTTAACGTCGCATTCAACACATATATAGGTCATATACACGACGACCAGCTCTTCCTACTATAGATTTCCTGGACACTTTTTCTATCAGGCCGAGAACTCATGTATAGGGTATGACCTGCCGCGACCGGGATTCGAACCCGGATCTCCGGATTCGAAGTCAGACATGCTAACCACTACGCCACGACCGCGGCTATATATTTATAAAGGTATCGATACCAAATTCATTGATTAGAGCAATGATGATATAAACACCAGTCTCAGATATCATTTAATATCAATATTGTAACCCTAACGTAATATATTGTAACCCTAAATTAAAAGATATGCATGTAAATGAAAAAAAAATATTTTACAAACACCGACAATTTCGAAGAAACTGTGACATTTCAGGTAATGCGCAAGAGATTATTTTTGAGAACAACGCGGATTCTGATTAAGTTGACCCTAAGATAAAATTAAGCATAGGTGGCATAAAGTATAGAGGGGGTGCACGATGGACCCCTCTGGCCAGCGTACTATAAGTTATGCCGTATAAATTTCAATTAATTTTATACAGTTGATCATTATGTTATAATAATATTCAATATAAAGATATTATTAATGATCTTGCATAAGGCTCAACGCAATATGTCAATCTCGACCAAATTTAACAAATTAATTTTCTAGCTTGGAATACGGTTATCAAAGTGTTTTGAAAAGACTGCTTTTCATCTCAAGTAGTCACAGAATTAGTTTGCCTATATACGCATATATCGTATGATCTATCACTCACAAAACTCGCTTGCACTTATTTGACTGTTCATTAGATGCAAATAGCTTTACAGTACCTGGTTAAACAAAACCAATACATTGTGTTCTACGTAGAATGCCTGATATTTGAACGATTGAAGTAATGATGATTGCATTTTAATAATATTTATGTTCTATTATAGTCACGACATCAGATGATCAAGAAGATGTACCGGGAAATGAAGAGAGTTCTAAAAACTTCTGGCCATTTCCAATTGTAATACTTGCTTCGATAGCAGGAGTAGTTCTGATTATCGTCGTAACAATTGTTATTGCATGCAAGTGTAGAAGCACGAAAGGTATGTCGCTTATTAGTTTATACATATGCGCATTTAAAAAAATATTTAGTGCCATTATTGACTTCATATTTTCCACATAAATTAATGAATCGAACTGTATGCTAGGTTATTTTCAAAAATAATGTGTGCAGGGGATTCAGAATAAACAATTACAGTCTAACGGGGAAATCTCGGATACAGAAATGCAATAGTTATTATATTACAATTGGCTGTTTTCTATGTTTTGGCTACAAAGAAGAGTTTAATGAAAAACAAGGATTGCTTTTTACCCTGCTTATGGTTCGGTACGAAGAAGTACCGGATCACAGGCGGCCGGCGCGGTCCCGAAGCAAAAACACTTTATATACTTAAATTTTATAAAGTGTGTTTGCTTCGGGACCATGCCGGTTGCCTGTATACCGGATCGCGGGAATCCATTGATGATTGTCTATATGTACATATGTATATAATTTTATCAAAGTAGACGTGCTCTTTTTTATTCATCATAGTTTGTTTTTTACTTTTAAGCAAAAGAAAATGACATACCTCTTAATGATGTGTATAATGAGATTGGTGATCAACAAGAGCCGCCTCCGAGAAATGAGGTACCTAACACCGTATTACTACGGAAGCATGGAGGTGACATGGTCGATATATTTTTAACTCGTTCCCACAACTTACGAGAGGTGATAAAGTTTTTTTCTAACTTGTTCCGACAAGTTAAGAAAGTTGTTTTTTTTCTAACTCAATCCCACAACTTACTACAGGTGATAAAAATAATCATTTCTCGTAAGTTGTGGGAACAAGTTAGAAGAAGTATCTACTCTCCTAACTTGTGGAAACGATTAGAAAAAATATCACCTCTCCTAACTTTTGCGAACGAATAGAAAAGATATCACATAAGATGTGGGAACAAGTTGAAAAATAACAACTCTCTTAACTTGTGGGAACATGTTAGAAAAAAATATTGACCATGTGATCTCATAACCTTAACAGAACAGCATGTATGATCGACTTCAGAGGAAACTTGTTAGGACCACTTTTACGGTGTAAAACGCGACAAAATGATATTGGGTAGTTTCATTTTCTTTGTTTTCAATACTTCAGATACTGAGCAACATTCCTAAAGGAATATTTGCGACTTCTTACCTGAAATTGTCAAAAATGAAATAAATGGTACAAAACTTTAAGAACATTTGGTAGGGGAATTAGACCCGATTTCGAACCCAAAACATCTTGAAAAAGTCCCTGCAGAAACCTCCAAGCTGTCATGTTTCTCCTACCTCAAGAATCATATCAGTGGAAATAGCAATCACGTACATAGTAGTCCTAACATTTCACTTTAGTAGCTACATGTATATTACTTGTAACTAAGTTATTAAAAATATAACATGACATTTTCGAGTATATTGCAACTTAAACTTTAAGTAATTACATGTATGTGTTTGTTGATTATTTTTATTCTAAATCATACATGATACAATTCCATAAAATCAAGGTTTCTTGGCAAAGACACCATTTCAAACTACATTGTATATTTACGTCGCACGTGCCTCATTGTAGTCCGCACTGTGAGATAGTTGTTTCAGAAATGTATAAACGTTCACAAGTTGTATTGCAAGCATGAACGTACACCAATGTCAAGCCTAATCGAATAACCAGTATCTAGGCGCATACAGTCACCAGTGACTGACAACTGCCTTACATGATTCAGAATCAGTAGTAGGAGAATAGTGATCGTAGACATTATTTTACGACCAAACACCACCTGGGAATTGAACCCACGACTTCTCGGTGTAGTGGCGTACTACCGACTAAGGTAGTCGACCGTAGTCCGATGCACTACAGCTGAAGGTATCATGCAGGGTTTCAAACTTATACAACTGTTTTACAGGGACCTGACAATCAACGCCAACCTTGGTATACTGATCTAGTATTTGATAACAACCCTGAGGGTTCAAAACATATTTATGCAATTCGTGAGTCCGAAGATGAATACACCGAAGTTGAGTTTGGTAAATCAGCTGCTCCAACAGTAGAAGTTACAGATGAAGAAAACAGTGCATCCATTGAACAAGGCACCTATATGTTAATGATGTAGAACTCCTCTAGCTATCAGTTTTTTCTTTTCACAAACAAATCTTACGACAAAACCATGTGCACACGAAGACAGCAGCACAATTTTAACTTAGGATATACAATCGTAAACCTTTACTGCTTAATATTTCAGCAGTACAACAATAAACATTGGTTCGTAAAATTTCAGCATTAAAAAGTAAACTTTACTGCTTAAAATGTCAACGGTACCACAATTAACCTTTACTGCTCTAAATTTCAGCTGTAAAGCATTCAACATTCATTGATAGAAATTTCAGCTGTACAGCAGTTTACTTTTTTGATAGAAATTTCACCTGTACAGCAGTAAATGTTACTGATAGAAATTTCAGCTGTACAGCAGTTAATATTTTTTGATAGAAATTTCAGCATTGCACCAGTAAACATTATTTGCAAGACATTGATACAGCAGTAATCTTTTATTGATAGAAATTTCAGCAGTATAGCAGTGAACATTAACTGCCAAAATTTTAATCAAAAGTACAGCAGTAAATCTTTAGTATTTTTTAGCTGTTCAGCTGTACACCTTTATTTCATGACATTTCACGTGTACAGCAGTATTTCTAACAGCAAGATATTTCAGCAGAACAGCAGTAAACTTTATTGATAGAAATTTCAGCATTGCACCAGTAAACCTTATTAAAATCAAAACAGACTTTCAGACCAATTTTCCTGGATATTTTGATAAAAAATGGAGCCTTATGAGTGGTAACAAAACCTTTTTCTACTTTTAGCTCCAGGAAGCTAGTTTTCATCCAAGGATATTCATGTTTGAACTCATCCGACAATTACATAGCCAAGTATCCTGACCAATTTTGAGTGTTCACAGGGTTTTTTTCACAATTGGGCTATGTGACCTAGTTTTTTACCCCAAGTGATCCACGTTAGATCTCATCCAAACAATTGTATTTCATTAATTTAATCTTCCCAATTTGTTTCTGTATCATACATGTAGTTTTTTTCTTGTGTTTCTAAAATTTGCCATCTTTTCATTATCACCGTCCTTGAATGGCGATATATACAACCATCAAGATTTGAGCATTTTGTAGTCGACACCGGATGCCATAGTTAATCAAAACGATTCATTTTAAGTCACATGATAAGAAAATGGCCGTCAAAATAGGTGCGCGTGAATGGACTCGTCTCAACCATGCATTTGTCGGATTACCTGTTTTTATTACTGGAAAATACTATTGTCAATATATGAACGCTGTGCCAGTTTCAAGAATGATGCAATATGAGACCGAAAATGCGAAGCTTATTGGTACATGTCATTTCTTTACGAGAAAGTTTCCTTGATAAGAATATTTATATTTTAATTTTAGCCTCGCAATTTATTACAAAAAAGCATACTTATTTTTCCCCATTTTCGAGTGGGTCTAACAATATATAACGGTGAGCGTTCGATTTGCTGTCCGGAATTCGGGCGGAACGTGTACTTGAATCGAATACATCGGTGTGCTTATAAATCTATTGTAGTTTCTTAGTGACCCAATAGACATGAAAAAGGCTAAGTTCTACCATAATAATGCTATTTATTTTACGTGCACAGTTAGAATATGTCAAGGACAGCGCCTGTTCATTCAATGTATTGTTATCAGCCTTGAAGGTTCCGCAAATGAATCAAAAGCGTCCAAATGTTTTTACATATCCTTAACAGGAAACGCAAATCCCGGTATTCTATAAATAGACATTAAACGATCTGAAACGCTGACACTTATTTCTTGAATGTTTTTGCTCAAATGAACAGATGTCATGCACGGCTAAACTGCAATTTCAAGCATTTTTTTGAAATGCTTATACTTGTACTCTACATGTATATATAATGCTTTATACTTGTTGTTTTCTGTGTAGTTTTTACAATGGTTTTTCTCCATGTTTAGTGGCGCCCTGTAGCAATTTTTCATTTCAATCTACCGTGGACGCTTACATGAAACCACGCATACGCAATTACAGGGATGGAATTTCATTCTGCAAATTAAGTAGTTCGCTTTACGCGTTGACTGGCACGCAGACGATGCACTTTGTGCATTTGTGCCAGGTATATCTAATCTGGTTTAGTATGCTAATAATCGTTTCAGTCGGTTGCATAGTCACTATCAAAACAACATGTCTGACAGCGCCATTAGCGTATTGATCTATAAATCAATTCATCATCCCCACACCGTCGGTTATCCCACGATACATTTACTCCGCTTATGCGGCCATTTGGTTAGAAAAATCAAATCTCGTAGTCGTGAAAAATTAATGAGTTATTGGTTCTGCAAGGAAACCACTGCGGAAAACTAGCCAATAAAATTACGTTTTATATCTTAGGTTTGGCTTACCATTTAATGTACTTATAAAATTTATTTTTTCTAAATCAAATGATGTATAACGTTGATGTATGACGTCATTGTTATTGAAGTGTATACAATTGTAACATGCGATTTCATTGATAGAAGATTGATGTCCCCTGCCTCATGCATATTCATGAAAACGAGATTTTGCCAGTCTAATTGTCAATGGTACAGATGGAGTGTAACGAACGAAAGTACTGTGGTTGCCGACGATGCATCGCCCACTTCATGAGTAGTTAATTATCATTTTTATTTCATGATATTTATACATGTTGTCCTTTTGCCTTATTGATTGTCATGTCATGGTTTTCCTTTTTGGTGTTTTATTGTCCATATTTTATGCAATGAGTTTTTTTTAGTTTTAATGCGTTTTATTTATTGACTTTGATTTATTTCTGTTCATGTATTATGTATGTGTAGAAATATATAATTTCCTGCTTATATAGAATTTGTAATTTGTATGCGAGATTGAAATCATTTGTTTTTTAATATATGTATAAGGCCACAACAAGTTGATGATATGTTCTACGGATTTTTCTAGAAAAAAATGGGGCGAGCGAGCGAAGAAAATTAAAAAAAAATCTTAATTCAGTTGCTTTATATAGCAGTTTGACCAAATTTTTTATGATCGAGCGAGGAAATAAATTTTTTGTTGTAAAAAACGTCAAAATTAAGGTGCGAGCGAATCCATAGAACAAATGATCAATTTGTTGTGGCCTAACATAATAAAGATTTAACTTAAGGCTTAACTTCCGCTTAAATACTGCGGACCATCGCATCGCGATACATATATATACATTACATAATAACAGACTTCATATTGATTTTAATACATTATAATCTATACATACATTGTTTATATATATTTTTCGCTATTATTTTTTAACTATTGTTCAAACAAAAAAAAAACACTGTTTATAATAACAATACAATGAACTTATCCATGACGAGGGACGCTCAGGATGACAATAACATAAACATGTGATATGTTTTACGATTGTCATATTTGTTGGTGTAATGGAAAATAAAATTACCATTACAAGCATGATTTACCAAGAAATGCTGGTATCCATTATGCTAATTTTGTTAAAATAAATTACACACATTTTATTTTCAATACTGCCTACCACTGAAGCGGATTGTCTTATTTTTGATGTTTACTCAAACACGTTTTGTTTTTTGTACGCACTATACCATAGTATTATATGTATAGTTCGTTTTTCTCAACTGTCAAAACATGAATAATTTCACGGTGAATGCGTTAGTTAAAATTATCGTCGTGACACATTCATGAGTTTCCGAAAGTGTGTATTGTGATCGAGTAAAGCTTCTTATGCTTGTCATACGACGTATGATATGTTTTAGTCAATAAATATTAAATAATAAGAAAAGCGCTAGTACAAAAATAATGCATTCAGTCACCTTGAAATTACTCGAGCTGTGAGAGTTGAGAAAAAACGGACTATAGTGGATGTTAAAAATACATTTAATTATTGATTTGTCTATGAAAAATGAATAATAATACTGATGAATTATGACTGTTTCGTGTGTGAGGACATTGTATGTATGCTTTATATAATTTTCGTATAATCATTATTTGATGTAATTTGTATATTCTTTTTATATTAAACACTGTTGGACAATAGCTTATCACAGCTAATGTTGTTGGTTAATGTCTTATACTGACTTAAAGCACCATTATAAAAAGTGACAGGATCCATGATTGAAAACAATACACATTAGTCTATATTAAATATCTCAAATGAAAAAGAATTAATCAATAAATGATATTACCGCTTAATTATGTTTGTGCTACTTGTTCAGCTTCAAAGTAGATTTAGGTTGTATATACTTAAAACAATAGATTCGTATGTTAAAGACGTAGACTGTTGATAGATAAAGATTTTTTCAAATTAAATAATTAAGCTGTAGAGCGATTTTCGATAAGAGGTACTTTAATAAAGGGATAAATTTTTGGCATGATGAATCTTTCTATAATTATGCCGACGTAATATATAATCTCCCTTTATTTCGTTAAGAGACGTATATTGTCTTGCAATGCCTCACTCATTAGGTGGCGCTATTGACCGATAACAAACCCGCCATATCCATTTGTGGGCTCCGCTATTGATACTGTTGTCTCCGACGGAGCTTGTCGATTCTAAATTTAAAGGAAAGAGTTAAAATATTATACATTGAAACTTGTTAAGATAACAATAAAAATGAATGTGCAAAAAGTTTATTTAAAGCCTCACATTTACATCATACATGTACTGAAATTCGGATGCACGAAACGTTGATCTAGTTTTGCTACGTTCAATATTTATGAATAATGCACGATATGGAAATTTGGAAATTGATTAGCATCTTGATCTTAATATATCGGCAAAAGCTGTTGCCCGGAGTGCTAGTCGAGCGTTGGGGTTATTAATTGCCAAATGTAAATCCATTGGGGAGTATCTTATGATGTATTCACAAAATTGTATGATTCCATTGTTTGGCCAGTAAGTAATTATAGTGCTCCGATTTGGGGTAATATGTCCTTTTCATCTATTGAAGCTATCAATAATGGGCAATGAGATTTTTTTTGGTGCGGGAAAATTTACTCCTAATGCTGCACTGGCTGGCGAAATTGCTTGGGTTCTACCTATAGTTCGCATGTGGAAATCTATATCTGCATTTAACCTAAGGTTAAAATGGAGTGTAACTCTGAGGGCAGCAGATCGTGCCGAGAATACTTTGTAAATATTGGTTTTTCGTCGTTAAGCATCACTTTCATTAAAGTAATTTGAATGATTTTTCATTTCATATTCCAATCTGTAAAACATGGGTCGATAGCGCAGTTGGTAGAGCGCCGGGATTTTTAATCTCGTGCCCGAGATAGTGCGGGATCGAATCCTACCCGGGGAGGTTATACCCTTCCATGAAAATTTGACAATAATGTCGATTTTTCTCCATTGATTAGATAATATGGAGAAGTTTCCGGCCTTATGGAAGAGTAGGTGAGTACTGGTTATAAACAATGGTCCAGGAAAGCTATGTTAGGTGCGCTGGACGCCGTAAAATGACCTTAATTGTGTTGACACGGCGTTAAATCTATAAAAAACAAAACAAACCAATCTGTAAGAAGATTTTAGTTACTCATGTATCGAGATTTGTTCTTTGAAATTTTATTAACATATGGGAAAAAAGTATTAATAGACTCATTGGTTTCAGTGATAGAGATCGAAATAAGCTACGTACATAATGTTCTTTTAAATACCATTTCAAAGTTGAAAACTACTGTAAATTGATTTTACAACCTCACCACAGATCAGCAATAAGTAAAGTTAGATGTGGTGATGCCCCAATACGAATAGTAACCAGGAGAGTCGAAAAAAATTTTGATGATAGAAAATGTCCCCTTTGTGATTCTTTTTTAGATATATATTTTACTTGCAAATTATGGATTTTTGTCACTTATCTTCACCTAATAAAATCTGAAGCAATCCAATTGGTAAGTAGGTCCTTACAGTAGGAATCCTCGGACTTTATCATTGAAGTCATATGTAAGAATAACAAAATATTTCATCTAATATTTTTTATATCCACAACTACTGGAATCAAACCAGGTTGTCAGCCTTACTGCCCGTTGACGCAGCTTGTTTTGATAGTACATGGAATAATGAACTTGACAAAGACCAAATTGTATGATGATTTTGTCATTTATTATACATATTTATAAATGACGCATATAATAAAAGAATGATAAAAAATACATGACGTAAGTATTAACATTGCTGGGATAAGCAAATTTATTCCTTTTACAACTTATTTTTTTAGTGAAATCATTATAATCACATTTGCTTATCCCAGCTTACAATAGTAAATAATACATAGTAATGTACATGTACTGAAAGAAGATGGCGCAACTCACATAGCCTAACAATCGTATGTGAATAAGTAGGTGGATGGTGGGGGGAGGTGGTATAGCGTAAAAACAAATTTTAAAGCTTTACAATCGGAATCAGAACACAGTTATCCGCCCTTGGTTGACAACAATAAGGAAGTGAATTCGCATAAAATAGTGCCTGTGTTTAATGCCATATATGAAGGATGAATTAAATGAAAGTGATGGAAAAAGGGCATTTTCTGACAGAATTCATTTGAATGAACTGACAAATACAAACTTTAATGAAGTTTTAATGTGAATATTTATATTTTGAGTGATTTTCTAAATGACAAAATTCACATGTTTCCGGCTAATTACTGCAAAGTGTCTTTCTAATGTTAACATGTGTTCCCTGGACTGAAATGCCGGAAAAGCGTGCTGGTTGACATCTAGTTTCATGTAGCAGCATTTTTTTCTCTTGGATTTTTCTATAACTACTGGTGATCTTAAGTTGCTTAGAGATTTAGTCAATGTTCCACATGTCATGGTGTTTATATATAACATAGGGTGAAAATAACTGTGGTCTGATACCAATCAATGCGTGATTTCTCTAATAATAGCGGTGCTGCGTAATAATCACACATCCTGAAGTTTACCATGAACAAGTTACTCTTTATATTATATTATTATACATATTTATAAATGACGCATATAATAAAGGAATGATAAAAAATACATGACATAAGTATTTACATTGCTGGGATAAGCAAATTTATTCCTTTTACAACTTAACTTTTTAGTGAAATCATTATAATCACATTTGCTTATCCCAGCTTACAATAGTAAATAATACATAGTAAAACATGTACTGAAACAAGGTGGCGCAAACCACATAGCCATGAAAGTATTGTTCGTGAAAACATGAAATATTATCTTTCTTGTTAATGAAGATCTTAACAGAAGTGGTGAAATTTAAGTGGTTCGTTACCCTAAAAATACTTAGCTTGAATTTCAAACAAATAATATGATTTACAAAAAAGTTATATAAGATTAATTTTGGCAAATTGACATTGAAAATTAAGGGTAAAATCCAAGTAATCCAACTAATTGGACCTACCTATTTGAAGAGTATACAAGGGAAAATAACTGACTAAAGTCCCTTATAGCATTGATTAGCTACTTTTTTTTAAAATTGTTTTATAATTTGTTAGTTGAAAATAATTATATTGTTGATAAATGTATGATATTTTTGTTATTTAATGTGCGTAAAGCCTTTTATAACTCTTTCAAGATAGGAAATGTAAATGTTTTATATAGTATATAGCATAATGTATATGTTTTATATACATGCTGTACATAGATAAGACTAAAATAGTTAAATAAATGGAACAAAATGTAACTATAAAATAGGCAAATTATTTTTCCATTTCACTTTACTTTTGAATGGGAATGGTTGCCCGTATTTTAAGAATGATGAATAAATGAGTTCATATTATCGTTGCTTCAGCACCCCAGTGCTTTGATTATTTGTGTTGTTTGATTAATTTTATTACATTAGCACATTTGTTCACGAATTTAAAGACTTTTGTGTAAGTGGTTTATTCTATATTTTGTCACATCAACTAAAAGAGGCATACAACATTGTGTCAGCTTATTATTATATATATCAATATGTAAGATGAAGAAGCATATCAATTACTTTAAATACATTGTGTAGCACGATTACCTGTACATTTGATATACGATTAAGAGTCAATGATAGAGTGATAGGGGGGAGGAGAATATCCGTAAAAAGCATTATCATTTCATGCCCTAACTCCACAAAAGTATACCCTGCACGGATTTCGAATCCACGACTCCTCGACCAGAAGACTTGCATGCTACCAACTGAGCTAGCCGAGTGATTATTGATGATAATTTATCTTATGTATGCATTTTATTCCCAGTACATCTATGGATGTTATATACAATTTTTCTGACACCATGATTTTATGTTTTTCATTGAAACTTACTGACTAGACAGAAATAACAAATTTCCATCCTTGAGGCATTAATTTATAATTTTTATATCTAAATTATGCAATATAATTAATGTATGGTAATTATGTTACATAAACATCCGGCTCTCGACATGCCGATTATTAAAGGAAACGGATACTTCATTATGACTTGAAAGAAAATTAAGTGAATATTTAAAAGCAAATTTGGAAAATATATATCACTGATCAAATCATGATTGAATTTAAGGAAAGTAACACAGGAGGTTAACTAATCATTAACATACTAAACATACAGAAAATATGGATTTACTATAAAATGAAAGAAAAAATAACAACAATGTGAAATAATACCCTTGTTAAAAATGTTTCCAGGGACATATGATTATAAAAGATATGTACATAAGTTATTTTTCAAACATCTCTCATGACAGAAAGTGTCCGATCAAATAAATAACATACATGCATACATCTTTTTGGCAAAAAAAGTATCACATGTCTTTGGTCATTTACAACATTCATAGCAAATACCACACATTCATGACAAAAATATAACAAAACAATAAATAATAGTAGAAACAGTAATAAAATATTCAGAGAACATATTGATACATAATGATTCTTATATAAATATGACAATATTGATGATGCTTAGTAATATATTTTACAAAATAAATGAATTTGTCTACAGTAGGACAGGAACAATTACTACTGCAACGGAAAAAAAATTGGAATTCAGACTCGGAAGTATTTTGGGAAGAAAATTTACACAAACGTTGGCTATGTTCATTACCTGCGATTCTAGCGTTTTCAATTTCTATTCTGTGGTTATAACAATTCAACATGATAACTGAATGTCTCCCTTCAAAAATATGAAGAATATAAAAATAGGCATGCTAATGGTATCTTTAAATTACAAAATTGAAGTTAAATATCACCATGCGATCTAAGACAAATATCAGATATCAATAATGTATATTTTTATAAAAAAATAATAATACTCCAATAAACAGTCATCTATTGACTCACTGAGCTTAAATTAATCACTTATTCATTATAAGGGCATGAACAAATATTGTATATGGAACTAGTGCATATAAATATACTTCTACTCGTTTAGATTTAGTAACTTACTAAGGCAAAACAAAATGAAAAGTGAACATATAAAGAAATGAAACATACATGTATGATAATTGACATTTAGAAACGGACATGGATCATTTTGAAACATTTATCTGAAGCGCGCAAATGTCTTCTGAAATGCAACAATGGATATACATAAAACACAGACGGAACATTTTAGAAGATTACAGAAACATCAAGATAAAATGAAAATGTATTTTTATAATATTCACAGACGGAACATTCTAGATTATTCCATATTTTTCTGTTAACAAAACTAAAATAAAAAGATTATACTGCAAACATTGTAAACAATTAAACGAGTTTAGATTAATTCAGAAATTTCTATATCATATAAAAAATACCGTAAAAAGATTTAATAATGTTATTTCAAAACCGGCATAATCCAAAAAGAATCAGTATGGTCATAATAATATGGGTCAAACACTTGTTTTAATTATGTTTTTACTATTTGCAACACCGATTACTTAAATCATGTTAGAACCCAAATGCCTTAAACTATATTTTGTGTCCATCTTAAAGACGTTTAAACCTTCCCTACAATTTACATGAAATTCATTATTTAGATCTATCAATACCACGTTTAGACATCATGGATTATCAAGAAGTAACATTTAATATACACATATCTAATTCAAACATGATCATAATCATTATCCTGAACACAAATATCTGGTTTGAGCTTACCAATTGTTTCTTTATTGCCCATACAGTTTAAACCATCATAGTTACTGTCCTGTCCATAATTGGCAGCTTGTTGTTCATGACTTTTGTAGCCAACTTGAACATTAGAATACGTAGACTCAGTGATATATGCGCCTTTACATTGAATAGGATTTTGATTTGCTAAATGTGAGTAAGTTTCATCGACAATGGCACTTGATTGGTTTTGATGCATCATCGGTAAATGAGAATAATTGTCATCTTGGATAGGTTTTGCACAATCCTGGTTAACGTGATTATAGATGTCTCCGTCTTCAGAACTGGGTGCATTGACAGTATTCTCATGCTGAGCTACAGAATATTCGTTTTCTAAACCATGTGGTTGTTTATGTTCATCTTCCTGTGTTGGTTCCTGGCCACATTCCTCATACACAGTCATATCATATGCACTGTTCGCATTATTTGTATTGGTGTCATTTGCTGAACCTTTCGTTTTATCTACAGGATTATCTTTCTTCTTAGATCTAAAATTTATAGTGACAGTCGTTCGTTAAATGATATGTCACGCAGTTTGACATATAGTTTGACAGTATATAGCATAATCATTATGACCTTAATTGTGCTGAAATTGCATTAGTGAAACAACTCCATTGCTAAGAACAAAATATGTAATTTGTGATGGCTTTCTTTAATTTGCTTGTATGAAGTCAAAAGAAATTGATAATTTTGCCCATAACTAACTTCTTGTTTCAAGCTACAAAAATGGAATTTAAATACATGTACTAATTAAAAAAAATATTTTACAGTGTAAGCATGCTATCTAAACGTCAATAGAATCATTTACAATTAGACCAAAAATATCATATAAAAATACATGCAAATCTCATGTGTACGAGGAAATAATGCGTCTTTAAGCAATAAGATCTCCTTTTAGTATGCAGCCAATTTAAAATAAAAAAATCCCATCTCTAAAATACAAAATAAATCATTGAAGCGTTAGTTTTTTCCCTAGTGAATCTTCCATTTTAAATCCTTTTAAGGACTACTCTACATACCTGTATATACATACTGTTACAACAACAATTGTTGATAGAATCATTAAACCACCTCCTGATCCTAGTATAATGTAGATCAAGTATTTATCAAAGCCTGAAATACAACAACTAACAGTAACGATAACCCAACATCTCCCCTTAAACCGTATGTAAGTGCTACTGGCTTTTTATTGGGTTTAACGCCGTGTCAACTCCGTTTAGGTCATTTTGGAGTCTTGTTTATAACCAGTACTCATCTACCCTTCCACAAGGCCGGAAAATTCTCCATATTATCTAATCAATGGAAGTATTCGACATTTATAACCTCCCCGGGTGGGATTCGAACCCGTTACCCCATTCGTGACACGAGATTAAAAATCCCGGTGCGCTACCAACTGCGCTATCGACCCGGGTTGGCTTTTATGGGTATGACACAAACAACATCCTCTCTATACAGTATAAACGCATTTGTCTTAACGATTTATTAAAAAGAGATGCTATTAAATCGTACTTTATCATCAATAGTCTAAAAATATAGAATTACAGGCTGTCAGAAAATAAGATCTCGAAATTCTCATCGAAATTCAATTCAACAATGCATTTAATTACTGATTGAAATTAATTTCAAATTGAAAATATTTCGTCTACATTACTTGAGGTCTGCTAAAATACACTCATGTTATTATTTGTGAGATGATACATCGCTTTCCATTTTTTAACAAAACATTTCATGGTAAAAGGGGGAAAATGTGTCGTTAGATCATCGACTTTACTATTAAATCTAAGTTCTGAAAATGGGTGCACTTTGCTTTGAAGAGTTGGTTTCGTTTTTCAATACAGAAGTGTGTAGACAAAGGACGCAACGCTGACCTTAGATTTCTTAAAGATGAAAAAAATGTAACATACTTTAATAACTACTAGATGCCTTACCAGTTTTCTTTTCTGTAAGAGAAACATCTACATTTCCACTAGGTGATGTGTTATCTTAAATATCAAATATTATTGGTGTACATTAGATGATAGCTTAAAAAGCTGTCAAATTTGATACAATGGCGACCGGCACGGTTTGCAGTCAGATCAATATATGTGCATACAATGTTATTTAACCCAAGCAATAACAGCTTCATAAGTTCCAGTTTGTGGCCAGTTCAGTCAACATAAATTAATCTATTTCACAGGTTCATACATGCACACATAAGCCTACATTTAGCTTAAGTTTTCGCTTTATAATAACACAGGTATGTTTTCCTCATACAGTAAAACAAATTGCAAGCACCATGAAGCACGCAGATAAGTCAACATAAAAAGTCGCATTTATTATATGATGTTTCTATCTGCTACCTTTCGTATGTACCCTTTAAACATGTCATTTGAATTCAAAATTAAGCTGTATAATTCATATATGTTTTTAGCAAAGCAACTGAGTAACGACGGGAATGCAATAGAAGTATAATAAATCTCATGATTTGGAACTGTATTAAGTTTGTAGATGTTGTTGTGCCTAAGCGTGTGAAATAAATGTTGCAATAAAACTGTATATAGTGCTCAGTGAAAGATTTTCAAAGAACAGAATGTTAGTATGGCCCAAGGTTTTTGAGAGAGGATAGGATTATGTTAAAGACAATAATAATTACTGGATGGTTCGGCAGTATTGGTTTCTTTGGTTGTAAAACCTGTATCTCCAACAGTTGATACGTCATCTAAAATACCAAAATCATCAATTTATATTAAACACTAGATTAACAAATCAGCAATACTTTGATAAATAAACAGTCGGCACATAACAAAGCAGAACAAAATCTCAAATAATTAAATATGATAGATGAGCAAGTCGATAAAAAGTATTACAAAAATGTAATAAATAAAAAGGAGAATTGAAAATGTGTAAGTGCGAGGAACAGTGCAGGGGTGAGAAACCAGGAGAGAAATAGACTTTTAACCTGTCACCGTATGACATTTGTGTATTCTACTTCAATACTTTTATTAGATCATGCATAATAGGTTTTGTCAATACAATATATGCAATATGAACAAACACAAGAATCAAACATACCAACTATAAGAAAGGGGAACAAGACACATGTATATGTAAAATAAATGAAGAAAATCACTTGACACAGGTTCTAATTGACAAGTTTGCGATACTTATTTTGTAAAATATACTTATTTTGAAACACCCTGTCAAAAGACTGATCATAAAATCCAAAAAAGGAGAAAAAGTTCCTTCTTGATATTAAAGACCATTTATTTACATATGCACCAAAATTATCTCTTGTATTGTATACGTCTGTAAGTAATTCAAATTAATATTTTAGCAGTTTATTTTCTATAAAAAGAATAAGGAAACTACTTAACTCACTACATTATTCGAGAAATACTTAAGACCAAGAATCTGTTTTAAGAATTTGATTGTATACGTTCAACATCAATTGCCCTATGAAAAACCCACATCTCTGACCCGTAAAAGAGATAAAAAGTACCATAGTATCAAACAATTATAATATGTCTGTAATAATAGAAGATATATTAATGCTTTAACAATATAACTATAATAATATTTATGCGATAGATGAGCAAATCGAAAAAAAGTATTAAATTATAAAATGTGATAAATAAAAAGGAGAATTAAAAATGTGTAAATGCGAGGTACAGTGTAGGGGGTGGGAGAGAGATAGAGAGACGGGGAGAGAAATGGACTTTTTATCTGTCACCCTATGATATATATATATATATATATGCTTGTAGCCTTAAACTGTTTCAGTTTTATATAATGTTGGTTGAAATCTACCCGTGTTGCTAATAATCCAGAAAACTACAATTAATTGCTGTTTGAAAACGATTTATTTTAGGTAAACGTTTGTCCAAATTTAACAATTTCAGCACCGTATATACTGACTCAGAAATAAACCTTACTTACCTTCATGGTCTAGCAAATAAATGATCACAGAGCTACTTGGCATTTTTGAAAACTTGGTCGTGCAGTTCGGAGAACATGTTATGACTTTTTTATTGTCAGCAGCTGACACGTTCATATACGCCGTAAATATAGAAGTTTTAGACATAGTTGTCTCATTATGAATTGATTCCTTTAGACCACTTGTCAAAATCTCTATATCCGACGTATTCCAAGTGGCAATACACAGTGGGTTAAAATCTTCTATTACACAAGTAGCTATTATGATTGTGAATGGTCTATTTTCCGTTATGTTATGGTCTTTTTCTAACCTCAATTCTACGTTGGACGGTGGGACTATAAAAAAGTAAATCAATTTTACATATAACATTTTTTTTCAATATTATCGTCAGATAATTAAAGTGATAACAGTCGTGTTATGAGTCAGTTCTATTGATATTTTCAGCAAAAGGCTCTGAATAAAGAAATCACAAAAGTTAAGCTAGAGAGCCATTATAGCTCTAGATGCTTGCCCGAGTGCAAAAGTATTCTTGTTTTTAAGGAGTTGGGCAAGATCAATTTACTGAACAATGACGGACATAATTCCTTTGTCAGACAGTTAGATGAAGGTAAAACCCGATATAAAACCCTAAATTAAACGTTGACCGTAAAAACTAACTTTATCGTCAATAGCAAATGCGTATAATGACAACCTTTTACGGTCTGAGCAATGCTTCCATGATTTTTCCTATATAAATACTATTATTATGTTGCTTTCTTCTCCTTATAAAAACGGACTCAGGGTTGTGTCTCGTCAATCGTCAATTCGTTAAATTCGATATTGTTTTATATTTCATTGATAAAGGGCAGTAATTTCTGGACATTAAAACATCTGAGTGCATATCATTCCAATAAAGAAAATAACAGTACAAACAATGACACAGAAAGCCATAACAATACTTACATATATAATTTATACCATTTTCGGTATCATTGCTGCACCATGTGTAGTTATCTGTCGTAAAGTCTTTGTTGTACTCGCAGCATATCACATTCTTCTTGTTCCAAGCTCGCTTTATATCAGTAACAGTAACCCAACTATTGTACAGGGTATCAGTGATGGGTGATTTTTGTATGGTGACTTCGGACTCGACTAAAAGATCATCAATCCACATCGTTATGTTATTTGCAGCTGGTCGCCGACCTTCTACTAAGCATGATATGTTCTTCTGATCACCTTCTATCAATTCAAACGGCAAAATTACTGAGGGGGCTTCATGTTCGACTGAAAAAAGCATTTGAATAAGATTACATATTACTTCAAGTTATTAGTTAATTACATAGCAAACTCGTTAATTTTGTCTTATGATTTAACTGGAATAAATGGCATTTACAAACGTGTATTCATTTTTACGGCAATTATACGACTACAAGAAGCTTCTTAATTTACGTAGAATAATCAACATCGCTATTTAGTTATCATGTAAAAAAAGTCTAAAAGCATGTCAGGAGCATAGACAATCAAACAAAAAGCCTTTCCACACAGCCACCAGGAAAAGGGGGAGAGAAATTCAATCAATACTGTTTTTATTTCATTCAATTTATGAATTATATCTCCCTAAAACACTGATTGGGAAATTCATAGTTGTAAATGTTTAACTGCGGTTGTTTCTTTGACATAAATCAGGATATCGGCGAAGAATATGAAAGTGTTTTTTTCTGAGCTTATTCGACACTTACTAGCCAACTGGGTTAATATCTTAGTCAGTACTAGACCACTGAACAAATGTGCGATACGTGAAAAAACGAAACAATATTTTCAATGTCAAATCAAAACAAAATAATTTAGATACACTTTGTTGAATTAATTCTTTTAACATTTTTTATGTTTTTTTTAATTCATTTATTACCTAGATTTACACCGAAACAATTCAGCAAAATTACTAATATAAATATTGATCGACATGATCAGAAAGTTGAGAAATGGGCCACCGGTTGAGCATTTGACGTCACACACTCTAGTGTCGGACGAAATATATCATAATTTTACGTCTGAAAGCAAGCGCTAAAACACACGGAACGTATGTAAGTCATATCTATGTGACAACGAGAAACTCATACCATTCTTGTTCGTTTGATAGCAGTACTAAAAGTAATGACGTCATCGGAAATCGCGAAATCGATGAATCACCGATTTTTGATAGACGATTCCATATCGATTCGCAATTTAGAATATTGATACAATCCAGTATTCTATCAAGCTAGAAACAAGGTCGAAATTGGCGAAAGTGTTGAAAATAAAAATATTTGTCGTAGACTTAAATAAAATATACGGAGTCCGTAACGTGACATTTTGAAATACTTTCTATTTTCACAACTGTTTCGTTTAAACGTAATATTATTTAGTTTTTACGAAATATTTTTCGTTTTTACGAAATATTATTTCGTTTATTCGAAATATTATTTCGATTTAACGAAATAATGTTACGTTTAAAAGTTTTGAAAAAAACGGACATAGATTCAATAATGCAAATTTGGTGGTATAAGTAGGAAGACTTCAGGCGTCGGACCAACATTGGTTTTACCTCTTTAGTTAGTTGTAGCATATTGTAATTTAAAACTGCGGTTGTGTCTTTGATATAAACCAAGATATCGGCAAAGGGTTTGCAAAATTTAGTCTGAGCTTATTACTCAGTATTAAAGTTTTAACAGACTTCCAAGTTAGCACCAGATCATTGGAAAATGTACCGTACTTTAAATAACGAAATATTTTTGGCAAAGAAAATGTTTGTATCGAGGTTTAGTTTAAAATGCCCATTAAAAGGGTACATCTTTACTTAGTTTTTCACCGAAACAATTCAGCAAAATTATTCATTAAAATATAGGTCGACTTAATCAGATAGTTGATAGATCGGCTCTCAAATGTGCATTTGACGTAACACTAAATAATGACGGATAAAAAAACATATTTTTGAGATCTGGGAGCAAGCCGTCGACTATTCGAATTACCTATTCGACTATAAATCAATATTGTAAATATGGCAAATTATTGTGCTTTAATTTTGGACTCGTCAGTTTATGGGGAAACACATACTCATGTCTGAAATATTGAGATACCGTTTCAAAGTAACCATTCTTACATGTATGATAACATGACTAATTGTTTATAAAAATAAATATGATATAACATAGAATAGATAGTGCACTTGCTTATGATCACATATATAGAAGCCTGTGCTGTGATGTTAGTTGTATTATATACGGAAATACATTCCAGCTGAGCTAAATGATGTTCGGAGCTATTTAGCGTCAAAAATACCACGTGGTATTTATCATTGATTTGTTGAAGTATTTCGTCGTTTATCTTCATCACCACATTGTTAGGACCAATACTATCATCATCAACATCACAAGTAATTGTGATTTTTACCTTATCTTCGCCTATGATACAGTCCTGACAATCTGAGTTTGTTTTAAGAGGACTGATTGTTGGTACTAAATAAGTAAAAGATAAAATAATATAAAATACTTTGTAAAAATTTGTAAAATTGTCGAAATACTTAGGTAAGTATCTGTTCTAAACTCATTACTAATTTTTACTTGATCTGGCATTTTTGACCACCTAAATATAGGGAGCAGTTTAAATATTTTGTCATTACAAATGCAAAAAGTGACAATTTCCTTTGATGATTCACTGTCTGAATTATCCAATTCAATCTGATATTTTTTCATAGTAATGTTCATGACGCAATCATTACGTTTAGAAACTTGTTTGCATCGCAGACCTTCGTCACGCAATTTGAAAACAGCGGTCCAATTACAGCCTGTGAATAATATCACCTACGAATCAGCTCACAAACCTCGGTCTAAAAATAGAAATTACGAAATCAAGATGCCATACTTAGTATTTTGTCTAGATGAAAGCTATTGGAAAGGTTGGTCGACACAAAGGTCAACTCGATGCGACCTAAGAAATCATGTACGTCTGTGGTCTACAGGATATCTGTTAACGGAGATTGCCATTAAGTCAAATTCCGTTCCCATTCATTAAATATTTCATAGAGAGACGTTTATACCACTTTACTTGTTTATGTTTTCAGAAAAAATTTTATACCAAGTTATGCTTCGTGTCGTTTTGGCGGTAATTGATGTAATTATTACATTGCTGATTCATTAAATACGAATTAATATTTATAAATTCTGGTTTAGGTTTTTTGTGCAGATCATGCTAAAATTATACTTTATATTTTGAACTCGTAAGGATGTAAATCAGAAAAAATCAGCATTGATACTTTAACAGATAACTGCCATGTTTGGGTTATAGATATTTTATTAGATTTATGATAGCTCAAGAAAATTATTGAGTCAGCATCAATATTATTTCATGAAAAAACTATTTTGATTATTCCTCGGTGGAGATCTTAGTTTCCATTGATCTTAAAGTCATAGATATTAATACCTGTTAGTTTACAAGGTTACAGAGAGCTGTTAATACTGCAACAATTTGAAGTATCACACCCAATGGGGAGCAAAATTAAAGATGGTCTCTGTTACGATATCGGTCGATGTCTGCCAGGTACTAGTTTTTCTACATAAGTAATTAACACAGCTACTGCTCCTTAACTTTCATTTCATAAAATTACATAAACATAACGTTATACTTTAATTTCCTAGTTTACTTACGTCACCTTGAATGGGACCATATGATATTTTCTATTTGAAATTGGAACATTGTGAAGATGAAAGCCTTTGTGAATTTGATATATTGTTTGATTATAATGTTATAGCAAAGAAATAAGGTAATGATAAACAATTGTTAATTAATGTTGTTACCTTTCACGCTGTGACCTTAAGTACATTAGCAAGATGGCTAAAGGATTACGTTTTTCTGATATCGATCATGAAATTTTAAGTCTCATTCTTTTAAATGTGCCTTTATCTTCTAAAGTATTAATTACATTTAATTGTTTTTGTAAATATAAAACAGCATCTACACAATTTGCAACATCATCTGAAAACATCAAGCATGATACACCTGGGATACATGAAATGAATACACCAGAACAGTTTTATTCCTCTAAAGAGTAGGCAACTTGAAAATAAACAAGATGAAACGTAGAGCTTGATTTACCAACATGAAATATCTGTCACCAATTAATACATGGCATAATATGTTACTCCATGAGACGTCTTAACACAATAATTTTGATTTGCATACCAAAGTTTCAACACTAAGAAAATTACCATGAATTTAAAACCATTGTTTTTTTTCAAATGACATAACTAATGCCTTTCTAAAACAAGAACGTAAACACAATAGAGCGATTCGCATCGTTAGCAAATATGTATGTACTACCTCTTTAAAACAGTATACAAGGTCTTTTGTGAAATGATTGCGTCTAAAACCGGCATGACAATTGTTAATTTTGTCGTTTGTCTCACTCATTCATATATATCAATACCTCATAGTTTTTAGAACACATATTTAGTTATTGACATGCCTCTGTAATTGCTAGTTAGCGACATGGGCCCAAATTTGTGCAGTGGACACTAATGTGTAAGCAAATAACTTGTAGACAAAATGTTATTTATCAATAGAAGGAAGTATTGACTAATTTGAACAGATCATTATTCACAAATTTTGCTTTTAAGAATTTCATCTGTTTCTCAACTATCATTATTTATTTGTTAATAATAACATATAAACATATAATAAATTATTTACGATTTGTGAAATCGCGTTGTGAAGAAGAACTAAGCTAATAAGGCCTTTTGCCTTGGGATAATACGACCATCCTTTGCAATATAACATGTACTATATTAAGAACTTTATATGTATAAATTTACAAAACGGAAAAGTCATACCTGTGCATTTAATGGTGTCAAAATAAGTTACAAATAGTAACACAAACTTTAAAATATCCATTGTCCTCATGAATGTGTACTATTATACATTACAATCCTATCAACGAGCATTAAAATATAACTTCCTCATACCTGCATATTGTTAATACATTGAAATGTAATTCATGTATTAATAACTGTCTTAAGAAACACTGAAGCGGTGGTAGCATCCACTTATATCAATTTTGTAAATAACTCTTAAGTTTGAAGCTGTTTGTCGAAGTGTCACTTTTGTCAACTAAGTTCGATGGGGATCTAATGACGTTAAGACTTGCAAAAAAAGAGAAATAGGAGTTTGTGCATGCTGAAGTACGGTACACATAAGTTTTAAAACATTAACTACTATAAAATAACTGGTCCGGGCAACCCCCCCCCCTCTCTGGAATTTCCAAAATGTACCTGTCCATATGTGTATTTCTTGACTGTAAGTCATTTTTAAGTAGCATAAAGCAAATTTTCTCGGTGCTTAGCACAGATTTAATGGTTATGTAGTTTGATTATCAATATATTGCATTATTCTGCAAAAACTGTATGATGTGGTTGTGGTTCGAAAATTTGGACCCCCCTCTAGAAAAAGTTTGAATCCCCCTCAGAAAAAGTCCAGACCCCCATATAAAAATATTCTGGATCCGCCCCTGATTTATAACACGTCTAACTACGTGTAACAGTTTTAGTACTATCAGATGCGTTAAACGCAGGCACGGCTGAATCTAACGAGGTCCATCGATGCTTTTTTACGTTAAAAACCGTGTAAGTATGTAAACAGTACTATTTTCAAATTATTTTCTTCATAGCACTACCTACAACGAAGAAAAATCTATGATGAACTACAATTTAGTGCGTGTAGACCAATCATATCATCATGATTGACTGTTGCAATTTCTTTGATATGATGAATTGTTTGCTTTCTAAGGAAGATACTACCTTCTTATATACGAACTTTTTGTAGACACTCGTGAGGATCCGTGAAAGAGTAGACAAATGTTTTAACGTGTCAAATATTTCCTACGATTGTCCACGGATTACATTTTTCGTAAATAAATCCTTAAAGTATCGTTAACTGGTCCCAGAAACATGTAATCTACTCGTATGAATCTGTACATATCTCTTGAACAAATTGTTTTCAGATCTGTATCACGAGTGTTTATGAGTTGTGACGGGTTATTAACGGATATTAACAAGTCTTTTGCCAATTATTGCTGTTGACTATAAGTTGGCAATCCATAAGACTCGAAAGAAAGATGTGTATATATGTGAAAGCGGTCTAAAGATCCGTTTACATTTACGAATTCGTGCCATACGTAAATATTCGTGTGAAAATCCGTGCATGTGAAGGCACTGTGGGAGTACATTTATGTCAGCATAGTTGACCGAAGCAATATTCATTACGTTGAGGATTTCATGCTTACTACATCTAAATCATGGGATTGAATTACATTTAGTCTAGGTTAATAACTTCTAACTACGCACATTACATTTAGCCACCTTTATCTTTGTAAACTAACACTTTAATTCATTTTAGTTCTCCTGAATTAACTCATGTCATGTGACCCAGACTTTATTATTAATATCTGTGTTCATCAAATTTCCGACCAGCATTATTGTTAGTTCTGCTTTCTTATCAGACATGGTTTTAATGGATTGTTTTAACTATTGTCACTAAATAAGCTGTGACGTAGCGGTTGTTAGAACGTGTTTGTTGCCACAATACTTATGATATGTTTATGATACTTATGATATGTTTATGATACTTATGATATGTTTATGATACTTATGATATGTTTATGGTAATTATTTGCCGACAACTCATGTATAGGGTATGACCTTCCGCGACCGGGCTCTAACCCGCGATCTCCGGATTCGAATTTATATTCAACAGATATATCGATAATTGGTGATTCCATTCCCTACTTGGTATGTAAGAGGGCGGAAGAAAAAGGGACATTCACAATGCAAACAATCTATAGCCTGGTATGGAATAAGAGGAATGTCGTGGAGAGACTTCATTTACAGTCAACAACTTGATGTGGCTCGCAGACAAGCACCTGAAAGAAATAATAATTTACCTAGGAGTGATTTTGCGGCTTGTGTCTGCTTCAACGTTGTTTTGTGTCATGCAGAATTTTGCCATTAATGTTAAGATGGCCGCTTTGTTAATGTATAGCAATCTGGTTCTGAGCTCCTGGGGTGAGGAATGAATCTTAGCAGATCTGGAGGACCTTTTCACCTACAAAAGCCAAAAAACCTACCAAGCTAGACAGAATTCGATGCATGGAAATATGAGTTATTTAGTGTAAAGTTCAGTACGTCTCGATCCCCGAGAGAATTTTTCGTTACAAGAAAGGAAGTCCTTTCCCACACTTTTGTCCCAGGCAGACACCCACTATTTATTCAGAGGTGATATTCTATTGCCCGCTTGGCTATAAACACTGCACGACTGTTATATGTCTAGTTTACAGTATTTGTGAAGGTAGCAGAAAAAATATCATTACAATGACAATGGCAAGAACATAATAATGACGAGGGTGTTAGACCACTCATTATGGCTTTTCTTTTACGGACCTGGCACTACTTCTCTGCAATGGTTTGGGTCTTTATTACAAGATTTTTTAATGTATGGCAAACTGTAGCATTCATAGGTAATACTGCTGGTAGCGCAGCTATGACATATATCTTACTTCTTGCAGCGCAGCTGTGACATAAATCTTACTGCTTGTAGCGCAGCTGTGACATAGATCTTACTGCTTGTAGCACAGCTGTGACATAGATCTTACTGAATATAGTGCAGCTGTGACATAGATCTTACTGCTTGTAGCACAGTTGTGACATAAATCTTACTGCTTGTAGCACAGTTGTGACATAGATCATACTGCTTGTCCTCCTCTCTTTTTGGGACCTCTTCGTGGTGAGGAGGAGTAACATGTGCCCATTATGTAGGTGCTTTTCGTGCCTGCATGATGGGCATATGGCCAACACCAAAACTGCCCGTTTGCCGTGGGCAGCATCCCGTAACCGGGAAAGGAGGATCCTGGTAGTTGAGGGAGACCCAGGGATCTCCAGTCTTTCCAACACACTACTTTGGCCTCTGATTCAGGGTAGACGGGTGTCCAAGTGGGCCCGACTTGGTCAATCGGCTGGTCATGCCTTGCCCTTGAATAGTTGCATACTTGCAAAAGCCATTTCATTCATGTAAGTTCACGTACTCCTTTATGTGCACTATCTCAAAATTATTAACATTTCTAGCATACTCACAATTTGAAAAAACATAATTGTACTCCATTACGGTCTGTGTTTGCTTACTGAATTTAAAGTACTTTCTTTTAATATGTTCAAAACACCTATTCAAGAAGGCGGTGGCTCATGGGCCAATTGTGTTGATTGTAATCATTTGCAATTACATGCAAGTATATCTCTCATGTATCCTTGTGGTGCGGAGGCTGGATACCCGCCTCCATTGCACTTCCCCTTGTTGGAGTCCGAGGTGGCTGGGGAACCTGAGAGATGAATCATTATTATCTCAACCATGGTTCCTTTAACCTCTTCTAAAAAACGTAAGTCTGGCGAATCACCCAACATCTCAAATGAACAATCAAGTCAATCATCTTTTCCACGCTTTCTCGTAGTAGAAGCGTTGGGAGATGAAAAATTAGCACAGCTGAACCCGTTTGTCATTGAGAAGTCAATTTCTGCACTCATAGGAACTCCAAAATCGGTCAGGAAGCTCCGTGGTGGAGAACTCCTGATCGAGGTGCAAAGAAAACAACAATCTGATAATTTGCTTAAATTAAGATCCTTTTTCAATGTTAAATCTTTTTGCACTGCACACAATACCCTCAATTCATCCAAAGGAGTCATTCGCTGCCCTGACCTTGCAGAAATGTCAGAGGCAGACATAGAAAAAGAGCTAAGCTCTCAATGTGTTTCAAATGCCAAACGTATTCTATCCACCAGAGACGGTAAACGTGTTCCCACACACACATACATTTTAACTTTTGATACCCCAATTCTTCCATCCTCACTTCGAGTTGGGTATCTCAACGTTCGCGTTGAGATGTACATACCAAACCCGATGCAGTGTTACAAATGCTTTAAATATGGACATCATGAAACTAAATGCACTAGAGAGAATATATGCCGTAAATGTGGTACTTCTCATGCTGGTCCGCTTGAAAACTGTTCTAATGATGTCAAATGTTCAAACTGTGGGGGTAATCATTTTGCAACATCCCGTTCTTGCTTAGTCTGGAAGACAGAAAAAGAAGTTCTCCGTGTTAAATATACACAAAGTTTATCTTTTCCTGATGCACGCAAGCTTGTAGAAAGTTCAAAGAATAATTCTTATTCAGCTGTTGTATCAAAACCAGTTAAGATGGTTGATTCTGCTGTGCAGGTCAATTTATGTAAGTGTTCTCCTCTTGAAATCCCTCCAGTGCTAAAACCGTCTCCTATTCTTTCACATAATACGTCCAAAGCAAGTACAAGTTCACAGACAACATCTACAAGTACCTCATCTGTACCTCAGAGGCGGGTCTCACAGGCTTCTCCGTCTCCTGAGCGGGTGATTCAAAGGCAATCACCCAAAAAGAAGGTCGTCCTAACCGAGTTAGAAAAGCGGAGAGGGACCCTGTCCCGTCCTCCAACCGATTCGAGGCTCTTATGAGTGACATCGAGTCGATGGAGGACGAGGACATGGGTGTCCACAGCTCTCCTCCCCGGACTTCGGCGCGAAGTCCTGTTAAGTTTCCGAAGTAAGTTTTTTACTTTTCGTTGAACCATGAATCAAACTATACTTCAATGGAATTGTCGTGGTCTTAAATCAAATTACAACGATTTACTTCTCTTATTATCGAAATACTCCCCGAAAGTTGTCTGTCTTCAAGAAACATTCCTATCTACAAATGATAAAACATCAATAAAGGACTATACGCTTTATAATAAAATTTGCACAGACACAATAAGAGCATCTGGTGGCTCAACAATTGCGGTTTCAAACTGTATCCCTCAACGACAAATTCAGATACGAACTAATCTGCAAGCCGTAGCCGTTGAAGTAACTTTGCACAGACCTATAACAATGTGCTCCTTATATCTCCCTCCCAATTTATCTATAACTGTTGAAGACCTAGAAAATTTAATTAAACAACTCCCAGAACCATTCTTTTTACTCGGCGATTTTAATGCGCATAATCCAATATGGGGAAGTACATCTACGAATAATAAAGGCAGCATTACAGAAAAGTTCATTGATAATGTTCAACTATGCCTTTTAAATAACAAGTCACCAACTTACTTACATCCAGCCACTGGAAGTTTTTCTTGTATAGACCTCACATTATCACATCCATCAATATACATGGATTTTGCTTGGTCAGTTCTAGACGAACAATATGGCAGTGACCACTTTCCATTGTTGTTAACTTTAAACGACTCTGTTCCAGTAAACAACCGCTCTTATTACAAATTCTCAAAAGCGAACTGGGAACAATTTAACAAATTGTGTTCTGATGATTTAACAATCCCGAATTTTTCCAACTCTTCGGATAAAGCGAATCTCTTTGCGTCCAGTCTATCAAAGATAGCTGATGAGTGTATTCCGAAAACGTCAATGAAAAACTCAAGTAAAATTAAAAAACCATGGTTCAACGATGAGTGCAGAAGATCATATCGGAAACGAAAAGCAGCACTTAAGAAATTTCAGGTTTGCCCTACAGCTGCAAATCTAGACAATTATAGAATCCTACGAGCACAAGCTCGTAGAACATATAAGTTTTCTAAACGTAAATCATGGCAGTCATATGTTTCTAAAATTAACGCCAACACTCCATTTAAAAAAGTTTGGGAAGCAGTTCGTAAAAAAAAAATTTCAGGAAGCTCCGTGGTGGAGAACTCCTGATCGAAGTCCAAAGAAAACAACAATCTGATAATTTGCTGAAATTAAGATCTTTTTTTAATGTTAAATCTTTTTGCACTGCACACAATACCCTCAATTCATCAAAAGGAGTCATTCGCTGCCCTGACCTTGCAGAAATGTCAGAGGCAGACATAGTAAAAGAGCTTAGCTTTCAATGTGTTTCAAATGCCAAACGTATTCTATCCACCAGAGACGGTAAACGTATTCCCACTCACACATACATTTTAACATTTGATACCCCCATTCTTCCATCCACTCTTCGAGTTGGGTATCTCAACGTTCGCGTTTAGATGTACATACCAAACCCGATGCAGTGTTACAAATGCTTTAAATATGGACATCATGAAACTAAATGCACTAGAGAGAATATATGCCGTAAATGTAGTACTTCTCATGCTGGTCCGCTTGAAAACTGTTCTAATAAAGTCAAATGTTCAAACTGTGGGGGTAATCATTTTGCAACCTCCCGTTCTTGCTTAGTCTGGAAGACAGAAAAAGAAGTTCTCCGTGTTAAATATACACAAAGTTTGTCTTTTCCTGATGCACGCAAGCTTGTAGAAAGTTCCAAAACTAATTTTTATTCAGCTGTTGTATCAAAACCAGTTAAGATGGTTGATTCTGCTGTGCAGGTCAATTTATGTAAATGTTCTCCTCTTGAAATAACTCCAGTGCAAAAACCGTCTCCTATTCTTTCACGTAATACGTCCAAAGCAAGTACAAGTTCACAGACAACATCTACAAGTACCTCATCTGCACCTCAGAGGCGGGTCTCACAGGCTTCTCCGTCTCCTGAGCGGGTGATTCAAAGGCAATCACCCAAAAAGAAGGTCGTCCTAACCGACCGAGTTAGAAAAGCGGAGAGGGACCCTGTCCCGTCCTCCAACCGATTCGAGGCTCTAATGAGCGACATCGAGTCGATGGAGGACGAGGACATGGGTGTCCACAGCTCTTCTCCCCGGACTTCGGCGCGAAGTCCTGTTAAGTTTCCGAAGTAAGTTTTTACTTTTCGTTGAACCATGAGTCAAGCTATACTTCAATGGAATTGTCGTGGTCTTAAATCAAATTACAACGACCTACTTCTTTTATTATCGAAATACTCCCCGAAAGTTGTATGTCTTCAAGAAACATTCCTATCTACAAATGATAAAACATCAATAAAGGACTATACGCTTTATAATAAAATTTGCACAGACACAATAAGAGCATCTGGTGGCTCAACAATTGCGGTTTCAAACTGTATCCCTCAACGACAAATTCAGATACGAACTAATCTGCAAGCCGTAGCCGTTGAAGTAACTTTGCACAGACCTATTACAATATGCTCATTATATCTCCCTCCCAATTTATCTATAACTGTTGAAGACTTAGAAAATTTAACTAAACAACTCCCAGAACCATTCTTTTTACTCGGCGATTTTAATGCGCATAATCCAATATGGGGAAGTACATCTACGAATAATAAAGGCTGCATTACAGAAAAGTTCATTGATAATGTTCAACTATGCCTTTTAAATAACAAGTCACCAACTTACTTACATCCAGCCACTGGAAGTTTTTCTTGTATAGACCTCACATTATCACATCCATCAATATACTTGGATTTTACCTGGTCAGTGCTTGACGAACAATATGGCAGTGACCATTTTCCATTGTTGTTAACTTTAAACGACTCTGTTCCAGTAAACAACCGCTCTTATTACAAATTCTCAAAAGCGAACTGGGAACAATTTAACAAATTGTGTTCTGATGATTTAACAATCCCGAATTTTTCCAACTCTTCGGATAAAGCGAATCTCTTTGCGTCCACTCTATCAAAGATAGCTGATGAATGTACTCCTAAAACTTCAATGAACAACTCGAGTAAAATTAAAAAACCATGGTTCAACGATGAGTGCAGAAGATCATATCGGAAACGAAAAGCAGCACTAAAGAAATTTCAGGTTTGTCCTACAGCTGCAAATCTAGACAATTATAGAATCCTACGAGCGTAAGCTCGTAGAACATTTAAGTTTTCTAAACGTAAATCATGGCAGTCATATGTTTCTAAAATTAACGCCAACACTCCAATTAAAAAAGTTTGGGAAGCAGTTCGTAAAATTAATGGTAAACACAAAAAAGTTCCTACAGCTCATCTCAAACGTAAAGATTCAAGCGTAGCAAAAAGTACAAAAGATATAGCCAACACACTGGCAGAAACTTTTGAACATAATTCTTCTTCATCACACTACACTGAAGAACTTGGAAAAACAAAATATTAATTTTCATTCTAACAACAAAGAAGAGTATAACACCCTCTTTACAACTGACGATTTAACCGATTCTATCAAGCATGCCAAAGATACAGCTGCTGGCCCTGATGAAATTTATTATCAATTTTTAAAACACCTCCCATTGGTATCTCAACATTTATTGCTCGATATTTTTAATGATATATGGATATCTGGTAAAATTCCAGATTCCTGGAAAAAAGCTTTGATCGTTCCTATACCGAAACCGGATAAAGACAACACAGATCCCGTTAACTATCGACCAATATCTCTAACAAGTTGTATCTGTAAAATCTTCGAACGTATGGTTAATAAACGACTTATCTGGTATTTAGAATCAAATGGTATTATTACTAATTTTCAGTCTGGTTTTCAAAAACAACGAAGTACAAATGATCATTTAGTACGTCTTGAAACATTTATTAGAGAGGCTTTTGTCAATAAACAACACGTAGTTTCAATTTTCTTCGATCTTGAGAAAGCTTATGATACAACATGGAAATATGGTATTCTCAAGGATTTAAAAGATGCTGGTCTAAATGGTAGATTACCAATGATCATTTCTAGCTTTTTGTCAGACAGAAGTTTTCAAGTTAAAGTAGGATCAACATTATCAGAGAGCCACGAACAAGAACAAGGCGTGCCGCAAGGCAGTATTTTATCAGTTACCCTCTTTGGGCTTAAAATTAATAATATTGTTAAGGCTATAAACCCTGGTACAGATTGCTCATTATATGTTGATGATTTTTTAATCTGTTATCGATCTAAAAATATTCGAAGTATCGAACGTCAATTACAACAGAACTTGGATAAAATTCAAAAATGGGCAACAGAAAATGGTTTTAAATTTTCCAAGTCAAAAACTCAATGTGTACATTTTTGTCGATTAAGAAAACATCATAATGATCCCAAACTTTACATTTCTGGCTCTAAAATCCCAGTAGTAAATGAAGCTAAGTTTTTAGGCGTTACATTCGATAAAAAACTATCTTTTTATACCACACTTAAAGTTGCTTATAGTCTACCTACGATTTCAAAAAAACCCTCTAGAAAATGAAAGCGTAGGACATTTTTGTTAATGCAAATCTAATGGTTGATTCATGTAGCTGGATTCCTCCCTGATATCGTACGGGGGGATGTATAAAATCTAAGTCGCGTTTAAGTCCGTAATCTAGGTCAAAGGTCAACAAGGTGCGTTTATTTTTTATAAGACCCTATGCTCTTTATACTGAAATTTCAAGAAATTTAATCGGTAAAGTGGAGATTTTCTTTGTTGAAAACTAATGTATTATGATTAAACTTTATTTTTATGAAAAAAATTGAGTGTTTGATTACATGATTACTTCCCTTTTAAGCCTTTTGTCGCGAAAATAGGTGACAATAAAAAAATCTTCTACAATAGTTCAACTAGTAGAACTACCGTTAGTGTTTATGGTTTAAATCTACTTGAATTGTGTTTATTGATGCTTCATTAGCTTTTTAGTAGATATTTAATACTCGATAAGGTTAAAATAATGCCACAGTGGTGTAAAATAAGGGAGAGTGGTAAAACTGTTTTTAGAGATTTTTTGACAAATGTGGAAAACTTTTGAAAAGGCAGTTCATTATTTAATTCACGTTGCTAGATGACTTACTGAGCCACATAGAGAATGTTTAAAAACATATTTTGTGATAAAAATGTGTTATTTAGGTCAAAGGTCACCACAGTGCATTTTCTAATTATTAAAGCTATGTTATCATTGTACAGTATATTTCTTGCACAAAGTCATGTAAATTTATAACAGAAAACTTTTAAAATACTTTCAAATTGTTCAAAAGATTTTTAAATGTGTCTGGTTACATGATTACGTCCCTTTATGTAATGTTTGTCGCGTAAATAGGTAAAAATACAGCTCCCATTTAGCTCAGTAGGTAGCACGCTAGTCTGCTGATCGCGAGTTTTTTTATTTCTATTCCCGGGCAAAGCATATTTTCATGGAGTTTGTTCATGTTCGATCAATTCGTTAATTAAGTCGAAATGGCAAACAGTATGGAACAACGCTATTTTTAATAAGTTACATGAAATAAAGCCAACCCTTGATTCATCACCATCAATAAAATTTTCTAATCGCCGAGATCAAATTGTGATTACGCGATGTAGAATAGGTCATACTAGATTAACACATTAATACCTTCTCAAAAGAGAAGAAGCACCTAAATGCATACCATGTGACGAGCACTTCAATATAAAACACGTTCTCCTTGACTGTCAGGATCTAAAATACATTCGTGACAAACATTTTAAAGTAAACTCACTTAAAGAACTTTTTGAGTCTGTGCCATCATATGCTATACTTAACTTTTTGAAAGAAATAAATGTTTATAATAAGATATAGAGTTGTACATCATTGATATAGTTTGAATTGTTAGTATCATTGATAGCTGTCGGCGCGATATGACCTTTTTGTGTTGGTGCGCCGTAAAACCCAAACAAACAAACAAACAAACAAAGTTCGTAAAATTAATGGTAAACACAAAAAAGTTCCTACAGCTCATCTCAAACGTAAAGATTCGAGCGTAGCAAAAACTACAAAAGATATAGCCAACACGCTGGCGGAAACTTTTGAGCATAATTCTTCTTCAGCACACTACACTGAAGAATTCAAAAAGGTCAAATCTAACTCGGAAAAACAAAATATTAATTTTCATTCTAACAACGAAGAAGAGTATAACACCCTCTTTACAATTGACGATTTAACCGATTCTATTAAGCATGCCAAAGATACAGCTGCTGGCCCTGATGAAATTTATTATCAATTTTTAAAACACCTCCCATTGGTATCTCAACTTTTATTGCTCGATATTTTTAATGATATATGGATATCTGGTAAAATTCCAGATTCCTGGAAGGAAGCTTTAATAATACCAATACCGAAACCGGGAAAAGACAATACTGACCCCCTTAACTACCGACCAATATCTCTAACTAGTTGTATTTGTAAAACCTTTGAACGCATGGTTAATAAAAGACTCATCTGGTATTTAGAATCTAACGGTATTATAACTAATTTCCAATCTGGTTTTCGAAAACAGCGAAATACAAATGATCATTTAGTACGCCTCGAAACATTCATAAGAGAGGCTTTTGTTAATAAACAACATGTAGTTTCAATTTTCTTTGATCTTGAGAAAGCTTACGATACAACTTTGAAATATGGTATTCTCAAGGATTTAAAAGATGCCGGTCTAAACGGTAGACTACCAATGTTAATTTCTAGTTTTCTGTCTGACAGAAGTTTTCAAGTTAAATTAGGATCAACATTATCAGATAGCCACAAACAGGAACAAGGCGTGCCACAAGGCAGTATATTATCGGTTACCCTCTTTGGTCTTAAAATTAATAATATTGTAAAGGTTATAAATCCTGGTACAGATTGCTCATTATATGTAGATGACTTTTTAATATGTTATCGTTCTAAAAATATTCGAAGTATCGAACGCCAACTACAACAAAACTTGGATAAAATCCAAAAGTGGGCAACAGAAAATGGTTTTAAATTTTCCAAGTCAAAAACACAATGTGTACATTTTTGTCGATTAAGAAAGCATCATAATGATCCTGAACTTTACATTTCTGGCTCAAAAATCCCTAAATGAAGCTAAATTTTTAGGCGTTACATTCGATAAAAAACTCTCTTTTATACCACACTTAAAGTCTCTAAAAACAAAATGTATCAAAGCTTTAAATCTACTTAAAGTACTTTCACATACTGATTGGGGATCTGATTCCCAAACATTACTTAAATTATACAGAAGTCTTGTTCGTTCAAAACTAGATTATAGGTCAACTGTGTATGGATCAGCACGTAAATCGTACTTGCAAATGCTTGATACAATACATAACCAGGGCTTACGTATCGCCCTTGGTGCATTTAAAACTTCACCTGTTGAAAGTCTTTATGTTGAAGCTAACGAGCCATCATTAAAATTACGCCGTCAAAAGCTTTCATTACAATACGCAACTCGAATATCTTCTAACAATAGTAACCCGGCGCGAAAAGTTATTTTTCAACCAAATTACATTGATAAAGGAGAAGGTTCACTAACCCTGTAAAATGGCCCAATTTTTTTGAAGAAAAAATGTTATTCACCAACAAAAAGTGTTTATTTCTATACAGACCCATCATAGAACTACGCAAAAATACCAAATGTCATTGTCTTAAAAGGACGCATTATGATTTAATTTGGTTTAGTTTGACCTTAGGTTTTGAAAAATCCGTCATTTTTAGACAAAATCTCCACTTTACTCCATAAAATGAACATCAGCACAACCGTCGACAACTATGAAATTTTGTGAGATTGTTCCTAAGTATGTTTTTATTCCACAAGAAAAATATCAAGACTGTCGACAGCTGTGCTGGGGGTAAAAAAAAACAAAAAAGTGTTTAAAATCGTCTTACTAAAATCCAAGGGGCGCAACTCCGACATACTTAATAATTGGCGTCCATGACGACGATTTTGTAACTAAGTTAGTGTGTTTACACATCGTGGTTTAAATCAATAATTACTGGCTTTTTTACGTATCTTCTATTCATATGCACAGCTATAAGGGGAAATCACTAGCAATTTGCATCAAATTCATTAAATATCTTGGGCTTACATGAAGCTAAAAATAGCTCATAACCATAATGCACTGCAAAGATGGCAGCCTCCACAAAAACGTGTCAACAGAGTGAAATTGCTAAACTTTTTGGGGAAATACGCAGTATATGGAGGATACCGGATAAAAGAACTTGATGCAGGGGATAACAGTTATTTAAAAATTGTTTCGAAAATGTGGATTCAGTTTAAAATTTAACTTGAAAGGATTTAATGGCGTCAATACACAGATTCATTACACAACAAGTTGAGGCATGAGCATGCTGAGGTCAACTGGAAAGAAGGCTGACTAATAAAAAGTCATTTATGATATCACTGTCTATTTACGTTGTACAGATTGGCTGTAAAATTGACTAGTCTCTCTGTACATAAGGTAAATGGTGTTTATCTTGTCATCATAGAACAAATCACAAATGGATACAACTGCATACCATATAACTTGATGAGAATTACTCAATTAGCTTCTAGTTCTACATGTACTTTTTGTTTCAAATCAGGTAATTTTATTTTCACACATTACATTCATGCTTTCATGATAATATGACTTGGCATTGAAATTAATTGTTGTTATTCTGTCATACATTTACACACTAGACAATGCCTGGCCCTGGGTTATTTGATTGCTCTAATTTCTTAACTATTACTGTTTAAAAAAAAGAAATGTTACAATATTTTTTGTGAATGATTCCATTTTACTCATTCTAACCAAGCTGTTTATTTGATACTGTAAATAAGCAGAGCCTGCTCACATAACTGTATGGACAATGTTTTGCAAGAATTAGCCTTTTTATACATATATTTATGTACGTATAATCCACTAGGGTTTGAGATCTGTAATGCTTGATAAATATGTAATAGTAGGAAAACAACCTTAATGAATATAACACAGACAAATTAAATGATCATCCTGCTAGTGTGCTACAAATATGCTGAAATGAATAGCTGGTATTGAAGCCATGGTCAGGTGAAATACCAATTATTCTCTTTTAATCAGATTTCACCTACATGTACATAATGTTTTTGAATAATGTACTATTCTGTACTATTCTGAATAGTCTATGCATAATAACTTATATTTAATATATAAACTTGCCAAAAGGTTTGTGGAATGTTGCTTGTCCTTGGGTAAAACTGAATGAGTCAAACAAGTTTTTCTAATCATCATACAAATTAATATAATCTGATACTTTCAATGAGTGTAATACACTTTTGATGTGATAATGTACAGGAATTTAGTCTATGGTTTTAGTAGTTTAAAATACAGAATCAATTTGTAATGTTATATACATCATGATGAATAGTTATACCAAAGATCAGTGTATACTTTATATTCTATCCATTTGCATATGCATTTTCATGTGTAATTAACATTTATTTGGACAATTTTGATAATAATATGACATGGAAGGCAAAAGTATGGCTGGTAGAAATTAAAAAGAACAGTCTGCTTCATGCTTGTACTTGTATTTAAAGCTGGGTGAAAGTCTGTCTTGGTTGGTATCATACAGTTGTTGCATGCTGTCAAAAAGTCATATGAACTGATACGTCTTAACACATGGATGAACTTGATGATTATATCACCTTCATTATATCTTACTTTATACATATCATGAAACTGATGCATGAAAAATGTAACTTCTTAGAAGTGATAAACAATTCCTGCAAGACCTTTGCATGAGGTATTGTTTTTCTGTCATGTAGTTTTTAAAGTGATAGTTTTCAGTTACTCTCTTCAGTACATTGTACTACATTTTAATGATTATGACAATAAAAATGATTGTGCTACTTTGGCCTCTGTACCAGAATCTAATATTAAAGCTTGTTCAGCAACAATAGGTACATTCATGATTAAAAATCTTTGTTATGATTAACTTCTTTTTGTGATGATGTTTGTATTATTTTGTTGCTCACATTGTAAGCTGGTGGGTTTATACCAACATATTTCTGTTACCATTAAAATGGAACTTATACTTGACAACCTTGAGCAATAATTGTATCCTTTCAAATCCAATCCTGAAAATGCTTTAATGTGTTGATGGCATAACTGTGCTACACTTATAAAAAGAAAAGTGATCACAGATTTCTAAATTTTTTAATTACATTATTTACTTTATCTCCATATTCAGTCATCTATTTCTAAAAAGACACTATACATATATTCATACATATGAGAAAATATATATGAGTTAGCTATACCAGAGGCCTACAAGCAGTATTAGTGCAACGGCAGATTCTAATTTTGGATTGTATTTTACCGGTACTAATTATGTTTTCATAGTAACCACTCATTTTTAGACAAGAATGATATTAATAATTATGATGTAATATAATTGATGTAATACTTAGCACACTGCTATAAATGTGAAATTATGTAGCATCAAATGGGTGAGGTATACAAAAATAGAGTCTGTACATATGTTTAAAATGCTGGGTATTATGGCATTATTACATAAATTCCCAGTTTCACTTGATATTTTATATATTTTTACCTCAAAATCATTAATCATTAGAATTTCTTCAAACATTATGTAATGTGAAGTACCAGGGGTGGATCCTAGGGGGTCTAAACTTTTTCAGGATCCCCCTGACCCCCCACTGGATCCGCTAATGAGTACATATCAAACAATGAGGTGTACATAGGCGGACCTAGCGGGAGTGAGTCAGGGTTTTCGGACCCATCTAGAATTTCCAAACTGTACCTGTCTATAAGTGTATATGTTGGCTTTATGTCATTTTTAAGTAGCTTCATAGATTTAATGTTCAGGTAATTTTTATCCTTAATTATTATATTATTATGCAGAAAGTGTATATTGTGGTAGTGGTTCAAAAGTTTGGAAATTTTTTTTCTTATAGAATTCTTTCAAACATTTTATAATATGTGGTACTTATCAAAGTGGTAATGTGTGCAAAAATAGAGTCTGTATGATTAAAATGTTGGGCATTATGGAATTATTCCAGAAATACCCAGTCTTACTTCATATTTTACTGATTTTTACCTAAATTCTACTATTATTGTCCTACAGAATTCTTTCAAACATGTTATAATATGTGGAACTTATCAAAGAGGTGATGTATACAAAAAATACAATCTGAATGATGAAAATGTTGGGAATTATGGAAGTATTCCAGAAATACCCAGTTTTGCTTCATATTTTACTGCTTTTTACCTAAATTCTAAAAAAAATTCATTTAGAATTCTTTCAAACATTTTATAAAATGTGGGACTTATCAAAGTGGTGATGTATACAAAAAATACAATCTGAATGATGAAAGTGTTGGAAATTATGGAATTATTCCAGAAATACCCAGTTTTGATTCATATTTTACTGCTTTTTACCTAAATTTTAAAAAGTTATTGATTTAGAATTATTTCAAACATTTTATAACATGTGGTACTTATCAAAGCGGTGATGTGTTAAAAAAATATAGTCTGTATGATTTAAAAGCTCTGAGTTATGGAATTATTCCCAAAATTTCCAATCTCTCTACCTATTTTACAGCTTTTTTTATTAAAAAAAATCCCAAATAAAGCCAATAAAATCACGTAATTTTATGTTCCCATAAGTGACTTAGGTGTAAATATTTGGTTAAGCTTTAATATGTTGAAAACAATTATATCTGTAAATATTTATGCATAAAAATGAAATAAGATATAGAAAAAAACACACTTTTAAGTAGAGTAGAACTTTGTGGTTGCTACGGCAACATAAATAACTGAAAAGTGCATTAAACTATTGTTTTGTAAAATTTAGACTTGCACATTTATTTTTCCACTAAAATAATTTAAATTATTGATTAGGCCATTTTTGCCCGAAAGTGAACCATGTCCTTTGACAACAAACCAAACGAAATTAAACCATTTGGCCTGCGCGTTAAAAACGACTTAGAAATGCTTAATATTAACACCTCTTCCGTTCTACAGAACTTTGATGAAAATGTCCCTCCTTAGACCTACAACATACCAAACGTTTACATTGATTTGTCAAACTTACGTAAATCTATTACCCGCCCAGAGGCCTTTAAATCGGAATTCGTTAACATCTTAGAAAAATATAAAGATTGTACACATTTATTTACTGACGGCTCTAAAGATAATAACAAATTGGTTGCGCTGCATATGGAAATTCTTTTGTTGCAAGAATGCGATTGCCTGACCAGGCATCCATATTTACAGCTGAAGTCAAAGCAATAGATCTTGCTTTATCATACATATCAAATAGTACTAATAGTAATTTTATCATTTTTTCAGATTCTCTATCTGTATTATTGGCCATAAAAAATCGTTATTCAGACAATATTCTTATTAAAAGTATCGAATTGAAATTGCATGAAATTTTAAGTTCTAAAACAGTTCACTTCTGCTGGATACCAAGCCATATTGGTATACAAGGAAATGAAAAAGTTGATATTTTAGCCAAAGAATCTTTAAACCTTCAACCAGTGGATATCAAATTGCCAAGCAGTGACTTCAAATGTTCAATAAACACGTTAATTAAATCAAAATGGCAAACATTGTGGAACAATGCAATTTTTAATAAATTACGAGACATAAAGCCAACCCTTAATTCATCTTCGTCAATTATATTTTCTAATCGCAGAGATCAAATAGTAATTTCGCGATGTAAAATTGGTCATACTAGATTAACACATTCATGCCTTCTCAAAAGAGAAGAAGCACCTAAATGCATACCATGTGACGAGCATTTCAATGTAAAACACGTTCTTCTTGACTGTCAGGATCTTAAATACATTCGTGACAAACATTTTAAAGTAAACTCACTTAAAGAACTTTTTGAATCTGTACCATCATATGCTATACTTTTTGAAAGAAATAAATGTTTATAATAAGATATAGAGTTTTACATCATTAATATAGTTTGAATTATTATTATCATTAATAACTTTCGGCGCGATATGACCTTTCTGTGTTGGTGCGCCGTAAAACCCAAACAAACAAACAAACAAACAAACAAACACACTGCTTGTAGCACTGTTGTGACAAAGATCTTACTGCTTGTAGCACAGCTGTGATATAAATCTTACTGCTTGTAGCACAGCTGTGACATATGTCTTACTGCTTGTAGCACAGCTGTGATATAAATCTTACTGATTGTAGCACAGCTGTGACATAGATCATACTGCTTGTAGCACAGCTGTGACATAGATCATACTGCTTGTAGTGCAGCTGTGACATAGGTCATATTGCTGGTAGCACAGCAGTGATATAGGTCATACTGCTGGTAGCACAGCTGTGAGATAGGTTATACTGCTGATAGCACAGCTGTGACATAGATCATACTGCTTGTAGCGCAGCTGTTACATAGGTCATACTGCTGGTAGCACAGCTGTGACATAGGTCATACTGCTGGTAGCACAGCTTTGACATAGATCTTACTGCTTGTAGCACAGCTATGACATAGATCTTACTGCTTGTAGTGCAGCTGTGACATTAATCTTACTGCTGGTAGCACAGCGGTAACATAGATCTTAGTGCTATAGGTCATACTGCTGGTAGCACAGCTTTGACATAGATCTTACTGCTTGTAGCACTGCACTGACATAGATCTTACTGCTAGTCGCACAGCAGTGACATAGATCTGCAATGCTAATCATTCTGCTGACTGAAAACAGTAAGATTGGTGTTCTTGCTGTAACTGCTAATTTCACATAATTTTATTCATCTAGATGTAGCCATAGACATAGTCTTGTTTCGTTGTTCTGAACTGTCAATGTTCGAATGATTTCACGGCGACTGAATACGTTCTCTTACTGTAATACTAAGGCATGAACAGCAGTCATTAAGAGCGGGGCTATTAGTATGTGCCAACCGATCAGCTGTCAGCCGTCCATGCCAATTTTTGACCCATATTTATTCGTTTTGTTACTCTACCATACATGTTTGTTCATTAAAATTCTCTTCCAGTATAGAGAAATGGATAAAAGATATGGTACTTGCAGTTGTTTTAGATAAACAGGTGCGTAGCATGGATAGTAGTTGCTGACTATTTACTCCGCATATTATGGGTGTCTCACTAATTGATTATACATTCGTCGTGGTACGCGTTTGGCGGTATGACTGAATATGACTATCTATACTTCAAAGCCTGCAAAGCACCGAATATTTATCGGCGCAGCTGTCTAAGCCAAATTTTGACCTATATTTTAACCAATACAATTTGCTCTACCATAGCTGTTTGTCAAATGAAAATCCTTTACGGTATAAAGAAATGAATAAAACTCATGACACCATTGGCTATTTGTGATAAACAGGTGCGTAGCTCGTACAGTAGCTGCTGACTATTTACTCTGTGTATAATGAGTGACTCACTATGCTAATTGATCACACATTCCTCGTGGTACGCCCCTTGCGGTATAACTAAACTGCGAATATGACTCAGCGCACGCTCGGAATGGGTTTTCATTTTGTCATACGTAGGCCGCCATTGATCATTTCTATCAAATTGTTTTATGTTCGCCAAAAAAGTAACATAAATCGTTTGGTCATTCTGGAAAGAAGTGAGTTTTAATCGAAAATCCATGGCATTGTTATTAAAGATGTTTTTAATTTTAAAATCGGACAGACTTTCCAAATTGACAAATCAGCGAAGTGGCAATATATTAGGACAAAATTGTCAGTTGAGGCTGAATTGCAATTTCGGACAAACTACATTTGACTTATAGTTAATACATAGCGCCGAATATCTTTTTAAAGATATTTCTTGTTTAAGATATTTCTTGCTTCTATTGTCTAGGCAATTTGTTTACTTTTTGTAGCACTTTGTCATGCGGTATTATGGTATGTCTACTAAGCATAAGGAATACTCACACGATACCAATGTAGTTTATCGACTAAAGTCTTCAATAATCGATAAGTAGTTCATCTAGAAACGGTTTTGCCTCTCTTAAGCTATTAATGATAACAAACTCGATCAGTTTTTTGGTAACCTGTAAAAGTAGGCCAGGTGTGATTAATTAGAAATAGATTTCCAAATGGTTAGGTACGTGGATAATTGTTGGACACTTATTGACCAATACAGATATTTCATTCATGTTCATAATGAGCATTTATTGAAGTTGTGATGAATTTAATTAAGCTTTTGTTGTAAGGGAATACTAAACAAATCTTTTATCAGAGGTACTGAGCATTAAACCAGTGAAGAGAGTCAGTATTTTACGTGCATTCGCTTGTACGATGCTATCGGATTAGTGTGCATAATAGATTTCTAGTTGACTTGTACCTGAGTACATTTTTGTAGTGAACATTCAAACGGTTATACAAATCGTATATAATTCATAAAAAGGTTAGTCTTTTCATTTTTCTTATTTATGCACAAAACAATAAAAAACCAACTTCACCTACAAGTTTCCAATTTGACAGTATTTTTTTCCAGCAAATGTCAAATGGCTGCCAAAACCATAATTGGAAAATTTATCATTGTAGAATTATATAGTACTACAAGTATATAGACATTGTCTCACAGGTCTATACAGTACGTACTATATAAACATTGTCTCACATCCGTACATACTACTATATAAACTTTGTCTAACAGCTGTATATGGTACTGTATAAACATTGTCTAACAGCTGGATATGGTACTGTATAAACATTGTCTAACAGCTGCATATGGTACTATATAAATATTGTCTAACAGCTGTTTATTGTACTATATATAAATATTGTCTTTTAGAACTATACAGTACAATAAAAACATTGTCTTACAAGCTGTATATGGTACTATATAAACATTGTCTAACAACTGCATATAGTACTGTATGAACTTTGTCTAACAGCTGCATATGGTACTGTATAAACATTGTCTAACAGCTGCATATGGTACTGCATATGGTACTGTATAAATATTGTCTACCAGCTGTATATGGTACTGCATAAATATTGTCTTACAGCTGCATATGGTACTGTATAAACATTGTCTAACGGCTGCATATATTACTGTATAAAAAATGTCTAACAGCTGCATATGGTATTGTATAAATATTGTCTAAAAGCTGCATATGGTACTGTATATATATTGTCTAACAGCTGCATATGATTCAGTATAAATATTGTCTAACAGTTGTATATGGTACTATAAAAACATTGTCTTACAGCTGCATATAGTACTATATAAACATTGTCTAACTGCTGTACATAGTACTATATAAACATTGTCTCACAGCAGCATATAGTACTATATAAACAATGTCTTACAGCTCTATATGGTACAATATAAACATAGTCTTACAGCTGTATATTGTACTATATAAACATTGTCTTACAGCTGTTTACAGTACTATATAAACATTGTATTACAGCTGTATATAGTACTATATAAACATTGTCTAGCAGCTGTATATGGTACTGCATAAACATTGTCTAACAGCTGTATATAGTACTATATAAACATTGTCTAACAGCTGTATACAGTACTGCATAAACATTGTATTACAGCTGTATATAGTACTATATAAACATTGTCTTACAGCTGTATACAGTACTGCATAAACATTGTATTACAGCTGTATATAGTACTATATAAACATTGTCTAACAGCTGTATACAGTACTATATAAACATTGTAGTAAAGCTGTATATAGTACTATATCAACATTGTCTTACAGCTGTATACAGTACTGCATAAACATTGTATTACAGCTGTATATAGTACTATATAAACATTGTCTAACAGCTGTATACAGTACTATATAAACATTGTAGTACAGCTGTATATGGTACTATATAAACTTTGTATTACAGCTGTATACAGTTCTATATAAACATTGTCTTACATCTGTATATAGTACTATATAAACATTGTCTAACAGCTGTATATGGTACTATATAAACATTGTCTAACAGCTGTATATGGTACTATATAAACTTTGTATTACAGCTGTATACAGTTCTATATAAACATTGTCTTACATCTGTATATAGTACTATATAAACCTTGTATTACAGCTGTATATGGTACTATATTAACAAACTATTACAGTTGTATACAGTACTATTCAAACATAGCATTACAGTCACTGTGGTAGAATTGCATAATACAATTAATGCGTACGACATTCAGAATTGGTTATGTTATTTCAAATTGATATCACACTCTAAATGGCGTTTTAAGAAACATCTATCATGCATGTAATAAAAGTCCACCAAGCATTTTAAAGATAATGCATGATGATGTTTGAAGTCCTGAGTTATTATAATAGATCACGTGACTTTATACAGTGATCACATGACAAACATATTAATATAATCTTGTTATACTCGATTTACGTATTTTTAATCATTATTAATATTAATTGTACATTGATATTGATTTGATCATCGTTCCATACATCGAAGTAATCTCATAGTTTGTTATTGTCAATGAAAGTACTATATATATTATAATCATATTTTATTTTATACACTTTTATTCAGTGAGCTATGACTGTACTTATGTAAAGGTCGTTTATCAGGTCATGCATATTTATGTACTATAATAATGGACTCGCCTATTCATTAGGAGAATAGAGCGATGCATGTACATTATTTTACTTATTAAAACAGGTTCCTTTGACATTCATCACTTACAGTAAGTAAGTACATACATTATACATAGCATATGATTATAAATGTTAAAATAAAGTGTATTTTAACTAACTAAATTATTAAATTCTTTTAATGTTCAACCCCTAAAATATGTTTTAATGAAACCGACCATTTCTATATAAACTAATGTTTACATGAATGAGCTGTATTTAGTATTTATAGATTTGTGAAACAATCATGTCACATAACTAAATCAAAGAACATAAAGTAAACAAATCACAACGATTTAAATAAAAACCAGCGCTAGTTAGTTCGTTTCTGAATCGACTTTAATAAAAGATAGATAGTACAATGGCAACTAAATAGTCGTGTAGTTCAACTTTCGAACAACCATAACCTTTAAATAAAAGAAAATACATGCTTATCTCTATAATTTTACGGAAGCTAAGGCAGATGAAGCTCAAAAAGTATCACCAAGAGCAAATAAATACATACATTACATGGTGAAATTTCTATCATAAGCGGCGGTAATACTTTTGACAAATTTTGCGCTAACAAAGTGTTTAAGGATTGTCAAAGAACATACCAAATTAAAGATCCAAGAGCTCCAGTTACTTTAAATATACTTAAAACATATCAAAACGCCCAATGAGGTCAGCAGTAGTGAATTTGATTCTTCTAATTAGAAGACCTGCGTTCCATCCACAAGCTCATTCAGATTCTTAATAAATATATAAATACTTTTAAAGGAAAAATTAATGCAATATCCTTGCAAGATAATATCATGTTTTATGAAGCAGGCAAAATATCTAAAAAAGGTACTACTATGTTTGCATATCCAGGCAGGATTTTACCATATTTCAAACAGATATTTACTTCAAATAATTATCTAGCAGATATATGGATAATAGATGATTTATCCCCCAATGGGTATGTAAAAGACGGAAGTTTGTTTGTTTGGTTTTACGCCGTAGCAACACATTGTATAGGTCATATAACGGCGGTCAGTCAACCTACTCACTCCTCCTTGAAAGACTAAATCTCTGGATTTAGGTGTTAACCAACTACTAAGAGCATACTTTCGTCAGTGATTGACAACTGCCCTACATAATTAAAAATCATTGGTAGGAGGGAGAATAGCCGTAGAAATAATTTCATGACCAAGCTCCACGAAAGTATGCTACCAACTGAGCTAGCCGGGTGGCATAAAGGACGAAAGAAAAAGGGACATACACCAAGCTAAAACCCATAGCCTGGTGGGGAATAAGAGGAATGTTGAGGAGAAACTTCATTCCCAGATTGCAACAGGATGTGGCTCTCAGACAAGCCCCTGAAATAATCATGATACATCTAGGGGCAATAACTTAAAGGAAATAAAAAGTTAATTTTAACTAATTAAGGAAGGTAAAGAACACATTAAGCAATCAATTCCAGATTGTGCTAAAATATAGGTGGACATTATCCAAAGGTTTCATTGATGGAATCTAGATCAGAGAAACTAGCATTGAAGAATTAATAGAAGAAATGATAAATCTTGCAGGTAAAAGATTAGCTAAGAATCAATACCAAAATTCAACTATGGGTATTGACAATAAGACCCCATGGTTATACAGACCAGATGGAATTTAACTATCGAATGTGGGTCTGGACATGTTCTTAGATTCATTACAAGAAAAAATTATCATTCGTTATATGATTTTATAAGTTAAGTATGTAAGAGAAAATAAAAATAAAGCTTAAAATATAATGATTGTTTTAAATCTATAATGCCATAGTACAAGTTGACGTTGACAGGAGGTATTGGCTCAGACTTGACAAGGCAATGTATCCAAGCAAGGATCTATTTTAATTCCATATCCAGGCGTGATATTTCATGCAATTATACCACACAGGACATTAGGGCTGTCCCAATAAACCGGTATACCGGTATATTGCGATACGCAGCTGTGGCAATACGTACCGCGGTACGATTTTACGTACCAGTATTTTGCGATATCTTTTATTTCATTGGAAAATTCTTCCTTTGGCGAAATAAAAGTAGCAAAACCTCAGTTTTTCCATTGTTCATTCCATTTAACCTTAAATTACAAGAATTTAACCAATTCGGACGCGTCACAGTCCTAAATTACCGTGTATAATTGAGGCTAGATTCTATAAGTTGCTGCATTAAGAAGTGCAATGCTTCTGTTAAATACAGCAGAGGCACAACAAATCTAAAAGCCTACAATATATCGTGGTACGTATTGCGATACGATGCCAGTGATAGCAATATATCGCGACACGCTTCCAGCGTATCATGACAGTCCTACAGGACACTAATTATATACTGACTTAAAATAAACCTTTCTTACCTTCATGGTCTAGCAAATTAATGATCACAGAGCTACTTGGCACTTTTGAAAACTTGGTAGTGCAGTTCGGAGAACATGTTATGACTTTTTTATTGTCAGCAGCTGACACGTTCATATACGCCGTATTTGTAGAAGTTTTAGACATAGTTGTCTCATTATGAATTGATTCCTTTAGACCACTTCTCAAAATCTCTATATCCGATGTATTCCAAGTGGCAATACACAATGGGTTAGAATCTTCTATTACACAAGTAGCTGTTATGTTGGTGAAAGGTCTATTTTCCGTTATGTTATGTTCTTTATCTAACGTCAATTTTACGTTAGACGGTGGGACTATAAAAAAGTAAATCAATTTTAAGTATAACATTTTTTTCAATATTATCGTCAGATAATTAAAGTGATTACAGTCGTGTTATGAGTTACTTCTATTGATATTTTCAGCAAAAGGCTCTGAATAAAGAAATCACAAATTTTAAGCAAGAGAGCCATCATAGCTCTAGATGCTTGCCTGAGCGCAAAAGTATTCTTGTTTTTTAAGGAGTTGGGCAAGATCGTTTTACTGAACAATGACGGACATAATTCCTTTGTCAGACAGTTAGGTCAAGGTAAAACCCGATATAAAACCCTAAATTAAACGTTGACCGTAAAAACTAACTTTATCGTCAATAGCAAATGCGTATAATGACAACCTTTTACGGTCTGAGCAATGCTTCCATGGTTTTTCCTATATACATACTATTATTATGTTGCTTTCTTCACCTTATAAAAACGGGCTCAGGGTTGAGTCTCGTCAATCGTAAATTCGTTAAATTCGATATTGTTTTATATTTCATTGAAAAAAGGTCAGTAATTTCTGGACATTAAAACATCTGAGTGCATATCATTCCAATAAAGAAAATAACAGTACAAACAATGACACAGAAAGCCATAACAATACTTACATATATAATTAATATCATTTTTGTCATTTTTGCTGCACAATATGAAATTATCTGTCAAAAATTCTTTGTTGTACTCGCAGCATGTCACAATCTTCTTGTTCCAAACTCGCTTTATATCAGTAACTGTGACCCAACTATTGTACAGGTTATCAATGATGGTTGATTTTTGTATGGTAACCGTGGTTTCGACTAAATGATCATCAATCCACATAGTTATGTTATCTGCGGCTGGTCGCCGACCTTCTACTAAGCATGAAATATTGTTCGGATCTCCTTCTATCAATTCACTTGGTAAAATTACAGAAGGAGCTTTATGTTTGACTGAAAATGCATTTTAAATAAGATTCAAAAATAATTCAAATAAGTATCTAATAATAATATAACATAATCATTAATTTTGTCTAATGATTTAGCTGGACTTAATGTTGTTTACAAACGCGATCGGCGATTACACGACTGTAAGAAGCCGTTGCTTTCAACTTCTCCATTTACGGCGGATTATCAACATAGCAATTGGATTATCATGTAAAAATGAGTCTGAAACCATACGAGGAACAGAAACAGTCCAACAAGAAACCTTTCCACACAGCCAAGAGGCAATAAAGTAGAGAAATTTAACAAATACTGTTTTACTTCACTAAGATAATAAATAATAATTTTCCTACAACACTGATTGGGAAAATTTTTGTAATTGAAAACTGCGGTTGTGTCTTTGATATAAATCAAGATATCGGCAAAGAGTTTGCAAAATTTTGTCTGAGCTTATTACTCAGTATTAGAGTTTTAACAGACTTCCAAGTTAGCACCAGATCATTGGAAAATTTACCTTACTTTAAATAACGAAATATTTTTGGCAAAGAAAATGTTTGTATCGAGGTTTAGTTTAAAAATGCCCTTTAAAAGGGTACATCTTTACCTAGTTTTTCACCGAAACAATCCATCTAAATATAGGTCGACTACACCAGATAGTTGATAGATCGACTCTCTAATGTGCATTTGACGTAACACTAACTAATGACGGATAAAAAACATATTTTTGAGATCTGGGAGCAGGCCCTCGTCTATTCGAACTACCTATTCTACTATAAATCAATATTGTAAATATGGCAAATTATTGTGCTTTAATTTTAGACTCGTCAGTTTATGGGGAAACACGTACTCAAGTCTAAAATATTGAGTCAGTTTATGGGGAAACACGTACTCAAGTCTAAAATATAGAGATACCGTTTCAAAGTATTCATTCTTATGATAACATGACTAATTGTTTATAATGATAAATATGATATAATGTAGAATAAATAGTGCACTTACTTATGATCACATATATAGAAGCCTGTGCTGTGAAGTTAGTTGTATTAGATACGGCAATACATTCCAGCTGAGCTAAATGATGTTCGGAGCTATTCAACATCAAAGATACCTTGTGGCTTTCATCACCGATTTGTTGAAGTATTTCGTCGTTTATCTTCATCACCACATTGTTAGGACCAATACTATCATCATCAACATCACAAGTAATTGTGATTTTTACCTTATCTTCACCTATGATACAGTCCTGACAATCTGAGTTTGTTTTAAGAGGACTGATTGTTGGTACTAAATAAGTAGAAGATAAAATAATATAAAATACTTTGTAAAAATTTGTAAAATTGCCGAAATACTTAGGTAATTAGCTGCTATAAACTCATTACTAATGTTTACTTGATCGAACATTACATTGTTGACCACCTAAATGAAGGAAGCATTTTGAATATTTTGTCATTACACTGTCTGAATTATCCAACTCAATCTAATAATTTTTCATAGTAATGTTTATAACGCAATCATTACATTTAGAAACTTGTTTGCATCGCAGACCTTCGTCACGCAATTTGAAAAGAGCGGTCCAATTACAGCCTGTGAGTAATATCACCAAATCAGCTCGCAAACCACGGTCTAAAATAGAAATTACATTAAGATGCCATTCTTAGTATTTTTCTAGATGAAAGTTATTGAAAAGATTGGTCGACACAAAGGTCATCTCGATGCGACCCTTAACGACCCTTAAAGCGAGCCTACGAAATAATATATGTACGTCTGCAGTCTACAGGATATCTGTTAACGGAGATTGCTATTAAGTCAAATTCCGTTCCCATTCATTAAATATTTCATAGAGAAACATTTATACCACTTAAATTGTTTATGTTTTCAGAAAATTTTCAATACCAAGTAATGATTGGTGTTGTTTTGGTGGTAATTGGTGTAATTATTACATTGCTGATTCATTAGATATGAATTAATATTCATAATTTCTGATTTAGGTTTTTTGTGCAGATCATGCTAAAATTATACTTTATATTTTGAACTCGTTAGGATGTAAATGAGAAAAAATCAGTATTGATACTATAACAGAGAACTGCCATGTTTTGGGTTATAGATATTTTGTTAAATTTATGATAGCTCACGAAAATTATTAAGACAGCATCAATATTATTTCATGTAAAAGCTATTTTGATTATTCCTCAGTGGAGATTTTGGTTTTCATTGATCTTAAAGTCATAGATTTTTATACCTGTTAGTTTACAAGGTTACAGAGAGCTGTTAATACTGCAACAATTTGAAGTATCACACCCAATGGGGAGCAAAATTGAAGATGGTCTCTGTTAGGAAATCGGTCGTTGTCTGCCATGTATTAGTTTTTTCTACATTTATAGTGATTAACACAGCTACTGCTCCTTAAAGTGTTTAGTTCTATATCTTTTTGTTGCTCGATTGTAAAAGTTTTTATAAAAAAATATGAGCATCGTGTTAAGATACACTTATGAAGAGCTAAATCGCAAAAAATAATAATCTAAAATGACATAATTACTGTGATTTCGCAATGAAAAATATTCCGTTTCGTACAATTGTATTCGTTAGCGTTTTAGAAAACGGAAATTGTCGAACGTCTACGGAGATTGGCGGAATCGGACGGAAAAAAGTAAACACGCCATTCGTATCAGCGCCAAATGATGTCATCCAGCAGTAGAGTAAGTAATTGAACAAACACTATCAATATATGAAGTTTTGTGGTTTAAATATGGTTTCTTATTAATCTATTTACGTTATTTCATGAAATTACATAAACATAATGTTATACTTTATTTTCTTAATTTACTACTAACGTCACCTTGAATGGGACCATATGATATTTTCTATTTGAAATTGGAACATTGTAAAGGTGAAAGCCTTTGTGAATTTAATATACTGTTTGATTATAATTTTAAAGCAAAGAAATAAGGCCGTGGTAAACAATTGTTTATATATGTTGATGTCTTTCACGCTGTGACCTTAAGTGTATTAGCAAGATGGCTTAAGGATTGCGTTTTTCTGATATCGATCATGAAATTTTAAGTCTCACTCTTTTAAATGTGCCTTTATCTACTAAAGTATTAATTACATTTAATTATTTTTGTAAATATAAAACAGCATCTACACTATTTGCAATATCATCTGAAAACATCAAATATGATATACCTGGGATACATGAAATGAATACACCAGAACAGTTTTATTCCTCTAAAGAGTAGGCAACTTGAAAATAAACAAGATATAAATGTAAAGCTTGATTTACCAACTTGAAATATCTGTCACCTATTAATACATGGCACAAGTAATAAATTGCTGCGAAATGCAGCAATGTGATTGTCACGGCAAACAAAAAACACTTAAGTATAATCTTAAGGTAACTCAAAATAGCATTGTGTTGAATTGTCATGTTAACTGTTAAGGATTTTCAATATTATAATGTAACTTGTTATAAAACGTTTTCCTGAAACTGAAAATTATGCTCACAACAATGAGACATGAATTCTGAACTAAGTTTGATGCTGTGGTAAACTCTAACTTACGAACCAAAATATATGCTGTAACGTATTTGGTAGAAGTTACTTATACTGATTTATATAAACATTTTCAGTTTTAATTATCTTTATATCAAAAGTGCTCAACAGTGCTTAAATATCAAACTTAAAAGTCGCTTTATGTATGCATTTGAGGTGGAATTTCTTATGAGTGTGAAATAAGGGACCTTAGTCAGTTATTTCCCCTTGTATACTCTTCTAATGGGTAGGTCCAATTAGTTGGATAACTCGGATTTTACCCTTACTTTTCAATGTCAATTTGCCAAAATTAATCTTAAATAACTTTTTTGTTAGTCATTTAATTTGTTTGAAATTCAAGCTAAGTATTTTAAGGGTAAAGAACTATCTAAATTATATCACTTCTGTAAATATCTTCATTAACAAGATAGACATCAGATGAAATATTTTGTTATCCTTACATAGGAATTCAATGATAAAACCCGAGGATTCCAACTGTTAGGACCTACTTTCCAATTGGATTGCTTCAGATTTTATCAGGGAAAGATAACTGACTAAAGTCCCTAATTGAAATTATGTGAAAAGTGATTTGAAGCACTTGAGTGTTTGCGTACTTGACAAGCTGACTAAAATATGCTTTTGTTTCTCTAAAATTTGTTTGCATTGTATAAAAGAAAAAAGGCGGAACATTATTTTACCACAGGTGGCAGACTCAAATTTTCTTTATTATAGTAAAACTTTTCCTTATTATAATAAAAAGTTTCCTTATTATAGTATATACACGTATATAGTATATATATACTATAATAAGGAAAACTTGATTCTCTCACATGTGTATTTTACTAAAGCACGTTGATAAAATTATGTTCAATTTAATGATTGCAGTACATGTATGAAGAAACTATCACTGTTAATATAAACATTAAATGAAAGTTTGGGCTCTATAGGGGTTCGAACCCTCTTAAAAACGTTTCTAGTAAGTATATCTATTATATGGCTTCTTTGAGGTCACGCCCCTCTTTTGAGCCCCAAGATGAAATTGTATGGTGTTGCTTATTCGTTTGGTATTAGCATAATATACGTCTGTATACCCGGTCACACTTCACCGTTAGTGTTCTACAATTGTTAGAACCTAATTGCACTTTTAGCATATTAACAGTTCTGTGTTTTTTACAAATTTAAAGTCGTAAATAATGAAATCTTTAAACATGAATCCTTTCAAAAAAAAATATGAATCATCTATTACCCTTCAAAGTAATTAACGTTATTTCAGCAATATCTATGTACATTTTTATTTTTTTACGTGCAACGTTATGTCCGTAAAATTTATTGGCGTGTAGCATGCCTTAACGTCTGCAGCACTAATGTCCGCTACTTACTGTCCGCCAGCTTGATTTCAGTATACCTTAAAATGAAATTTTCGTCGTTTGAAATGTTGAATTAGACGAAAATTGCTTTCCCTTGGTTAAAAGCTCCGATAGGTAAATGTAGCACGATTTTTCGCGCTAAACCGATAAAGCGGTTTGGCCATGCAGCATTAGGACTTGGAACGTTAAACACCTGCAAGTCGTTGGTCCACAAAGGCTTGTAATAAAAAATATACATTTTGTTCGTTGTTAATTACGGAAGTGAGGACCTATCGGAGATGATTGTTATTAAGGCAATTACCTTTACTTGTTACGGAAGACTTTTGTTGCGCGATACTCGAAAGGGTTTAACACTTATCTAATTTCCGAAAAGATGCGCCTAAATACAAAAGGCAAGCTATTTCGAATAGAAATCATTATTTTATATGAAAGAAAAATTTAACATGCCCGCAAATATAGAAACGTGAAAAGATTTACTCGGACACGAGAAAACATATTCCATTTGAACAAATAAAAACTGGCGAGCTTTTCAAGTGTGTCGAAAGGATTTGCGGAAATGTGTCAGTATATAAAACGCTGATATTTCGTGTAATGATAAAAAAATTATATAGTTTTGAAAAAAAAATGCTTTTTCTTAATTTTTTATGTAACTTTTAACGGAAATAGGCTGTGTAGGCAGTAGAAATCGAAAGGATTTTGTCATGTGACTTTTGCCCATTGCTACCAAAAACTACCCATCACAATATCACGGCGTTGAGACGCCGTGAAATAATCTGTTACTCCATGAGACTTCTTAACACAATAATTTTGATTTGCATACCAAAGTTTCAACACACTAAGAAAGTTACAATGAATTTCAAACCATTGTTTTTTTCAAATGACATATTGAATGCCTTTCTAAAACAAGAACGTAAACGCAATAAAACTATTCGCATTGTTAGCAAATATGTAAGTACTACCTCTTTAAAACAGTATACAAGGTCTTTTGTGAAATAATGGCGTCTAAAACCGGCATGACAATTGTTTATTTGGTCGTTTTTCTCACTCATTCATATATAACAATACCTCATAGTTTTAGTTTAGCACATATTTAGTTATTGACATACCTCTGTAATTGCTAGTTAGCGACATGGACCCAAAATTGTGCAGTGGACACTAATGCGTAAGCAAATAACTTGTAGACAAAATGTGATTAATCAATAGAAAGAAGAATTGATTGTCTTATTTGAACAGATCATTATTCACAAATTTTGCTCTCAAGAATTCAATCTGTTTCTCTACTAGTATTATTTATTTGTTAACACATTGTAATAACATATTCAAATATTTACGATTTGTGAAATCTCGTTTCTAAGAGGAACTAAGCTAATAAGGCCTTCTGCCTCGGGATAATACGACCATTCTTTGCAATATAACATGTACTATATTAAGAACTTGACATGTATAAATTTACAAAACGAAAAAAGTCATACCTGTGCATTTAATTGTGTCAAAATAAATTACATATAGTAACACAAATTTTAAAATATCCATTGTCCTCATGAATGTGTATTATTATACATAACAATCCTATCAACGAGCATTAAAAACTTCCTCATACATGCGTATTATTAATATATTGAAGTGTTATTCATATTCATAACTATCTTAATAAATACTTAAGTAGTGGTAACATCCCCTTTTATCAATTTTGTTAATACTCCCCGTACGTATTCGCCGGACGGTTCAATAAACCGGACACTTAAAAAAAGCTGTTTTTGAAACAATTTTCGTGATTTAATTAATATCTTTTGTATCTAAATTGTCCAGATACGTTCTTTGGTTACAAAAACATTAAAATCAACGATTTCCATGCGAAGTTAACACGAAAATGCTTGAAATTTAATCAGTACTAATGCTGTTATCAAAAATGAAAATCTCCGTCATACGGAGGATTTACTTTAAGTGCGCATGCGCGAAAAATCGGGCGCAAAAATAATAATGTATCTCTTCCTTAAGTATAATTTGCCAAATTAAGAAAGATCTGTATATATGTGTGAAAGTGGTCTAAAAATCCGTGTACATTTACGAATTCGTGCCATACGTAAGCATTCGTGTGAAAATCCGTGCATGTGAAGGTACTGTGGGAGTACAATTATGTCAGCATAGTTGACCGAAGCAATCTTTTTATTATGTTGAGGATTTCATGGTTACAACATCTAAATCATGGGGTTGAACGACGTTTAGTCCAGGTTGACAACTTCCAACTACGCATATTACGTTTAACCACCTTTATCTTTGTAAACTAACACTTTAATTCATTTTAGTTCTCCTGAATTAACTTATGTCATGTGACCCAGACTTTATTGTTACTATCTGCGTTCATCAAATTTCCGACCAGCATTATTGCAATTTCCGCTTTCTTATCAGACATGGTTTTAATGGATTGTTTTAACTTTTGTCACTAAATAAGCTGTGGCGTAGCGGTTGTTAGAACTTGTTTGTTGCCACAATGGTGTGTACATGTATATTTTAGTCACTGGTTCACAAAACAACAGTAATTTTAAAGAAAAGGTTTATCACAACGAAGCATGTTTATGATACTTATGATATGTTTATGATACTTATGATATGTTTATGATACTTATGATATGTTTATGATACTTATGATGTGTTTATGATACTTATGATATGTTTATGATACTTGTGATATGTTTATGATACTTATGATGTGTTTATGATACTTATGATATGTTTATGATACTTATGATATGTTTATGATACTTATGATGTGTTTATAATACTTATGATATGTTTATGATACTTATGATATGTTTATGATACTAATGATATGTTTATGATACTTATAATACTTAATTATGATCTGTGGTCGGTATTGTTTTACAATTGAACTTTAGTCATAAGTTCATGAAGTATTACAGTGAACTCAAGACTGAATGCAAACATTCATGACCCTCGTGTTTGAGAAACCCAAACCGGGCTCTAACGTATTTTCTTCTCACATATTGTTATTTATATAACTTGTAAATGTTAATAAAAGTTCTTTTTTGTTCTATTCTGTTCTGTTTAACTAAATAAATTATACTTCTCAAGACCATAATGTTAATACTTGAATACCGAGAGCTAACTGCCATTTTTACATGTTATCTTCAATTCTTGTATTCAGGTCATTATTGCATACATAGGAACCACAATGAAAAAAGGATTAAATTTCATTATATGCCATCAATGCATTTCAAAATTTTTGACATGGTCTTTAAATAATTTAAACACGCGCAATGATAACACAAGAATTTTCTAATTGATTTTAATACCGACAATAGATATCAGTATTTATCATTTCTCATCTAACAAGCACTTATTTATAAATGTGAACTTTATTCATTTACATGATCTATTAAACAAGTATAGTTCAAAATGTAATATGTCTCTAGGATTTATTATATCTTATTTTTTATTAAGGCTAAGGTTTTGCCCTCATCTTATATTCGTTAAACCATTCACTACTCACATGGGTTAATCATTGGAAATAAAAACAGAAGTTATTTCCAATGTGACACCTCCTCGGTAGTATAAGTTTTCAATCAATTTAAAATCATGACAGACTATAGGAATAGTTAAAGCAATTACAACGACTTGACTGGCTAATAAGGGCATCACATGTTAAAGAAAGCAACAATTCTATTTGCAATTTCTTATCTCGTTTTCAGATGGACATATTCATGAACCTAGCACACCATGTAATCAAGGAACCCAACCCAGTCCTAATTATAGCTTGGACGATACTCAAAGAAAAGCTCAATACTTATCATCGAAAAGCATTGCACCTAATACGAAGTAATCATATGTAACAGTAGTCGAAGCATTTAATGATTTTACAGATAATTCAACCTAAACAAAACTTGCCCAGCAAAAACAAACATATTCAATTGTTCATTTCCTGAATGTAACAATGTATTAGAACCATCATTAAGGTCATAAAGTCTAATAAGATATAAAGATATGTTGGTCTATATGTTATACTACTAATATGCGTTCCATCCACAAGCTCATTCAGATTCTTAATAAATATACAAATACTTTTAAAGAAAAGAAAAATACAATATCCTGGCAGGATATTATCATGTTTTATGAAGCCGGCAAATTATCCAAAAAGGGTACTACTATGTTTGCATATCCAGGCAGGATTTTACCATATTTCAAACAGATATTTACTTCAAATTAATATCTAGCAGATATATGGATAATAGGTGATTTTATCCCCAATGGGTATGTAAAAGACGGAAGTTTGTTTGTTTGGTTTTACGCCGTAGCAACAGATTGTATAGGTCATATAACGGCGGTCAGTCAACCTACTCACTCCTCCTGAAAAGACTAAATCTCTGGATTTAGCTGTTAACCAACTACTAAGCGCATACTTTCGTCAGTGACTGACAACTGCCCTACATAATTAAAAACTATTGGTAGAAGGGAGAATGGCCGTAGAAATAATTTCATGACCAAGCTCCACGAAAGTATGCTACCAACTGAGCTAGCCGGGCGGCTTAAAGGACGAAAGAAAAAGGAACATACACCAAGCTAAAACCCATAGCCTGGTGGGGAATAAGAGGAATGTCGTGGAGAGACATCATCCACAGTCTGCGACTGGATGTGGCTCTCAGACAAGCCCCTGAAATAATCATGATACATCTAGGGGCAATAACGTAAAGAAAATAAAAATCACAGAGTTAATCTAACTAATTAAGGAAGGTAAAGAACACATTAAGCAATCAATTCCAGATTGCACTAAAATATAGATGGACATTATCCAAAGGTTTCATTGATGGAATCTAAATCAGAGAAACTAGCAATGTCTTATAAACCTAATACATGCTTACGTCGAATTTATATTTTTTAACGTCGTATTCAACACATATTTAGGTCATATATACGACGGCCAGCTCTTCCTACTATAGCTTTCCTGGACACTTTTCTATCACCAGTACTAACTTACCCTACCACGAGGCCGACAACTCATGTATAGGGTATGACCTTCCACGACCGGGCTCGAACCCGCGATCTCCGGTTTCGAATTTATATTCAATAGATATATCGATAATTGGTGATTCCATTCCCTTCTGTGTATGTAAAAGGGCGGAAGAAAAAGGGACATTCACAATGCAAACATTCTATAGCCTGGTATGGAATAAGAGGAATGTCGTGGAGAGACTTTATTTACAGTCAACAACTTGATGTGGCTCTCAGACAAGCACCTGAAAGAAATAATAATTTACCTAGGAGTGATTTTGCGGCGTATGTCTGCTTCAACGTTCTTTTGTGTTATGCAGAATTTTGCCATTAATGTTAAGATGGCCGCTTGGTTAATGTATAGCAAGCTGGTTCTGAGCTCCTGGGGTGAGGAATGAATCTTAGCAGATCTGGAGGACCTTTTCACCTACAAAAGCAAAACAAAACTACCAAGCTAGACAGAATTCGATGCATGGAAATATGAGTTATTTAGTGTAAATTTCAGTACGTCTCGATCCCCGAGAGAATTTTTCGTTACAAGAAAGGAAGTCCTTTCCCACATTTTTGTCCCAGACAGACACCCACTATTTATTCAGAGGTGATATTCTATTGCCCTCTTGGCTATAAACACTGCACGACTGTTATATGTCTAGTTTACAGTATTTGTGAAGATAGCAGAAAAAAAATATCATTACAATGACAATGGCAAGAACATAACAATGACGAGGGTGTTAGACTACCCATTATGGCTTTTCTTTTACGAACCAGGCACAACTACTCTGCAATGGTTTAGGTCTTTATTACAAGATTTTAGATTTTACTGCTTGTATCACAGCTGTGACATAGATCTTACTGCTGGTAGCACAGCTGTGACATAGATCTTACTGCTTGTAGCACAGCTGTGACATAGGTCATATTATTACCTAATGCTCTATATAAATGTCAATTTGGTATTTTTAACTGTTTTTCAACTATTCTGAGTGAAACCGGATTAAACCTGTTATGTTTTACTGCGCAACGCCACTGCGCATGAAACAGTTTTGACTGTTGCCCTCGCGTGCGAACTGTTGCCCTCACGTGCGAACTGTTTCGTAGAGTGCAGTGCCAAGGGAAGTAACCGCATTAAAAAACTCAAAGCGTCCAATGAGCGAGATCATTGCAAGCGTCTTTAGAGTTACCAAACGAAAAGTAGAAAAAAGTAAATTCTGTTGAAAAAATCTACGATATGTCGCGGTTTGAAGACATTGAAGAGAGGGATCTAGAACTTTTGCTGAGAATCGGGACTCGCTAAGCACACGTAATGTCATCCACTTCTGAAACTATATTTATTGCCATGTTATATCTGTACTTGCATTAGGTAACAAAACACTTATTTCATGGGTGTTTTTGGAACAGTCAAAACTATTATCCCTCGGTATCAGGGACAACATTAAGAACAATTCTTCAGTTGTCCCTGATACCTCGGGAAAGTAGTTCTGACTGTTCCCCAAACACCCATGAAATAAGTGTAAACTGCTTGTAACGCAGCTGTGACATAGGTCATACTGCTGGTAGCACAGTAATTACATAGATCATACTGCTGGTAGCACAGCTGTGAAATATGCCATACTGCTGGTAGCACAGCTGTAACATAGGTCATACTGCTGGTAGCACAGCTGTAACATAGGTCATACCACCGGTAGCACAGCTGTGTCATAGGTCATACTGCTGGTAGCACAGCTGTAACATAGGTCATACCACCGGTAGCACAGCTGTGACATAGGTCATACTGCTGGTAGCACAGCTATGACATAGGTCATACTGCTGGTAGCACAGCTGTGACATAGGTCATACTGCTGGTAGCACAGCTGTGGCATAGGTCATACCACCGGTAGCACAGCTGTGGCACAGGTCATACCACCGGTAGCACAGCTGTGACATAGGTCATACTGCTGGTAGCACAGCTGTGACATAGGTCATACTGCTGGTAGCACAACTATGACATAGGTCATACTGCTGGTAGCACGACTGTGACATAGGTCATACTGCTGGTAGCACAGCTGTAACATAGGTCATACCACCGGTAGCACAGCTGTGACATGAATATAACTGTTGGTAGCACAGCAGTGACATAGATCTTATTGCTGGTAGCACAGCGGTAACATAGGTCATACTGCTGGTAGGACAGCTATGACATAGGTCATACTGCTGGTAGCACAGCAGTGACATAGATCTAACTGTTGGTAGTACAGCGGTAACAAAGATCTTACTGCTAGCAGCACTGCACTGACATAGATCTTACTGCTAGCAGCACAGCAGTGACATAGATCTGCATTGCTAATCATTCTGCTGACTGAAAACAGTTAGATTGGTATTCTTGCTGTTACTGCTAATTTCACATCATTCTATTCATCTAAATGTAGCCATAGACATAGTCTCGTTTCGTTTTTCTGAACTGGCAATGTTCGAATGATTTCACAGCGACTGAATACGTTCTCTTACATTAATACGATGGTATGAACAGCAGTCATTAAGAGCGGGGCTATTAGTATGTGCCAACCGATCAGCTGTCAGTCGTCCAGGCCAATTTTTGACCCAATATTTTATCCGTTTTGTTACTCTACCATACATGTTTGTTCATTAAAATTCTCTTCTTGTATAGAGAAATGGATAAAAGATATGGTACTTGCAGTTGTTTGAGATAAACAGGTGCGTAGCATGGATAGTAGCTGCTGACTATTTACTCCGCGTATTATGGGTGACTCACTAATTGATTATACATTCGTCGTGGTACGCGTTTGGCGGTACGACTGAATATGACTATCTATACTTCAAAACCTGCAAAGCACCGAATATTTATCGGCGCAGCTGTCTAAGCCTATGACCTGTATTCTAACCAATACAATTTGCTCTACCATAGCTGTTTGTCCAATGAAAATCCTTTACGGTATAAAGAAATGGATAAAACACATGACACCATTGGCTATTTGTGATAAACAGGTGCGTAGCACGTACAGTAGCTGCTGACTATTTACTCTGTGTATAATGAGTGACTCACTATGCTAATTGATCACACATTCGTCGTGGTACGCCCCTTGCGGTATAACTAAACTGCGAATATGACTCAGCGCACGCTCGGAATGGGTTTTCATTTTGTCATAATTATGTAGGCCGCCATTGAGCATTTCTATCAAATTGTTTTATGTTCGCCAGAAAATGAACATAAACCGTTTGGTCATTTTGGAAAGAAATGAGTTTTAATCGAAAATCCATGGCATTGTTATTAAAAATGTTTTTAATTTCAGAATCGGACAGACTTTCCAAATTGACAAATCAGCGAAGTGGCAATATATTTGGACAAAAATTGTCAGTTGAGGCTGAATTGCAATTTCGGACAAACTACATTTAACTTATAGTTAAAACATAGCGCCGAATATCTTTTTAAAGATATTTCTTGTTTAAGATATTTCTTGCTTCTATTGTCTAGGCAATTTGTTTACTTTTTGTAGCACTTTGTCATGTGGTATTATGGTATGTCTACCAAGCATAAGGAATACTCACACGATACCAATGTAGTTTATCGACTAAAGTCTTCAATAATCGATAAGTATTTCATCTAGAAACGGTTTTGCCTCTCTTAGGCTATTAATGATAACAACCTCGATCAGTTTTATTGGTAACCTGTAAAAGTAGGCCAGGTGTGATTAATTAGAAATAGATTTCCAAATGGTTAGGTACGTGGATAATTGTTGGACACTTATTGACCAATATAGATATTTCATTCATGTTCATAATGAGCATTTATTGAAGTTGTGATGAATTTAATTAAGCTTTTGTTGTGAGGGAATACTAAACAAATCTTTTATCAGAGGTACTGAGCATTAAACCAGTGAAGAGTCAGTATTTTACGTGTATTCGCTTGTATGATGCTATCGGATTAGTGTGCATAATAGATTTCTAGTTGACTTGTACCTGAGTACATTTTTGTAGTGAACATTCAAACGGTTATACAAATCGTATATAATTCATAAAAAGGTTAGTCTTTTCATTTTCTTATTTATGCACAAAACAATAAAAAACCTACTTCACCTACAAGTTTCCAATTTGACAGTATTTTTTTCAGCAAATGTCAAATGGCTGCCTAAACCATAATTGGAAAATTTATCATTGTATAATTATATAGTACAACATGTATATAGACATTGTCTCACAGCTCTATACAGTACATACTATATAAACATTGTCTCACATCTGTACATAGTACTATATAAACTTTGTCTAACAGCTCTATATAGTACTATATAAAAATTGTATAACAGCTGTATATGGTACTATATAAACATTGTATAACAGTTCTATATAGTACTATATAAACATTGTCTAACAGCTGTATATAGTACTATATAAACATTGTATAATAGCTGCATATTGTACTATATAAACATTGTCTTACAGTTCTATATAGTACTATATAAACATTGTATAACAGCTGCATATAGTACTATATAAACATTGTCTTACAGCTCTATATGGTACTATATAAACATTGTCTAACAGCTGCATATAGTACTATATAAACATTGTATAACAGCTGCATATGGTACTATATAAACATTGTCTTACAGCTCTATATAATACTATATAAACATTGTCTAACAGCTGCATATAGTACTATATAAACATTGTCTAACAACTGCATATAGTACTATATAAACATTGTCTAACAGCTGCATATAGTACTATATAAACATTGTCTAACAACTGCATATAGTACTATATAAACATTGTCTAACAGCTGCATATAGTACTATATAAACATTGTCTAACAGCTGCATATAGTACTATATAATATTGTCTCACAGCTGCATATAGTACTATATAAACATTCTCTTACAGCTGCATATAGTACTATATAATATTGTCTCACAGCTGCATAAAGTACTATATAAACATTGTCTAACAACTGCATATAGTACTATATAAACATTGTCTAACAGCTGCATATAGTACTATATAAACATTGTCTTAAAGCTCTGTATGGTACTATATAAACATTGTCTCTCAGCTGCATATAGTACTATATAAACATTGTCTCACAGCTGCATGTAGTACTATATAAACATTGCCTCTCAGCTGCATATACTACTATATAAACTTTGTCTAACAGCTCTATATAGTACTATATAAACATTGTATAACAGCTGCATATAGTACTATATAAACATTGTATAACAGCTGCATATGGTACTATATAAACATTGTCTTACAGCTGCATATGGTACTATATAAACATTGTCTTACAGCTCTATATGGTACTATATAAACATCGTCTAACAGCTGCATATAGTACTATATAAACATTGTCTTACAGCTCTTTATGGTACTATATAAACATTTTCTTACAGCTGCATATGGTACTATATAAACATTGTCTTACAGCTCTATATGCTTCTATATAAACATTGTCTTACAGCTCTATATGGTACTATATAAACATTGTCTAACAGCTGCATATAGTACTATATAAACATTGTCTTACAGCTCTATATAGTACTATATAAACATTGTCTAACAGCTGCATATAATACTATATAAACATTGTCTTACAGCTCTATATGGTGCTATATAAACATTGTCTTACAGCTCTAGATGGTACTACAGTAAAAGTTCGCTGGCTCGAACTCGAGGGGACATGAAAAATGATTCGAGAGAGCCAAGTGTTCGACCCGGCCGAATTTCGTCCAAGAACGACGTTATTTATATAGATCAATGGTTTTTAAATTTGTTATCTCCCTTGGTTTAGTATATACCGCGAACACACGGTTCATTCATGTGGCATGTATACGTAATTAGTAATTACTGCAAAAAAAATTGCCAACTTCATATTTGTTGTGCGTTATTTTTACATTTAAGAACATGATAACGATATAGGTTAGTAGTAGTAGATGAATTGATAATTTCTTTAATGTGGTTACATGTAAGTGAGAAAGGTTCGATGTGACCGGGTCCTCCAGTAAGTTTTTTTCCGCCGTTGTATATGTGTGTATATTCTGTTCTAACATTTCGATCCTTAATTTGGACTTATTTTTTACCGAAATTGCACGAACTTTTTATCAGTTTTTATTAATTAAAACTAACATACACGCTGTTTATGCGCTAATTAATTTTTTAGCGAGACCTTATTTACTTGTTTTGTAATTTTTTTTTAATCATACCATGACATTTTATAATATGTGCCTGTCTACAAGTTGCAGTCAACAAACAATTCTATTGTTAAGCAATTTTTATGCAATATTATAAACAATATATTTACTAATCACAATGTGTTGGGCTATTAACATCAATTAACAGATATATTGTTAAGCAATTCAAATCAATTAACAAATCTATTGTTCAGCGATTTTCACGCCCTGTTATTATCACGCGTCAAAAAACAATGACTACGGTCAAGATTTTACGTCCGATGTGTGAAAATCTATTGTTCGAGAGAGACAATTGTATTTAAGTGTATTTGTAAACCACGGGGCCAAAGTATTGGTTCGAGAGTTCGACTCAGTCCTGTTCGACCCAAAAGAGGTTGACTAATATAGATATAGAAGGGAAATTGATCGGTGCCAGACAATGTGTTCGACTCGGCCAATTAATTCGACCCGGTGGTGTTCGAGTGAATGAACTTATACTGTATATAAACATTGTCTTACAGCTCTATATGGTACTATATAAACATTGTCAAACAGCTGCATATAGTACTTTATAATATTGTCTCACAGCTGCATATAGTACTATATAAACATTGTCTAACAGCTGCATATAGTACTATATAATATTGTCTCACTGCTGCATGTAGTACTATATAAACATTGTCTAACAGCTGCATATAGAACTATATAAACATTGTCTTACAGCTGCATATAGTACTATATAAACATTGTCTAACAGCTGCATATAGTACTATAAAATATTGTCTCACAGCTGCATGTAGTACTATACAAACATTGCCTCTCAGCAGCATACACTACTATATAAACATTGTCTTACAGCTCTATATGGTACTATATAAACATTGTCTTACAGCTGTATATAGTACTATATAAACATTGTATTACAGCTGTATATAGTACTATATAAACATTGTCTTACAGCTCTATATGGTACTATATAAACATTGTCTTACAGCTCTATATGGTACTATATAAACATTGTCTTACAGCTGTATATAATACTATATAAACATTGTCTTACAGCAGTATGTAGTACTATATAAACATTGTCTTACAGCTGCATATAGTACTATATAAACATTGTCTTACAGCTGCATATAGTACTATATAAACATTGTCTTACAGCTGTATATAGTACTATATAAACATTGTCTTACAGCAGTATGTAGTACTATATAAACATTGTTTACAGCTGCATATAGTACTATATAAACATTGTCTTACAGCTCTAAATGGTACTATACAAACATTGGCTTACAGCTCTATATGGTACTATACAAACATTGTCTTACAGCTGCATATAGTACTATGTAAACATTGTCTTACAGCTGTATATGGTACTATACAAACATTGTCTTACAGCTCTAAATGGTACTATACAAACATTGTCTAACAGCTGCATATAGTACTTTATAAACATTGTCTTACAGCTCTATATGTTACTATATAAACATTGTCTTACAGCTCTATATGGTACTATATAAACATTGTCTAACAGCTGCATATAGTACTTTATAATATTGCCGCACAGCTGCATAAAGTACTATATAAAAATTGTCTAACAGCTGCATATAGTACTTTATAATATAGTCTCACTGCTGCATGTAGTACTATATAAACATTGTCTAACAGCTGTATATAGTACTATATAAACATTGCCTAACAGCTCTATATGGTACTATATAAACATTGTCTAACAGCTGTATATAGTACTATATAAACATTGTCTTACAGCTCTATATGGTACTATACAAACATTGTCTTACAGCTCTATATGGTACTATACAAACATTGTCTAACAGCTGCATATACTACTATCTAAACATTGTCTAACAGCTGCATATAGTACTATATAAACATTGTCTTACAGCTCTATATGGTACTATACAAACATTGTCTTACAGCTCTATATGGTACTATACAAACATTGTCTTACAGCTGCATATAGTACTATAAAAACATTGTCTTACAGCTCTATATGGTACTATATAAACATTGTCTTACAGCTCTATATGGTACTATATAAACATTGTCTAACAGCTGTATATAGTACTTTATAATATTGCCTCACAGCTGCATATAGTACTATATAAAAATTGTCTAACAGCTGCATATAGTACTATATAAACATTGTCTTACAGCTCTATATGGTACTATATAAACATTGTCTTACAGCTGCATATAGTACTATATAAAGATTGTTCTACAGCTGCATATAGTACTATATAAACATTGTCTTACAGCTCTATATAGTACTATATAAACATTGTCTTACAGCTGTATACAGTACTATATAAACATAGTCTAACAGCTCTATATGGTACTATATAAACATTGTCTTACAGCTCTATATAGTTCTATATAGACATTGTCTCTCAGCTGCATATAGTACTATATAAACATTGTCTAACAGCTCTATATGGTACTATGTAAACATTGTCTTACAGCTCTATCTGGTACTATATAAACATTGTCTAACAGCTGCATGTAGTACTATATAAACATTGCCTCTCAGCTGCATATAGTTCTTTATAAACATTGTCCAACAGCTCTATATGGTACTATGTAAACATTGTCTTACAGCTCTATATGGTACTATATAAACATTGTCTAACAGCTGCATGTAGTACTATATACACATTGCCTCTTAGCTGCAAATACTACTATATAAACTTTGTCTAACAGCTCTATATGGTACTATATAAACATTGTCTCTCAGCTGCATATAGTACTATATAAACATTGTCTTACAGCTGCATATAGTATTATATAAACATTGTCTTACAGCTGCATATAGTACTATATAATCATTGTTTTACAGCTCTATATAGTACTATATAAACATTGTCTTACAGCTCTATATGGTACTATATAAACAATGTTTCTCAGCTGCATATAATACTATATAAACATTGTCTTACAGCTGCATATAGTACTATATAAACATTGTCTAACAGCTGCATATAGTACTATATAAACATTGTCTTACAGCTGCATATAGTACTATATAAACATTGTCTTACAGCTGCATATAGTACTATATAAACATTGTCTAACAGCTGCATATAGTACTATATAAACATTGTCTAACAGCTGCATATAGTACTATATAAACATTGTCTTACAGCTCTTTATGGTACTATATAAACTTTTTCTTACAGCTGCATATAGTACTATATAAACATTGTCTTACAGCTCTATATGGTACTATATAAACATAGTCTTACAGCTGCATATAGTACTATATAAACATTGTCTAACAGCTGCATATAGTACTATAAAAACATTCACTAACAGCTGCATATGGTACTATATAAACATTGATTTACAGCTGCATATGGTACTATATAAACATTGTCTCTCAGCTGCATATGGTACTATATAAACATTGTCTCACAGCTGCATGTAGTACTATATAAACATTGCCTCTCAGCTGCATATATTACTATATAAACATTGTCTTACAGCTCTATATAGTACTATTTAAACATTGTCTTACAGCTGCATATGGTACTATATAAACATTGTTCAACAGCTGCATATAGTACTATATAAACATTGTCTAACAGCTGCATATAGTACTATATAAACATTGTCTTACAGCTTTATATGGTACTATATAAACATTGTCTTACAGCTCTATATAGTACTATATAAACATTGTCTTACAGCTCTATATAGTACTATATAAACATTGTCTAACAGCTGCATATAGTACTATATAAACATTGTCTTACAGCTCTATATGATACTATATGAACATTGTATAACAGCTGCATATAGTACTAAATGAACATTGTATAACAGCTGCATATAGTACTATATAAACATTGTCTAACAGCTCTATATAGTACTATATAAACATTGTATAACAGCTGCATATAGTACTATATAAACATTGTCTTACAGTTCTATATCGTACTATATAAACATTGTCTAACAGCTCTATATGGTACTATATAAACATTGTATTACACCTGTATATAGTACTATATAAACGTTGTCTTACAGCTAAATATGGTACTATATATTTAATTATTGTCTTACAGCTTTATATGGTACTATACAAACATTGTCTTACAGCTGTATATAGTATCATATAAACATTGTATTACAGCTGTATATAGTTCTATATAAACATTGTATTACAGCTGTATATAGTACTATATAAACATTGTATTACAGCTGTATATAGTACTATATAAACATTGTATTACAGCTGTATATAGTACTATATAAACATTGTATTACAGCGGTATATAGTACTATATAAACATTGTATTACAGCTGTATATAGTACTATATAAACATTGCTTACAGCGGTATATAGTACTATATAAACATTGTATTACAGCTGTATATAGTACTATACAAACATTGTCTTACAGCTGTTTATGGTACTGCATAAATATTGTCTTACAGCTGTATACATTACTATATAAACATTGTATTACAGCTGTATATAGTGCTATATAAACATTGTATTACAGCTGTATATAGTACTATATAAACATTGTCTTACAGCTGTATATAGTGCTATATAAACATTGTATTACAGCTGTACATTGTATATAGTACTATATAAACATTGTCTTACAGCTGTACACAGTACTATATAAACATTGTATTACAGCTGTATACAGTTCTATATAAACATTGTATTACAGCTGTATATAGTTCTATATAAACATTGTCTTACAGCTGTATATAGTACTATATTAACCAACTATTACAGTTGTATACAGTACTATTCAAACATAGCATTACAGTCACTGTGGTAGAATTGCATAATAAAATAAATGCGTACGACATTCAGAATTGGTTATGTTATTTCAAATTGATATCACACACTCATTGGCGTTTTAAGAAACATCTATCATGCATGTAATAAATGTCAACCAAGCATTTTAAAGATAATGTATGATGATGTTTGAAGTCCTAAGTTACTATTATAGATCACGTGACTTTATACAGTGATCACATGACAAACATATTAATATAAGCTTGTTATACTCGATTTACGTATTTTCATTCATTATTAATATTAATTGAACATTGATATTGATTTGATCATCGTTCCATACATCGAAGTAATTTTATAGTTTGTTATTGTCAATGAAAGTACTACATATAATCATATTTTATTCTATACACTTTTATTTAGTGAGCCATGAATGTACTTTTGTAAAGGTCGTTTATTAAGTCATGCATATTTATGTATTATAATAATGGACTCGCCTATTCGCTAGGAAAATAGAGCGATGCATGTACATTATTTTATTTATTAACTTATTAAAACAGGTTCCTTTGGCATTCATCATTTACAGTAAGTAAGTACATACATTATACATTGCATATGATGATACATGTTAATAAAGTGTTTTTAACTGACTAAATTATTAAATTCTTTTAATGTTCAACCCCTAAAATATTTGTTTTTAACGAAACCGACCATTTTTATAAAAACTAATGTTTACATGAACGAGTTGTATTTTGTATTTATAGATTTGTGAAACAATCATATCATATAAAGAAATCAAAGAACATAAAGTAAACAAATCACAACGATTTAAATAAAATCCAGCTTTAATTAGTTCGTTTCTGAATCGATTTTAATATAAGATAGATAGTACAATGGAAACTAAATTTAGTGGTGTAGTTCTAACTTTCGAACAACAATAACCTTAATTTATAAAAGAAAATACATGTATATCTCTATAATTTCATGGAAGGTAGGGAAAACGACATGAATGTCATTGAAGCTCAAATAATATACATGTATACTTTATTCGTAAAAGTTTACAAAGCTCCTTGTAACAATAAGGGACTTTAGTCAGTTATTTCCCCTTGTATACTCTTCAAATAGTTAGGTTCAGTTAGTTAGATAGATCTGATTTTACCCTCACTTTTTAATATCAGTTTGCCAAAATTAATCTTTTGTAAATTTGTTTGAAATTCAAGCTAAGTATTTTTAGGGTAAAGAACTATCTAACTTTCAACACTTCTGTTTATATCTCCATTAACAAGAAAGATATTAGATGAAATATTTTGTTATCCTTACATAGGTCTTCAAGGATTAAATCCGAGGATTCCAACTGTAAGGACCTACTTACCAATGGGATTGCTTCAGATTTTATCAGGGGAAGATAACTAACAAAAGTCCCTAATTTATAATTCAAAGTACTGATAGTACAGTGTGTTTTTTACAGGAATGAGTGGAAAATGTGCGACCTTTCCTCTAAATCGCCGATAATAGCTTCATAGACTACTACAGTATGTTTAAGAAACATGATCAAGCTGAATGTGCTCATTCACTGAGACTCCGATAATAACGATATTGTCCAAGTAATCTGCATGAGTTTTTGCAGTATTCTGAATCGGACTGCCTTGGTTTTGTTCATTTAAGAGTCTATGCAAAGTGCTAAATCTAATTATTGTTACTTCTGCCTGTTTTGTTCATATTAAAGAGTCAATGCAGTGTTACAACCGATGATTGTTACTAGTACACCCGTTACCCGGATGGGATTCCGTCAAAATATGTTTCTTTACCACATTAAGCGATTATTATACATGTACTTGGCATTGTTGCATTTGCTCACGTGACATGTCTTGTCCGATAGATCAAGAATTTGAGCAAATAATTCCATGCGCTAAACGTTTGTATTGCTGACAACAGACAAAGCAAAATAAATTCAATTATTCTATGAACAAATATTTTCATTGCTGTAGTAAATGTTTGCTTTCATCGGATGGAGAACTTAAACCTGAGTTCCGGATGAAGTATATTGATTAACAACGTTATTAAAGCTGATAATATTTCTTGTCGTGGCGAACATGATGAATGTGTCATAGTCTTGTTTTCCAACTTAGAAGCGGGTAGAGAATATGAAGGACGATTGCGTCCAATCAAATAAACACGTCAAAATCAACATTACCGGAGTTTCAACTTGAACTTCAGCGCAGTTTTGAATTAGTGGAACTATTTTTTATGCTAAGAAAAGAATGTCAAAGCGATTCCTTGTCAGAATTACTTTTTGATATGAAAACGGAAGAGATCTGTGTAACTTCCCGTTTTGAAATAAAAAACAAAAACGAGAATTTTAATAATTATCTCGTAAAAAGGGGTATAACAATTTGAAATAAAAGTTAACAAAAATAATTCTAACAGAAATAAGAATTGTAAAATTCATCAGAAAAAATAGAACAAAGTCTAAGCTCAACATAGAAATGATTTAAGACTTATTTTTTGCAAAATGCTCGTTATCAAGTTGCTTACGTGGCCGAGTGGTTATGCCGATGGACTGGTAGTTATTGGTTAGCTAGTGCATTAACACGTTCCCATCCCAAACCCATCCCGTTGTTTCCTATCGTACGTTCACCTTTCGATCAAGCTTCGCAAGATTCTTTACGAACACTTGCGGAATCATACGCTAAAAAGAGACCATGAAAATACTCTCGAAAATATCTATTTGATCTCAGTTGCTAAAATATAACTCGATTTTACACCGATATCAGAAAATATCCTAGTAGGCTTAATATTTCCGGTGAAGTTTGTTCAAAAGAGTAATACTTTTTTGTTAAACAAACTCGTTTAATGATGGTCGTATTATTTCGTTCCTAAAAGGATTGAAGATAAGCTATCAATTATCATAACTTTACCAAACTCATAATAAAGACATTTGTAATCTTATATCCTAATTGGTTGTAAAATTCTCCAATTTACCATATCAATGTTGATAACTTCTTCATGGTTAAATGCCTTAACTGCCTATAATCGAATATTTACTTAGGTCTTTTTAGACGTCGACACTAGTTATTTATTTCTTTATAAATTCTAAAGTAGTGTTTTGATATTGGTGATTTTCTATAAATACGTAGTTTATGACTCTTGGGGTAAAAGCTTATATAGATACATGTAATTACGAAAATTTGCAACAGTTTGTTTATACAAATGTATAAACAACGCGATAATATCCATGGTCCGATCTATTAACCAATTTAAGGAGAGAATTATGACAATTTTAAAATAGTTCAGTAAGTTTAAAAATATAATTAACGAGTCATCATATACTTATTTCGAAATTTCGTCACAGTACGTCATACTGTTCCGTGAAAATAGGACAATTATATCATAAACGAAAGCAACAAAGAGTGCTTTAATTCCATTAGTACTCGTATTGGGCTGATTAATCAGTACGTCAAGTAATTGTTGAGGAAGATGATGATGATTATTCGTCAACGAAGACTATTGATTCGTCAACTAATTAGACATCAACTTCAAGTTAGCTAGAGTTGCTGTTCTTGAAAAATTCTCACGAACGTTTCCAATCATGACAAAATTCTTTAAATGTCCAAGAAAAAAACGTGTCACAAACTTATCAGCACTAGATTGGTGAAAACTAATACATTCAAAATATTCAAAGATGGACTTGTTGGCTAAAAGTGTTTGGCTATACCTGCTTCAGAAAGGATTTTTAGTTTAACTGGAAATTTTATTTCAAGAAAGGGTCAAGGCTCAGCGCAGATTTTGTGGATGCAATGGTGATTTGAACAAACAAAAACAAAAAAATATTTACCTTAAACATTCTATTTATTTTCACTATGGATGTGCCGTTTTGAAGGCATATCAGACTTTGATCATAAATAACGCCAGTTTTAAGCATAATTATACTAAACAGAAAATATGTTTATTTCGGTGCAATATATATATTTATTTCACTTGTAAGCTGAGGATAACATATCTTCACTCGTGGCTACGCCACTCAGGAAAATATTGCATCCTTAGCCCACTCGTGAACTAAAAATCGATCATACATTGAGATAAACAACTATCCTTTATAAATTGTGCTACAAGGCAAGCTTTCATGATGTGAATCCGGATCTCACAGCTGATGTTTAAGATAAAACAATAACTTCCCTTAAAGATGAACATTTTAACATTTATAAGAAATGTTGGTGATTTCTTGTAAAGACCCCCCCCCCCCCCACTATAGATAATAATCATAATATATTGGGATTGTTCGACTTTCAACCACGTGTCACGTGACCGGCAAACGTTAATACATGCACAAGGTCCTATACAAGTACATTGCAATTAAGACTTAAGTAGGCCTACTTAAAATAATGGACTTGATATTTTCCTGGTATAAAGTAACGTGATTTTAAGATTGTAACCGAACACTTATAAATGTATTATCGATTTTTGTACAAGTCAACCCTATATAGCAGAAATCTGTTCATCTTAAAAAGGGAATTTCCACTGATTCCCAATTAAAGTACGAAAAAGTGTGTTTTTCTACCCATATTTTTCAATATTTTTGATGAATTTTGTACTCTTTTGTTAGGCCGGCATAACAAATATCCACCAAATGCACTAAAAATCATCCAAAATGTAACCATCTTTTAGGATTTTTTGCGTGAAAATGGCATTTTTATGCCAGCTTAACACATAAACAAGAAAATTCAAACGTGAATTTATAGCATTCATTAACATCACAAACATAGAGCAAAATACAAATGTACTTAGTTAAGCCAGCATAACACAACAGGTAATCGAATAGTGCTTTAAAAAAATTTACCTTTCTTTATCCGAAAATCTAATGCTGTCCTTTTTGAAATGAAATTGTTAACTCTGAATCCTCTGCACAAAATGTTTTGCAACTGACCTAGTTTACCGCTCGACTTAATAATATACAAATGTAGTTTTTCATTTTATATAGATTTAATAGACTTTAACAGAAATTCAAATTTTAGGGGTTTCTCCTACGGTCAAAACAAACTTTCACAGTCACAATGAAAATATATGCACTAAGACAATACATGCATGATTTAAATCGTAATTTGCGCTTTTCAGCAAGTATATGTAACAAAATATTTTGTCCGCCTGCGACCGAACAGAAAATCCCACAAATCTGAGTTCCGAATAAGGTTTATTATAATGCAGTATTTTGTAGCTAGCACACATATCCTAGCTTTCCTTGACGCTTTTTTATAACCAGTACTCATCTACCCTTCCATTAGGTCGGACATTTCTCCATATACCTTAATTATTGAGGAAAACTGATATTTTGTTGAATTTTTATGGAAATGTGTAACCGCCCCGGATGGGATTCGAACACATACCCCCTTGTTGAAAGCATATTTGAAATCTAGGCGCGTTACCATCTGCGCTACAGACCAGAGTTACTGAACGAATTATACAAATGCACAATTAATTAATATGATAGCGTCTGATTAGCATCTTTACCTGGCGTGTTTAATTACCCTGAGCGTTTTGAAACGTTTCGTAACGTTAAGGGTAGGGACAACTCAACCTAAAGACAACTCATCCCGAGAAAACTTAATACCCTACTAACGGTTTGAGTTGTCTCATCTTTGGATTGAGTTATCCATGGGTTGAGTTGTCTACGGGTTGAGTTGTTCCGTATCCGTAACGTTCGCTAACAGTTGTTACTGAACACACTGCTGGTGTAATAGACTTATAGTAACTGTTCTTTAGGGTGCTCTGAATGCAGTTGTATTTAGTATTTACATGCTTTGAAATGTATTAGAAAATAAAAAAGGTCCTCTATTTTTATTGTTTAATTTATAATGAATAATTAAGTATGAAAAAACAATATGAAAACAGGTATGAATTAGAACTAAGAATATTGAGTAATGGATTTTTTACTATATTGATATTACATAACCGATTAATCATTAATCAGTCAACAATTTAGCTGATTAATCGACTAAAATATTTTGAACCGATTTCCAACACTACTTAGTACAAAAATATCCGTCCCATGATTTTCACGTAACTGCATGTACATATACAAGGAAATGTTCTTCTCTGATTAGGAAGACCTTACGCTATACGATTTTAAGCCCTCTACAATAATTGTACACATTGTCCCCAGACTCAAGGAGGGGACACAGTAGGGGTCAGAATTGTTATGAAGAGTTGTAAAAGAAGCCTCCCGGCTAGCTCAGTTGGCAGCCCTCAAGTCTACTGATCGAGGGATCGTGGGTTCGATTCCCGTGAGGGGCATACTTTCGTGAAGATTGGTCATGAAATTATTTCTCCGGCCATTCTACCTCCTACCAATGATTTTAAACTATGTAGAGCAGTTGTCAGTCACTGACGGAAATATGCGCTTAGTAGTTGATTAACAGCTAAATCCATAGATTTAGCCTTTCCTGGAACAGTGAGTAGGTTGACTGACCGCCGTTATATGACATATACAATGTGTTGAGCACTACGGCGTTAAACCCAACAAAAACAAATAAAACAAAAATGAGTTGTGAAAGTCAAAATTAACTTCTTGTCCGGTGAGCGTCAAGTGATCCTCTTAAAACATCTTGTTAACAAAAAGTGATTGATTTTTAACTGACTTACATATGAAAGCTGAAACTTATATGAATACATGTATCATCGATTATTGAACTTTTGTAACCAGTAGCCCGTAACGATTATTTGAATTTTGGATTTTTATTCAAATAGCCATATATAAGTTGTTTAAACGAGAAAACCCTTGCGTACATAAGTATTTATAAAAGCTCTCATTATTCAAAGGGTTTCAAAATACTACCACAAATTATTGAGAATATTACCGTAATATTATCACGTAGGTTTATTGATATAACGTTCTTATGGGTATTATGACTACATGTTGATGAAATTAAGATTTTTGTGATAATTATCTATTTTTGTGCGGAAATAATAAAAGCTTAAATCAGGTAAGAAATCTTTAAAAAATAGTTTCTTATATCAAGTAGCCTGAGAAATATTTATAATAATTTAACTTAAACAAAAAAATCGGTTATTACAAATTTTTCATATTTTTGTCATTTAAAGCACAGCTTAATTCTGTTCGGGCCGTCTTGATTTGGCAGGGCGGATTACGAACCGACGTTAACCGATCACCGATCGGATCGCCCCGGTGAAAAATATGAATCAAGCGTTCCGGCTTACTAAAATGGTGTCAATAGCTACGGCTGTGGTTGTGTCACAAATAATTAGCGAAGTAATGATGAGCAGTAATGAGGATGACGATGAATTTTCTTGCAGCCGGTCACATTTCAAGCAGTATGTGTAAATAAAAAAGAATAGTCGTCAATATTTTCAAGTTCGTGTCTGGCGAGTAAAATGTGTAGGCCTACTTATAAGTTATAAAATTAATCTTACATACTAAATAACACGTAAGGGGAGTTACACACAACTTCAATTAGAATTTAGCTATAAAAATTTTAATTAGTGAATTTTTATAATGATGGTTTCCCTTGTAGCCATTTTCAGCCATATTTGTCACACTCACGCTGCTCGACGCTCAAACGAAACCGGCGTATTCGGCATACACCGGGTAGTGATTCTGGCTTAAGCTCGAAACAAATAAAGTGATTAGCCAGTGTCCGTTTAGCGAACGCCGGTTTAAGCCGTCCTGGCAAATCAAGTCGGCCTTGATCAATGATTCATTATTTAGCATGATCAACTATGTCTATTTCATCACAGAGACGTAGTGTTACAACACTCTTAATGCTGTGGTCATTCCAATGTCAGGGGCCCGTATTTTCAGACGTCTTAGGACTGATTTTAATCGTAAATCCTTCTGTATTGTATATTAAAAATTTTCATAAGATTTTTGATAAAATGATGACCTGATGAATAAGGGTTTATACATTCCAAAATTAATGTGATATAATCCATCAGTTATATGACCATATTCATTCCTACCATTGATTCTAAATCATGTGGGAGAGTTGTCAGTAACTGATGGAAATATGCCCCTAGTAATTTAGCATTTCCGGGAACGGTGAGTATGTTGACTGACCGCCGTGGATGACAATATCACATACACTGTATTCATTTGTTAAAAAAGTACTCGAAGTACGAGTCGGACAAGTCGGGCATCGGAGTTCCACACCCCGTCAGTCTTTGAATTCGAAATACTACATATAATTAGTTCTAGAATAAGTTTTACTATAAAAGCATCGGAACCCGGAGCCCGTATTACCAAGTGTCTTACGACTAATTTTAGTCATAAATCCTTTTATATTGTTATGTTAAATTGTCGTAAGATTTTTGATTATATGCTGCCAAGGACCTTAAATGTACCCAAACCACAGCTTACATTATATATAATACCTTGAACCCGACTTCCTATTTTCGGAAAATAACCAACAAAAGATAGAAAAGAAATATAGAGATATATCTTAAATACACAACTAATGACCTTGATACCAAGTGAATTATGTGGCAATATCTGATTTCCTTTTATTAAAAGTAACTAAGTTTGACAATCGAAGTGATCAATGGAATATCAAATATTCAAATATTACACATATAAAGGGCATTGTCATTACTTTGTATTCTAAACAAAGGTTAGTTTTTTCGACTTTAAGAGTAATTTGTTCAACAAATTAAAATATGTGACATTGTCATCTTCGGTTTCCGACTGAAGATGTTTTAACCCTCCCAATTTTTGTTTGTTTGTCTATTCAAAGCGTACAAACTTTTTGACGGGTTTAACATCGTAGCAATACATTGCACAGGCCATACCACGGCGGTCATTCAACATACTCACCATTCCTGAAAAGGCTAACTTACTAGGGGCATACTTTCGCCAGTGCTTGACAACTGCCCTACATATTAATGATATTCCCTTTAGATTTAATATTCAATACGTGATTTTTCTAATGCTATATAAAATAGGCCGTGTAGGCCCTTTGGCACTCAACGTGATTTAAAAAAATAGGCCAAATAGGCCCGCTGGCACAGAAAATGAAAGGGTAACGGTACTTCTCGCGGAAAAACGTAACGTCATTTCCGGAAAATAGTAACGACGTTGTTTATGCCGTACGTTGAAGTTTGCGTTGACGTTTACAGCCTAACGCATCTAGACAAAGCTTTCGTTAGATCTTACGGTATTTATATTAAAAATATTATATATCTTAAAGTCTAGTTAATACTTCTAATTTTGTTGTACATGTATTATGTCTATGTTTGCCTGGGCCAGACATGCATGTTGTATGTGGTCAAATCTACAGATTTTTATACAGATTTTGTTATTAGATAGATAGATAGATTTATTTAGGTATTAGCACAATACAACATGACATATGTAATTTAACAATACAATATGATACAATAGTAAAAAATACATAAATATTAAAGTTAGATATACATACATATATACATTGTATATATTAAACCATGTCATAAAATACCAGCACCAGGGTTATCACAAAAAAGAGTGAACTCTTGTTTCCATTGTGGACCCTCGTGTGGTAGTATGACTCGGAGAGGCGAAATTAATGTTAACAATAAAAACATGTTCACAGTAATACTAAGGTATCATATCACAGAAAATTGAAACTATTTAATAGTTGCACATGTTACACAGTAAAGTTTATCACAAATGTACAAAGACAGAGATCTTAAAAATTGATAAGTATGAAAAGTATAAGTGAAAAGTACTAATGAGCTACCGATATGCTATTTTGTTGAACAATAGATTGTATTGTGAGTAAAGTGAATTCCACATTTTATGATACATTTTATAATCATACAAATATGGTGTTGTCAACTTGATATCATAATTTAACGTTGTTCATAATTAAGCACTGTACAACGAAAGTGACTCTAATGGCCAGTTTCCTAAGCAAATCGCTAACAAGCGCTTCGTCCCCTGGTACCCTCGATTTGATATCACATACTTAGAACTTTTGGCGGAAGAAGGGTACCAGAAGACAAAGCGCTAGCTAGCGATATGTTTAGAAAACTGGCCTAATACATGTATGTGTACATTTCTGATTTATGCAAGTTATTCCATTTGGCACATTTTTTAAAATGATGACGTGTGTTTGTCTTTTAACTTTGAGAAACTTAGTAGATGAAACAACACTTTTTTGCCAACACTTGCAGAAAGACTTCCTTTAAATCTATAACTTTCATTTTAAAATATATATCTTATTTCACGTACTCGCATACATGCACTTGTAGCCAAATTAATGAAATGAATGGCAAATTAATATTAATTTCATTTTGTTTCAGATTATTACCTATTACCTTTAAATATCAATACATGGACTTTATTTATTGACTTATTCTAAGTTCTTCTGGTCGTTAATAAGTTTTCAAAACAAAGTTTTATTTGGTGTACCATGTAAGAACTTTTCTAATCTATTATTCATGTAGTTCTCTGACATGTACATGTTATTTTTACAAGGTCAATTAAATTATGGCTATATTGACGTATATATGTACATGTTTGTCAAAATAGTTTTACTTTCGTTCGATTATTCGGCAAACAATTTTGAAAAAAAGTCCATTTATTTTGTGTATTTTTTAAAGCTATAATTGGTTTCTTTTCTTGAAATAAACTTAATAAGTCATGATTAGGTCAACTATATTTTATTTAAGGGTATGAATAATGTCGCATAAATCTCAAACCATATTCTTTTATTTAACCATTGCATTCCGCAAACTCACTATTCCTGGAAAGGCTAAATCTCAGGATTTAGCTGTCAGTCAGTTACCAGGCGCATTCCTCCGTCAGTGACTGACAAATACCCTACAGCAGATGATCAAGATTAGTGGTAGAAGGGAGAAAAGCCGTTAAAACAAATTCATTACCAAACTCCACGAAAGTATGACCTGCCCAGAAATCGAACCCACGACCGCCGATCAGTAGACTTACGTGCTACCGACTGAGCTAGCCTGACGGGCCTGACATTAATTATTGAATTCAATACATAACGTCCGGTTTAATCGATACATCTTAAATATTAATACATGTAGATAAGATATATATAATGGCTATTTGACATCATATTTCTATTAAAATTTGATTTTCGTCATATTGTAATTTGTATGAAAATTTGAAACTTCTTTGATAAACATTAAACCTCAGCGTTTTTCTTATTATGCAAAACAGTAGGACCACTTTATTAATAGTAAGTGTGTTGTACTATCTTTTAAACCCATACAGATTTTAGAAATTTACATTAAATCATAAAATTTCAATCCGCAAATAATCTGTTACTAAAATTAGATTTTGTTTACTTTACATAGCGTAAAATATATAATCTACTAGTGTACATGTATACTGTTTATATTAAGGTGCGGCTCTCTAAAATTTAAGGGCTTCCTAGAGTTGATTTTTACATGGGGAGAAGGCACTATAATTTAGTATTTATTCAGTTCTAAATAATTCAATACAATTATACTAGGAAAAGTTTAGGGTATGAAGAGACTCAGGAGTCAGGACCTTCAATCTCTACTTTTTACGGTGTTGGTTTTGATAATCCACTGTTGATTTTTTTCAGAAGCTTGGAAAAATTATTTTGTTTTATTGAAGTTCTTAACCATGTTCAAGGACTCGAAGCTATAAATAATTATACATTTCAACATTTCAAGGATACAGTACGACATCTCGTTAACAACCCAAATCATGTTCAAGGACACGAAGCTATAAATATGTATTCATTTTCAACATTTCAAGGATACAGTACGACCTCTCTTTAACAACACCCTCTGGGATATACTAAAGTTTGTCGCTATTTAGAGGTCGTTGCTGTACAGAGGTAAAATTCAATTTAAATCACGCGTAATGGAAATATCAAGAGCTGTTTTTGTGTGGAGGATTTGTGCTGCAGAGGGTCGCTCTGGTGAGGTTATACTGTATATTCAAGGATACGCTGATTAAATTTGATATAAAACAAAATCCATTGATCAAATGGGTATAAATTAATAATTGCGTGTAATAAAGAGAAGTATAAATTATACAACAAGGACTAAACATCACTCGATATAAACTTACCGATTCAGCGAGTTTGATTTGTTATATCTATCAAAACTCATATAACTATCAGAATATTAAGGTCTAGGTGACCCGGCTCTGTAGTGCTGTTGGTAGCGACTTGGGAGTTCGCATCTGTTTCCCAAAGGAGGCACGGGTTCGAATGAAAATATTATCCATGGTATTTTGACAATTTCAGTTTTCCTATTGCTTGTAAGGTATATGAAGAACTCTACCTTGTGGAGGGGTAGGTAAGATAAGTGTCCTGATAGGTTATGTCCGCTGACCGCCGTAAAATACCCTTATTGTGTTGACATGACATTACATGTTGAACAAAAGCTCACGCGCCACTATTCATTCAGGCAGTCCGAAAGGCTCGCGTGTATCATATATTAAATTCTAAATACAAAAAAGTCCTTGATACTCTATATAATTGCTGAGATTCTCACCAGTGGTAAACTCCCATCACCCGTAATCAAATTACTTTCTCACAAAATCTTGGTCGCAATATAAATATTGAAATCAGGGTTACAATTAAGTTGCAAATTATTTAACCAACAAAATGCACACCTTTACTTGCAAGGTTTCGTTAAAGACGTAAATACACGACAAAGTTGGACCGGAAAAAGATAATCGTACCGATATGGATAATGTCATCGAGCTTTTTAAAGTCACCGTCGGTAATCCAACGATACACTACGCCACCATGCTGCGTTATGTATGGAGTGTAACGGAAGAACATACTGTGGTTGCCGATGATGTTTAAAGTTCTCGCAACATTATTCTTTTCTGGGGGAATGGTTTAACGCCGTTGGAACACATTGTATAGGTCCAAATAAAAAGTTGATAGCAATTTAATCACATATTAACACAGAATGCTATAAACGCTACAGATGGGGCCTATAATATTAGTCGTTGTTGTTTGGGTTTTTTTGGGGGAGGGGGTTTAACGCCGAAGCAACACATAGTAAAAAAGTCATATCACGGCGGTCAGTCAACCTACTCATCGCTTCGGAAGTGTTATCTGTACAACATATTTATTTCACTTGTATCGAGACGATTATAGCAATCCAAATAGTCTCATGTAATTACCTCTGATACAAAATTTGATTTGCAACTGTGACTAGAGACGGATGTTTTAGACCTTAAATACGATTTCAAAATGGTCATAAAAAGTAATTTAAAACCTTTTGTTGTATATTTGCTTGTCCGATAATTGATGTTTGATTTTTACTTTCAGGTAGCCCACAACCGAGAAAAAGCAACGTTTTTATTAGAAAAGGGAGTGCTTTTCTAGAGAGTCATACTCGGCAAATATTAAGTGAATAACTGAATAGTTTGTTTGTGAAATCAAAGTACTGACGATCAACTGTGAAGTAGAATTACATGTTTAACGCCTTCAGTGGTGAAAAAGTCGGACATTCTTATACAGTTTACAGTAACCAATCAGAATGAGTGTTATTACTGGACTTTGTCGTGTGTTTATTGTTGTGGTCAACATATTCTTCTTAGTAAGTTTACAATTTTTATGGTTTTTTTTTCGTAATTGTCTCTTGATTCAACTTTCTGACGCTTATTTCCCCCTTTTGAATAATTGTCGCAAAAGTCATGTTCTTGTATTCAAACGATTACCGAATTGGCTCACAAATTTAATCTTATACCTCAGTATGTATATGTTCTTTCACTAAATGTGTACTAGTGTATTACTACAAAGATCACCGTGCTTGTTTGTTTCAGTAAAGTTTTGGGGCCCGAACTATCAACCACGTACGTCAAAATTTATCAAGATCTCTATGTATGTCTTATGAAAATAAACATTATTGGATATGGTGGCATATTTCTGCTACCAGATAAACACATAAATTACATTTTTTTCAATAAATAAAAGATCGAAACAGGAAATAAAAGCAAGTTATTGACTTCATCTGCTATTCTAAAATTATTTAACCACCGAATTGTTGAGTGGTTAACTAGTCATTAATTACTTAACTAGTTTTAAAACTACCGAATTCACTTGTTAGTTATGTGTTTATTTGATGGCAGAAATATGCCACCAAAGTTTAGTAATATTGAGGTGCTATGAAAACAAGGTATACGATCTGAACATCTTATAATTATAAGTACTTGTTTCAATCTTCGGGTATAGTATTGTTACGACATTAATAAACTTACAATTATTTCTATCGTAAGATGCTTTGTAAATAGAGATAAAAAGCCTTTAAAAAATTTCAGATAATTTTTTTATATCTAATCAAAATATTGTTAAATTGTATTCTGAACAAGTATTTGATGACGTTTTTATTGGTATTCGGTAATGTCGACACGTCAAAAGCTAATTCACTAAATAAACAGGCGAATACTTACCAAAAATAGAATTAAGATTTTAATGTAAAATCATTTATACTTGACTCTCCTCTTTTAAATGGTTTAAATTACATAATAATGAAAGTTGTACTTATACTAACAAAGTATTTAAAATCAGGTAGTACTTACTTTGTTTATTGATCTTACCACCTAGGCTACATCTACTGTCTTACTGACCTGTCCTAAAACAGCGATAGCTCACAAACTATAAAAAAAAAGAAATAATATAATTATTTTATGTCTTAGGACATCGTTCCAAAAATGAAAATGTTAACTTTGCTAATACTAGCCATTTATTACTGATATTGAAATTTAGATCAAATCTGATATTAATGATTATAATTGTAATGCTGCTGATACTAAATATTTACTGATAATGATTATAAAAGTTATACTGGTGTTGATGCTAATAATTATACTTATAATGCAAATGATGATGCTAATGAACACGAAACTAATGATTCAGATACTGATACATATGTTGACATTAGTGATGGCATTGATAACTTTATTTGTATACTGATATTCATGCTGAAAAGGAAATTAGCGTTATAGATAATGATAATGCTGTTAATGCAGATATTGAAGTTTATCATGAAGCAGATATTGATACATGAACTGAAAACGATGCTGATACATGTTTTGATACTAACAATAAAATTATAATACGTCGGCATCCGATGAATCGTTCTTTTAATGACTCAATATATACAAGTACCACCTATTGTATTTCAAATTGCATTTAGCGCTTCAGTAATTTGAATTATATTAGACTACAATATATATTATTACCTAATGCTCTATATAAATGTCAATTTGCTATTTTTAACTGTTTTTCAACTATTCTGAGTGAAACAGGATTAAACCTGTTATGTTTTACTGCGCAACGCCACTGCGCATGAAACAGTTTTGACTGTTGCCCTCGCGTGCGAACTGTTGCCCTCACGTGCGAACTGTTTCATAGAGTGCAGTGCCAGGGAAGTAACCGCATTAAAAAAACTCCAAGCGTCCAATGAGCGAGATCATTGCAAGCGTCTTTAGAGTTACCAAACGAAAAGTTGAAAAAAAGTAAATTCTGTTGAAAATATCTACGATATGTCGCGGTTTGAAGACATTGAAGAGAGTGATCTCGAATTTTTGCTGAGAATCGGGACTCGCTAAGCACACGTAATGTCATCCGCTTCTGAAACTATTTTTTGACTGTTCCCGAAACACCCATGAAATAAATGTATACTTGTGATCCTTACAAGTCACATCTAAAATAATTAAGATAAAATTTGCATGATAAATGTTAAAATTTCTTTTATTTCAGTTAATTGGGTTGGCGTTCTTTGGTCTAGGATTATTTTTAAGGTTTGGCTCAGCAATCATCAATGATTATATCGACACTGTTAAAGCACAACTTGAACAAGCAGCATCCGATTCCACAGTAGGCACCTTAGATCTGTCCAATTTTGACTTATCTGAAGTACTATTTGGTCTTGCTCTTGGACTTATATTTTTCGGCTTGTTTTTAATAATCATAACTGTATTCGGATGCTGTGGTGGTTGCTGCAAGATTAAATGGATGTTAATTGCAGTAAGTATGTTTTTTTAATATAATTATATACAGTATAACCTATGCAGAGCAGCCCTCTACAGAACAAATCCTCTGCACTACAACAGCTTCTGATATTTCCCTTAGGTGTAATTTTAATAGAATTTAACCCATGCATAGCAACATACTTTGAACAGTAACACACTTTAGCCCCTCCCAGTAGCTGTTGCTCAAGAGAAGTTGTACTGTATTACCTAATGTCACGGTTTTCACTCAAGCAATTTAGAACTAAAACATAAACTAACCAATCCAAATCTTCGAAATAAAAATACTCAAAAGTTCAAAAGAAGCTTTTTTATTCGGCGTTGGACTGGTAATCATTGGATAGTTAGCTCCGTGTTTCTTCGAATCCCATCCAAGACCTATCCAATTGTTTCCATGTTCGAGAAACATTATCCTACTATATGTAGCTCAGTACTAGGAAGCCGGGAAGCGGAATTTAAAGAGATAAGTCTAAGTTGTAAGAACTGATAGAAATACATGTATGTATATCGATATATCGATCCAACTATGAATTTTGTCTCGTCTAAATATTCCGTAAATCTTCGGCCATGTTCATGCTGCATTAGTCAAGTTTTCAGTATCTGGCTGCGTTCAAAATATCTTACGTTAGGACACGGTGCATACAGTTGTAAAACTTATAATACCATGAGTCAATAGAACAGCATCATTAACTGCAACCGTAAGCTTCATTTACCCAGTGTCTATAGTCACGTGATCTACAACAACTTATAAGATATAGAAAACTTTGTTTTCGCCAGGTTCTCTTTATAGATATATAAATGTATAAAAACAAATAGCGCATACACTAACTACTACTTTTACTTCTCCCAATGAATACGTAAGTTTTGTACGTTAGTGTCAAATACTTAGCACAAAAATTTAATCAATCGGTAAACTAGATCATGCGCAAATACATTTGTATAAGTATTGCAGTGGATATTTAGAGAAATGTACAACTAACGTACTTATAGAGGCAATTTGGACAAAAAAATGTTGTAGCTATTTCAAGCACATGAAATTTCCCAATCATTTGGCGTCTGCAAGAAGTTGACGAAAATGAAGATTTTGTTTACTGTCTGGAGACCACGTGACACAACCTACAGTAACTGTTTTTGTAGCCAGCAGCGTGTTCAGTTACCTTGAACGTTCCAAAACATTCCGTAACGGAAGTGTCGAAACCACTCAACCCATAGACAACTCAACCCGAGACAACTCAATCTCCTACTAACGGATTTAGTTGTCCCAACTTTGAGTTGAGTATTGCACGGGTTGAGTTGTCTTCGGATGAGTTGTCCCGTATCCGTAACGTTAGCTAACAGAAGTCACTGAACACGGGGCTGCTCTGACGTACAATTTGTTATATATTTTCAGTATGTTATCATCTGTGGTGTGTTGCTGATTGCTCAGATAGTTGTGATTGGTATCTTATACGGGTCACCTGACACGGTAAGAATATATACATGTATATTAGTTAATAAACGTGCTAAATAGCCGTCATTAATCGAGCCCGCCCGGCAAGCTGTAGTAGCTTAGTCGGCTGCACGCACGTCGATGATCTAATCAAGAGGTTGTGGGTCTGATAACCGGGCGTGGAATGAAGGTTTTGTATATCAATCTGAGATTTCTTTTTATACTGTTTTTAACGCCGTGTCAACACAGTTTAGGTTATTTCACGCATTTCACCTATCTTTCCTGGACCCTTGTCTATAACCAGTATTCACCTACCCTTCCACAAGGCCGAGGACTTCTCCATATTATACCTTAATAATGAAGGAAAATGACATTATTGTCTATTTATAACGAAGGGTATAACTCACTCAAATGAGATTCGATCCTTAACCCCCTTTGGGAAACAAGTGTTGGAATACCGACCCGACATCAGCTGTGCTAAAGACGCGGCCCTGTGATTTCATTGGTTCAGTATTTCACTTAGTTTGTCAACATAAAAGTCCCAAGCTACAAATCACATTCCTTTTGTCATTTCTGCTTTTTATTGCGGCTCCATTTAAATATTTGATTTGTTCAGTTAATCGAACGTTTCTTAAAATGTAAACATGTAATGTCTGGACCTATAAATTAAAAGCAGTTGGAGTGTTTTGAAGATGAACTTTGAAGTGAAGAGTAAAGAATCCAGTATTTTCATGTCTGATTTATAACTTTTGTTGAAATGCACCTGTACAATAGACTGCACATTGAATCAATAAAATGCACGTTGATAAAAGATATTTTCTTTGTGTGCAATGCGACCTCGGTGCAGTAATTGAATCAGCCGACTTAGAATCCGATGACATTTGATCGACAAAAAGCCGTAACTGATCACACCCTCCCATAAATATTAAAAATATCGATTATCCTTTGTGAAAAAACAAATGTCGATTTATAGTATTTTGAAAACCAAAAAACCGCATTTCGACAGTCATAGATCGCATTTTGACAACTAAAGACCGCATTTCGACAGCCATAGAACGCGTATTGAGAAAAATAGATAGCATTTTGACAACAGAATACTGTATTTTGACAGCCATATACCTCATTTTGGCAGCCAAATTCGCATTTAGACAGCCAAAGACAGCATTTCAATAGCCAAAGACCTCATTTATACAGCCAAAGACCTCATTTTGACAGCCTAAGACCGCATTTGATAGCCAAAGACCGCATTTTTTAAGCCATATATCGCATTTTTGACAGCCAACGACCGCATTTTGTTAGCTAAGATCGCATTTCGATAGCCAAAGATTGCATTTTGACAGCCGTAGACCGCATTTTGACAGCCAAAAACCGCATTTCGATAGCCAAAGACCGCATTTTGACAGGCATAGACCTCATTTCGACAGTCAACGACCGTATTTCGACAACAAAATACCGCATTTCGACAGTCAGAGATAGTATTTCAACAGTCTAAAACGCGTTGTGACAGTCATTATCACATGAAGTTGACAGTTAATCGAACATTGACAATTTAATGCATTTCAAGAATCTAACTTGTTAGGTACATTGTATTTTCTTTCTTACATAAACAGACATTGTCATTTAAAGGTGACAGTGATTTGAAGTCTGTGTTCGACCATGGAAGCACGTATTGAGTCCTTAAATGTTTATATCAACATGCATGGTTCATTTTTTGTCAAAATACCAGTAAGACAACCCAGGGCATGCAGAATAATGCTTGACATGATATACATGTAGTTTTAATTCGTGAGAAAAACTCAAATCTAATTATTCTACTTTGATATTAGCTAGATAAATGTTTAATGTTGCTCTATTTTTGTTTCAGTTTCATACTCCTGCCAAGCAGAAACTTGTTGATCAAATACAATCGGATTATGTTGGTCTTTTAGGAACAGACATTATCTCCATGGCTTGGAACGTAGTCATGCAACAGGTAAAAATACTAAATTGTTCTTTGCAATGAACTTACTTAATGCCAATAAAATGTTTCGACTTATCTTGACTTGGTATAACATTTACTTATAAAGCAAGATTTGATTGTACATCGATCCTTATTTGTTAGCTGAATGTTACAAATCATCTTCTGAATCCCTCAAAATGTAAAATCCCGTTTCTTTACGACCATAGGCAGCCGGTAAAGTCTCGAACTAGAGACAGCTTGCCGGCCATCTGTGAATAAAATTCAAATAGTCCAACATAACAATATTATTATTTTAGAATGGTCTAAAATAATTTCGTGTTTAATGAAACGTGGTAAAATTTAGGGCCCACTAAGATCAAACTCTTTTCTTTCGAGCCATGAGAGGATATTCTACCATGTCGCCAAAGAACACTATCGTGTTTCATGTTATATCTACCTTTTCTAGCATTTGATCTCGAATTTAGAGAGATTGACAATAAGTGTGACAATCAAGTGTGAACTCACATGTATACTCTGGTAGGTTCATACGTAAGGGCACGAACGATGAATTACCACGTTTGACTGATATTCTTTGATATCCAGATTCGAATTGAATCACACCCAACAGTCAGCACTCAAAAAGATTTTTCATTCCGCAACAAACTGTATCCTAGCTATTTAATATTAGGGGGACAAGTAAGTTGAGCCGAAAGTTATTATTCTTAGATTAACTTGCTCTACAATCGTGCTTAAATAAACTTACATAGTAGTTTTACGTAATGGTCGATTAAATACCCGGTTAATCGCGAAAGCCTCATCTGGGATCGAACAAACTACCTTCCTAGTCGTAAGCACCCCAAGGTATATATAGTTGGATTTTTTTTTAGTATCGAGCAGATCAAATTTAAATAAGTTCACTTTTTATTTGATACTCTCGTGAGTGTTGCCTTTGAAATACCTTCATGTGTTTGTTACTAAATACAGTAACAAAGTTGAAAGGTCGGCAAAGCCATTACGCGACTTTTTTCAGTATTATCAGAGGTGTGTTCAACAATGCGGGCGCTCGCTCGAGCGCCCGCCTCGCGAATTGTTATGTTATTGAACGACTGCGAGCGCTCATTCTATAAATAGAAGAAGGTGAAGATATCGGTCAGTCAGACCGTTTGTGTACAGAATGGCGAGCGCTCGCTATAAAAATCCAAGACGAAGTCAAACAGCACATTATTAAAAAAGCGGGTGGGTGAATCAAAATTATTTCTGCTGATACACAAGATCTTTCATATTTTTTACCATACATAATTTGGTTATTTTAAATCTGCTATATTTTTTTCAATGTACCGATTTGAGTACCGGTACCAAAAAGAAACGGTATTTACCGGAATTTATATAACAATTTATAAGCGAAACACCTCTCGAGCTGTATCGCGAGCGCACGCGCGAGCGCCCGCGTTCAGAACGCGGGCGCTCGATGTCGCCCCGAGCGCTCGCATTGTTGAACGCACCTCAGGCCATCATGGTCGTCATCGGGTGATTATCTCATAATGGTGAGTATCAACTAATCATTATAGTCCGTTTTTATCAACTGTCAAAGCTTGAATAATTTCAAGGTGACTGAATGCATTGTTTTTATACTGACGACCTAATTGTTATTAAAAATATCTTGACTAAAACATACTATACGGCATAAGAAGCTTTACTCAATCATAATACACACTTTCGGAAACTCATGGATGTATTACGACAATAATTTTAACATACGCATTCACCGTAAAATTATTCATGTTTTGACAACAAACGAACAATAACCCCCAATAAAACTGCCAAATGTTCATATCTTAACATTTTGATACGTTGTTTTGTTTTCAGATGAAATGCTGTGGTGTTAATGATTATAAAGATTTTACTGGAGCAACAAAATGGACGATAGATTATACATCTATAGATCCATCCTACACTCTGGTCACACCACTAGCTTGTTGTATTACATTACCTGACACTAGTGATTTAACATGTGCTACTGCACCCACTGAATCTGTCAACTACCTTAACACTGTAAGTTAGTTTTGTCACTTTATGATAGTCTGGTGACCTTTAGACGGTTTCCTTCATAATTGAGAGGTAAATATACGGCAAACGCAGGCAAATCAGTGATAATCCATTCTCGTACCCAGAGTCTAGTAGGATTCTATAGATTGAGAATCTTGATAATCTCGGGGTACGAGAATGGTGATACATATAATCGGACCGCTGTCCATTTTAAGTGCACAGAGAAAACATTGAAGCACTCCGATACACTGAGCCCCTAAAGTGGCATTTTTAAATATTTATTTACGAAACGTATGCCTACAATGCCTGCAGTTGATGAGACTTATCTTTAATCGCATTGATTGGGTTTTTACACATCTCAATTAAACTTACTGATAAAGATGAGAAGTTTTTAGACATAGCCACAAAGTTTTCTCAATATGTTTGATCATTCTGTCTCTTCGACAAAAATCCTGTCGAAACAAATACACTTTGAGTGAAACTGGCCACTGATTTAACTTGGTACAATGTAAAAATACTTTTTAGTTATATACCTTACGTGTACATATAGAGCTCTTGATTCGGGACCGTGTCGGCCTGCTGTGGTTCTGAATAAGAACAAATCTATTTTGTAGATACTTCGTATCTATCACTTGAATCCTTTCCGAAATTGTTATACATGTAGACTGTTGTCAATTATGTTACATAAAAATAAACGTGTCAATTGATTTTCCCTGTTTTGAGCACAGACGGTCGGCACAGTCCTGATTCAAAAACACTATTTATAGTACATATAGTGTTTTTGATTTTGGACCGTGCAAAGCCGTCATGGTATTGAACATTATGCGAGTCCAAAATATGTAAAAATGACTCAAGTTATCAAAAAAGAGCTATGTAGTTTATGATTTAATTGTTTATTTATTACAGGGTTGTTACAGTGAAATATGGGATATTGCTTTGGGTAACCAGTCCTTAATGATCGGTGTATTGGTTGGTGTTGGTGTGTTCCAGGTAAGTTAGTTTATTTTGTTTGTTAAATCACAGTTTTACCGTCAAGAGTGTTCTTGAGTTTGTTACCGGTTTCCACTTTCGAAATTAACTTTAATCGAAATTTTGGCTGGCACTGGTTAACCACCCCAAACATGAGCTTTCGATAAAATAGGATCTTTTACTGCGAGTGTCAAACTGGAAAAAGTTATTGGAAACCAATAAATGGTGTCTGCGTGTATGCTACTAGTATAGTTATGTTACATTAACCTGTCACAACTTGAATAATTACACGGTCACCGAATTTGTTATTTTTAATTTCTTTGGAACTTGTTATTTCCCCGATATTCAAAATCGCTGCATTTATAGTTAGATCATCAGTAATTGATATGGATCAGTGGCTCAATGGTTAAAAAGAAGTTAAATAATAACACATTCAGTGACCGTGTAATTATTCAAGTTGTGACAGGTTAATATTACAGAACTATATTTTTATTAAACTGCCAGTGGCGTATATTCCGCCGATTTCAAAACTTGGTATATTTTCGTAATACCCGCTCATAGATATTCAAAACTGTGCATCCGTGCTCACTACCGATAATTTAATAGATATCCTTACTTATGTACGGGATTTATCAAACAAATGTCGAGTATTTAAATCAGCAGGGTTAATGTATGCGCCATTGACAGTTAAATAAAGAAAACAACTAACTAGAGGGGAAAAAATCGTCATATTTGGTTTAAATGTGGGAACACTGACTACCACTTATAAATGTCATAATATTAAATGGCTCTTACAAGTTCTAATAATGAAATGGTTCGAGTGAGACAGTGCTTGACTGAAATGCAGTAATTTTCAAGATATTGAATACATCATTATTGTTACTACGATCATGTGCAGGAACTAACTCATTTCATTGTATATTGGCTCTCTTTTGTGGTTCTAAATTAATTATTCAGTGATCACCAGTGAGCCAAGACCGCTGACAGCTAGCTCGAATCTATATAATTAAAAATTTAATAGGCTGTAGAATTGTATTACGCACAAATAAAAAAACAATAATAGAAATGCAAAAATATCGGAATACAGATATTGTATTTTATAAATTGAGTTACTGTAACATGATAATATTATGTTTTGTATTCTTTGAAATGCAATGTTTACTTTTCTGCCGATTTTCATTCAATTCTAAAATTTAGAAACTGCAATGGAATAAATTAAGGTTGAAGAGATCATTTTGCAACTCATTTGGTCATAAAACCTGAAATTTAAGGTAGAATTTCCCCAATGCTAATTTACATCAATCTATATACATGTACTTGTATTTGAATATCATGATAAACAATTGCATAACTTATTTTTTTATTTCATCATTTGGGTATATATTAATTTATTTTAGCTCGAGTGTGAAACAAGTTTAACAACTTCAATTAATCACATTCGAGTGTGCTTCCTGATCCCCCAGTACTGAGCTAGTAGGATCAAGCTTCTTGCTCAAGGAAGCAACGGGGTACGTTTTGGCTGGGTATCGAACCAACGTGGAGCTGGCTATCCATTGATTACCAGTCCGTCGTCGTAACCGCTCGGCCACGCCCGCTTCTGCGTCTATTCATCGCCTATTTCATCATTTGCAGACATTATATTTATAAACCGACATTTTGTTGCAAAATTATTAATTAAACTTTTTTTATGGAAGTGAGCTATCATCTGCCTTTGTTATGACAAAGATGTAAATAAAAGTCAGTACAATTTAATCATCTGACATGATGAAAACATTCTAAGCAATGTGCAATTAGTTACCAGCTTTCTAAGATATTTTCTGGGGTCATAAACATAGAGAAGGAAAATAGACCATATCCGGAATTCAAGTATTTGGAGTTTTCCCTGTAGGCACAACCAAATTTTCACTGTCACAGTAAAAATACGTGAACAAAGAACAATAGGGTTTAATCCGTATTGTGGTTTTTCATCAATAAAGTGAAACAAACTTTGTTTGTACCTACAGCGCACGGACGGAAAACCCAACAAATTTGAGTTCCGAATTAGGTCTATTCTATCCTTAGTAAATATTCTAAATGGGGCATTACAGATGCTATTAAAGATGTCAAATCTAGCCGAAAATGTTGAACTGAAGTGCGTTCAACAATGCGAGCGCTCGAGCGATCGAGCGCCTACTTCGCGAATTGTTAGACTATTGAACGATTGCAAGCGCTCGCTGTGATAAAATTCAAGATGGCGTCAAACCGCATATTATTGAAAATAGAGGGTGGGGGAACAAATATTTCTGCTGATTCAATAGATCTTTTAAATATTTCATCATATATGGATCATTATGATACAATTTACTGTACCAAAAAAATATCATTCTATGCATGTATATGTTATGTGGAACAAGTAACAAATACGTTTGCGTCCCACTTTCCAGTGATAATTTTTTGAGATACAAAACTGAATTTCTTCAGCCGCCATCTTTGATATCTAAGCGAAACACCTCTCGAGCTGAATCACGAGCGCTCGCGAGCACTCGCGCGGGCGCCCAGGTTCAGAACGAAAGCGCTCGGTGTCGCCCCGAGCGCTCGCATTGTTGAACGCACCTCTGGCACTCAAAACATTTTCGGAATTTACGTAGATTTAAATTTAGAACTGAAACAACGCTCACTTTGTAAATCTTGTAAATGTTGAAGACTGCGGAGCAATAGCTAAATCATTTCGCATAAGCTGTGGATGGAAATGAACTTGTATCGATTTCAAACGGAAATTAATTGAATGCCAGCTTATTACTGTTCTACAATATTTTATTATTCATGATGATTATTTATATTATATTTGTTGATCATATAATTGTTGTATGAGCATGATAAATGTTGTTATGTATGCTTTCACATGTCACTCTGCATGCTTGTATTTGGGAGCTTTAGTTTAGCTATATATAATGTATACATAGTTTGTTGTTACACTTACTGCATATTTGTATACTCTAGACTAATATCTGCACAAAGCGTGAACTATATTGCTTTTAGGCTGCTCATAATTTCTACACTTGATAATAACTATGGATGCTTAACCACTTTTACAAGTTGTTACTTTAAATCACATTTTGTACGCATTCTCATTGGCAATTTGGCATAGGAAGTCTATGGTTCATTAAGACAACAAAAATAACAAAGGTAACAATCAGTAGTCTCTGCAATTTCCAGTGGTGCTTATGAAGAAACCCGAGTCAGTCCAATTCAAAATATTGCATAATCTCATTCGAATTACTCGGGCTATATCATTATAACCACAGTCCGAGAAAATGAGTACCCTTAGCTTGATTATGTTTCTGATAGACTGTTTTAGAAATCTGTTATCAATGGTTGGCAATAAGGGTCGCACAATTTACCACCACATCAGATTCTGTAAAATCGCACACCCGTATGAAATCCCAGACATTTGTTTCATATAAGTCTATACAATAGTGTACATAGCGTAATAATCAACTTTTAACAATTTGATAAGTACCGTCCCATCAGTACTTTTAGTACTTTGATTGCATAAAAAAACGTTTCGAAAACCGATCTATAGAGAAGTTTTGTTCTCAGTATACAAGGATCTAAATGACATTTTCATTTAACTGAACATATACAGGTCTTAAAAGAATTATTGGTGAAAACATTCATTAAAGTTAATATATCTAATTTACTTTGTTTTATCAAGAACACGTTTTTTTAAACATACAAAAACTTGGTCATAAACCTTATATTGAAGGCAGAATTTCCTTTATGTCAATTTACATTTATTCGTTTAAAAAATATAAATTTCTTTATGCAACACCACGTTTTTCAAAACATACAAAAAAGTGAAATATAAATACACTTGCGGCATGGGAAGAAATGATTTTGCAATAGCTTAAAGTTTCAAAATATCTATGTTCAAAACATCAAACATACCGTTTAATCAATATCTCAATATCTTATATAAAGGCCATACACTGTTACATTTTTGTCATGTTAAGTGAATCGATTAAACAAACCTGTTAAACGCATATTCGAATTAAATATGGTAATTTGTTCGTGGAAAATGACTTTTTATTCAAACAAAAGTTTGTTTAAATACAAGATGAACACCTCTCGTATTCAAATATCAAGTTTCCCTTTGAAATCATTTTTCCATTGTAATTTAAGATCATATCTCATCATAATGTCACCCGCGGAGTTATTTAAGCACCGAAAATAGCTGTGCTGTTTAACTTTATAATATGGCGTAAAATTATCTCTTTGCACAAATCACAAATCACAAAGATGTGTGTCAATTATACGCTAATTACGTATACCATAACTTGAAAAATGATCAAAGTTATCAAACCCAACGAACGGTGTTCATGGTTGACAGATCACGTGACCAAAATCCTAGAACGTCAAGGAACAAAGTATACGAATGCACTGACAATTTAATTTTCATTTGTCACAAAACATTGAAAATTTGATAAGGAACAATGTTAGCTTTTAAAGAAAGAATTAGTCTTTCTTTGACCTTCTGGGTAGTTTTTTTCCAAACGAAGGTTAATTAATAGACACATAGTAAACTATTATACTTTTATACTTGAAACACTTTGTTCGCATGGCATGTCCTCCAAAAATGATGTGACCTTCTTTTGTCATTCTTAATTTGTCGGAAACGCAAAACGTGCAATTGCTTTATGTTTTGTGTTATTTTATTTTGTACCTAGAAGTTGTCAAGGGTCTCAATATTCTGTGATACCACACGACTAATTTTAGAAAGAAAATGTTATAATTTCGGCCAATAACGACCAATCAAAGCGCTCACGATCGAGAATCTTGACAAGCTCTGGGTACGAGGACAATCTTAATATACCAGTGTTGTAATATTAGCTGTATGAATATATCAAATGCATCGACTACTTTTAGCAAAGCCTTATTCTCACAGTGCTTAATGTATATTTCTGTCATTTTTGCTTGACTGAGCTAAATATCTTAAGACTCCACGCTATTCCACGTGTACGCATAGATATGTTTTATGTTTGTCTACACATATATAAAGGCAAGAAGCACGCCTGGCCTAAAGAACCTAATATACATAATTGGTGTTGTAGATTATAAATAGCACTGCTTGGGCATTTAAAAATAGTTTAATTGCAAAAATTCCAACAATCATCTGGGTCATTATTCACAATAATCCATTATGGTATTCTATACCTGAGTGTTGATGTGCATGCTTAGAATTCACCACAGCTAGTGGATTTATTGCAGTAAAATACATGTGTACGTCCTTTCACAAAGTCGTACGACACAAGTCACCGTAAGTCAATTTCATAAACAGACGTTCGGTTCCGAGACAAAACATTGCATATATAGTGATTTGACTCGGGACTATACCGGCCTCCTATGCTTAAAATTTATATCTTGATGCTTTGTGTATTGCTGTTGTCATTTTAAAGCTTGCATGAATGTTTTCATATATGGTTTTCTTCACAAACACTCTGCCTGAATAACAACCGTGTTGCTGTTGTCACAAAATCATTGCACGAATGCTTTTAGTATCGTTGTCGTCACGGTATAGCTTTTGTACAATTAGCGTGGTATAACTAATTGTACAGTATTTTAGTTAGAACTTTACAAGAAAAAAAACCAGTTAGTTTCTGATTACAGTTACTTCTTATCATTGTGGGAATTGTGATTATAATATCAATATTCAACAAGAAGAAGACAAGTCATAAAGATTTTTAAACGTATGTCCGACCATATTATATCATGTATAATGTATATAGAGACTTACAATCATATTTCCTTATAAATTTCTAAGACTCACAGGGACGAGTGGGTGAGCTGAACGGTGCTGTCTCATTAGTCGCTGTAAAGTCGGTATACATTTACTCACTTTTAATTTATCAATAGTGTAATGATCATTAAATGGTTAGTTAGATGTTACTACCAGAAGGGATTTCGTCTGGAAAAATGTCTGTGATGAAAAAATAAATAGTCTATTTGTACAATTTGGACAAACTCGTCGAAAATAATATCATCGATTTTTTTACAAAATGGCCAACAAAAAATTAAATTTCCCGCCAAAATATGAACAAACAATCTATATATCGCGTAAAGAAACAAGAAATTGTATATTTTCATACAATGACTGTTTTTTTACACTTAATCATTAGAAATTGGATCTATCTCCCATCATGCAAGAACACTTGTCATAAGTTCGAGAATTTGCTCTCAAAATCAATAAAATACCCCGTACACTTTTAAAAATTTGTTTCAACATGTTTATTTTTCATGCAAACAATTTTTAAGACCTTGTAATATCTTTTTTCCTTGTATGAAGAATGTCGTATAATGACTTATAATCAGTAAAAATGAAAACAATCAATAGGTCTCTGCACTCGTATATTTTATTGATACAAATCTAAATAAATTTGGCGCATGCGCAGATAGACCAGCGAACTTCCTTGTTTCGACCACATGTGGGTTTATTACTCACCACATAAAAGTTTGCATTGTTCGTTCACAAATCGAATTACGTCGCATAGGCGGATCCAGCGGGGGGTCAGGGGGGTCCGGACCCCCCCCCCCCCTAGAATTTTCAAAACGAACCTGTCTGTTAGTGTATTTCTTGACTGTAAGTCATTTTTTAAGTATCGTGAAGCAATTTTTCTCGGTGATTAATATAGATTTAATGTTTATGTAGTTTTCAATATCAATATGTTGCATTATTCTGCAAATAATGTATAATGTTAATGTGGTTCGAAAGTCTGGACCTCCCTAGAAAAGTTCGGACCCCCCCCCCCAACCTTCTAGAAAAAAATCGTGGATCCGCACCTGCGTCATGATTATTCAATGCAGTACTTGTCATAAGTATAATGCAAACAAAGTATATTCATTTCCTGTCAAATTTTGATGTTATAGCAAATACATTATAATTTTTATTATTACGTTTGAATAAAGACAACGTCTTCGTCAAATTTATGACGAGGATTTTTTAGTATTCAGGGTCTGTAGTCAAGTGATCTATATCGATTACTTATCACGTTAGCAAGCATTTCTTTTCTTTCTAGACAACTAATTGAATGACATCATGTAGCGCATAGAATAACTGGTTCCTTTAATAACCATCACCTCCGATGGGTCCTTACTTCCGTAATATTCAACAAACATACATATTTTGGTTACAAGCCTTTGGGAACCAACGACCTGCTACCGTGTATCAACATACTAAGTATTGATATGTTACTAATACATACATAATAATAAGAGTGAAATTATTCACTTAATTCTACCTATATAATGCATTTTAATGACATCTTGCATGTATATTTACAAACTTTATATTGGAACTACAACCCGTTCACATAAAACAATAAAAATAAATACATAAATCTTGCAGATGTTTAACGTTCAATGTCCAAAGGCTGAGTGACCAAACCGCTTCATCGATTTAGCGCGAAAGCTCGTGCTACACTTACGCCGCCTATCGGAGATTTCAACCAAAGGAAAGTAATTTCCGTTTAGTTCAACATTTCAAACGACGAAAATTTCATTCCCTTTCTTTCTCCGAAAATTTCCAAATTGTTTCCGTGAGTTTTAATCGTAAGCTTCAAATTGAACGGTTAACTAGGTCATTTTTAAAATTATTGTTGCAGAGGATTTAGAAAATAATAATAACAATTCACAGGTTAACATAGGCATTTTCGGACTTAGAAATGCAATAGTTATTTTAAACACTATTTGAATAGTTTCTATTTTCACGCTGCTGCAAGATTTGATGAAAACAAGAGTGTGTTTACATTCTGAACATCACGTGACTATATACTCTGTGTACCTTTACACAAAAATTCTTACGATAAAAGTTATCGTAAGTCAAATTCATAAATTAGGGACTTTAGTCAGTTATCTTTCCCTGATAAAATCTGAAGCAATCCAATTGGTAAGTAGGTCCTTACAGTTGGAATCCTCGGATTTTATCATTGAACTCCTATGTAAGGTTAACAAAATATTTCATCAAATATCTTTCTTGTTAATGAAGATATAAACAGAAGTGATAGAATTTAGATGGTTCTTTAACTTACAAATTATTAGCTTGAATTTCAAACAAATTAAATGATATACAAAAAAGTTACTTAAGATTTAATTTGGCAGATTTACATTGAAAAGTAAGGGTAAAATCCGAGTAATCCAACTAATTAGACCTACCTATTTTGAAGAGTATAGAAGGGGAAATAACTGACTAAAGTCCCTTATTGCTGGTCTATTTCGGGAGCATAATGAACATTAGTAAGATATGATATTCAAAGGTATACAATTTTCTACATAATTCAATAACTGATTGATAAAAAAATGACCGCATTATCAGTGTTTCTTGCTTTTGACTTACGATGATTTTTATCGTTATTTTTTTTGTGAAAAGCGCCACTGGTTTTGTCTCGTCTCAAACTTGAGTGGCTGTGCATTACAGTGATATCTCATAGATTGTTTGTAATCATAGAATGAAGTGTTTAACTTCACATGAAAATATGATCGATTAAAATATTTATAAAACTCAGCTATTTGCAATGTCTAGACAAAACAATATATTGCAACTGTTCATAACATGCATATACCTTACATGTAGATTGTCCCTTAGACATTATTAGTTAAGGAAGTCGGAAATATATCGTGGTAATGAGAACAGTACGTAGCAGTATGTACACACTGCCGGTACATGTATGTTTGTTTGCCTTCAAGATAGCCTCATGGCGACGCTGTAAAGTGTCCACTTTATGACTCGGAAGATCGTGAGTTCGATCTCAGTCGTGAACATCATGTGATTCTACAGAGTCCATTAATTTGTGGAGGGGGGTTGTGTTTAAGATTTTATCTCTCAACATCATCATAAACATATAAACACACAAGGTACAATAAATAAATGAGCATTGAATAGAACATAGAATAGAATGGTGCTATGGGAACTTTCTGTAACGAATTTCGAAAACAAGCCTTTCTTAAAAAGCTACTTTGTTTATCCTACCCATACATAGAAATTAATAAATTAAACTTGGTCCGAGTTCTTGCTAACAAACATGTATATGTGAATGTTGGTCAAGGTAATATGAAGATATTATTTGGCCTGATATAAGACGCTTGTTTAATAGAGGGAAGCTGATCGATGTCTCACTGCTTGTTTTCATTTCAAGCAAATAGTTTAACTAGAAAGTGGACAATGGAACGAAGCTTGACGTATTGGGAATAAATATGTATTCATGAAATATTTACTCAGCTTGTTTTAACTTCGTATTTTATTGAACATGTCATTCTTTAATGCGAGTCTTTTCGTTAAGTAAATACATTGAACATGTATTATATGTCATATTAATCTAGATCCTGATCTGGATATGAATCTTAAAAGTTCATTAAAATCAGAGTGTAGTTAATTATCCACTTCAATCCCGCTTCCGTATATTTGTAGGCGTTCGGTTATAGATTATACTGATTTAAACTGTCATTCGTATGAAATGCCGTAATTATAAAATATCGCTAAATAATGATTATAATGTGGCAGTTTTCAGCTACTTGATGAAAGTTTAATCTTAGGTTTCGGAGATCTTCACTCTGTCTGTAGTTTGAACGTTATCTACAGTCAGGTGAAAGTGGCTTGACTATAGCATAGATAAGCTTAAAAGCAAGTGAGTGCAAGATCACCTGTAGCCTGTTCAATTACACTAAACGTTACAGAACGTTACATAACGATATATTCGGAACTCCTCGGCCATTCGTTGCGAATAATCTAATCTAATACACAAATATGCGATCGTTAAGGCGATGAGTGATGTTTCAAATTTACGGACTATAAACGAAACATCCTTCAATGCCTAAACGATCATATATTTGTTTACTTCAACACCGGTAGTTTCAAAATAGCGTCTAAATATGTCCGAGATTAATCGCAACGAATGGCCGAGGAGTTCCGAATGTATCGTTACGGAACGTTTTGTAACGTTCGCGGTAACTGAACGCAGGGCAGATCGTGTAGCGTCTATAAGCGTTCAGAAATTTTTTTAAAAAATCGCGCTTACAAATTGGGTTACCTTTTGATTGTCAGTGTCAATATTTGTGTTTAGAAAATGAATTCGTAATTTATACATTTTATATGTACTTTAAGGCAAATTGGCTCATAGATTGTGACGATTTTGAAAATAGTAACTAAACCGAACTAAAATTTTGTATACCATTACTAATGGGGTATGTTTTTAGATAAAATCTCTATCTTTTATAGTTGTTTGTAATTTTGCAATACAATTGTCATCATTAAAAGAATTAGTGGGCAAAATTGTCAGGTCAATTTTTTCTGGTTCTGCATTATATTTTTATTTTTGTGATTGAAACAGAAAAACTGATATATTACTTGGCAAAATATTTCTTTATTTTCTCGTAATATTTGGGATGTTTCCTAACTAGACCCACGTGGGTTAGGTTAGCTAAACTAGATTAGTGTTAGAAGATACTAGAGCTTGTTATTGTGCAACATTAGTATAATTCTATTAAAAAGATATTCTAAGCGTCAAAGAATGTTGAAAAGACATTTAATTTCAGCAACTACGACATATAACAAATCTATAAATAGCTTGGTGATTCCCTTAGTATCCTACTTTCGTTTTCAACAATGTGTATGCTACATGTTTTAGTTCGCTCAGTTGAATGTTATAAGTGACAAATGTTATTAGTAAGTGATTTCTTACGTTCTTGATACTGTTTTAAAGACTAAACTTGGTTCTATACTTTTGGTACCTGTATATCCCTTTTAAGTACTGCTGTATTGCTTCCAAACTGATTCTAGTAGACAACTATGAGAGTTATAGGAAAGTTGACATATAAGTTAAATTGTGTGAACGAACAGAAGCTTATTAAGACTTTAATGAGATCGATCCACATTCTCTCACCAATATGAACGCCCTTACAAACCAATTACAGTTTTCTAATTGCTTGTCTATTGGCTTCTTGTTAATCCTTGACCAATTTATCATAAGTACGTATAAATTCACGAAACATCGCATGCTACACGAATGTTCAATGGGCCGTTCCATAGTCTTTATATGAACAGTTACCTAGCAAGTAAATATACTTAATTAATTATTTAAACATGACTTGCTGAATAGTGTACTCGCTTTATACCATACGGGATTTTTTTATTATGAAACCATTAACCATATGACCCAGTTGCTAAGCTGATTAACATTTTTAATTAGGGAAATCTTTAAATATTAAAGTGTTTGAAACGTTTTTATCCACGACATAGCCTATCAATTTTAAGGGCACATAAAGAAAATAGGCAAATACTCTTTAAATGGCATGACAAGAAAAATCTGAGGGGTTTCATGAAGTTTAGAATTTATAATCTATGATAGAAATTTTCAATATTTAATTAGTTCGTTCATACGTCATAAGACGTCGCAATAACGCCATAAGAAGCTTAGTTAATTAGTATGAGAATTGTGAATAAAAGATTTAACTATGAAACGTATACTGCAAATATGTTTATTTTAAATAATTAAACTGCTATAGTAATATAAAAGTACAAAATTTAATGTATTATGGTGTAGTCTTATATTGTCCACAATTTGATAACAAATGTAAAGTAGCGAAAATATGAATATGACTGATTCTAGAGTATTTTCTATACAATGCCAATCGGACTAGCTAATGCTCCAGCTTTTTCTGCTGAATGTATGCGGTAGCATTTATAAGTATGATCTGATTTTTGTCAGATTTCAACAAAATGAAAAAGTAATAGTTTTGTTATTTTGTATAATGTTGTTAAGATAATTTGTTAAGACATGTTGTTAAGATATGTTGTTAGGGATAACGTACTTATGTTGTGTCTGTGTCAAGATAGATACAATGTATTCTAAGAAATTTGAGCGTCATCAACTAAACAGAAAGTTAGGGTTGTACAGGTAACTTTACACTCGTGTGTTCAAAATGGAACTACAAAAGCCGTTCGTAAATTAGTTGGATCAGTCAGAATTTTCAAGTTTATTTTTTTATGCTTTACTAAAGAACGTCGTGTTATTAAATGAAAATATACGTTGAAAATATGAATTTTATATTTTCACTTTAGTGTAAAATATAATCTTGAACATGTATATTCATTGTCCGTGACGTCATTTGGAGAAGAAGTGACGTAACATTATAACTCGTGTAAAAATACTTCCACAAAACACAAGACAAAACATGAAAGAAACAGAATATTCCTCAACTTCGGTGTAAAATCTTTTTTATTTCAAATCGCAAACTTACAAAATGACTATGGCTATGCCACTCGTGAAAATATTTTTACTGAGCTAACTCGGTGAAATAAAATCGATCTTACACAAAAGTTGACGAATATCCTTTATGAATTGTATCCATACGCAATTAACTTGACTTTATCATTATTACTTTTACAATATAGTATTAATAATTATTGTGATTTTGTTTTATTACAGATTGCTCTGATTGTATTTGGAATCCTTCTTCTCCTGGAGATCAGAAAAAACAAGACAAACCCCGACAAGAATTAATAAACCACGTGACTTTGAATTGTGCTGTTTTTGGTTATAAACTATTCCTTAGTCTGTTACTTGAATATATTTTGACGTCCATCAACATCATATTGAAAATGTAATATAATATCAAAATAGAGCTGGTCCTCGCTTTCTAATGTAACTGACTTAATTTAAACACGTTGCCGGTTAACTTAGGTCAACGGCTATTCCATTAGACTGGCATAAAATATTGAATCTCTGAAAATAAACAAAAATGACAAAATTGAATCATTTTCTTAGAAAATCCTATAAATGATATCAAATATAAAAAGTTGCATTTCATAACTGTTTAAATCAGCTGAACTGTATGTTTTGGACACCTAAAATAGGGTTGATATAAACGGTTTACTATAGTCAATCATAAAATAGGACACCGCTGTACTTGTTATAATTATAAAATAAAGTATGTAATGTTCTATAATGATAATGGTGCATGTCTGTGATGTCATTGAATATTTCGTTCTTTTATGATGTTTATAGTTTATTTACAGTTTTATTTGTTAGCCTACGTTACTCATACAATAGGCACTAACTAAAGAACTTATAGCCGCTTATAATGACGCCTATGTCTAACTTATATTTTCGTTTTTGTTCATTATTCAGATTTCCTTATTTCAAATTCGTTTTAAGTTTTGTTTTTATCAAAACTTGACGACGTCAACAATGGAAACTGAAATGTTTCTGATTGGCTATTGATTAAATGACGCATGCGCACTTATTTGATTGCTTTTATCGTTCCAGTCTTACTTAGTCAATATAAGAGACTTAAACAATCTAGTTTCTACGCATTTTGTAACTTAACATAAAATGTCAGTTTAAATATTTTTGATTTAATTTAAGAAAATATTTTTGAACACATCCTACGACGACGGGTATTATTGTGGCAGCACCGTTTGCAGATGGCAGAACGGCTAGCTGTAAGAGCCGACACCTTGCTTGTCTATTCTATTTCTTATTTATTTACTTAGTCCTCTCAAGTTTATTGTTGTCAGGCTGTTTGGATGAAATCGACAATGAGTTACCAATACCCACGGACACCATATAAAAGGTCTTTGTATGTCATGCCTGGCAAATAATGTGACATTTTGATACATCCTTATTTTTTTTTAAAGTAATAGCAATTATGAACTACGCAACTCTTTTTTTCATGCATGAAGTATCTTTAGAACTATTGTGTACAGACCTTGTGAAAGGGTAGGCGTAGCTAAAATATCGTCGAATGAATAAGATAATTCGCTTTCATATTTCAATGATGAAAGCATTGTTTTTACTTATGACTTTAAAACACGAGAAAGTTATACAAATCCAATGTAAAATTAATGTTTTATTTTATGTTTAATTTTTGGCCTTTATAGTTAGATTGCAACACACATAAACTCCAAACTTTGATTTTAGTGACCGTATAATCAAGTTTAGTTTAAAGCTTTTTTTTCTTAAATGCATTTTTCGTTGATAAATTTGTTAATATTTCTTGTTATATTGGTACACAGTGATTTCTGTATGTTATTTTTCTCAAATAAACTATTCGTAAGTTGTCGTCTTTGTTAAGTGTCTTCATATTTTACTATTTACTGACGTCACGAGTATGACATCATATAATATCAGCCCGCCTTGCTAGCTCAATTAGAAGAGCACATGTCTACTGATTGAGGTGTTGTGGATTCGGATCCCGGGCGGTGCATACTTTCCTGGAGTTTGGTATAGAACGTACAGTTAAGTTCCGCTATTAAGACCACTTTTGTTATTCCAAAAAGTATGCGATTTTTGACAATTATTTAGACCCAAATGCTTAATTTGAGAACTAAATGGTCCCTATAATAAAACCGTTTCTCTATTAAGACCATCGATCTTGCTGGTCTTAATAGCGAAACTTTACTGTCGTATTTATGAAGATAACAAGTTTAAAGTAGAAATTTAAAGGTGTAAAAGTGGGCATTTAGTGTTAGCATGAAACCAACAGACGAAGTTATTTAAACATGTATTTGTACTAACATTTCACTCAATATTGCATGAAAATAAAAATAGATAAAACAGAAGCAGTCTGATACCTTACACATTTATATTCAATTGTATTAGTATTAGGAATTTATTTGTTGTATATAAATGAAAATGTATTATGGGCCGGTGGCCTTTTTGTACTAATAAACAGTTACAGTTACATTCCTTGGACATAGAGCTCGGCTGAGTAATTCTTAGGAACAAAAACAATAATATCATATGCAATCCAATTGAGATGAGTGAACTTTATATACATGTAGAAGTCCTTTCATTGGTTGCAATGTTAAAATTTATTTGAATGCTAAACTTCTAAGGACAGTTATGTAATACGGGTCGGTAGCGCAGTTGGTAGCGCAACTTTATTTCGAATTTATTGTCACGAAGGGGTACGGGTTCGAATCCCACCCACGATGGTAATACCCTTCTATGAAAATTTTCAATTGTCATTTTTTCGCCGTTAATAAGGTATATGGAGACGTTTACGGCCTAGTGAAAGGGTGAGTACTGATAATGGACAAGGGTTAAGAAAAGCTAGGTTAGGTGCTCTGGGCGCCATAAAATAACATTAACATATGTTGACACGGCGTTAAACCCAACCCAGTTAAAAAAACCTTATGTATAGCAGTGTCATAATTAGGTCATGATGATTCAAGCTGAGTTATGGAACGTGTTATATGACCTCCATTGGAAATCTCGTACATAATGTGTGCAAAGTCAACTGAAGTAGCTGCGAAAATAAAAGGACGAACCAAATCCTTGACCCAGAGTTCTCCAAGTAGATATAAAAGAGACATATAGTTCAGTCAAAATGCAAGCAAGAGTCATTCTAGAATCTACAGTAATCCTTACTATACAGCGTGTGTAAAATTTATCCCTCCAGCTATTTCAAATAATAATGTAAATTTTACTCCTTAACCAAGAAGTTTTACGCCGACGCCCATTTAAGTAATATATACGAAGACGGTAGGGCTATTTCTACTTTACGAATTCCCGATTTCATCTTCAGAGATTCACATTTTCAACATACGGAATTCACGAATTCACGATTTCAACTTCACGAATTCACGATTTCAACTTCACGAAGTCAACTTCAGGAATTCAACTTCACGAATTCCCGATTTCATCTTCATGAATTCACATTTTCAACATACGGAATTCATGAAGCTGAAATCGTGAATTCATGAAGCTGAAATCGTGAATTCATGAAGCTGAAATCGTGAATTCATAAAGCTGAAATCGTGAATTCATGAAGCTGAAATCGTGAATTCATAAAGCTGAAATCGTGAATTCGTGAAGTTGAAATTGTGAATTCACAACGTTGAATTTGTGAAGTTGAAATCGTGAATTCATTAAGTTAAAATCGTGAACTCATGAAGTTGAAATCGTGAATTCATGAAGTTGAGATCGTGAATTCATGAAGCTGAAATCGTGAATTCGTGAATTTCGTATGTTGAAAACAAGTTAAAATGTGAATTCTTGAAGACGAAGTCGGGAAACCATGAAGTTGAAATGGCACTATAGGTCTTTCGTAAATATGGCCCCGATATTGATATGAGCACGCGAGAATTACATGTGTAAAATCGTGGGAGATAACTACAAGTAAATGATATTTAAAGTATATACTGGTTGTCTCCCCTGCAACTTAGATTTGATTTAATAGATAACAATCGTTTTCAAGAAAGCGCTCTTTAATAATACGTGGCTAGACAAATTCGTATTCTGAGATAAAGAAAGTTCATTTTTGTTTCGTATTATTATATGTCTTGAGAATTTTCATTAAAATGTATTTTATTCGAAATAGAGCCAGAAATTCCAGAAGAATGGAAATCATCCGAATTTACAAATAACAAGTCTCTTACCTTTCGCAGGCTTGATATTCGCGGGTCACACAATAGTGTCTGAATTAAAAAAGATAGAACGTGTATGTGTTTTGCATAGCTTTTAGATATGAAAAAGTGTTAAAAAGTGGTAATTAATTAAAAGTCTTCATTAACTTATTTTAAATATTACTTAAAAGTTTGTAAAATTAAAGAATATTATACAGCATACCATTATAAATAATATACATGTAGTACAATTTCTAGATCTGTTCAACTTCAATGAAGCATTACTCATAAAACCGACCACAAGTAACTGTGTCGAAATGAAGGAAGTGATCATGCTGCTGTCTACAGCCGCGTATGTACGCGGTTTTTGAGATTACGCAAAAATGCTAAGGCCTAGAGGTCTGAGTGCATGCCCCCTAACTGGAAATTGTTTTTCGCTACATAATATCGCATGGAAATAAGTTCAGTTTTTAAACGTGTGAAACAGAATTTTATGTTTAAGAATTATTCTCATCGCAATGCATTGTCAAACTTTCTGCAAATTACGGAACAAATTGTGTTTCGAATTCATCGACAAATAGCTATGAATACAGTTTTTTTATTAAACACTTATAATTTATAAGACTACGTACAATGTAAATATATAGTGTGATAAGCGACCGTTCAAATTCGATTTTTTTAAATGCTCCCAGTGGTCTCGATCGACCCGCAGTCCATATCATTATTTGCGTTTATTGAAACATAACACTGACGGTGCCTATTCGATCGAATGACTTCTTAAAACATTAACAATCACGCTTGAAAACTGACACCATTTCCTATTCACGAAGTAGAAATATAAAAATGTATATAAAGAAATTTATAAGTACACCAAATTCGTGTGATTAGTATTTCCGTCACTCACGGATTACAATTTTGTGAAAACATAGCTGTTTCTTAAAATATTCGCTTTATAAAATTTGAGAATACTAAAGAGTTAATTAAATCAATATAATAATGGGGACGATTACAACAATATTTCGTATCATTGTTGTCGGTATTAACGTAATATTTCTGGTAAGTTATGAACACATGATATTTTCCTTAATCATAAAACTTGGAACCTGTTTATTTTCTTAAACGAATAATTCTACGTTACAACATATTCAAAGTCGCCCGGCTAGCTCAGTTGGTAGCACACAAGTCTACTGATCGAAGGGGTCCTAGGTTTGATTCCCGGCATACTTTTGTGGAGCTTGGTCATGAAATTACTTTTTATGGCCATTCTCCCTCCTACCAATAATTCTTAATCATGTAGACGAAAGTATGCGCTTAGTAGTTAGTTAACAGCTTAATCCAGAGATTTAGCTTTTCCAGGAGCAGTGAGTAGGTTGACTGGCCGCAGTTATATGACCTATACAATGTGTTGCTACGGCGTTAAACCCAACAAAAACAAAATGACGTTTAACGATACAATAAAAGTCATACAAAGTTTTACTTGTAAGTTTATCACTTTAAATGATAAAATTTGGTGATTTGAGCCAAGCATCGGACCGGGCATACTTTCGTAGAGTTTGGTCATGATATATTTTCTACGCCATTCTCCCTCCTACAAATGATTCTTTACCATGTAGGGCAGTTGTCAGTCACTGACGAAAATATTCGCCTAGTAACTGGTTAACAGCTAGATCCAAAGATTATGCCTTTCCAAGAACGGTGAGAAGGTTGACTGATCTATTATTATTGGTAAGTTTCATTATTATTATGATCATGTTTATAATTATTATCATCATCAGAATTATTATCATTATTATTACCATTATCATCATTCTACTAATATTCATTTATTATCATCATCGTAATCATTATTATTTCTTGTTTTATTTTAGATTAGTGGTCTTGGATATTTCATCCTTGGCATGTTTATAAGGTTTGGTAATGAATACATCACAGATAGAGTAAATACTCATGAAGAAGAAATAGAACAATCTCTTGTTGATGGTGGATTTGGTACAATAGATATAGATATAGATATATATGTATTCTTTGAGATTGCACTATGTTTTATCTTTCTGGGGGTTCTTGTTATGGTGGTTACAGCTTTTGGATGTTGTGCCTCGTGTTATAAAATTAAGTGTCTCCTGGTTATAGTAAGTATGTATTGTTCTATATGTGCACCTACCTGCATCCTACCCCGAGGAATAGCGCAGACTTGAGAGATAAAATCCTGGGAACATTCGGATGGAAAAAAAACGTTTAAACATTGTCTCAACCAATGCATATTTTTGAGACTGGACAAGTCCATATTTATACTACTCATATGTATATAAGACTCTACGTAACTGTTTTAACTTAAAAAAAACGCGCTGGATTTCGTGCATACATAAATGTGCGTCACAACGATCTTACATATACAACATGATGTCTTACAAAATGAAAGTATTGATTTGTAAAGCTCTATTTGCCAAGAAATGTCGGATTGATGATTATTAAACAGTAGTTATTTTGTTTTTTATTTTACAGTACATTATTGTTTCGGTATTGTTACTTCTTGGTCAAATAGCCACAGTGGTCATCATCTACAGATTCCCCGATACAGTAAGTTTGTGTACTTGTATTTGTGTGTGCATTTGTTTGTGTCTTCAAAGACAGAGAGTTCATAAGAAAACAGTGGAAACAACTAAGTGGTACTAACTTTAACATGTATGAACAATATCCACCTGAAATTGTAGAAAAACGTAGAAAACTTGTTCCAAGGATGAAAGCAGCTAGAGAACAGGGTAAAAGAGCTTGGATAGGATATGACACTCTGTATATTGATGGACGTCCTGTAAGAGACTAGGGATACACGGGGGGTGAACTTTCTATTCTGTCTTGGAATGTTAATGGACTTACACATGATAAAAAATCATGTATGGACTTTGTTAATGTTATTTCTAGTAATGATATCTGTTTTATTTATGAATCTTGGTCTAATTCTAATAGTAATGTCAAAATTGATGGATTTGTCTCTCATAATTTTTATAGAAAATTTCAACACCGCAATGCACGTAGATCAAGTGGTGGGCTTGTAGTGTATTATAAGGAGAATCTAGCTCCAGGTGTTGAAGTTGTCAATAATCATTATGATACTATTATATGGCTTAAACTTGATCACAATTTCTTTAACATTGAAGAAGATATATACTTATGTGGTGCATATATATGGTGCCAAGATTCTCCTGTTTATAATGTTATAAATGTTGATCTGTTCGAAAAATTAGAAATAGACGTTTTTAATTATAGTAATCTAGGATCTATTTATATCACTGGCGACTTTAATAGTAGAGTAGGCAATAAAAATGACTTTATTATACATGATGTAGTTAATACAAATAATGATGAGCCAGATTATCAACCAGATTTTATCTCATTTAGAGACACTTTAGATAAGACTACTAATAGTCATGGTATTAAATTATTAGATTTTTGTAAATCGTCTTGTCTTCGTATTGTAAATGGTCGTATTGGTAACACACACAATTTTACTTTTATGTCTCGTAATGGTGCATCAGTCATTGATTATTTACTTTGCCATGAACGCCATTTTTCTAACATTAAAGATTTTTCTATTGGTAGTTTTAATGTATGGAGTGATCATGCTCCATTACATTTTGTCTTGTCATGTAACCATGTGTCTGAATCAGAAAGTAGTTATAAAGAAACAAAATTTAAATGGAACGATAATCAAAAACAAAAGTTTAGAGCAGGTGTTATTGCTAGTTTACCATTATTCAATGATATTGTTAATAATATAGACGTTAACCAAAGAATCTCTGTGAACAATGCCTTGAATAGTTTTACTGAAATATTACGTAACGTAACTGATCCTTTGTTCTCAAAAAATTGTCATTTTAGAAACATTTCCATCTTTGATTCGGAAAGATTCTCAAAACAAGCAGACTGGTTTGATACTGACTGTATGAACGCTCGTAAAGTATATTTAGATTATCTGAGTATTTTTAATAGAGATAGATCAGACATAAACAGAATACAACTAAGCGAACAAAAAGCTATATACAAAAAACTAATTAGAAAAAAGAAAAAAGATTATTATAAGTTAAAAATGATTGAAATCGAAAATCTAAAAAAAGGAAAACCAAAAGATTTCTGGAAGTTTTTTAAATCTAAATCCAAAAGTTCGAGCAGTAACATACCCTTAGAAGAATTCAAAGAGTTTTTTGCTAACGTAAGCAATGGTATGTTTCAATGTGAAAATGAAGATGCAGAGAATTTTTGTAACAGTAATAATTTTAGCGAATGTAATGATATTTTTCCTGAATTAGATTCAGCGTTTACCATAAATGAGATAAAATCTGCTGTCAAAATTTTAAAACGTAATAAGGCCTATGGTAGCGACTGTTTACTAAACGAATATTTTATTGAAAGTGTTGACATTTTAGCTTCGCATTTATGTGATTTATTTAATAGTATTTTAAGTTCAGGTTGTTTTCCTGAAAAGTGGACAGAAGGTGTTATTATACCGATTCATAAGAAAGGTAGTAAGTCAAACGTCAATAATTATAGGGCGATAACTCTAGTTAGTTGTTTTGCCAAACTTTTCACTACTATAATAAACAAAAGAATCGAAACTTTTTGCAATGAAAACAATACTATTTCTGATGCACAGTTTGGCTTTAGAAAAAATATGTCCACTGTTGATGCAAATTTTACCCTAACTTCTATTGTACAAAAATATTTAAATGAAAACAAAAGATTATATGTCATTTTTGTAGATATGATGAAATGTTTTGATTCCATATATAGAAATGGTCTATGGTACAAATTATATAAATGTGGCATACAAGGTAAACTTCTCAGACTTATCAAAGATATGTATGAAAATGTTAAATCATGTGTCAAATCTTGCTCGAACTATTCAGACTATTTTCAATATGCAGTAGGGTTACGCCAAGGGGAGGTAATGTCACCCATACTTTTCTCACTTTTTGTTGAAGATTTAGAACTATTTTTACAGAATGATATTGAATCAGGTTTATTACTCGATGATATTGTACTTATCATGTTGTTATTTGCAGATGACATGGCCATCATAGGTAAATCCCCTGAAGAAACCCAACAACTTTTAGACACTCTGTACATATATTGCAATGAATGGGGCCTTAAAGTTAACACTGACAAAACCCAAATTATGGTATTTCGTAAGAGGGGTGGACTATTAAAAAAAGAAAAATGGTCTTACGATGGGCATGTCATTAAAGTAGTGAATGATTTTAACTATCTTGGTGCTGTTTTTAAATATACTGGTAGTTTTTCACTAAACCAAGAACATTTAATTGGTAAATCATTGAAAGCTATGAATATATTGTTATGTAAATGTAACGATTATGATTTAAGTCCAAAAACATTACTACAGTTATTTGATAGTTTTATTGTCCCTATCCTAAATTATTCGTGTGAGATTTTGGGTTATGACAAGTCGAAAGACATTGAAAGAATCCATCTAAAATTCTGTAAAAAACTATTGAAAGTCAGACCTAACACTTGTAATGCATACGTGTACGGTGAATTAGGGAGATACCCTCTATATGTACATAGGTATTTACGCATTATCAAATATTGGATTAAAATCACAGAAACTAGTAATATTGTCTTAAAAACAGCATACAATATAGCACTACAAGATTGTAATAGTGGTTGTATAAATTGGGTCTACTATGTCAAAAAAACTACTGAATGATTATGGATTTACCTATGTATTCGATCAAATATTGTTTATTGATAAAAATATATTTCTCTCAGAATTAAAAAATCGAATACTTGACTCAGCTAAACAAGAATGGTTTGGTACTCTAGATAAAAGTTCGGTATTGTATCTTTATAAAAATGTAAAAACTTCGTTTGACTATGAACGTTATTTAGATATACTACCTAGAAAATTTAGATTTTATTTCTGCAAATTAAGAACAAGCGGTTTACCTCTCAGGATCCAAACTGGGAGATATAACAATAACCATCTACCTAGAGAGGAGAGACATTGCTTATGTTGTAACATTCCTGATATAGAAGATGAATATCATTTTATCTGTATATGTAGCTATTTTTCTGAGCTTAGAAAGAAGTATATTCATACAAAATATTATAAAAAGCCATCTGTTTTTAAGTATATCCAGCTTATTAATTCAGTCGATAGAGTAGAACTTATCAAGTTGTCAATGTTTATCAAAGAATCATTATCTCTTAGAAATTCCTTATTCAATAATGATGTTTAATATTACATATTGTTCATTCTCCTATTTACCCGATTCTATGTCATCTAATCACCAATAGCTTATGAAAAATATTTGGCATTGTATGTATATATAGATGTTTATGTAGTTGCGTACAATGTATCGGTATATGTAGATATATATGTTATAAGTAATTGCATTAAAATTTGTAATGATTATTGTTACTATGTAAACAAGATTATGTACTATGTACTTATCTAAAATAAATTATCTGTTCTGTTCTGTTCTGTATTTGGGTGTGCATTTGTAAGTGTACTTGTTGGGATACTTATGAGTGCACTTGTTTGTCTATTTGTTTGTGTGTGGGGGTGCGCTTGTGTATATATTAGTTTTTGTGTGTACTTGTTTGTGTACTTGTGTGTGCATTTGTTAATGTTACAAATTGTGTACTTGTTGGGATACTTGTAAGTGCGCTTTTTGCCTATTTGATTGTTTACTAGTGTTTGCTTGTGTATATATTAGTTTTTGTGTGTACTTGTTTGTGTACTTGTTTTGTATCAGGTTTTTGTACTTGTTTGTGTATTTGTGTGTGTATAAGCATGTGTACTTGTTTGTGTACTTGTCTATGAATTTGTATGTGTTTTTGTCAATCTGATTAAAACCCGATCTAAAATTTTCCGCTCGCATACTCGCTAATTTAGATCTGGCCTTTTTCAAACGAAGGTCACGTTCAGGCGACCTTTTCTCATCATAATATTCATGACGAAATTGTAATGATACGTAACTTGTTTACATCGTCTACGTCACGCAATTTGAAATGAGCCGCCCAATCGCAGACTGTGAATAATAGCATGCAAAACTTGGTCTAAAAATAGAAATTACGAAATCAAAATGTGATTAATAGTGTTTTCGTCTAGATGAAAGCTACGCATTGATAGGTCGAAATAAAGTTCATCTCGACGTGACCTTCCACGGAGAAAGTAGAGATCCTGTACGACAACGCTCTACAAGATGTCTGTTTACGGAGATTGGTGTTTTTGTGTACTTGTCTGTATACGTGTTAGTGTATTCCTTGTGTAATTGTCTGTGTATGTGTCTTTGTACTTGTTTGTGTACATGCTAGTTTATTTGTTTGTGTACTTAATTTTGTTCTTATGTGTGAACTTTAATTTAATTAGTTTGAAATTTAAGCCGTTTTTTAAGCTTTTCCTATCACAAAATATGTTTATGACCTCAGAAATTTTATTAGAAAAAAAAATGGTGTCTTAATGTTTTTTCGTAAGCTTTACCACATCAGACGAATTTATTATATTTACCATTATTTTGTGAGCACAATTTTAAAATATAATATTTTTCCTATCAATGGGAGATAATTCACTTTCATCTAGAATTTTCATTAATACTTTCGCAAAAGACAGTCGTTTTATGAATATACTTCATGCAAGAACGTATAAAATTATATTTTACCACAGTTTAACTTATTCTAACTTTAGCAGTTGAGAAAAAAAATGGTCTATCGTTAAATCGTATTTCTTATTTTCATATCTCTGATCTATGACAAAAAGCTTATAGATAATATTTTTGTGTATACATATATTTATAGATGAAAGACCCCATAAAAACAAGACTAAAAGACGACATACAATCAGACTATATGGGTATAAATGGAACAAACTCTGTATCTACTACATGGAATATTATCATGCAAGAGGTATGACTACAAATAATGTAAAGTCTGTACAATTTGACCTGGGGCAGATTACTAGTAATGCATCATTTGATTCAAATCTTCACTATTTATAGCTAAGTACGAACCTTCTAAGTACCTAAGTACTAAGTATTTTGCTTGGTCATGTGACGCAAAAGTAGTTCCAATATGGCGTCTTAATATGTCCGATGCATTCAGAACTACCTCGGCGATCTTCTACGCTGATAAACATCGGATATCATAAGTTAAAAAAGTAGATCTAGGAATTTGGTTTCTGTGGTAATATAGTCTGAACTACACAGAAATACGGCGTGTGAGACATTGTACTAATGAAATGATGTGATATAGCGTGTAACAATGTTACAATTAAATGTTGACATGAAGTTACAGTCGCCGGACCTTATAACCTGGTTGTATTCCTACAACGTCTGATTTCCGAGGTATATCTTCGTCGATGATCGCCGAGGTTGTTTCGAATGATGTCCGAGGTTATTCATAGTGAATAGCAGAGGAGTTCTGAATGTATTAAATATAGAAATATTAGCGTAATGATATTAATCCATGAAACCCTTCGGAAGTTGGCGCCTCCTTTTGGCAACGAAAGCGGGAACAAGTTACATTCATAATAATATTGTACAAAGAAACTGATACGGATGAGCATATCTCCTTAAATAACCTACACGTGTTCATAGAAGCAGTGGTCCAATAGTCTAGGACGAGCGCTTAGGGGTCGAATGGTCCCGGGTTTGAACCCCACTAGAACTTATTTTCTTGAGCTAGAAATTTACTTACAGTTATTACATTCCACCAAGGTGTAAATGGGTGCTTTGAGGGATGACCTACCTTAAAGTGATTTTAATGATCAGGGGTTATCGTACAGGGTGTCCAAAAAGAAAGTTTACAGTTTCACACCTTGGTCATTTTATCAATTGTTATGTTATATTAATGAAAAATATATGTACAAAATTGTGAAGTCGGCAGAACATGTACATTGTATATGAAAGAAGACTTTAAACCACACTTTAACTTTTGAAGTTTGAAAATAAAACAAGCCACTCTATGTTTTGGTAGGTTGGTTGTTGTGGTGTCGACAATTATGATGATTTTACCGGAGCACAACAATGGATCACAGATTATACCGGAAACACACCTCCAATGACGCTGAAGACACCGATTTGTTGTTGTCGGGAACTTCCGGTCTCCGAGGATTTCACGTGCGCCGGAAGTTCAACTACAAGCACAGATAACTACATGAATACGGTAAAACATGTATTTACAACATATAACTTGAATAAAGAATATATCACATAGAACGGAATGCATTATACTCGCTATATACATGTAATAAATTTGTTTTAACATAATAGTATTTCGACATTCTTAAGTTTTGCTGACCAAAGAATGAGGGCCCCTGACTCCACTGAGTGATGCTGGTAGAAGCTACAATGTATATAAACCTTATACAGTTAAGTTGGCAGCTCAAATCCAGTCCAGTATTATTTTACGTTTAGGTTAAGTTCATCTTAATATACATGCATATTGTCATATTGTGTACTAACTGACACGTGATGACACACATAGTATGGAAGCTCCTGAGTTTTGGTCATTTCTGAGGGATTCTGGCACACTTCCAGAGTCTCGACTATCCTTTCCCAGAGTATACAATTAAAATGCATCTAGATATATATCACTTAATTTTCTAGCAGCCATTGGATCATGTTAAAATCTTACAAAAAATGAGAAGGCATTGTTTTTATATTATTGTACGTTATGTCATTGTGTTAGTGTTCTCCCAGTCTCGTAACTTATTGTACGATTAGCATGCGAAAAAAAGACTTTTATATTTCTTATTAATATCGTATTTTTTGATAGAAAATAAAACTTGGCTTAGGCCTATGATAAGTTATGACAGACTTAACTGCTTGAGAAAAGACTATGTCAATTAATATATTTCACTGATTGTTTATATTTTTTCGGACGTCTAAGTTCCTGTCCGATACTATTTTAACTTTTTCAGTCCGTCTGGTACTCTAAATGATAAGCACTGTACTTTACAGGGATGTTTTGATAAAGTTTGGGACAAGGTGTTTGATAGAACTCTAACCATTGTGTTACTTGGTGTTTGTGGTGGAATTCAGGTAAACTTTTATTAATATCATATCAATTTTTATCTTATCATTATTTTTAATAACCTCTTTAATGATAATAGACTAATCCAATGTACCTTATTTCATGGTGGTCTACAAATGCAACTATTGAAAGTTGGAAAACGAGTTGTTATGACATTTGATAAATATTGTTGGATAATTAAATCCAAAACCTACCGCATTGTCTCATTGAGCAAGAAACTTTTATAAGCTCTGTACTGTTGGGCAGAGAGTAGACTCTATTTCTATAGGTCAGTCTAAGTTGAAATATCAAGAATTTTATTTTCTTAACCCAATTACAGATACTGCCAAGTTCGAGCGAGTTTTAAGCGCGCACTTTCAATCTTGTGACAAATGGAGTATTAGTATACATATTTTCTCTTTTAGCTTCTTCTTATAGTGTTGTCAATCATGATTACCTGTTCCTGGAGAAATGAGAACAAAACTAAGGTAAAACCATCACCTCGTACGGAAAGACGTAAACCCGTTCGCAACGTGAAGAAACGAGAACAACAAGTCAACTACAAGGATGAACGTAAGAGAAAGGGTAACACGAGAAGAGGTCGTCTTGTTGTTGGATAAAATAGCATCAACGAATAGACTTGAATCTCAACTCAACTTGGTGGGTTATTCAAGCTGAAAAACCTAGTACCGGATGTAACTCGCTTTTCAAAGTTGAAATACAAATGTGCGTACACAGGACAATAGAATTTCTTCTTCGTTGTATACTTCTCAGCTGTAGTAACTTCGTTTTGCATCGATGCTACCTACACAAAAAAACTTACTCTTTTGAAAAAGTACTACAAATTCGAGTTCTGAATAAGAGCTAACGAGACCTTTACAATTTTTGTTTGCATTTTACACATCGTTGTTTTGGTTTGATCTAGAAGGATCAAGAATCATGCTGTATAAGCACAACTCTTCTTTGCACTATGTAACAGTCTATCATGCAACCGTTCTGCTTCAAGTTTGTGCTTCGGACAGCTTTGTAGCACTTGCTAGCTCCCTTTTCCTTTTCTTCGTTAGCAATACTTATACATGTACCTGCTTAACTTTTGTATATTCGGTACTCATCGGCAGTTCATTACAAATAAATCATGAATGGTTGATGAGTTCCGAGGATATTATTTCTGTGGAAGCACTATCAAGTAGCTTTCTTTGATTAGTTTTATCAAAAGTCAAAACAGATCGTTGGAAAGAACACAAGTAAAGTAAAATGTAGAGAGATGATAATGCTCGAAACATCAATTACATATAGCAATGGCCTTCTGGTTATAAATCTTAATTGAAATGCATTATTTTACTGGATGGAATGTTACCGAATTCACGATAAATGTTTATGTTGTTTGTTTTTGTTTGTTTATTAAAAAGTTTACGCTGTTTGTTGTTGTATTTTCCATGTATGTCTGCGATTTGAAACACTTGTTTTGCTGATGCAATGCATACAATATCCGTTAAAATTTGGAGACAACGGAAATTAAAAAATATATATATATTTAAATTTCATTTATTATTTCGGTATAACTATTACATGTATTTTGAATATATTTAATGTGGTTGATGATTTAAATGGAAACAAAAGTCTTGAATGCATCACATTAATGACATTCAGCATCTGATATACCAAAGCCTCCTAGACCAAATTCAATGTAATTCTTTTCTATAACATAGATTTTAAGCTTTTTTGGTAGTCTCAACTTCAAATAGTATCATTACAAAAAAAATAAACAAAACTAAACAGCATTTTAAAATAAAAGTTAACCAAAGTTTTGACAAATCCTATGTAGTAGGCTTACAAATGACAAATGACACCAAACTTTTGTTTGGAATTATATTACAGTGTATTAATTTCTAAGTAGAGAACAGCTTATTTAGCATCACAGATGTAAAATCAAAGCGCTGGTAGCACTTTATGAACAATTATTCAAAGTTCGCCTCACTTAAGTAAGAAAAGACAACAATTGGCACAAACATGACTGTGTGTTTACAACCTTACTCTTATATCAGAAAGTAAATATTTAAGTCAATGATTGCATTATTTGTTACTAATTATAGATAATCTAATGGAAATTAAACAATCACAAATCGAATTAAATTTTGTTTTGTGATCGGCTGTTTCACTTACCATCTTGGTCCCCATTAACAGTAATGTAATGGCGATAGGGTATATATAAAACGTCTGCGATCTATAGTGGAAGCCAGCTTTTACGAACAGAACGTATTTAACGTTGGAAACGTATTATCGTTACTTACCGTTCAACTGTAATGTTTGAGGTCGAATGAGTGACCACAGGGATTGTACGATTACCGAACATTTTGAGATTTAAGCAGGCATTCACCCACGTCTCTCTAAAGTTTGTTTGAGGGAATACACGTTTCGTGTTGTAACTCTGCTACAGAACGTTTTTTTCCAGAATGGTTCATTCATAATCAAGCTCAGCTTAAAAAGATGTTTTGTTCGGATACCCACGGTTAATGACTCATATGATGTATGGAATCATACGATATAAGCTACTGTGGGTATCCGACGATATAATGAGTGTGAAACAACCAGACTGTGATTTGGATGCAAATTCTATAGGTAATTTACATTGGTTGACAATTTAACTTGACAAATCTGTGGCTCACGCTTTGATGAAATATATGACTTCCGAGTGATTAACTCACCATGTCGACAAAAAGGCTAATAAGCCGCCCGGCTAGCTCAGTTGTTAGGACGCAAGTCTACCGATCGAGGGGTCGTGGGTTCGATTCTCGGGCGGTGCATAGTTTCGTGGAGCTTGGATTATTTCTACGGCCATTCTCCCTCCTACCAAAGATTCTTAATTATGTAGAGCAGTTGTCAGTCCCTGACGAAAGTGCGTGCTAAGTACATGTAGTTGGTTAACAGCTAAATCCAGAGATTTGGCCTTTCCAGGAACCCTGAGTAGATTGACTGACCGCCGTTATATGACCTATACAATGTGTTGCTACGGCGTTAAACCCAACAAAAACAAGAAAAGCTTAAGTCGAAGTAAAACAACTGTTGTTTTCTATACCAGCTTCGTATGATCCATGTAAGCTGCCCGGCTAGCTTAGAAGGTACCGTACAAATCACTTATCAAAGGGTCGTAGATTCGATTTATGGGCGGCACATACTTTCGTAGAGCTTGGTCATGAAATAATTTATACGACCATTCTCCCTCTTACTTTTGATTCTTAATCATGTAGGTCAGTTGTAAGTTACTGACGAAAGTATGCGCTTAGTAACTGGTTAGCAGTTAAATCCCTAGATTTAGGCTTTCCAAGAACGGTAAATAGATTGACTGACCGCCGTAATATGACTAAAACTAAAAAAAGTGCGTTGGTATGGCGTTAACCCAGCCCAAAACATGTATGGAGTTGAAATCTTGACGACGTAAATGTAAAACAACACGAACGAAAGCTTGCAAACTACAAATGCATTTAACAAACAAGTATCAATGTTAACAATTTATATAAACATTATTTAATAACAAACAACACAGAAATCAGTGCATCCATTTTCTTAAGACAGCACTGTTTAAGCTTACAGAATATTTTATAATAAACTATTACTCCAACACAAATTCTAATACAGAGCTATAAATATTCATCACCGATATCCACGATTAATTGACGGTCAAGTATTGTCTGACTAAACCGTCCTACCCGCTTATGAGAAAATATATCGAAAGGTATTTAAAGGTACAGCGAACTCGACAGTTCCGGGTCATCGACAATTCCGGGTCACTTTTTTAAAATAGTACAGACGATTCCTTAAACATTCAATATTTTGATTATATGATAGTTAAGTCATGTACTCTAACCACTTAGCTACCAATACACAAACTTTCCAAGTTAACATTTCTCTACCGGAAGTCATAGTCATGAAACACTAAACAGCGTCGTTTCCAACCAATGCGAAAGTACGTGAACGTTTCGTCCATGCGTTCGAAAAAACAGCGATTTATATCCATAATTTAGATAAAATAAGTCCTTATTGCACATCATTTTGCTGGAAATTTATCGGTGAACACGATTTAACTCATAGATTTGTTTAATCTAATTACTGTTTGACAATAATGCAGACAATTTGACCTGTTAAGCACGTGACAATTTCGGGTCAAAACTTAACCCCTATTATATACAATCATTTATTTGAATTAAAAAGTATTTTTTTAACATTTAAAGTTTATTTTATACATAATTATATCCCATATGTAAGATATTTGTCAATTAAATACAATTATTGTTTGATATTTTGAGTTTTACTTTTTACACACAACTATATAATTGTATTCATGGTACTTGTTTTTATATGCAATAGGTAATTGCAAGTGACATGATTAGATCTTTAATTTACAAGCTTTATTTTTGTTTAACTTGGAAGAAAATATGAGATAAAGTCTTAATGGACAAAAAGTCGACAGTTTTATTGATTTTAACCCTGTTGAGACCACTCCGGATTACAGAGACAAGCATCTGTCACGTGACCCGGAATTGGCAAGTGCGACCCGTAACTATCGAGTTTGCAACATGCAATTTCGAAAATTGTAGGCAATTACAAGCAAAGAAACACTATTAATTTAATATAGCATGGTAAAGTGGAAGTATTTGTTTATCAATTTATGCAGGTTTGATTCCCCCAACTTTCGTTTTGAAGAGACACGCATCGTTTGTTTCGTTACTGACCCGGAACTGTCGAGTTCACTGTACTCAATCACTGATTCGTTCAATTGGTTTTTAAACATTTATTAATTGCCAGTGTCTGTAATTGTTTTAGGAAAATACATCTTCATATTTTGAGACAATCTGACTTACAGACTGTTAGACGTATAAAACAAAACAGGCCATATCTTTTATTTCGTCACAGTTTACATGGAAAAGACATGTGAACAAATTAAATATGAATACAACATGATTGTTGGTAGCACGCCTGGATTTCAAATTTAGTATCCGAAAGGGTACCTCTTATCAATGGTTCCAATCCCACCCGGGGAGGTTATACCTTTTCTTGAAAATTTACAATAATGTCAAGTGCCTTGTTGAAAGGTAGGCGAGTACTGGTTACAGACAAGGGTCCAGGAAAGCTAGGTTAGGTGCGCTGGGCGTCGTAAAAAGACCAAAACAAAACAATGCGTAAACCCAGTATAAAAATACAACATGACAGTACAAATTATTCACTAAAACCACTGCAATTTTCTATCCCGTACGTTACTAGAGGGGTAAGGTTTTAAATATTAAACCACCATCTGTTACAGTTGTAAGTCAATTTGCACTAAATTGTAAGTAATGTCAGACTGTTTAACTGCTTCAAAACTGGTTTAATACAATTTTGAAAGTTTTAGAAAAGTTGTTACTTAAGTAAAAATCAATGAACGAGTAGATTTAACGAAAAGTTGAACGAAAAGTCGTGTTGAATCTTTATCAACCGAGACAATCATTGACCCTTATCATTGAACAGGGCAATTCAATCTGCTGTCATAAACGAGATCGTGTACTTTAGTGGCGTGTGCTGATCATACAGTCTCCTCCAATATGCCTTGAACAAAACTCCAGTTTTAAGATCAATTGAATCCCACTTGCCATGCATGAAAAAAAATCAGTCCAAAACAATATCAATAAGTTTATCATCATATTATTCAAACTATGTTACATTTATAACTTTAATTAAAGTTAAATTTCTTGCGGTAGTTATTTCTCAAAATTTCATTTGACCAAGAATTTTTTAAGGAAACTGTATATATTGGAAACTATTTAAAGCCGAAATACTAAAACTTACACGAAATCTAGTTACTAGTAACTGTTTTTATTACATCCCCCGTTTGCAATTCATTTAACCTAAGCAACCAAAAACGGCTAGCAATATAATTAAGAAGTCATCGAGAGGTAACACCATATTGGAAGTTGGAAGGCTTAAGAAGGCTAGGAGATGCGGAAAATCCGTTCGAGAGCACGCCAAATAATGTGATGTTTTTACCAAGAAATATACACATTACTTAGTCCAATCCAATAATATCAGTCGATGGTTCTAGCGAATACGAGGAACAGCCCACATAAATATTAGTAAAAATGACACATTGCACATGCGCGAAAAAAAAAAATAATTTTTTGTATTTCCTTTTTAGATTTTTCCTTATAAATTTGGGAAGAAAAAAGTCGAAAAAGCATTTGCAACATACATAAGTATAAGAAAATACGTAAAAGAAACATCGCCAATAAATAAACGAAATTTAGATAACTACTTCGGACAACATGCCAAAAACAATCAGAAAAAAAACATTGTGATAGAAGACTTATAAAAAAGGCAACCACATTAAGTTTATTTAAATCCATTTTGTACAATATACTATGGACAAAATTTACAGTATTTTAAACAATTTGTGGCTGTTTTTCTATCATTACAAACATGCCAGAATTGGTCTAAGACACCACAGTCTACCCCAGTTGTATCTTGGCACACAGGTGTAGTAGGTTTCATCGTTGTTGTAACAGTTGTCGGTGCAGTTGATGCTCTGTTAATTTTATTTGTGGCTAACAAACCATTTGTACAGAATCCGCAATACGTCAGACAGTTTGTGGCCGTCGAAAACTTTTTACAAATGCCCCAGAACGAGTCTAGTAACTTACAATCTAAGCCATGATCTTTGCACGGATCTGGTGTAGTTGATGCTGGTGTGGTAGTCGTTGTTGAAGCTGGGCTACTCATAGACGTTGATGATTGTGTGGTATTCAATGTTGTTGACGAGACTGTAGGTGATGATACTGAACTAGTAGTGGATTGACTTGACGTTGAAAGTGAAGAAGATGTTGTTGATAAAGATGAAGTTGAAATACTTGAACTACTTGCTTGACTTGTTGAACTAAGTGTACTAGAAGATGTAGTCGCTCCACTTGTTGTAGTTATTGTAGATGTCGTCGATTTCATAGTTGGTGTTGTCGGTTTTGATGGAAGCGGTGGACTTACTGTTGTAGTAGGGGTTGTTGTTTTTCCAATAGTTGTTGACGCACCTGACGTTGTTGATTGAGCTGCGGTTGTTGATGACGCACCTGACGTTGTTGATTGAGCTAAAGTGGTTGACGCACCTGACGTTGTTGATTGAGCAGCAGTTGTTGACGACGCACCTGACGTTGTCGACTGAGCTGCGGTTGTTGACGACGCACCTGAAGTTGTCGACTGAGCTGCGGTTGTTGACGACGCACCTGACGTTGTCGATTGAGATGCGGTTGTTGATGACGCACCTGACGTTGTCGACTGAGCTGCGGTTGTTGACGACGCACCTGACGTTGTCGACTGAGCTGCGGTTGTTGACGACGCACTTGAAGTTGTCGATTGAGCTGCTGTTGTTGACGCACCTGACGTTGTCGATTGAGCTGCGGTTGTTGATGACGCTCCTGGCGTTGTCGACTGAGCTGCGGTTGTTGACGACGCACCTGACGTTGTCGACTGAGCTGCGGTTGTTGATGACGCACCTGACGTTGTCGACTGAGCTGCGGTTGTTGATGACGCACCTGACGTTGTTGATTGAGCTAAAGTGGTTGACGCACCTGACGTTGTTGATTGAGCAGCTGTTGTTGACGACGCACCTGACGTTGTCGATTGAGATGCTGTTGTTGACGCACCTGACGTTATTGATTTAGCTGCAGTTGTTGACGACGCACCTGACGTTGTTGATTGAACTGCGGACGTTGATGACGCACCTGACGTTGCTGATTGAGCTGCCGTTGTTGACGTACCTGACGTTGTTGACGCACCTGACGTTGTTGACGCACCTGACGTTGTTGACGCACCTGACGTTGTTGACGAACCTGACGTTGTCGATTGAGCTGGGGTTGTTGATGACGCACCTGAAGTTGTCGATTGAGCTGCGGTTGTTGATGACGCACCTGACGTTGTCGATTGAGCTGGGGTTGTTGATGACGCACCTGAAGTTGTCGATTGAGATGCCGTTGTTGATGACGCACCTGACGTTGTTGATTGAGCTGCGGTTGTTGACGTACCTGACGTTGTTGACGCACCTGACGTTGTTGACGCACCTGACGTTGTTGACGAACCTGACGTTGTCGATTGAACTGGGGTTGTTGATGACGAACCTGAAGTTGTCGATTGAGATGCGGTTGTTGACGCTCCTGGCGTTGTTGATTGAGCTGCTGTTGTTGACGCCCCTGACGTTGTTGATTGAGCTGCTGTTGTTGACGCCCCTGACGTTGTTGATTGAGCTGCTGTTGTTGACGCCCCTGACGTTGTTGACGCACCAGGCGTTGTTGACGCACCATGCGTTGTTGACGCACCTGGCGTTGTTGATTGAGCAATAGATTGACTAGCGGTTGTTGATAGAACTGAAGTCGTTGATTGACCAATAGTTGTTAATTGGCCAGTTGTTGTCGGTTGACTGGCAATAACTAACTGACCGGCTGTCGTGTATAGACTAGCTATCGTAGATTGACCTGGGGTAGTTGATAGACCTGCAGTTGTTGATTGACTAGCAGTTGTAGATTGACCAGCCGTTGTAGATTGACCAGCAGTAGTTGATTGGCCAGCAGTTGTAGATTGACCAGCAGTCGATGATATACCGGCAGTTGTTGATTGACCGGCAGTTGTTGACTGACCGGCTGTTGTAGATTGACCAGCAGTCGTAAATTGAGAGGCGGTTGTTGATTGGCCGGATGTTGTTGATTGACCAGCTGTTGTAGATTGACCAACAGTCGTAGATTGAGAAGCGGTTGTTGATTGACCGGCAGTTGTTGATTGACCAGCAGTTGTAGATTGACCGGCAGTAGTAGATTGACTGGCAGTCGTAGATTGGCCAGCAGTCGTAGATTGACCTGCGGTTGCTAATTGACCAGCAGTAGTTGATTGACCAGCAGTTGTAGATTGACCGGCAGGAGAAAATTGACCAGAAGATTGACTGGCAGTCGTTAATTGACTTGCGGTTGTTGATTGACCGGCAGTTGTTGATTGGCCAGCTGTTGTAGATTGACTGGCAGTCGTAGATTGACCGGCAGTTGTTGATTGGCCGGCAGTAGTGGATTGACTAGCAGTTGTTGATTGACCGGCAGTTGTTGATTGGCCGGCAGTTGTTGATTGACCGGCAGTTGTTGATTGACCGGCTGTTGTAGACTGACCGGCTGTTGTAGACTGACCGGCTGTTGTTGATTGACCGGCGGTAGTTGATTGACCAGCAGGCGTTGATAGACTTGCGGTTGTTGATTGACCAGCTGTTGTAGATTGACCGGTAGTAGATGTCAATTGACCGGCTGTTGTTGATTGACCAACTGTTGTTGATTGACCGGCAGTTGTTGATTGGCCGGCTGTTGTTGATTGGCCGGCTGTTGTTGATTGACCGGCGGTAGTTGATTGGCCAGCAGTCGTTGATTGACTTGCGGTTGTTGATTGACCGGCAGTTGTTGATTTACCGGCAGTTGTAGATTGACCAGCAGTTGCAGATTGACCAGCAGTTGTAGATTGACCAGCAGTTGTGGATTGACTGGCGGCAGTTGTAGATTGACCGGCGGCTGTTGTTGATTGACCAGCAGTTGTAGATTGACCTGAGGTTGTTGATTGACCAACAGTAGTTGATTGACCGGCAGTTGTTGATTGACCGACAGTTGTTGATTGACTGGCAGTTGTAGATTGACCGGCTGTTGTTGATTGACCGGAAGTAGTTGATTGACCAGCAGCCGTTGATTGACTTGCGGTTGTTGATTGACCGGCAGTTGTAGATTGACCAGCTGTTGTAGATTGACTAGCAGTTGTGGATTGACCGGCGGCAGTTGTAGATTGACCGGCGGCTGTTGTTGATTGACCAGCTGTTGTAGATTGACCTGCGGTTGTTGATTGACCGGCAGTAGTTGATTGACCGGCAGTTGTTGATTGACCGACAGTTGTTGATTGACTGGCAGTTGTAGATTGACCGGCTGTTGTTGATTGACCGGCAGTAGTTGATTGACCAGCAGCCGTTGATTGACTTGCGGTTGTTAATTGACCGGCAGTTGTTGATTGACCGGCTGTTGTTGATTGACTGGCGGTTGTTGATTGACTGAAAGTTGTAGATTGACCGGCGGCAGTTGTTGATTGACCGGCGGCAGTTGTTGATTGACCGGCGGTTGTAGATTGACCGGCGGCAGTTGTAGATTGACTGGCAGTTGTTAATTTTCCAGTAGTTATTGGTCTATTTGGTGAAGTACTTAGAGCTGCTTTTGTTTGTTTACTTACTGTGGATTGTCTAACAGTAGTTGATTGTGCAGAAGTTGTCTGAGTACTTTGTGTAGACTGTGGAGTGTAGTTACATAATCCACAGTATTTCTTACAGTATAAGACTGCTGTGTTAGGTTTACCACACATTCCTAGAGTCATGTTTAATAAACGACAATCAATTGTTGGTTTGTCCATGCATCCGGATGTGGTAGAGGTTAAACCTGAAAATAGCACAGATATATTTAAAGATGAATACGCTATAGATATTTTGCTCAATGATTTACGTCTAAATAATCACTGCGCTTTAATTTACTAATAATTGGTTAGTAAACTGTATACTACAATGTTGATAACTTTAAATCGTGCGTGTTGATTAAATATCAGAACAAATACTTACAACGGTTTTATGTTTGGAGTGAAACAATATAATATATATTAATGTTTGATTTCTCTTTAAACATTTACCGGAAAATTGTGACACATCCTCCAGGAGTCTTGGAGTTTTGTGATTAGGGACACAATATTGAATCTAATATAATGCTATGTGCATAACGGAGAAAAAAGTTATACATAAGAAAAAACTATAACCTACAAATAAAAGCCGAAGTAAAATCGTAAAACCAACACTCTTGAAGAATAGATTCGATTACAAGAACTTTTTAGTTAGCTAAAATAAACAGGGTATCAGAAAAAGGAAAATAGAGATAAAAAAACGTTTAAATTTTATTAAATATTGATATCATCTTACTTTGTGTAGTCGGTTGATTCGATGTGGTTGGCTGTGTAGTAGATTGACTTGTTGTTGTTTGCTGTGTAGTCGATTGACTCGTCGTGATTGGCTGTGTAGTAGATTGGCTCGTCGTGATTGGTTGTGTAGTCGATTGACTCGATGTGATTGGTTGTGTAGTCGATTGACTCGTTGTGATTGGCTGTGTAGTCGATTGGCTCGTCGTGGTTGGCTGTGTAGTAGATTGACTCGTCGTTGAAGAGGAAGGAAATTTCGGTGTACTTAAGCAATAGCCACAGAATTTTTGACAATATAGCATTGACATTGATGGACTGCCACATATACTTAACGTATTATTCAATAGCTTACAGTCAACACCTACACCATCTGAACATCCGGATGTCGTTTGTGTGGAACCTGGAATACATTCAGCATACATAATTAACGTTAACACAGTGTTATGTTGAGAAGTGCAACGATCATTAAAATTTACATTGTGTTATGTGTAGAGCTGCAACGTTTTTTAAGAAAGGTTATTAGATGCGATTTTATGTTTTTCTTCCGATCCAATACATTAAATAGAATACAGAACTCCATCCCAAATGAACATCAAATCATAAACATAAACAAATCACTTTACATGTTACAGGTCATTCCACGTAAACATTGCGTATATAAACGTAGCCAGTTTCATTACACACCAATATTTAGGGGTGAATTTTTTTTACAATTTTATAATTTAATTAGTTTATAAACATATCATTATATAAAATTTACAATGTGCATACACACTATTTAAAATAAATTTTACACATAAAAATGGCCTGTTTAAAATCAGTAAAATGCTGCCAATGCATTAGCTTATTTACCTATTTAGTGGGCAAGTCCTTGTTTAAAGTACAAAAACACGCATGACCTAGAATACGACCTGCACATTATCGTAGCATACTATGTTCTAAAACCAAACAAAAAAGCCATGCCTTGGACTTTTCTCAGAGGGTCAAAGAACGTCACTTCGCTTCTTTTAAGCAACGACGCCATCTTTAATTTGTTAGACTATAGGGCAACTTCAGCCAATAAGATAGCTTCTTTCAACACACGGAGTGTATTAGAAGCGCTTCGGATTCTATCGTAATGAGTAACAATGAGTTATCTGTGCAAACATGAATAAACCTTAATTATGATCAAATTACTTGCGGTATACATGATCAGTTTTTCTCATAATTTCATTCATGTAAGATTTATTTAATTGCTCTGTATGGTACACCACCTCTTAAATATCAGAATTCATTTTCAAAATATCAAATGTTAAATTATACCTGTGGTAGTTGATGAGGACGCTAATGTTGATGTTGGCGTAGAAGGCATTGTAGTAGATGATGATCCTTGTGTTGATGACGGCGTGGAAGCCGCATTGGTTGTCGATATACTAGACGATGGTGACATAGCCGTGGATATAGAGGTTACTGATGCTGACACTGTGGATCCTGACGATGAACCAAGTGATGGTGTTGATAAACAATATCCACAGTACTTTGGACAATATGATACAGCTAACGGTATATCTTGACAAATCTGTAAATGAGAGTCAAGAAGATGACAGTCTACGCCTTGTTGGTCAACACAACCACCCGGTGTGGTTGATGGTCCAGATGATGTGGTTGATGCAGTTGTTCCAGTAGTACTGGTTGGCTGAGTTGAAGCTGTTGTGCTGCTTGGTGTCGTGGTGCTAGGCGCTGATGTCGTCGTACTACTGGAAGAAGTAGAAGTTGACGATGGTGTAGTTGATATAGTCGAACTTATAGTAGAAGTTGGTGTTTGAGTTGATATCGTTGAAGGTCCGCAATAACCGCAGTATTTTTGACAATATGTTTGTGCCATAGCAGCATTTGAACATATTTTAATAGTTGAGTCAAGCATTTTGCAATCGATACCATTTTTGTCGCTACAATTGCTGTTTGAGCTCGTAGTTGGCATGCTAGTGGTCGTAGTGGTGCTTGGAGTGGTTGTAGTGCTCGGAGTGGTTGTGGTGCTTGGAGTGGTTGTAGTTGTTGTTGTAGCTGATGACGTAGTTGAAGGTCCACATAAACCACAATATTTAGGACAGTACATCTGAGATGCTAGATTATTGACCCTGCATATATTTAGATTGCTATCCATAAATTTACAATCCACAGTTTTACTGTCTTGGCATACTGGAGTTGTACTTGCAACTAAAAGTAAACAAATTGAGATTACAGAGATTGGTTAATAAAAAAAACATAAAAGTAAGTTCGAGGACACCTTTCCAACAGTACTTACTGTTGCCGAGATGTCCTTGCTGAGCAGGTCTACTACTTTTATTCATAGTCATTTATTTTAAGAAGTAATTCGAACCAAAAAAAAAACGTCCGATAGCTCAATGTTCTTCGTATAGGCTGCAAATACATGTAAATCAAATTTTAACGGCAAAAAGAAAGTGGTGGTGATTATATTGTCATATTATCTGTGCTTGATTATCTATTACTTTGCAACAGTGCGGAGTATGATAGATAGTTTATTTCTAGATATTAGGCCGTAAACTTTGAAACCAATGCCACAATTTCAAGTAACTTTCCTGCAAACCCTACCCGCTGGCGAATGGGAGTTTCAAAATCTCGAATTATTGCTTACATAACTAAGCTAGTTTTTACAATGCCGCAGTTAAATATACAATAGATAAAAGTAGAAACATACATGAAGTCGTCGAAGTTGTGGAAGGCGTGGTTGAAGGTGTTGTCGTTGTTGTTGTCGGCGTCGTAGGCGTGGTTGACGGCGTCGTGGGCGTTGTTGACGGCGTCGTAGGCGTGGTTGATGGCGTCGTAGGCGTGGTTGATGGAGTTGTTGTAGTTGACGGTGCAGTGGAGGGCGTTGTAGGCGTTGTCGTAGGTGTGGTGGGTGGTGTTGTCGGCGTTGTTGTCGGCGTAGTAGGCGTGGTTGAAGGCGTTGTAGTTGTTGTTGATCGTGTTGTTGATGTAGTGGTCAGACCATCAGGTTTTATAGGACAGCCAAGTGTGTCAACTCTCATTGAAATCTTGCCATTAAATGATTTAGGTTCTATACGAATACATTTTGCTGTTATTGGACATTTGAACATATTTTCTACTTTACTGTTTTGATCTGTGTTCCCATTGAACGGCTGAAACGTAGATTGATTAGTGTAAACAAAATAACTTATTCAAATGCAACTAAGTGTCACCAATTTATTTATTCCCGCAAAGTAAATCCTAATACATATTTGAGAACATTTTACAATTTAACTTTGCATATTCTTTATATACACGTACATTCAAAACTTAACAAAGAAATTATAACAGATTTATGTATATCCAGATTTTAAGACAAATCTTTAATGAAAAATGGTCAGTTAATTAGTAAAACTTCATTAATTTCATGAAAGTCACTTTCATTAATGTTTTCATAGTCTGTCTGAATTATTCGTTTGTATCATGAAATAATGGATTACACAACTTCACTGTATACATACAACTATATAAACTACGTGTTATCTATTTTAGTAAGATTTTTGCAACGTCGAGCTTGCTTCCTAGGCCACTAGTAGATCAAAATTCCATGAGCTAAACGGAAACAACGAAGTTGATTATGAGTGCAACTTGATCCAACGCGGAACGGTAAACCAATAATTACATGGTCAGGGTACCCTGGTGACTTTCTTTAAACCTTTACTACCAAGTCAACTTGTAAACTACTTTCTACAAGGATCCGACAACTTGACAGCTTAAAAAATTCATAAAGCTTCAGCAATTACCTGCTGCTGTCGGGAATCGAACCCGAAACGTCGGATATAAAGTCCGACATTCTGACTGGAAACGACCAGATATATCAACAATACGGTCTTTTTATTAACTTACTATTTAAAAAACGACGATTAAATATACTAGCATGTTGTTTGTAATTTTGCAACAGCATGCATACAAATTGCTAGCAATATTTTCATTTTGCAAGGTGAAATTAGATAAACTCGCAAAAGAAGTAAGTCTTATTTTTGTCAAATTTGAGGCCTGATATAAAACTATACTTACATTTAATTGTGTCCATGTCTTACAATCTTTACTGTACGAGACTGTATAATTTTCGACCCAATGTTGACAACAACCATTTCTACCTTGGGTAACTAAACCTCGTACAACACTAGGTGAGTCAAACTCAATCTGTGGAACAATAAATGATATTGTAGATTTTATTTCACGCTGAAGGTGTTCCCCTCCCCCTCGCCATCTAGTGCATTCTCTTACTAACTGCAGCCAGACTGCACTAGATGTGACATTCCAAATCAGATAAAATCAAAGCGCCGATAGCGCTGTCAGACATGGGGTTTTGGTAGAGTATATGGGTGTATACAATTCATGGAAGCGATACAAGGGATCTTTACCTTACATAAACTAGATAAGATGTACACGTGCTTCTTATCGTCTGCTTGTTAGGTTACATACCACTAAATAAAATCCTTCTTTGTTGTATATAAAAAGTCTCATTTTCAATGACAAATTACACTATGACCCAGGGGTGTGAGATACCCCAAACCATATATAGGCTGAAAGATCTATCTATTCCCCTCAAAATGATCAGTATTAGAAAAAAAGTTACGTTACTTATAAGAAAATAAATTTCGATTGAAAGTTCCTACCCTGAAAATGTCCTGGTTTTTAACTCTTCACCAGCCGTACAGAGTCATCTCCCCTTTTAACCAGTTTTCGCGACTAAACTAACCAGATCCATTGAATTTTTGCATACTTTCATAGGAAAAGCATTGTCAAAGACATACATACTCTTCAATATTAAAAAGCACCACAAATGAGGTATCCATGCACTCTCAAAAAATAAATAAGGACCATGTCACACTTTCTACTTCCGGTAAATGCCTACTTCCGGTTACCATTTAGTGGTATGTAACCTGTTAACGCGTAATGCGGACTATATTAATATCAGTGGTAATTATCCCTTTATTTGCGCGCGCACAACCGAATGTAATCGTCCGCGACAATTTTTGATGTGGATTTCACAGTCCACTACTAAACATGGGGAAACCCCATGTAAAAACTATTTAAAATTAATGCCACAGCGAAAAAGTACTATAACTAGTTAATGAGTACAAAGCTCTTACTGACAGTCTAATACAGAATTTATTGCACCTATCATAACAGAGAATCTGTTTGAATTGAAATTCAATATACTGCCAGAACTATTTGCGGATTATGTACCTAGGGATTGAAAGAGTCTAAAGTTTTCGTATATTTAATTTCGGCAGACAGAGCTGAACAAATGAGATAACTCCCCATTTAGCACAGACATAAATCTGTGTCCATTCATACTGCGATCATTATAGGCAGAATAGTTTTCTAACAGTTGCATTTTGGCATTCTTGTAAAGATTTGTATCTACATGTATATAAACGCCGATCATGATGTGTTTCATTGGATTAAAATCTTTGCTCTTGTATATGAAAACACAACTTTACCAGGAACTGAACTTACAATTATAAACTATATTAATAATATTAGACAATACAATTAAATAATTTCATATACAAACATTCTTTGTTGTCATGATGTACTGGCGCCCATTAAATATCCATCAATGATGTAATAGTTTAATTGACAATAAAGATGAAAGCCCGCTATATCTTGTCTTAAATACAGGTTGATGTATGTACGAAACTCCTATGACGATATAATTAAATACTAAATACTCATAATTAAATAAAAGTTTGTATTTGTGTAACTTAATATATATTCGCCAAAATCTGGGACATAGTTTTTCATGATTCTGAGATAGAAAATGATTCTTACTTTCTGAATTACTTCATATTTTCAGAAATTTTGCCCACTGAAAACAACTGAGCATGAGCCGATGCAGAAACCCCGCAATTGTTAATTGTTAATCCTACAATATCCTACATTTATAAGAGCTTTCCATTTTGACCACCTGTTACAAAGGTTTTTAATGTGTCACTTTAGTGAAATAATATCTTGCACAGAGTCCTTAACGTACTCCTCGCATTCCTATATTCGAACGTTTTTGGACACTTCAGTGATAACCTGTTTGTTTAAACATACAACATATTGAAATTTTGACATAATATAATTCGGTTCCTGCTAAGTCAAGGTAAAACACAAAGTTGTTTGCTTCAAAATCGTGTCTAAGTCCTCAGATGAAATCGTCCGAAAAAGCGGACGAGCGACATATATGTGTAAACCGGACGTTTGAGTCGATGGGAATTGGAATCAAAACCCTTGAATCAACACTTTAAAATTATTAAGTGAATGGAAAAAGTAACTTTATATCGTTATATGTACAAAATTTGAGTACAAAATAAATATTAAAGCTACTTACTTCAAAATCTTACATTCGTGGGTAATAATAATAGAAAGACATCATCATGACGTAAATATTAAGTAAAAAACTAAAGACTAGCGATTTAAAACCCCTTCTCTCTCCTAATCTTTCTCTTTCCCTCTCTCCCTCTTTCCATCACTCTCTCCTCACTTTCTCTCTCTTTATCCCTCCGCCTCTTTCTCTCTCCCCTCTCTCCTTCTCTCCCCCTCACTCCTTCCTACTGCATGCCTTTCTTTCTAATCGGTCCTTTTGCATTATCGGTCTTTATTCTTTTCGGTCATTCTTGGTTTTGTGCTTTTCTGCAACCTTGATCATTGTGCATTCGGTCAATTTCGGTCATTGTGCATTTCGGTCCATCTCGGTCTCTTTTGCATTTCTGGCCCTTTCGGTCTTTTGCATTTCGGTCAGTTCCGGTCATTGTGCTTTTCGGTCCATCTCGATCTATTTTGCATTTCGGTCCTTTTCGGTCTTTTTGCATTTCGGTCAGTTTCGATCCTTTTTTTGCATTTTGGTCCCTTTCGGTCTTTTTGCATTTTTGGTATTTTAATATTTTTTGCATTTCGGTCAGTTTCGGTCTTTTGCATTTTCGGTCTTTCTTCCGTTCGGGTGCTTTTTATCGCCTTTTTGCATAGACGTAGTGGGATTCGAACCTACACTGTTCGGATTACAAGTCAAGTATCACATCCACTTGGCTATTCATCCCGCTGTTTTGAGTAACATTTTATTTCATATATAAATTTTATTTTCGCACCTTTCTTTCGTAAGATACAATGATCACTATTCATTAATATAAAGGCTTTTTTATGTGTGAAATGTTTAAACCTATGGTTATATCAATTATTTCATTTTAGGGCTATCTACTTTACAAAATCACTCATTTTATTATTTTTTATAAAAGTATAAATAATTTTTCCCATCATGCATCTTGCGTACTTTCTGTTAGTATAAAAACCCGATTCCGGAACGTCCGACTATACGTCTTTGTCTGGTTCCCAGTCTTACTTAGACAGGTAAAAGTACGTCAGGCAAAGCATGATCATGGCCGCACCATATGTAATGAATTAGGTATAGGATAATTATGTTTTCAAATGAACATTTCTCACTCCATAGGCTTAAATCAAAGGATCATTGTACAAGAAGTACAATGAATACTTTTTAGTTGTTCGGTTTCATTAAATTTTATGCTAAAAAAAGTATCCGAAATTCTAACGAGACTAATCCACGTCCGAATCGTGTTCAAAAGAGACATGTTTGTGTAAATCGTTCGCTAAATATATGTGTAATCAGAAAAAATCGAAAGCGAATGACCTACATATGTATGTAGTATCGAACTCCTACTTAATTAATTATCGTCAACGAATGATAATGCAAGATCAAGAAAACGTAACACCTGAAAAATAATTTAGGAGGCCGCCATGATCACGGCTTGCCTGACCCGATAACGATAGTGGTAAGGGGCAGGTAATCCAGACTACTATACGTCATAGTTTCTTCATTCGTGATTCGATAATACTAAACGATTCCTTACTATCAAGTTTATCTACTTCATGAAATGTATATGTCTGGCAACGACAGATAAATAGATGGATTTATTTCGGCATTAAGTAACACATAATGGTGCAATTAATATAATCTGTCAGAATATGACTATAAAATATAGTTCTAATTATACTAAAACAATTTAACGATTTAAAACAGAACATGCAAAAAATGCATTTGAATATAGTACCATGACACGCTTCCCAATACCAAAGACAAAAAAGAACTAGTCTTTTTACTTCCAAAATATATTAGAGGTCATTTGAAATTCTGTATCGGTATATGTAGATATGTGTTAGTAATTGTATTAAAATGTGTAATGATTACTGGGACTATGTTAACATGATTATGTACGAAGTACTTATCTGAAATAAATTATCTGTTCTGTTTTGTTCTGTTTTGTTCTGTGAAATATATGGCATTAAGGGCGTTGTTGATGAAACAAGATGAATTGTTTTAAACTCGGTCATAGAGTAAATTCCACCACGAGCAGAGAGATTGTCCATTGGACAAATTAAGTGATGAGCAAACACAGTAATTGTACAATATTTAGTCTATGTTTACTTAATAGACTTTTAATGACCATCCTTGTTTGTTTAGCTTTTTATCAAGTCATAATTTTATCTTCCACTTGAAAACATTCCTTATTATTCCAGTTCAGACTATTTTGAAGTATAGTATTTACTTATCCGGTGTAAAATATATCTATATCCGTATAAACAATGACGGAGAGCTTGGACTACAAGGCCATATGAAGGACTCAAATACTTAAGAGATTCCATCGTGTAGTCTAGACTCTGAAGCCCGCACATGTACCCACTCTTGACCAAAGCATTTAAAGATTAAGAGCGGTTTTCAGATAATTCGGTTGGCATAGAAAGACATAAAGTAAGTTTCTAATTGTTCATTCCTTCCGTTGTGAAAAATCGCATTACGAAACTTTTTTTAATTTTCAAAAGCCATTAAGTTTAATTCAAATCTTGACAAATTCTATTGCTAACAAACGATTCATATTGTGACTAATTCGTGGTACAGATTCATACATAAATCGAACTATAGGATAGTAGAACCGCCTCAAAGGACATTCTCAACGCAGATAGAATCGAAATAAAAGTGTTGACTTAGTTCAAGCGATATATAAGAGCAAAATATCCAAAGACATCGAATGTATTTTTATTCAAGAGTATTCAAGTCCATTTGCAATTTAACTAAATAAATGATAAAACATTACTAAGTTGTTTTATTCCAATCCTTGTAATTTGTTTCTATTACACTTCTTTACCTAAAAACGGTATCTAACAGCTACTATTAAAAATGTTCAAATTGTCAGTCCCTTTAATTCGTCGGAGTATAAGCATTTTTTCAAGCTCAAAACAAACAATATGCATATATTTAGATATATAGTATAAGGTCGTAATTATGTTAGTTATTGACCAAACCATTATTCAACCTAACCAGGGATTTTATATATAAAACCCATGACCTAACTTTCTACGGAATCGATCATATATCATTTTACAAGATCAATTTCAACGAAATTAAATTTGTTTGTGATCGCTACTCGGTTCAAGAAAAGGAGCAGTGATCCAGTTTTAAGAGGTACCGTGTTTGAAACCCACTTGGAACACTGCTGATTTCCTTGTACACGAAATTAAACTACAGTTGTTCCACTTCACCCAAGTTTAATTGGGTACTGTGAGGGATCACCTGTCTGAAGGTGATTTTAATGATCAGGGAAGCATATAATCAAAAATCTTACGATAATTTAACAATAAAATATAGAAGGATATACGACTAAAATCGGCCGTAAGACGCTTGATAATATGGGCCCCAGGAGTAGTCATACAAATTGTACAGTCGGATGAACATATGGCAGCAGCATTTGAACCACACTTAAACTTTTTTAACCTTAAAAGTAAAACATAACAACCACTAACCTGTAAATATTGATTTTGATCGTGTTGCCCCGCAACCCAACCACCAGCTAACAAATGTCCATTAGGATCTAATTTTTCTTGATTATCAAGACGAGCGAGTTGTGGTCCATGAGCTGTTTCAGGAAACTGAGAGGAGGATGCTGTCATTACGACATTCTTTCCTGTAATCAAACTGTTCTTACATACCTCTGAAATATAGTGACAGAAATACATCGAATATAGTCACGTGATCTACAACAACTTCTATATATCCATTCGGAACATCTCGACCATTCATTAAATGAATATCTCGGAAGGATTCTTAGGGGTCCACCTATAAGCTAGGGTTTTTACTACATACACAAGGCGAAGCACAGGTTAAGCACGTAACGGTTATGCAAAATAGTTCTTGTCGTAAACACATAAGGATTCGTAGAAACATTTGTTTTACTATAAATGTGCCTATATATTGTTCAGCGGAAATCACTTCATCGTGCACGCATGTAAAATTTATGAACTAAAAACGAAACATTCATAACAGCAGCCTCAACGATCGTGGATTTGTTTACTTCAACAACGGTTGAAGTATTTTGTTTGGACATGTTACGCAAAAGTAGTTCCAAAATGGCGCTTAAATATGTCTAGGTTATTCCTAGTAATTGACCGAGGAGTTCCGAACGCAATATCACCAATCATTCCTATAGTCACTGTAAGTGAGTTCATCGGTCCCAATTTTAAATGAATCTAACGGAGTCAGTTAACTTTCGGTTGAGTTCTGTCCAGGACTTGCAAATCGCTAAAATCAGTCAATTTTTTGCATTATCGAGTATTTGGTACCGTTATGTCGTTTGTTTCCAAGCCTTACAAGACTGTTAGAGTTATATCCCTGTGATATTATTCTGAATTAACATGAACATCAATTCCACGAAGACATGTCCTGCTTAATAGTTATAATCTGAAAATCTGATTTTTTTTTTCTAAAAACTATGAAAATGCTCATAAGTCGGTTTGGAATTACGACTACGATATATTGCGTTCAGTTTAGATAGACGGATGGCGTGAACATCTGAAGATTTGGACATCTTCAACTCTGGTTCTCATTTTGACAAATGTTGCTAGTAACTCAGGTCTGAGAAACCGCAATTTTTGAAACGCAAAATTATATCGCGGACAATTATACTCGGTCATGCGCAGTCCGATAAAGTGCAACGATGGAAAAATAGGTTACACCTACGCGTGAAAAAATAGTCTCATTTTTAACAATATTGGACAGTATTAATGATTTGACCTGTTGGACTCATGTCCAGGCAGCACGTTTAGCGCTTTGATATATTTTGTTGTTGTTCAAATATTGTAAATATATTTACGATAACTTACCTACACCTTTTGTGAAAGCTACCGATACTGAAACAAAAAGAAGAGTTCATATGTAGCTAAAATATGCTTAAAATTGCAACATTTAGAGCAAAAAAACTGTCTCAATCTGTCTCAAATCTGTCTCTTTTAGGATGTCTATTCAGTACACAACTTCTAAGTCAAAGGTTCAAAGAAAAGGCGTTAAAATGCCAAATTCTAGGATTGTACATTTCAAGTTACACATGTAATTACAAACGTATTGGTGTCATCATGGTACGTCCTTTGAATCAATATTCACAATGTTTTCATTAAGCTTGAGTTCCCTCGTACAAATTTGTGTTTATGACCACAGAAGTTTTCTCAGATTACTGGTTTCCAATTTAACGCTGTATTTCTAAAATTCTAACCATGTCAGATTTACAAATTACAATAACTATTTTTTATTATGGAAAAGTTATAAATTACACCGTTTTTATATCACATGAGGTAATAACTCACTTTCATAAGAAGTTGTCATTAATAACTTTGCAACAGAATGTTTTATAAATTCAATTCTATGCAAATGGACATTCGTTATGTTATGAATGAAAACTGTTATGTTTTGTAATCATTTACATGTATCAGGTTTTAAATGTATAAATGATTGTAAATTAGCATTATAAAAAAAAACAACCTCAGTATCTTCTCATACTTCAAATGGTTTTTGTATGTAAAGAATACGATATTGCAGGTGGTTTAGTTGGCGAGTCTTAGAATACGCGCGTGCAAATTATCAGCAATTTTAAAATTTTAAAGACAATGTTAGTTAGCTGACTAACCGCACGTTATATGTTACTATGTTTTCATACAAAACAAATTAGGTGATGTCTATTTTATAATACAAATACTTATTTATGACAATACTTTTAAATTTCATGATTATATAGTAGATATACGTCTAAAAATGCACGTATGTTAATGACTAAATACATAATTTGGGTGGGGGAGATCGAGTGGTTAAAACGACTAAAAATTATAGGATCGTCTGCTCCTCTGTGTTGGTTTGAATTCATTACAAAACCATTCCTTACGTTTCCTTGATGGAGTAATGAAATTTATTTCTAAACCAGATTTTATATTTTTAATTGAAAATCAAATAACTGCCTTAGAGATTGAATGTTACTGTCGCAACGCGTTTTCTTACGTTTCTTACGATGTACATTTTATATGTTGTTTTTGTATAGAAGGAAACATAAAGTTAGTAGATGTACAAGTATTTTGATTGAATACCCATTTGATAACTTGAATACGTTGTAAAATAAAAATAATGCTAATAAAACCGTTTGTAGAGATGTTGCATATCAATGCTATTTCCCCGCTTCAATCAAAGACATCCCACCGAGACATGCGTGAGCAAGAACTTCTGACGGTATATCATAATCATTAAAAAGAATAACCCACAATAGCCACAAATATGTTTTGCGCTTAGTGTTTGTATCTTTAGCCTGGAAATATGTTTTCTTTTTCACTTGCACTTGTGGCCAGTTTCCTATGGATGTCGCTTCCGATAGCTTTGTCCCCTGGTACCCTTCTTACACCAAAAGGAATATGTAAATGATATTAAATCAAAGGTACCAAGACTTGAAGAGGCGAACCGCTACAGTTAGCGATATGCTTAGGAAACTGGCCATTTATTTATCATCTCCAAAAAACTGACAATATTTTTCCCAATACGAGAAAGAGAGGACATTGTCGTCTTGCCTGATGCGACTATAGGAATCGAACTCGAAGTCGAGAGAATTACCGCTGCACTGTGACCATAGCTTTCTTTAAATAAAGCGTAAGTTGGATATCAAGCATATACGTATCTTCATTTTTCGATGAAACGTTGTGTTGTCATGTTATTGTTCGTGATTTTCTTTCAGCATCACGCCTAACTAAACCAGGATTTAAGGTTTGCCGTTACCTTGGTTACGGCTATACTCGTAAGCTTGCCCAGTGTATGTCTGGGGGTATTTCGTCTAAGCCTAAACAAATGAAACGTTCATTAATTCTCTATAAGATGAGTAAGTTTTTCAATGAAGTATGCTAAAACATTCCGGGTTTAATATCGGTGTATATAAACCTTTCTTTGAGTGCACCGCCAGCATTCCTTTGTATGCTACAAAAAAGATATTTTGAGGCTTTGCACTGAAAACTGGAGCAAAACATTGGCTATTAATTAACTATTAATCTAAATTAACAAATCGCCCTGTCGCCATGGATAAAGTCACTTCACAAACACATGATTATGGTTGAACATTTTTGTTAAAATATAAGATATTCTCAATTTTTTATTTTACCGACGGTCAGCTTCATAGTAAGACAAAACTGAAAGTCGGTGCGCGTTAAAAACCAAACCCCTTCCGGTATAATCCGGAATCGATATAAATATTCCAACCATACTTACGTATCAATACAACTAATGAATGCACACGATGTATCCTCATTTTTATAAATTATATATCATACAAGAAAAATCATTTCACGAAAAAAATGTCCAATAAATATCTTTGCTGTTATTTTCAGTCCTTGAATAAACGGAACTTCTTGCGGATTAATAAAACACACTTATAGTTGCGATGTAAAACGGAAATTTTAAATTGTTTTAATCCGTATAGAATCAACGTTGGCACATTCAGAATCCCCCTATCTACCTAAAGTGAGACACATTTACATATCTACAAAATATCTCCTTGTACGAACTCTATCATCCAGGGGCAGATCTAACTCTCTTCTAAACGATGAAAGAATTGCCATCATTCTTTCCCCCAAAGAAGCTGAAGCGACGATAAACTTTTTTAATTACTTGAAATTATCATTTCTTATGATGTGTATTTCTTACTATCAATATTATAATACAATCATGATAAGTCATTAAATGATAAATATATTAATAACATGCAGTTATACAGTACCCACCAAAAGTTTGGAGACAAAAGAAATATACTACAATTCTCTAATTTTGATGATTATTTTTGTCGAATCATAATTTTATATATATATATTTAAGTATGGTTTGTTATAAAATGAAAACAAATTGAATTAATATATCACATCTATAAGATTCGGCATCTGATATCCTAAAGCCTCTTAAACCATGTTTAATTTATTATTTTTCAAAACAGCTTTTATACTATTTTTGTATTCTCAGTTATAATTGTAATGATAACCAAAAATAAAGCAAAACTTAAAAGCATTTCAAAGTAAACAAAACTAAAATTGTAGATAAACGCTATTCAGTAAGCCTACAAAGTGAAAATGTCTCCAAACTTTTGGTGGGTACTGTATACATAGATATATATGCTTGGATTCAAATCAGTACGTACTAAATTCATTTCTTTCATTAAAGTTCATTTCTTGCCACCTCTAGTAGCTCACAGCTGACACAGCTAATAATCAAATCTTAGTTAGGCAGATAGACAATGGCTGATTCAGTTCTTGTCTTTTTAATTTAGAATTAGAAACAAAATTCCAGTTTACAGATATTATTTTTTATGAAAAAGTCAACGTATTGGTTAATACAGTTGACCACTGTCTCGGGTTTGTATTGGTACATCATCGTACTTGATAACACCTAAGTCAAACTAATAAGTAACACCACTTCTACTAGGAAATCTGTTACAGACACCTCGACGAACTTTGTACAGTTTACCTTACAAGTAGGTACATGTTGCATTCGGAACTACCTTGGCGATCTTCTACGCAGATAAATCTCGGATATCATAAGGTGAAAGAGTAGATTAGGAATTTGGTTTCTGTGGTAATATATACTGAACTACACAGAAATACGCCGTGTAAGACATTGTACTGATGAAATGGTGTGATAAAGCGTGTAACAATGTCATTATTAAATGTTGACATGAAAATGACAGTCGCCGGACCTTATAACCTGGTTGTATTCCTACTACGTCTGTTTTCCGAGGTATATCTTCGTAGATGATCGCCGAAGTTGTTTCGAATGTACATGTTGCTGGTGTATGTCACTTGATTATAGTTAGTGGTACAAATATTCCGAACAAAACCGAATGGTGACCGAAAGAAGAATAAATAGTAGTTCAAAAACAAACCACACAATACAGTATACTACATGTATTTCTAATTCAGCTCAATTATATTATGAAATGATAAACATGGTCTAAAGAATGAAAAATATTACGTTTTGTAAAATTTGATCTGGATTTTTAAAAAATATTAATGACTGTAACATTGCATTATGGGAATAAAATCAAGGGGAAACAACTCTTTCCGCAGCTACATATTTTGGAGGTGGCATTAGAGAAAACACCATAAGAAAGACGGATTCCGAGACTTGATTATCAAGCTGAAATAGAATCAAAGATGACATTCCAAAGTTGTATATCGTACATCAAGTTCTTTATATACGCTCCTGTATTTGACTTGAGTTTACTTTGATATGTACAATTCCATCATTATCGTGGACTTGAAACGTAGAATGAAGGTGCGATGTTTGTGTAACTAGCCTACAGGTTTGGGTGTTTGTTGACCGCCTAAGATAATACTGACATAGTCGCCTAGTCACTAGTATTAGTTAAATGTAATATATCATTGCAAACAGTCAACTTATATGACTCATCAAATACGTTTAGTTCTCAGTTTTTAGATAGTTCATATAGCTTTTATCAAAATGCTGACCCTTTAATCTAGCCCCAAATATGTCATATATTTAGACATAATTACATAAGACCCTTTAACGGATATAAAGGTCAAAGTAAATGTGGAAGATTAATGACATTGGATTTTTCTGAACTTACATGCAACACGCATGCATTTTTGACTTGCGATAAAATGCACGTTTGTTTCTAGACTCAGGTGCATTCTTAATTTGTTAAAACATTCAGTACACTTATTCAAATGCTGCCACGTTCGACATTTTAATCCTATTTCTGAGGGACATCAGCCATTTATTTCCCTTTACATACTCTTCAAAATAGCTAGGTCAAATCAGTTGGATTACTCCGATTTTACCCTTATTTTTCAATGCCAATTTGACACAATCAATCTTATATACGTTTTTTGTAAATCATTTAATTTGTTTGAACATCAAGCAAAGTAATGTTTTGATGAAGAAAATTTCATTACTCCTGTTAATATCTTTATTAAGAAATGATATTTTATGAAATATGTTATTATCCTTATATAGTATTTCAATGACAAAGTTCGAGAATTCCAACTGATAAGACATGCTTCCCAATTGGATCGCTTCAGACTTTTTATCAAGGAAGGATAACTGACTAAATCCCTCATTAGCCGCCGACAATTTTTCATAACTTATTTTATCAAAGTTTACTCAGCCTTATTCAGATATGTTCTCGAATGGTTTTTGAGCATCAATGAATAGGACATATATTACACTTGTCCATAAAGACATTGAGTTCATAATCCTATTTAAGTAGGTTGATAATTGTTACGAACAGGTTTTACCTTTCCGATCAATTTTGTCAACCCTTTGTGTACATAATTAGGTACTACAATCTGAACATGTAGCTTAGATACAACCCGTTTTGTAATAATAAACCGAATTGTAATAGTTTTACCAAACGGGTTATTACAAAAGGGATTGAACTTGTTAAGTAAGTAAAGTGTGGGTAATTTCTATTTTTGGACATAAATTGTTTGCTAAACACTATTTTCTTGCAACAACAATGATTTAAAAGAAAAGGTCAAACTATAGTTAATATTGAAATGTACACCCAGACACTTCATTACATTTCTGGATTTTATTACAAAACGGATTATCATACTCAATTTATTTTTGTAATAACCCGTGTTGTAATATGTTTTGAATTTTTTATTACAAAACGGGTTATCATGTTCAATCCCTGATGTAGTAGCATGTTTTGTAATAATTATTATAAATCGGTGTTTTATTACAAAACGGATTGTAACATAGCTAAGCTGCACCAAAAGACATATGAAGTGTATTTGGTTCAGAATCATTCAAGGAACCGTGCTTGTCGCCTATGCAGGGGTGTATATCCCGCCCGCTACTCTCCATTGCATCAGTTCAAAAGATTCACTCGCACTCGTTCACTTTCTGCCTCTGCTAAAATACAACGTGCAAACTGATATTTCTATTTTTAGACAGAGACATAAACATTTAAATTGCATGCCTGCCACGTGGTTTTTAAAAATAGATGCAAAAATTTCTTTCGCCTGTAATTTCAAAATGTCGAACTGCAAAGATGTTGGACAGTTTTGCATTAGTTAGATAATGGAAAATTAACAAAAATGAAAGTAAACATTGATCTTTTTGAACGTGCATCTCTGCTCCTTTAACTGTAAACATAGAGCAACTTATTTAACTTAAATACAAAGTGTAGCCACGCTATATATGACGTCATACGAGGTTGCATTCGTCACTAGTATGATCATACCATATAAGGCATTGTTTACCCGTTCAACCAGTGGAAATGCGTATAACGTTTTTCAGCTAAATTGGAATTTGATCAACTTTCATTGGTCGTTCAAAGGTTCATAGTAAGGGTCAATATCAGGCAGCGGGTGAATGTAATATATTCACTAAGCTGCGAGGGGAGTGTACCTGCCCGCCTAAAAATCTTACTCAGGCCTCTTGATTGGCAGCAATACGCGATATTGATGTAATCTTGTATAAACAAGCAGACAAATGTTCACGGAAGTCAATTCATTTCAAAAGTTACACCTAGATATATGTTGCAACACAGACGATTGAATTGCACTAAGACATTTATAAGAAAGGACGCAGTTGATGAGTAATTACACGACAATGACTCGTGGTACTGTTTGTTAAACTTCCTTTAGATACATTAGTATTTACAAAATGTCCATAATCTAGGATTGATTGAATTAAATGAAATAATATCTATGTAACCAAGCATTTTTTGTTGAAAGGATTTGCATGTCAACTTTAACTGTGAATATTTATTCAAATTATTATTTTATAATAAAATAGATTGCTATCTTACACTTATAAATACGTGTCGACTATTTACTATGTAGTTTTTTTGCAGAGCACCTAGTAACATCGAGTATTGATAAGAATTTGTCTTCTGTATGTGTTCTTTTATAATGTTCGTATAGACAAATAATTGGATGATGACATCATGTAGCGCATAGAGTAACTACTGCCTTCGTTTTCCAGAAAATTCACAAAAAAAGTCTCGTATGTATTGATCATTAGCTAGCTTCAATTCCTCAGGACAATAAATCGAGGGCTGAACGAAAGACTATTGTATCATCATTTGAAAATAAAGGAAATTACAATAGTCTGTCGTTCAACCCTCGAAATGAGACAAGCGGTAAACAATGTCATTTTATGAAATAAATCAGGAAGAGAATTTGCAATTCACAGGCTAATATGGGCATTTTCCGACATAGAAATATTCGTATATACTTGTAGTTATTTAATGTACTAATTGAATTGTTTTCATTTAAGCCGTCTTTATAAATTAAAAAAAACAAAACAAGATCCATTTTAGCTGTCATTATAAATTTAAAAAAAACAAGATCCATTTTAGCTCTCTTTATAAATTAAAAAAAAACAAGAGTTTGTTAACATTCTGAAGATTATGTGACAAGAATGATCAATTCACGTTGAAAAATAAACTGAAAACTTGGAACTAATAACCAATTTCATACTATAATTATTTCATAACCAAGTTTTCGGTTCGAAAGGCGAGCTAAGAGCAAAGGAGTAGGTGCGTTTACCCCCAAATTTAGCCCTGTTGCCAAAGTGGCTCAAATTATGTCATATGATAGGGAAATGAATAATTTATCAAGAATTTACATTTTTAAGACAATTCTGTGAAGTCTGTTACCATGACAACAGAACAAAACAAATGGCATAATTTGAGAATATTGATCTCTCTTCAAACTGACTTTCAAAATTGTTAGTTTTACAGTCACACATTGCCACATGATGGAAGCAATTTCTTTTTTTAGAAGTTAGTATTCGGTTGCCATGGTAACCAATAGTACAAATTGAAAATCATTTATTTTTTGTAAAACAAGTCCTTTTGCATTTCTAAAGAAAGCTTATTCAAGCATTATGTTGATGTACTTATATAAAATGTAACAACACAGCACTCTGAACTCATTTATTGTATTATTCATTACAATGGAAACAAAATAAATGCATTCTATACTCATCATATAACATGTTTACAATAGAATTCATGGCATATTCTTGCTAAGAATTGTGATGTTTGAAGTTTAAATTCAAAATGCATGCATTGATCTTAATTTTCTGGTTATCCCATCTTTAATTGAAAAAGGTCAGATAAAAAAAGGTTAGTAGATAGGTTCTAGTTACCATGGAAACCTTATCATTTTTACTAAAATCATGATATTCAAACATAAATAGTTTTAACATTAATTTGATTCTAAATTTTATCACATTTACCACTTAATGGAATTGAAACCGCAAAAATAATACATTGGTACTGACTTAGTTACTCATTGCTTAGTTCGTTTCTAAGGCAACAAATGTCTCAGTTCTTAAAAAATTCAAGCATGTTACTTAATTCTGTCTGAGGAGGATGTATTATGCAAATGGGCCAAAATAGAAAATAGTATTGATTTCAAAAGTGCTTAATAATTATAAAATATCAGTATGCAAACATTACATCAAATTAATTATACCATTTTTAATGAGTGGTTGCCATGACAACAGAATTAGTAAATTCAGTCCTAAAAATTTGGTGTGCAAGATGTGCACAGTATGAAGACCATAATCAAATGCTATTCTTCTCTATTGAAAGGTTTGGTTGCTATGGTAACAGAAAATATAATAATTTGAAATACAACCACTACAATTATGAAATCTGATTTTTTTACCAATTCTTTCATATTGGAATTTTAAAACATTGATCAAAATAAAAATAAATTTGTATTAATATCTAAAATGAAAATGTTTCAAAATGTGTGTTCAAAATGTTCAATCCAAATAGGTAAACAAGATACAATACAGTTCAGGAAATCTACATAAAATATTATGATTTCAAGCTTTTAAAATAGGATGACACTACTGGGGTGTACCATGTAAGGTTAACTCTTATTAATAGTATAGCAAGGTGTTAACAATATTTTCCACAAATTGCATTGCATTTTATAAGAAATGGATGACTTAATATGAACATGTTGGAATAAAGTAAATTATGATATAAAACTGAAAAGATTTCAGTATTTCTATTACTTTTTCTTAGTTTTGTTATTATCATATTAAAGCATATTCAGGATTTGATACAAGAAATGATCTAGGTAGTTGAGAATAGAATCGAGCACAGAGATTTCATTTTTATGGTTGAAAAAATATGTGGATTCAGAATCACCTTGCTCACATTGTGCTCAACTATGATACAAAAATGTACAAAATAAAGTTTATTCATCATGAAGAATCCTCACATATATGTCATCTTTTATGAAAATCCTGAATGAAGCCAGTACTGTTGGACAATCCATAATATTGTTCATGGTACAGCGGCAAAAGAAGCATAATCCTTTTAATTGTCACACCAATGTTGTACAAAATAGCAAGTGAAAATTATTATTATATTTTACCATGTGACATGAAAAAATATCCAACACATGCAGGAAGTCCATGCAAGAAGTTTAATTTTTATGATGCAATTATCAAGCTGCAGTCATGTGTTAAGACATATAACTTCGTATGACTTTTTATGAGAGCCCAGATAAACTTTTATATTTGAGCATTTGCAACATACAGTCAGTCATATAGCTTTAAACATGTTTAGATGTGAAACAAAGAAGGTCTATCAGCCATATATTTTGTATTCTAATTTATATTATTGAAAGTGTCCACATCAGGGATAACATACAGTAAAATGCATATACAAATGGAAAGAATTTAAAGTATACATTGATATTTAGTTTGTTTGTTTGTTTGTTTGTTTGTTTGTTTGTTTGTTTGTTGGGTTTAACGCCGTAGCAACACATTATTGGTTATATCACGGCGGTCAGCCCACCTACTCACTGTTCCTGGAAAGGCTAAATCTCCGGATTAAGCTGTTAACCAACTACTGAGCGCATACTTTCGCCAGTGACTGACTACTGCCCTACATGATTTAGAATCAGTGGTAGGAGGGAGAATGGCCGTAGAAATTATTTCATGACCAAACTCCACGAAAGTATGCCCCGCCCGAGATTCGAACCCACGACCCCTCGATCAGTAGACTTGTGCGCTACCGATTGAGCTAGCCGGGCGGCTTTTGATATTTAGTAAAACTTTACATCATTACGTACAAATCATAACAAAAATTTTCTATAGTTTTACTCCTAACCATAGAAGTCAGATTTTTATCTGAATCTTGTACATAACATCATTAGTAAACAAATACTCGTTGTAAGTACCAGATTTTATCATTTTTGTAACGTTTTTGACAAACTTGTTTGTCTCATTCAGTTATGAATAGTGCATTGTTTAAAAGCATGCTGTACAAGTTGGTGAAACCTGATCACAAGGAAACAAATTGACAGATCACAATGGCTTCAAATACAAGCTATTCATTGCAACATACTTGCAGACAAGCAGGACTGTACATGTAGTATGTATTAGGGGTTTTGTGTTACAGTGTGTATATTCACAAGCAACTTTTCTTCCTATTCATTGGCGGATCCAGCGGGGGGGGGGGGGGGTCAGGGGCGTCTGGACCCCCCATGAATTTGGAAAATGTACCTGTCTAGAAGTGTATTTCTTGCCTGTAAGTCGTTTTTAAGTAACATGAAGCAATTTTTCTCGGCGCTTAACATAGATTTAATGGTAATGTAGTTTTTATTATCAATATGTTGCATTTTTCCGCAAAATGTGTATAATCTGGTTGTGGTTCGGACCCCCCCCCCCCCTAGAAAAAGTCGGACCCCCCCCCCTCTAGAAAAAATCCTAAATCTGCCCCTGCTTTTGCATACATTGTATTAATTTCGCATCATGAATCTCAAAACCCTGTTGGGTATAAGCAAGTTTTGGTAAATTGTCCTGGGCAGTTGTTTATGTGAATATGCACTGCTGAATTTACTACGTCAAATATATGTACAAGTTATGTAACAACTGGGCTATATTTAATGAGTTGATAGCATGCACTTTTTGGCAAAATGTAGCCTATATTGACAATTTGACATGTTTTGTAGTGTAATTACAAATGTATGTTCTAAAAATCCTTTAACAAACTTCATTTACTGTACATGAAATTAGGTCAATCAAGTTTGTAATTTATGTAATTTTTATCAAACCCAAGCATTGCATATGTCTTGTATATACATGTATGGCAGAACAGCAGCAATTAGCTTCAATGACAAGTCATATCAATATTATAGCACTGATGCAAATAGTGTAAAAATATTGAAATTATATACCTGATTTCATGGAATTTTATGTCACCAAAAGTAGAAGTTAAATTTTGATCAAAGTTTGCACAATCACTGGATCCATTTGTTCAATTATTGTTCTTAGACGATGTGACAAACACCATTTACTTTATATACAGAGAGACAAGTCAATCATACAGCCAATCTGCATAACGTAAAATAGACAGTGTAATCACAATTTCATGTTGATCTGCGTTCAAAGTCGCCGTGTATTGAACTTGTGTATTGACGTCATTCACTCCTTTTATGTCGGCTTCATGACTTATTCCACAGACTAAAACAAGCTTTTGATATTAGTCAGCTATTCCATAAAATCTCCGATTCCAGTACCCTCCATTTACTTCGTATTTTTTTCCAAAAAGTACAGCAATTTTACTTTCGTTGACATATATTCATGGAGGCTGCCATCTTAGTTCATGCATTCAGGTTGATGAGCTATTTTTAACCCAATATATTTAATTGAATCTAATGCTGATTACTAGTGATTTCCCCTTATAGTTGTGAATGTAAATAGTTAATTCATAGAAAAGTATATGTATAAAACTTTTGTTCTAAACTGAGGCTCGTAGACACACAAATTTAGTTACAAAACCGTTGTTATGGGCGCCAGTACAAACAAGTCGAAGTTGCGTCCATTGGATTTCAGTAGAGTATTTTTAAAGACTTTTTTAAAAATTAAATATAAGTGCAAAATTATGAAGGTTTTAATATTTTGCTCAGCTGTTTAATATGATAAAATACACATTTCCTGAAAATTTCATATCTTCGCAAGGCTGCACTTATATTGAAAATTACAGAAGAAGAGGTCAAAATTAGCGAAATTCGCCGCACCTGACCCTAATCAAGGGCCCCGTAAGCAGTCAAAATGAACTCGAAAGTATATTTGATTAACATTTTCTTGAAGTTAGAAGATAGATCTTTTTTCGTGAGAACAATAATGACCGACATCGTAATTTAAAAAATCCTAAATTTTAAAGGGCCGAATCGCACCTACTCCTTTCATACTTTAAACTGGTAGCCAGTTATACAATTTTTAAAGCCGATTTTGACCAAACATTGGTCGTTTCGAAAGTCAAACAGGGTACCAGAACTAGTAACAAACATTCTAAAATTATCAACATTAACTAGATCATTGAGATATGATTCAAACTATGTTACATGTACTTGAATAAGATTTAATTGCTTTAGCCATGCATTATCATAGGCGGGTCCAGGATTTTTGCTTAGAGGGGGCGTAAAATGAACAAGCAAAATGGGGATCCAAGGGGCCGTAAGGGCCCGAATGGCCCAGAGCAAAACCCTGACCTGGGGACCTGGGGACCGGCGGCGTAGTTTTGGTTAATTCTAAGGAATTCAGGCACATTTTCAGAGCCTCAACTATCTTTTTCCAGAGTATGCAATAAAAAGCATCATTTTCAAACAGCTGCTGAATGTTAATTTTTTTCAATATTGAGAAGGAATTGTTTTATGATATTTGCCATGCTGCACGCGTAGCGTACGAAATTTTATGACATATATATTTGTTTTCTTATAAATTTATATCATATTTTATGATAGAAAAGAACCTTTCCATTGGCAATTTTCAAGGGGGCGTAGGCCGGGTCCGCCCCCCCCCCCTTGGATCCGCCTATGATGATCGGTTTTCCTCAAGATTCATTTAAACGACACTATTCATTCAGTGTTTTCGCCGCCTAAATGAGTAACACTGTAAAATATTGATGGAAAAGTGACGATTGATTTTTTATGAAAAACGGTTTGTAATGCAGAGGTAAAGTACTGACTTGTCAATCGAAATACCCCGAGTTCGATTTTCGCACAAGTTGTTATTTTTCATAATGTCGCAAACACCAGTAAAATGTTAGCTATACATAGGCTTACTTATTCATATCTTTATATAAAAAGGTACTTATAGACTTTACTGGAAACATAAGGTTTTATGTGGGATCGAACATGTAATCTCTAGATTGTGAGGTGACCAGTACGCTTTATCCCTACACCAAGTCCTTACATGTTTTTAGTGCCATAGTATATTGAATTTAAAAACACTACCAACACATAGCTAATATATTTTTTTATTGTTTATTCACAACGTTTCGCCATTGAAGGCCTCCTCAGGTATAAAACTGTGTAAATTTTATAAAAAAATCAATCGTCACTTTTCCATCGATATTTTACAGTGTTACTGTAGTAAGAAGTTCACTCAAATTAAGAACGTGTTTGCTTTTTACGCATTTGGTGACCAAACTGTCCTATGTTTTAGTGTCCTATTACTAAACCTTACAAAAAAATTACGAGTATGTGTACATGTACAGTGCATGTTTAATGTTGCCAATTATATATAACTCTTCAACTAGTTTGCGACAAATCAATGTTCAAGAATGAAGTATGCATACCATCCAAAAGGCATATCTTCAGACGACTTTTTCTAGAACAAAATAAGCAGACTATCATGATGATGGAAGTACGTGTACATTTTACACCTGTAGCCTGTTCAATTACCCTAAACGTTCCAAAACGTTCCGTAACGTTACATTCGGAATTCATCGGCCGTTCGCTGCGAATAATCTAATCTAATAAACAAATATACGATCGTTTAGGCAATGAGTGATGTTTCAAAATTTATGGACTAAAAACGAAACATCACTCATTGCCTAAACGATCGTATATTTGTTTACTTCAACACCGGTAGTTTCAAAATAGCGTCTAAATATGTCCGAGATTATTCGCATCGAATGGCCAAGCAGTTCCAAATGTAGCCTGGATTCCAGGCGATGAAGTATTTTATTTTCAATAATTCTCCAACTAATTATCTTTAGCCAGTCTACATCTCTATCTGAACTTCATCGCCTGGACTAAAGCGTTGGAGAACCAACCTGATTTTAGGTTGGTTATCAATCACTGTCAAGAATTGACCGCAAGGTGCTAAGTGGTTTATTGCCTGATGTTTATAAGCCCATTGATACCATGTGGTGAATTTAGATCATTATCTCTCAGTTTTTCTTGACCATCACACAATTTGTTTCACATTCTTGCTGTTGATATCATAAGAACTCAAGAATGAATAGGCTTAATTATGCAATAGACTATGCATTGCAAAAAAATGGAATTAGTGCTTTAAAATTAGACCAAAAATCTGTTATAGAACAATATATATCTGGGGGAGATGTTCTTTTCTGCTCACCAACTGGCAGTGGCAAAAGCTTGGTATTTCAAATGGCACCTTTCCCCTACCAGTACGTAGAAAACAAAGAAAAGTGTTGCACATGTGTAGTTGTGTCACCACTGGCTGCACTGATGAAATCACAAGTTCAAGAACTCAAGCAGAAAAATATCAAAGCTCTGTATTTCACGGACTTTGAAAACACGGATGAAGATTCAGTGCAATCAAGTTTTACAAATATCTCTGACGGATATTATGAACTGATTTTTGCAAGCCCAGAAACACTGTTAGAAAGGAAAAGAGATGTAATATTGAATTTGTCAAAAAAGGTTACTTGAAAGCCTTATTTTTTGACGAGGCTCACTGCATAAAAAAATTGTAAGTAACATACATATTTTTTTCATTTCATGTTTAAATAATCTTTAAAACATGATAAAATTCTTGTTAAAGTATATTTGTTTGCTGATAAAAAATCTTGTCAAAGTTTCATTCCTTGCAGTCACTATTGTTCCGGCACGTATCTATGCCGTTTTTGAGATTAAGCACAAATGCTAGGGGGTCGGGAAGCATGTCCCCTCCCTGGAGTTTTTTCCACCACATTGGCTAAGATGCATTTTGTGATACTTTGACCACCGGTTGTATGCTAATTAGACAACAGAAAAACCATTCGTTCCATCCTATTTTCATGAAATCGGCAGTCTTATACGGGCAAATAAAAAGCAACCCGTAAAGGAAAGGCATCCAATTTTTCAGCGTTTTTGGCACTTTCAGATTTTTAATTTCTGGAATCGAGGTTATGCACGTGCGTAAAGTGCGTAATGGCAGATACACGCCTGCTAGTATTGTTTCAATAAACTTATATTTCTTTTAAAATGATGACCTCTATAAAACTTAAATGCACGAAAAACAATTTTAGTTTTAGCCTTTAAGACAGTATATTATACATTTCAGTGGCAAAGCAGGCCCTGGAAAGAATGCGCAAGCATACCGACCAATGTATGGAGCTCTTGGTGAATTGAGATCTCTAGCTGGCCCAAAGATTCCCGTCATGCTTTAACTGCGACAGCCTCTACCACCTTAGAAATATGATAAAGAATGATCTTTGTATGAATGAGAATGTGTTTGAATTGATTATTTATCCAAATAAAACTAATATTAAATTAAAACGAAGCAGAGGAGACATTACAAAAGACTTTGATTGGCTTGTGGATCTGATTTGTAAAGAAGGCGTAAATACCCCAAGAATGATTATCTTTTTTCTGAAAATAGATCATATTGCTGACGTTTATGAGCATCTCGAAACATCACTGGGAAAACGAGGATATTTAGATGAGCAAAACAAAATAAATGATGATAGAAATAGATTGACATGTTTCACCTCAATACAGATGATGAAGTTAAAAAATCAATCACAAATTCATACCAGGATCCAACAGGGCATACTCGCGTTATTTTGTGTTCTACTTCCTTTAGTATGGGCCTTAACGTAAAAGGAGTGGACTCAGTGATACATTATGGGTCTTGTAATGACCTTGATGACTTTCTCCAAGAAACAGGCCGAGCAGGGAGACAAGCAGATGACAAATGCCACTCTATAATTATGAAATATAAACAGTGTTTGTCTAGCAAAAAAATAACAAAAAATATGAAGGATTTTGTAAACGCAACTACATGTCGCAGAAAATTGCTGCTCAAGCCATTTACAGATGAGACAATTGTACAGGAAGGTCGTAACTGTTGTGACACAAACACCTCCAAAGTATACGATAGAATTATTCAGTTTTTTGAAAATGAAATTGATGATGACAATAGTAATAGTGAAGGCTTTGATACAGACAGTGACATTGATGAACACATCAGTAGAAAGCCGTGTGTTGTTGATTATTTATCTGATTACGAATAATGAATGAAAGGAAAATATTTTTATATACATGTATATTCGTTTATTTAATTACATAAAATTACAATATGTATTTTCCGTGTTTACAATAAAGCTACTGAAATAATGACAGTTATGTTAAGGTAAATTCCAGACTTACATAAAAATATTTGATTTGATGGTTACCTTAAGAAAGAGTAAGAAGTTATACTAATAAGATTAAAACAGACGTAACAGATCTTAATTATCACCCTGTCTCATCAGATGGTCAGTTGACATCTGATGGTCTGTTTGATAATTATCGATGAAAGAGTAATAAAAGATATTTTAGAAAAGTAGCTTAATAAACTATTTACTAAATTATGTAAAAACTAAATAAATTCACAAATATTGATTGAACTACAATTTTTAAGTTAATCATCATAAAATCTTAATCCTCCTCACAAAGCTGATCAATTTGATATAAAATATGATAGGGTATAATTATTAAGTAGAATCAATTTTACAAGAAAATATATGGATCATAATACAGTAAAACTATATCTTTTTGTACTCATACTATACTTGCTTCTTTCAAACATATTGGTCTGTATACATGTATTCAGCTCTTACAGAATCTTCAAATACTACATGAAGAGTTAAGAGTATCCAAATTCCCAAGCTAAATAAATAATTGTTGAAAATGGTCATTAACACAGCAGGCAGATTAGGCATGGGTCATTTTATAGCAATAACATGTCAATCATTTCCAAGAGACCCCAAACGCTTTATACTAATCTGATAATTCAGATATCTCTCTCAATGCAGTATGATAGAAAATAGACTGGCTACAATATAAGTATGTTATGATGTATAAAATATAAATAAAAAGACAAAAACTAATTATCAGACTAGTAGCTAGTCTATTCCAAATGTAACGTTACAGAACGTTTTGGAACGTTAGGGACAATTGAACTGGCTACTGATGTCTGTAACATTCAAACCTCAATGTTCAAAATAGACGATCAACATTAGCTACAAACGTGCGAGATTACACTTGTACATATCAAACAGAAGGCGTTATTTAATTGGATAAAAAATATTTCGTCTGAATTAATTAATTATTCGTCACCCTTATCTATTTCATTTTCTCATCTGTATTTATCAAATACACCTAAAATGTCACTGCAGTAAGAAGTTTACTCAAATTAAGAACGTGTTTGCTTTTTACGCTTTTTGGTGACCAAACTGTCCTATTATTCGGATAAACACGTCTTGTAAGCTGGGCATACATCCTTAGTAACTTGTGACTAGAGCATGAAGTCATTCGATTGTAACGTAAACTCAACATTTTAAGGATTTACGCAGGTGTCATGTGTCTTGATTTAGTTTTTGTCTGGTTCCCAGTCGTACTTGAGGGGTAAAAGTACGACAGACAAAGCAGAATAATGGCGGCTCCTGATGTATTGTGTTAGGTATCACAAAATTCTGCTTTCAAATGATTTTTTTCACTATAAAGGCTTAAATCGAAGGAACTTTGTACAAGAAAACAGTCGATACCTTTTTTAATCGTTTAAAGTATCCGAAATTCAAACGGGAAATAGTCAACGTCCGAATCGTGTTTACTTTGGAGACATGTTTTGGTTAATCGTACGCAAAACGTAAAGTACAGAAAGAAAAGTCGACTTCGAATAACCTATATGGTACCGACGAACTGCTGACAAATAGACCATCGGTATTCATGCAAAATAAAGAGAAAAAGAAAAGAAATTTTTGTAACCTGAAGATGCCCTGGTGGTCGCGGCCATTGTTGCGCTTTGCTTGACCCAATAACGATAGTGGTAAGTGGCAGGTAATTCAAACTAGATTTAGTTTGATCTATTTCTATTGCTGTTGGATTTTGCTTTTTCAATTTTCTTCTTAAAAATTAAGTTTGTTTAGTCCGCTCTAACTGTTAATAGTCCGGTATATAAACTACAAAAATCGAGCGAACCGTGCATGGAATGATGTAGAAAATGTTTTTGCATTTTCTTGAAGCTAATACATTGTAGTTTACGAAACTGGATGATGCCACTTCGGCACTCTTGGGCAACTCCCAAAATTCAAGATGGCGGACAAAATGGCGAATGAAAGCTGATTAATGTATAATAAATCCATCTTTACCACAGTCTGATCATTTTAATAGATGAAATTAGTCTAACATTATCTGCATTTTATTTCATGCAATTTTGGTACCCCTCGTTTATTATCCAATCCAAGATGGCGGACAAAATGGCGGATAAAAACTACATTTGTCGGGAATATTAACCCCAATGAGCAGAATCGTACATAGAGGCATTTCAAAAAAAATTGAATGCATTTTTGAAGTAATATCCCTTGAGTTTATTTTATAAAACTGGTTGATGCCTCACTGGCATCAATGGACAATTTCCAAAATCCAAGATGGCGGCTATAATGGCGTAAATATTTAACTGTCGGCTATAAATTAGTCCGGTATATAAACTACACAAATCAATTGAACCGTGCATGGAAGGATGTAAAAATGCTTTTGTATTTTCTTGAAGCAAAGACATTTTAGATTACGAAACTGGATGATGTCACTTCGGCGCTCTTGGACAACTCCCAAAATTCAAGATGGCGGACAAAATGGCGGATGAAAGCTGATTAATGTTTAAAAAAATCCATCATTATCAAAGTCTAATTTTGAATAGCTGAAATAAGTCTAACATTATCTGCAATTTTATTTTTTTTGCAATTTTTATTAATTGGTACCCCTCGTTTATTATCCAATCCAAGATGGTAGACAAAATGACGAATAAAAACTACACTTGTCGGGTATATCAACCACAATGAGCAGAATCGTAAATAGAGGGATTTCAAAAAAAGTTTTAATGCATTTTTGTAGGAATTACTCTTTAGTTTAGTTCATAAAACTGGTTGATGCCACACTGGCATCAATGGGCAATTTCCAAAATCCAAGATGGCGGCTATAATGGCGTAAATAACTAGCTGTCGGGTATATATCAACCTCAATGAGCTAAGTCATAGACTGGGGTATACCAAAATATTTCAATGAATTTTATTTCGTAGTTAATCCTTTTTGTTTATGTAACCGATTTATGCCATATTGGTATTCTTGAATAACTTCAAGAATTCAAGATGGTGGTCAAAATGATAATTAGAGTTTGAAAATTAATTTCAATTCACATTAAAAGACATAAATCTTAACTAACGGGTATACAGCATTATGTTTAGGTTTTAATACCTCTTGGTCTTGCGATTATTTAATCGTTGACACTTGTTAGCTTGTCAGTTGACTCTGGAAGCAAATTGTTTCTAAGATGGCAATTTAGAGACACTATTCTGATAATATTTAATTCATTGCACAACATATGTTGTGATATCTTTAGAATAGCGACCACTTTCCCAATATGTTTGCCTCTTCAATAATAATCAATATGTATATAAGGGGGTTATAAGAAAGAAAAGAAACTAATGATATTGTAAGTATTGTGTGCATCTTTCAAGAGTATATTTATGCCAAAGCAATTGATAGAAATTCTGTTGACATTGTAACACATTTTGATAGTAATTAAGAGAAATTGCAATAGGATCATTTCAAGTCCGATCTAGACATCAGATATCACAACTGAATCATGAATGTTCTTTATTTCATAGTAAATGACTCTGGCCATTGATAAAAATGGAGAAATAACAAAAGCACATTTTCATCAAAAGTGTGTAGTAGAATTTGGTTTTATTTACAAGGATAGAGAAATTACGCGGCGTATATGCCAATTCTTGTTATAAGCGTATACACTGTTATTTGAACCCAGTGTTTAGCTCATGATTTAGCAAATAGTGTTACACTGTGCAAGATGGTGGTTTTAAGGGATTCATTAATTACAAAACATGGCCAAGTAGAAAATTTAAAAATGTATTGTTTCACCTAAGACTAAATATCTTGAAAAAACACATAACAGATCTGATGCATCAGTGCCAAAAGTTTAAACATGTCTGATTACTAAACACATTTGGAGTATATTCACTATCAACTGCAAAGACTCCTCCAAAGAAGGATGGTACGCTGAGACAACTTGTCGATCTCGTATGTAATATTTAAATATGTTCCACTCCAAACATTATAGCCGATGCATTGCAAGACATGTTGATTCTTCATTTTTCGGCAACGTTACATTATGTTTAATCGCATAAACCGTTAAGACTTGGTAAGAGAATTGACAACAAAATTGTTCAACAAATGATCACTTTCGCTGCAATTTGCTGAGCACCAAAAATATCTGACGACATTGGTGTGCTGATACTCTTTTGAGATATCTATCTAGGAGTGACACTATAACTATGCGGTCAACTGACGTACGTCCAAAACGTAATGTTACAAGTCAGTCAGTTTTTGACAATGTAAAGAACGTACACTGTTAGCATGGTGTAAAATATCTTTTTAAAGCTAGTTCACATATTTTACATCAAAAGTGAAGACATTTACGATATCTTTTGGCCATAAGCTAGTATTCGCTTGGATACTTTCTAAAGATAATAATCATTAATATGTTTAGTTTACCATTGCATATGCTTAGAGTGTTGAGCTCAAAATACTCTATCAACAATAATTTGTGTCGTCACTTGAACATGTTGTTATCACCATACAAAACGACCAGAGAAATTGTGCTATCGTCACGTAATATTATTAGACAGAAGCAAACTTAAACGTTTAAGCACATTTTCTAATTGAGTCAAGTTTAGTCAAGTCAGACTGTATCATTGTTTGTGTAATGATATTGATAGAGCTCAGTCAATTAGTTTCTTCCTCATTTTTGGCACATGTTTATTTTGTTATTGACATGTTTCAGCTTATTTTCACTGAATCGAAATATTTCAACTAAAAGGATTATAAGCTTTTCAAATACCCACACGTATTGCAATCTTAAACAAAATGATAGCACTTCATAATAACCCTAAATTAAATTGTCTACTGTAAATTGTATATTAACCCAATTTTATTTTACTATTTTTCTTTATTTAAATGGCTTATATTTTGGAAATTAAATTAGTTTGTCCATCACAATTCGAGGGTTGCCAGCAAGACTGTAATAAGTACATTGCGTTGAAGAGCGATTATCTTGCAGGCAACCCTCGAATTATTTATCAAATTTTCATTTCATTTAAACCTCGGCTTTTATGAGATTCGGGCATTTTTATTGCTTCCGAATCTCATAGTGACCGAGTTTTCTCATGAAGGCCGTGTTGTTTTCTTCCACAAAAATGCCGCTATTTTGAATGTTGGTACAATCTGAGCGTTTTTTATTGGGACCCTACCTGCGATAATGGTGAATTAAGTGTTTTCATAACGGCCTGAATTTGGCTGAAGACAGTCATTATAACCCGAGGCCACAGGCGAAGGCTAATATGACTGTTTTTAGTCAAATAACTAAACCATTTTGAAAACACTTCATTATTTACAATACATTATTGCTAAAAAAATAGAACTGGTTGAATTTGCTTCGTAATCGTAATCTTTGACTCCACCTTGAATCTTGAGTTGCTAATAGACGATCAGATGGGATTAACTAGTTTTACAAATTTGAGAGTTTATGAAGATTCAAAAAATCATATAACAAACATTGAAGCTTAAACCCAAATGTGTTTGTTTTCGTCCATGTATGTACTCGTATATTATATACTGAACTATTAGATCATATCGGCCATTTTAGCCGCCATTTTGGATTTATAATTGTTAATAATAAATGATAACTTAGTGAAATCAATCTGTTTCTTTAATAACATGATTTATTCTATAAGTAAATAAATTTCTACACTACTCAGTCTCTTTCTGCTAGTTTGTTTTTTAGATACTGGGAAAATAGCCTTTACCCGCCATTTTGACCACCATTTTGACCGCCATTTTGAATTTAAAAGTTTGTATAAGAATAACAAAATATAACCAACTCGATCTGTAAATGTTGAAATCACTTTTGTCCTTCATTTTATGACCATAATGTGTAAAAATACATTTTGCATGTTTAATTTAGCCTCTAGCCGCCATCTTGGTCGCCATCTTGGATTCTGTGAGTTGCCCAAGGATGACAAAGTGGCATCAATCGGATTTGAAATCAGTAAGACCATGTCTACCAATAAATTGAATAACATTTTCTACATCATTTCGTGCAAGGTCATCCTTGGTGTTGGCCGGACTATAACAAAATTGTAAGTCATTGTAAAACACCATGTAATTTAAATATAGAATGTATCATATAACATGGAACTCACAATATTCACTGGGCAATCGACTGTTCATTCCCATTGGAGGTCTAAGATTTTTAATTTTTTGACCATACATGTGGGGCATGGACAAAACTCACATTAAGAATTTATTATAAACTTGTTGTTAATACACCCTGTAAGGAATTTTGAATATAAGTTCCGCGTGGCCTGAATGGAGGAATAAATTTCATTTGTATAAGTAATCAAATGTTTTGGCAACCGTGGTTCAATACCTGTATGCTTAAATGTGATTTTAAATAAATTCTAACACAAACAAATCTAGGAACTTTTTAAAACTAATACGATTTGGGCATGCTATTATGGTGAACGAAAGGTATTGTATAATGAGAATAAGGAATTCCATGTTATATAAAACATTTCATATTTAAATAAGATGGCAGTGGCATATATGGAACAAAATGCTGAAATGCTGCCATGCTACATTGTACAAACATATTTGAAAGATATATAATTGACTTGTGTTACGTTATCCTTACTATTTGAACAACAAATAGAAAAATGAAAAGGGAGGGTAACCATGCCTTACTTCCCTTTCTTAATGAAATGAGAATGACGTAGTGTTTTGGAACGACCAAAGTCAGTCAAACTTATGCCAAAAGAAAGAACGCGCTTGGCTGAACGAATGCCATTAAAGTCATACCAATGACAAACATTAGAAAACTGCAACATTTTCTATAATAGATAAAAAACTAAGAAATGGTTTGTTAACGTAAGGAATTCATCATGTCAATTAAATTCCATTGGTCTCCAATTCCGTCTCGCTTAAGGTTGCAGATTCTTTAAAACATATTTTAACTTGAAACATAAATTTTATTTCAAAAATATGTTGAAAAAGATATAAACTAAACCGAAAACAAAATTGTCGAGTTTCGTACCTGATTTTTTATGTTTTGAACTTGTGTCCCCGGGGCATAACATACGATTTATATATATTAGTTAAGTGTAAAGAGATTTAAATACGCAACGGAGGCAATCGAAATAAGCCTTTGTATTGTTACCTCCCTTGGTGTCATTTAATATTTGTCCGAGTTGGTTATCCGTTCTTTATATTGAATGTTTGCGTGCACATATAGTTTTACCTACAAATCTGATAGGAAAAGTTTGTGTTCTTACAACTTGAATTAATCACGTTCGAGTCTAGAGCTGCTGCGAGTATCCGCGTACTCGGATATTCGCGATCCCGACCAGAAAATCGAGTATGAATATTCGCAGCGTCCAAAATCGTCGGGTCGCAATATATTTTTGGAAACAATGAAAGAACATTTTCCGCTTAATTACCATTGAAAACAAGCCGCACTATACTAGTGAAAATTTAATTAATTTTATTGATTAATGCAAAATTTCGATTGATACACAATTAAACAAAACTGTTATCACTGAAAATGCCCATAAACATATAGTAATAGTTATGTGTGGAGTACATGGTTTTCCATATAATAAAAGCCTAGAACTGTTATTCTTCACTTTCTTTGCTATTGTATGAATTCCTGTATGCTTCCCCGTAAACAAGTGATTCGTGGTTCGATTCGTGAATCGCTACATATGACTCGTAGTTCGGATCGGATCGCCACTTGCTCAACGATCCACCGCCCTATTCCAGTCGGCTTCATAGTCACCCAGTACTGAGCTAGGTGGTTAAAGCTTCTTGCTCAAGTAAACAACGCGGTAGATTTCGATGGTATTCGAACCAACGCGGTGTTGGCTATTTAACTATCACCAGTCCATTGCAGCAGTTGTCCATTGGTCAGTGCACTGAGCTTCGAATAAGGTTTGCTTCCCAGCCGACAACACTGTTGATTGTATATATTCTCAAATAGGGATAAAGTATAAGCTTCGTGTCTGCTCATTAGTGGGTATTGGAAGGAAAATGGAGTCGGTCTCTGTGAATAACTAAAAGAAGACTGATAATCGGTGATATATGGAAGGCCACAGTACACCCGACGGTGGACAACTACTTTTCCTATATAAAATCATATGCCCCTGTTGCCCGTCGAATTTTCATCAAAACCGACGGAGGACAAACTACTTCTGAACACCGATGTAACTTTCCATATAGTCGTCCGACGAAAACTCCGAGCTACCTATGGAAGGCCACAGTACACCCGACGGAGGACAACTACTTTTCCTATATAAAATGATATACCCTGTTGTCTGTGATATGACTCAATGCGTCCACTAAACAATACGAAACATCTTTTGTAAAGCGTTGTTGAATATGAGGATAACTAAGCAAGTACGTAGGACTTCTTTTACATTAAATTTATTCTATGTTAGAAATAACACTTTCATTTGCACTCTGAAATTTTTTATCCTGATCCCCATTCCATATCTGATAGCTTACCCTCCAATTTTTAATTGTATCCCACCCATGACCAATCATGGATTATTTCCTGTCTTATGACCCTAAATTCGAACTTAGTTCGGAGTGACACCGCTCTATTTTGAGTTATTTTAATGAGTTTGTTTTATGAACCAGCGAAGTTGCTTTTCAAAGATACACGATTTGTTTCCTAAGGGAAGCAACCCTAAAATTGCAGTTGCCTCCCTTTGTACATTAACTATTCTAGAGCCATGCTACAGTATTATAAAACTGTAAGCAGATATCATTTACATATCTAAGACACGGTAGGACGATTTGTGCGGTTAATGCATATGTAAATCTGAATTGAATTGCCTTGTATTACAAAATTGTCGACAATTTTGATTATTTAAACATTCCTAAGTTAAAACCATATATCTACATTTATCATATGAAAACAATGAATAGTCTTGAGACCGATCCGGATTTTATAAGATTTTCTGACTGAGTTTACAGCTATGTCAACACAATTTTAGGTTATTTTACGACGGCTGGTGCATCTTACCTAGCATTCCTGGACCATTATCTATAACAAGTACTTACCTACCCTTCCACAAGGCCAGAAAATTTTCATAAACCTTATTAATGGAGGGAAATTGACATTACTTTCATGGAAGATGTTTCTTGTGGTAAATTATAAATTGTTTTATACATCATAGTAGGAAGAAGCAAACATATGGATCGAAATACCACAGGTTCGATTTCCGCTATGATTATTCTTACATTACATCAAGTCATATGCATATCTTCTTCATCTTGATGAGAAGGCAGTGTAATTGCGGTGGCCGTTTTCAAAAACTGTTTCTCTAAGTACTTAAATTTATAATAACCAAACTGTTTCTCTAATCTGTATAATTTTATACTCATGGATTTTACGGCGAAAGGCGCACCTTACATAATTATGATTCCTAGATTATCATCTATAACCAGTACTTACCTACCCTTCCACAAGGCCAGCAACTTCTCCATATACCTTATTGATGGAGGAAAATTTACATCACTGTCAAATTTCATGGAAGTTGATTCTCGTGGTAAATTATACCAGAAAGTTTTATGCATCATTGTAGTATGAAGTGAACATATTGAGATACCACAGGTTCGAATCCCACTGAGATTAATGCGACATCAAGTAAAGTCATGTGCATACATTTTTCATCTTAGTGAGAGGGCAGTAAATTTCCAATGGCCGTTTTCCAAACTGTTTCTCTAAGTACTTAATTTCATAATGACTGAACTGTTTCCAAAATCAATCTGTATAATTTTATACACATGATTACATCAAACTACAGTATAACATTTATGTAGGCATCATTCTAATCATCTTAAAGTAAGATAACATCAAGGATTGGGCCACTAAGTTTACATTAAACATAACCACATACATCCGGTCAGATGTTAACTATGGATGTTTTCACGAGTAAATGAACATAAATAAACCATTTATCACTATCATACTATGTTCATTTTAGGCCACATGAATATATAGCCTTGTTTAACATCTTACCACACAAAAAGTGGATCAGGCCACACCAATATATGCCTTGTTTTACATCTTACTACACAGATAGTGCACCGGTCACACCAATATAAAGCCTTATTTTACATCTTAATACACAGATAGTGCACCGGCCACACCAATATAAAACCTTATTTTACATCTTACCACACGGATAGTGCACCGGCCGCACCAATATATAGCCTTATTTTACATCTTACCACACGGATAGTGCACCGGCCACACCAATATGCAGCCTTGTTTTACATCTTACCACACGGATAGTGGATCAGGCCACGGCAATATATAGCCTTGTTTTACATCTTACCACACAGATAGTGCACCGGCCACACCAATATACAGCCTTGTTTTACATCTTACCACACGGATAGTGCACCGGCCACACCAATATGCAGCCTTGTTTTACATCTTACCACACGGATAGTGCACCGGCCACACCAATATACAGCCTTGTTTTACACCTTGCCGCACAGAAAGTACATAATGCCACATCAATATAGCCTTGTTTTCCATCTTACCACGCAAATAGTGAATCAGGCCACACCAATATAAAGTCTTGTTTTACATCTTACCACACAGAAAGTACATTAGGTCACACCAAAACTTAGCCTTGTTTTACATTCTACCACACAGAAAGTGAGTGCATTAGGCCACACCAATACATGTATTGTATTGTATTGTATTGTATTGTATTGTATTGTATTGTATTGTATTGTATTGTATTGTATTGTATTGTATTGTATTGTATTGTATTGTATTGTATCGTATCGTATCGTATCGTATCGTATCGTATCGTATCGTATCGTATCGTATCGTATCGTATCGTATCGTATCGTACCGTACCGTACCGTACCGTACCGTACCGTACCGTACCGTACCGTACTGTCTTGGTTTGGTTTGGTTTGTATTATGTTGTATTGGTTTGTATTTTGTTGGTTTGTATTGGTTTGTCTTGTCTTTAGTTGCGTTGAATTGTAGTGTGTTCTGTTAAATTGCCTTGAGTAGCGTTGTGTTGCGTTACGTTGCCTTGTGTATCGTTGTGTTGCGTTGTGTTGCGTTGCCTTAAGTTGCGTTGTGTTGTGCCGTGCCCTGCCCTGTCTTGTCATGCCTCGCTCTTCACCACAACGCACCGCAATACACAGTATTGTATTGTTTTGTGTTGCGTTGTGCTGTGCTTCGCAGTATGATATTGTATTGTACTGTATTGCATTGCATTGTGTTATACTGATTGTATTGTATCAATTTTTTTATGTTCAAGTTCAATATTTGAACTTGATTGTTTTGTATCGTATCGTATCGTATAGTATAGTACATGTATTTCATTGTATCTTCTCGTATCATATCGTATCTTAATGCTAAACATCGCTTTACATTACATTGCATTGTATTGAAATAAACACTATGATTAGGGCTGTGGATCGTTGAGCATGTGGCGATCCGATCTGAACCACGATTCATGTGTAGCGATTCACGAATCGAACCGCGAATCACTTTTTAATTGAGAAGCATACATAATTCATGTTATAACAAATATAAGTGAAGAATTACAGAAGCTTTACTATATGGAAACCGATGTACTCCAAATATTGCAATTACCAGACGTTTTATTGGCATTTTCAGTGGTAACAGATTTGTTTAAATATGTATAACTCGAAATTTTGACACAATATAATACGGTCCCAATTAAAGTTTTAATCAGAAGTGCGACTCTTTTTCAGTAATAATTAAGCAAAATTTTTGGGGTTTTTTTTGTTTTTTTTTTAAATAGATCGCGATCCGACGATTTCGTACGTGACAAATATTCGTACTCGATTTTCTGGTGCGGATCGCGAATATCCGAGTACTCGGATACTCGCCAAAGCCCTACTTATGATACATTTCGAGGCCAAACATAAAGAACATTGCATTGAGTGCAAGATTTATAATAATTTTGATAATAACAACTTGTCTTACCAATATCAACACTGCGTTGATTATTAACAACAAACATTTATAATTATCCTCTTTTAACTTAAAGGGATATACAAGCAAATGACTGTGCCAAAAATATAGAACCAAGTTTCGTCTTTAAAACAGTACATTGTATTAAGAACGAAAGAAATAACTTACTAATAACATTTGTCACTTATAACATTCAACTGAACGAATTAAAACATGTAGCATACACATTGTTGAAAACGAAAGTAGGGTACTGAGGGAATCACCAAGCTATTTATAGATTTGTTATATGTCGTACTTGCTGAAATTAAACATTTTCATTGGTCGCTTTTTGTCTTTTCAACATTCTTAGGCGGTTAGGATATCTCTTTAATAGAATTATACTAATGTTGCACAATAACAATCTCTATTATGTTCTCATCAGTAAATGCATATTTTAACACTAATCTATTTTAGCTAACCTGACCCACGTGGGTCTAGTTAGGAAACACCCCAAATATTACGAGAAAATAAAGAAATATTTTGCCAAGTAATATAACAGTGGATTCGATTCCCATTCGGGGCATACTTTTGTGAAGTTTGGTGAATAATTTCTACGACAGTTCTCCTTCCTAAAACTGATTCTAAATTAGGTAGAGCAGTTGTCAGTCACTGACAGACGCATGCGCCTAGTAAATGGCCAACAGCTAAATCGTTAGAATTTGCCTTTTTCGGAACAGTAAGTAGGTTGACTGACCGCCATTACAAGACCAATACAATGTGTTGCTAAGGCGTTAAACCAAACCAAAAAAGAGACAGAAGAAACTAACATAAACATTACTGTTGGCCTCATTAGCATCTAACATTTACTCAGCAATTGTTATAAACAACTCTCATAAAATCTCCAGAATATTTTATCACTGATATTTGCTGCACGTGCAGTGGGGAACTATAAACTATAGTTTAAAATTAGCTACCTATCTTAGAGCCAGGTTTCCTTGCTTCCGTGCCAACTTCAATTTTATTACTGGAAATTCTATTTGAAAAAATAAACTCTAGATCGCTTCAGCGTGGAATAACAGAACAGTGGATCTTAGTAAACGTCTATTTAAAACACTCATTACATCTGTAATGTACAGGTTGTGTATTAAGTCATGAATATTTATGTACTTTTATATTATATGTGCCCACTTAGTCGGTGGATAAAATGATGCACGTTCGTCATTTTAATGATTAGAACAGTGCCCTTTAACATTCAGCAGTGTATATGTACATAGTAAATTGCATATGTTAGTATGGCATTAAATACAATAAACTGCTACAATGTTTCGCCCCCCCCCTAATGTTGTTTTCATGGAACCAACCATGTAAATGAACGCGGTGTATACATAAACGTGCTGTGGTTGTATCCAGTAACAACATGCTTCTAGGAGAGTGGAAGTAGTTCTCGTGTGTTTGTATATGTGAAAAGTACTTAAGATTTATTTTTTGGAATAGTTTCAAAAAATCAGGAATACTTTAATGAAAATAAAGAGCTATATAAGATTTGTGATGATTTTATTACACAAATATTGTGAAACTTTGTGAAACTTGTTATAATGAAGTGTGCGTAATGTTTTTGATAAACATATTAAGTTGAGAATGGATTTAACATTATAACTTGAATGCATACGTCATTACTTAAGTATACTCGATTAAAATCAGGCAGTTACCATGACAAAAGAGTGATACGGTGAATAAGCATTCTATTAAGTGGTGAGGGAATAAGTAGAAGTATTTAAATACATATTAGTGCATTGTTCTAAATAAGATGTAAAATATAAACATGAAAACTGAACACAGTTCCCCATACAGTTAGCATGGGTCAAGTTGACAATTATATGAAAGCACATAAATGCTTTATAAATACAGTAATCGAGTCAATTATAACTAGCTCTTGTCGTGTGATCATAAAAGCGGCGTTTGGTATGACTTATGATATGTAGTGTACGCGGTGCACAAAGTATATTAATGTCACCGGATTCATTATGAATAATCATTGACAAGATTTAATAAGGGGACAGTATATTTGGTTCCCTATACACTTATATTATGTTTTGTGCGAATGTAGACCTACATTGTTGATGTATGCAAATGATGTGGTGAATATTATACACTAGTGGGGGAATAGATATTTTGTCTAGCAAGTGTTCGGCTTAATATATTTATACTAGTGTTTTGTTTTATTTTGTCAGTGTATTGTTAAAGTTTATTTTACGCGAGATTCGTACGGTTGTAAACCTAATTCGAACCAGTGATTGTCTTAATTGGGTAATCTCATGGATAAACATACAGTGATACTATTTCTACAAGCGCTGGCTTCATAAAATTCTTAGCACAGTGAAAACAATTGAGATTTACATTCTGAATGTCTAAATTACTGGTACAAGGGGTACATATATATAATGTTTTGATCCTGTGTGAATACTATGAGGTTTATTTAGTTGATTTACGTGTGTGTATGTGTAGTCATTAGAAAGTCTCGGATGATAATGAAGTGGCAAGAAAGGTGCTTAACCTTTGCTTGAAAACAACAATCCTGTATCATTATTTAGCTAAACATCTGTTGTATTTTATATACTCGTAGTTGTTATTTTGTGAGCACAGTTCACATAGATTAAATGTATGTTTGAATCATGATGTTAGGATACATAGCTGTTATAGGATTAAGTTTTCTACCAGTGTTACAAGGTATGTATTTTGTATAGACATTAAATCTTTATTCTACAACATGTTAGAGTTGTCTGGTTCTCTGTGATCTATGTCAGCATGGTTCCTGGCATCAAACAAATATACCTGTAGATTTCGAGATATTTTTCTTTGTTTTACATACAAATGTTATGGTGATATAAATCTGTATGTTAATGGCACACCACTTCTATTTTTATCCCTTTATTAAACAACATAGTATATAAATTAGGGAACTTCGTTCCATTTGGACTCGTGTATAATCGCTACAGTTCTGTATGTTCCGTAATAAGGACACCTTATTAACTTATTAAGATCTCTATAGTAACTATAGTAACGCGATAGGTCACGTTGATTTGTGATATTGTATGATTACAACAACAACACTGATTATGATGGTGAATGTGATAATGATGACAATAATGATGATGATGATGATAAAACTGATGCTGATGATAATGATTATGACAATGATTATGATGATAATGGTGATGATGACAATAGTGATGACAATAATTCAGCTGATAATGATGATATCTGCAGCGATCATAATGATTATGAATATGAATCTTACTTAGCTAACTACGCATTATATCAGGTGCATTCAATAACAACTCAAGGAGCAACTGTATGCGTGCTGTATTATAACGCATCAGACCATAAGTAACTGTGCTGCCTTAAAGCTATTATTATAAGCATGCAATCATTGCATAATAGGCCTAGGAAGTAAAGATAGGGAAGTTCCGATTGACTTATAAAAGCGAAACGATAGCAAGCACATCGTTCAGTTCGACGTTTCTCTGCTTAGGGTTAAATAGTCTGACGGCCCAAGTCTAATCAAAAAGTGGTTCGCTGTACTCATCGGTACAACAGCAAGATATTCATGAACGCTTTCTTAAGTCAAAATGGTTACCAAGTTACCAAACAAACAATGATTCACTCGAGCTAGTAGCATTCTTAGAGTTCTTGAACAGATGGCCAGTCTATTGATAAATGTACACAGCTGTGTTACTGATAAGCATTAGGCTGATAGTGAATGGTATAACCTGGAATGTTGAAATCAACGTAACCTTGACATTTATAATTATAGTTTCTTATTGAACCGTAGTCTTTTTCATGTACATGAAGTTAGTGCCTAGTTCGACTTTTTAAACAGTTAATTGATTTAGAGCCGGAAAGTTTAATTTAAAGCTGGCAACCATATCCCAGTTTGACACTGGCAGCAAAAACATACATGTTCAATAAATCAAAGCAATGAAAGCACTGGATGATTTATTGGCAGGTATGTTGCTCTTATGACGCTTATCGCTGGTAAAACTCATATAAAGTTTGCTCAAATGTGCTAAAATGGCTGTGGTTAATATTTTGATCGTGTAGGCGGCTATATCAAACTGTTATTTTGATTGCTATAACATTCCCTAAGATGTTCTCTACGCAAATATAATTCCACTAAAAAGTTTTTATTGGGTTTAACGCCGCAGCAACACATTATACAGGTCATATAAGAGCTGTCAGTCAATCTACTCATTGTTCCTGGAAAGTCTTGATTGAGTGATAATTGATAGGGTACGTACGGATAGTTACTTTCCCTAATTGATGAAATGCTTTCTTGCTGAAAATGCACCATTCACACTCAAAGTACTGATGGGAAAGTGCGTAAAACTAGGGCTGGGTCGATACGGAAAAAAACCGATACGATACGTATTGCGATACGTACAAAGCAATACGCAATACGTATTGACGATACGATACATAGGTAAACATTTGGGGTCATTGAGAATTTATATTAACTTAGTTCAAATCCTTGTTATAATCAATGTAGGGGGAAATAATTTCATAATAAAACAACACATTAGTATTCTTTGATACAGTTTAATGATATATCATTAAGAAAACAAAACATCAGAAGAAAGGTCAGGAACTTACTTCTAAGACGGGGGTAAAGATATTGTAAAAACAACAACAGTATCCCCATATGACTATTTTGGACAGTTAATATTCAAGAACACTAGGCTATTAACTGCTTCGCATTTAAGGCATGACCTAGTTGCGGACACAATATCCCCAGAAGTACTAAAATACACGTTCTAAGGCAACCGACGTTGCTTGTACACAAAGGTATGTTTGTGTCATGCGGGACAAAAGGGGTAGGTCGTCATGACTTATTATGTGTGCCTCTCGACAATGCAATTTCCGTATTGCATAACTTGCATTTCGCCCTCTTGTCGTTTATTTTGATAAAATGGGCCCAAACTTTAGATTTCCGCAACGACATAATGCAGACGATGTCAATCAGACACTTATTTAAGCTAGCAGTCGTAGTTTCGAATTTAACAAAACGGGGGAAAACTCTTTATTTTTCAAATTCTACGTTTGAGTTGCTTCCCTTTGTATCGATACGCCGCGAGACCGATACCCGAACCGTATTGAACTACAAAATACCGATACAAACTGGTTTATCGATATATCGACACAGCCCTGCGTAAAACCTTCAGCTTCCGCCACACCGCCGAGCTTCTGCAGGAAAACTGTTTTTTGCGTCAAAATTAGCGGAGACTACAGCATATAACCCTAACTTTATAACGGACATTATACAGTTAACTTAAAAAGTTTGTTTGGTGCATATCAATATAATTTGAGGTTACAAATATCTTATATTTTACGACCACTAACAGCTATCAGTCTGCAGTTTTCTGCTGCTTGCGTCTAGTAGGCTACATTGTACATTATATAACGTCATTGTTATAGTCGTTTACTAGGAAGTATTTGAAAGTTCGATATTTGAATTAAAATGTTAAAGTTGAAGTACGGTTTAAAGTCTGCTCCCTCATACATGTTTAGCCGACTTCACAATATTGTATGATAACCCCTGACCACTTATCCAACTTCATGCAGGCGACCCTCATAGTACCCATTTACACTTGGGTGGAGAGGAACAACTGTACGTAAATTTCTTGCTCGAGAAATTAAGCAAAGCCCCTAGTGGGGTTTGAACCCGGGACACCTCGATTCCTACACGCGCGTCCTACCGCCGGACCACTGCTCCTAATGTGATATATAAAAGTTCGAGATTTTGAAATCACTTTAAGTCACAGTCGTTAATTGTTGCTTAAATATTGTATATTCATGGTGTAAGGCAAAGCTTGCTACAACACATATTCAGAGTGAATTATACGTACAGTATTGGTCATTTCAAATGCTTATACAGTATGATACAAAAGCTTGAGAAACGACTTTTATGTCACTATTTAAATACAAGTACATTGTAGTTCTTGGGAAATTGGCTGCACTGTGAACCGAGTTGCATGATATATATGTATTTTCTATTGTTTATTTGACAACGTGGTTGTTGTTATGGCGTGTGAAATGTTGACACGTTCGAATGCTGAGAGAAAAAGTCTATCTGCTTATTGTTACTTATAAGTGGCAAGTCTCCTCAGAGATGGCTCGTTAATGTAAAACTTTCCAAACTACTTGTGGCTTATATCGTCAATAGACATTTTCGGAAGTTGCCTCTTAGACAAAGATTCTTATTTCAACATATATTAAGTGTTTGGAGGTACGAATATGAACGCTGGTGCATATGTAATCATATTTATGAGTTCATAAAGAAAAATGATAGAACGCTCTATAATAATTGAAGCCAAACTATTTAAAACGTAAAATCTAATACAGTTAAATCTCCATTATCCGAATTCATAGGGACCGAAAAAAATAATTTGGATAATCCGGGATTTCGGATAAAGCGGGTTTCGGAGGTGTTTGAATATGATATCATACTCGAGATAATCAATAATTTGAATGTTAATTCTTATATACCAGTAAATGACGTCAAATGATTATCCAAATCGACATGTATTATTTTCATTGTACATTTTTCACAATTTGTTACAAATACTGAGCTTTAAGATTGGATTGCAATAATGGATTAAATAAATTCAAAACTTGGGAAATACATTGTAGTACGTTAAGTTATGTTGGTGTTTTGTTATTTCTATCAGTAAAAACTTTATAACAAAAAGAGCTATCACCTTATTATCGAATTGAAAAAAGATAACTGTTTTACGTAATTCATTTAAACATACTTCAGTACGTTAAAGTGCTATAATGACAAAATTGATATATATTTTAACAGTTGAAAGATATCTTGTCGGCTAAGAGTGATACTCATGATGCTATCGCTATGAAACTCTATCTTCTAACAATAGAAACCCGGCGCGAAAAGTTGTTTTTAAACCAAATTACATTGATAAATTTGACAACAAACCGAACGAAATTAAACCATTTGGCCTGCGCGTTAAAAACGATTTAGAAATGCTTAATATCAACACTTCTACAGTTTTACAAAACTTTGATGAAAATGTCCCTCCTTGGACCTACAACATACCAGACGTGAATATTGACCTATCAAATTTCGGAAATCTTTTACCAGCCCAGAAGCCTTCAAATCGGAATTCGTAAACATCTTAGAAAAATATAAAGATTGTACACATTTATTTACCGATGGCTCAAAAGATGGTAACAAAGTTGGTTGCGCTGCATATGGAAATTCTTTCGTTGCAAGAATGCGATTGCCTGACCAGGCATCCATATTTACAGCCGAAGTCAAAGCATTAGACCTTGCTTTATCATACATATCAAATAGTATTAATAACAATTTTATTATTTTCTCAGATTCTCTATCTGTATTACTGGCCATAAAAAATCGTAGTTCAGACAATTTACTTATTAAAAATATTGAATTAAGATTACATGAAATACTGAAATCTAAAATAGTACACCTCTGCTGGATACCAAGTCATATTGGTATACATGGAAATGAAAAAGTAGACATTTTAGTTAAGAATCTTTAAGCCTTCAACCAGTAGATATCAAATTACCAAGCAGCGACTTCAAATGTTCTATAAATTCGTTAATTAAGTCAAAATGGCAAACAATGTGGAATCATGCTATATTTAATAAGTTACATGACATAAAGCCAACCCTTGGTTCATCTTCGTCAACAATATTTTCTAATCGCCGTGATCAAATAGTGATTACGCGATGAAGAATTGGTCATACCAGATTAACACATTCATACCTTCTCAAAAGAGAGGAAGCACCTAAATGTATACCATGCGACGAGCATTCCAATGTAAAACACGTTCTCCTTGACTGTCAGGATCTTAAATACATTCGGGACAAACATTTTAAAGTAAACTCACTTAAAGAACTTTTTGAATCTGTATCATCATGTGCGATACTTAACTTTTTGAAAGAAATAAATGTTTATAATAAGATATAGAGCTTTACATCATTATTTTCGTTTGAATTAATAGTATCATTGATTGCTTTCGGCGCGATGTGACCTTTTTGTGTTGGTACGCCGTAAAACCCAAACAAACAAACAAACAATCAGACCACAGACATTTTCTCAGAAAACTAGGAGCTAATTATATACTATTTTTAATGTTTTCACTTGGTCATACTTTCTTCAAATTCACTACGACATTATAACAAAATACTCGCCTTAATGGGAAAAACACGGCCTTTATGAAATACCTCGGCTATTATAAGATTCGGACATTTTGATTGGTAAAATAATACACAATGGCATTTATAAGCACTAACTTGCTTTTTTTCCTGTTATGATCTTTTAATTATTGAAAAAATAACTAGTTACGTAACTAGTTAACCACTTAATTAACTAGTTAATTACCTTAGTGGTATATAAGTGGTTAACTAGTTACGTAACTAGTTAACCACTTATATAACGTGTTACTTATGTGGTTATCTGGTGGCAGAAATATGCCTCCATACTATTGTTCTTTTTCACAAATTTTACAGTTAATTGATAAAATTGTCAATGATTATAAGTGTTTTCATAATGGCATGGTAATTTAGCTTCAGACAAATTACAAGGTCATTATGAAACACATACTAACAATTACTTTGTATACAGTTTTTATGTTAAAGGAAGATATAACCTACTTCCATTAATTGTTTTCATTCATTAATTTGCAAAAAAATATTTTATCAATTTAATCCATGCAAAAAGATTGGCAAATTGTAATGAATAAAAACACATTATGTTTTGTAACTATTTATCATAGTTTTCAAATATGTTAATAACTGTATATTGGCATTAGGGGAATTTAAAGCCGCCCGGCTAGCTCAGTTGGTATCACGCAAGGCTTCTGATCGAGGGGTCGTGGGTTCGATTCCCGGGGCGGGGCATACTTTCGTGGAGCTTGGTCATGAAATTATTTCTACGGTCATTCTCTACCAATGACTTTTATGTAGGGCAGTTGTCAGTCACCATGGTCACTGACGGAAGTATGCGCTTAGTAGTTGGTTAACAGCTCAGTCCAGATATTTAGCCTTTCTAGGAGGAGTGAGTAAGTTGACTGGCCGCCGTTATATGACCTATACAATGTGTTACTACGGCATTAAACCCAACAAACAAACAAACAAGGAAAATCTACCATAAGTCGATTGTAAGAATCTATTCGCCATACAGTCATTAATCAATATATCACATTGTATTTTTCAGCTCTGAATATCACAGAAGAGTTAGAGAACATAACCCAAAGTTCTATATACGTTCAGAACGACAAAACAACATGGTTTGAAGGCTTGCAAGATTGTCAAAAATCTGAGAATGGATCTATTGAAGCCTATAAATATCTGGAAAATAAAACATTCATAGCTGATCTCGTAGATATTCACGGACCATTGTGGACGTATGGCATGGAAGTCGTAGCTAGCCGAAGTGGTATAACAACATTATGTACTTTAGATTATTAAAACTGTATGGCTTTGAAGGGAAGAAACTCGGACATTCTTGACCTAAAAATCTAGAGACTCGCGGGCTGATTCCCAGTAGAAGTTATAGAACTTTCTGAAAGTAAAATGTACTATTAAAACACAGCTCTGAATACGTTTCACGAATTCGGAAATCTTTCTTTTTTCAAGAAATGTTGAGCATTAGATGGACACGTCACTAGTAAATTTTTTCCAGAAAATTTTTACCAGAAACTTGTTTAATCTAAAGTCAAAAGTTAAAATTCCGATGGGAAAACCCGCTCCCATGGAAAAGATCACCCATGGTAGAGTTGTCCATTTTCATCGTTGGGAATTTCTTATTATTGGACTTGTAAAAATAATTTTCCACAATATTGTCTGGAGCATTATGATGCCAATCCTTCATTTTTATCTTACTATGTAATTTATTAAAGCCCCATTATCAAAAGTAATGAATCTTTTTTGTACTCCTAATAAAATAGACATTTATTTATTTATTTCAAACACCTCGAATGAACAGAATTTTTTAATTAAATGCAAATATTGCTTAAATATGTTTATGTTATTTATTGCATTTCAACTTGAGTGAAAGCAGATCGAAACTGAAAGTAGAATTTGGTTGTCAATTCATGAAACAATAGTTTTGATCACAGTATGTTTTAGATGAAGTCTTGTTATAGAAAAAAACTGCTCCAAATTACAAAATGAAGCTCTTAAATTATTTCGGATCTGGTATATTTAACATCAGCTTTTAATGAATATAGCGCACTCTTATAAAAAAAACTACTTTTTTAAGAAATGGGACATCTAGTCAAACTAATTTAGAAAGCAGAATGGTTGAAACTGTTAATTGTGTCTCTAATGTTTGTTATATTCTGATTACTTCATGTCAAGTTTTTAATAAAGCAGTTTTCAAATCTACTGTTGATGAATATATCTTCATATAGTGGCTTAAATGGAATTAGAAATAGAACAATGCTCATATGGTAAAAAAATCGAATAGGTTAGCATGGTTCATGATTCGAGAACATATTCTAGATTTTGTTTTAAAATACAAAAATGAATATGGTAATGAAGTACCTTTCATCGGACTACATGTATGTACAGAAGTCTTAACCCCTCTAAGGATTGTGAGTAGCTCGACTAATCGCCAGAATATGACTAAAAAGTTGTTGAAAAATAGAGGCTAAGCAGTAAGCACTATTAAAGCAAACAAAAGGGAAATGATTTTTTCAAGCACAATACCACGTAATTATGCGTGCGGTAACATAAATCTACAGTTCACATCGTCATGGTATACGCCATATAAATGTATCCTTAGATATAATCTATACACTGCACATAATTAACGAGATATTAATGGAGGACGTTAATTGGTAATAGTTATACATTTGTATCTTCAAAGGTTTACACAAAATTTTATGTTTGTTTGTATAATCAAAGCGCTGAAAGTCCCGATTGGACGATTTATTTAAAGTTTTCAACAGTAATTTTGTGTGAGTAACAGAGCTGAGGACAAATAAATGTAGAATAATGATAAAGGGAGCTAATTTCCAAACTCTTTAAATCGTTCAACCAGGGCTCGAATTAAACAAAAAAATTGAAACAATTCATTTTATTTCAACTCGCAAAATGAAAATAATCACTAGCATGTTTTCTATAAATTTTTATAGCACACATAGTAACTATTCATATATGCAATATAAAAACAACATAGTGCTATATTTAACTAGATAGAACAATGACATTATTGTGGGATAGACAAAAATAACCTAACATGCTTTTATAGTGAATGTTTTAATTAATATTATCTGGCCCTTTCAATGCTGATTTAAGCCTTACTAGTTTAGACAGTAAAACTTTTGCGATGATTTTAACTCGCAAACATTTGCGAGTTGAAATAAAAGTTACTCGCAATTTTCAACAACAAAAATCAAAATCCACTCGCACTTTGCGAGTACGCGAGCTTAAATTCGAGCCCTGCGTTCAATAAAACTATATATACAGTGCCATCAAAAAGTTCGAGGGCAATGAAACTTTGATTATTTTGAGACTGTTCTAGCCTACCATAAGTAAGTTTACTATATAATGAAGGCTTCTTCAGGATTCCGTAGTATACGGTTTCTATTTATTAATCTCACAAAAAATACATCTCAAATCAGAGGTGCGTTCAACAATGCGAGCGCTCGGGGCGACATCGAGCGCACGCGTTCTGAACGCGGGCGCTCGCCCGTGCGCTCGCGTGCGCCCGCGATACAGCTCGAGAGGTGTTTCGCTTATAAATTGTTATTTAAATTCCGGTAAATGCCGTTTCGTTTTGATACCGGTACTCAAATCGGTACATTGAAAAAAATATAGCAGACTTAAAATAACCAAATACGAAATATCCAATGCTTTAATCTCAAGCCTTCTGTGTATTTATCGTATTTCAGAGGGATTTACATCGATCTAAACTTCGGTTTAGTATATCATATAAGCTAGTGTGTCAGATGCTGAATATTATACATGTGCCGCATAAATGAAATTTGTGTTCATTTTATCACGACCATATCTAAATATACAAAAAATATATCAAAGAATTTTTCTGAAAAGTGGACGCAAACTTGTGTAAACTACTTGTTCCACATAAACTACCCACGCAATGCATGTGATACTCTAAATGTACCCTTTATTTGGTACAGTAAATTGATTCACTATGATTTATGTATGGTAGGAAAATATGAAAGATCTTGTGTATCAGCAGAAATAATTTTGATTCACCCACCCCCTTTTTTAATACATGTAATGTGCTGTTTGACTTCGTCTTGGATTTTTATAGCGAACGCTCGCCATTCTGTACACAAACGGTCTGACTGACCGATATCTTCACCTTCTTCTATTTATAGAATGAGCGCTCGCAGTCGTTCAATAACAAAACAATTCGCGAGGCGGGCGCTCGAGCGAGCGCCCGCATTGATGAACACACCTCTGATTTCCTTAACCAATACTAGATTTCTCTCATTCGGTACAACTCGGAGATCTTCTATGCCGCTATTGGCGTAAAAAATACCTGAGGAGTTCCGAAAGGTTTATCTTTACGATAGTAACTCACTATTTTTGTCCAATAATGATTTGTTGTGACCAATCGAACCCTCATCATCAGGGTTAATGTTTTAAGTTTACTTACCATAAAACCCCAGTTCTATTTCTGTAGAAAGTTTATCAAAATGTCTTAACCTTCCTTTAGATTTTTATCACATCCGGGATTCATTAAATTTGTCGCCGGATGTTGAATTTTATATTTGATTTATAGGATAATAATTATATTTCGACCAAAGTGAATTGTTATGATAATATACTAAGAAATACATCGTGCGATTGACGTACGATGTCTTATAAGGATATTTTAGTGGCATAGTATTTGTGAGTTGTTTTGTTAACTTGCTTTCATGAGTTAGATATTCTTTCTAAACGCACTTTTTATGTACATAAAGCCATATCTGGTGATATCTCATAAGAAAAATAACTATTAATGTAATTATAATAACCACTTCAATGTACTTTAAACGATGTACTAATATGACTGTGTAGGATGAGCGCGGTATATTGCGGAATTTCGAATCCTTATATACCGGATTCTATTCCCATTCGAGGCAGGTTATATACCCTTCCAGAGGTGCGTTCAACAATGCGAGCGCTCAAGCGACCCAGCAGGCAAACCGACGTTGAAACAACGTTGTTTCAACGTTGAACCACAACGTTGTTTTTATGTTGGATTTATTTTAGGATTTGAAAGTTGTGCCAACGTTGAAATATCAACGTTGATTCAACGTTGTGTTCAACGTTGATACAAGGTTAATTCAACGTTACTTCAACGCTCATTAGGTTGGAGGATGGTTGAAATCTGGTTGATAATTGGTTGTTATTAGGGTGATTTATAGCCGATTCCACGTTGATCTAAGGTTGGTTTTAGTTGAACTATAGTTGAAGGAGGTTGAATATAAGCTGTATTTAGCCTTTTTTCAGAGTTTGATCTAGATATATATTTGATCTAGATATCTGCCGACTGAAAAACTGTATAACATGGACAAATAAAAACATGAGAAAAGATCCAATAATTTTACAATTTAATCACTATGTCAATGAGAATGGGTCATTAACCCATACAAATTAGCAAACACTTAACTAAAAACTATTATGTATAAAACTATATGTAACAAATATTAAGCTTGGTCTCTTCTGCCCCCACCTCCAGACCTTTCTGGGGCATATTTTAAAAACTTCATTATGGTTCCATTGACTTTGCACTTCGTGGCTCCTTAGTGATTCTGTAAAACTGACTCTGAAATAAAAAATATGAATCATAAGAATACAAAAAGAACTTTGCACACAGATGATGCAAATATAATACTGGTTCGCTGCAGTTTTTCTTCACTCTTAGCCCTTAATATTTGGACAGAAAACAGCGATCACTTCATTTTAATTACACACTAACAGTCTGTTCTACAAAATACGCCAAGGTTAAATCGGCATGGGGTCGAATCGTCTCCGTGCAATTTGGCCTATTGGGTCGAATGACATCGGGACGAAATGGCGCCGACAAGGCTTTCTTGAACACACACATGATTTTCAACTCTTAAACCAGTCGTGGGTGTTAAAAACAAATGATATCTATAAACAGAACAATGACAAGTATAGTATGTTAGTATAATATTGTTGTACATACCTTCAAACTAATGTTTTCTAGACTAGATCTGCGTCAGCGCTTTAGAAAGTCGAGGTCAGCACTGCGCTTTTCTGAATGCGTCACGCATGCGCAGTTTCTAAACGCGCGAAAAACACTTTCTAGAATATTCGTTAGAGAATATTCAAAATAGTGAGAGAGTAACAGTTTCTATATTTCATAGTCAATAGAAAATATTTTGGGCATACTTAGAGGTGAAGATAATATACCATCTAAATAATCGCAATATTATAAAGAAATAAGAAAACAATTCAAAATATACTAGATCTACAACCATTATCAACGTTGTTTCAACGTCGGTTATCAACATCCGATGATAAAATATTTATTTGTGGTTTAAAATTAGTTGATCAACGTACTGTCTCATTTTCAACGTTGTAACAACGTTGAATCAACGTCGTGTGCCTGCTGGGGAGCGCCTGCTTCTCGAATTGTTAGGCTATTGAACGACTGCAAGCGCTCGTTGTAAAATCCAAAATGGCGTCAAACAGCACATTATCGAAAATAACGGGTGGGGGACAATTATTTTTGCTGATACATGAGATTTTCCATATTTTTTTATCATAGCTGAATCGCGAGCGCTCACGAGCACTCGCGCAGGCGCCCGCGTTCAGAACGATAGCGCTCGATGTCGCCCCGAGCGCTCGCATTGTTGAACGCACCTCAGGATTCAATGAAATTCGATATTGAAACCTTTACAGGTCAAAACAGGGACGAAAATTTACCTGTTTTTCATCTTAACGCGATAGGGATATTTCAATAGACTCTAATTTCTTTACTTATGGACTGTCAGATTTGCAACTTGGCCTTTGGTGATTTTCTTTGAAAAGGTTATTTGAAACCCTATCCCATTTCTGAGGCTGAGCAAAAGGAAATTGATGTGTTTGCTCTTTTCATCCCAAAATATGCATTTTTATCAACTTAAATGTCACATAATTTAAAAATCTTATGAAGCTTATTATGTAATTTGGATTAAACTGTGATCAAAGCTATTGTTTTTAGAATTGAAAATGAAATTATTCCTCCGGGTTGGATCGACTTTCACTTTGAAATGCAATAAATAACATTAACAAGCGAGAATTTCATTTTTTAGAAAGCTCTTTTTCATTTGTGCTGTTGGAAATTATGTTTTACCAGGAATATCTGTATTTTCTTTGCAGCCTTTGACAGTGTTACTCTTGGTAGTTGGGCTTTAAATGAACATTGTATATCGACGGTCCCGATTTCCACCTAAGATACAATATACGTGCAGTCACCTGAACAATATGTCATTTTATTTTGCAGGTAAACAAGAAGTGTTTAGAATATACCAAAAACATCCTGATCTCATTGCAACTTGTGTATGTTGGGGAACAATTGGTATGCTTTAATATAGTTTTAACTCTGTTTGTTTTCATCGAGCCGGGCCTCATAAATTGTTGAATACCTACCACTTCTGATGTCCGCGGCATAGTTGCGTAGAAGATCTCAGAGGTTCTTCCAAATGGCATTTATCATCAAATCAAGTTTACTAAAACAGAACAGAACAGAACAGAACAGAAAATAATCTGTTTTGTATAAACACATGTTACATTTATATAAAGTAACAACATGTGAAATAATTGTTAATGATTTTCAGAATACTATTTTGATGTAGAGTTACGGGAAATTATAATGTATAATCAAAAAGATTAAGTATTATGTATAACTATTACGTATAAGTAGAGTTAAAATGTTAAAATCAACTAATTTTCGATATAAGATAGGGTAAGGGAAGACATGGATAGTTTAGTTACATGTATAATGCTCTGATATACCTTACAATGTTACAGTTTGATTTTTTCAGATCCTTTCATGTCTGTGGAACCAAAACGTACATACAATGAAGCAGAACGTTGGTGTAATAGTAAAAAATTTAGTTTGCCATCAGTAAATTCTGAAAATATAACAAGTTATAACCGTAATATAATAGTGAACTCACCATTTTGGTTACACTCGATACAGGAACGATTATTTTTAGAAGGTAAGTTAGGATGTATCTCAATATTTGAGATAGTATTTAAATTCAGTACTAATTCGTGTGAAACCGAAATTCGTCTTTTATAATAGGTGACCAGTGTGGTCAAACAATTTACTCTAGTGATTAAAATTCGAAAATATTTCTGTTACAAAATCAACATTTTACGGCGTTATTCGTATAAAAATTGGCTGCCATATTGGAAACTATCTTGGATTCTGAAGCATTGTTTAAGTGATTTTTTATAAGATTTTGGGGTTTTTATAAGAGAGACCTTGTACAAGCTCTGATGTAATCTTTCGATTCGGACATTTATTTATTAAATGACCAGTAGCTATCAAGCTGTATGTACATTCATTCTATAAGGACATTGAAGGCTTAAATGCGACACATATACTGTCCATCTAGCTCAGTCGGTAACACGCAAGTCTACTGATCAAGGGGTCGTTGATTCGACTCCCGGGCGGTGCATTCGTTCATGGAGTTTGGTCGGCGCGATATGACCTTTTTGTGTTGGTGCGCCGTAAAACCCAAACAAACAAACAAACAAACATGGAGTTTGGTAATGAAATAATTTCTTCAGCCACTATCCCTCCTACCAATGAATCTTAATCATATAGGACAGTTGTCAGTCGCTAATGGACGTATGCGCCTAGTAACTGGTTTATAGCTAAATGCAGAGATGTAGCCTTTCTATAGGAGCGGTAAGTTTGATGACTGACCACCATGATATGAGCTATACAATCTTTTTTTTCGGCGTTAAACCCCACAAAAAATATAATATTGAACACCCTGCCTTCAAAACGTGGTTGTCACTAATTGATACATACACATGCAATCATCTAGGTTATTTTTAGATTGATGAATACTAAAACATTGTGTCATCATGTAACGTAGAGCAACCATCTTGTCTGTCATACTGTGATATGTCTGCAGGGCAAATTAGTGAAATTCATCTTCGATTAGTTTACATAATGATATTAATTGACATGTACATAGTAGCTATCCATTCATATTTACTGCTTGAATGTATACATAAGGAGTTATATACTTATATGTCCAATCTGTAGAAAATTGTAAGTGTTTAATTTCTCTGAGAACCAATTGATGTTTAATTGTTTAACAAGTGTTTATTAATTAGAAAGTCAAGTACATTTATTTTCTGTCGACTCCTTTTCCTTGTTAAAATAGAGGATTTGTCAAACATGAGGAAGTTTCTTGCGTTAAGTGCTTGAGATGTTCACTGGGACATAAAGGAAAATCTTTAGAGTAGAAAACAGAAATTCGGAAGTTTGTTTTGTGATAGAAAAGGAACTGTAACACTAGGGAAACACGAATTTCTTTATCCTTCATCTTCCTGTGTATGGTCAGGAGTCGTTTCCGGCTGTAATTGTGATTTAAATGAGCTTGGAGATGTTTGATATATTATGTGTTTTATGTAGTTAGAATTGTGACATCTAAGTGTAATAGAAATTATAACATACATTTTAGCTTCTGACATTAAAGTACGATGTTTTATATATGACGTTGATGGAATATTGAAAACAGAGGATTGTAAGTCGGAACACAAGACATTATGTGTAGCAGGTAGGTCAAAAACTGTAGCGCGCTGAAAATGGGATTGCAAAAAGTATAAAACTGAGGTTGGGGATGTGATGCGCATTAGATAGTACACACTTTTCTGTTTATTCTGGCGTTTTCATGGAATTTTGGCTCAAATAAAAGTTGAAATATTAACAGCTCTTTACATCTCTGAGTCGATGCGGATTTATTTATTATAATCGGCTTGAAACTGTAGCATTTGTGACGCCATAATCACGTAGTATTGTCGCCGTGTAATAACCACTTGTTGTTTACCCATTTCTAATGACTGCAGTGCAGTCAGTAGCGGTGTGGATACTCTTGGTTTTATTTGTCCAACTTCAATATAATGTTGGTATTTGAACACGTGCGTAGCTCCCTCTGGGTTTGAAAGATTTTCAGAGTTCAATGACACCGTTTAAAAACGGTTTTGAAAATCCCCTCTTCTTATCGTGCCTGTACTTTTGGAAGTCCTCAGTTATGTTGTTCATGCATAATTGCAATTGGGTAGGCCTATATTCGGTCATTTTCTTTTTTCTTATATTGATTAAGGATAAGTTATTTTTATTTCTGATTATAGACTCCTATTGACACAGAAGTTTTCAAAACTTACGTTTATAAATAATCCATTTACCAAGAATATAGATAACACATTTTGTTTGCATGCACTTGCATGTGTTCTATACTTCTTTTGAAATTCTGGACTGGTGGAGCTTAAGTTTTGCTTGTCATTAAGCAAGTTATTAGTGGTCATTGTTTAAGACTTGTAGTAATTTAATACATTTATTCTAAAACACCAACGACAATATCATGAAACTGTTGCATATCTTACAGTATTTTAAAGATCTCAAAATCAAATTAGTCCATGTTTTCGCTTGAACTTGAAAGGTCCCCTTTCGATATCAACAATGCATGGCAAAAGATTACGCTCAACTCTTGGCGAATGTTTTTGTCAAAACCATGGAATGAAGTTCACACTGTGAACTTGCAATCATTATCAACAATCTCAAATGTAAATACATAATGTAATAGTCCAGATTTATTTTGAGGTATATCTGAATACAATGTACATGTTTATAATTTCCCTGTAAAGTACGTTTTCATTAATTTCAGAGTAGCTAACTGATCCATTGGTTATAAATGGTTTTTAAATTGTACAATATAAACTCTGCAGAGCGGCCCTCTACAGAAGTAATCCTTTGCACAACATCAGCTTATGATTTTTCCATAGGTGTAATTTTAATTCGAATTTAATCTCTGCAGAGAAACGCCCTCTGAACAACAACGCATTTAAGCCTTCCCAGTTTGTGTTGCTTAAGAGAGATTGCACTATGTTAAGATAGCATATTGCACAAATGGCCAATATTTTCAAATGACACGAGATGCATGTTTCATTATTAATAAACAATTTACATTTACAGTTAATCAAATAACTCTTGATGTGTTTAACATTTCAGAAAATGCATTCCCTGTTGTTGAGTTTGTAAACAACGTCACCTTGCCTAGGTTACAGAAAAAGACTACAAAAGGTACAACATCAACTAAATCTATTTCAACCAAATCACGTGATACTAAAAACGATTCCAGCCTGTCATCATCATCAAGCAATAGCACTACACCGCCATCTTCACCCCGATCCAACTCAGGTATACACGATTATGTAAGAGTAACAACCTCTATGCGCATGTCCCTAGCTTCCAAACACTTCCGCTTACTCTTCAACTTTTGGCAACGACTCTGCGCATGCCCAAGGCGTTCATGTCCATCAATCTAACATGTGTGCTATTCTTTTAACATTTTTATAACAATAATAAATGCATCAAAAATACGTACCCGAACAATGGTAATTAAGAAACATGAGATTGCAGTTCTTTTCTTTCAAAACATAAAAAATAGAAATTAATGAGTATTAAAAAAGGTTAAGACATTGGTCATGCTTTAAAAGACGTACGTCTGACAATATCAAGTACATTTGTATTTGATTTTACACGAAAGATACCAACACAAGTTTGAGAGATATGAAGACTTCGTCTATTTGCAAGGCTAATGCCATGACTTGTGCTTTTTCAAATGTTGCCATTACTCAATCCTTCTGGACTCTATGGTACATGAATTGCTATGTAGATATGGCTTTTAAATAAATCAGCATTTGGTCTTTTTTACATCTACAAGAAATTCAATTCAAAATTGAAGAGGCTAGCTGATCCATCGGATGGTTAGCAAATATGTAAACACATTTCAATTACAAAACGTTAATATACGTTGTCCATGTGGCTGTTAAAAGAATCAAATAGCAAGAACTGTGTCAATGCCACATTTTTAATGTTAAATGTTCTGTTTTCGGCGCAGCTGTCTAAGCCAACTTTTGACCTTTATTTTAACCAATATACATGTATAAATATCACATCCTATAAAGGGTGATAGAACGGAATGTTCCCCCGACAGGTAGTGTCAACTGAGGCCTTATAATATTTATAAGGATAATATTATTTAATGTCGCATACAATCAGCGATTTAACATATGCTTCATAGCTGTTGCTCGGCAAACTTGCTTCTGCTAACAAATAAAATAAGTGTATTTTGTCAACAAAAAATGTGTTTAAACTAAACTAAATCCAAGAAAAAAAATATATCTACGTTCTACTTAACATGACCATGTTGAACACCCAGCAATTAAACAACGAATACATGTACTATTTGCTTTGTTATGGACGCAGTCTGTGGTTGAAGACACGACAGCATTGCGACTAGAAACAGATGCTCTTACACTTGGCGAGCAGAACTAGCCTGATTCCATGAATTATCTTTTTTCGATCACAAACGTTAAAATAGTTCATCATCAATGCTTCAAATTGCATACATCACTAATAAGATTTGTATACTACATAATTTGAAGTAAGTTATACCTAACAAGAAATAATATTGCAGTCAAACCTGTGTAGAGTCGCAAGCACTAAGAAGCACAAAATGGTCAATAATTCCTCGCAGATGATTGGTACATTTGTAATTGAAGTTTGCGAACATTTTATCATAGATGCTTATAATGCTTGTTACAGCTTACTAATGTTGTAGTGTAATATTTTTAAAGTTAATAAATTCTACAATAATTTTAATAAAAACCGACATACTCCTACCATTAGCTGAATATCATTTTATGAACGCTTGCACAAATATGTGTTTGAGAACATTATGACAAGTGAATGATAATACAAAGCTTAAATTAATATATCTATCATGGTTCATCACTACAATGTGTTATTGCTCATTGATGAAGCTTAGAAGTAGGTAAAACATGTTTATTAGTTCAACTACGACGTCATGAATACGTCATATTCGTATCACACAGTAGTCATAACTTGGCTAATTATTTTTCATTTATTTCATGACGCCTTGCCCACTGCCGTCAGAGTCCTAACATTCGTTAAGTATGCACAAATAGGCTTGAATTATAATATTTTGTCAACGAACACCGAAAGTAACGGTCCCATGTACACTTTGTACACGAGTCGTAACTTTGCTTTATTTGTGCAGATGTCTAAGCCAACTTTTGATCTATATTTTTAACCAATACAATTTGCTCTACCGTTCCTGCATGTCCAATGAAATTCTCTTCCGGTATTGAGAAATGAATAAAATATATAATATCATTGGTTTTCCCGAAATAAAGTTTAATATACGGTACCAAATTTTCAAGATGCGGTTCCGAAAAAAAGTTAAGTTTAAAGTCCCAAGTTTATGCTGGTCCTCCCATTAAATGAGTATATTTATTTGAAATAGGAAAATTGAGTTCAAATGACCTTTCCTTAATTTCAATATCTTGTATATTTCAGTATTCATGGATCCACAGATACAATATACTGTGATAGGGGTTGGTTCGGCTATTGTGATATCTATTGTTGTAGCTATAATTATATGTTGTTGTAAAAGAAAGTAAGTATACCCTAACTATTTAATCTGACAATATTTTAACATGCTTACTTGCATGGTAGCCTAAATACTTGAGTAAGAATTTGTATGTGTTTGCTAGTTTATCTAGACAAGTTGAATATGCTCATTATGCTGTGGTTTTTGTTAGTTTGTTTGTTTTGTTGGGTTTAACACCGTAGCAACACATTTTATAGGTCATATAACGGCGGTCAGTCAACCTACTCACTCCTCCTGGAAAGGCTAAATCTCTGGATTTAGCTGTTAACCAACTACTTAGCACATACTTTCGTCAGTGACTGACAACTGCCCTACATAATTATAAATCATTGGTAGGAGGGAGAATGGTTCGTAGAAATAATTTCATGACCAAACTCCACGAAAGTATGCCACGCCCAGGAATCGAACCCACGACCCTTCGATCAGTAGACTTGCGTGCTACCAACTGAGCAAGCCACTGCAACACATTGTATAATGTACGCATTATACTATATAGGTCATATTAAGACAGTCAGTCAAACTACTTAAACTGTTTCTGACAAGGCCGAATCTCTGGATTAAGCAAAAGTTGAATATAATGACACGGCCATTCAATCTTATAATTATAGGCCTACATGTCATTTAGAGACAAAACACTTTTTTTTAAAGACTTAAATCAGATTTTTGTGAAACAAGACATTGGTAACAAACCAGTTATATTATTTCTCGGTAAAACTGGGGCCAGCAGTATTACTGCTAGAAAATGTATTTCCATCCACAGTAATAAAGTTCTCATGTAGTACTAGGTACTCATAGGCGGATCTAGCGGGGAGTCAGGGGGGTCCGGATCTTCCCTGAAATTTCCAAAATATACCTGTCCATGAGTGTATTTTGTAGCTGTTAGCCATTTTTAAGTAGCATGAAGCAATTTTTCTCGGGATCGCTTTTTGCTTAACATAGATCTAATAGATACGTAGTTTATATTGTCAATATGTTACATTATTCTACAAACAGTGTATAATATGGTTGTGGTGCTAAAGTTTGGACACCCCATAGAAAAAATCCTGGATCCGCCCCTAAATACTGTTTCACTGCTGTTACTGCAAACTTCATACAAATAGTATGGTTAGAACTTAGATGGTAATACTATTCCGCATCATTAACAATGACACACAACTAAAATGAATCACGCTGGAATTCGCTTCCTTGTCCAACACAACTTCTAGATGATTGGATAAAGTCTCTGGCTCAAGGAAACAAGGAGGCAGATTTTAAACCATTGAGTCCTTGTGTCTTCATTTGATAACCGAAACCCCCACTTTCAGATGTATACAAGTATATTCAAATTTGATATATAATTTCCCCATATTTGATAAATGCTTACAAAACGAAATTTACATCACAGACAACTAAAATTTTCTTCACTTTAAAACATACAGTGCCTTCACAAAGTAAGTTAGAAAAATGAAGTTTTCGGGAAAACATGATTGTGCAACCACGAGTCATTTTATTACTTGTACAATGTATATGTATAAAACCCAGGTCAGTAGCGCAGTTGGTAGCGCGCCGGGATTTCAAATCTAGTGTCCCGAAGGGGGTACGGGTTTGAATCCCACTGGAAGGTTATACCCTTCCATGAAAATTTGACAATAATGTCAATTTTTCTCTATTTATAAGGGTTATGAAGAAGTTTCTGGCCTTGTGGAAGGGTAGGTGAGTACTGGTTATAGACAAAGGTACAGGAAAGCTAGGTTAGGGGCGCTGGACGCCGATATATGACTTATACAATGTGTTGCTATGGCGTTTAACCTGGCAAATTAAATAAATAGTATATGTATAATTTCTGAAACTTATTCATGTACATGTAACATGGTTTGAATTCTATTTTGATGTTGATTATTAAATTGCTCAAATGACTTGTATCTTTTTAATGAGTAAATGTTAAATTTTTTATTATAAAACAGGATTTAGTTAAAGAACTTTTAGAGGGCGATGTAAAGGGCACAGTAATATATGATTGAATATAGAGCTACATTATAAAGTTTCCTAATACATGTATACTTTGATGAACAGAACAATAAGTGTACAATGTACATAAATAATAAAGGAGGACACTTGTATTGTCGGATGTTAACACTTTGTCATGTGTTTGTTATGAAGTGTTAAGGAAATAATTATTGACTATGTCAACAACCACATGATATAAACATTCCCATTGTATGATATCAATTATGGGAGTGAACTACATTGTATATAAAAACAAATAATCATAGTTCTCTTTTATTTGTAAGATGCATATGACTATAACCAGGCCATAGGAAACATTTTCAGATTGATGGGAGGGGCTTAAATACTTAGGCGGATTTGTCTAGTGTGAAAGAATATATCGGCAGCGTGTTCAGTTACCCTGAACGTTCCAAAACGTTCTGTAACGGAAATGTCAGAACAACTCAACCCAAAGACAACTCAACCCAAGACAACTCAATTCCCTACTATCGGATTGAGTTGTCCCAACTGTGAGTTGAGTTTTGCACGGGTTGAGTTGTCTTCGGGTTGAGTTTTATCGTAACGTTAGCTAACAGTAGTTTCTGAACACGGGGCTGGTTTAGTGTAAACACTACTAACTTTTATTGTTTTGAACCCCCCCCTTTTTACAGGGCTGTACAGTACAGTAAAACTTTTATTAGGTAAATTGCAGATTGACTAGGGATTCAAAAAGATGCCTGCTTGACACACTGTGATACTTTAACCATATATTTTTTCATGAGGCCCATTAAAACTTTAATGCTTGAACAGGGTACATATACACCTGATCTTAAGTATAAACAAACTCTCCTCTAGGACCCTCTCTGAGACGTTTTTGATAAGTTGGTTGCATGAAAAAAACTCATTTTAAGCCAACTTTCTTTAAATGAAATTCACTGAATCCAAAATATTATAATTTCAAGTCCTGTGGCAGCCATTTTATTATTTAAAGGCAAGTAAATCACAAAAATATGAAATTGACCAGTTTAAGGTTACAACTCTCAATGAATTTTTGTTAATTATCCACGATACCCAGTTTTGTTTCCCCAAGGACATTTGACCAAATGAACTTTCATGAGTGAAAATGCCCAAACCTGTAACTGACCCTTTCAACCCATTTCATGGCCGATTTATTAATTTAGAAATGTTAAGTATATATCCAAGAGTTCATATACAGAACTCCAATTTCTGTTTTTTCCAGCCCATTAAAGTTTGTTTTTATTAATGAAAAGTATACAACGCAGATCAAATCCTATTGCTCTGTTTACAAATTATTTTATTTCAACTTTGTTCAGCACATGTCTATCCGGTGCAAAGGTTTTCTGCTAGAAAAGCCAATGAAATTTATTTCCAAATTAAAATTCATGTATACGTTACCCATGCTATCAACTCTACACTTTGGTACCCAGGAAGAATGGAGTAAAATTTTATGTTATAATTTTTTCAGGAAAAAGAAATCACCTGAAAAAAAGAGAAAATCCACTCAACTTGCTGATAACTATTCAGAGACAGTTGATTCCATGGCAATGAAAGAACAAAGTATTTATGAAACACCAAACAATTCTGAATATGCTACGCCAGAAGACGCTATTCGTAAAGCACGCCAAAGACAATCAATTGGTGAAAACGAATACGACGTCATTAATTCAGAGCCCCAAAAGAAAAAGCCAACAGGTGGGGTAGTGCATGCATATAATCATGTGACTTTAGTGTCCACCAAAGACAGACAAAATAATTCAGAATTAGACGAAAATCAATATGACGTCACAAACTATGGACGACAGGCGACAGTTTTAATAGCGCCAAATGATAAAATAGGAAATGAGTATGGTCATGTGAGCATTAAAGTTGAAAGATAATGTGATTCTATTTGTTTTTTTATCGTGTGACAGTATTTTCTACAGATCTAATATAATATATATTTCATTCACATAAAGTGCACTCATTAAGGCTTTGGACAAATGGAATTTTGAGAAAAACTGATTATACATACAGCAATTAATGTAACATAATGGTTATTCACTGTATGCTGTGACTGCTATCTGGGACATATGATAACAGTTGATGTGTGACTCGATGATTGGGAAAGTTAATGTCAAGAGTTGACAGTATAGATTCTAAAAGGAGCCTTAAAAAACCTAATTTTAACTTTAGTACTTAAAATCACTCTGTTGATTACATGTATTAATGCTGATACATGTACATTGTATTTGAATTTGCACAGATGAATCTTTGTTTCATTTTTGTCATGGTTTGTATACAGGTGCAAGATACAAATTTTCCTTTACACATACAATAAAAAGGAAAAATTGTGTCTAGCACCTGTGAGTTAATATTAACTGGATTTTGTCCCTGAATTTTTGAACGGCACTGTATGATAACATTTTATGTCATAAAATGAGTACTCTGTCTTGAATTGTTGTCGTCTGATGTATTATATGTGTTTATGATAAAAATGTGCCTTGTACAACTGTGATCTTTTTGTAAGGATGTGTTCAAGATTATTACCTATAGTGTTGCACTTAGTGCCTATGAGGTGAACTTCAATGAGTGTTAGTTAACCTTGTGTCTAACATGTAACATCATTCACTGGTCAAATATAATTTGCATATAATTATAAGTGCATGTATTGTGCGTAAATATTGACCCCGACCTGACCTTTATGCAAGAATATTCATTACATGGAATACGAATGTAGTATTAATGCTCAATTACACCGTGACTGTGAGGATTATGAGTTAAAACTTAACACACAAACATACTTCTATAATTTTACGATGGCTGTCAATGTGTAGAATAGGCGTGGTACTGACTTTCGTCGGGATATGTGTAGATAATTATTAGATGCAAATGTCAAAGGTCAGGTCGGGGTCAATATTTACGCACTATATATCCTTGGGGTTAAAATTTACTCTGCCCAGGGTATCACCAGTTTTACATTGAGTTAAATAAAAATGTCTTTAAATCTTATTCTCTGGAATGATAACATTTTCAGCTACATATTTGGTAAGTAGTTTGTCACCCAGTGGTCTTTTAGCTTGTGGGGTCAAGTGGGTAATATGAACAAGTCATTGATATGTTTTGAGGTTATGAAACAAACTAGAGATATTTTTATACAAAAATCCATATTTCTATTACTGTTATTGTAAAATATGTAATAAAATCTTGAAACTAATATACTGTTGTTGTCTAACAAGGGCAGTTAGGTTTGTTTTTCAACTTCGAGTCAGTTTTATGTATAAACACAATCATCAGTCAAACTACTAACAGTCCCTTGAGACTTAGATTTCTAAGCATTTAAAGGCTGTTAAACCAGTACTAAGTGCATACCAGTGGCAGACAACTTCCCTATTTGAATCAGATGTAGGAGGGAGAAGCCCTCATAAAGTTTTTCATAACAAATTCTATAAATTTATATAGGTTTCTGCCCAAGAATCGAAGCTATAATGCCTTGTTGGACAGACAAGCTACTGACAGCATTACTAAGCATACTGGGCTGGATATAGAACCTTGAAAGTAAATAGTTTAACAAAACAGAGCTGTGGTCCAGTGGTCGGATGTGCTTTTATGGATTGAGAGGTCCCCACTAGGAGCACTGCTTATTTCTATGAGCAAGAAATTTACCTACAATTGTTCCACTCCATCCAGGTGTAAATGGGTATTGTGAGGGGTCACCAGCCTGAAGGAGATTTCAATGATCCAGGGTAATAATACAAAATTGTAAAGTCGGTTGATTATGTATATAGAAGCAGCTTTAAACCGCACTTCAACTTTAAAACAAACATCTTTAGTATACAGAATAGCACTATCATTTATTACACAATATACCATACACATCAATACACTAATATAATATCAAACGACCTACAACAGAACCTCAATTTATGAGTTTTATCCGTGCACCGACAGTACAAACAAACTTTTTTAAGCAAAAGTGCTTGTAAGCACAAAACACACATAAAATCTTCTAGTTCCTAGCACATATATTTTCATTGTAACAGTGAATTTTTGTTTGTACTTCAGGGAAAACTCTAATACATAAATTCCAGATATATAGCCTATTATATCATGATTATTTATCATTAGATATATACAAATGTAGTTAATATTATATTAAACTAGTTTTAAACACACGTCAATAAATACTAGGTAACTGATAATTTGTAAGATATTTTAGTAACATTGTATCCTCAAGTCAACATTTACTTCAAAGTGTATAAATCTATAACAGATGTTTTATGCCACATAAATTTTTAAAACTTTTCAATCTTTGTAAAATAATTATGTCTCTGTGATTGAATAGACACAATTGATCAACATTATTATTTCTATCTAAATTTTCTCCATACTTAACTTATCAATCAATCAATCAATCAATCAATCAATCAATCAATCAATCAATCAATCAATCAATCAATCAATCAATCCACTATTTCATATGCAAATCACTTAATGTACAATACTGACAATAGCTAACATGATTCAGACAACAAAGAAGAACAATTTTAGTTAACAATCAAATAATCAAAGTTTTATGTTTATGGGTAAGATAAGGAGCAACAATAACATAGCACAATAATAGATTGTATTCTTATAACCAAGACAGGATTTCAGCCCTCTCATGTTGTGGTCTCTTATAAGATCAGGGAAATAACTCTTCTATTAAGTTTGTAAGGCATAGCTTAGAGAGGCTAAGTGGGGATTCACTAAGTATTACTGAGAATACAGTCCTACAAGCAGTGCTTTGATTTCTAGTTCTAGACTAGTGAGATTATGAAATCAATTCTACCTACAACATATAGTTTTGTATGTGTAGAAACACATAAATATGTAGTTTAAATAGACACATTATATGTTTATATATTACAATTTTGTTTTCTAAAATACCCAAGACTGATGACATCTTTTTTTTTGTGGACTCTGTTTATTAGCAGTTTCATACCCAGTATGTCAGATTTCTGTTACCATTTCAACTTCTAGTTTTCACAAACATATAATTCCACAAAAAACTTTTTAAAGTTGTATTATAGCTAATATGCGTTATAGCAGGCAACATTTTTGTTAATTTTGACATATTAAGTCAATGTATAAACAAATACAGCACTACATGCCAATGAGTTATTTGACATGATTCATAACTTGTATTACAATTATTTTCAATGTCCTAGGCCACACAAGTTGATCATATGTTCTATGGATTTGCTCACACCTCAATTTTGACGGTTTTTTACAAAAAAATATTTTTATACCCTCTCACGCTCATAAAAATTTGGTCAAATCACTATATAAAGCAACTGAATTAAGAGTTTTTCTTCGCTTGCTTGCCCCATTTTCCCCCCAGAAAAATCTGTAGAACACATGATCAACTTGTTGTGGCCCTATGCACATCTTTGTAGAAGACTTCCATTCAGTTTACCAAACAAAATGGCTTTCAGTCACAAATTATGGTAAACAATTCATGAGAACTCAAATCTATATAAGTCAAGAGCAGGGCATTTTTTAGGAATCCAGAAGGAACCCCTAGCTAAGCTTCACTATGATTCTTCCCCAGTTTTTTGGGATCCTCGGAATCTTGGACACTGTTAGTGTCAAACCCTCTTATAAACAAAGAGTTTTCTCAATCCGTGAGAAATGAACACTGAAGTCAGTAGAATCTCATCCCCTAACAACATAGTTGTTCCCATTGCACAATATATAATCATACAGATGATTGTGTGGTCACTAGTCACATGACAAGAAGTCTAGTAGAAACGACCTTGATTAGTATATAAAGGACGACCTTGAGTACCTGGTTGTTGACCAGGGTAGCTTACCTGAAAGAAAACAATATCATTGATCAATATTATAATATATTGGGAAGGGGGCATCTATCACTCTGAGCCAGATGACTGTTCCAGTACAGAAATTTTGCTCTTAAGAGTCAACTAGTAGCATTCAGTTGACTTGAATCAATAAGAATTATTTCATTCTTGTTTACATAAATTCATTCACATTTAATTTATTCATACTGGGTTTAACACTGTGTCAACACAATTTTTTAGGTTATTTTAGGGAGCGCAGCGCACCTAACCTAGCTTTTCTGGACCCTTGTCTATAACCAGAACTCACGCTTAAACAATGGCTGGAAACTTCTCCATATACCTTATTAATTGAGAAAATTAACATTATTGTTAAATTTTCATATAAGGGTATAACCTACCCGGGTGGGATTTGAACCCGTGACCCCTTCAAGACACTATATTCAAAATCCAGGCCCCACTACATTTATAATTAAGAATGTAAATCTTACATCAGGAAGAATTATGGGCTAGCTGTATTTGCATGCAAAACTTCAACTTAACATCTACTTAGTACAAAAGGGCCAATTTTAAGTCAAAATTCATGCTAGAGTAATGCAGCTTGGTATTTGACCTTCCATGGTAACCCCGTAAACAGGTTAGAAGTTTCAAGTGAATCACTTCAGTAGATGTAAAGATATGAAAAATATAAAAATGTAGAACCTAAACAGGGAAACTTTATCAAGAAATGTTATGCAAACACAGACACCAAGACTCTGTGCAGCTGAATAGGATAGCCCTATTATTTGCCGAATAGCACAAGTTAAAAATTGATTTTTCATTTAAGTTAAGAAATACTCTCTCTAACGTACCTGTGTACTACTAGGTTGAAATGATGTGGTTGCTGGGGCTTGACTTCTACCAGAAAACCCAGTCACTATACTACCCTGTTAAATAATACAAGAAAGTTTAATCATTTAAGTGAATAAATCTTTATCTAAAGATAATTGATATAATATAAAACTAATTATTGGAACAATCATTTCAAAAAGCCTAAATCAAGACATAAACAATTTAAGACACACTATGCACTTGAGCCTTACTTAAAAACAATTCAAATGCAGCATACTTTTGAGTTGTATTTCATCTTTATGTCATGATCAACAGTGTGTTTTTAATCCCCAGTACACAATTTCTTTATGGTTAAGTTATATTTTCATCTGATCAAGCATACAGAAGATGACTTAAGGGTAATTAGACTTTCTGTGATTTTGCCAAAATACTTAAGTTATACCACAAATCGAAAACTATCGACAAAATTGCCTGACCAGTTTAACCTGCTGAGTAATACATGCATCTCTGATTTACTACGCAGACAATTCCTAGGCTGTAAACAAAATTCCGTCATCTGTCTCGTCTTTGTTTCACTGATCAGTGACAGGTGTTTACTTATATTGATAAGCGTGTGGAAGTATTGATGGTGACTGTATAGTGCTGTTTTATGTAATGATACTGCGATCATTCATTGTATTACTTGAAGTTTAAGCTGTTTTACAATATTGTACCATATTTATCATATTTAACTACACTAATGAACCTTCAGAATTTGTATGCAAAGTGTATAGAGGAAAAATGTAGATTGTGTATGACAAGAAGAGGAAAATAAGATCTTTAAAATATTTGCCAGTAATACAGGATAGAATAAACACTTCGCCCGCATTTTTTGCCCACCTTGATTCTTACTTGAATCTAATGTGTAAGGAGTAATCATTAGTATGGATTTGTTAGGTTTCAATGTGCACGAAAGTCTTTCTGTATTTCAATACTTTGATTTTTAATTTGTTGAGATAGGTTGTAAATGGGAGGTGGTTGTAAAAGGAAGATAAGACAATGACAGAGGCTTAACTGTATAAATATATTAAATACTAACTCTTCCAGGTATATCTTGTTGTAATGATATAGATAACATTCCAGGTTGTTGTCCTGGCTGTATAGGTGGCGCCACACCACGAATCTGGGGCTGCTAAAAATAGATTAACATATATGTGGGTTTAAAGTTTGAAAATTAAAACAATCTGCATTTATGGTACTTATATTGTAACTAAGGTGGATTTTCTAGTTTAGTGGACCTCATATGTTTACCATATTCTAAAGCTAACACCCATGCTTGGACGATGCTATGCAGAACATCCTTGATAATTTTGGCCACCATTTTGTTCCTTCATTTCTTAAATAACTCTTAAGGCCTTTTTGTTATTAAGTTTTATATTTCAGCGAGGTGTGGGGTGACAGCCCCCATAACAACATTTTCATAGCACAGAATTTCCTTGTGCACCTGCTCATAGTAATATTGCAGTGCACGCATATCTATATTTACTTCCAGGGTCCACTAAACTAGATGTGCTTCTTTAAGGTAAATATTGGGGTTTTTTTTAAATCAAATAAAATATTTAACAAAATCAAATAAACCTACCTGCTGAAGTTTATATTTATCACCATCATTAAAACCAGATTTTTCATTAGCATGTTGAAGTTGTTGTTGTAATGGTATATTTGCTGAATGTGGAGAGGCTAAATAACCTATAAACATAAATAATAACATACAAAATAACAGCGATGGCAAGGTAATGTCTGACAAAATATATCTGATACAGTTCAACCCAAGTATAAATTTACAATAGGTCATACTTGGAACTCAAATTTATGTGTTTTTCCAGCCGAAAAAGGTTTGTCAGTACCAGTTGCATCTGTGCAGCTTATTTAACATATTATTGCTGTAAAGTAAGCAACACATATTAAATCCTCCTGTTCTGTGTACATATATTTTATATCAACTTCAGTCTGCAGAGGTATATCCAATACAAACAACTTGAGTTGTGAATCAAATCAATTCACTACAAAACCTTTGACAACTTTCATCAAGAGTTATGACACTACACGTGAAAGCAGTGAATGACAAAAAATGCAGATGAGATATGGCTTTTTTGAAACTAGACAGAACTTGTGTATCTAAACATGGTACAAATATCACCATATGAAACAAAAGCTGAAATTACAGCCTTCAACTCTACATCATAACAACAAATCTCAAGTTTCTAACAGCCAAGTGAAAGAGACTACCTGACTGAAGGAGTAAAGTTTAAGCTAACATAAGGGGATAGCAAAGCCATCACATTGCATTGCAATAATGTAAACAGAATCCAATTTGATCAAAATCAGATGCCATGACAATCTTTCATTAGCACTGGATATTCAGTCCAGCAAAATGGAAATTTTACTGGACCTAAAAAATTTGATTTTCAAAATAATTATGCGGAATACTATATGATACAGAATAATGTATTCTAAATTTAAATAAACAATATAAAAACAAATGATTTTTATTGACTTAATAAAAAGGTGGCTACAATCATAAGTTGGTGGACGTTGGAACCACTCACATTCTTAGTCACTAGACTTATGGCGATTTCAGTGGACTCGGTCTACTGGCTAAATTAATAGACTGGAAATTGTAGTTATATTATGTTACATACCTGGTTGTTGAATCCTCTGTATCTGATATGCAGCAGGGTATGGTTGCTCTGGTAACGGTTTCTGATGTTGACCATAATGACTAGGATATGTAGAGAATGCAGATTGACCAGCAGGCTGATATTTCCCAGGTGTAGGTTTACTGGTAGTAGAATACGAACCCGAGGATTGTGGGAATGAATGTACTGGTTGACTTACAAATGTGACTGGTCCTTGTTGAGCTTGGGCTGGATATGTTCCAGGTTCTATAATAATAATACAATACAATGATTATAATAATGATAATAATAATAATAATAATAATAATACATAGAAGAGTTAGCTGTATATAATTAACAAATAACATACAAATGTTTATATCATGTAGTATAAAACAAAGGCACAAGCAATGATATGCAAAAAATCAAATAGTGCTTTAGCAAGGGTTATTTCAATCTGATTAAAACCCAATCTTAAATTCCGTGCTCGCCTACTCCCTAATTTAGATCTGGCCATTTCGCTATGAGGGTCACGTTCAAGTGACCTTTTCTCATTATAATATTCATAACACAATCATTATTTTAGTAACTTGTTTACATCATCTATGTCACACAATTTGAAGAGAGCCGTCCAATCACAGCCTGTGTATAACACCACCATCAATTTAGCTTGCAAACCCTGTAGAGGCTAAAATCTCTAGACAAGTGTTTTAAGCATTACTAAGCACATACTTTTATCAGTGGCTGACGACTGTCTAGCTTGAATAACAAGATGCAGATGCATGGGCATATAAAATGTTTATATAACGAAACTAGGCAATAATGTGTAAGTCTCACCCAGGAATCAAACCAAACTTACTAAATTCTTGTGAAGGATGTGTATACATTGCTGCTGCTTGTTTCTTACTCTCATATTGATGTTGTTGTTGCTGTTGTTGATAGCCAGTGGTTGGTGTAGGTGATGGACTTCTAGGTCTCTTCATGGGAACATTAGGTACAGACTAAAACATTTACAATAATTCCAGGAGTTAGATGAATTATGTAATAGTCTGTTAAGTTTGACCCTGATCTGACCTTTCACATTTGCATCTAATAATTATCTACACATGTCCCGACAAAAATCAGTACTATGCCTATTCTAAACTTTGACGAGTAATGTATTCAAAATGAGCAATTAATTTACAGAGATTGTAAATAGAAGTATGTTTATGTGCTAAATTTCACCACATAAATGTGTCATAATTACATCTTCAAGCTTTGCTTGGATATTGGTATTGAGCATTAATACTACATTTGTATTCAATGTAATGAATATTCTTGCATTAAGGTCAGATGGGGGTCAAACTTTAGGCACTATATACTATATGATCAATCAAATAATTATGAATCTTTAGAAAACAACACAGAATGGAACTATAATACTTGTGCACAGCACTTCCAATTATTGCATATATTCTGGCAAATTTGACTTAAGACAAGTCAAACTCATTAAAATTTGCTACTATAATTCATTTCAATTTTACTGTTATGAAATACCATTTTATTATCATGAGATTATCAGATAAAAGAAATTTGCTGATTCTTAAATGAATAGTTTAATGTCAGTTTTGGATTTCCATTTAAACTGCTTCAAAGTGAAGTTAAGTAACTCAATATATAAGTTGTCAAACAAGGTTGTTGCAAATCTAGACCTCTTATCTTTGAAAATGGGCAACAAGTTAAATAATGTTGTTCTGAAGCAATTACACTGATAAAATCAGTATCACATAAGGTGCAAATACATGCACTATTGACTAAGTATAAAGTACAAGTTTATACAAGTTGATTCAAGGAAAATACCAATGGATAAGAAAGTTGACAAAAATGTTAGAACTATAGCATACACCATGTATAACTTACACTGACAGCTATCATACTTTGTGTTGGTCTGTACATTGTTGGTCTACCAAGTGGCTGTAATACTGAATGTGCTGATACTGGTGGCATAGCTGGGTGTGTATATGGTGCTTGTACACTCATTAATTCACTGAAATTATATATACAACCATATGCATAACTTTATTATTTGTTGAATTTTAGCCATCACATCTAACCAGCTTTCCTGGACTCTTTTATTTTACCAGTACTATCATTTCCACAAGAAGTTGCCACATTTTGAAAGGAAAATAAACATTATTGCAGTCTTCACTTCAAAAGTTAAGGCATAGAGGAAACTGACCCATGTAAGTAAAAACTGCTTGTCTCATATAGTCATGCTAGTGAGGGTCCACAATAGAAACAAGAGTTCACTCTTTTTACTACAGTATCAGATTTTTATTGTTAAATTACATATGCCATGTAGTATTTTGCCAATACCTAAATCTATATATCTATCTAGTTAATAAGGGAGTACCAGTATGGTAAAACTTATATTGCAATACACAAACTATGCCTAGCAATGTATTGAAATATATATAATCTTTGCTTAGACAAGTGAAGCAGGAATTAATGCACATGCAAGTTTTTAATTGAATCCACATCACATGCATATGTGTATGTTTAAATGATCTCTTACACTGAAGGTTGAATGATATGTGTAAAATGGACTGTACACTAGAAAAATGCATGTTTTGAAATTGAATTTGGAAGAGAATTATTATTTCATTTGATGAAAATGTTAAACCTATTAGGCAATTACAGCAAAACAGTAAAGTAAATCAACAGTTATAAACATTGAAAAAACAGAAATCAACACAAACTTTTGTTCTTTAATTTGAGCTCTTTTTCTTGTTTCATCCTCTTGGTGTAGAACTTTCTTTAATTGAGAGAATAATTCATGTTTTTCTGTTTTCAATTGTTCTAGTTTCTTCTCTAATTGAGCAATCTGAAATAAAAACAATGTGTAACCCGATAAAAATCCAGTGGTGCAAACTGGGATTCGAACCCACGACCTCCCAAGTCAAAAGCGGACACTCAACCACATCATCATAAAAGCTAGCTTGAAGGCAAGGGAGTACAAAATTATACCTTTGATACAAATGCATGTATCAGTGATGAATTATGTAGATAAGAAGCAGTCATGTCAAACTAACAGTTAACAATAACAGATCTCCCAACTCAAAATTTTAAAATCAGCTAAATGATGACAACCAATTCCAAAGCTGATTTATTTGCATTGATTTATTTAGTTTTTTCAAAGCAACCTCAGCCTTTCCTTCAAACTGAAAATAAATTGTGGGAATATATGCTAAAGTTAGTTGTTTTTTTAAATGTATTATATAAAAAAAATTATGTGTATTTTCTTACATATAGTTTTTTAAACACTTAATTGTCACAAATCAGGGCTTTTTTCCCTTACATAACGGAGGCCGTTTACAGGCGCCTTCCCCTTCTGAAATTTCTTTGAAATCATGCAGTTTTCCCCAAATTTTGAGGTTACCTGTCATTTTTCATTCCCCCATCATTTAAAAAGCGATAAAAAATCCCCTATTTTTCTATACATAGTAAGGCCCCAGGCCCCTTCCCCACATTTTCAAAAAAAGCCCTGCAAATAAAGAATATTTACAGAAACATACTGACCCTGCCACAAACAGAAAACAGACATTGCATGGTTGCTATAGACTGACAGAATTAACCTGATCTTGACCTTTGTGCAAGAATATATTAAACTCAGTATTTATTTTCTATTTTTGCCTTTGTCTGTAAATTGCGTTTTATTGGAAGCTTTTGGGAAAATACACACATTGAAGAATTAATTTTGTTTTATTGAAAATAAACACTTTGAAATGGTGCCAAAAATTGCGGACGTATTTCCCCATAAACGAATGTGTACAAAATTAAAGTGCATAATAATGCCATGTTAACAAAATTGATTTATATTCACATAGGCTGTTCTAGACAGGCGTACAATCATATACACGCATACAGAATTCGCAGACTTAATTTTAGTGAAACATGTAATTATTATAATAAGGTAGATCAAGCTCAGGTAAATATCATCACACTATAATGCATTTAGAAAGTATAACAATCACAAACCTGTTCTTTAGTTTGTTCTATAGTTAGATTATTATCTTCTTCTTTTTTCTTCTTCATTTCTCGTTCTTTTCTTTGTTGTTCAAGCATAGCATCTTGTTCCTGTTCAGCTAAAGTAACAAAATGCAGAATATTAATATAAAACATAGTTTTTTTATTTAAACTTAGAATTTAAATAAACTTCAACTAGTTCAATCTTGTGAAGAACTTCATCCAGTTGAAATTGATACTAAAACTATTGAAACTTGGCCTCTAGGCAACTTTTTCCTGTTCTGTGAAGTATCTTTGAATACTAAACTTTGCTATTAAACCTTTGCTTTAGAAAGTTTAATGCATTCAAACAGAAACTGGCTTTGATCAAGCTTTAATCTCAATCCATCCCAAGAGTAAACCATGTGACCAAAGTCAAGTATAAACTAACTCATGTCAGCAGTGTAATTTAACACAAACACAATCTGATTAAAACCTGATCTAAAATTATCTGCTCAAACACAGGCTTATTTTGGATCTGGCTACTTCATATCATAGGTTAAGTTTAGCTGAGTTTTGCTATTATAATATTCATAAAGTATTGAATTCTTCATTGAGCTCAGTGACTTGTTTACATCGTCAATGTGACGTAATTTGCAAAGAACTGTCCATTCACAGCCTGTGAATAACATTACAGCAAAATTAGCTTACAAATCTCAGTTTAAATTTAGAAGTTACAAAATCACAATACTATTAACAGGTTTTTTTCATCAAGATGAAAGCTATGCATTGATTGGTTGTCATTAAGGTCAATTTGCCATGAACCCCTGTGTGATGTCATGAAATCCTATATGACTGCAGTCTATAGGACATCTGTTTACAGAGATTGACACTAATGCATCCTACAATAAATATTAACATAAATGAAATAAAACATGGCAAACAAGAAAAACTGCTTGACCAAAATAAAATTTATTTTACCTTGTTTCTTTCTTTCTCTTTCTTTCAATATATGACGTTTTAATGTCTGATACATCAGTTTAGTCATCTTTGGTCTTTCTAGAAGTGCTGGCATCTTGATGAGTATTCAAGTAACAACCTGAAAAAGGTCAAACTGTTATGTAGATAACAAAAGCTATAAATAGCAGCTGATCGTACATCCAGATTTCCTGGGCACAAAGAGCACCCATTATAAAAGAAACACTAAAACTTTCCCTGAAAGGCTACTGGACACTCAGGATAGGACATCATTTCACTGGACAAGACCATGCACATCTTATGCCTAATCCTTTTATCAAAGGTAGAAACCTTCAATTGACTGAAGTGGGAAGTCATTCCAGGTCTTCCAGTTTTATGTACAAATCCTGCTATGTGTCATTGTTAAGCAAATTTTTAGCTTCTAAAAGCTTCCTATTTTGAAAACACATGATATACATGTTTTGCAGCCTAAGTGCATAAAAACTTATGAGGCCAGGATACAAGGGCTGTGGTTCATTGAGCAAGTGGCGATCCGATTCAGACCACGATTCATATGTAACGATACACGAATCGAACCATGAATCATTATAGTTAATATAAATATATTGTAAAATATAACAAAATAAGTGAAGAACTACAGAAACTTTTATTACATGGAAAGTCGTGTAAAAGATTCAGAAGAGGATTTTCCCATGTGCCGAAAATGTGCACGATTTTCAAAATAATGGCGGTGCAAAAAAGTACTTAAATCTATGTTTTTATTTGAAGGGCAGCTCATTGTCGGTGGTAATTTAGCTGAAAAGTGTCTTTTATAGTTTGTAAAAATAGATTGTGATCCAACAATTTTGGAAGTGTCAAATATTCGTACTTGATTTTCTGGTCAAGATCGTGAATATCTGAGTACTCGGATACTCACAGCAGCCCTACAGGATACATGTATTCTAATGTTTAAAAGTTGAAACCAATCAATATCATTAAACTCCTGTATCTCTAGCCTAGCCTCATTGCATACCTGTCAAGTCTCACCCATTCAGCATGAGTCTCACATATTTAGAACAGAAATCATGTTCTCATGCACAGAATTGAACTTATCATGCAAATTCTTAAAATACATGTATTCTAAAACATTTTTTAAATCTATCTTATTTTTGTAGTAGTGTAGTATTCACACACAGTAGTGTACAGTTCACATTAGTGTTATTGATTTTAATTTACCTGAAATTTTGGTCATGTGACTTTATATTTCACTATATAAGCAAGTGTTTTCATTAGTTTAATTAGTTTGGGTACTGACCAAGTCAACTGAATAAAATAACATAAAAATATAGGATTGAATTTAATTAAATAAATATAAAATTTAAATTAAATTAAATTTGTATTTGTGTGTGTATATATATGTAGAAATATAAACTTAATACTTATTAATAGAAGGCATCAATTTATCTAAATCTTTGTTATTTATTCATTTTATCTATTATATCTAAGAGAACCACTATAGATACAACCACAAGACCAGTACCATCAGTGTCATGGACCTAGCACCATCTACAGGTCCCAATCAACTTATATTAATCACTCTATAGTTATAAATGTAAACATATATTAGATATCCTAAAATCACTCTACCACTTCCACTCGACCATCAGGACAGAGACCAAAGAGAAATTAAACCATTACATTTTGATTAGATCTATAATAATGATCAGTGATAAACCAATGTGACCAATCTTGCTAAACTGCTTGCTATGACGGACAATGCTTCATTTTCTTGTCCATCTTGAAGATTGAAAAGTGAGGTCAATGTTTGTAGTCCTCTGAATATGCAATGCTTTAATAACACTTTCATGAAAATCAGCATGTTCAATCATGCGAAAATCTGCATATTTCACGCCAAAAAAGTAAAATTCACGCGAATTTTCAGACCCTACCAGGACCGAAATATTTCATAATGTAACGAACGGTAACTCTGTTCAGCTTATTACGTTTTTTTCTGGAATTAAGCCTTTACCGAAATGACGTCAGCAACGCTGAGCGGATTGTTTTTGTTTTCATCGCTAGTAAAGAATCATGGCGTCGATAGCCTTCTGCTCTAGAGCGTTGACAACGGGATGATTCGTACCAATAATTATGACAAAACAAAGGACTAACTGATTGCACTGTCCGTTTTTTCTCAACTGTCAAAGCTTGAATAATTTCACGGTGACTGAATGCATTGTTTTTGTACTGGTGGCCTATTTTTTATAAAAATATATTGACTAAAACTTATCATGTGGCATAAGAAGCTTTACTCAATCATAATACACACTTTCGGAAACTCATGGGTGCATTACGACAATAATTTTAACTAACGCATTCACCGTGAAATTATTCATGTTTTGACAGTTGAGAAAAAACGAACAATATTGCCGAATTAAAAAGGCATTAATTTTAACTTTAACTAAGATTTGCGAACTAACAATGAAGTAGCACCTAAACTAAGTGCTTTGTTGTCGACTAGTATTGTGCACAAGCGCGAGCACCAGATTCACTTACAAAAAGATAAATAATAAAGGTGGCTAGATTACATGATTTTCACTCGCCATTCATGATGTTGTGTTTGATCTGGACTGTTTATCATAAGCTAATGTCGGGTAAAGTAAAAGATGACCTTTATTTGCCGAAAATTTGTCGTTTTAGGGACGAATCGTCTAAGGACGAATGAGACTGGGGACAGATCGTCTCGGAGAATTGGGATGCAATCGTCTTGTACTTCTATGTCAAAATAAACCCACAATATGTACCCACTTTTATTTTCTCATACCCACATTTTTCAACATTGGTGGGTACAATACCCACTCTAAAAAAGTCACTGAACATGCTGGAAAATCATTGATAATACATGGTTTGCTTCTGGGGGCTCCCCCTACTGCCCCTTGGAACCCAATTCTTACACTTTGACTCTTGCCGTCCTTGACAAGTCTGTCTAGAGTTACAGCACAGTAACTCTTAGGCTCACTGCCTTTTATAAAACTCCCTTGATAGTTAATTGGCACTTAGTTAATTAATTGGCAGTGGCTACAGTTACGGTACCGTAACTCTAGACCCAGGTTCTAGAGTTACAGAAGTTCCGTAACTTTAGACAACCCTTGCAAGGGTTGGCTAGAGTTACGGTAGTCAAATAAAATGTGTATGTTTCAACTTTTAAACATCGAAAAACTTGTTTATATTCATTATTACTCGAAATAAACAAGTATTTACCGAGGTGACTTTTATCTAATTGTTATTACACCCGCCATTTTGGATATGACTAATAAACTTACCGGATGTTTAATATACGGCGATATGACGTTGCCGTCTTCAAAGTGTCACATACTCAGTTTACTTGAGCGATAAATTAAGTTATATAGAGTTGGATTATAATTTGGACTGAATATGTATAATTTGAACAGAATTAATATCTTTTTATTTAACTGACGATTTCTTTAGTATTTTTCAATAAAAAATCTTACTTGTCCTGTAAAAAAAAAACACGGCGATTTTCGTATGCAAAATAGACCATATTTTTTGACAGAATCAAATTTAAAGCAAAATGTCTCCAATTTGACAAAAATGTTGATAAATGTTCTATTTTTACATTGTCACGTTTAAAAGCGGTGATATTTACCTAAAACATTGACCAATTCACTGCATTTAAAAATCTCGGCAATTTTCCACAAGATTTGCATACTGAAGAATCACGGCGCTTTACATACATGTACATTGTACGATAAGTATACTGAGCATTTTTGGTGAATTAGCGAATTTAATTGAAAAGAAAAAAAACGCGATTTTTCTAATAGATATATGCCGAGTTTTTAGTAAAATTGCTGACTTCTGGTTATAAATGGGTATTTTTTAACGAGATCATTAATATTTTTTTAAATTTTAAAGATTTGGTGTGGAATGACAAGCTGGATTTTTTTTTACAAAAACATCGACTTTCTAACAATTCATTTAACATTTTCCCCAAGACTAAGCTTTTTTTTCAAGCTAAATTCCCATTTTTGTTCACTTTCTTACTAGACACTTATTAACAATAAAATTACTCTAAGATTCGTCTATTTCCTATAAATACTTGCTTTAAATTCCGTACAAAATTATACATATTCAGTCTGAATTATAATCAAACTCTAACATTTATCGCTTAAGTAAACTCATTATGTGACACTTTGAAGACGACAACGTCATATCGCCGTATATCAAACATCTGGTAAGTTTATTAGTCATATCCAAAATGGCGTGAGTAATAACAATAGGATAAGTTACGTCGGTATATTTGTTTATTTTGAGTAATAATGAATATAAACAAGTTTTCCAATGTTTTTAAGTTGAAACAAGCGCATGTTATTTCACTTCCGTGACTCTAGCCAACCCTGGCAGGGTTGTCTACAGTTAACCTGGGTCTAGAGTTACGGTACCGTAACTCTAGCCACTGCCTAATTAATTTGGCAGTGGCTAGAGTTACGGTACCGTAACTCTAGACCCAGGTTCTAGAGTTACGGAAGTTCCGTATCTGTAGACAACCCTGCCAGGGTTGTCTAGAGTTACGGAAGTCAAATAGCATTCGTATGTTTGAACTTTTTAACATCGAAAAACTTGTTTGTATTCATTATTACTCGAAATTAACAAATATTTACCGACGTGACTTATCTAATTGTTATTACACCTGCCATTTTGGATATGACTAATAAACTAACCGGATGTTTAACATACGGCGATATGACATTGTCGTCTTCAAAGTGTCCCACACTTAGTTTACTTTTCAAGAGCGATTTGTTATATAGAGTTGGATTATAATTTGGACCGAATATGTCTAATTTGGACAGAATTAATATCTTTTTATTAAATTGACAATTCTTTAGTATTTTTCATTAAAACAATTTATTTGTCCTGTAAGAAAAAACGGCGATTTTAGAATGTAAAATCGGCCATATTTTTTGACAAAATCAAAAGCAAAATGTCTTCAATTTGATAAAAAAAATGTTGATAAATGATATATTTTTACATTGTCACGTTTAAAAGTGGCGATCTTTACCTAAAACATTGACAAATTCATTGAATCTAAAAATCTCGGCAATTTCCCCCAAGATTTGAAAAAACGCGATTTTTTTACTGGGTATATGCCGAGTTTTTAGTAAAATTGCTGACTTTTGGTTATGAGTAGGTATTTTTAACGAGATCGTTCATATTTTCGTTAAAATTTTAAAGATTTGGCGAGGAATGACAAGCTGGATTTTTTTACACAAAACATCGACTTTCTAACTATTCATTTAACGTTTTCCCCCAAGTACTAAGCTCTTTTTATTAAGCTAAATTCCCATTTTTGTTAACGAAATTTAAGTCAATTTAACGTTTGAAAATCGATGACTTTCTTACTAGACACTTGCAAATTATTCACAATTAAAATTAGCCTAAGAATCGACTATTTTCTATAAATATTTCCTTTAAATTCCGTACAAAATTATACATATTCAGTCCAAATTATAATCACACTCTATAACATATCGCTCAAGTAAACTTAATAAATTATGTGACACTTTGAAGACGATGACGACATATCGCCGTATATTAAACATCCGGTAAGTTTATTAGTCATATCCAAAATGGCGGGTGTAATAACAATTGAATATGTCACGTCGGTAAATATTTGTTTATTTTGAGTAATATTGAATATAAACAAGTTTTTCGATGTTAAAAAGTTGAAACATACGCATGTTATTTGACTTCCGTAACTCTAGCCAACCCTTGCAACCCTTCCGTAACTCTAGCCACTGCCATTAATTTAAGGTAATATGACAAAATCAAAATGGCTGCCTCTTGAGATTAGAGGCGTGTCATGAAACAGGTTGTTAAGTTAAAAGTATCAAAAGTTGGTTAATGCTGGTATTCCTATGTAGTTGTATACATGCTAATGTATCAAATAATACAAAGAACAACTTTCTAAAAGAAAACAGAAAGAAAATACACCAACTTGAATATATCCAATTTTTGTGTACATTTCTTAAAAAAATGTACATATATATTCCACAAAAAATATTATTTACACAATATACATAGCCCATTGCAGATGCTCGAACCAAAAACTAGCGTAAAACATTTTCTGAATAGAAGAAAAATGAATTTCACTGAAGGTCATTTATCGACAGTAAGTCATTTTTATGGTAAACTAGCTGTCAAATTAAAGAAGTTCAATAAACAAGTATGGTGTCAATGAATTGCCTTCATGAATGAAATAAACAGTGATCTCCCCTTTTGAACATATTTGTAACATTAGTTTTAAAATCAAATACATACTGATGTTGCTAAAAATAGCTGATCCTTACAAGAAATGGGATGTAAATTAACAATGAGCTAGACCTGAATAATTGGATTATGTTTCCATGTGGATAAGCTGTTTCAATGCAGGAAGAGTTTTTTTCTTCCATAGAAATATATTTATATTGCATTTGAAAGTTGAATATGTGAAAGACTAAGTATAAATGTAACAGGAACAGTGCTTATTGAACTTAATACTATTTTGTAATATTTTAGCTTGATTGTGAAAACAATGGTCAGATTTATTAGTGAAAATGTAGTGATGAATGCCTTCCTCTGTCTACGGAAACAAATTAATCATTACAAATTTTATTGTAAAATTTTAAAGAATCTTCTTTACATTTTTTATTACCCACTCTCTTCATTTTATTATCAGTCTATGGTTATATCTAGTTCTTGCTTCCAAAACTTTATACGCCTCTTTATTAACAGTTTACATCCCCTCAACGTTGTTTCTGAACAGTGTCAATACATGTGCACCATGCTTTGGTTTTCACATCAAGTGACATCACAAACATGCGGGGCGTATAAACAAAGTACATTTCGTGGAGACTTTACACATTGTTAACACAGTGACTGTCAGTGTCCTAGTTTGTTTACAAATGAATGAAATGTCAAAAATTCACATGTCGATACTGGACGATCGCCACATCTCATCACAATTATAATTGCATTTTATTATGTAAAATCAAAACTTAAAACAAAATAAACAAGTCATCTTTTCTATAAACGAGTTGATAATACCTCAATATACATTAAATCTTGAACACCTTTCACGTGTTTTTCATCGACAGCCATATTTGTTTTGCTGCTGCCCGACGTGCGTCAAACAAATTTAATGTAAAGCCAGGAACCAAATTGAAAACACGGTATGAATTTTGTAAAGAAAATAGTACCCTGATATTTGTAAATGTGAACTAATGGACGAACAGAAATACTTGATAATAAAATTTATTGATAATTAAAAGTAAAATAACACATTGTGGCAAGTTTTATTCCAATTGTCCGTATTAAAATGTTTGCGCATTAATTTGGTGCCTGGCTCAAAATTCGACCGGAAACCAGCCGTCATGTGTGCAAGATGAAAATGTAAATAACTTGAGCAACTGAACATTTTAAGTGATCTCGGCAAATTTAACGGACACTAGCTTTCAGAGTGAATTGGACTTATATAGATAAGACGTAAGTCATAAGAAAACAATATTTATAAGATTGATTTCACTTTCGATCTCCCATGTGTGACCGGTAAATATTACTTTCATTTTAGAAATTTTTGAGTGATTTTCAACATGGCGGCAATTTTTTATCTGTCAGTACGTGCTATCCACCAATGGTTTTTAGCTATTCGGACGTGTTTGCTAAAGGTCTACATTCGAGCATCTCGTCATTACACCAGTAATTATTGTTCAGTATTTCCTTTTCATGTGGATTATTTTAGTTTTTCATAAAATGTACACAAACATTGACACTTTTTGGCACATTTCTTTTTCATTAAACTTTTTTATTCAAATTCTTTATGTCACATTATTTTAATGCTTACATATATTCAAACATGTGTTTTCATTATAAAGTGTTCACTTTTTTAAGAAATTGTCAGTTATATGTGAAATTGGCCTACTTTCACTTTGGTCTGTTTTATAGCCAAGGGAGTTAATGTTTCTGTAATATTACCTTAAGGTAGTAAAAATTACAGAACTACTGCCACCATTGCCTTAAAGCAGTTTGCATTACAATTCAAAACCCCTAGCCGCTTTCAACTTGTTATTTAAGATCGATTAACCAAAGTAATATATGCATAAAAATACAACAAACACAATTTCACGATATTAGAGGAACATGCCAAATGCATTTGAAATGTCAGATCAGGGCTGAAACTAAGAACTGGGACAAAACAATCGCGTGACATATGCATTAAGGTATTTACATATTGTGCAAATTATTATATCCACAACTGTTTTAAAAAAATATTACCGACAGAGTTGATCAATCGGGAATCAATACAAAATTTGTCTCCTTTTCTAAAATGTCTCGAGAAAAAATGCCACTTCCGGTCTCAGCAATTGACTGGTTCTATGCCTGCCGCCTTGGGTTTTCGGTCTCAATACTTGTCGACCCAAAAATAATGTTAGACTTTGACCGCAAGTCCCAAGTTATATGTTAAAAACAATTGTAATATTTATAGAAATATTCTCTACCTTTTATTTTCTTATGATTTCAATTGTCATAACCAGATTTTTGGGATACAATTTCGCGGTGACCGTAATTCACTGTGTTAGGCGTTACGGATCGCAGTAAGCCTTCGATACAAAAAGTACGTGACACAGTCTATCCAAACACGGGATTCCCAAAGTTATATTTTTGTTTACTATTACGAAGAATGAATGCTATTCATTTGTAATGTAAGTTTTTGTAGTTTTAGATAACCTATAAGTTATTTCTCATCCTACATAATCGTGAACATTCAAATATTTTTGTGTTGTTATCGAGTTGTTTCGTTTTGTCACTATATTTCGCGAGCCTTAAATTGTTCACGGTCATTCTTTGACTGGCTTGGTTTGATTCTGGTTTTTCAAGATTCGTCATATTGGAAAAACCCATCTTCTATCTAGTGACCATTTTCTTTTAGAATTAAGTTCGGATTTTTCAATTTACATTGTGTCTACGTCTCTGTTGGTAAGTGGCTTTTGATTTGACATGGACATTGAATGATAGAAGTATACAAATCAGACTAACTATTTTGCTGAGTCAGAACTCCTTAAGTTTTATTCTTTCTTATACTTTTGACTATTAATACACCTACATAAATATATTGTCACTGGTTTCCCAGGTAACTAACACAACCAGATTAATGGGATTATGGAGACTTCGGTAAATGACTATATCGGTAAATTGATTTTATATAGTAACTCGTTTGGAGAGATCGGTAAATTGATATTGTATAGTGTAATTATTCTGCATGTGTGATAATTAAAGTTCATTATGATTTGTTTGTATATTATTGTTTGAAATTGTTTGTTAAATATTGTTATATTTTAATAGAATCATAATTTCTCAATATTGAATAATCTTTTCTTTTTTCTTGATATACGAGTGATTTATACAAGTCTTGGAGTTGCATATTTTAAAAAAAGATATAAGAATAATAAACAACAAACATGCATTCATCTGTTTTATTGATTTATTCAAATACATCATGCACTAATATGTCATATTTACAAAAAAAAAATAGATAACAGTTGATAGCACATCATGAAACAATTAATTATTAAAAGATTACATTATATAGATAAATAATTTATTCCAATATTTTCGACGGGAATCTAACCAGACCTGAAATAAACGAAACTACTTTAGATCAAAAATTAAAATAAGACATTTAATATACATTAACTCATAACAAGAACATTGTATACACATGTGTCAATTAAAAAATTGTTGAAGTATATCGACGGAAATCAAACAATGCCTGAAAAAAAGACGGTAAAAAGGTAAATGAAATAAAATTCTTTATTAAATATTAATGAAGTCAAAAGATATTTTAATGAATTTATTAATTAATCCACGGGAATCAAACCTTAAAACCGAATCAAAAGTATAAAATAATACAGCATTTTTAGAAATATATTTATCAAAACCATGTGATAAAAAAATTACATCGTATGTATTTGTTATAAAATGCAATATATCCACAGAATCGAGCCAGAACATAAAACAGAAAAAAACTTCAGTCGAAAAAACTATGTTCACTCAGAAGATAAATTACCATTGATGACTGCCAATTAGCAATTAAAATACCGCTGTGTTTAAATCAATCATGATTGTTCATATTTGTTCAAACTTTAATAGTTTGAATGGCTTAGTTGTCATCAATTATTGGCCAATTAAAGTTTGGTCACAAATCAATCAGGCGTGCGCATAATTAGCACAATATTTGTTGTACCTCTTTATTTCATATCAGTCATCAAGTTGATAAAAAGTCAACAATAAAATTGTTTTATAAATTTTATTTACTATTTCATCTAAGTTAATACACATTCACAATGATACACTTTCTTTACTTTATCAAACATGAAATTATTTTAATACAATGAATAATAGATACATAGAAAACAGAATATAAGATCAGACAAAACACAGTCTTTAACATTTTCATCCAATCTTTTACTTCATATATGAACATCTTCAAAAGCGAACAAACAACGATAAATAAATGATATTATTATTATAATTTTTTCCTGTCGCTGCCAATGTATCTTAATTGTCTTCTGTAATAGCAAAATGAAAAACAACAACAGTGAGTAATTGTTATTTTTACAATAGTAAATCGTAAATAAAACCTCTTAATTTCAAAATATAAATTGTCAAATATAACAAATTAAATTATAAATACTTTGTTTAATGTAAGTACATCTTTATTTAATCATTAGCCACAAACACTTATACTGTTATTCACACCTACTTAATTTACACTATACAATATCAATTTACCGATCTCTCCAAACGAGTTACTATATAAAATCAATTTACCGATATAGTCATTTACCGAAGTCTCCAGATACCGATTAATGTATAAGTGGCTAGGATTATGGAACCATACTGTAATTAATCCTCACCACAGAGTCTTAAGATTAAGGGTGTAACATTTGTTAAAATCGAAAAAATCTATCAAGGGGTAGGGGTAAAGTTGAGTAAAGTCTGGAACTGTCTTTTAAGAAAATCAGTTATCTCTATTAGCTTCCTCATAAGACCAGATTACAAAAGACACTAGAGATTTGACCCTTAAATTGTTTGAAAGATGCAATCAATAATTGGATTTCAAGTGTATTTTCTATTCATCTCAAATTTATGCTGTTAACAATATATACATATTAATTCATAACCTATTACCTTCCAAACAAATGACCTGTGATGCTTTTTACTAAAATTCTTACGATAAGAATCTTCGTAAGTCAATAGCAAGAAACATTAATAATATGGTCATTTTTTGGTTTATCAATTCTAAATATTATAGGATTGTGTAGAATATTGTAAACCTGTTGAATATCAAGTCATAGTTACGCTTATTATCCATCTGACTTCGAATTGACTTATGATAACTTTTTTCGTAAGATTTTTTGTGAAAAAGAGCACAGGACTTTGGGTTAACTTTTTATTTTGGAAATCATGAAAGTGATTCTCATCATTTACATCTAAAAGACATTTCCATATAAATACACTTATGCCTCTTGTGAGTAATTTAGAGTCCTAAGAACATTATGTAATCATTGGATCACCAGTCCTGTGTTGGTTTGAATCCCATCCAAACATACCCTGTTGTTTCCTTGAGCAAGAAGTTTTATCCTGCTAGCTCAGTACTGGTGGACGAGGAAGTGGACTTGAAAGTGATTAATTGTTGTGATCACTTGTTTTACAATCAAGCTAAAATAAATTAGTATAAACTAATACACATAATTTTTTCTTCTATAAACTATGTTTTGTACTTTTTTAGATGGTGTTTGTTTTTTAAAACTTTACTTCTTGTATTTGTAGTTGTTAAAGTGTAAGTGGTGAACAATGTCTGATTCAGAAGATTTACCTGAACTTGTTTCATCTGAAGATGAATCTACAGTCTCTAGTCAACCAGGTATGTAGATCATAGATTTAAATTTCTATTGAAACTTTACTTTTTAGGCAAGATTCCTGTCTGTATAATGCCTTCACTCTTCAGATGATATGAATAATTGAAAATGTAGTGAACATTTTATGTAAAAACAAATGATGTGAAAACTTTCTTTGATCCATTCTACGCTTAGTCATTGTTACATAATAATAGTTACATTGTAACCTCTGTATGTTTTGATGAGGTAGGCAGGGTTTTCCCTTGAACATTTTTTTAGGGGGGTCACAATGTCCCCCAAGGTTTATGATTTGGGGGTCATTGGTAAATTTTGCGGGTCATATGCCAAAATCTGTAATCACTTAACCTTACTAATAATATACACTCTCTGACATGTATAGGTACCAGACTTATGGTATATACATATGCGAACGTAATCAAGCATGTAAAACATACAGGGTTCGCACTGGTCCTTGAAATTCCTTGAAATCGATTTTTTCCTTGAAAAGTCCTTAAATTTGATATTTCCTTGAAAAACACCCAAAAACGTCCTTGAATTTGGCGCAGTGTCCTGGAATTTTTAAAATCTATCCTTGAAAATACAAAATGCTCAGAAATATATAAAAAAAAAAATTCCCCGAAAATGTAAAGATCTTGATTTTTTTCGTAAAATTGCGATTTTCGTCGAGTCAATACATTCCGAGATGTATACGCGGTCCCGGAAAAGGGGTTCCGGACGTTAAACTTTCGTGACGTCACTAGTACTGGCTGCACCCACACTGACTGAATGTTTTTGAGTTACGATTAAATGTGGGTAAAACGGGGAGGAAATGTTCTTTCCAGCAGTGTTGGTTAGTTAAATTCAAATGGATTAAACAAAGTAATGATCCACACAAGGCTTTGTGTCGCTCTTGTTTAAAAGAAATTGACATTTCGTCGATGGGGGAAAGTGCAATAACATCTCACGCTAAAAGTATGAAGCACATTAAAGCAGTGGAAGATACGTCTTCCCTTCAGATGCATGGATTTGGATTAGTCAAACCGGGCTGTTCCTCAACATCAATCATTGACCTTGAAACATGTGACAGTAACAATAATGTGATTAAAAGTCCACCTCCACCCACTCCACCCTCTCAGTCTGCATCAAATTCTTCATGTATTGACAAATTTGTGAGTAGAAAGGAAACCAAAAAAGCTGAAATTCTCTGGACATTGCACACCATATACAGTCACCATTCATATAAGTCTAACTCAGAAATTGACAAGTTGTTTAGTGTAATGTTCCCTGACAGTGAAATGGCAAAAATGTTCAAATGTGGTGAGAGGAAAACAGCATACCTTGCACAGTTTGACATAGCTCCATACTTTCAAAATGAGTTGATAGCCAGCATCAGTGGTCCCTATTCTGTTATGTTTGATGAAAGTCTGAACAAAAAAGACCAGTCCAAACAAATGGATGTCCATGTGAGGTACTGGTACATAATTATCTCCCCTTGAACTTAAAGTTTTCTTTTAAAAAATGTTTGTTTTTACTGCAACTGTTTTATTTCTTTAGGTATTGACTTCAAACTTTAAATATATATTCCTTATTATCAACCACACCTCATGTGACAAGGTGTATAAGTCCTTATACATTTTCTTTCATAATTATCTCCCCTTGAACTTAGATTTTCTTTAAAAAATGTTTGTTTTTACTGCAACTGTTTTATTTCTATTGTATAGGTATTGACTTCAATCTTTGAATATATGTTTGTTATTATCAACCACATCTCATGCGACAAGGTTCATAACTCCTTATACATTTTTTACTCCTGTGACAAATACTTACTAAGTCGAGCATGCTGTCTCCTCTGACAGCTCTTGTTACCTTTAAAATGGGTTTTATAGCTCATATTTTGTACCAAACGTGTCCTTGAAAAACAATAATGTGTCCTTGAATGTCCTGGAAAAGTCCTTGAATTTGAAGATGAAATTTCTGTATGAACCATGACATAACTTGGCAACTCCTTTATCGATTTTATGACATCCTTGCATACTTTTGTGGGCGAGTTAATCTCCCAGCGTGTGACCGACAATTAAGATTAATTAACATGTAAATTGGCATGTAATTGCCGCGGGCGGTCTCATTTTCACAACTCTTATCTGGATTAACAATCGACGATCAATTAGGTTATTTTATTTTAGTCTACTATGAAAATATTTTAACCTTTTTTCGCCGATTTCAATCTTTTTGCCAAATAATTAGGGCGAAGTGTTTTTCGCTTTGATGCTAGATTAGGACAAAGTTCGGACGCAGAAGGCGACTTCTTCGCCCGAGTCGCCCCCTAGCGAGACCCCTGGTTTCTTAATTAACTCTTTAAACACCCCATTTAGGAAGAACTAATTTTGTGCGTCCATTGTGTGGCAATATCAGATCTTTTGCCGAAAATATGCGTCAAAATGCACAAATTTGTACGTCAGGGAAAACCCTGGGTAGGCACACAAAAAGGTCATCTTTTTTGACAAGTTTTCTTTTAAGTGAAACTTATATCCAGTTAAAACACTAGTTTTAAGTCCTGTGATGGCCATTTTTTTAAAAACACAGATTGACCAGTGAAGGGTTTTAGAAATTGCTTTGAATTCAGATATTTACTTTAGAAGGAATCACAGATCCGTCATATGTTAAGGGTGTTTAGCTGATTTTCAAGCCAAAACAGGGCTCAACATCAAAGGTTGTCCAATTGCCCCTGATGACCTATATTTGTGTTTTGGCAACCTGTTACTGTTATTAAAGATATGGTTTGGGCAAGTTAAAACTATAGCTGGCTGTCAATTTAGGCAGCCTAGTTAAAAAATCAGTGTTGGGCCCTGCAAAATCTTTAAGGCTGTATATACCTGGTATTTGTCAAATTTTAAAAATTGTATACATCAGGCTAGCTTTATAAATAAGATATTGTTCAAGGACTTTTTTATGACACTATATATAAGAATTTATATGCTAATTATTACTGTAGCCATGATTATAGTCAATATTTAATACAAGCTACTATAAACATACTTAATTGCAGATTGGTTAGCTATTGCTAATAGATGGTTAAAGAAAGAAGCCAGGTTTTTAGAGAAACAAGAATTATGGATGAGAGTTTTCTCCCTTGCCCCATTCCTGTATGGATGCAATAATATAATTTCTCATGCTTGGACAAAGGCACTTGTAGATGCTCAGCTACTCTTGAATGAGAGAAGGTAAGTTTGTCTTATCTTACAATATGTTTACCTTCAGTCTACTCAGAAATAACTTAGAATTATGGAACCTTCCCATATGCTATTTTTTCCTCTTGAAATCCAAAATCACTAACTCACTTATTGTATTAAATAGCTTCCCATCATTTTCATTGTTGCAGGCTTTTCATCTGCTACATACTCCTGGTGTGGACACTAATAGGGACCAAAGCAATGCCCTGCCCAGTGAAGCTCTTTTTTTATTGTAAGCTTGTATAGGGTTAGTACAAACTGGAAAAATTATGGAAAATGAGATTTTTCTGGAATAATCGTGGAATTTTGATTTTAGGGAAAATATCATGGAAAGTCATGGAAAATTAGAAAACTTAATGCAAAAGGTTTAATGTGTCATAGAAAAAATCTTTTTTATGTCTATTTTGTTTAAACCCACAATGAATGAAAAACATGAATTCAAAAATTAATAGCAACTTTAAATGTTGGTTACAAATCAGGCTTGGGTTCGAAAGTGAAAATGTGTTTCTGTTTTATCATGGAAAAATGAGAGGAATCATGGAAAATTCATGGAATTCTGGTATTCAAAATCTGTATGAACCCTGAGACATACCTGTGCTACTGCATGCCTCAATAAAATTTAAATTTTGAAACCTCATCATGTATTAATAATAAAGATTACCAATTGCACTGAAAGCAGAAGCATCTGTTTTCTCTGGGCCTGAATTAATTTTTAAATGTCCCCTACAATTTTGACATATGGTGCCATTGGGCCTCACATTTTTTAATTCTCTGCAAACACTGATTTACTGTATTTTTTCATGTTTTTCAGATGTCGAGATATCACTTATCTTGAGTGGAAAGAATGGGAATGTCTTGATTTAGTTGATCATGTGGTTACTAAAGTACAAATTTCTTTGGTATGTACTATCTATTGTTTTAAGTTTATTCAGCTGATGGTGGTGCATTCATGAACCCCACTGATTTGAATACTCAATATTTTTTTCAATAATCTGTGTACATAGATACAGACAGGGCTTTTTCAGCCTATCTCGCAGGGCCGAATATGGGCCCCATTCCCAATGCCAAATAATGACCATTTTTCCCAATTTCAAGAAAATAATTCCCAGTCTTGTTAAATAATTCCTTTTGAACAGGATTTCTTTTGCCTTCACAAAAGAAACAACGAGATGGTTGATTTGACGATATTTTTTCCCAAATAGGACTATTTACAGTGCTAAAAATTCCCAATTTGGGCAGGGGCCTCTTTCCCAAAACCCCCTGAAAAAAACCAGACAGATAACTATCTTCATGGATCATGAGTATTTAAATCAGTGGAGTTAATGTAGGCCCCACTGAGAGTTGAATAATATTAAACAATATCTGTACTATATAAAGGTTGTTCACTTAGTTACAATATTATTTCTCTCATTTTGATGCTGTTAATACTATTAAATGTATTGTCATTTATAGGGTACTCTTTGTCACAACCCATGATAAGCCTTTGCATACACTAGAATCATTTCACGGCCTCTTAATGCCGTGATATTGTGATGGGTAGATTTTATTAGCAATGGGCAAAAGTCATGTGACATAAATCCTTTCGATTTCTATTACCGACATTTTATTGTTTTTTTAATGCAATCATTGTACAGCCCATTTCCGTTAAAAGTTACATAGAAAAAAGCATATTTTTGTAAACCATATAAACAATATTTCTATCAACAGTGCAACACACGAAAAATCAGCGTTTTATATTGACACATTTCCGCAAATCGTTTCGACACACTTGAAAAGCTCGCCAGTTTTTATTATTTCTTATATTGATAGGTATGAAAACTTCCTACAAATAATTTTTTTTCCAATTCTTATTTTTATAAGTTTAATGCATGTTTAAAGCTCATGAAGTTATTTTTCTAATGAAGTTGGAGGGTTACAAATATAAAAAGGTATAGTTGGGTATTTACTCATTAATTTGGGCATAAGTTACGTATTTAAAGGAAATATAGACATAATTCAGTACTCAAATTTCTGTTTTCCATACATGCACTGGTGGTACAATCAAAGTTTGTTACCCATTATTGCTGAAAAGCACAAAATACAAGTTAAATTCTTTTGTTCTTTGTACACATATTTCATTGTGGTGGTGAAAGTTTGTACTACAGGGAAAACCCATCCTTTTGAATTCTAGATTTGATCTATTGATTAGCACTCCTAGTACTTGCTTAGAAATTATTTATAGTATGAACTATGGGTGTAGTTTTAGATCTGGTTTATCAGTTACAAGTATCTGAATGAGATCAGAAATATTATAATGGAGACTCGAAACCAACTGATGTGTAATATGATTATGTTGAATTTATCCCTGTTTCATTTATTGTGGACAAATGTTTGCTTTTACTTTACAACTAACTGAGTAACTTTAAGTACATGTGTCAAGTTATATATAATGTGGGTTTAGCATAAAACAGTGGTAACTCAATATTAGAAAAGAGTGAGTTACGACCATTTTGCATCAAACCCGCGATAGGCTTGCCTGGCAATATCTTCATGAACATGTTTTATATGGGCATTATAAATTATAAAGTAAGTCTCATAATGCACGTATGGGACCCTGAGGATTAGTCACAACTGAAGTTGATATGTCTTTAGACTAACAAAATTTACCGTCTTCAGTTGATATTCATTTTCCAACTTCTGTGCAGTTATATCTATCCATGAAAAGTTGACAATTATGTACATTTTCCTTCATTAATAAGCGATATGGAGAAATTGATTGGTTTTCTGGAAGGGTAGAGTACTTTTCGTAAACAAGGGTCCAGGAAAGCTAGATTAGGTGCGTTGGCCACCATAGAGTAACTTAAATTGTATTGACACAGCATGAAACCCAGTATGAAAAATTACCCGGGTATACCAGAGTTATAGCCCTTGTTTTGCTCAATGGGTATTATCTATGATATTTGAGACCTTATTTTGAGTTCTTGATTGAACATTTTATTTCAATAAAACTGACATATCACTTGAATGTATTGTTTCAATGTACAGAGAGATGGTCAACGCCTTGCTAAGAGTTTACAATGTGCCAGTAAACTTGATGATTATAAAACTGGTGTTGTTATAGATGTAGATCTAGCCATCAAAGAAGGGCAGAAAGTCAGTGAAATAACTGCTATATGGTAAGACAGGGTTTTACTGTCTTCTTTTAATTTGTGGGTTTATTGAACAGCATCTATAAACAGGGGTCTCTGTTAGAAGTTTGGGGAAACAGGGGTGTCTGTTAAAATTTCGGGGAAACAGAGGTTCAATTCAAATGAAAGCTTGAAATAGTCAAATGTTTTAGTAAATTACATATACATGTATATGTGTGTATATACGTGTAAATTTAATCCAGCAGAAATAACACTCTTTATATGCCAAAAATGATTTAACATGGACAAATTTTGTGTGTCCATGTAGATGCGAACTGAATTTTTCTTAACATACAAGTTGTGATTCATGTGTATACACAGCTGGTGAAATTAATTGTTCATATTGTCTGTGTTGTCCCTAGGCAAGTACGTGCAAGTGGATTTTCAATAATTTTATTCTGTAATATTCATACAGACAATTAACTTTTACCAGTCAGCCAGTGTAGACAAGTAACAATTTTAATATTTCACCAACCCTGGTATATGGACATAGAATTCTGTGTCAGGTAAATCAATAGCAGAAAAGGTTGCTGAGCCATGCTCTTTTTCTCCTCCATGCCCCGCTTTGCTCCTTCCTATGCAGATATAACTACTATAAATTGTTAACTGACCAATACACCATGCCCCTTTTTGACTATCCTACCCTTTTCTGAATTCTAAAATAATTATTAACATCATGTAGTCAACTATATTTCTTAAAAATCTGGTATCTAGTCCCATTATTTTCTATGTTTGTTTACAGGCGTGATGTATTGAAGCATGAGTTATCTAAGAATAGACCAAGAGCTGCTAAGTTTGCTGTGCTTTATGTTGTTAGAATATGTAAGTTGATATTATAGTGCGTACAAAAAACAAAACACTGTTTATAATAACAATAGAATAAACTAATCCACTACGAGGGTCGCTCAGGATGACAATAACATAAACATGTGATACGTTTTACGATTGTCTTAGTTGTTAGTGTAATGGAAAAGATTTTTACCAACACAAGCACGATTTACCAACAAATGGTGGTATCCATCATGCTAATTTTGTTACAATGAATTACCCACATTTAAATTTCATTACTGCCTACCCCAGAAATGGATTGTCTCATTTCTAATGTTTACCAAAACACGTTTTGTTTTTTTGTACGCACTATAGTAGATCACTGTATTATTTAAATATGATACATTTAGTCAATTCAGGAGGCATGAACTATAGTAAAAAAAGATCCTATAAATAGGCATCCAATAGTTAATTAGTATTCTATAAGTTATGAAATAAAATATACTGTAAAGTAAATGTGACATCATTATTTAAAGTATGATGTCATCATTTGAAATTTACATTTTATTTACCAAAATAACTATTTCTCAGTAAAACATGAAAGAAAATAGAGAACACTCGTCATACTTGTGAAAGATCAATTTAGATTTAATATGATGTTTTATTTTATATATGATGATATATGTAAATATTGTTGTTTATATTTTTACCGCACTGAAAAATAGAAAATAGATATTTTCACTGTATATTTTATTGCAGTGAAAAATAGAAAATATATATATTCACTGTATATTTTATTGCAGTGAAAAAGGAAAACAAATATTTTCACTGTAAGTTTTACTGCAATGAAAAACTAGAATATTGACATTTTCACTGTATACTTTAATAAAAAATAACTGCAATTCACAGCATTAAAAAAATCGTAATCATTGAATTTTAATTTAGTAAGTACAATGTTTTTAAAAATTTTTTTAAATGAACTAACTCAATGTAGCATGGAATACAATATGAAAATTATAAATGGTACAGATGTTAATACATGATAATTTATGTTTGTAGATCGTGAACATGTCCACATGTTTGAGAAGTCAATGGATTTTATTGACATTACAAAGAAAAGTGTGAGAAAGGTAAATTTTACATTTTATGTTGTGGGTGAGAATTTTTTATATTGAGTTTAACTTTCTGATAACAGTTCATAACTTATATTTGGATTGTTCCATTCTGTGTGATTTAACCATTGTCACAGTGGCTCCCCTTATCTCAGTGACCCAGGATTGTGATACAAGTGATGGTAATTTGATGTCCTGGTCAGACCAACATTTTAGGAGTGTTTAGTCATGAAATACTTTTTCTTGTCTTTTCCCTTCCTACCACTGTAGTATAACACGTATGGTAGTCTGCAGCCACTGGTGATGGTTTGCAGGTAATATTTCATAGTTAAAGTTTTGGTTTAGAGGTCCAAGTATCTCCAGGTACTGCAAATAGGTTGACTGGCTGTCATGATATGGCTGAAAATTGTCAAAAAAGTGGTATATTGAACCATGATCCCAACCAAACTGAAAACAAATTGACTTTTATCGGGCATTATTATTGTTAAATTTTATTCAACTGTCTGTGGTATATGTTTACCCATTGATTTTATAACTCTGTATTTAATGTATGGGGAATATTGAACGAATTCTGAGTCTTTAAATCAGGGGGGTTAATGTGCCAGTGACTGTTGAATAATATGTAACAATATTTTCATGTATATATTTTAGAACATGAAACTTGCAGAAGAAAATAAGAAAATTGGTAATGAATTTTTTAAAGCTGAGAACTTTACTTCAGCTTTACATGCATATACCAAAGCAGCCAAAGAAGAGTAAGTGTTTTTTTATGAATTTATCAATCATGATGTTAACTTTAGGACTACTAGGTGCTCTCAAAAAAGACTAAGCCTATGCTTAATTGCCTTAATTATTTATTTTTTTCAAAAATGTGTAAGGAAACATATGGGGAACAACAACAGTAAAAAACACTGTTCTACAACACAGCTAAAAACCAAAGTGATTTTTTTCAGATTTTTGTTATTTGTTATGAAAGTGAGGCCACAAAAATAACAAAACAATAATTTAGGGCTTTCTCATAAATAATTAGGATTGCACTGACCTAGTAGACTTCAAAAATATAGGGAAATTAGATATTTTTCTAGGTCTGTTAATGGTTGATTTGATTTAGTTGAGATGGCAAAAGACATGAGTTTTAGATGGATTTTAGCACTATCTAGATATAACCCAACAATTTTAATGACACAGTAATGATATTTTTCTATTTCTTTTATTTCAGCTTATTTCATCATGTATATTATGGTAATAGAGCTCAAGCTTATATTTCTGTGAAAAAATACATGTGAGTATTATATATACAGTAAAAGTTTGCTGGCTCAAACTCAAAGGGACGTGAAAAAAGAATCGAGTGAGCCAGGTGTTCGACCTGGCCGACATTTGTCCGAGTTCGATCTTATTACTTCCCTTTGTTTTGTAATTGTTTTTATTTGTTATCTCCCTTGGTTTAATATATAACCTGAACACACGGTTCGTTCAAGTTTCATGTGAACGTATTCAGTACAAACTGCAAAATAATTTGCTTATAACTTATTTGTTGTTCGTTAGTTTCGTAACTAAACCGCCAACAATGTGCAATCAACAAACAATTCTATTGTTAAGCATTTTTTGTGCGACAATGTGATCACACAACAAAATGTTTTGGACAAATTAACATCAATTAACAAATCTATTGTTCGAAAGAGACAATGGTTATATGGTGTATTTGTAAACCTCGGGACCATGATATTGGTTCGAGAGTTCGACTCGGTCCTGTTCGTCTCAAAAGAGGTTGACTTATATAGATATAGAAGGGAAATTGATCGGTGCCAGACAATGTGTTCGACTCAGTCAATTAATTCGACCTGGTGGTGTTCGAGAGAATGAACTTTAACTGTACATAGCTTGTTCACGTTGATCTAGAACCAAGAATACAGTTTCAATATATTTTTATTTTTCATTGTATGATTTTATCAGATAACATCACTTGTCACCGTAAAGCAAGAATTGAAACACGAAAATGGTTGACATGTTCATCGATCATATAGAAAGGAAAAATCTGACTGGACGGTCTTACAAATTCTACTTCTCTGTGGTGCATTATTGGAATTTGTTAGCATGCGAAAATGTTTATTTAAAAAACCAATGTGAAGTTTACATAATGGCAAATGCTACTTGAATGTATACCAGCTCCATGTTAAATTTTTACATATTAAATTGTTACGAAATTTTTTAAGTAAGTTGGGAGAATAAAAACAATACGCCCTGACTGGGAATCGAAGCTGGTTATTTGGATTGTGGGCAAGGCACTCAACTGTGTCACTAAACATTCCATGTTTTTAATATTTTTCATATAAATATGACATATACCATGTATGCATTAACTTTTACGTAAAATTTCATTACAGGGAAGCATTGGCTGATGGCCGTAGAGCAATAACGATTAAACCTGACTTTGCTAAGGGTCACTATAGGTATGCTTTAGCCTTCCATGGTCTTGGTCAGCTAGAGAAAGCCATTAAAGTTAACAAAGATGGTCAAGATTTATGCAGGAAACATGATATACAGGATTATCATAATCTTAAAGAGTTAGAGAACCAGGGACTAAATTTCTTAGAAGGTATAAAAAATAGTTTGTCATAAATAACTTGGGCTGCTTCGATTCAATTCGTTACATTGGAAATTGATCTCGAGGGCACCATTTGGATTTGAAATCAACGATTTTCGATTGGATACTAGTCTTTAAACTTGTCTATGAAATTTATAAGGAATTAAGACTTTTCATTACAATAATAAACTAGTGATACATAAATCAGTATGAAAATTCATTTGCATTAATCTAGCTCTGAAAAAATTGTTAAAATTTTTATTTTATCTATTTAAGTTAGTTTTATGTTCAGACGAATGTATTACTGTTCATTTGGAATAAAGTATACCATCAAGTAAATCGATTTGGAAAAAAAATGTATCGAAAGAAAACATTGCATCGAATAGACTTTCCAGTGAATCACTGAAGCGCTATAAAGCTATAAATAACTTAATACTCTTTATCTTAAAGTCATTGTTGTTTTAGCTTTCTGGCCACAGTAACCTCCCTTGTAAAGATTATACAACTTTGTCTGATGATATATTTCTGGACAAAATGATCATTCTTATTGTAAGAATAATTTTAAGGGCCTAACTCAGGACAAGTGTTATTACATGGACTCTGAATGTTTACTTTGAATTAGACTATAGATACAATATGATACAATGCAGCATTCGGAACGACCTCGGCGATCATCTACGAAGATATACCTCGGATATCAAACGTAGTAGGAATACAACCAAGTTATGAGGTCGGGCGATTAACCTCATAGGTTAAGTAGTGCCGATGTAAACAACCAACATGGCAGATCATTTTGCAGAAAGTATCGAGTACACAAAAAAAAGTTTAAGGATCAACTTTGATTTAAGTGAATGTCATTTACAGGCATTGAAGAGCTTTAACTGCCCATAATCGTCCGTCATTTTTGGTGTGTGCCAGCGTTCTATTGAGTAAACGCCGGGAACGAGGCTAGATTCTATGTTGGAACTATTTTCGCTCCTCGTGATATCCGAGGTGTATTTGTGTGGAAAATCGCCGAAGTAGTTCTGAATGACAATGCAGTATAATGCAATGTAAAACACTACTATACAAAACAGTGCATTGCAATACAATACAAAATTATAAATACAATACAATGGAATGCAATACCAAGCAATACAATGCAATTCATTGCAGTGCAGTGCACAATGCATTGCAGTGCAGTACAGTGTAATTCTATTCAATACAATGTTATGTAATGTAATACAGTGGTACACTTATGGAAAAAAAAATGTTTAGATTATTTGGAGTAATAAAAAGTAACCTTAAGTGCAGAAAAACTATAACTTTCTAGACAATGATGAAATTGTTTATATTGTTTATTGTAGAGAAATCAGCTAGAAATAAAAGTAAGACATTAACAGATATACCAAAACATTTACATGATAGATTGGCTTCAGAGTTGGCACAGACATTTAACTGTCATCTCAAAGACAAGTAAGTAATATTTCTTTAGACAAGACTTCAAAATATCCATAGAGTTAAGCTGTCACATGTTTAAATATATCAGGTGATGTCTGTAGATTTCAGCAACCTATAATTATCAGAAAACAAGCTGTCCCTAGGGTCACCCTGCTTTGGACACCACATGGACATATAACCCCCCCCCCCCCCTTGTCCGGAGATCTTGTTTAAGGTTTAGTCAAATGTTTTGGTAGTGAACATTCTTTTTGGTTCTGTTATTGTGTGATTTCACTGTAAAAACATCTCATGAATTAAAAAAAATCTGACATTCTGTTTAACTATGAAATTTTTATGGAGTAATCTTGTGTTAAATAAAATTTTATTTACTTATTCTCAATTATAAATTCTTATTTTTATCTGAAACTGTCAAATTATAGACTGCATATAAACTATTCATATATGGTGAGATTATTCAATTAGATTCAGTGAACAGCATGCTTTTTAGTCTGGATTATCGGCCTCTTACCACTATTGTTATCAGGTCAGGCAAACCACATCAATGGCTGCCCCCTCCCTTCAGTTATTAATCAGGTAACAAAATTTTCATTGCATGATCATTTGCTGTCGATAGTAACTTTAGTAGGAGTTTGATTTTATATAGATAATTCAATTTCGATTTTTCTGATTGCGCGTATATTTAGCGAACAATTAACAAAAAACATATCTTGAAGTGAACACAATTGAATGTGAATTAGTCTCATTAGAATTTTGGATACTTTATTTAGCATATATGTAACCGAACAACCAAAAAATGTATCCTCAGTAATTCTGGTACAATGATCCTTTGATTTAAGCCTGTGTAGTGAGAAATGTTCATTTGAAAACCTAATTATCCAATACCTAATTCATTACATTGGGCGTGGCTTTGTCTGATGACGACTGGGAACCAGACAACATGCTTTTTTAATTGTTTTGCATGATCTTTAAATACAGCTGTTAAACATAAAACCCATTGAATACAATAAATTGTGTATATATCTTAATAAAGATTGATCTTTAAAAAAAATTTATACAGCCATCTCGATCTAGTCATAATCAGGTTTATTCAGTTACCTTGAACTTAAAACAATGACAACAAAATGTTGGGTTCACACATAAGGCAATACTCCATTCATTTAAGATCATATTTACCAGTGTTTATGTGGTAACTTCTTGTAGAAATTTTCCATGAATTTGCTTCCAGATTAATAAGTATTGGTTAAATCCTGTATTAGTGATTATTTTAAGTCAGATTAGCAGGGGGCTCCAAACTGCCATTTTTCTGTCATCCCTGTCTGTTATGCTATCTATGCAGGAAAAGTTACTTATCTTTAAAACATAAACCTTCTGATGCATCATCCCCTTTTTCTGCTACTGTGCCCTTTTTGAGAATATGATGATTATTATGTATAGAATAAATATATATAATATTAATATAGCTCTTTATAGTGAATAACATAAGGGCTAAATTGCATGGTAAAAAGTACACATGTATGTGAATGCTAATTAATTATAGGTATTTATATATGACAAAATATTAATATGATAATCACCATACTTTAATAAAGCTCTTTATTATAAAAACTTACCATGAGATGAAATGAGGTTATAATATTATCATATATGTATGAATTATATACACTGAGGTTCAAAAGTTTCTTTACACAAGTTAAATGTATTGATGATTTAGAATGTATATAGATATACTTCCTATGTTGTTGTTATACTTTCTATGTTGTTGTTAGTTTTATAACTAATTGATATTTTATCATGAATCCCCAATTACATTCTTACATAGTATCTCATTAATTGGCAAAATGTAGTTTTTAAAGAAAAAATGACTTTATTTCATACATATTAAATATTTTAACAACAGTTCAAGTTTTCAGAGAAAATATGAAAAAATACATGTGTGAAGAAACTTTAGGACCCCAGTGTAATGGTATCACATCAGTTTCATAATGAGGATTACTATATAACCTCTTTTGAACAACACACCCTGGGAGACACTAAAGTATGTTGCTGTTTAGAGGTTGTTGCTCTGCAGAGGTTACATTCAATTAAAATTATGCCTAAAGGAAATATCAAAAGCTGTTGTTGTGCAGAGGATTTGTTCAGTTCAGTGCTGCTCTGTATCTGCAGAGGTTATGCTGTATTTCAAATAATCCTGAGATAATTTCTCCGTACAGACTGATACTGTTATTTATTGTATATGCATTATATATGTATTATGTATTATAGGTCGAATGGTAGTATGAATCATTCCAGTGATGCAGATTCTGATGTGAGTATAGTTCTTTATTATTTATTTTTTGTTTAATGTGAAACACAGTCATGGAGTTGTTATCAACTTTGAATCTAGTGATCGGGTTTTAATTCCCAACTCATTACCAACCCGAGGTCACATCTTTAAATATTGTGAATTTTAAATTAAGACTTATTATTTCAACAGTTATCTGTTATTTCATTTCCAGATTCTGTTCTGTTCTTCCATGTATATTTATTGTGCTTGCTTTTCTTCATATTTCCAGTTGCTTATATTGTTTATTTTGTAAAAACAGCCAAAATTATTATTGGCAATGAGCTTTGTGATTGCCAATAAAATATTTTGACTTGTTCAATGATGCAGTCACTATATAATATGACGCAGTTTGCAAATAATTGTTCAACCACAGTTCAAAAATAATTCAGTGTCAAAATAGCTTGCAAAACATGTCAAAAAAACAGAAATTACTAGAAAAAAATTCTATGCCATTAATGTTGTTTCATCTTGAAAGAAGCTACACTTTGGTTAGTTGACACAAAGGTTATCTCTGAACTTGCTTTGTCATTAGATTCTATGATGGCAGTTTATAGGGTATCTATTTACTGAAGTTGATATCTACCCAGTATCATTTTGAGGTAAAAAACTAAGTTACTTTAAAGTTATATTATGTATAATGTGTTATACTATCAGCCATTTTTCTCATTATTTAATTTTAAATACCATTGTTTTTCATTGTAGACTTCAAATCCTGTGGATAACAAGAAATCAAAAAGCAAGGTATGTAAGAATGACTTAGCCTTGGTCAGTTCTAGGTGTTACAATAACTTAAGTATAAGTATGATCCTAGGGATTGGAGTGACATAGTAAGAAAAGGAACACCAGTGTAGGGTTTTGATGAACTTAGTTTGTTATTCTGTAGAGCAATTTGCTCCTTGATCAAATATTACAGCAAATCTTGGCCTGCCTGGATGCCACCATGAAAGGTTTTTCTGGCTTTGTCTTTGAAAGTCTTCTGTAGCACACTGTCTTTACATCATTGGTAAAAATAACTATAATTATTTATAATAAATAGTAATTGTTTGTTTTATTTTGGATGACATATTTGATGTAATCCAGTTTACAAAATAGTTAAAGTTTAACTTATGAGCTAACTTATCATGTTTCTTCATTTTGTGTGCTAAATTTGTTCTGTTTATATATAGTCAATGCATTTTGCATGTTGGAACATTGGTTGATGAAATTTTAACTTTAGATCGGACTGTTTGATGTAGTATATTGAGTAGACATTTAGTAGCCTCATGTTTTATAGTCCCATCTTGTTGACTCGGGGAGAGAGCATGGCTGACTACAAATCAGAAATTCAAATCTAGTCATTGTGGGTTAGTTACTCCGGCGGTTTCTACTTACTTTGTGGAGTAAAGAATAATATATAAGTCCAGCCTTAATAGACTGTATCCAGAGTTCAAATATTTGAGTTTTTCTCTGCAATACAAACAAGCTTTCACTGTTACAAAGAATATGTGTACAAATAACTATAGGATTAAATGTGTTTTTGCGCTTTTTAGCGATAGTGTGTTACACAATTTGTTTGTACCGCCTGTGCATGGATGGAATACTCTGAGTTCCAAATTAGGTCTATTGTATCTGCATTTTGCATGTATGAATGTTATCATGATTTTTGTCCTGCAGGTTAACAATATATCTGTTGTATGTTTTTATTCTGTAATAGATATTGTTGCTGATGTTTTCTAGGTATATTTTAGCATTTTGATTTAGTGTCTTTTCTTGTACTTTTATTTACAGAAAAGAAATAAAAGCAAAACTAACACATCTGGTGCGTCCAAACATAACTCTCAAAAGGTTTGTTTGTTCCTTTGTCTTAATATATCAAAAATGTTGTTATTTTTGTTTTAACAATGTATGTTGTGTAGATAAAAAACAAATATCACTTACATTGTCTCTGTTGTTGTATACTAATATAAAATAGTGTATTTCTTTTATGTGATTGTATTCTATAGTTAATAACTTGTGAGATAAGGTAACAAAAACAAATACAGTTTTGGTATTATTTGTAGCTCTTCTGAGCTATATGTCTGCTTTGGGAGCTTTAAGGATGGCACTGTGCCTATTATGCATCAACTTTTGCTTTAAACAACGTTTGCTCTTAAACCGTGGTCCAAATTTGTTAGATATGTTCTTTGCATGAATTTTTTTCAAAGTTGTTCAGAGATGTTAATTCCATGTAGAAATGTGGTTGCCATAGCAACTGTAAGGAAAACTTTGAAATCTTCTTGTCTTAAACCTCAAAGCATAGAGCTTAGATATGTTTGTCTAGTATGAGTATGTTAGCATGTATTCACTGACATCATTCTGCATAGAATTGTTATATTAATTAATATATTTTACATACATATGAATCACTTCACTGCATTATAATACTAATTATTTTTCTTTTTAATAAACAATTTATTGTCCAGCTGGAAATTTTATAAAAAAAAGTAGGAATAGCTCTTTCTGGCTCTAATACCTATATATATGATATATTTCTAGTCTGAAGAAAAATCTGTGGCACAAATGTCCAAGACACAACAGCTACATGAAGAGAGACGTGACTTTCAGAATTATTGTGTGAATGGTTCAGAAGCTTATCTAGCACAGATATATAAGAAATCAATGACTAACTTCCAGTCAGCATTAGATGTGATAAACCTGCATGATAAACCTGAACAGGTATAGTAATGATTATATTGATATTTCACTTGTTGTTATTGTCAGCATCATTATCATCATCATCAGCATCGTTATCATCATCAGCATATTTATCATCATCATTATCATCAACATCATCATCATCATTATAACTACCTTCATCATTATCATAGGTGATGTATTTCTGTTATAAGCAACACTTTTTCTCTGATCTCACTTCTAGGAAGCTAGATGGCTTAACACTTAGCAGATTTTACTCTGAGTTTCCAATTAACATCATCATCATCATCACCATAGGTGTTGTTATTAATTATTGAATTGATCTTTCTTTCATAATCATCACCATCATCATCATCATCATTGTAGGTATTTGAATTATTGTGCAGTATCAATTCCAGAAAGTAGACTGGCTGCACACATTGCAGATTTATCATTACTCTTCATTAGTTTGTCCATGGCTTTGTTCCTTACTCATCATTGCAGTCTGATAATTATTTAGTTATTTTTATTGATGATAGCTCTTGGTATAATTACAGGTATTCAATATAGATGAAGTAGACATACTAACATTAAAGTATGCATTCAGTGTGGCTGCTATTGGTACAAATAATTACAAGGTTAGTTAGCTCTTTTATTTATAAAAGTAATATTGTGATTACTCCTCAACTTCATGTCATTTTCTGAGTTCAAGAGTAGAAATAAAAATCTTATTACATATTTTACTATATATAAATTGACGTTGAAGTGTGCCAATATAGCCTCAATGTGGGTAAGATATTCCAGAATTGAGCAAGTGTGCCAAAATATCGATATTTGGCTCTTTTCCTAGTGTGCCAAAAATGGATATTGAGGCAACTTCCGGTCATTATGCACCTGCAGTCCAACAACGACAGACTTTCCGCAAATGATATCGGCACACTTTCTTAGGTATTGGCCCGAGGGCTTCATCCCGAGGGCTAATGCCGAGAAAAGTGTGCCGATATCTACTTAAGGCACACTTGCCCTGTTTCATAACCTTTTTATTGCATATGTTGACTTTTGCATGAATTGATGATTTTTCTAGAACAAAATTAAAATCCATTTTGCATGTTGACGTTACATCACATGTATTGTTTTGTTTGGTTCAATGCCGAAACGTTAGAATTTAATGAACATTTCTAATAAAATGTAAGTGGTGTTGTAGATAATCTTATTTCACTACAAAAAAACCACACTGCCTAAAATTAAATAGCTTCTTGTTGCTAATAACGTAACGAATTTCACGTGCGTAAAGTCTGCCGTTGTTGGACTGCAGGTGCGTAATGACCGGAAGTTGCCTAAGTATACACTAGGTTGTGAGCCAAATATCGATATTTTGGCACACTTGCTCAATACGGGAATAAATTGCCCCCATTGAGGCTATATTGGCACACTTCCACATCAATTGCTATTTATAGTAACATATGCAATAAATGTGACGTAACGTCATCATGCAAAATAGTGCATTACGTCAAGAAAAAAATTGTACTTTAGTTTTAGAAAAATCATCATTACATGCAAGAGTCAACATATGCAATAAAAAAGTTATGAAACAGGGCAAGTGTGCCTTAAGTTGATATCGGCGAACTTTCCTTGACATTAGCCCTCAGGCCAATACCAAAGCAAGTGTGCCGATATCTTCCTTAAGGCACACTTCCTGTTTATTAACTTCTACTTATTCTAAATTTGAGGAATGTTTTCTTTCATGCTTTCTTCTGTGTTATGTTAAATAATTTTTACTCAAGTATTATGTGATGTCATTTGTCCTCTAAAATGACATCACTTGTCTTTTAAGATGACATCATTTTTAGCTCGACTTTACGTAGTAATGTAGAGCTCTCCTACTCGCCCCAGCGTCGGCGTTCGCGTCCGCGTCCACCTTTCTGATTAAAGTTTTTGTGCAGTAAAATACTTTCTTCTATATCTTTATTATTTCTTAAGATATTAACTTCAAACTTTAGATATATGTTCCTTACTATCAACCACATCTCATGTGACAAGGTATATAACTCCAAACACATTTCTTTCAGAATTATACCCCCTTGAACTGATTAAAGTTTTTGTGCACAGATTAAAGTTTTTGTGCAGTAAAATACTTTCTCCTATATCTTTGTTATTTCTTAAGATATTAACTTCAAACTTTAAATATATGCTTCTTATTATCAACCACATCTCATGTGACAAGGTTCATAACTCTAAATATTTTTTTTTCAGAATTATCTCCCCTTGAACTTAGAGTTTTCTTTCAAAAATGTTTGTTTTTACTGCAACTGTTTTATTCCTTTAGGTATTGACTTCAAACTTTAAATGTACATTCCTTATTATCAACCACATCTCATGTGACAAGGTGTATAACTCCAAATATATTTTTTTAGAATTATCTCCCCTTGAACTTAGAGTTTTCTTTAAAAAGTGTTTGTTTTTACTGCAACTGTTTTATTTCTATAGGTATTGACTTCAAACTTTAAATGTACATTCCTTATTATCTACCACATCTCATGTGACAAGGTGTATAACTTCAAATATATTTTTTCAGAATTATCTCCCCTTGAAATTTAAAAAATGTTGTTTTTACTGCAACTGTTTTATTTCTTAAGGTATTGACTTCAAACTTTAAATATATGTTTTTTATTATCAACCACATCCCATGTGACTAGGTTTATAACTCTTTATACATATTTTTTACTCCTGTGACAAACACTAACTAAGTCGAGCATGCTGTCTCCTCTGACAGCTCTTTTGATGTTATATTTTCACTACAATGAAAATATAAGATTTTATGTTTTCACTGTATAATTTCATTGAACAACACCATGTTTTTCTGTTACATTAAACATTAAAGTATGAATTTATTTATCTGGATACTTGGATAGTCTTGTCGGAAGACAAGTAAAAATTTCATCAAACTTTCAGGTGTTGAAAATGCAGAATTTTTACCCCTCTGCAATTTCCACATGTAAGTTACTTGATTGTTTGTTTTATTTGCAGAACATTATGGATGGCATAGACAAACTGGAAGAAATTAAAGATTATATAGAAAAACATGATTATATTAAATTCCCTGTTGTATATTATGGCTTAGGAAAGGCTTATGTTAGTTTAAATAGGTAAATACTTTATTAATGTATTCATTTTATTATGACATTTTATATGTTAATAAAAATCTTTTATAGAGGTTTAAACTTTTTTGCTTGCATCTTTTAGTCTCTTACAATAGATAATGTAACTCTATATTGTATTTGGAGCATTGCAGTTTTGTTTACTCTTTACAAACATAGTCCAACTTGTTATGAGGGTGAATTGTTTCATCATTTTCTTCAGAAAAGTTGTATATACAGTGTTATACTATTACCAATACTTCAGAAATTAAAAACATAGCTTTAGGTACTTGTACATGCATAACAATTGCAATTGTATAAGACTATTAACGTGTAAATACATCTTAATTAAAATTTAGTGATATTAATATAAATCATCTAGTGTAATGGTAATTTTGTATGGTACTATATGTTTTGGTTAAATTACAGATTTCCTGATGCTATAGAACCTTTACAGAATGGTTATCAGATAGCTAGTAGTGTATCATATACTAAATTATCATGGCCAGGTATTAATCAGCTTATAAAAGAAACTGATCCCAAAGTTTTACAGGTAAGATATTGTGGGTTTAATGCAAAACGGTCGTATCTCAATATAAGAAAAGAATGAGTTACGTCTGTTTTGCGCTAAATCCACAATTTTAACTGACTGATTATACTACATACATTTCAAACCATAGGCTGTTGGCATAGTTCTGAGTAAAAGACTACTTTATACATACATAATCATAAGGTATTTTGGGGGAAAAAATGATGATTTTTTTACCCATATTCAATTAGGGGTACATTTTTCCATTATAACTTATTCTATTTCACTGATGTTTTCTTGCATACATAGTAAATATATTAAATCACTGTGATGTGATTTTTCTCAATTCTTCTGAAATTGATTATAGTTTTTATTGAGTTCTATTTCACAAAGTTCTGACAAAATTTGTGCTTTGAATAAAGAAATAAGTATTCTTAAAAGAAACCCGTTCACCAAGGGGGCAGTCATTTTGAAAATCATAGGTGTTCCTTAAAAATTTTGCGAGCAAGAAAAAAACTTGCAACCTATCCCTATCAAGCAATTCAATTTGCTACTTCATAGCAGACCAATTCATTGGAAATTGCTATGTAGCAATGCAAAGTGCTAGCTTTGCCGAATCGGCTTTTAGATATAAAGACTACTCTGTATGGTTATATGTTTTATTGTACTTACAGGAGAACCTTAAAGAATTATTACAACTATGTAAGTTTCCACCAACACCTGATGCTGTATGTAGAAATCATATGGATATTACAGATAGTAGAACTGTTATATATCTGTCTGATCCTGACTTTAGGGTACGTTTATATATTATATAATATTACCAGTGTTCGCGTTTACGCCGTAAACATATCTATTTACGCATAAAAATCGCCAGGGACGAAAAAAAATCAAGGACGTTTCGTCCCTGGGACGAAACGCTTTTCCACGGGAAATATGACACTTTTAGAGCTGTTTTGCGATATAACAGTAGTAAATGGATTTTTTCGTTTAAAAATGACCTGTTCGATGTTTAAGTGCATTTCACATTGGTTTAATCAATTTATTTCTCATTGGGCGAAGTTTATCGTTCACGAAAGTTAACTGGAAGTAAGTGCGATGAAGCCGCGTTTCGATAACGCACCTTGCGTAGCAACCACAAAATGGCCACGCCGCCAATCAAGAAAGTTAAACACAGTCACCATTCCAAGAATCTGGGCTATTAGATAAAGAATTTAAAGACCGGTCCTTATCAAGACATAAAAATGCAATTTTAATTTCCGATCTCATGTTTCGACGCACATATATTTCAATGACATCTTTGTTTTGATCATACCAGTGCAATCTTGTATGACGTCACTGATAGCGTGGCTACACTTTGCAATTAAGATGAATGTGCTTTATGTTTAAAATTAAAAAAAAGAGATGCACTTATAAAATTAAGTTTACTTCTTTCGTGGTCAATTTTCCAATATTTTACCAATGCAGAATTGCCCAACATCTTTATAAGCGTGGGAATATTTTTCATTCTCGGTCGATTAAACACACGTCTATTTTTAGAAACCATGCAATAGGCATGCCAAAAAAAATGTTACAAGGTAAAAAATCACGCTTTAGAAAGCTGTACTCATTATATTGTCCACGAACGCTAATCAGATTTTAATTGCCTGGCCGACATATATATATGTTCATTTGATTCAATGCTTTTAAATATAATGTTATTCAAAATTTTACTTTTAAAATCATACTTTTATTTAGACATGAGATGTTTTGATTATACAAAAAAATTACTTAATTATCCTAGAATGTAGGGGTAATTATTTTGTTACCTGATTTTGATATGTGCCGGGTTCGTTTTTTGTCAGAAGGAAAAAAATATTGACATGCTATTTTTTTCATTTGTCTAAAAAATAGTACTTGGATATTTTTGCATCATGTAACAGACTGAGTGCTCGCAGTAATAATATTGCTTTTTCCATGTTTCATTACAGTTGATTTTTTAGTACATGGATGCTGCAACGGCCCTTGGTTACAATCAAAATTTAACCATTTTCGGCGAGTGTTATGTCCTTGAAAACGTTAAAAAATGTACAAAAGGAATGAAATCATCGATTTTTAGTTGTAATTTGCTGTCTTCTCTGAAATCACATGATATACACATTTTGTTGCCTTAAGTGCGTCAAAACAAATGACACCAGGATAAGCATCAACATTTTTATAATTCTGGACTCATCACATTTGAATTGGGACTCAATATATTTTACACCACTGAGTCCCGGGGACTTGGTGAAATTTGGAAAAATTGCGAACACTGATATTACTGTACACTGTCCTCTAAAAGATTCATTGCCCGGCCAGGCTAGCTTAGGTAGTGCACAAGTCTACTGATGGAGGGGTCGTAGGTTCAATTCCAGGGTGGGCACACTTGTGGAGCTTAGTCATGAAATAATTTCATCTGAGATCAAAATTTGGACTTCTCACTATGTACTTGGCTAGATTTAAAAATTAAACTGTATATATATTTGTTACAGGGTTATGTTAAGATGTCGTGTCAGATGGATTGTGTTATTACATTACATCAAAGTTGTTTTAAAGTACATAAAACAAACCTCAACAAACAGAATGATAAGGTATGTTGTGTCTGGTATATGCTTATAGTGACCATATAGGATGTTCCATTATTTCCTCTCTTCTAGTCAATTTTATATTATGCCCATTTTGTTTGTAGAAATAAAGCCGCCTGGCTATTTAAGTAGGTAGTACACAGGTCTACTGATTGAGGGGTCATTTGTTTGATTCCCAGGCGGGACATACTTTCATGGAGCTTGGGCAAGAAATAATATGACTATTCTCCCTTCTTCCACTGAATCTAAATTACGTTGGATAGTTGATAATTCCTAAAGGAAGTATGGGACTAGTAACTGGATATATCCAGACATTTAGCCTTTCCAGGAACACTGAGTAGGATGTCTGATCTCTGTTATATGACCTATACAATGTGTTGTTACGGGGTTAAACCCAACCAAAAAAATGCAGAAAAACTTCTATGGAAAATTCTCTTTTGCCTTAGCGTCTTTTCTGGTTTCTTGGATCAACTAAAAGTTCTGGTGAAGTAATTTATTTTTTTATTAAAAGTTTTGTAAACCAGTGTGAAAATGGGATATAAAAGTGTTTGTTGTGCATTGGAATCGGGCTCAACTTTAATGTGTGGAACAGGGTTTAATTCCCAGAATCATGGCCAGATGGCTGTTACAGTTGGAAAAGGGGGTAAACAAAAAACAAACAGAATATCTTACAATTTATTACTGAGTATTGACTACTTTTATAACTTCTATTTCATCCAAACATTCTATTGGGTAAAGTAAAATAGTGTTTCCCAGTCACTGCTATACTCAATTATTTATTGTTGGACAGTTTATCCTGTTAAAATCAAAATTTAAAAGGATTGAATTGAATCTTACTGGACCGGAAGCATTTTACTTGATTTATAATATTTGTTGTAATTATGACTATGTGTGTGTTGGCCTAAATTTGCTGGACAGTTGTTGCTTTGAACCTGCTTAATCTAGATGGATCTTCTATTTTTACAGGATTTGTCCATTGGTCCACCATGTTTCTCAGTGACTGGAAATCCATGATTAATCTATATGTTCCCATAATATAATATCATCTGTATATATTTTAGGAAATTCTAGATACAATGTGTCCTACACCTGATTGTATTGGTGCCATTGTTAAACTTGTCATTGTAAGAAGTGATAGTCTTACTAAAGAGGTATAGTGGTTTATTTTTACTTGTACTAAAAATCTGATTGTTCTAAAACGATCTCAATTTTGTTGGTTTGGAGTCTAAATTGTGTATTTTCATTACTCTCCCTTAGTAATGACATTGTGACCCCTAAATGAGAATTTAATGTTTATTATGATGATTTTTTATATACCCAAAGTAACTTATGGATATATTACCATATGACACTTGTCTGTCTATGTGTCTGTCTAGATGTCTGTCTGTGAGTCTATTAACAATTTCATGTCTGCTCAATAACATGACAAATATTGGGCTATACAGTGATTATATTTGGTAGGAAGGTTGGCTATGGGTAGTATATGATCCCTATTGATTTTGTTGTCACTGGTCATCATGACCCTATATTTAATATCTTTGATTGCTTAATAACTCAACTATTAGGCCTACAATGATCAGACATGGAAGGAAGGTCATAGGCAGGACATGATTCCCAATGATTTAAGGGTTACTGGATTATAGGTCTAGGTCACAGTGACCTTGCATTTTAATTTCTCATCTACAAAATAGCATGGCAATTATTTGTCTAGACCATAGGAGATCATACTTGGTAGGGATGTTTGCCTTATGCAGTAGATGATCCCTTTTGTTTTGTAGTCAATGTCATTATGACCATAAATTTTAAAAACTTATTTTCCATTCAATAATTCAGCAACTATTAGGCTTACAGAGGTTAGCCACATGAAGACAATTCCTTTTAATTTTTGGATCACTGGGATTAAGGTATTTCATGAAGTCATCAGGTCTGTACATTGAAAGCGTTGGATTCGGGTGCATATTGCTCTGACATCAGAATTCTTACTGTTGCAGTGTAATAACATCTTTTTTGCTACCTGACTGGTTGAGGTTAAAGTCCAAATATGGTATCAGTTATGTAGACTACTTTATTTCCATTATTTCCTTTGTTCTACTTCAATATTTTGTTTTTATTTACTATGTTAAATATTTTCAGTATGAATCTGAGAAGTTTTCTGATATGAAAGAAAGATTAAAGAAACCTGTAGCTAAACAAAAAACATCAAAGTAAGTTTTTATGTGTTTATAAAATTCTATCATCTTTTGTCTGGCATACATATTGCCAAGCTGTGCTGGTGGGTTTGGCCAGACTTTAAACACATTCTATCAATTAACTCGACATTTTTCCTGCATGTATGTAAGTGTATATCTTAATCTAATGAGTATAGCTCACACTCTTTCCCCAAATTTTTGTGCATTTTTAGCTCGACTTTACGTAGTAATGTAGAGCTCTCCTACTTGCCCCGACGTCGGCGTTGGCATCCGCATCCGCGTCCACATTTCTGATTAAAGTTTTTGTGCACGGATTAAAGTTTTTGTGCAGTAAAATACTTTCTTCTATATCTTTGTTATTTCTTAAGAAACTTCAAACTTTAAATATATGTTCCTTATTATCAACCACATCTCATGTGACAAGGTTCATAACTCCAAATAATTTTTTTCAGAATTATTTCCCCTTGAACTTAAGAGTTTTCTTTAAAAAATATTTGTTTTTACTGCAACTGTTTTATTTCTTTAGGTATTGACTTCAAACTTTAAATATATGTTCCTTATTATCAACCACATCTCATGTGACAAGAATCATAACTAAAAATACATTTTTTTTTCAAAATTGTGCTCCATGAACTTAAAATTTTCTTTAATTTTTTTATTTATTTATTTACTTTAAATTTGTTAAGGTTATATTTTCAAATCTTAAAATTTGTATGTTCCTTATCATCAACCACATCTTCTGTGACAAATACTTACTAAGTCGAGCATGCTGTCTCCTCTGACAGCTCTTGTTAAATGTGTTGTATAATATGCATGTATAGTGACAACGTGTTTTGTTTAAATCCAAAAATCTTATGAATATTTAAAAGCTGCATTATGAGGAAGGGAGATAACTCTGTAAAAACTGGTTGACGATCAACATATTACCAATGTATTATGAAATACTTAAATTTATTATTTGATAAATGGAAGAAATGTGTGTTGTTTTATATGATAATCAAATGTTATTGTTAAATTTTATTCAACTGCCACTAGAGCGTACATTAACTCCACTAATTTTAATATTCACTACAGTACTTCAGTACTCATGATTGATAAAAGTATATTTAAATCAGCAGAGTTAATGTTTGCACCACTGACAGTTGAATAAAATTTAACAACACAATACATTGATATAAAAAGTAAATTGCATTTGTTTTGTTTGATCAGATGGTGAAAGAATGAAAATTAATTGTAATTTGAGTTAAGTAGATTACTTGCCCAATGTTATATTGTCAAAGTTCACATTTTACAATGTGTGAATAAAATCATATGATTGCTAGTACATGACTATTGTTTTATTTGTGTTTTGTCCTGATTTAGTTAATATTGCCTCATTCTTGTTTTTCCACTTAAAATCTTCCCGGAAATTTTTATGAGGTTTTTTTTGTTTTTTTAGCCGGATTTTTCAACGAAAAAATTCGGCTAATAGTTTGGCGAACACGGGCGGGCGGGATATCGGGCGGGCAGGCGGGCGGGCGTCCGTGTCGGTAACAATTGCGTTAAAGTTTTTAATGTACCATGTATTTCTGCTATTTAAAGTCAGATCTCTACGAAACTTTATACAATGATAACATACCATGTGATGAACAGAATTAGACAGTAACCACAACTCTACCTTGCTTAATTATGGATTATTGCCCTTTGTAATTTCGGGTGTCTGGTGACGTTAACAATTGCGTTAAAGTTTTTAATTTAGCATATATTTCTGCCATTTATTGTCAGATTTTTATGAAACTTCATACAATGATAACATACCATGCGATGAACAGATTAAGACAGTAACCACAACTCTACCTGGCTTAAAAATGGATTATTTCCCTTTGTTTTTTTGCGTTAAAGTTTTCAAATTGTTGGATATCTCTGCCATTTATGGTTTGATGTTTACAAAGTTTCATACAATGATTACATGTCATCTGTTGTAAAGAATTAGACAGTAACCGCAACTCTACCTGGCTTAATAATGGATTATTTCCCTTTGTTATTTTTGTGTTAAAGTTTTCAAATTGTTGGATATCTCTGCCATTTATGGTTAGATGTTTATGAAATTTCATACAATGATTACATATGATCTGTTAAAAAAAGGATTAGACAGTAACAACAACTCTACCTGACTTAATAATGGATTATTTCCCTTTGATTTTTTGCGTTAAATTTTTCAAATTGTTGGATATCTCTGCCATTTATGGTTTGATGTTTACGAAGTTTCATACAATGATTACATATCATCTGTTGAAAAGAATTAGACAGTAACCGCAACTCTACCTGGCTTAATAATGGATTATTTCCCTTTGTTATTTTTGTGTTAAAGTTTTCAAATTGTTGGATATCTCTGCCATTTATGGTTTGATGTTTACGAAGTTTCATACAATGATTACATATCATCTGTTGAAAAGAATTAGACAGTAACCGCAACTCTACCTGGCTTAATAATGGATTATTTCCCTTTGTTATTTTTGTGTTAAAGTTTTCAAATTGTTGGATATCTCTGCCATTTATGGTTAGATGTTTATGAAATTCCATACAATGATTACATATGATCTGTTGAAAAGAATTAGACAGTAACAACAACTCTACCTGGCTTAAAATGGATTATTTCCCTTTGTTATTTTTGTGTTAAAGCTTTCAAGTTGTTGGGTATCTCTGCCATTTATGGTTAGATTATTATGAAATTTCATACAATGATTACTTAACATCTGTTGAAAGAATTAGACAGTAACGGCAACTCTACTTGGCTTAAATATGGATTATTTCCCTTTGTATTTTTTATGTTTAAGTTTTCAGTATGTTGGATCTCTCCAAAAGCAAGTATTCTGGCATTTTCCAGTCATATTTTCCTGCCATTTTGTTTCAACAATTTCACCATTTGCCATACAAGGTTTTTTTTTAACAAAATTCTCTCGCTAATTTCATATCATTAGCTTTGCATTATTTTCATCCATAGTTTTCATGTCTTATGCCATCTTAGTCAAATACCAACAAAATACTCAGAAAAGATACAATAGGACATATATAATATAGTTAATGAAACTCTTTATTCCTTTAAGATTAATTATTGCCCTTTGTATTCCTTCTAATAAGCAATATATCAAATGACTTTCTTTTGTAACAACGTAAACTTGTTCTCAATGTTCCCATATGCAGAAAAATCCGGCTTTAATGTGGCTCCCACATTATCTTTCTTGTTTTATCAATATTTGCTCAATATTTTGGATGTGTTCTATACAAGGGTGCTTGCTCAATTTGTCAATTTATCAAAAATGTGAAGTACACCTTTGGTATAAAATGTTTGGTTGAACCGTTGAATAATGTCTGGAAAATTGAAGTGCTTGTGTTTTTTAATACTAAAAAATGTAGAAAAACTTTTTTTTAATTCTAGCATAAAAAAATAAATAACTTGATTGGTTTTATAAACAAAGGGGTTATTTATTTATTTATACTTGGTTTAACACCTTGTCAACACAATTTTTTATGTTATTATACGCGTCCATCTCACCTAACCTAGATTTCCTGGACCCTTGTCTATAACCAGTCCCTGCCTACCCTTCCACGAGGCGGGAAACTTCTCCATATGCATTTGACATTATTGGTAAATTTTCATTGAAGGGTATAACCTTCCTGATGGGATTCAAACTGGTACCTTAAGGACTCTAGTTTCGAAATCCAGGCGCGCTACTAACTGCACTACAGACCCGGGTTAAACAAAGGGGTAATCTTTAACAGCTGCATATTAGTGCTGCAACGATTCACCGGAAAGTCGATTCGATGCGATTCGATTATTTTTTTTTCGATTCGATTTTTTTCGATTCGATTCTTTTATTAATACAATTTACTACAAATATGCATTTATACATATATTTGAGCTTAAAACTAAATAATATTAATTAAATAAAATTGTTACTATATTTGGGTAACACCAAACTCGAAAATCTGATAATTAATATTTGTTTTATTCAAGTACGAAATGGATTGGGTACGAATGTAAAGGTCGCGAAAATGTATTATTAATATAATATCGACTTAAAATGTAAAGACAGCATGGATCATAACTTGTAGAAAGATGCAGTTCTTGGTATACTATTGTACATATTAGTTAAACATACACTGTACATGCAAAACTATTTAAATTTGAATAAACTGACAACAAAACTTGGCTTGCTCATGCGGAGCCTAAAATCTTCCAGTTTGTCAGAACAGGTAAAATTTAATCACACCGACTCAATTGGCGGAGGATCGGGGCATATACTATAGAATGTATTTTTGGAACAGAGTTTCCAATCATGCTTCATAAAGTCGTAATGGAAATTTAACAGAAATGTAACAAAGTGAAACCCAGTTTCACTGTCAACGTATATTTTGACTTTTAGGTGCGCCTTTGCTTTTATCGTTATAACTTACGTAGACACTTAAAAGTCAGTATCGAATCGAAACTCGCGGGTCCCAAATCGAAATCGAATCGGCACCCTTGCAATCGAGTTTCGATGTATCGAATCGAATCGTTGCAGCCCTACTGCATATGAATCCAGTATTGAAATATAGATAATGTCATGTTAAATATAGAATGAAAAATCTCACAGTCATACCTATGTTAGAATTGGGATTTGAAACACCTCCTTGATATCAGGGATCAATTTTGGTGTCCTTAACAGGTTATTGTGTGTCATTGACTCATTGTATCTGTTATGTAAATACATGTGATATAACACCTTGATATATTTATAAATAATTTATATTAATAACGCTAGACATTTTAAGTAACAATTTGCTGGTTTTAAAGCATATAGTGTATGGTTTTCAACAAGAGGTGTGTTACATTTGATATAAGCGCTATCAGGGATAGCTTAGATATCATATTTTGTTAAATATATAAAATATAGACATGTGCATTTTCACTCTATATTTAATGTGACGTCTTCTATATTCTAATAGTCAACACATACACTGCTGTTATAGTTTACCCCCTTGTTTATAGACCTTATCTGGAATTCAAATTTATGGGTTTTTCCGTCCTAGCACAGCCTGTACAAATAAAGTTTTCTACACATTGTTGCTAAGAGCACAAACTATGGATTAAATTCTATTGTTCTTTGTGCACATGTTTTCATTGTAATGGTAAAAGTTTGTTTGTACCAGAGGGGAAACCCTAAATATTTGAATTCTCGATTTAGTCTATTAACTTGCTAAAGAACTGGATATTTAATTATAGCACACAAAACTCATGCCAATGCTTTATTATACAAAAAATATGGATAACTGTATGTTATTACTTAATTAAAATGTCATTATGTCTCCTTTATGTGAACAATGCAACTATTATATGAACATTGCTGGTTCAATCAAAACCAATACAATGATTTGGGGTGAAACATTATATCAATGTAATAGTTGAATTATATTTGAAGTGACTGAGTAGTAGGGTTCATGTTAAACTTGCTTAGTCAATGTCAGGACCGGTTTCATACCAATTATTGGTACTCTTCAGATTACTTGATTACTGTTCTTTATCGAAAAAACGAAAAACGCTCATATTGAATATAACTAATACTGACGTGTATTCAGGAAAATTATTAGATTAATTATTAAATATTATTATTCACATTTGTTTGAAATAGGTTGATAAAGACATTAAATAATATATGAAATCAATCTATTGTACTTATAGTGATTGTTTGTCACGTCTTAATAATTGCTTTTTTACTTAATATTGATACTAACACATCAAAAAATGTCATTGGTTTAAAGCATTTATAAACATTAAAACACATATTTTTTAATTTAAACGTAATTTATTTGATCTATACAACTCAAAGAAAGAGTTTTTTTGGTTATTTCAGGGATTTTTTGTTCATTTACTATATTATGCAGAAAATATGGACCGAAACATTAATATTTTGGTTAAAATGATGTTTTGCAATTATTATTTGTAAAGATTTACATTTATTAATGTATATTTTTTATGCATTTTCAGGCAATTTGTAAGAAACGCCCATGGAATTTCTATCATTTTGTAAAATGCCTAGATATTTTTAGGCAATTTACAAAATGCCTGACTTATTTATACAATTTACAAAATGCCTGACTCATTTATACAATTTACAAAATGCCTGAAATTTTAGGCAATCTGACAGTTCAGTATAATCATTCAATACATGTAAATTTATTTATGGCCAAACTGTCGAAACTTAGCACATAAATGGTATCCCTTTTCACAGTTTACATACGTAGTGTCATTTCAAAAATTTGATCATGTAATTACGTCATAGTTGGTACTTTATTCAGAATACAAGTGATGCCTTTAAATATTGTGAAAAAGTTATTCTGAATAAGTCATAAACATAACGCAAAACAAATTAATATAACGCCAATTTCTAGAGCTGTCATCTATTCCAACGATATTGATGTATCCTCAGTATTTTTTCCCGATCAATAATCTATATGCATTTTGATATATCAATAATAAAGCCTATATAGGTAAATAAATAAATGTTTCAAAAAACCAATCTTCTACCGTGAACGGAAACAGGTTTGCTGTCATAATATGAACGGTTTAAAAATCGACTATTAATTTATGATACAATCATGTAGATATTTTTATTTATTTTTAATCAATACAAATCCTTTTTACTAAATACTTAATTACCACTATAATGCAGGATACCTAGGTATTGCATTCATGACAAATAAACGTCTATTATGATAGGGGGGGTTGTTAATTTGACTTTTTTATGAGACCCTGTTTAAAAGATGCTACATGTACAGACATGTAAGAAAAAGCATATATTTTTAATTTCTGACCTCATTAACCCCCCTGTACATACCCTCTGAAGGTTAGCCACGCCCATTTTCACATAAATTACCAGTTTTTTACATTTAATTGCAATAAGTTGTATGGTATTGGACTGCAATATGTCAATTTAGATGTTTATTAAGGTGCTGAGTTCAAATATGAAGTCAAAAACAAAATTAATCAAACCAATATGGCTGAAAATTCAAAATGGCCACCAAAATAACCATAGTACGAGCATATTCCGGAGTTTATTTATCCGCGAAATTCAATATGTTGAATCATGCCTGCAATATGTCTAGCTACAGGTTTCTTAAGGTGTTGAATTCAAATATGAAGTAAAAAACTTAATTTAAAAAACCACTATGGGGAGAAATTCAAAATGGCTGACAAATTAAACCCATTTTGAGCGTATTAGGGTAATTATTTATCCTGGACATTCAATATGTTGAATCATACATACAATATAACCAGAAATAGGTTTCTAATGGTGATATATACAAAAAGGAAGTTAAAAACTTAATTCAAGGAACCAATATGGCACGAAATTCAAAATGGCTACCAAATTTAACCCAGTTTATTTGACCATATTCGTGCTATTATTTATCCTAGGCATTCAATGTGTTGAATCATGCTAACATTATGTCAATTTATAAGTTTGTTAAGGTAATATGTTCAAATATGAAGTCAAAACTAATTTAAACAACCCAATATGGACAAAAATTCAAAATGGCCACCAAAATAACACATTTTCAATGTATACTGGTAATCAATGCTATAGCAAAGATCCAGTTGAAATAAAGAAACTAATGGATAGAGGGATTTTGGTTCAAACCCACAGGAGTCAAAACCAATTTTCTTGCACAAGAAATATACTTGCAATTGTTCAATTCATGAAGGGATGAATCATTCGCCAATTGGTGTCTTTAATTTATGTATTTTCATTAGTCCAATAGTGTAATGTTAAATTATACATCATCAGGCAACTCACATAAAATTATATATAAATATACTAGTAGTCAAATGACCAGGGGAAATAGCTGCAAATTTGGTTAAAATGTGTAATCTTAAAGGTTTTGTGTTTAAGTTTGTGTAGAATTGTATCTGTAGAAAATGTACCAAATGTTTTCTGCTCATCCTCAGTTATGGAGAAAACATTCTATACCTGTTTGTATTTATAAGTTTATGTCTTTATAATTTATGAGTTTATTACAACATAAATGGTCTGTATAGTACTGTATTGATATATGTCAATATATTGTTGATATTTATTTCTCGATATATCGATATGTTGATAGGTTTCGAGCACAATAAATGACAGCTCTACCAATGTCATTCAAAAAGGATTTTTATGTAAACTTCAGATATTGTTTATATTATGTTACATGAAGTAACATAGTATTCATATGAACAAATTTGGACTCCAAAATTTAATATGTTTTAATATTGGACAGGTGGTTTTAAAGCGAGTGTGGGTTTATATTGGCTGTTAGTGTTAGCCTAAACACTGCAAAATATTGACCCTAGCCAAATTAAAAACATCTCGATAACCTCAATATTTGCACCCACCATTAAAAACATGTATACAGTGCATGCCAAGGTGACTTTGTATCATTGATCTGAGATAGAAACAATGACATTTTAACAGTTAGCTCATGTTTTCACATATGCTGGCTGAGACAATGGAAAAGTTGACAGAATAGAGTAGTATTGTTATAGTACATAGGTTTTGCACTTATGTGACTATGACAGTCTTCATAGTGGTGTCCTTCTATTGACTGTTGAAAAGTATAGAAAGAATATCATGCCATTGAATATGTAAAGTGCCCTCCAAAAGTTATTAGACAAGTAAAATAAACAAGGAATATCTTTTAAAAGATTTTTGGGGCCATGAAGGATTAATTTTGTTTGAAGTATGAAATGGTCATATTTGCTGTTCAGTCATACCACCTGGAGCGTACCGCGGCAAATGTATAATCAAAAAGCATAGTAAGTCACCCATAGTACATAAGTAAATAGTCGGCAACTGCTGTTTGTGCCACGGACCTGTTTATGACAAATAACCAATGGTACCATATCTTTTTCCGCAGATGTGGCGTAGTGGATAGCATTTCTGACTTCGAATCCGGAGATCGCAGGTTCAAGCCCAGTCGCGGGAGGTCATACCCTATACATGAGTTGTGGGCCTCGTGGGTAAGTTAGTACTGGTGATAGAAAAGTGTCCAGGAAACCTATAGTAGGAAGAGCTGGTCGTCATATATATGACCTAAATATATGTTGAATAGGAAGTACCATATCTTATATCCATTTCTCTATACCAGAAGAGAATTTCATTGACAAAGAGATATGGCAGAGCAAATTATATTGGTTAAAAATATATGTAAAAAGTTGACTTGACAGCTGCACCAAAAAACTAATAATGCATGCCACTAGTATTTTTACTGTAGTTAAAGCATATTCATGTGTCAGTTTTAATCATATGCTGCTGTAATTAATCTAGTGTTTTGGAATATTCTCAGATAGCTTTTTGTTCCCTTTTTAGCCAGATATTTTAACGAAAAAAAAATTTGGCTAATAGTTTGGCGAAACACAGTTGGCGGGTGATTGGGGGGGGCGGGCGATCCTCCGGTGTCATTAACAATTCTTTAAAGTTTTCAATTTAGCATATATTTCTGCCATTTATTGTCAGATCTATATTTAACTTCATACAATGATAACATACCATGCCATAAACATAATTAGACAGTAACCACAACTCTACCTGGCTTTATTATGGACTATTTCCCTTTGTAATTTTTCCGTTAAAGTTTTTAAATCCAGCTTTAATGTGGTTTCCACATTACATTTCTTGTTGTTTCTTTTTTTCATGGGTAAATGTGATTTGTTGTATCCTAAAACAGATTTGGTCAAAGGTATTTAGAAGGGTACTGTAAGAGGGTTGATCTAAAATAGTCAGGATTGTTTAAACCTTTAGTAGCGTTGTTAGACATAATAAATAAAATGCATGTAAAAGTTTGGTGAGTTCATCTGCAACAGAATACTGAAAACAGTTCTGAAAAATATTAACTAACAATGAAGATATAGTAATTTATGTGAGTATATGTCTTAAGTCACGGAGCGCAGTAAAACGACTCTGAAAACTTTGTTGATGTTGTGCTTTATCACATTGTCTACTTGGTTTCCATACTGCCAATTGTGGCTGGGTTTTCGGGGCATTTCATCTGTCTTATTATGCCACTTAGGAACTAATTGCCTTCTTGATTCACTTTTCAAAGATAGGCTCGTGAATCCTGCACATGGTGGATCATCTCAGTGCCTTTCAAGAGGTGTGGGGACCAATGTGTGTGCACCTGTTGTCAATGAACAATTATGCTTAAAGTAAATTTGACTTGATGTGCCGGAAACATTGAAATAAATAACATGTAAGATAAACATGTAAAATAAAAACATTAATTGATAATATTTAGTTTAGTAATTAGAATTTAACAATAACATTAATAAACTGAAATTGTTTTTATTATGAAAATGTTATAATTTTTTTCATGGATACAGTTATAATCATAAACTTCAATTACTAAATACATTGTATATCATGTAGTAAAAGAAAATTAATGTGTACAAAATATTTCGCATTTTTAAATCCTTTGCTTTAAATAGGCTGCATGGTCTCGTAGCTCACATCATTTTTGCCATTAACTCTCATTAACGGATTAACGGATAACCGCCTGTCATTTGCCAGTGCTTTCACCACTGAAATTACCGATGTTATTGTGTTTTATTTTCTTTCTCCCTCTTCCTTCTTTGACAGTGATGTGTATTTACTATCTCTAAATGGCCTGTGCCAATCGAAAATGACTGTTCTGCTTACTGCATGCTTCTCACGTGTAGCTCCAATTTTAATAACGTTTTCGAGGGAGTGTCGCCTTGATGCTGACAAAACTTGATTAATGCCGGTATTCCTAGTTTCTCTGTGGACCCCATTTTCGTGCTAGTTTTGATAGTGCCATGGTTATTCAAACTGTGATTGTTATGATATGGGCTGAAAAAAGAACATCAATTATTTCAAATACGTCAATAAATGAAATCATGACGTTTTTCAAGATTTTTATGTATGCTGTGTTATTGGAAACAACACAGAGCGTATTTAAATAACTAACATAACAGTAAAAACAATTGCTGCACCTTGGCAGGGTTACCATGGTTTTTAGAAACGTTATTTTGACGAGAAATGTAAGCTTTTTTAATGAAATTTTAGATCAATGTTTTGTATATACATTGTGATTTTTATTGATGTATAGAAATGGTTGTTTGAAGTAATACATATTATTTGAGAGTAAAAATCCGGTTTATGTTTTATCAATCCTTGTATATTATGTATACCTGTAACCATAGAGGAGTCCAGCAAGGGGGGATCAGGGGGTCCAGACTCCCCCCCTGAAATTTCCAAAATGTACCTGTTCATGAGTAATTATTTTTTACTGTAAGCCATATTTAAGTTAAAGAAACAATTTTCTCTTGTAAGTATTTGTGTTTAACATAAATCTAATGGATATATAGTTTTTGTGGTGGTTTGAAAGTTTGGACCCTCTCCCCCCCCCCCTAGAAAAATGTTGGAACCCCCCCCCTCCTAGAAAAAAATCCTGGATCTGTCCCTGTGTAACAATGATAATACTGGTAGTTGGTATGAATGTTGGCTTTGACTATTGGAATTCTATACCCTTATTTCTCACTGATAATTTTATTTCACAGTTTTAGTCATTGAGGATGGCATTAACTGATGTGATATTCTTCATGTCTAGAAATTAAATACTGTTACTAAAAAAAACTTTAATTAACATGTACATAGAGATGATGCCATTTACTGGGTTTTTTTACCTAGCTTATAAAATGTACCCACGTTATTATGTTCTATATGATATTGTGTTGAAATTTCTCCTCTGCATGATATGATACCTGTCTGTCAGTCATTATTGGGTTTTAGAGTTTATTTCATTCAATGAAGGAAACATGATGGTAGTTATGTGGTTGGTCAAAGATCACCCTTTTTTAAAAGTATAGAGTTCATATTTGAGAATATTTTTGAGAAGTTTGGTTGGCGAGTGTAATACCTTAGATGTTCATATTAGAAATATTGTGTTATTACTGATGTTATGGATTTTTAAACTCATTGGACCTGGATATTTCAATATTAGATGGAGCTCCTCTTTGTATAGTGTAGTATTTGTTACTGAGCTTAGACTAATGTCAAACAATAGTGGTTTGATAATTGTAAAGTTACTTGCTCACAGTTTTTTTTATAATATTTTAAAATTACCTGTCTGTGTCTGTAATTGTGTTAAAGGAAAATGTTTTTAATAGTTTGAGGCAAACTGATTAATAGATTGTGAGAAATATGAAGTAATAGCAGGCCTTTTTTCCTTGTATAACAGGGGCCGTTAACAGGCACCTTCACCTCTTAAAATTTCTTTAAAATCATGCAGTTTTCCCCAAATTTGGTGTTTACCTTAGATATTTTGTTCCCCTTTCTATGAAATTGCTATAAAATTTCCCCAAATGTTCTGTATATAAAAAGGCCCCAGGCCCCTTCCCCAAGTACTGAAAAAAAGCTCTGAATAGTCACACAAAAAACTACCTTAAAATTGTGTACATTGTATACTGTTACTGAATGGAAAAGTTTTTATACATGAAATCACCATCTTTTACATATGTTCGTCAATTTGCTCTAAATTGTTATTATTAAAACAATGCTTTACTGTTTCCATAATGTTTCTATACAATATTGAAATGTTGACATTTTAGTTGAATTCTATAAACAAGCTGCTCTAAGGAATTGTTTATGGTTTCTCAATCTATTGTGTGTTTTTTTCTATCAGTTCGGTCTTTAGAATGATATTTTTAAGAATTGGATTCTAGGTTAAAGGAATAGGAGAAATTTTAAATATTTTTTGAAGAAAATCATTGTGTTTAGGGTATATGTTCATCATTTCATACTATCAAAGTTTTTATACATGAGAACTGTTATAAACATAATTTGAACTATCCCAAATCTCAGGGAAACTTCATTTAATGGAAAGTGTTATTTAATATATTAACACTCTCGGTATTGGCTAAATGTGTTAACTAACATATACATGTACCATTGTAAACAATATTTGAACCAGTGAAATACAGGAGTTTGCCTTATGTGGTTATAGACAGTGTTGTTACAATTATCAGCTATACTTAACCGAGCATTGTTATAAATTTAAGCTGTCTCATTCTGAATCACATGTGAGTTGAAAACTGTTGTGATCTGTACTGAGTCTTGATTTTTATTGTTTTGATGTACAAAGTTGTAACACAGTATTTTGGATTAATTTTGTGAGCTATATTTTGTGGATGAAAAATAATCTGGATTAAAAAATGGCTCATCAAGTGTCAGTCCAACTTTTCAATATGAAGGATTTGTTAATAAAATACAATGTTTCTAGGTAAGCTATATAGATTTTTGTGTTTGTATCATTGTATTGATTTTTTATTCTGAAAATACATGTATGTCAAACTCCACATGGTTTTATGATGTCACAGTTTAATTAAACTTGGTGTACCAGTATGATTTAACTTGGTGTACCAATATGATTTAACTTGGTGTACCAATATTATTTAACTTGGTGTACCAATATGATTTAACTTGGTGTACCAATATTATTTAACTTGGTGTACCAGTATGATTTAACTTGGTGTACCAGTTTGATTTAACTTGGTGTACCAATATGATTTAACTTGATGTACCAATATGATTTAACTTGATGTACCAATATGATTTAACTTGATGTACCAATATGATTTAACTTGATGTACCAATATGATTTAACTTGATGTACCAATATGATTTAACTTGATGTACCAATATGATTTAACTTGATGTACCAATATGAATTAACTTGATGTAGCAATATGAATTAACTTGGTGTAACTGTATGATTTAACTTGATGTACCAATATGATTTAACTTGATGTACCAATATGATTTAACTTGATGTACCAATATGATTTAACTTGATGTACCAATATCATTTAACTTGATGTACCAATATGATTTAACTTGATGTACCAATATGATTTAACTTGATGTACCAATATCATTTAACTTGGTGTAACTGTATGATTTAACTTGATGTACCAATATTATTATACCCCCGCTTCGAAGAAGAGGGGGGTATACTGTTTTACCCTTGTCCGTCCGTGCGTCCGTCCATTACAAAATTTCCGTCGCAGTTTTTCAGCAACTACATCATGCAGCAGCCTAATACTTTGCATATTGCTTCATCCCATAGTCCCATGCGGTGTAAAGCGATTTCATGCTCCTTGCTCATCTACTTCCTGTTTGTCGCTTATTTTTAGGTTTTGGCGGGGGTATCACTAGTGAGCATTAGCTCACAGATTTACTTGTTTAACTTGATGTACCAATATGAATTAACTTGATGTACCAATATGATTTAACTTGGTGTAACTGTATGATTTAACTTGATGTACCAATATGATTTAACTTGATGTACCAATATGATTTAACTTGATGTACCAATATGATTTAACTTGATGTACCAATATGATTTAACTTGATGTACCAATATGATTTAACTTGATGTACCAATATGATTTAACTTGATGTACCAATATGATTTAACTTGATGTACCAATATGAATTAACTTGATGTAGCAATATGAATTAACTTGATGTACCAATATAATTATACCCCCGCTTCGAAGAAGAGGGGGGTATACTGTTTTACCCTTGTCCGTGCGTCTGTTACAAAATTTCCGTCGCAGTTTTCTCAGCAACTATAACATGCAGCAGCCTAAAACTTTGCATATTGCTTCATCCTATAGTCCCATGTGGTGTAAAGCGATTTCATGCTCCTTGCTCATCTACTTCCTGTTTGTCGCATATTTTTAGATTTTGGCGGGGGTATCACTAGTGAGCATTAGCTCACAGATTTACTTGTTTAACTTGATGTACCAGTATGATGTAACTAAGTGTACAGTATAATGCTTCTAGGTGTCTATGTTTGATATAAATTTGTGTTCCAGTTATGGCAATTAAACAAGGGATCATAATTTAATTATTTCTGTTTTCAGTGAAACAAAAATAGCAAAGAAACAAGAAAAGAAAGAGAAAAGAAAACAAAGAAAACAGAAAACATCCAATAGTGATAAATATGGAAGGGATGATTTAGATAATGGTAATTGACATTACTGTATTATTATAAGATTTTTGAGAGTCAGCAGAAGTGGTAATTCTTGTCCTGTGGTGTAATGCAACAGTTTACCAATACAGGACAATAGCTCTTGATTGAAACCCACTGACCATCACTTCTAAAAAATTACATAAACTTAGTCTTGGAGAATGGAAACATTATGAACTGTAAACATTTGCAAAATCACGCCAAACACAAAATATGGAAAATAATAATCACTGTCAGTTTGCAAAATTTTGGTATTCAGATTTGACTTAGCACACAAGATGAAACTCCATTGAAATGTTTTCCATTGTAAAACATTCAGTCTTTTAGCTATGATAAAATTTAGCAAAAATGCTACAGCTGCAAATATCCCTAACTTAAAATTCAAAGAACAAATTTGTTTGTTAACAGTAGATGAATGTTTCTTTTTCTTTGTTCGTCCTACGCCACTTATCTAGTCAATGCAATAAAATGCACAGTCTTCCATAGTGCCTCAACATTTCCCTATAGTTAATAGTCAAGTTGTTGTCTTAGGCCATACTTCTTTTTTAGTCAGTTCCAGGAAACAGGGCTCGAATTTGACAAAAAATTGAACTTGCAAATATTTGCGAGTTAATTTTATTTTAACTTGCAAAATGAAACAATCACTTGCATTTTTTCTCAAAATTTTAGTAGCATACATAATTTCTATTCTTATGTGAAGTATAAAAACAACATAGTATAATATTTGACTAATGATAGAACAAGGGTGTTACTGTAGAATATATCAAGAATATCGAATATTTTTAGGGTGAATCGATCTATCTGGCTGTTTTAATGCTGATTTGAGCCTCATTAGTTTAGACATTAAAATTTTGCGTCGATTTCAACTAGCGAAAAAAAATGTTACTCGCAATTTTCAAAATCCACTGGCATTTTGCGAGTATGCATGCTTAAATTCAAGCCCTGGGAAAGAACATCCTTGCAGAATGCGTTCCGATGTCTGTGCCTCGGAAGCATTGTGGTGGTGATTGGTACAGTTTCAATTTGTAATGCATGTACATTGAGCTGGTTGTCACAGAATGAAAGTTACTCAGTCTGTTTATATATTATAGATTCTGGGGATGTGATAACAGATGGGGCTAGTGCTGTTGCTTTTATTGAAGATATAGAAAATGATACTAGAGAACCCAATCTTCCTAATATAAAAGAAACAACTGTACTTAATAATAAAAAAGATTTTACTGATGCTCAAAAGGTGAGTATTGAAGGTCAGCCTCTTTCCTGCCATTTTAACTTTACCATTTGGACTATCCTTCTCACAACATGCATATATGTTGGTGTAACAGATTTTGGGTAAGTTTAATGCACAACATTTTTATATTTTTGAAACTATGGAATAAATTCACTTTAAACTTTACCCATGTCTACAGGGTTACTATTGAAGGTCAGGTACATTTCCATGTCCAGCAGACATTTCGAAAAGTGTTTGACATTACTGGACATTCGGTCCAGTGATCTTGGAAGAATCACTGGACCGAATCAGGTTTCACTGGACCAGAAGAAATCATCAAAACGAAAGATTTCTACATTTTTATTAACAAACTTTTTTGTAAATAGATAACTAATTGGAATATTAAGGGGAATTCAAAACATCATGACTTATCATAAATAAGGCAATATTTTAACTTTTAACTGAAGAGAAACATCAAAATTAGTTCAATATTAACCAGAAATACAATAAAATAGCTGATAGTTGTCCTAATTTTAATTTAAAAAAAAATGAAATTTTTCTGGACATTCAGACCAGCTATTACAGACTTTTTACTGGAATATTACCGGTCAGGTCCATCGGACCGGCACTTTTAGGAATGTCTGATGTCTAGTATTATTTATGATTCTAGGACATTTGCCCCGTACATTTGCCCCCTTTTTTTGACATGGCATACATTTGCCACCCCTTAGTTTTTTGAAGGGCGGACATTTGCCCCCTCGTGTGTTTTGACGGCGGACATTTACTCCCCTGAGTTTTTTGGAGGGCGGACAAGCTTTTACTATCGGGTAATCTCAAAAAAAGTAAGTCATGTCAGATTTCCTTATAATAACTCAACAACATAAGCTTTCCTTTAAGTTGTTGACATATCTTATTCACAGGTACATATATTAGTTCAATTACATTTTTTATTTGTCAGCCAACTAAATCTAAGAAGTCCAAGAAAAAGTCTAAAGAAAAAACAAAACAAGTATTAAATTTAGAAGTGAATTTTTCTGATAGAAAAGAAGAGACATTGTTAAATGAGAATTCTGTTCTAAGTGATGAAGAAAAAGAGAACATAGAGTAAGTATATTCTTAGATGTAGTGCTTTAAAAAAGGCAGGTGAACTCTCACCATTTACACCTTGGTGGAGTAAAACTACTGTAGTTAAATTGCTTGCTCAAGGAAATTAGCAGTGCCCCCAGTGGGGTTTTGAACCCTGGACCTCTGGATCCATAAGTGCCCATCTTACCTTTGGAAGGGAACACAACCCATACTTTCCGTCACACCTATTTTGTATGTGGTCTGACCATATTTTTTAAACAAATAATTCTGGTGAAAAGTATACATACTCGGGGGTCTAAAAGTTTCTTTACACATGTAATGTTTTTTTTAAAATATTTTCTTCTATTTTTATTGCAAAAATATTGAAGACATATTTTGTTTTATACTTGTATTGTACATTTATTTATAATATATGAAAGAATGTAATTGACCGTTCATGATAAACTTGATATTAATTGTGAAACTAATAACAACATGTTAAGTATATCTTAGTATGTCCAAAACATTAAAACTCAACATGTGAAAAGAAACTTTTGGACCCCAGTTTATTAGAGGACTCATTTCAGTTGACATGTATGTACTATTGAAATTTATCATGACTGCATAAGCTTGTAGCATTATAATATAATGTAGCATTGCTCTAAGATCCTCTATAAAGATAGTTAAATTTATGCTCCTATAGCCAGATAGCGGAAGAAACACTTGTAACCAGTAGGTATTCAATTTTCCATGCCACAGTTTTTAAACTAAATTGAATGATATTGAATTCAAAGAATTAATCATTTAGCAACAATGAATTTTGCTTTTATATTTGTGTTATATTATGCTGTTCATTTAATGCATTGATTTTTTACAGAAATAAGACGACACAGAATCCATTCAGTGTACCAAGTGGATTAAAATCAGAGATTCATGAATTTGAAAAATCATTTGCTGCATCTGCTAAACAATCTTTAATGAAACCTGATGAAATCACAGAAAATCTTTTCTCGTATGTATTATTGATTCTTGTAGAATGATTAAGTATATGATATGATATTAAAGGTACTCATTCACAGATTTCAACTTAAATATCAACTTTTTCTGAAACTGTCAAAATTGTATGGAAACATTTTTGGAAGCAGGAAAGTAGTGCTTTGGTAATGACAATTAGGTCTGTTTGTTTAAACTAATTAGTCAACAAATTACAGAGACTGAACGGTATTTCGAAAATATAGAAAAAAATAACAAAATTTGTGGACTAGTACCTTTAATTTGTGAAGTTAGTTTGGCTTAGTATATAAAGGTTAAAAAAATTAGAATACATTTAAAAAAGTTGAAGTGCGATTTAAAGTCTGCTTCCATATATGCATGCTCTTTTGACTTTACTATTTTGCACAATAACCACTGATCATTTATATCAGGTGATTTCCCAAGGTATCCATTTACACCTGGGTGGAAAGAATTAGCTGTGGGTAATTTCTTTCTTAAGGAAATTAGCGGTGCTTCGAGTGAGGTTCGAACCTGGAACCTCTCCATCCCTAAGCAGTGCTCCAGCTAGCCCTTTTCAGCAGGGCGCCGCGCCCTGCCCTTGAAACATGACGCCCTGCCCTTTTTCCAATCGCCCTGCCGTATTTTTGACCCAAGAAAATCGAAAATCATACAATTCAAAGATCATTATCATACACGAATTAATTCGTCTGTTGTTTACGTCACTGTTTATGACAATAGACTTTGTTATTCTGTTAAACAAGGGGATTAGTGTCATCCTGTATAACAATCACCTGATAACATCAGAGGTGTGTGTAATTAGTCTTTCACACATTTATTGTTACTTATCAGTAGCTTATCAGTGAAACATCATTTAAATATAAGTCAACTATCAACTCTCTTAATTCGTGGAGGATACGATAAAGTCCAATTCCGGACTTTTCCATACATAACTACTCGAGTATATTGTGTTAAATATATCAAATTTTTCATTCAATTTCCGAATCATGAGGTCATTATGCGAAGAAATTAAATTACTGTTCATTAAGAACTTTATTTGATGATTATTTTTCATTATTTAGTTGAAAAGACCGTTCATTAGAAGTTTTAAATGTCCACAGTACTTGCATTCGTCCTCAATAATTTTCGTACGTGACTGACGATTTTTGTTCTTAATTTTCCTGGATCACTTTGAATCATATACACCTTACTATTGTGTGAATAAAACAAATTCGATTATATGAATGTATATGAATGTAGTAATAGCCCACTACAATCATAAATTAATTTATTTCGATCATCTTACTTTTACAAAAGTAGACACCTTTTCGGATAAGCATAATTTCGGATACATGAGTTCATAAGTAGAATGCATCCAATTTATTTGTCATAACTTCAAGACATCAAATTTAAACTTATTATGAGCCGATAAACAGTGACTTCTTCCAAAAACTTGGTTTGTGTAGAGCCCTAATATGCACATTAAAACCTTAATTGAGTTGTCCAATATGCCAAAGGAACACATTTTTTTGGCATAGGCACAAAGAGTTATATTATGTGATTATGTGAAAGTGGTACAAGTAGAAGAGCTATTGCAAAGCTTATTGTAAACCTTAAACAATTGTTTATATCTTTGAGTTTGCATTGGCCAATGCCCAGGAATCACTTACCACAGTTAACATTTTATGACACAGGCCCACTCAAATCATTTCATAGAGAACACCTTTGGAATTTTTCTGTAACTGTCTACATGCATGTACACAGTCTAGAAGTTAGAGTTAGACTCTGTTTCAATTAAATTACAAAAAAGACTGTCATAGGTAATGTATGGATTATCACAAAAGGGAATTAATAACACACATACAAACACTTTGTCTTAATTTTTCTTAAACACAGAAATAAACTGAACTTCGACCACGCGTTAAAAAGTGCCCTGATTTCCTAAAAACGCCCTGCCCTCCCCAAAGTCTAGCTGGAGCACTGCTAAGCCCACATCCTACTACTGAACTACTGTACCTACATAAAGACATTATGTAATTTAGGCTAACTTATGAGGCATAGTTTGAATCATATGTTGATGTGCTAAATAATCCCCATTTTCAAATTTGCTTAGATGACTATTAGTTCTTTTTCCATGGGTATATGTTAGTTGGTTTATTCTAACAACACTATATTGTCCAAAGACTTAGAGGGCAAACACAAATGTTTTTATACATGTACATACAGCTAGTCGTGTAGTTTTTAATCTGACTTAATTAAAGATGCTTATTGGTGCGATATGACCTTTTTGTGTTGGTGCGCCGTAAAACCCAAGCATAAAGATGCTTATTGAGCTTAGTCAACATCTGGTATTTTTAAAAATGTAATTTATTCTTTTACAACTATTACAGCAAATAAGGCATTGTTACTTTGTAAATTTTGTATTTTAGCCATGTTGACAAACTATTTGACCTTCTCCTTTTTCTGAAGAGTGATTCTATTTCCATGGTATTTAATACTATACTGTTAAAATGTAATTATGTATTGGTTGGAAAAAAAACACCGCTAAAATTACATGGAGATTCTTTTCTAATCATTTGCACTTAACAATATGAAAACTATCCAAACAGAAAGATTTTTTTTCCATACATGTAATAAAGAACATAGGGTGTTTTTTAATCATTGAAATCTGCTTGAGCAAGGTGATATCTCACAGTAACCATTCACACCTGGGTGGAGAGGAATGACTGTTAGTAAATATCTTGCTCAAGGAAACTAGCAATCCTCTTTGTAGGATTCAAACCTGGGAACTCCTAATTTCTACCACTGGACCAGTGCTACCAGTGCAAAGTAAAGCAAGTGATTATTCTAGAATTTGGCATGAAAAACAGATAAAGGAGTAGGACACAATTGTGGGTTAATGTTTTAATATTACTAATTCTACATATAGAGCAAAAAAAGGAGCTGGGATTAAAGAAAAAAGGCAGGGTGCAGGAACCTGCCAGTCTGCTTTAGAATTATCACTACTAAAGCCAAGTATAAACAAGAGCAGTCCATGGACAGTGCGCTCGACTATTCGGGGTATTCATGTAAACGACAGCAACAACCAATCAAAACTCATGCTAGATTTATGCAACTTGGTATTTGACGTCAATAAGTAACCCCATAGACATGTGCGAAGTTTCAAGTGAATCTCTGTAGTTGCAAAGATAAAATGTTGCACCTAAAAACTTAACCAAGAAATTTCTAACTATATAAGGGCCTTAATTCTGTCCAAATTCATCCAATAGTTATGTAACTTGGTATTTGAACTTCAATGGTAACCCCTTAGACATGTGTGAGGTTTCAAGTGAATCTCTTCAGTAGTTGCAAAGAAATAATGTTGCATCTAAAAACTTAACCAAGAAATTTCTAAGTATAAAAGGGCCTTAATTCAGTCCAAATTCATCCAAGAGTTATGTAACTTGGTATTTGACCTCTAATGGTAACCCCGTTGACATGTGTGAAGTTTCAAGTGATTCCCTTCAGTAGTTGCAAAGATATAAAAGATACAAAACTGTTGCAACTTTAAACTTAACCAAGAGGTGTTACGCCAATGCTGACACCGACGCACAGCTGAGTAGGATAGCCCCACTATTCTTCGAATAGTTGAGCTAAAAAAGTCATATTTGAAAAAAAGTGAGGCAAGACAGTTTTTCCAATTAGCCTTTGATATACTGTATACTGTATATTGTATATCCATGGTGGTATAATTATATTCTCCAATGGTAATAACTAGACTAATTAAGAAGCTAATCTGGTAGAACTTGTCAGAAGCTTTTAAGTTCTCAAGTTCAGCGCCAGGTGTCATTTAGAAATATTCTGTTAAAAAGGATTGTCTTTAATTCCATGTCGCATATTAATTCTGGAAATCTGGAGGCGATGGGTTTGTCCATGTGTACTGAATGACAGAAGAAATAATTAATAATAAGTACCTAATCTTAATAGGTCATACTGTCATTTTTTTTACAATTTTATTATGCATTCTTTCAAGCTACTTGTTAGATAGATACTTGTACAGATATCTTTTGATATATAGAATTACCTTACCTGGGTCAGTAGCGGGGTTTGTAGTGCACCTGGATTTCGAACCTAGTGTACTGAATGGGGTACGAGTTCAAATCCTACCAGGATAGGTTATACCCTTCCATGAAAATTTGACAATAATGTCGATGTTCCTCCATTTATAAAAAGAGTAGGTGAATACTAGTTATAGACAGGGGTCTAGGAAAGCTAGGTTAGGTGACATGGAGGCTGTAAAATTACCTCATATATTATGTTGTCACAGCCTTAAACCCAGTATAAATAAAATTAGAATTATCTGTCATTGTCTGTAATTGTGTTTAAAATGAATTCTTAATATTATAAGGTAAACTGATGTATAGATTGTGAGAAATATAAAAAAGTCACAAAAATACACTTATTTATACTGTTACTAACAGGGTTTTATGATAATTAAAATTACCATCTATTACATATTATGTAAATTTGCACTAAATTTTCTTTATCTTCAAACAATGCGTTTGCTGCTTCTAAAATGTTTCTAAACAATTTTAAGTGTTTTAGAAAAGTTGATGTTTAAGTTGAAATCTGTGAATTAGCAGCTTTGTCCTTGAAAGATATTTACTGTTGCTTGGAAATACTTCCGTCAATTTTTATGTTAACACTTGGTTTATTTACTGCGAACAGGGTATGATGGTAAACTGTGAACAATCTCGAGAAATTTTAATGTGGTGCAAACTTCAACACAAAACTACAAAATATTGTGTGATAACTGTAGTTGTCAAAGAGAGGCCACTCAGTGTCCACATGTCGTTTGCTTCCAATTTGTTTACAAAAAGTAGTTCCTGATGTATTCCTACAGTCCTTTGAATTTATTTACTGAACAATGTATGTGTTACAAAGTTGCATTGTATTTGCGAGAATCCATTGATTATTTAGTGATTGTAAATTTTACGCTCTTGTCTGCAAAATTGTAATTAAAAAACGTAAGGTTAATTATTTTCAAAGCTGGTGCCATTTTCATCAGAATACGTTCGGAACAAATTTGTTTTGACTGTTTTTAAGAAATAGTCTTTAATTTCCTGTCTGAAACCTGCTTAAATCTGTAAAACTGTGGTAGGATTGAATATTTTGTTGTAGACTAGCTGTATGACTAACTAATCTTCTTTATGAGTAATGAGTAAAGATGAAAACTGTCTAGAAGGGAAAGAGGTCATGATTTGATATTAACTTGAGGAATTGACATTATTTCCTTTACCATGAAAGCCTTAGAAAATTAACATAACTGGCTAACTGACTAATCAAATTTATTTTTTGACCACAATGGAAATAAGGGGTTCCCTTTTTAGCTCGACTTTTTGAAGAAAATGAGCGTTGGCATTGGTTTTAGGTTAAAGTTTTTTGAAACTCATATATCTTCAACACTATCCAAGTTATTTTATTGAAAGTTGGTATACTTATTTAGTTTAACCATACTGTGAAAGGGGATAACTCTGGATGAATTATTTTTTGAGTTATTGCCCTTATATACTTAAAAAATTGCAAAATATGAGGTTAAAGTTTTTCCTATATGGAATATCTTCAATACTGATCAAGATATTTGACTTAAAGTTTGTATAATTATTTGTTGGTACTATATCTACACGACTGTTAAGGGACATAACTGTGGATGAATTATTTCAGGAGTAATTGCCCTTTTATACTTAAGAAATGGCAAAATATAAGATTAAAATTGTTCCTAAATGGAATATCTTTAATCTAATCAAGATATTTGACTTAAAGTTTGTATACTTAATTATCAGTACTATATCTACACAACTATAAAGGGATGTAACTGTGGATGAATTATTTTGGAGTTATGCCCCTCTTTACTTGAACATTTAAGATTAAATTTTGTTCTAGTGGGATATTTTTAGTACTTTCAAATATATTTGAATAAAATTGGAATGCTTTTTCATCAGTTCATCGCACTATAAAGGGACATAACTCTGGAATGAAATACTTTCCAAGTTATTTCCCTTTATACTTAAATATTTAAGATAAAAGTTTGCTCAAACTGAATATATTTTGTTTAATAGAAAGTTAGTATGCTTTTTCATCAGTACTACATCTACTTGACTACAAAGGGATGTTACTCATGATGAATTATTTTTGGAGTTGTGCCCCTTTTCAACTTTCAAGTTAGGGTTAAAGTACTTTAAACTGAAATATTTTCAATACTCATCAAGATATTTAAATGACAGTTAGTATGCTTTTTCATCAGTACTACATCTACATGACTACAAAGGGACATAACTCTTGATTATTTCTGGAGTTATAACCCTTTACTTAAATGTTGAAATTTGTTTAAATTGAAATATTAATAGTTCCTTATAAAGATATTTAAATGAAAGTAGGTATGCTTATTCATTGATACTATGTCTACTTAAATTTGAAGGGATGTTACTATGGATGAATGTTTTAGGAGTTATGCCCCTTTTATATTTTACAAATATGAATTGGTAATTATTGTTTGACTGATTTATTTCCTTTCAAAAATTAAGTCCTTTCTTGAAATCATTTTTATTTAAAGATAAGCCTTGCCATGAATAAAACACCCGAAAAGTCGAGCGTGCTGTCCTTTGACTGCTCTTGTTTGTGTTATCAAGGTCATTGATGTACTTTGACATAGATCTTTGCTTTTCATGATTGATCATATTTATTGTTTTACTCATGTTTGATGTAATGTTTTATGTATATTGTACATTTGTTAACCAAATAAATCTATCTATCTATTTACCCAGCCATGCCCTTATTCTGTTTTTTTGTCCTTCTAATTTGATATACTTAAATTTTTGTTTTTTGTTGATGCCTAAATCAGTTTGTTTTGTTATTTTCTAGATATTTTGTTGAAATACTGAAAGCTAATGGTCCTTTAGCTATTGAGGATGCTAAAATACAGCAAGAGCTTGAAGTCTTTCCTCCAGAGGCTATTGAGAAAATTAAACAAGTCGGTGGACTAGGAGACTTTTTAAAACAATCATTAAAGTTTGCAGTAATTGATGGTGTCATATCATTGATGTCTGACGCTAAACATGCGAGAGAAATTGCTTTAATACGTAGACAGGAGCTTCAAGGCTCCAACCTGGAACCTCCAATTCATAATGCTTGGAAAACTGTTGGTAAAGGTGTCAATAATGTTGATAGTTTAAGTGAAAGTGTTACTATGACTGCGAAAGATGGTTTTCCTGCTATAACTGTTTCAACATCGATATCAGTGACTTCTAGTTCCCTTTATTCTAATATATCCAGTGTGATCACTTGTAGTGTTACTTCAGTGTCTATATCAAACCCTTCAGATTCCTTTGCGAATTTATCATCTTATTATTCAAACCCTCAAAAGAAACCTCCGCTACATTGGTCAGAGGGTGCTGGTTCATATAATGTTGGGACATCGGATAAAGTGAAGCTTAATACTTTAGATTCTATTGATGATTATCCAATGGAAGGAACTGTTAGTATGAAGAGTAAAAGATCTCCTCTTGATGATATTGATGACTTTGATAGAATAAGTGACAGCAGTAGTGATGTTAAAGACCATTCTGATACGTCTGAATTTAGTAAAATTGGTACCCGGCTTGATCAAAGATTTGGAATAGATGCGGTAACCAGGACTAGTAGTAGTAGAAGTAGTACAAAGTCTGACTTTAGTGATCAAAGTAGTAGTAAAAATGAACTACCTGAAATGATGCCAAAACCGCTGAAACCTCTACGAGGTATTGGTGTAGTTGGCAATGGGGGATTGTTTGGACATGTTGGGGCTCAGAAGTCTAACTCACCTGGTTGGGACAAATTAGAAACTGATTTTGAATCATCTTGGAATCAAGTGAATAAAGAGGAAAGTCAAGGAGATTTTTCTTCTAATGCTGACTCTGTGAGTAAAGAAGTACAAAGGGTGGGTGAGGAATTTGTAAGAAAATCTGACGAAACATTTGTTTCTGAATTAGCAGAATCTGTAGTGGCTAAGTTATATGAAGGCAAAACTGTCACTCCTCAAGAGAGACAGGCCACATTGAGTAAAGTATCTGCTGATATTTGGAAAGACTTTGAAAAGAGTGCCCAAGCTGGTAAGAAAGGGACTAGTCTGTGGGCTGACACGCCTGCAGGATCGGAGTACAGTTCTAACATGGGACAATATACAAGTGATTTTATGAAAAAACATTACACACAACAAGATAAATCTATGACTTCTCCTTCTTTGAGTAGATCTGAGATTTTATCGCCTAAGCCAGCTGTATCAATGGATAATTTTAATTCAAATAATAGTGGTTTTAATTCTTCCGCTGCTCCTTGGCCTAATGAACGAACTGATATTGGCTCAACACAGTCATCAAATATGTCAAATTTCGGATATTCACTTTTTTCTGGTCCCTCGTTAGGATTTGATACGTTTAACAATAACTCTTCATTTACCCCTCAACCTTCTAGATTTCCGCAGCCCTCAAGTATTCCTCCTCCTTTTGTACGTCCACCTCTGTCTGCGTCTACTTACTATAAGAATGCTCCGCCTCCTCCTATATCTGTCCCTTTTAGACAATCAGCTCCACCCCGTATGCCAATACCTCCAGTGGGCGTGCCAATACCTCCAGTAGGAGTGGCCATCCCTCCTCCTAGTGTGCGTAGTGAAAAAATAGACTTTGAATGTCAGACACGTGTTGAGATGTGTGATAGTGAAACGATGACGGAACTTTATGAACCTTTAAAACAAGAATATATGCAACTAAAAGAGAATCACATTGCTGTATTGAAAGCCCTATCAGACTCTAAAACAAAATGGACACAGGAATTGAATATGAAAGATCAACAAATTATGGTAAATTTAACTAATTTTATTGTATGTTTTGATTAGTATTGATGAGAAGCTTTCAGAGTCCTAGTAAAGTCATTTTGTGGTTAATCAGTTTACAGTATATGTCATCCAGAATTCATATTTATGGGGTTTTACCTTTGCAGGGATGGACATTAAAGGTTGTCCTATTGCCCCTGATGACCCATATTTTGGTGACCTGTTACTCTATTAAAGGTACCGTATGGTTTGGGCAAGTTAAGAATATATCTGGCTGTCCATACGGGCAACCAAGTTTAAAAATTATTGCCAGCCCTGCTGTGGTACCATCAAACAATTATAATGAAAAGTATGTTGACAGAGTATGATTAGATTATTTTATTCATCATAGTCAGCATTAATATGTACAAAAGATAGTTGGTACCTTACCAATGTGGGTGGTAAAAACACTGGATTATTTTGAGTTTCAACATCCAACAACATCTATTAGATGACAACCAACTAGCTTAGTAGCTATGAATTGTATAAAAATATTTTGTACTAAGCTACAAAGTTTTTTGTTTTTTTTAATTGAACTGAATGGGGACCTCAAAAGCACAATTCTTAGAAAATAGTGCAATTGTACCATGCAATGTTTATACTATCCTGAAATATGGTGCCCACCAAACGTTGGGCGACAGGGGCAGATCCAGGATTTTTGCTAGGGGGGGGTCCAAACTTTTCTAGGGGGGGTCCGAGCCTCGAACCACAACCACATTATACACATTTTGTAGAAAAAATGCAACATATTGATAATAAAAACTACATTACCATTAAATCTATGTTAAGCACTGAGAAAAATTGCTTCATGCTACTTAAAAATGACTAACAGGCTAGAAATACACTAATGGACAGGTACATTTTCCAAATTCTAGGGGGGGTCCAGACCCCCCCTACCCCCCCCCCCCTGGATCTGCCTATGGGCGACGTAATCACTTTAGGCCTACTACATGGGTTTTATAAAAATTTGATTACCATTTATTTTGAAATGCTTTATAGTTTTACATTATTTTTTGTTATGGTACTTTTTGTAGTTAAGACTACCAAAGTAGCTTAAAGTCTATACTATTGAGAAGTATTACATTCAACTTGGTATTGGAGGCGTTTGGATATCAGATGCTGAACTTATTAATTGTGATGCATTCATGAAATGTGCTTTCATTTTATCACCAACCATACTAAATGTATTAAAAATGATTTTTCTGGGGAAAAAACCCCAATCATTGGAATTTAAGAATTTAATAGATTTACTCTGTCTCTGAACTTTTGGTGGGCGTTGTCTAACTTGGCCTTATTGTAATTAATCTCATCAGATATTGAGAATAATTAAAATTTGCCTATTGATAATTGCATTTAAATGTCAAACTATATAACTTTTTTGAAAGTAATTATACCCCCGCTTCGAAGAAGAGGGGGGTATACTGTTTTACCCTTGTCCGTGCGTCCGTGTGTCCGTGCGTGCGTCCCTTACGAAATTTCCATCACAGTTTTCTCAGCAACTATATCATGCAGCAGCCTAATACTTTGCATATTGCTTTATCCCATAGTCCCATGTGGTGTAAAGCGATTTCATGCTCCTCGCTCATCTACTTCCTGTTTGTCGCATATTTTTAGATTTTGGCGGGGGTATCACTAGTGAGCATTAGCTCACAGATTTACTTGTTTATCATTGATCAATAAGAAAGTGTGGATGATGGCATGTGACCGAGTCAAGTGAAGTGACAATATGTGCGTTTTTCATTTGTGTTATGCAATTTAACCTTCAAATGTTTATATTATTTGTACCGTCTGTAATTTAGGTTTTAGAAACAGATATAAAGAATAAAGAAGGAATGTTTGATGCAGAAAGAAAGATGTATCATGAAGAGATTAGAAAGTTAAAGGAACAACTTGCTGCTAAAGAAAGTATTGAGAAAGAGTGAGTACAATGACTTATAGGTGATTTTTTTAATTTGGAGTGTCAGTCTAACAAAAAAGGAGTCTTAATTGGAAAAACACGGGTGACTGAATATATTCATACATTTTCTATTATAATCTTTATAAAATTATTAAAAAATATTTATTTTCTGAGTAAATTGTATTTAGAACTTTCATATTAGGCATGCATCATCTACAATCTTCAAAAAGTTAGAGCAAAATTGACAAGATTCACAATCTTAACATAGAAAAATTGTTAAAATAATCTTGTCTGAAACCATGTGGCCCAGAGCAAGTAGAAATTTATGTAGCATAATCTAGGGGTGTTCTGGACTACACTGATTATTTAAACATCTTTCCTTCCTTTGGGGTCTCTAATAAAAAGGAGTATGAAATAAGAAAATTTGAAGTCCTCTTTTAGTTATTTTAATGAGTAACTATCATGAATCTTTTATTTAGTTTGTTATGAATGATGCATTACCAGTTGATAACACTCTGATCATCAGCTCTGTGGATCAGAAAAGGCTACATCAGCTGCTGTAATAAACAGCAGGATTCTGCTTGTATCAGATCAAATGATGGAAGAATTTATTTTTCTCAAGATAGATTTAAAGCCCATATTCCGGGTACCAAAATACATTCATTTACTGTACCCGGTATATATAAAACCTGTCTGTAAACAATGAAGTCATTAACAGAGGGGGATTGGAGACACAATAAAATTGTCAAACCATTTTCTTTTAAGTTTTACTATTTCTTTAAAAGAGTATTTTTCTGTATGAGATCTAAGTGAAATTATTATTTTGTAAAACACGAAAATGCATTAACTCCAAGTTTGTAGATCTTAATTATTACATTTAAAGGTACATGTAGTTTGGTGCATTATTTGTTTTGGTTAAGTCATTTGAAGTAATACATTGGTAACTGAAACTTGTATTAATTCAGAACATGTTCTTATTCAGTCTTTGAGCAAAGATAGTATGCCTAAAGGGAACTTAATGAATTGGAATACTGCTCAAAAATTACTATATTTCTACTTGGTTTTCTCTAAAAGTTCCTATATTTTGAAAATAAAATTCCTATATAAATTCCTATATTTTTATCAGTTGTTGGTTGACAGCCTGAAAGCACTACTAACATGCTGTGTTTACAAAATTGATCTTTACTTCAATTGTGTAACTCTATGAGAATCTGTAGTCCAAGCTGGGTTCAACCCCATTACCTTCCAAGTGTTAAGTTGGCTCTATTCCCTGTCACTATAAGCTAGCTTGAAGGCAAGGGAGTACAAATGTTGTATCATGCCACTGCTACAATTGTAACACTGTAAAGATGCATCTTTTAGTTAGACTATTCAGTGAATATTTAAGCTATTGGAGTCAGCCATGTTAGTGTTGTTGAGTTTTAAATGTAAGGTAATATCTAACTATTGAATAGAATTGATTGAAACTTGACAGACATGTTCTCTGTGATATTTTTACATGATGGGTTCAAGTTCCATAACTCTTGTTTGCTTTTTTTTTGCTGAATTATACCCCTTCTTTTGAAACTTCACACATGTAGACTTGTTTTCATTGAATATCGAAATATGAAGTTTCAGAACTCGAGCATGAATTTTGAATCTTTTTTTTCATGTTATTTATTCTATCTTTTAGTTCATAATTTAAATTTACTGCAAAATGTTTTCATTGTTGTTTTTTTTTTTAATTTTAGAATACATGATCAAATGTTTAGAAAAGAAAGACAACTCAGTGAGTTATCTAAATTTGCCAGTGATCAAAGGTATAGTATATTTTGTTATTTCTTTAACAATGGTTTTTCATTTTTTCATTTATGATTTGAGTGTCTATTGAGTCCATGAATATAAGAAATCTGTATGTTCAGGGTTCAATCTCAGCTGAGGCTTATCATGCTGTTACATTAAAATGTGGAAATAATGTTGATTCTATTTTGTCCGAACACCCTTGTCAGGCCTAAATGAGATAGTACCCACGCATGTGCTATTGGTGTGCTTTCACATGCGGTTAATAATGTAGTACAAGCATTTGTTCTAGAGTAGAATTGACAGTCTAGATGGTCAAAATAAAGAAGATAAAAGCTCTTTGAAGTGCTCATCAAAGAATAAGGCAAAGAAGCTGTTGACAGAGATAAAATCTGGTAAATGAAAGACTTTGACTCCTTGTGGAAGGGTAACCTAGTACTGGTAAAAGGAGTGTCCTGGTTGGCTGGTTACTGTGCATTAACTTCTACAAGTTGATAAACAGTGAAGTCCAAATGATAGCTGCCTGGCTAGGTCTGTTGGTAGCACACAAGTCTACTGATCGAGGGGTTGTATGTTTGATTCTCGGGCGGGGCATACGTTCTGTTGCTTGGCTATAAAATAATTTCTATGGTTTTTCTCCCACCTGCCTCGGATTCTAAATTATGTTGGGTAGTTGTCAGTCACTGATGAAAATATGCACATGGTGACTGGTTAACAGCTAAATCCAGAGATTTAGTCTTTCTAGGAAAGCTGAGTAGGTTGACTAAGAGCAGTATTGTGACATATACAATGTGTTGATATGACATTAAACCCATCAAAAAGTTTATACGCTTTAAATAGACATAAAAGGAAAGATGGGGAGTGTTAAACACCTTCCATTGGAAACAAAAAACAACTGTTAACCCCCCCCCTAAAAAACAAAAACAAACAAGTGTCAAGATAAAGAATATTTCAAGTATTGTGATTATTTTTTATATAGAGAAAAAGATGAATCCGAGGTGAAGAGACAGATGGATAGTGCAGAAGCTTTACGTGGACTTCATAATAAACAATTACAGAGAGCTGTCACTGCTGAGACAGAAATTTTAAAATTTAAACTGAAAAGCGCTCAGTCTATTCTGGAATGTTCTAAGAAAGAAGCCCATTTTTACAAACAGGGAATGATGGGTTATAAACAAAAGTAAGTTGCTTTATTCATTTCTTTGTATTATTAGGAAATAAAGTCCATTTGATTGTGACCCTACATTGAATAAATTGAAGTTTAAAGTTCTGCTGCCAATCTGATTAAATTCTGATCGAAAATTATTCACTCACGCACTCACTTATTTTAGATCTGGCTACATATCAAAAACATGTTTGATATTCTTTGCCTATCCCGCAATAACGCACTTGTTCTATCTTTAGTTAAATATAGTATATGTTGCTTTTATATTGCATATATGAATAGTTACTATGTATGCTATTAAAATTTAGAGAAAAAAATGTGAGTGATTTTTTTCATATTGTAAGTTGAAATAAAATCCACTTGCAAAAAATTGCAAGTTCAAGTTTTTTAGTCCTGGGTACTAGTATGTTTATTTGTTTGCCTTAGATATTTGACCAATTGCACTGTTCGTACTTATGTACATAAAAAGTTTAAATGATTTCATGTATTCAATATTTGTTTTTACAGACTTGAAGAAGATAAGAAGCCAATTCCACCTCCAGTATCACAAGCTTTAGATTTCTGGAATACTGTAGCATCTAAATCTGAAGAAAATAGTAGATATATAAAGGTTTGTTAAGTGTATACTATTTGATTTAACCCACGTCTGTTGCCCAGTTGGTAGCACACCAGGATTTCAAATTTAATTTCCTGAAGGGGAGCATAGTAACCACTTGGCCATGCTGACTTCTATATATATAGATGTTGTGTACATTTAAAATTTTCATGCATATTGCTGCAACAAGTAAATATTTTTTCCAAAGATTTTCATCAGCCTGAATATTTCTGATGATAAATGATTTTGACCCTGGTCTTTACATGTGTTTTTTTTTTAGTGTCTGGTTTATTGAACCCTCCGGCAAATATGTACATGTATATGAAACAAAATGTATACAAGATTAACCTTTCTGCTAAGTAATGTAATGTAATGGTTTCTTCTATCTAAGTAACCTTTATCATTTAATTGAAAGATCTTCATGTTCAAAGCATGTTGTAGTTGTATTTGTGGTTTAATCAGGGTCTGTCTTGATAAGGATGCATGATGTGCAGACCCCAGTATACTACTCGTGACGTCATTTCCTTAAGAGTAAATTTTGGATCTAAACAGAGTCAAATTTTTAAAAGTACTTAGTATAGTTAATACTTTTGTTTAGGGCTTGATATAAGAGTCGTCCTATTGCCCCTGAAGACCTATATTTGAATACGGGCAACCTGCTACTGCTATTAAAGTAAGGTTTTGGCAAGTTACATATATAGGTGGCTGTCTATTTGGGCAACCCAGTATAAAAATTTGTTTCAAGCCCTGTGGCTAAATACATTTTTTTTGTATTGTAGGAAGAGTATGAAAAACAAATGGAGAAAATAAAAACTGGTAGTTTATTAAATGAATTAGAACCTATAGTTGTACCTAGTCCTCCAGCCGTACCTGAATCTGTAAGTTATATATGTGTATACTGTAAAGTGCTTTATTTTTGTGGTGTCTATAATTCACTACTGTCTAGGGGCAATCTCTGTAAACAAATATCCTATTGATAGCTGTCGTAGAGGATCTCTCGTCATCGCTCGGGTGGTCACATGGAGATGAAATTTGTGTCATCTCAATGAAACACTATTAATAGCATCTTGATTCCGTTATTTCTATTTTTAGACATATGTCTGCAAGCAAATTTGATGGTGCTGTTATTCACTGGCTGTGATTAGACAGCTCGTAAAATTGTGTGACATAGACGATGTAAACAAGTCATGGACAAAATGATTTTGTCAAGAGTATTATAAAAGCAAAGGTCAGCTGAATGTGACCCATGATTTGAAGTAGCCAGATCTTGTCTTAGGACAAGTAATATTTTTTAGCTGAAAGTGCTCTAGCATAGCAATACTTGATAATGTAAATGACTCAACGATTCAATCATATTCATGGTTGAACTTTTTTGTTATTATTTTTATTACTCATGTTATGCATTTTATATCATAGTTCGATAAAAAAAATGTTAGTATTGAATCTCTGGTCAAGTGCATTTTGATCCTGGACAAGTTGATTTTTAGAATTAACTTGTCTGTTGACAAGTGGAAAAAACTTGGAATTTCACACTCCTGACTCTTTTTTCTAAGGTTACATTGTATTTATAGGTAAAGTTAACTAATAAAAATGTTTTTGTTGTTTTCAGATACGTAATATGCCATTTATGCAGCCTGGTTTTATGATGCATAGAATGCCTAGACCACCATTTAACAATCCAGGTACATTGTTGTTTTACTATACTTGATTTTGTTACAGTCCAACCTGCATATGCACTCTTTGAATTTAACAAGATTGTTCAGTTACAATATATTTTGATTGGTTTTTATCTATAAATTACTAAGTACTGACAACCTACAGTAAGCATTTCACTTTCTACATTGTAATTATTTAAACTGGATTTAAGGCCCTGTCAACACAATATTTTAGATTATTTTACGACGTCCAGCACAACTTATTTAGCTTTCTCAGTCCCTCACTCACCAACCCTTCCACAAGACTGGAAACTTCACCATATACTATGTACCGTATGAATCATTGAATGGAGGAAAATTGACATTATTGTCAAATTTCATGGAAGGGTATTACCTCCCCGGGTTGGATTCGAACTCATTACCCCTCGTGACATTAGATTCAAAATCCAGGTGCGCTACCAACTGTGCTACCAACCAGGGTTTACATTGTCTTTATAAGTGTTTTATCTTATTTCAGGTCCACATTTTGGTGGAGGAAACAAGCCACCAAATCCATCTAATGTTCCATTTAATCCTCAACGTCAGTCACCTGGTATGGAGCCTGGCCCTTCAGGAGCTGTACCTCAGTCTACCCCTAATCAACCTAATTATTCAACCATGTCACCAGTTTCCCCTGTACAACAACTATGCAGTGGTATGACAGCCCCTCCAAGACCTAGAGCCCCTCTTACTGTACCAAGTAGGGCCCCTTTACGTCCCATTGGTATTGGTGGTGTTCAACATATGACAAGTTATGAAAAACTTCTGCTACAACTTAAGATGAAATTTCCTGATAAATCAAGGTGAGTCTTTACACAAGTTAGTTAATATTCAATAGTTCATATCCAGAACTTGATGGTTCCTAAGGAATTTTTAAAGAAAAGAACTTTGCTTACCCTTCACACACAAATGCTGCCTTAAAATCCTGGATTACCAGTCTTGATCTGCCCCTAAAATAATGTACTTAAATACACCCATTGAGTCACAATTACCTACAAATTACTATTGTTATTATTTACAGGGATGATGTTGTAGAATTAATACAAAAACTGCGTACAAACAATGGTGGCTCATTATCTGGTCTAAAATTTGAAGATATTATCATAAAGATTAATGATTTAATTCATAATAAAGATGGTGATAACAAACAAGAACCCATGGTTAGTATTTATTAAGATTTCATTCATTTATAGTCTTACAATATTTAATGCCCGTCAGCTACATGCAGGATAGAGTATACTTTTTTTAGTTCAACTATTTGGAGGAATAGTGTGACACACCTTCTCAGTTGTATGATGGCATCTGTGCAGACTTACACATCTCAGTTAAGATTTTAGGAGCAACACTTTTAAAACCAGTGAAGGGATTTACTTGAAACTTAACACATGTCTGTAAGGGTTACCATTTCAGGGCAAATACCCAGTTTCATAACTCTTACATGTATTTTGACTGAGTTATTGCCCTTTTATACTTACAAGTTTTTAGTTAAGCTTTTGTACACAAATTTCATCACTTTTACCTGTGTCTACTTTAAATTTCACTCATTGTAATGGAATTGCATATCAAGTAGTGGTTATGTTTCGTTTAATGGCCTGAAAAGTTTATGGACTGCTCTTGTTTTATTTGTTTTTGTTCTGTTATCTAGTTTTACTTGTCTTTAAAAAAATAATGCTATTACTTTTTAGAAATGCTAAATTTAAATGATAAAAAAAACCTCTTTTTAATTTAAAGGCCGGACTTCATTTCTTGAAAAAAACTGGTGGTTAGCAATTAAGCCGATATGGAGAAAGGGGGAGGGTTGACCTACGTTATCAGAGGTTACCAACGGCTAAATCCTCGATGCTTGTAAACAAATTCTCACTAAATTTACTACAGAGTTTACATTGTAAATTCCAATGCATGCTCTGAGACGAGTTTTAGACACTTACAGACAGTAAAAATACTGCCGTTACATAATCCATGAATCAACAGTCATGGGAACTTTCTACAAGGGGCAGCCAGATGATAATATTACTGACTCTGTGAAGTTCATGAACTCTCTTTTGATTGGCTCGATGAAGGTCATGAATCCTTTAGCATATGTCAGTCAAATTTGAATTTTTTAAATTGTTTTCAAAATTTTTCTTTGAAAGTACCATTTCTAGAAAACTTAGAAAACTGAAAATTTTAAATATTATTGAAAATGAGTCAAAGAAACAGTATGTCAAAACTCATTAAAATCTGATCAGTAAATTTGTAACACTTCCAGATTTTCTCTCTCTGGTTTAACATGTTCATTGATCAGAGAATCAGAAAGAAGTGGCCATTTTCAAGATTCTCTCTCTTTTATAGTTGAATCCCGGCCTTTAATTTCAAATTATAAGTATGCCTAATAGATGCAGAATGATCTAAATAAGAAAACAAGTACCCATACTTGTAGGTTTCATTCTGAAATAAGAAAGTTATAGCCATTTTTCTGCTGCTGTGTATTGCTACAATAAAAACATAGGTGGATCTGGGGGGGGGGTCTGGCCCCCTCCTGGAACTACCTGTCCATTAATGTAATTATTGTCAGTAAGTCATTTTAAAGTGGCATGAAGCAATTTTCTCTGTGCTTAACATAGATTAAATGGTTATGTAGTTTTTATTACTAATATGTTGCATTATTCTGCAAATGTGTATTATGTGGTTCGAAAGTTTGGACACCCCTAGAAAAAGTTCAGACCCCCCCTCCCCCCCCATAGAAAAAAATCCTGGATCCACCCTTGAAAAAGTTGTTCTTATTGTATATTTCAGTCTTCACAAGGTGGCCTAACAAATGGTCCTCCTCCAGGTATTAGTAGTAGCTGGGCGTTTGCTGCATCAGATAAAACTAAAATATCTAGTTCTGAATTGTTTAAAGAAGAAGAGGAAGATCCTTGTGTTATTTGTCATGAAGAAATGGAAGATAACTCTGTTGTACGTCTTGAATGTGGTCATATCTTTCATGATCAGGTAAACTAGAGTTACTTCCCTTGAAAGAGGATTTTCATGCATAATTTGATAGTAACAAATTTCATTGCACTATATATTTGGTTTCTAAAAATATATTTGGTGTAAATATTACAGATCAAGTAGGAAAAAGTGTAATATGTTATGTCTTCTATTCAATAAGAAGTTACGTTTTCACACATCTCTGTTTTTTTGTATTACTATATTCAATTCTATGAGCCTGAACAGACATGTTTGGTGCCTTTGGTTCACTATATGATATAGGGCTGACTGGTTGGTCACTATAACACCAGGAGGCCCCCAATGGTGTGTACTATTTCTTATATAATACATTAACATGCAATAAAAATTTATTTGAGTACATAAATACACTGGCACTAGAGTCCTCACATTCTTTAAAATGCACGCACATACACTATTTTGTCAACAAACTCAATTAAAAATCGCTCCCGTATTCATCACCGTGTACGAGTTATTACTAGATCTATACACTCATTATAATATTCACATGGTATTGAACCATTTTGACAGTAGGTACGGTCTGACAGATTTATTTTACCTTTACCAATATATTTGGATGCAATATCCGTCTCGTTTTGTAGATTAAACATTTCCTTACAAAACTGACTATTCAAAAACTTTATATCTTAAACAGTTATTATGAAATTAATCGTAATTTCAATACTATCATTTTGCAGCGATTGAGAGTCACTGTTCACTTCCGGTTTAATCATGACGCGTTTACCGGCGTAAGCTGATTGGTTGATAAACTCCTCGAGACTTTTCCTGTACCTTGTCAATGAAGCGCGCCAAATTTAAACCCAATCGGAGCGCACTGCCTAGGTAAACATTTACGTGTCCCAAGTTCTATAAATAGAATATATACGTAATCAATGATATATTCTGCGTCTGTGTACGTAATCATTAATATCCAGGGAACCAGGTTAAGTTAAACCGGAAGTCAATAGTGACGTTGAATCGCTGCAAACTAGTGATTCTGAAATTAATATAAATTTCATCAAAACGGTATCAGATACAAACTTGTAACTTTGCATGATGTTAGAGTAATGTTTAATCTTTAAATTGAGGCTGACATTTTCTTTCAGATACAAGTCGAATTGAAGAAAAACTGTTTGGACCGTATGCACTGTATAAAACGTTCAATACCATGTTTATTATATATGTATGTACAGAGAACTATATATAGGGACATACGCATTATAATCATAAGATATGGACTCTGGTGCCAGTGCATAAATATAAATTGTATTCAAGTTTCCATTTGTTTTGTTTTCAGTGTATCAGAAAATGGTTCCAAGAACAAAGTACTTGTCCTAATTGTAGAGTACATACTTTACTCGCAGATGATTTCCCTTCTCTCGGATAGAATAGGACTGGATGATATAAACACTTGTGTCAAGTTCTGTGCCTTGTTATTGACTATTGTTATTGCATTGCAATTACCTTGTATATGATTTACTTTTATTTTTTGTCTTCTTTGACTTGAGTTTTGTTTTTAGTTTTTTTTGTTTATTTTATATGACCTATTGAAGACAGGTCATATTATTTGTTTGATGCTTATCACAACTTTGAATTTGATTCATGAATATATTTAATCTTGACATTCTTCTGTTATATTTATACAACATGAAAATTCATTTTGTGCCATTTATTTACTGGTATTGGTAAAGTTTATTTAACTGTCATTGGCAAATACATTAACCGGCTGATTTAAATACTGAGTTGTTGATAGTGAATACAGAAATACTGTGGTATTTAAATCAGCAGAGTGAATGTATGCTGACAGTTGAATAAAGTTTATCAATAATCATACCTCTTGACTAGAAATTTAGTATGTTTTTTTCAGTTTCAATGTTAGAAGATTATTTTCATTCGACAGTACCTTTCACTGCATTGGTTTACCTATCATTCATTTTGACTGTTGAGTTTGTTTTATTGATCAAGAATTAAACATATTTCCGGTAGGAATTGGAATTTCTAGTCTTGCAACTATTAGCTTGCTTCAATTTAGATGCGTTATGTTTGTTTGGACATTTGATTTTATTTGTAGAGGCAAGTTGAAATGTGTCAGATTATATAGCTATGTTTTGTTAATTTGATAAATCATGAAATTCTACATATTTTTATAACCATTTTTACTTTTAAGCTGTATCAACCTCATGAATGTATATGTTACATAACAAATATATTGTTAAATAGTTTGCCATATTGTTTTGCTGTAAGATTAAAGTATTATCCAGTGTTCTCAAGATTAATTGTCTCACTTTCACATACTATCACAGGTTTGTCAAATAATAAAGTTTTACAATTAAATTTGTTTGTTAGGTTTTATTATTCAATTTACAATAGACCTAATTCTGAACTCCAATTTATAGATCTTTTTATCCATACTCAGGTTGGTACAAACATATTTGTTATACATGTTATTGCTGACTAGCATGAAATACAGATTAGTATAGTTCTGTTACATTAACCTGTCACAACTTGAATAATTACACGGTCACTGAATGTGTGATTATTTTACCTCTTTTTAACCATTGAGCCACCAATCCATATTAATTATTGATAATCTAACTATATATGCGACGATTTTGAATATCGGGGCAATAACAAGTTCAGAAGGGATTAAAAATAACAGATTCAGTGACCGTGTAATTATTTAAGTTTTGACAGGTTAAAGTAATAGAACTATATCTCCGGGAAAAAGCAAATATTTGAATTCCAGACATTGTCGGTTGACTACACCTCAAGGCAACTTATACCAAATTTGTCCATCATTCAGTGAAACAGTAAATTGAATCGAACCCCAAACCCCTCTATCACAAGACTTGTGCCCTACAGACTGAGCTAGATATTCGATATTCTGAACTTCTTATAGAAACACCAAAAATGTCTGCTTAGTAATATTAATAACATTGTAAAAATAATTGTCAAGATTTCAATTATAACAAGAACTGCAATAATTGTTATTTTCAAATCTTTTATTTTTAACTGAACAACATGCAAATAAACTCTGAAGAAATGTTGAACATATTTACAAGAATATTAACATAAATAAACATATAATTAATACTGATTGATAACAAACATGATCAATAAAGTTCATTTCACCGTTGCATTTGATAATCCAAATTATTGCAAAATCAACTGTCCGAGTATTTTCATATTGACTTACAAAATCTAGCTTATCTGAAACTTGTCCAGTTTTAAAATCAATTTTAATGATGCCAAATGATTATACAGGGTTGGCCGATAAAAACCGCCCTGGTTTAAACCCCTGATTTTTACCGGTAAAAACTGCCCTGCACAATACTACAATACTGGTCGATTGGTAGACAAATTAAAAGTATTGAGTTTAATGAACTTTAAGATTTAAAAAATAACTTCTTGTTCTTATATTCATTTTTCATTTTTGAAAGTTATTTATTGTTTATTCAAGCCTATTTATTAAAGCTGGAAGACATTATTGACATTGATCAAAGTTTTAAATGGTTATTACTGATTAATATGGTCTAATGAAAATTGAACTAAATTATTTGCATCATTGATAATTCTTAACATGATTTTAAAGCAAAGAAGCCTTCTTATTTGTTTCATTAATACATTATCAAATATAATTGATACAATACTGTTTCATCCCTGCCAAAGGATTCATTAGGTGGCTTACTATCACTACTGAGGGGGCACAAAATTGGGGACTGATGTTAGATGTGAAAGTCCCATAATATGTCACATTAATCTTATCAACAAGTTAGTAACCTATTATTTATGTCATGATATAATTACATGTAGATAATAATATGTTTCAAAAATCAAAAAACCTTTCAACCAGTAATGACCAGTATTGACCATTAAGTAAATTAGATAATAATGAAAATTCCATATACGACAAAATGAGAAATATGATTTTAGTTTAATTGTCTTTAATTATGTTTATTGATTAGTTTAAGACTTCCGATGTTATAAGAGTTTAAGAACAACATTTAATAATATTAGTCATAAAATGTACAGAGTATATGTTGTAAATAACAATTGACCAGTATTGTCCGGTTAAAAACAGCATTGACCACTGGCCTGGTCAATACTCATATTGACCACCTTTTTGCCAACCCTGAAATGATAATAAGATGCATTTGGAGAATATTACCTCAAAATGTATAAAGCTATAACTAACTGATGGATTTGCCCACAGGTGTCAGGCCCAAATTTTCCTTATTACAGTATATATACTATAATAGGGAAAATTTGGGTCTGTCACCTGTGGATAAGCCTCATTAACTTTTCAACATGTAAAACTTCATACAAATTATTTTCATTTTCTACTTTTCACAGCATAAAGAAATATAAGAATATTATAATACACAATTCAATATGCCATCTTAATTAATTTCTGCTGAAATAGAGTCAAAAGAATTTCTTGATCTGTTATAAGACTTGATTTTAACTATTGTAATAGTTTAACATTATTATTAATATAAACATCCAACTGTCAGAGCCAAGAGTCACAAAACTTCCAGTTTATGAACTAGCATTGAGAGAATTTGGATGAAATAATGGAAGATTCTTATTCCGAAGCATTAAAAAATAATAGATTCATGAATGCACAATGTGAACAACTTAACGTCAATAAATAACATATCTATAATTACAATTTAAAGTTGAACTGTCATACTGCGCCTGTCATGACACTGTTTAACTATTGTCATGCAACAACATTAAATTCTGTTTGCTGAGTATGATCGACTTTAGATAATCAAGTTAGTCTTAAACCAGCAGAATTTTGTAATGCTGATTGTGATATTACTGTCACACAATACACACCAGGGGAATTCTACTTAAATAAATTAGAGTTCTATGATTTACAGAAGCAAATAAATATTTATTAAACAACTTACAAAATAATTTATGCAAAGAATACAATGTGATTATGTTAAATTTATACTAAAGGCATTCAAAGCTCTCATTAATTTTATTAACAATAATATTTCAGATAGTTACTATTTAGGTTCATTTCAAGAAAATTGATGCAATTTACCGTAATATAGAGTTCAAGTCTGATCACAGGATCACTTTTTCAAATATATTTTACAATTTTTTTTTCTTTTTTCAATAAAAAATTGTTCATCCAATTATATTCTATATTCCATATTAACAATTGAACATGAAGCCATTCATTTAAGCTTAAAACTAATTAATGTTTATAGATTAAAATTGCTATAGAAACTTAATTTTTTTTTATAACATAAATATATAGACCGATAGTTAGAAAATCAGGGGTCCTGAATCAAATCCATGCAATCCAGTATTGATGAACCAAAAAATTTAACCATCTTTGATTAGAATTTAAAGTTACCATTACAACATAAGTTTATTCATGAGTCAAAAAATTCTGAACATAAAAACTGTTAAACCAACTATCTTCCATTGTAAAATATTGATGGTTTCATCAAATTACGGGACCAACACAATAATAAGCTCTGTCCCCATAAATAAATATTCCCGTTTATAATCGGTGTATACCTTACTACAAATAGTATGTAATTATCATACCGACAAAACACAATGCCCAGCAAATGTAAATAAATATTGACTGGCCAATATTCAGCATTTGTGTACAAAATAACAAAGACACCCATGCTGTGTATAAAGCACAATTTACACCTACGCTAAAATACAACATAATAATGAAAAATAATCTTAAATCATTTTGTAGCACAATTGTTTATTTCAAATTGTATGTCAGATCAAATCAAACTGGATCTATGTATATTTGATTGATACATTGGTTATTCCCAGTAAAAAATGTCCACACAATCACTTGAAAGGAACATCTCGAAATAGTGGTATAGTATTAAGTAATCCAGAGAAAGATGGAAATAACAATTGATAATTCATTACAAGCAGCATTACACCTACACAATTTCATCTTCTGCTGTTAGATCAACACTGTCAGTAACACCGGAGAGTTCTGGGGGATCAATGCCACAATTACATGCCTTAGATCCAAGTACAGCGATTCTATCATAGTGATTGCCATGTGTGTGACATATTGTTATGTAACACTGACAACCAGAGGTGTTTGTGTTGTATTTAAATAAAGGTTTAAATAATAACCATCTGTAAGTCTCTCCACTTTGATCAGGTGAAAGAATATAAATATCACGATTTAAAAGTGTGGCTGCCGCATAGATTTCCGATTGAGTAGCCCACGTTTTGTCTTTACGTATATCGGCAATATGTTCAGCCATGGGACCATCTGTGAAAGCCTCAAAATGTTTAGAATGTCTTTCAAGTACATCAACGACAGCTTGACGTATATCGTCATAGAAAGATTGACTACCATAGATAACTTTACTTAAGGCTCTGAAGAAACAATTTCCATCCCCTTTCATAGCATCAATTTGTCTGCCAGTGGATTTGAGAAAAGCTTTTAAATATTCATAAACAGCATAATTACAAGTGTCATTAATACTATTTTCACCCAAATCTCTTTCTGATAGTTTGTGTACAACTCTGTCATTATAACCTACAGAGCTATTGGAGGCATTTGATGTAGATGACCTACTGCTTCTTCTTGGATAAAGATTTTCAACGTCAATTATATTCTTGCTTTCAGTTGAGTCAAACTTAATCTGTTTCCTTCTTGTTCCATCTTGCACCTCATCATCGTCAATAGTAATCACTTCAGGAACTGAGTTACGAGTTTCTACAACTGCGTTGGGTTTTGGTTTTGAAGTAGAGGATTTTGAGAAACGCTTGACTCTAGCTGATCTTGGTCTACTGTTGGTGTTTATGTCATACATTTCACAGTCTGAGTCTGAACATTCTTCAGCTCCATATCTGTTATAATCTTGGTAACAGTATCTTTGACTGTCATGAAATTCGCTGGGAGCTGGTAAGCCTAAGAATAAAAAAAAAACATTCATGTTGCAATATAAGTTTAAGAAAAACATTATAAGATAACTTGAAACAGTGAACATATCCAGGATGTCGAGAAATGGAAAAACTTAAACCATCTTTATTCAACTGGGGCAGGATATAAGCAATAGCTTTAACCTCTTGCCATTTAGGGCTGATCAAACTCATGTTGTATGAGTATATCAGTAAAGGATTAGACTATCAAGAGCCCAACAAACCCAGTGTTTATGTGTTTTACACATCTGGCTCTCATCTATGTGAACTATGTGATCAAAGAGTGGGCGTGGTCAAGGTTTCAAAGTTTGGCTGGTAAATAGTAATCACTGGATAGCCAGATCCACTTTGGTTCAAATCACATCCAAGTTTCAACTCGATATTTCAAGAGCAGGAAACTATTAGCAGTACTCAGTGCTGGACGACCAGGAAGCTAAATAGAGTGAATAATCTATGTTGTAAAAATTTGATGGTAAGTCGAGTGTAGACTTGTTCAGTTGTTAAGTTTAGCAAAATAGACCAAACAAGAAGCTGAATGTAGTCGGTTGGCTTGATAATATCAACCAGTGAACTAATTTGTATGACTTTCTACAGGTAAATACATGTGATGTTAATATATATGACTAGTTTATCACCAAACTTACCCCAGCTAGATGAACGATGTGGTATGTCGTGCAGTCGACTGTATTGTCCGAACACCCTTCTACTTCGTGTCCAATCTATAAAAGAAGTCAAAGGCGATTCCTCGTGGAAAATACTTCCAACAATTGTCATAGCTGCAGTTTTCAGTCTTTGAAAAATTCCTTTATCGTCTGACTCGTCTTCTTCACGTTTTCTTTTGATTCCTCGACAAGTTAACTGAAAATTTTTATATTGAAAATTCGTCGATAATTTTAGATTGTCGTCTTCGAAATTGTGGGTATTAAGAGCCGTTTTTAGCCGTCATTGCACATTCAACCAGATGATAACCAATTCAGGTCTGATCTGGCTGATATGCGGTCACGTTCTAGATTATTCACGAATCTATTTTAAAGTCCTTATTTGTAAACAGCAATTATAATTCCCTGAATGAATCATCAACCGTGGCGTAATTTGTCAACAATACAGTCACGTGACTATGACGTGGGAAATTTCGCGGTTGTCGTTCGTGCAGTATGAATTCGTACCATGTACAATTCGTACTGCGCCTGAACTAGAATAAAAAGACAACTTACCCTAAATAGATTTAAAAAAAAATGACTTTTATACATACTATATAATCTACCTATAATAGGTAGATTATGCACATCAACGTTTGAATGCCCTTTAATCGGTTACTCTAATATACGAAAAGGACTTTTTGGGCGAAAAGGCGCAAAAAGGACTTTTAACGGCGAAAAGGCGCAAAAAGGACACTAATATACGAAAAGGACATTTTTCGTAAAAAAAATCATTTATTATTCTATGAAAAGGGCTGAATTTGAGCTAAAAGACGTTCAATTCTAAGCAAAAAGGACTTTTAGCGGCAAAAAGGCGCTAAAAAGTACACTATTATACGAAAAGGACATTTGCGCATCCGTCAATGCATTAAATACAGTATGAAAAGGACTTAATGCGGGCGAAAAGACTTTAATTCTAAGCAAAAAGGACTTTTAGCGGCAAAAAGGCGCTAAAAAGTACAGTTTAATACGAAAAGGACATTAGCGCATCCGTTCATGCATTAAATACAGTATGAAAAGGACTTAATGCGGGCGAAAAGACTTCAATACGAGGCAAAAAAGACTTTTACCGGCGAAAAGGCGCTAAAAAGTACACTAATATACGAAAGGGACATTCTTTGCATCAGTTCATGCGTTGAATAAAGTATGAAAAGGACTTATTGCGGGCGAAAAGACTTCAATACGAGGCAAAAAGGACATTTACCAGGCGAAAAGGCGTTCAAATTTTAGTCCTTTTCATATCTTTAAAAAGACTTCAGAATGTCCTTTTCGCATATCAGTGTCCGTTTAGCGCCTTTTCGCCGGTAAAAGTCCTTTATGCCTCGTATTGAAGTCTCTTCGCCCGCATTAGGTCCTTTTCATACTCTATCTAATGCATGAACGGATGCAGTAATAGTGTACTTTTGAGCACCTTTTCGCGGGTAAAAGTCCTCTTTGCCTCGAATCGAACGTCTTTTCGCTCAAATCCAGCCCTTTTCATAGTACATTAAATGATTTTTTGACACAAAAATGTCCTTTTCGTATATCAGTGTACTTTCTAATACCTTTTTGCCTCGAATTGAACGTCTTTTCGCTCAAATTCAGCCCTTTTCATAGTATAATAAATGATTTTGTTGACGAAAAAATGTCCTTTTCGTATTTTAGTGTACCTTTTAGCGCCTTTTCGCCGGTAAAAGTCCTTTTTGCCTCGAATTAAAAGCCTTTTTGCTCAAATTCAGCCCTTTTCATAGTAATCAATGATTTTTTTGAAGAAAAAATGTTCTTTTCGTATATTAGTGTACTTTCTAGCGTCTTTTCGCCGGTAAATGTCCTTTTTTGCCTCGTATTGAAGTCTTTTCGCCCGCATTAAGTCCTTTTCATACTCTATCTAATGCATGAACGGATGCAAAAAATGTCCTTTTCGTATAATAGTGTACTTTCGAGCGCCTTTTCGCCGGTAAATGTCATTTTTTGCCTCGTATTTAAGTCTTTTCGCCCGCATTAATTAATTCCTTTTCATACTCTATTTAATGCATGAACGGATGCAGAAAGGTCCTTTTCGTATATTAGTGACGTTTTTGCGCCTTTTCGTCTGTAAAAGTCCTTTTTGCGTCGAATATAAAGGGTTTTTTTTGCCGGATTTAAGTCCTTTTCAGAGTTTGAAAAGACGATAAAATGTCCTTTTCGTATATTAGTGTCCTTTTTGCGCCTTTTCGCCGGTAAATGTCCTTTTTGCGCCTTTTCGCCCAAAAAGTCCTTTTCGTATATTAGTGTAACCCCCGTTTAATCAATTCTGATTATTTTAGGAATCTGAACATTAATACCAGATCTACCTTTACCATTTTCTGGTCAAAATCGTGGTTGCTATGGATACAAAAATAGTAACATTTCGTCAAAACATTTGCATTTTGAAAAAGTTAATGTTTTTAAAAAAGTTGTTGGAGGAATATCGTATAGAAGGTTACATAGGGTGTAAATTGTCTGATTATTTTTCATGTCAAACTGGTTGAGGTTACCCTTGTGCTAAAAATTGCAAAAATAGTGACCTCAAAATATTTACACCATATTTACAAGAAATAATAAATTATATTTTACCATCGAATTAATATTTACTTCAATGGGGCCAAACTCTTCTCTCTAAGTGTAGATCCACAGGTGACAGACTCAATTTTTCCTTATTATAGTATATATTCTCTATATATACTATAATAAGGAAAAATTGAGTCTGTCACCTGTGTGTAGATCTAAATTAAATAGATAAAAATTCTTTTAAACCCATGCTTTGAAAGTGATGAACTGAAGTAATAAATTTTATACATGTATAAAAATATATTAGAAATAAAAAAGACTCCTCTGATAAGAACAGGTTACCATTGAGAATATAAGGAGTAACAAAAAAAGAGAACTCCGGATACTTCGAATATTTCGATTGTTCGCATGGATCCAATGAAGTTCGGTTCCCCATGTTACACTGTATACCATCAATGTTGAAAAATGCATCAATGTTGTTAGGCATTGGTCAATTTGGTGTAAAATATTACTTCGAGGCCTTTGCTTGGTACGTTTTAGAATTTTTGGGTCGAAATGTCTCGTAAAAATATTGAGGTCGAAAAGTCTGGAGAGCGAACTAACTAGTATGTGAGTGAATAGTTTTAGATATACGCTCAATGTCTAAATCATTTACAAGGAAACGCCACCTTTTTATTCCTGCATTTTTGAAATGGTTGGGTTCTCTCTTAGAGGATGAATGTACGCAAGTATTCTTTTTTACAGAGTCGTCATTGTGGATATTTCTCTTCACTACTATCCAAATATTTTACGGAATGCTTCGGATAACATCCTTGAAGATTACACTGTTGCTGGCTTAGGAATTATTATAATTATGGCTCTTTCAGTGACTCACTTATTTGAACCATGCCATGAAAAACAGTGATTCATTTTTGCTTGGATAATGTCTTTCAGGTTTGTATTTATTTTTCTATTGACAAAAACTAGATTACCTCGAAAACTTATTCAAAATCACCTCAGTTTAGAAGGAGCCTTTTGTCAACAAAAATGTTTCATTTATTTTAAATTTAACACGTCTTGAATTACTGAGCACTCGAAGTGGATATATTCAATCTGTGCAGCAACTAAGTTGCAATTCTGTTTGGCAACTGTTTGATCTTGTGTAATAAATGTATGAATGTCACTGTGGTGCACATAGCATGGTGTTTTCTACTGCAATTTTATGAAGCTGATCTCTCTTTATTATGCATATAAATTCACTCATTTTTATGGTGGATTTGATGGTTTGGAAGGGGTTGTAAGTAGTGATACCTTGTAGAAGGTGCCAGTTATTATCTGCATGTACAATGTAAGTCATGAGGGTCAGCATCTGTGTTGAAATTGAGGTGTACAATTTTTAACATTTAACATAATACAGTATAACCTCTGCAGAGCGCCTCTTTCTAATCAAATCCTCTGCAAAACAACATCTTTTGATATTTCCCTTACTTAGGCTTAATTGAATTTAACCTCTGAAGATCTAAAACCTCTATACATCAACACACTTTAGTCCCTCCCTGTGGTTTGCCTAGCAGTGGGTTTGACAATCACTTTCTGCCTTAAAGGGGGGTGGCAACTTGGCTGGCAGTTAAATGCCTGCCTTGTAAGGGGGTTCAGTCACTGCATACAGGTGCCAGACACAATTTTCTTTCATTATCTTTTTTTGGGGGGGAGAGGGCAGGGTTTTACATTGCAATTAAAATTTTGGTGTCCAACGGACGCAAGTCCTGTAAAAACAGGAAATCACAAAATGTAGGACAAAATGGGGGATAATTTGTATACATGCTGTTAAACTTTGTCATATATGAGGCTATTGTTTACATTTGTCATGGATTGATTGAAATAAAAATAATTATTATCCATTAAGCAGTTTTCATACTCTTCATGCTTGACATATTTTGTGCATCCACATGGATGCGGACTTCAATTATTTATGCATTCAACTTGTGATTTATGTGTATACGAACGTAGATTCCTGCGTCCAGTAAAACCCTGGATGGGGATTTACGCCTTAGCAGCACTTTGAATAGGTAATATCACAGTGGTCAGTCTACCTACTGTTCCTGGAAAGGCTTAATATCTGGAGTTAGCTGTTAACCAGTTATTAGGCTGACTGACAACTGCCCTACATTTTTTAAAATCAAACACAATCCTCGATCAGTAGACTTGCGCGTTACCAATTGAGCTAGCAGGGCAGCTTTCTTAATCTATTAACACAGTATACTCTATAAAATATACAATAAGAAGGAATCATAGTGACCAATTTTACCTGTTTTATCTTTGAAAGAAGACACTTTGCACTTGTTCAAAATGTTCATTTTAAAATTAAATCCCCCTTCATTTTTTAGCAAGTTTGGAAAGAGGTCTAGACCCCCCTGACATCCCTGCTTGATCTGCCAATGTCCTTTTCACCTCCAACAATTGTATCCAGATGTAATACCTTGTTTTTGTTGTTGTTCAGAATGTATGACGACAATGTTGCTAGGATAAAATACTATAATGTTGCATCTCTCTCTCATGAAGGAATGATTGATCTAGCTGATAAGATATTTTCTGTTATAGAAATCTGATGTTTTCTTGAGATAATTATAAAAAAAACCATATCCATCAATGTCTCCTGTTGTGTTCGTTTGAATTCAGTTGAAATTTAGCTCCAACAATGTCATTAATCACTCCAATGTCCAGCTCTCTGGATGTTCAATTGTAATTTTATTAAGAAAATTAATTAAAACTCAATGTTAGAGATTATATTCTTGAAGTCGGAAAAGGACAGGAAGGCTGAAAAAGGGACATAGCTCATCAGAGGTTTTTCCATGTTGCTTATTATATTTTAAAACTAAAACTGCCCTGCATGATTTAGAATCTGTGGTAGAAGGGAGAATGATCTAAGAAATTATTTCATGACCAAATTCCCCTAAGGTGTGCCCCATCAGGGAATTGAACCCTTAATCAGCTAATTGTTTGCTACTGACTGAGCTAGCTAGGGGAGCTACAATTTAATAATACACCATCAAGTATTATGTAGATTTATTCAATTTTACTGTGATTAGTATGATATATTGCCTTATTATAAATTATTTTATTGGCAAAGCCTATCCATGTTGCTTGTTACTTTTTTTGGTAACATGTTGAATATAATAATTACATTGTATTACTTTATATGAGTATAACATGGTCAATTTAATGTGATTTGTCTACACTTCATTACTTTGTGACTTATATTTATAGCTTTTACTTGATGTTTTCCAACTGTTTCTTTTTATGAGCCCTTTAATATAATATGAAACATGACACTGTGTTGTTGTGTAGGGTAAAAAATTTGAAATATCTGGTTAATGACAAGCTATTAACCAGTGACTGATAAAGTACTATTTTACAAGGGGAGGGGTTACTGGAGATATTAACCTGAGGAAAATTAAACACCAACACATGTCAATATAATTGACTAATACAGGACTTGACACTAAAGGCCCTCTCACTAGACCCTGACAAACTATAAAAACCTAAAATTTGGGTTTGGGCAACCTGTCATTGCTAGTAAACATAAAGTGTGGGTATGTAAAAAATGTTGCTAAATGTTCAAGCAGACAACCTAGTTTAAAAATTAATGTCAAGCTCTGTTATAGTAATACCAGGTTTGAAACATCCTAGGAAAAAGGGCAAACACCCCTGTAGATTCTTACTGGATCTACATGTATTGGTGGTAGTTTAATATAAGCTTGTTTACTGCTTAATAAAAATTTTGAATTTGAATGAAGTGTTTCATTTAAAATCACCACTTGAAACGTTTAATTCTTTTGATATAAGTTGGATGTCTTCATTGAATAGTAAACTAGATCTACTGTCGTTTGCTGTCATCCAAATAATTTCTCTCATTTTATCAACTTGTAAAATACTTCATGTTTTTAATCGAACAATGAAACTAGGATTGATGTGAATTGTTTTGTAATTTATCACTGAGAATATATAACATTTGAAAATGAAATTTTGTTACAAAAGATTATGTGGACCAATATTTATGTGCATTAATTTATTCTATTTTCTATCATTTTTGTCATTGATATGTTACTGGTATTCCTTAAAACTGAAACTGATACTGTTATATCTTAATTATTTGCTCTGTATAATTAGTTGTGGTGAAACTCCATTATGGGGGATTGAATTGTTTAGTCTAAAGATCTCGATTTGACCTTGATTTCTGCTGGGTCAAACTTAGGGTCTAAAAATTGAGTTTGATTGAACCTGCAACATTGGGCACATGGTGGAATATGATTTAATAATCTAATCCAGTACAAAAGTAATTAACTACCCTTATTGTTTGTGTCCCTTTGACCTTGTAACTTTTGTTTATCAACATAAAATATGCTACATGTTTAAAATGTTTATGAAGTTAAGACAGAGTACACTAATTGTGAATTAAAGGATTCATATCATTATACAAATAATTATTATGTTAAGTGATATAGTCAAACAATATTGACCTGAGCTTGACCTTTATGCAAGAAAATATGAAACGCAATACTAACTGTCTATTTTTGTCTTCGTTTGTAAATCACGCCATGGGCGGCTCCAGCACGGGGGGGGGGGGGGTCTGTCCCCCCCCCTAGAATTTGGAAAATGTACATGTCCATTTGTGTATTTCTTGCTTGTAAGTCATTTTTAAGTAGAATGAAGCAAATTTTCTTGGTGCTTAAAATAGATTTAATGGTTATGTAGTTTTAATAATCAATATGTTTCATTTTTCTGCATTGTGCAAAATGTGTATAATGTGATTGTGGTTCGAGGTTCGGACCCCCCCCCCTTCCTAGAAAAGTTTGGCCTCCCCCCCTAGAAAAAAATCCTTGATCCGCCCTGCAGGATTTATTGGAAAGCTTTCGGCAAAATACTTGTATTAAACAATTAATTTTGTTTTCATAGGAATGAATACTTTAAAACTGTGCCACACCATTGCAAACTTGGGTTTTCCCCATAAACAAATGCTTCTATAATAAATAGTTCAATAACATGCCATTGTTTACAAAATTGATTTATAGTCACATAGGGTATAAACATGTGCATGTAAAGGATATTAACTGAGTGCGAGGGTTTTCTGAGTTAGAACAACCTGGCCGCGGACTTCTTGTTAAAATCCAAAAACGCGAAGCGTTTGAGGATTTTGAGAAGTCCAAGGCCATGTTGTTTTAACACAGAAAATCCGTAGCACGAGGTTAATATCCGACTTACACAAAGATTCGAATGATTAGTTTCACATGTGCATTGACTGGGCATGGACTACATTTTTGCAAACGAATTTGACTTGGGTGCATTAGCACTACTAAGGTATAGGGAGAAGTTTCCAGCCTTGTTGAATACTGGACACTGTAAAATAACCTAAAATTGTGTTGACACGGCGTTAAACCCATTAGAAATAAAATTGAATAAAGCTAATACATTTGACTTTTTAGGGGGCTTTGCCCATTTTGAAGCAGTTCTTTGGGGCCTAGACTGATGTCATGTAAGGCCTACATCAGAATCCACAATTTTTGCATGTCTTAAGAGTTACATACATTGTATGAATTTGAGTAGGAGAGGTAGTTATTTTGATGTGTAAAAGCATAGTTTCAATTACAGATACTCTATGCCCTGCATATCTATATAAATTTTATAGAACCTTTCTTTCTGGGTTAATATATATTCAACTATTGATATATTTATAAGGATATTGATATATAAGTACATTATATTTCATAAGTTAGCACCTTTTAGTTCTGGGGTTTAAAATGGTTATTATACCAGCCTGCAAAATTAAGTTATAAAGTGTTTGTCCAAAAAGATCATTTTAGAGCAAACACTAAATCTCATTTGCAGAATTTTGGTTGCCATAAAGAAATTGTTGGTTGCCCGAACTAAAAAGTGGTTGTCCTGGGCAACCAGTCAACCACTAATTTTGTAGACTGTTGTATATAATTATGCAGTCTTCGAAATTAACATTTTGGATTTAACTAGTGATTAATGAAATTTAAACGTTAATTGCTCAATCGCACATCCTAAAAACACTGTAAAGTAGACAATATCCTTTTTTCATCCATCAATATCAATAGACAACATTGTGCTTCCACTCCTTCACGATTTGCATAGGACATTGTGCTCACACGCACATTGATAAAAAACGTAAATTCGTGAAAAATAGTTTGTTTTTTCTTCATAAAAATTTGAATGAAAAGAGCAATGTTTAAACTTTCTGAAAATAAAATAATAAATTTAAATGGGAGTTATGATAAAAAAAGATTTTTTTTTTATTTGTATTTTCAAAACCGGCCATTATTTAAGTCAACAATTAAAAAGGTCACGCTTGTTTTAAGAATTCGTTCTAAATAACAATTAAATTAGACTCGTGATAAACACGATGAGACATTGCAATTATGATTTGTTACCCTATTAAAAACATTGATATCAACTAAGTGTGAAAAAATGATGACACACATCTTTTCTTAAATTGTTTACACCAATTTCCGTTAACAATTGCAAACACATGTTTGTCATCAAACTAAGAATAAATATTGATTTTAATTGCTGCAAACAATTAAATTATACCCCCGTTACACCAAACTCGTTCACACTACGTTCTGAAAAAATTGGACCGAACGACCTCCAACTGTGTGCAAACGGACTGGACGTAGTTCCAACTTTCTACGGTCTGTGTTCGAACGTTATGGACAAGCTCGGACGGGGTTGAACGGGAATGGAGTTTCAGAACTTTGAGTCGACTTAAATTTTTTTTGCGGCCACCCCGTTCTGCAATTAGACTGAGTGACAACGTACTGACAACGGAAAGGACCTACTGCGAACGGAATTGCCGTACTAGCATCTTACTCGGGAAGTGCCTTGTCGTAGTTCGATCGGGCCAAAATTTGCAGTACATTTACACACCGACCTGTTCCGTTTGTAACTCGTTCTTTCCGTTTGCAAACAGACTTAACTCGACTTAATTACGTTCATAGTGCGTCTAAATGCACAAAAACAAAATACGAAGTTCTGAACCAGTTTGCAACACGTTTACATAGAGTTCTTAAAGTTCGCAGTAGGTTCTTGGTACGTTCGGTTCGTTTTTAGTAAGTCTATTGCGTTCGTATGCAGTTCTTACCACGTCCATAACGTCTACAATACGATCTGATATGGTTTGGTACAAATACAGATCATTTCTCACCAAGTTATTATCTGGGCCCAAGCTGTTAGCCTAGAACCATGGAAGTCGTTAATGCTTTGAATGTTGGCTTTGTACACTGTTTTATAGAAGCGCAGCAAGAATACAATTACATGGTAGAAGAGAAACACCCTCATTTTTATTGACTGGCCTAGGAGGCTTAGTATCTTGTGGCTTATAATAATAATAATAATAATAATAATAATAATAATAATACATGTAATAATAACGACTTTATTTAAAGTCGATAACATATTAATTTTGGCTAAAACCATTTTTCCATATGGTCCACTACTTATCTTGATGCTGGTCTTCACGAGCTTCACATGTGCAGGTGATTTTGGATGTTTGGAAGCGATTGTCTTAACAAACACGCGGTCTGTCTGGTTCTGCTCATTTTTTGAGGCATGATGGTCACAGTGATGCTTGATGAATTGTGTCCTCAAAGCTTGAAGCGCGGAGCGAGAATGAGAACGGGAAGAAATGTCCTGGATATTTATAGCAAATCGGGTCAGAATGTGACTTTATTTCATTCAAAACGCACTAAGATTGAGATATGAACGTACTTAGAACGAGTTGAACTGTCTTAAACGGGATGGTCAAGTGTAAAGGAGCTTAGAAGAACTAGTTATGAACGGGTTAAAACTGACTACGAATGGGTTTAGACTAGTTTGAGACGGTGCCTAGTGACGAGAACGAGCAATTTTACCTGACTACAGACGGGATGATAACGAAACGGGAACTGGTTCTGAACGAACTATGATCATATAGCTGATATTTTTCAACTTAAACGGCACGTTCTAACTCGTTCACAACCAGTTTCGCGATATTTTTAGGACGGGGTCGAACGTTCTGAGAACTAGTTTGGTGTAACAGGGCCTTATAGACTCCCGGTGTACATGCCGATTTGTTATGTAATAAGCCAAGATTACTACTTGAAATTAATATGATATACACCATTGATTACACGTCGTAAAATACGTGGTTAAATGCCACTAAATTTTTTACTCGCCCTTTGGGTGAACAGAAAATGTTGTTTTTGTCTCAGAATTTAATTTTACTCGTCTGGGTGAACGGCTAGTGCTAATTTTCAAAGACTGTATAGATAATATATTACTTGAGAAAATATATTATATACATTCTTGTTGATGTACAATCAGTATACCGACAGAAGTATGGCTAGAATTAGATTCAAACATTGAAGAAAAATGTTTCCTAAAATACTATATGACTTGATAATATATACCCCGTAATGACGTAACACTGTATGTTTGCCAAAATATGATAGAATTTAGCTCTAGGTGATGAAATCATTGCCAAGTCTCCTTACTTACCAATTATAATGTTCTTATACTTTGTTTCCTTGATAATTAATACTAATGTATACCTGGCATTTAGTAATAATAAAACTATATTTATCAAAATAATGATGTACATGTAGTACAGTACTTATGACATTCTAGTATACAGGGTAGGCACATCTTTACTATGCTTGGTCAATCAAACAAGTAAGTAAACCATAAATATCTGTAAAACTTCACACTATCATTTCCAACTTTTCCTTTTTGCATTAAGATTTTTAGAATTTTAACAAATAATTATTAACCTTTTTTATAGGGTGTAATGCTGTATGTTGAAGTGATAATAAGCTGCTGTTATCATAATGATATATTTATACACACTTCCCAAGAACTATAAACTGCGATAAAAATTCAATGGTTTGCCCTTTTGTAAAGCAGAGGCCCTTCTGTTGCATAATACTTGTGATAGAACATGTATGATATTAGTACAGTTTAACATTAACTGGGTATTCAATCAATTTAGGATGGGGCCTCATATTTAGCTTTTATTTTGTTTCTACCTTGATATGGCTGTAGTGTTTCCATAATGGCATGTACCCACTTAACAGAAAGGTAAGAATTGGTGTAAGAATTGGTGTAAGAATTGGCATTGCATCTATATGGAAACAGTGTAATGTGATTGTAGAAAAATCCTGATTTTTGGGATTAAAGACGGGAAATAATAGTTTTAATCACTTATAAATTTTTAGTTAACTCCACTCGATAGTTATTGAGATATTTTTATGTTTTTAGGGGTCTAGGTTTCAAAGCACATAATCTGTTACATCATTTACGGCTCAGTGGTTAGGGTCAGATAACTAGGGGTGTAACAATACGGTAAAAACCGTATTGCAATATATTGCAATACACGAAACCCGTATTGCAATATATTGCAATACATATTTTCTTTGCGCATACATGCATAGCATAAATTAATTCACGTGCATCGTCTTAATTTTATCAACATTGTACTTAGATACTTGTATTTTCAAATGATCTACATGTATTACGCAAATATTTGAATAAGTTCGAAAAAAGGGTTTTGAATGGACTTTCAAAGATAATTATTCTCTCACTTTACGAAAAATATTTCAAGTGTCCGAACCGTCAGAAGTCGTATTGCAATATTAACCGGTTTATCGGTTAACCGTTACACCCCTAGAGATAACTAGACTAAATAATTAGTATTCTGTTAAAATTATCCCAATGTCTTAGACTTGCATGTTTTTTCAATTATAATGAATCTTAAATTTTAGTTCCAAAACATTGCATGTTTTCAAAATCAATTAACGACTATATTTTCACTCTGTTCTGGTATTTGAAATATAAGAAAACTGGTGATGTGTCTGGCAAGTTATTCACACTCCAACATAATAATTATAATAAGTCTGGCCTCATAGTAAGTTCCATTATGAAAATTGTCCTCTGTTTAATGCCATCAATTTATCTATGTATACTCAGTGTAAGCCGGGTTCAAACCAGTAAATTGAGGATATTTTATCAACCAGAAATAATAACATATGACATTTATCTGTAGTGCTATAGTGCTACAGGATCCATTATCAGAATAAATCAAGTCAGATCTAACACCATTAACTGATTGATTCTACATGTGCTACTCTCAGAATAAAAAGTAACATTTCCCTTGCATGCATGCATTTTGATTCTATATGTGAGAAAGTATTATACATTGGTATGGTGGAATCATGCTAGGATGAATGAATTTTCTCATATGACTTAGGCTGTTGAAAAAGGGCTAAAATTTGAAATGTGTATTTGTTTTTGTCCATTTGTACATATATACTGCTTACTTGAAAAGCATGCAGTGTGTATCAAAATTCAAAGTAAATCCTTAGTTTAGGGCAACTGGACTCTGCCTAGCAAATCTCGCTGACCCTAGAGTTTTTCTTACCTTCAAGGAATATAGACAAGATAATTATTAGTGAAAATCACAATTGGCTTGACTTGGAGCCTACCCTATCCAGTCTACGAAATTAGGATATGAAAGTGGTTGTCTGAACAGATCATTTTAAGAGCAAGAGCTATATCTCATTTGCTGAATTTTGGTTGCCCCAAATACTTGTTGGTTGCCCGAACTAATAAGTGGTTGTCTCGGACAACCAGACACCCACTAATTTCGTAGACTGCTATCTTACTTTTTTCAGACTCTGTTGCTCTACAACCTAAACACTGGAGCTGTTTTGACCTTAAGTCATAACCAAGCACCAAATAATGTAATAGACATGTCCTACCATGCACTGAACTCACTGAAAGCGGAACTTGACCCAGAACCAGTACACTTAAACCAAAATTGACCCAGTGTAAAAAAACGAAAAAGCCAAAATTGACCAAATGAAAGATAATCTATATTGTTATATGAGTACCAAAGTAAGTCACTGAGGTCAATAACATTATTAAAAACTTTAATGTGGTGAATATACTATAATTCTTTATAATTATCTATATGATTATAATAGTATAAGATGATGTCACATTTCCCTTTCAACTTGACTCCACGGTACAACATATCAAAGTACGAGTTTTTTACCGAGTATAAATTGTTATATTTGGCCTATTTTCATTGTCTGAATCATCCAAACTTAATGTTATACATTTTTTGTCAATTATATACTTGTGCATTGTATATAAATGCATATTTTTGCAAGAAGTTTCAATAATGTTAGAAATTTTGTATTTCATTGATTTACTAGTCGCTGTGTTATTTGTATCAAAGTTTTGACAAGAAATATTTGTGTATTTATAAAAGGAATGGGAGTTTTAAGGTGAGGATATTGATCATATTGTACTTTTTGTTTACTTTGTATATTTATATAAAATCTTTATATTATTTCACTCTGGGCTAGATTTGTTTGATATTTCTATGATGCACGATTAATTCTTAGACTTTGATTTTTATAATGTCTTAACTTAAAAGTTGCTATAGTTTATTTACAACACTGGAATCGTGGTCATAATAATTGTGTCCCGTGGCAAAACCAGGCCGTTGGCTAAAACAACATAACGTTAAAAACGTGCTTTTTCAAACACCATGTGAAATTTAGATTTCAAAATCTAATCTCGAAAATTTGACTAATTTTTGTTTATAAAATGTGCATTCTCCTCAATAAAACTCAGTAAAATTTGAAATTGAACAGATTCTGTGATGTTGGAGATATTTTATTTTGGAGATGTTCTTTACTTTGAGTAACCTGTTATTTTATATCTTTTGATGGGTTTAATGCCATAGCAACTCATGGATCAGGTTCTATAACAGCAGTCAGTCAACCTACTCACCATTCCTGGATAGGCTAAATCTTTGGATTTAGATGTTAACCAGTTACTGGGCACATACTTCAGTCAGTGACCAACAACTGCACTAAGTGATCGGTACAGGATTAACTTGAGCATGAAGTCCTTCCTGAAAATTTGTGTTTCTTTTTCAAGAGATTTGTATGCATGAAGGAGATCGTTTTAGAAATATTCGATATATTTGATAGCAATATTTTGAGATACTCCACTACACCTTGGATATAGTTCATAGATCAATGTTGTTAAACTTGAGTGTAAAACTGAGTCTGTTGCCTTGTCTTATAACCTTTGGTTAAAGTATAGCTTTCAAATACCTAGTTCCCATACATTTTGACCCTATAATTGTAAAGTTATTTGACTTCTAAACTCAAGAAATCATCAGGCTTGCTTATCAGCTGTCTTACAGTCTATTTATTGTAAATTTGATGAAGATAAAAGATGATGAGTTCACCTAGGTTCATATAGAATTGAATGAAATACCACAATGGTGGATCCAGCTGAAGAAATAGGAGTGTATTAACCACCTTCCTAGATTTTTTGTAAATGCTTGCCAGAACATAATATAAAATGTACCTCAGTCTGCGAGTTGGCAGTAAATGAGAATTGCTAGTTCAAATTCATTTGCGGGATCTAAAAATACTGCATGGGTAACCAAAATTTTTCAAGTAAATCATACTGCATGAGCTTTAGTACAAGAGAGATTTGATCAAACTGTTTTTTGAATCGTTTCTTTTTTTCATTGTTCATATATTCTGTAAGTTGCTCAGCTCTTAAGGACAAGATAGTTACATACTAAAATATACTGACATAAATAATACATGGAAAAAACAAGTAAGTACATAGATAAACATAGACAATAAAATTGAAAAATAGTGAGTTGAGACCCCTTGTAATAAAAATACCAGTAGTCTACTAACCCCCCCCCCCATCCCGTTCTACCATTCCACCTTAGAAAAATACTCTCAATCTGCTAGTGTAGAAGTGATACATGTAATTAAATGTTTCACCTTATCTGTGAGTACATCAGTTTCAGCTGTTAATGTTAGAGGTTATTTTTGTTTTAACTCTTTCAATACAAATATCTTATCCACAAACTCATCTCTAGAGTATCAATAACTTACTGTATATATTGAGTTCTAGGTTTCTGTACAATCTTATGTAGAATCAAACAGTACAGTAAAACCTCTTCTAGATAGACTAGTGGTAGGGCTGTCATTGGTAGAAAATTTTGTATTGATATATCTAAATTGGCAAGTATCAGTGTCAGATATACCGATATATGAAGTCAGACAAGGAGTGTAATAAATTATTACAATCCTTGTCTGATCCCCTTCACCTACTTAGGTGCATATTTCTGCCAGTGACTCACAACTACTGTACATGATATAGAATCAGTGGTAGGAGGGAGAATGCCGTAGAAATTATTTCATAATCAAACTCCACTAAAGTATGCCTAGCCTGATAATCAAACCCATGGCCCTTTGATCAGTAGACTTGTGTGCTACCCACTGAGCTACCCGGGTGGGCACCTCATATTTACTACCAACATGCATTTCCCAAATAAAATGATTACCCTAGCAACAGTTACCTCTAAATAACAGTCAATTAAACATTCAGAATAAACCTGACTCTGGCTGTAGTAGAGAGGTGTTACTGTATAAAATGTTCATTGAGTGATCTATGTAATTTATCTTTTATAAGATTGATAAGTTGGTTCTTGTTTCTGAGTCACAGATTTAGTACAGTGGCTTGTAGTTCTTACAATGTAATAGACTGTTAGATTCATCATCACTGTTATACTGTGCCAAGACAATACAAAATGTCAGTTTAGTATTTTGATTTATCTTTGATAGGCACAAGGTTCAAAAATCTTTCTGTTGAATTTCTGTCCTCTGAACTATGCCCCATTTCGGATTTTCTTGCATTGACAGCATTGGCAACAGACCTTTTTACTTGAATTGTTTCCATGAAATGTTGTTGCTGCATTTTTAATGAGGTGTATATTATTTCTGGACAGTGCCCTATAAGTACTGGACAGAGTTAACAATCACTAGATTCAGCAATTTGTATTGACTATACAAAACTGAGCTAGTATGATTCAAAATCCTGTAAAATCTCATGTGGATTTCTTAGGTGATGTCATTACATGTAGATTAATTTTTCAAGTGAATAGAGGATTCTCAATATTTATGCATGAATTTCAAAACGAGGTTAAGATGGGTCAGATGTAAACAACTCTCCTAGTAGTATAAATGGCAGGAGGAGGTTAGAGGTATCAGTCAGTAAATTTATAAGAAAATACAAGGTTATCAATTAATGCTGATGTGTTTATGACTGTAACTTAAACAGAAGATATTTTATGTTGATACTCATATTTAATCTTCTACTTATATTCAAAAGACAAAAGGTATTAACAAGTATTTCCAGTTAATATTTAGCGTTATTTTCTCATTAGACAGTACTTTTGAAAAAACTTAAGCTTATTAAATTGTCTATCTTCAACACATATAATATCTTAAACTTTTTTATGATTTCACAGTTAATACAGTTGATACATTAGTAAAGTAAAAAATATGGTTATATGTAGATTTTTATCAATGAAAAAAAATACAAGCCCTGTTCCTATATTACCGTAAAAATTCATGTAATTTATATTCAGAATCCATGATCAACTAATGTGTTCAAATCAATTTATGTGTGTCAGGAACACACTAAATGGACCCCAAAAAGAAAAATTAATACTTTCCAAAATGTTTTGACTGGTCCATAGCCAAGAATACCACAAAACATAAGAATAGAAAAGAACTAGCAATATCAGGTCACGCTTCACATTCACAACTGTGTGAGCATCTTCGTATATACAAGTCAAAATGAAGCATTTTCAGGAATTTGGAATAATCAAGATTCAACTGAAGAGAGGCAAAATATTAATATACCTAAGCAATTTCTATTTGAAAACAAAACAACATTATGATTTAGTTTGAAACTACATTTGTATTTTGGAAAGGAATGATAGAGTCAGGGATATACATGTCTTTCATTATAATGAAGTCAACAACAATAATGTACAATCTCATTTGGTGTAATTGACTATACTACATAATTATAGTCACTACCTAATTATTTGTCATGGTTCTGTTTTTAGATTAAAAACATAATATATTTAAAGGAACTGGTGATATTTCAAATAGCATATAAACATTGAAGTCATCAGAAGGGTAAAAGAATTATTAGTAATCTATTTTAATGGTGTCTGTAGGCCAGTTAAGTCAGTCGTGATTGTATCAGCTCTCATTTTAAAGATCATGCATGTATATTGTTGAACAAAAGACATGTCCACCAGATACGGTTTTTAAATAAATAATGAAAAAAATGTGACTATTTTATTTTTCATTCCTTCTCATACAAACTCTTCAGAAGTGCAGTTTTCTCTGTAGACAATACATACAAATTTTATAGGTTCATTAGTGAAGTTGAATACAATAAATATAGTACCATACAGTAAACCTGAACTTTATCTTCATACAACTAAATATACTATCAATATTTACATAATTTTATTGCTCTTACTTAATAAATTTCCAAAGCATGGAATGTTAACCTGATAGCCTTTGATTTGCTATGGTAATTATTACAAGATCAGATCTACAACAACATACTGTAATGAAATAAACAATTGGTCAGTCTAATATTAGACTGATTACTGTGTAGATTGCCAAGTGTATTTACACAGTATTTATGTTGTTTTTGTTTAATGATAGGTATAATAGGTAAAAGTTTTTCATATCAAATAAATAAATTCAAAATTTATTTTTATTATTTAACATATTTCAGTTACAACCTGACCAACAAATCAATACTTTTCCCAAGATCTCTATATCACACAGTGTGTAACTACGCTGGCTTATCAGTTTGTTTACATTTGACCCATCTAAACCTCGTTTTCACTACCTCATGAATTATTCATGAGCATAATATTAAGAAAGGTCTATGGGCATCCTCAAAATGATTATGTTACTAAAATAGACTTTTGCTATAACTATGAATCTGTTATGTTACTAAAAATAGACTTTTGCTATAACTATGAATCTGTTATGTTACTAAAAATAGACTTTTGCTATAACTATGAATCTGTTATGTTACTAAAAATAGACTTTTGCTATAACTATGATTCTGTTGTGTTACTAAAAATAGACTTTTGCTATAACTATGAATCTGTTATGTTACTAAAAATAGACTTTAGCTATAACTATGAATCTGTTATGTTACTATAAATAGACTTTTGCTATAACTATGAATCTGTTATGTTACTATAAATAGACTTTTGCTATTACTATGAATCTGTTATGTTACTAAAAATAGACTTTTGCTATAACTATTGTCCATTTTTTCTCTACTGTCAAAGCTTGAATAATTTCACGGTGACTGAATGCATTGTTTTTGTACTGACGACCTAATTTTTATTAAAAATATCTTGACTAAAACTTATCATATGGCATAAGAAGCTTTACTCAATCATAATACACACTTTCGGAAACTCATGAGTGTATTACGACAATAATTTTAACAAACCCATTCACCATGCATAATACACTCTTTCGGAAACTCATGGTTGTATTACGACAATAATTTTAACAAACCCATTCACTGTGAAATTATTCATCTTTTGACAGTTTAGAAAAAAAATGAACAATATCAATCTGTCATGTTACTAAAAATAGACTTTTGCTAGAACTATGAATCTATTACCAGCAGTTGCAATAGGTTTGCATGATTTACCACACACTTATGTAAAAACCACACAGTCCTACAAAAAATTCTCTTTTGAAGTTTTTACCGGGGTGTAGCGTCATGATCAGCATTTTAGCACCATCCCATCAGTACTATCATTACTGTGGTTCATTGAATGTTTTCTTCTAATTTCAGAAGCATCCAATTTGGAAGTGAGATTTTCTCTAGCCAGAAATATGAAGATTTACCATTGGTTGAGTTAGCTCCTCTGAGTGATGAAATCTTTGCTAGTTACTCGGGACCAGATGATGGTCTGGCATTTGGATTGGATAACAGAGCTAGAAGTAAGTATAGTTTGTACAACAAACATTGAGCTTGGGCCTAATAGTTTAAAATACATTGAACAAACATTGAGATGGGCCTTATAATTTAATATACATTTTACAAACATTGAGCTCATGGTGATGGAGACTGGAGAAGCTAGTATGTTGGATAGGAAAATACAGACACAGTAATAGAATGAAAATATTTAAAAACCATACTAGCATACAACAATGTTAAAAATTAAAAATATACATTTATACAACCGTTTACTAGTCAGGACCTTGGCAAATATTTGCCATTTTTGTACCTTAAGGCAATAGGGCTTTTTTAAGATGCTCTTATTTCATTACTACCGTAATTGGCTGACAGATATATGCAACTTGGCTAAGTTTTCCTTGTGTGATTGCCTTCAGAAAATGTCATTTGAACCCTGATCCCAGTTACCTTGGCAATGCTGATCAAAAACTGTTTATGCTCTCATTAAACCCAAAATTTGCTTTTCATCCAGTTGAATTTTCCGAAAATGAGGTCAGTATGCTATTTGTTTCAAAGACTGAAAATATGTTATTTTGCGCCACTTTTGTGCCCTTAATGACCGTTTTTTTGAAGATCTAACTTCTCACAATCAAACTTACAGACAATATGAAATATTTTCCATTATCAATGTATGAGTGCACTGTTTATTTCAAGTGTATTGTACACAAGTCTATTGTATTGTTTACTTCTATCTTAATGATCAAAGATTCTAAAGATCTGTTAAACTTGAGGGTTTTACTGGTAAGATAAACTAAGATAAAACATTCTGTATGATTTGATCATTCTGTGCTGCAAGGTCATGAGTTTTTACAATATTCTTTGTTTCAACCTGTGATAGTATTGTTGTAAATATTAGATTGTATTGTCTTGTAATATGATACATTATTAATATAACCAAAATAATCAGTTTTAATACATTAAATACAGTTAAGTTATGCTTATAAGATCACTGGGCGTTTTGACTGAAAGTGGTCTTATAGCAAGTCGGTCTTAATAGGGAGTCAGACTTATGCAGAATAGCTGGACCAGGGGCGGATCCAGGAATTTTTTTCTAGGGGGGGTCCGAACTTTTCTAGGGAGGGGGGTCCGAACTTTTCTAGGGGGATCCAAACCTTGAACCACAACCACATTATACACATTTTGCAGAAAAAAAATGTAGCATATTGATAATGAAAACTACATTACCATTAAATCTATGTAAAGCACCAAGAAAAATTGCTTCATGCTACTTAAAAAATGACTTACAGGCAAGAAATACACTAATGGACTGGTACATTTTCCAAATTCTAGGGGGGGTCCGGACCCTCCTGACGCCCCCCCTGCTGGATCCCCCTATGTGGACTGTCTTCTGTAGAAAGTATTTCTGTTCTTTTAGAAGCTGCTTTTATTTAAAGTTGGTCAAGTTACAAGACTGGTTGTTAAACATAACTAAACTATATATGATAAAATTCTCTATTAAGGCAAGCTGAAAAGTGATTTTTTTGGGGGGATGTTTCCTTAAGAAAATACTTAGATGGAAGTAAATTGAGAAATGCAATGTTTTTTGTTGTTGTGAGATGGTTGTTGTTTTGTTGAGTTATAAGATTAGGTGCTATATTTAAAATATGTCAACGTAGAGTTTCTTGGTTTAGATACCTAGCATAATCATTTGGACATCAACTTTTTAGTCCTTCAGAGATGTGTGCAAGGAGAGATATGTCCTAGATTAATCTAAGACCATTGACCCTCGATGAAATTGCCTTGCTAATTGGACTAGTTAATATGAGCCACTTTAGCAAAAGGGCTAAAGTTGGGCTAAATTGAACTCGATCTCTTTATGCTGGCATGAAAATTAGTCTCTGTGGAACTCCAGATCATATAAAAGAGTACTCCATGAGGATTTTACAATTAAAAATGCTCCATCTTACTTGTTAGTTTTTTGGAAAATTTTTAGATGCATGGATATAAAATGTACAGTAAAACCTCTCTTGAACAGCCTGTATCAATCATACTGGTGTGACTGTTGTATTAAGGGTCAGTTATACTGGAAAATATGTGATTAGTATGAATTTGGGTTGGCTCTTGTTGAAAGGTGACTGTTATTGAGAAATTGACATCAGCAGTCCTTGAATTTAGCCAGTGGACCATGGACTTCGTCCACAAATTGACCGGTTGTTCAGTGACTTAGTAAATGAGTGGTCCGACAGTCCATCAGTTTTTTACAGCCACCTTTATCCTAATTCAATGAAAAAATCATTATTTGTCGTAACATTGTTGATTCAATTTTGGAATGACAGTCATGCTGAATCATTAAAATGGACAACAAATTTTAGCTCATCACCAAGACTTTTTGGTCCAGTAAACTTTGTTTGGTCCAGTGAAATATCTCATTATGCTGGACCGAATGTCCAGTGCTGATGAAAATTTGTTGTGAAGACTGCATTAGGGCAGGTTTCATTGTAATAGCATTCTTTGTAAAAAAACTAATGTCAGATGGAATCCTAGAGATAAAATTATTAGTTATTTTATTTTATCTTTGCTGTCCTTATCAGTTTAAATACCATCCAATCTTATTTTATGTGTCTAACTTGCCAATATTCATTTTCCTTGAAAATCTTATCTCAGTTTATTTTACTATGATTTATAATGTTTTTATTTTATCTCGGAATCTCAGGTGGTATAAAAATGTAGTCTACCTTATACTCTGGGAAATGTCCAGATTACTTCCAGGGTTTGAGAATTGTTCTCACAACTGGATATGCAAAGAAGTGTATTGGGAATGGGGGAGGTCAGGTTGTACCACTATTGGTGTCTTACTTCTGTCTAATGGTCACATGCATAGAAACTTACCCATTGTGCTAGTTAATCAAATTATTATTGAACATATCTTACTTTAGCTCTTAAGGATAATTTAAGACAAATCGAAACTATCTTCTATGTAAACAATGTCTCCCATTATCCTAAACCAGCTCTAAGTTCCAGTACAGGTAACATTTGTCTAATCTCTATGAAAGCTAGAATACAACTGTCTTTCTGTTCTCACTCTTCTGTGAGTTATCTGACTATAACATGGTCATGTGTTGCTCAGACACGCCATCATTGGCCCATAATGTAACCTACTATCAATGGTACCTTCATATCATTGGTACAACAGACTGTAGGTTGTGTAGGGTTTCAGGAGAAGTAAAAATGATGTGAATAATCATGGTTCAAATCTAAACACATTGCAGGGGTGGATCCAGGAAACTTTTGAGCCACAACCACAGTACATACTGTTGACAGAATAAGGCAACATATTGGATGATAAAAACTATGTAACCATAAGATCTATGTTTAACACAAAGGCGAGCGAAGCAAGCCCAGGAATAAGCTCACAGTTCATGACCCCCTGCTAGATCGCCTATGTGTTGGGGCCTTCTAATTTAAAAAATAAAATGCTTTGCATTTTTTTCCACCTTTACAGAAATTAATAATTATTATTTAGTAGCATAGGAACTGCCATTTTGAGAAAAGATGAAAATGAAGCAATTGCACACTTCTTTTCCCTTAGAGACAAGGAAGGTTTTCACCTGTGCTATATTGAATGTGCAGGGCTTAAATACTTGACAGGAAATTTTTTTTCGTGCAGGAAATCCTCTTCTCATGAAAGTTAACTGCATAAAATGTGTTACTTGTATGTGAGAAATATTATAAAAATTATGTTATAACATTAACAAGTGTTCATGACATACTTAAAACGTACTTGAAATATGATGTGCGTCCTTGACAATTACTTTAATTAACATTGTTACTGACTAGTTTCTGTACGATTTCTCATAATGCATTCATTAGTTGATTTATGGAATGTTAAATATTTGCTTGTTTGTAGAAAGGGGTTGCCTTTGACATAATTAACACCATAGAAATAAATTGTATAGGTCAGGTCTCTTATGGCGGTCATTCTATTTCCTGGGATGGCTAATCTCTCAATTTAGCTGTTCACCAGTTTCTAGATGCAAGTATGTTACTAGACGCATACTTCCTTTAGTGAGTGAGAACTGCCCTACATGATTTAGAATCAGTCTTAGATTCAAATTATTAGATATGAGAATAGGTGTAGAAATTATTTCATGGCCAAACTCCACGAAAGTATGCCCTACCCTTGAATTGAACTCGTAACTCCTTGATCAGTAGACTTGTGTACTACCTGCTGAGTAAGCTAGATTGCTTTTCTTGTTTAAATATTGTATAAAAAAAAGAAATAATTTTCATATTGTATGTGTTTTTGTATTGAAAATAACTGTTTTTCGTTGTCATAATCTTATTGTCTCTGTATTGTATCTCTACATGTCATTGTACAGAATGAAAGAAAATCGAACCCAGGTAAGTATCGCAGTTGGTAGCGCGCCTGGATTTCGAATCTAGTGTCTCGAAGGGGGTATGGGTTTGATTCCCACCTGGGGAGGTAAAAATTTAACAATGATGTCAATTTTCCTCCATTAATAAGGTATATGGAGAAGTTTCTAGCCTTGTGGAAGGGTAGGTGGTTAAAGACAAGGGTCCAGTAAAGCTTGGCTAGGTGCGCTGGATGTTGTAAAATTAACTAAAATATTATGGTGTCACAGCATTAAACCCAGTATAAACGATTGAAAGGAAAATTAATTACTGGGTTCGTACAAACTGGAAAAATCATGGATAATTATATTTTGCTGGAAAAATCATGGAATTCGAGTTTAGTGAAAATATATTGGAAAAGTCATGGAAAATTAGAAAATGTCACGCAAAAAGTTTTAGGTGTCATGCAAAAATCTATTTTATATCTATTATCAATTTCAACCCATAAAATTAATGAAAAACTTATATTCAAACATGTATCACAGCTTTAAATGTTTGGTACAATCACGCTTGGGTAAGAAAATGAGTTTCTATTGTATCATGGAAAACTGATAGCAATCAAGGAAAAGTCATGGTAAAATCATTAAAGTTTGATATTGAAAATCTGTATGAACCCTGAATTAGTATGTGTTACAATCAAAGTAGTCTAATTATGTATATTTCCCTACAGGTTCTGATGGAGAGGTTGCTGGTGCACGACGTTGGAACATCAAAGAACAGAAAGCCTATGGTATCTGTATATCATTGTATGAACAACATCCTGTAAACATGAAAATGTCAGGTAAGTCTCCTGATTTCAATACCTTACAGTCTACAAAATTAGTGGATGTCCAGTTGCCAGGGACAACCACTTTTTAGTTTGGACAACAAAAAAATTCTTTTGGGCAATCAAATTCTACAATCTAGAGATAGTGCTTGCTGCTAGATCGACCTGTGTGGGCAATTGAAAATTTCTTTTGGGCAACCAAATTCAACAAACAAATCAACCCGGTTGGGCAACCACTTTCATATCCTAATTTCATAGACTGCCTTATTTTTAAAGGCTACAGCAACACTTCATTGCAAGTAAAAACAATGTTAATTGAACAGTGTTGTTTCCTGCTACCACTTGACATAATACAGTCAAGTTACGCTGTAAAGACCACCTTGGTTATTACAAAATCATGCGATTTTTGATGACTTTAAGTCTTAAATGCTTCATTTGAGAAGAAAAAGTTTCTTATATAAAGACCATTTTTCTATTAAGACCGTCTAATTGACCATATTCACTTGAAAGTGTAGCAATTGATACAAATTCACACAGGTTTCTTGATGATATCTTGATATAGATGAACTTACTAGAAGCTGATTATCTGATGATTACCAGCCTTATATCATCAACTAATAAATGAAGCAATATGGTTCTTGTTATGTTTGTTAATTACATTATATAGAGTGTATCAGTTAATTATAAAATTATTGTTAATTAATAAATTAATTATATAGAGCACCTGTGATTTATGTTTCAGTCAGTTAATCAATACTTCTTTTATAGTTAAATTAAACAGTAATGTAACAAATACATACTGACTGATTGATTTGGTGGGGGGTGGCTAACTTGAATTTCCAAAAACCTTGTTTTTACAGGAAGCATTAAATTGGGGTTCAGAATGTTATATTTGGTCTCTTGTCTCTAACTGTAACGAGACTGTAATGTAGAATCCGGGATCTTGTGTTGGACTTCTCTCCCCTGACAATACTTCTGTATCCACACCTGATATGTCATAATGATTACAATCTATTTATTTCCCAGGTGATGGTATTAGATCTTCCTTATCTTATATAATATACATTATTATATTATCTGAGTTACAATGATAAATGTACATAGTACCTAATGTACCCTTGGTAATTAATTCTGATGCAAACCTGCACTTAGTTCTTGGTTAAGGTTTCACTTGAACTTGTTAAAGACATTTAGCTTTGGCAAAATGTGTATTAAAGAACCAAAAAACTACAGTTTCTGATGATTAATATAATATTGCAGCAAGGTTGAAAATCAAGTTAGCAATCCGTTTGCAATGTAATCATTATGGTGTTATTATGTAATGTACATGTATGTGTATATATGTTTTCAAGGAACAATTTTATTGCATGACTTAATAATGGCTACAATCAACAATATCTCACCTCTTAGGTGAGGTCTGCACCTTAATTCTCTGTCACCATCTCACCATTCCACATAGTCCACAAATATACACCATATACACTACATATTAATGGAGGATTATCAACATTATTGTTATCTTTTGCTGATAGTTCAAGTTTTCTGACAAAGGATTGTTGATTGTTGATTTGAACCCAGCTACTGACTGGACCTTAGCAGGAAAGTGGGTAGTTGATTGTGAAGGCACAGAGCCTAGTATAGTTGAATTCCAGGAACTATGATATGAGAAGCGGATGTCTGTCTGGTTGAAAAGAGATATAAATCCAAAATGGGAATACAAAAACAATCAATGTAAACATGCTATACTGTCAAAACAAAACAATATAATTACCTGATGATTAGTGCTGCAGACCTGCACTAATATAATAATGGCTTAAAACAATAAATTATATATCAATGATGACATGTTTATTCCCATTGTGTGCTATCAATTTACCAAGTAATTTCAAACCTGTGTCAGTGGTCTTCTGTTTTAAATGATATATTGGCTTAATTCATTTCCTTGTGCAAAAATTACCTGTCATTGATAAACTATCCATTGGGTTACCATTGGAGGTCAAATAACAAGTTGCATGACTCTAGCATGGGTTTTGACTGAATGATGATTCTTTTATGTTTGGAAATTGCTTGGCTAAGATTTGTGATGAAATTTCACACAATCTATGTCTGCAGGGTTACTATTAGAAGTCAAGTACAAATGGCGATACGATTTTAACTGTATCTTTTCTGTGTCAGAGGGTGTTTTACATGTTTTTGTAGGTTGAATGCTTCACTCAAAACTGCAGTTATCATTTTCTTGAGATATGTCAAAAAGGCACCCTATTGGGAAAGATTTTGACATTTGCTGCCTGATAAGGAAGCAATGACGGGAAAGCCACTTGCTTCCTGAACTAGACCTATTCCTTACTGTTAACAACTTTACAGTGTACTTACCTACAAAGAGCTATTGTTGAACATAGCTAAGGGGTTGTTCTGTATTATCATCATAGCAATAATTTATGTACAAGTATGGGTTTATCAACTTTTGACATTTTGTTATAGTGAGCATGGTTTTGTCTCACAATTTGTAAAATGAGTAGAGTTCATCTCTATAGGGAAATATTCTCAACATGCTGTGTTATTTATCTTCTCTCTCACTTTGTTACTTGTTCTTATTGATCTGTTCTTGTTGCCATGCATTCAATGGAATAGTTTAAGATACGAGATGCACAGCTTGAATGTTAAGTAGTATTGAAATCCATGCACAAATGTTTTCAGGATTATTCCTGAATTCAAGATTTTTTGTGTTCAATGGAAATAGTCTGCTAAAATTCTTAAGACCCCGGCTAAACTTAGTAGTGCACAAGTCTACTGATGGAGGGGTTGTAGGTTTTATTTCCATGCAGGGCATACTTTTGTGGAGCTTTGTCATAAAATGATAATTTCTATGACTACCAATATTCTCCCTCCTACTGCTAATTGTAAATCATGAAAGGCAGTTAAATTGTCAGCCATTGATGGAAGTATGTATCTAGTAACTGCTTTATGCCAATTGCTAAATCTAGAGATTCAGCCTTTCCAGGAATGGTGAGTAGGTTGGCTGTCTGCTGTAATATCACCTATACAATATGTTGCTACAGTATTAAACTAAACATAAACTACAACAAGAAAAAACACTAAATTCTCATTAAGATTTTTTCTTCTCTTAAACTTATTTATGATTTTGATAACTGATGAATATGTTTATAATGAAGACAATTTTGAAGCTTTTTTAATGATTTATTTTCAATATTAAATTTAATGCAACATGTTTACAACATGTGATATTCTCTGGTTTTTACGTTTAGATTAAATTAATTTCTCAGACAGCTGATGTTGTTTCTATACCAAAGACATATATAAATTTATAAACTACATTGATATTCCTTTTATTTGGCAGTTTTCTGTTATACACTTTGACAAGCCTGGCTAGCTCAGTTGGTAGCACGCAAGTCTACTGAGTGAGGGGTAGTGGGTTGATTCCCGGGTGGGGCATGCTTTCGTGGAGCTTGGTCATGAAATTATTTCTACGGCCATTCTCCCTCTTACCAACAATTCTTAATTATGTAGAGCAGTTGTCCGTCACTGACGAAAGTTTGAGCTTAGTAGTTGGTAAACAGCTAAATCCAGAGATTTAGCCTTTCCAGGAACAGTGAGTAGGTTGACTGACCGCCCTTATATGACCTTTACAATGTGTTAAACCCAACAAAATCGAAAACATGAGACTGTGGGAACAAAATGCCTGTAAGGAGAGTTGAGGCCACAACAAGTTGATGATATGTTCTACGGATTTTTCTAGAAAAAAAATGGGGTGAGCGAGCGAAGAAAAACAATCAAGAAAATCTTAATTCAGTTGCTTTATGTAGCGGTTTGACCAAATTTTTATGAGCGAGTGGAAATAAAAATAATTTATTTTTGTAAAAACCATCAAAATTAAGGTGCGAGCGAATCCATAGAACATACGATCAATTTGTTGTGGCCTGACCAGAAAAAAATCAGAAATTGTGTATTATACAGCAAAGGTCAGCTAGCTGTATGTGACCTGTAATGCCACCTTGTCTGATGTGATTAGTAAGCAAATACATAAGTGAAGAACAGGAGAATTTTAGATAAGGTTTATATTAGATTGACTTTGTACTGAAGATTAACTTTTTTATAGACTGTTTCAACTGTGAAATTTCTAAATAGCAATTGGTGAAAATTAAAGTTGAGTTGCTTTTTAAAGTCTGCTTCCTTATTCATGTTCTGTATCAGAGGACTTTACAATTTTGTAAGATAACCCCTGATCATTGTAATCACCTTCAGGCAGGTGCCCCACACAATACCCATGTCCTGTGTGTTGTGGAACAACTGTCAGTTAATTTCTTGCTCAAGGAAATTAGCAGTGCCCCTAGGTTTGAACCCAGGATCTCTCGCTCTAAGCCAGTGTTCCACTACCAGACCACTGCTCTTATTTAGGTTGTAAATGTATGATCTATAAAATGTCTGAACTGTTACATGACATACATTTTGTCCTACATTATGTCTTACATTATAGATGTTTAGATTGATTGTCTCTAGTATTGACCTGACAATATGTTTCTATTGTTTTCTCTTACTTTACTGATTGATTGAATCTTGGGTATATTTGTATCAGGCTCTGTGAGAATTTCTATTTATGTAACCCAACTATTGACCAGTATTGATAATTTAGGCCAGCGTTTTTTTATAATCTGGTTTACGGGAGCGCCGGTCCTAAATTTTGCAAAACCCAAATAAAAATAAATTTCAAAAATCAGTATTTTAAATTTATTTTCTCCGACGGCTCTGTTAGCTTACCGTGTTCCAAAATAAATTGCTGGAGCGCAAACTCCGTTCTATTAGCACATCAAAGCGAAATGAAGTCGCCGACATTTTCGGAAAATCAATAAAACAAATTATGACCCAGATTATGACGGTACTCGCGACCTCGATTCAACGACGGATGGAGCGTATGTTACATCCGCATTTCTTTTGTTATCTACCAATCAACTACGCGGGAGTTGTGCTGTTAGTATACACGCTTCAAAAGCCGATAATTAGTGACTCGTTAGTTTATTGATGGTCCCTGTGTATATTGTCACCTTTAAGACCAACCAGCGTCCGCTTAATAATCAATAGTGTTATATGTCGGTCCGATAAGATTGATATCGTAATTAAACTGTTGCAATTTTAACAAACACGTGTCAAACTGTGATACTACTATAATAAGAGTAGATAAGCTTTTTTAATGCTTGCCGTTTAATTGATAATTGTATTAAATTATGAGCATGTTGTAAGGCAGTTAGAATAGACGTAATTAGCAGTTTGCCAATGATTGCAATTATTTGTTTTTAAGCGATTATGTTTTCGCGACCCGGCCACGCTATCGCCAATTAAATGAAAGAATGTTAAATCTACGTTAGTAATTTAATAATCTTATATTTTGATTATTAGTTCTTCTTAATTAAGCAATAAGTAACTGGAAAATTCAATCAATTTTTCGATTTCAAGAATAAACATCGGTTGGTTCAATTGAATTTATGAAAATTGTCAAAGTATTCGCCACGTCGCGTTGCAGACTAAAAATCAATAATAAGCATAGATTGCTACATAATATGTTATATTAAAAAAAGGTATGTTATTTACAGCTGAACTAATAAAATAAAAAAGAATTTAAACAAAGAAGGGTCAATAACAAGGACACTGATAACATTTTTTCCAAAAATGGTCTTTCATGCATTTTCAATATCTTTTGACGAACATATTCTAGCAAGTAAAAATGCTAAACCCAAAAGACGAACTTTTTATTGAAAAGAAAGTTAGATAATTTGAGTTAACAATTCGATACAAAATTAATGAATTCTGTGAATTTTGTGTAAAACATTAAAACAAATAACTCAGTAACCAAACATCCAGGGAGTATTTAATACTCACACTACTTGTGAGTTACAGAAGACCTAATATTTACAAAATGTAATAGTAATTGCATGTATTTAAAGGATAGAAGTTCTAGAAAAGTTTGCATTTGAGAAGTTTGTGAATACTGTTCAAAATATTCCATTCAGCTCATTGAACTTTTCCCGCTTGTCTATCCTCCCAACTTCACTCTTACATCCCTGCACTTCTCCCTGAATTACTAGGAGGAAGAAGTCATTTCTCTGTGTACGCATCGGTATGCAGACTGCGTCAAGCTTATTTATGAATCGTGTTTTTCCTGAGGTATGTATATTTGATACCAGTCAACCACGTTTTTTTTCGGGGAAAATGGCTTTCAGTTATTGGTATAAGGTATCCTTTCGGCCCAATCCGGAAGGATATATGTTTATATAAACAAACTGTTGTCATGATGATTAATTTTCTCCAACTTCCAAGTTCAATCAAACAGACCCGTAGGAACTGACATGTGGGGTGGGGCGTGGGCGTGGGAGTGATTTAATAATAATGTTAGAAGCATTCATGCTGGAATACAATTCATGAACTACCAAGCCAAATGTCTCGCCAGTAATTGCAAATGCTACATGTACTAAACATGGTCTGGGACTTTGAAACCAGCCGTTCCCAGTTGAATACCTACAGTGCAGGTCCATGAAATGGAAAAAAAAACCTGTTAAATGCCCATGTAAGGAACTACTTTCCTGCACTAATTTTTGCTTAAAACAGAACCACTACATTCACTCCACCAGCTGGGCCGGGGGGGGGGTTACTGATAGAACACGTCATTTCCCCTGCTGCTCCTGGATCTTGAGGGGATGGCACTTGCAAATGGCTGCTACATTATTATCATATTACACAGAGATTCAGCATGAATGTCTTGTTGTATTGGCGACACGGGTTGACTATTATTAAAAATTGTCAGGGTTGGTGCCTTTTATATTCATTATTAAAGCTAAAAGCACCTGCCAACTGTAGGGGACACTCTATATTATTTGACTGTAAAATATTGGTTAATCACTTTGATGAGACCCCTCAAACTTTTCAGGCTTGGACTGTCTGACACATACATTGTATTTATATTGAAATGATAAATGTCAGAATAGAAAAAGAGTAAGTGTAAATGAAAAAAAGTTTCTTTACTAGAGTTAATATTTTTACACAAATTTTGATACAACACAACCAAAACCATTTGCATAACACAACCAAAACCATTTGCATGCATGAGCCAGGCGTGTTTAGTCTCTACAAAGCAAGCACTATAAGCTTATGACAGTATATATTGAAGTTATTATCATTTCAAAACCAGTAATACTAAAAACAAAAAAAGAGAGAGGCTAATGAATTAACAAGAACAGCCACACGAAACCAAGAGGTGGGCCTTCTTCTCTTTGGACTGTCCGTATGAACTTGGCGACCGAGGTCTTTGGGGTATGTTTTCTTTGTTCCCTCCTGGTGGCGCTGCTTTGACAGGTATGATTGCAACAAACAACCAGTTTGGCTTTTGGGCCACAATCACAATACTTGCATGTCAACACTACTCCGGTATAAGTAATGTAGGTCACTAGGTCAATACCTAAAAATAAACAAAATTAGGTCATAACCCAATTCAAACACACATAAATAACACCCAGACTAGCAATCACCAGCATCCATAATACCAAACCACAACACACAACTAGCAAACAAACATACTCAGGCAAATCACTTAATCAAACAAATGCCTAGAGTAAAAATAATATATCTATACAAGGAAAATCCCCTTAATTTAGGTGCTGAATTAGCAAAACAAGGGGAGAACCTATCTTTGGCTCAACAAATTACCACATCTTTGGCGAACTAAGTAAAACAAACCCAATATGAATTATATTGGGTCCTATTTAACAAAATTTGACCTAATTTCGATACCAAACACTATATTTAAGGGGTGATGGGTCACACCCCGGGGTCTGCACATAATGCATGTTTATACAGCGGACAGACCCTCACAAAAACCTAAATCAGTCAGTCAGTCAGACAGCTAAATTCACAACAGCTTTCGTCTGTGAATTATACATGCCAGGCGTGTTTAGTCTCTACAAAGAAAGTACTACAAGCAAGCAAAAGGTACATGTATGTTTATTCCTGCATAACAAAAACATGAGACAAACAAGTTTTTGAGATCCCATCTGCAAAAGAGCTGTCGGAACTATTGTGATCATCCTTAGTTAATATTAATTCATCCTTCTATGTGAACTTACAATAACTTATTACAGTTACAGTTCTAAGAAGCATTATCAACACAATACCTCCTAAATAGGCTGTACATACCTTGGTAGGATGTTTTTTATTGAAACAAAGAAGATTTGACATTATACTTAAGCTTTTTATAAAATAAATTTTTCTTTCATTTTTTTCGATTTATTTTTATTTATTTTTCCGATGCTCACTTTTTTGCATTTTTATTTTATTTTTATTTCCTCCTCCTTATGCTCATGTGTCCAGAAATTTCCCGTAAACCAGATTATAAAAAAACTCTGGCCTTAGGATGATTTTGTGCAGTTGTATAATTATTTACATGGATTTATAGCAATGTATTGATGCTAAACTAGTTTACATCCTACTTAATTAACCCTTTACTGGTTGCGACATGTGCAAAAAGTAGCCATTTTTTCACCATTACACACTAGAGGTATTTCAAGATGCTCTAATTTCATTACTAATTATTAGGGGTGTAACAATATGGTAAAAACCGTATTGGAATATATTGCAATACACGAAACTCGTATTGCAATATATTGCGATACATATTGTTCTTTGTGCATACATGCATAGCATGAATTAATGCACATGCATCGTCTTAATTTGGTCAACATTGTACATAGATATTTGTATTTTCAAATGATCTACACGTATTATGCTAATGTTTGAATAAGTTAGAAGAAAGGTTTTGAATGAACTTTCAAAGATAATTATTCTCTCACTTTACGAAAAATATTTCAAGTTTCCGAACACATTTAAACATTTATTCAAACAGTTAAATTTCAGACTCTGATAAAAACAATCAGTTAGAGCATAACTAGAAAAACCGGTTCAGAGAAAAACGAACTGGTTAAAAACCGTCAGAAGTCGTATTGTAATATTAACCGATATATCGGTTAACAGTTACACCCCTACTAATTATCATACAGATATGCAACTTGGCCAAGTTATTGCCTGGGTGGATGTCTTTTAGAAAAACCCAATCCCAGTTATCATGGCAATGCTGGGGCGTAGCAAAAACGGCAAAAAATGCAATTTTCGCTCTTTTTCCACCCCATATTTGCATTTTAAACCGTAATATTTTCCAAAATTGAGGTCAAAAGTGCCAGGTCTTTTCAGAGACTGAAAACATGTTTTCTTATCAGCATTTGACGCCATTTCTCTGCACTCAATGACCCCGATTTTCTTTTGGCGATGAGGGGCGATGCGCCCCCTTCAAACCCCAGCAACAAAGGGGGGCTTATCCCCCTTCAGACCCCCCCTGAGACATCTTTTGATAAGGTTGGCGCGCGAAAAAAACCTCATTTTTTGGGGACAACTATCCTTTAGTGAAATTCACTAAATCTAGTTAAAAAGCACCATTTTTAAGACTGTGGCGGCCATTTTGGTGGGGGGGTTGACATGTAAAAAAGCGGGATTGAGCGGTTAGGGGTTAATGAGTTGTTGGACAAGTTTTGCACTGACCCATTGATATTCTATTAACAATTTCTTCAACATGTTTTCTTGTGGTTTACATCTAAAACTGTCTGAAGCATTTTTATTAGGGTGTAGGGGGAGGAAGGAGGTTAATTTTTTTCAAAGGGCAGATTTGGGTTTAAAAAGAAAGCATTTAACTTCCAAGTCTAATAAAGTTAAATCACATTATTGGTAAGCCTAGCCCTCCCCCCATTTCCATGCAGGCCTGGCATCCATTGCTTAATTAGTGACTCAATCAATAAATTAATGTTCTATGAAATGTAATGGCATGTTCAATGTGTGAATGAGTGCATCAGGAATGCAATTTGTTGGAGTCAGATGTTCTTGTTGATTTTGGTTGATTCCTTTGAGGCTGCCTGGAAGTTATTGGTGTGAATGAATTATTTTAGATGTTAGTTTTCAAATTAACAGGGAATGGTGTGTCTTCCTTGGCTTAATTCTCCCATTTGTGACTGCTTCACTAGATTTGTCAATGAATGTGTTACAAACATAATATTGAGTACATGTGTGAGTCAGTAATACAAGAATCATTATTCCCTGATATTAGAGGAAATCAAGTACAGTATAACCTTCTTAGTAGCCACCGCTCAATTCTACACTAGTCACTTTAACAACTGCAATCTCTTTGCAACAACTGACTCTTAGAACAAACCCCCTGTCAAAAGTTATGTTCATAAATACTAACGGTTTTCAAGGGGAGGTAATGCTAGCTAGTTTGAATGAAAAGATTATAGAATTTCAAAATTTTCTATGACTCATGTTTAGACAAGTAGTTTCCTTTTGTGATTTTAATATAATACTTATGGTTTCAATACAATACATCAAATGGGATACAATTTTAGAATGTATTTCTGTCTTTGCAATAAATTTGCATGAGTACTAGATATTGGGTCCAGGAAATGGAATTTTTGACTGACTAGACCGTTAGAGAATGTTAACTGGAAAAAAAATCATAATGATTTGTAAAATATGCAGTCCACTAAAATGATTAATAGCGTAATATTCTTAAAATTAGGAAAAAACAATATAACAAAAATAATGATCTGAAATAATGATCTGAATTTGGCAAATGGTGGTTGTAAATAATCAATGAACCCTTAGACCACTCACATTTAATGAACTTGGTCAATGGTCCGCTTGCTTTAAATACACCTAATTCATTACTCAAACTTGTGGGTGTTTCCATCCATGCACAGGCCTTTCAAACGAAGGTTTCTACACATTATTGCTGAAAAGCACAAAATATGGATTAAATTCTGCAGGGGAAATGCCAAATATTTATATTCCGGGTATAGTCTATTTGAAGACTGATTAGTATTAGTTTTAGGTTGCAGCTCTACATGTGACTGGTATATAAAGGTTTTACTGTAAAATGTTTACAATGTTCATAACTTATGATATTTAATCCTTTATTTTCTCAGAAATAAAATCATATAGCAATAAAAGAAATGATATATTATCTTTTATGTGTAAATATTGACTTGAAATATTATCACTGGTTATTTCCTGAGTCAATCAACTGGAATATTTCCTATTGATTGTTGGTAACATTTTCAGGAATATTGGCCTTATTATATTGCTACAATTTTACATTAGTGGATCTTGTCATTGGATCATTCGAGTGATGGCTTATTAAGCCTAGGCTTGTTTTTTAGACCTTTGATTATTGGCATGGTTAATTACTTGTTTATGTGTCTGTTCTTGAACTTTTTGAGGCATGTGTGAGGTTGGTTCACCCTAGAATCTGGTTTAAGTCCTTACAATGCCGGAGCCAAATATGAAAAGCCTTTGCCACCAGCAAAGAGCCAGGTCAGCCGACACAAAATATAGTGGCTTTGCTGTTTGCTGCTCAGTGTCAAATTTTTATCCCGTAATCCCTTGATAGACAATGGATGAGTCTAAAAATCAAAGAGGGACTAGTCCATTGTGGAAATTCAGCATTGAAAGGGTTAAACCCCAGTGACGTTTATGTAGCCACAGTCTGTTCTAAGGCAAAAAAAACATAGGCTCTTGTTTCATTGTTTGTGGCATCCCTTTTATAGCAAAAGTTAAAAAATCTAAAAAGATGTTCCTCTTTGCATTTCGACACTGTGGTTGGTCTGTGTTTTTAACTGTTGCTGTTCCTGAAATGTTTGCTTGCACCTTTTTACTATTTACAAGCCCTGTTGCTTATTTCTAAATTTTGATTTTATGTTTGACATCTCTGTGTTTTGAAAAAATGAATCATTTTCAAACTTAATAAATAATGTTTTCTAGCCTGTGAAAATATGATCATTGTCAGACCTGTTGGTTGAAGAGAGTCAATGCTGATCTTTAAAATGCTTGTAGGAAATCTTAAAATGAAATTGTATAACATTTTCTTTTGGAGCAATGTGTTGCATCAAGTTAAATTTTGTGTGAGTTAACTCCCCTTGATAAAAGAATTTTTGTTCTGCTACTGGCAGGAGTTATTGTTTCTGTGTATCAAAGATGTTCTATAGTTCAAAGGTTTATTTGAAGATGAAAATATGATAAAATAATTGTTATTGTTTGAATGTAAATTATGAAGTTATAAACACAATAATTAGTAATGTTTATTATTGATACTAGATGGGAGCCCGTGCAAGCACGGGCTTTAGGTAATGACAGTTACAAAGATGAAAAGAATATTCGGCTCCCTGAGGGACAAATTTACTTGTGGTGGCAGTGGTTATTGATTTAATAAAGTGAAATAACCGCTGCGGGGAGTTTGGTCTATTTTTAGTTTTATCTATTTTTAGACACAAAAAACCCACTTTTTTTTGTTGATTTTTGGCAGTTTTTGCAAATATCAAGAGGCTTTGTAAAAAAAGAATTGTCAACTTGATATGCCGGTATATAGGTGCTCCAGCGACAAACAAAAGATTTATTCAAAGCTGCGCAGTTTCTTCCACAAAACAGGAAACTCGCAAATTTAATAGTATAGATAATTGTTATTGTACTGTAATAAAATGTTATAGACTCAATCCCAATTAAGGTGGACATATGGGCATATTTTTTTTCTTTTTTTTCATGTCATCAAATATGAGTTTTAAATCAATTAAAGGCATTGTAGACATGTTCTGTACGCAGTATAAAAATTTTTTCAGCTGGGCTAGTATACTTTTTTAGATATAGGCTGGTGAAAGGTCATACCTAGCATTTATAAATGTGCTTATGAAAATCGAACATGTGCTGTAAATTTCACTTGTTTAAAAGTAGTAATGGTCAAACTGTTGAAAAATTCAATACGGTTGCATTCTATAAGGTATAATATTTCGGAATAAATGATAAAGACTGAAGAGTAAGCCAGATACTTTCAGAAAAACATAAATATTGAATACGCTATTTTCATTAGTTTTATTTGTTTTAAAATGTCATTCATATCAACTGTTCCAGAACGATACAAACAAGTTAAATATAGAATGAAACTGTTTAAAATAGTTAAATACCATTGTCTTAGTGTTATAACAAAACGTTGTGTGCATGTGAACCGCCACAAAGCAACCAATAAAGAATATAATTGTTGTCCCGTACGTTAGCAAAATTGGCTCGTATGTTATATACTTCAGTTTGGTCATCTAAGCTATTGATAACTAAGTTAAACTGCAAGAATACAACTTACATTGTTGTGTAATTTGTTTTACAATTCAATGTACTTGTGTTTTACTTATAAAACTACAATAATATCTCTCAATTACAAAAATTAGGCGAACCATTTTCATTTTTCTAAGAGAACAACATTCAACAATTTTGTGACAAGTTTAACAAAGAAACATAGCAAACTAACGCCTAAACTAATAAAAGCTATTTAGTAGTGGGGTAACATGTGATTTTCAACCATCAAATCATCCGGCAAATGCATGTTTAGACAATTCTACAGTGTCCCGTACGTTATTAAATAAGTAAGATAATGTATGAACCTGATCAAATTATTGCAGTGTGTGCTAAAATGATTCTTAAGTTATAATTTGATCAAACGAGGCATTGTTTTAATTTATCATTTCAAAGCTAGATGGTATTCAAATAAGAACAATGCTAACTATTCATCATTTATTGCAAATAAAAGGTACTATAACTTATTTTCCCGTCACTTTTGTTAGTTACTTTTGAACATCATTAATTTCATTATAATTGCCGTTCCCATAATATTTTCGTCTGTGAAGATTAAATGCATGTTAAGGAACCATACAAAAGCAATTAATAATAAATATTCAGACGATTATCAATTATTGTGTCACATTTTGTCCCGTACGTTACGGACTCGTACGTTATTTTTCATTTTGTTTTTACTGTTTCTTTGTGTGTCACAAATATGCATTTTAAATGAATTATAAAAACACTTTATAAACTTTTTATTTAATCATTGAAGATCAGTTCAATGAAGAATTTAAAAAGCTATTTGAAACGGTTTGTTAGATAATTTGATTTTACTAATTGTCCCGTTCGTTACGTGGTGAAAATTACGATTCATTTTTTAATAAATGAGCTCATAAATTACCGATACCAATAAAATGTCAGCTAAAATGAATGTCTTATCATTAGGATATAACTTAATGGACTTTACTTACACAAAAATAGTTTGTAAAGAGTGCAAAGCTGTGAGATTAATGAAGCCTTTAAATAAATGTCCCGTACGTTATCGGAGTTTGGAGACAACGTTTATTGTATGAGGTGTGGAAAATTATTTTTGAATCTACGTTATAATATGTGTTTTTCTTGAGGATTTAGTAATAACTGACATATTAAAGATATATTAAATTGGAAATCTGTCTGAATTTTTTAACAATTTTAATCTAACTGTAAGAATTTGTCATTGGAGACATAGGGATTTTCTACCCCCTAGCTTAATTAAGAGACAATATTTTGAAAAATAGAAGTTTTCTTCACGAAATATGTCGTTTATACTTTTACTATAGCACTATCACTTGTAAATATGCATTTCATTTACATAAATTCTGTAAGTTAAATTCCTGGAATCATGATAAACGTTGGAGACATCAAATGTACATTCTAAGTGGGAATGAGTCTATATTGCAATGTAATCAAGAGTCTCGTACAGGTATTAGAAAGACATGAAAGTATGATGATGAAATTCTAATGCCAGTATTTGAAAAACAAAATAAATTACCTGTTTCCATCCTCCTTGTTTATGTGTTTCTGCAATGCATATCACACTTTTTTGTTTATATACATTGGCGGATCCTGCGGGGGGGCCAGGGGGTCCGGACCCCCCAGAATTTAGAAAAAAATGTACCTGTCCATTAGTGTATTTGTTGCTTGTAAGTCATTTTTAAGTAGCATGAAGCAATTTGTTTCAGTGCTTAACGTAGATTTAATGGTTATGTAGTTTTTATTATCAATATGTTGCATTTTTTCTGCAAAATATGTATAATGTGTTTGTGGTTTGAGGTTCGGACCCCCCTAGAAAAGTTTGGATCCCCCTAGAAAAAAATCTTGGATCCGCCCCTGATATGTACATGGATACATAATGTATTATAAATGTCTGAATGGAACTCAGTCGCTGTTCTATTCAATGGTTGCATTATTCAATAGCTACCAAGTATTTTGGGATTGGTTGCTTGTATTTTTCAATTTCTAAATTATTTTCATCATTAGGTACCATGCTGCTTTCAAGTTGCTTCTTTGATATGATTCATTTATGAAGCTAGCCTAGTTAGTATGTTAGGGCTTTTTGCTGATGGTTAAGTTTCAGCATTGAAACTAGTTGAATTACAATTTTTCAAAGTGTCATTAGACCATCATAAAACTTAAAAAAATGTGATTTCAAGTGTAAATTGTGTAAATTTTATATAATCATTGTTTATACATCAAACATTAAAGCCCCATATTAAGATTAACTCAGTCCATGGACTGCAAAGAAAAATAGATATTTATCTGGTACAAATATTATTTTAAACTACTCTAATTAGATGCCACTTTTAAAAATTGTAATTCAACTGTTTAACTTATCTCCCTCCTCTTTTCCACCCAAAACTGTGTTTCACAAAATCCTTATTCAATATATTGTTATTATTTTTCTAATTTTCAGGTGATCCAGTAGCTGATGCGTTTGCTATATCAGCAAGGGGAAATAACTGTGTAATGTTGATAGCTGATGGTGTAAACTGGGGAGAGAAATCTAGACTAGCAGCAAGATGTGCTCTATATGGTAGTATGGAATATATCAACCGTAGAGTATTTACATTACAACGTCCCCCTTCTACTACACATGTTAGTATATGTCTTGTTTAATTTTTACCTCATATGATGCATAATGTTTGACCCGACCTGACCTTTATGCAAGAATATTCATTACATTGATTATGAATGTAATATTAATGCTCGATTATACCATGGCTGAGAGGATTATGTGTTGACATAATCATTAATCATAATTAACACATAAATCATACCTCTATTTTCAATTACTGTAAATCTTGATATACGTAGATAATTATCAGATGCAAATGTGAAAGGTCAGATTGGGGTCAAACTTTATGCACTATATTGTTAAATCTTTATTTAACTGTCAGTGGCACATACATTAACTCTACTGATTTAAATACTCACTACATAACTACTGTACTTACAATCTATTTAAATCAACATGGGTAATATGTGCTCAGTTGACAGTTTCATAAAATTTAACAATATTCTACCTTTATCGATAAAAATTTCACTTTTGAATCAAACTTTTTTTTGGACGATGTCCTATTAGAGTGCCACACAGAATTCACAGTATGTGGTATCAGCAATTTGGATTAACTTGAATGAACAAAATGGAGCCTGTCCTTCTCAAAATTCTACAAAATCTCATGCAGATTACTTGGGCCATATCACATGTATTATAACTACAGTCCTGGAGAATGAGCACCGTCTTCATGATTGTGTTTCTAAAAGACTGTAGCCGATTATAAATCCATAAATAGTGATTGGCAATTAGGATCCTAAGATTTTTACAGCACAGGCATATAAAAACCTTTTACTCCCATAAAAAGTGCAATATTTTTTACGAGAGAGTAGTGTCATGATCAGATTCTTTTAATTTTCAGTAACACCATCCCACCAGTACTATCTGCCCTTTGATTATAATTGCAACACAAGTTACAAGCATGACACAAGTCCTGTTTATATTTCATTTGTTACTGTGTTATAAACATGTTTGAAGAGGAAGTTGAATAGAAATTTTAAATTTGTTAATTTTATTTATCTGTCAGCGGTGCAAACATTAACCCATCTGATTTTAATACTCACTATATTACTTCTGCACTCACTATTGATAAAAATATATATATTAGTACAGTAAAAGTTCATTTGCATTGAACACCACCAGGTCAAATTAATTGGCTCGGTCGAACATATTGTCTGGCACTGATCAATCTCCATTCTATTGCTATATTAGTCGACCTCATTTGGTTTGAACTGGACTGAGTTGAACTCTCAAACCATTATCATGGTCTCGTGGTTTACAAATAAGCTATAATACTATTATCTCTCTCGAACAATAGATTTTCACTCATCGGCGGTAAAATCTTGACCCTAGTCATTGTTTGTGACGCGTGATAATAAATTGCGTGAAAATGGCTCAACAATGGACTTGTTAATTGATTTTAATTTGCCCAAAACATTGTGATGTGTGAACATAATATTGCATAAGAATTGCTTAACAATAGAATTGTTTGTTGATTGTAATTTGTTGCCGGACACATGTTATAAAATGTTATGGTATGATTAAAAATCAAGGATTAAATGAGTAACTTAGGCCTCGCTAAAATAATTGAATTAGCGCGTATTATACTTCTTGTATTTTTGTTTTAAGTGGGAGAACTTAGTGAAGGATCTGGTCACATTGTTCACAACAAACTTTTCTTACTGAACCACATAAAAGAAATGATCATCTCATCTACGAATACTAATGATGTTCATAAATGTAAAACTGACGTACAACAAATATGTAATAAGAAAATTGATTTGCAGTTTAGTACTTACTACGTGTAAATAAATGAACCGTGTGTTTGGGTTTTACACTAAACCAAGGGAGATAACAAATCAAACAAATTTCATCTGGGTTGAACACCTTGCTTGCTCAAATTTTGTTTCATGTTCCCTTGAGTTCATGTCAGGGAACATTTACTGTATTTAAATCAGCTAATTTGATGTATGCACCACTGATGGTTGAATGAAATTTATATCCATGTTTCTTATACTTTCAGGAAGTATTTACTATATTAAGAAAGTCATTTGATAAAGCACATGCAGAGATAATGGAGCGTGAAGGTGGTCTAACTACACTGTGTGCTTGTATGATATGTCCAGTAAAAAAATCAGGACAATATGCTGTATGTTGTCTTAATGTAGGAGATAGTTATGGATATATATTCAGTCATAATCAAGGTAGGAATAACAGGGCTTGGGGCTGTATTATCAGGCATCTTAAGATCAATTTTAGTCGTAAATCCTTCTATGCTGTATAGTTAAATTATCATAATGTTTTTGATAATATGCTGCCCTGATTTCTTCTTAGTTATACCCAAAAAATTGTTTGGGTGGTTTATTGGAGTCAGGTTGTTGGTTGGTCAGTCTGTAGCTTTTTCTTATCAGCTCAGTTTCTCAGCACCCATTTTACTGATTTGATTCAAACTTCACACATATACTAGATATCAGGCAGACATGTTCATACTATATTCCATTTTGGTTACAGTCTAATTATACAGCCGAGTTATGGCCCTTTGATGACAAATCTTGTCTGCTCATTTTTTTAGCTCCCAATTTATTCATGAACACCCGTCAGGATATTTTATCACAGTTAGTGATGTGTCTAGCTTGGTTTAAAGTTGTTGCAACTCTTTGTTTAAGTCATATCACAGCAGTTAGTCTAGCTGCCCCTTGTTCTTGGAAAGGCTATATCTCTAGATAAAGCTGTTAACCTGTTTCTAGATGCATACTATTATCAGTGACTAACAACTGCACTACATGAATTAGAATCAATGGTTGGAAGAAGAATGGCTGAAGAAATTATTTCATGATAAAATATGCCCCACTGGGGAATAGTACTGATGACCTCTCAATCAGTAGACTTGTGTGCTAACGACTGAGCTGGCTGGGTGAAGAGTGGTTAAGATAGATTATTTTAGCTGACAAATATTATTTGTCCACAGACATGTGGGATGGAAATATTGACTTGTCCTCAGACTTAAATGATTGAGTGCAACAAGTCGGTCATAGGAATTCTGCACCCCTGATCTAAAAAATTTAATCTCTATGAATCTAGAATTTTATTGATGTATATATGTTTTATTTTCTCCAGGTATTCGTGAAGTAACTCAGGGTTCACATGATGTATCTCTAGTCAGAGATATAAGAGATGCTGGGGGAGCTATAGGACCAGTTGATGGAAGGAATCCAGAGTTACATAATCTTACATATGGACTTAGCTTCTCTAATCCTGGAGATATTGTTTTCTTAACCACCGATGGTATCTCTGATAATTATGATCCGGTTGTGACAAAAATTGCTGTTGCTAGAAACATTGATGAAATAAAGAGATCGGAGGCTGATGAACAAAGGGAATTCTCTGACGATGGGGAAGCCTCCGCATTAGCTTTAGCTAGCGTGGAAGGTAAACCTGAAATGGAGCCAAAAGAAAGACATATATACGCAATGAAAGAAATGGAGAGAATAGTACACGAACATGAGTTAGTGACCGAGGAACAATGTTCTGCTCAGGAATTGTGTAGTGCTATGGTACAACATGTGCTTTTATTAACTGATCAAAAACGTAAGGTTTTAGAAAATCCAGATTTATACCGTCGTAAAAAATTATCAAAACAAGATAAACAAAGACGTGATTCAGAAATTGTTTCAAAAATGTCAGAAGCTCCGGGAAAGTTAGATCATGCTTCCATAGTGGCTTACGAAGTTGGACATTGGAAGCCTGACGAAGAGACGATGGATTCGATACCGTTAGAAGGACCACTTACTTCGGGATCATCTGACACTAGTTCAATTTATGACAATTATCCTAAAAGTCCTACATCACCCTCCCACCACAATCGCTCGGGGTCGAAAAAAATACGACCTAAAAAATTATTTAACAAATTACGCTCAAATTTAAATATAGGTTCTACACCTAATTCTCCAACCACAGAAAGTAGCCCAAGTGTATCATTCCCTAAAAGATTTTCATTTAAAAGATCAAGGACTAAGTCAGAATCTGGGGGTGCATTAAGCCCCGCTAGTCCTGTAGCCCCTGATTTTCGTTCCCCTCCATTTGGCGATTTTAGGTATGCAAGATCTCCCATTAGTCCAAACCCTTTAAATTCTGGGGCTTCAGTGAGTGCCCATCCATTAGCTGCACAACATTCATATAGGAAATCCATTGGGTTTGAATCGGCTGTATAGTCCATGGTTTATATATTATGTATGTAGTGAAAATAGTCCAACATTCTTTCTTTGGTTTTGTATTTCATTTTCCATTTTTCTCACTCTATCACATTTTATCATTTTAATTTACTAGTACAGTGCCATTTGAGATACACATTCAGACTTCCTTAAAAGCCAACAAAATTCAGGGTTCTAGGATATTAAACTTTAGAACTAACTCCTTGCTTAATACTCTGTGTCATTCTGGTCAGATTTCTTATAATGAAAGGACTATGCTCAGAAATTCAAAATAAAATTCAAGAAGTTTTAAATACTGCTTTTATGATTCATGGCAAAATGGTTCAAATCTGTATGTTATTGAAGAAATAGAACTTACTTGTGAACAAAATAAAAAATTTGAGCAAGAAGTTTGTTTCCAATAGACCTAAATATCGGAATTAATGGGTTTTTTCCATTCTAGCAAAGATGGTACAACAAACAAAACGTTTTACTTATTATTGCTGAAAAGCACAAAACACAGATTAAATCATATTCTACTTTGTTCACTTATTTCATTCAAATGGACAGTGAAAGTGTGTTTGTACTGCAGGAAGAAACCCCTATATTTGAATTCCAGATAAAGTCTTATTTAAATCTTAAACCCTGATTTACTTGCTTGGTTAAAGTATTTCTAGTTGTGTTAGATTTCTCATGTTACACTGTATAGGTTTATTTTTTTATTGCATATGTTACTATGAATAGTTACAAAACTGCAGTGAAAGTGTGTCGATAGAGCCTCAATGTCGGCAATATTTTCCAGCATTGAATAAACAAAACAATACACGTGATGTACCATCAACATTCAATATAGCATGTTATGTCAGCAAGTATTTGTATTTTTGTTTTAGAAAAATCACAATTAAATGTAAAAGTCAACATGTATGCAATCAGAAGGTTATGAAACTTGCAAATGTGCCATAAGTCTATATCAGCACACTTACTCCGGCATTAACTCTTGGCTAAGTCGTTCAAAACCATTTTTCGTTGAAGAGCCATGTTAATTTCACACTACAGATTTAAACCAATGGTTTATTCTCTATCTACAGTTATTTTTTTTGTCTTTATTTACATCTCTCTCATATAAGAAAATTGAAAGTTGCTAACAAAGGGTACAAGTCCAGTAAAAAAATGCATTTCATTGTTTTATGCTAATGCACTTTCACTAGCTTTACAGCTACTAGTATCTATCTATCAATCTCCCTGGGGGGGTTATTATAATATTATGTAATAATTATGACCTTCTGATTCCAGTCACATAGTTAGAAATGTATTGTAAAGCAAGGAATGACAACTCTGGATAGAAAATATAAGCTTACAGGATTGAGTTTAAATTCAGATATATAGTGTCCACCAAAAGTTCGGAGACATTGGAAATTTACTAAAATTCTTTAATTTCAATGATTGCTTTTGTAGAACCATTTGAATATGTTTTGATATTTTTAGTATGGTTTGTGATATAATTAAAATAAATTTTGTGAATGAATCAAATTTATAAGATTCAGCATTTGATATCCCAAAGCCTCTAAAACCAAGTTTAATGTAATTATTTACTATAACATAGATTTCGAGCTACTTTTGTTGTCTCAACTTCAAACAGTATCATAACAAAAAACTATAAGGCATTTCAAAATTAATGGTTATTAATTTTTTGTAAAATCTATGTTGTAGACTTACGAAGTGAAAATGTCTCCAAACTTTTGGTGGGCACTGAAGTGTTTGTGTTATATCTATTCAGTTTTCATGTTCTAAAATGTCTTGAATTTTACTATTATGGTTGTGTTCATAGAGATCCATATAATCATGTACTTTGTATGTTAAGTCACCACAATCCTTAGTCTCATATAGGTAACTGAAGGCATGACTATAATTTATTACTTGACAATAACTATATCCTGAAATGAACGTTCAACTTGATCAATAAGCCCATATTTTTGACACTTTGTTGTGTAATAGGTTTAGTTCTTTCACCATGGTCTGTCAGCTCCATATGGATGCATTATGTGCAGACCCTGGATAGAACTAGGCATAGTTTAAGCTTCTAGAAGTAGTCTACGAAATTAGGATATGAAAGTGGTTGTCCGAACAGATCATTTTAAGAGCAAGCATTTGATCTCATTACCATTTGCAAAATTTTGATTGCCCAATAGAAATTGTTGGTTGCCCAGACTAAACAGTGACAGTATCACGAGGCTTGACATTAAAGGTTGTCCTATTGCCCCTGACGACCTATATTTGGATTCAGGCAACTGATTATTGCCATTGAAGATATGGTTTGAGGAAGTTAAAAATATAGCTGGCTATTCATTCAGAGCATCGTCTAGCCCTGCTCCCAGGCAACTGGACACCCAATAATTTCCAGGGGTTTTGGGGAAAAAGGCCCCAGCCCAAATTGGGAATGTTTTAAGCCAATTTGGGAAAAAATTATTGACAAATCAACCCAATATAGAACTTTCATCATTAATTTTTCTGTATTAAATCTTTATATGCCTTGCTTTGGTGTCTCTGAAAGTGTTGCAGTGCTCTAAAAGAGTTTGTTCTGACAGTTTAATGAGGCATTCAAATCAAATTCTCATGTATTTATTATTTTTACATGATGAAATCTTGTGGTTTCTTTTGTGACATCCGGTTCAAAGGGAATTATTTAACAAGATTGGGAATTTTTTTCTTGAAATTGGGAAAAATGGTCATTATTTGGCATTGGGAACGGGGCCCATATTCGGCCCCGTGAGATAGGCTGAAAAGGCCCTGATTTCGTAGACTGGTCTAGTAGTGACATTTCTGTAGATCTTATTCTTCTGCTGGATACTTTGACTGCAGTGGACACCTCCATCCTTTCTCAACTGGCCTTGGGACCAGCTACAGCTTGTTTTTATTTGACTCTAATCTTATTAAATAAATATCCTATTGTAACCATGCCTACATGTACCCATATGAGACTATTGATCAGTGTAATACCACGTATATCTTTAAATCTACAATTGTCCAAGATTTCAAAGTTTATGTATATTTATTTGATGTGAAATATTGTGTTGTGTTATATAGAAAGTTGATTAATATTAGTTATTAAATGTAATATAAAATTATTCCTAGTCATAAAGTGTATTTACTGTATTAATGACATGTTTTTTAACTAATGTAGGCCCTGTTCACAAAAAACTGATGTCTGGGTTTTCACTCATTGTGAGTTCCCTCTCAAGTAATTTGAGTATACTTTCAATTACTTTTCACAAAATGAAGATTTAAATAGGTTTTTACTAAATCTGAGTTTTCACTCAACACTTCAGCAGATTTCTACATAGCTATTTACTAGAAGGGTGTGACTAGCTAAGCACTTACACTGTTAGACTGGTTTGAATCCCATCAAAAACCCACCCTGTTGTTTCTTTGAGCAAGAAACTTTATTCTACTAGCTCAGTACTGGGGGACCAGGAAGCTTATGTTCAAATTTAAAGATACACAATATTTTGTCTTCCCAATGCATTATAAAACCAAGTGTTGTGTTTGCTTGCAATGTTTGTGAAGATACTTTATGATACTCAGATTTATATTTTAGAGAGTAATTGATGTAAAACTTAATTAGCTTAAAGCAGTATACATGTATATATGTCAGATTTACATCAACTGATTTGATAAGTGATATTTATTTCTTCCATGTATGACTACAATCAAAAGATTACTTTGCCAAAACATTGAATAACATGTCCAATAGTACCATTACTGTAAAATTATTCTCATGTAATTATATTTATGAGTATAGCAAATATCGTAGTTTTAAATTAAAAAAACTTTCTTTATCAATTTGTTTTACTATTTTGTTGAAGCTCTGTCTGGCTCCCAATTCATAAAAAAATCAACTTGAGTATTTTCTCAAACTCAAAAAATACATTTTCACACAGATGAGTTTTCACTCGAATCAATAGTCATAGATCATAGTTAAGACAAAATTTAAGTGTTTTTGTTTTAAAGAAAATTGATACAATTTATTATTGTCAATCATGGGCATACGCTTACTAATCCTTTTTTTCATTTCTAAGTTTTTCGCTTGAGCCACAACAGCTATTAATACAACTCTGTACATATTTACTAGACATTTTAATATGTCTCTATTAATGATCTAGAATTGTTTGTGTGTGTAAATACCTATGGGCCATGGCTCTGTTACCTAGTATTTCTTGTGTCTTATCCAATAAATAAATCCATAGCTAGCACAATTTTAGTTCAAAAGTTCAAGGTTGCACTAGGTATCAGTTTGGTTGAGGCTTGGACTAGTTTCATTCAAGGTAGCACTAGTTTGGTTCAAGCTAGGAGGTATAGAAGTGGGTATGTATACCTAATAAAAAGTGTTGAAAATAGTATTCAATGTGTTACCTTATCTCTGGTACCTTATCCAATAAATAAAATCATTTTGTTGTATGAACATAGATTTCACCTGCTTTCAAAAAAGTTATTTTGGGTTTGATTTTCACAGAAAAAAATGAGTTTGCCCTGTAAGCTTGTTGATAAGTCTTAAATTATGCTTTAAACTGAAATCCTTTCTATGAAACATGTTGTCTTAATTAGAAATTATTGTGTTTTACAAGTAAATGATTAAAAACAAAAAAAACAAAAATACATTTTGTACATCACTTAAAGTAGTATTCCTCTTATGCAAAACTTAGTTTATGGCTACAAAACATTTCTCAGAAAGAATGATATCTAAAAAACATAGTATAGATTGTATTTTCAATATTTTCTCAATCCCAGGATTTTAAATCATATTAAAATTGTTTTGACAAAATAAAAATTATACAGGGTATACTATATACCAGTGATTCTATTTTTAGACCGTATTTTCAATAACCAAACAAAGAACTATAAGCATGTTATATTTACTGATTTATCAGTCCATGTCTTTTAAACATATTATAATCTTCAGTTTACGAAAATTCTGACAGAATAAGTTAAACTAACACCATTCTAGTATCAGTAGTGTGATCTGCCGTCTTTGTTCTCAAATATGTACTACCGGTGATGAGGTATAAAATCTCCCAAGGTCAGTGACGTCATATGTAAACAGCAAAGTAAATGTGCGCAGTTAAACTTCCAACCCATTTTAATCAATCGATAAAGGAAAATTTCTAACTGTTATTTATTTTTTTTAAACAATAACTAAAAAAATAGCATGTAATATTTCTCTATTTTCTGCTGGATTTATATAAAAAAATGGCAAGTAAAAAATTGGTCATGGTTTACTTAAGTAAATCTACCTTATCTCTATCTTAATGTTAGAATGTTCTTAGTGTAAAAATGAACCATGTCTATTCTGAAAGCTTGTTATTTGTTAAAGTTATTTAGTTGTGATGTTTAAGTTTTCATTTAGCAATTTATTGTTAGCTTATGGTACTTTTGTATTATATTTGATGTATTGGGTGATATTATTTAATTGTTTATGAAAATAACACGCCCATGGCACTATGATTTTACTCGTAGATTGTTTCACTGTCTTTCTTACTGAAAGACAAATGTTGTTAGCTAAGTAGGGATTATGTATTAGAGTTTTGGTACAGACTTTGTACTCCATTGCCTTCAAACCTACATGTTATATAGCAACATGGTAGGGTATCCATGTATTGATATTTCTTATATACAGTACCATCAAAATTTTCTTAACATTTGCTAAAATGTTTTGTTGTTTTAATACATGCACTATCAAATTATGTTTCACATGTATTTACACATTGTGATAATTATACCCCCGCTTCGAAGAAGAGGGGGGTATACTGTTTTACCCTTGTCCGTCCGTGCGTCCATCCATTACAAAATTTCCGTCGCAGTTTTCTCAGCAACTATAACATGCAGCAGCCTAATACTTTGCATATTGCTTCATCCCATAGTCCCATGTGGTGTAAAGCGATTTCATGCTCCTTGCTCATCTACTTCCTGTTTGTCGCATATTTTTAGATTTCGTTAAATGAAAGTTACATTATTATAGTCATATTTCTCACTGCGGGGGTATCACTAGTGAGCTTTAGCTCACAGATTTACTTGTTATAACAGACTTAAACATTTGGAAGTATTGGCTCTCTGTAATGGCATTCTAGATTTGATCACATGATCCCGGGTCCTGGTAGCTGCATGGACACTATATAGGACTAACTTTCTTATTGTGCAGTCAGTCCATGCACACTGCCCACCACTGTGTTAACTATCACAAGTTAGCGAGATTACATATGTACAATAAATGTTAGTTGAAGGAACAAGGCTTGGGTAATGTTATATACATGTACATGCTTTTAAGATATGTTTCTAACTTCTCAAGTACAAGTATTGTTAAAAATTTAAAACAAACCAATCATTTACAGAAGTGTAAAGCTAATAATGGATGGCACTGTATGTTTTGGTCACAACTTTTTCAACACTACAAGCTCTCATTATGATATACTAGTCTACGAAATTATTGGGTGCTTGGTTGCCCAGGACAACTAATTGGTAGTTCGGATGACAAAAAATTTCTTTTGAGCAACCAAAAATCTACAAACAAGATATAGTGCTTGCTACTAAAATAACCTGTTCGGACAACTGCTTTCATATCCTAATTTCGTAGGCTGATATACTATAGAAATGTTCATGTCTATTGATGTGTTTTATATTTACTGCTTGTATCAATAATTGTTAGTTAATTTGTATACCGGGTATGTGTTTTTCTGTCAAGTCACAATTTCCAGGAGATTTGAATTGTGAATGAAATTTACTCTTTAATTTCATAACAATGGCAAGTATCAGGTCAATAAGACAATATAATGGCATTTTTTTAAATTTTAATGTGGGCATTTGATCTTATTTATTTACAAGGTCCCATATTGTGAAACTGATTTGATACTATGTAAAGGAATCTAAATACTACTAAAACATAAATTATGATGCTGTGCAAACTTCCTTGGACAAACACCTGTTTTATGGAAACAGATTCACATCCACTAATGAAAAAAAACAAAGATTCATCGAAGCAAATTCCAAAATCAACATTAATTATCATTTTATCAACATATGATTCAAATATGTACTCAAAGTATGTACTTAAATCATAGTAAATTTACAGTTAATATTATTATATTAGCTGGGTCTGTGGCGTAGTGGTTAGCATGTTTGACTGGGTTCAAGCCCAGACGCGGTAGGTCATACCCTATACACGAGTTGTCGGCCTCGTGGTAGGGTAAGTTAGTACTGGTGATAGAATAGTGTTCAGGAAACCTATAGTAGGAAGAGCTGGCCATCTTATATATAACCTAAATAGTTGTTGAATACAACGTTAAACCCAATTCATAAAAAACAAAACAAAAAAAACCAAGTTTTAAGGTAGAATTCTGGTAGCGACTTTGACTTGAGATTATCCAATGTCAAGCTACCGTATCAAATTGTTTTTGTTATATCATTTTGATTGTTGTAAAACAAGCTTATATCTAATGCTACTTGTTAACAGATTTCACATCACAGGACATCTACATAGAAAAGCTGACAATCCACACAATGTACTTGTATATTCTTCAATGGTGTTACTGATTTTATACTTCTATTTATTATTATATTTTGTATATGTGAAAAAAATGACTTCTCTGGTGTAAATGTTGATATATGACAGCATTATATTATCATTGAATAAAAAGCATGTTGTATGTTTTTATATAGTTGTTACTATTTTATATTTACTTCTACTGGTAGCCCGTCTGGCCAGCTCAGATGGTAGCTATCACACTTATCTACTGACCAAGAGATTGTGGGTTCAATTTCTGGGTTTTGGCATACTTTTTGTGAAGTTTGATCATGAAATAATTTCTACGGCCTTTCTCCTTCATACCACTGATTCTAAATTTTGTCAAACAGTTTTCAGTCACAGGTGGATGTATGCGCTAAGTAACTGGTTAACAGTTAAATCCTGAGATTTAGCCTTTCAAGTAACAGTAAGTAGGGTGTCTGAAGAAAAGTGGGTAGGTTGACTAAACTGCTGTGAAATGACCTACAAAATGTGTTGTTACTGCATTATACCCCCCCCCCCCCAAAAAAAAGTAATGGATTTACTTATATAAGAGAACTATAAGCTTTCCATTTTATCTTTTCATTGATGTTATGTATTAATCACGATCTATTAAAGTAAAACCAAGCTGGAAACTTAAACTTGATGCATATCAGCTGATTCAGAAAGTGAACTTCGAGGTAAAACTGTATACAAAACTAGTTCCAGTATACTAGAGTACAACAGAGTACCAGTATGCTTGAGTACAAACCAAAGTACCAGTTTACTATAAAACAAACCTAGTACCAGTATACTATAAAACAAACCTAGTACCAGTATACTATAGTACAAAACTAGTACCAGTATACTATAGAACAAACCTATTACCAGTATACTTTAGAACAAAACTAGTACCAGTATACTATAGAACAAACCTAGTACCAGTATACAACAGTACAAAACAAGTACCAGTATACTATAGAACAAACCTAGTACCAGTATACAACAGTACAAAACAAGTACCAGTATTCTATAAAACAAACCTAGTACCAGTATACTATAGTACAAACCTAGTACCAGTATACTATAGTACAAAACTAGTACCAGTATACTATAAAACAAAACTAGTACCAGTATACTATAGAACAAAACTAGTACCAGTATACTTTAGTACAAAACTAGTACAAGTATACTATAAAACAAAACTAGTACCAGTATACTATAAAACAAAACTAGTACCAGTATACTATAGAACAAACCTAGTACCAGTATACTATAGTACAAAACTAGTACCAGTATACAACAGTACAAAACAAGTACCAGTATACTATAAAACCAAACTAGTACCAGTATACTATAGAACAAACCTAGTACCAGTATACTATAGTACAAAACTAGTACCAGTATACAACAGTACAAAAAAGTACCAGTATACTATAAAACAAAACTAGTACCAGTATACTATAGTACAAACCTAGTACCAGTATACAACAGTACAAATTAAGTACCAGTATACTATAAAACAAAACTAGTACCAGTATACTATAGAACAAACCTAGTACCAGTATACTATAGTACAAAACTAGTACCAGTATACTATAGTACAAAACTAATACCAGTATACTATAGAACAAAACTACTACTAGTATACTATAGTACAAAACTAGTACCAGTATACTATAGTACAAACCTAGTACCAGTATACAACAGTACAAAACTAGTACCAGTATACTATAGAACAAACCTAGTACCAGTATACTATAGAACAAACCTAGTACCAGTATACTATAGTACAAAACTAGTACCAGTATACTATAGTACAAAACTAGTACCAGTATACTATAGAACAAAACCTGTACCAGAATACTATAGAACAAAACAAGTACCAGTATACTATAGAACAAAACTAGTACCAGTATACCAGAGTACAAAACTAGTACCAGTATGTTGTAGAACAAGCGTAGTACCAGTATACTGTAGAACAAAACTAGTACCAATATACTATAGTACAAAACTAATACCAGTATACTATAGAACAAAACTAGTACCAGTATACTATAGAATAAAACTAGTACCAGTATACTGTAGAACAAAACTAGTACCAGTATACTATAGAACAAAACTAGTACCAGTATACTGTAGAACAAAACTAGTACCAGTATACTGTAGAACAAAACTAGTACCAATATACTATAGTACAAAACTAATACCAGTATACTATAGTACAAAACTAGTACCAATATACTATAGAACAAAACTAGTACCAGTGTACTATAGAACAAACCTAGTACCAGTATACTATAGTACAAAACTAGTACCAGTATACTATAGAACAAAACTACTTCCAAAAATATTATAGAATAAAACTAGTACCAGTACACTATAGAACAAAACTACTTCCAAAAATACTATAGAATAAAACTAGTACCAGTATACTATAGAACAAAACCTGTACCAGAATACTATAGAACAAAACAAGTACCAGTATACTATAGAACAAAACTAGTACCAGTATACCAGAGTACAAAACTAGTACCAGTATGTTGTAGAACAAGCGTAGTACCAGTATACTGTAGAACAAAACTAGTACCAGTATACTATTTAAGAAAACAAAACTAGTACCAGTATACTATAGAACAAAATTAGTACCAGTAGACTGTAGAACAAAACTAGTACCAGTATACTGTAGAACAAAACTAGTACCAGTATACTATAGAACAAAACTATTACAAGTATACTATAGAATAAAACTAGTACAAGTATACTGTAGAACAAAACTGGTACCAGTATACTATAGAACAAAACTAGTACCAGTATACTATAGAATAAAACTAGTACCAGTATACTATAGAACAAGACTAGTACCAGTATACTGTAGAACAAAACTAGTACCAATATATTATAGTACAAAACTAGTACCAGTATACTATAGAACAAAACTAGTACCAGTATACTATAGAACAAACCTTGTACCAGTATACTTTAGAACAAAACTAGTACCAGTATGTTGTAGAACAAACGTAGTACCAGTATACTGTAGAACAAAACTAGTACCAGTATACTATATTACAAAACTAGTACCAGTATACTATAGTACAAAACTAGTACCAGTATACTATAGTACAAAACTAGTACCAGTATACTATAGAACAAAACTAGTACCAGTATACTGTAGAACAAAACTAGTACCAGTATACTGTAGAACAAAACTAGTACCAATATACTATAGTACAAAACTAATACCAGTATACTATAGTACAAAACTAGTACCAATATACTATAGAACAAAACTAGTACCAGTGTACTATAGAACAAACCTAGTACCAGTATACTATAGTACAAAACTAGTACCAGTATACTATAGAACAAAACTACTTCCAAAAATATTATAGAATAAAACTAGTACCAGTACACTATAGAACAAAACTACTTCCAAAAATACTATAGAATAAAACTAGTACCAGTATACTGTAGAACAAACCTATTACCAGTATACTATAGAACAAAACTAGTACCAGTATACTATAGAACAAAACTAGTACCAGTATTCTGTAGTACAAAACTAGTACCAGTATACGATAGATCAAAACTAGTACCAGTATACTGTAGAACAAAACTAGTACCAGTATACTATAGTACAAAACTAGTACCAGTATACTATAGTACAAAACTAATACCAGTATACTATAGAACAAAACTACTACTAGTATACAACAGTACAAAACTAGTACCAGTATACTATAGAACAAAACTAGTACCAGTATACTATAGAACAAAACTAGTACCAGTATACTATAGTACAAAACTAGTACCAGTATACTATAGTAAAAAACTAGTACCAGTATACAACAGTACAAAACTAGTACCAGTATACTATGGAACAAAACTAGTACCAGTATACTATAGAACAAAACTAGTACCAGTATACTATAGAACAAAACTAGTACCAGTATACTATAGAACAAACCTAGTACCAGTATACTATAGTACAAAACTAGTACCAGTATACTATAGAACAAAACTAGTACCAGTATACTATAGTACAAAACTAGTACCAGTATACTATAGAACAAACTTAGTACCAGTATATTATATAGTACAAAAGTATTGCCAGTATATTAGACTATTTAGAGTAAAAAATACATTACCAAGATACCAAAGAACAAAACTTGAACCAGTATACTAAAGTACTAATATAGTACCAGTATACTAAAGTACTAATATAGTACCAGTATACTAGAGTAGATATATATTACCAACATACTTGTGTACAAGTCTCCATGGCACCCAGTTAAGAGGATCAGTGTCAACCTATATATTAGCCTTTACATACTCCAACTATGTCTTTCTTAGATGCCCACGTTCTCCAGGCATGGATTCCAAATATCTAACATGGTTCTATGTTTTATTGTGTAATTGAACATATGACTGTATACATCATCATAATTCGAAAGTATTTGTCCTTGATATTCATCTAGTTGTTAGAACATCTTGTCCAGCAAGTATTAGATACAAGTAAAAAATTGCTGCGATATGCAGCAATGTGATTGTCATGGCAAACAAAAAACAGTTAAGTATAATCTTAATGTAACTCAAAATAGCATTGTGTTGAATTGACCTTACGCCAGAATTTGATTGACAGCTCCTATTAGCCAATCAGCGTCCGGCATTTGATACCCTGATGCTTATCTAAGATAAGCGGCTTATCGGCCGCCATTTTGTCCGACATCTGGTATTGACGGACATCGAATTTCTTATGTGTTAGCATGGACGCTGTGTACAGTTATATAGGGTTCTCAGTGAAAGTTACAAAATAAACTCACTAAAACAAATTAGAAAGGTCAAAATATGTACGCATAGGGTCTATAAATACTGTGATAAAAGTATAAACTACGTAATAATCTGACGACAATAAATACAAGTATGTAATAAATCAGGTTGAAAATTACATTTTTCATGCATGTCACTTTTACTCCCGAAATGTAACACAAAGATCTATGGACCCACCCTCAACTATTTATTTCTCAGCATATCTTATCACCTATACACCATTTTAAGGATTACATGTATATGTATAAAGTTGTTTTCGTGTGTATCCAACAGTTTTCTGATTTATAAAGGATTTCTACAAACGTTCAATGTGAGATGCGTTCTTTGATACTTTTTGGGCATATACTGTTTTTTGTTGGAGCAAATGAACCTATCTTTATTTTTAATATATATCACTTGATATTATAAAAAGGGAATCATTTGAAAGTTATGACAATGCCATTTTCAGACAAATTAATCTTTAGGAAATATGATATCTCGTAAATGATATGCATGTATTTGAACATAACTCCGTCTAGATAGCCCCTAATACCCACCCCTTAACTTTTTTATTTCTCGACATATTTTAATTAACTCTACATCATTTGATAGCTAACGTAATGTAATATTTTTTGCATGTTTTACTGCTTAAAATTCGTACATCTAAACGACTATTACCAGCGTTCAAATTTAAGTGTATTCTTTCAACTTGCTCATTCTTTGTGCGTATATTTTTTGTTGGATCAAATGGACTCACATTTAATATGAATATTAATGAATGGATATTCATAAATAATGTATCATTTGATAGATGAGACAATGCCCTTTTCAAAAATATTAAGTTTATCGAAATCGGATGACAAGTAAGTAAATAGCATGCATTTGAACCTGTTACTTTCAAAACATAGATAATAGTTAGGGACATAGATTAATCCCTGATAATGTCGGACAATGTACCACGTGTGTCGGTGGGCGGAGCATAGGTATTCTGGCGTAAGGTCAATTATTTATTTATTTAAGTAAATACACAAATATAATAATTTATACAAAGTGATGAAACATATAAGTTAGAAATAAAGTCTATAGTTCAATGTGATACACATTGGACAGTTATATATTGAAATAGAATACTGGTATATATAAGGTAGGTATAGTATCTTGGTAAGTGAAACAAGTCACATTCAAAATGATCGAGGAATATGATCAACTTCAAATATATATAAGTCTAAGCAGTTTGCTACTCTCTAGTAGAAACATGGTGTGCTCGTACGCTGCTGGATGTAAGTGTCAGTGCGACCCAAAAGGTAAGCACAGAATAAGTCTTCATTATGTACAAGCGAAAAAGAAATTACCAAACTGTGTATTAAACATGTCATATATTGACTGAACGTAATTGTTTCTGTATTTAGTTACATCATAGTTCGGACAGTCGAATAGACGATGACTTAATTTATCGCTGACAAGACTATCACACATAATGCATGTTACTGGATCTGACTGATAACTTGTACAGAGGACCTTCACAAGGAACTTTAAAATCTTTGTATAGTATGGGTTTGATCTAGAGTATGTCCAGTGAATACTGAGTTGTAGCGTGTCATGTACAAGTTTGAATCCATGAAAATCTGAGTCCGCATTTTATCTATAATTCCAAGTTATCTTTTCGTGGTCGAATATAGCTTGCAAGCATTCTTCCATGGATATTTCGTTGGAAAGATGCCGTTACTTAAGTAGTTGGAAAGATTGTGATAAAGGCTGTACTTTTGTAATATTCTTGTCATGTCTTTGACAAATCCAGTATGTTTTAAAATAGAGTTACAAGTCTTGTGTTGAGAAAGTCTGAGATTTAATTATTATACAACCTGGCAAGATGAATGTTTAACGTCGCTGAAGTTAGCAAAAAATTGGGCTAGCAAAAGTGGCCAAAAGTTGCTATTTTTGCTAGCATTTTTTTATAGCGAATTGTAAAATATTAATTTATTCCCAAAACCAGGTACCATAATTAAACATGGCAAATCCATTTTTCGGGCCTAAGGCCTCTAAATACATCTTATTCAATTCAGATGGGTCATGTTACAGGGCTGAAAGCTAGAGCTAAACAGATATGGCCGGGTATTGGCGTATACCGCGCGAGAGGTTTGACCTAGGACTATCACATTGGCATAGTGGCTAGGGATTAAATGTTTCTCAACCGATTTTCGTCGATTTAAAAATTCATCCCGACGAAAATCGGTTGAGAAACATTGAATCCCGTTGAATAATGAATGGTAAAAACGTTTTGAGGTATTCCTTACCGATTATGGTGACTGATTTGCAATACAAATACAAATATTAAGTTAATAATCTTTTTATAAATAGGCAAAGGAATAACTTTAACGCGCTACAAATAATAAATAAGCAGATTTACTATGTAAAGTGGCTGATGAGCAAATCTTGCATCATCGTCAGCAAAGAGTTCTAGATAATGCTGTCAAGCTACAATCCTTAAAATAAGTAGGTAAATCACTTGGTACCTATTCAAACATCTTAGTAAAACATAAAAAAAAAACATATATTTAACAAGAAAGCATATATAATAAACATAAAACATAAAATCCAGCAATGTATAAAACTTTCCTACGCGATGACGCGGCAAATTACCATATGTGACGTCATCATGTATGCGTATGTATAACATTGACGAAGGAACGGTCCGCTCAGATTTAGTAACAAACACGTATATATACATTATATCAACAATTTAACTATTCTATACTGTAATTATTATTCAATATGCTTCTTATACTCTTTTAACATCGTTTACTGGTCCGATTCTATAAATGATATGAACTCTAAATGTTCTATATGAAAATGATGAAATAATAGTATAGTTTTCGGATAGTTACAATTTCGGACATGTCAGACAGCCATTACAATACATGCTTATAAATCTGGTATATTGTATATATAGACCGTGAGCCAGATACACTTTTGCTTCCCCCCCCCCCCCAGGGGGAATTTTCAAGACCCATATTTTTTTATTCCCCTATCTGTCCTGAGTACAACAGTACAAAATTTGTAAGTTTCCAGTGGGGCATTGCTGAGAAAATCAACTTTTAATTGTATAGTAAATAGCAATTTTTGTTCCATTTTTATCGATTTATTTTTGCAAAAACCATTAAATAATGTTTGCAACACCAAGTTCTCATTATATTGTGTGTCTTTTGTGTTTTATAAAGGCAATTGCTGTTGATACTGATCTCATAAGTACCCAAAAATGTAACATACGTTACTGTGCCTTTGCACGCAGACTATGAAACATAGCCACATAAAGTAGTCATAATACACTTGTTTTTTAAGATATACAATGTTGCTGTATGTAAGAATAAGATTTTTATCTTGCTCCTCAGAAATATTAACTTACACACAGCTCTTAAACTTTGTCGCCAAGAGTGTTGAAACATACATGGCCATAAAAAATCAATTTTTTCAAATTGGAAAAGATATTATAATTGTAAAATATTTTAAAACATAAGATCAGATATGTATATAAATGAAATAAAAACGATTGCCATTAAGTATTCAAAGACATTTCATTAAATTTCACATTTTACCAAAATTTTCGGGTAGACATTTAAAAATGAAACATACGTGACCATGGTTTTTCAACTAATGTTAAATATCTTAGTTGAATTCACGTTTACTAATTAGTCACTCTAATTAACTCTTCATTTTATGATTACTACTTTTGCCATTCCTCAGGATCGTCTAGAGATAATGCTGTCTAAAGTACCAAATGTAACATACGTTACCGTTAAAATGCTGTACCGATCTTACAATGCGGCGAAGGGTTAAACGATGACATATTGAAAATTGGTTTACACCAAAAATGTTATCCACAATAAATAAAGTCGTTATTATCTCATTGAAAAATATATGACATCTTCAACCAGACTGAAAAAAAAATGAAACTGTGTGCGTCTCAATGGCTTTGATAAATTAAACTATGAAGATTTTTTAACCATTGCATGCAATGTAAGCATAGAATCCTTCATAGCAATACACAAATCGATATTTTTGCACTTCAATTCTTACTAGATGTAACCAAATCTCAAATGTAACCAAAGCGTCCTTTGTTCGCTTCTTATTCAATAAAACATGGTTTTATAAATTGAAACATACGTTACGTTTGGTAAGGTATGTTTCATATGAAATGTATCATAGTTGATGCTTGTTTGTTTGCTTGTTTCACAATGTTTCGCTTTTTTGGAAACTTGAAACGTTCTGAATGTTTCTTTTATATCATGTATTTGAGTGTAAAGGAACACAACATGTCTGTTGAATTTAACAGCAGCGAAATAATGTAGTTGGACATATAAACACACGTTACCACAGGTTGTTGTAATTCCTGACAACACAAACAGCATAATTTATATCGGAATTTATTTTTTTTTCGTAGATGAACTATAATACTTCGCGGAAGATTTTGTTGCAGAAATATTTAAGGGAACATGGTACATAAGCATGGTACAACAAATCGATAATGATAAGGAAGCAAACACATTGTTCATGCAACAACGCCGATCTCTTATCCAATGGCAAACCCTTGAGGATAGAATTTTGGGTGACAAATGACTTTATATGAAATAAGTGTGCCAGTACCTCATGGAATATCTAGGAGAATGTTTTGATTTTTATTTCAAAGTGAATTACTACAAGAACTTTGAACATAATTGATCTGTTATGCTTTTTGAGACTAATTCGTAACCTTTTTAACTCTTAATTTTAACATGTTTTCACTTAATTTTGAAGGCAAACCTTATTGATATAATTAACAGTATTTAGATATGACATTGAACATAGAAAATAGTTTGTGCTACCATTAAATGTTTTAAACTGTTGTACTGGGTGTGACTGATAAAATTGGGATGTGATAGTTTAAACAGTGTTGTTGTAACAGACGTTACTACCTATTAATTTCTTTAGGCATTCATAATTATGAACTTTTCAGTGAGTTAAGTATATAAACTTTTAAAATGTATTCATTGATTTTGACTGTTCACGGCTATGGTACTTAAGTTTCATTCGATTTTTCCAAGTTTGAAAGTCATTGTATCAAGGTTTATAAATGTATTTCTGTAATTTTCCATAAGTTGATCTAAAATTTAAGTCATATTTGAGCGAAGGGGCGTTCTGAATTTATCATTTTGTGGTATGTATTTCCAGTATCAACCCTTTGCCTTCCTGAAGTGCTTAAATCATAGACAAACATACAAATACAGACAAAAAATAAAGTTTTCTTAGTGTGGTCCGTATAGAAACATACGTTACCATAGAAAATAGGTGCTTGTATTCAAATATGTGTAAAATTTATTTAGTCTGACTAACGAATGACCCTTCCTGTAAATACTTTATTCATTTGTCCATCTTGTGTAACTTTTATTAATAACTGAAAGTTATCATTAAAATCAAGAAATAAAAATATGTCTAGTGGAGATTTCCTATATGGCTGACATAAGAGAACAGAGGAACGATGCATTTGATTTGTTTCTATCTTTAATCTTGCCAAAACGAATGTACTCTACCTGTCACGTGACTCTCTTGAAATAGCAAGAAATAAGGGACGACAATCTGTCTGTTATATTTATTGTTTTAGAAAAAACGACATTTTCAAAACTAAACTAAGAACGTAATAGGAAAAAGCACCATTTTTCAGTGTTGAAAAGAGGTATGAAAAGAGTCCCTCAAAATCCCTGACTCTTCACATATTGGTGTTAAGAAATCACCGTACTGCTTACTATCGGAAATGCACAGGAATGACGTTACAGGGTAACCCAAAATCCAAATCGTTGTCAAAAACAAAATGGCTTCGTAATTAAGATGCGTCGAAATAAAGTACCGGAGGACAGTAATAAGAACTTTTTGGCATAGAAAATGGCCATAGGGGGTCATGAAGTTCAAAATCCCAGAACTCTGTAAAGCCCCAACAGAACTTTGCAAACTTTTATAAGTGAATTGCAACTACCATGTGGGTTTAATAATCATACCATAGATAATTACTCCCAGGAGGAGCGATGTCATATACTGGCTTTAAAAGCACTTATGGTTTTTACCGGAAAATGAGAATGAGCGATATTTCAAAGTCCCATAACTCTGTTAAGCCGCAACAAAACTTTGCAAACTTTTTATCAGTGAACTGTTACTTTCATGTGGGTTTAAAAAATATACTATAGATAATTACTCCCAGGAAGGAGCAATGTCTAAAACTTGCTTTAAAAGCACTTATGGTTTAAACGGAAATTGAGAATGGGCGATATTTCAAAGTCACATAACTCTGTAAGGCCTAAACAGAACTTTATAAACTTTTATCAATGAATGCCTACCACTAAATGGGTTAAGAAAATCATACACTTGAAAATTCCCCATGTGGGGAGCAATGTCATATACTGGCTCAAGTTCTATTACAGATTTGACCAGAAAATGAGAATGGGCGATATAAAGATTAAAGTCCCATAACTCTGTAAAGCCCCAACACAACTTTGTAAACTTTAATCAGTGAATGCCTAACATTATATGGGTTAAGAAAATCATACCCTTGAAAATTCCCCTTTGTGGGGAGCAATGTCATATACTGGCTAAAGGTCTATTATGGATTTGACTGGAAAATGAGAATGAGCGATATTTCAAAGTCTCATAACTCTGTTTTGCCCCAACAGAACTTTGTGAACTTTTATCAGTGAATGCCTACCACTAAATTGGTTAAGAAAATCATACCTTTGAAAATTCCCCATGTGGGGAGCAATGTTATATACTGGCTCAAAGATATGATGGTTTTGACTTGAAAATGAGAATGGGCGATATTTCAAAGTCCCATAACTCTGTAAAGCCCCAACACAACTTTGTAAACTTTAATCAGTGAATGCCTACCATTATATGGGTTAAGAAAATCATATCCTTGAAAATTCCCCTTTGTGGGGAGCAATGTCATATACTGGCTCAAGGTCTGTTATGGATTTGACCAGAAAATGAGAATGGGTGATATTTCAAAGTCCCATAACTCTGTTTTGCCCCAACAGAAGTTTGCAAACTTTCATCAGTGAATGCCTACCACCATATGGGTTAAGAAAATCATACCCTTGAAAATTCTCCCGGGGGGGGGGGAGCAATGTCATATACTGGCTCACGGTCTAATAGTATTGATTTCTGAAAATCTTCAATGGTTATATTCCTCCACAGCAATACGGTTGGTCTTTTAAGAAATGCTGTAATATGAAAATCATTGCAATGCCATTTCCTATATCAATATAGTATACCATCAAAACTCATATGCCATGTTTTGGCATTTTCATACCCAGAGGTTATCAAGATTCACTATCTTTTCTATCACTATTCTTTTTTTGAGAATCTTGATAGCCTCTGGGTACGGGATTGTGTTTTGGAAGATGAAGATTAAAACTAAAGGATATAAAGCAGAACGTTTACATTTTACAAGTCTTGTCTGCTTAATTTAAGCCAAATTTGGAATTGACGAGAATTTTTGATCATTTTTTACTATTTTATGTGAAAATTTTCATATTGAATGCTTTGTGTGCTAAGACCTGCAGGTCAGTTTTGCTTGAAACAATTTTAAATATTTTAAGAATATTAAGTTTGTATTTTCTGAATTGAAAATTAAAGATTTTTTTTAATGATTAGTTTTTAATAATATTGATCTTTTAAACTTTCGAAATATGTGTTTTACCATTCTTTGCTATCATTAACCTTTTTATATATACATTTGTGAATTAAACCATAAAGTATGAAAATGGATAGTTATGTTTAATTATTGCTTTTTCGACTGTTGATTTTTATCAAATTTGTTAAGATGGCTTAATTATATTTTAATCTAACCAGAGTAGTAAATATGGCTAACACAATATTTGTCTTACTTATTGCATTAATTATTTGTACCCTGCATCCTGTGGGAAAAAGCTGGGATTAAGACTGATAAAGGCCCCTCAGTATAAAAGGCAAGTGACTATGTATATAGTTGTTTTTGGTGTGAAAACACCCCCCCCCCCTTTCAATTACACAGCAGTTGCATGGGGAAGCTATTTTCCCCCACACAGTCCTATAGTGTAGGGGAGTGGTTGAGGATTACAGATAACTGATGCATTAGAACAATGCTTTGTATTCAGATTTTCATGTATAAACATCAGTCTCCTTACCATAAGTATAGTATACCAGTACATGTACAGTACCCACCAAAAGTTTGAAGACAGTTTTGCTTTGTAGGCCAACTGAATAGCTTTTAACTAGAATATGAAAACTGTTTATTATGAAATGCTTTAAACTTTTGCTTTATTGTTTTGGTTATCATTATAATTATAACTTAGACTTCAAAAATAGCATAAAAACATTGTTATGGAAAATAATTACAATAAACATGGTTTTGGAGGCTTTATAATACGGATGCTGAATCTTATAAAATGTGTTGCAATCAAGCAATTTGTTTTCATTTTACCAACAAAAAAAATACTTAAATATATTAAAAATAATGATTCTACAAAAATAATCACCAAAATATAAGAATTATAGTAAATTTCTTTTGTCTCAAAACTTTTGGTGGGTACATGTATATTGTTATAAATGTGATATATGTATGAGTGTATGTGTACAGAAATAGTTCTATATAGTGTGTCAAGCTAACATACATTTCTCATGTATGAATAAATCACATATAAATTGATGCATCTTTAGAAACCCTCGGTATTTATCGTAATCTTTGAAATATATATAGCCTACAAGTACCGAGGGTTTCCGACGATGAAAATGATGTTGTTAATCCAGACTTGTATTGAACTAAGTCATATATAGTTTTACCCTGTGCAATAATATGTATATTTTGCAAGAACAAAGATTAAAATAAATATGTATGTTTTCTATGTATAAGCTTTGTAAATAAATACTTTTTGTTGAAATTATGTCATGTCTATGCCAATATTTGTTATGTTGTCTGAAGAATAAACAATAGCCAACATTAAATGACCATTTTTAGTAATTTTGTTACATTGTATACTGGACACATACTCTGCCATCCAAAAATTGCTTTAAACACTAACCTTTTTTTTAAATTGAACTTAGTGTTATAACTGCCTACCTTTGGCTCATAGGAAACTGAAGCAGTTTAAATATAGACTCTGAATATAGACCAGTCTGCTTAGTTCTGTCAAAGACAAATAAACATCGATATATATAGTCCATGGTTCTGTTAATTGCACTTTGAGGTAACTTTTGAAGGCTGTGTGTGATAACAATATGTAAGAAAAGTTGTACATATAAAAAATCTGTTAAATCAATTACGTTTTAGTAAAACAGTAATATCAGATTTACAAATCAACTATAATTACACATGTTATAAAATTAAATGGAATTGGTCAGTAATTTTGTATATTCTGTTTCTTAATCAGTTTTGGTTACCCAATATTAAGACTTGATCAAAGTAAGTTCTTCTTCACAATTTGTTTGTTAATATTAGTTATATTTTTGGAAGGAATTCTTTTTCAAAGAATTCCTTACTATGTCAGCGCTCTTGGAAAATTAAAAAAGAACGAACAACACCTTCAACTCAATAGAAATCAATGAGTCAATGCGATCAAGAAATAGTGCAGCAGAAAAATATGTGTACTATCAAAAGTAGATAAGTTGAAAAAGTAATTTTAACAAATACTTAAAATTATGATATTAAATGTTTTTTTTACACATGAATCAAACAACTTTCTAACTGTGCACGGAGAGAAGTTTTTTGTATTATTGCGCAGTAGTATCTACCACACACTTGTATATATATACAATTTTAACGAGCGTTTATCTCAGCAGGGGTTTACTTTGAGAGCGTAGAGCGCTGGACATTTATCGAAGTTAAGCAACGAAATGAATGGTTAATCCTTGGATGGGTGTCCGTAGAGGTTTAGTGACAGCGCGAAGCGAGTTTCATTGATATGTTTTTTTGTGTTTTTTTTTAATAGACCGCAACAAATTAATCGTTATGTTCGTCTGTTCGCACCTTAAAATCCAAAAAAAATGCGTCCGCACCTTGAAATGAACGCATCATAAATTTCGGAAAATCAGAAGTTTTCACACTAGACCAAGTAGAAATTGAACTAAAAATTAGAAATTTGAGTTCTAAATAGCAAAATAAATCAGAAAATTTCACTGTTACGGTAAAGCAGTAATGTATTTTTGCTAACATACGGCATTAGAAATTACAATGACACAATCCATTGTTCAGAAATATGATAACTGCACTCTGTCTTAGACCGTAAACTGAACATTTACTCACTCTACACACCTTATCTTGATGTGTTACGTCATACGTGTCTTTGTAGTGTAAAATATGAAGATTGATCCATAGAGAGCAGATAGGACAGGGAGAAAAATTTCGATGAATTTCCTACAATTTTGATGTCCCAAAATAACATATTAGGCTTGATTTAATTCTTGTGGTATTATTAGACATTAGCATAATTTACCAAAATCTAATTACATTGTATGCACAAAAAGTGAACCGGGGTAATCTGTGCTTCGTAGTTTAATATCTAGTATTAACAAAAGTAATACCAAAGAAAATGAAGGAATATTTCCGTATGAACTGATGAAGGTGTAAACCTCTTCTACCCTACTTCTAACTTGTTTTAAATTCAATTGAATTTTCATCTGGAGTAATTGTTAACTTGCTTTATATTACCTAGAACTAATTATTACGTGATTACACTAAAGACTATAGATATATGGTTATATGTTATATGAGAAAGTCCATACCTTTTCTGCTCTTATTAACTTATGGTAAATAAATGTCTTAGAAACCGCACAAATTTATTCTTTGCTTTCGCTCGCTTCTCAAAATTCAAAATATGGAAAAAGAATTTAATTGCTCTTTAGCTCCATTCTTTAGAACAAAATACATAGAACATGTGATCAATTTGTTGTGGCCTGAACTCAATGGCAACACATTGTTTAGGTTACATCGTGACCAGCAATCCACCTATCACTGTTCCTGAAAAGACTCAATCCCTGGTTTACTACTAGATGCAATTCAGTGACCGAACACTGCCGTATTAGAATGATTTAGAATCAGTGGTAGGAGGGAGAATGACCGTAGAAATTATTTCATGGCGTAGCTCCACGAAAGTATGCCCTGCCCATGAATCAAAATATACAACTTCTCTATCAGTAGCATAATATGCATGTAAAATGGAATATGAAACAAATTCGATTATGAATGATAAAGAGATATGGTGATGGATATCGAAATAGTAACTTTGAACTCCTAAAATCGTTCAAAAATTCCTTCCAACAGTACTTTCAGTACTTTGATTAGCTTTACTTTCACTGTTCTTTTCCATTTGTAGGCTAGTAAATTTCATGTATGAAAAGTTAACATTAAAAAATACGAAATATAATTGAAAGGTTTTTTCTATTTTTGTACGATTAGAAGTTTTTGAATTTTGAATTTGTTTTGGACATTGTGTTTGCTTTAAGGGTTTGAGCCCTCATTTTCAGTGGCAATATACAACTATACAAATACCTGTAGTTGTTAAACAGCTATTGAATCTCTATATATTATGCATAATGTATTTTCAGACTGTATTTTTATTACAGTCAGTTGTTGTATGTAATAATGATGTTTCTATAGTAATATTTCCAAAAAATTTTGAGTAAAAATGCAATAAAAATCAAAGCACTGAAGGTGCTGAAGGAACGATGTCAGTAATGTTAGGGTCATGTATTTTTTGTTTTGTTGTTTACTGGCATAGCAACGCATCGTATAGATTATTACAAGGCTGTCTGTCAACATAGATACTGTTTGTGGAAAGGCTAAACATCCGGATAAACCATTTTTTTCTTGCCTGTCATAACATATATAATTCCACGGCGAGTTGGTATTCTTTGTTTATCGCTCGTGACATTGGGAGAGTGATAAATCATTCACCCTGAAGTTATTCAAGCTTAGACAGTTGAGAAAAAATGGACAATGAACAGTCTTGAAATAGACCGTTTTGGATTTATCCTTGACGAATCATAATGCCGACATCAGTAAAGCAGCTCGTACCCGCGACCAATATAGAATTGGAAACATTCCAATGGATTATAAATGAATCAAATTGTTGCAGTCTTACTAACATGGGTGACCGACTAATGACCTACATAATTTAGAATCAATTGTAGGGGTAAAATAGAGGTGGAACTTATTTCAGGATCAAATTCCATGAGTTTTCTTCACCAAGGAATTGAACCTGTAACCCCTAAGTCATGACATCTAATGATAATCTGTTAATTTAATAATAATGAAGTAATGGTACAAAGATGTATTAAATGATAAGGCTTATGTATTACAGGCTTCTGGTGGATACTTAATAATAAACAAGGACTGGCCATGATTAATTATGGCTATAACTCAAGTTTGCATGATCATTATACAAGTAAATACTAACCTAATTTCATGCAATAGTAGTTACTACAAGAAAAAGTTAATATGTCAACTGATGACTCTGGTTAATGGCATATGTTTAGTTCATAGTTTAATGGCAAGTGCAGGTATACTACTTGTAGTGGTATACAAATGCATACTCCTAGGATAAACAGTAAAATAAAGTAAAATTGTTGCTTTATAAATTCAAACTTTATTAACAAAAAAACAACAACAAACAAACAAATAACATATTTACATAATTATAAAGACAGTTAAGAAAAGCTTTTGCAATGTAGGAAGCTACATAAATCAAAGGTTGAAAGGTAAAAAGTTCCAACTTAGTTTCTGGCCAAAATGACTTTTTGAGCACGTAGTGCCCTCAATCATAGGAAGAAATTCAACATCGGGTTCTGCCCATATAAGTTTAAAAATGACTTAAGTATTAAGTACCAAGTATACAAATTTTAGAGATGGAAATACAGTAAATAATCATTATTCTAGACAAAAGATTTAAATCTGATTCATAATTAGTGTGAATAGCATTATTATTCAGTAAAAATCACAACGGTCTTGTTATGATAAGTCAATACTTAGGTTTTATTCCATTAAATAATTTAGTAAAAGAGTAATGGATAGTGTTTTTAAATAGATATGTTTCTTCATTTCCCTTTTTGTTTTACACACATTAGTCTAGGGTAAAAGGTGCCATTTTACAGAGTTTGTACCTTTTACCACTAACATTTAGAATATTTTAGATCCCATATGTACTTGGCACCTTTTACCACTAGGAAATTTGTACACTCATCATTTAATGTTATTTTCAAATTTGAAAACAAATATTACTTACTTGGAATTCAAATCCACAGGTATACATAGAACACATGAATGAATGGTATATCTATGTATAGAAAACTAACATAGAATTCATAGCAGTTTGAAAAAGTATTCAAAAAATTAATGTTTTTCTCAAATGAGTGAAATGGAAGTTGGAATCTTTTAACTTCATGGGTGAAAGTTGTGAAAACTGAAAATACTGAAGAAAATGCTGGGGGCCAGGGGGCCGCTAGGACCCCCGGTAGGTCCAGGGCAACGCCTTGGCGGGGGTTCAGGGGGCCGGAGGCCCCCGAAAGCTGACAGTATAGAAGCAAAATAAAGCAGTAAAATCAAGCATTCATGGAAGCTAGCAGGAACTTTCAGGACTTCTGAGTAAAATATCTATGTATATATATTAAGCATTTTGGTACTCATGAGTACTTCATAAGTTCTTAACTTGACCCCCTCATCATGGTATATAACTATCTTAATTCTTAAACATGCCATCAAATCATTTAAAGTTAGTGTATAAGACCAAGCTGAATGTACATAGAGAATAATTTCAATCCACTTCGCAAGTGAAATTGATAGATAAGTCTTTTTTGGCAGCAGGTATCTCTTCATTGAAGAATGATCTAGTTGCTTTCTGATTGCATGTAAAATATTTTTTCACAGACCAATGTCATGCTTATTTTGCACTAAGAACAGAACAAGAGCTGTCAGAGACAGCATGCTCGACTTAGTAAGTATTTGTCACAGGAGATGATGTTGATGATAAGGAACATACATATTTTAAAATTCGAAAATATAACCTTAACAAATTTAAAGTAAATAAATAAATTAAAAAATTTAAAAAAAAATAAGTTCTAGCAGCTTCTATTACACTCCTTGTCTGACTTGAAATTTTGATGTATCACCAATAACTACTGTTCAATATATTGCTACAAAATTTTATATCAATGGCAGCTCTTTTGGCAAACAGACCCATGTATTAAATTACATACACATTGGTAATGCCTATGTTGTAACTCAAATCTTGTTTTACATGTTGTCCAGCTGACACAATGACACCCGAGTTCCAAGACTCACAATATTAGAAATTTTGAATGTAAACAAATTTGTCTATTTAATCTATACATATGCTGTTCATACAATATGAACATTCAATTTAAAACTTCCAAGATTACTGTATAAATTTAGAATCAGTTCTGCTAACATCATCATGGACCAAACCTGTTAACTTTGGTGTATAAGTAAAGTCTCAATGTTATTGGGTAAATTATAAAGAGATAGGCTCAACAACATACAACTGCTCAATATAATTAAGTCATCCAAAATGTGTACCAGCATACCTATACAATAATTATGGACCAGTCCTGTTGACTTTTTTGGAGTATAAATAAAGTTAAAATATTATTTGTGAAATACGGGATTGACTCAACAAAAAACAACTACTCGGAGTACTTAAGTCATCGTGAATGAGGATTTTATAGTCAGCACCCCTATAAAATAATAATGGACCAAATCTGTTGACTTTTGAGTGCATAAATATGGGCTTGTCATTTGGGCAAATTATGCTATAGACTAAACAAGAAAGAACTGCAACATGCTAATATACCTAAGTTATCCAGAAGATTGCAATTAGAATCTGCTCACCCCTTAAACGAAAATGGACTTAACCTTTTGGTGTTATGCAAAATACAGCTTTAATTTAAATAAGACTGTTTGAGTATTTTTGGGTATTAACAGTAGAATGTGAAATCTTCTTCCCTGTCTTAATTACCTGTTTGTCATCAGTAGTAATGTTAACACAGCAGGGGAACATATGACGTCACGTACACAGAGCTGTGTAGAGTTGATGCAGACACTAAGTCTACGTCACTGTTCAACTGAGTCTGATTTTAAATCAATTTAAGGTGTATAATGTGTTTAACTCGGTGTTTAAGTTAAAGTGCATTGCATTTACGTATTCGTTTTGTAATTAAATGTAAACTGGATAGAATTTCTAGGATTAAAAAGAACAAAGGAACAGAGGCTTGTGTCTTTATCATTGCTTATGACGTAAGTTAACATGACTGTTTTGTTACAATTTTAGTTAAGTTATAGTGATAAATGTTGATATTTAGACATCAAATTATTGAATTACTCCATAAAACTTCTTGGTCGAGTGCCAAAATATTGTGTTTGAAAATGTTTGTTTCGACGATTGTTTTTCTGTGGCATTTTATTATTTTGTTTACTCTCAAAATAGAGTAAGTGTTTTTTCCCCAAATCGGTCTGGTTTTTTTCATTTTCGTCGATTTTTGGTCGGTCGGAACAACAAAAAAAACCTGGTGTTTCTCAATTTTATTTTTTTCCATTTTCACGAAATTTACGGTCGCCGGTTTTGTAAACCAATTTATATAAAAGAAGTAGTGGCCTTAATATGTAGTAAACATTACTATATCTGTGTTTCTGCAATCTTTAAAAACTTATAATTGAGTCATTTTTACCCCTATTTTATCATTTGAAGTTTTCAAGGGTCAGTGTTATAACTAACTTATATGACTATCTAACCCATTTATATCAAATATGAGCTGCATTATAAAAATGTTGGTTTGTTTTGCACATAGTCATAATTGAACAAAAATCAACTATTTACAAATTTAACATGGCTTTGTCCACCACACGATTACTTAAAAAAAAAAGATTTCGTACGTAAATTTGCCGATTTTTAAAAAAAAAGTGCACATGGAAACGTGTTGAAAATAGTCGTTTTTTAAGAATTAATTCTGCAAATTTACACCAGGGAATCGCTGATTTACAAATATTTTGTGTATTCTAAATGTCTCAGTTCAAGTGTTTGAAATAATTCAATAAAAATCGCAGACATTTCTGAAGAAATCGCCGAGCGTTAAGTTGTATAAAATAACCAATTTAAACTGTTTAAAAGTAAACAATTTAAAGACAGTGCTATTTTAAAAGTAGGTGAATGTAAACAAAGGAACATGCCGATCTGCATATGCCAATATTTGTTTTAATCGATTACTTTCTTTTGATCATTATAATCTAGTGGACAATTAAAAAAACTAGGTCATTCTTGTTTTAAGCATAACTAATTATATAAACAATTAAATCAAACTTAACGCTATGATGACACACTGAGACGTTGCATTTAAGACATTGCTGTGTAATAAAACATCAAAGAGTGTGAAAAAAGCCGACAGGACACACATCTTAACAATGTCAAGCATGTGTAAATTTGTAACCAAACAAAGGATTAAATTGAATTCAATCGCTGGTTATTAATGAAATATAAAGACGATTTGAGACAAATAGTAAAGTTATAAGACAAGATCACTATTTTAAATTGATACCTCGTAACCAAATGCCTGCGTCGTATGCAATATAAAAGCCGTATTTAGTGATCTACTGATCACCGAAAAAATGACTTGTAATTCCGTCAAAGTTATTTTTAGCAGCAAATATTTGTGTACCGTTGTTAAATTAAATTGAAAAAGTTACGTCAAATGACGCATGCTATTAGATACATTTTAACGTGTCACTGACATTGGTAAATTCCGTATTTCCGTCAAAATTACTTCCCTTTTTAGTGATTACGATCGCCAAACATCGATTTTGACACCCTCACCCCCTACCCCCCCCCCCCTCAAATTTCTCAACGGATTTACATGAATTGGAAAAATGGCCTTGGCGGCCGTCGAAAATACGGAATTCCGTCAAAATACGGAAAACTTTCACCCATGTAACTTTGAACCCTAGACATCATCTAAGCTTTATAAAAATAATATTATTGAAGAAACAAAGAAAACACTGTCTCTTATTAATAATTGTTTTTAAATGAGCAATAGGTTACTATTATACACATGGTATTGAACTATTTTTCTGTGATCAAATATAAGTTTTCTCATTATCTTAGATCAATCATTAGGTATATCATGAAACTGTGTATTATACCGGAAGTCAACAGTGTATCCCAATCTATGCAAACAAAAGTAAAGTTACTGAAATGACCATTAAATACCAGTTTTGTTTAACTATGTGTCAGCTTAAAAAAGGAAAAGGTTTCACAAGTCCTGTCGTCCAGTCATATTACAAAATACAAAAAAGCAGCTCGAGTGTGCATCACTCCAAAAACGGTTGAATACCATATGTATAATATAATAATCTGTGGTATGATTCAAAGGGAAAGTCAACAAGAACTGTCAGTAGAGACAGAATGTTTGAGTAAGTAAGAAGGGAGCTAAAGTAAATGAAATTAAAATGAGGTACAATTATTCATAGAAACAAGGGGAATACTTTATTAATACATGTGTGCTAGACTTATAAATCATATCATACAACATGTTGGCGATGATAATGAACATACATGTTTATTTAGAAATTGAAGTTAATACCGTAAGATACTAAGTGGTTTAAGTAAAAAAAAATGTTTTTTTAAAGATTTTCAATTCAAGGGGGGACAATTCTGAAAGATGTTTTGAGTTATGAATCTTGTCACATGAGATATGGTTGATATTAAGGAATATTTATTTGAAGTTTTAAATTGATATCTTAAGAAGTAAAGAGATTATTGTGAAAATATTTAACTGCAAAAGAACTTAGGTCAGAAATAAGGACATGGGTGTTGACGATAAGGCCAATCAGACAGCTCTCCATTTACTTTGTAAGGTCGAGCTAAAAACATTTTTCTTCATTTTCACTAATATGTTATTTTTAATCGAAAGCATGAATATTGAACCAGAAACAAGAACTTGAACCAGTGATTTAGAGTTCATACACAGGTCAGATTAATTAAAAATTCATTTTAAATCTAGTACTGAGTTATATAGCAAGTATGGAAAAATTAACCCTTATACTTTTAATACTCGTGTACGAGTTCTCATCCCTGGTTTACTGACAGCTCAATTTTGAAACAGGTTCTGACAACTTGAATTAATCACTTTTGTTTACACTTTTTGCTTCCTCAGTAATAAGCCAGTAGTATTAGTTTCTTGCTCAATGAAACAGTAGAGAAAATTTAAAATCAGGTATGAACTAATGCGGAGCTAGTCATCTAATGATAACTGGTACAGTGAAGATTACAAAAGTATCAAAATATTGCACCTAAAACTTAACCAATATTTGCGCCATAGTCACCAACACAAAACTGAGGGGAAAATACTATTATCTTAATAGTCTAGCAAAAAGTTACCACAATAAATAATATACAAAGTACATGATAAATAAACAATACATAATATACTAAGTACATGATAAATAAACAAATGGTCATAGCCAATTTACATCCCATTTGAAGGCATGTATACCAAGGAAAATAAGTACTTGATTTTATACAGCAATAGTGCCTTATGTGTCAATGTGCCTGAAATTAAAATAGGTTCAATAATGCCATCTTAAAGAAATATTCAAGCAAATAACCAACTGAAACAAAAAAGTCCAAAACATTGCATTATTGATACAAAATTTGATCAGTTTTAATAAATAAAAAATGTTCATCCATGCTAAACAATAGTTTCTCTCAATTTAAGGCCTTAGCAAGTAAGCAAATTGACTATGTTTAAAAACTTTAAAAACATATCTTACAAAACATAACAACAATATAGCTTTTTAAAAACACATTGGCCTAAATGGCCACAATAAATTAACATGAACAAATAAAAAAACTTCATACATGATGTAAAAGAAAACAAAAGCAGTTCAAGGACAAAGCTCTTAACTTTTCTAGTTCTTGGTTGACAAAAAGGCTATCTTAAACAAAAGTACTTCCAAGACAGGCTCTGTTTTCTAACTAAATAAATCTGTCAAGCATTAGTTATAATTCCATACGTGTGAAAGGTCAATATTTTGTAATTCCTGAATTTTGTGTTTTGGCATTTTAGGCCACATTACCATATAAAAAGAGGCTGAGCCATTTCTCTGTTCCAAAATTCCTGTACTTCAGGATCAGTCCCGAAAAACTTTCATCCATGTAATTCATGTGTAAAATATGAAAGGGGCGTAACTCCTTAAACAAACATCAGAAGGTATCATTTATAATATGATTGAGAAGTCATACATTATAATAACATTTAACTATATGACTTTTTCAACACAGGAAACATCAGAACCTCTTGAGGTGATCTTAATAGTGAATGGTCCTGTAGAGACAGCCTCTTCAACATCTCCTATTGCCTGCTGAAGAATTTCAGCAGGGATGGTTAGGTTTTCTCCAGAGGGCGTGAGGACATCTGCTACACCATTACTAATACTAATGGCTTCTACAATAATAAGTCTTTCTTCTTCAGGAGTTTCTAGCTTCTGAAAAGAGAGAAAAGATAAACAATGACACTATGAAGAAATAAACTGAAATTACTAAAACAATAATGCATTTGCCTTGATTGCATGATCATAAAATTTCGTAAAATTTAAATTTTAATGTAATTTCAATGTAATATACTTTGTAAATGTGCAAAAATGTGGTATTGTGTTTGGCTTTTAGTAAATTATCATACTTGCCAAGTTCATGTAAATTCATAGGTGTAAAGATTATGAATAAAATGAACAAATAAAATATATCAGACAAATGTACTCATTACCATTTACACATGGCAATGTATCATTTACTATATAATATATTGTTAGTCATCATTTTAGTTTCTTCTATGAAAGGACTCATTAAAGAGGAGAAGCTTGTATTGAATTTAAAGATTGAAAGGCAATGCAATAAAATCATTTAGAGACTTATGTTTGCATGCTTTTAACAATAAGTTGATTCCAGTGCAGCTACATATAGGCAGGTGATGACATTAACATATTTCCAAGACAAGTCTAAAGGTTCCTTATTCTTGGTTATGACTATTTTAAAGCACTGGCACATGCTGACATCTTTACTGATTTTTTACATTCTCAGTAATATTGAATGATTAAGAATTATGTTAATCCAAAATGTAGTAGCTCTAAAGTTTTATTATATTCCAAATTAATTTTATGTTATTTATCAACATGATGATTAAGGTATGTATGGAATAAGACTCACTAATCAAGATTTCCTTAACTCAACTTATTCAACTTATTAATATACCCTAACCCTTCCGAAAGAGGCATGTAGTTCTCCTAATGGATAAAAATCAACATTGAACGGAAGGAATGAGTTAAGCTTAGGGACAAGCTTAGAAATCATGCTCTCAAGTTCTGTCCAATGACTCAGACTGGTTAAATACATAGTCACATCAACTTTACATGCCCTACATTTTGGCAAATATTTCCATAAAAGCATATTCTAGTTTCACCTTACCAAAGAAGTAGTGGTTAATTAGGAATTTTATGCATATCATTTTGTCCACTTTTGGCCAAATTACAGGTAAATAGGTATTTGTTAGGATTTCCTTTAAACCAGAACAGAATTCTTGATGAAAAACAGTACAACAGCTTTCATGAGATATCAATCTCATGCATCAATGTATCATATGAATTCTTGTTTTGTGTGTCTTGCATAATTGTGTTTGACAAAATAGCAATTTTTACCTTTGCAACACAGTAAGCTGAAATAACCTCAGTTAAAATCTGAAACATTACTTTATAAATGCCTAACAAAAGTATGAACTTTTTTCACAAACCTTTATTTTAGAAGGATTTGTTGTTTGAAGAGTGATGTTGTTGTTGTAGTGATTTACAACAACATCAGTTATGGCAACATGGTCCCCAGGGCGGACAGGACTACTAGCTGCCTCCCTCCAAAGTGTCACCTTACTGGTGCCTGTATCATCAACAACTGTGATTGTTTTTATCGTCACAGCTTCATCCCTGACTGTAACTTGTCTTGGTTCCTCTTCCTGAGAAATAAAATATAAAAACCAGTGCTTATACAAGAAAAGTTAAACTGCCGTTGTTGAATACAAGTTCCACATCAGTACCAGTCCTGTACAATTTTAAGTGTTTGAGAATATTATCAATACTCACACAAACACATAAAAACATACATGTATTGAGTCAGTATGATTTATCAAAGATTTCTTTTCATGAAATGTGTAATTAGTAGGGGTGACACTTTTATACTGCATATTGCACCAGGCAACTATGACAATACAAACTGCAGTAAGAATTCAATGTTTCAGTATTAAGCACTATTTTTTATTTCACAAGAAAATTCATATCATCATATTATTATAAGGTTGAAATGCATTTACCATGGTTTATTTGATTAAAAATTATTTTCAAAAACTAAACCCATCAGGGTGGGTTATACATAACTTGGGTAAAATATGCACTTGAATGAAATACTTCAGCACAAGAAGTTTTGAAAAAAACATTGCCTCTTGTCAGCAAGGACATGGCTCAGACAAAATTATTCTTGAAAACATTGTTTTCTGATATAAACTACTAAAGGCCATAATAACATTGTTCTTAGGATTGAAGAAGAACAAAACATTAGTTGACATTAATGGTCAATCATGAACAATTACAAATAAGAAATGTATAAACAGTATATATTACAAATATACTAGGTTACTCCTCACAGCCAAGTAAGAAACATTTAATATACTTAACCTATCAACTCTTGGGTGAAGTAATTAAATTTCATAAGTATGTAGAATACACTAATAGTTACATGATTTCTTTACCTGAGTGATTTTTCCTGAGATGGAAATTTTCTTCCTGGGTGGTGAATTCAAGGCTTCCTGAATTTTCACTTCAGGAGCTGGTGCTGGATTTAAAATCCTCATTCCAATATCCTCATGACCAGGAGGAACACTCAGGGGAGCTGTGATATATACTTTGGTTGCACTAGTAACAACCACTGACCCGTCTTCTTTCTTAATGAGATCCCTTAAGACAAGAGAATTGCCAACCTAAATAAAGAACAAAAATAAATGTGTTAACACAAATACAAGACACTGTAAATGCATAAAGGTATACTATCACCCATTGAGACCATGCTTATGGCTGCTGACATTTTCTAGATAATTTGGTCCCTACACAAATTTAAGTTTCCATTAGTAGAGTGATTCGTTTTCAGTGGTAATTAAGCTTTAATAATTTTTTTCCCAAAGCTAAATTGCGTTCCGACAATTTCGGTTGTGACAAATATTCATTTTCTATTTTCTGGCCGAGATTGCAATTATCCGAGTACCCAGATCCTAGCAGCAGCCCTAGTAAAGATTTACTTATAATCCCAACAATCAAGTTACAGAAAAATGAAAAATGATTGGTTAATACAAGATTAATATTTCCATTGTAATTAGTTCCAGTAAATAATGCTGTACATACAGTTTCTTTACAAGTGTGTCCAAAAACTTGGTCACTTTTTTTCCTATTTATATTCATACCTTGTTAAGAATTAATTCCATTGTTTATGTTGTTTACTCAATACAAATCATTATTAATAACATTTCTGCATTGAAATTGATTCAAAACAGTTATATACCACTCATACATACATATATGTTTATGAATTGATGTGTATTAAGTTATCCTCGAGAGTTAGATAAATACTTGACTTGGTTGACTATCAATCAGGCCATTGAAGGACATCTTTGGACATGGAAAACTATCTAGAAATTGACTATTATAAGAAAACTCATGACGCAATTGAAGAACAAAAGGCCAAAGTAACTGGTATCATACCTTAAACCTTGAAAATTTAGTTGTGTCATATATGACACACTTTATCACTTCATCCCCATCACTGATGGCAACTGATAACAATTTCTTATCTGACCCATCTCTAGACTTATATTTGACTTCTTGGCCCAAAGCAACCACTGTCACTTTTAAGGCTTTCTGATAAGGACCAGAAGCCTTTTTCTTTAAAACACTTGATATAGTACTCATCTGAAATGAAATAAAAACAAGTTATGTAACATAGTCACAAATATATGAACAAAATATGTTTCAATTCTTTAAGGTAAACATAAGTGGCTTGTGATCAGAGAAATAGGACTCTAATGAACCATAAGAATAAATACATTCACTGTCTATGTTTGTATAAATGTGATCTAGACAGCTCTGAAAATCTGTGGTAGCATGATGTATCAGTTGCTTTAAACCAACATCTGAAAATACTTGAGCATGTCTACTGTCCTTACTATAGTCATAATTAAAGTCGCCCATTAAAATAAGTCTTACTTGTTTGAAAAGATCATTGTCTAAACATGAGCACAAATTGCATGACAAACATTTCAGGAAATTACTTAAATTTTCAATAGTACTGTTTTTAGGTGGGCAATACACATAAACAAGAACTAAATTACTAAACACATGCACAACAGCACATTCTATGGATGAAAATGATAAAAAAGAGCACTTATTAAATGACAAATTTTCCCTTATGTAAACAGATACACCATGACAAGAATGATTTCTACTGGAACACAACATCTTAAAGCCATCAATTTTATACTTGTCTATTGCTTCAAAAACCCTGGTTTCGGCTAAACCTATAATGTCACACAATAGAAAATCAGGTTCTGTCCTAATACTTTGAAAGTGTTTCTGTAAAGACCTACAATTATGGAATCCAGTTTTTAGAACATTCATTGAATCACTAGGCATGTCAGCTAGAAATGGTACTATCATTCTACTAGAACGCAATCGTTCCATTTCACTTTCCACAGCTGAAGATACACTTATTTTGGAAGAATTTAAGTTTATTATATGAACTCCTTTGAGACTCGTCATCCTACTTAGACCTACATAATGAATATGGTCAATTTTTCTTGATCCAAAATCCACAACAGCACTTTTTAATGTTGAGCCTTGAGATTTGTGAATGGTTTTACCTGCAGCCATGTAAATTGGAAATTGGCGCCGAGTGATAAGGTATGTTTTGTAATGACGCCATGAGAATTTCCTACATAATTCCAGAATTGGAGTCCAAGAGTTAGGTATGCCATGAACATAGAGATGCTGGTACTTTAATCGCCATTTCTTCCCAATGCATTGTTGTTCAAATTCAACCCAAACAATACTACACCTTGTCGAGTTTTTCACTCTTAAATCAAATTTTTTTACAATGCAAGAAGCACCATTAGTCATGCCATCAGAAGTGTCAACATTTGAGCATAATTCAGCTTGCAAGCCAATGCCAAGAACAAGACTTTTCTGTAACCCCATAGTTAGGTTTGGATCAGTAGATATTTTGGAAATTATTTGTTCATGCAAATTCTGACTTACATTGCCAGACACAGTATCAATCGCATTTATTGTAATCAAATCTGATTTTGACATAAAAGAAAGAATATTTTCATTATGATTAAACACATCAAGTTTCGTACAGAACAAGTGCGGCAAGTTTCGCAATGAAACAGGGCACAAGTCTAAGTTACTAACAAGTCTGGTTTGTAATGTTTCAATATCAGATTGTAAGTACAGGCCTTCCCTTAATCTATTTAACAATTGAGCAAAGTGTAAGTCATCTTTTTGGCGCATTATTTCATTTAACTCAAAGAAAGTGAACATCTCTACCCATAAATTAGTCCCAAGACTCTGCATATCATCTACCTTATTTGTTTGTGCAAATATCCATGCATCAAGAACAGGCTTAAGTTGATAAAGATCCCCAACTGCAAGAATGCTTACACCACCAAATGGTTTTGTGCAGCCCATAATTTCTTGTAACCTTAAATTAACGAAATTGAACATTCTCCTTCCAACCATTGATATTTCATCTAATATCAAGACTTTCAAATTTTGATACCGAGCTCTCATTGTATTCAACTGCTGCATATCAAGAGGTTTAAAGTGAAAACCCTGATTAGCAGGAATGCAAAATGCTGAATGAACAGTACTTCCATCAATATTGTGCGCTGCTTTTCCAGTTGGTGCACATAAAAGTAAACTAACATTGCTAGGATCTGAATTGTACTGGTGATTGTAAAATTTCAACAATGCCTGACTTATAGCACGGATAACGACTGACTTTCCACAACCTGCACCACCAGATAGAAAAACATAAAATGGAGAAATGTCAGTCTTAACCTTCTTGAGAATATAATAAAAAAAACGTTTTTGCTCTTTATTAAGCTGAGTTACATTACGTAAGTAGTCCTCATTATTCATTTCTTTTTGTGGTAGTATTTCATTACAAGGGTGCCGTGTGTTCAAGCCAATGTCTTCACCAATATCATAATTTTCTGCATGAACACTTCCAGAGTCAGGATCAAAGCAGCCAACATGAGTAGACCTATCATGTATGTCAATGAGATCTTGATGTTGTCCTTCAGCATCGACAAATGGATTAACATCATCATCCTGATCTGATGGAAAGTCATCATAACTTTCATCATCAATTCGTTCAAACATAACTCTTACTTGAATCAATTCATTCTCCTGTCTCAAATAACTGTCCTCATAACTTTCATTTTTGCCACAAAGATCATTTTCGTCATCTCTCCAATGTGTGTACAACATAAGCTTTTCTCTAAAATACTCTTCTCTGTCTTTGTTTGAAGGTGTGACATGACTGTATATCACTTTTTGTTTTTTCCTACGATGCAAAGTTGTACCACAGGGCAATACAATTTCTTGATTTGAATGATCTTCTTCATTGTCACTATCAGATACAGTTGGGTCAATATCATCAGCATCGTCATGATTGTACAGTTCTTCAGGTAGTTCTGATTCACCCCTTACAACTTGATTTCTGTTTCTTGGTTTTAAATCATACCATGAAGCAAACTCAGCGTAACACATGTTTTCCATATTCTTTGGTCTACGTTTGTATCTTTTAATAACATTATCCATCTCAACATTATGTGAGTTTAAAGGCATTTCCTTTAAATCAGAGAAGGGTTTGACCAAGGATGTTCTTTCGTCGGCTTTCTTAGTGTCAACATAAACCACATCCCGTGTGCTTCTTCTTAGAGGTAACTGTAAAATCAGGTATGTAGCTTCTTGAGCTCCTATTTCTACACTTGAAAGAAATTGATTGCCTATTCTTCTCACCTGTTGTCTAATATCACTGTCCTTTTCTTGCGCTTCTTTACATGCATCTTTCAACAGATTTGACAATCCTCTTTGACCTTTAGAAATGTAAGATACTACATATGATACACAAGAATATGGATCCAGAATGAATTGTATGTCCATATTAGCTTCCCAGCTTTCCAACAATACAGGGTTGTAACTGTTTATTCTAGTCTCTGCAACTGTTCGTTTCAAGAACACACGTGGCCTTTTCAATGATGATCTTATAGCATTAATGTATGTTTCAGAGTCAATTTCAAGAATGGAAAGGAAATTTTCAAAGGAAATATTTCTTTCATTCCCATACAGAATATTAATTTGCTCTATTATTTTGTTGTATATTTGATTACAGTTTTCATGTTTTTCCTCTTCTGACAAAGGATACAAAATAGTGGTTTCTGGCATTGGCGGTAAAGGAAAATTAAAGCGACAGGAAGCCTTGCCATGTTTCCTGCATGTACTTGCGTGTCTGTGAGTCTGATAATTGATCAGGGTTGGGATTGAATCATTTTTCAAACACTTGACGTATTTGTCTACAAACTGAGATAACGACAAATCTGCATCAATACCATACTTAGGGGCATTTTCTACCCAAATAATCATATGGATATGTGGGGAACCTCTTTGTTGAAATTCAACACGATAGAAATAATCAACAATTTTACCAATAGGGTTACATTTATGATGCAAAACATTCTTTATAAACATTTGAACCCGATAATCAAAATATCGAGCGCAAGTAACAGGATCAGATTTTATTAATTCACATTTTCTTTGCCATGACATAACATCTATTTCATCATCCGATAAGTTTTCTCCCTGAACAAGTTTAGCAAGTGACCGTAGCAATGATTTCCATTTCGTTTCCGCGGCAGAAAAAGAGCAAAACCAGGTTGGAATCCCTAACTGTCTAATCATAGCAAATACATCCCTTTTGGCAGCTTCCCAATAAGGAGGTGAGCCTCTTAATGTTCTCAAAACTCTGAAACCATCATTTTGCATAGTAATTTTATCCACAAAACCTGGTGAAAGTATATCTCCAGCAGTCAATCTCGTGCCTTTTGTTTTGCATTTTCTAATAGCTAAATGCACTTTATCTTTTATCTGTTTAATCTGCAATCTTTTCAGTTTAAAGAATAAATTTGGAATGCATAAAGCCACTCTTCTGTCAATATTTCGTAATTCCCATTTGCATATGTCACTATAATACAAGGGAATTAATCGAGAATTGTTATCAACACGTGCCATACCACAGTATATTGATGGAAATGACAAAGTTTCTGAATGAATGTCTTGAAACACACTTATAGGTGAGTTGTCTTCACCAGGAGCAACAGTCAACACTTGATTAAATTCTCTATAATCTATAGGCTGTAGACATGTGTCAAGATTGCCAGTTGGTCTATTCATAAATTCGTCATCCTCAGTCCAATTATCTGAATTTGAATCATTCTGCTTTGAATTCAAACCTTGATTTTTATCACTATAGTCATGCTCATGCTCTAATGATTGAACATTTATCTCTTGAGAATGGTGAAGCCATTTTTCATCAATACATATACCTTCATTTTTGAATAATGTACTATTAGTAACCAACCACTTTGCAGCCTCAAACACTTTGTTTGGCCTAATGTTTTCGAAAGCAACATGATGTTTGTAAGCAAGTTTTCGTTTAAGTTTCAGCATGATAGTTTCTGTCTCACACAACATTCTTGGCAACTTTTTTATTGTACCATTCACATCTGCAGGGACATTAACAATATTTCCTTTTAAGCTAACTTGACCACCTCTTGGCATTTCACGCAATTGCATAAATGGCAGTCTTGGAGCCACTAGTCTTTCCTCTAAACTAGAAAGCTGTAATTCAATAGGTTTATCAGGAAATTTCAGACCATTTTGCAACCAAAACTTAGGAATTTTTCCTTCACGGGAACTTGAAAGACAGCCTCTGCAGATCCATTCATTGCCACCCACACTTATATAACCTGTAGTGTACTTTGAAATTGCAGCTTTATTTGTGTTAGATACTCTAGCAACATTACTAACAGAATGCTTGAAAAATGTTTGAGTGCAGCAAGAGCAAATGTAATCTGGTCCAAAAGAAACAAGAACTTTAAACTGCTCAACAATTTTTTTTAGCTGTTCATTTAATGGAATTTCTTTGGGAGGATTTGAATGAGATCTATTATGAGCAATCTTGCTTTTAACTGAAGCAAGTGAATTGATCTTGATTTTCTTTGCTGAAGACTGAAGGCAACACTGCTTTTTGCGTACTACAATTTCCTTACTAAGAGGTTCTTGCAAGGCTGATACGGTAAAGTCAGAGTTGCTTAACAGTAACTGCTGTCTCTCATCTGTCAGTTTGAGTTTTTTGGCCAATGGATTTGCACCTGAAGAGCATAATACCTGTTTATTCTGTAAGCTTACATTTATATTTTTTACTGAAGCAAGTGAATTGATCTGGGTTTTCTTTGCTGAAGACGGATGGCAAGACTGCTTTGTTCCGACAACAATTTTCTTACTAGTAGGTACTTGCAAGGGTGATCCCGATAAGTCAGACTTACTTAACAGCAACCCCTGTCTTTCATCTGTTAGTTTGTGTTTTTTGGCTATTGGATTTGTACCTGAAGTGCACAATACCCGTTCATTCTGTGTACTTGCATTTATATAACTGAAGCCCTGCATATCATTATGGAGAACTATTTTCAGCGAAAATTGTTGATATCTTTTAGTAAAAGAAAACATATGACAATCGAACTGAGTACCTTCAATACAGCCCAAAGATGTAGCTAAATTACGTAAATATGCGGTAATATCATGAACAGACCTAACACTACCAACAACACTGGTGCCATTTGGACAACTCATACCGTAATTATCCCTTGAATGACTATCATATGTATAAAAAACATAATTTTTAAAATAAATAGCAATTGATACCCCATGAAATACGAAAATAATGCTACATGTTTTGGAATTTTGACATACTTGGGAAAATACGTCTTCCAAACTGAACACATTAAAACCATCCGTGTGTGCAGACTGTTGCAATAAACCAGATAAAACTTGTAAGTGTTTAATATATACAGTTTTACTATTGTAAACAACACACTGTGGCAATTGTTCTGGTTTAACAAATTCTAAAGATTGCACAGAATGTTTCAAAGCACAATATAACTGACTTCCAGCAAACAATAGATCTGTTAAACAGTTAGAATCAATGTTCTCACAACTTTGTGAATTATTTACATGTACAAGAAACATACAACAACAAGTTACACATTGTTTACCTCTGGCATCACATGGAAAGCAGCTATCACCTTGATGTCTGTCAGATGCATGAAGTATTGACCAACTCATCATAAAATATTTACACTTTCAAGTCAACAAAATACTTCCGAGTCAATCAAGAGTTGAATGGCTGTTTTTTTCTTTCATTTGAAATCCATGAAATTGATCTCCAAGAAATGTGCCCCAGAATTCAATACCAAGACTTGAGTACCATGAAATTCAGTGTTCAATGAATGGCTGGTATTTTCTTGAATTTGAAATCTATGAAATTGATCTCCAAGAAGTGAGCTCCAGAATTCAATGCCAAGATTTGAGTACCAGGAAATTCAACTCCAAGCTTTGATAGTTTAAAATAAATGAAGCAAACAGTCAATATCAGCATATATAGAACCAATTTCCAAAACAGTGAATTAATCAATTTAATGAGTAAACCAAGATTAATGTATGTAGCACTTTGAAATCACCTCTTCAAGAAAAAAACACACATCACATAACAATTTGAAGGACAACTGTTTCGGTATGAGGAAATGAGTTATTTCCCTTATCATAAACTGAAAGTAGGTCAGATCGGGATGTCGAACGTAAACAAACAGCAAACGATACAAACCAGCAACGCTCAGATTATCACATACTGGTGCTAGAAATTTAATACTGCTGGTAAGGTTTAGCTGGGATTTATCTACACAGATCAATGAGAAATAATACTAGAAATAATTGTTGAAGTATCAACTATACCTCAATCAATGAACACGCAGACAACACGCATGACGGCTCCGGACAATAATATTGGATCCCTCTAATCACACGAATATAAAATGACTACAGAAGGTTATATACACAATCAATAAATAGATAAACATTAAACAAAACATAAACAAAAATATAAACACGGAATATATCATGAAAATAAACGGTAAAACTTACGTTGTTTTTATTCTTCTCCTCAGCTAAGTGGGTCAAGATAGCGTGGGTTCAGTAATTTTCGCGGGAATGTATCCTTGCGCGATTGACACCGATATAGAAGACACGATTAAATCAAGTAGTTCTTGATGTTTTCAAATAATTACATATATTACTTTTACAATGAAGAAAAGAAAAAATGCATGATAAAAATTCATGAGTTCATAAATAACTTACTAATGCGCACTATTTTGTTAGGCTTAACACACTCGCTACCCTCAGTAATAAGGGTCGATCAAAAAGTTTTAAAAGGCGAATGTGCACAACCTGTACGCTACATTATGTCAGATTATTTTTTTGCAATCATAAGACCGTTATAGTTAAACTGTTCTTCTGATCATTATTTGCACTCGTGTGAATTTTACAAAAAATACCACTTTCATTTCATCATTTTTATAAATATAGCACACACTATCGATTTTAGATCATAGTTTTCTTTGTACTCTATTAGATCTATCATTGTAACGAAGAGTGTTTATATAGTGTTTGAACCGGAGGAGAAAATCCAAATATTTGATTTCCGGACGTGGGCTATTAATACCACTATTGCAACCATTCAAAATCGTCTATGTTAATAAACATATAAACTGTAGTAATGATATATACATCAACTATAAGTAATGGTCAATCATGGCATGTACGAATAAAAAGAAACTTTTAATACAGGAAACTTTTTATCAACCCTCAAAGGGTGCAAATATATTTATACTTACACATACTTCCCTAGGTGATTTTGATAAATATATTGGCTCATAACTTAAAAAAAAACAATTTAGATCTATACTAGTAATCACAATTTTGTAGTCTTGGTTCACTTAGGTTTGCATGAGTGATCACGGTACCCCACCCTCTTTTAATAGTTCAGTATGAATAACGTATGAGATCTTTGCATAATTATCCGTCTCAATGCTCGGCCACAGCGCCATCTAGCGATTTTGCAATAACTTAACTATATACGTTTGTGAATGATTTCAACGACCGACAACACAAGCCGGCGTTGTATTACATTAAAATGAGATGCTAATGAGTGTAACGCTTGAAGTACGCCTCTTTCTCTATGTTGAAAATTTTTGAAGCGTGAAAAGAGTAATCTTATACTTTCTTGTTACCATTGGAACGATGTCTTAGGACATCGTTCCAAAAATGTTAATGAATATCTTCATTCTTTGTCATATCTTATCAACCAGTACACCTTTTCACAAAAATTCTTAAAAAAGTTATCGTAAGTCAATTTCATAAAATTGCATTTCGAAGTCAGGAGGATGATAAAGCTATCTATTATTTAGTATTCAAAGGGTATACAATATTCTACATAACTCAGTAATATTTGAAATTGATTGGCCAAAAAAATGACTGTATTATTAATGTTTCTTGCTTTTGGCTTGGGATGATTTTCATCGTACGATTAATTAGTAAAAAGGTGCGCAGGTAGTTAGTTGTCCTGGTCTGTGGCTTTATCTCACCTATACATGATTCTTATTTGATGTTATTCCATCTGTTATACCAGTGCATGGTTTTGCAGATGACCACTCCGCCAATAAAAGATTCTACCCTGGCAATCAGAATGAGGAATCAAATGCAATTCCTTTACTTGAAAAGTGTGCTGTAACAATAAATTTATGGATGAATGAAAATAAACTAAAAATGAACAACTTAAAGACAGAGTTTATCATGTTTGGAAGCAAAGCAGTGGAATACATGCTCTACCCAGTCAATTAACATAGCTGGTGAAACTATAAAATCTGAAGAAAAATGTGAAGACTTAAACACTAATTAGGTGATTTTCTTGATGAAACTTGAGATCACAAAATGAAAAGTGGAACTGCCATGTTTGATTATTTAGGTATCAAAAGTATATGAAAATATTTGGATAAAGATGCAACAGAAACACTACTCCTATCTTTAGTTATGTCCCACATTGATTACCGTAATCTGATCTTTTATGGAATCTCAAATTGAGGTCTAGGCAATTTCAACAAATTAAAACTAGTATTTTAGCTAAAAATTCAGACAGTTCAATAGATACTTATTACTCACTGCACTGATAACCAGTCAAAGCAAGAATCAACTTTAGAGTATGTACTTCTTTGTACAACTGATTACTGGGACTACTCCTGCATAACAGACTGAAATTCTTCAAAAGTCTGACCAAAAAAAATTCTTGAAAAAATAAAATATAAAAGACAATAATAAGACCCAAAACATTTTTATTGATCAAAATCATTAGAAAAACAAAAAAGTGAACAGACCTGGTGATAAACTAAACAGCTAAAATTATCAGATGTAAGAATTTTGTTCATTTGTATTAATATATGTGCTGTTATACAGTTGTTAGTTAGAACTTATATCATGTTTGTGCTATACTCAGTTTTCCAACGATTTATATCATGGTAGTCAGCTGTGCTTGTTGTCTCTGAATCCAAGTTCTAAGCACATATCTTAAATTATTTTGAATTTATGGAGATTTTGATATAATTATAATTATATCAAAATATCCATAAATTCCAAATAATTTTGATATATTTTGTAAGTGATGCATTAAGTGTATAGACGTGACAGTGAAAATATAAAAAAAACTCAACAAATAAGACATTTAGAAAGAAATGAAAACAAATTAGCCTAACCTTGAAATGGCATTCCGAACGTCAGTCCAAACACATAATTAAAGTTCTCTTTTCATAAATCCAAATGATGTTATAGATCTTTCCCCCTGGCTAATTTTCCTCCGTTGATTGAACTGATGTTATTATGCTATTTCCTTGTACTATAGTTACCCCACCCACTTGATAGATTTTTTCATTTTCAACAAATGATAAACCCTTAATAAAATAGGACTATACAACAGATCACATAATTAATGGAATAACTATACACTGAAACAAGATTGTACATCACAGTTATAAACATTCTACACAATATTATTATTATCAATGATGTACTCACATAAGATGAATATACATGTATACTGTCACATGAGATAAATAAAATGTCACATAATTCATGATGAATGTGTCACATAATTACCAGATGTGTCACATGAGATAATAACAAATTATGATACAATTATGAAGAGAGTGTCATAAGAAATGAACACTGGCATCAGAGTCCATATTTTATGATCATAAAAGTGCGTACGTCCCTATATATAATTCCCTGTGCATACGTACATGTACACTACCTTATATATTTTAATGAAAGTACATTTGTAGTTATAACTCGTACACGGTAATGTATATGGGACCGATTTTTAATTGTGTTAGTTGGCAAAATATTAAATATATGCGTATTTAACGAGTGTGAAGACTCTGGTGCCAGTGGAAATCGTATGTCACATGTAATAAATATGTCACATAAGAATAATATTATATCATGTCACATAATTATGTGTGGCGAATGATAATGAAAAAAATGACAAATTAATTTGAAATATATGTCACATAATATTTGTAAAATGTCACATAATGTTTACAAATACCATGTAAAATGATTATGCATAATATGTCATATAAACTAAACATAATGTCACATGACTCTGACATATAAGATGAATAGTGTACCAAATGAAAACAAAATCTTACAAAACCCACGTTCCAAATAATGATTTAGATGTAACATAAAACTCAAAAAAGTTATACTCATACAATAAATATTGACAATAATCTCAATACATAACTAGTATATTAACTAAAATTCTAACAAAATTACAATGGCTATAGCTGACACAACATGACTATAGATTTATATGGTCAATTAAGCAACATCGTGCCTGTTTTTTTCTTAACTGTCAAAAAGTGAATAATTTGATTTCACAGTGATTTTTTTACTTTTTGGCGATTTTCGCCAGAAAGTCTTAAGTTATACCACAGCTCGAAATCTATCGACGATTCAAAGGCCTATATTAACCGCCTAGAGATACTACGAGGGTCGACAATCAAATCGTAACGAATTCCTTCATGACTTAATTCATCAGAAATTTGTTTATCACAATGCCATTAAACATGTCAAATAATTATGCAACTCATCAATCATCGTGTACGCTTACATATGAAGCTAACATATATCAATGTATCCGAGTATCAACCGTCACGAGTACGCCTTTTAATTTGACAAAACATCTAATTGAATGCTTTTTTCACCATACAACCATGCAGAATTGTAAAAATACATCAAAATTGGAAGATATAACACTGTAAGTTAAGAAACATACCTTTTACGTATTATATGCATGCACCATGCAGAGTATCATTATAAAGCAAGTAACATATTATTGTATTAATTGAGTTGTTAAACTTCATACGCAGTTTTCAAGTAATAAATCGAGTTTGTGTTATAGCAATATAAACTTTTATTGATCAGCCCTCATATAATTGTCTTATCACCAATTTATCACCCGGTCAATTTATACGCGATAAAAAGTAGTTCCGTCAATCATCTGACATATATCGTTTAATACAAATTATAGAACTACTTTAAATTTATTCCGTAACTCTTACTTTTGTCCATCAATACTTAAAAAGAAATAGAACTTTCTCAGTGTTTTGTGCCCACCTGTACAGTTACATACCCAAGCACCATGGATCAATTTAGAATTCATTCATGAAAAATTATGAATGAATTAGTTGTACATGAGGATCTGTAGTCACGTGACCAACCATAATATATTGGTATTGCATAATCTCATATCACACGAGTATACATGATAACCCTGTAGACTGGCCATTAGAGATGTACACGTGGACGACAATTCTACATAGGTTACATACCACTAAATGTTCATCGGAAGCGGTAATTTGCTCGAAAAAGAAAGTGTGACATGCCGCATATTCATTATTTGAAAGTACCTGGTGTCCTCATTTGGGGTGCTTTTTTATATTGAAGAGGATTTATGTCTTTGACAATGCTTTTCCTATGAAACTATGCAAAAAATTAATGGATCTACTTTGTTTGCTCTTGAAGAGTGGTTAAAAGGGGAGGTAACTATGTACGGCTTGTGATGAATGAAAAACATTGATGTTTTCATGGTAGGAACTTTCAATCGAATTTTATTTTCATATAAGTTGCGTAACTTTTTTTCTAATACTGATCTTTTTGTCCGGAATAGATAGATCTTTCAGCCTATGTATGGTTTGGGGTATGTAATTTTATAATATACATGACATTGTACAATGCATCCTGATTGCAGAATTACAAAAGTCTGTTTAAAAGTGAGAACTATATAACAAAACACAAAAATGCAGTTATGCGTACGAATCAGTCCAGTCTTGCTTTCAACGCTTTAATTTGATTTAGGTTATAGTCATTTGTATAAGTCGCCAGAACTTTTTGTCATAGGCCCCCTTTTAGGTAATCATTAGCAAATTATACTAGTCCTATCATACTCAGGTTGTTAAATTCCTAAACAGCATGTGGGGCCTACCTGTGTAGGTTTTGCTTTAGCACAATTCAAAGTACTGTACATTTATGATGTCCAGTTATTCAAGCCTAAGTATACATAAGTCATAAACAACAACTATTGTTTGATTGCCTTCTTGGGTCTGTTAAGTTCCAAGGCGCCCCCCAAAAAGTATTTCTGTTCTTTCAGTGCTTTGATTTGTATTGTAATAGTATGTGTTAAGATTGGGTAAGAAAGACCAATAGCCTAGCTTGTTGAGTCAATGTCTCCCTTGTATAAGGGTATAAGTGGAAATATTCATTAACTGTGAAATATTCAAGTTTTGAAAGTTGAAAAAAACAACAGAATATACATATAATTTAAGGATTGAATTCTAATGGATCAGTCACACTACACCGTATAGCGTTAACGGGCGTCCAACGCATAACAAAATTTTCAATCCGTCCATGTCCGTTCGCATGCGTTTCCTTTCCGTTTATCATGCGGCGTTTGCGCTTCTTGTCCGGCGATGTCCGGCGGTGTTCGTTTCGTTCGGTGGAAAGTTTTGAACATGTTCAAAATTTGGAACGTACAGCACCGGATAAAGTTGTCCGTCAGATGTACGGTAACCATGCGCTGGTATGCGTTTTGTCCGTTACTCGTACGTTCCTTATTCTGTACTTGTCCGGTTCGAGTCCGTTCTTGCCCGGTGGACCTGATTTACGGCCGGACTATTAACGGACATGCAGCGGATGTAACGTAGATTAAACGGACGATAACGAACAAGAGACGTATAAGAACTGATAAATAACAGACATGAATCCACCGCACAAAACTGATGATGAATAAAACGAGGTTTCCCTGGTTATAACTGTCATATATTTTCCTGCATTTTAAGTGAAAGGACCTTCTGAAACTTTGATAGTTTGAGTTAATGATCCACATATCATAGAGTGTCGCGTTAGAGCCCGCCTGCAGTATCAAGCGGCCGTGATCCAGGCACGTATTGACCTGTTGGATGCGAATGTAGTTATTGTCGCTTATGAAAATAGGAGAAGGAGAAGGCGACTGCGGAGGTGGTGGTCAAAGGCTTGGCTGGGTCATGAGAGACGCCGATGTTTGGTCTCTACGATCAACTCATGATGGAGCTGTGGAGAGAAGACCAGCGGTCATTTACGAACTTCATGAGGATGCCTCCTGAGATGTTTGATGAGATTCTGGAACGTGTGGGTCCCAGAATAACAAAACAGTATACTACATACAGAACCCCTCTTGACCCTGGAATGAAGTTAGCCGTTACACTCAGACATCTTGCGTCAGGGTCAAAGTATTTCAACATGCGGTTTGCCTGTAGGATACCTCACAACACCATCTCTGTCATCGTATCCGTCCCCAGATCGTTGGGCATGGAGCCTGGTGTTCCAGTCCCTCAAGTCAGTATACCAGGTCTTCAAGCTTCCAGCTGAATTGGAATTAATATATGATGTACGAAATGCCAAATTACTACAGAAATATAAGACACTGAAACGTTACAATAATAATGATAATTATAAATTCAGATTAATGTATTTGAATTTACCGTCATATTAGAGCTCTTCAGCTTTTTCCTCCCAGAGGCGGTCTTTCAAAGCCTTGTTTTTTTAGTCCTTGTTTTTTAAATTCCATAGACAGTGATGTTCCGCAATCCATTCCAGGACTTGACCTTCCTCCTGCTCATCACGGAGGCGGCAAGATTTCTTTGGTTTCTTTGACTGACTTTCTGAGTAGACGGCATGGATGAATCACTTGGTAGATCTGAGTCTTTTGGATTTTTTACAGACGGAGTGTTTCCTCCTCAGTAACTTCAATGGTTTCTTGTTCTTGAACAGCATCATTATCAGGGGGAGGAGAGGGTGACCTTGGAGTATTCCTCCGTCCCCTGGCCTTACCCTTCCCAGCATTGGTAGCCTTGGCTTTTGGCATTTTGGAGCACGTGTGTGATCTTTGAGAGCGTGGAAACTATTATGACGAAACGAAAAAAAATATCGGACTATTTATACCAGTTTTGTCCGTCACGTGACCGGTAGAAATACGCTCGTCGAACGTTCAAAGAACGTTTTGTCAGTTCTTCATGCGCTGCGTGTACGTTTTGTGCGGTACAAATCCGTTACTAGTACGTTGAAGTCCGTTAACTGTACGTCGTTCATCCGGTATATGTGCGTCGATCGTTCGGTCATTGTGCGTTTTGTACGTTTTATGCGCCCCGTACAGCGATCATGAGAGCACCGAGCAGCAGCGGGAAATGCTTTTCATCACCGGATAACTTTCAGTCGCATTTTTCTTTGCGTTTGGCGTCCGTTAACGGATGCTATGCGGTGTACAGTAGTGTGACTGAAGCATTAACAATCAATGAAAACGTATAAAAAAAGATGACAACAATACAAAGTTACATCATGCATGTAGAACAATCAGCACAATGTAAAACTCGAGTTATATTGGGACAAATTGAAAATAAAACCTGAACACACACTTTTAACTGTCTTTTACAATAGGCAAAATAAACTAAAATAATACTTTTGTATATTGGACCACTATTAGGACACTATTTAGTATCAATTTTAAATGACTATTATAAAATAATATTTTAATGTACATCTAGGGCTGCCCAAAAGACTGTAGTAACTCGCTCTTTAACGCAATGCACTTACAACAGTCTTGCAGGCAACCATTGAGTCATGTTGTAAGTTAAGTACTATCAGATATTTTACAAAATAATACATTTGGCATTCATTATCTAAGGTCAATACACTGTTCAAGTGTTACAGATACGTCTTGAAGTAGGTCTTTTTTATGCTAGAATCGTTTTAAACTCAGTTTAGATCATTTCACTTCAAGTAGTTAGTACATGTTTTACATTTACTGACATGTTTATTACGGACAACCAAGGTCCTGTTAAAGTCAATCCTGTTAAAGTCAATCCCTTATAAACTCGGGCACTATTTTCGGCTTTGTTCATTTAACGTGGGGAGTAAAGTTATAACAGCCGTCACGAGTTTATATTTTGTTCAATATTAAAGCATAGATGACGTCACATTAAATAAAGAATGAAAACGCACGTGTCTATGTTAGAATCATCATTATTGTCAGCAAATATAAATTTGTATTCGAAGTGCATACCATGTGTTCCTTAGCAAATATACCTTACTCACAGTGCATACTACGTGTTCCTTAGCAAATATACCTTACTCACAGTTCATACTACGTGTTCCTTAGCAAATATACCTTACTCACAGTCCATACTACATGTTTCTCAGCAAATATACTTTACTCACAGTCCATACTACGTGTTCCTCAACAAATATACTTTACTCACAGTCCATACTACGTGTTTCTCAGCAAATATACCTTACTCACAGTCCATACTACGTGTTCCTCAGCAAATATACTTTACTCACAGTGCATACTACATGTTCCTCAGCAAATATACTTTACTCACAGTGCATACTACATGTTTCTCAACAAATATACTTTACTCACAGTCCATACTACATGTTTCTCAACAAATATACTTTACTCACAGTGCATACTACGTGTTTCTCAGCAAATATACTTTACTCACAGTGCATACTACATGTTCCTCAGCAAATATACTTTACTCACAGTCCATACTACGTGTTCCTCAGCAAATATACTTTACTCACAGTGCATACTACATGTTTCTCAGCAAATATACTTTACTCACAGTGCATACTACATGTTTCTCAGCAAATATACTTTACTCACAGTGCATACTACATGTTCCTCAGCAAATATACTTTACTCACAGTCCATACTACATGTTTCTCAGCAAAATTAATATACTTTACTCACAGTGCATACTACATGTTTCTCAGCAAATATACCTTACACACAGTGCATACTACGTGTTCCTCAACAGATATACTTTACTCACAGTCCATACTACGTGTTTCTCAGCAAATATACTTTACTCACAGTCCATACTACGTGTTTCTCAGCAAATATACTTTACTCACAGTGCATACTACATGTTCCTCAGCAAATATACTTTACTCACAACGCATACTACATGTTCCTCAGCAAATATACTTTACTCACAGTCCATACTACGTGTTCCTCAACAAATATACTTTACTCACAGTCCATACTACGTGTTCCTCAGCAAATATACTTTTCTCGTAGTGCATACTACGTGTTTCTCAGCAAATATACTTTACTCACAGTGCATACTACGTGTTCCTCAGCAAATATACTTTTCTCGTAGTGCATACTACGTGTTTCTCAGCAAATATACTTTACTCACAGTGCATACTACGTGTTCCTCAGCAAATATACTTTACTCACAGTGCATACTACATGTTTCTCAGCAAATATACTTTACTCATAGTGCATACAACGTGTTTCTTAGCAAATATACTTTACTCACAGTGCATACTACATGTTTCTCAACAAATATACTTTACTCACAGTCCATACTACATGTTTCTCAACAAATATACTTTACTCACAGTGCATACTACGTGTTTCTCAGCAAATATACTTTACTCACAGTGCATACTACATGTTCCTCAGCAAATATACTTTACTCACAGTCCATACTACGTGTTCCTCAGCAAATATACTTTACTCACAGTGCATACTACATGTTCCTCAGCAAATATACTTTTCTCGTAGTGCATACTACATGTTTCTCAGCAAATATACTTTACTCACAGTGCATACTACATGTTCCTCAGCAAATATACTTTACTCACAGTCCATACTACATGTTTCTCAGCAAAATTAATATACTTTACTCACAGTGCATACTACATGTTTCTCAGCAAATATACCTTACACACAGTGCATACTACGTGTTCCTCAACAGATATACTTTACTCACAGTCCATACTACGTGTTTCTCAGCAAATATACTTTACTCACAGTCCATACTACGTGTTTCTCAGCAAATATACTTTACTCACAGTGCATACTACATGTTCCTCAGCAAATATACTTTACTCACAACGCATACTACATGTTCCTCAGCAAATATACTTTACTCACAGTCCATACTACGTGTTCCTCAACAAATATACTTTACTCACAGTCCATACTACGTGTTCCTCAGCAAATATACTTTTCTCGTAGTGCATACTACGTGTTTCTCAGCAAATATACTTTACTCACAGTGCATACTACGTGTTCCTCAGCAAATATACTTTTCTCGTAGTGCATACTACGTGTTTCTCAGCAAATATACTTTACTCACAGTGCATACTACGTGTTCCTCAGCAAATATACTTTACTCATAGTGCATACTACATGTTTCTCAGCAAATATACTTTACTCATAGTGCATACAACGTGTTTCTTAGCAAATATACTTTACTCACAGTGCATACTACATGTTTCTCAGCAAATATACTTTACTCATAGTGCATACAACATGTTACTCAGCAAATATACTTTACTCACAACGCATACTACATGTTCCTCAGCAAATATACTTTACTCAAAGTGCATACTGCATGTTTCTCAGCAAAAATAATATTCTTTACTCACAGTGCATACTACATGTTTCTCAGCAAATATACTTTACTCACAGTCCATACTTCATGTTCCTCAGCAAATATACTTTACTCACAGTGCATACTACATGTTTCTCAGCAAATATACTTTACTCACAGTCCATACTACGTGTTCCTAAGCAAATATACTTTACTCTCAGTGCATATTACATGTTTCTCAGCAAATATACCTTACTCACAGTGCATACTACGTGTTCCTCAACAAATATACTTTACTCACAGTCCATACTTCGTGTTTCTCAGCAAATATACTTTACTCACAGTCCATACTTAGTGTTTCTCAGCAAATATACTTTACTCACAGTCCATACTACGTGTTTCTCAGCAAATATACTTTACTCACAGTCCATACTACGTGTTTCTCAGCAAATATACTTTACTCACAGTCCATACTACGTGTTTCTCAGCAAATATACTTTACTCACAGTCCATACTTCGTGTTTCTCAGCAAAAATACTTTACTCACAGTCCATACTTAGTGTTTCTCAGCAAATATACTTTACTCACAGTCCATACTACGTGTTTCTCAGCAAATATACTTTACTCACAGTGCATACTACATGTTCCTCAGCAAATATACTTTACTCACAACGCATACTACATGTTCCTCAGCAAATATACTTTACTCACAGTCCATACTACGTGTTTCTCAGCAAATATACTTTACTCACAGCCCATACTACGTGTTCCTCAGCAAATATACTTTTCTCGTAGTGCATACTACGTGTTTCTCAGCAAATATACTTTACTCACAGTGCATACTACGTGTTCCTCAGCAAATATACTTTTCTCGTAGTGCATACTACGTGTTTCTCAGCAAATATACTTTACTCACAGTGCATACTACGTGTTCCTCAGCAAATATACTTTACTCACAGTGCATACTACATGTTTCTCAGCAAATATACTTTACTCATAGTGCATACAACGTGTTTCTTAGCAAATATACTTTACTCACAGTGCATACTACATGTTTCTCAGCAAATATACTTTACTCATAGTGCATACAACATGTTACTCAGCAAATATACTTTACTCACAACGCATACTACATGTTCCTCAGCAAATATACTTTACTCAAAGTGCATACTGCATGTTTCTCAGCAAAAATAATATTCTTTACTCACAGTGCATACTACATGTTTCTCAGCAAATATACTTTACTCACAGTCCATACTTCATGTTCCTCAGCAAATATACTTTACTCACAGTGCATACTACATGTTTCTCAGCAAATATACTTTACTCACAGTCCATACTACGTGTTCCTAAGCAAATATACTTTACTCTCAGTGCATATTACATGTTTCTCAGCAAATATACCTTACTCACAGTGCATACTACGTGTTCCTCAACAAATATACTTTACTCACAGTCCATATTTCGTGTTTCTCAGCAAATATACTTTACTCACAGTGCATACTACATGTTTCTCAGCAAATATACTTTACTCACAGTCCATACTACGTGTTTCTCAGCAAATATACTTTACTCACAGTCCATACTACGTGTTTCTCAGCAAATATACTTTACTCACAGTCCATACTACGTGTTTCTCAGCAAATATACTTTACTCACAACGCACACTACATGTTCCTCAGCAAATATACTTTACTCACAGTGCATACTTTGTGTTCCTCAGCAAATATACTTTACTCACAGTGCATACTTTGTGTTCCTCAGCAAATATACTTTACTCACAGTACATACTATGTGTACCTCAGGAAAACGACTTTATTCACAGTCCATACTATGTGTTCCGCAGCCAATAGACTTTATTCTCAGTCCATACTACGTGTTCCGCAGCCAATAGACTTTATTCACAGTTCGTATTATGTGTAGATGAACATGCCTGTCTGCTAGCACTTAATGATTGATTCTCAGTAGAATTATAGCCAGAATTCAGCTGCATCCAAGTCACAGAGGGTATCTTCACTGTTGTCTTTTTGTCTGTAAGTGAAAAAATAAATGTTTAATATTGATAAAGCATATTATAATGACTTAAGTTTTCAAAAGAGGGAGGATTTTAAACTGATTTTTATGCCAGTTTTTCTTGCCCTTTTTTAACATCTGTAAAGTAATTAAAGTAATGACTTTTTATAGTCTAAGTTTCATGCTTATACACATTCAATGACTTTACAGTAGGGCTGTCATTGATAGAAAATTTTGTATCAATTTATCGAAAGGCAAGTATCGGTGATATATCGATATATATCAAGTCAGACAAGGAGTGTAATAGAAGCCACTAGAACTCCAGGATATATAAAACATGTACTATATAATGCTCTCATGATGTTATGCAAGATGTAAAAAGTTGTTTCTTCGCCAAAACAAACTAAAACAAACTGTATTTTCTTGTTTTTTTTTTAAATACTGGTGGCTGCGACTACATTAATAAGATGTTATACTTGTAATATAAGAATGTAAACATACATTGTAGATTTGTCCAGCTTTTTAAAGTTGAGCATATCATCTTTGGTAATCATAGTGATTTGATCAGCAGTAGAATTTATATCAAATTTAACATAGTACATTGTAAATATTTAAACAACATTTAATAATAATGACAATAATATAGACTTAATTCAATGAGGCCACAAATTTGGATAAATCCAATCTTCCATGTTGACAACTGGATGTTCACAATATGAGTTGATGTTTGTTTGTTGGGTTTTACGCCGTAGCAACACATTGTATAGGTCATATAACGGCGGTCAGTCAACCTACTCACTCCTCCTGGAAAGACTAAATCTCTGGATTTAGCTGTTAACCAACTACTAAGCGCATACTTTTGTCAGTGCCCTACATAATTAAACATCATTGGTAGAAGGGAGAATGACCGTAGAAATAATTTCATGACCAAGCTCCACGAAAGTAAGCCCCGCCCGGGAATCGAACCCACCACCCCTCGATTAGTAGACTTGCGTGCTACTAACTGAGCTAGCCGGGCGGCTACAAGATGAGTTGACTACCATTCATAAACCCAAAACGTTATTGTTTATCCCTAGTTGGATACAAAAATTTAATCAGAAATAAAGATAATGAAAAGGATTGATAATATACATGTACCTCCTTTTTCTTAAAAAGGTGTAAGCAAACATATCATGAACAACAACAGTCATAGAATAGTCCTTACTGTTCTCTTTAGTTTTGGTAATGTTTAACACTATAGCAACACATTGTATAGGTCATATCACAGTGGTCAGTCAACCTACTAGACCATTTACAAAAAGGCAAAATATCTAGTTTCAACAAGGCGCATACTTCCATCAGTGACAGACAACTGCGCTACATAATTAAGAATAAGAGAATGGCTTTAGAAATTATTTCATCACCAAACTCCTCGTAAGTATGCCCGGTCTGCGAATCAAACTCTCTCGATCAGTATACTTGTATGCTATCAAATGATTTTGCCGGCAGGCTACCAACTATTCTTTGAATGATTGATTTAAAAATGAATGCACTGTCGTCAATGCTTACCTTCAATTTCTCCAAGCATCCTTGCTTTCTGCAACAACTCAATAACCGACATCTCGTGAGGAATTCTGGGATACATTAACCCTGACTCCTCCTCACTAACAAGACCAAGTTGTTGTAATAAAGCTAACATATATACATTATCTCTGATCTTTTCATGTTCCTCATTAAAATATATTATTGGTAATGCCTTAGCTTTAGCGTAATGAAACTTGAAGATGGGTTCCAAGAGAAACTTTTTTTCTGTATAGTTGTCATCTGTTAGTAAACGAATGATCGATTAGTAAATATTAATTTAGTTTAGCACAATAACGAAACAAGTTCTAACAACTTAGATTAATCACTTTTGATTCTGCTTCCTAGTCCCCCAGTACTGAGCTAGTAGAATAAAGTTTCTTGCTCAAGACTGGGGTTTGAACTAATGCAGAGCTGACTATTCAATGATTACCAGTCAAACTTGTAACCGCTTTGCCACACCTGATCATTTGTAAACGTTTTATCAAAATAGTAAGTAACATAACTGCAGTTTATAGTCTTAAGTTTCATGTTCACCGACTTAACAGCTATTACCCCTGGTCATTGGGCTACTGGTATTTTTCTATTAATATCCCTTTGGAAGTCTTTTTACTCATATACTTACCTATTTTAATAGAAGCCGCTTCCAGAAGGTTATGTTGTATAAACTGTAATTGTTCTGTTAAGTTTTCTTCTTTCATTTTTTCTACACAATGTGGTATAACTTTGTCTTTATCTAGTTTAGATAATTCCTCTAATGTTTTCATATAATCCTTGTTCTTAGCTCTATCCTCATCTTTAGCTTCTACTGTCAAACTACTTCCTGCCTTAAATGTATAAAGACAAACATATGATAAATAAGTATCATTAAGCTTTGCATATTATCAACAAATGACATTAGCTATAAAGCTACTGTGTGGCAAACAAGGTATTTACTAATGTATACCAGTCTATGAATATGAAAGTGGTTGCCCAATAGGGCAATTTAGGAGTTAGCACTATATCTCGTTTGTAGAAATTTGGTTGCCCAAAAGAAATTTTGGTTGTCCGCACTAGAAATGGGTTGTCCCAGACAACTGGACACCCACTTATGTTAGTGACTGTATACCTACATGGCTGCTTTACTCAATCTTTCGAGCATTATCCTTGTAATGCTTAACACCAAGCAAGGGAGTTGCTAATACCATTTTTATTTATAGCATGACAATGCCAGGATCAGAGCCTTGACCTCTCACACATGGAAGGGGATACTCTACCACTAGGCTATGAGTGCGGTACATCAATACTCAAGTTGTATTCAAATACAATTAACTTTTAACAAACCATGATGATATTATAACGGTAACTGAAAACCTGCCAAACAATTATTATATTCTAATGTATCAGTAGAACAGTTTAATTGTTATGAGTTTTTCTTAAATTAAAATATCCTTATATTTTCTGAAGATTTTGAATGGGCAAATTGACCCAAAAATGAAAAAATATCAATATAGCCAAATTTAAGAGTATATAAACATAGTCCCGTTTCCATAAAATATTTAAAATAAGTCTAATCTTTGTATAATTTAAGTTCTAAAATCAGTTCAACTTCTATATAATTTCTATTCATACATTGACTATTTCTCAAATGAAGAAGAAAAATCTTCTCAAGTGTTTTATTTTAAACATCATCCACTTGGTTTGGACTGTGTTAATTTAAGCTTCTATTTAGAGTCATACAAGGATGGTTCCATTATTTATCAAATTTCTGTAAACCACAAAACAACCATTAACTAGTAAGCATAAGTACATCAATACCGTCAAGCCTACTGAGTACAGACTACATACTATTCAAACACATGTTACTCCTGGCAACCAACAATGGTTTCAACAATAGAAAGAACTATAAACACAAGTAGTGCTAATATCTTCTTGAAGTATTGCCCACACCTCCCATTAACTTGTTTACAAAATAAGAATTTCTACCAATCTCCTGTAAATGCATGAGGAACCACAAAGATTCTCAATTTAACAGTCAAAAAAAGTATCAAAACATGTGACAAATTTGAAGCATGTGAAGGAACCCAAGCATGTGCAGGAAGCGAAGAATGTGAAGATTCTTTAATTTAATACACTGTACATGTTATTTCACAGCGGCCAGTCAACCTACTCTCCCTTTCTGAAAAAGTCAAAATCTCTGGCTATACATGTACATGTAATGTGAACCTTTTACTACATGCATACTTCAGTCACTGGCTGACAATTGCCCAACATAAATTAGAGTGATAGCAGAGAGAATGCCCGTGGGCATTATTTCTTGACAAAACTCCACGAGAGTATGTCCCACTCGGGAATCAAAACTACGATCCTGCGATCAGTAGACTTGTGTGTCCTGGCTTGTGAAGAAATAAGTGGATAACAAGATTTCTTACTCAATTATACATTGAATGCATTAAATGAATGAGCCCAGACTTACTAAAAAGAGTTAAATAAAGGAGATTACAAAAAGGGTCATTTTTAAAAAAAGAAAATGCACAAGGTCATACAGTACGTATGGAAGACAATGAACCACAGGCATGAATTTAAGATTTCTACTAAATTAATGCGAGGTGGGTGTTATTTGATGGTAGTATTTTAAGGAGGTGTTATGAAGGATAAAAATAAATACATAAAATGACTATTCTAAGGCAAAATCTCAGCGTAATGACCTCTGTCTTTTTTCTCCCTCCCTAGATTCAGTAAAAACCCAACCAATCATAAGACAAAATCACATAAAACCCCTTTTGACTACAACACAATCCCATTCAGTGCCCATTGCTCTTTTTTCCACCCCACTTAAAGCTTGCAAAATAACTTTATCTATAACATTGAAGGGTTATCAAAACCTACACCAAACAAATACACCCAGCCCCTTTTGTAGCCCAAATTCCCTGTACTAAGTTCTAGGCCGATCCCTTTAAATTATGAACACATGTATTACATGTATTTTTCAAGTACATATAATAACCTCTCTCAACTTGTTTACAGTGAACAAACACATCTCACATGTACAAGCATGTTACGCTATAAATATATTATAGTTAAGAATAGTAACATGTTAAACTTGTCTCACGTTATTGTAGTTTCATATCGTGTTCCTATCCTGACTAACAAATCGTTCAACTTGTTCTGAAGTCAAATATATACTGAACAAAATTTCTAACCGATCACTGTTCAAATTTTGACTATTTCATAACGGACCAATGGATCCTTATTAAATTTTGCAGAGGTGATTTTTGTGTCATTTTCTACCGATTTGTGGGAAAAAATAATTTGATACGGTCCGATGCACTCAATCGGCACACAGGGTGTGGTTTACACATTTTGACACGAAATGTTCGTGTAGAGAGTGGTGAGTACTAGTATTAAATTTCACTTTGCATGAATCCTTGTTAACTTTATAAGTGAAAAAAAACCATAAAACATTGCACGAATGTCGATCCTGTCGGCGAGTTGTAACCTTTGTTCTTGGTCTTCGGCGTCAGTTAAAAACGATTTCGGTCCCTTGTTACATCGTCCAAAGTCGCGATCGTCGAGAAGACTCGATTAAAGTGTCGTGCAACTTGAAATAGGAATGAACACATTGAGAATAATAAAATTATAGCATTTTTCTATTCCAACAATACTTTATCAATATTTTTTAAAGATGTTTCCATGAACAGCCACTCACCTGTTTGATAGAGGCTCCAGCATTCAACATTCCATTGGCTACGCCACGATCCTGCATCGACATTCGTGCAATGTTTTATGTTTTTTCACTTATAAAGTTAACAAGGATGCATGCACTCAAGGATAATACTCACCACACTCTGCACGAACATTTCGTGTCAAAATGTGTAAACCACACCCTGAGTGCCGATTGAGTGCATCGGACCGTATCAAATTATTTTTTTCCACAAATCGGTAGAAAATGACACAAAAATCACCTCTGCAAAATTTAAAAAGGATCCATTGGCCCGTTATAAAATAATTAAAATTTGAAAAGTGATCGGTTAGAACTTTTGTTCAGTGTATTTCTTCCATGTTTGGGATTGATTGACAAAACTTTATCTACATCTTAATTGATGTCAAATTAGAGTCAGCAACAGATTCTATCACTCTCAATCTACATAAAACACCATCAATAGCATAAAAACTTCGAATCTCTTATTTTTTTTATATAGACTTTGCTAGATCATTTAATGAAGCATGTTATTCATTAGCTGTGATCAGACGATTTGTTGAAAATTGGGTCATGAATTTAATAATGATATGATTTAATAGCAAAGGCAGCTGAAAATGACCCATATACTGAGAACTTGTCAAATGTAACATAAGAGTGATAGAGTGAGCAATCAGAGAATTGAGATCTGTTTTATTCAAATTGAAAAGCATATATACCTCAAGTTGTGTTTTGTTTACACCCATCTCAGCTAACTTTGTTTGAATTTTCTCAGATTTACTGTAAAAACATTATTTCTGATTATATACACAATTTACAAGAAGCTAGGTAAGTTCAAAATTAGGCCATGCCAAATTGGAATTCTGTTAAGCGTCAACTCAAATTTGACAAACCTAGGTACCTATTCACAAAAACACACAAACCGAAAACGAAAACACAAATATTTTTACGGCTAAATACAATACATTATACATATTTTTTCAATGGGATAACATCCTCCTAACATGAAACAATGGTCTGAATTTAATATAAATGATATAAATTATTTTTTCGCGTAAAATATATATTGTATTAATGACACGGTTATCATAAACTGCTTATGATGAATAACGTCGTTGCCGAACTCAATTTTCCCTGAATTATATTGTCGTATCGAATCCCAAAACATCGGAATTATTCAAGAAAATTTTGTTTTTTATTTTGATAGAGGACTTTAAAACCAACGTGCACGCGGACGCTTAACAAAATTCTGATATGGCATGGCCTTATCACAATCCTGAAATTGCTGAACTTCACATGATTTCAGCAGCTTCCTTGGAACCCTAAAACCTAAATTTCAGGACCAGACATGAAAATGTTCGCCTACATGTATGCATTGATCATAAAGCAAATTAGAAAGCATTTTGTATCGTTTTAATTTGTTCCGGACTTCAGTCCTGAACAAATATAATTACCGTATTTCAGACACTTTCCCGCTTTGAAAATTTGCCGAATCGAGACGTAGTTTGATAGTTTAAAGATCGTAGTAAGTGACTTTGAATGAAGTCTGAATAGTAGACTTCATTTATTTTACATACAGATGCAGTAGAATAAATGTGCATGAATGATAACATTTAAGCGGCAGTAATTGAATTGTTTTAAGAATGACCCCTTTGACTTGTGGTGATTGTGTGAAAAAAATCAGTAGTGAGTTCGCCTGTCCGGTTTACCTGTTTTATTTATAGGTCGATTGTATGAAGTGTTTTGAACCAAAACAGTGCTGGTCTACCTATCAAACTAATATCACTGAACTGTTCTTTGTGAACAAATGTTTTGTTGGAGCCGGAAGTCTAATTCCACTTTTCAAACCCGAACAAATTAAGAGCCTTCAGCGCTTTGATTTTATCTCACTATTAAGCTCTGATATTTTATATCTGATAGCCAAGTCCTTTTTAAACTTATAGTATGTCCTGCCAATCCGAGGTAACAGTAGGTTTATTACTGTGTATACTTACCTACACTGGTTCTTACTCCAGTTTGTTAATTTTAGGGCATCCAGCACACCAAACCTAGCTTTCCTTGGCCCTTGTTCATAACCAGTACTCACCTACCCTTCCACAAGGCTGGAAACTTCTCTATATACCTTATACATGGAGGAAAATTGACATAATTGTCAAATTTTCATGGAAGTGTATACCCCCCCCCCCCCCCCGAGTGAAATTTGAACCCGTACCCCTTTTGAGACACTAGATTCGAAATCCCAGTGCACTACCAACTGCGCTGCCTACCCGAATTGGTTACAGTACAAAGAAAGTAACTTACCCTTCCATCAATATATATTCCTGAATGTCTCCAGTTTCTATAGATAATTCATCCTTAGATAAAAACTGATGTATTACATATTCCATTAAATTTTTCATGTCCTGAAATATATATACAATATCTTTATTATACTTTCATTTTCATGTGTTTCAAGTTTGGACATTGTTTTATTTAGAGTCAAATTTTTGTGACTAATTACCTAATTTTGCAAATATTTGTTATTTTCTAATTTTTGACAAAAAAGTCAATTGGACTTGAACACTTTATTGTCGATAATGTAGTCACCGCCAAACATTGTGTACTGATAAGACAAATCCTGAAATAAATTTGAAGGCCCATATAAATCCGCAGGTTTACAGGACGACTGTCTGGCAAAGAATGGGATCTCATCCACATAGTTTTTATATCATCTAAATAAGTAAAATGTATTCGGTCCTGTAAGACTTGGTTTGGTCCTGTAAAATTTTGATCTTCACAAGTCCTTCTGTCCTGTAATAAACTGTTGAGTTTTGCTGTGACTAGCTAAATAAGATTTGTCCGGAAGTCAGAAACATTAAGATATTTTAAGCTAAAATATAAGACAGAACTTCAACTGACCAGAGTGATGGGTACACCAGTGTCAACTATAAGCAAGAAGGTTTTTAATATATCCACTTGTTGTAAGGATTCTGGACATAAACAATCACCAGCTACATGATGCATCATCGTAAATATACAATTATTAACATGATGACCATTTCGAAAAAAATTTTTCAACAGATAACCATATCTTTGCATCACGCTATTACAAGCAAATCTGAAATAAAGAATAATCATAAAATTGACTTCATCCAGATTTTTTACAATTACGATTAACCGTGTGTGTGCAGAGAATATAAGGAATAATTTTGAACCTTCTGCTTTTCAGCAATTTTGTGTAAATATGTTGTTTGTATCTCATCAGTGTCGGTGGAAATTTTGTTGGTTGGGTTTAACAGCAGTCAACCTACTCACCGTTCTCAGAAAGGCTAAATCTCTGTATTATACTGTAAACTAGTAACTAAGTGCTTACTTTCATCAGTGAATGACAATTGTCCTACATGATTAAGAATCAATAGTAGGAGGGAGAAAGGCCATAGAAATTATTTCATGACCAAGCTTAAACCCCGCCTGAGAGTCATGCCCCTCTACTCATCATTAAAAAAACAAAAGATTCCTAAATACTTACTGTTTGACATGATCCAACATGTTCATTTTTTTATCAACACAGAAATCAAGACTGATCCATTCATCTAACAATGATAAATAATAATGATTTGTTAGTATGACGTCACGTAGAAATAACATCCCATGACAATTAGGTAGATGCATACGTATTAACCATAGAAACAATTGCCGTAGGTCACTCATGTTGGACAAATCACCTGAAAAATAAAGGGATACAATTATTTGTAACATTGTTTAGTAAAGTATAGTACAACCTGCCTTGAGCGACTTTTACTGGGAGGTACTAAAGAGTGTTGCTGTTCAGAGGTTGATGCTCTGTTACTATAAATATGCCTACAGGAAATGCCAAAAGCTGTTGTTGTTCAGAAGATTTGTTATGTACAGAGGGTCACTAAGCAGATGTTATACTGTATCTACTTATTCATTTTAGCTCAGATGTGAAACAAGTTCTTACAACTTAGATAAATCACTTTTGAGTCCACTTCCTGGTTCCCCAGTACTGAGCTAGTAGGATAAAGTTTCTTGCTCAAGGAAACAACAAGGGTAGATAGATGGGATTTGAACTGACGTGGAGTTTGCTCTCCACTGATTACCAATCTCAAGTACCAATCAACCACACCAGTTCTTTTTATTGATACCTAATATACTGTTGAATTTCAATCAAACTGCATATGAGAAAATGTAAAAAAAATGTCAAGGATAAAAGAAGTTTTTTACACAATCAAAGATTGCTCTTTAGTAGAATGATGTTTCAGGTAAGGACTAAGGGGTCATATTTAGAAATAGTATAGGTTAGTCTTGTCCATTATGCTACAGGTGAAGGGGCCATTTCTGATTAGTATATCATATAATTTTAAACTTCTTATTTAAATTTACCCAAACATTGGTTCTACTTAGATTTACAAGATATCAATTTGTCTCATTACAAAAACTCAATTTACATTCTAACTGACCCCTTTATACTTACGTTGCATGTTATTAATATATTGTTGATCTTCTGCATTCGTACTTTTTTCTCTATGGAATGTCAAGGATTTTATCAACTCCTTAAGTGCACTTACACTTAAATGTAATCTGAATATATATATATATATAAAAAATCTTATTCAATATATTAATTGCATATTTTAACAATTTTATGGTATGGTAGGTTTATCTTGATCTTTCTGATTATTTATACCGCCCAGTTTTAATCACGCCTGTCAATTGACAATTAGATGGTTTATTTCTTGCTTTATTATACCCCCATAGACAAATACCAAATAGATAGGCCACAATAGCTTTCCTTGAATATTTTGGGCTCAAAAAATGAAAAAAAAAAATTTTTCCCTATAATAACAGAGGCCGTTTACAGGAGCTTTCTCATCTTGACATTTCTTTAAAATCATGCGGTTTTTCCCAAATTTGGAGTTTATCTTGGATTTTTTTTGTTCCTCTATCAATAAAATTGCGATGCAATTCCCCCAAGTAATGTACAAAAAAGGCCCCTGAAAAAGCTCTATACATTGTTTACAGTATAGAGAGCATTTTTCAGGGATCTATTTATATTACAAGTATTACTAAATGTAAGTATTACATATCAATGGGTCAACACAAATCTTGTTTAACTACATGTAAAGAAAGAAGAAGGATGTTGACCTATGTTTATGTAGACAAGATGTAACTATCATTCTTACCTTTTCATAGTGAGTGTATAAGATTTGTTATTCTTATAACTTAACAAGACTTCTTCACCATTGCTGATAGCTACATACACCAGGAAACCAAATACATCAGGTGTGAAAACATCTCTGTAAATATAAATATATTATACTTGATCATGGATGGATGGTTGAAAGTTTTGAAAACACTGCAAACCCATTTTCAAAACACTGAAACAGACATATTTCAAATTTAAATAACACGGAGAAGTTTGTCCCGAAATGCTGAAATTTTAATACTGAAAATTTTCACCCATGTACATGTACAAGTTTTACATACTAACAATGAACAATATCTGATAGCACGAAAAAACAAGAGCAGTCTAAGGCACACTGGACTTTAAAGGGGCTTTGTTAAGGCATGCTCAACTTTGAAAGGGCTTTGTATAAGTTAAAACATAGTGCTGAGATGACAGAGCTTAGATTTTAAGATATATGGTAGGTACATATAATGGCATTATTTAAAAAATAATCCATTTATACTAGCTTATGTCCCTTCATAAAAATTTGATGTAGTCCTAATTTATTCATACTTATATCCCTTCATACTAAATTTGATGTAGTCCTAATTCATTCATATATATGTTCCTTCATACCAAATTTGATGTATTCCCAACTACAAGTATACCAACTCAAAGGAATAAAGAGAATGGGTGTTTCGGAAACTAAATTTCATGTGCAAATGTGTTTAAACACTTCCTGTCAGTTATGATATTAACAGAGATCGATAAATCATACCAAGAAACATATGGGCAAGTTGGAATAATTAAACATCACCCACTGGGAGGGACTAAAGCGTGTTGCTGTTCGGAGGTTGTTTCAATTTAATTATGCCTTTCGGAAATATCAAAAACTGTTGTTGTGCAGTTGATTTGTATGTTGTGAAAGTCTGTAAAAGAATTTTGGACTGAGTAGCTGGTCTGTATGTGATTTATAATATAAAGTCATATTAAATATAGAAGGGCATATGCAAATAAGGTATACGTATTACTGATATAATGTTGAAATGTAGTATAAGCTACTAAACCATTATCAAGTTACATTAAACTAAAACTTGTATAAAGTGTATTCGACTGTATTTATTTCAAAGCTTTCTTTTGTTTCATAACACAAGCATTTACAAGTGATTTGCAGGTCAAGCCCCTGATTAAAATTAAGACATAAGTGAAGCCATCAAACTTTTATTCACACAAAAAACCCCTCATGGAATCCGTCTAGAAATCATCCTGTAATATATACTGAGAGTTTAATAATCTCAACGGTAACTTTTATACAGAGAGACAAAAAATCTTAGTTAAAGGTACTTATTTCAACTTAAACATCAACTTTTTCAAAAACTATCTGAATTGTATGGAAACATTTTTGGGAGCAGAAAATAGTGTTTTGATAATGACAATTTTAGTGCAAATGGACATACAACTACAAATGATGTTTCAAATAGTACCCCGTATGTCAGGGTATAAACAATTTTAGAAATGTAACAATTATTCAATATCTGTTATGTCCTCCTTGTCTGCGCATCAGTACAAGTATTCTGGAACGCATTGACCTGACATAGCGTCTTATGACGTCATCAGGTATGGCGTCCCAGTCATTAATCAGTGCTCTTTTGAGATCGTTGATATTGTTTATGACATGGTGTTTTCTAGCCCTCCGTCCCAGCCAGTCCCAGAGATGTTCGATGGGATTCATGTCTGGTGAGCATGCAGGCCATTCTAAGACATTGACGTTATGTCTTGCAAGGGAATTTCTGGTCAACAAAGCCGTGTGTGGTCTTGCATTATCATGCATTAAACAACCGGGATTTTGTCTCAAAAGTGGAACGACTACTGGACGTAGCACTTGGTTCACATATTCCTGGGCATTTAAATTTCCAGGAATTACTACAAGTTCCGTTTTTCTTCCACCCATAATATCTCCCCATACCATAACACTTCCCCCTCCAAAACGGTTTTTCTTCAACAAACAGTTTGGGGCAAAACGTTCACCTTTACGTCTGAACACGCGAACTCTCCCATTAGCAATGCTCAGATTAAAACGCGACTCAAGAGCACCCTTGACCACATAGCACGGTTCCAACGAAGATGACGTCGGGTCCAGCCCAATCGAAGGTTGCGATGACGATTTGTGAGGATCTGACCAACATAGGGTCTCCTAACCCCTAATGGATAAGCATTGGCTCGAAGACGATTTAAAACGGTTTGCCTACTCACCCAAAGCTCTACAGCAGTGCTTGTTGCTGTTTTGAACCTATGACGTAAGTGCGTCAACGTCATGTATCTGTCCTGACGTACTGTCGTTACCTTTGATCTACCGGACCGCGGCAAGTCTTTAACAGTGTCAGTTTGTCGGTAGCGCTGACGCAAGTTAGTTATGGTGTTTCGATGGCAATTGAATTGCCTGGCGACGTCAGTGACGCTGACGCCAGATGCAAGTTACAAAAGTGCTTGAATTCTCTCGTTTTCTCGAAGCCGTGGTATCTTTAAAACTAGTGAAATTCAAACGACTGGTGATTTTATCATTTGGTAACCTCTAAAGATATCGGTCAATAACAAACTGTCCTTGTACACACACGGCACGGGCTGCACGTGCCAAAAATTGCATAATAGCGTTATGTCATTTTCAAGGACGACCACTGGCTGAAAAAGTCGGTCGAGTTGAGCAATATGTAGACCACGGCTTTATCACGCATGGTGGAAAATTTTATTTTTCCTTGTTTAGAAATAAAAATGTTATAATCGATATAAAAGTGCACAGTTTCTTTTTTGTGTCAGTATATATGTACATGTACTCGACTACTTCTATTCGAAATCTTTCGAGCTCAAAGTCACATGGCCTCGAGCTGTGTGACTCTCCACAAATAGTCAAGAGAACCACATCTTGTTTAATTGTTTGTCAAGCAATAAAAAAATCTGTTAATGTATCTTATCAGTTTGGTTTTCAACAACAAGTTTGTGAGAGTATACGACATTATCAGAACAGAACAGAACAAAACATACATTTATTCACAAAAACTATACAGTTTCTAGTGATTAACAGTTATAACAATACAATGATTAAATCACAATCAATACGATCATAACATGATAAGACAACATCATAAAATTACAATGACGTGAAAATATTACAATATTACAATGACATGAAAAAATTTGACAAGGGTGAACAAGATTATTCAACGACAATGACAAACATAGAGACATAATATCAGAGAAATGTCTGATTATACTAAATGTAAATCAAAAGACAAAAACATAATGATAGGTTTATAAAGTAAATAAATACAACATAGACAATGACAATATACACATCAAGTATTGATGTAATAGAATAGTAACAAAACATAACTATTATAATATATTACTTTGTAATAGATTTACATTTACTTATACTAATTGATTTGGGTTAATACATTATTTCGAATTATAAAAGCTTCTTCTACATAATTCGCGAGAGAAATTAATTCAGATTTATCACTACTGTTTAAAAGATTAATGAATTTGAACATACTCGGTTTAGTTCTATAAAATGTCTTTATGTAAATTTTTCGAACATGGTCATACATAGGACACTTAAAAATAAAATGAAGCTCGTCTTCGACGTCTATTAAATTACAAATTTGACAAAATCGCTGATTTCGTTCGACTCTGGTGTTTGAGTAGCGACCTGTCTGAATTCTTAAATTAAGGCCAGAAATACGTATGTTTGTAAGATATAGTCTATATTTTCGAGATATAATTGTATTCAAGTATGGTTCTAAACAAAAAGAGTCTTTAATAGAATTGTAGAGTTTTAAAGAACTACTAGATTCCTTTTTGCTGTACCATGATTGTAAAAACTCGTCAAAAAGCCTCTGTTTAAATATTGGTATAAACTGTTTGATATTTATAGAATATGGATTATGCCAAATATGTAGAAATCCATATTTTTTCTAATAAATGTTTTACATTGCTAAGGGCAGCGGTATTAAATGAACTAACGTGTTTTTAATTTAAGCCTTTGACTTTTTGTTAAAATGTAATGCTTATTTACCAAATTTTAGCTTCATTTTATCCTTTAAAGAGTGTTTAAAAGTGCTTAGATTTGCACCTTTGACATGCAAAAATTAAAAAAAATTCCACATCATCGGGAGGGGATACCCCTCCCGTACCCACCCCAACAGTGCTTCCAACTAACGACCCATCTGGATCAGGCCCTGTGATATAACTTACATGCATGCATTTCCGTTATTTATTTTATTTATTAAAAGTTAATCAATGGCATGAATCTGGATTATTACGCACTGCATTACTTATCTACAGGAGAAAATGATAATTAATCTAGTTTTAGCTTCATTCTATTTTTTCGGCGTAGCTGTCTAAGCTGGATTTTGATCTACATTTCTGTATAATGACGTCTGTCTGGGATTTCGGAAATCCGCCGTTCTATTGGATGATTTTATAAGCACTGAAAATGACGTACGGGGGAAACAGAGAAAATCCCCTCTTCGATTAGATGGCCCTGACACGCGCGAAAAAATAAAGGCCACACTATTGTAATGCAGTGTTTTACGAAATTTTGCTTCGTTCGTAGATTTTTTTTTGGGTAGACTTCTATTGCTTTCCAAAGTGTTTTTTTTATACTGTAACAATAAAAAGTTACGTGTCAAACACAATATTTTATGGGTAAAATGAATTACGTCTCCAGATGTGAACCGGTTTCTAGTAAAAAGTCTGACATATTACCCAATAATTATTAAGTTAGCCTCACTACGTCCAGTTTCCGGGGTTTACACTTTGAGAGTCACAGCTCCACATATATTTATTAATCCGCAGAGTTATTGGTACGTAACTTTTAAGAATAAATTCATAATTTTTGTTTTGTAGCATTAATGATGTATTATTTCATGTATTGTTTATGAAAAACGAATACAGCACGCAATCTGGTTTCAAGAGAAAGATATATTGCAATTAATTCCAGAACTACTTTTAGTGTAATAGTGTAAACTGGGAAAGAATGCGTTGCAATGCGGTTAGAAGGCGGTTAGAAGAAAACAACATTGAACGGGCAACGGAGATCAAAACAATGGTAAGGATTATTAACGGTCGATTTCACCAAGGTCAGATATGCTCACAAGCTGCAGGTTATCAGTGTACGGCAATTGCATTGGCTGTCATATTGTTTACGGTAGGCAATCATGTGCCAAGTCTGCGAAACTGGTCTGCAAATGTTGTTTTTAAATCGACGCCGTTTGTCTTTTTTAAAGACATTTCTTGTTTAAAGGAGCATTTTAAAGTGCTCAGATTTGCACCTTTGACATGTGAAAATTCAAAAATTTTCATACCGCCGGGATGGGGTACCCCTCCCGAACCCACCCCTAGTGCCCCTCACTTACGACCCTTCTGGATCCGGCCCTCGATCATATACATCAAACGAAATCAAATTATACGTTACCATGTCGCACGTGATCATAAAGGTGACCGTACAAACATGACATGGCTTAAAACAACAGACCCGTACGGAGCCGTAGCTGGAAAATAAGCAATTTTATTCCATGCTTGGCCACGATTTTGTTCACGATTTGACTTTAAAACTGATACGAGTATCTACGGCTTACGCACGGACCCTGGTAAAAACGTAATAGTCCGTACGGGTACGCAAGAGTTCGTACGGGTACGCAAGAGTTCGTACGGGGCTTTACGATGCTTGGTCGCACGGCGCCCGTACGTTGCCCTTACGGCTATTTTTATGTTTATGGGACTGTAGCTTAAATCTTTTTACGTGTAAAAATGTCTTTTGAACCTTACATTTCTAAGTTTCTATATTTGCTGGTATGTTTTTTCTTTCCGATAAAATCTATTCGAAATAGTTTGCATTTTGTATTTAGGCGCATCTTTTCGTGATTGAGCTAAGTGTTGATTCTCTTCGAGTATCCGGCAAAAAAGTTTCCGCAACAACTGAAATCACATTCGAAACCGCTTTGGTGATTTCTTAAACTGACGATAATATCCGAAGTTGTTCCGAATGACTGAAATCAAGCTGGCGGACAGTAAGTAGCGGCGGACATAAGTGCAGCGGACGTTAAGGCAGGCTACACACCACTAAACTTTCAAGCGGGCATTAACATTACACGCCACTACTTACGATCGGGAAAAAAATTCCCTAAGTATAGTATATATAAACTTGAGTTCTAGCGGCTTCTATTACCGGGGTACACTCCTTGTATTATTTGATATATCGGTCTATCACCGATACTTGCCATTCAATATATTGATACAAAATGTTCTATCAATGACAGCCCTAACTGATATATTTTAGGAGAAGCTTGTACATACATACATGTAACATTGACATGCAATTAGTAACACTTTCTGAATTACATGCAAGTTTCCATGATTAAATTACAAAAACAAGTAAATTTCTTTTATTTAGTCTATACTCTATAATCAAATAAAAATATATTGTAAGACAATATATCCATGTAAAGCAATAACAACCTCCTAGCGTGTAACCATCCAATTATCAACTTCTCTCTGCTAATAGACACGGCAGACTATCTAAGAAACTATCAGCACACTGAGGCATGGACAAGGTTACACAGACTCAAGGTATAATGCATCTGAGGCCTTATAGTTCTTTCCCAATATATCTATGGCAACAGAGATAGAAGCCATAGTGGATATTGCAGTTTTTCTAAGATTATATTTTATATTATACAAAAACTGTTTCCTTATGACAAGTACATAATTATAAGAAGTATATTGTACTAAATCAATGGATAAGTGCAAAACTAATCTTCATCCTTCTTTATTTACATATGATTAGACAAGGCTGATATTTTTTCATCAAAACAGCCCTAGCTGTTCAATCTGTGAATGTTCTAGCTTTATACTCAAAAATAGTGAAAAAATGTGGGAACAATGAGCGAAAAAGTGTTAAAAGTGGCTTAAAATTATCTGCTATTAATTGTGAAATTTTGGTCATGTTTCCAATTGTTTCCATTGCAAAAAGATTTCATTTCAGTCCTATTTTGAGGCAAGAAAATCACTGCTAATACTGTGCCAATTTATAGATATATAGGGAATCTTTAAAACTCTACATAAGTGATATATATTACTTAAAACTATCTTCAATAATATAGATTTCTGTAGAGACTGTATTCACAAATCCTTCAATATCATATACTAGTATATACTTGAGTGAACAGATTTACTCAGTTATAATTAGATATATCGATCATAGACTTTTTAGGGTTTCCGTCAGTTCCTTTCTCCTAAGGTTTGATAGCAAATTTTGCAGATATTTATAGCATAACAAAATTACTGAATTCTAAATGGTTAAAAGTACAAATTTACTGCCTAATAAACTGCGAGGTGAGCACATACATGTACTACCATTGAGTAATATATGTATTTTCTGAGAACGGATAGATCTAAACATGGATGGCACTACCACTGACAAAATAGCCCTGTTCCACAGATGGTTGCATTTCTTTCATGAAAAGTGCACATATTTTATGAGTTAATACAACATATATGGTCTGTATAGTACTGCAGCGAATGTATTGATATATATTGCTGTATAGTTGACATTTAATTCTCGATATATCAATATTATCGATATGCTTCGAGCCCAGCTATTGATAGCTCTAGAGTCCCCCCATTCTGCTGATACAAATATCAGAGTTACTCACCTTATTTTTTTAAACTCAATCTCTTTTCTTCTGGAAAGTTTCAGAAAGAAGGCAACACTCCATAAGAAATAAGAATCATCGAGATCTTTTGTTGACTTGTCTGATATGCTCATCAATGTATCCTACCAAGATAAATAGAAATAATATTATAACTATATAAAGACATTAATTTAAATTCTCATAAAGGTATTCTTTAGACATATTTTATTGACAAAACACAACGGACCTTTCAATGACTTAACCTATTTGCATAATTAACAAAGGTTTACAGTTCAATTTTGACCCACAAACAAGGTGTTAACAAAAGAGCACATGGTTATGTTTGTGGGTAAATAGATTGTTATTCAAATAAAAAGGTCGCACACGGAATGGTCTTTTACTTCACAGAGGTCTAATACATAGAATATACATCAGCGTGTCAGGGGTCTGCCCTCAAGTTCTTGCAAAAGGTATGCATGAAATGTCAACCGAAGTCAAATTTCTATATTCAAATAAATAAAATTAAACTTCTTCATCCAGAATTCCAATTTTAGTGTTTTAGTCTGCAGCATAACATTTAACATCACGTTGGAAATAAAGTATACAGAGAAATATACGAAGTATAGGTCCTTTTACATCATAAACCAGTATACGCTTTTATTTATTATTCAAAATTAAAACACACCTTAAGACAAAGAAAGAGTGGAGTCAATATGGTATGAGAAAACACACCTTTGTCGAGAAACAGAGTGAGACTATATAAGGAATACATAGGACTCTATACAATGGAAGCATACAATGCAACAAGAAGATCATGCCTATAATTAGAAACATCTAACACAATACGGTCAATCATTTAAACCTACCTTGAGTATGTTGAATAGATTCATGAAACCATTTTGTAGAAGCATGAATGTAAATTCTGTAAGTTGAGACCTGAAAATATATATTATAGAATAATACCAGTATAGGAACTGGTAACACTATATGTAACATTATTATATCAATGAAACAGAGTAATCTGTGGTTATACCATTTCATATCTGGTTAGACAAAACATAGCTTTTTATTGCTTTTTGCAAACACAATGCTTCTCAGTGATAATCAGAATTGAAACAATAATGTCGGTTTTGGTTGTAATTCAAAGCAATTCAATGTGACAATCCAATGTTTACCAATCGTATGCTATAACAGAGACATCTTATCCATGATACCCCAAAAAACATTAAGGATGCCACCAAACCAGCAAATTTACACAGACTATCTTTTAATTACCATCAAACATCATAATCAATTCCTAACACTGGTCCGAAAGTCAGACATCATAACCACTCCCTCATGTAGGACCCTAAATTCAGGACCAAAAAACACAACAGGAATAGACAAGTTAAACTCATATCATCTAAACACTGGTTGTTAAAATCAAATCAAAACTTACCTTAACTCGTCCATAGACGATGTGGACGCAGAACTTTTTGAGTTTCCTGACGAAGACCTTAGTATTTTTTCCACTGAACTTTTTATTGTACAGGTACTATCACCACATATGGACTTACTTATCTCCTCATGAACACATTCACTGAATGTATTACCGTTCTCAACACTAGATTGGCCTGACACTGATTCAATCTGACATTGTTCTTGACACTTAGACAATGACGAACCTTGACAACCCACCGTGTCTTTAACTGTAACTGGTTTAGAGTTTGTAACATCACTCATCACAACCTTACTACCTTCATCAATTTTATAATCAGATATTCCATCTAAAGAACGATCTGACTGACTTTCGTATGGTGGATTAAACCGTAAAACCAGATCCAGCGCAGTTTCACATCGTGAACAATTTGACGAATCACACGAGTCTTCAGTGCATGAAGACATATCGTCAAGGTGACCAAAAAATATGTCATTGACCTATAAATATAATCATATTATCTCAACAAAATCTTCATTAATTTTGCTATAATTAAAATTAGTTTTATAAGTTATATAATATACAAAAACGATGCCTTAAGACCTTAACACAAGCTTTGTGATTTTCATCAGAAATACAGGCATCAAAAACCGACGTTTTAGTAACATACAAAAAGAACATAATTACTTCAAATGATGGAAAAATTGATTAGCAAAGAGGTTTAAATTAAATGACACTTTTTGCTAATTTTCTTTTTACAAAATATTACTTTATAATGGTCCGCTAAGCAGAATAAAATAGTCATTAATATAAATTAGAATAGCATACTTTAAAGTCAAGCCAAGTTTTTTTGATGACAATGCAGTGGGTTTTTAATTTAGCTTTCTTAGCCACAGTTGTTTCTGCTCCAGAGTTTCGTAATTCTAGACGACCGTTCTACACAAGGCTATTTTCACCTGCAAAATCTTTACTAACAGTTTTGGTCCAGGATATTGCAATAACAATATTGAAGAGTCCAAGGACTTATAAGTTTTTATAAGGTTTATCACTACAAACAACTATTAAAATCTATGTAGAGACTTAATAGTTCTGGTCAGCAGAGGGCCTAATGACAGTTAGAGCGACCCACTTGAATAAATAATCATCAGGCAATCATATGTCATAATAGTTGATAAATTGCACTTTTCACTTCCAGTATGGTGCTTAAGTTAAATTATGTGTCATACTATGTGTACTTTTTAATGGTAGTATTTAATAAACTGTATATATTTCTTGTATATGATACTTGATGTGAGTATTGTTTATTCTACTGGATAAATGTAATACTGTGTATTATGGGGACAGTACTTAACCAATTTTAATATAGGTACGTTGACGATAAATTGCTAGGGACCATATGTCATTATACTCAACACAATTGTCGATATCACTTACTGTATGGCGTGAAAGAGGTTTTATAGGTCACAATAGACATTCTTTTTTAGATTATACTAAAATATAATGTATCACAAGACTACTGAACGAAAATGTTGTTTTTTGTGTGTTATATATGGTTTTAATATATATGGTTTTAATATATAATTATTAGTAACATGTATGACTGGTATAATATTAATGTAATGCTATCAGTACATTACTATTGTATGGGTATAATTACATAGCGGCAAATTGGAAATAATAATGGTTTAGCAATGAAAACTACTATAGTTATGTGCTCTTTAAATTTTTTAATGTATACATTGTACTACTTTTATTCTTTGACCTTGAATTGGTTAGTTTTTTCCCCATCTTTTTTTGCAAAGTAGATTCATACGCGTCTTTCAGCTGTTCAAACATTGTATTCCATTAAGCTCCTTTAAAATTCTTAAGTTGTTCTAGGAAATTGATAATAGTAAGCAAAATATGATTATATCTAATAAAAATGTCAGTATATACGTGTGTGACAAAAATCACTACCTAATTATATACAAAGTATCTTTTTTTTAACATCAATCTGACCTTTGTTGAGAGTTTTAATGCATATAAAACAATTAAATGGAAACGACAATAGTATCAATGAACGTAAGAGGTTTAGGTAACAAACAAAAACTGTTGCAAGTATTCGAATGGTTAAAACATGCAAATGCATCAATATACATGTTACAAGAAACTCCTTTTACTAATAGCTTATATGAACAAGAGCTCCGCTGGGCGGGGCATTATACGCCCGTGTGCAGTCCATGCTGTGTTCTATCTCATATGAAGTCCCTGTGACCTTGATAAATGACCCCTGGATATCAGAATAGGTCCCATCCTTAACTGGAGGGCTATCCAAAGCAAAGATTTTGAGAACCTAGGTACAGCCATGGTTGAGTTATCACCGGCACAAATTTTCCCATACAAACTTCCAGTGACCTTGCCCTGGGGCCTCAGAACCAAAAGTTCTCACCTTTGACCCAAAGAGTATTGGTACATAAAATTTGGTGATATAAGATAAAGTTGGTTGTTGGACAAGGTTTTTCCTCATGATTTCCTTGTGACTTTGACCTTTGACCCAGGGGCCTAAAACCAAAGGGGCATATGCTAGACATTTAGGCTACCCTTAAATAAAATGCGGTGAACCTAGGTACAATCATTATTGAGTCATTGTCCGGAAAATTTTCAATATGAATTAATCTTTCTACCAAAGAGCTATCAACACATTACTCCTTGACAAATGGGCTGATCCACATAAAATTTGGTTAACCTAGGTACAAGCATTGTTTAGTTATTTTTGTGACAATGTTTTTCCATATGATGCCCCTGTGACCTTTACCTTTGACCCAGGGGCCTCAAAACCAATAGGGGAAAAAAATCCTTGACACATGGACTACCCTCACATAAGGTTTGGTACACTTATTTCATGTTACTTATTAAATATAGCATCATTTCCATTGTTTGCCATTTTGACTTAATAACATATTGATTGAACATTTGAAGTCACTGCTTGGTAATTTGATATCTTCTGGTTGATGGTTTAAACTTGACCCAGGGGCCCCAAAACCAATAGGGAACATCCTTGACACATGGGCAACTCTCATATGAAATTTGGTGAACATAGGTGCAGTCTTTGTTGAGTTATTACCCGGACAATGTTTTTCAATATGATGCCCCAGTGACCTTGACCTTTGACCCAGGGGCCCCAAATCCAAAAGGGCAAATCCTTGACACATGGGCTACTCGCACATAAAATTTGGTGAACCTAGGTACATTAGTGGTTCAGGTATTATCTGGACAAAGTTTTTCCATATGATGCCTCTGTGACCTTGACCTTTGAACCTGGGGCCCAAAAAACCAATAGGTCACATCCTTGACGCAAGGGCTGCCTTCTCATGAAATTTTGTGAACCTAGGTACAGTCGTTGTTGAGTTATTACCCGGATGAGGTTTTTCAATATGATGCCCCTGTGACCTTGACCTTTGACCCAGGGGCCCCAAAACCAATAAGGCATACCCTTGACACATGGGCTACTCGCACATAAAATTTGGTGAACCTAGGTACATTGGTGGTTCAGTTATTGTCTGGACAAAGTTTTTCCATATGATGCCTCTGTGACCTTGACCTTTGAACCTGGGGCCCCAAAACCTATAGGGAACATCCTTGACACAATGGCTACCTTCACATAAAATTTTGTGAACCTAGGTACAGTCGTTGAGGAGTTATTGTCCGGACAAGGTTTTTCAATATGATGCCCCTGTGTCCTTGACCTTTGACCCAGGAGCCCCACAACCAATAGGGCATAACCTTGACACAAGGGCTACCCTTACATAATATTTGGTGAACCTAGATACATTGGTGGTTCAGTTATTGTCCGGACAAGTTTTTCATTGCTTGCCATTTTGACTTTATTAACATATGGCATATATAGAGATATATGAAAGGGGAAGTAATTCAAAGTCGAATGAACAAAATTGAATTATCTCCACTTTACGCACAACTAGGCATCAATGTTTATCATCAGAGGGAGTTTGAAGAAGATTGGCCCAGAAATGAGGGAGGAGTTGTCCGCACAAGGAAGACGGACGGACGGACGGACGGACGGACGGACGGACGGACGGACGGACGGACGGACGGACGGACGGACGGACGGACGGACGGACAGACAGACAGACAGACAGACGGACGGACGAGTGGCGCCATAACATAATACGACCCTTCGGGCGTATAAAAATGGAAACATGAATATAAAGCAATTACTTTTTTAGCGGTGATAATACCAATAGTAAGACGTTGGCAATTTAAATCATCCAAACAAAAAAAGAATTTGAAAATAAAACCGAAATAGTAAAAGTAAGATTACTAGCATGTGATACAACCATTCAAAACAAACAAATAACGCTTATTAATATATATATAGTCCTAATAAAGACGACATTATCATTTTCAATATTCTTGAAACTTATATTTTACAAAATAATGATAAGCATTTTGTCATTAGGGGAGATCTTAACACTATAATTGATACAAAATTAGACAAAAAAATGAAACAAAGATGCACATAAAAATGTTGAACCAAAATAAACGAAAAAAAAATTGCGAGCTGAATGATATATGGCGTAACAAGAACAATGATAAAATACAATTTACATGGCACTCGAACACAAATCCACCTATACACTGCAGGCTGGATTACTTTTTAATGTCTAATTCATTAAGTAACATTATAAAAAGCCACGGCTAAAAAACGGAGCATTCTATGATAATGATAACAATCGATGAAATTCTGATGGAAAAAGGGCCAGGATACTTTAAAATCAATAATTCCATCTTAATGGATAAGGACTACCAATCAAAATTAATACAAGGCATAAATAAAGTAACTGATATTTACAGGATGTAATCTAAATACTCTATGGGAAATCATTAAAGGTACCATTAGAAACAAACAATTGAATATACTACACATAAAAATAAATAGATGAACCTTGAAGAATCAAAACTGTATACAGAAATATCCGAGCTGGAAAGTAAATTCCTAGATCCAACTACAAATAACACAAATGAAATAAGACTAAACATTTAAAAAAACAAGACCTAGATAAAATTATAGATAAAAAAATAAATGGTATACTTATGCGCTCCAACGCGATTTATGTAGCAAACAACAAGAAAAATTCGTCTTATTTTGCTAATATGGAAACACATAAAGCTGAAAAAAGGTGAACAATACATAAATGGAAAACATGACGTGTTGAAAGCGGAAAATGACTACTTCAAAAAACTTTATAGCGATACAAAAACTCACGATGATATTTAATACATTAATAATGCTTTTCTAAATGATAATATAATAAATCTTAATGCAAATGAAAGTATACCCTGCGAAGGTGAAATAAACGAGCATAAATGCGGAATAGCATTAAAAAGTATTATGAACAATAAAAGTCCAGGATCAGATGGTCTTAACGTAGAATTCTACAAAATATTTTGGAATCATTTAAAAAGTTACTTGATAAAATCATTAAACTTCTCATAATTAAATTGTAATTTAACTCAACTTCAAAAATAAGGCGTTATATCTTGAATTCCAAAACAAGGTAAAGATCTTGACTATCTATCTAATTGGAGACCTATACTCTACTAAATGTTGATTACAAATTGCGACTAAAACTATTTCAAACAGGATTTAAAAGGTTCTTCCAAGCATCATTAGCTGATCAAACAGGTTTCATGAAAAATAGATAAATTAATGAAAATGTTAAAACTATATTTGAAATCATTGACTAGTTAAATGAAAAAAATTCCCGGGCTTCTATTTTTTGCAGACTTTGAAAAAGCTTTTGATAGTTTAAATCATCAATTCATGTTTAAATGTTAAGAAAAACTTAATTTTGGTTCGGATCAAATACAATGGATTAGATTATTTTATACTGATAAATCAAGTGTAATCATTGATAATGGATACTGAATCTTTTTCAATCAACGAAGATGTGCGACAAGGCGGTCCACTCTCATTGTCCTTATTCATAATATGTTTTGAATTTTTATCCAACTTCATCAATAATAACAATAAGATAATTGGCTTTAAAGTTGAAGGTCAAGAAATTAAACAGACATATTTTGCTGATGATGGTACATTCTTTATTGGTGGCGCAAAAGACTCCTTTGAAGAACTGATAGCAACCTTGTCAAAATTCAGTAAAATTTCAGGTTTGAACCTAAACACATCAAAATCAATTATACTTAGATTAGAAACATTAACAAATTCAAACGTAAAATTTTGTAATGAGCAACCATTCATCTGGACATCTACATCCGCAAAAACATTAGGCATAAATTTTAGTAATAATAAAGAATTAAATGCAAAATATAACTTAGAACCTAAACTTAAAGAATTCATTCAAACATTAAAACAATGGCAACATCGAAAATTAACGCTCATGGGAAAGGTAATTGTGGTGAAGACTTTTGCTCTACCAAAGTTAATATACCCTCTGAATGTTTTACCAAATCAAACAACTGACGTGATCAAAAAAATAAATAAGGCTATATTTGATTTTGTATGGGACGGAAAACCTGATAAAATTGAACTTTCACGCCTAACACAAACTTACAAAAACGGTGGGTAAAAATTACTGGATATAAACCTATTTATAAAATCCTTTAAATCATGTTGGGTTAGGCGATACGTAAATGTCAACAATAAAGGGAAATGGAAGAAATATATATATATATAAGGAAACCAAAAAAGGTTTGGCGACAAATTAATATTTATATTATATATATATGATAGTAATATTTCAACTAAAGGTGTTAAAAACATTGTCCAAAGTAATACGTTTCTTCATGGTGTTATTATGAGTTGGACAGAAATAAACCAAATATATAAAGACAAAAAAGAAATAAATATTGGAAAAGAAATATTATGGAACAATTCAAATATAAAGCAAAACGGTAAATTATTATTTTATTCACAATGGTTTAACAAAGGCGTCAAATACCTCGGACAAATGTTTGATTTTAGAACAAAAAACTGATGTACTTTTGAGCAAATACAGTTTTTGTATGAAATAACTAAATCTGGCTTTTAAAAATCAAAACTACGAAAGTCATAATTTATTAGAAAAAATAAACCAAACAAAACAGTTAAATAAATATTTTTACATAATGCAAGTTGATACCCATATTAATCATAAAGTAGAGCAAAAGTGGAACCAATATTTAGGCAATGATATTAACATTAAATGGGAAGCAATATACATGGTACCCTTTCAAACTACTATAGATGTATCCCTACGATGTTTTCAATATAAATGCTTGTTGATGATAATTCCCACAAATAACCACCTTCACACATGTAAAATCAAACAATCTAGTCTCTGTGACTTTTGTCAATGTAATTCTGAAACTATTAAACACTTATTCTGGGAATGTCAAACTAGTCAAGCATTGTGGTGTAATCTTTCTAACCTACTAAACAATAAGTATTTTAATACAACAATAAATAAAATAGATGTGCTCCTTGTGCGAGAAATTAAAAATATTAAAAAGAATATTTTACTCGATTACATTATAATGCTGATGAAATACTATATCTTTAAAACAAAATGCAAAACCTAAATTCCCACTTTTAAAACTTTTTTTTTCAAACATCAAATTCACATTGATGGTGAAATATCTATCATAAAAGACAAAACTTAAAGCTATGAAGCAATGGAAAGATTTAAAAAAAATATCAAAATAAATACTCAACAAAGGTCAGATATGTTGGGGGGGGGGCTTCAATCCTTATCATGGGGTATATTTTTGATAAGGAGAATGTGAGCGAGTGAATGATTGATTAAATTGAGTGAGTGAGTGTTTGAGGTAGTGTTTGAGGTAGTGTTTGAGTGAGTGAGGTCGTGTTTGAGTGAGTGAGGTAGTGTTTGAGTGAGTGAATGAGTTAGTAAGCGAGAAAATGAGTTAGTGAGTGTGTTTTGACAATTCCTATCATACATACAAAATTATACCTGTACATTAATTGGAAAGATTTCTGAAAGATATTTTGTTAACACACCCAGTGTATAATCTTGTATTAATATTTGTGTTTTCGTTTGAATGTATAATATGAAATGTTTTATATAAAATGAATCTTTGGAATAAATGAGAAAAAACGGTTAAAAAAACTCAGAGAGATTCAGCTTCAAATCATTGATTTAAAAGGCACGAAATTAAAGTTTTAATTAACGAAACTACTAAACAATCAAATGTAACAAATGAACTCACCATATCTTTGTATAACAATGTTATAAGTTGAACCAAAGTGACTCTCCAGTAGTGCTGCAATATAAAATAACTTTATTAAGTACATTGTACTTAGGGAGCCGGACAAAGGTGATTGTCGGTGTTCACCCAAGAAGATCAGACCAATATACCTGATCCAGAGGGAGCCCCCGCCGCAGAGATGGTGGAAACACATGAAACACATGTGCACATGAGGGTATCTGCAAGCTACTACAGAACATCAACCCTAGGAAAGCTACAGGTCCAGATGAGATACCTGCCCGTTTCCTTAGGGAATGTGCACCCATTCTTAATGTCATTTTCAACAAATCCTTACAGGAAGGAACAGTCCCAGAAGACTGGCGACATGCACATGTGACAGCAATCTACAAGAAAAGGATCCAGCCAACTATCGGCCAGTATCCCTCACCAGTCTTTGTGGTAAACTACTGGAACATGTAATTGTCAGCCATGCGATGAAGCACCTAGTCAACAACAATATCATGACCGACTGCCAACATGGGTTCAGAGCCAGGCGAAGTTGTGAGACACAGATTCTCACACTTTACCATGAACTTGCCTCCTTACTCAACGACAGGATCCAGACAGACATGGTAGTCCTAGACTTCTCGAAGGCGTTCGACCGTGTCCCCCATCAGCGACTACTGAAAAAAGTCCACCATTACGGGCTACGGGGCAATACCCACAGCTGGATGACGTGATTCCTACACAAGCGTACCCACAGGTCACGGTTGAAGGGAAATCGTCGGACACTGCAACAGTTGTCAGTGGTGTCCCACAGGGCTCAGTCTTGGGGCCACTGCTATTCCTCATGTTCATAAACGATCTACCAGGCAACCTTGCTTCCAAGACTTTCCTATTTGCGGATGACTGCATTGTATACCGCCAAATACCAACAGACCAGTACCAAGCTATCCTGCAGGCGGACCTCCACAGACTGGCTGAGTGGGAGAAAAGTGGGGAATGGAATTTCACCCTCGGAAGTTTAGCTACCTGAGAGTTACAAGATCGAAAACTTCTAGACACTTCATGTACCAGCTGAAAGGCACCTTCCTAGCAGAAGAATCCTCCACCAAATATCTGGGTGTTGATTTCCAAGCCAACCTATCTTGAAAAAACTACATCAGCAGAATAACTAAGAAGGCTAACAATATGCTCGGCTTCCTTCGGCGCAATCTTAGATCTGCTAACCAGACCACCAAAACTAACGCCTATATCGCTTTGGTTCGATCAAACTTAGAGTACTGTTCATCTACATGGAGCCCACTGATAGGATCACATTAGACAGCTTGAGATGGTACAGAGAAGGGCAGCACGATTCACCTTAAACCGCTACCACAACACAAGCAGTGTAACATCCATGCTTGACCATCTAGGCTGGGAAAGCCTCGAGTCCAGTCGAACCAAGAACCAGTTGACAAATTTGTACAAGATCACACATGACCTTATTGATATTCTACATACCTAACACCCTCCAAGTCTGTCTTCAACTAGATCCTCTCACTCCCTGAAGTACCTAGTATATGCTGCATCAACATATACTTTTAAATACAGCTTTTTCCTCAGAACCATCAAGATCTGGAACCAGTTACCAGCAACTATTGCTGAGGCTTCTTATTTAGCATCATTTAAGAAGGAGCTTGCTGCCTAGCCCTTCTAATGGGATTTTCATCACCAAGTGTCGTAAATCGGCCCTATGTTTCTTTTCTTATTTTTCTATCTTTACTATTTTGGCAACTCTCCCAAAACTTGACCGTTACTTACTTTCCTATCTACATCTCTTTTATATCTTTTCTCATTTTCTTAGCGCCATCATGTAATTGTCAAGTATGACAGCTTGATGTATTGATATAAATAGAGTTTGCATTAAATGATACTAGATTCTATTGATCACCTAACAATGGGACAAAACTGAATGAGGATCTTATCATCACATTAGTCAAATTGAGGTGAGCCAGTTATCCAGCAAAAAAATGACATTGGACTTTTTGTCCACCCCAGTCATACTGAGATGGGACATTTTGTCCAGGGTGGCAAAACTACATGGGACCTTTTGTCCACCCATGTCAAAAATGACATGGGCCTTTTTGTCTATGGGACTTTTTGTCCTTCAATCGTGTACTTAGTAGACCTATTGTTAGACTTATATTCCATTGTACTTGGTATTGTTAAATTTTATTCATTTTATCATCAATTTATGCAACTCCCATTGGCACATACAGAGTAATTAGCTAAAGGAGTCATAGTGATCTTATACATAAAAAGAAGAAATATCAACCTTCAAATGTTCATTATGATCATAACAACTACTAAACAAGTTTTTATTTCATGTACTTAAATGACGGTTAGTTTGTTGAACTTAAATGCTCTTTCAGAATAATCAAATTTTCCTATTAAATAGACTTGATTCACCCAAGCATCACAAAAAAAATATATTAACAGTAATAAGAGAACTAAACCTACCTTTTGTGAAGTATTCAAAAGTAATAATAACACTGTATCTACTCTACATTGAAATAAACACCTAAAAACATAATAACATTGAGTTAGGCTAAGATTCATGCTAATGTACCAATTTAACGGTTATTACCTCTGGTCAATGCATTGGTATTTATCTATCAATCTAACTAGTGGGTCGTTTACTCTGCTAAGTGCAGCTAACACGTGGGCTTTATGGAATTATTCAATCTTCATAGATACCCATTTACACCTGGGTGAAGTGAAGCAAACACAGGTAAATTTCTTGCTAAAGAAAGTTTGCAGGGCCCCAGATAGGATTTGAAGCCATGACCTCTAAATCCCTAAGCAAGTGTCCTATCACTGGACTACTGCTGCAAGTAAGAGTCAACTATCATTATTTAACTTTGCAGACCATAAAATGCTCGAAGGAAATCTAATTAAAGCAAGATAAAACTAATACAGAACATACCTCACGTAGCCAACACTGATGTCAGATAAACTACCTCGATCAGGTGTATCAGCTGTATATAATAAATTACGCATCAATAATAAACAATGATTTATTGTTTCACAATCTGATTCTAACAGATCATATTCTCCAGCCTGAAAATATATGTAATATCATACCAATCATTCATACAGTATTCATAACACACGGAATTAAGTAAGGACTGTTAATAGTATCTGGTTAATTGTTTCCAATAAGATTTCAAATCAATTTCAATTCCTCAAAACCATATGCTAATGAGAGGTGGCCTGCGTGACAGGCAATTGCTATTGAGAGGTGACCCATATGTAAGGTGGCTGCTATTGAGAGGTGACCAATAATTATGTCAGGTGATAGCAGGGCTAGCCCTGGTTTTTTTTCTTTGAGTTAGTTTCGCGACAAAAAAGGAAGTCGCGACAAAAATGAAGTCGGTGCTTTCTTGTCTCATTGGATGATGATATCCTGTTGAAAGCCAAATGTCATAGATATGAGCAGATGATACAGCAGCTTTTGGTCCCCACTATCAGCATGTTTGTGCTCTTTTAATTGTTCAATACATAAGCATTAAAGCATAAATGGATAAATTGATATCGTTCTAAAAAAAGAACCAAACTGGAAGTGCTTGTGAATGGCATAAACATAACTGACTAAATCGTGTAAACAATTCAGACTTAACATGAATTTCTGGAATGATTAAATCATGTACTTGTTTTCTTATAAAACAGTGTACTTAATTGACGATGAAAAATATTTTACATGTCAAAATTGTAACGTATTTTCACGACCCTACGTAAATTATCTTTCAGTGAAGTAAAGTGTATCGAAGTAAGTTCTGTGCGTCATCAAGCATTGAATTTAGTGATCTTATTCAATTAATTATTGTCTTGTAAACAAACAATCAGATTTGTATATTTAAAGCGATTGCAAATACTAATTTCGGCAACGTCGCTGTTGGAAGATGGTGCATCTGTGTGAATTATTATGCGACATTCGTTTTTTTGCGCGGCAATGACGCAAGGGCACGTCCTTGGTAGAACCATAAAAACCAAATTAATACTTGCTGATAAACGATCAAGGTGTGAAAAAAACAATTAATAAATAGGCCTATTAGACTTAAATGTATCATAGTTAAACTGTGAAATTTTCACAATTATTTAAAATTAATTGTGATAATTCTTTAATAACCCTTTGCAAATTTTATGAGTAAAAATGTTAGCTTCGTTTGAAATAGAAAGTACAATGTGACCTCGTTATTTTTTGAATACGTGTTTATAATGCTGTATTGTAATGGCGACGAACACAATATGTGTTTATGCTGTTTGTAATAAATTCTGTTTTGTTTTGTATAATGTCATCAATTTTGACCTTTCTTAGTTTAAAAAGAATAAATCTTTAGAAATTTATTTCCATCCAATAAATTGTTTCTGCTATTGAGCTTTTTGTAAATATTACTTTACAAGTTATATACATGTTCTATGCACGCACAAAAAGTCGAAATTTGCAGTGACTTGATTTTGTTAGCAAAAAATATCACTATTGCGGAGATTTTACGGCCAGTACGGGCGTAAAACACGACCCCGATATGGGTTAAACTGATCAAGACGTATAACGCAATACATAAGTATTTGATCATAAAAGTGTCACTTTGTTGATTGTACACGCTAACATCTACATCTTTAAGTGTTTATGATAGCTATTTATTGATTTTAGAGCCTGACACAAGACTTTACATGGTACATTATGAGATGACGTACATCCTGTGTGTGTTAGGTGATCAATAGAATCAATTATCACTAATCGCAAACTGTTATAATATAGTTAAATTAAGTCCTAGTGATAGGTGGACTGTCTCCATTATCAATGTATGCTAACAACTTCTATCTAATCCAGATGGCGTCAAGAAAATTGTTAAAGCTGATAAATTTGTTTGATTCTAGGACATTTGCCCCCGGACATTTGCCCCCTCGAGTGTTTTGACAGGGCGGACATTTGCCCCCCCCCAAGTTTTTTTGAAGGGCGGACATTTGCTTCCCCCCCTTTCATTTAGAACATGTATGCTATTGGAAGTAATGCTTTTAAAATAATACAAAAGCAAAACAATTTGTTTTAAAAATTCTCTAAATGTATGCATCTTAAATATTTTCAGAAAAAAAACGTATTTTTCTATTTCACCCCATATAACAAAGTTTCAATTAAAATCATATTTTATGAAGCCTATTTACAGGTAGGATAATTATTGTTTAACACATACCAATTACGTTGTTGCTATGACCCCCTATTATCTGTCCAAGATTAGGAAATAAATGGAAGATGAAAGTACCGTTCTTCACAGCTTACAAATCTAAGTGTTGTATAAACGCATGTCAATTATATTGGTCCCCTAATTAACTGTCAAAACTTGTGAGTATATGCTGTACCTTTCTTCTGAGTTTGCACATGAACTGTCATTACAATACTTTGATTGTAAAGTGACGCCGTAGTCGGCGCTCTTTGTTTCGGAAGACAACTGATAATTTCAATTAATTGTTGTTAAAGTAAGTAAATGTAAACACCAGACTCGAGTAAAACAAAAAAAAATTAATAAAAATGTGACGCCCCATGGCAAAACCAGGCCAATGGCGAAAAAATCAATTTTCTGAAACTATATATTTTCAAACATAAGTTGTGAAAATTTCAGATGATTTTGACCAGTGGTTAAAAAGTTATAGGGTTCTTAAGAATGTATGATGCACGAAAATATTTTAGGGCAACCGGGACGAAATTTTATCAGTCTTTATGTATACTACAGATATATTCTACAACGAAAAAAAAAAGAGACATCTTAGATGTAAATTCCCTTTTAAACAATATTTACATAATATCTTAAGACATAATGACAAAAAAGTATATTATTCAACTACACGAAGTTCACAATGTTTCCATGGCAACCATATATTAGCGGTTTATAGCACTATTTATGTAAAATTTGAATTATTTGTTGTGAAATTCAATGCCACTACTGCATATAACAGGAAAAAGTGTATTGGAAAGAATTAAGTACAATTGCACACAATCAGTTTATCAAAATGATAATGATAGGACATAAATTGTTAGTTGTCTAAAGAAACCAATATGTATATATGGAAGACAAGTCATAATAGAGAGGACAGATTGTTGCTTTTTTTGTCATGCTCATAGTTTTAGTAAATCTTAGAACACTTCACATAACTGCTATGTAAATTTATTCAATTATCAAATTAAAACGTTCACATATCTATCCATTCATTATTTTTCAGAACAAAAACGTTACCATAGCAACCATTCCAGACATATTTAGCTAGGCCAAAATATTTTTTTCATCAAGAAATGTGAACTTTCGTGATTTTTTAAACAATAATTACCACAAATAAACTTAAATCAAGTTACAATTTGAAATGTATCAACTTAAAAGCAGTTAGAATGCACATGATCATTTTAACATGCTTTACGTGGTTAAGTTTAAAGTTTTGGAAGATTGGAATGAACAAAATGGTGAATATTTTTTGCAGGCAAAATTAGTGTAGTTGTAGCAATACATGTACTTTTCTTGAGAAAACATTGCAACTAGGATAATTCACATGATAATTTGAAATGTTGTTTTTCCATTACTACACGTAGATGTGTATACATAAAAATGTTAATGGGTAGGCGCATGCTATATCAAATATCAATGTACTACCTATGTCTACATGTTTGATAGTTGACTGAGCATAAAATTATGTTTTTACACATTGCCTGAACATAGAATAATTAGAACAATATGTATATTTTCAATATTTATTGTGCTGTTTGTTTCATATTCCATTCATTTAGATATAATTTAATATTCAATTAATATTATCTCATTTTCGTGAAAGTCAAATATTATGAATTGCAATACAGTTTTGTAAATGATTTTTGTATCATCTCTCATGGTGGTGAATGTGACATTGAGTAAATTTCTGCTTCATTTAACACAGGCTGAAGTTAGCTATTCTGGTGCTTGTGTTCACATCATAGCATTGTTTTAGGCTGTACTCAACCAGGTATATCACCTCTATCTGTAAAAAATAAAATAATACTAAATAGTTTGACTCAAAAAGGATAAAGCACATCCATCACTAAATCAGTCATAAGAAATACAAGCGCATCAATGTATTGGCTCTTCTGTTTATCTATTGTAGAACTTATGAATATGAGTGGTCATACAAATATGCAAAGTTTGAATAATTTTTAATGACCAGTGAATAATATTACACATTTGTATACACATGAATGATTAGATAAGAACCAACATATATAGAAGGCCTGTGTAAAATATGAATTACTTACCATTTCCTAACAATAATTTTTATTTATTTCAACAGGAAGTTTTAAAAGACATTAAGCATACCAACAGAACTAATTAGAAACAAAAATCATAAGCCATAACATGTACTGAGTACCCTCATTACTCAAAATATATTTTTGATAATAACAACACTATATTTATTGTCTTCTTACTTTCCTCAGTGAAGAGTAAACCTTTAAGCACTCATTATGACTTATTAAACTACAAATAGATCTATCAAATTAAGATACCATTTGTAAAACAATCGGTTAATTATATTTAATAATTAACCTTTTCTCATTTGCCAGAAAAATACATGAAATTTATACCTACCCTATTACTACTGAATCATGACTGGTAGATCTATGGTCAAAACACAGCTGAAGTAAGTCCCAATAGTTGTGTAACGTCTTTATAAAGTATCAGGTTGTTGTGCTTCTCCTGAGCAAGAAAAGAAAAATCAAAATGTATCAACATTGTCTTTAGGGAAAATACCACCCATTCAGAAAATGTAAGTTTAAAATCCATATGGAAAAATAAAGTTGGGGAGTGTGGTGGGAGGAGCAATGTGGGCAGAGTTTAAAAACGAAATACGATTATGCCATTGAATTTACTGAATATGGCAATTACCGGTGAACCTGAAACACCGGTGATTACAAAGATATCCCGATTATTGACGCATGCGCAGCTAACAGATTTCTTTGTCTCTTGTTATTTCTTTACGTTGGTTTCTGCCATTTTTCTGGAGTGAAAGTTGTTTTAAAATGTCATTTTTTACGTAGGAATGAATATAAATATTTTTTACTCGCCATTTTTTTATATAAATCCGACAGAAAATATAGAAATATTACATGCTATTTTTTTAGTTATTGTTTAAAAGAAAAATAAATAACAGTTAGAAATTTTCCTTTATCGATTGATTAAAATGGGTTGAAAGTTTAACTGCGCACATTTACTTTGCTGTTTACGTATGATGTCACTGACCTTGGGAGATTTTATACCTCATCACCGGTAATACATATTTGAGAACAAAGACGGCAGATTACACAACTGATAAAAGAATGGTGTTAGTTTAACTTATTCTGTCAGGTTTTTCGTAAACTGAAGATTATAATATGTTTAAAAGAAATTGACTGATAAATCAGTGAATATAACATGCTTGTAGTTCTTTGTTTGGTTAGGATGGAGTTCGGTAATATCGCGGTACTAACAGTTTCAACAAAAACAATAAAACAATAATAAGTTACTTTTAAACTATTTATGTATTATCATTTTCTGTCATCTTCCCTCTATAACTGGCAGCAATTGTTTTAAAATCCATGTCAATGAAGCGTGGGAATTTCCAGAAATGGACAGCCATATTTGACCTACTTACATAATCTCTAAGTTCTTTAATATCGCGGCATTTTGTTGAGGCCCTTTCAAATGTTAATCCACGTAAAAAAGTGGACAAAGTTGATTAACAGAAGTAACAGATTATCGCAAAAAAGTTTAAAACGCCTGGGAAAAACTTTTAAATGGAAAAAAAGGAATGTTAAATATAATTTTCTCAGCTGGCTCCTGTTAACATGGAAGAAGCAGGTTTTAAACAAAGAGTTTGAAAGATATTTCACTTTTGCACATTTTGGTAGTTCATTTTTTAAAAACCTTTAAACCCTTGATATGTCTCAATTAAGTATATTTTTTATTCAAGAACGCTTTATTTTTACAAGACCTGTGATGCAAATCCATTGAAAAAGTATGTTTTATGTCAACGCAATTTTTGCACCGGGAACTAAACAACCCTCGGTGGGCTTCTTATTTTTTCCACTGAATTCGACAGCGCTTAGTCCGGCCCACATACGTCATTCATTGACTGCAGCCATTTTATTCATAAAAATAATGCAGCAGACGAACATTTTGCAAAATTCAGAGGGGTGGGCTGGGTTTTCTTTGAATGAAAGCAGTTTTAGGTGACATGGTGATACAGAACATTTTCGGGATTTCAATTTTATAGATGGTTGAGAAAAAAGTAAGTTTATTCACCATTTGCAACGGCATGTATCTATTTATGTTTGTATACGTAACTGATGACGTGTAACCTACAAAATGGCGTCACTGCGATCATCGGTAGGTGGCGCATCGGGAAGAACAACAACAAAGGGACAATACCGCGATATTACCGAACCCGCGATATTAGCGAACACGACTATACCCAAAATACGGTCTAAAAATAACATCACCGGTATATAGTATACCCTGTATAATGATATATCACAGCAAACTTATTAATTCTTGAAGATTTGGACTCTTAAACATTCGTATTTAATCTTAATTTTCATTGAAATAAGATTGCCTCTTGATCAACCTAAAAAATGACAGTCCCAAACTGACTGACGTGATGTCCAGCGGCATTTCACATCGTAATAGAAAGCATGAATACTCGTAAAACACGATTGTTGTTCTATTCACGACATAAATTTACAAACATAATTGATGGTTTTGTTCTTATAAATCTTAGTGACTAAATTATTCATTGATGAGCATATTACATTCCAAATAGATAGTTTTTGACAGTAAACAATTTGCAGACGAAAAATGTTGCTTTCGATTTCGCCATGAAAAAGTTTTCAACAAATAATGTTTGTTTTCGAATTTTACCGTTTTCTTCAATTAAATCGTCGTCAAAACGTGAAAACAGTTTTAAACATTTATAAAGTCAAAATCGTATAGCCTACAAGTCGGATAATTGGGCCAAATTTACAGAAAATACAACTCACCCTGCTTGACAAGAATCAAGATGTCGTCCATTTTCGCTACTTCGTCTTTGTGGTTAAAGGACACTAAATTAAAAATACTGTCGTGACAGTTATTCCCCTTACCATTTAAATACTTGGAAATGTTCGATCTAAGATTTTGCCGAGTTTTAATGAGAAGAATGCACATTTTATATAAGAAAACGAGTTACATTTTCGAGATTAGTTTTTGAAATCTAAATTTCACGTGGTGCTTGAAAAAAACACGTTTTTTAACGTCACGTCATTTGCGAAATTGGCCTGGTTTTCGCAGCCGACGTCACAAATGTAATCAATGTTAGCAATGATATTGTTAATTCTACATAAACTAGAATAGCATAGTATTCGGATGAACATATTCGGACACGAAAATCGAAACATATGACATTGAGTATCTGAGAATCTCTCTTCCTTGCTCAGGGGGTCACATCAATGCCTAGCTTTCATCTAGACAAAACACTATTCAAAGCGTCTTGATTTTGTAATTGCTATTTTTTACAACAAGTTACTGAAGAAAATAATTTTGTCATGAACATTATAAAAGCAAAGGGTAGCTAAACATGACCCCTGATATGAAAAAGAGTGTAAGAACAGATAATTTTAGATCAAGTTTTAAACAGATTGCTTTTACATAGAAAGAGAATCCTTCCAGTATTTCAGAATCAGTTCTGAAAACTTTTCACCATGAAAAACAGCATGAACTCCATACAAGCAAATAAACGTAACGTAGTTGGGTCAATTGAATAAACAGCTTATAGTAGCTGTTTTTTCCACAATACTATTGACGACAATATTAACACTAAAACAGGGATTAAAATTGTTTTTATGTAAGGAACGTAATAGAATAATTCTTACGTCATTGATAATTTTGTGAATTTCTTTGAAAACAGCTTTTATAAACTTGATACTAGAACAGGCTGTCTTGGCCTCCATTAGCATAGATTGAACATCCCACGTCCAGAGTGGTGCTGACTGGGCATTAGGTGAACCTGGTCCCACTAAATTTTGTAAACATTCCACAGGTTGTGTGAGGCTAACCAACAGCCTGAAAAAAATAAAATACATCTTGCAGTAAATAGATGTAAAAATCAACTGCCCCTTTCGAAAGGAGTAAGGTCCTAATTATTAGACCATTTACTATTAAAACCATTGATTTTGTTGGACTTAATGTGTCCACTCTAAATGACCACAATTTCAAAATCGAATATTTAGCACTGCATATTACATTTCTCAAGTACAACCAACAAAAAATGTGCAGATCCAGTCGGGGAAAAGGTGTTCAACACAATTAGAATAAACAAAATAAATGACAAAATCATGACCCCGTGTGTTTTTTAGCAAAGCTCATTGACCTGATGTCTTATAGGTTTTCAAAACATTCTGACCTAACCCACCTAATTCAACGGCAAACTTAATCTTTCGGGGCTTGGTATGAGACAGATCAGGGATGGAAATAGCAAAAGTCTTACGGAAAGTTTGAAATTCAGATTGTTTCTTGACAACCAGTAGCTATAATGTGTGCAGGTAAAGTGCTCCAGATGTCAAAATTAATGCGAAACAATCATTTAAAGGTGTGTAAGACTTTCAAGTATCACATTTTAATTGAGCACGTTGTCAGTGACTGACAACAGCCCTACATGATAAAGAATCATTGGTAGGAGGAAGAATGACCGTAGAAATTATTTCATGGCAAAACAACACGAAAGTATGCTCCACCAGAGAATTGAACCCACGAACCCTCCTACAATATTATATATACACACCTCATAGCAAGCTTAAATATCTGTGGATCATCTTCTAAGTCTATTAACAATGGTACAAGATCCTGAAAAATGCAAGTAAAAAATACATACTGTATCTAGCATATGCGGAACTGGTGGTACCCCCCTGAAATTGACAAAATATACTCATCCAAAAGTATTTTTAGCTGCAAGCAATTCTTAAGTAGCACAGTGCAATTTTTCTCGAGCACGCTCTACTCACATTTATGCTTAACATAGATCTTATTTCACGGCGTCTCAACGCCGTGATATTGTGATGGGTATATTTTGATAGCAATGGGCAAAAGTCACGTGACATAAATCCTTTCGATTTCTACTGCCGACAAATTTATTGTTTTTTTAATGCAGTCATAGTACAGCGCATTCCCGTTAAAAGTTACATAGAAAAAGCATTTTTTGGTGGAAACCATATAAACAATATTTCTATCAACAGTGCAACAAACGGAAAATCAGCGTTTTTACATCAACACATTTCCGCAAATCCTTTCGACTCACATGAAAAGGGGTAGGTATAATTTGCGGACCAACCGGACCAGCGGACCAGTTTAGTATACGGATACAGTGAAACAAATATGCGTATCATAATGTGTGTACAGTCGATATATAATTGAGATTTGCCAATATTTTATTTGAAAAGATAAGATTGATAGAGTTTTGGGAAATTACAATTAATATTTATTCAAATGTAAATATATAAATACCAATATGGAGATTATTTTTTTAAGAAATAAGTTTGCAGATTTCAACTATAAAAAGAATCGTCGATTGCTTCATTACATATTGTTGTAAATATTATATATTTCAACTATTAGAGACTTAATCATTTGAAAACAATTTTGATAGGATTCAAATGTAATATTTAATTGTATACCTTTTTGTCCTTTTTAGCGGACTGTATAAATAAAGAAGCCTAATCGTGTAACATGGACTTTTAATTCTTACTTTAACTGAGTTAAATTGACGATCTTTTCAAACTATGATTAAGTGTAGCAGACCAGTTAATTTTAAGAGCGTAAGAGTTACGGACCAGGTTATAGATCGAGCAGATGTAAAGATAAAATAGTTTGTATAGCAAATCTACATCCTACTGCTTCTGGACAGTTCGGTATGGGCTAATCTGTGGACGAACTTTCTAATGATAATTTTGACGTACCTTTACGTATTAAACCGGTTACGTCATGTTTTGTTCTTAGGAAGTAGCTGTTGCGGTTAAAAGGCCTCTTTTTATGTACTTTGATTTTCATTTTGCCCTGAGACCAACGATCGTCCCTTATTATACAGATCACTTTTGGGAACCAATAGTCACATGGATTAGTAAGGACAGATCCGCAATGTAAGGAGCACTGTGACTGAACAGAAGCGATAAGTCATGTAAATAGCTTCTGTTCTGAAAGACTACGTTTTCCCTTTTGCCGATCTTTTTAAGCGCCATGCAAATATGAATTACTGGAAATAAATCTAACTGAAATCAAACATCCTGTCGGCATAAAGATGGTGTCTAGATCCAGACCATTCACGTACCCCAAGGTTATCAAGATTCTCGATCTTACTGGTATCGAGAATCTTACTAGGCTCTGGGAACGAAAATAATACATATGAACAGGAAAACGTTTTATAACAAGTTACCTTTTTATTACTGAAACACCTTAACATGACAATTCAATATAATGCTTTTTGAGTTACCTTTAGATTATACTTTATAATTCTTTTTTTTTGTTTGCCGTGACAATCACTTTGCTGCATTTCGCATCAATTTTTTACTTGTAGTTATGTAGTTTTTATTATTAACATATGGCGTTATTCTGCTAACAGTGTATAATGTAGTTGTGGTTTGAAAGCTTGCCCACCAGGAAATTGCCCCTGTACAGTGCTTAAAATCAATGACAATTTTTTAGGAATTCTGAGAGGTTTTTAATTAGCAAGGTTTACAATTCTCATAATCACTGTTAAATCATTACATGTAAACCTATAATACATCTATATACTACTTTGTACATGTACCAGGAATCAATGTTCACTGCAAATATACTAGAAATTAAACCTCTGCTGAACTGTTAATAAAAAGGTACAAGATTCAATTTTTGAAGATTCTTAATTAAAACAGATTTTCACTTTGATAAAACTAATTTCGATTTTTGGTATATGTGCAACTAACTTTATTTCCATTCTTTCATAGGTAACCGTGAATTGGTATAACATATAAAAGAACTTCGTTCAAGAATTTTAGGAGGACATTGTACGATAAAGTTACCAGTTGTATGATATGTGATGCAGCAAGTTGACGACGTGCACTACGATCAGCCGTGTCTTCCTCCTGTATATTCCTTATTAATGATTCTAGTGTGTCTGAAATTATATATATTAATAAATTTATAATATAATACATTGATAAGGTAACCTCGGTCTATGGCCCAACAGGCTTCAAGCAGGATTTTCAATCTGGTGTTCTGACAGGGTTGTTGGTTTAAACCTCATCTAGGCTGGTAATACCCTTTCATGAAAATTGAAAAATAATGTTGATTTTTCTCCATCATTAATGTAGAACAATCCACTTGTATTAATATTACAACAATGAGCAACTTGAGGGTTACCTACAAGACTGTAGCAAGTTCATAGCGTAAAAGAGCAAGTTACTACATGTACAGTCTTGCTGGCAATCCTCAAACTGTTGGCAACATCATCATGGTCAGCTTTGTAAATTGAACAATCTTCAAATAAGCCATATTTTCAAATATTGAGATATCTGATGATACTATACCATAAATGATGTCATAAAAACATATCAGGATTTCCATAAAAATAAAACATTTTATGTACAGTATACACTGTAAAAAAAGGTGTTTTGCTTTTAAACACTTTTTAAAACACTTTTCTGTTACACTTTTAAAACATGTTTCCACTTTAAACATGTAACATGTTTTGCTTTAAAACATGCTCGTGTTTTGTTATAAAACATTACACATATCAAAATAACACACCAGAACGCATTGAAAACATGTAAAAGTGTTTTAAATTAAAACACTTGACGCGTTTAAAATCAAAACACTTTCTTGTTACACTTTTTGCACACGTAACGCCATTTTAAAACACTTAATGTGTTTTCTTGATAAACACTGAACATGTTTGTATTTTTCACATGTTTTGTTGCAAAGCTGAAACTTATTGCTTTAAGATCACTGTTCGCTAAGTCTTTCTAAAATAAAACCTTGACTAACTAACAATGTTATTTAATCAAAGTCACGGCTGAAAATATGCAAATAAATAAAAAAACATAATTTGAAAAGATTAAATTATCATTTATTTGTCATAAAAATGCAACCATAATTTACTTTGAGTGACTAGAATAATAGTAAGTTAAAATATTTTATTTGTAATTATTTCCATCATAACATACACACACAAAGCTATTAAATAGTGATAATGTGTCACTTGTACATATAGTCTCTTTTCCAACGGGGTTTGACTCCCCTACACAAAATTTTGCAAAAACATAAGTGTACTTAAAACATTATTAAGATGGATTTTAAGTCATTTTTAAGTTTATGTATTAACTACTCTCCTCTACTACAGAATATGCACTTAACTAAAGTGTAACAAAAGATCTCTGCATTAAACACTATCTTTGTCCTTATTGAAACTCAAAATTTTATAACACCAGCTTAATTAAATATATTCATTTCATAAGTATATTGTTCACTAATTATGTCATTGACTTTTATTCAATCTATAAACATCAAAAATCTTAAGCCCAGTTACACCTACATGACTATGACTATTGACCAAGATGTAAACTAATAGAAATTTACAGAAGAGTGTTCATTTTCACAAAAAATTTACATAAAAAATTATTGTAAGTAAAAATCAGAAAAACATTTATAATACCTTTCTTCTTTGTCCAATAAACTTTAACTAAAATATTCTCTAATATGGTAGAATAATGAATTCTTTCTTAAATTCATATAATGATAATTATTATATTATATCTTTTAGGCTTTGAACTTTAAATTTTTGAAATTAGCTCACGATACTTTTTTCTTTGAGATTTTTTTGTGAAAATGCCCACAGAATCTTAGTCAGTGTGATGAATCAGTATGGAAAAAATACAAGCAATTTATATCATTATTGTTCTTAATATCAAATGTATAATCCAAGGCTCTTTATATATCATTTATCTGGTTATAAATTAATAGTTCAATTGTATTGGGATTAACTTTTGTATTCTACATCCTCTTTCTTCTTTCCCTCTATCTTATATCATCATGTACCATCTCTAACATATATTTCAACTTCTATCGAACTTTAATGATGGATGTTTGACTGCTTCTGAAATATATACATTAGAATTAACAATTGTAAAAAAACTTTAAGGGCTACTTTGTTGATAATTCTATATTATAGATAAACTTGACATGTGCTGTATTATTGTAAAGCAATTTCTATACAGTTTAAAAATATATACAAGTATGAGTTACTCTCACTAATAGTAATATATTTAAAAATTTGCTGTTATCAAAATTTTTAAAAGGCAAAATAAGCTGTAACATTCCGAAGTAGTAGTTTAAACTCTAGTACCGGGTTATAAATAGGACTTCTGCACTATGCTAGGTTGAACCATCCAAAAATTATATTACTAACTTTCAGTGAATTAACTTACTTTATAAGACGGGTACATTTCAGTTTGCCAAAAGCTCCATTACTCTCCCCAAAAACTAGATATATACAAAACTCATGTATACACAACTCATTCAACAATATGGTTCCATTTCTCAGTCATTAGCATTGTCTCTGCCTTTCCTTCCAAAAGGTGTATGTATAGTAAATAACCTACCTGAATAAAAATGAAAATAACAAAATTAAATTCAAGTATTCATGATAATATGGTGACACACTCAAACTCAATCACATTCTAGTCTTAAATTAATACAAATATAACAGGATAAAACATGCATGCTTAACCAAGGACTAAAATGAGAATAGCTGTGCTTAGGGCACCCGACTACCTAAATAAGTTGCCGACCTTAGAGTTTTTATTTCAAAGTCAGCAAACTTTGGTGGTTTTTATGTTCATAACTTTGGCGAAATTTACGACTGCAAATAAAATAGTGATTTCGTGAGTAAAAAGCAACAACAAAAAACTACCTACCCCACCTCTCATTTCTCAGGCTATTGCCCTAAACACAGAATTTTATCTTGGCCTAACCACCATGGAAAAAAGCCTGTCATGTATGTATAATGTATCATTAAATAACTTGTCTCACAGTCTGAGTACAGTATTATTTTCATAACATTTCTTCCAGCATCTGTTCTTTTTCCCTAAAATACATTGTATAAAGTAACAACATTGAAAATTTAAAACAATTCGTCATCTGCAGTGTGTAATTACATCCCTTCCATATAGAAATAGAGCTATTTCAAGTGTATATTTCATAATTGCTATATGCTTTTTGTAATTAAGATGGGGTGACGAAATTAGGACAAGGACGAAATTAGGACCCCGGAAAATGCTTTAAGTGTATGAGGTGGGGGTGACGAAATTAGGACAGGGATGAAATTAGGTACTACCTACTGTATTAGACCAACAACAAACGCACAAACTAACAGTGTAAATGTTAACAATATAAATGCAGAAGGGAGTGCACAAATTGATACAAAAAAAGTTAACATTTTCTTTTTAAACAAATAGCTGTGTAGGCGCCACTGATCCTAAATGAACCCAAATAATACCAACGAAATTCAAAGAATGTCGCGAAAACTGATGACAAAATGTATCCCACGTCAAAAAGCTCTTCCCTTGCATAAATTTTATTACTAAATTTCAAAACATGAGACTAAAAACGCGACAGGTGATAAAGCGACCCAAGAAATATTAAAGTAATACATTACTTACATTAATGTTCCGAGGATTTTCTGGGCGCGAGCAGACAGCACTTCAACCTTGAATTCGAACATTCCATAATCTCCAAACAAAACTACTTGGTGATTGAGACTATATAGTTTCCACGTTAACAATGTTAAATTACTATTAAAGAATACTTACGCATTCCATTCTTAATATATTTACATATCTGTGTGTTTATAAAAAATGTCAAAGCTTCGCTAAGAGACTATAAAGTGTGTTCGTTTTGCACACTAGTGAAAACGCACGTGTTTTACGTTTCCGTTTCTGGTAAAAAAAATACGCAAAAATCCGTATTTTAATGAAGATGTTTGGTCTAATATATCGTTTTGTAGTTACATTTGTTTCTCCATTGCGATTATTAATTTTTCAGACGAACAAATTTTAACGATTGAAAATGGTACCGTTTTAAAGTAAAACACTGCCGATTTTTTTAAATCACTAAAACGCTAAGTGTTACTATATTAAACGGATGTGTTACGAAAGTAAATTGAAGTGTTTTCGTTTTAAACGCTTATAAAACATGTAACGTGTTACCCTGCATTCCAACATTATATTAATCATACTGCAGCTGTAAGTCCTCCTATGACTCACTGAACCAAAGAATGTAACCTAGAACTAAGCACATTTTCTTGTCAGAGGATTACAACTTCTCCATTTGCTACATATGTAAGCAAGAGAATGGCTATAAAAAGTTTCATGACCAAGCTACATGAAGTTATGTAGGTCTGGCCCAGGCATCAAACCTACGATCCTTAAAATCGTAGTCGCACATCCCACTTACTAAGTTAGCTGATCGGGTATTGTTCGTAAAGTTTGACCCCGATCTGACCTTTCACATTTGCATCTAATAATTACCTTACACATAACCCGACGAAAATCAGTACCACGCCTATTCTACACTTCGGTACCGATCGTAAAATTATAGAAGTATGTATATGTGTTAAATTTCAACACATAATCCTCGCGGCCTCGGTGTAATCGAGAATTAATACTGCATTCGTATTCAATGTCATGAATATTGATGCATAAAGGTCAGGTCGGGGTCAAACTTTACACACAATACATGAATATAATGAGTATTATTTGACAACATTAAACATGCACTTCATTAGTTTCCGTCTCGATTTACGACTTAGTTCGTATATATTCGTCAAGTTTCGTCGCTTTAATGAATGACATTATAAGTTGTGGGTGGAAAAGTAACAATTGTATTATATCGAACGGTTCGTAGTGCAGACTGATTTGTTAATCGAAATACCACGGGTTCGATTTACACACGGGTTGTTTTTTTTGTAATTTCGCAGACACCAGTAACATATTAGCAACACTGTGACTTACTCATTACATTTAACTAATTGACTGAATATTAATTGTATATCATTTCACGACATTTGTTGTCTCTTTATCATCATACTCCTTTCTTTATTCATATTTTTATAATAATTTTGTGACATGGTTATAGACTGAAGGATTTCATACATAAAAACGCCCATTAAGTGTGTAATACACTTTAGTGGCAGGTATTTTTTTTTAAAACAACAACACGGAATTCGTGCGCCGTCGTGTACACAAGTATTTCTAAAGCATGTAACGATTATGTTTAAATTGCAAAAATAATGTTTTAGGCCGGTATTCCATTCATACGGCAACGTGTAGCTTGAAAGTGAAGCGCGAACGTAAGAAAACAAACAAACGATTTTCTATTGTATGTATTCCATATCGGCGTGAGCGCGACCTGAGCCCTGAGCAATAAAAGGCGAATTTACGACATGTGACCGTGTAACGCGAGCGTAAAACCGATCGCTAAATGTAGTTCACACAAGGCCTTCACGGACGAGAAGCCACCAAAGGTCCTCTGTCAATGTAAGATGCTGCAGAAAAAATTATTGAAGCAATTAGAAAATTCCCTATTCTGTGAGACCAGTCCCTGAGACCTGGCGTCCACTTAGGACAGGACAAGATGCCGACAACACGCGGAATCTCAATTTAACATTCAGCAAGACTTCCGCATGATCCTATTAGCTTCTTAAATATGTCCTTAACACTTCCGCGCGTTTCGGCGCATTCGGGATCGATAAATTTGTCCACGTCAAAATTTTGATCGAGAGCAAAATTTAGACGCGGAAACAAAATTCCTGACACCTTCGGCATCTTGTCCGGGTTGTCGTCAGGAAATCATCAGGACATCCGGACTATTCCGCAGACATTCCTGAATGCTTCCACGACGCGGACAGTTCACAGATAATCAGGACAGTGTGTGGAAGGTTTAAGGAATAAATGTGGAAGGTACGCGGAACCAATCAAGAGCGTCCACAGTGGTTGCGGTATGATCAAGGTTCAACGTTAAAAATGTCACGTGACTTCTTTGTTTATACAAAATAACCTAACTACGTCATGATATACGTCAGAAGCGTTTTGGATTTCACAGAGTACGGACGTGTTTACACAGTTTAAGCAGCAGGGACACGGACATCAAAGACCGGGCGTTGCTGAACAGAACACGTTGCAGATAATTGCTGACCCTTAACATTCTTGGCTTGACAGGTACACCTAACATATTTAACTCACGCCTCACATTCAAGTTTCACGCTCACGCTTTAAACGTTCACGTCGCGCTCCCGTGTGAATGGAATACCGGCCTTATGCGGGAATGAACACATAACCTCTTGATTGTAAGATGGTACGTTTTAACACTACACCAAGTCCTTACATACCTCTTCGTGCCGTATGACTAAACCTTAAAGTAATATATTCTTGAATTTACGGAGATTTCATGCGGAAATTCACCACTATGCATACAGTGCATGTTTAATGTTGCCGAATAATACTTACTTAGCTTAGACACATTACTACTAAACACTGTTTTTGCAGTATTTAAAACAGCATTCATGGTTCTATTGTAATATCTTATATCCTTACAAATCAACATATCATATTTTAGTTTAATTTATACACAGTAACACATTTCTAATCAACTGGTGACAATAATAACTTGATTGTGGTGGCACTAGTCGCAGAACATTCTAATATTAAAAACAAATTTAATCGTAATTCCAATCTTTTTTATGAAATTTAGACATATATTTATAACAACCAATCTCTGAAAATCCTGTTTAACGCATAGTGAGCAAAAATATATTCATAAAATAACATTAGAACTAATCGGCTAATTTCTTACAAAAATGTATTTCCAAGCATAAATCCACTTACGATTTCTTTAATTAAAATAAATCAGGGATTTTATACAACAGGGATATGTAACGATAAGTAAATGTAATAGATTTTCATCTAGTTTCACTGTCGTCGCCTATTATTTCGGCCAATACGGAAAACTAGTATAACAAGTTTACATAAAGATATTCACATGAAATGTTGTACCAGTACCATTCAAATTGACATAAATGCTAGGACAAATGTGTTTCTAGATGATTTTGAGGTAAATTACGTTCACAGACTGTTTCACAAAAAATGCATTTTCCCGCCGATCTGCCATTTTTAGCCCCATTTTACATACATGTACCTAAAGTCATATTTTCGGTCATAATTGCAACAAATTTTTGTCAAAAACTTCAGAAACATTCAAGTTGCATGGAAGACATGTACAAAAACATAAATTAAAAAATGACGTCGAATGAATCTCTAACAACTGCAAAAAACCCACTTAATTAGCTTTCGCGCATCATATACGTACGACTTGAATGAACATATGGAATACCCCTCACGGACGTAAAAAATACGGACGCGTACACGGACTTGGACGACGGAGCACGGAGCTATGGAATACTAGCCTAAGTTCTAGGGATTCTCGAGTGTAAAAATGATGACTTTCGAAGACTTATAAATCGGATGCCGCCCTTCATCATCGGCACAAAGTTTTCCCATATGAACTTCCAGTGACCTTGACCCTGGGGCCTCAGAACCAAAAGTTCACACCATTGACCCAAAGAGTATCGATACATAAATATTGGTGAACCTATATAAAGTTGGTTGTTGGACAAGGTTTTTCCTTATGATTTCCTTGCGATCTTGACCTTTAACCCAGGGGTCTCAAAACCAAAGGGGCATATGCCAGACATTTAGGCTACCCTTACATAAAATTTGGTGAACCTAGGTACAGTCATTATTGAGTTATTGTCCGGACAATGTTTTAATATAAATTAAGTCTCAGTGACTTTGACCTTTGACCCCGGGGTCTCAATATCAAAAGGGAACATCCTCTACCAACGGGCTATCAACACATAAAATTAGGTGAACCTCGGAAAAGTGGTTGTTGAGTTATCGTCCGGACAATGTTTTTCCATATGATGTCCCTGTGACCTTAAGCTTTGACCCTGGGAGGGCACATCCTTGAAACATGGACTATTATCACATAAAATTTGGTGAACATAGGTACAGTGGTTGTTGAGTTATTGTACGGACAATGTTTTCATACAAATTAGTCCCAGTGACCTTGAACTTTGACCCCTGGGTCTCAAAATCATTAGGGTACATCCTCTGCTCAAGGAGTATCCATACATAACATTTGGTGAACCTAGGTACAGTGGTTGTTGAGTTATTGTCCGGACAAGGTTTTTCCATATGATGCCCCTGTGACCTTGACCTTTGACCATGGGGCCCAAAAACAAATAAAGCACATTCTTGATAGATGGGCTACTTTCACATAAAATTTGGCGAACCTAGGTACAGTGGTTGTTGAGTTATTGTCCCGACAAGGTTTTTCCATATGATGCCCCAGTGACCTTGACCTTGGACCCTTGAGCTCCAAATCCAATAGAACACATCTTTGACACATGGGCTACTCTAAGATAAAATTTGGTAAACCTAGGCACTGCGATTGTTGAGTTATTGTCCGGACAAGCTTTTTTCATATGATGCCCCTGTGACCTTGACCTTTGACCCTGGGGCCCCAAAACCAACATCCTTGACACATGGGCTACTTTCACATAAAATTTGGTGAACCTCGGAAAAGTGGTTGTTCAGTTATTGTCCGGACAAAGTTTTCCATATGATGCCCCTGTGACCTTGACCTTTGATCCAGGGGCCCTAAAACCAATAGGGCACTTTCTTTACACATGGGCTACTCTCACATAAAATTTGGTGAACCTAGGTACAGTCGTTGTTGAGTTATTGTCCGGACAAGGTTTTCATTTTTTAAGTTCCAGTGACCTTGACCTTTGACCCTGGGGTCTCAAAATCAACAGGGAACCTCCTCTACCCAAGGGCTATCTACACATTAAATTTGAGGAACCTGGGTACATCTTTTTGTGAGTGATTATCCGGACAAGCAATTGTCCACGGACAGACAGACGGACGGACTGACAGACGGACAACATCATAACATAATACGTCCGTTTTTTCAAAACGGGCGTATAAAAATCACAAGATTATAATGGTTGTTTTTCAGTATAATTTGGACTCAGTATTAAATAGGAAGTCTTGACTACAGAAACAACATCTACGATGAAATTTATTCAACTGGCTGGCCCTTTTTGTCATACGCCAATTTTGAGAATCAGTATAGCAAGCTTGCTTCAAAATCTACTTTTTGAAGAACATCGAGGAACTGAACTCTTAAGCATGTATATTACTGAGAAAGGTTTTAATAAATAATATTATAATAATTACATTTAACCAAACACTGAAAATATATGCAACAGTGAAGATTCCCTGTGGTGAACCCCAATTTGAAAGGGCGTGACGCATTAATCTCTCATTCTATACGTAGACGACAAAACATATCTTGGCTTAGTCGCTTAACTGTAGCGTGTTCAGTTATCGCGAACGTTACAGAACGTTACATAACGATACACTCGGAACTCCTCGGCCATTCGCTGCGAATAATCTAATCTAATACACAAATATGCGATCGTTAAGGCAATGAGTGATGTTTCAAAATTTACGGACCAAAAACGAAACATCACCCAATGCCTACACGATCATATATTTGTTTACTTCAACACCGGTAGTTTTAAAATAGCGTCAAAATATGTCCGAGATTATTCGCAGCGAATGGCCGAGGAGTTCCGAATGTATCGTTATGTAACGTTCTGTAACGTTCGCGGTAACTGAACACGCTACTGATATCGCACAATCGGCTACGCACAGGAAGTAGTGCGGCCTAAACATTAACATAAAATCGTTTTTTTTTCTTTTTTAAATATAATCATAATTAAATTGTAAAAAATGCTGGCTAATAACTATAGGAATATCAATCCATGGGTATATATCCGTTGCCGTATACTAATTTCGTTTTTAAAAGTCTGTGTAATGATTGACCATAGACCTAGTAAAGATACAGGTCGTATTCTAGGTCATGCGTGTTTTTGTACTTTAAACGATGGATTTGCCCACTAAATAGGTGAATAAGCTCATACATGAACAGCTGTTTAAAGATTTTAACATACCACTTTGATATCTAACTTTTATTCTAAATAGTATTTTAATATGCCCATTATAAATTTTATATGATGATATGTTTATATTATCAGTGTAAACTAACTAAACTATACATTTGTGAAAATACAAATGTATAGCTCGTTTAGGATAACTTGAGACGAACGACTCAGTCTGTTTACACATATGAGACTCAGGTATTACATAAAACAGGGAGGTTGTGATACTGTTCTATTTATAAATATTATGACGTCGTTTCTAAGTAACGTCGTTAACGTCATTATTGTATTTTACTATATGTCAAAATGGTTGATTAAATTTATAGTGATGAATAATTGGTTGTAATTCATAGACATAACATTGGCGACGAGGAGAAAAACGTTTATTTAGAGTAAGATAATTAAGATCTTAACAGTAATAGAAAAATAGAGAGAATTATGGTGGAAAAACGCTCTTTAATTTAAGATAAATCCTTTCATCGTGGGGGAAGACCACATGACAACGGCGGAACGTTGGGATGAGTGGATTGAGGAGCTGGAACTAGAGCTAAGATTCTTGAAAATTACTGATCCATCTGAGAAGAAAGATGCGCTGGTGATTTATGGAGGTAAGGACGTTCGAAGATTAAATAAGAGTTTACAAGATCCGTTTATAGGAGACGAGTACAAGAAATTAAAAGTAAAATTGACTGAATATTTTTCGCCGAAGAAGAATATTAATTACAATCGTTATATCTTTTTGAATATGAGACCACAACCGGAGGAAACAACAATTTCTTATGCTGCCAGGTTGAGAGAGAAAACAAAAGGATGTGAATTTCACAATGATGATGAGAGAATACTCGAACATTTGATACAAACATCGGACAATGAGGAATTAATTCGGAAAGTCATTTATAAGAAATTAAATTTGCAACAAACCTTAGAGTCTATGCAACTGATGGAAGACACCTCAATGCAAGTAAAGGTAATGAGTCATGGTAGCGAGATAGCCAGAATTAAGAGAAAAGACGACAATGCTAGAAGACAAAGATACAATGACAGTAACCATGCATATGAAAGATGTAAATATTGCGACAGGAAGCACCCAAAACAGAAGGAATTGTGTCCAGCTTGGGGAAAGACATGTGCTAAATGTGACAAACAGAATCATTTTGCAGTTGTTTGCATATCAGACAGACCAGATAGAAGGCAAAATAGAGGGCAGTTTCGAACTTCAACACAAGATATCAGAAGAACAGGAGATGAATCAGCAGATGAATCTGAAGATGAATTTCACGGAACAAATTTTATTCACTTAAGCATATAAGAATTGGCAAGATAAAAATCAAAAAGATAAGTGACTATCAGAAAACAGTACCTGTTGCTGTAAATGATGTTATTGTTCACATGGAACCAGACAGTGGTGCAGACGCAAATGTGATGGATGAGCATCAATATTACACACTGAAACGCAGAATTGAAGGTAACATTGACTTAAAGAGGAGCAACACGAAATTAAGCACTCTTCAACACAGTTTACCTGTTTCAGGAGAGTTTAAAGCCATCCTTAGAAATGCGACAAGAGGCATAGAGAGTTTTATCATTGTAGTGAAAGGAAAGATTAATTCACCACCACTTATAGGTAGGAAAACTCTTATTGAATTAGGGATGCTTGAAATCAGACCTGATGGTTCATTGAAAGACGAAAATGAGCATGGAATTAACAGGCATTTTGCAGTGAAGGTAGTGAAAGAAACACCTATACAAACCGAGATAGAGAAGATCGTGAAGAAATTTGATAATGTGTTTCAAGGTATTGGGAAAATATCTGACAAAAAGAAAATTGAAGATTTCCATGTAAAATTTTCAATGAAACCGGGAGCTGTTCCAATTGCACAGAAACCTCGACCAGTTCCATATTATCTCCAGGAACCATTACGAAAGTGGTTAGATCAATGTATCAAGGAAGATATATACGAAGAAGTCCAGCCAGGAGAACCAGTTACTTGGTGTTCACCATTAGTGGTTCAGCCGAAACCAAGATACTCAGGTGTTGAAAAGGAGAATCTTGAACCACACATGATAAGAGCTAGTGTTGATTTGAGACTTCCAAACAAGTACATGGAAAGAAACAGAATTTTGCAAGCACCAGTAGTTGAGGATTTTACGTGCAAGTTTCACGCCTGCAAGTATTTTTCAAAGACGGATTTACGACAAGGTTATCACCAACTGATTCTACATCCAGATTCGAGATCTATTGCAACTTTCAGCACTCCATGGGGAAACATGAGACCGAAAAGACCGATATTTGGAGCAAAAGCATCCCAAGATCTTTTCGATGAAGCAATGTTCATGATATTTGGGGACATTCCATTTTGTCTTAACCAACGAGATGATATATTGATAGGAGGTACTACTATGGAAGAGCATAACAAGACATTGGAAACAGTTTTACAGAGAGCGAATGATTTTGGAATAACATTGAACAAGGAGAAATGCCAATTCTGAGTACGAGAATTAGAATTTTATGGATATAGATTTACAGATGAAGGACTCAAACCAACAGCGGAGAAAGTGAAAGCTGTGAAGGAATGTAAGGCTCCAGAATCAAGAGAAGAAGTTCGCAGTTTCTTAGGTATGATTGGATATCTTTCAAAATTTATTCCAAGATATGCAGTTCTGACAGCACCATTGAGAAGACTTACAGGAAAAGATGTACCATTTTCATGGGGACCAGACGAGCAAGCAGCATTTCAGAAACTGAAAGATAACATCACTAACGAGGATACTATGGCATTCTTTAATCCAAAAAGACCAATTATTGTAAGAACAGAAGCCAGTTTCCACGAAGGACTATCAACTGGATTATTTCAGAAAACTGAAAAGGGATTACAACCAGTGCACTATATAAGCAGATCGATGACGACTGCAGAAAAGAGGTACAGTCAAACAGAGAAAGATGCTTTGGCTGTAAAATGGGCAAAATCAAGGTTTAGCATGTAATTGCTTGGAGCTCCAAAATTCAAAATTATGACATCGCACAAACCCCTTATCCACATGTTTAACAAATCATGTGCAAAACTTCCTCCAAGAATTGAGAAATGGATTATGGAGATGCAAGATGTGGATTATGAATTAATTTATGAACCAGGGAAAGATGCAGCAGATCCAATGGACTACCTATCCAGACATCCATTAGAGGAAACAGAAAACGATGACACTGAACGCATTATCAAAATGATAGTTTTCAATGAACATGGAGTGGTCACTGATAACATTAAAGAAGCTACGTCAAACGATAGAACGATGAAATTGATTAAGGAGATTATGAAGAAAAACGATTGGGAAAGATACAAAGACCAGCCAGATATAAAACCGTTCTATTTAGTGCGACATGAACTGTATCAGGCAAATGATCTGATATTACGAAACAGACAAGTGGTAATTCCAGAGAAATTACAGAAAGCGACCATCAAAGCTGCTCATAGTATGGGTCACTTCGGAATGACAAACACCAAGCAGATGTTAAGAGAAAAATATTGGTTTCCAAGATTGAACAGTTTAGTTGAAGACAGCATATCTAAATGTTTTCAATACCAGATTTCCACTGAAGAACACAAGCAAGAACCAGTAAAACCTACAGAGATACCTGAGATGGCATGGCACACATTATCTATAGATTTTGGCGGACCCTACCCTGATGGACACTACAATTTAGTTGTCATAGACAAAAGAACTAGGTTTCCAGTTGTTGAACAGTTGAAATCAACCTCATTTAGTAGCACGCATGGACAACTGACAAAAATATTTGCTACATATGGGATTCCTGAAAGGATAGAAACTGACAATGGACCTCCATTTAACTCTCTAGAATTCCGAAAATTTGCAGAAGAATACGGATTTTACCATCACAGAGTAAATCCAGAACATGCCAGAGCAAATGGAGAAGCAGAAAGATTTATGAAAGTATTGAACAAGACAGAAAAGATTGCACACAGTGAAGGTAAATCGATTGTTGGAGCAATACAGAACATGCTCATGGGGGTATAGATCAACACCACATCCTGCTACAGGGTATACTCCATATGAGGCATTGATGAGGCGAAATGTGCGCACAAAATAAAGTAGATTACCCAGGACAGTCATCAAGGAACATTAGTAAAATGGAGAAAGAAATCACTAACAGAAACAAAGAATACAAGAAGAAATGGGAAAACCAACATAGACATCCCAAAACGATAACAAATGACTTTCAGATAGGAGAAAAGGTTTTGCTTAAGAAGAGAAAGGAGAATAAATGGTCAACAGCATACGAACGTGAACATTACACTATCATCGACATTCATGGATCAAGCATTCAGGCACAACGGAAATCTGACGGTCGAACAGTATATAGAGACGCATCAAAATTCAAAAAGTTTATTGAAAATGATAACCAATGGAGAGAACAATTACTGCGTACACCATGCAGAAATGAGCACCAACAGCAGAACCAAAACCAAACTGAAGAATCTCGAGACACTGACAATCAAACAAATACTGATGACACTAACAGAGAAAATTAATCAAGAACCATCAGCCGAGCACGAACAAACAAGAAACCACCCAAAACGAACAAGACGAATGCCAACAAGATTCAATGATGTTATTTTGGACTAAATTAATTAAACATTAAATCTCTTTTAAAACATGGAAGAAATGTGATACTGTTCTATTTATAGATATTATGACGTCGTTTCTAAGTAACGCCGTTAACGTCATTATTGTATTTTACTATATGTCAAAATGGTTGATTAAATTTATACTGATGAATAATTGGTTGTAATTCATAGACAAAACAGAGGTCAGCTGATTTTGTGTAATGAAAGTATTAAACATGTCTTATTGCGTGGAACGTGTGTTCTCGTACTAAATTTAATACATCAAAAACACACTGATAATAGTCGATAATTACGTGTATAGCTCGTTTAGGATAATTTGAGACAAACGACTCAGTTTGTTTACATATTTGGGACTCGGGTATTACATAAAACAGGCAGGTCAGCTGATTTGTGAGGAGTTTGACGTCAAACCGGAAAATCGAGTTTGATTCTCGACGTGAAGTAAAATATTTCTGATCTTTACTAAATCGAATGTAATGCCTCTGTCACATGACTGTAACTGCTGTATTATCATGGGGAATCACCCAGAATACGTGCAACCTTCTTGCCATTTTGTGAATATTCACCAAGCATGCGTTCTTTGTTCTCGAAATAATACCCATAAACGGCATACTCACCCATGCTTTTTAAACATGCCTGTTTCGAGGAACAGTTTCGAGAACTGTCATTACCTAAAGCCCGTGCTTGCACGGGCTCCCATCTAGTAATTTTTAATTTTATAGTACTGCAATAAAAATCTTTCTTTGAGGGGCATTTTAAAGAACATTTTATCCTTAATTTATATCTTAATACATTGCAAAATAGCTGCTCCCCTAAATTAAGGTTCAGGCTAAAAACCACACGTACCGACATATTTCACGCACGTCTCCGTGAACAGATTTGCTGCAGACTCGCGGTAAATTTATAAGCGATTACTCCAGCTAGGAATTTTTGATCGGGTTTATCGTATACGAAGCACAAAATGCATGATGTAAAAGTTATTAATTATTTGTACTTGTCTTTAGTAAGTTTTGATACTGTGTCTGCATGCTGAACTTTTCGATATTGTTCATGTATATCTATAAACTGCCATTTAATCATGGAATACTCTCATGTTCTGATTTATACCTTAGAATACTTAATTGTGTACTCTTTTTGCTGCATCTATCTTTATTTTCTCTCTTGATGTATGTACACATAATGTTACCACTATCCGGCGGTATTTAATGCTTTGCAATAATCTTTTCTTGTCTCTGTAATCAAACAGGGCTAGGGTAAGTGTTATGGTTATTATAGCTGCCTCGGCAGCCATAAGTACAATTATCAAGATTTGAGCATTTTTGTGTTGACACCGGTTGTTGTAAGCCAATCAGAACGATGCAATTGAGGTCACATGATGAAAAAGAGGACGTCGGACAGTCAAAATAGGGATGCGCGTATGAACTCTACCGCGCAATTTATTGTCGGGTTATCTGCTTGTATTACCAGAAAATACCATTATTAATGTATGAACTATAACCAGTTTCAAGAAAGTTGCAAAATAACCCCAGAAAAATCAGCTAATAATAAAATGTGTTTTTTCTTTTTTAAAACCCCCATTTGTTGAAAAAATGCAAACCTATCTTCCCTACTAACGGGCGAATCTATTTATACAGGAGAAGATTATCTGTACAAGACCTGGACAACACCTGTTTATTCGATGTATTTTCATCAGCCCAGAAGGTTCCATACAATGAATCAAAAAGGTCTAAATGTTACATATCGTTCACGTGTCACGCAAATCCCGATATTCTCTAAATAGACTCGACACGGCTTAAAGCGTTGAGAGATATTACTTAAATTCATTTACTCAAAGGAAAAGGTGTTATACACGGCTAAACGTCGATTTCGAGCATTTTAGGAAATGCTTATACTTGTTTTACATATCGTAAACAAAGCGCACTAATTCCTGGAATTCTAAAAATAGACTCAATGGTCTTACATATTACATGTACCAGGGCACGTTAAGTCTTTTTTTCTATAAATAGACTTCGGACGGTTTGGATACGCTGTGCATACACGGTTAAACAGCGATTTCAAGCATTTTTGAAAATGCTAATACTTGTATTTCTACTTCAGGTGAATTACTACGTACCGGTAAAGTGCAGTAGCCCCCCCCCCTCCCCAGCTAATATTACGCATATTCGAATTTTCACAGCGAGGAGTCGCAGCAGATCTCGACGTAGGAATTATTCAAATTACTAAGAGTACAATATTTGTATATTTTTGGGCGCAGAAATACCCATTAACTTCACTAAAATATTTATTAAGATATTATGCACATTAAATTCACACATGTTACGAATATTCGAAGTTTCACTGCGAAGAACAGCAGTAATAAACTTATGAAATATTCGAATTTGCACGGCGAGTAGACTACTTGACAACTTGCATATTGTGTCATTCAATATTTGTTTATTTTTTTACACAGAAATAAACCATTTACTCCACTGTTAATATTATTATGAAATTGAACCGTTCTTACAAATTCAAAGTAAAGCGATTGATCGAGTCTTTCCAAGTTTATTGAATTGTGAATCACGTGACTATAGTGCTTGATACGGGAACGAGTAAAATATTTTCATTCATAATGTTTCATGAATGAAATCGATGTATACATCCGCGGTAATCAGTCGTGTAATTATTTGTCCGTCATTGTTAAGTTGTACACAAAATTGTCAATATTTGGTCACACTATGATTTTTAGAAGATGTATGAAGGAAATATATAGGCAGATAAGTATCGAGTTTTGAATATTGAACTATTTGCTGGCGAGCGGAAAAATGGACCACAAATCCTGGTCGCAGTTCTGGAATGCCGCTTATAGCTTCGACTGTTGATAACAGTCTTGCTAAAAATGAACTAGAGAATTAGGATCATGGTCAAATAGTTCAATGTGGATTTTTCTCATATCTCTGATATGGTGATGAATTGAAGTAAACAGTTGCAAATTAAAAAAAACACTTATTATTACTTAATACTTACTCATTATCAGTAAAATGCAACGAATATTAATACAAGTTGTAAATTTCTACGCCGTGTGTTACACTATTGAATGTAAACATATGGTTCTATTAGTACGCAAGAAAAGATTAATACAACGCATTAAATACCGCCGGATAGTGGTAACATTAAGTGTACATACATCAAAAGAGAAAACAAAGATATATGCGGCAAAAAGAGTACAAAATTATGTATTCTGAGGTATGATACAGAACATGTAGAGTGTTCCATGATTAAATGGCACAGTTTGTAGACCTACAATATCAATATATAATTTCTTTTTATAAACTTACATAAAAACATTGCTTATTGGCCACTAATTACAGCAACATATTTAAGTTTGTTAAAATATAAGCACCTATTATAATAATTATTAAATTATATTAGACCGTTATTCTATAAAGAGGCTAACGGACCGTTTGTGTTTAATAGGTACTCAAATGTCTACGTGTTTTAGTCTAAACCAGTGTTTAGAAGAGAAGATAATTATATATCAACTTCTTGGAAAACTCCTTTTAAACACGATACATAAATGCTTTAAAGAATAAATGAAACGTATGCAAAAACACTCCGGATTTAACAATTCAGTAATCTAATACTTCTTGTCCAGCTGTATTGTCAAACCTATTTTGATCTAATGGCGGCCCCCATGAGAAAGTGAGTTAGTAATAACGCAGTAACAGCCGAAAAGTTCAGCATGCAGACACAGTATCAAAATTTACTAAAGACAAATACAAATATTTAACTTTTACATCATGCATTTTGTGCTTTGTATATGATAAACCCGGTCTAAAATTCTTAACTGGAGTACTCGCTTATTTACCGCGAGTCTGCAGCAAAACTGTTCACGGAGATGCGTGAAATATGTCGGTACGTGTGGTTTTTAGCCTGAACCTTAATTTAGGGGAGCAGATATTTTACAATGTATCAAGATATAAATTAAGGATAACATGTTCTTTAAAATGCCCCCCAAAAGAAGAAATTTTTATTGCAGTACTATAAAACTAATTTTTTTTACAATTTAGCACTGTCAACATTTGTAAATAAAAAAGGAGGACGCAAGTAAAAGAAATCATGAACTGCTCCTACCACGGTCATCAGATTCTGACGACTCCAATATACCACCGGTCTTCAGGCCGGCAGTAAATAATTATACAATTATGGTTCGTTTTTTCTCAACTGTCAAAACATGAATAATTTACGGTGAATGCGTTTGTTAAAAATTATTTTATTGTAATACACCCATGAGTTTCCGAAAGTGTGTATTATGATTGAGTAAAGCTTCTTATGCCGTATGATGATATGTTTTAGTGAAGATACATTTTTATTTTTAATGACAATTAGGCCGCTAGTACAAAAACAATGCATTCAGTCACAGTGAAATTATTCAAGCTTTGACAGTTGAGAAAAAAACGAACAATAATTTGAATGAACATTCAATTGTATTCCTCTAGGGTTATTTTATACCTGCACAATTTATTACGGGAGTATGCATTTTCAGATGAAAATTCAGATGAAATTATCATGCATTGTTGACAAGTACAAATAGTACCATTTGCTGTCTATATTTTAAGAAACGAAATCTTATTCTACATATTTTCTCACATTTTGAGCACATTAAGTGACCAAAGCACATATTTTCTATGTCGAACAACTCCAGTGCTTTTGCGCTTTATTAGTTCATGCATTTTTCTACACATTTGGAGTTTATTTTGGTATTCTCTTTTTCTTTTATCAAAGAAATTGAGATAAAATCTCCCAAGATGACTGAAAAAAACGTTATATAACTAAAAGAATAAACAAGTTAAGATGACTTACCGACGCATTCATCTGATGGTGTATAATGACCATCAACAAGTACACCAATATCTGAACATAGAGCTTTAAGGCCATCACAGTTCATTATCATCCACTCCATCTTGTAGGTTATTATTTTAGCGCTGTCACTGAATGTATACATTATAATATATTAGGAAAAAGCAAATTCATTCAAAGATTCTCACCACTCCCCCCCCCCCCAACACCATCTCATCCCATTCTTGCCAGCCTGGCTAAAAATCGCACCAGCAAGCATTATTCATCTTGAAAAAAAATGCTACTAACCATTTCTTAAAGTAGCGTTTTCACATATAACACATTCTAAACCATGCATGTGCATATTTTTACTCAGCTTTTGATAAGTCCGTGTTTTGAAGCAAATATACAACTATATTTTCGACATAATTGCGAAATTCGCAAAAATATGGCCAAATTACTTCAGATAATTTTGGTGCGCTTGGAAATACCTGTTTAACACACACAGGTAAACAAAACGGAGCGAATCGTAAATATTCTGATTGTTTATGAAGACTTTTGCTTTTTTGATTATTTTAATAAAATAAAGATGATTGTAAAGTGTGAAAGTTATGGTTTAGCTTAAAATTAGGAATGAGCTGTCAACTATTTGAGTGTTTCGAACCATCACGTTTAGAAGTTTCGCCCCGACTCGGCCCGAGACATTTCGATCCAGAGTTGTAAGTGTAACTTGTACATAACGTCACCATATCATGGTGTGCTATGAAAGGCTCCGTGATTTTTAAGGTATTCTTCAACATTATCTCTTAGCTGTAAAAGACGGTCGTACTAAATACCACTAAGACACTACTAAAGCACTACTATGACAGGATTTTAGTAGTGTTAATTGTGTAAAATGTTAATAAATGTTGATTTAAATACTAAATTTGACATTTTGATATGGTTTTGGAAAAAAACAGTTAAACGTGATATTTAAATCAAAGTACTGAAAGTACCGTTGGAAGGAATTTTTGAAGGATTTTATCATTTTAGAGTTCAAAGATACTATTTCGATATCCCTCATTATCTCTTATCATTCATAGTCAACTGTGTTTCATATTTCATTTTACAGGCCCATTATTCTACTGATCGAGGGGTCGTAGGTTTGATTCCTGGGCCGGGCATACTTTCGTGGAGCTTAGTTATGAAATAATTTATACGGTAATTCTCCTTCCTATCACACAGTCACTGATGCGCCTTGTTGTTGGTTAGCAGCTAAATCCAGAGATTTTTCCTTTTCAGGAACAGTGAGTGAATGGACTGATCTCCGTGATAAAACCTATACAATATGTGTTGCTATGGCGTTAAGGCCACAACAAATTGATCATATACATATATTATATGAATTTTAATGAAGCGAGCCAGCGAAAAAATTATCCACTTTGGCATTTTGAGAAGCGATCGAAAGGCGAGGAATAAATGTGTGATATTTTCATGAACATTTATATACCAAATGTAAAAATAAATTTTAAGTATAAACTTTATACAGAAAACCACATTATAACGTGTAGTTCAGAAAATCATTATAAGTAAATTTTTAGTGTTTAGGCCAGTTGTTCATTTATTCAGCGTATTGATGTAATACAATCATGTACATTTAAAGAAAAAATATGGCATATCTTTCTTACCAGAACTTTATTATTTTGATATTGGGGTACAGGGTATATAGTTCTGATTATTTTGCAGGATGTTGTGAGAAAGATTACTTGCTGTCAACTTGCGTAAATGCTTTTAAGGAGGTTGAAATTACCCGTTCTGAAGCTACAGAAGTGGCCTGAGCAACCGAATTGTAGAGCCCTAGTAAACGTGCATTGCATTTATAATTGACGTATTCATTTTATAAGTGAATATTAACTAGAGCAATTGTTTTTTCATTATCTGAATTTTAAGTGCGGTAAATCTGACGAACATATGATCAAATTCTTGCAGCCTAAACCAAAAAAAAAAAATAAATAAAAAAAACTCATATGACATACCGCGACCAGGATTCGATCCCGCAATCGTAGTCAGACATGCTAACCACTAAGCCACGGTCGCGACTATAATGAAGCCTGCTAAATGTGTATACATATACAAGTGCGTGGCAGATAGAAAATGCGCAATGATACAAAATAACTTTTCTCCGTACACAGTTAGAATAATGTTTGATTAATGTGAAAAAACATTGAATATCATAATTGTAAGTATTTGTTTAAATCTGCGATTGATAGCATACACATTTTTCCGTTGCACTATTTTCTGGGTCGCAACAGAATTCAATTATGTGTTGTTCGTTCTTTTTCAAATTTCTGAGAGCGCTGACATAGAAAGGAATTTTTGAAAAAAATCCTTCAAAAAATGATATTTTAGCACCTTAGTAGTGTCTCAGTGGTGATTATTGAAATGTCATTTTTTAGTCTATTTTTTAATATTTTTGATAAACAATCCCCGTAAAATGTTTTTTACCAAAAAAGTCTTCATAGGTCGTTACTAGTACATGTTTAAATTTCCAACAACATTTGATCAATATTAAGTACGTTATTCGTGTCTTAGTGGTGTCTTAGTGGCGATTATTTAACTGTAATCTTTTCGTCTATTTTTTCATATTATTTGACAAAATATTGCGTATATTACTTAATTATTTTCCATAAATTTTACCTGTATTTTAACTTAAATCAATAGCTTTGTTATTCCGGATTCAAAATCCATCAAAATCTAAACAACAGGGGTTGTTTTTAACCAACAATCGGTACTGAGAGACGAGCCTTGAGCGCTCGTTGTTTTTCACTTGTTACACAAATAATGAAATTTTACGCGTTATATAGCTTTATAGAAAACATAGATAAAAATCAACGTTGACTTACCACTAAATTCCCCGAAAATGTCCAACACAACTTTGATTTGAATTAAAATAACAATAGTCGCTAGATTCTTCAAGTATTTGTGTCCATCGAAGACTGTCAGTACATCGTTTTGTTCACCTTCAATATATAGAATGGTCAGTACATAGGTAGGGCTAAGTGTTTCTAAACATAGATGATCGACAGGGTCATAATCTTGGTTTTTACAAGAAAATGGAAAACGTGACTTTCATTGCGCATAATCCGCATACTGTAAGTACCGGAAATAATTAGTATTGCGTTTTGTTATAATACAAGAACATCGCATTAGAGATACATTAATAGTTAGTTCATGAACTAAAATAAATACTTACTACTACATCTTGTACATACAACTTTCTAAGAAATAAGAAAATTCTATCGCACCCTCGACGTTTCGTAATAAAAATTGATCGTGAAGAGTTGAGACCTTTTAACAGTATAAATTAGCAGAAGGATGGATGCGATAATTAAACTTAGTCATTCGGAACTCCTCGGCCATTCGCTACGAATAACGTATTACTCATTCATGAAAGGTCGAGGTGTTCCGAATGTAAACTTAGTTTGCACATAGGGAAATGCTTGTTTTGGAATGAACACGACATTTTCTGAAGTAGAGTTCATGTAAACCAGACCCTAAACAGGATTTGATATGAAGTACAGATACATATAAATGTATGAATTCTCGAGTCCTGTTTCTACCAATCAATATAACTACTTATAATTTTCAAAAATTTCATTTTTTCTTAAAATATTAGGTTATCAATAAATTCTTGTGAAAAACGTAAGTTTATTTCACAATGACTATCACTGATGTTGTAAATTATTATCAAAGTATTGCAATCCTCTTCAGTATATTTTGCATGGTCCATTTTAGGCATCTTGGCGTTAAAATATTCACCACCTCGTACCTTTGATTACAGGAAGTAAAGAATTTAAACTTGAATTTCTTTAAAAGTTAAGCAAGGACTACCAAACCATCATACACCATTCTCATACACAGAGGTACGAAGCCCCTAAAGTGACATTTTGAAATACTTTTTTTATTATCACAACTATTTCGTTTAAACGTAATATTATTTCGTTTTTACGAAATAATATTACGTTTTTTCGAAATAATTATTTCGATTTAACGAATGAATAATCTCGAAAGGATTCGTGGGGGGTCTTCACTGGATTTTTGTGATTTTACTACCTACGCGAGGCGAAGCACGTTACGCTTACACGAATAGTTATTGTAGTATACACACAGATCTTTGTCTTAATATATTTATAATTTGCAATTTCAAATTTACGGACTAAAAACAAAACTTCACTCATCGCCTTAACGATCGTGTATTTGTTTACTTCAACGCCTGTTTTTTCAAAATGGCGTCTAAATATGTCCGAGGTTATTCGTAGCGAATGGCCGAGGAGTTCCGAGTGACAAGATATGAAACTTGTGTATAACTTTTGTTTGAAAGGGTTTCCTATTGGTATAATTATAAAAATATTACACAAATTGTAAGTGTCCAGTTTCTTTTGTCTATTAGAATATAAAAATAACGATAAAGAATGAAAGAACATAGCTACAGATAATAATCTGTAATAAAACATAAAAAAATATTGTTGGTTTAGTATCCATGTTTTTTGTTTTCAAAAATTGACCCACGTGATCACAAGATACTGCTGGTTCTTGTGACGCTATGAACGAAAACTTACTATGCTTTTTATTACCCATTTTCGTAAAGCTGAATGAACAAGCTTTCATTTGGTATATCATATTGGTATATACAACCAGTTCGTGTAAGAATTTCACACTAGACCAGTTTTATTACAAACATTTTTTTTCAATTTTCATTCGAATTCTCTACTCGTGGTTTGAATTAAATGTGCAGATAGGAAGCTTATCTTCAATGTCAATATTTGCTGCAAATATGGATAAAGATCAATGATAATTTATATCAAAATAAAGAAAAACATTGACGATAACATCAACATAAATTGTTTTAATACTGGTAGAAACAAGAGCTCTGAGGGTTGGTTATGTTCAGGTACTTCGTTCAAAATTTAACTTCGCTATTGTAAGTTACTGCTGTATTTTGTAATCCAATGACCGTGTCAGCATTCCATTCAATACACATATTCACAACAGCTGAATGAACCAGCTTTAATTTGTTATATAATACTGCTTGATGTTCGTGTTATTTTTTCACTTTGGATATGTTGACATTTTGTTTTTCAATTTTCATTCGAATTCTCTACTCGTGGTTTGAATTAAATGTGCAGATAGGACTTATCTTCAATGTCGATATTTGCTGCAAATATGGATAAAGATCAATGATAATGTATATCGGAATAAAGAAAAAAAAACTATTACATCAACATGAATTGTTTTGATACTAGTAAAAATAAGAGCTCTGAGTGTTGATTATGTCCACGTACTTCGTTTTATAAATTTAACTTCGCTATTGTAAGTTACTGCTGTTTTTCTGATCCAATGACTGGGTGAACATACTAGTCAATACATATATTCGCAAAGCTAAATTATCAAGGTTTAATTTTGTATATAATACTGCTTTATGTTCTTGTTAGTTTTCTACATCGTATATGATTTATTAATGACTTTTTTCAATTGTCATTCGAATTTTCACTCGGGGTTCAAATTAAATACAGTTGATTTACGATTTTTCGACACGCGAGTTTTCAAAATTCGGGGTATCTCGACATAGATCTACGGTCCCGACATTTTCTCCTATATGTTTAATGTTAAAATTTCGCGATAATTCAACACACAATTTTTCGAAATTCGGGCTTATTCAACAATTTTTTATAGTCCGCTGAACAAAGAATCAGTTAAAACTTTATGCGATAACTTGACACGGATCTCTGACCGCGAGTTTTTCACACCTCTGACCATCTAACTTTATCGATAATTTTAGATATTGATAACATGTCATGACTTTTCACGCCTGTGATCTTTAGTCAATTATGGATTACATTATTGGCTTGTCTTGTGAAAACAAAGATGCAAACATCTATTGTATACCAAGCATGATACGTCACATTTGTTTGCTTGAGTGACAAAACATACGACTAGAGCCAGTGTTCTATTCGTCAAACTTGCTTTATGCATATCTATTAAATATGGTGGCTGTTTTATGCCATGTCGTATTTTCGTTTTCTCGTCGCGAAGAAACGAAAACATGAAGACAAAGATACGACAAACTATGGATTTTTTAAAAGTTTTTTATTCTTTAATCTTTTTTGCTGTTTTTTTTTTTGCTAAAATAAGAAGAATTTTTGTTTGCTTTTTGTGCTCTTTGCTAGTGGATGAGTAAACACAAGATAGATACCAACTACTAGCTTAAAAAACCATTTAATAAACAATAAGACACATATTAGCTATGTGGTGGTAGTGTTTTACATTCAATATACAACTACTAGCTAGTAATTCAAATATAACGTATGCTGATGCATCTAGGCTGAACTACAAGATGAATACCAAACTACTAGCTAATCAAAAAAAATAATTTTTTTTAAAGAAAACACCAGTTAAACTTTTTTTAAATTTGAATTGTAAAATTTAAATACGGGGGGGGGGGGCAACGTCACGCCTTTACTATATTGACGTCGCATGACGTCGACGTCACTTCCTTTAAATATGTTTAAACCCTGATGAAGGCATTTAGCCGAAAGCTTGTGCAATAAAACTAAAAGAAATTCATTTGTAGTGAGAACCGTCCTATATATGGCCTTAATATGTGTTGAATACGACGTTAAACCCAATTTAAAAAATGTAGTTAGACTACTATTTTTCTGTAATAATATGTGCAAAGGCATTGTATTTATTTTATTTTTTTATTTGTCATTTAACATTTTTTTTAATCGTGAGTTCCTGGCAACTATTTTGTTTTATTTTTAAGATGCATCTTATGTGTTTCAATTCATTTTTCATTTATTTGTTTAATATGTATATATTATAGTTACAGTAAAGTTCCTCTATTAAGACCAGCAGTTCCACTTTTAAGACCAGCAAAATCGATAGTCTTAATAGCAAAACAGTCTTATTATAGAGACCCTTTTGTTCACAAATTAAGCATTTGAGTCGTAATAATTGTCAAAAATCACATGATTTTGAAATAACAAAAGTTGTCTTATCAGAAGAACTTTACTGCATTGAAATTTTGTCAATTGTATAATTAGAAAACATTGAACCCTTTGATATTTCACATTTAACCATGCAAAAGAAGAAAACATTGACTCATCTTTGTAAATTCTATGACTAACATTAATTCGTTCTTCAGTATTATGTTTCAAACGATGTTACATGAATAAGCTACAACTATTAGAGCCGTCATTGATTGGGCTCCAACATAGACATATTAATATGTCTATGGGCTCAAAGCATATCTACAATATCAATTTTTTAAGAAATAGATATTGAAGATATGCTGATATATATTGATTCCTTCACTGCAGTACTATACAAATGTTGTCAAAAACTAATTATCCGACGATAATAACAATTATCAAGATTTGAGCATTTTTGTGTCGACACCGGCTGTCTTTAGCCAATCAGAACGTTGCATTAGAGGTCACGTGACCAAAATGATGACGTCGAGTAGCAAAAAAAGGGGTGCGAGTATGGAATCGTCCACGGCGTGTATTATACGGTTACCTGTTTGTAATACAAGAAAATATCATTATCGATATATGAACGGGTATCAATTTCAAGGAGTAACAATATAAAACCAAAAAAACATTCATGCCTATTCGTAACATGTTCATTTATTGAAGAAAGCTCGCTTTTGTTGAAAAACAACAACCTATCTTCCCTATTTCCGAGCGAATTTATTAGTAAATATGAACGTTCGATTAGCTGGCGGGATGTTCTTGAAACGAGCGCGGTCGGAATATGTCTGGACAGCACATGGTAATTCGATGGTTTTTATCTGGCCTTACAGTGTGTAAAATTAATCAAACGCTCTGTAGTCTATAAATAGACGTGGAACGGTTTAAAGCACTGACGAATACCTGAATCTGTGGTAATACGTCAGATGACCACTGCTGGTATTTATATCCGACGGGGATGGAGGCGCTGTAGTCGAGCTTCTGAAGGTCTGATTTTAAAAGCCCTCTACTGTAAATGCATGTACTGTTTGATCTGCATATTGCTTGAATCTTTATTCTCTATAGAGAATACACGGCTAAACGACGATTTCAAGCATTTTTGGAAATGCTAATACTTGTAATAGATGTATATTTGTCATGAATGTTATACCTGCTGTGGGCTAGAGCTATATCCTCAATGGGAGTGCAGTCAATGTTTTAGATTTATCAGTTAATATTATGACAGCACACCTGTTTCCCCTCACAATAGAAGGTTCCTCTCACAAATTTGACCCAAAATGCATATCAATTATTGATGGGAAAATAAATATCGAGGATACAGGGATATCGTTAGAATTGATGATAGCTCTAATAATTATAGCTAAATTACTTGGGGTGTGCATTATCAACTTAAGAACTTTGTAAGACTCGGTAGTAGTATGACCATGTCTTATGACATACTATGGGACTCTTTTCCAGTTCCTACTGCATTTAAATACATTGTTAACTGAAATATACTCATTATAAATTATTGTTGTTAAGTTTTGCTTTATGTAAAATATATTTTTTAATTTTTAAGAAGCGTTCGAAGATCAGAGATGAAAATATCCAATTAAATTTTTTAACCTTATTGCGTTAGATTTCATAGACTTTGAACACGTGTTTTTTTAATTTAAGTCAAAATCATGTTAAAATAAATAACATGCATTTAATCACTAATTTAAACTTTATTGCAGTGATATTAGAATTCCCTGTGAGAAATAAAGAATTATAAAAGTACATTATGTATGTTGTTTTTTTATGTTTTATTGTTGAACTTATCAGATTGAACCGTGTAGCATGGCTGTGTATATAGTTTATGTGTCAATTATTTGCCCAACAAAGACCCAAGATGGGTCCATGGCCCCGACTAACTCATTTGGGAGAGCGGCGGACATGCAAGCAGAAGGTTGTGGGTTTCCTCCATTGTGCTCAAGTACTAACTTTTCCTCCTCCTATTACACAGTAGGCTACTATGTATTGGTAGGTAAGGAGTTGTTGTTGATGAAACCAGAACAAATTATGAAGAATTACTTCAAACATGTATTTCCTAACCTGAGCCATGTAATGTTATCATGGTTAAATCTCTTACAAAACATTTTTAGAATGATCTGAGTCTTAAATTAAAAATAAAGGTGTAGGCCTATATAATTTATGTAATAGTAAGTTATTACTGAGGTTATTAACTATGACACAATTATTCATACTCATAGTATTGGTGAGAGGGATGTTAGTCTCTGCTTAAGCATGTGCCTTAGGGATTCAATGTTTCTCAACCGATTTTCGTCGATTTCATCCCAACCGATTTTTGATGAAAGTAGTCCAATAATAGAACCACCCATAGCCCCGCCTTCCTGTTTAAAAGGATTGCCTTATAGTACATTTGTAGTATAATTTAGATGGTAGTAAGGTGATACGGCACTGCAGTCACATTTGTCTTGGTATAACATGACAGGCACGTACATGTAGGAAGCATTTTCAGATTTAGGGGTTTTTCAAGGAGAAGAAAACAGAACTTAATTTTCATATACATCTAGTCTTGTCCTATAAAAACTCTCGTTTTTTTCTCAGGCTTAAGACTGACGAGGCAGTTTTAGTTATATATATATAGCGTGCAATTTTGACTTTGTTGAAAAAGCACGAATGTGTCAATCAATTGAGTGTGACAGGCCTAAGCCCCCTAACCTCCCCGGTTCCTACGGGCCTGCAAGTCTAACAAGATTTCATTTAGAAAACACTCGTTTACTTATATAATTAATTTCATGCTATGAAAATATGACCAGATTTTGATGTATAAGGGACAATAAGCATTAATTGGAACTTCGCTAGACTATAACAACATGCAATTTTGTAGTTTTTAAGATTTTTGAATAATACATATTTTATAAATAAAATAGTTTTGTTTCTTCACCGATATGAGTATAATTACAATGCCTTCGACATTAATTTGTGCATAATTTTATTCAGTTCATTAAGTAAAAATGAACCAACGAAATGACGTTTTGTATAACTTGGATGCCAACGGATTTTTAAGTATTGATGAGATGGTTTCCAACCAATTTTGGTCCATTTTGTAGATTCTGGATGCATAGTGGAGTCAAGATGCCAACTGATTTTGGTCGATTGTAGGGTTTATTTGGCAAACAATTTTTAGAAAATTTGTAGATTCTGGATGTTAACCGATAAAGAATAATTTGTTGAGTGTGGATGTTAACCGTTCCAATTGTAGAAAATACATGTGTACTTGATAACCGAATTTTTTGATATTTCGAGAATAAGGACGTTCACCCATTCCAAAAAATTTGCGCAATCTGGATGCCAACCGATTTTCGTCGATTTGTAGAGCCACTAATGCCGATTGTGGAAGATTTGTATAGTCTAAATTCCAACCGATTTTGGGCAATTACTAGTGTTTAGATCCAAACCAATTTTGGTCGTTTTGTTTAGCTTAGATCCCAACCGATTTTGGTCCATTTGTTCAGTCTAAATGCCAACCGATTTTCGTCTATTTGTAGAGTCTAGGTGCAAATCAATTTTGGTTGAATACTTGTGTCTAAATGCCGACCGATTTTGGTCGTTTTGTTGATTCGGAATGCCAATCAATTTTGGTCGTTTAGTTAAGCTTGCATACCAACCGATTTTGGTCGATTTGAAGCGGCTAGAAGCCAACCGATTTATGTCTATTTGTAAAGTCTAGATGCAAATCAATTTTGGTTTATTACTAGTGTCTAATTGCAAACCGATTTTGGTCGTTTTGATGAGTCGGAATGACAACCGATTTGGTCGTTTTGTTTAGCTTGCATCCCAGCCTATTTTGGTCGATTTGGTACGGCTAGATCCAACCGATTTTCGTTTATTTGTTCAGTCTTAATGGCCACAGATTTTCGTCGTTTTCTTTAGCTTGGATCCCAGCCGGTTTTTGTTGTTTTGTTAAGCTTGCATCCCAACTGCTTTTGGTCGTTTTGTGAAGTATAGATGCCAACCGTTTTTGTCTATTTGTTAAATCTAGATGCTTTCATTTGCAGAACCTAAATGCCAACCGATTTTGGTTGATAACGAGTGTCTAGATGCCAACCGATTTTGGTCGTTTTGTGGAGTCTGAGTGCAAACCGATTTTGGTCGTTTTGTTTAGTTTGCATCCCAACCGATTTTCGTCTATTTGTTCAGTCTAAATGCCAAACAATTTTCGTCGTTTTGTAGGGGTATAAATGCCAAACGAATGTAGCGGGTAGATGCCAACCGTTTTTGTCGTTTTGTAAAGTCTAACTGCAAACCGATTTTTCACTTTTTGTTCGGTCTAAATGCCAACCGATTTTGGTAGATTATTGAAGTCAAGATGCCAACCGATTTTCATCGCTTTGTAGCTGCTATATGCCAACTGATTTTCGTCTATTTGTTCAGTCTGAATGCCGACCCATTTTCGTCGTTTTTAGGGGTAAGATGCCAACCGATTTTCGTCTATTTGTTCCGTCTAAATGCCAACCGTTTTTCGTTCGTTTTGTAGGGGTTAGATGACAACCGTTGTCTTTTATTTGTTAATCTAAATGCCAACCGATTTCGTCGTTTTGTTTAGCTTGGATCCCAACCGATTCTCGTCTATATGTAGCTGCTAGATGCCAACCGATTTTCGTCTATTTGTTCAGTCTAAATGCCAACCGATTTTCGTCGTTTTTTAGGGGTAAGATGCCAACCGATTTTCGTCTATTAGTTCCGTCTAAATGCCAACCGTTTTTCGTCGTTTAGTAGGGGTTAGATGACAACCGTTGTCTTTTATTTGCGTAGTCTAAATGCCAACCGATTTTCGTCATTTTGTTTAGCTTGAATCCCAACCGATTCTCGTCTATATGTAGCTGCTAGATCTCAACCGATTTTTGTCTATTTGTTCAGTCTGAATGCCAACCGATTCCGTCGTTTTTTAGGGGTAAGATGCCAACCGATTTTCGTCTATTTGTTCAGTCTAAATGCCAACCGTTTTTCGTCGTTTTGTAGGGGTTAGATGACAACCGTTGTCTTTTATTTGTTTAGTCTAAATGCCAACCGATTTTCGTCGTATTGTTTAGCTTGGATCCCAACCGATTTTCGTCTATATGAAGCGCCTAGATGCCGACCAATTTTTGTCTATTATTTAAGTCTAAATGCAACCAATTTTCGTCGTTTTGTAGGGGTAAGATGCAAACCGACTTTTACTATAAGTTCAGTTTAAATGCCAACCGATTTTCGTCGTTTTGTTTAGCTTGGATCCCAACCGATTCTCGTCTATATGTAGCTGCTAGATGCCAACCGATTTTCGTCTATTTGTTCAATCTGAATGCCATCCGATTTTCGTCGTTTTGTAGGGGTAAGTTGCCAACCGATTTTCGTCGTTTTATAGGGGTATAAATGCCAACCGATTTTCGTCTATATGTAGCGGCTAGATGCCAACCGTTTTTTGTCTATTTGTTCAGTCTAAATGTCAACCGATTTTAATCGTTTTGTTAAGCTTGCATCCCAACCGATTTTGGTCGATTTGTAGCGGCTTAATGCCAACCGATTTTCGTCTATTTGTTCAGTCTAATAGCCAACCGATTTTCGTCTATTTGTTCAGTCAAAATGCCAACCAATTTTCGTCTATTTGTTCAGTCTAAATGCTAGTAGTAGATAAATATGTCTAGATGCCAACCGATTTCGGTTGTTTTGTTGAGTCTGAATGCCAACCGATTTTGTTAAGCTTTTATCCCAACCGATTTTCGTCAATTTGTAGGGGTTAGATGCCAACCGATTTTCGTCTATTTGTTCAGTCTAAATGCCAACCGATTTTCGTCTATTTGTAGGGGTTAGATGCAAACCGATTTTCGTCTTTTTGTTTAGTCTCAATGCCAACCGTTTTCGTCGTTCTGTTTAGTTTGGATCCCAACCGATTTTGGTAGATTTATTGCGGTTGGGATCCAAGCTTAACAAAACTACCAAAATCGGTTGGCATTCAGACTCCACTAAACGACAAAAATCGGTTGGCATCTGAGTTCACAAATCGACCAACATCGGTTGGGATGCAAGCTCAACAAAAAAAAACCAAACTCGGTTGGGTTTCAAGCTAACACAACGACGAAAATCGGTTGGGATTTAGACTGAACAAATAGACGAAACTCGGTTGGCATCTAAGCCCTACTAATAGACAAAAACGGTTGGCATTTAGACTAAACAAATCGACAAAAATCGGTTGGCATTGAGACTAAACAAATAAACAAAAATCGGTTGGCATCTAGCCGCTACATATAGACGAAAATCGGTTGGCATCTAACCGCTACAAAACGACGAAAATTGGTTGGCATTTAGACTGAACAAATAGACAAAAATTGGTTGGCAATTAGACTGAACAAATAGACAAAAATCGGTTGGCGTCTAAAATCTACAAATAGACGAAAATCGGTTGGCATTTAGACTGAACAAATAGACGAAAATCGATAGGCATCTAGCCTCTACAAATAAACAAAAATAGATTTGATTTCCAACTGCTGCAAATCGTCCAAAATGTTCTATCAGCTTCTGAGTTCACAAATCGACGAAAATCGGTTGGGGTGCAAGCTCAACAAAAAACTCGGTTGGGTTCCAAGCTTATCAAAACGACGAAAGTCAGTTTGGATTAAGACTGAGCAAATAGACGAAAATCGGTTGGCATCTAACCGCTACAAATCGACGAAAATCAGTTGGCATTTATACCGAACAATTTAACAAAAAAATGTTTGGCACCATGACTTTACAAATCGATCAAAATCGGTTGGCGTTTAGACTGATCAAATAGACGAAAATAGGTCGGCAATTACATTTGTATACTGAACAATTAGACAAAAATTGGTTGGCATCTTGACTTAACATAACAAAGAAAATCGGTTGGCATTTCGTCTGTGCAAATAGACGAAAATCGGTTGGCATCTTGACTTTACAAATATACGAAAAACGGTTAGCATTTAGACTGAAAAAAGACAAAAATCAGTTAGCATCTTGACTTTACTTATAGACGAAGATCGGTTGGCATTTAGACGGAACTAATAGACGAAAATCGGTTGGCAACTTACCCCTAAAAAACGACGAAAATCGGTTGGCATTCAGACTGAACAAATAGACGAAAATCGGTTGGCATCTAGCAGCTACATATAGACGAGAATCGGTTGGGATCCAAGCTAAACAAAACGACCAAAATCGGTTGGCATTTAGATTAACAAATAAAAGACAACGGTTGTCATCTAACCCCTACAAAACGACGAAAATCGGTTGGCATCTTGACTTGACAAATATACGAAAAACGGTTAGCACTGAAAAAAAAAATCAGTTAGCATCTTGACTTTACTAATAGACGAGGATCGGTTGTCATTTTAACTGAACGCATAGGCGAAAATCGGTTGGCATCTACCCCATATAAAAGAAACAAAATCAGTTGGCATTTAGACTGAACATATAGACGAAAATCGGTTGGCATCTAGCTTTAAAAAAGGCGGAAATCGGTTGGCCTTAAGACTGACGAAATAGACGGAAATCGGTTGGCATCTAACCGCCACAAATACACAAAAATCGGTTGGAATTTAGGCTGAACAAATATATAAAAACTGGGTTTGTTATTTTATTTTCACAAATCAAACAAAAACGGTTTGTATTTATACTGAACAATTAGACAAAAATCGGTTAGCATCATTACTTTACCTTTATACAAAATCAGGTCGGATGCAAGCCAAACAACACAACCAAAATTGGTTGGCATCTTAACTTCAAAAATCGACCAAAATTGGTTTGCATTTAGGCTGGTCAAATAGACAAAATCGGTTAGCATACTGACTTCAGAAATCGACCAAAATCCGTTAGGATACAACCTAACAAAACAACAAAAATGGGTTGGGACCCAAGTTGAGTTAAACGACAAAAATAGGTTGACATTTAGACTGAACAAAGAGACGAAAATCGGTTGGCATCAAACCGCTTTAAATAGACGAAAATCGGTTGGCATCTAGCCGCTTCATATAGACAAAAACCGGTTGGGATGCATGCTTAACAAAACGACGAAAATCGGTTGGCATTAAGTCTTAACAAAAAGACAAAAATCGTTTGGGATGCAAGCTTAACAAAACGACGAACATCGGTTGGCATTTCGTCTGAGAAAATAGACGAAAATCGGTTGGCATTTTAACTTTACAAATATACGAAAATCGGTTAGCATTTACACTGAAAAAAAAAACAAAAATTAGTTAACATCTTGACTCCACCTATAGACGAAAATCGGTTGACATTTAAACTGAACGCATAGGCGAAAATCGGTTGGCATCTAACCCCTACAAAAGAAAGAAAATCGGTTGGCATTTAGACTGAACAAATAGACGAAAATCGGTCGGCATCTTGAATTAAAAAAAATCGGAAATCGGTTGGCAATAAGACTGAAAAAATAGACGAAAATCGGTTTGCATCTAACCTCCACAAAATGCACAAATATCATTTGGCATTTAAACTGAACAAATAGACAAAACTGGGTTGGCATCGTGACTTCACAAATCAACCAAAATCGGTTGGTATTTATACTGAACAATAAAACAAAGATCGGTTGGAATCTTAACTTTACCTTAAGACCAAAATCGGGTTGGATGCAAGCCAAACAAAACAAACAAAATTGGTTGGCATCTTAACTTCACAAATCGACCAAAATCGGTTAGCATTTAGGCTGATCAAATAGACAAAAATCAGTTGGCACCATTACTTTACCTTTATACCAAAATCGGGTCGGATGCAAGCCAAACAAAACAACCAAAATCGGTTGGCATCTTAACTTTACCTTAAGACCAAAATCGGGTCGGATGCAAGCCAAACAAAACAACTAAAATCGGTTGGCATCTTAACTTAAAAAACCGACCAAAATCGGTTGGCATTTAGGTTGGTCAAATAGACATAATCAGTTGGCATACTGACTTCACCAATCGACCAAAATCGGTTAGGATGCAACCTAACAAAATAACAAAAATCGGTTGGGATCCAAGTTGAGTTAAACGACTTAACTCGGTCGGCATTTAGACTGAACAAATAAACAAAAATCGGTTGGCATCCAGCCGCTACTAATAGACCAAAAAACGTTTGCTTTCATACTGAAGAAATAGACTAAGATCGTTTGGAATGCAAGCTAAACAAAACAACCAAAATTTTTTGAGATCAAAGCTTAACAAAACGACGAAAATCGGTTGGCATTTTAACTCAACAAATAGACGAAAATCAGCTGGCAACTTGCCCCTACAAAACGACGAAAATCGGTTGGCATTTTGACTTTACAAAACGACGAATAGCGGTTGGCATTTAGACTGAACAAAGAGACGAAAATCGGTTGGCATCAAACAGCTTTAAATAGACGAAAATCGGTTGGCATCAAGTCGCTTCTGTTGATTTCTTACAGGAATCGTTATTGCACACGCAATCTTATGATAAATGGAGATCACAAAAACACAGCTTATGAGTACGGAGATACAACATTTAATAATCATAGATCTATATAAGTATATACATGTATATACATACAGATAGAGGGAGAGAAACATATGTTACTAATACATGGCAATTACAATAAACTTGGTAGAGTTATCTTTCATAGACTATTGACATTATTAATACAATCAACATCCTTTCTTCTCAAACAAAACAAAATCAAATCATATTTAAAACAGTTAAGTTTTAGAGCAGTCAGTGAAATTTGTTTTACAGATAACATTCACTAAACGTTTAAAAAAACACTTTGATCCAGAAACACTGCGGCTATGATATAATTAAAACAGATCAAGTTACCGAATATTTTACAGGGAAATGTTTTAAATGTCATACATCTCTAAATATCAAATACTGGTATAAATGTCAAATCAACACGAAGTTTCTAGTTGTATAGTCATGTAAATTTATAATAAACAAATACATCCGTTCTGAATTTGTACATGAGTCTAAAACATTGGTTTAAATGAAAACTTTAGAGTCAGAATATTACAATAAACCACGATATCAAATTACATAGTTTCATTCACATACAAATAATGCAAAATTATCAGTTATTACGCTGGTTGTACAAATTCTAGTCTACTCCACCAGTCAAATTGATTGGAACACTAGAAAGGAATAATATCCAGAGAAAAACAAAAGATAAAATATAAATCTTAAGAAAAGGTTCTCGAATTTACACTATATACACTTAGGGGTTTATTATGCCCCAATCAGTTAGCACAAGATATCATGTATGGGAATTATTATGCCCATCACAGCACATATTTAATATCTCACATAATCTTTCAGATAAGTAGGAGCTTTGGTCTCCCGACGTGGTCTCATGGCACGTGTTGGCTCGGGATTCGAACTTGTGACTTCGGAATTCGAGTTTTCGGCGTTTTGTGGATCTTGATCATGTCTCACTGGTCCTGGTGACTGGTCTCGAATGAACACTGGAATTGAAGTTGGTCTTATGTGTTCCCGATTTCTGTTGTACGCAACATCGTCCGTAGAAGTTATAGTGAAATTGGGATTGTTAGCAACTTTCACTTTCCCTTTTTGCCATGGTTGGTTCATGTGTCGTTTGAAATACACATTTTGGTTCTCCTGAACTTCAGGTAGTTTTTTCGCGTGCTTGTCATAGTGCTTTTTAACAGTTTCTTTGCGAGATTTGCGCTTTCCGTTTATTTCAAACTTGTGCTGCCTAGTTGGTATCATGGTACGTGTATGTCTACCAAAAAACATTTCAGCTGGACTTAAACCAGTGTCTTGTCTGGGAGTGTTTCTCAACTCTAGCAAAGCTTCATTTTGGTCAGTTTTGTCTTTCAGACATTTCTTCATCATGGTTTTCATGATTTTCACTCCAGCTTCAGCTTTCCCATTGGACTTTGAGTGGTGAGGAGATGTTACATGATGCTGAATGCCCCAGTTTTTCACAAAGCACTGAAATTCTTGGGAGGTGAATTGTGGTCCCCCGTCACTAACTATTCTATTAGGAATACCGAAACGAGCAAATTGTTTTTTCAGTTTGTCAATCACTTGCTGAGAAGTCGTAGTAGACAAGAAATCAACTTCAATGAAGTTTGAAAAATAGTCTATAGACAGCAGATATTGTCTACCTTGAATTTCAAACAGATCAAGTCCAATCTTTTCCCATGGAAAATCGCCGTCATCGTGTTGTTTTAAAGGTTCAGATTGGTTGTGTGGTTTCATTTCCATGCATAATTCACAGTTCTCAGCTATTTGTTTTATATCTTTTGCCATTCCAATCCAGAACAGCACACCACGGGTTCTACGCATCATACTATCGTACCCCAGATGAGCACTGTGTAGGCGTTTTTTCATGCTTTCTCTCAGTGACCTGGGTACTAATACCGCTTCACCTTTCAATATCACTCCGTCTTGCTGGCTTAGAGTGTCACTCATTGAAAAGTAGGGTTTCAACTCGCTAGATAGATTATTTCTATTCTCAGGCCATCCATTCTGTATCACTTCTATCAGTAACTGTAATGTTGAATCTTTGGCAGTTTCAGCCCTTATTTCTTCGATTCGAGCATCTGGCATAGTTTGCAAACTGTCCACTTGAAGAACCCTTGTTCTCGTCAGCTCGCCCTGATCATCTGTGTTGAAAGCTCGGCTTAACGTATCCGCTATTATTAGGTCAGAGCCTTTAACATACTCGAACTCAATGTCATATCTATACAGCTTCTGTATAATATCCTGTAACCGTTTCGGAGCTTGGCTTAATGGTTTCTTCAGAATTGTTTCCAGCGGTTTGTGGTCATTTTGGATAATAACCTTACGTCCGTAGGTGTATTGATCAAAACGTTCCAGACCATACAGAACTGATAGAGCTTCTTTCTCAATTTGAGCCCAGTTTCTTTCAGCTGGTTTTAGAGATCTAGATGCAAATTCGAGTGGTTTTCCATCTTGAAGAAGTACTGCTCCAAGACCATCTCGGCTGCTATCCACCTGAACAACAAGATCTTTGTCCGGATTGTAATAGGCTAATATAGGAGCTTGAGTTAACATTTGTTTAACATTGTCAAATGCTTTTTCACAGTCAGTATCCCAGTTCCATGGAACATTTTTCCGTGTCAGATTTCTAAGTGGCTCTAGAGTGTCGGCTAAGTGTGGCAAGAATTTCGCCATGTATTGGACTAATCCACACAGACGTTTAATATCACTGACATTTTCGGGAGTTTTTATTTCAAGTACAGCCTTGATTTTGTTTTCATCTGGCAGGATGCCTTTGTCTGTGATTTTGTGTCCATGGAAATTTATCTCTTTTCCTACCACTTTCTTACTATCGTTGAGTACAATGTGACGCTCATGACATCTTTGGTACAGTTTGTCTAGTTTTTCTTGGTTGTCTTTCTTGGCAGATTCGTCAGTTTCACCGCAACCAGCAACTATAATGTCATCAGCTATGGTAAAAATACCGTCAAGACCATTCAGAGCTTCATGTAGCTTTCTTTGAAATATTTCACTTGAAACTTTCAGTCCAAAAGGTAGTCTGAGCCATCGATAGCGACCAAATGGCGTGATCATTGTAGTAAGAAAACTTGACTTTTCTTCCAACTTAACATGCCAATAAGCTTCCTTGACATCCAGTTTAGTAAACAGTTTTGCATCTTTCAACTCTGGAAGAATATCATCAAATACTGGTAGTCGGTAATGTTCCCGCATTAAAGCTTCATTAAGTGGTTGCGGGTCGATGCAAATTCTTAATTTACCATTCGGTTTCTTCACAACAGCCATCTGACTCACCCATTTAGTCGGCTCGCTTACTTCAGTAAGTATCCCTCTTTTCACAAGATTGTCAATTTCTTCTTTCACGCTGTTTTTGATAGCATGTGGTATCTTCCTACTTGGCAAAGCTCGAGGGGCCTTTTCAGGGTCCACCTGTAGATTTACTTCACCTAGGTCACCTAAATCGGTCTCAACTTTACCGATAAAGTTCTCAGCGTGAATTGTAACTAAATTTAATCTCTGCACCGTTTGTAAACCTAGCAGACAGTCAAGTTCATTAGGTACAATAACAAAATTAACTTTGAATTTTTCTTGTGTCTGTGGGTTTGTTATTTCTAAATTTGCTTCTCCTAGTGATGTACACGTAGATTTATTGTACATTTTGAGCTTTGTAAACTTTTTCACTCTTTGTGTCTTCCGCACAAATTTACTTTGAATTGTGTTAATTTCAGCCCCAGTGTCTATCTGGAATCTGACGTCACAATTATTCACTAGCATTTTTGCAGAGGCTCTTGAATGTATACCACCTTTAACACATTGAAGCCAAACTTCATCTTCTGAGCCAGATTCTTCTTCTTCTACTGCATGAACTTTCTTGCAGCATGCTTTAAAATGGTTGTTACCACTACACAAACTGCACTTTTTTCCCCAGGCAGGACATTTCTCTTTTGCAAGTTCATGCGAATATCCACAGAATTTACATTTTGTTTTCTTAGGTTTAGCAGCTTTCGGTTTAGCACCTGAATTCTTGTTCAACTTATATACAGGACTGTCATTTTGTTGCATTTCCTTGACATGTTTGTTTGACTGTTCATATGCTCTACATATATGCAAGCATTTATCAAGAGTGAGTTTCTCTTCTCTAAGTAGTAGTTCTTGTAATTTACCGCTTGAACTGAACACTATTTTGTCCCTTAACATTCTGTCTTTGTCAGTAAAATTACAATTGTCTGCTCTTTTGTGCAGTTCTGTTAAGAAATGTTCAAACGATGTAAACGTGTCTATTTTGACAGTCCAAAACCTGTGCGACTCAAGCACCTCACTAACTCTAGGATTACAGTAGCTTTCTATAGCATCAAGCACTTTAGTTGGTTTGTCCTTGTCAGCTGGATCTGTCCAAGCAAACTGATCGTACACTTCTATTACCTTTGGCCCTGCACAATGAAGTATTATACTAGTCTGAACTTTGTCAGATTTTTCACTAGCTCCACTTGCAGCCAAGTAAACTTCCATTTGTCTCTTCCACTTGCGGTAATTTTCAGCAACATTACCGTCAGTTATGTCCAAAATAGTTGGCGGTTTTAACATGGATTCAGCCATAATTAAATTCCAGAAATTAGTATTCTACACAGAAATTTCAAAATACGTTGAATTTTGAGAGTTTAAAAATTGTTAAAAAATAACCCAACACGAAACTAACAGGTTCGTTATACGTTTTCGCGATCTCACTCGTGGATTCTTAATTAATAGTCCTTGATTTTCGCTTGTCTAGCGAATTCATCAATGTCTATTGTTCATCTAAGATGAGAACACCGCTGCCACCATGTTGATTTCTTACAGGAATCGTTATTGCACACGCAATCTTATGATAAATGGAGATCACAAAAACACAGCTTATGAGTACGGAGATACAACATTTAATAATCATAGATCTATATAAGTATATACATGTATATACATACAGATAGAGGGAGAGAAACATATGTTACTAATACATGGCAATTACAATAAACTTGGTAGAGTTATCTTTCATAGACTATTGACATTACTAATACAATCAACAGCTTCATATAGACAAAAATCGGTTGAGATCCAAGCTTAACAAAACGACGAAAATCGGTTGGCATTAAGTCTGAACAAAAAGACAAAAATCGGTTGGGATGCAAGCTTACAAATCGACGAAAATCGGTTGGCATTTAGACTGATCAAATAGACAAAAATCGATTGGCATCTAGCCGCTACAAATCGATCAAACCGGTTTGGATCCAAGCCAAACAAAACTACCAAAATCGGTTGGCATTCTGACTCCACAAAACGACAAAAATCGGTTGCTATCTGAGTTCACAAATCGACCAAAATCGGTTGGGATGCAATTTCAACAAAAAACAAACTCGGTTGGGTTCCTAGCTAAACAAAACGACGAAAATCGGTTGGGATATACTGAACAAATAAACGAAAATCGGTTGTCATCTAAACGCTACAAAGAGACGATAATCGGTTGGCATCTAGACTGAACAAATACACGAAAATCGGTTGGCATCTAGCCTCTACAAATAGACCAAAATCGATTGGAATACAACCTAAACAAAACGACCGGTCGGCATACACACTTCACAAAACGATCCAAAGTTTTATCCAGTTTTTATCAAGACACTAGAAATCGGTTGGCATCTATACTATAAATCTACTATCTTCAAATCGGTTGGCATTAACAATCTACAATGGACCATAATCAGGTGTGACTCAAACTGATTAAAATCCACACACACTACTTGGCATGCAAATTTTACAAATGGACGAAAATCGGTTGGCATCCACACTTCACAAATAGTCATAAAAATGGCTGGAATCAGGACTCTACAAATCGACCATAATCGGTTGGTATCTAACTTCTACAAATCGTCAAAAGAAAAATATTAGTTAGGTATAGGTAAGACTATAGTCTTTTGTTCATTATAGCCCCCCCCCCCCAGCTAGAAATCCTTTATTTGCTAATGTTTCTCTCCCAACTTGTGGTACTGATAAATATACTTAAACCGCTTTTCATCGTAGTTAACTCCATTATGTTATTAGTGTCGACTTGTTAACAGAGCTTATGACATTGTATGCGTGAATGTGTATACATTTATATGTTCCTGTAATAATATATTCTTAAATATGATTTTCGACTAACTTATCAAGAACAGTAACTTTTATTTCCAGTTTCTTTCAATAGTTACCGCAAATTATTTTCTTTGAAACCGGGGTATAAACATTTCTAACTAGGTAGGCGGTGTTTTTATGTCAAATAGTTCCTACACTTTTTGTCTACCAGCCGTTCTCCAGAAATGGTTACCATTTTGAAAAACACGTGTCTCCAGGTTATATACGACTATATACACAACGTGAAACAACACTTATGGTTTTAATCATTTGGAAATGTTAACTTAGATTGTTGTTGCTAAAGAGGTACAAAAGAAACATTAAAAACTTACGCCTTTTGGCAAAAGTTTGCTAAGCAAAAACTTCAATAAGTAGAAAAAGGCCGTGTCTCCAGCTCTATTTTTAATATTTGCTTTGAAAAATAATTAATCTAAGGTTTGTTATTGCTTGTAATATGTATTTATTTTTCATATATGGGTAGTGAATTGTATGATTTTAAAGATATTCTACTGATACGAATATGAAATTCTAAGATTTTCTACTTTTTAGGTTTGTCTCCAAAACAGTCCTATGTTACCGTAACTATTTTCGCATGGTTAAATTACTTTCCAAAAGGTGTTGTTGTTAATTGTTAAACCGTTTACTAATACTACAATTAGTCAAATATCGTGGGAAACAAAGTTTGAATATTATCTGTCCTAAGGAGAATGAACAAATTAAGCCCAAACTCAAATTTTTAAATGTCGCATTTAAGAAACTATGCTTCCATAACGAGCGTAGCACAGTTGCTAGCGAGGTGTTTTTACATTGAATTGTTGTTTGCCACTGTACATTGGTGTGATCAAGTGCAAGTAACGCGTACATTTATTGTTACTTCTATATTTATTGAGGGAAACTTTAACGGAACACGGGGATTCCGTAACGACTATTCTCCGTAACAAGTATTTGACATGCTATATGATACAATTTATGGAAGAAACAAGCTGTTATTGTTTTCGATATTCCTCTTTTGATCATTTGATCATGTTAAAAGCAAAATTAGGCCTTAGCACTAACAATTACGGTACATGTGTAAGAAAACATATTTTAGTGCAGGTACAGGATGAAGGATAAATATGAAATCTGTGTAATGGATGACTGTCATAGTATTAATATTACAATTATTGATACATTCATTGACATATTTCTTTAAGTGGAAAGAAAAAATGTTGATGTCTCTTTAATTGAGAATGAAAATTCATTTCGTTACGGAGTATAGAGGGCTTGTTACGGAACATAGATTGTAATAATAACGATTTATGCGATCATTGAATTGAATTGAATGCATTTAACATTATCACAGTACTTTTACTACGTAAACAGACTAACTGAACGTTTCCCAGTCTTATATGATGAAAATTGATGAAAATAGTTGCGTCCGTGGAGATTTTCAGATTTGACACACCTGTATGTGTTTCAAATTTGTAACAAAACAATATTTGTGTAACCAATTTATGCAAAATTATGGTCATAACAACAATAAAGAATATTTAACAAATTGGCAATGTCTGAATCGAATTAACAATGATTCTTACACATTAAAACAATGACCTAAAATATCAGCATGTCTAAAGATTTGAGAATGTTGATATCATTCAAAAGTTTCATTTTATCTTGTGCGTTATCAGTTGAAATTTCCAGTTATTGCTTCCAAAAAATGTCTTCACCACTGATGACCAATATCAACATGAGCACCCATCAGAGACGTTGCACAAAGACAATTTTAAACGTCTCTTGCACCTACGACACATATATGTTCATCACGATCAGTGTCGTATATTTCATATATCTACATGGTATACACACTAGAACATATCAGTAAAAGTGCATTTTAGTTAGGTTAATACCATCATACTTACTTCATATGTCTCATTTGTTATATTCAAAGCTCAGTATTATTGTAATTTTGTAATATGGCAACACTTAAACTTAAATTTTGTTAAAAACATAAGGAAATACTCTGTGCTGTTAATAAATCATACTTTTGTATTGTTTAATCGATATTAAAATGTAGTTTTGTTCGAGTTGGCAAGACTTTCTAATTTTTACTATGTTCCGTAACTCCATGGCACATCAAATATGTCATTATGTATGAGCATACAGTGTCATGTTTCAAACTAATTTACATTTTATTTTGTGCCTTATATGTTGTAGTTTTCATCAATTTGGAAAAGAATGGTCCACATGTCTGTATGTGACAAATAGACATGTTGACATAATTGTGTTACGTTATCTTATCTTAACAACAAAAAATGATGATGACTTCTACATGCGCTATTCTGACAATCATGTATATATTGCGAAGTAGTTTGCTTAAATGTGTTTCACTACTCACCATTGAATGGTATTCCATACTTACATGGACAGAAATACAGACTTGCATTTTAAAACTAGGTATCTATTACTTGAGCTCGTGATTCTATGCTCCGTAACGTAGGAGTTGACGTATACTTTTTGAACTCGTATATCTTTCTCAGTCTTAGAATGGTGTGCATTATATTTTTGTTTCGAGACCACGAAGGTTTGAATTTTGCAATTATGTTAAAAAATAAACGTTTACAGTAAGTTTATTTTTCGACATTTCACTTTTCAAAATGGTAACGATTTCTGGAGAACGGCTGATATTCGTTTATAATTTTAAGAATTTTATAAATACTACGGAGTCCCTGAAGTGAAATTTCGAAATACTTAGTTTTTGAAATGATATTACATTGTATGTTTAAACGAAATAATTGTGAAAATAAAAAAATGTCACATTAGGGGCTTCATAAAATTCGGGGTCAGTTTTAATCAACGGTTTGGGTATGCATAAAATACAAATTACATCGCTGAAGTTAACAAAATTTCACGTGGGCATAGTGGCTACCCCGGGGAAAATTCCGTGGGCTTGGGCCAGTGACCATTAATGTCAATACTTCGCCTTTTGAGAATTTAAATCAACACTCAGATGGGCCATGTTTCCGTAAGCGAATCTCGAGTTAAAGCGATAGAGCTATTACGTGGGCATAGTGGCTACCCTGGGACAAATCCCTGGGCTTGGGCCAGAGACCACTAAATGTCGGTACTTTACGTTTTGTGTATAAAATCAGCACTCAGATGGGCCATGTTTCAGGGCTCGAATCTCGAGTTAAAGCGATTTGGCCGGGTACTGGCGTATACCAGTTAGTGGTTTTAGGTCCAAGCCCACGTAAATTTCCCAGGGAAGCCACTATAGTCACGTGATGACCTTAGGTCAGACCTCTCGCGTGATATAAGCACGTACCCGGCCAAATAGATTTAAGATGATTTTATCAACCCTGAAACTAGGCCAGTCTGAGTGCTGGTTGTATACAGAATACACAGAGTACCGACATTTAAAGTGGTCTGTGGCCCAAGCCCACGAACTTTTCCAAGGGTAGCCACTAGGGATTCAATGTTTCTCAACCGATTTTCGTCGATTTCATCCCAACCGATTTTTGATGAAAGTAGTAATACACAAATGAATATAATTAAAATTAAATTTGCTTATTCTATCTTAGAATTGACTTTAATGTAAATGTTAACGTATTGTTTATAAAATATTACTGTTTTCTAAATACCAAATGCTCAAAATCAACACATGTATATAAAATCCATATATATATACAATAGCTCACCTTGAGTACTTTGTGTTCAGGTAAGCTAAAACATTGTTACCTTCCCAGATGTAAGGTTAATCAAGCTATGACTTTAACCTGCAAGAAATCTCGGTAGGTAGCCCATCTGGCTGTAAATCTGGTGCGTCTAACATTCTTGTACTTTTATTGATTAAGTTCATAAATATTTCAACCGTCTTCTTCGGATTTTTTAAATATAATTGGCTGGGTACTGGTTCAGGTGAGGTGAAAATAACCTTTCTTGGAAAATGTCAGCTTTTGCTTTTATTTTCAAAGTGACAAACTTGATCCACACTTATAGTTATGTACGTGAGTAGATAACAACTGTTTCAAATTGATTTCTACTGAAACCAATTGACCTGATTTCTCAAGGTTGTTTTGGACAAACATTTTCAATAAATCGACCAAGGCTATTTGTGCATAGTTTTGGTTAGAAAGCCCGATGACTAGAAGTAATGTTTAATGTGGTCCAGTAAACTTTCATTAGGTCCAGTAAAATATTTCATTTTGCTGAACCGAATGTCCAATGTCGATGAAAGTTTGTCGTGAAAACTGAAAGTTACACTATACACTGATAAATTTACTGTCATCACAGACGTACAATCAAAGCACTGGAAGTACTGGGGTATTCGTTGTGTTTAGATTTATTCAATTTTTGTTGGGTTTTACGCTGTAGCAACACCTTATAAAGGTTATATCACAGCGGTCAGTCCACCTACTCACTGTTCCTGGAGAGGCTTTATCTCTGGATTTGGCTGTTAACAAACTACAAGGTGCATACTTCGTCAGTGACTGACTACTGCCCTACATGATTTAGAATCAGTGGAAGGAGGCAGAATGGCCGTAGAAATTATTAATGGTGTTGATTACTTTTTTTTTTCATACTCTCTTCACAATAAAAATCTGCTTGAGTCATATACAATATTGAACGATTGAATTTACTTATTACTATGATTACTGTTGTAATTAGTCAAAGCTATGAACTGTTACAATATGACTATCACATTGTTTAATTAGTCTGCGTGTCAAAAAAACTCTAATATAGGAGAGATTTAAAACTACGTCATTGTTATCTGTTATGTGTGCTACGTAGTACACCTTTTTGAGTAAAGTTGTACAAACACCCTGCTGCTATTCTATGATTTATATAGTAACTGAACAGAAAATAATGTATTTAAACCCCATTTCTGCTTATCATAAATGTCTGTTTAATTATGAAGGTTAAAATTTACAGTTATAATTAAGAATTAATAGTTTGATAAATTATTTTTCTTTTTTTTTCATTTGATTACCTGATTTAACAAAGAGGTTAATGTAGTCAAGTGAATGGGATTATTTTTTGGAAAATAGTTAAAGTGTTTTATATGCACACATTATCTATATCTTGTAAGAAAATAAACAAATGTTAAGATTCAAAGTGTTATACTAAGATTTATCTAAATACCGGAGTTCATTATTACACACAAACTAGTTATTTTGATGAAAAAGTGACAAATGTTCCAAACATTATTATGTTGATGACTTCAACAAGTACAAATAATATATTCAATACAATAATTGATAGTATAATAATTATCATTTATATAATAAATATACACATGTATTTAAGTTAAATGCAGTTATTGTATTTTTTTAAATGAGTATGTTGTATTAACAATTTTTATTCAGGAATTTTCCTTAATCTCTCCAGTTCTTGTCAGATTACACTTTGGTGAAATGAAACTTTATCACCATAAGCCTTTATTTTTTAGTGAATATATTTTATAGATTTTATAATCCCTTAGCTATCACAGTGCTTCAAACTATACCTTCACAGAGAAAAAATCTACATTAATTTTTATTTTCTTGAAAGGGTTTGATACTCCAGTATCCAAGTCAGGGTGCTACTTAATGTATTATAGTCAACACTAATAGTGTGACTTTATCAATGATAGTTCAAACTATTTTATTGCACAAGATTTTCAAAAGACCCCCCCCCCCCCAAAAAAAAAACCCTTCAAAACCGAGAGGATTTTCCAAATTTACTGACTTGTAAGTATTTAAACCCGATATAGTCATGGATGGATTTTATTGCAAGTGTTTTATCCATTGTGATACTCATTGACAAATGTATATTGATGATTCTATCCTTGTTAAATTATTTCACCAAAGGACTTGCATTTAATACGCCGTAAAATTCAGGTTTAATTGCACACGGCCCGAACAGTTACAGTCCAGAAATACTTATCTTTAAAACAAACCCAATACGCGGGAATCAGCACTTGTAATAATGTATACAGTAAAATGTTTCTTATCTCTGTTACGAGTTAATCGCTTCAAGTGTATTCAGCACTTGACGTCATACTGAGCGTCTGGTCAATTTCTCGCGCAGAAATACATAAATACCAGTTTCAGTATGATGTTGCAAATCATGAACTACTTTGTCTCGGAATATTCTGGCTTGGGTGCTGTAAGGTATACGCGATCTAAAATTGGACTCTGATCGTAATACTACTATTAATCTTTTCATAACAGAGTATTCATTGTTAACACAATGAATACAAAAAGCGTATTAAAATAAAAGCACTGAAAGTGCTGTGGGAACGGTTCTTGAAAGCGTGTAGGTACCATGTCTAAGATATAATTTTATAATTAACACAAATAATAAGTAGTTAGATCAAGAACATAATATTATCGAAAATCTTGCAAATTTAAAGGTATTGAAAGTAAAATACACAACAAAATTATACACTTTAAATTTAGTAATTGTCTTTTCTTAAGATGTGCTGTGACTAGTTCGCTCTTCTATAGAACTTAGAGGTAGATTCTCTGCAAACTTTTATCTTGATGCTGCTAAGTAATGTTGAACTTCTAGCAAATACTTTCATGGATGATATAGGTTTGTGCATGGGGAATTAACGTCAAAGTTTTGTTGAAAGTCTAGCACGAAATTATTTGTATGAATATATATATATCAAAATGAAAGCAACTAACAGATGAAGACATGAATGAGGGGGCGTGACGTTTGCATGTTTTACATGATGTTATTTTCGCACCCATTCCATTCCATCCGTCATATTTAAGTCGATATTGAGATCTTTAATCCATTTACACATATTACCCATATTTATCACTTGAAAGTGTCTGGTGTCCACATTTAGGGTGCTTTGTAATTATTAAGTGTATGTATGTCATTGACGGTGTTTTTCCTATAAACAGTGAAAATAGTAATGAATATACCGTGTTTTAGTCACAAAAACTGATTACAAGGGGAGCCTACTCTGTGTGGCTTATTAAGAGAGGAAAATAAGGATATTTTAATGGTTGGTATTTTCAATCGAAGTTTTTTTCCTTATACGTTACGTATCTTTACTCTAAAACTGATCATTTTAAAGAGAGAGAAAATAGTTAGTTCAGCTGATGTATGGTTTAAGGTACCTAACAGTCCTGGGTCATTCCTTAATTTGACATTAAAAATGAACATCAATTTGTGTGAAAAGGTCACATTTTTAATGAATCATAATTTTCCGAAAAATGCCTTGAAAAGTAGCACTTTTCTGATAATCAGTGGTATCGGCTCAAATGCTGTATATATTTAGGTAATCTATTTTGATTTATGAAATAGCGCATATTTTTTGTAAGCCATTAGTCTTTAATTTGACGCATTCATTTGTAGGTGTGAACAAAACTTTCTGTGGCTTAAAGTAAAAATGCTAACTGCAAAGTGAACCATTTTAGAAGTTTATAACCTAGTACAACACGTAGTTATTAACAGAATCCCCAGCACATGTCATTTTGACGTCAGAAAGGCAATTTTGTCTGACACATACTCTCCAGTGGTGTTTGAGCCTTAAAATATGAAAAAAAATATTTTGGTGATTTTTTGTCCTTTTTTGATCACTTTTTCACCAAGATTTAGTGATTGATACCACCAATTTGTGTGAAAAATTAACAATTTTAATGACACAAAATTTTTCAAAAATTGTTTAAAAAAGCAGCACTTTTTTGAGAATCAGTGGTATCGTCAAAAGCTGTATATATTTAGGTAGTCCATATTGTTTCATGAAATTTCGCATATTACTTAAAAGTCAGTAGTCCTTCATTTCACGCATAGATTTGGAGGCGTGAAACAACGTTTTGTCCCTTTTAGGTTACAATGGAAGCGGTGGATTGTCCAAGAAGAAAGTGTGACATGCCGTTTATTAATCACTTGTGAAAGTCTGTTGTCCACATTCGGGGTGCTTTATAATGATAAAGTGTATGTACGTCATGGGCAGTGCTTTTCCAATACAACAGTGCAAAAACTAATGGATTTACTTCGTTATAGTCACAATAACTGGTTAAATAAATGGAGACGAACCGCCCCTATTGTGCTAGCGAATCGTCTACAGGCGAATCGTCCACGAGCAAATATAACTGGGTGCGAATCGTTCGCTACCTTTCCGAAACTAGGTCATTCTTCTGCTTTGAGATAAAGACGTTTTCACGATTAGTATTATGCTTAATTCGCAGTCTATACATATGCAATGTTTTGCAAATTCATTTTTATGCTGTCAAGAGAAATATATGTTGTCAAAACATGACTTTTTTCGAGGTTTAACAGTCTCAGCCGACGATTCAGTTTACAAACGGAAGTCGCCATTTTGAAAAGTTTAGTACCCTGCTTTTTCGCAAACTCCTCACAGCGGTTACGTCACGCGTTGCTACTTTAACCACTGCCTTCACATGAATCACGTGACGCAAGTAGTACCATGTGACTTATGTTTAAATTTAAACGAGCAATAACGGTAAGCCTAAAATGTGTTAGGCGTAATGTAGCGAAAAATAACATTGAATGATAAAAATTGTGGTTGATTTACAAGTACTGCGAAAGAAATAAGATAAATTAAATAGAAATATATCATTATGTACCAAAATTGTTTAGTTCATGAATAAATTACAAGTACAATAATCCAATTAATATTTACTTTGCGTAACATTTTGTTATTCATGCAATTTTACGCACTTTAGGTAACCGGTGTCAGGGTAAAATTAATCTTGTTTTTTTTACAAGTTTTTTATTTATACTATTTATTTTTTCCCTTTATGTATTTTGAACATCATATTTTACTAAGAGAAGACTAAATTTATTGAAAATATTGAATTGTAAAAGAAAAGATGAAAAAAGTTTTTCGGCTCTCTGAGGGCCGAATTTTACTTGTGGTGGCAGTGGTTATTGATTTGATAAAGGGAGATAACCGCTGCGGGGAGTTTGGCTTTTTCGTTCTAGGCGGAATGAGCCGGGAACCAATGGTATAGAATAAATAATCAGGTCGGGTTAAAGTTCGTATGAAATATTAATGTATTTATATACACAACGGGAATTAATGAGTATAATTACGATTGACTAGTTTGCGTCGTTTCGGAGTTGTTCAGTAATTTACGTTTGTAGGGGAGACAACCTAGCTCCGTATAGTTATATGATAATGAGCCAGTATGCTTGAATTACACTTCTTTGTCTTTGTTGATAGGCGTGGAAATATGAATATTTATGAGTCAGAATGGTTTTAAGATTTGTCATGTCTCTGGAACGATAAATCGCTATCAGTTAGTGCAATTAATTGAACCCCATTCGAACTTTGGATCTGTATTTAAAAACTCACGTGTGACATTTTTTGCAAGTCTGTTCGAGGATCACATGTGACCAGAGACATAGGAATCTAATTCCCTGCATGTGACAGCCTCGACTGTACTATAATGCACTCCTTTCAGGACAGACATTATTTTTTCTTGGAAGCTGATGTACATGAGTAGATAACAATAGTTTCAGTTAGATATTTACTGATACTGATCCATTAAGTTTCTCAAAAGATTGCAACTCTAGTTCTATGATAACTTTATTTAAATAATTGAAATTGTTTACTTCAAAACCAAAACTACTTAAATATTAATACCAGTTTCGATATTTTAATCTCCGCTTCGATATTCAAGTGATAGATGCTGATCAGATTGATCAAGTTAGATACATTACACTCTCGACATGTGAACGCTTGTAATTGAATTGGCCAAGCTTTTGAGGTACATGTATAAATACAATATAGAAAATCATTTTGACCCTAATCAACAATTCCTACTCCAGTACCCAGCCGAATCACTTTAACTCGAGATTCGAGCCCTGAAACAAGGCCCATCTGAGTGCTGATATTATACGGATTAGGCAAAGTACCGACATTTATCGGTCTTTGGCTCAAGCCCACGGAATTTTCCCAGGGTAGCACTTTTGTCCACATGATGGCTCTAGGTCAAACCTCTTGCGTGGTATACGCCAGTACCTGGCCAACTCGCTTTAACTCTTGATTATAGCACGGAAACATGGCCCATCTGAGTGCTGATTTTATATGCAAAAGGGAAAGTACCGACATTTAGTGGTCACTGGCCCAAGCCCACGGAATTCTTCCAGGGTAGCCACTATGCCCACGTGACAGCCCTTGGTCAGACCTTTGCGTGGTATATGTCAGTACCAAATTGTTTAAACTCGAGATTCGACCCTGAACATGGCCCATCTGAGTGCCGATTTTATACGCAGAAGGCAAAAAGTTAGTGGTCACTTCAGGCTGTCAACCAACAACTGATAAAAATATAGGAATTTACATAGGAATTTTATTTTCAAAATATAGGAACTTTTAGAGAAAACCAAGCAGAAATATAGGAACTTTTGAACGGTATTCCTATACATTAAGGTCCTTTTACGTAGACTATCTTTGCTCAAAGACTGAATAAGTACATGTTTTGAATAATTACAAGTTTCAATTACCGGTGTATTACTTCAAATGACTTAACCAAAACAAATGATGCACAAAACTACATGTACCTCTAAATGAAATAATTAAGATCTACAACATATCTAGGAGTTAATGCATTTTTCGTGTTTTACAAAATAATAATTACACTATGATCTCATACTACAAAAAAACTCTTTTAAAGAAATAGTAAAATTTAAAAGAAAATGGTTTGACAATTTTATTGTGTCTCCAATCCCTCTATGTTAATGACTTCATTGTTTAAAGACAGGTTTTATAAATATCGGGTATGGAAAATGAATATACAAATGTATTTTGGTATCCGTAAAATGGGCTTTAAATCTATATTGAAACTCTTCCATCATTTGATCTGATACAAGCAGAAACATGCTGTTTATTACAGCAGCTGATGTAGCCTTTTCTGATCCACAGAGCTGATGATCAGAGTGTATCAACTGGTAATGCATCATACATTCATAACAAACTGAATGATATATTCATGATAGTTACTCATCAAACTAACTAAAAGAGGACTTCAAATTTTCTCAACTTTTTATTAGTGACCCCAAAGGGAAGATGTTTAAATAATCAGCGTAGTCCAGAATACCCCTAGATGACGCTACCAAAAAAATCTACTTGCTCTGGGTCACATGGTTTCAGACAGGATTATTTTAACAATTTTTCTATGTTAAGATTGTGAATCCTGTCAATTTTGCTCTCACATTTTGAACATTGTAGATGATGCATGCCTTACATGAAAGTTGTAAATATAATTTACTCAGAAAATATTTTTTCAGACTTTTATAAATAATTCTATATGAAAATTGGTACTCCTGAATAGAGGTTACATTTGGCATCAAATGTGTCATTTGAGTGATCTATATATGCATGCCAAATATGGAGGTTCTTGACTTAATGGTTACAGGAGATATTTTTAACTGTTTAACTATAGTAATAACTATAATGTACTACATGTATATACATTGAGAAAGAAAAAATACACCCGAATAGAGCTCGTTTTATTGAACATGAGGCTAAATTTGTCACTCAAAATCATTAAAGGGGAATACTTGTTAATGTTTTCAGATCTACTATACAATTTCTAGCCCTGCCAGTAATGAAAAACAGGTTTATTGATTTATTTCCTTTCAATAACTATGTAACTTTATTTCTGACGAAATACAATGAGTGGAAGGATGCATGCCTACAGATTGAGAGATCTACTAATAAACGCACCAGAGGTACCATTAATTAACTACAAGTAGAGTAGGATATTATGCTATACCCTTGCAATTGTTTAACTCCACCAAAGTGAGGTATAATTTAGCAATGTATTTTATAGGTTGCAGTGAATGGGTAATAAGTGACATGGACTACCAAATACAATTATGTTGAACAGAACACTTTGAAAATTGAACAAGGAACATTTCTTCAAAATTTTTCAAGAGGGGTTATTGAAGAGTAATATATGTAGCAAAGTGTTAAGGCAACTTGAATACTGACACTTGACAGTCACCTACCAGAACAACTCATCATAGGCATTGACTTGCATTATTCAACTTATAGGCAGTATAAGAGGAAACAGATACAAAATACTCAATTATATAACGAAAAAAAAAACAATTAAACATACTCGACATGTTCAAATTAGAATGAATTCTACAAATATAGGAATGATTGACAAAATATAGTATAAATATAGGAAATATAGGACACTTTTGAAAATATAGGAATGACACCCAAAATATAGGAATAATATAGGAATATAGGAACTGGTTGACAGCCTGTCACTTGCCCAAGCCCACGGAATTTTCCCAGGGTAGCCATTATGTCTATAGGATAGGTCAGACATTTTGTGTGGTATATGCCAGTACCCGGCCTAATCGCTTTTACTCGAGATTTACCGACATTTAGTGGTCACTGGCGCAAGCCCATTGAATTTTCCCAGTGTAGCCACTATGCCCACGTGAAAGCTCTTGGTCAGGCTTCTCGCGTGGTATACGCCAGGACCCGGCCAAATCGCTTTAACTTGAGATTTGAGCCCTGAAACATGGCCCATGTAAATTGTATAATTATTTTTAAGAGGCCTAATGCCCTGAAAATGGACTTGCCCTGTTTAATAATTCGTAGTGATACCTCGTTTTATGACTAAATTACTATTTTGCTATTCGTCATTAAAAAAAAATTGCTAGCAAAAATAGCAACTATTGGCCATTTGTGCTAGCAAAATTTGTTTGCTAACTACAGCGACGTCTTTTGTTGCGGGATACCCAAAAGGATTTAACACTTATCTCAATTCCACGATGTGCCTAAATACAAAAGGCAAGCTATTTCGAATTGAAATCATAATTTTATAAAAAAGAACAAATAACATGCCAGCAAATATAGAAACTTAGAAATGTAAGATTCAAAAGACATTTTTACACGTGAAAAGATTTACTCTGACACGAGAAATCATAATCCATTCGAACAAATTAAAAACTGGCAAGCTTTTCAAATGTGTCGAAAGGATTTGCGGAAATGTGTTAATATAAAACGCTGATATTTCGTGTGTTGATAAAAATATCGTTTATATGGTTTTGAAAAAATGCTTTTTCTGATTAACTTTTAACGGAATTGGGCTGTACAATGATTGCATTAAAAAACCAATAAAATGTCGGCAGTAAAATCGAAAGGATTTTGTAATGTGACTTTTGCCCATTGCTACAAAAAACTAACCATCACAATATCTACGCCGTGAAATCAGGTTCTAGCCCAACATTGGTCTCTTTAAATCACATAATGATAAATAACAACAAATAATATTGTTACATTTATAATTTATAGTAGAATAATAAATAGAACAAATTAAATACAAACAAATTGTGAGAATGTTCATACAAAAATTGCACAAATAGTTTGAGCCATGTAAACACAATTTCATAGACTGTGGAATTACTGAAGGTTAGTGACTTTCATACAACTACAATGATTATACCTGTATTGTATATGAGTAAAACTGGGAATAATCACTTTCAGGGTTGCCAGCATCATACGTAAATAAAATTCCCTGACTTTTCACTGACTTTTCCCTGACCTAACTTTGTTTTTCACTGACGAAAATTACTAAACTTAATCGGCTTCCACCTCCCCTACAGCTGTCCAGTTCACCTGTAAGTATGTTTGTTTGGTTTTCCTTTTATTCTTTTAACAGTATGGTATTAATTTTTACAACAAAATTATGCTTTCAGGACACCAGACAGGTACCCATACACTCAGGAAGAGTAATTTTGCATTGTTTAAAGACAGCATTGGGAATTTTCAGTCAACTCGTAGTCTCATAAATTTGTGCAGATTTGACTTGCCAGTCACATTCACTCTAAACTAAATGATTTGAATAGCTAAAGTTTAGATTATGACTGTTGAATGACAAATAAAAAACTAGATAAAGGTTTTTCTTAAACTTTCTATTCTCCTGGTACCCAAAAATGTTTATGAACAAGTCATATTTACAAACATAGTTTCAGGAGTCATTTTCATTTTTTTTAAATTGTAGGGGATCTGAGCCAGGGGAAAAATACATATATGATTTTGAGAGGGGAATGGTTCCCATATTATTCCCCAAAATATACCAAACTAGTGCTCTGGCTTTCAAAGTAGATCTACGCAGTTTGGTAATTTTATTTGAGTTGAAAAAAATATGAAACTATGCATAATAAGCATGCACATCGTAATGATTATACTATAATTCTATCATTATTAAAGAACAATGTATATTTAGCCACAAAAGAGGAATCAAAGTATCACAAAACATATAAAATTTGCTTGTCAAATTAAACAGTCTAAACTGAAGGTTAAATATCTTTTATGGAATGGTAGACTAGTTTATTAAATGCCTAGTAAAAGAAATATAACATAGACTGTAGAAGCACCCAACTACATATCTATTTTACACAAGTAAAACCCACTGCTTGGTCAGGAGACTCGAACATTTTTCTACGACTTGTAAAAAGAAACAAAAATAAAACACAAAAGAATCTCAAAAACTTAAAATTCAAAGGTAACTTGACCCCATAACAAGTCAATAGCCATGTTATAATTAACTATTACATCTGTAAGTGAAGCTCATTATCAGGTGTGATCAAATACTAGTCCCTACAAGTTAGTAAAGAAGGTTAATAAGCTCAGGGGGCAAGAATTGCAAAGCCTTTCTGCCACAAGTATTTAAGTAACTATATTAGAGTGTTAGTTATAAGACATAAATGTAGAAAGAAAAACTCAAAAAGTAGTTGTTAAAGCAATTTCAATGAGACTGCCATAACCTTAGAAAATATATAAGAAAGTCTCCATTGAAATTAATTTTCCCTGACTTTTCACGAATTTAATTTTTCACTGACCAATTTTCAAAATTCCCTGACAATTCCCTGACCTTGAAAAAATATCAGATTTCCCTGACTTTTCAAGTCCGCTGGCAACCCTGTGTACTGTATATGAGTAAAACTGGGAATAATCACTTTTTTTAATGCTTAAACATATTTATGAATAAAAAAACTAAGTAATAAAATTATGTATTTTCAACCAACAAAACTTAGATATTAATATAACAACAAATTTAATATATCAACAAAATATCGCATAAAATAAATACGGCCATAATAAATTACTGGTTTTATTTTCATTTCTGTCCACTGTAACTTAAGTTTAGTAAATAGTTATTGCATAAAATGTATGTTACATTGCATATTGATAAGTAAAGTATATGAGAACTGGATTCCATTTTTGTAAGTTATAAATAACCCCCTCCTCTCCAGCAATAAAGAAAATAACTGAATTGTAATAACATCACTGGTAGTTAAGAAGATTCATAGAGTAAGATGAATATAATAGACGATATCCAGAATTCAAATATTTGGGTTTTCCCCTAAAGTCAAACCAACTTTTTTTCAAAATGAAAATGTGTTCAAAGATCAATTAAAGGATTTAATCCATATGTTGTGCTCTTCAGCAATAATGTGTAACAAACATTGTACCATCCTAGCTCAGATAGAAAAAAAAACAGAATTTTGAGTTCCGAACTAAGTCTATTGCCTACAGTCTTCCTGAATATATTGTAAGGTATTTAAAACTTTAACAATGATCTAATTCACTGTAAGACTAATTACAATGATCATAATAATATTTTACTTCCCACATCAATTATGATTAGAATTCTGGCTTAATACTAAAATGTGACTAATAAATATAACACAATAATTATTATCATTATAAGAACATGGCGTGAAATAATAAATAATCAAACCCGTACCCCCTTCGGAACACTAGATTACAAAACCCAGTAATGAAGAGATTAATAAATATTTTTAGAATTATAACAAATCTGACAACAACAATTTTATCAATAGAAGTTATCAACTTATTTCCATGGTTGTGACAATTACACTTTTCAGGAAACACTGTTTTGCTATTTTTATTGTTAGATAAATTAACATTTAATTAAGATATATTAAGCTTGGTTACATATGTACCCAGCAGTTTCAAAATAAAAATTTCAAAATAAAAATATTACATGTACATGTATATGTTTGTGAAATCTATTTATAACAAAAGTTTGAAAATCTAAAATATCTCCATTTTTGGGGTATAGAAGGTCTGTAATTTGTTACTGTTGCCGTGTGTCATGTTTTCCCGTCTCCTTCGTGAAATTGTGATAGATGTACACTTTAAGAGTGTTATTATTTTAATTGTTAAGCAAATCCAATGATGTCATTTTCAAGTGATTAGTTAGTTTTTGATTTTATAGTTAAAAGTAAATAGTACATTGTACAAAATACTATAGACAAATCAATCAAGCCATAGGTATAAGTACTAATTGAAACATAACAATTATAAATATTGTTGTTGTTGTTGGTGATGGTGGTCATGACTGTTGTTGTTGTTGTTGTTGTAATCTTTTTTGTTTATATTCTGGATATGTTCTACAAGCTTTCTGCATCATTGTTAGAAATCCTGGAACACCAGTCTGAAATGATAACAAGAAATGTAGTGTATAAACCACATTAAAGCCGGACTTTCATCAAGATCTGACCATAAATGACAGAGATATCCAACATATTAAAAATTTTAATGCAAAAATTACAGAAGGAAATAATCAATAATAAAGCCAGGTAGAGTTGTGGTTACTTTCTAACTCTGTTCATCACATGGTGTGTTATCATTGTATGAAGTTTCATAAAGATCTGACAATAAATGGCAGAAATATACAGTAAAGAAAAAACTTTAATGCAGCTGTTAACAACATCGGACGCCTGGCAGCCCGCCCACCCTGGTGTCGCCAAACTATAAGCCTAATTCTTTGGTTGAAAAATCCTGCTAAAAATATTCAATACTCAAACCATACTGTATCATCCAGTGCTCCAGCTAGCCCTTTTTAGCAGGGCGCCGCGCCCTGCCCTTGAAACATGACGCCCTGCCCTTTTTCAAACGCCCTGCCGTCTTTTTGACTCAAGAAAATCGAAAATCATAAAATTCAAAGATCGTTATCATACACGAACAAATTCGTCTGTTGTTTACGTCATTGTTTATGACATTAGACTTTGTTAATCTGTTAAACGAGGGGACTAGTGTCATCCTGTATAACAATCATCTGATAACATCAGAAGTGTATGTAATTAGTCTTTCACACATTTATTGTTACTTATCTGCAGCTTATCAGTGAAACATCATTTAAATATAAGTCAACAATCAACTCTCTTAATTCGTTGGAGGATATGATAAAGTCCAATTCCGGACTTTTCCGTACATAACTATATTGTGTTAAATATATCAAATTTTTCATTCAATTTGCGAATCATGAGGTCATTATACGAAGAAATTAAATTACTGTTCATTTGATGATTATTCTTTCATTATTTAGTTGATAAGGACGTTCATTAGAAGTTTTAGATGTCCACAGTATTTGCATTCGTCCTCAATAATTTTCGTATGTGACTGACGATTTTTGTTCTTAATTTTCCTGGATCCCTTTGAATCATAAACATATACACCTTACTAATGCGTGAATAAAACAATTTGATTATTTGAATGTAATAACAGCCCTCTACACTCATAAATTAATTTATTTCGATCATCTAACTTTTACAAAAGTAGACACCTTTTCGGATATGCATAATTTCGGATACATGAGTTCACAGGTAGAATGCAACCAATTTACTTGACATAACTTCAAGACATCAAACTTGAACTTATTATGAGCTGATAAACAGTGACTTCTTCCAAACACTTGGTTTATGTAGAGCCCTAATATGCACATTAAAACCTTAATTGAGTTGTCCAAAATGCCAAAGGAACAAAATTTTTTGACATAAGCACAAAGAGTTATGTTATGTGATTAAGTGAAAGAGGTACAAGTAGAAGAGCTATTGCAAAGCTTATTGTGAACTTAGAACAATTGTTTATATTTTTTGAGTTTGTACTGGCTAATGCCCAGGAAGCACTTATCACAGTTAACATTTTATGACACAGGCCCACACGAATCTGTTCATAGAGAACACGTACCTTTTGAATTTTTCTGTAACTGTCTACATGCATGTACACAGTCTAGAAGCTAGAGTTAGACTCTGTTTCATCTAAATTACAAAAAAGACTGTCATGGGTACTGTATGAATTATCACAAAAGGGAATTGATAACACACTTACAAACACTTAGTTTTAAATTTTTTTAAAACAAAAATAAACTGTACTCCGACCACGCGTTAAAAAGTGCCCTGATTTCCTAAAAACCACCTGCCCTCCCCAAAGTCTAGCTGGAGCACTGTCATCATTGCCTAAAAGTTTCTTGAGCACTAATTTATAATGTAATATCCTAAAGAGAAAAATATCAACCAGCCTAACTATATAAAATAAGTTATTTTAACAAGCCTGAATCAATTTTCACTAGTTTAGACTTCAGGCTAATGGATTTAAGCCATAACTGCTGTATATATAGATTAATAAATCAATTTAGTGTGCTTACAATTTTTATGTTTCTTTCAACATACAGAGTCATGAAAGGGGAGAGACGTAACTAAGTTACAGAACTTGTGGCTCAACCTGATTGCCATATATATATATATAGTTATTTCTTACTATTATCTTTGTTGTATTTCTGTACTTGTAAATATGTAATACAGGCAATAAAATAAGTTTAAACCAAAAAAAACAACAACAGTCATGAAACAATTTCTATCGCCATTCTCCTTCCTACCACTGATTCTAAATCATGTAGGGCAGTCGTCAGTCACTGACAGAAGTATGTGCTAAGTAACTGGTTATCAGCTAAATTCAGACATGCACGCTTTCTAACAATGCTGAAAATTGACCAATATGTGGTTGAAAATTCAACTCTTAGTTTAATTTTCCCATGACAAAGAATCGAAAATGAACAGCTAGATTCAATGTTCCTAGAACTAACCACTGAAACATGGGTGTGGTTTCGAGAAAAGTACACAAATTTAAAAGAAATTACAATGAAATATAACACGTAGATATAATGTAAATATAAATACCTTAGCACCCCAGTTAATCAACCATGTAGGTATTGAACCTTTAGGATTGTCATAGTATCTCATAAAAGCTGTAATACATAGAGAAAAATAACATTGAAGAAAAAACTTGATAAAATGATTTGATAAATATTTAAAAAAATACAAATATTCACACTCAATTAAAATCAACATTTACAGTACAACCTCTCTTGAGCAACACCCACTGGGAGGGACTAAAGTGAGTTGTTGTTCAGAGGTTGTTGCTCAGCAGAGGTCAAATTCATTTACAATTCATCCAAAGGGAAATATCAAAATATGATGTTGTGCAGAGGATTTGTTGAGTCGAGGGCTACTTTGCAGAGGTTATACTGAATTCAAAATATCTGGCATTTTTTCTTTTGTTTTTTATATCACATACCAGCAGTGTGTTCAGTAACGACTGTTAGCTAACGTTACTGGTTACGGGACAACTCAACCCATAGACAACTCAACCCATGGATAACTCAACCCAAAGTTGGGACAACTCAAACCGTTAGTAAGGTTTTGAATTTTCTCGGGTTGAGTTGTCCTGTACCTAACGTTACGGAACGTTTCAGAACGTTCAGGGTAATTGAACACGCTGCAGGAAACACACATACATGTACATATTCAACATATTTTTGTTTTTGTTTGGTTTAAACCCTTAGCAGCACATTGTATAGGTCGTATCACAGCATGCTTTCAACCTACTCACTGTTCCTGGAAAGATTTAGCTGTGACCAGCTACTAGGTGCATACTTCCATCAGTGACTGACAACTGTCCTACATGATTTGGAATCAGTGGTATTTTTCACTAGAGCAAATCAACCACCAGTCCAAAGCTTAAGACTAGTAGGTAAAGACAATGCTTGAACTCAAATACTTTTTCAATTTATTGTGTGTATGTTAATATATAGCAAAGGGCAAAACAATCAAGTAGCCAGACTTTATGAAATAAGAACTAATGGATATACACGTATACTGCGGGCTTGGCGCAAAACGGTCGTAATATTTTGGTCAATTTTATAGCCTTTTATGGGCTATATTCCCAATCTAAAATCATATCTTTTTTCCAAAACTTCAATGCAAATTCCCAAATAAACTTTTTTTTTGGAAAACAATTGTTGTAAGTATGTTTCAGCTTAAAATTATATGGTTCAGTAATATATCTTTTTAATTAACTACATTAGAGAAAAATTAAACTATAAACCTTCTTAAATCTGCTATTGTTATTAAATTTGCTTGACATTTATCCCTATTTAAACCAAAATGGCGATAAAATTCCCAATTCTAGGGGTATGGGTCATATTCCCAAATTTGTGGAAATAAACATTGAAAAAAAGTGAGTTATGACTGTTTTGCGCTATGCCCGGGATACAAAGGTTGTACTCACCTCTAGATCCAACTTTGCCATCAGTAGTAAGAGCACAACTTTGTAAATAATCATCAACTCGTATAATACCATCTTTCTCTGGTATAGATGGTACGTTCTCACTACGGGCTAATACAACCCATATCTTCTTACCATTGTAATCCATCTCTCTTAATGATCTAGCATATACATACTGTTACCAATAGTTAAGGAAAAATATTGTTTAGTTTATTCTAATTTATGGTAGCTTGATAGTGGAACAAGATTGTGTCATGGCTTCCCTTCATAAAAAAACTCGGGTCGGTAACAATTGGTAACGCGCCTGGATTTTAAAACTAGTGTCCCAGTTCGAATCCCATCCAGGGAGGTTATACCCTTCCATATAAATTAAACAATAATGTCAATTTTCCTCCATTATTAAGGTATATGGAGAAGTTTCCAGCCTTACGGAAGGGTATGTTAGTACTGGTTATAGACAAGGATCCAGGAAAAGCTAGGTTAGGTACATTAGACACTGTAAAAAGATCTAAAAATTTGTGTTGACACTCCATTTAACCCAGTATAATCATTCATAAAAATATTTTATTGCAGCGAAAAAGGAAGTAACTTTCTTAGTTGGATTATTCTGCATCTAATGGGTATACTTATAAATCAAGTTTTATATGATTAAAATCCGACAATGAACTAACTAATTCAGGCCTGTATCCAGATTAGACAAAATCATAGTGTTATTTTACCAAGCGCATTAGTTGTGTAGGGTGATAATTAAAAAATTATCATCTTTGGACAGGAAATGAAAGAAATAATTACTGTAGTCATGTGACCATTATAAATTTATAACTACCAGAAAACTTAGAGCTGTCATCGATTCCAATGATATTGCTGTATCGTCTATATTTATTTTCTGATCAATAATCCTTATGCATTTTGAAATATCGATAATAAAGCCTTTAAAGGTAAATAGATAAAAGTCAGTCTTAAGGGTCCAATTTATGAGACAAATCTTCTATTGTAAGGGGAAACAGGTGCACTGTCCTAATATGAACTGATAGGTATAAAACATTGACAGCACCCCATTGAGGAAATAGCTCTAGCTGACAGAAGGTATAACATTCTTGACAAATATACATCTATTATGAGTTTATGACAGCATAAATGGCCTGTATTGTACTGCAGTGAAGGTATCGATATATATCGCTGTATCGTCGATATTAATTTCTTAATATATCAATATCGTTGATATGCTTCGAGCCCTATCAATGAAAGCTCTAAGAAAAATGTTCAAATTTTGTTACTAGATTCAGTACCACATACATAAATCAACAATTAAATGCAATCATACCAATCTCTTTCTACTAAATGTCATCAGTTTATAAAGGATACATCTCTATTGGACATTGGCCATGGATAATTTACATTCCAATAAATAACTTTCTTCCCATCTGCTTCTTTCTCATATAACTCTAAAATATAACATAAATACATGTACAATTTCTCATATAACTCTAAAATATAACATATGTACTTGTACAATTTCTCATATAACTCTAAAATATAACATATATACATGTACAATTTCTCATATAACTCTAAAATATAACATATATACACGTACAATGGCTAATATAACTCTAAAATATAACATATATACACGTACAATGGCTAATATAACTCTAAAATATAACATATATACACGTACAATGGCTAATATAACTCTAAAATATAACATATATACATGTACAATTTCTCATATAACTCTAAAATATAACATATATACACGTACAATGGCTAATAAACATGACATTATAATAATATTATACATAACATTTCATTTATAATGAGATTCAAAAGGAGATAATGATTCATCTTTAGTAGTGCCTGTATTTCGAATCTAGTGTCCCAAAGAGGGTACGGGTTTGAATCCCACCAGGGAAAGTTATACTCTTCCATGAAAATTTGACAATTATGTCAATTTACCTTCATTAATAAGGACACTGTCTAGCTTTTTGAAATGGTAGGTGAGTACTGGTTACAGACAAGGGTCCATGAAAGCAAGGTAAGGTGCAATGGACACTGTAAAATAACCTTAAAATTTGTGTTGAGACAGCGTAAAACCCAGTATAAAGCAATTCATCTTTAATAAAAAAAAAATATTACATGTAATTTTGCATATAATGTTGTTTTACATATTTAATCAATAGTGAGTTGACATAACCAAGCATTTAAAAATTAAATTGGACTGGTACTCCTTGGATAGCTATGAGTGGTTTGAATCACATCCAAAAAATTTATCTGATCTATTTTTCTATTTTTGTCTTTTATTAATGAGTTTAGGTAATAAATAGCTCTGACATGCTTTTTTATTGCAAGACACTATATTCCGTTTACTTTTGGACAAGAAAATGACTCTAAAGTGATTTATAGTGACTCCAATGTTAGATAACTTGAGTGTTGTAAGTTTGGTTCAGTCAGACAAAGCCATTATGAGATGAGCAACCAACTATCAACAAAAATTCTCTCACTGTTGGGCGTTTTCTGAAAATAGATAGTTGATGGTACATACCTTGTACATAAGAATCCCATTGTTTTCTATAATCTAAATCCATATAGACGTCAGCACAGACGTCAGGTAAAACGTCATCTAATATACCATATACTTTATATTCATATAATCCTGATGTCTAAAATATATAATTACATGTATTTATAAGGTTCAGTTTGATTTTTTTTAGCTTTATTGTAAAACAAGTTCTTACAACTTTCGAGTCTGCTTCTTGGTACCCCTGTAGGCTCCTACTGAGCTAGTAGGATAAAGTTGCTTGATCAAGGAAACATTAGGGTTGGTTCTGAATGGGTTTCAAACCAACACAGAGCTGGCTATACAATGAATACCAATCCAAAGTCGTAACTGCTTGGCCACAACCCTTTAGAGACTGCTTCTGCATACAAGTTTAGCCCACTCTACAATTTTGCACAATAACCCCTGATCATTGAAATCTCCTTCCGGCAGGTGACGTCACAGTATCCATTTACACCTGGGTAGTATGGATCTACATAGGTAAATTACTCAATGAAATTGTCAGTGCCCTCGTGTGGTTCCCTCGCTAAGCACGAATCTTACCCTGGCTCACTGCTTCTACAGAGGCTAGAATGATTGGCACAGGATGAGCATTTATCCAGGGGTTTGCTGGGCCCAAAGGCAAAGTCGGTGCTATCCTCAGGATTCGGGGAGGTCATAATGGCCCTTTGCCTTCAGCCTCAGGCCAATATGACTGTTGTGGAAAAATATCAGGGCCTATATCAAATCACTCGTTTAATAACATATAATATTTAAATGACTAATACAGCTCATCTAATGATTAAATATTAATTATCATATGATTAAATAATATAATATGAAACAAAAGATCATTTTGGGCTGTGTTTTCTGAAGTATAGAAAATTAAAGTTTACGATTTATAAATATCAACAAAAACCAACCTCATTGTACATTCTATATATTGTAACACCATGGGATTCTGTAAACCATTCCCAACCTTCAATTTGAGGCTCTTCTAATTCCTTGCATGCCAACTGGAAATCACTATCACTAAAAGCTTCAAACGCCATGATAAGAATTTTTCAATCAGTCCCACAAGTCAGTTCAACTACTTTTGAAATGGTAATGTAAATAAACGATGTCGTTTGTTTGTTTATTGTTTGTCGCAGATTAAAATCTTAACTTGAAATCACATGTTCAGATTTGTTGTGGTTTGTTTACTTTCGTTTCCGGGAACGGCTTTACTCGACTTTATCCCCACGTAAATGGTTACAGTCCACTAAATGTATTTAGTCACTGGCAGAGTAGCGTCCCCTTATACTCGACAAGTCATGTGCTTAATGTGGGTCATTTACTAAATTTCAGATTGTTTCAAGAAGCCAATTTAAGAGTTTTAAACTGATGAAATAAATATTTACATATAAGTGTACACATAACAATGCATAGATCAACATGTTCTATTAAGTGTATGTACTTTCCCCTGTATTTCTTCGAGGTAAACTTTCAATATGGAAGTGTATTTTGTATTGCTTATAATATACATCTTGATGTATTAGTATGTAATTTAATACATATTTTTATAATGAATAAAATTTTGTTAAAAAGCTGTGTTAAAAAATAGCAATACAGAATATAGACCTTTTTCTACAATTAACTCTCCGGGTAAAAGTCCAGTTTATTAAATGCAAGAACGAGTAAGGTAAACTTAGTAGCAGTTGCTCAGCTTCCCTGCCTTATGCTACAATGGTTTGTTGATCCTTCGTACGTCCAGTAATTTTAATTGAATAAGGATGTGACAGTAAATCTCTAGACCTCAATTTGAAACCATTACTTAGCAATTACTCACTGTCATTAGAGACTTAGATCTCTAGACCTAAACTTTTAACCAGTTACAAAGCATCCACTCACTTTCATAAGAGACTTAGATCTGTAGACCTAAACTTTTAACCAGTTACAAAGCATTCACTCACTTTCATTAGAGACTTAGATCTCTAGACCTAAACTTTTAACTAGTTACTAAGCATTCACTCACTGACATTGATAAGACATGGATCTCTAGACCTAAACTTTTAACTAGTTACTAAGCATTCACTCACTGACATTGATAAGACATGGATCTCTCGACCTAAACTTTTAACCAGTTACTAAGCATTCACTCACTGACATTGATAAGACATGGATCTCTAGACCTAAACTTTTAACCAGTTACTAAGCATTCACTCACTTTTATTAGAGACATGGATCTCTAGACCTAAACTTTTAACCAGTTACAAAGCATTCACTCACTTTTATTAGAGACTTGGGTCTCTAGACCTTAACTTTTAACCAGTTACAAAGCATTCACTCACTGTCATTAGAGACTTGGATCTCTAGACCTTAACTTTTAACCAGTTACAAAGCATTCACTCACTGTCATTAGATAGGCATGGATCTCTCGACATTAACTTTTAACCAGTTACTAAGCATTCACTCATTGTCATTGATGAGGCATGGATCTCTCGACATTAACTTTTAACCAGTACAAAGAATTCACTCACTGTCATTGATAAGACTTGGATCTCTCGATTAACTTTTAACCAGTACAAAGCATTCACTAACTGTCATTATAGGCACATAGATCTTATTATCTTACATGATTGTATGTTAGTGTATGATATCTGTCCTACATGTAAGTTTAAGGGGGAGGGATGTTCCCAAACTCCATATAGTATAAAAACTTGGGCCACAACTGTAAACTGTATACCAACAGTCAGGTCAATAAATTTGGACTATAAATGAAGATACAACAAAACACAGTGATAAAAGATACATTTTAATTTCACCATATCTGAAAGTAAAGCTATATAATGTATTACAATCAGTCAGAGAGGTAGAAGATTAGTTTGTTAATAAAAACACAGTAATAAATGATCAGCCAATGTCTGTATAATGAATGCAGCACACAATATAACTTTATAATATATCATCAAAGAAAATCAAATGTAAGCTTTCTATAGAAGCTGTATCACATTGACTCGAGACAGAAAATACAGATAGTTTATCATTTATGTTCATTTACGTCAGTTAGCCACAGTGGAGTTACTGAACTATTTGCTGTAATAATCTGCCTCAGGTCAAAATAAACAAGCTATACATTAAATGATACACCATCATTTCTAGTAAAAATTAAAAATATATTTTCATGATACAAAAATTATTTGGAATGTTATCAAAAGTATAACCACAATCACTAGTCTCATAGAGAAACTTATAGGTGTGACTAAGATCATGAACTTATTCATTGCAAAACTTAGTCAAATATTAAGATAAATATAAAGATTTAAATTGCAGTTTCATTAATTGAAGGCTGAACAAAACACTAATGTAACTCCATTTGAAATTAAAGATAGTTATGAAAGAGGTTATTGTTCAGCGCTTAAAATGATGATTTTAAAATTCTAATTGTATTAGCATAACTCTTTTTATAGCCACGTCTCCTAGTTCCTTTGTGAGACTGTATATTGTGGTCACATTGTTACATCTTAGATCTGACCTATTTAACCCTCATTATAATAATACCATGCTTTAATAAGCAACTAAATTACTTTTGTTAGAAGTCGTGGAATTTTACATGGAAGAAATAAATGAAATACTTCAACCATGATGAACAAAATATTTAGTATGATCCAATAGACCTAATTTGGAACTCAATTCTTTGTTTTTTCCATCTAAGCACAGGCTGTACAAATAATTTTCTTACACATTATTGCTGAAAAGCATGAAACATGGATATAATTCTATTGTTCTTTGTACACATATTTTCATTGAAACTGTTCAGGTTTGTTTGTATCACAGAGAAACCCAAATATTTGAATTCTGGGTATAGTCTATTAGCAATTATCAAAAGAAGCTTGCAAAAAGCACAGTGAAATTATTATAAACAAAAGAAAAGAATCAGATTAAAGCTGTCACACAATATACTAACTTCTAAAATATTTTTGAAATATTATATTATCTTATACATTGTAGTTAAATTATGGTAAGAAATAATCAACTAATTATAATATAATCAACACAGTATTATTACAAAGTTGGAAAAAAAGATATTTTTATAATATGGATGTAAATAGACATTAATCACTATATTTCACAAATGACTAAATCAATTACATAATTCACCAAATACAATCACAACATAAAACAAAAAACAAATAAATTTTGAGATTAATAATGCAAAATTTGCAAGAAACGTCTCAAAAATAGAGTAAAATCTACCAATATTGATTAGTGTGGGTTTTTATCTAAATACATGATCTATCATAATATATAGAAAGAGCACACAAGAGGGGAGAGAGTGTGAGTGTCACAAGAAAGATGGGGGAGGAAAAGACATCCAGACTATATGATTTACAAACAAATATAAATGTTAATGATTTGGTTACATGTGTACTAAAAAAAAACTGAGGTAACTAAATTAAAATATACAATAAATCTGAGGTCACAATTTAATATCATAAAAAAATTAATTATGAAATCTTGTAAAATATTTACCAGTATCAAGGCTTATGAAAGAGAGAAACCACATTTTTAAAAAGCGACTCGGAAAATGATTAAAACAATCACAAACTCTGCAAGTTAGCTAGTGCAAGTAACACCATTCAGTTGACAAGTCGGGTAATGCAAAAATGATAAAATGATATCATAGACTAAGTGAGTTACACATGAAATATGTTGATAAATCCAACTCATACAACTAGCTGAAAACATTGAAAACATTTTAAGTCACAGTATCAGAATCAATACCAATACAATGAAATAATAGCCGATAACCAACTTAATATAGTGACAAACGTTTCTACAAAGACCATATTTTGTTTTTATCTTTATCTAAATGGTCTATGCAGACAGGTCTCACTATAGTGATTAGTAATAATAGTGATTATTCTAAAATTCAGAAAAGGGTAGGGAGGCAAAAAAATGGGACAAGGTGCATTAGAGGGTTGATGTTTCAAAATAACTATTTCTTCCTAGAGGAACAAAAAAAGGGCAGGAAGAGGAGAAAAGGGGCAGGGTGCAGCGCCTTGTTCTTCTACTTTAGACTAATCACTATGAATAATACTGCCATAGGCCACAAGTTGATCATATGTTCTATGGACTCGCTTGCACCATAATTTTGATGTTTTTTTTTTACAACAAAATAATTTTCTTTCCTCGCATGCTCATAGAAATTAGGTCAAACTGCTCTATAAAGCAACTGATTTAAGATTTGTTATATTTTTTTCTTTACATGCTCGCCCCATTTTTTCCAGAAAAATCCGAAGAACATATCATCAACTTGTTGTGGCCTAGAGGATCAAAAAAAGGCAGGAAGAGGAGAAAAGAGGCAGGGTGCAGTGCCAATTTATTCCTCTTTAGACTGATCACTATGAATCATACTGTCTGATCAATCAATTAAAGAAGAATTATTAAATGAATACCATCCTGATTTAATCATAGACAAATAACAAGCATAATATGCCAGCGGTTTGATAAAATTATTTTAATATGTATTATTTATGTACGTATAAAACACCTTACATTTTCTATAAACCTATTCATCAGAAAACCCCACCTGAGAACTAAGAGAAAGAATCTGTCATGCTGATGATGCAAAATGATTATATTGAATTTAATATACCTTATTTCTAAGAAACCTGTTTTTGTTTGGCAACAAAATACCAATTAAATGTGTTCCAGACAGTTAAATCATAGATGCAGTAAAAATATAATTATTACATACATTTTTTGTAGCAGGTCAGTTTACATATAAAGTAGTACTATCAGGAGAATTATGAGTATAATTAAAATTGTCAGACGTTCTTTATTCTGTCTATATAGACTAGCACGTTTTACATATCAGATAATATGAAAACATAATTTCTATCAAGTAGTGAATATATAAATCTAATGTTACCAACCGTCACATGTAAAAATGACAAAGTAATTTACCCAAAGGCAATGTTTCATCATTCTTGGAGTCAATTCACTTTTGGACCCAGGAGCATTAAAATAACATTTGTACCATTTTTCAGGTGATGCTACATACCAAATATGGTAGCCCTAAGCCCAATGATTTTAGAGAAAATAATAATTATTTCCTTGATTTCAGACAAAATTAATATTAATTATTTCCTCATTTCCCTGGTTAAATGCAAAACAATCGAACTCACTCTTTTCTTATATTGAGTTACAACTGTTTTGCGCTAAACCCTCAATTTGACCATGTTATGGTTACAGTAAAATTGTATCAATCTTTTATATGTCACTAATGATATGGTACCCAAAGGCTTTATGCTTTCATTTTCTATTCAAGGAATTGACCTAGAACTAACAAACAGTGGCTAGACAAAGGTTCGACACAATATGTCCGGTGAGCTAACAGTAAACAAGAAATATAATGTGGAAACCACATTAAAGAGGGATGTTAAAGATCTGACCCAAATTGGCAAAGATATCCAACACATTGGAAACTGAAACACAAAATTTACAAAGGGAAATAGTCCATAATTAAGCCAGGTAGAGTTGTGGTTACTTTCTAATTCTGTTAATCACATGGTATGTTATCATTGCATGAAGTTTCATTAAGATCTGACAATAGAAGGCAGAAATATAATTATGGTAAATAAAAACTTAAACGCAATTTTTTAACGACACTGGATGCCCGTCTGAGTTATGCTGAACTATAAGCCAAATTTTTCTGTTGAAAAATCCAGCTAAAAATTGACAACAGAAATCAACAACCAATTGTTTATCACTATTAATGGAAATCAATTAAATCTTGATCATGACACTAAGGATCAGTAGTAGTGAAATTTAAATCTACCTCTTTTCTCATATCAACTAAAAGACACAAATAAACAAACAAAACAAAGACACACATACTAATATAGTTCTATAACAAGGAATTCTAGTACAAAATATAAGTACACAAAAACATTAGAACATGTAGGCCTCATAAATATATGTGTCAAGTCAAAGAATTTTATCAATTAAACTATTTTAAATACACTATTGTGCCAATAAAATATTCTTGGTCTCTTTCTTCTTCTTTTTTTCCATTCATACATAGGATTTAAAACTTAAGTTTGATTCATTTCTCAGTTATTGAATTGAACAAATTTAGTTTAACAAACTAAGGTCAAATATTAAGGTTTAATGCAAGATTAAGCAAGACATTTCCATAAAATCTAGTTCCAATGCCTATTCATTTAGAAACATTTGAGTGTGTATGTTAGTTATCACATTAACAAGCAGTGTGGACTGAAATTTAGTTCTGAATTTCACTTCCTAACCTTGTTAAAGGTTGATTTTTTTCCTGGAAAGCTAGACATACTGAACAAAATAAAGTTTACTCAATCCAAACTATATGTCTGCATATCATGGGTTTAGTGCAAAACAGTCATATCTCAATACAAGAAAAGAATGAGTTATGACCTTTTTGCATTAAACCCGCGACATATTAACTTATAATAAATTATGGGACCTTTTCAAAGTAAAATGGTAGTATATGTTTAATAAAAAGCTACAATGTAAGATGGAATTCTTTAATATCATGTATATTGGATTTATCTTATCTCACTATAGTAATAACAAAGATAAAGAAGACAGACAGGTGGACGGACAACTTAAAACATTAATGGTTACAGTCTGACAAAAACTGACTTGATGCAGCTGACCCCTTATCATAATAACATATCTCCATCATTCTATTTATCCTATATAATATTTATGCAGACAAACAATACTATAAGAATGTTCATACATTGGTTGGCATAAGAATTGTATCCTTAATACATGGATAATTTGACCACATCATGTCAAAAATGAAGATATTAAAGCCACTGTATGAAGATATATTCATCAATTGTAGACTTGAAAACTGTTTGACAAACATGAAGTTATCAGAATATAACATGCATTTAAGACACAATTAACAGTTCAAATCATTCTGCTTTCTAAATTTGAATTTGACAAAGTGTCCATTTCTTAAAAAGTAGGGTACCTTTATAAGAGCAAGATTTATTAGAACTATATTCATTTATACGCTAATGTTCCATATACCTGATCAAAAATAGTTTTGGAGCTTAATTATTTAATTTGGAGCAGTTATTTTTCTATATCACGACTACATCTTGAACATACTGTGATCAAAACTATTGTTTCAAGTATTGACAACCAAATTCTACTATCAGTTTCGTTCTACTTTCACTTTGAAATGCAGTAAACAACATAAACACATAAAAACAATACTTGCATTTAATTAAAAAATCTTGTTCATTAGAAGTGTTTGAAATAGATAAATGTCTATTGTCTTAGCGGTCTTAAAAGAGTACATGTATTACTTTTGATAATGGGGCTTTAATTCCTTCTATAGCATTTTAAGAACACAGTAAATCTTGCATTTCGAGCTAGATTAAATATTCTGAAAATATCAAGAGTTTTTATTATAACAAAATAATCTAGAATCAAATAACTAGTGTTTCAATATTTTTTCAATATAATGATAAATCAAACTTGTTTCAACTGTTTGATTAAATGAATAAAAGGTTAAATACCAAGTCAAAATTTGACAGCCGATGTACCAGTGAAAAATCTCTCTTAGTGACCTTAACCATTAAAGTCGATACAAAAATAACAGACAACTGATCGATAAAAATTTCACACAGACAAATATGAGAAGACAATCTGTCAAAAATGACAAAATTGACTTCAGAAAACTAAACAATGTTATATGATCACCTGACAGACTAATTGGATTTCAGTTTATATAATATATCACCAAACAAATATCATATTCTCGAGAGGGCAATTCTATTTAAACATGTCCCAACATAGGGTAGACATATTTAATATAGATCAGAGGTGGTAACTCATTTGCACAGGTTTGTCTAGTAGTGTAGTACCTATGGCTGTTACAATTCCATTCATTATGAGTAAAATGTGAGGGGTGTCAATTGAATTCAATTCGGCCCCATTTATTTCAAATTAAATTCTAGCCTTTTACCCATTTCAGTCTATGACCATATCAGATAATCACATCTGTGTCATTTTAAGCTGTAACAATTGTGCACCTATTAGACAATGCATATTGGCACTGACAACAATGTTTTACTCTGTTACAGTTCTCTAAAGTTTTATAATATGATTTTAAAAACTTTTCAAGACACTTTCAGCTAGTCTCATTTTGTTTTTAGACATTTAATTACAATGATTAACTACAGATTAAAAAGTCAGTATGAAATTTTATTTGCTTTATTGGTCTAACTATAAAATAAATATTATAAGTTTCAGTATCTATTTTAATGTATTAACAGTGATGAGGTTTTCAGCTCAAATGAATGATTTGAAGTATACTTGGAATTCTGTATAATATTCAATATATACCCGTAGCATTTTCAACAACTTTGAAAAATATATATTATCATTATACATTTATTTTAAGGACAAATTAAATCACTTAACAGGTTTACAGATTTATAAAATTCCTGTCTATAAAAAATAACCCAAACCCTTCAATATTCTTTACATTTACCTTATTGCAAGAGAATTAAGCTTGAATGGAATGACCTTCAAAGGAATGTATCTAGAGAGATGGAACAATTACTGAAATACATATCTTTTTCAGTGTTGCCTAAATACATTACAGTTCTTCCCTGAACATTCCATATTAAAGTTTAAAGTTTGTAAATAAACATGAAAATGTACACAGTATCCAATCAACTACAGAGTAAATCATTCTTAATTACCCCCCCCCCCCACCAAAAAAAGAAGATTCAACATATTGATTAACTGACACTGTCAATAAATGATCAACATCTATGACTGTAGATTGCAGAGAACTAATATATAATAAATTACTTTTTATAAGATTATTCAAACCTGAACTTATCTCATACCCGTAAGATAGCAAAAATGTACTATTTACCTGATGTTTAACTGAAATGAGGTTGACTGAGGTATTATAAGCATATTTATTTTTCAAAACATATTTCAAACCCTTTACTCCTAAAAATCTACAATACTCATTGTTTATAACAAACTGTAATAGTACTACAAACTGATTAATGACATATTTCTAAACTTGTTCAGAATGCAGTCTGTTTTAAAATATTGTAAACACAGATATTTTGGGGAGATTTTATAATTGCTATTTTTCTATTTTAAAGGGAGGTATTAAGTCACATATCTTTTTTTAAAATTTGAAATAGAAATCATAGATTATTTCAAAATTTTGATTCCGTCAAATTGCTTTACACATCAAACTTAATAAAAATCCAGCTAACTGCATAACAAATAGAAATTACCATCAACTTATAGGTTTGAAAAGTTGCATGTATTGTTGAGCTGAGTAAGACAATGTAAACCTTAAACAAGTATAATTCCACAGCTGTAACTGAGAACTAGAATATTTGACTATTGTTATTAGATTACATACAGATGTTACACATGTAAAATCCCATATTTTAAGTATTGCAACATTTCATGCTGGCCAAATCAATGTATATAATAGTATACCAGTATTGGATAATAATATGCTTTAAAAAAAATAACACAAATTTCAACATGTACAAAATAGTATACCTGTATTAAAAAACTGACATTCATTGTAAAATGACTGAAAGCTAAACCTGTTTAAAAACTTAAAAATGTTAAATGAAACATATGAATTCAGTGAAAATTGTGAAATACGTTTTACCAGGGATGTCAAACAAAGTCTGAATATCTGACATTCATATCAGCATGTCCATATTCAATTTTCAGATCCTGATATTTGTATAGAAACAAAACTCAAGTTAACAAATACAAAATGATATTCTTTGAAAACATCTAGATAATCAAGGTTTTTTTAAAACTCACTTAAAGTATGATTTACAAAATCTTTTTAATGCCACACTGATTTAGAGTATAAAAAAGCATGTTTAATAGGTAAAGTGTTAAATTTAAGATAGCAAAAAAGTAACTTCAAACAAAGCGCTACCAAAAACAATTGGGACAATGATTCAAGAAAATTTAAAAAAATGACAAAACATGAATGAGTAACAATTTTGAGGTATAACATTTTTTTTTTCAAAATATTGAAAACCGATTCACATTCACTCACAAAACACAAAGTATAATCATATATATACAACATCAACAGAATAATGAGGCAAAAAGAAGGGGAAAAAAGAAAAGACAACATTCTATCACACAACATGAACATAGACATATTATATATCACTCCAAAGTTTTTTCAATACATTCATATAAAGTAACACATACCCTTTACATAAAAAGTTTGATTAAATGCTGTACATGATAATAAAAACTACAAAAAAATTCATGGAAAATCTTCCGTCTTCATCAATAGAATTTAGCAAATATGCAACAAATAACACAGAAAACAATGAATCATACAAATAACTCCAACAATTTTCACTCTGCAATGATATGGTTCTGATTTTTATATGATAATATGTGAGTCTAACATTAAAGAAATAATAATAATAATAACATATATAATATATATAATTCTTGTAAGTGATATATTTTTTGTGTTGGATGAATAACAGGGTATACTCTATACATTTAACATATATAATATTTTAACTTATATACACCGGATTTCATATCAAATTAAAAAAACAACAAAAACAAAAATAATTAGTAAAAAAAGTTTTTTCCACAACTCTGTTTATGTAAACATTAAAGCCAGTTAATAATGGTATTCATTTTCAAGTAAAATAAAAACAAGAAATAAAAACAAGAAGTTCCCAGGTTGCTCACCTGAGGTCAACAAGTTTTTCTAAGATTTGACCGAGAGAAATTGTTACTGGAGTCTTCTAAGCAGGGTTTTTATCACTATAAGTCCAAAATCATAAGAGCCTGCAAGGTTTTCTGTCTTGCCTAGTTTTTGACCTGACATGACCTGGTTTAAAACCTGGCCATGATATAATCAATATGAAGCTATTCAGTATGTCTGCTGAAACTTGGTACAAACAGTGATCTTTACAAGAGACTCAGCCAAATGTCTGGATGACAATGAACATTCAATGATTTTAAAAGCTCACCTTGATCAAAAGCTCAGGTGAGCTAACAAAGTAACTTGTAACTAAAGTGAATTACCACATATAAATCAATTTACATAAATTTGATAAATTCTGATAAAAAATAACTCTTTACATTATTACAAAAAAGTTATCCAAAAAAGTGTAGAGTTCAAGTTGAATTTTAATGCAAGTGAATTTCAATTCAATTACATCTGGATAAAAAGGTGGGTAGATTTTTTGCATTATTTTCATAACAAATGGTAGCAAAAAACAAACTGTATCTAAAATGTGAACATACTGTAACAAACACAGTACAACCTGTGAAATAAGAATACCTACAGGACAAAACAAAAAGATTGAACCATATAGGTTAATGAATTTCTTAACATTTTATACATTTAGATGTTCAAATAAGGATCAGGTAATCTTTTAGAGTACTGAGAAATCCTCATTTCTCACAGTTTGGATTTTCTTGATACACAACAGTATACATTAACATGTCCTTGAAACAACAGTCACATCACATCATGGGAATGTAAGACAGGCAATAATTATGCACAAATAATACTTTTAATGTAAGTCACCATGTCCATAAACAATCCTTGATATATCTAAAATAGTCTATACAAATACTGCTAATACATAAACTCTACATATATAAACATAACATTTATCACAAAATCATTAACATATATCTCAACCCAGAGTTGTCATTCCTTCCTTCAATTTCACCTTTATCTTTATCGTAATCTTGGCAACTTTTTAAAAAAAATCTATGTCGAAATACAGAAATTTACAAGATAATTAGACAAAATATTGGCAATTTATAGGAAAATTTGTCAACATCTTGGCTATTTACAGGATAACTTGTTACCATCTTAGCAATTGACAGGATAACTTGTCATTATCTTGGTAATTTATAAGGTAATTTGATAATATCTTGGCTATAAGATTTCCAGCAAAGTAAAACAAGGCTTAAAACAATATGTGCTACAAGATATAAACCCTTACTTATGATAGTTTACAATAGGCATTTGGTAACTTAGAAACCATAGTAGAGTTACAAGTAAGCCTGATTCTTCGTATCATATTTTGAAACTTATTTTTACAGACATTGACAAAGATTAATGTAAGAGTAAGGAGTGACAACTTGGGATTGAAAATTGTAATCTTTTCATTTAAAAACATGGTTATGAAAGTGTTTGGTCTCATATAATATTATACAACATATTGTTAATAATGATATTTAGACAATGTCAAAAGCATAATCATCATACTACAAGTCTGGAATGAGTTTAGTTTATCACATAAATATCATAAAATAAAGTTTGAAATATGGATGAAGAAAGTTGGATTTCATACTGTTGTAAAACTCGGACAAAGTTCCAAAAACTTGAATTCCTTATAAAATGAGTACATGTACATTTTTTCTGTACAAACTGAGGTACATTGTATTTACTATTATTGGATACAACCTTCACACAAAACAGAATGATAGCAAAATTGAACTTTTGCAAAGTAGGATCACAATTTAAATAAAATGTCTTATCTCAATCTGACTTGCCAGATAATACTCTCAACCCATTGAAAAACAAATCTTGAAGTGAAAATAAAACCGATACAATGGGTGTCTGATGAGATAGAAGTTGTCCCAAGCAACCATTTGTTCTGTTCAGACAACAAAATTTTCTTCCAGGCAACTTAAAAATGTAAAGCAAAGCCAACTTAATTGCTCTTTAAGACAACTACATATTTTTTTTTAAACCGTAAATTCACAGACTGCTTTGGGGCAAATGTCTAAATACCAAAAACAACAATTATTACCAACATTATGTCACTAATAAAGCTATGATTTAACATATATACATATTTAGATTGTACAATTAATTTCCAAGTAACCCAAAAAATCAAGAATTACGTGGTTGTATAAATGGTTTCAAAAGTCAAAAATAAATTCTTAACATGAAATATAATAAAAACAAAATATAGTGGAATGCCCTGACAATGGATTTCTGGAAACAAAAAAAAACTGGATTTTTTATTTAAATTATCACAAAAATATACATAGAATATTAAATGCAGAGTACTTCAACATATGAAAGCAGTTCTGTTTCACAAATGAACAAATGGAATGTTAGAAAAACAATAAAGTGTAAGTTTTACATAATTTTTGGTTAATATAAAAACAAAATTCATAATAAAGATACATATATAAGTATGTAAGTAAAAGAATCAATTAATATAGTAAACACACAATTCTACCATAAGACAGATACATCTGCTCATTTCTCCAATACTAATGTCTTCAATATTAGGCGGACTTTGAATATAGATACTGGACTGGACAAAATTGACTGAGTCAACCAAAATTGTCATCGGTCTAGAGACTTTTTAGTTTGTTGGTGGCCTGACAGTCCATCAACTTTTGATGGCCACCATTTCTTTAATTGAATAAAAATTTCATGTATAATTAGAAAATACAGCATAATAATTCTATAAAAAAACTGTTTATTTTTTCAGCATTTCTTCATCTCCCTCCATATTATAAATTTTTTAAAGCTAATTTAATGGAAATTTAAGATTTTCGCTAAAACAGGTTCAATTAACCTACTGAGGCAAAAAAAGGGAAAAGCACATCAGCAGGTTTATGTTTCAAAGTAAATATTTCTGCAAAAAAGGGTAGGAGAGAAAAAGGGAAAGATGCAGCCATGAGCAATTCTGCTTTAGTATAAATCACTACAATAAGTACCATAATGCATCACAATCCATAAAACAATAAATTAAAGATTATCAATCCATAGTAAGCATCTTGCATCATAAACTTCACTGAAATTCCAAGTTCACAAATTAATGAACACACTAATATCAGAGAATGAGGGAGATAATCCGTAGATAAAAACACACATATAAATATGTATTTTCCTAAATATTGAGGAGATAAAAATTATCAATATAATGCAAATGAAGGCTACTCTCTAACCCAGAGGTAGTTAATGACCCTTTAGAACAACATGGTTCTCCATTTAATAGAGGTAGTAACATATGAGGAATAATAAAAACATTATGTCAATAATAAATCACTAACCACCGTCTATTCACTTAGAGGTAGTCTACAAATCAATGTATATTAATAATAATTATATATCAATAATTCAACAGTTATATGTTTTTAGTGTAAAATATAATATATATAACATCATAATAATCCGTCTCCTATAATGAATATTTTCATTCACAACTCTATAGTATATAAATGTATCTCAAATAATAACTTCTCTCTCTATATTATATACAATGTAAACAACAAGCCATCACCCAATGTTCAATAGAATTCATTTTTCAAATGTACATTGTATCAATAACAAAGTTCAATAGAAATATTTGAGGGATATTTTAAATCTATATCAACTAACACAGAATACTCTTCAAACAATGAGATAAAAAAGGTTTATCAAACTAAGCCACTCTTTCTTGTAGAGGTATATCTAGTCCACCATTCAATTTCTGCATCTTCACTATACAGTTACCATCCAAATGTTTTTCCAAGTTTTTCGTCGTAACAAACCCCTCGCCACAATAAGTGCAAGCATTTCGTGACTTCAACATATGAATCTGGGACTTCATGTGACGATTCAAATCAGACTGGGTTACACCCTTATAGTTACATAGTTTGCAACAAAATTCTCGGATACCTGAAATTTATACAATCCATGCATTATACATCATATGTTACACTGTGTGATTTTATCTGTCAAAAGTACATACATTAACCCCACTTATTTAAGTACATACTACAGTACTTCTGTCTTCAAGATCAATTTAAATCGGAGAGATTAATGTATGCCTTATTGAAAATTGAATTGAGTTAAACAATACAAAATAATTAAGGTTATATATTCTAACAGGACCCTATAGCACAATGATATAGCTAGTGCAATTGTTTTTTTACAATATAGCACATGTTTTGTTAACAAGTGCCAGTCTGTAAAATTTCATTTTTGCTAGCTGCTAGCTGAAAGCAATCAGAACATCTCCGCCATTTAAAATAGCTGCATTCATGATAAATAGGTTTGTTTCATAGAAAAGCTGATTATTGCTTTATTTCAAGGTAAGATTTTATTTTTTTAAGCTAGTTGGTTATTGGTTGTCTGTTTTTCATAATTAACAATTCTAAGCTTTTGTTAATGAAGGTTGCCACATTCGATTAGTCAACTTGTAGCCTCTACAATATACAGTATATAAATTCAATTTATTTTGTTGGGTTTAATGCCTTAGCAACACATTGTGTAGGTCATATAACAGCATCCAGCGCACCTAACCTAGCTTTTCTGGATCCTTGTCTATAACCAGTACTCACCAACTCTTCCATAAGGCCGGAAACTTTTCCATAGACCTTATTAATGGAGGATAATTGACATTATTGTCAAATTTTCATGGAAGGGTATAATCTTCCCGGGTGGGATTCGAACCTGTACCCTTTCAGAACACTAGATTTGAAATTCAGGCGTGCTACTGACCCTGGTTATATAAATTCAAGTAGACTACTTGTCATCTGAAGTGAAATCTATTAACTGATGATCAATAGAGGATTAATCATCAGAGCAGCATACTATCAAATATTTTTCAATAATATTACAATGTAAGATAGAAGGATTTACGACTAGTAAAGGTAATACGATTGTTGATAATATGGGTCTCTGATCAACACCATATTGGCAGCCCTACATGAAAACAACACAACATACCTTGATGACGCATCATATGTACTTTTAATTGACTATTTGTCCTGGCATAATAATCACAATAGTGACACTTGTAAGGACGTATATCTGAAATATAGAGAAAATATCACTATAGACTACATCTATCTTATATATATTATATACAGAGGTGTGGAATTCATATGCCCAACTTGTCGGACTCTTACATTTTTGTCCAGGACAAGTAGATATTTTCAGCCTATTTGCCCTGGACAGGTAATGCTATTTAGTTAGGTAAAATTTCACTAAAATAGCAATACTTAATAATGTAAAGATTTCAATCATATTTAGCATTCAATATATTTCATTTAATTATTTATAATAACAAGCATTTTATATCATAGTTCACAATATCTCTTTTATATCATTGAAACTCAAGAAAAGAGCATTTTGACCCTGGACAAGTGGAAAATAATCAAAATTCCACACCCCTGATCTTCATATAGTGGCTATAAGTCAAACTGTTGATTGTATCAAACATGGTTCAGAATTCAAGTTGATTGTGATAAGCATTCAAAACCTCAATATATATCATTCCATCATAATACTACTTCAAATACATCATATCTTGATAGAACATCCATCAAATCAATCAAATCATGTATCAAATCAAAAGCCTTTTAGTAACCCTCAGGCATAGCATCACATTTCATAGATAATAGGAATAAATAGAAATTGAGCATGAACAACTTAATATGAGATATGCAACTAATGTGCACTAACAATAAGACTATGTAATGCACAGTAATAAAAATACCTTATCCACTTAATAAAAAACTTAGTAGACACTTAAGGTAACAACTAGAAAATAATCAAAAATTTTGTTAATAGATAATTGAAGGACCTATGAACAGAAATATCTTAAAAAGACTAATGGTTTTAAGTCGTCACTATCACAGGTAGTGTAAATGAAAAAAATATAATTTGTACATTGATATCGGTTCTTTGATTTTGAATAATTAAAAATAGACCAAGATTTATAAGACCAAGATTTCAACTAACTTTCAAAACAATATTAGATTCAAAGAGCCTTTTTAAATTAACATTATTTTTACTTCAATATAAGTTGTTCTTTTTTTACAAAGTTTAAACTAACATTCACCGATTCTTCCTACATTAAGATAATTTCAATATGGTAACTTATAAAACTATCAATATAAAAGATCAATGTTTTGGAACATATTCTGCATATAAACATCGAGTATAATTACGAGTGAACTTATAAAAATTGTGCATAACTATAAGTAAACTTTATGAACTTTCACAAAATACAAAAAATACAGAATGTGAGCTAAACTAAATGCTAGTTAGACCTATAACTAAATGTGATTACATAATCCCACAACACTGCTGCGGTGACCTAGTTTGAAACCTAAATGACCATTTTTGTATCAAATGACCTAGTTTTGATACTTAATCCACTTGTTTTTTACTTAATGACCTAGTTTCTATCGAAAATGACATTTTTTTACCCAAATGACCTAGTTTCTATCCAAAATGACATTGCTTAATCTAATGACCTAGTTTCTATCTGAGACGGCATTTTTTAACCCAAATGACTTAGTTTCTATCCAAAATGACATTTTTTTTACCTAAATGACCTAGTTTCTATCCAAGATGACATTTTTTAACCCAAATGACCTAGTTTCTATCCAAAATGACAATTTTTAACCTAAATGACTTAATTTTCATCCTAAATGACTGTAATTCAATATGTGCTTCATAAAGTTACATCATTGTACCAAAAATTATTCAAATACATTCAATGTCTTTGCAAATAATAATCTAATAACCATAAACCAGACTGACCAATCAACAAGCCCTATATCCCCCATCCATTGACTTTGTTATAATACTGTGAGAGTATAATGCTAACGACATGTGTTTTATAAGTCACTCTATAAGTGTGTATAGAACATGGATACATGCATTACAGTAGTCTTATATCACAGCAATATATTATAGGCTTTTCTAGCTTTAATTCCGACATAAATTTCATTATCATGCAGCAGACAGACTTACTGCTGGTTTTGATCCACCAATTTCCAAGTAAAACAAAAAAACAGAACTAAAACTTCTAGACAATGAATATTTACAGTTGTGAATTTTTAACAAGCACTACCAGCTAACTTTATGATAACTATACTATATAGAATACTAAAAGTCTTGGTGTACAAAATAATAATACACTAATAGCGAGGGTTTAGCGCAAAACAGTTGTAACTCAATATAAGAAAAGAGCGAGTTACGTCCATTTTGCGCTAAATCCGCGATAGGCTTATTAATAAATCTTACTTTTGGTTATGTCTATACTTGAGTAAAATAATAATATAGTTCATGCAAGCGAAAAAAAAATGACGAGGTGGAATAAAGCACCTACCGGTATACAAGTATGGTTAAATAAATATATGCTAAAATATTCACAATCACTAACTAGGAGGCGTGACAACCACTGAATGCAAAAATGATTACCAATTTTACATGAAGCTTGCATGGGTTTGCATTTTAGCCCTAAATCTAGGACTATTTGCTCATACAATTAAAGTTTGTTACTTTAAACAACTGCTTAAGTTGACAGACATTAATTTGAGACAATTATTTAAAATCTCAATAGGCAAAGGGCCACAGAATAGTAAATGCCAGACAATGTGCATATTAATAAGCATATTCAAACTTAAGTACAATAAGCATTAAAGTATTCAATCAAAATCTCAATGAAATACCCTGAATCGAAACAAATTTTGTACAAATTCCATGGATTCTAAAAACAATTTGATTTACCACTTATACAACCCATTTTTCACTCAATACAGAGCACACTGCTCTAAACACTCCCTTGGACAATCATAAACTATTCCACAGACTGAGTGAAGGTTTTTCATACATAAAGTGAACATATCTTTAAAACCACAAGAATATAGATATACTGTATATTTCAAACTATCTAATCTAGACAGGCAAAGCACAACACTAATTATTTTCCCATTCTGTTGCAACTTTATGACAAACTCATAAATTTGAGCATCTTTATGTTTTATTGCATTTCAAGTCTGTTTCTCTGCTACAGCTTATAATTTCTGTACTCAGCTCTCAGACATACATTGTCAGTCAGTAATCATCTAATGAAATATAACAACAAAATGGGCGATTCCAATTTTAACTTTTTTGTCTTGAAAGTTTTAAATGCCAAGTGATTTTATACATTGTATTGTTCAATATAAAAAGCCAGTTTTACAGCTAAGGTAACTTCCGAGCAGCTTTGAATAAAGTTTACTCCATGAAAAGGCTTAAGCCTTTTTCAGTGTAGCTGACCAGTGTCCAAGCCAACTTTTGACCTATATTTTTAACCAAAAACAATGAATATGACAATTTATACTTCAAACAAAATTAACCCTATACAGCGCCGATTATCTTTTTAAAGATATTTCTTGTTCACAATGATGGCAATTTTCAGAAAAGGACTCAAATAGAAAAAACTTAACAAGCAGGCTAAAGCCTCTTTCACTTCGATAATTTCAGAGCTGACAATGTACTGAATACAAACGAACCTCAACAACGAAATAGGAAGTGTTGTTCACTTGTTGCAACAGAATGGTGTTAATAAAAGCAAGTTACATACGTGTACCTGGCGTCAGATATTATTACCTTTTATCTTACCTTCATGGAAGTCCATGTGCCGATTGATATCAGAGAACGAAACAAACTCTTTTGAACAAAAAGGACATTTATATACCGTACGTCCGTCTGTGAGGATGGTTGGTTTACACATAGCTTCTCGGTTGATGGGAGATTGCACAATACCAAGTCTGAAATGAATGATGAATAATGATCTTGATAATTCAGTTAGTTTGTTTGGATTCTATAACACTTGTCCACATTTTATTTCAGTTAATTATAATAGCAGGCTCATCTAAACAGATTCTCTGGACTATTCTTCACCAGTGACTGCTTTCACTTTCACAAGCAGTTGAGACTAAAATACAAATTTCTCTCCACTGTCCATTTCAAGATGGCAATCTAAGGTTCTTGTTTTCATTATTTTTTGTGGCATCCCTTTTATATCTCTTAGCTTTTTACTGTGTGAAAAGTCAGGTTTTTTACTATTGCTGTTTCTGATATATTTGCTTACACTTTGTAATGTTTTACAATGCAATGGAGTGTTATTGAATGAAAATATGCTGTGAAAAAATAATGTCAAAATGATGTCATTATAGAGGAGAAATGACATTGTTATATTTGTGTGCAACAAAACATAGAATGAAGGCATGAAAGAAACAAAATATTCGGCAATTTTAACTTGTGTGCTCAGAAAATGAAATTTTCACAAGTGGCTATGTTTCCTGAGCTCACTAAGTAAGCTTTCATCTATATCCATACATCCAGGTTGTAATTTTATATATTATGTATATACATGTCTGAATCTAAGAACTGGCAAAAAATCCCTGAACTTATACATAAGAAAATAATGTGCTTCAAAATGAATGCATCACCACTCTGGTTTTTGATGACTGATTAGAATATTGTGTAGTGTTGGTGCATAATGCCAAGTCTGAGAGTGCAAATATATATATATGAAATTTTGCAAATCAGATCGTAAATAAAATAGATCCAGACTGAAGTTTGCATGTGATTCATCAGGTTATTACTTAACACTCTAAAATGAACAGACAATGTAAATAAACTTTTCTGATTCTGTTAACACCAGACTGAAAACTTTGTATGCAAACATGCCAATGCATATTAAGCAGTAATAAAATCATTATTTTAAAACAAGCATAGACAGCCATTGCCTGACATGCCTTAAAATAATTTACATAAATTTCCGACAGCATTTCAATGAATATCAATAATTGTATAGGGAGGGAAAAGTTGCGGGTTTTAAACAAGAAACTTAAGAGTTCTTCTCGCACTCACATACTTTAAAATCAATACTGACAAACAACATCATCATTATTCATGAAATACAAATATTATATGGCTAAATACTTGCTAGTGAATAATTAAATGTCATAACGACAATCTTTAACAATGATATAATACTATCAAATGACTAACCATACATTAAAAGCAATAATTAATCCTGTTTTTAATTAAAGTTTCCTATTAAAACAAATATCTCAAGAAACAAGCTCATTATTAGCTTTTACAAGAAACAAATTTATAAGAAAGATATAAAGGGAGTTCTTTACTTATGGTGAATTCACGATAGAGCTGTAGTCACATCTGAAAATTATATTTTTGGGGCTCCTTGTATGGGAATAATCTTTTTCTAAATTGAAAAATATTCTCTTTCTTTCATTGTTTTTGTTTCTGTATTTGTTACAGTATATGCGTCACAATACAATTTAATGCCATATTTGCATTTAAATTCATGATGAAATTTGTATGTTTTAATATTTTCACCCTACTGCATGGTTAAATCTTTTTAGCATCAGACTTTAGTTTGCTTAGAACATGATAAATTTGTGGCATCCCAATTAAATATATGTGTCTGTTATGCAGAATAAACACAGTGAGTTGTTATTTTTGAGAATATCAAATTAAATGCCAACCATACAATAAATTATAGCAATTTCCACGTCTAAAGAGACTTAGAGGTTAAATTTAAAACAACCATTGCAATAGTGTTAGTATATAATTTTTACTGAAATAAATTTAAATAAATCAGCTAATGGAGTAACTTAGACACACAGTATATATTTAGTGTGTATCTATTTTATCATAAGTGTTTTAAGGGTTGAATTAAGTATTAAGTGACCCTCATTTCATATAGTAGGGGGCAGTGGTAGGACACACTCTTAGGGATCAAAAGGTCCAGGGTTCAAACCCTATTAGGGGCACTTCTAATTTACCTACAGTTGCACCACTCCACCTAGATGTAATTGGGTACTGTAAGGGGTCATGTACTTGAAATGATTAAAATAATTAGGGGTTATCCAACAAACTTTTTAAGTCAGCTGAACATGCATAAGGAATTAAGACTTTAATCTGCACTTTAACTATAAACTGTTTGGTATAAAAATGTTCTACTAACCGTGAGTGAGTTCTTGATAAAGATGTCACTTTTCTACCATCAGTGTGCCCAGTATCAGGTGGACTGTACATATTAAATGACCACAATGATGAAGCTTTATCTTGACCCCATTGAACTCTGGGATATCCCATCATGCCTTCACGTATTCCTTCTTTACTATCACGATCTTCAGGAGAGGTATCTGATTTGGAGGATGAATGACTGGCTGGTGATGGCGACTTACTGGTACCAGCACGTGACTCCGGAATGAGGGGCGTGTTTAAACCAGGAAGTGACATCATCTGCGTCATGGCAGCAAGACTTGGAGGTAGGTGGTTAGGAGGAAATATCATTGGCTGTGAGGTATTGTTGAGGTGATGAGTCAAAGACTGATGAGCTGCAAGAGCTTTTGCCATAAGCATTTGATTAGTTGCATTCAAAGCATATCCAGGCATTATAGCTTCTGGATTAGCGGCAGTAATTGGTAATGTAAGTTCTGGTGAAGATCTATTTGGAGGTACTGTTGATTCAGATGATTCATTATTATTTCTGTCTTGAGGATTAGCATCTGATTTGGAAAAATTAAGAGGTAAATCATTGTCTGAGGTCGCGTGGTTATGATATGCTGAATGTACAGGGGTCGACTTTCTTGATGAACGCCCCCTAGGGGATGTATCTCTCTTTAACGGAAGCAGAGACCGTTTAGGTGCGGAACGAATTTCAACATCTCCGTCATCAGTATCTTGTACTGGATTGTCGGATAAAGACTCAGACCAATTGTGGTCTGATGAATGCTGTGAGTACGCTGTATCGGAAATATTTCCATTGGTTGACGGTGGTGACTGTGGCATCACCACAGTTACATTTTGATTTGGCGGTGTTGCATTTTGATTGCTGGTTTTATGAATAAGGTTTAATGGTTCCTCTCTTTCTGTATGTACAATGTGGTTCCTTGGCTTAGTGAGATGAAGACGCTTCATTCGTCCAATATTACGCCTTATCCAGGAAGAACCATTTTTAGCTTTACCCGCAGTCTTCCAATGAAATCTAGATATGTGGATTTGAAGACTTGTGTAGTGGTTGAAATTTTTTCCACAAATTCTACAGAAACAGTTTCTGTTCCAGAGATGAAGTCTTGCATGCTTATGAAGTGAGATCTTGTTGTCAAATATTTTATGACAGAATCTACATGGAAAGCTGCCCTCCTTGACAGACTGGCCATTTTCAATGAATGATGTGTCTTTGGCGTAACTTGAAATCTCCAATAAATGGTGACATCTTAGATGATTCTGCATTTGCATCTTATAATGAAACACTTTGTCACAAAAACAACACTGATAAATGACAACCTGCTTCTTGAAGTGGATTGATAAATGATACTGTAACTCGCTAAGTGAGGGAAATGTACTCGTACAAAGGTAACATTTGAATACTGAAGCATTATCGCCACTTATCATGTCCATTCCGTCAAGTCGAGTCACAAGAATGGTTTCATTCTGAACTGACAATTTACTCTTTTTTAATGGATCACTTTTGTATGTTATCACTTCACCATTAGCCACGTTCTGAGTATTGCCAGTAAACAATTTATTTTTACCCGCCATACTCAAATCCAAAGCAGATTTTGAGTCGTTACCCGTTTGACCATTAGAACCCTGAGATAAAGTTTCTGAATTAATATCAGACCCATTACCCGAACTTTGAAAAAATGTATTATCAATTGACTTAGATTCCTCCTCAATGTCGTCAAAATCTGTATGATCCCTGCGATAATTACCCGATTCCGAACCTGCTAGATGCGTAGGAAAGCTGGATACATGACCTCTTTGAAGGAGATTCATCTGTGCACGAGTTTTCATGCGGAGGTAGCGTTCTTCTAGACCTGGACTAAGTTCAATGTCTAAACCATGTGTCGCCTTTAGATGATAGTGCATGCTGCTCTTGGCTCGAAATGGTTTACTGCATAACTGTAACAATAAAATAACAACAGCTGGTTAATAATACAATGACAATCATCACACTGTTTTCTTCACTTACATAAACCGATCAGAGACTTTGAATTATTGGACAATGAATTTAAAACTGATTAAATATCTAGGAGTTATTTTTTCAACAAAGCATAAAATCGGTGTTTTTGTATTCTCAGCACAGACGGTAAAAAAATAAATAATAACATCAATCTAATTTATTTCACGTCTTCAACAAAATCACAACCTACGTAGTCGCTAGAATTGGCAGAAAAGTCTACTGGCTTCTGTTTTGCATTGTATTACTTTTTTTATTATTTGAATTCACACACTGTAAGCTTTAAGTTGAAACTGACAAGAACATCTTTTGACTGTCTGTAATATATAATAATATTTGAAAGATTTCAAGACATGGAGGCTTTATATTTAAATCCAGAAAAAATAAGAAACCTACTCACACTCTGAAGTAAACAACAAGAATATTTTAACACAATTGCTGGGTCTAGGAATGGTAGGCAGCAAAAATGGTTTTTAATTCTTGGAAAAAATATTGAAATTGTATAAATTTATGTGGTGTCATCAACATTTGACTGTTACAATTTACCCCTTTATTTATAGAACTCAATAGTCCCAGTTATTTCATTTTCTCTGTTATAATTGCAGCAGAGGTATAACACGGCACTTGAACTCCCTTGCCTTTAAGCTAGCTTTTATGACAACAGGGTAGAGAGTCCACTTAAAACTCAAGAGGTTGTGGGTTTGAATCTTAGTTTGGCCCAAGAATGGATTTTTATCAGGATACAGAATCAAAATAACATACTACAAAGAGTCAACTGAACCAAGTTAAAAATTAACATAAATTTGTCCATCATCATAAGATTCTTAGAAACTTAGTTACATGAATAAACTTGATGTATGGTAAACTTGATGGGAGCACTATCAGTTTTTCTTAAAATTCATTTGTTAAAGAACTTCAGGAGGGCACTGTATTAGAATATATGAGCTTAAAATCATGAAATTGCCCCATCTTTAGTTATTGATCATATTACCCAGAAATTTAACATATTTAAACAAATAAATCATTGTGACAATGGTTAACTAGCAGACAATAGTCAGACTGGTTTACTATACAAGTAAAAAATAGATGAGGAACCCACATAGAGTATTCTACAGAAATTTGTCAATGTCTACACCACACATGTAGGGATGTCACTTATGAAATACTGTAGCATGAGGTAGGTATAGCTGGGAAAAATTGACTTGAGGCAGAAAAATACAATTTAAACACCATTTGCATACATTAACTCCATTAAAAACAAAAGCAGTCCACGGACAGCGCACTCAACTATTCAGGGTATTCGTGTAAACAACAGCATCAGTTGAAAGTCATGCTAGACTTATGCAACTTGGTATTTGACCTTCAAAGATACCTGTAGACATGTGAAGATTCAAGTGAACCCCTTTCAGTTGTTTCAAAGATATACTAATGATACACCTAAAATCTTAACCAAGAAGTGCTACACCAACGCCTCCGCACAGTTAAGTAGGATAGCCCCACTATTCTCCGCATAGTCGAGCTAGCAGTGAAGTTATTTTAGCATGTAATGTATTAATCCGTCTCAGGTCCATTTGCACAAATTATTATTGTAAAATTTATTCAACAGTTATTAGAACAAACACTATTAACCCCACTGATTTGAATATTCACTACAGTACTTTTGTGCTCATGATCTATATAAAGAAATCTAGATAAAAATGTAATCAAATTAGTGGAGTTAATTTATGAACCACAGACAGTTGATTAAAATCTAACAATACATGTACTAGCAAAATTGAAACAATTCTTAATTGAACCTTAAACTGCTAGATTTAAATTTGGGCTTAATAACCACTGCTCCACGCCATGGCCACAGCTTAATGCTATGAAAATATTGTCTGTTTTTTCTCAACTGTCAAAGCTTGAATAATTTCACCGTGACTGAATGCATTGTTTTTGTAATTGCGGCCTAATTTTTATTAGAAATATCTTGACAAAAACTTATCACACGGCATAAGAAGCTTTACTCAATCATAATACACACTTTCGGAAACTCAAGGATGTATTACGACAATAACTTTATCAAACGCATTCACCGTGAAATTATTCATGTTTTGACAGTTGAGAAAAAACGAACAATACATCAGCAAACTAAAAAAAGTTGTTGACAGAAAAGTTCAAACCAATTTCATGCAAAGTAATTTTTATGAGGAAATTTTTTTAAGTTTATGGAAGGTATTTAAAGTGCATTATGTATAGCAAACTAAGATTATTTATGTGTAAATCAAACAAGTTTTTTGCACAAGAAGTTATTAACCTTTGAATGACGTACTTAAATCAAGATAAAAATTTACAACAGTGCATTAAAGGGGTAGAAGAGGATTTGATTAAAAAATGAACATTATTTTACAGTTATCTGAAAATAATTTAACATGTTAAAACTGATGTTTTTCTAGCTTAACTTTTTAGGTAAAAAACATTTAAATCAGTGGAATTTGCTTTGAAAATAATAAGTTGCAGATATGCCAATTTTAAACAGGTCTAACTGTCTGACTCAAGTCCACAGATATGACAAAAAAAACCAAAAAACATTCAGCTGCAAAACTTAGAACTCAAAGTAGATTTTGAATTAAAAAAAGGTCATGTTTTAATAAGAACAGGCGTTTTAATAATAAAAACATAATTTCTGATTTTATCAGAAATTCAAAATCGGTTTACTATAAATGTAATTTCTACCTATGAAAATGGAATATTCTTAAAATTCATTTGCCTAAAGCATTTATTTGACAAACATTACATTACAGTGTTTTTTCAAGACTTTAAAATTGTGAACATTTTTATAAATGAAAAAAACTGCTACCCTGCCTTTAAAATGTATCTTGAACTCTTATCAAATGTATGTTTAAAGTAAACAAAAAAAACCTGGGAGCGAGCACAAGTTGACATATTATGTCACAGTTTATCACTTGATAAGTTTACAATGCTAAGATTGAGTACAATCATTGCTTTAAATGCAATAGCACTAAGATTTTGATAAAAAATGCCCAAAGTAACCAAAAGAAGCTTAGATTTGATCACGTAAATAGAAAACACTTTACACTATACTTGGGTATAGAGGAAAATATCTCTAACTTCACTTGAAGTAATTTCAAATACATATGCTTTCCAAAATGTCAGTACAAAAATTGTAAATAAGAATAACAATTTTATTACAATCATACATAGAGTGAACTTTAAAAAAAAACAACTTCAAAAATACACATAATGTCATTGAGACAAAAAGATACAGTTTAAATCTAGTAAGGAGCGGACAGATAGGCAACCTGTTAGGACATTCAATTGGAAATTGTTGAATACTCATTAGTCATTACTCATAAAACCTTGTTAGCATGAAACCCATCCTTTACCCATGTTGAAATGTTTTAAATATCCAAACCCCAAAGTACTTTAGTACAGACAGTCTCAGGGATGGACTTCTAAGATTGACAATAATTGCAAGCACCAGCTTCAAATTTAAGCTGAAATAAATTTTCCATAACCTACAGAAAAAACTTTTTTATTATTTCCAATGCTATAGCCCAGACAACATATCAACAATTCATTTTATACTGTATATGCACACAACGTTACAAAACATACATTTAAGAGAGAAGACTCAAGTCTAGACTGTTAGTTTTTGATCACATGGGCCCATATCAATAATATATAGAAAATTTCAAACCATCACTATATTGTCAAAATGATATACATCACAACTACCCACCTTTTAATCATAAACTAGCGCTTGTACAATTGATAATTGCATTTTCTAGACAAATAAATAATGTAATTCAAAAGATGAAATTGTTTGTTTTTCACAAAAATGCATGGAGACCAATTTCCAATTTATGTACTAAAATTATTAGTGAAAAAATTACAGTGGTAGGCTGACCTAACCAGCTTTCTTTTACTCTTTCCTTCGCCAGTACTTGATAACCCTTACACTAGGAACCTACAACTTTTCCTTAAACAGTACAATTATACAGGATTTAACACCTTGTCAACACAATTTTCAGTATTATTTTACGGCACCCAGCGCACCTAACCTAGCTCTCCTGGACCCTTGTCTATAACCAGAACTCACCTATCCTTCTACAAGACTGGAAACTTTGCCATATACCTTAATAATGGAGGAAAATTGACATTATTGTCAAATTTTAATGGAAGAGTATGACTTCCTCAGTTGGGATTCGAACCCGGTAGGGACACAAGATTCGAAATCCAGGCACACTACTAACTGCGCTACCGACCCAGGTTCTTCTTAAACAGTGAAAATTATAAGAATCAAGTACATCCATTAGCTTAGGGTAATCAGCTCCGAGTTGGTAGTAAACCCATGAAAAACCAACCTCCTTATTCCCTAGAGGATGAAACTGCTAAGTATTGGGTTGTGAAAGGCAAATCCAGAATGATTCATCAAGTTTAAATGACTCTAGGTGTGAGCTAAGTTCTTTTAACTTTGGATACTAGTTCTGAAAGCCAAAGAAACAAATAGGTTTCTATGTAAGCTTACCTCACATCTAAAAGGCTTTTCTCCTGTATGACACATCATGTGTCGTTTTAAATCACTTGGTTTAGGAAACATCTTTGAACAAACCTGACACACATGGAAATCAGACATCTCGTTAAATGATGAAGACTTCAATGAGGCCTCGTATGCTTTCATTTGTATATCGTAACTGGACTCTGCCAACATAGCTAAATGTGGTGGGATTGCGCTACGGTAGTATGCCAAAGGTGAATGTGTGTCCATTTTTCTGTGTTTACTGGCCACTTCTACTTCATGATGAATGGGATATGATTCATGATTGGTGGAGTTAACATCACAATGGGCAGGGTTAGTTACAATGCTTTCATCATTATGTACAAAGCCATCATTCAGAGGCCTTTTGCGGCTAAAAGAAGGGTGCTGTGCGATGCCGACATCACCAGCTCCAGTGTCATGAGTTATTTGAATATGATGTTTCAATACTTCTTTTGATCTGAAGAAGTTCTTACATTCCTGAAAAAAATACAAAATGTAAAATATATACCTACCCGTTAAAGTAAGTAAATTAACAATTGATAACCTGAAGAATGGCCAGGTTGTTTAGGAATTAATTGTGCCGCCACCCCACAAAAAATGCATACATTTTCCCCTTTACTGCTGCAAATTCCAGTCTACAAAATTTTGTACAATTGAATGCATTCTAATTGTTTCATAATAATTCAACGTGATTTCAGACATTGATATATTACTTTAATGGTACTGATAGAAATTTTCAAACAAAAAGACAGAATTAATGCTTCAATAAAATCAAACAATAATTTTTCTCTATGCTAATTTCATTACTGTCACTATTGTCACCTAAAAAAGGGGCCCCAATCTTTCCCTTTAATAAGAAATAATCACTGCACTAAGACCAGTTTTAGAAAAGATCAGATGAAAAGTAGCCAACTCAGTTTATAACAAAACACAACTTTTTTCATTCATCAACATGATCCATAAATACATACATGTCTTGTCAGTCAATAACAATTATATAAGATTTTTTAAACTCCCACAAATCTACCAATAAAATATAACAATTTTGACAGATTACGTTTCCAATATCAGACATAAAAAATATTGTTTAAGACAACAAGACTAACAATTACTTATGTCAGCCAAGAGGGAATATGTAAAAATTGTATTTCGTAACTTTTCTATGCTGTATGCTGTAGGCATTTTTGTTCAATGAGTTTTACATTGTTTTTCAGAGTAAACACTTTGAACAGGCATTTATACAAAGCCCTACTTAAAAATGAAATTCTGAGAAAAACAGATCTTGCTACCACAAGTAATACTAAAGTTAAAACCTATTTATGTCACATACTTTTACATCGTTTGCACCATAATTATGTTTATAATCTAGTTATTGTTGATTCTGGGATTAACTAAAAATTATACCAACTTAGGCCCCTGTGGTTTGGCCTTCTCACACCTATGGCACAAAATTAGGTAATAAAACATTGCTGTATTAAATCGCTCCATATGATGTCAAGTGTTTCAAGCCATGACCACATTCAAATTTTGAAACCAATAAATTTGAATGTTGAAAGGCATAATCTGTCAGTCATACTAGCAATATACATATAAATATTCAGTAAACTAAGAAAACTTACTGGACACTGGAAGCTGGCTTCATTTGTTAAAGCTAATGGTTTATTTTCCATGTCTTTGCCTTTTGCTTGAAACTCCTGCCCAATACTGTTATTTTCCACACTGGACTGGGAAAGGTCACAGTCAAGGTCGTTATGATTAACCTTCACCTTTGAGCTGAGGTCATGTGGTTCTTCAGAGGCAAGTTCTCCAGCATGTTCAACATCTGTCTCACTTACATAATTTTCATCAATTTCATCTTCGACTTCACTAGTGGTATCATCAATTGAGTCAATGCCATTTATCTCTGAATTTTCTGGAAGGTTTTTATTATCAGTAACCTTCACCTTGGTTGAGGCATCTTGAGGGTTTATTGTATCATTGTTTGTTTTATTATCTTTGTCATCATGGTCATCTGAAAATACACAGTAATGCACATAAGTAAAATGTCACATTTACTAAAATCATTAGAATAGGAAGGAGAGAGCTCCAAATTCTACGAAAAATGTTCCCTTTGGAAATTGTTTGGTTGAATCATGCAACACACTTGATACACCTTATATGTGACGTCGAATGATACTTGGGGGGGGGGGGCTTAAGGGTATGATAGCATTTTTGAGAAACATTGTCAGAAACATTTTATGAACATCTTGAAATTTGAACTTCAGCAGCCAAAACATTTAAAAAACATTACATCCATTAAAACTCTTTTGGAAACACCTTAAGTCCTTCTTAACTAACATACAACTGTACGAAGGATAAATAGGGAAAACAATTCACAAAGAATCAATGACATATCCACCCACATACTTCACTAAAGCATGAAAACAAAACAGATCAATTATGTTATAAACGTACAACTAAACTAACTGACATACTTAGGACTTGGCAATTAGTGCACATTTCAAAAACATAACACCTACCTAACTGTTAACACCCACATGGTATGAAAACAGTGAGTTTTAACTCATAAAACTACTTTAACAGTGATATTACGGCAATAAAAGTTAGAAATGCACAACAGAAATAAAACTATTGCATTTATTTTGACATGCATGGCGAAGTTGCAGTTAAAATGTGGATAATGTGATATTTGCATTTTATAAATTTTTAAGTGCTTACTTCAATATTCAATACATGAATTTACAGTTAAAATAAATACATGCTCAATACATGCTGAAGAAAATAAGTCATTAAACTGTCACACATGTTGCTTGTCATCCAATCCAAGGGCAATAAATCTTGTGCCCCTTGCAATATTGACCTGGTTGTGGAAATCTTTAAGATATCATAGTTATGCTAACATAATTGCTTTTAACTAGAGAAAACCTGATAAAACAAGAGCCGTTCACTGAAATTCCCGCAATTCTCTGAATAGTCAAGCTAAAAACTGTTAGCAGACATACCCCATACCCACACACAAAGAGTTTAACATCAAGCCAGTAACATACAATTGATGGTCATTAATACTAACAGATTTTGAGCCAAATTTGAGGTACACATTAAAAATCAGAAACAACAGTAAGCTGTAAGTTATGCTTCAACAGTCAGCCATTAAAGCACAGTTTCATTGAAGAATTTCTTTGTCTGATGACTTACACACACTTTGCCAGCGGACATGTGAGATATACTAAATAATTCCTTCCAATTTTTCCATTGCCATGCAGAATTTTTTAGCCATAAATTTTTTAAATGTTTAGACAAGGAAATATCAAATGATAACACTGATATCTTTAATGACAATTTTTTTTTTAACAAGACTTTTTTTCCGCAAAAAAATGTAATAGTATGTCAAGTAACTTAAATTTAGGTGGCAAACATTCAAAATTGATTTAGTTTTCCTAAGTAAGTCAATCAGAAATTCCACTCCCATAGCTTTTGATGTACTTGTATTTGACTATAATTTTAGTTTTATAAATTTAAAATTAAAGCTCGTAACTGTTTTATGTGGAAGTAGGCAAAATTCAAACATGGGACCTCAGGATTGAAATACTATGCTGAATCACTGCCACTGGAGCTAGGCTGTATCTTGTCATAGAAATTGTGAAAAATACATGATAAATGTTTAGTGACTGACTTTGGTTCATACAAATTTTTTATAGCCTCTTAGTACATAGATAAAAGACCATTTTACCTTAACTATTGTTGTACGGTTAATTATATCAAAAAATGAGTGAGGTTTCTTCCAACAAAAAAGTTCATCCTCAATATTGAAAAGTAATTTAAGTAATCTTAAAAAAGTGATAGACACTGTATGTTTTAATCAATAATTTAGTGGTATAGTTGTGAATGAGGACAAATAAAATCTCACAGATACTGTTAGTGTATAATGAGTGTATTACCTATCAAACATTGATTAGATAACAACATAGATTATAGTACAATCTGTCATATAATATGTTCAATATGGACACTGTTCATTAGGTGTAAACAAACTTTTGTCTACATTTCAAAGATAACAGAACCGGACTGGGTGTCATAGGATGAAGCTGTAGTTAATCACCCAGACAGGTAAGGTAATCAGCCAGACAGGCAAATTGGGCTTGGGATACTCTGTTAAGAATAACCAGAACAGAGCAGAACCATATCTTTCAGAGTTACACAACAAAACATTATTGTCTGTGCCCAAGACTTCTAAATTCTAAAAATCCATCAGTCCACTATGCCCTTAAAGACAGAAAGCCTGTCTGCCCAAACAAGTACTTGCCAGGCTGAATGTTGATATTGAAAGATGTCATTTTGGTGTCTTGTAGGATACTACCTAAGGAAATTGCAATTTATCTAAAACAATTCATTGAGAACTCAATTCAGTGAGTGTGTATTCATTCCTGGACACTGCTTTTGGAAATTTGGATTTTCATTCCCAACATGTGGAATTTGATAAGAAAATTACAGAGCACTGGGTTCTATAATATCATTAACATGATAATTAAAAGAACTAAGTGAACTTTGACAAACATTAACAAACACTTAACAAAGGGATCAATAAAAGTCAAACAATTTGACAAGAATTGACAACGCAGAGGCATATAATATCAAGAGAATGAGAAAATGGCAAACACATAATTGAGATTAAAAGATGCTCAGAACTACAATGTTAACTAGTGCATAAAATTAATATCTCCTTTTTTGTTCATTTAACTTCAGAATATCAGCAAGAAGTAATTAACTGATAGTAAGATAATGATAATTGAAAACACGCAAAGTGCTTTAAACAAATAATCAGGCATAACACAAAAAACATAAAAACGAGAAAATGTGAGCGTTTTAGAGAATAAAAACAAAGTTTTCAAATTAAACTAAACCGAAAAACTGATTATTTCATTAAGAAAGACTGAGCCATATGCTCTAGCCATTATTTCATTTTAGACATCGTTCTCAGTTTTATAACCACGAAATTTCTAACTAATAACCTCAGGATGTACATCAAAGTACAAAATCAGCGCTAATTTTCTAGCGAGACCAATGAAAATGATTCATGTAAACAAATATAACTTTAGACAACTAAACTAACATACTATGGTTTTATGAAGGAAGACAGCTCCTGTCTGGTGAATACATTTTTCTCATTAGCCCAGCAGCTAGAGTCTGTCAGAGAATAGGTACACACTGCCGAACATTTTCAGAAAATTGACATTAAAATCAATAGTGAAATGCCACCTCATCCATATGAACATGTCTAGTAGATTTTTTCACCAAGTTTAATTCAAATCTAAGCGGTTCTGTTAGAGTTCTAAGGCTAACTTCTAGACAATTCAATAAGATACCAGTACTATATCTCCACTAGACAGATATCACAGACACTCTACCAGCAATGCTGGCATGGATAAATACAATTACTACGACAATCATTACACCAAGTCTATAATACAACACTAACTATCACATCACTATGTGTTTAATACAATCATTGACAACAATAACAACAGTGTGATTTCCAGGTCATTCTGGGACCAAAATTGACCATTCCTCTTCTCCCAACATATATTTGCCCTTCCCCAAAATTCCCCTGCCCTTCCCCAAAATTCCCCAGCCTTTAGAGTTTTGTACAATTAATTTCATTTTTGCAAATATTTAAAGGATCACTGAGAAATCTCAGTAGTATATAATGCTTCAATTGATCAACTTATAAATATAAAAGACAAAAAAAATGTTCCTTTGAAAAAATGTTGGTGGTTTTTATCCTAAGTACTGACAACGAACGAAAAAGTTTTCCCCAATTTCATTTTTGTTCATATTTACCTCTCAAAAAGGTCCCTGTCACGTTTCCCCTAAAAGGGAAAATAAATGCTGAGCAACTGGTAAACAACAATAATAATACATTGACTATCAGTAGAGTGCTTTAAGTTCAGTTTTAAGATGCACATTTCAATGACATTTTCAGAAATAAACCATGCCGTAATTAAATCATGTTTCTCAAAGGATGTAACCCTCTGTCATACTTCAAGTACTGAAAACAGACTATTAGAATGAACAAAATCTAATTATATCAAGGTAAATGCATCTTATTGGTGCAGCACACTATAAATATTGAAGTTTCATTTTTGTTGGGAAAATTTAGTAGGCTGAAGGAAAAGAACAATTGCTACTACATGAAACTGTTTGAAAATATTACTACTATAAACAATTATACCAAGTACAGCTGCTTTTTTATGATTACCTAAAATAGTTCACTATAAGTCACATTAATAATGACTAATACTGGCAATGCAGCAACTAAACCTAATGAATACATTAAGTGTTTATTTCAAATATAAAAAGAACGTCCAATGCAGTGACTGTATTAAATGGATACCCAAAATGTTCATTTTAAACAAAAAAATGTCCAATACAGGGACTATATTCTATGATTACACAAAGTGTCCAATTAGATTATAAACAATGCCTAAAACATTAACTTTATGTCCAATGCAGCCGCTGTATTTTATGAATACCCACGAAAGTATAAAGAATGCCCAATGCATTGACTTTATGTCCCCAATGAGTTCATCTTAAATAAAGAAAGTCTAATACAGCATGCCAAATTGTCTAAAATCTAAACAGTACTTGTTTACCCCTTCCACAGGGTGCCAACAATTTCTCCTTTTAGGAAGAAATAATGAAAATATCCCAAAACTGAATATATCTTCAAGGCATCTTAGGAGTTTACTGAGTACAAACAAATGGATTTTATTACTTTCAATTACTGAGAACTCAAACTGTTTAACAAACGAGAGTGACAAAAAATCATGGCCATGCAGTGCATTAAATGCTGGTACAGTACATTAGAATAACAAATCGCGGGCTTAGTGCAAAACGGTTGTAACTCATTCTTTTGTTATTGAGTTACGACTGTTTTGCGCTAAACCTGCAAAATATGACTAAAACTATAGATAACAAGAGTAGACATTAAGTTGAATATTCGTAAATCTACCAACAACAAAAAGTCATCAGGTTTGTTGTAATATTTAATAGTCATAGATTATATATCAGTCCTGTATACAAAAGAACCGTAATTCCTGTCAGTGTCTCGGAGAACAATAAGTTCGACATACTGATTCTTTCCGTCCAGGATTATAGATTTCTCAGGAAGGGAACCAAATAAAACTTTCAGTGAGGGCTTCAAATATGACAAGGTATATTAAATAATTGCTTTCCACCGAGTGTTATATGCAGACAAATTTTCTAACCAATCGATTTTAAGTCTGAGGCTTATAGTGATAAACTTGCTTTCTTACATCACTCTATGTTATGTATATCCACGAAGATTCAATTCAATATCATTGAATTTTAAGAAATATAGTCTAGCAGCTGAATTAACTGTATTCTAAGATCAAAATCTAGTTATATGTAAAATCTATGAAAGATATACAAAATACAATTTCAATAGAACGTAATTCTCCCATCCTTAACAACCATAGCTCAAAGTCATGTGATTGTAATCATATTTTCTGCAAATCATAGGATGGACATAGTTAGTAACTTCCATGTGTCACTAAGTAAAATTTAATATCTGTGATGTCCAACTCCCAAGGTACAGTCTGACAACATTTTACTTGCCTTCAGTTTACCATAAGTACATGTACATTGTAATAAAGTTTACAGAGGCAGCAAGAAAGTGGCTGGGCCATAGGCAAGTTTCTTTTTGGTGGTATTAAATAAAAATATATGATTTCATATTTTCACTACAATGAAAATATAAGATTTTCCATTTTCACTACAATGAAAATTATGTGTTTCCATTTTCCCTATAATGAAAATATATGATTTTCCATTTTCACTACAATAAAAATATATAATTTCATATTTTCACTACAATGAAAACATATGATTTTACATATTCACTAGAATATAAAATGTTCTTTACATTTTCTCTTAGAAGAAAATATAATTATGAGTTTATAATTTCAATATGATAATGATGAAAATGTGAGATTTTACATTTTCACTTCAATGAAAATACACGATTTTATATTTTCAGTACAATTAAAATAATACTATTTTTTATTTTTGCTATGATACTATTACTCTAACAGACAACTTTTTTACCTTTGTCAGGAAACTGTTACATTGTTGTTGTGTTCAGGTAAGTTTTCCAATATATAGTATTATATTTGCTTTACCTTTACATATATTGATTAATTAAATTTGGAAATAGCAATTGTCTTATGTAAATGATTGTTGCAATAAATAAGGTAAGCTAGAACTATTTTTAGCTTTATCACATTTATAATGAGTTTTTTAGTCAATTCATAAACATGAACAGGGCTATGTCTAGCAATATGATTAAAAAAGCATGAAATAAACAGTGACAATTTTTGGCCCTCAATGAATAATGCCCTTGAACTTAAACTCCAATAGCATTATTCATTCAAGCCCCCAGAAAATTGCAACCAGGCCCTTTTCTGTGGAGTATAACCCTCTAAACATAATATTGATATCCTTTTTTAGTATCTTTTCAATAATATGATCATTACAAGTGCAAATGTACCCATCACAGCTAAGGATAATGAACTTCAAGAATGGAAATATCAGTACTCCTGCCTATGAAATACTTTATAAACCTTGGTGTCAAATACCACAAATAAACACGTGCCGCAGCCCTGACATGTAATACTATAACATTAAATCATATTTATTCCTCATGAATAAGTTACACAATGGAATAATTACAACATGCACGAGGTATGATCAATATAACTTCAGTAAAATAGAACTAAATTCTTTGTTATAAAGACATAGTTTAATAATCTCAATACCGTAAACATTACAATGTATCAATTCTCATTCCAACATGTAAACAGGCCCTTGCATTATAAGGTTTAATCTTATTTAAGAGTTGTCAACCAATCCTTAAACAGATCATTTAACAAGCAACATTGAATCAAGAGGCTCTCAGGGAAGATTGAGCTTTGCCAAACAGCATGGCCCCTATAAAAAACTTTTTTCTATTATAAACATATGTTTAAGTACATAACAGAACAGTACACTTCAATGGTGGTCAGCCTGCTGATGATTATTGGTCATCAAAAATGCTGACCATTTCAATGGTCATCATCTTTACATTTTTTATGAAAACTAATGTTTTTTAAGAAAATTAAAATGAGATAATCTCTATTTATTACTAATAAAAACAAATTATTTCATAGGAGTAACAAGAAGCAGGATATCAACTTTTAATTTAATCCAGTGAGGAAGTGTAGCAACAAATAAAACCGTAGAGATTCAACAAAAAACCCTAGTTCCAAACAACTGCTGAAGTTCCTAAATTAAACAAGCATGACTGAGTGGTTGTTACACTAGATTGTTAATCATTGGACAGCCAGCTTGGCATTGGCACGAATCCCATCCAATACCTACCCTGCTGTTTTCTTGAGCAAGGAACTTTATTCTACAAGCTAAGTATAGTGGGACCAGGAACTGGACTCAAAGGGGTTTATCTAAGTTGTTAGAACTTGTTGCACAATTGATCTAAAATAAAATTACTATAAGCTAATTTTGAATGCATTCTTTAGTAATTTTATGATCTTCACAAAGTGGAATATCTTAACAACTAAGTGCAGAGATATAATCTTTCTTACATAAACACTACTAGTATCAATTACCTCTTCTGTACACCTCCATTATGAGGACAATGCCATTCAGGCAAATTTCTTCAATGAGATAAATCAATGACATGCTATAGCATAAAAAACATTTCTGTCTTGTTTTACATAATCAGAGCATTAAGTTTTACAATTGGCACAATCGTGATCAACTCGCAAACAAAAAAACAACACAAAGAAAAAAAGCATGCAATTATAATATAGTGCAGTTGAATTGATCTGACAGGCATGTCATGGTGGACACATCCTTTAACTAGGTGAATCTATTTATATACACTGTAGTATTGTATTATAATATAGTACAGTCATTGCTGAAGACTGTGAAATATGGTCTAAACTGTATGATCTAATGAATAAATTTCTTTAGAATACTACGCCACCTGGCTAGCTCAGTCGAAAAGGCATTAGTCTATCAATCAAGGGGCCCTGGGTTTCATTCCTGGTCCAAGCTGGTACTTTCTTGGAGTTGTACATAATTTTTTTTACTGCCATTCAACCCCCTTAGGCCACAACAACTTGATCACGTGTTCTAAGGATTTTTCTGGGGAAAAATGGGGTGAGCAAGTGAAGAAATTTTTAAAAAAAAACTTAAATCAGTTGCTTTATATAGTGGTTTGACCAAATTTTTAAGAATGAGCAAGGAAATAAAAATATTTTTTTTGAAAAAACCGTCAAAATTAAGGTGCCAGCGAATCCATAGAACATATGATCAACTTGTTGTGGCCTTAATACCACAATCATGTAGGGCAGTTGTCATTCACTGACAGAAGTATGCACCTCGTAACTCGGCTAACAGCTTTCCAGGAATGGTGAGTAGGTGGACAGACCAGCGTTATATGACCTAAATAATGTATTGCCATGGCATTAAAAACAACAACAACAAAAATTAACCCAAAATACAAATCCGATGACAAACATTCCAATTTGTGATTATTATCTATGTTATATTATAAATCAATTACATTAATGTGCCATGTTTTTATACTTAAAATTTTAGACTCATCCATTCATTGAGGAAACATGTGAGACTGTGATATTGTGGTTCTGTTTCAAAGTATCTTTTTTTTCCTTTATTGAGTTTTAACGCCGTGTCAACAGACACAACTTTTGGTTATTTTACGCCGTCCAGTGCACATAGCTTAGCTTTCCTGGACACTTGTCTATTGCCAGTACTTGCAGGTCTACCCTTCCACAAGGCCGGAAACCTCTCCATAAATCTTATCAATGGAGGAAAATTGACATTATTGTCAAATTTTCATGGAAAGGTATAACCTCCCGCAGTGGGATTCAAACCTGTACCCCCTTTGGGACATGTTATTCCAAATCGACCCAGTTTTTCAAAGTAACTATTTCTTACGAAAAACAAATTTAATTGTTCAGTATGGGTGGCCAATCAGATACGAGTCAAGAAATTACTCACTTGTTTTATATTGATAATAATAGTACATTTCTGAATAATTCGCTCCTCCCTATTTTTGGAAGTTCAGTCTCGTCTTTTGTTGGATTGACAGCCAAATTAAAAAATCTACCTATAAAATTACTTAAGTAAATCATGTGCATTCAGAGTACTAAAAACATTATTACATTGCATTTTTACAAAGTACAAAAAACACACAAGATCTTAGTTAAAACACATTGAACATTTTGGCAAACAATACAACCTTGGTAACAAATGCACAATTTTAGTCAAATGAAATGCACATTTGTTGAACCAAAAAGTAACAACTAAAGGACTTAAAAGATATAAAAGAGTTATGATACTTAGATTTCCAACCCAAAAGTACACAATTTTCTTTATTTAATGTGACACTATTAAGTAATAAAAATAGGTCAACAATTAAATTTTCAAGTAGTAATGGCATTATAAGGTTGAAATTTAATTAAATTTTCGATAAGACTCAGACTTAAATGTTCCCTCTATGCACATGCATGGTTAATCAAAGAAATTAACTCATTTAGCTCATGAGCTTAAACACTAAGGGTACAAAATTAATATTTCACTTATAATGGTATTCCTGCAAAATTTGTGTTTGATGTAACATTGGCAATTCCATAGGTGAATACAGAGTTCCTTGGATTGTACATAAATTCCTCAATGAATGGAGAAATAGATCAATAGACCTAAGTCGGTACCCAAATTTGTGGTTTTTTCTGTCCCTAAGGCAGGCAGTAGAAACAAAGATTGTTACATAATTATTTACTGCTGAAAAGCACTAAATGTGGATTAAGTCCTTTCGTTCTTTGAACATGTATTTTCATTGTGAATGTTAAAGTTTGTTTGTAAATCAGCAGAAAGCCCAAATTTTTGTATTCCGGATATATTCTATTCTGTCAGAGTTTAAATAATTTCATGGTGATTGAATTCAACTATCACAATATCACGAGTGTTAGACAAAGAACACAAAGTCTCCGTGAAATTATTCATGTTTTGACAGTTGAGAAAAAACAAACTATACACTGATACATCTTGCCCTATTTTCAGTGTCTCTACCATTAGTTTTATTTCAAGAACAATAATTATAGGGTCACTCCAGTTCAAATCAACAAATTTTTGGAACATTTTCAAGATCTGCCACTCAGATCTGCCTGAAGCTTTTAACATGCATTATCAGCATGCAGTTTATGGACAACAAATGAAATATTTAGTCAGCATATTGAGTCACTAACTCTGTTAGTGCAGGTCATCTAAAATATTGAAAACATTAAAGTTATTCCATTATTTAATTCTGTCGCAATTTAAAAAAAAAGGCTTTTACCATTGCTCAGCACCTTTCTCAACACTGTACCTCAAATGAAATTTCAATGAAAATGATAAATTATTATTTTCTTCTGGGTAGAGAGAAATAGTTGAAAACATCTCCAAAGAAAATAAACCTGAACTTAATGGAACCCAAATTTATGGGTTTTTTTAATGTGCACAGGCAGTACAAACATAGTTATTACACATTATTGCCGAAAAACACAAAAAACAGATAAAATCCTATTTTCCTTTATACACATATTTTCATTGTGACGTTAAAAAATTTGTTTGTACTGCGGGGAAAACCCAAATATTTGAATCCCAATTACAGTCTTTTTCAACAAAAACTAGAACTGCCACCAGTGGCGAAAATACCCCCGCAACAGCAACATTTCAAGATAAAAGCAAGTCAACATTGTGGCAGTCCAAAAGGGAAAATGTTGTAAGAAGCATAAAAACCATAAAAAGAATAGGATGCAAAAATCAAATTGGAAATAAACAGCAAATTACAGTGTAATTCACTATAGATTTATGAAAAAGCAAAATGAACAGAGTTGTCATATGTCAAATGATATTTTACATGAAAATGAACACCATTTGGTCATTATGAATGTAAAGTGGAACAACAGACAAAGAGTGATCACATTTAAACTCATCATGAGTATGTTGTAACCAGAAGAGCAAAATGTAGAATGTGTTTGTAATTTTTGATAAATAAGTAAAAAATAAGGCAATTGCAAAAATGGTAGTCAGCAATGTACACAATTTAAATCAAACAATTAGTATTTACAATATCTTGTATCAAGAATTTCACAAATACCCCATAAGAAAGCTTAAATTACCGATCATTATTTTCACAGAAGTAAAGTTAAAATAATATCTAAAATCTCATGTAGCTATAACGCCAATCAGCCATTATGAATTTGATAAAATATCAATACATCAAAAAAAAAAGTTCAACAATAAGAATTTGATAAAAATAGCAGTACATAATAGACTTCAGCAAGTCAAAATGGCAAACAATGTGGAATAATGCTATATTTAATAAGTTACATGACATAAAGCCATAAACCCTTGATTCATCTTCGTCAATAATTTTTGCTAATCAATGAGATAAATAGTTACTATGAGATGTAGAATTGGTCATACTATATTAACACATTCATACCTTCTCAAAAGAAAGAAAGCACCTAAATGTATACCATGTGACGAGCACTTCAATGTCAAATATGTTCTCCTTGACTGCCAGGATCTTAAATACATCCGTGACAAACATTTTAAAGTTAACTCACTTAAAGAACTTTTTGAGTCTGTACCATCATATGCGATACTTAACTTTTTGAAGGAAATAAATGTATATAATAAGATACAGAGCTTTACATCATTAATATTGATTTAATAAATAGTATCATTGATTGCTTTCGACGCGATATGACCTTTTTGTGTTGGTGCACCGTAAAACCAAAATAAAACCAAACAATACTTGACAGAAATAAATGTTTATCATAAAATATAGGACGTAAAATCTTCATTATTTATTGAAGTAATAGTATCATCAATTGTTTTCGGCGTAATATGACCTTTTTGCATTAATAAGCCGTAAAATCCAATAAATCAATCAATAAATCAATCAGACTTCAGCAAGAAGAAATTGGTGATGAAATAAGCTTACTATACAGTTATTTAAACAAAGTCAAAATGGCTGCCAGTCTGCCATAATGAATTTGTATCCTAAGTAAATCCATGTACAAGTCAACTACATCAATAAAGACTTTGGAGCGAAATTTGGATAAAATTGAGTAAAAAAACACATACATGTACTATACAGTAATTTAAATAAAAATTCAAGATGGCTGCCAGTCAGCCATATTGAATATAAATTGATGAAGAATGGTCATCCTGATCAAGTGTATTAGTGAGACCTTGTATGCAATTTCTTTTCAAAATATGTATGGTAATAAGTCAAAATAAGACTGTATTAATTTAGAAAAAGGACGACAGCCAGTCCGCCATTTTGAATTGGAATTGAGTTAAAGTGTATGTACACATCAACTGTGAACGCCTGTGCAAAATTCTATCTAAATTAGTTGAGAAATAAGCATACAGTAATTAAACGAAATTAAAAAGAATTCAAGATGGCCACAAGTCGGCCATTTTGAATTTGGAATTGATATAAAGTGTATGTACACATCAAATGTAAACGCCTGTGCAAAATTCTATAAAAAAAAATCTGTTCAGAAATAAGCATGCAGTTATTAAATTAAATTAAAAAAATCAAGATGGCCGCAAGTCGGCCATTTTGAATTGGAATTGATATAACATGCATATAACATCAACTGTAAATGCCTGTGCAAATTCTATAAAATAAAATAAGACAAGAAAAAAATCTATTTAGAAAAAAGCATACTATACAGTTATCAAATTAGATTTAAAATATATAACACCATTAAATATTTTAAACAAGTGAGATATGTTTCCATAGTTACATGAGTTTTGTATACACCATTAAGTCATGGTATATAACAGCTTCTATTAAAATACATTAAGAAATAAACATACTACAAATGTATTAATTTTTTGGGACAGACCACATATCCAACCAACCAACCAACCAACCAACCAACAAACCAACCAACCAACCAACCAACCACCAGGGTGATTCCAGTATACCCCCGAAAACTTCGTTTGCGGGGGTATAAAAAAATGGTTAGGTGGACTGATTACCGTAAATTACCAGATTAAGTGTTGATATACAGTGTAAAGTAAAAAATGATGCAGTAAAATCTTCTGAATTATACATGGATGAAAATAACAGAATATTACAAGTTGTAAATTTCAGCACTGTAAAAATACGGAGAAAGTGAAATTACATTGTAACAGGAAAAAACATTTTTTTCCACTTTTAAATTTACATACAACAACAAGAAATTATGATTGTTATCTTCAAAAAGAAGAGTTTCAAAATATACATACCTTGACGCCTTTTACATAAATCCAAAGCATTTGACTGATCATGCATTTTACGAACAAAAAACTTCAAACACAATCATAACACCCTTCATAGGAGAGAAGAAAAAAATACATTTTATATACGCAATATTTTATGTATATAGGACGTGTATAGAACATACATTAATACTACCCGACAATAGATTATTCAACCCTTTTGTATAAATGCACACCCAAAAACCACAGTTTAAAAGAGTATTACACACCATGTTATAAGTATTTGCATCACATTATACAATTTTTTTCCTGCTTGACTGACCTGCTATACAAGGTCTGTCATCTGACAATCAGTTAAACTACATGTTTTCAATGCGCACATTTAGATAAGAAAATATTTTTAACGTAATACAAGTAGTATAAAAATGTACTACGGACCTACAAAAGAAAGACATTTGAATGAAGATAGTAAACAATTCACTACAACTTAAACTGTGTCAACATATTACTCTTAACCATTTTTTTTAAAAACCGAATTAGTCCATGACTTAGGCTTTTGCAGCACAAATCGTAAATAAATTAAGAAATGAAAAAATTGTAAATTCCATTCAAATAATTGTATGAACACATTTCAATAACTAAACATGTAAAATACATACATGTCACAATATTAAAAAAATAATTTAATACTCAATTGAATGAATAAAAATCGCTTAAACACATACGAAACTGATGACGTAAAAAACACAAGTTACAACCCACTTAAACTAGTGATCCCGAATAAAATAAATCTACCTAACAGTTTAAGATAAACATGCACACATTCAGGTCTATTCAAACTACTGTCAACCTAATTTGAAATTCAAGCCTATTTTTGTATATTTGATAACACTATCTTGAACCTCTTAATGCATGTAATAACCGGCCCACGAAATACACAGTAAGCAAATAGGTCACCAAACGTTGCACATCAGAGATTAAGTAAGACTTAAAGTATACAAGTTGAAATTATCCACAAAAACAGAACAGCAGCAAATTATTTCACAAAATTTTTCAAAACAATAATGCTTAAAACTTTGAACTCCCAATCATATGGCAATTTTCACATGCCATTGAAATACAAAACATGACAAAAACAATAGAGCGAAGACGAGAGAGAGAGAGAGACGATTTTTTAAGTTTAAGATAAGAGAATAGGTATAAAGGTATACTAACAGTACATGAAATCTATTTACCTATATAAGCATTAACAAACAAGTCATGCAAATATCCATTTACTAGTTTCAGATTACTGTGACATAGATAGAACCTCACATAACGTCATGTCACCGACAATATCACTGCAAAACTGTGAAGTGTGTTCGCATTTCAACTTTTCTAGAGTCACTTCTACTTTAAGTTTAAAGGATGCCTAGACTGTGCTAGTCACAAGTATTGGATTTAACAAGAATTTACAAGACTTATTTTGATGCAAATCATTATTTGAATTTCAAATTCTCCGAGTCTGTAGACATGAGCATGCAAAGTTTATAGATTTATCTTTACAATGTATATAATAAATAACTAAAAACCTGACACATTCATATATCAAAAAAACAACATGAGAACTACACATTAGGTAAGTGAAAAAATGAAAATTAATAGTTCCAAACTTCAGTAGCAGAGTGAATAGTATGAATTTTCAGTAGTTTTTTTAGTTGTTTTTTTTACAAAGGAAAGGAACTTAAATTTATAATCCATACATTAGTTTAAATCAGAAACATACAACAAAGAACACAATTCAAACACAATAATGTTATAGAAGTACACTTTATGATCTGTTAGAACATTTATAATTTGGTTAGCAGTAAAAACATACCCAGATTCAAAGAAGCAAAATGAAAATAGCAATTTGATGAACAAGAAGTGCTGGAATAATTTACATGCTTAACATATTATAAGTCTAATTCCACAAAAAAATTAGAATATCTATAGTAAACAGCATGCATTATGACACACAAAACATGCAGCATTACTTTAAACAGCCTTATCAACTTAAATTTGAACAACTTTTGCAATTTGTTAGTATAAAATACTAAGCGCAAAACTATTTAAAAAGCTATAAATTTTCACTAACTGGAACAAGTCACAGCAGATTTAACAATGAGCCACAAACTTAAAGCAAGCTCATAAAAAATTAACACTTCTGACATTTAATAAGTTAAATTTGATATTTAACAAAAGCAGCATGAAAGTACTTCAAGTTTGGTCATAGTCATAATCAGTATCTTATTCATATAGAAGATATTTTAGGCTATTTAGATATTGACTATATTTAGCTTACTGTGCAAACTCCAGTGAGTAGGTTGACTGACCTCTGTATTATGACCCATATATTGTGTTGTTACGGCATTAAACCCAACAAAATTAAACAAACAAGCAAACTCCATTGTCAAACATTTTTTTCTTTTGTTTCAAAGACACCTTCAACCATTAATGTACCAAGATTTTTGGCACAATTTACCTCCAACTTCTATCGAAATGGTTGCGAAAGGATTTAAACAGTCATATTTAGCTGGATGAAGAAGTCTCTAAAAATGACCCTTTCCTTGTATCTCCACTCTCAAAAGCTATCTCATGGATCCCGATACTGGAGTTTGAAGGGAGCAGAGCCTTTTCATCCCAAAAAGGGTCACTAGGTGCTTGCAAAACTAAGTTTATGATCACAGAAAAAGCTAGTATCAATTTGTTATTTCCATTCTATTGATTTCTCAATTTAAGACTTACAAATTATATTTACTAATATTTGTATGGGCAAATTAATTAATAGCAAAATACATCAAAGGGAGATAATACACAATTTTCATATCAAAGGGAGATAATTTATCATTATCATTAAAATAATAAATGATTAACATGGTGCAATGAATATAACAAAAATATGTTTCAACTGTAATTATTTATCATGGTCTCTAAGTATATTAATAACTGTATATTGGCATTAAGGGAACTCTACCTTTAGGTTATAAGGACTATGTGCACAGACAATATTATTGCCTTCCTTTCATCATTTTAGTGTCAAATTACTTCCATATAATTTTTTTTCAATTCAATATTCTATTCATGAAAATATCACCTTTCGTCTAAATAAACGAAATTACTTTTTGTACCATTACTATTATACAACATGTTTATTATAGGAAACTGTAGTCTATGAAAATAAATAAAGTCAGAAGGCAAAAGTAAAACTATGATGCAAACTAATATAATGTAAAGTTTCTAAGAAATTGTACAAAACAAACATTCATAATAATTTTTTCATAAAATTATCTACCACTTAAATTCCTAAAAATAGTGACATGTGATCATTGTACAAGGTGTATAAGGTTTTCACATTAAAACATGTGGATACTGTCTCATGTGTAAACAAATGTCAAAAGTGGCCAAGTAGTTACTGTGTAAAGGCTATTCACATGTGGCTGAGTGGTTTAAATGCTGGTAAACAGAGTAGCAAAGTGGTTACTCTGTACAGGCTGATCACATGTGGCTGAGTGGTTATTGTGTACAGGCTGGTCTAAGTGACAAAGTGGTTACTGTGTGCAGGCTGGTCACATGAGATAAAGTGGTTATATTGTCAAGGCTGGTCACAAGTGTCAAAGGGCTTATTGTATACAGGCTGGTCACATGTGGCTGAGTGGTTATTGTGTACAGGCTGGTCCAAGTGACAACATGGTTATTGTGTGCAGGCTGGTCACATGTGGATAAGAGGTTATATTGTACAGGCTGGTCACATGTGATAAAGTGGTTATTATATACATGTGGCAAAGTAGTTATTATGTTAAGGGCCGTCAAGATACGCCAGAAGCGTATCGCGATATATTGCAATAAGCTAGCACCGTATCACCAGACGTACCATGCTATATTGTGGGTTTTTAGATTTGTTATGCCTCCGCAGTATTTTACATAAAAGTTTGCAAATCTTACATGCAGCGACAGATAGAATCTAGCTTCTTTAAGCCTATACAGTCATTTAGGACTGTGATATATTTTTTTCAACCAATGGAACGAGTCCCAATCATTTAAATTCTTGTAACTTAAGTTTAGATTGAATGAATGATGGAAAAACTGACTTTTCGCTACTTCCATTTTGCGAAGGGAAACATTTTCCAATGAAATAAAAAAAATCACCAAATACTGGTATGTTAAATTCGTACTACGGTATGTATTGCCGCAGCTGTGTATTGCAATATACCGGTATATCGTGACAGTCCTAGTGTTAAGTCATGTTATATGAGGCCAAGTGTGTCTCGTATAAAGATTGGACATTTTTAGATAGACAATATAGTGTTCGCTCTATTGCAGTGAAAGACAATATTCTAACTTAAAACAAAATTAGGGGACAAAAAGGTACATTAAAAATATCGTTACATGTACTTATACAAGTAATGAGTTAGCTGGATATGACAATCCAGCTAAAATAAATGAGTAAAATGATAGGCTAACAAGTTTTCTCAAAATACTAGATCATGGTAATTTCGCAGTGCTATCAGTTATGTACAACATAGTGTAAGGTATCATGCACCCATGTAGACATGATAAATCTTTCCATAACATAATAATTATTATAAAAATATGGAGTTCATTGAGAACATAAGTGTGAAGAATGCACAGAACCATATAACATAAGTCAAAGAAACTTCATCACAAAATGTTAAGACTAATCACAAGTAAACCAGTAAGTAAGTAATTTCGTACTGTGCACTGTACTCAGTAGCATACTAGATCATATTCATAAATAATCAGTAATAGTATTAGAATATATCAAGGTTTACTAAAGTTAGAACATACTGGTTCTAGTCAGTGATCCACGAGAGTGGGGGATATAAAACATTATTTTCAGGACAAGTCTGCTCCAGAACTTAATTAAAATTAATGCATTCATCCGGCCTCACCTTATTTGAACGCAGTCATCTTGTTTTCTTACTCAAGGGTTATACTTTCAATAATTTTTCACTTATATCACAGCAGACATCTACCTTAACAGTTTTCCTCCACAACATTCAAATCAAACTTACAGACTTGATGAAAAAAGTTCAGAAGTTTATTTGAAGTTTATTGAATTTTATTATACTGGGTTTAATGCTGTATCAATACAATGAAGGTTATTTTACAGCCACTGGTGCACCAAACCAAACTTTAAATAACTAAACCCTTGTCTGTAACCAGTACTCATCTCTCATTCCACAAGGCCAGCAACTTTTCATTATACCTTATCTATGGAGGAAAATTGACATTATTGGTATACAAACTCATACCCCCTAGGGACATTATATTCGAAATCATGGTGCGCTACCAACTGCACTACAGGCCAGGGTATACATAATTGTAGAGAATTCAAATGTACGAGTATTTCATTAAAACTTTAAAAAAGTTTTGAATAGATAGTAAACTAAACAATTAAATACCCAGGACTATCAAGAAATAGTTCTAGACTACAGTATACAACTGGCTGTGAAATGTTCAAGAAACACAGCTTGACAATGATGTGTCTGCAAACAAATTTTATTTCTAGATACTATTCCTCAAAGTGAAGCAAAGAGCGAGTCAATACCAGTTTTCCAAATTTAGAAACCGTTCACATGATTAAAACCAATCAAGCAAAGTTGAAATTTCACCATGTATGTATCTAGCTTAATACAGACTTACATCGCTCTGAAAATTCACACCGGAGTGTAATTGGTAAGACCAAATCAATTTAAAAAGAGAAAGATATACAGGAAGGCGTCATGCAATCTATTTAAATAACGAAAATGTCTTTCTTTCCAACATTTAAATGTAGAATTAGTTTCAAATACCAGGGTCATTACAAGGAATGGTCTTTTATATTCTGAACACATGAACCAAAACTATTCAACACAATACTTCAATGTTTTAAGAACTGTTTACAAGAAAACCTTGGAGAATTGGGTTTTAACAATAAAATCCAAAACCAAATAAACTTTCTATCACTCATGTACAGTGATACATATACAGTACCCACCAAAAGTTACAAGACAAGAAATTACTACAATTCTTGAATTTTGATGATAATTTTAGTAGAATCATTATTTTTAATATTTTTAAGAATGCTATGAGATAGAATGAAAACAAATTTTATGAATGCATCACATTTATAAGACTCAGCATCTGACACTCTAAAGCTTCCTAAACCATGTTTACTATAATTATTTTCCATAACATAGCTTTTCTGCTTTTTTGTAGTCTCAGTTATAATTATAATGATAACCAAAAAAAAGCAAAACTAAGAGGCATTTTAAAATAAACAGTTATCACATTTCAGATAAAACTATTCAGTAGGACTACAAAGTGAAAATGTCTCCAAACTTTTGAAGGGTACTGTATTTTCATTAACATTGATATCACTTATAGCTATATATAGGTACACAGGTCAGATTAGTGTGGCGAACTCAAAACGCTCAATTTTGCACCACATGTCCCGTGTGTGTCATACACTTAATTTCTCATAGATTTGAAAACATGTTCTAAATGTTCTATCAATGTTATGACCTCTTCATGATTACAAAGTTAGATAATCAATAAAATTTTAACTGATAGTCTGACCACATTTAGATGACAAAGAAAACTAACAACTTCATAATGGAAGATAAGAGCACAATGTCATGACACTTAGGTTTAGCAATCTACATATTTACATTTACTTTCACAGCAGGATAATATCCCTACAAAAAAACTACAACTTACAAGCAATCTCTTCAAGATAGGATCCTATGTACCAATCCTATGCACGCTACTGCAGTATAATCTAATGATCTTAAATTCACTTATTTGTAAGTGTAAATTTTACCTGTCCAGACACTGAGTTGCTTTTATCTGGCATTAAATAGAGCTGTTTCCTAATGTAGCAGCTTGAACTTTGTTCCATATGTCTAGCTATTGCAGTCAATAGTGCACAAGTCTACCAATAGAGAGGTCATGGGTTCAATTCCTAGGGGATCATATACTCACAGTTTGATCATGAAATGATTTCTATGGCCATTCTCCCTCCAATTACTGATTCATATTTATGTAACACAGTTGTCAGTCACTGACAGAAGTATACAACTAGTACATGTAACTGGTTACATGTAACAGCTTAGTCCAGAGATTTAGCCTTTCCAGGAATAGTGAGCAAGTTGACTGATTGCCACAATATTACCTGTAAAATGTGTTACTAAGGTGTCAACCCTAACCAGAAGTCTTGAGTCAGTGAGTTGTTTTCATCTGGTATGAAAGCTGTACTTGACATAGCTAATAAGCCCACAATAAAGAATAAAACTTACTGAGTAGGATAAACCCAATATTAGTCGAGCTCAAAATATTAAAACGTGAATTAAATCGGTCATAAGACCCTTGAGATAGCAGCCAATAATACAAGAATTAGAACAAACACAAAAAACATATTTTAAATCAAACATTGAAGTTTCTCACTCCATTCATAGTATCAAGCAAGATAAAGCATTTCAACATGCCTGAACATTAAATATTTACGTCATACTACGCAATAAAACTTGCATACAACTATACAAGTAAACATGGTAAACGCATGAATGTTCAATATTACCGACCAATATTTTTATAGAATTAAATTCAAGCATATGACAGCTTGGGAAAAGTAATTGAGACATTCATTAATGGACATATGCTTGAACAAAGACCGCTAACGTAAAACTTTTAGTCAATAACAAAGAGCAAATAACAACAATACAATATCTAGTGTCATTAACGTAATGGTCATACTACCTATACACAATACAGGTAGAATATTTCACTAGATTATTGAATTTCATGTGGTGCATTTTTACCCTATAAATGGTATGTGCCTTCACGCACTGACTATCACTCTACCTTTATTTGCATTGTTATTGATTAAATAAATAGGTCAGGTACACACACCGCATTTTACACTCCAACTATACAATGCTCGAGGCTTTTATCAATAACAATGTATAAATACGACCCAATCTATTATTGGTCTCTGCACGTTTAAAAATTTGTAAAGATTACATACATGAAAAGATTATGGTCATACAAACGTGACTGTACATTTTCAACTACATGCAAGTCATTTATAGGCCAATGGTAAATAATCTTTAGGTTCTTAGGTGCAAATTCTTAATAACAAGCATGTAATTGTCACGTTTCTGAAACTGAAACTGCTGGGTAAGCTACAAACTGATTAAAACCTGATCTAAAATTATTATCTGGCTACTTCATATCAAAGGTCATATTAAGCTGACCTTTGCTTTTACAATATTCATGATGAAATCATTTTGTTCAGTAACTAGTTAACAACGTCATGATCTTCGTCACACAATTTTAAAAGAGCTGTTCAATCACAGTCTGTGAATAACATCACCGTCAAATTTGATCACAAATCTATGTCTAAACATAGAACTTACAAAATAGAGATGCTATTAATAGTGTTTAGAGTAGATGAAAACTACACATTAATTGGTTGATCTAAAGCTCATCTCAATGTGACCCCTGAGCAATCCTATACGACAAGTCTATAGAAAATATGTTTACGGAGATTGGGTAAGCTTCTATCTCAAAGTAAGAACATGAAAATAACCAACTATGCAACAGTTGTTAAGGTGAAAAAAGCACTGCTGAAAATGGTATTTAGGATCACTTACTGAAACTAACAATTTCTTACCTTCCATTATGAACAAAAAATTTTCATTAGAAGTTTTTCAATTTATAAGTTTTGAGTTTGTTAGTATGTAGGTTAATTAAAAAAAAATTAAAGCAATAACTTACGACGATATCTAAGTCAATTATAATTTATAATGATAATTTATATCTAATATAATAAACAAATAATCATTTAAACTAATTGTGAGAGAGTATTTTTTTAAAGAACAAATTAAACAATTGTAGTAGTGAAAAATTGCATCAATAGGTTGTGAAACTGTGCACTAACAATTTTTTAATGACAGCCTTACATCAAATCAGAATGAAAAATATACCTGTAAAATGAAATACTATTACAAAATACACCAAAAACCATTTAAGGGTAATTCTACCTGTACATTGGGTATAACTTGATTTGTTTATCAGAGGTTATAGAGCTTAGTTACACAACGTATCACGGCCATGCAATTGTCATATAGGCAAAGCGAGGCACTCATGTGAAAGCGTGCTTGATTAATCTACTTTAAAATCAGGTCAACGCAATTATGCATGTACAATGTAAAAGATAGGCACAATAATAGCGTACTTGGCCTTTAGGCGATAATTTTATGCTTTAACATTTAAATAATTTGAACATATTTTGAAAGTTTACATCATGACAAATAAAGTATATAAATGAAATCTTAAGGTGTATCATTGTAGGAGTATTTATATATACTAGACTATTGAATTAACAATGCATACAAAAAAATAATTTCTTGTTCTAAATTTGGGCACAGAATTGACAAATTTTACCTCTTAAAGTTTCTAGACAATGGGGAATCAATAAGAAGACAAAGTGAATTAATAAGAACCCTAAGGGTAGAGATAAATGAAGTTATAATGCTGTATAGCCTTATAGGTTCAGGGCCAATTTACATGGTTCTTAAAAATACATACAATCAGAATAGGGCTGCGTATCTTGGCCATGGTCGCGATACGATACGTATCACGATATATGCCTCGCGATTACGATATTAATCGCGATACGATGTGAATTGTAAATTTGGTATGAATGCATTGACAAATAATGATATTTTTATCAAACAATCATAAAATTAACAAAGTTATTAATTACCCTTATTTGGCACAAAATAAAATCAACAAAACAAATGTTATCTTTGTTTAATGACTCTTGAGAATAAGAAGTAAACTGTAAAGATTGCAATTGTAAGTTAAATGCTATAGATATATACATTGTAGTATATTTTGTTTTTCACTGATTTCCTTTAAAGGGCCCTCTGAATCGCGATTCGATACACCCGTATCGGACAGTCGCGAATACGATCTCACGATGCATCGGTGAATCGTTACAGCCCTAAATCAGAAAAACATTTTCACACTCTGTAATAACTATAAAACTGTATTAGTACTTATATTAAACACTGTTAAGTTTTATCAACATAGAGTCAACTATAATTAACATAAACCATGTACTATTTTCTGTAATGTTCAAAATATGTCACAATATCTTAATGATATTTATGAAGCTTTTGGATATTCTGCTAATTTCAGAGAGGCTACTTTCCATCATAACCAGTTATTTTCTGTACTAAATTCAAGTCAGTACTATAATTTTTGTAAACAATACCTCCAGCATCTTTTTAAATGTACATTATATCACTATCACCGTGAATCATGGTGGACGAACGGACAAAAATAGAAGGTCTGTCTAGATCTGCAGGTTTACAGGACCGTCTGTATAGCAAAGAATTCTTCTCCACATTTTTCAATTCATCAAAATATGTAAATGTCTTCAGTCTAGTAAGACTGAAACACTTCAAATTATCTCTTATTAAATGAGCTAAAACCATCAATTATGGCTTCAAACAGGAGTTTTGAAATATTTCAATAAGTCACAACCACTTCTGAAAACAGGTCAATTTGAGATCCTTTATTGCTACCCTGCATTCAGGTCTATGCATTCAGCATAATGACATCATCAGGCAGCAATAATATTCCAACATCTTCAGTTAAAGCTTAAATAAATCTCATAAAGCACAACAACAATTACAAGGTAAAAACCAAACAAGACAAATAATAAATAAAATAGACGAGCATCATCATGAGAGAATAGAAAACAATTATTGGTAATGATATGAACACCAAGTATCAGAAAACATTGAAATCCATAAAAGATAATTGTAAACCAGATAAAATAACAGCAATAATCAGTGTTCATTTTACAATAGACTAATTTCCGCACAAGTCTAGATAGTGTATACTGGAACAAACATAATCAAAGTTAAGTATGCAATCATGCCTTTTAACATTGTAATAACAGTCTGCAAGTGTAAGGTTTTGAAGAATAGTTGACACAAACTAACTTTTAAACTGTTCTCTTTACTGTTTTAACACCTACAGTATGTACCACAATGAAATCCCTATGTAATGCTTTTTGAAAGCAATTTTTGTAGCATACAAGTTCTATGAAATGGTTTTGCTTCAAACTAGAAAATCCGATTTGGCGACTTCCACAAACCAAACTTGAGTTCTGGGTACTAACTTAACCGCCATCTTTGTTCATGAGTGACCTCTTAATAGGTTTGCCTAGGTCAGCAACGTTTGTCATAAACAAAGCTTTCCTTAGCACAAACATTTGCCCAATTAGTGAAGGTTCTCATTAAGTTACAGTGTTGTTAAGGCAAAATTTTTTACATAAAAAACTGTTTGTTAAATTTTGTAATATGATGATTTCAAAGACAGCATTCAGTATGTACCTTCAACCACCACCTGTAAGCCAAGGAATAGTCAAAATTGATTGAGCTAGTGAAAATTACTGATTTCATATAGTCCAGCCAGTTGATTATTTTACTATTGAACAGATGAGAGCTCATGAAAATTCAAGGTGATGATTTAAGGTGTATGAAATAAATAAACTAATAAAAACAAATATTATTCCATAATCATTACTGTCATTACACTTATAATATCATAAGCAAAAGCTTAAAACTAAAAGAATTATACTTCTTCTTTTATACTTTCTTTTACATGTTACTTTTTCAGATTTTTCACTAGAGCCCCAGGGCTTTCAATTTGTGAATTTAAGCACAATTATCTTCAAAATGGTAAAAACATATTAGTGTAACAATTATCCAGAAGTTTAAAAAATCTCTTTCACAGGCTTTATTGTCATAAAAGGTACTTAAAGAAACAAAACAAGAACAAAACAAGAGAACATGAGTTTTTGTGCCTCAACAAATATTACTGATGATGAAATTTAGGTAATTTTTTTGTAATTTTCTACCTTTTCATTTAATTGTGAAAAGGCAGAATATCTGGCCCAATTTTTTGGCTAAAATTACTGTTTCTAATCTTCAGGCACTGTACCATTCTGTAAACATCATATATTTGAGTAAATGTCACCATGACTCCAAATTTCATAGTGAGTCTGAGAAACTTCTCAAAACCAACTGCCAGAAGGAATAAGACAGAATAACTTGAGCTTTGTCTCAGTGTTAAAACAATCAACACATCCATTAAACGGGTTGACAGACAACTTGCTCCCAAATGAGTATCAATCAAAGAAGAAATGGAACTCATAGACAGTTGGTCAAAGTCAGTAAAAGTTAAAATCTCATGACTCTAATCATGAAAGCAGGGTTTCGACACTTACAGTGTCCTGGGATTCCCAAGATCACAAAAACTTGGGACGAACCTTATGTGCTTTTAGCTCAGGATTCCATCAGAATTTCTGAAAATAGCCCTGTGTTTATGCAAATTTGAATTTCCATGACTTATTTAACAACAAACCTGTATTCATTTTTTTCTTTACTGGAGGGAAGGCTAAGGAAGAATCTCTGAGTAACTGACTAGGGATTTCTTCAAGATTCCTGGTAAAAACAGTATGTGTTCAAACCTGCATGGATGTATCATCACATTGAGACGATAAAATATATCAACAACATAAACACCTATGCAATACAAAAATGTTCATAGATCCAGCCTCCAATTTCATCAGTTCTTTAAATGGTAAGTAAATATATTGAAAGCAAATGTATACAATTTCTCAATAATGAAATGTTCTTTGCAAACAAACGATTTATTCAATACAGGAAATTTACATCTATTACCATTTTAACAAAGAAAAGATCCAGACAGAATCAGATTCCAGTCAACAATACAAATGAATCAAAACCTATTATAAAGTGCATATGATAAAATACTAAGAAAAAGAATTCAGCATGCAACTTACATAGTTATCTGAATAACGGCTTGTCACACAGTCGTAAACATTTCCTGTTCATAAAAACATGCAGACAAAATGTTCAACACAACCGTCTATTTCTCAATAACTCCTAGGACAAAATTTCCAAACAATTTTACAGAATTTTCACATGAACAGAATATGTCAATTTTTCTCATTTTCCGACAGCCAGACTGCTGATCATAAAATTATAGCTCCAGACTGCTCTATTAAACCAAATCAGGTAATTCTGACATATAGACAAGCTTTCTCAGAGAAAAAAGTCAACTTTGAATTAATCTAACTTCAAACCATGTTTCTTCAGACATGTCTGGGAATATTCCTCTATCTTTTTTTACTGTACAAAGTTAGAGTTGGAATAACAATAACTATATTATAGCAAAATCTTTAAAAAAAAAATTCAAGAAACTTTTCATACAAAATACCAGTAGTACTGTCTGCACTAGAATTTTAGAGAAAAAAGGTGAGTGTCTTGGAGGGAAAATGACTAACATATCTGTAAATTAGTTTTAAATATCTGTCCAGAAACATATTCTTATAAGAGTCAGTATGTGTTAACAATTTATGATTTTCTTAGTACAGTAAAAAATATTTAGAACCCAGAAAAAAGAAACTAAACCTAGAACTATCTAGAACACACACCACCAGATCATTTGATGGGTCATATATTTTGTACTTTAAAAACAAAACATACTCTTGCATGATTCAATTCATTTACAAATCTACTGACACTAGACAGGGTTTTTTCCCACCCTGTTTTTTACCAATGACAAAAACTGTCCAACCCTGGGCACAAACATAATTATTATGTATTGTTTATCACTGTATCAGTCAATTTAATTTCAATATCAAAGTATTAAGCATTTCCAATCAGTTTAAAATATAAACTAATATGAATGAGTATTTCCTTTTAAATTTGAGAAATTTACTTTTTGCCAGCTTTTCCCAGTTTTGCCACCCTATGTTTTCAGTTTAAAAAACAGTCTAATTGCTGAAAAGCATGCAACACACATTATATTTACTTGTTTTGGTACAAATATGTTAAGGTTGCAAATTCATTATTAATGTAAAAATTTCATTTGTCCTAAATGGAAAGTTCCATAAATCTGTATAATTATACTCAATTACTATCATTATAAGGTTATTTATATATCATTGTATTTATAAAAAAAACAAGACAAAAAATATCAGCCAACAACTTCAACCTTTCTACAAAGTTTACCGGACATATAAACTAAGTAAGTACATTCAGTAAACAGTGTTTTTTACCCATCCCCCCTCAGCACATGAAATCAAAATGTGAATATTAACAAGAAAATATTCCAAGATGAAAAAATGAAATATTTCATTTATATCCTTGTCATTAAAATTATATTATAAAAAATCTGATCCAGCTACAGGAAGAAACGACAGTAAGTAGCCATAGTTATACTTAAAGAGTCTAAAAAACAGGTAAAATTTGGTGTATACACAATATATATAAATTATTTTGTGAATTTTTATTACTTTTTTCTGTTTCCGTGAAAAGGCAAATTTTTGGGTCTGTTTTTGTGGCTAAACAAATTACTGACAAACTGGGAATAAATCTGAGCTTAAAATTACAAACAACTCAAAAAATTAACTTGACAACAAGAAGCTTAGCCAGACATACACCAGTTTTTATAAACATTCACCTAAAATACATAGCTCTATTGACAGACATTTTTATGACTAATTCTACATAGCAGACTATTAAAAACAATTTTTCATACATGGAGAATATGTCTCACTTGATTGAAAGCTCTTTATTATTAACAGACAATAGGCATAAATCAACTAGAGTCTGCCATCACAAGAACTTTTAAAAAAATGTCTAAGAAATAAGGATGTTTTTTTTTCAGAATTCAGCCATGCATTCATTACTGAAGATGTTGTTTTTTGGGGGAAATGTATAGATGACAGTAGTCATACATCTTAAAGTTGTTGTTTACATTTGATCTTCTAGACTGACTTCATGAAGGCTCCTTTCATTAGGAGTATTCCTATATATTTAATAGCCAAATAAATGTTTGAGACCCAACGAAAGCAGTACTTAAAATGACTAACCATTCTTAAAAAACAGTAAAAAATAATAAAATATCAGTTTTACAATTACAGAACTAAGAAAACAGCCATAAATTAAAAGTTTTGGCATGGCTTTCACTGGACTTTCTGACTAAAGAGTTAATGACCCTTCCTCCAAAAAATTTCAGAAGTCAAAATACAAATTTCATGGTATAAAAGCATAATTTATGTTATTTCAATTGTCACTGTTATACAAACTTGTGCAAATATAAAGTAAACTTCCACATACAGATAGAGGGGTACTTTACTTCAATATAAAGGCAATTTATGAACATTTACAGCTGCATGATCAAGTATTACATAATATTGTACATCATCAAACAAATTGAGATAAAACTATAAACCCCAGGTGTCTTAGGTATAAACATATCAATTTGATCTCAGAGTTTTCTATATAGAGGGCAAAATTGCAGTTTAAGTTTAAATAAGATACATCCAAGCAAACATAAGCTTCTTTGTCATCAAGCTTTTAACAGGTATAGATTTATTTATACAGGGAGTAATTCATAGCACAGTTATATTCTATTCAAGCATGCATAGGTAATGTAATACTATATAATAATGTTATGAAAAACAACTTTGGTTTAATTATGATAGGTATTACAATAAGTCTAATAGTGATAATTCTGGAGAAGAATATTAGGGCCCTGCATCATGCCCCTTTTCTTTCCTCATTGCTCTATTTATTCGTCCCTTCACAGAAAGTTACTCTGAAACAAAAATCCTCTAATGCACTCAGTCCCCTTTTTCTGCTTTTCTCCCCTTTTCTGAGTTCTTTAATATTCATGTATCTAAATACTAAGAGCAAACACTCTCTGCCAAATGCTATAAGTTCCATGCGAGTCTGTACCAAAGAACAGAGCATGAACTTACAAGACAATGACATTGCTAACAGTCAGGTCAAGTTTAAATCTGTGGGAGAGACAATTCCCAAATGGGTTTTAAGACTAAGACAAACTCTGAATAACTCTCTAAAATAGCAACACCCTAAAATATTTCATTATCAATGTTCATTGAAGTTCTTTACTAGCAACAATCTGCAACATACACTGGTCAATCAAGTAATGTAATAAACTGTGCTTATTATTTTAATTATGACACATTTTCTACCAGTGTGTGGCACTACCTAGTTTGAACAGTGTAAAATGTATCAATTCCAAGAAAGTAAATATTGCATGGATGACATTTAACAAATTAACAAATATATGTATATTTTTGACAGTTATGTTTATACCCATCTTTAAATGATCCTTATCATGTATACAAACATGAATATGTTTCCCTTCACCAATCAGAGCCTTGCTTTCATGTTTATGAGAGAGGAAAGCAACTATTTTAAAGATAAAGAATACAGTACAGATTGAATTCCAGAATCCATTTTCATAAAATACTTTAGAATGAAATGGAATAATCCCTCTGATAATAGATCTATACAATTGATCAACATAGAGCATTGTTTAAGCTTCTGCTTTAATACAGACAGGGGCATTGAACTTTTACTAGACTGTACTGATTTAAATTAATTTAAAGCTATTTTTGTCCTCAAAAACATAACTTTTACAAGCTTGTATAACTTTGGCCTGTTATAGCTAGTAAAATTAAATGACATGGCATATCAATCAATTTGAAAATGATCTTATAGAGCAAACTTAAGTCTACAATACAGTAGCATGAATAATATCATTGCTGAACCATAACTTTATATTGTTTATTAAATTGACATATACAATACTCTACTTCTTGGGCATAAAGTTGCTCATGCCCGATCTAATCTTCACCAAGAGAACTTTTAGAATTTAAATAAAACTATCAACAACAATGCAATCAATCAAAAACTAGTATTTACCAATCACTTGTACTATATAGTTGTGTTCGGTAATATCGCGGGTTCGGTAATATCGCGGTATTGTCCCTTTGTTGTGGTTCTTCCCGATGTGCCACCTAGTGATAATTGCAGTGACGCCATTTTATAGGTCACACATCATCAGTTTCATATACAAACAAAAATTGATATTTGCCGTTGTAAATGGTGAATAAACTTACATTTTTCTCAACCATCAATAAAATTGAAATCCGGAAAATGTTCTGTATCACCATGTCACCTAAAACTGCTTTTATTCAAAGAAAACCCAGCCCACAACTCTGAATTTTGCAAAAATTTCGCCTGCTGCATTATTTTTATGAATAAAATGACTGCAGTCAATGGATGACGTATGTGGGCGGGACTAAACGCTGACGAATTCAGTAGAAAAAATAAGAGGCCAACGCTGGGGTTGTTTTGTTACCGGTGCAAAAAATGGCGTAGACATGAAAAAAAATTTTTTTAATGGAGTTGCATCACAGTCTTGTAAAAATAAAGCATTCTTGAATAAAAAAACATACTAAATTGAGACATATTGTAGGTTTAAAGGTTTTTAAAAAATAAACTACCAAAATGTGCAAAAGTGAAATATCATTCTTGAAAACTCTTTGTTTAAAACCTGTTTCTTCCAGCTGATAAAATTATATTTAACATTCCCTTTTCCAGTTTAAAGTTTTTCCAAGGTCTTTAAAACTTTTTTTGTGATAATCTGTTACTTCTTTTAATCAACTTTGTCCATTTTTTACATGGATTAACATTTGGTAGGGCCTCAAAGTAATGCGGCGATATTAAAGAACTTGGAGATTATGTAAGTAGGTCAAATATGGCTGTCGATTTCTGGAAATTTCCACACTTTATTGACATGGATTTTAAAATGATTGCTGCCTGTTACAGAGGGAAGATGACACAATATGATAATACATAAATAGTTTAAAATTAACTTATTATTATTTTATTGTTTTTGTTGAAACTGTTGCTATCGCCCTCCCCTCCTATTTAGAAGTCCCAACCTGTTTAACACGTACCATGCACCCTCTCAGTCTCTGTCAACCCCATGTTAGAGCTGATTTCTTTAAGTTTGCCTTCTTTCCCCATACCACAGTTCTCTGGAATAGATTGCCCCATCATGTAGTAACCCTGTCTGATCTTGACCAATTCAAGCAGGCAGTGGCCAAACTCCAATACTAGGCAAAGCAATTTATTTTATCTTTTAGTTGTTTCTTTTATTTAACTTTACTTTTTTTTAACATTTAACTGTTTCATTCTACATGTTCTTTCTGTTTCAGGGAGAACTTTCTTCCAGTTTTATTTATTTTACCTTTATCTATTACTTTTATCTTTGCTAATCACCGGCGTGACCTGCCCATAATACTCGTGAGAGGTGTGTGGCAGTACTATGAGATAGATAGTACTGCGATATTACCGAACTCCATCCTGCTAGCGGGAGATAAATTATGACGTCTATCAATTTAACCAAGTTTAATTTGAAATGTCTTTTAAGGTGGAGAAAGGAGGTGCTGTCCAAAACATGGTGTCTGATCAAGCATAGAGAATTCACTATCATTGACTTCAAAGAAGTAACTTAACTATTTATTAAACTCTAGAAAAAAACACGAATTAGCAATTGCTATTTTACACACCCCCTTATTATTTACACAGTGCAAGCAGATATAAATACAATGAAAAAGAATCTTTTTGCAATAAATGGTCTATATCTTGAATCTTAATTTGTATATCGAATAATACAAATCCCTACATAATCTGCTTTACTTTCTTTCCATACTATCAAGGAACCCACACCTTCTATAACAATAAAGCAAACAAGTACATGAGGAAAGGGACATAACTCTGGGAATAATTATGTCAACAAACAAAAACAATGATTCAAATTATGAATACAGTAAGTTTATAAACACTGAAAACAATTTGATAACATGAATTAATCATTGTTTTATGAAAAAAATATTCGTTGCTAACCAACGCGAGTCCAAACTCGTAGCAAACAGATATTCAATATATTGACGTGCATGCATTATTGACCCAATTTACCCTGACGCGATGACATGCAAAGAATGCGCATTGGAATGTATCAAAATGCTCTTTAATAAAAACTTAAAAAACAAATACAGCAAAACGGTACATTTCATATAAGTAAATCACATCGAATTAGACCACATATAGAGTAATTAAACATAGTATGTCGCGTGCGCGTGCGTAATTTCATGCATGCATGCAAAGGAGAACGCCTTCAATCAGCCGAGCGAAATCGGTAAATAGACAATAGTTTAGGCTATAATGGGACTTACTGCTCAAATGCTGAGGTCTTGACTGCTTTCTTCTTGAAGAACTTGGCATCTTTCAAGCGAAAAGAGAATGAAATAAGGATATACATGAGGTAATTCGGTTTGTAAACAGTCAACATCGCACAGCCGTGTTTTCCGCAGCGTCCATTTTGCTTTGCATTGTGGGATTGTTCGCACGTGTAAACCGGAAGTAAACATTACATGCTGCCGGCTTGAGAAACTTCAACCAATAACTCGTGCATTATTGTGGAATCTCGTTTGAAATTTTTCCGTGTACAAAAGCGGGTTGGGTATGGAAAATAAAGGGTAAGTGGTAGCACTTCATAGTCGAATGCCTTGATCCTATTTTATTGTAGTTTGAACTGAGATCTAAGAGTGAACTGAAGTGTATTTTATGACCAATTAAATAGCTATCCGAATATGATGCAACTTGATGTAACATTTTGCTATATAATTATGATGCAATTTCACAATTTATTGACAATTTCACAATTTAATGCACAACGTCATCTGTTTCTGAAATAAATAGATTTAAAACATAGAGTTTATGTGAAAGAAATTTTTGACATGGATCTTATTGATACATCAGACAAGTAGGTAGACCTATATAGATATATTGCACAAGTTTGTTTTTGTGACAGGCACCCCTCATCTCTACTTCTACTTCTACCAGTTAGAAGGCACCCCTCATCTCTAAGGCATTGTGACTGCAGGATAATGTCTTCCCAACAATGACATTAAGGACTCCAGATGTGTTTTAAACATGATACAACCCCTGTTTTGCTTCAGTTGGTGAAGGTTTAAGTCAAGTTAATATTTTCACTGATTATCTTCTACCTTTTGACTTCCTACCAGGGACAACTGTTCCTTTGAAACCCTTTTCACGCTTTGAAACTTGCCACCCTTAACAGGCCTGAGGGAGTATTTACCAGGGGATGTGGTACCATCAGATAGGTGCAATTGTGGTTTGTTGGGCATTAATTTTAAGTCCTTCCTGTCCATAGGGATGGGAATGTGACTGATGCATAATAGTGACAATCAGCTGGGTCATGTGTAAGCATAGTAATTGGGTAAAGTCTTAGTATGATTAAATTAAAAATTAAATGCTTTTAACCTTGTGTAAGTTTGAACCTAATAGGAATAATCTTAATGTTTTAACTTATCAAATATAGGTTTAGTTTACTGTTATTAACAGTGTTAAATAATAATCTGTATATGTACTTTTCACATTAAAAAAGTGTGTAAGCTAACATGAAATAATAATAGACCAGATGTGTGTATATACTCGAATTTATATAACCTTCATTGTTCTTAGTAGTGTGTACTTACCAACAGGAAACAGCTTGTCATTGTCTTATATCTTCAACACTTACTGAATACTTACATCACATTGCACATACTATGATTCATAGTATGAAGTTGTGGCCCCTTTTATACTATATGAGGTTTAAGTTTTTTCTAACTTTCAAAGTGAAATATTTTTAGTACTTCTAAAATGCTCAACATAATTCAAATTATAATTTGGTGTCTCAACTTCCCATTTTGTTTATAAAAATATATGTTTTGAACCTTCCACTTGGAAAGTAATACAAATCTGTTACTGTTTCACATTGTTTCAAAGCATGTGTTTTGTTTCAGTGGGGAAGAGGGTCAGCTTTCTAAGAAAGCATTGAAGAAACAACAAAAGGATGCTGAAAAGGCAGCAAAGAAAGCTCAGTATAAAAAACAGGATAGTAAAGAAAATGTAAGTATCTTAAAAAAATGACTGTAGTCCTAATATTTAATAATAATTTTCAGATTGTATGTAAAGTAATTTTCTATACAACTGCAATTGTATATTATAATTACACATTAAGATTCTTAATGAGTTGCTTCTTAAAAAAATTTTAATGAATGAAAAATATGAAATAGTCAGTGTACTTCATCTAAGTCTGATCTAGATCTTTAAAGGTTGTTTTAATTATAAGTGCATTTATTTACACTAAGGGAATAGCATGTATTTTCAATTGACTTGTTTTAGTTGTTTCGAAGTTGTTCATTAATTTATGTTGATTGGCGAATCATAGATTCCAAGGGAAGGCAACACAGCATCTTTGTCTTCGTTGATAGCAGAGCTTTTTTTCAGTAGTTGGGGAAGGGGCCTGGGGCCTTTTTATATATAGAACATTAGGGGAAATTTTATCGCAATTTCATAGAAAGGGGAACAAAATATCCAAGGTAAACTCCAAATTTGGGGAAAACTGCATGATTTTAAAGAAATTTTAAGAGGGGAAGGCGCCTGTTAACGGCCCCTGTTATATAAGGAAAAAAAGGCCTGGATAGGCATGTGTCCCTCACTTACTCTTTGAAAAATATTTATTTTCAATTTCGGTGCCTGTAAGTGCTGAAAATTTGCACAAAAAACTGCTCCTGGATTTGCCTGCCCCACATGTGCTCCAACTAACGACACCACCAGATTTTGCCGTGTTTGACCCATGTTCAAGCAGCACTGTCAATGCTTTGATTATATTTTAACATTATTTAGGAACCTAAAAGTGATGACAAAGATGTATCTGAGGGTTGCTATGGTGATCTTGTTATGATCCAATCAAAAGAGAGAATAGATAGAAAGATCTATGCTCTTAAAGAATTGACCAGTGATCTTGCAGATAAAAAAGTGTGGGTTCGTGCTAGACTTCAAACTTCTAGAAGTAAAGGTATGAGCTGTTATATGATTGACATTTTACTTGTATAGAACATGGGCTAAGATTAGCAACTTTTTCACTTAACAACATAATTTCTTATTGGCTATTTCAAGATGCTCTTATTTCATTGCTAATTACTGGCAGAATGCAACTTGGCTAAATTATATTATGGGTCATAGTCTTTTAGGAATAGTCATTTAGTCTCTGAGCCCAGTTACCGTAGCAATGCTGAGGTGGTGCTAAAGAGACAAAAATGCAATTGTTGCTATTTTTCTCATTTCTAGACTTAAACAGCCTGCAAATAAGCAGTTGTCTGGTTGCCTGTGACAGCCAGCTTGTCACTTGAATAAATAAATTTTAAACAGAATTGCAGATAGCTCGTACACAAATTTAAATTTTGTAATGAGGTTGCCTGAACCGACATTGAAAGCTTTCATGCATCCATTTTACATAATTTGTACTACTTTAATTATCTCTCTGTATTTTTATAGGAAAGCAATGTTTCTTTGTGTTACGTCAACAGAAATGGACAGTTCAAGGTTTAATATATGTTGGAGATAAAATCAGTAAACAAATGGTCAAATTTGTAGCTGGGTAAGTAAGTGATATTTTGTTTTGTAAATATTTTTTTTTTGTATGTAACAGTCTTCATGACAAACTTTTATCAGCATTGGACAATTGGTCTAGCAAAATGGAATTTTTATCTGGACCTAGTGAAAGTTTACTGGACCAAAAAATTCTAGTGATATGTTTAAATATGTTGTCAATGTTAAAGATTTAGAATAATACATTCTAAATTAAATTAACTGTATAACAACAGATAATGATTTTACAGCCCACAGTCCATTTGCTTAATTCAGAGACTGGTCTGTATACTTACTGAATTGTTCCCATTTAAGGCCCCTAGGGGGCGTTACATTTTCTAATAGGGGTGAAAAATAGGCATTTTTTGTTTCTTCCATAAAATTTATGCTCTATCCAGTCAGTTTTTGTTAATGATGGCAGATTAATTTGAGTTCAAAACAATTTAATGCATATAAACAAAATTTAATGCCAATGGTTATAAGTATGATAGGGTTTCATATTTGAATAAACACGGTAGTGCGTATGTGACTCTCTGAATGTATCTGGCTGATGTCATTGTTTGTGATGTTTTTAACTATGGATCAATATGAGTTGGATTCAAGTTTTGCATAAGGTACCTGTAATTTAAGATGATTTTTATTTTTTAATAAGGGGGGGGGGGCGGCGATGATTGGGGGGGGGTAAATGGGAACAATATGGTATCCTATTTGATGGCATGAAATACTAATTACATAAACAGTTTTACTACATTTAAATCACTGTTGACTCTATACAATGTTAATATATAGGTAAAAATCTGTCACTATGTCTATTTGCCAAAGATTGTTGAAAACGTTTTTCCCATGATTCTGCATTGACAAATATGTTTGATCGGGAAAGACATTGTTCAAGTTTTATTTATGTGAAAATTATTTCAATAATTGCACATACCATTGTGATATACATTTTTGGACTGTTTGCAAGCAGATTGTTTCACTCAGGTAACATGCATAAAACATCTATAACTGGTGAGGTGATCAATATGGAAGACCCTTATGTAAAATAATGAAAGAAAATTTGTATAGTTTCTGTGTGGATTTAAGTAAAAATATTCTTTAAGCAATTCTTGACAAACTTCTTCTTTAATTAAAAAAAATGAAAGTACGTAGTTCCACATTTTTTGGCTCACAGACATGAATTCATCTTTTTACCTTGATAGTATCCTATTATATCATTAAAATAAAATTATAATTAATTTTGGTGTTCTGTTGAATTGTCTGTGACTCCATATTAACAAAATAAGGTGTGTCCAATTTTAATAATTTGTAGGAAGGTGAAAGCTTTTAGTCATTAGTTTTATATACATATATTTCAGTGTAAATAAAGAATCTATACTAGATGTTGAAGGTTATGTACGTACAGTATCACAGAAAGTTGAATCATGTACACAACAAGATGTAGAATTACATGCTGAACAGGTAAATATTTATTACTTTATTCTTTGATATACTTCAGCATATACGAATATTTTTTTGTCTAAATATATACATGAATAATTATGAGTGTACTGAATTTTTTTTGTTAAAAAATGATATTAATCATTAGTCTAAAGAGGTCATATTTCTGCCTCACAATTTATGCTAACATCTAATGTTATGCTAGGTATTTATTATTTATAATAAGAAGTTACTATCATCATACATCAATAGTTTGAGGTACTATAGCCAAATACTGTATAGCGGGTTATTTCTGCGGGGCAAATATTTCGCGTAAACAAGAGAGTTTTGTATTGGCAATGCTAAATATTGGCGGAAATTACTCTGAGCGCCAATTTTAAACCTCCCGGTGAAAGATGGTCAAAGGTACATAACTTTATCATTTCCAATAAAAAGGTCAATTTACCTGTATAAGCGGTCACTACCGACCGCGACTTTTCAATTTTTTGAATTAACTAAGTGTCACCAAAGATGCATAATATGAGCAAACGTGTGAAAAAAACAACGCTTACACAGCAGATTATCTATTTCTATGACGATGTATTGACGGGAACAAGTTTAATCATGTGATAAGAATCGCCATTAAATGAGAATGTTTTTGTTAAAAATATTACCTGGGTGCCGCTAAGTTTGATTGATCGTTCGCAAAATTGCTTAAGTAAGCCCAACTCGCGAGAGTCTTATAATAATAACAGTTTGTTGTAATGAACAATTAAAATGTTCGCATGTTTGTTAATAGTCGTGGATAACGCCTTTGTCTTTGTTAAAAATTATCGGTACTAAAGTTTGCGGCCACACACTCCTTAAAAAAGGCCAATTTACCTGAATCCATTGTTCAAAGTTCAACAAATTTTAAAATTAACAGCTTGTCACAAACAATGTATAATCAATGCGCCTAGTGGAGTCTTTAAACAGACAAAATCAATTATAAAGCGTTGTCACGTGACGAAATTTGACAATAGTTTTCTTGAATATCAATAAATGATAAGCTACATAAACACTAACTCCGCTCTTTTTACTCAATTTGTTAAATTATGTGATGAGAAGTTTGTCTTCGGTTGGCTAGCAAGCACTTAATTTAATTGCAATACTAAAGATGACTTTGTTTTTTTACCAAAATCAAATAAGTGTTAGAGCTAAACTCGTGAAGATTCGGAAATGACCGACATACGGGTTTATAAAGTAAACAAAATGGCAGCAGCGTCGTCAAGTTTCGTAACCGAGTTTTGATGGAACCTGTCGTCTAATTGTTAGAATGACTGTGTTGTCTGTCTGTATTTTTGTTTGCTACATACATAATTTGAATCAATTCCTTTGTGTTATTCAAAATACTAAATTTTGTTCATTTACATAATAAATCTTACCAAATTCACTACATAATTCTTGATTTTAAGGAAGATAATACATGCACATTTTAATGAATACAAAATTTATTAGGAGTAATGTCCTTTTGTAAACAATATGGCGGCGACTTATTACTGCGGAAGTTTGTATTCGCAGTGTTTATATTTGGCGCATTTTCATTTTCCGCCAATAAAGCCAAAATAAAACCCCTGCAGATAATACCCTCTATACAGTATAATAAGATGCAAATATCCTGATGCATCATGTATCAAGAATGTTGCCCCAACACTAGAGGTTATCTATTAATACTCATTAAAGTTTATTGGTACTTTATACATATGGATTAACTCTCCAGAAGTTATAAGGCATATTTTATTATGCAGCTATGAGTTGTTACAAGGAGAAAAAAAACAATTTTGTGTTTATATGTCTAACTGTTTCTTACACTTTACCAAATTGCCAATAACTGCATTAAGTTGTGTAGTTTATTATAGAGATGATAAATTCATTGTCTTTGTATAGAAATACTTACATGAATATTGAAATTTACTCTTTTATTAATTTTATTTATTAATGGCAAAAAACACTGATTTAATTCTGTTCTTGTTATATTGAAGGTATGGGTTGTAAGTGCTGCAGAACCTAGATTACCATTGTTGATAGAAGATGCTTCTAGACCTGACTCTGAAGAGGTTATAATTGATTTTGATACTTTTATTTTATTATGTAAAATTTTTACTCTTAAGTATCAATAATATTCATTGTTGTCAGATTGCTGCTATGTAGATAAATTATTCGAAGAATTTTCATTTTTGGTTGGGTTTACTCTGTAGCAACATATTTTATAGGTTATATAATGGTGGTCAACCTACTCACTGTTCTTGAAAAGTGTAAAACTCTGGATTAAGTTGTTAATCAGCTACTAGGCTCATACTTCCATCAGTGACTGACTACTGCCCTGCATGATTTAGAATCAGTTGTGGGAGGGAGAATAGCTGTAGAAATTATTTCATGACCAAACTCTATGAAATTATGTCCCACCTGGGTATTGAACCTATGACCCCTTGATCAGTTGATATGTGTGCTTCTGAATGAACTGGCCAGGTAGCTTTGGCTTTCAAATGCCCACAAATTTTAAGTCTAAGAATTTTGTTCGGAAAAGTGGACAGAAACTCTAGATATTTAAACAGTATAATTTCCATATTTCAGGGTCTAGCTACTGTTAACCAGGATACTAGGCTAGATAATCGTGTTATAGATCTAAGGACGACTACAAATCAAGCAATATTTAGACTAGAAGCTGGAGTATGTAAATTGTTTAGAGAAGTCCTTGATAATGAAGGATTTGTAGAAATACATACACCAAAAATAATATCAGGTAAAATACTTGGTTGTTAGCTATCAGTTTGAATACAGTAAAGTCTTACTTAATAACTGGTCTGCCAAGATGACCAACTTTAAAATACTGGCAGTTTTTAAAAGAACAGAAATATTTTCTATATATTTCAGTGGTTGTATGGTCTAACAATAAGACCCTCATGCTACTCCAAATAATGACCCCTTTTAATCTTGCTGCACTCATTTGGACTGATTCACTATTTAAACTGGCTCCTTATTAAGACCACTTCCTGTCAAAAAGGTGGTCTTATTAATGGAACTTTGCAGGTTGATTGAGGAGGTGAAATATAATTTTATTACAAAACTGTATGTGCAAATGTAAAAACCAGGCTTCTAGGGAATCATGTGTTATTATTACTTAATAAAGTGTATTAATCTATATCTAATGATATATAATTTGACAAAATTACTTTCCCACTCTCAACTATGTCTATTTAATCACAGAGACATAGTTTTACAAAAAATTCTTTATGCTGTGGTCAATAAAATGTCAGATCAGTAAAATTGATAAATTTTGAAAGTTTTGTGACTTAAAGGGATATACAGGCAAAAGTTCATCTTCATATTTCCTGATTTTGAATTATATTTTTATAACTGTGAATGCAACAGACACACTGTTATATTACTTGGCAAAATATTTCTTTATTTTCTCGTAATATTTGGGGTGTTTCCCAACTAGACCCCTATGGGTCAGGTTAACTAATAATAGATTAGTGTTAAAATATACATTTACTGATGAGAAGATACTAGAGCTTGTTATTGTGCAACATTGGTATAATTCTATTAAAAAATATCCTAACCGCCTAAGAATGTTGAAAAGACAAAAAGGGACCAATAAAAATGTTTAATTTCAGCAAGTACAACATATATACGTTATAGGTTTATACTCTTTAATACAAGATATTGCCTTTTTTTTAGACAGAGTGCATATGTATGTATTATGATTGAGTTATGATAAACAGTTAGTGGCAACCACTCCAAAATCTTTATACAGTACCCACCAAAAGTTTGGAGACAATTCTCACTTTGTAAGTCTACTACATAGGTTTTATAAAAAATGATAATCATTTATTTTGGAATGCTTTTAGTTTTCAAATTTTTTTGTTATGGTACTATTTGTAGTTGAGACATAAAAGTAGCTTAAAATCTATTTTACAAGTAAGAAGTACATTGAATTTTGTTTTTGGGGCTTAGGGGTATAAGATGCTGAATCTTATAAATGTGATGCATTCAAAAAATTTGTTTTCGTTTAATCATCAACCATATTAAATAAATTAAAAATAATGGTTCTGCCGAAAACAATTAATTATTTTTATATTAAATTTCCTTTGTCTCCAAACTTTTGGTAGGTACTGTAGAGTATAAGCTATTATAGCTTACATAATGTATTATGAATCACAAAATCATAAAAAACCTTTACAAAGGTCTAATTTGAGATGAGCATGTTCAATACAAATCATGTAATACTATTTTATGTCATTCCATGCATAGTCAAGTTTCTGTTGAGGTGAATTTAATTAAAGGTAAATTCAAGCAAATGACTAGTATCTTCTTATCAGTTAAAATGTATTTTCACACTAATCTATTTTTAGGCCACAACAATTTGATCATGTGTTCAATGGATTTGCTCGCACCCTAATTTTGACGGTTTTTACACAAAAAATACTTTTATTTCCTCGCTCGCTCATAAAAATTTGGTCAAACTGCTTTATAAAGCATCTGAATTAAGATTTTTTAAATTTTTTTTTCCTCGCTCTCTCGCCCCATTTTTTTCTGGAAAAATCCGTAGAACATATCATCAACTTGTTGTGGCCTTAGCTAAGCTGACCCATGTGAAAAAATGCCCAAAATATTAAGAGAAAGTATAGAAATATTTTACCAAGTAATATATCAGTTTGTCTGTTGCAGCCAATTTATAAAAATATAACACAAAATCAGGAAAAGAGGCAGTAAAACTTTTTGCCTTGCAATTCTTGTAAATCAAAAAGATATAGTTTAGATATTGCTTTTCATTGTTATCATTAGAATATGTGACAAATAAAGTTATATAAGGTTTGAAATTTATGTGACTGTATCTATTCCATTAGTTACAGTCCTACTTGTGCTAACGGCCACCTCCAAATATCGGGCACCTGCGGACAGTGGCCATTCCGATTTCCCCTTGACTGTAAACACTTAAAAAGGTCATGAATTACGGCCACCTGTCAACTGCAACCAGCGGCCAGTCAAAACCATCCCCGCTGCCAGTTAAGATCTGTGAACATCGGCCAGAGGATTGTTTGATGACAGTCTTTCGTATAAAGGTGATTTCAAAAGCAGCCGGCCATTTTTGTTAAAGCTAAAAACCCTTAATCAGATCTTTTCCGTATTTTTCATAAACAGATTTTATTAGTTATTATCAAGCTGTAGTCAATTTTCTCATCACCTTAATATAAAATATGTTGTATACTTTTGTTGTTAAATTTATTTGTAAATCGGGAGTAAATTAAGTCATGTAATGACACGTTGTTAATTAGTTTTGAATGTTTGGAGACTCCACTGGGTTTGTTTTTCACACGTTCAGCAGTTGGATAAATGTTCGTGACACGTGTTAATTCAAAAATTCGTTCAACTGTGACCGCTGGATACAGGTAAATTGACAACTGGGTTAAGATAGAAACACTATACAAAAGGTCAGAGTAATGAGAATTTGTTGAGTGCATTTGTAATGTAGAGGGCATAGCATGAAATGTAGCTGCACAAAAAATACCTGATTTCTTTGTTTTAGTCATTCTTTGTTCAAATTTTGTTTTATTCATTTATAGTCACAACTTCTTTAATGATAATGTGAATAATAAATTAAGGTTGAAAATAAACTGATTTCAATTTTTGATAATTAATTCATATTAATTATGAACTCTGTCTCTCATTTCTGACCAAACATGGTCATTTATTCCTCCTTCCGAACAAAGGCCACCTGTGAACAAAGGCCACTTTTCTCTTTTCCTTTGGCCGGCCGTTGCTCACAGGTTGGACTCTATAGCTTTATACATTTCAAAATAAAAGTAAAGAAAAATCAATAATTATGATGTAGTGGTAGCACATGTGTTATTGTGATAGAATGAATTACCCCTAGACTACATTGACAAGTATAAACATGTGTCAATTTGACAAGATGCTAGACTATCTATGGTAGACTGTCTATGAAGTATGGGCATATTATAAAACTGTATTCTTATTAACGTGATGATTGAATTTTCCAGCTGCTTCAGAAGGAGGTGCTAATGTGTTCAAAGTTTCATATTTCAAAGGAAGCGCATATCTAGCTCAGTCTCCACAGTTATATAAACAGATGTGTATATCAGCAGACTTTGAGAAAGTCTATACCATAGGTGGAGGTATGTATTTACCAGTAATCCTAAGTGCACCTTTTCACAAAAATTCTTACGAAAAAAGTTATCGTAAGTCAATTTCATAATTTTGCAGTTCAAAGACAGAAGGTTGATAAACATGACTATGATATGATATTCAAAAGGAATACACAATTCTACACAATTGAATAATATTAGGAATTGATGAGCCAAAAAATGACAGTATCATTAATGTTTTTTTTCTTTAAACTTACGATAATTTTAATCGTAAGATTTTTTTGTGAAAAGCGCCACATATTAACTAGTTAGAGAATAGTGAGGCAACCTTACTCAGAATACAATCTAGAATAAGTTTGCAAAGGAATGGGCATGGCGGAGGGGTTATGAAGTTGGACTGGTAATCATTGGATAGTCAGCCCTGCGTTTGTTTGAATCCCATCCCAAAACCTACCTTGTTGTTTACTCAAGCAAGAAACTTTATCCTATTAGCTTGATACTGGGGGACAAAGAAGCGGGCTTGAAAGTGATTAATCTAATTTGTAAGAATCGAGCTGCAATAAATTAGTATAAACAAAAAAAATTCCAGAAGTTACCAAAATGTTGCAAACTTTTTTTGAACTTTCTGCCCGCATTGAAGCATTCTTCCACTTTTAATTTCATTATTAGAACTCGTAGCCAGATATTATTGCAGATTTGTCATTATAATGATGCAATAAGTAAGTTTGCCAGATTTTCAGATTTGCCAACATATTCTGGACTGTGTTTTAGTTGTCATCGGGCTATTGTTGTCTAGCTATCAATCTGTCTATGGAGTCTCTTACTTTGCTTATGACTGTGCAGCCAACACATTGGCACCATGGAAATATTACAACTTTCCAGGTACTCAGTTGCTCTTGGGTGTATTGAATTACTCACTGGTACTTTTCTTGCTCAAGATAGTTGGCTGTGCCACATATGCAGTTTGAACCTGGGACCTTACAATTATTAAGCATGCATTCTAATACAATGTACTACCTCTAAATGATTGAAAGAATGAAAGATGTAAGAATTCTGTATAAAACAAAGCATGTACTCCTTTGATGAATTTTTCTTTACTGATCCTGAAATTCAGGAGTTTTGAGACTTGAGAAATGGTTGTTTTCTTGTTTGTTTGTTTGTTTTGTTGGGTTTAACGCCGTAGCAACACATTAATAGGTCATATAACGGCGGTCAGTCAACCTACTCACTCCTCCTGGAAAGGCTAAATCTTTGGATTTAGCTGTTAACCAACTACTAAGCACATACTTTCGTCAGTGGCTGACAACTGCCCTACATAATTAAAATCATTGGTAGGAGGGAGAATGGCCGTAGAAATAATTTCATGACTAAACTCCACGAAAGTATGCGCCACCCGGGAATCGAACCCACGACCCCTCGATCAGTAGACTTGTGTGCTACCAACTGAGCTAGCCGGGCGGCTTGGTTGTTTTCTTATGTAAAACTGTTGAAAACATAAAATTATGGATTTCAGGGTTGTTAATTTTTTTTTTAACCATGTGTATATAGATACATGTATATGTATAGACTGATTGATGACTAGTGAACACATGTGCTTCTATACAAGTAGAAAGTACCGCCACATCTTACAGAGTGTTACACTTTTATAATGAGTCTAGAAAAATATTGTCACCAGAAATACACTCTGTCTGTCACATTTCTTTCTCACACATTGTTGATCCCTGTGTTGTTGTTGACAATGTTTTTATTGAAGATAATGATGTGTTAGTATATTTTCTATCATCGTTTCAAACATAATTCTACCACTACTAGTGGTAGGGGCAATGAAGGAGTCACTTAGTGTGTCCATCCTTCTGTCCATCGCAATTCTTGTCCAGGCGATAACTCCACTATAGATTGATGGATTTTAAAATTACTTGGCACCAGGGATGGGTTTCGCCGGAAATTTCGTATTGCGATATATTGCGATACCAAACAGCGTATTGCAATACGTTTTGCGATATAATGGGAGTTTAGAACATAAGCTTTTTTCAGCACCCATACTTGTATTTTACTGACAGTTATGAAGATTCAACACAATTATACATTGTGGAAGCTTTTTTTTAGCTATTGCAAACATTTAAGACTCGAAACCTTTGTCCAGTAAAATAAGTATTATTACAAATCTTACTTTAAACCGAATGTTCCTTTGCGACACTATGCTGATAGAATGATAGTGTCAGCATGCCAATTGTGAATTACATATTAGGCATTAACCCATTGCCACATAGAGCTTCCTCTGATTTGCCTTCTGCCAAATAATAGGTAAAGCACCCACTGTAGTATGCATGGAGGTGTACTGGGAAGTGTGCACGTTTTGCTTAGTACTTAATTTTAATGATTTGTAGCTTTTTATTTATAAAACAATAAGGACAAAAGATGTAGGATACAGAATTTCCTGTTCAGTGGTATATTTCTTATACAACTTATTGAAACAATTTAAACATTTCAAAGGGTGTGTAAAACACATTGCAGAAGAATTTCATATATTGTAATCGCTGGCATTAGTTTAAGAGACTATAAGTGCCCCTATTTTCATTTATAATCATATTATAAAGTAAAGTTCTAATACATGTGTATATAGATGGACATCACTGATAAGTCTTAAAGGTGGACGCACTAGGCAGACGATATAGATATAGAGGAAAAAGGTGGTCAACAAAGGATAACAGCAAGAATGCGGACGCATACAAAATAAGAAAAAGTTAAGATTGAAATAAAATATAATGATGCCTACTAAATTTTACGAAAACATGACTGTATTCTTTTTGTATATTACTCAATGCCAATTCCAATTTGATTAAAACCCATCTAAAATTTTACCGCTCGCATACTCACTAATTTAGATCTGGCCTTTTCCAAACGAAGGTCACATTCAGGTGACCTTTTCTCATCAAAATATTCATGACGAAATTGTTATGATACGTAACTTGTTTACATCGTCTGCGTCACGCAATTTGAAATGAGCCGGCCAATGGCAGACTGTGAATAATACCGCTGTTAAATTTGCATGCAAACCTTGGTCTAAAAATAGAAATTACGAAATCAAAATGTGATTAATAGTGTTTTCGTCTAGATGAAAGCTACACATTGATTGGTCGACACAAAGTTCATCTTGACGTGACCTTGCATTGACTAAGTAGAGATCCAGTACAACAACGCGAGTAGAACAGGATCTCTGTTTACGGAGATTGTGCCAATTCATAAAAAAATATTCATCAGTTCCACTCCCCATACTTAATGTTAAAGTTGTCAAAGGTAGATATGTTAATACTTTATACTAGATCTTTATGCTAAAATAGATTTAAAGGAAAACCAAAATTGAAATAGATTCCGGTCAGATGAGTCCACAAATAATGCAAACCAGGTTCGAGTATGCACTATTAGTCTATTAGATTAAGATAAAAATATCACGATATATTGCGGGACCGTACCGGTACGAATTGTGTTTGAAACCTATTTCAATATACCGGTATATTGAAACGTATTTCAATATACCGGTATACCACACACCCCTACTTGGCACTAATGTTAATTAGACAAGACGGTGTGTCACATGCTAAACTGTGTCGAAACCTCAAAGAGCGTGCCCAATAAATGAGGTCAAAGGTCTAATGTTGCCAAAAATTGGTTAGTCCAGGCAATATTTCCACCATCAACCAATGGATTTTTATATAACATGGCACAATAGTTAACTGACGAGACAGTGTGTTGCATGCACAAATCCTCTTAATATTTTAGAGGGCATGGCCAATTAATGGGGTCAAATGTAAAATTTTGTTGAAAACTTGGTTATCTGGGCAATAACTGAACCACAGATTGACAGATTTTAAAATGACATTGCACAAATGTTAAGCTTGTTTAGGCACTATGTCGCCTGCAACAACCCTGTCACTACTTCAAAGGGCGTATTAATTGGTTCAAACGTCCTTCCCATTCGACATGGTGGCCGGTGGGGTTATTCATCATTTCTGTGATAGCTTTAGTTGTATTTATTTTTGTTCATCTTAGCATATGCTCCGTGTAAGCTAATTATTTCAGCCTGCCCTTCTAGCACAATGGGTAGCACAAGCGGGGCATTTTGTTGAGGATTTGTTCTGTAGAGAGCTGTTCTGCAGAGATTATACATATTTAACCTAAACAATGTGTTGCTTTGCCATTAAACCCAACCAACAAAACAAATGATTTGTATAAATGATATTTACTGATATTTATATTTGTTTCAGTAATCAGAGCTGAAGATTCTAATACTATACTGATATTAATATTTGTTTCAGTAATCAGAGCTGAAGATTCTAATACTATACTGATATTAATATTTGTTTCAGTAATCAGAGCTGAAGATTCTAATACTATACTGATATTAATATTTGTTTCAGTAATCAGAGCTGAAGATTCTAATACTTTACTGATATTTATATTTGTTTCAGTAATCAGAGCAGAAGATTCTAATAATACTTTACTGATATTTATATTTGTTTCAGTAATCAGAGCAGAAGATTCTAATAATACTTTACTGATATTTATATTTGTTTCAGTAATCAGAGCAGAAGATTCTAATACTTTACTGATTTTTATATTTGTTTTTTTCAGTATTCAGAGCTGAGGATTCTAACACTCATCGTCATTTAACAGAGTTTGTTGGTGCTGATATGGAAATGTGTTTTAATTATCATTATCATGAAGTACTTGATGTTCTTGATAAATTATTTGTATCAATATTTAAAGGACTTAGAGACAGGTGAGTACAGTTAAGGTGTACCATTAAATTTTATTCATCTGTCAATGGTGCACACATTAATTCCACTTACTTAGATATATTTTTATCACTCGTGAGTACAGAAATTCAGTAGTGAATATTTAAATCAGCGGAGTTAATGTATGCCTCTCTGACAGTTGAATATAATTAACAATACTACAATGAAAGTTATAAAATTATTCTAATCACCTTTTATCATTATATAAAAAATCCATTGGAATTAATGTGTTAGAATCTGCAGTTCAAAGTTTTGTTGATAGTCCTTTTAAAAGTTGGAATTTTGATATATATGAAAGATAAAGGAATTGTTATGACCAAGGCCAATCTCCGTAAACAGAGATCCTGTTCTACTCGCGTTGTCGTACTGGATCTCTACTTAATCAATGCAAGGTCACGTCGAGATGAACTTTGTGTCGACCAATCAATGCGTAGCTTTCATCTAGACGAAAACACTATTAATCACATTTTGATTTCGTAATTTCTATTTTTAGACCTAGGTTCGCCTGCAAATTTAACGGCGGTATGATTCACAGTCTGCGATTGGGTGGTTCATTTCAAATTGCGTGACGTAGACGATGTAAACAAGTTACGTATCATAACAATTTCGTCATGAATATTATGATGAGAAAAGGTCACCTGAACGTGACCTTCGTTTGGAAAAGGCCAGATCTAAATTAGTGAGGAGGGGAGCGGTAAAATTTTAGATCAGGTTTTAATCAGATTGGACCAAGGCATGGTGATGTATGTGTAGTCATAGCCTTAGCCCAAAGCCCAGGGCTAGTGAAAATTGATAAGGATTATTGAACATACTAATTTCATATAGTCTGTCCAATTGATAATTTTGCCCATGACTACATAACATACTGAATCAGGTTTGTGCTCTTGAATATTTAAGGCAATGACTGGATATGTGCTTAGAACTAGTTTAGAGCTAGGCCTGACAAAAGATTGTGAGTTGGGCTAATGACAACCCTGATACGATTAAAAAATTGTTACAATTTGGTAAAAAGTTTCATTCGTTACATAGTAATTATTACAATCAAAATTGTTAACATTTACTCAAGACCCAAGTTGTCAAATGAGCTGTTCCTAAACTACTCATACTTATGACGTTATTGTATAAAGAATACAAAATTGCTTTGATTCACTCAAAAACCCAAGTAGTCAGAAGTTCTGTTCCTGAACTGTTGTTGTCATTATATAAAGACTATTTTATGTTTATGTTTTCAGATATGCAGAAGAGATTGCTACTGTTGGTAAACAATATCCAGCTGAACCATTTAAGTTCTTAGAACCTAGGTAAATAATTTATTTATTTATACTGGGTACAATGCAGTGTCAACTCAATTAGGTTATTTTTACGATGTCCAGTGCACCTAACTTAGCTTTCCTGGACCCTTGTCTATAACCAGTACACACCTACCTTTCCAATGAGCCTACCCTTCCAATGAGCCGGAAACTTTTCCATATTCCTTTTTAATGGAGGAAAATTGACATTATTGTCAAATTTTCATAGAAGGGTATAACCTCCCCGGTTGGGATTCAAACCCTTACCCCCTTTGAGATTCTTAGATTCGAAATCCAGGCACGCTACCTACTGTGCTACCAACTCAGGTTGGTAAACAATTTATTATACCTCTTTGATCTTTGATACAGTGCCATCCGTAGTTACCTGTGTGTTTGAAATGTTTTTATGAAAATGTTTTACCTATACTTGAGAAATTAAAACATATCTTTAAAAACATCTTCATGAATATCAATTATTCAAACCATCCAGTCTTATTGTGTGGCCTTTCAGGGCAACATATTGGGGTTACTGTTAATTTGTCCGGAGCATAAGTCCAATACTTTTCAAACTACTGACTTTGATTCAATTCGGCAGATAGATCGAAGAGAAGTGCAGTGCACAAGAGCTTTAACTCTCTGCTCTATACTTTTGGAGTCATTGCCCTTTGTTACATTTTCTTGTTGAGTTCACAAGTCCAATTCTATTCAAATGACTTGCAACCAATCAGGTTGATAGATCTCATAGCAGAGAGGCGTAGTTCACAAGAAGCAAAACCATTGTCAGGCAACATATTTGACTGGTGGAGTTCTAGTTACATGTTTTAATTTATAAATTTCATGTTATAGTTTAAGACTGGAGTATAAAGAAGGTGTAGCAATGTTAAGAGAAGCTGGTATTGAAATGGAAGATGATGAAGATCTTAGTACACCTAATGAAAAATTACTTGGAAGATTAGTGAAAGCTAAAGTAAGTTAAAGTTTTAGTATTAGGGGCTGAGAATGCGTTAAATTTTATGTTGGAGAAATCTCCTAACATGTGAGAAGTGACATCTAGTGATCTATGTCATGCAAAAAGTGGAAGACTGACATATGTCTCTGAGTTGGCAATATTGTCAGCCTTAACTGAAACTGAAAGCCTATAAATTTCATTGTTTTTATTCTAACTCATTTTAGCTTGACTGTGAAACAAGTTCAGTCAGTTTAAATTAATCACTCTCAAGACCACTCTGGACTACCCAGTGCTGAGCAGTAAGAACAAAGTTTCTTCCTGAAGGAAACAACAAAATAGGTTTCGGATGTGATTTGAACGGATGTAAAACTGGCTATCAAGTGACTAACAGGCTAAAGTTATGACCACTTGAATGACTGTAATGTTATCATACAACAAGGTTTTTTAAAAAAAAAACAAGAATCGTTCTTAGATCAAATATTTTGTCATTTGTTGGAGACTATCAGTTAATGTTATTGTGTTTATATTACAGTATGACACAGACTTCTATATTCTGGACAAGTTTCCACTTGCTGTCAGACCATTCTATACCATGCCTGATCCAAATAACCCTGAGGTAAGTATTACAATTTTTTGTGGGGGTGGGGGGAGTAAGGTTGTAGCAACACATTGCATAGGTCATATAATGACTGCAGTCAACCTACTAAGCATTCCTGGAAAAGGCTAAATCTCTGGATATCGCCATTAACCAGTTACTTGACCCATTCTTCCATCAATGACAAAAAACAACTCTACATGCTTTAGAATCAGTGTTAGGCTTAATAATGACTATAGAATTTTCGTGACCTAGCTCCATGAAAGTATGCCCTATTCCAGAATAGAACCTACAACCCCTTATTCATTAGACTAGTGCTATACTGACTGAGCTAGACTTATAGACTTATAGTGGCTTATTTAAAGTATTATAATAATTGTTAATCTATTCAGTAATGTCATACTTGTAGACTAGCACTGATCAAATATACCATTGTACCTTAAATTCTGTCTAAACTGCCTTAAATGAAACATTGCTCCGAGACTAGGGGTCAAGCATGGCTATTCTGCACATTTCTTCTTATTTTTAAGACATACAGCGTTAAAAGAAACTAATGTGAGTTAAAAGCAGAAAACAAATTTAGAATCTTGTACTACTAAATTTTACAATGAAATTTGAAATCATAGTTTTAGTATTGTCCTTAATTCAGTAAAAATTGCAGCACTAAACTGGTTACTTTACAAGAAATCTTCATTTCATTTCACTATACATTGAGAAAAAATGCTAAAGCAGTCATTTTAATCAGAGGTTACAATTTGTGAATTTCTGACTTTTAAATTATGAGGAATAACCTGAAACTACAGTCTATTAAAAGTGGGTCATAAAATGTTGATGTCTATTTATTTGAGTATACTGTTTGCTGCTATTTCTACTAACCCTACTAACCAGACAAATGGACTTCAGAACTTAATAAAAGCTTTCTTTTTCAAAAATTTGTTATCAGTTTATTATTATACATCACCTTTTTCTGGAAACTGATCCTACTTCAGCATTATCTAAATTTCTATACCATAACTATAAAAATGTTAAGAGTATTGGTTGAAAAATGCTGTTAAGGTTCTGGAACTGTAATGGTGACCTTCCACAATCTTTATTATGATATTGTTTCTTGAATCTATACTGTTAAAGACATTGAATGGTGAATTTTTAGGGAAGTTTACTGTTCGTAACTTAAGTTATGTGCATTTTTATAATGTGACCCTTGATTTTCGAAGAGACCGTAAATTGTGCTGTGACAAAAATGAAAAAACAGTTTTTTTTCAAATTCTGCAGTTTTATATTCACATTTTAATCAATTTTCCTGTTACACAATTGTATCATGATATTCCAGGACAATCAGATTACACTTTGGACAAATACTTATAAAAATATAGTGCTTTGTATACATGTACCCCCAAGCAAAAATCCGAGTATTTGAGAGTGTTCAAAAAATTACTCTATCTTTAAAAGCTTATATCTCTAGTCTAAATTTAGTTAGACACATGCAACTAGTTTTAAAATTTTCTGCAGTCTTTTCTGCCCATGATATGAAATATTGAAGAAAGTTTACCGTTTCTAAAAAAATTTATAAGAATCTGTATAAGATTACTATAATGAAACTGCAAGAGAATTTATAGCGCAGAAAATACGTCAAAATGGTAAATTACAGATAATACTCTTTTATTGAAATATATCATCTAAATTTGTACTGGATATAGAAATATGAATGTAGAACTCTGTATTATCATATAAAAACCTTCTCCTTACTGATTTTTGCTGGTTTGAGGGAAATATTAGAAACTTACAACTTAACACATTTTTTCGTAAAAAATTCTGACTAGTTAGGCATAACGGAGTCAAACACTTTTTGTATTAGAAACTCTTGGTTGACTATCACAGTTTTGACTCATAAACACATTTAAAAGTCCATTTTGACCAGCCAGAGAAATATCAGAGGAAGTTAAGCAGGCTTGTTAAACCTTATCCTGATGTGTTTTCTGCAATATTTAGTTTTGCATACACATTTTGACACCATACTTAGTAATGTTGGCATATTTTTAGCCTTAGCTTTCAAATAATGCTGATAATTGTATTATTTACTTTTTAAAAGACAGAAAAGTACAACGACATTGTCTTCATATGCCTCACATGGGCGGATCCAGCGGGGGGGGGGGGGGGGCTGTCAGGAGGTCTGCCCCCCCCTAGAATTTAGAAAATGTACATGTCCATTTGTGTATTTCTTGCTTGAAAGTAATTTTTAAGTAATATGAAGCAAATTTTCTCGGTGCTTAACGTATGTCAATTGGTTATGTAGTTTTTATTATCAATATGTTGCTTTTTTCTGCAAATTGTATATAATGTGGTTGCAGTTCGAGGTTTGGACCTCCCTAGAAAAGTTCGGACCCCTCTAGAAAGTTCGGACCCCCTAAAAAAATCCTGGATCCGCCCCTGCCTCACTATATTCTACCGCATTCCAAATTGCTAAATATGGCGATGTGTTGTGAGTCATAGTATTTGTACCGGTATATGAGGTGATATCTTCTAGAATCTAGCGGTTGTGATGGCAAATTTAAATCGCAAATACAAAATAAAACAGTGCATTTTACTCCTGCACACACAGAATTAACCCAATAGGTATGATTCTATACGACGTAACATTGTTTTTTTATAAACCATTACTTTTATGTTAACGTCCTCGACGATCACGCTGTCTAGCTTCAAACTCCTCACAGCGTTACGTCACGCGTTGCTACTTTAACGTTATTGATTTGATAAAGGGAGATAACCGCTGCGGGGGAGTTTGGTCTAGCTTCTGATATCACCCTTTTCGGAAAATGTGTTACGCTATGACGTCATGGAAAAACCGGGTCGCGAGGTGAAAATTACTAAAAATAGCTATTACGAAACTTGACGACGACAGCTTTTCGGGTAAAACCGGATTATACCGAGCGTCGAAGTTTACCGAAGTTAGTTACAGTTCCAGGACCTTAAAATAATGATATCCTTTTCTACTCATTTGCACTTAACACTGTGAAAATTATCAAATTGAAAGGGTCCTTTTACCATACAGAACAAAGGGTTTAGTTTTTTATATTACAACAATGCAATACCGTTAGATGTATTGATTTTTTATAAAAACTTTGGCTTAGGCAATGCATCTTAGAGAAATTGGCCACATTTACATTTTGCGATCAAAATATCAGAGGCGTTTTTACTGAAGAATGGAAATTCCAGGAGACCAAAATTAACACCAAAATTAGAGACAATGAGTAAACATGTAAAATGTGAATATTTTCAGAAATGGTCCAACTCCTATGATTTCTTTATGAGAGGAGAGGAGATAATGTCAGGGGCTCAGAGAATTCATGATGCCAAGTTCTTAGAAGAACGAGCAAAGTTACATGGAATAGGTAGTTTATCTTTTATCTATTTTGCCATGTACAATTTATGTAATTATTCCCCGCATCAGTCATAGCGTACATAAGATCTGATTATATGTTCTCATTGCTTGTTTTATGTCAAACCTTCTTGAACAAACAAAATAAAGAAAAATAACATGTTTTCAGTCTCTGAAAAGTACTAACTCTTTTGACCCCATTTTCAGAAGAAGAAAATGGAGATGAATGAGCAAAAATTTCATCCTTCACCCGTTTTGCTCTGCATTAACATTGCCATGGTTACTGGAATTAGGTTTCAAATTGCTTTTTCTTAACCAAGTGAATAGTCTTCAGTCAATATGAAATGAAATAAGAGCATCTTGGAATAGCCCTATCATGTTATGGTGAAAAAAATGGGCAATTTCTTTCTTGTTGCAACCAGTAAAGAGTTAAAATTGATGATGTTTGTGGACACTTAGACATTTTTTGTAGACTAAGGAATACATTTGCATATTGTTAACTGTAGGGTTTATCTTAAGGTTCATCTTAACTTGTAAATATAATATCATCATTCATATTATATTCATATTGAATTTGGGTTATTTATGAATTGATATCTATATATTTCAGAAATAGAAACAATTAAAGGATATATAGATGCCTTCAGATATGGTGCCCCTCCTCATGCTGGAGGTGGAATTGGTGAGTTGTTCTCATTTAATATTAGTCTGTTTGAAGCTACATCATTTAAAAATGTATTAAGACAAAAATATTGTTGTGTAATAAAAATAAACATTTCAGAAGGTTTAAGAAAATACAGTCAAAATTGCCCATGGGACCATGTGTATTAAGCAACCTTCGTCTTAAGTGACCACTTTGGAATCCCCCCGAGCGCTTTCACACTGTTTTACTATTGCATTAAGCGACTTTTGTCTAACGCAACCAGTAATTAGCGACCCATAAATGGTCGTTTGTTTGTATTAGGCGACCATTGATGTGCAATCAGCGACCAGTAATTAGCGACTGGCGACCCATAGTTGCAAACAGGATAATTGTTGACTGCTTTAAAGTTGCATTTCTGCTATCCGGTGTTGTCGCCACTCTCCACCATTTTGAACTGAATTCATGTCAGTAAATAAAGTTTCGCTTCGCTCAAACAAAATTTTTTTCTATCCAGAGTAGTCGTTCTTACTACCAACTTTGTCAATATTACACCCGGAGCAGACCCGATACTGGCTTTTATACCCTATTGTTTCGTTCAAATTCAATTCTTACAAATGCCGTAACCCAATTTGACTTTGGATTGCCTTGGCAATTATTGCACGGTCATTGTGGCAAACTGAAAGTACTCATCAATGAAGGAGTTTAAATGGATTAATTGTAGAAATTAAATTTATCATACTTTTATCATGTGTATTTTTTTTATTTATCTTCCATTGGTGTATAGTTTTATGGTGAATTTTTCGTATTAAAACGAGTAAAACGTTCAGACCTGGATTGATGTCTGTATGCTATAATTTTTGCTATGCTTTGTTTAAACAATCCGTCAAGACAGAAAAATGTCCAAAAGAAAAAAAGTTATGTTGGGTCTTATATTCAGGACTAATACAGTTTAGTGAATATGAGTCCTGATCCCTTTATGTAAAACAAATTAGAAACCCAAAATAAATGGGTGTCATTTCCATCCAGTGATGCTTTGTATTAAGAGACCGTTTTATTAAGTGACCGGTTTTGGTCTTCCCCTTGCCCTTGGGCGGTCGCTTAATACAAGTTAGACTGTACTTGGAGGTTATTAAACAAGACAAGTGTGTCTAAAGTAAGATATTGGAACACTTGCTAAGGTATTGGCCCTAGGGCATTAGCACATGGCCCAATGCCAGGGTAGTTTGCAGATATTGACTCAAGGCACACTTGCCCTGTTTCATTACCTTTTTATTGCATATGTTGACTCTTTAAGAGGATTATTCTAAACAAAACACAAAAAGATCTGAGGTAAACACCAATTTGCTAGTAGACGTTACATTTATTGTAAAAGAAAAAACACATTTTAACATTTTATATTTACTTGTTGCTCATTACGTAACAAATTTCACATGCTTTTTCACCAATAACTGGATATATATTTGTATTTCAGGTTTAGAAAGAGTGACCATGTTATATTTAGGTCTAGACAACATAAGAAAATCTTCATTATTCCCACGTGATCCTAAGAGACTTACACCCTAGAATATATTATATATATATATATCTAGCTGTTTGGTTTTGTAGTGGAATTTAAATGTGCTGTTTGGAAAATAAATTCTAATGATTGAACATCATTGTGATGAGTTTGGTTTATGGAGAAGTGTGGTTGAGTTTTTACTAGGGCTGTCACGATATGCCAGAAGCGCATATATTAAGCGCCATATATTGCGATACGCTAGCACCATATCGCAATACGTACCACGATATATTGCTTTGCAAACCATAGACACAACTGCATAATCCTTCTGTCTTAAACAACTTATTCAAATGCTTAGTAATTTAATATATTATAGGATTTTGTAGGGAAAATACTTGCAGCAGATCACCCCTTGCTACCAGAGCATCCTAGCATTCAAGCACCTGAACACCATGCTTGTTTCACATCTTCTTGTCCCGAAGTACAAGTTCCTTATTACCAATTGAACGCACCCCGATCTGTTTAATTCTTGAAACTTAAGTTTTAATCGAATAAACTAATGAAAATAAAGACGTTTCACTACGTTTGAAGTATTTTCCAATGGAATAAAAAATATCACTAAATACTGATACATTTAAATCATATCACGATAGATATTGTTGCAGTTGTGTATTGCAATATACCGGTAAATCGTGACAGCCCTAGTTTTTACCACATTGGAATGAAAATCATTAAACTGATTTTAGTATATTTATCACTGCCATTGATGTAATATGTTTTTCCTACCTGAGTTGTGGATACACAACTCTTAATTCTTGTCAAAAAAATGCGATTTCCTTACCCCTATGTATGATCAGTGCTGTTTTACATATTGTTACTTCCTATGTCTCACCCCTATTAAGTAACTTGTTGCTACTTTAAATTATAATGTCACCATCATATTTGAATTCCTATTATATCATTAAAAGTTATGATTAATTTATAAATATTTCTTTCTGTTTGTTGTTTCTTTGTTTCCATTCTCCCAAAAATTTATAAACAATAAGCATTGTTGTATTCTTCCATACCAGACGTTAAACTAGCTCCTTTTAAACTACCCCATTTTATGAATATTAGAATTTCCGAGTCATTTAAGGGTGGTAAAATTCAACTGTCCCCCTTACATTCTTAAACATTTCTGATTTAGATATATTTGTATTGACCATGAGTACAGAAATACTGTTGTAGATATTTAAATCAGCGGAGTTAATGTATGCATCACTGACAGTTAAATAAAATTTTACAATAGCATGTATTAATGTGCTTACCTGTGAAAAACAATGTTTAAGCAATGTTGAAATTATCTGTTTATTAGTAGACTGTTACTGTGCTCACTGTGGCAATTTCTCTAGACTATGCCATCACTAATGCCACAGTTTGAAGAAGAAAAAAGTGAAAAATCAGCCTTGAATCAAAGTTAGCCTTTAATTCTTGTCTGATTTCAATGATGCCTACAAGAGGCTAAGCAGAATGGAGTATACTATTTGCTTTGCATCTCATATCCAAGGCCAGTTTTATACTTTTTCTAACACTCTGGAAAACATACCAATGTCTGCTTAGACTTGAGTTGGTATTATGTATACCTGACAAGAATTGTATTACTTAGGTTAGGTGCGCTGGATTCTGTAAAATAACCAATAATTGTGTCGACTTGCCAGTATAAAAACAGCTGACACGTCGAAAAATATGAGATACCAAAAATGAAATACAATAAACCAGGAATGTTTGGTTAGATACACTAGATTTCTTATTGAAACCGTGGCATTTGTGAATTTAAAAGTTATGCAGTATAGCCACTGTTAAGTAGGCGGTTACCATGCTGCTACAACTCATACTTATTGTATTATTAGGTTTGACTGTCTTGTTTTATATATCATGGCAGTTAAGTCGTAGGATTTAAACCTGTGTTAGTATGTTGCATCTGAACAAAGTTGATTCAAAAATTCTGTAAATGTAGTGCACTGTAGGGCAGTTACGATATACCAGTATATTGCATTAAGTGGTATGTATGGCAATATGCGTCTGGCGTATCATGACGGCCCTAGTGCACTGGTTCTAGAATGTTGTTGGCTTTAATCATTGAAAACATTTCATTTATTTTGCTCTGATTTATGCATCTTCCCCAGTTCAACAAGTATATAACTTTGCATTAAGGGGTCCTTGAGCCCAATCTCTTTGTGATTTAATTTGAAGAGTCAACTGTTTGATTAGTTAACTATTTTGTATCTAGTTAATAACTTTGCATTATGCTAAATATACCTTATAAACTACATATTTAAGAAAATAAAACATGGCTATTACTACTCACTTTTTATTAAAGAAATAACAAACATATGGCATTCTTTGGTACTAAAACATATACTGTTCAATCCAACTATCATATTGGATGTCATTTTTATCAAAGAGGAATAACTCTGTCAAGAATGAAATCTATCATGTGAAATTATTTCCCTTTGAGCATTATTATTTAATAACGACTTATTTCATGTGGATAATATATTTGGTGTAAACCAATTTTCATTATGGATCTCACCGAGATACTGTGTACATAGGCATAACAACAATTACATAAACAAATTTAAGTTCAATATCATATAATTACAACCTAAACGAAATAGTACATTTTGATTGGTCAAAAGTGAACTCGTGACTTGAAAAAAATGTGTTTTCATTTCCTTATAAACGCAGTTGCCAACAAGAATTCATTAATATTCATGACTTTAAATTACGTCATGCCGGTACTAATTTCATGAATGAAAAATCTATTTTAGCGCTGTCACACGCAAAACAAAAGCTATGCATGTCAATAAAAAAGTAAATCATCGAAAACATGAAAAAATGGTCCGATAATATCATATTGAAAAAAAATGAATAAATGTTAACCGAAATAAACATTTCAGTTTCACTTTTTTCTTTACTATCAATAGCTAGTTGACCTTGACCTTGATAAACGCACGGGAAAAGCGTAAAACTTTCAACTTGGTTACACGTTTTTTAAAGCTACACAATATTGGTTTTCCCTTTTAGTGCTCTTTTTATACAAATTAAAATCCAATTACTTACATTTCTTTGCATAATTGGTTCTGTTATGACATTAAACCGTTGAAAATTTGCATCGAAGCGGAGAACAAAATGGCCGACGGCTGGCATGAAAGACCTGTGTACGACCAAGATTATTCCGCACTACAAGGCATTCGGTTCTTACGCAATAAAATATAGTTCTTGGTATCAAAGCAAATTTCGCCCAGAAAGGTTGTAATTATAAGGAATGAATTCATAGAAACTGACTTTCATCGAAAAATAAATGTCATTTTGGTGATAGCTAATTTCAGCATAAAGGCCTTCGGCCTTTATGCAAATTAGCTATCACCAAAAGTGACATTTATTTTTCGATGAAAGTCAGTTTCTATGAATTCATTCCTTAAATAAACTGGAAAAATAAACTTACAATCACAACTGCCTTCATGATTAAGAATCATTTTTCAGAGGAGAATGGCTGTAGAAATAATTTATGACCAAGCTCCACTAAAGTATATACCGCCTGGAAATCGAACCAACGACCACTCAATCAGTAGGCTATAGTAAAATTAATTTTGTATTGTAAATAAATTCTGCATTTACAACTTTTAAAATATCTATAAGCTAATATGGAATTTTCAAACCTAATCAAAATATTTGTTTAACGTTTTATAATTTACATCACACCAAGAATGGTAACTTAAAATCAATTGCAGTATATTGTACACTATGTTTTATCAGCATGAATGCTTATTGAAGTTTTCAATGAATTACTTCCCTTGGTTTTATATTATACAGTCTGTAATACCTTTTTCTCTGTACAGTAAAAAGGCAAATATTATCAGAACAATCTGAAATAAACAATGAATACATATTATTATATGCATTTATGACAACTTGTTATTGTTGAATGGATATTGTTTTCTTAGGAAAGAGAGATTCTTTTGTTCAAACCAAACTTTGTACATTAACCACCTAATAAGCAGCTTACATCAGCACTAATACCATCATCTGCACTAATACCATCATCTGCACTAATACCATCATCTGCACTAATACCATCATCAGCAGTTAAAACATCATCAGCGCCGATACCACTATCAGCACTTGTACCGTCATCTGCACTTATACCATCATTAGCACTTTAACCCTCATAAGCACTGATACCATCCCCAGCACTTTAACCTTAATCAGCTCTAATAACGTCATCAGCACTGATACCTTTATCAGCACTAATACCAACATCAGTACTGATGCCATCATCAGCGCCATTACTGGCACCTTTGGGTATATAAATCTCCCATGCCAACATTCTAGCACAAATCAAATTTCTCATCACCACATACAACTATAACGTCTAAAGATGGCAATATATTTTATATGAAACTGGTCAGTATATTGTATGAACTACATGTAGTCTAATGGACTCAAGAAGTCAGCCTCAACATATTATCTATTTCAATTTAGGATCTTCCATTCCCAGTCACCTCTTGTTCAAATTGAGTTTAGACATTGAATGTAGGTTATATTCATTTCATTGTGAATAAGTAAAAATCCCATGGACTGAGCTAGGGATGTACCCACTGTAATTCTACTCATAAGTGAACATCCTACCATGTTGCCTTAAAAATTTATCTTGAAACCAAGATAGTTGCCATGTTGCCTTAAAAGGTTATCTTGAGGACAAGATAGTTGCCATGTTGCCTTAAAAGGTTATCTTGAGGACAAGATAGTTGCCATGTTGCCATAAAAAGTTATCTTGAGGACAAGATAGTTGCCATTTTGCCTTAAAAGTTATCTTGAGGACAAGATAGTTGCCATGTTGCCTTAAAAAGTATATTGAAAACAAGATAGTTTCTATGTTGCCATTGAAGGTTATCTTGATAACAAGATAGTTCAATTGCAGTATTATATCTTATAATTTTAAGCTGGTGAAACTTACCTGAATCAAGAAAGAGAATACTAAGAAGATAATAAAATATGTGTTACATGACTTTGCAATGCTTGTCTGTACTTCATCAAAACAACCCTGAAAATGTAATATATGCAGAAGAAAATTCTATATTGTGACATACTGAGTAAAAGCCATTGTATCGTTGTAATTGATTAAAGACAAATAAAAAAGCCTTCTAGGCTAGCTCAATCAGTAACACACAAGTCTACTGTTTGAAGGGTCATGGTTTTGATTCCCAGTGCATGCTTTGATGCGTTTAGTCATTAAATAATTTCTAATGTCATTCCGTCTCCTACCACTGATTCTTAAATCATGTAGAGTAGCTGTCGTTCATTGATGGAAATGTGCGCCGAGTAACTGAAAAACAGGCAAATCAAGAGATTTAAACTTTCCAGGAACGGTGAGTAGGTTGACAGATCGCCATGATATAACCAATACAATGTGTTGCTATGGCGTTTCTTGTTTCTTCCTCAAAAGTATTAAGATAAGTACTGCTACTGTAAGGTATTATTTCTAAAGGAATAAAGTAATATGGGAAGCTGATATTTGAACAAATGACACGCGAATACTTTCCGGATTCAAAATCATTTGGACATCCACAGGTTATTTATATACAATCGGCTTTTTACTGGGTCAAATGCCATGTAAACCCAATTTTAGTTATTTTTACGAAGACCAGCGCACCAAACGTAGCATTTCTTCTGAAACCTTTTCTATAACCAGTTTTCGCATTCGGAAAACCGCTCGGGTGATTCCGTAAACTGACGATCAAGTATGTTAGGCAGTAATATCCAAGGTAGTTCCGAATACAGTCTTCGCTTACCCTTCCATAAGGCTGACAACTTCTTTTCCATATACCTTATAGATAGAGGAAAATTGACAATAACAATTAACATACAGTCTACCTACCTTATCTCTGTAAGAATAAGTAGTATCAGGTAATGACCCAGCACCAGCACAAATAGATCTATCTGCAGCCGAAGCTGGTAGTGTCTTACAACATGCTACAGGTGCTTGTACCGCACCAGGAGTACCACCAATGGCTGCATTATCATTTTTGTTGTTTTCTTTGTACTTTCCTTTACCTGTCTTGTCAAAGTCTTCAAAACTGTCGGTTCCACAACATGCAAACTTGAATCAATAAAAGAGAAATAATACTTTACAACCTATTTCACTACGGAAAAAGCCGAATAGAACCATATTTGGCTACGGGAAAAGCCGAATGGAAATACATTTTAGCCATTGACATGGTTGACAATCTACAAAAGGGGGCCATATTTCGTTACGGAAAACCCCGATTAGAAACATATTTGGCTACGGAAAACATCCAATGGAAATACATTTTAGCCATTGACATGGTTGACAATCCACGAAAGAGGGTCATATTTCATTACGGAAAACCCCGATTAGAGACATATTTGGCTACGGAAAAAGCCGAATGGAAATGCACTTTAGCCATTGACATGGTTGACAATCTACGAAAGAGGGCCACGAAATTAATTCCAGTAATGGACAGTTTAGACTACGTATCAGAAAGACTAAAATGCAATTACCACATACAAACGACATGTAAGAGAATATAATCTTGACTAGAAGTTGTTTAAACTTCGTGAAAATGAGACAACTAGGAGGCACTCGATAAAAATCATATAATCAAAGATTGAGATAATTCTTTTATTTAAAATATATATTGTTCTTTACTGGTACGTTTGCTAACACGTTCTTTTTAAAGTCTTTCAAGAACACAGTTGCAGATATTAGGAATTTCTTACCACATAAAGTAATCGAGTGCAAAACTGCCAAAACTTAAAAAAATTGCGCTACATTTTTGAAATTACAAGATACATGTTTTAATTGTAAAATTGAGACAGCTTTTGCATTTAAGTTAGTACACCACAGCCAAATAATTAGTGCTGATGAAAAGAGATTAAATAGGCTTCACAAAAGAGGATTTGTGAGTATAAACATGGTTATATAATAAATAGTTTTTATTTAAATGTGGAAAAAGTGTATCTCGTACTTCCTATAGATTCTAGAATCTCTTTTAGGCGTCGGGAAAAAAACACGAAGAGCCAGGAGTTGTCAAATACAAATTAATGAACGAACTATGTTTCCCAGTACAAATGCTTAGATGCTGATAAATAATCGTAAATATTGTACACGTTATGCTACAGTCGCATAAACATAAAGATAGCCGAGAGGGCACCGTACGGGCGCCGTGGGCTCAATCTCCGCTAGGACCCCTTCGAACTCTTGCGTACCCGTACGGACTGTTGCGTTTTTACCATGGTCCGTGAGATGAGCCAAGGATACACATATCAGTTTCAAAGTCAAATCGTGAACAAAATCGTGGCCGAGTATGGATTAGACATGCATATATTCCAGCTACGGCTCCGTACGGTTGTGTTCGCCAAGGTTACCAGAAAAAAACAAACAAGAAGCATGAAGGTATCTGCCTGCCAACTTTTATCATAATCGGTGAACAAAATATTTTTTTCGTTTTCTTCTCCGAGTAAGGTACCGACCCACCTTAATACGCAAGGCTTCCCATGGCTTACGACTGTCTGCACGTACGGGTCCGCAACAAGCCACAATTTTATGGGACTGAGGCATTACTTGAACTTATTTACCTCTCGCATTATATAGTTCCAGCCTACATTTGTTGCTGAATTTCCTTGTATACCATTGTACTCTTCCATTGTCTCTTTAAGTTTAGGTTTTATTGTGTCTTTTATCTGATGAACAAAAACATATTTAGATATTATTATACATGAACATTTAAAATGATCTTGAGGTTGGTCACCCTAAAACCTGGTTTAACCCCTCCCCCTCCAAAGTAGAGTAGCCTAAGGGGCAACTATTTTGCCACTGTCCGTTCCAAGGTAGAAAACCTTTAGGTTCGTATTTTCTTTATTTGTTTGTGGCTTCCTCTTTTAACCCGGGTCGATAGCGCAGTTGATAGCGCGCCGGGATTTGGAACCTCGTGCCCGAGGGGGGTGCGGGTTCGAATGCCACCTGAAGAGGTTATACCCTTCCATGAAAATTTGACAATAATGTCGATTTTCCTCCATTGATTAGATAATATGGAGACGTTTCCGGCCTTGTGGAAGGGTAGGTGAGTACTGGTTATAGACAATGGTCCAGGAAAGCTATGTTAGATGCGCTGGACGCCGTAAAATGACCTAAATTGTGTTAACACGGCGTTAAATGTAGTAAAAAAAGCTTCCTTTTTATAACATACGTTAAAACATATCAAACAACCCCCTATTTGCTGCTGGGTTGTATGGTAGGTATTGTGCCTATTAATGTTACTGTTCCTGATATATTTGCTGACACATTTTATAAAAAAAAAACTGTAAAATATGTGGAATATAGACTGACGCTATTATACGGAACCCTATAGTGAATATATATATAGTGATTTTTTGAAACACTTTTATTTTCACAATTTTTTCGTTTAAACGAAATATTATTTCGTAAATACGAAATAACTATCTCGAATTAAACAGAATAATTATTTCGTTTAAAAGTGATATATTTTCGTAAAATTTTATACATGTAATTGTGAAAATAATAAGAAGAACTCCAAAATGTCACTTAAGGGGCTCCGAATTTTCATACTTTGAAACAATTTTTCACATGGTCACTAGTTAACGCGATATAACGCGAGAATACGAGCAGTAGTCGTTGACCGGCTATCCTTTATATTCTTGATTCAGGCAGGTAATTAAATTACCTTTGTGAAACCGTAGGTAGCATTTTCAGACGGGGCTATATTTGAGAGCCGATTTGTCCGATGGGAAAGAAATCAATGCCTTTCTAAATCTGGTATATCCAATATGGCATGAATTAAAAAATTTATGGGGGGGGGGGTGTTCACGGGCCTGTCTTTGTATGAAAAATCAGAAAAGGTATCGGTTCTATGTGAAGAGTGCTCGTCGGATAAAAAAATGACAGGGAATCTGGTAAGATGAGGCAACAACAGCACAAAATGTTGACTAACTGACGAACTAAATAAACGAATCAACTTACCAAGTGCGGAGAAGAAAATGCAATAATAACCAAGATAATCTGACCAACCAATATCACAGTCAGAACTATAGCATACTGGAAAATAACACATCAGTGATAAAGTTGTATTTTGTGTTATCACCATCTATGTATACAGTACCTACCAAAAGTTTGGAGACATTTTCACTTTTAAGCCTACTAAATAGCATTTATCTTAAATTTGACAACAACTTATTTTGAAATGCCTTTTAGTTTCGGCTTCATTTTTTGGTTATCATAATAATTTATTATAGAGACTACAAAAATAGCATAAAAGCTATGTTATAGAAAATAATTACAATAAACATGGTTTTAGAGGCTTCATGATGTCAGATGCTGAATCTTATCAATGTGTTGCATTAATAAATTTGTATTCATCAAAATACAAGAATTGCAGTGAATTTCTTTTGTCTACAAACTTTTGCTGGGTACCGTATATCAATTTTCAAAACATGGCATTTTTGTTTTACTTTTACTTTTGCATTCATCCGTTTATGGGGGAAACACATTCAAGAGTCTACACTATTGTGTGGCAGTTTCAAAGTATTTATTTATGTCAAAAAACAAGGAATTATATAGATTATAAAAGAATATTTCTTAATGAATTCATCCACCCCTATTTTTGACAGTTACACTATTCTTTTGGTAAATCGACGCACCAAGTTAAAAAATTCACCAGATATAAGATAGCATTACCACATTTATCTGTCCAGGACGTTTGACTCAATGGATAAGAGTCTGAATATTGCTTACTTTTTTATTTAGAAAATAACAGAATATTTCTGAATGTATTAATTCCTCTTTTTAAGCTAGACTCGCCATATGTTAGACTAACTCGCCAAGTTAAAAAATCACCTAAAGGTTCTGTCGTATTTTCAAAATCACAAGGATATGACAAAATAAAGGCAAAAACATGACATGAAACTGTATCATGCTTTTGTTGAATTGTTGTCATAAAGTCGCATAATTGACCTCAGTGACCGAACTGCACAATCATAACCACTGGCTAGTTAGGCACGTGGTTTGGGCTGTCAATAGTAAATTTATAAATTGGTCTCCAACTGCTGTTTGGAGCCCTTGGTGTTATAAAGATACGCTCATGGCACATGGTGCATGAGGTGACTATACCACAATATGAACACTATATACAGGTAAATAATATAATATTGAGTCTTAAGCCATATTAAAAGCAGCAGCGTGTTCAGTAACGACTGTTAGCTAACATTACGGGTATGGAAAACGAAGACAACTCAACCCGTGGATAACTCAACTCAAAGTTGTGACAACTCAAACCCGTTAGTTGGAGATTGAGTTGTCTCGTGTTGAGTTGTTTTTGGGTTAACTTGTTCCGGCCCTAACGTTACGGAACGTTGGGGATAATTTAACAGGCTACAGATCTATTGTACAATAGCAATCTGATTTAAACCCGATCTAAAATTTTCCGCTCGCCTACTCGCTAATTTAGATCTGGCCTTTTTCAAACGAAGGTCACGTTCAGGCGTCCTTTTCTCATTATAATATTCATGACGAAATTGTTATGATACGTAACTTGTTTACATCGTCTACGTCACGCAATTTGAAATGAGCCGCCCAATCGCAGACTGTGAATAATACCGCCGTTAAATTAGCATGCAAAACTTGGTCTAAATATAGAAATTACGAAATCAAAATGTGATTAATAGTGTTTTCGTCTAGATGAAAGCTACGCATTGATTGGTCGAAACAAAGTTCATCTCGACGTGACCCTCCATTGAGATATATATAGTAGAGATCCTGTACGACAACGCTCTACAGGATATCTGTTTACGGAGATTGGTACAATAGTAACTAGCTATACATATAAATACTGGAGTTTTTGACAGTAAGACTCTTATTTTGTTAGATAAATATACCAAGTTAAAACATTTACATATACATTGTGTCCTTATTACATTCGGAATAACCTCAGGGATCATCTTTAAGAAGATCGCCGAGGTAGTTCCGAATGATGCTTATTAATGTCTTCGAAATAACGACTTACCACAAGTATAAGAATTGGTGTTGGACAACAGGCACCCAGCAGTCCAAGTATTGATATAGCAAGTAAAATAAAGCCTATACCTATACATGCATAAGCAAACATACCAACAAAGGGTCCAAGCTCGAAATTATCTGTGCTGAAGTCAGTGTTTCCTGTAATAGTAATTGCCATATACATGTACTTGTTAGAAAACTTACGCACTTCGGTGAACGGTATAAATCGTTTCATGAAAACTCATAAGTATTGTGATGAAAATACGGAATCCTTAAAGTGAAATTTTGAAATACTTTTTTCCTTTTTACAACATAATATTACTTCGTTTTTACGAAATATTGCTTCGTTTTAACGAATTAAAATTACTTTTATATAAATTGTACGTTTTAACGAAATAATATATTTTCGTTTTTTTCGAAGTAAGTACAAATGTATAACGTTTTTAGCTAGCCTGAGCAGACAGTGCTCAAGGTGAGCTATTGTGGGGGTCTGACCAATGTGCGTTAGTACGTGAGGGGTGTGTTGGTGCGTGCGTGCGTGCATCACTAGAAAGTGCTATAAAATAAGTGTTTAAATTATGCCCATGGGGTCAAAATTGGCCCTACCCCAGGGGTCACAAGATTTACATAGAGTAATATGTAAAATGATAAAACCCTTCTTTTCAAAAAGAGTAATACCTAGAGCTTTGATATTTGGCATGTAAAATCTCTAAAAGGGCTTCACGAAAAATGTATAAATTATGCACCTGGGGTCAAAATTGGACCCGCCCTAGGAGTCACAAAGTTTACATAGAGTTATATTAAAAAAATGTTAAAACATTTCTCCTCAAACATTATGCCCTAGAGCTTTGATATTTGTCATGTAGCATCATTCTATAGTTCTCTACAAAGATTGTTCAAATTATGCCTCTGGGTTTAAAATTGGACCTGCCACATGGGTCACAAAATTTACATAGAGTAATATAAGGAAATGTTAAAGGTCATCATCTCAAAAAAGACAAGGTATGGAGATTTCATATTTGATACGTGGTATTATCTTGAGGACTTATACAAAGATTATTAGAATTATGTTTGTGGGTTCATAAATGTCCCAGCCGCAGGAATCTGTTTTCATTGGCTGAAATTGTTAAACCATCTTTTGTCAGATGCCACAAGGGTCTAACTTAAGTGAGCGGTCCAGGGTCCTCAGGACCCTCTTGTTGGAAATAGTTTTTTTTTTGTTTTAAACGTAATAATTATTTCGTTTTTCACGAAAAACATATTGAGGCATATATTGCGTTTAAACGAAATATTATTACGTTTTTAAAAATGAAATAATTGTGAAAATAAAATGTATTTCAAAATGTCAATTTAGAAGCTCCGTACATTGAAACGAATTGACTTCTTGTTGAAACTTAAAACTCTTTTTTAAACCTGTAATCAATAGATCAATGATTATATATATTCTTTTCAAGCACACAACCATTTAAATAAATACCTCGATTACGTACAAATCAAGTTGCGGAACTAATTTCTGGTGCATTTATGCAGAACTTTATATTTTGAAGCAGAGGCTATATTTTGAATAGATATAAGTAACAGTGTACTTTAAAGGATTATTTTGCATAAATTTGCATTGGCAAATAATATAATCACGCTAAAATAAGTACACATGTATCAAGTGGTATACAACACTGAAACATGGGTATAGCATAGATATATCTAACATTTTAAAGGTACTAGTTCATAGATTTGGTTACTTTTTTCTATATTTTCAAAATATCATTCAGCGTCTGTAAATGAGTCAAACAAAATAATTATTGATATTTTGAGACAAACTGACCAGCAGGTTGCAAGATATGTACAATAAAGTCACAAAATGCACTAAAATTGCCTATACCGTGACATACGGGGTAGATATTTACTACATGAAACACCATCATTTGTAGTTGTACATGTCAATTTGCACTAAATTTATCATTATCAGAACACGACTTCCCTGCTTCGAAAAATTTTTTTAAATACAATACTGGTACGTGTAGTTTTAGATGAAGTTGATATTTAAGTTGAAATCAGTGAATGAGTACCTTTAACATAGTTGGTTAAAGAATTAATATGACAAAACGGATTTTCGGTGATGACGAACTTAATTTGCAAACTATGCAGATTGCTTCACGCTATGCAAATTGTTTAAGAATGGAAGAGTGCCATCAATCGGATTCTTAATCATTACAGTTTAAAGACACAAGAAGTGCAAAAGAATTATCCGGTTCGCTATACACGGTAGCAATACCACGTGACTATGATATCGCAACTACGGAGATGTGATCGGAAGCAAATAGTACACACTTCTCTGCGTAGCCTCACGTAGGTATTATTGAAAAGACTTAGAAGACTTACAGATTTTTAAAACTTTTACTCGAGGTTGAATTTTGACGTTTTTCTTATTTTAACCGTAGCATTTGTGATGCCATAGTCAGGTGGTATCGCCACCGTGCTATAGATAACCAGAAAATGGTACAAATCATAGGCGGATCTAGAGGGAGATCAAGGGGGTCCAGACCCCCCCCCCCGAAATTTCTAAAATGTACCCGTCCATGAGTGTATTTTACAACTGTAAGCCATTTTTAGGTGGCATGAAGCAACTTTTTCGGGCATGCTTTGCCTGCCTTTGTGCTTACATAGATCTAACAGTGATGTAGCTTTAATTATCAATATTTGGCGTTATTTTGCAAACAGTGTATAATGTAGTTGTGATTCGAAAGTTTGGACCCCCCTAGAAAATTTTTGAACCCCTCTTAGAAAAAATCTTGGATCCGCCCCTGCAAATATACATTATACACCATAGCAAACTAGCTTCGGTAGTCATGTTAGAATGTTAATTTATTTACCATATGTGTTCTGTACAGTTGATTGTATCTCGTCCAATACAAACTTTGTCAGGGGTTGAAGCCATGAGCTTGAAAATCGTAAAATAAATCCACAAATGATAAGTGCCAGAGATATCAACTGAAAATGTAGTGTGAAAAATCAAACGTCAATTAAAATGTTTGTTTACAATTTACAATTTGTTGAGATGCATTCTTAAATACACAAACCTAGAAGAGCAAGCGTGGCCTAGAGATTACGACGTTGGGCTGGTAATCATTGGATAGTCAGCTCCGCGTTGGTTCGAATGCCATCCAAAACTTACCCCGTTGTTTCCATGAGAAAGAAACTTCCACCTACTATCACAGCACTTGGGGACCAGCATATTATCAAAAATCTTACGATAATTTAACAATACTATATAGAAGGATTTACGACTAAAAGCGGTCGTAAGATGTTTGATAATACGGGCCCCTAGAATCGAACTCGAAAGTGATAAATCTTAGTTGTTTCACAATCGATTTAAAATGTATTCTAAGTATAAAATACAACCACGTGTAACAGTTGACTGTAGCCTCACTATCTTGGTTTTGTTTGAAAGATGAACCTACGGTAACTAGTTTCTATCTTACTTATAAGCCATGTCATTCCACCAGCCCCATTCTAATAATTGTCTTTAACTAAACCTGCTAAACCTGAACATGTTTTCATGTCTTGTTCACAAAAGCCACTTAGTCTTCAACACGACTCAATGTTGACATATTGCAATTGAAGTTTTGATTGGAGAGACTTACACTTTTAGACATAGAAGGGATTGCTATATATTTGCTTAAAATATATTCATGCACAACTCTTGTTAATGCAGTAGTTTTATTTTATATTTATTTATTAGATTTAACGCCGTATCAACACATTTTAGGTCATTTCACCAAACCTAGCTTTCCTGGACCTTTGTCTATAACCAGTACTCACCTACCCTACCACAAGGCCGGAAACTTCTCCATATTTACTGATCAATGGAGGAAAATTGACATTATTGTCTAATTTCATGGAAGGGTATAACCTCCCCGGATGGGATTCGAACCCGTACCCCCCTCGGGACACAAGATTCCGAATCCCGGCGTGCTACTAATGCAGTGGTAAACATTGTATAGATCAGTCAACCTACTTATCGTTCCTGGAAGGGCTGTATCTATGAATGTAGCTGAGCGCATACTTCCATTAGCGACTGACAACTGCCATTCTTGATTTTTAATCAGTCGTAAGAAGAAGAATATCCGTACAAATTATTTCATGAATAAAATCCACGAAAGTATGCCCTGCTGGGGATTGAACCCTAGACCACTACATCAGTAGACTTGTGCGTTACTGACTGATCTAGCCTGGAGGGGTTACACAGTATTCATAGACGATATATATACATATCATGACAAGATAGAAGATAGCTGATTTGGTTCAATCGTATACGAGAGACTATCGACTTTATTGTTGAAATCTCACCAATCAAGAGTAAGAATAGACTCCAGAGGAAAGTTTTGTCAATGTGTTGGTTTTATATTGTTTTTCAGTGGTTGACATGTTCATCGTCAAAGCATATAGAATATCCTTAGCATTCACCAATGTTTACTATCAACATAGTGCAATTTCTCATTCAACGAGTATTGGTAAAAATATTGATAAAAGTAATGGTTTATATGAATTGTGCGCATGCTTCACACGACGCAGCCTTTTGAAAACAATAATTATTTTGTAATACACGACGTACGGAGTCCATTAAGTGACATTTTGAAATACTTTTTTACTTTCGCAATTTTTTCGTTTAAACATAGTATTATTTCGTTTAAATATGATATTATTTCGTTTAAACGTATTATTATTTCGTTTAAACGTAATTTTATTTCGTTTTTTACAAACATTATATTAAAAAAAGTATTTCAAAATGTCACTTTAGGGGCTCCGTATACTTGGGTCATCTAAGTAGTTTATTTCATATCTAGTTTCAACTGGTAGTTAAATGACAATTTAGAATATTCTTTGTATGAACTATCGATTTACAAAATGTGTCTCAGGCTGAAATTTCACAAAGTTTTCTTATTACAACATTATAATTAGTCTATTTGCATAAGATCGCATATAAAATATTTATAAAACGGCGTTTGTAGGCATGGTGCACAGTTTAGCAAATTTACGCATGAAATGTATTTGGAAGTGATTGAAAAGTATACCTCGAAAGTACTTTAGTACATAAAAGCAGAAAACTTTACAAATTGTTAAATTCTCTATTCAATCAGTAGACATAGACTGCACTTACTTAGTGCATGCTTAGGACTTACATACAAATACCACATCTCTGGCGAAATTCAAAATTAATGTTAGCATATTCTTTGGTTTCATCTTTTTAGAAAGAACCAGTAAATGATGAAATACATGTTGATATAATCTAGGTAAAGCAATTAGAGTCAACCTGGCTTGCTCTGTCGGTAGCGCGCACGTCGTAGATTCCCAGGAGTGTTGTGATGTTTGGGGATGGGAAAATGTACGGCCTTTTTTCGGCACACCTGTGTTAGCCACATTTTAATACAATTTGATCTAGCATACCTCTTTGTCCAATAGAATTATCTGCCAGAATAGGGAATTGAATAAAAGATATGGTACCACTGGTTATTTGTGATAAACCGGTGCGTAGCACAGGCAGTTGTTGCGACACTCTAAGCTAGTTGATTATACATTTGCCATGGTTCGCTTCAGGTGGTATGACTGAACAGCGAATGTGATTATTTATACTTCAAACAAAATGAACCCTGCATATCGCTGAATATCTTTTAATGAAATTTCTTGTTTATATATTTTAGCATACTTATACAGTGTAAAAATCAAAGAAAACCAAGCGGCATACTTACTATAACCAGAATGTTACACACAATAATCACTATTTTACCGACTGAAGAAAGGGTAGTCATTTTGATTGTAGCTTATAAATACGTGTTGATTATCCTAGTTGACAGACATCACCTAAAATAAAAATATAGTCGTCCTCGACAAGTCTCATACAAATATTTCACGGTGTGACTTGAGTATGGCATGACAAACGTTGCAATATTCTATACTGAAAAAAATATGTGTTACAAAAAAATATTTGTCTTGTATAAAAAATATATATGTTTGATAAAAAATATATACGTTGTAAAAAATATTTGTGTTGTAAAAAATATATTTGTTGTATAAAAATATATATGTAATTTAAAAAAAATATATATGTTCGATAAAATATTTATGTCTTGTAAAAAGATATATATTTTGTGTAAAAATCTTAAAAAAATATTCATTGTATAATTAGCATGATGGGAAATAAGATTTATTGTTACAAAGGCTCTGGTTGGTCGACACTAATATAGATGGTAATTGGACTAAACAAACCCAATTTCTATTCATTTTCAGAACGTCTGCATAGAAGGCCTTACAACGTCTGGCATCATGATAAGCAGTTTTATAACAGTATCAGTTACATATCAAGCATATACAATGTATATTTTTATCCAATATATACATGTATATATATATTTTATACGAAACAAATATTTTTTTTATAACACATAAACTTTTCCATTTACAATATTGCAACGTTTGTCATGCCATACTTGAGTATCCTTTAATTATATTCAACTGTCCGTGACACGTACATTAACCCCGCTGATTTTGGTACTACATGTATATTACATATAATAGCTGTTCGATAATCCAGTACTTTGGTTCAGGTAATTATTTACATTGATAGTAAGTGCAGAAGTACTGCGATGATTATTTATATCAGTAGGGTAAATGCATAGGCCACTCTCAGTTGAGTAAAGTTTAACAATAATACATAATGACACCACTTTCAAATAAACATTTTATCCAGTGAAAAAGCAACATTTTACAACATGTATTGTCCGTTTTTCTCAACTGTCAAAGCTTGAATAATTTCACGGTGACTGAATGCATTGTTTTTGTACTGGCGACTTAATTGTTATTAAATATATCTTGACTAAAACATACCATTCGGCATAAGCAGCTTTACTCGATCATAGTACACACTTTTGGAAACTCATGAATGTATCATGAAGATAATTTTAACAAACGCATTCACCGTGAAATTATTCATGTTTTGACAGATGAGAAAAAACGAACGATATTAACGATTGCAGTCACACCTTCTCATATCGACCTAAGTCATATGTATATCGTGATTTGCTCATACTTTTCTGTTATGAGAAAAACCCATTTTGTTACGACAAAGGGATAATACGTACGTTTCTTTGTCGAAAAATATATCCAATGTCCTAAACTTAGTTGGAGATCGAACTTATAATGACCATTTTCCAAATTCCGAGAATATTATCTTAAATTATTTTAAAATTGAGTGAGTTGATTTTAAATAAATGTTCAAGTTTGTATTAAAACACCATATCAATCACTATATATATAAAATTATATATATTAACTTATTTGTACTGCATTTTTGAGTAAAAACCGTTTGGAAAAAATTGTTTCTCAAATTATTATATTTCTATAACTTACCTGAAGTAACATCAAAACAAATATTAATGAAATATAATTTCTATGATTACTGATCGGAAATCGATAGAATGTCTCAGTGAATGATAGAACCTAGACTGCGGTCCAAAAGTTTCTCAGCGCATAGTAAAGTTCGATGTATTGATGTATACTTTAATACATGTTTACTTTACAAGTAGTCGTTTGTTTCACAACTTATGCTACAGTCACATAAACATAAAATAGCCATGAGGGCACCGTACGGGCGCAGTGCGATCAAGCTCCGCAAGGACCCGTACAAACTCTTGCGTACCCGTACGGACTGTTACGTTTTTACCAGGGCCCGTGACATGAGCCTAGGATACACGTATCAGTTTCAAAGTCAAATCGTGAACAAAATCGTGGCCGAGTATGGGTTAAACTTGCATATCTTCCAGCTTTGGCTCCGTACGGGTGTGTTGTTTTGTGCCATGTGCGTACCGTCACCTTAATACGCAAGGCTTCACACGGCCTACGTCTGTCTGCACGTACGGGTCCGCAACAAGCCACGATTTTATGGGACTGATGCATAATGCACATTTTAATATGTACCATTAATAAAGTAGTAATGTATAAAATCTACAAAATTAGGATATAAAGATGGTTATCACAGATCACTCTAAGAGCAAGCACTATGTGTCATTTACAAAATTTTTGGTTGCCCAAAAGAAATTGCTGGTTTTCCAGACTAAACAGTGGTTTTCCCGGCAACCGGACACCCACTATTTTCGTAGACTGAATGTATAATACATATAAAATAAAAAAGAATAAACAAAATGAGTCTGCAATATTTTTTGTAAAAAAAATAAATAAAATATGAAAAAAGTACATGTGGAAAGAAACTTTTTGGCCCCAGTTTACAAGTACACAAACTCCTCTCAGCGGTTATTACCCTTTATTTGATGAATAACAATGCGTAACATAACCGTCGTGAGGAGAATGCTATGTGAAGTATTCACTGTTTGAATTTCAGTATTTTAATTTGTTTTTCTACGGGACTGTAATTATGTTTTACCATGTACAGTGCTCTCCAAAAGTCCTTGGACGAAAGTCCTATTTAAGGATAAACCGATTCATCAGCGATGTCCAAAATAAGCATTGATTAGTTTATCAACATAAGATACATGTTACATGGATAAGTTATTTATTTATTGGAGTTAACGCCGTGTCAACACAATTTAGGTCATTTTACGGCGTCCAGTGCACCTAACATCGCTTTCCTGGACCATTGTCAATAACCAGTACTCACCTACCCTTCCACAAGGCCGGAAACTTCTCCATATTATTTAATCAATGGAGGAAAGTCGACATTATTGTCAAATTTTCATGGAAGGGTATAACCTCCCAGGGTGGGATTCGAACCCGCACCCTCTCGGGCACGAGATTCCAAATCCCGGCGCGCTACCATCTGCGCTATCGACCCGGGTTACATGGATAAGGTATAATTATAGTAAAATTACTTGCAGTATAAATGATCAGTTTTTTTCAAAATTTTATTTTTCTTAAACTTTTGGATGACACTGTAGTCATAAGAGACCATAAATTTGTCAATATAATAATCGTGACGCTCGTATTTCGATTGGTTTGACATTGACATAGTTTCAGACAAAGGTTGCAATAAACATGAAAAACACACACATTGTATGTGCTTTTATAACACAGTTTTCTGTAAAAGTCATCCGAACTAGGGGGAGGGGGGGTTAGGGGAGCACATGCGCAACAATTGCTATTTTACATTGTTAAACTATTCTGTTTATTAATACCTTGACCTTGGTTGAGGAAAAAACCAACCCAAAAAACGATCTTTTTGATAAGCTGATGTTTTTAATTTTAACGTAGAATTTGTAAATCACGAGTAGGGCTAACAATTATACATGGCCCGTGTTCAGTAACTACTGTTAGCTAACGTTACGGATACGGGAGAACTCAACCCGAAGACAACTCAACCTGTACAATACTCAACTCAAAGTTGGGACAACTCAATCCGTTAGTAGGACATTGAGTTGTCTCGGGTTGAGTTGTCTATGGGTTGAGTTGTTCCGACACTTCCGTTACGGAACGTTTTGGAACGTTCAAGGTAACTGAACACGCAGCTGCTTTTTGATAAATTATTTCGCTTTATTTTTTATTTATGTTACTTAGACATTACTAGTCAGTGACGACTTTTGGGTTATCTAAATGGCTATAATAGTATGATCTTGAATACCTTGACCAATATTTATTTACATGTATAGTGCGTAAATATTGACCCCGACCTGACCTTTCACATTTGCATCTAATAATTGTTTAATTTTTTTTGTTTAAACTTATTTTCACTGTCTAGATCGTGAAACGGTGGCGACTTTCCGTGTCACGGCGTAGCCACATCAAGATGGCGGAAAACAACCATCCAAAAGGTACGTGTCGTTTTTTTTGCATGATATTTTGAGAAATATTCTGGCCCCAACGCGTTAAATAGTTTCATTTGATCCGTAAATGTATAAACTAAAGGGCGGGTATACTGACCTGACATGTCACAAAAGATTTGTGTGAATTAAAAGCCAACAAAGTTGACGAATGACCGTCTGTCAAATTTGAACCGAGAGAAGTGTATGACTTTAATAAAATCGCCGTTAGTACGGCACTTACCGTGTTATAATTACGATTGTGGGATAATGTATATGCATGCAATTATACCTTAAAATTGTACAAGTTCTAATTTATTTTGTTATGTCAAAACATGCCTACTTTCGGTTTTGTCTAAGCAACGGTTGAGATATTAGCTCCGGTGAAGATTTTCCGTAAGAAATGACTCGGTGTTGCCATAAAAAGTGGACACGGTGTATACATTTGCGTGAAAGAGAACACGGTTCGGACACCCATTCAAACGCTAAACGCAACTATATCATTTGAAGTAAACCACATTGGCATTATCCTTCGTATTTTGCTATACAGAAAAGCCCAATGTGTTCAATAAGTAAATCTTGGCAGAAGCAACGCCTAATTATGAATCAGTTAGTATTATCTAATTCCCTCAATTCCAGATCGTCACCTTTCGTATTGATACGTAAAAAAATAATGTAGTGTAAAAATACGAAACTGATACTTATAAAGGCCCTTTTGTGATAAGACTAAACTTATATATTTCATTATTTTCCATGAGCCTTTCGGCTTCACATGTATACATAGCAATATCATTCTAGCAGATCGATTAACATCGCTTCGTTTAAAGAGGTAAAAATCGAGTACGTCCGTACCGGAAGTACTCTTCTTTATCCTCATAATCATTAAAGCGTTCGACGTGTAAACATCGTAAATTCGTTGAAATTTATCCGATATAATCTTGTGATTAGATATTAATTGGATTGGTAAGTATTCGCTTATCGGAAAATATTGATTGTGTACAAAGTGCCAAATCAATTATTTTCGTTGTGGATATTTATTTATTCAGAGAAAATGTCATCTAAAAATGACGAAATATCGCTCAGTGATGATAGCGAATTTTCAGGGTTTTCGGACTTGGAAAACAGAAGAATTAAATCTACTGTATATGCCGCTCCGAAGGAGAAAGTGCAGAAGAAAAGTAGTAATAAGAATGACAATTCTATGATAATTGACAAGAAATCTGACAAAGCCGGTAAGAATGAAAGAAACTCCGGCAAACCTGTAAACACAGGTGGAAAAAATCAGACATCCACTTCCGGTTGTAAACAAACCATCAAAAAAGGTAATAGTGATTTGAATAATAATGATAGTTCTAAATTTGACTTGTCAAAAATGTCAACTAGTGATATTGAAAACCTCAAATCTTTGCTGGGACTTAGTGGCCAACTGGCCAATCAGAATAAACCTCGTACATCACGTGGTGGGCATAGAGATATCACATCAGAGTCAGACTCTGATTATTATGATAACAGTAACACATCATCTCATATGAATATAACCTTTGACCCTAGAGATTTATCTGATGGTGAAATTGTGGATGAAGATATTAATTCTCACAAAAGGATAAAATTGAACATGAATGATGCCCTATATGATAATGAGGGTAATGAATGGGATCTTCCCCAATTGAAAATACCAGTAAAAGGAAAACCCACATCTAATTCTCTTGCAAATATGATAAATATTGCATGTACTACTCAGTGTGAAACTGACACCTTGATAACTAAGTATAACATTCCTGAAAATTGTGACATGATAGGTTCTCCATTAGTGAACAGTGAGATTTGGCAGGCTATGGACAAACGAACTCAGGTTCATGATAGATCACTAGCGTCAATTCAAAAACTTGTTGCTGGCAGTATAACTGCAGTTATAAGGATTGCTGAAATCTTGAAAAGTCAAATTGTTTCCAATGAGGAGAATAAATCTCTCCTTGGTGATGCCCTTACTCTGATGGGGCAGGCTCAATTTAATTTATCAGTGCGTAGAAGGTATGATATTAAACCTAATTTGAAGAAGAAATTTTTTCCATTGTGTAAAATTTCACAACCTATTACTAACAAACTTTTTGGAAATGACATCACCAAGGAAATCAAAGCTTGTGATTCTATCACTAACCTTGGTAAATATAGCAGCTATTCTAATAAAGGAAATGCTAGTGTTAAATTTTCTAGAAGAGGTGGATACACCGGTTATGGTTATAAACAATATGGTGGACAAGATAATTATCGTTATCAACCATACACAAAAAGAAATAGTTACAGAGGCTCTTACAAAAATAGTAAACAGACAAAGAAGTCAAGTAGTACAGCTACAGAGCCTTTTTCCCCAAACGAAAAATAAATACAGAGGTAAGTAACTCTGGAAAACTTAAATTTTGTTTAGACGAATGGCTCAAAATAACCCAAGATAAATGGGTTATTAACACCATTTCTGGCTATTGTATTGAATTTATAAAACAACCATATCAAACTAGAATACCTCAAGAAATTCCTTTTAATGAAGTTCAGTGGGAAATTCTTGATAATGAGATAAAAACCTTGCTTGAGAAAGGTGCTATTGTTTCATCGTCAAAGGAAGAAAACGATTTTATTTCTACATTGTTTTTTGTTAAGAAGCCAAATGGCAAGTTTAGGCCAGTTATCAATCTTAGATATTTGAATGAGTTTATACATCATGATCACTTTAAACAGGAGACTTTTAAAACTGTATTAGATCTGTTACAAGAAAAAGATTATATGACTTCAGTTGATCTTAAAGATGCATATTTTTCTATACCCATACATCATGATTATCAAAAATATCTGAAATTTTCATGGCAAAATCAGTTATTTAAGTTTATAGTTATGCCATTTGGTATAAAAACAGGACCTTATGTCTTTACTAAGATTCTTAAACCAGTTTATGCATGGTTTAGGCTTCATAATATAAGATGCTCTTATTATATTGATGATTCCATAAATATGGACCAAAATAATGATGTTTGTCAAAATAATACTGAAATTATGTTACAAACTTTAGAAAGACTAGGTTTTATAGCTAATAAGGATAAATCAATTTTGATTCCCACTCAAAGAATAGTTTTCTTTGGATTTATAATTGATAGTGTACAATTTAAAGTATATTTGACTGAAGAAAAGGTTCAAAAGATTATTAATAAGTGTAAATCATTACTTAATAAACACATGATTATTGTTAGAGACTTGGCATCCCTTATTGGTTCTATTGTAAATGCTTTTCACGCAGTCTTAGAAGCACCTTTGCATTACAGAAAATTAGAAAAAGATAAAGTATTAGGTTTAGGTTCAAACCAAAATTTTGATAATAAATTGAGATTATCCTATAGTAGTACATTGGAATTACAGTGGTGGATTGATAATGTAGAAAACAAAAATGGGAAGAAAATTAGACCCAAAACTATTGATTGCAAATGTAGAACTGATGCCAGTTTTTTAGGTTGGGGAGGCATAGACTTACACAATGATAAACATGCTGGTGGTAGATGGTGTAGTCAGGAATCTAAAAATTCTATTAACTATCTTGAATTATTGGCTGCGTTTTATACATTACAATCCTTTTATGGTAATATGACAGGTTTGCACATCCAGATTCAATGTGACAATACATCAGCAATAGCCTATATAAATAACATGGGGGGTATGTGTTCAAGTAATATGAATCAATTAGCTGGTGATATTTGGAATTGGTGCTTAGCAAGAGATATATATATATCTGCTGTGCATATTCCAGGGTGTATTAATACTGCAGACTATTATTCAAGAAATTTTTCAGATTCAACTGAATGGAAGCTTAAGGTTGATGTTTTCAATAGGATTTGCAAGCAATTTTTTACCCCCAATATAGATCTGTTTGCTTCAAGGTTGAATAATCAAATTAAAACCTTTGTATCTTGGTATCCAGAACCAGGAGCCATACATAGTGATGCGTTTACTTTAGATTGGTCTAAATATTTGCCATATATTTTTCCACCTTTCAATTTGATTGGGAAAGTCATTTCTAAGATCTTACAGGACAAAGTTGAAAAGGCAATTTTGATTTTTCCTTTCTGGAGGTCACAATCTTGGTTTCCTCTTGTACTTAACAATATGATAGCATTTCCAGTAAGATTACCTAGACATAATGATCTTTTGTTTCTACCTCATAACAGATTAAATCATCCATTGAGAGATATGAAGATGCACGCAGTCATTGTATCAGGACAGCATTGGCGAGTCAAGGACTTTCAAGACCAGTTACAGATATCATACTGTCGTCATGGAGCCATGGGACACGTAAACAATATGGATATGCTTGGAAAAGCTGGACTATTTGGAATCATACAAGGGGTTCAAGTATACTCTCAACGACTGAGGTTGTAGTTTTATATTATTTGTTTTACCTGTTCAAAATTGGAAAATCGTACTCTGTGTTAAACACCCATAAGGCAGTGTTGTTGCAAACTTTACCATTTTTTGGGAATACATGGTGCAAGGAGTGTCCTTTGATTACACGTTTCATGAAAGGTGTTTTTTCCAGTAAACCGGCTATTCCGAAGTACAAATTCACATGGGATGTTTCGTGTGTATTAAAGTTTTTATCTTCATTATTTCCTTTGGAGTGTATTAATCTCAAGATGTTAACTTTGAAAACTGTTGCCTTGGTAGCCTTAGCTGCTGCACCAAGAGCTCAAACATTAGTGGCTATGAACATTGATAATATGTTGCAAACACAACATGAACTGATTTTTTGTTTCCCTGTTAGGTTAAAGACTTCCAGGCTAGGAAGTAATTATACTATGAAAGTTGAACATTTTTCAGATGAAAGTCTGTGTCCCATGCATACCTTATTAAAATATATTAATGTAACGTCTGATCTTAGGAAAAGTAATGATGTTTTTGTTTCATATGTGACTTATTGTAAAGTAACTACTAGTACAGTGGCCAGATGGCTAAGAACAGTTCTAGACTTATCAGGAATAGATATATCTTTGTTTAAAGCTCATAGTTTTAGGGGTGCATCTACTTCACATGCAGCTAGTAAGGGCTGCTCATTAAAAAATATTCTAAGTACTGCAGATTGGTCTTCAGATAGAAATTTTAAAAAGTTTTACATGCGTAATTCTGTTTCAAATGAACATTTATCTTACCTTGAATCAGTTTTTAGTAACTAATGTATATGGTTTTGTATATGTTTATTTGTATGTTGTATATCATATGGGAATAACAATGGTTATTGATTCTATGCATTTTGGTTATGTTTTATTGCCTTTAAATATGCTATGTATACATGTGAAGCCGAAAGGCTCATGGAAAATAATGACACCCCATCCAAGCTTTAGTGATGGATGGGGGGCATTATTGGAATGAGCCGGAGGCTGAGCATGTATACACCCTCCCTATCAATTTACAGATTGATATATAAATGTATATGTTTATTATTTATGTACCCACCCTATGAGAATAAGCAACAAAACATCTTTAATAGTGTGCTTTAAAATATGAGGATAAAGAAGAGTACTTCCGGTACGGACGTACTCGATTTTTACCTCTTTAAACGAAGCGATGTTAATCGATCTGCTAGAATGATATTGCTATGTATACATGCTCAGCCTCCGGCTCATTCCAATAATGCCCCCCATCCATCACTAAAGCTTGGATGGGGTGTCATTATTTTGTTTTTCCAGTGTCAAAATGGAAAAAGGCTATAAATGCTACTACTGTAAGTTTTCGAAATCTGATCCTCAGCATGCATTAATCATTCAGTAGAAAAGCATGCCAAATTATAGCTAAAATGACGGATGAGATTAGGGCTGTGGATCGTTGAGAAAGTGGCGATCCGATCCGAACCACGATTCATGTGTAGCGATTCACGAATCGAACCACGAATCACTTGTTTATGGAGACGCATACTGGAATTCATGTTATAACAAAAAAGAAAAGAATTACAGAAGCTATTACTATATAGAAAACCATATACTTCAAACATTTTTATTAACAGCCGTTTTATGGGCATTTTCAGTTATAACATTTCGATTAACATAACGAATTTTTGACACAAGATAATTCGGTTCTTACATAAATTAAAGTTTTCATAAGTAGTGCGACTCGTTTTCAGTGGTAATTAACCAGAAAATGTTCTTTCACAAATAGATCGCGATCCGACGATTTCGGACTTGACGATGTTCGTACTCGATTTTATGGTCGGGATCGCGAATAACCGAGTACTCGGATACTCGCCGCAGCCCTAGATGAGATGGTTTATAAAGTATCAACCGGCCGATATGGCCTTGTGACGAAAGACTACAGACTAATACCAAATTTAGAACTGCAAACTGGGAAGTATTACAAAGTGAATCAACATATATGAACACCCTTTCTAGAAGTTAAGAAGTGTCCTGATGTTAAAGACCCAGAAAGTATACAAGAATCTAAACAAGATATTTCTGTTGATATAGATTCCATTACTTCCCAGTCCAGATGTTAAAAACGTACAAAACGTCAGAACCAATAAAAGCACTCGGCAGTGTAACTTTAGCAGGTCCCTCTCAGCAAACGTTACTTCCATGTACGTGGAACATGATGAACAGTTAGAAGATATAAATTTGTCTACGATTTGACCAAACCCGTATCTGTTTTTAACAAATACTGCTACGTTTTGCCTTGCCTACATTTCGACCGTATTCAAAATAGTCTGGTCGCATTTCAAGCGTTTGAATGGGTGTCATAACCGTGTTCTCTTTCACGCAAATGTATACACCGTGTCCACTTTTTAAGGCAACACCGAGTCATTTCTTACGGAAAATCTTCACCGGGGCTAATATCTCAACCGTTGCTTAGACAAAACCGAAAGTAGGCATGTTTTGACATAACAAAAAAAATTAGAACTTGTACAATTTTAAGGTATAATTTCATGCATGTACACTATCTCACAATCGTATTTACTACACGATAAGTGCCGTACTAACGGCGATTTTATCAAAAGTCATACACTTCTCTCGGTTCAAATTTGACAGACGGTCATTCGTCAACTTTGGTGGCTTTAATTCACATAAATCCTTTGTGACATGTCAGATGAGTATACCCGCCCTTTAGTTTATACATTTACGGATCAAATGAAACTATTTAACGCGTTGGGGCCAGAATATTTCTCAAAATATCATGCAAAAAACGACACGTACCTTTTGGATGGTTGTTTTCCGCCATCTTGATGTGGCTACGCCGTGACACGGAAAATCGCCACCGTTTCACGATCTAGACAGTGTATTTTATTGCCCGAAAATACATTTTTCAATTACATAAATACAACAAATATGATAATAACACATAACTAAATCTAATAATTATCTACACATATCCAGACTAAAGTCAGTATCATGCCTATTCTACACTTCGGCAGCGATCGTAAAATTATCGAAGTTTGTTTGTGTGTTAAGTCTTAACTCATAATCCTCGCGGTCACGGTGTAATCGAGAATTAATACTACATTCATATTCAGTGTAGTGAATATTCTTGCATAAAGATCAGGTCGGGGTCAACATTTACGCACAATACCTGTCACTTTATTGTCGAATGTTTGATTACTTATTTGTACATCATACAACGATAGGGATTTGAACTCTAGTCACAAATTTCAAGATTCAGCGTACTAACCACTTGATAATGTTTATGATATATTTTTGGATATTCTCAACTTTCAATTACAATACCAATTAAGATATCGAAGAAAGATGTGTGTCACTAATCAATAATTCTAAATAATGATTGAACAAGATTTAGTTTGTGAAAAATGACTTGTTTGTTGTGAAATGGGTTTAGTTTTACACCAGGGCCCGTCCGTTACATATGGACGCATTATGTGCAGACTCTGGCTAGAACTTAGGCATAATTTAAGTGTCAAGAAAAACATTCCGTCGGAGAATTTTTACTTCTCTGCTGGTTATGCCCCTGGGGTAAAAATTGGCCCCGTCCCAGGGCTCACAAGTTCTACGTAGAGTTATATAAGGAAATGTTGAAAAAAAATCTCCTTTAAACTGTATGGCCTTAAGCTTTCCTATTTGGCATGTAGGTTCTCTACAAAGATTGTTCAAATTATGTCCCTTGAGTCAGAATTGGTCCCGCCAAAGGGCTACAAGTTTACACAGAGATGTATAAGAAAATGTTGAAAAAAATCTTACTGTATAACCAAGAGCTTTCATACTTAGGATGTAGTATCACCTTTAGGTCCTCTACCGAGGTTGTTTAAATTATGTCCCTGGGGTCAAAATTAGCCTTGGCCCTGGGGTCACACGTTTTATATAGAGTTATATAAGGAAAAAGGATGTTGAAAAACCCTTATCTCTCATACTGAAAGCCAAGACCTTTCATATTTGGAGTGTGATCTCAATGCCACAGTCTTCATACATAACATACAGCTAAAACAGAAGTGTTACAAGATTTTGTGTCAGATGCCCTTAGAATGTAGTCCTCAGGTGAGCGTGTCCGCAGCATCCACTTGTTTTAGTCTCCTGAATTGTCAATTTAGTTTTTTTATTATGAAATCACATATATTACTTAATGAACTACATCTCCATGACTACATAAGTACCTAAAAACTTGCGTCACAAGTTCTTAATCTTAGAATCAATAACCTGAACATTTTTTTCGATACAAAGTTTTTGATAACAAAATTGTTATCACTAAAGTATGTCGTCACTAGTCGTCACTGATAAAACTGTGGTTTATTAAGGCGGATATTAAATTTAAAAACAAAACCAGATAAGAAAGTATACTCTTTATTTGGGGTGAAAATATAATTGAAAAATGAGGATTTTTAGACGAGAAATTTCATATGTGACGATTTATGTTTTAATTAACTTAATAAACAATGTGGTTTGTTTCGAACATTTACATAATGAGTATAATGGTGTATCTGATATCAGGAATAAATTGAGTATACAATCAAATGATGAAGTTTTGTTGGATCTATCTGACAAGGGTAAGTGTTGGACTAGACATTTTCAACACTCATACTTTTCTTCGCTTGATTTTATTGAAGGTCCGTCCTCGTCATAAATATTCATTAAGTGCTGACCCCGTGGTGTGACTTTTCATTGTACATAAATGATTTTTCAGTCAAAAATTCAGTCAAATTTTGAAAACTTCCTGATATATTTTATATCAGGATAGTTTCTTATCTACAAAAAAAATGTGTTTTTCATTGCCAATGGCATCTGTAAATTTATACCTTTTGTCCAAGTCGACAGATTGCTTCAAAATACAAAATGTTTTTTCTCGTAGGTTGTATTAATTATGCATAACAACAATATTACCATCACTATCATCATTATTATCATTATCACCACCAGAACAATCATCACTACAATCTTTTTTATAGTCATCATCATCATTGTTATCATCATCACTTAAATCATCGTCACTAGTGTCTCCCTCACAATAATCAGCATAATCAAAGAAACACAACAGGGATTACACTGTGTATAAACAACTTGTTTGCCGTCAATATCTAAGTCAACATTAGCTTTATTGTTCTTTTCCAATCCCAAACCCATTGACTTTACTTTTTTACCATCTTCTACCCATCGGCAATCCTTTTTTTTTCATTATCGCCCCATCATTATCATCATTCTTTTTCCAACATTAATTTTTCATCATCGTCATTCTTACTTCATCATCGCCCCATTGTGACCGCTGTTTTTTTCTGTCACAAACCCATCGTCTTTACCATTTTTTCGCATCATCATCTTCATCATCATCATTATCATCATTCTTTTCCTATCATCGCTCCATCGTCACCATCGGAAAAACAGCTTTGTTAAAATAATTGTTTCCTTGTTGATTTATAGTTTAATTCCTATTTGCTTAAAATTGTTGAACCATGAAGCCGACCATGGCGTAAATAGTGATATAAAAACTGTTGTACGTGTTGTTATTTTACTTTAAGGAAATGCTGATGGTGGTAGAAGACAAAAGAGAGATGGTGGAACCAACCCCTTTGATCTGATAGCTGGAATATCTGGTGGGTCTGTTATACATACAGATAAAGATAATATCTCATCAGCTATAGATCTTCTTACTTCTAGAATGGTAATAAATAGTTCTTGATATTTTGTAGTAGGTCTACCAACACGAGCTTTGATAAGCAAGTGCTTTAGTACAAGTTTTTTTTATTTTTTTTGTTGGGCTTAACGCCGTAGCAACACATTGTATAGGCCATATAACGGCGTTCATCGCACCTATCCTAGTTTTCCTGGACCCTTGTCTATAACCAGTACTTGCATATCCTTCCACAAGGCGGAACCTTCTCAATTTACCTATTAACGGAGGAAAATTTACATTATAGTCATTTTTTGTGGAAGAGTATAACCTCCTCGGGTGGGATTCGAATCCGTATCCCTTGGGACATTAGATTCGAAATCCAGGCGCGCTACCAACTGCGCTACCTACCCGGGTTCAAGTTATTTAATTTTTAAGCGTACCAAAAGTGCCTATTTCTACGACACTGAAATATCGAAAAACTGTATTTTTATATTGATTAAAGCATATAATAAATCATAAACAAGATTATAACTATGTCTTTCCTGATTAAAAGAAAACACAGCTTTAAGACAGTTTACAAATGGCAGACGACATAGGCGGATCTAGCAGGGGGTCAGGGGGTCCGGACCCCCCTAGAATTTCCAAAATGTACCTGTCCATTAGTGTATTTCTTGACTGTTAATCATTTTAAGTTGCATGAAGAAAGTTTTAATGGATAAATGCATTTTAATGGTTATGTAGTTTTTATTATAAATATGTTGCATTATTCTGCAAAATGTATATAATGTGGTTGTGGTTCGAAAGTTTGGACCCCCACCCTAGAAAAAACTCCTGGATCCGCCCCTGGCGGACGAGATATAAAGACTAAAGGGCTTACTTAACTTCACTATTTTAACTTACAACTTGTGCAAATGGTTATGGAATTAAAATTGTATTTTTGTATCGAGTTAATTTTCATGAGCTTTATCACATGTTTCATTTTTAGGTAAATCAAGTTGTTATACTTAGAAAACAGGTGAAAGTCAATGGTACTACAAAATTTAGTTTTTATGTCGATGAAACTGTCAAAGAAATAGGTCTGAAAACAGCCACAGAGTGTTGCACTCCTTACATTACTATACAAGATCCTAAAGGTTCGTTAACAATCTTATGTCTATTTTTAAAGGTACTCTTTCACAGATTTCAACTTAAATATCAACTTCCCTAAAACTATCAAAACAGTACGGAAATATTTTTGGAAGCAGGAAAGTTGTGTTCTGATAATGACAATTTTAGTGCAAATTGACAACTAAAAATGATGGTGTTTCATGTAGTAAATATCTACCCCGTATGCCACGGTATAGACAATTTTAGTGCATTTTTGTGACTTTTATTGTATATTTCTTGCAACATATAAGTCAGTTTGTCTTGAAGAAATGAGGAATATTTTGTTTGACACAATTACTGACACTGAATGGTATGTTGAAATTAAGGAAAAAATAAACCAAATCTGTGAAGTTGTGAACTAGTACCTTTAAAGACACTATAATTGTGTCTAGACGAATATGACTGCGGTATGATATTAGCTTGTTGAGTCTTGCGTTAATTTTTTTTCAATTACAAAATTATTATGGAATTTAAAACAGTATTATATGTTACATTAACAAATTTTTTCTGTCCCAAATATTTTTCTCAGTTTATTTCTCTCTTCGGACTATTTCTATAAATTCTATACTTTAAGATAACCCCAAAAATTAGTATTTTAAGTATAAATGTAATATCATTTTTTTTAACAAACATAGATTCAGTGATAATATATAGTAGACTGAATTTGTCTCATTTAGTAACTTATACAGTTTGTTGCTAATGGTTACAACGGCGTTTGTACTAAGAGTGAGTCTAACAAACGCACCAACGCCCCCTTGTTTCCTTGGGCACGAGTCAACACCGCGAGGGGTAGGGAAAGCAGATAGTAATTTGATTTATTCTACAGAGTTCGTTTCACAATATTTATAAACTCAACTTTGTAGCTTACCGGAACTACTTTTTTCAGGAACTATTTTTACAAAATCAAGTACAAATGTCACAATAAAAGTTGATACTACTACAACTCTATATGAATTAATTAATGGAACATTGTTAACAGGCAAGATCAAATGACACGTTACGAAATTAGTGGGTGTCCGGTTGCCCGGGACAACCAATTTCTAGCTCGGGAAACCAAATCTTTTTTTGGCCAACAAAATTTCGGAAAACGAGATATAGTACTAGCTGCTAAAATGACCTGTTAGGACAACCACTTTCATATCCTAATTTCGTAGACTGTTATTGTTTAAGTACATGTACAATGGAAGTAAAGTTACAAATCCGATTGTTATATGTCCTACTGTTAAAAAGGTGCAAAAAGTCCCCATCTCCTTTCACTTAATTCATACAGTACAACCTCTCTAGAACAACATCCCCTGGGAGAAGCTAAACAGTGCTGCTGGTTAGAGGTTGTTGCTCTGCAGGGGTTAAATTCAATTAAACTTACGCCTTAGGGAAATATCTAAAGTTGTGGTTGTCTAAAAGATTTGATCTGTAGAGGGCCGCTCTGTAGAGGTTATACTGTATTCAAAATATATACAAGTTACTGTTGGAATAACCCTGACCCTGACAAAGTAACTATGTCATTTGAAAATACAGTACCCACCAAAATTTTGAAGACATTTTCACTTTGTAGGCCAACTGAATAGCTTTTATCTAAAATTTGATATATATTTAATTTGTAATGCCTTTTAGTTTTGCTTTATTCTTTGGTTACTATTATAAATATAGCTGAGGCTACAAAAATAGCATAATAGCTAAGTTATGGATAATAATGAGCTTAAACTTGATTTTGGGGGCTTAAGGATATCGGATGCTGAATCTTATAAATGTGTTGCATTCATGAAGCTTGTTTTCGTTTTAACACAATCCATACCTAAACATATTAAAAATAATGATTCTACATAAATAATCATCAAAATTCTAGAATAATAGTAAATTTCCTTGGTCTCCAAACTTTTGGTGGGTACTGTACATGTATTGAACACTCGACATTGATACAAATATCTTTTGAAAAAAAAATTACAAGTTATAAATAGTTTATTGAAAAAAATGTAGTCTGGTTTTTGAGGTATTATTCCAACTGAGCCAGTTGGAACATGAATTAACACGCGTTCGTACAATCTGGGACACCTTGATGTCTAATACAAGTTGATAGCAATTGAATGATATAATGTAAAACCACGCCTATGCCATGTCGCTTCAAATGCATATTTTAACGAGATGCAGTGATATTGAAAATAATATTGATTAATTACTTATAACTTGGTCTTTAAAAAAATCGATTTTTACGGAGTACCAAAATGGACATTTTGAAATGCTGTTTTTATTTTCTCAATTATTTCATTTAAACACGTTTTTACGAAAGTCTAATTTAGATTTTTTTTCAAAAAAAATAGTTCGCTTTTTTCAAAATAATTATTTCATATTTACGTGATATATATTTTTTTCTCGATATAACCACTTACATCTTTAACGAAATAATTGTAAAAATTAAGAAGTAATTCAAAATGTCACTTTAGGGGCTCCGTAATTTTTCAGTTGGTTAATGTGAAGATATAATCATGCCTACAAACAGTCGTATGAGACTAATGATCGTTGTAATCTTGTACATGAATATATTTGTATTCAATACAGGTGAATGGACAGTGATCATAAATGACAGTAAGATACAAGACTATGACGTCACTATATATGGCAGTAGCCTGGTCAGCTTTAATCTAGAGTTCTGTGATAGTATGGGTAATACAGTGTCCGGACAACCTATATCAGGTAACTTTACACTCATATAGGGAGTCTTCGAATTTAGCCAGTAAACCGTGGACCGAGTCCATCATAATCGCCTTCGCTCAAGTGACTTTTAGAACATGAGAGATCCGATGGTCCAATAACCTTTTACAACCACAATTATTCTAACCTAATAATAAACCATTATCTGTTGTTAAATTGTTAATTCAATTTAGGATATATTTTTTTCTAAATCGTTAAATCGACAGCATAGTTGAACATATCGTTGAAATTGTTTCGGACTTTCATTCGCACTGGCACCAGAGTCCTCACACTCGTTAAATACGCACATAAATAATATTTTGTCATCAAACACAATTAAAAATCGGTCCCGTATACATTACCGTGTACGAGTTATAACTATGCTTTCATTAAAATATAGATACTAGGTAGTGTACATGTATGTATGCACAGAGAACTATATATAGGGACGTGCGCATTATTTTATGATCATAAGATATGGACTCTGGTGCCAGTGTTCATTCGGTCAAAAAATTCAATTTCGTTGGACCGATTATCCAATGCTGATGGAAGTTTGTCGTGAAGAATGTATAGTTGGTCTACACACCTTTTTATGGTAAAAATATTCAACTATCAGAAGCGCGTACATTAACCCCACTGATTTAAATACTGACTACTACACTACATCTGAACTCAGTATCGATAAAAATAGTTATCCGTATGTACATACAGGGATTCTCAAAGGAATGTCGAGTATTTAAATCAGCGGGGTAAATGTATGCACCACTGACAGTTGAATAATATAATGTATTCAACGATACAATATAAATAAGGCCATGCCAGATCGGAATTTTGTTAAGCGTCCGCGTGCGCGTAGGTTTTAGAGTCCCCAATCAAAATAAAAAACAAAATTGTTTGAAAATTTTCTAAAATAATTCCGATGTTCCGGGATTCGATACGTAAATTCAATTCAGGGAAAATTGTGATCGGCAACGACGTTATCTATCGTAAGCAATTTATCATAACCGCGTCATTTATACAACATATAGTTTACGTGAAAAAAAAAACACTAGTCATTTTATATTATATTCAGACCATTGTTTCATATTACGAGGATGTTATTCCTATGAAAAAAATAATGTATTGTTTTTGTCGTAAAAATATTTGTGTATTCGTTTTCGGTTTGTGTGTTTTTGTGAATAGGTACCTAGGTTTGTCAAATTTGAGTTGACGCTTAACAGAATTCAAATTTGGTATGGCCTAATCTGTCATGCTTTGTTGACCATGCTGTACAAGTAGGTTTTATAAAATGGGAGATTTTGTAAAATACAACTTGAACTTAAATAAAAGTTATTTTGGGGAAACACTCAAGAGTAAAAGAATTTGAAATAAAGTTCTAACTTAATAAGTAAAACACTATTTGTTAATTAATATTAATTTTGATGGGCGTTTCAAATTTCACATGCCTGCAGTGACATTGAAATGAAAATTCAATTTAAATATTGTGCATTGAAGTTTTAATTAACATATTTAACTTACAATGTATGTTTTATAATGCCACCCGGCTAGCTCAGTCGGTAGTGAGCAAGTTTACTGATCGAGGGATCGCAGGTTGGATTCCATTGGAGCTGGGTCATGCAGTAAAATCTGCGGCCTTTAACTATTAATTCCAAATCATGACGGACAGTTGAAAGTCAATGACAATAACTGGTTAAAAGCTAAATCCGGAGATTTAGCCTTTCCAGGAACGTTGAGTAGGTTGACTGACCTCTGTGATATGACCTGTACAATATGTTTCTTCGGCGTTACACCCAACGGAAAGAAAAAAATTTGGCACTCTCGCTATTATTCATGACAAAGTTTCTTTTGTCACTGAATTTTCCCAATGATCGAATACTGTGACAATTTGGATAAATATTTGAATTACGATAACACACTGTTTTCTTTGATATAACATAAAACCAAACTTGATATCAGATTAAATGAACTCATTTTTCATTAAAAAAGTATTGATTCAGTCCAGAATATAAATAGTTTATTATACTTTTTATCTGATAAGGTTAGAGTTTTAAGTACTTTGTTTATGATGTACTTATAGAGGTAAACACACGAAAGAGACGTGTAGGATTGTCATGAAGACCGTAATTGTCCTGCTAGTATGATTAATGTCCCTAGAGATTAAAGGTACTCATTAACAGATTTCAACTTAAACATCAACTTTTTCTAAAAACTATCAAAATTGTTTGGAAACAATTTTAAGCAGAAAATTAGTGATTGATAATGACATTTTAGTGCAAATTGACATACAAGTACAAATGATGGTGTTTCAAGTAATAAAAAATCTACCCCGTATGTCACGGTATAGACAATTTCAATGCATTTTTGTGACTTTTATTGTATAATTCTTGCAATCTAAAGATCAGTTTGTCCTTAATTTTTTGACACAATTACTAACACTGGATGGTATTTTGAAAATTTTGAATATTAACCAAATCTGTGAACTAGTACCTTTAAGTTCGATTGCATTATTCATACCGATACGGCTATTGACTACCGGTCTAACTTAGCAATGTATGAGTGTTAATGTCTTTAAAACTCTTATTTAATACACGATGGCAATTTTGTATTTGGTCAAAAAACTTTCTGGAACAAGTCTGTTCATGATGTCATACAAAGCTGAGATGACGTCTTCAATGAACCATAAGAATAAGATATCCAAGCTCACGTCCTCCCACTGGACTAATGCTGTTTTTGCGCTTGCATACCGAGAACTATTTGATACTTGTTTGTTTTTAAGGAATATAAAAATGTAGGAGGAACACCAGAAAGATAAATTTTCCTTCTATGTATGCCAGCAGTAAAATGAAAACTACAACATCTTGCTGTTGTTCCAGACGATATTTCAAAATTTAACAAAACACTTTTTTCCAATTTATTTAATCTTACTGCTAGCTTTTTATTCATTAATACATATACTTGGCACTACCAATTTTAAATACATGTAGACTAAAACAAACACGATGTGATGTTCAATTACAAATATTCAAACCTTCTGTGATAAACGTTTGTTATGTAGTTAGAATGATATTCATACTTTTATTTGACATTGTGCCGTAATGGTTCCATTCTTGTACTCAGAGGCCATCATAACTCTCGATACTAGATCTAGAATCTCGATGGCCTCCGAGTACAAGAATGTAATGGTTCGGACTGGTTTAGAAACATATTCGGCTCGATTGGATCCGGCGAATTTCCTGGTCCCAGGTTTTAATAAAATATATCTTACTTTATAATCTCGTATTTAGAAAACAGTGGTACATACGTGAAAGTAACACCATCTGGGTATGATCTAACATCAAACTGGACAAATCTTGTAGTAAAAACAATCAATGGAACACAGTTACAACAATTACCATTGGGTAGCATAAAAGGTTCCAGGACTAGTAAAGCATTTCTCTTACAAGTCACCTGGCCAAATATGGTAAGATATTTCATCTAGAATGTATAGTTTAAAATTATTGTTTTGTGTTCGTAAACATATCTTTCAATTCTGCGCTCCAAAGTTCCTTGGATGAAATTCTTGTTTAAGACAAAGTGGTTCACATTTGCCGAAGACAAAAAGCAGGGAGGCATAGATATGAGCAAATTCCAAAATATACATCAATGAATAAGTCAACACTTGGTTCAAACTATACGTTGCATGACATGATGATTATAAATTTTGCTTGCAGGAGGCATGTTCAGTTTTCCTTAAAATTTCGTTTGTACAAGAACTTTTTGTATGGCACTGTTTTATTCGTTTATTAAATTGTTGGGCTATCATGTCACTGCGGAGCGAGCGAGATCAAATGGCTACAACGCTGGTCTGGTTGTCTACGGACTGCTATCTATGCTTTAAATCGAATCACAATTGATGCGTATATTGTTTCATTGAGCAAGAAACTTTATCATGTTAGCTCATTACTTGAGAACCAGGAAGCAGACTCGATCGTGATTAATCTAAATTGTAAGAACTTGTTTACAATCGACCTAAAATCTATTAGCATAAATTAAACTATCAGAATTTACTCTGCTAACACTTGTAAGCATTATAACTGATAATGTTGCAAATTAACTTATTTTATAACAGGATGTACATGTAGGTGTAGAAGGTTTAGATAAATCAGGTCACATGTTTACTAGAGAATTACCAACATTGATACAACCACTGGGTATACGTGTTGTCCTAGATAACTCTGATATAGGTGAGTGTAATGTTGATATCCATCCTTTACATTCGGAATTCCTTGGTTGATTTTTGACTAATATCTACGTAGATGAACGCCGTAGTGTTTCAAATAGTTCTTTTAGTGCTGAACACGGTAAACAAAGTCAGTTGCGCATCTAATTGCAAGGCTAGAGTTATTGATACCGTTCGTTCTCCAGACTGGACCTACAAATACTTAGCGCAATTTGGTTATGAACTGCTTTGGCGGAAATTCTACATAAACCATGGTATTAAGTAAAGCAAATTAACTTTTGTTCGCCACTGGCAAACATAAGTACCAAGTACTGGTCTAGGGATAGTAAGAAGAAAGACTGACTGCTTCATCATGACTGAAAAACTGTCCGAAAGTAAGGAGCCACAGTAGTGACACCTTGAAATACTTTTTATTTTTTTTTGCAATTATTTCTTTTCAACGAAAAATAATTTCGTAAAAAAGGTTTGTCCAATATTGTCAGGTCTATGAAATTGCTGATAGTTCGATTGCGTTTTCACAAACGTCATTGATAGGCCTATATTTTCTATTTGGCAGGATATATAACATTATGTGACACACCAACTACAATATCATTTAAAGTTAGTAATTTATTATCAACCAATGAGAATGTAACATGCCAGATATCTTCATCGAATTTTGTGAGTACTTGTATTGTCACGTTTAGTATCCTTTACGGGGGTGTGGAATTTCAAGTTTTTCCACTTGTCCACGGACGAGTAGAATCTAAAAGTCAAGTAGTCCGGGATCTTAATGCACTTGCCCAGATTTTCAATACTCAAGTTTTAATGGTGTAACTACAAATGTAATTGCAAGCTCTAGAAGTATATTAACAGAATTTTTTTATAAAAACTTATGTAACCTGCTCGTATTTATGTCATTATATTCATTTAGGAGATAACATTCCTGTAAACAGAGCACTTGAAACTATTCAGGAAGTTTTTACATTTTTATTCTAAACTCTTTTAATCTTAATAATTAGTGTGTTTGAAATAGTGAGTTTTGTGTAATAGTGATGGTAAGTTTTATCATCCGTGCACTTTAGAATCTAAATAAAATCATCAGCATGTTCAGTAATAACTGTTAGCGAACGTTGTACGGGTACGGGGCAACTCAATCCGAAGACAACTTAACTCGTGGATAACTTATTCCAAAGTTGGGATAACTCGACCCGTTCGTAGGGGATTGAGTTGTCTCGGGTAGAGTTGTCTTTTGGTTGAGTTGTTCCGACCCTTTCGTTACGGAACGTTTTGGAACGTTCGGGGTAATTGAACAGGCTACTGATTTCTTCACGTAAAACTACGTTTAACATGGATATGGCAAATTTGAGTTTGAGGTTATGAACTACAGTACTTTATTTTTTTGTCTTATAGACCAAGGCAAAATCATTAATACCGATAAGCAAATAGTGCATATTGAATATGTTTTTTTTTCTTTCCGTAGAGGGATATGTTAAGAGGTATACTAGGCGTCAATGAAAACTACCACTTACATGAACCTAACTTTTAAAAAATCAAAACACTTACAAATATGAAAATTTTACATGATTTTAAATATTATATTAGAAAATAGGATCTTTCTTTGCAAGTACGGAATCTAAGCATAAACGGATCAACTCCGCAAACCAAGACGACCACCTCGAAAATGAAAGTTACGGACCTCAGTAGCGGATATGTTCTCCCTCTGCATCAAGCTCAGCTTGACATCTACGTCTCATACTCTGTATTAGAAGCAGAATTCTGTACTTTGGTATTGCACCCCACTCCTCAGTCAGTGCTTGTATACGTTGCTGCAAATTACTGACGTGACGTCTGCCCTCATAAACCCTTCGGTCAAGTTGGTCCCAAAGATGCTTTATAGGGTTTAAGTCGGGACTGAATGCTGGTCAAGGCAATGTGTGGACATTATTATCCTGCAGGAAATCTTGTGTAACGCAAGCCGAGTTGGCCCGTGCACTGTCTTGCTGAAGAGGGTTGACGTCAGCGTCAGTCAGAATAAAAGAAAGAACTACTGGCCTCATCACATTATCAATGTAACGATGAGCAGTAAGTTTTCCAGGCAATACAATAAGTAGGGTATTGTGCCTCCAAGAATTGCCTTTCCACACCATGATACTATCACCACCCCAGCGTGCAGTAGGATAATTTGACGACCGTTACGTACTGACGTCACATTTTCACGACTTAGGCGTGACCTACCTCTCACTGAGCCTGTCTGTTCATGTTTCCTTGCCAGATTCATGATTGTCTGATGGGAGCAGCCCATGCGACGAGCAATCTCACGAAATGAAAGCCCGGCGTCAGCAATTCCGAGAACTTGGTGACGTTTGAGTGTCTCCTAAACGTGGCATTTGAATAGCAATAGTTGAATATACGAGGGTTTTTTCTTAACCTGTTGACTAACTCTCGTTAGAGACAAATGATTTACACCAACTACTGGATACATGTCGTCCTTACAAAAAAATCTTATTTTGCACGTGCAGTCCGGGACTCGAACATCGTAAATCGAATTTAGATTCTTTTGGCAGCAATGACTACATGTGTATGCCAAACATGTGTCTATGTAAAGTTTTTACTGCACTTCACTTCTATTATCATAAAACGAGGGTTGGTAGGGTGGTAAGTTTTCATTGACGCCGAGTATATAACTATTCAATGTTTTTTCCCGTAATAACCATCACCTCCGATAGGTCATTACTTTCATAATAAACAACAAATAAAACTGTATGTTTAATGGTAACAAGCCTTTGGGACCAACGACCTGCTGCCGTGTATTAAGCATCAAATTATGTTCATATTACTAATATACATGTATAATAATACTCTCATTAATACATACATATAAAAGTTGAGCATTAATACTTAATTCATACTATATATAAGACATTTCAAACACCATGCATATATATTTACTCGGTTTTATGAATTTAAAACTCGTTCAATTCAAACCTTACTACAAAAAATCATGAAAAAAATAAATTAGTCGTTGTGAACCGTTCAATGTCCCAAGGCTGAATGAACAAACCGCTTTAACGGTTTAGCGCGAAAATTCGTGCTACACTCACGCCACCTATCGGAGCTTCAAACTAAGAGAAAGTAATTTTCGTCTAATTCTGTCTTTCAAACGACGAAAATTTCATTTTTTTCTGGGCAGCATATTATCAAAAATCTTACGATTTTTTAGCAATACAATATAGAAGGATTTACGACCAAAAATAAGTCGTAAGATGATTGATAACAAGGAGCCCAGATCTCAGACAAAAATGATTACATGTATAATGATGAGAACAGTCTCTGTTCTCAGATTATCTAATAAATAAATAAAACGTTTTTTTTTGTTTATTCAGAAATTTCGAGCCACTGTTACTTCGGACCATTTTACAATACGAAGTTTACAGACGATAAATGTGACAGCTTCCGTTGTAGTGACGTCATCAACATCACCAGCAGAATCAGCGTAATTATGTTTAAATATCAGTTCTAAATTATGTTATGCTCTTAATTAATTTTTATCAGGCTAAGTTAATTTGTTAAAAGGGAATCATGTAGCGCACTAGTATGTAGAAACTTAAAGTAATTAAATTGTCTTAATAGTTACGTAGGCCTATGCATTTTAGGCCAGCAATAGTCAGATGTTTTTGTTATACTTATATATTTTAGCTCGATTGTGAAACAAGTTCTTACAACTTTGGTTTATCATTTTTGAGTCCTCTTTCTGATCCCCCAGTTCTGATCTAGTAGGATGAAGTTTCTTGCTCAAGGAAACAACGATGTATGTTTTGAATGGGATTCCAACCAACGCGGGGGTGTTTTTCCAATTATTACCAGTCCAACGTCGTAACCGCTCGGACACGCAAGACTTTAGTTACAACTATCTTTGAGAAATCCCTGTGTCGAGCAAGAAATTTACCTACCGTTGTTCCATTCCACCCGAGTTGAAATGGGCTCTGTTAGAGATCACCTGCCTGAATGTGATTTCAATGATCAAGGTTCATTGTACAAAATGAAAGCAGACTTCAAACCATTCTAAACTTTTACCTTGTTTTAGTCTTAAAAACGTACATGTATTTAAAAAAAATAGATTTATAAGATATGATGACAATTCACATATAATAATTCATCGGCGGCAACCACAGTACTTTCTTCCGTTTCACTCAAAACGTACCGTGGGTAATTTGACAAGCAAAATTCGTTTTTATGAATATGCATGAGGCAGGGGAGACCAATCTTCCTCCTGTGAAATCGCATGTTACAATTAAATACTCTTCAATAACAATGACGCCATACTTGGATATTCTTACTTAAAATAGAAACAAAGCACATCATAAACGATTTATTTTATCAAAATGGGGGCGCATTGGCTAGTTTTCTGCAGTGGTTTCCGTGTATAAGAAAACTGCCTCAATAATTATAATGATTACGAGAATTTCCTAACCAAATGACCCACGGTATAACGCAGCATAGCGGAGTAAATTCCGAATAATGTATCGTGGGATAACCGACGATGATCATCATCCAACATTTCAGGGATATATTTATAACAGTCTTAAATAGTGAGAAGAAAGCACAGTATGTGAAGAAAACATTTATAGCGAGAAGTGTCCATTGTAAATCAGACAACCATTCTAATGTTGGAAATGTAAGTAACTATTATTTTTTACAAACTATTAAGCCTCTAGAACTTAAAGACATATAAATACTGCTTGAAGACCCTAAAATAGGACAGCCCTAAATTGGGACAGTCGATGCATACGATTTCCATAGCCTTCAAATTGTATCAGTTTGTTAATTATGTAATCACGTGTAGTCATGACATAAAATTTACTGCCTACAGTCAATCTAAAACGTACTTTCTATACGTAGGCCTTAATTCGCAAAAATAAAATTAAATCCATCGCTAGTTTGAATTTGCTGAAAATTTACCCTTTTGCCACTTAAATTCAAGTGGGCATCTTGAAATGCAGGAACTTTTGTTTTATCACTAATTGTGTGTCAATGGTGCGACTTAGCAAGAGTTCCTGAGCCTAAAACCGCGTTAAAATATAAACGCTTGAGTAGAACAATATTGCAATGTTTGCTGTTTTAAAACTCCAGCTTGATCTTCACAAAGACGTATCTCCTCTCATGCAAGTCATGCTTTTAATCATGCATATATTATTTGAATCATTATGTAAATATCCAGTTGCTGTTTTAACTGTATGCATTAGTTTTATAATAATGTACGTGAAGTCAGCAGTACAGCAGTAACTTTTAGTAGTAAAAGTTTACTGCTCTTCAGCAGTAAAGGTTTACTGTACCGCTGCTGAAGTTATTGTTGTACTGTCGACTTCTCATACATCATAGATAGATACTTTATAGTTATATATTATATGATATCATAATGTTTTACACAGGAAGTGACGACACAACACTATGAAGTATCACATACAACAGGGGAGGTAATCATCAGCGAGTCAATTAGTCACCCTACTACCCAAGTATATTTTGTACCAAAAACTGTCAACACCCCTAGCTTGGATATAAACCCTGTACGATTCAATCCATTTTAATTATGCACCAGTTATTTGTGACTAGGCGCATCCCCTCCACAGGGCAACACGAGAAACCGTTTACACCCGCACTGCTGGGTGACATGGTTTTGGAAGGGAATTGTTTTTGCTCCAAAAGTAACGAAAATGTGCCTGTAGTTATGTCAAATATTGACTGCGTCTTTACAGTGGATAATAGAAGTTTATTAGTCTCTGCCAGAATTGAAAGAGTTACGAAGAGATTTATATTTATACCTTGATTAGTAAAAATATTTATCTTTTCTTTCTTTCAAATAGACATTTAATGGGATGTCCCGCAGGGTGGGGTATATACCGGAGATTTTACCACCTGAATGTCTTTGCAGGGTAGGAATTTAAAAAAAGATAGCTTGGCTCAAAGTCAGTTCTAGTTACTCTTGGAGATAGGGTTGCGGTTTTCAAATGACGCATGCTGTATTTATTACATTGTGTATACTGTTCCATTTACCTAGTCTGTGTTTGACTGTTACCATGTTAATAAAGTGCATAAAACACTGTCTTATTTGAATATGGAATGTATCATTTAATATGGAATTCACTATACTCACTGTACAGTTCATTTTGTTCAACAAAATAGACTGTATGTAGCCTATTCGTATTGTAGTAAAATTTCTATTCTAGTTGATTATACAAGAAATTGCTGGTAAATTTTTCAATTTATGTACAAAATATGATAAACTTACTTGTTTCAATAAGAAATGCTGCTGTAAAAAAATTCAAAGAGTGCCGCAACGTGACTTTCAAAATGACGTCACAAATACCTGTCATATAGACTGGTTCACGAGGTACGTAGTTACTTTTCCACGCTCTATATACAACTCGGAAATCAGTCAATCAAATGTAAACATAGTGAATTCCATATTAAATGATACATTCCATATTCAAATAAGACAGTGTTATAAAGTTATGTATGTTACACAAGCAGCAAATTTCAATTTTACAAAAAAAAACCCACAACATAATCAGTCCAAGTGAAACAATAAATTAAGACAGTGAATTTCTTACAGTAGGATTTTATTTTGATTTTTTTAATCTCGTGAATTAAATTAACGAGACAACTATTTAACAAAAAAATCTTTGTAATATGAGGACAAAAAGTTTTTTTTGCTGTTTGGAAATTGTGATGTATCATGGACAGCTTTATGCACTTAGATTTTTGTATTATTTACTATTTTGTTCAATAAATACACTACTACAATTCAAGTACATATTATTGTTTATGTTTATTTATTTTTTTCTTTCATATTTTCAGTTCTTTTATCTTATTTTTCATTGTTTCATTCTATTTTATGATCATTTCACACCTTTTTGCATTTGACTATATACATGTAATATTTTTCTTCATGATTCTTTATTTGCACTCTGCTACGCCATTTGATATTTCATGTTTTATTAAAATTATTTTTAACTGTTTGTACTTTAAACAAATAAATGAATAACAATGAAGCCGCCCGGCTAGCTCATTTTGTAGCACGCAAGTCTACTGATCGAGGGGTCCTGGGTTCGATTCCCGGGCGGGGCATACATTCATGGAGCTTGGACATGAAATTATTTCTACGGCCATTCTCCCTCCTACCAATGATTTTTGATTATGTAGGGCAGTTGTCAGTCACTGACAAAAGTATGGGCTCATTAGTTATAGTAGCTTAATAGCTAAATCCAGAGATTATCCTTTCCAGGAGGAGTGAGTAGGTTGACTGACCGCCGTTATATGACCTATACAATGTGTTGCTGCGGCGTTAAACCCAACAAACAAATAAACGAATAACAATGTAACTAGATTACTAGTAATGTTAATCTTATTTTCATATCATTAAATGTTGCCTTAATATATTTTAATAGTAAATGAACGATTTGTTCGAGGCTCCAATATTTCATTGTCAGAAGTATAATTTGTAAAAATGTTTCAACAATGTATTTCTGTTTTTTTTCAGAGGATGGCAACAACGACAGACTCATCTGGTACTGAATGTTTACAATCAACTTCCTCAGTGATGTTAATTATATGTTTAATGTTATACATTGTTTAAATTATATGATTTGATTTACAACCTTCTAAAAAAGTTCAACTGAGACAATTAATATTGCTAAAAAGTGTTTAGAAAATATTTGTTATTGAGTAGTTTAATGTAATTATGTACTTTTGTCAGTTATCTTTCCAGGGGTGGATCCAGGATTTTTATTCTAGAGGGGTCCGAACTTTTTTAGGGGGGCCCAACTTTTCTAGGGAGGGGACACATTTTGCAGAAAAAATGCAACATATTGATAATAAAAACTACACAACCATCAAATCTTTGTTAAGCACCGAGAAAAATTACTTAATGCTACTCAAAAATGACTTACAGGCAAGAAATACACTAATGGACAGGTACATTTTCCAAATTCTAGAGGGGGTCCGGACCCCCCATGCTGGATCCGCCTATACTTTCCCTGATAAAATGTGAAGCAATCCATTTGGTAAGTAACATAGACAAATAATCTATTAATATGTCTATGGTAAGTAAGTCCTTACAGTTGGAATCCTCGGATTTTATCATTGAATTCCTACGTAAGGATAACAAAATATTTCAGCTAATATCTTTTTGGTAATTGAGATATTAACAGAAGTGATAACATTTAGATAGTTATTAACCCTAAAAATACTTCGCTTGAATTTCAAACAAATTAAATGATTTACAAATAAAGTTACTGAAGATTAATTTTGGCAAATTAACATTGAAAAGTAAGAGTAAAATCCGAGTAATCCAACAAATATGACCTACCTATTTGAAGAGTATACAATGGGAAATAACTGACTAAAGTCCCTTATTGTATGTTAGCTATATTACAATCAATCCAATGACCTTCATAATCTCGTAGGACTTCCCGACGTTGTACAATCTAGATTACTGTATACCAAAAATAATCATCATTTTTATTTCAACATACCATATTAACACAAATATTTAGAATAATAAAAGTAGTATATCTTGACGTACACACATTATGAAGTAATTGGCTAGTGTTATATACTTGCATTATGCAATTTGGTACAATTTGATCTTAGTTTTGTTTTTATGTGAACTCAGTATTTATAGATTATGGGAACAGTTTAGTTTAAAAGTGAAATCAAAATAATTATCATTAGATCAAAATTTTATTTTATACATGTATTAAAAACTTCACCTATTATAATGTTATTTATTTGCTTGTTAGAAATAAATGTTTGAATCTGAATATTGCTTTATACAATCATTGTATCTTGTTTACCAATAAATCAAACTTTGAGGCAAGTGATCCCTCACAGTACCCATTTACACCTAGGTGGAATTGAACTCAAGGTAAATTTCTTACTTCAGGACATTAGCAGTGCCCCTAGCAGGGTTGAAACCAAGGACCTCTTAATCCATAAGGTCGCATCCTACCACTGCATCACTGCTCCATCGTAATTTCAAAGGAGATTTAACTTCAAACTGTCAAGTCCAGCAGCCACCAGCAGATGCTACACTGAAAGTATGTGCTGGCTGGCTTGACTCTAAACTGGGGACAAAGGTCATGACTTATTCATTTTAAGCATGGTAAGTGATAGGGCTGGGTACCGCCAGGAAATTTTTACCACGGTATACCTAGGTTTTTTACTAAATACCACGGTATATACCACGGTATACCACAATATAATTAAAATACACTTATAAGAAGATCATTAATTAATCTTTAAAAACACAAAACCCCTAATTTAAGGGTAATAATTATAACATCTTAATCACCATTGATTTTTTTTTGCTTAAATTCATTGAAAACTTGATGATGTTTCGTAATCCAAGTTGAAAATAACCTAGGTTAAAACGAATCAGTCCGTCTATTAATTGTGCCATGACGCCATACGTGTTGTTAATACGAGGCATTCAAAAGCGGTTTATGTTATAACTTACTAAGGTTAATCGGAGAATAAATACGGCATGTTTGTGGGAAAATGAAAATGAATAAAACAATCGTTGAAGGAAACCCATGCTTACAAAAATTATGTTCCACTGCATTTAGAACCGATCCCGAAATCAAGATTTAAATCGAAATATTTTATTTATATATACTAAGTAAAATTTCCTATCAACTTATAACAGAAAATGACGACTGTCATAAATTAGTCAACAATTCTTTCTCGCAGAATACAAGACAACTCTGCTAGGTGATTGCTACTATACATGGGATTGCTTCTATATGTATAACTTCCACAGTGTTATGCAGTGGTGAAACTGAAAAAAGGTTTAACTAACTAAAGCAGAACTTTTCACTTGTACACGGACAAGTCAAAATAAAAAAATAACTAAATGTACGACTCGGACAACCGTTGATTTTGCCAACCCTGACATATATAACATGTAAAACCTTAATCACGGGTACTACTCGTTCCCGGGTACTGTAATACCGGTATTTCCTAAAATACCGCGGTACCGTACCGCGAGATAAAAAACCACGGTTACCGGTTTACCGGTAATACCGCGCACCTCTAGTAAGTGATCATATATGAATGTTCATCGCTGGTTCTCTATGCATACTATATCCCATTCTCCATAAACAGATTACCTATAGACAACAGTCATGGGTTTAACTGACATCACACAGAGAGCCACATTCAAATGACCTTTGTGTTGACTAATCAATGCATAGCTTTCATCTATACAAAGCATTTATTAATAGAATCGTAAGTTTGTAATTTCTATTTTTAAACCGGGTTTCCTGAGCGATTGTGATGGCACATGTTATTGAAGAGGTGTGATTGGATAATTTGCATCGAGTTGCGAAGAGATTTATATTTATACATTGATTAGTGAAAATATTTACCTTTTCTGTCTTTGAAATATACATTAAATGGGATGTCTTTGCAGGGCAGGGAATTTAAAAACAACTAGCTTGGCTCAAAGTCAGTTCTAGCTACTCTTAGGGATAGGGTTGCGGGTTTCAAATGACGCATGCATTATTTATTACATTTGATTGATACCGTTACTTTACATGTCACCTTTTGTATACAGTATCAATGTCCCAGTGTTTAATGTTGACGAATTCAAAACACTGCAACGTCCCTGACTGACGGTTGTGAAGTGAAGTACCACTTATTATGTAAGAAAGAAGACAACAGGTTGCTTTTGGAAGGTGATTGTCTAGTACATGTTAGTTTAGGGAAATACCATTAGTTGAACTATATACTGTTAAAAGCAAGAAAAACAGAACTTTCCAACTTTCAACTTTTTAGGTATGTGAGGAAGTTCTAACGTGTTGTCAAGCTTTATCTGAAAGATTAGATAAAGAAGGTTACTTTTTTGGAAAAAAGTAAGTGTTTTGTTTTTCATTATTCAGTACCCTCTAAAATTATCCAGAAAAGAAATATAGGTTCCATTGGCCTTATTTCCTTCAAATATATTTACTATAAATCTCATTAAGCATCTTAAATTACATTAATACAAATGTACTTCTAAAAAGTTTGTTTAAGTGGGTGAAAATTAGAATTTTTTTTCTCAGCCAAAGTAATACATTCCACGCTGAAGAAAACGACCTTGACCCTTAGCATTTGTTATTTTTTGTATGTTCTGTTTTTCTTTTATTCTATACACCTGTATTCGTATTTTGTCTGTTTCAGACCCACAGAGTTAGATGCTATGGTACTTGGACATTTATTTGCATTACTAACCACAGATTTACCTAACAGAAAATTTGCTTTAATTTAACAAAAGTTTGATAATCTAGTCAGTTTTTGTCAACGAATTGACCAAAAATATTATAAAAATCTAAATAATGATTATTAGTTATACTGATGTTGTGATATGTATGTTCTTATACCACTTTGTGTTAATTTTATAACTCATTATTGTTATGATTCCTGTAAGCCTTTAGCCCATGAGGGCAACATACCTAAATTTACAAGTATACAGACATAAATAATAAAGAGCCCACCAAAAGTTTGAAAAAATAAATAAAATTCACCAAAAGTCTTAAATTCTAATGTTTCTTATTTTTTTTTTTTTTTTGGTGGTTGATTGCTTTCAGATATATTTATAATGCTTTGCAATATTCAAGTATACAGACATAAATAATAAAGTGTCCACCAAAAGTTTGAAAAATAAAGAAAATTCACCAAAAGTCTTAAAATACTAATGTTTCTTTTTTTTTGTTTTTTTTGGTGGTTGATTGCTTTCAGATATATTTATAATGCTTTGCAATATTCAAGTATACAGACATAAATAATAAAGTGTCCACCAAAAGTTTGAAAAATAAAGAAAATTCACCAAAAGTCTTAAATTCTAATGTTTCTTTTTTTTTTTTTTTTTTTGGTGGTTGATTGCTTTCAGATATATTTATAATGCTTTGCAATATTCAAGTATACAGACATAAATAATAAAGTGTCCACCAAAAGTTTGAAAAATAAAGAAAATTCACCAAAAGTCTTAAATTCTAATGTTTCTTTTTTTTTTTTTGGTGGTTGATTGTTTTCAGATATATTTATAATGCTTTGCAATATTCACTAAGCTATGAACTTTTACAAGATTCAGCATCTGACATCCAAATCCCTCCTAAACAAAGTTCAATGTTTTTTTATTCTATAACATAGATTTTAAGCTCTATTGGCAGTCTCAACTACAAATAGTACCATTACAAAGTATTAAGCAAAACTAAAAAGAAAATAAAAAGTAAACAAAATTTTTGATAAAACCTATGTAATAGGGTTACAAAATGAAAAATGTCACCAAAATTTTGATAGGCACTGTATATAAATAATAAATAGAATGTAATATCCCTGAAACTGTTTCCATGAAAAAATACTCAAGTTTTAAGTATATGTAGATCTACTATATTACTTAGAAGCTTTATCAGCAGGGGAGACAATACTGGTTAGGATTGCTGACAAAATTATCAAAATGAATTATATCAGAATTTTAATTTATCTAAATCACTTGATCTTCTGTATCCCATGTATATTTGGATACACTATAGTTATAATTGCCATCTGAATGTCTTTCTTGTACCCAATCTGAGCCTTAATCTCACATTAGTGTCTGCCAAAAGAGACCTTTAGTCGTATTATGATATGGCTCATGTTGTCTGGCAGTCCATTCATACAGCATTAGCAAAGTCTTGTCTGCTCATTAACTTCAAACTTATTTCATTTAGGTGAATCTGTTTCAGTATCACCAATGGCTATAACCTTTAGATGATCCTTATTAATTTGAGGTCAGTAGGTCAAAGGTCAAGGTCTCAGTGACCTGGAGCAATCCTTTCGGCATATAATGCTAAAATTTAGATTACTCTAGTTTAAGTTCTGGTTACAAAATATGTATATTAAAACAGTAAAGTTCCGCGATCTCTTTGTGTTAAATGTGGAATGGTCTTAACACAGGAACCCTTTTCTTCTAAAATTAAACATTTGAAATTTGAAACTTGATACCAAGGACCACAATAGAAATAAAGACTTGTTCTTTTTTGTGTTATTCTTGGTATTGGAAAGCATGTCATGGTACTATATTCAAATGTTTTTTTCTAATATCCTGTGTTATTCATTGTCTCAGTAACTAGAACTATATTTTATATTCATGTTTCCATCAGATTACATTTATTGTACCATTATCTGTTGCTTAATACTGAAATTTAAATCTATCTATCTATAAAAATCATCAAAAATTACATGATTTTGCAAAAAAAACAGTAACAACAACAACACAAGGTGGTCTGTACTATGGAACTTTATTGTAAATGTAAATTTATTCAATGATCTACATATTTGGAACATTATGTGAGTACAAATATGTAAAATGTTTCAAGCTATCCTAACGAGCTATAGAAAAATTACTTTGTATTGTAAATTAATACAATATTTACAACTTTTAAAATGTCAATAAGCTAATATGGTATCTTCAAACTTAATCAAAATATCTTTTTGTAATTTACATCACACCAAAAATGGTAACTTAATATCAACTGCAATACATTGTACGCAATTGAAGTTTTCAATGAATTGGTGCGTTTTGTATTATATTATACTGTCAGTTAAACCTTTATCTCTGTACAGTAATAGAGCAAATATAATCAGGGTAATCTGAAATAAACAATAAATATACTTTATGTATTTATGAAAGATCATTATAGTTAAATGGATATTGTTTTCGTACGTCAGAGAGATTTTTGCGTTCAAATCATACATTAACTACCTGATAAGTTGCATACATCAGCACTAATACCATCATCAGCCGCCCGGCTAGCTCAGTTGGTAGCACGCAAGTCTACTGATCGAAGACTTCCTTGGAGCTTGGTCATTTCTACGGCCATTCTCCCTCCTAAAGATGATTTCTAATTATGTAGGGCAGTTGTCAGTCACTGACGAAAGTATGCACTAAGTAGTTGCTTAACAGCTAATTCCAGAGATTTAGCCTTTCCAGGAGGAGTGAGTAGGTTGACTTAACAAACAAACAAACAAACATCATCAGCACTAACATTATCATCAGCACTAATTCCATCATCAGCACTAATACCATTACCAGCCATGATACCACCATCAGCACTAATACCATTATCAGCACTTATAGTAAAACTATCACCAGCACTGACACCATAATTAGTACTAATACCATTATCAGCCATGATATCACCATCAGCACTAATTCCATCATTAGCACTGATACCATCATCAGCACTAATACCATTATCAGCACTGATACCATTATCAGCACTAATACCGTAATCAGCACTTATAGTAAAACCATCATTAGCACTAATACCATCACCAGCACTAATACTATATCAGCAAATAAACCATCATCAGCACTAATACCATCATCAGCACTAATACCATTATCAGCACTGATGCCTCATCAGCACTAAAAGCATCATCAGCACTAACACCTTTTATTTCAGTTTAATTGCAGTATTATATCTTGTAATTTTAAACTGGTAAAACTTACATGGAGCAAGAAAGAGAGTGCAATGAAAATAATAAAGTATGTGTTACATTTGTTTGCGATGCTTGCCTGTACTTCATCAAAACAACCCTGTAAATATAATATATACGGAGAAATATATAGTATATCTATATTGTGACATACTGAGTCCAAGACATTTTATCATCAGGGTCTATAATCACGTGGTCTACTGTTATGAATTAAAGCATCGAGTGTAATTGCGGCGCCCATCGGATCAGTGGTAAATCTCATTTTTCTTCTTTATTTTAATTTTTCGAATTTTTCATGTAGTCCATGTTCTAGCCAACAATTCGTACCGTAGTTCGCGAAAACACTCTGCAGGAAAATTTGAAGTGGACAGAATTTTAAAGAAAAAATAATACCGTTTTAGGTATTAATTTTTAAGGAATGAAATAATATGTGAAGCTGATATTTAAGTAAATGACTCGTGAGTATTTTCAGGATTCAAAATAACCCGGACTTTCGTCGTCTCTCAGCCTCCAGAACTACGGTCAAAGTATCTAAATATAGATATATACTAATGGACAAAAGTCTTGTCCGGTCTACAAAAACCATAATATCTTTTTTGTTTGTTATTGCACACTTATACATTTAGTATCGTTAGAAAGAGAATGTTTATATGCATTGAATAAAAAAAGAATTGCCAGTTCTGTCGGAACAGTAATGTGTTGAAAATTGACATTGAGGATATGAAGTTACAAATGATTGCCATGAGTCAGTTTTGAATGAAACATTTTTTCAATAGTGTGTGTGACCCTCATTAACCCGAATGAGTTTTCTGGTCTTCCGGCTAGATTCCTTCGCAAACTTGTCGCATCGATGCGTAAAAGGGGCACCGAACACACTATTGAAAAAAATGTTTCATTTAAAACTGACTCAACTCAATCATTTGTAACTTGTAAATCCTCAATGTCAATTTTCAACACATTACTATACCAACAGAGCTGGCTCAAATTTCACAATTCTTTTTTGCATTCAATGCATAATAACATTATCTTTCTAACGATACCAAATGTATGAGTGTGCAATAACAAACAAAAAAGATATTACGATTTTTGTAGACCGGACAAGACTTTTGTCCATTAGATAATGTAACAACATGGCACACACGCTAACATCCTAGCTACAATAAAAAAACTGTATAATATATGCATAACTGAATAGCCATATCAAACAACATTATACGTCAAGGATGTCTCAATGAACAAAATTGATATCAAGTTACATATATTTTGTATTGTCATGTCCAAAAGAAAAAAAAATGTACTGATTTAAAAGCAAAACTAAAATCTGTAACAACATGGTGGTTTTACAACTTTGAAACTTTATTCAGTACAATGTGAAATGAGAATGTTTGAACGAACTATTGGAGGGCAGAGTACAATCTACTTACCTTATCTCTGTAAGAATAAGTAGTATCAGGCAATGACCCAGCACCAGCACAAGTAGATCTATCTGCATCCGAAGCTGGTAGTGTCATACAACATGCTACAGGTGCTTGTACCGCCCCAGGAGTACCATCAATGGCTGCATTATCATTTACGTTGACTTCCTTGTACTTTCCTTTACCTTTCTTGTCAAAGTCTTCAAAACTGTCAGTTCCACAACATTCAAACTGTTATCAAAAGAAATCGATTGATATTGTAAATATGACTTATTTCGTAGCCGCATGGGAAGACATTTTAAGCCGCATTTTGCATCCTAAATATCCTACGTACACCAACACTGATTATCGTAAATGGCGCGCAAGAGAGTATCCAAATATCTCGAGGCTTTTCGTAGCAATCAACAAAAAGCAAAATAAGCATGTAAAGAGTCCATATTGTCTTGTTATTGAGATATATTATTACCAAGCGGTTTATTTCTAAGACAGTAAACCTCTCGTTAATTATCTCAATTTTAGATATTAAAGCTTTTAAACATCTATAGGCCTATTCAAGTTTTCTTAGACCATTGTCGAATACGCATATTAGAAGTCAAATTAAATGAAACGTATATATACGTATATACCTATTGATATGATTGGTATTCTCCGAAAGAGGGCCACGAAGTTAATTCCAGGTATGGATAATTTAGACTATACAGAAATACTAGAAATTGGAATCACGAACTCTCACATGCAGAGGAAACCGAAGATACATAATTTAAATGAAGGAAGTCTTCACAGGAAGGGGTTTGAACATTGTGAAAATGAGACCGCTAAAAGGCACTAGACGAAAGTATATATAAATAAAGACGCAGATAATTCTTTAATTTGGAACGTATATATGGTTCTTCACTGATATGTTTGTTAACACCTTTTTAAAAGCCTTTTAAGAACAGAGTTGCAGATATTTAGAACTCCTTACTACATAAAGAATTCGAGTGCAAAACGGTTCAATATTTTGAAAGGAATCTAGATTCGAAATTACAAGATAGTATGTATGATTATATCTAGTTAAAATTGTGACAGCTTTTGCACCCAATAATTACGTAACAACGGAAGAATTATAGTTGAACCAACTGCTTAGTGATCAAATAGGCATTACAAAAACGGAATAGTGGGTATAAAATGTTATTCCATTGGAATTAGAGACATATATATCTATGTCTCTGTTGGAACGAGGTAAAATTTGTATCTCATACTATCGTACAAATTATAGAATCTTATTTAGGCGTCGAAAAAAAACTCAATCTTGTTTAGTCAAATACTCATCTATGAATGAACTATGTTTCCTAGCACAAAGGCTCAAAAGCTGTTAATTTGACCGTAAATATTGTACACGTTACATAAGGAACTTATTAAGAGCGGGCGTGCCCTAGCGGTTACGACACTGGACTGGTAATCATTGTATAGCTAGCTCCGCGTTGGTTCGAATCCAATCCAAAACATACCCTGTTGTTTCCTCGAGCGAGAAACTTTATTCTACAAGCTCGGTACTAGGAAATCAGAAAATAGACTCGAAAGTAATAAATCTAAGTTGTAAGAACTTGTTTCACAATCGAGTTAAAATAAATTAGTATGATACTGAGGAACTTATTTACCTCTCGCATTATATAGTTCCAGCCTATATTTGTTGCTGAATCTCCTTGTATACCGTCATAGTCTACCATTGTCTCTAGAAGTGTGGGTTTTACTGTGTCCTTTATCTGATGAATATACAAATTATAACGGTCTCTTTAAGAGCTACGGTCTGATGATGATGATGATGATAATGATGATACATGAACATTTAAATGTTCTTAATTGTGAGGTTGGTGCACCCTAGAACCAGGTTTACCAACCCAAGTAGCAAAATAACCTTAGAGGAAATTACTAGGTAGAAACCCTTTGGTTCTTGTTTCGAAATTTGTTTGAGGCGTCCCTTATATAAAAGTTTAAACATCTGAAAACAGTCCCCTATTTGCTGCTTGGCTATGTTTTAGGTCTGTGGTTTTTAGTTGTTCGCTTGTCGAACAACTATAAACATGTACGCCCATTTGAGAAATCGGTGTAGCAACCTTACTGCGGAATCTACTTTTTTGAGGTACACGACGGGACTCAACTCTTCAAACCTATGATATACAGAGTTTTCATTAATTGTTCGAAGAACAACTATATACGCCAATTTTGAGAAATCAGTATAGCAAGCTTACTACAAAATCTACTTTTTGAGGTACATGAAGGAACTCAAATCTTCAAGCATGTGTATGATTGAGAAAGGTTATAATTATTAAATTATAATAATTACATTTAACCAAACACTGAAAATATATACGAAAGTGAAGATTCCCTGTGGTGAGCCCCAATTTGAAAGGGTGTGACGCATTAATCTCTCATTCTATACGTAGACGATAAAACATATCTTGGCTCAGACGCTTAACTTATATCGCACAACAACAACGCGCAGGAAGTAGTGCGGCGTATACATGAATATAAAACCGTTGTATGTTTTTCTTCCTTTTTTAAAGATAAAATCATGATGATTAAATTGTAAAAAATGCTGGCTTATAACTACAGGAATACTTATCCATATATACATATTAGTAACATATACAATTAATTTGTATGACCATTCAATTGTATTTCCCTGTACTCCTCTATGGTTATTATACCTGTGCAATTATAGGAGTATGCATTGTAATCAATTTCTAAATTAGATTTACCTGAATATTGGGATATCGGTATTTTTGATAATCGAATTAAAATTGGATTTTCATGTATAGTTTACAAGTACAAATGGCACCATTTGAAGATACATTTCATACAACGAAAGCTCTGCAGTCTATGTTTCAAGAAACGAAATCTTATTCTACATATTTTGTCACATTTTTGAGCACATTAAGTGACCGAAGCACAACATGTTTTCTCTGTCGAACAACTCCAGTGCCTTTAGCGCTTTGATTTTACTTTGCTGATCCTGATATATTTGCTTACACATTAATAAAAAAAACGGTGGAATATTTCTACGAAGCATCTTAAGTGACATTTTGTTCATAATTATTTCGATAGTACGAAATAACTACTTCGAATTAAGTTCTTTTTTACGTATTATTTCGTTTAAACTTAATATCATTTAATCGAAATACTTGTGAAAATAAAAAAGTATTTCAAAATGTCATTTAGGGGCTCCGAACTTTTCAGCCTTTTTGTAACAACTTTTCACAAGGTTACTAGTTAACGCGATATAACGCGAGAATACGAGCAGTAGTCGTTCAACGGATATCCTGATTAAACTCTTGATCAAAGCATGTTATTAAATTACCTTTGCGGAACCGTTGGTAGCATTTTCAGACGGGGGCTATTTTGAGAGCAAATTTGTCCAATGGGAACGAAGTTAATGCCTTTTTTAGTCTGGTATATCTCAGATCGCATTAATTTGAAAATTTAAGGGGGTTGTGCACGGGTCTGTCTTTGTATGAAAAATCAGAAAAGGTATCGGTTCTATGTGAAGATTACACCAAAAAACTTATCATCATGTCTCTTATCTAATGTCACTTTGACTATGCGTGTTCATTTTGGTATTTAAGTTTGACCAAGGCTCTTCAAATTAGACTTCAATCTCCCAAAATAAATTGATATGGTTCATTTTTTTATTTCTCTGCTACCACTCACATTGATTATGATCATTTTAAGACTTTGAAATGGCTCCCTGTTAGTGATAGGGTTAACCAAATTATTTTAACTCATGATTTTAAAATAAATAACAGCATTGTTCCAGAATACTTTAATACTCATTTTCAGCCTGTATATCTTGTTCATAATTCTCATACTCGTTTTCGAGTAACACTGTCTCAAAGTCATGGTTATTCAATGTGCCAATTAAACTATACTGATTGCTTTTCAATTCCTAAAGTTAAAACCATGGGTCAGAAGTCATTTGCATACAGGGGTTATATTCTATGGAATAATTTATCACAAAAAATAAGGCATGAATGTAACATAATATTATTTAAATCAAATGTGAAGAAAATATGTTAGGACATTGTAAGTTTATATTTATAATTGTGGTAATTTGTTACAATCGTTATCACTTTAATTTTTTAGTTTTAACAATCTATTATTAATTATCCAACGTGTATCTTGTCTTAAACATTTATTCAGAATACTTATTTATTCAAAATTTGATTTATTCATTCATTTATCTATTTATTATTCAATAAATCAATTTTTATTGGACATTTCATAGGAAAGGATATCAAGCAATCCTAAATATTTTCTAAGTCATACTTTTTTCTTACATTTTCAGTACATTCAATACAATTAGTCATTGCTTTTGTTTTTAATTAATTATCATCATCATGAATATTTTATATTTTTTTTGCTTCGGTAACATTTTTATTATTTTTAGGAAAACTTTCCACCTAGTCTTTCTTGTATTCCTGTGATACACCTTTGATTGATAAAAATATTTTGCATATATGTAGCAGGTTCATACATCCATGTCAGTGTTGTGCCATCAATGTCGGGGACCACAATGGAAATAAGAGATTTATTCCTTTTTTGTGTCATCCCCGGTATTGATGTGCATGATGTATGACATTTTACATACTGTGATATTTCACCATTTGTATGCCATGTGTCATGTCTTTGTTACCGAAATAAAATTATTATTATTAACGACTTACCGCAAGTATAAGAATTGGTGTTGGACAACAGGCACCAACCACTCCTAGTATTGATATAGCTAGTAATATAAAGCCTATACCTATACATGCATAAGCAAACATACTAACAAAGGATCCAAGCTCGAAATTATCTGTGCTGAAGTCAGTGTTTCCTGTAATAGTAATTGTCATATATATGTACATATACTTGTTAAAAACTTCGGCAAATTGTAAACGGTATAAATCATTTTACGTAAATTCATAAGTATTGTGATAAAAATACGGGACCCCCTAAGTGAAATTTTGAAATACTTTTTGATATTCACGATTACTTCATTTAAACATAAAGTCATTTCGTTAAAGGCTTATTCGAAAAAAAAACCCGAAATATTATTATTTTGTTTAATCGTAATGATGATTTCGTTTAAACATAATATTTTTTCGTAAAAACGAAATAAATTTTCTCAAAAACGAAATAATTTGGAAAAAAGTATTTCAAAATGTCACTTTAGTGGTTTCGTACATTTTAACGAATTTGACCGATTGAAACTTAATATCCTTTTGACCTGTAATCAATAATCATAGTGATTATAATATCATAATGATTATATTTTCTTAATAAGCACATAACTATTTGTATGTATACCTCAAATACGCATATAAATTAAGTTGCGTTCTAATTTCGAGTGCATTTAAAAATTTCATATTTTAAAACAGATTTACTTTGAATAGAGATAAGTAGCAGAATACTTGATTATTTGCATAAATTAGCATGAGCAAATCATATAACCACGTTGATATAAGTACACCTGTATCAAGTGGTATACAACACTGAAACATAGGTATATTATAGATACTTATTGACCTTTCGAACGCAGTTGGTTATACAGTAAATAGGGGAAAGCGGATTTTCGGAGATGACGAACTTATTTTGCATAGTATGCAAATTGCTTCTTACTTTAAGCAAATTGATTGAGGGTGAAAGGGTAACTTCAGCCGTTTTCTTAATCATTACAATTTAAAGATAAATCAAAGTACTGAAAGTTCTGATGGGACGGTGCTCCTGAAAGTTTTACACAAGTTGACATCTCCATAATTATGCATTGTTATAGAAGTACGTGTAAAACAATGTCAGTGAAATACTTATCACAAGAGACAAACATGTCAGAATAAACCGATATGTGCGCATTCACTTATTTACCATTGTGGCAAAATCTATATTGTATGAGAGAGGACTTGACCCAGTCTGAAATTGTTCTTCTCAGATTAACATTGCATTGAAGTAGATATACGTACTTCATAATTCCTGCTCAAGTCCTTAAAGGTAACTGGTTTGATATCAGTTGAGGCATGCTTATAACTTTCCATCAAAATAAGACAAAAGAGAGGAACACAATATTTAAAATTTATTTCTAAAGCAAACAATATGATAAAATATGAGATCAAAATGTAAAACAATTGTAACAGTTACGAGGCTGATTTTCACTTGTTTTCTTTTATAAGTCATAGCACTTGTGATGCCATAGTCAGGTGGTATCGCCACCGTGCTATAGATAACCAGAAAATTGTTCAAATCATAGGCGGATCTAGAGGGAGATTAAGGGGTCCAGATCCCCCTGCAATTTCCCAAATGTACCCGTCCATGAGTGTATTTTTCAACTGTTAGCCATTTTTAGGTGTCATGAAGCAAATGTTTCGGGCATGCTTTGCTCGCCTGCCTTTGTGCTTACATAGATGTATTATTAATATTTTGCGTTAATTTGCTAACAGTGTATAATGCATTCTGGTTCCTAGAGTCTAGCAGGATTCTCAATACTAGCCTCTGGCGCCACAAGGCTAATTTCAGGAATGAAACGTCATAATTTTGGCCGATATCGACCAATCAGAATGCTTTCGCGAAATGTTTCGCGACAAACTTCATCTCGCGCTTAACCTATCAATCAATTGTCGCGTACATAGCGCCTTCGTCTAAAGTTTAAGATAATGTAAGTTATTTCTGTAACCAAGGTAACACATAATCTAGGGTCTATCTACATAAACATGACAGCGGTCCTGCTGTTTTATGGCTTTAATCCTTTAAAGGTCCAATGCAGTGTGCAGTAGCAATATACACCAGTTAAGAAAAAAGTTGTTTGCTTTATGACAGGATGTTAGACAGACTATGATTAAATGTGTGTAACACTAATTAATGATATTATCAGGCGATTACTATATGGGATGACACGCTTCATTTAACAGATTAACTGTGGCTGTACTCGTAAACTATGTCAGGACTGAAACTTTTAATTGACCAGTGTTAAATAGCAATTGATAATGATTTTGAATTTCGCCGACTTTGAGCTCGGGACAACAGAGCCGTTGATTAGGGATGAGGGTTGCGAAGATATTGTGTACTGAAGTGCATAAAATGTTAATCATATGCAGATGAAATATCGTTTTAATAAAATGAATAGAGTGTAAAGAAATTACACAATTCAAAAACATAATATAATGTTTTCTATTTTTGATGCGTAATGCTTGTTGCAATCCTTAAAAACATTAACTCATATAAACCATATAAGATGAAAGATATGTAAGTAAGATTTGATAAAAAATATCTGATTTAAAAGTATTTCATTCGATAATTGGGAAAGTGACAAATAGCCTCTTTTTAATAAAATGCGTTGTAGATATAATGTTATGAGTTTTTGTAAGTTTAATTAAATTTTTTAAATGGTTTTATTATTTTCGAATAGAAGTTTAAAATTATACGAAAATGAACAGACAATAGGTTAACTGTAAAACAAGTTTAATTGAAATTATGTTGCATGTAGATAATTTATTTAACTGCCACTCAAACCACATTGCAATCAAGCTAGCTTCAAGGCTTTATTCCTCTCTCCGACAATTTCTTTCGATTAAACATATCGAAAATTCATATATTTACTTCTTGAATCACAGCAGATCTTCAATGACATTTTACACATGCAGTAGCAGTATGATAGGCCTACCGTCAGCTTGTTAGTTAACAGTCTTTTTTAAATGGCCTCGTTTCGCGGAATTTTAGAGACGCGATTTTTCATTGGTGTGTAAAAAATATCGAATGCGCATGCGCATGTGGCGTCAGAGGCTAGTATTGAGAATCCTACTAGACTCAGGGAACGAGAATGTGTATAATGTGGCTGTGATTCGAAAGTTTGGACCCCCCTAGAAAAAGTTTGGACCCCTTCTAGAAAAAAATTCTGGATCCACCCCTGCAAATATACGCTATTCATGTTAGAAGGTTAATGTGTTTACCATATGTGTTCTGTACAGTTGCCTGTATCTCGGACAATACAAACTTTGTCAGGGGTTGAAGCCATGAGCTTGAAAATCGTAAAATAAATCCACAAATTATAAGTGTCAGAGATATCAACTGAAAATTAACAAAACATGTCAAATAAAATGTTTGCTTAAACAATAAGGAGACTGAAGCAAACACAACTTAATGAGATGCATTCTTAAATAAACAAACTTAAACACTTGCAGCGATAAACTGTAGACTAATCCCGCTAGCTCAGTGTGTATGAAAGAGGATTCAACAGTTTTTTTTCTATTTCTACCTAAAACCATGTTATCTTGTCAGTCCCATTTTTAGACTTTCTGCGATTTCGCCGAAAGGCTTAAGTTATACTACAAGCTGAAAACTATCGACAATTCAAATGCCTGACCAGTTTAACCTGCGGAGTGATAAACGTGACTCTATATACTATGTACTACGCAGTCAGCGATAAAAGTAGTTCCGTCATCTCGTTAATACACTAAGCAGTATAATGTACCTAGTAATCAATGAAGTGTCAATTTATACCACAGCAAATCAAAGGTTTACATTCCACGTTGAGTAATTTATGTAGTAAGTGCAATAAAATGATTTGTATATTGATAGTGAATGTAGCTGTTTAATGTAATGATACTATGGTCATTTATTGTTTAACTTGAAGTTTAAGTTGTTTTACAGTATTGTGCCATAATTATAATACCTACAGAATTTGTACGCTAAGTGACAAAGTGTACAGGGAAAACTGTACTTCAAGATTGTGTGTGTGTGTGGGGGGGGAATAAATCTTTGTATTTTGAACTGATAGTATGGCCAGTATTACAGGATAGAATAAACATTTCGCCGCATTTTTGCACTGCTCGATGTGTTCTTGAATCTACTGATTAAGGATTAATCTTTAGTATGGATTTGTTAGATTTCAATGTGCACAAAAGCCTTTCTGTATTTCTATTCTTAGATAATATTGTCCGACTTTGTTCGGTGAGCCGTGACAGGTTGGAAATGTCCAATCCTATCAATGACAATAGGTACAACCAGTAAGTACTGCATTGAAAGTAGGTTCAAATTATTGTATCCTAAGCATATATGTACTGTACATTAATAAACAGCTTCCGAAATAGCGCAGTCCGAAAACAATACTGTGTGTTACCTTTTTTGTAGGACTGTTACCAAATTCTATGAATACCAAAGTGAAGTAACCACTCAACGGATAAAATCGACCTATAGTTATCTTTCACGGCTTGTTTCAATGTTTATGTTGCAATTTAAATTTTGATTGGGGAAACATACACTTTTAAATACAGAAGGGGGTTGCTATATATTTGCTTAGATTTATTCATGCACAACTCTTATTTTTGGGTTTAGTTTAACGCCATTGCAGAAATTGTATAGGTCATATCACGGCGGTCAGTCAACCTACTCAGCTTTCATGAAAGGGCTAAATCTCTGGATTGAGCTGTGCGCACACTTCCATTGACAATTGCCATTCTTGATTTTGAATCAGTAGTAAGCGGAAGAAAGCCCGTAGAATTATTTCATGACTAAACTCCATGGAAGTATGCACCGTTCCCCCTGCCTAGGCATCGAACCCATGATTTCACTGCTAGTAGGCTTGCGTGCTACTGACTGATCTGGCCTGGTGGGCTAACACAGTCTATATAGACTATCTATACATATCGTTATAACAGATCTGACTTAATTAAACCGTGTACGAGGGACAATCGTTGAAATCTCACCAGTCAAGAGTAAGAATAGTCTCCGGAAGAAAGTTTTGTCAATGTGTTGGTTATATTTTGTTTTTTACTGATTTAAAAGTCCATCATAAATATATCCAATTTCCACAGTGTACATCAATGTTTACTACAAACATGGTGCATTTTTTTCATTCAAAGTCTATTGATTATAATATTGGCTTGGAATCGTTTATATAAATTGAGTGTTTCACACGACGCTACGGAGCCCCTAAAGTGACATTATTGAAGTACATTTTCATCTTCACAACCATATCGTTTAAACGTAATATTTTTTCGTTTTTACGAAACATTATTTCGTTTTTTACGAAATAATATTACGTTTAAATGGATTAATTATTACGTTTAAAAAAACTATATTACGTTAAAACGAAATCATTTTGAAATGGAAAAAATCAAAATGTCACTTTAGGGGCTCCGCAGCCTTTGGACTACAATAATTACTAAGTAGTACATGCGTCTTCTAAGTAGTTTATTTCATATCTATTTTAATAGATAACGGGTTAACGGGTACTTAGATGAGTACATATATAGATTAATCTTTGTATGAAAAAATCGATTAACAAAAATGCGTTTCAGGTTGAAGTTTCACAAAAATCTATTGACAAATTATAAAATGTCCATTTGCATAATATCGCTTATATACATGTATATATATTTATATATAAAATGTATCTATAAAACACTGTGTATATGCATGATGTACAATTTGGCAAATTTGCATATGAAATGCATTTGGAAATGATTGAAAATGTAATCATCGTAAGAACTTAAGTTCATAAAAAGCAGAAAACCTTTACAAAATGTTTAATTCTCCAATCAATCAGTTTTAAGTAGACATAGAGTGCACTTAACGCTTGAAAGCTTATGGCCTACATACAAAAACCCAATCTCTGGTGAAATTTAAGATTGAATGTAAGCCTATTCTTTGGTATTATGTTTTGGGAAGAACCAGTGAACGATGAGTTTAATGTTGATATAACCTTAGAAGCAATTAGAGCCTACCCGGCCTAGCTTAGACGGTTGCACACTAGTCATCATGAAAATATTCTACGGCCATTCTACCTCCTACCACTAATTTTAAATAAGCAAGACATTAGCCAGTCACTGACGGAGGCATGGGTCTAGTAATTAGTTAACAGCTAAGTCCAGAAATAACCTTTTCATGAACGATGAGAAGGTGGACTGACCGCCGTGATGTGACCTATTCCATGTGATGCTGCGGCGTAAAGCTTAACAAAATCAAAGCACTGAAAGTACTCTGGTACTCATTGAGTTTACAGAAAATCAAGCGGCATACTTACTATAATCAGTGTGTTACACACAATAATCACTATTTTACCAATTGTAGAAAGGGTACCCATTATGATAATAGTTTACACGTGCAGAATATTCTAGATGTCAGACATCACCTAAAATAAGAATAGTGTTCGTCGACGAGTCTCATACAGATATTTCACGGTCCGACCTGAGAATCCTTAAATTTTAACAAACTGTTCGTGGCGCGTACATTAACCCCGTTGATTTTGGGTACTACTTGTATATTACTAATATTTGTTTAATGATCTCCGTTCATTGGTACAGGTAATAATTTTTATCGATAGTGAGTGCAGAAGTACTGTGGTTGGTTATTTAAATCAGCGGGGTCGATGCATCGGCCGCTGACAGTTGAGGAAAAATTCACAATACTTCATGTTGACAATGACACTACTTTCAAATAAACATTTGTATAGTGAAAAACCAACACTTTACAACATGGATTGTAGCAACACATACTTATATCCGGACAAGTCACTTACATTTATATGCCGAAAAATTATAGGTAACTTTCCATACCGCGAAGAAAAAACGTTTTTAGTCGAGACAAACACTAACTTCAATATCCCGAGTAAACAACTACATTCCTAAGATAAAAAGAAAATGCTTCTACTTTCAATGCCGGGACAATTTACCAAATACTTTTCTATATCGTGAAATACACATATACTTCTATATTGCTAAATACATGTATACTTTTCAATATCCTGAAATACATATACTTTTCTATATCCTGAAATATACATACTTTTCTCTACAGCTAAATACACATGCTTTTCTATATCGTGAAAACACATACTTTTCTATATTGCTAGATACACATACTTTTCTATATTGCTAAATACACATACTTTCTATAACGCTAAAAACAAATACTTTTCTATATCGCTAAATACAAATTTTTTCTATATCGTGAAATACACATTCTTTTCTATATCGTGAAATACACATACTTTTCTATATTGCTAAATACATGTATACTTTTCTATATCCTGAAATATACATACTTTTCTCTACAGCTAAATACACATGCTTTTCTATATCGTGAAAACACATACTTTTCTATATTGCTAGATACACATACTTTTCTATATTGCTAAAACAAATACTGTTCTTTATTGCTAGATGCACATACTTTCTCTATCGCTTAAAACAAATACTTTTCTATATCGCTAAATACAAATTCTTTTCTATATCGTGAAAAACACATACTTTTCTTTATCGCTAAATACACATACTGTTCTATATCGCTAAATACACAAACTTTTTTATATCGTGAAATACACACACTTTCTATATCGTGAAATACACATACTTTTCTATATTGCTAAATACATGTATACTTTTCTATATCCTGAAATAACCCGGATCGATAGCGCAGTTGGTAGCGCGCCGGGATTTGGATACTTGTGCCCGAGGGGGTGCGGGTTCGAATCCCACCCGAGGAGGTTATACCCTTCCATGAAAATTTGACAATAATGTCGATCTTCCTCCATTGATTAGATAATATGGAGAAGTTTCCGGCCTTGTGGAAGGGTAGGTGAGTAATGGTTATAGACAATGGTCCAGGAAAGCTAGGTTAGGTGCGCTGGACGCCGTAAAATAACCTAAATTGTGTTGACACGGCGTTAACTCCAATAAATAAATAAATATATCCTGAAATACACATACCTTTCTATATCCTGAAATATACATACTTTTCTCTACAGCTAAATACACATGCTTTTCTATATCGTGAAATACACTTACTTTTCTATATTGCTAAATACACATACTTATCTATATTGCTAAAACAAATACTGTTCTTTATTGCTAAATACACATACTTTCTATATCGCTAAAACAAATGCTTTTCTATATCGCTAAATACAAATTCTTTTCGTAAAATACACATATTTTTCTTTATCGCTAAATACACATACTTTTCTATATCGCTAAATACACACACTTTTCTATATAGCTAAATACACATACTTTTCTATATCGCTAAATACACATACTTTTCTCTACAGCTAAATACACATGCTTTTCTATATCATGAAATACACACACTTTTCTATATAGCTAAATACACATAATTTTCTAAATCGTAAATACACACACACTTTTCTATATTGCTAAATACACACTTTTCTATATTGCTTAATACACACTTTTTTCTATATCGTTAAATACACATGCTTTTCCATATCGCTAAATACACATACTCTTGATCCTTTCTTTATCGCTAAACACACATACTTATCTTTATCGCTAAATACACATGCTTTCCTACATTTCCTAAATACACATACTTTTCTATATCGTTAAGTACACATACTTTTTTATATCGTGAATACACATGCTTTTCTATATCGCTAAATACACATACTTTTCTACATCGCTAAATACGCATACTTTTTATATAGCTAAATACACGTACAATGTACTTTTCTACATCGCTAAATACACATACTTTTCTACATCACTAAATACGCATACTTTTTTATATCGCTAGATACACGTACTTTTCTACATTGCTTAGGACACATACTTTTTTATATCGTGAAATACACATGTTTTTCTATATCGCTAAATACACGTACTTTTCTACATTGCTTAATACACATACTTTTTTATATCGTGAAATACACATGTTTTTCTATATAGCTTAATACACATACTTTTTTATATCGTTAAATACACATACTTTTTTGTATAGCTAAATACACGTACTTTTCTATATCGCTAAATACACATACTTTTCTACATCGCTAAATACGCATACTTTTTATATCGCTAAATACACATACTTTTCTATATTGCTAAATACACATACTTTTCTACATTGCTAAATACGCATACTTTTTATATCGGTAAATACACGTACTTTTCTATATAGCTAAATACACATACTTTTGTATATCGTGAAATACACAGGCTTTTCTATATCGCTAAATACACGTACTTTTCTATATCGCTAAATACACATATTTTTCTATTTTGCTAAATACACTTACTTTTCTATATACATGTAGCTTAATACACATACTTTTTTATATCGTTAAATACACATACTTTTTTATATCGTTAAATACACATACTTTTTTGTATCGCTAAAAATACACATACTTTTTCATTCTTAGAAAATACAATTTTTTTACCACAAGGGGAAAATACGTCTCTACATATAGAAAATACACGTACGGTTTTATATCGAAAAAATATATATCCAAAGTCCTATCAATGTTATCAAAAATAATTTTAAAATCGATAGATGCGTGATGATTTAAAATAAATGTACAAAAACACGGAGTCAAGCACTATATATCTACTTGATTTTAAATGCAATGTTGAATGAAAACATTTGAAAAAAATCCGGATTTGAAATTAGTATATGTTGTAACTAGTATTTTGCTATGACTTACCTGAGAAAACATCAAAACAGATATTGTGGTTCAATGATACAGAGCATCTAAGCTCACCGATCAAAAATCGATAGAATTTCTATAGTGGTACCAATGAATGATATACTAACGCTGCGGTCCAACAGTTTCTCTACCCATAATGCATTTTGATGTTTAAAGTGAATTTTGATTCATGTATACTTTACATGAAGTTAATAGTTTCACAACTAATACGCATTTTAATATGTACCATCAATTTAGTATTACTTGGCCAAAAGTAATTGCTGGTTGTTTCAGGCAAACGGACATCCACTAATTTCGTAAACTGAATGTAGAATAAATATAGAATTAAAATACTAAACAAAATGTGTCTGCAATAATATTTTAGTAAAAATAAGAAAAAATATGAAAGAAATACGGAAGCATGAAGAAGACATGGTCGATATTTTTTTTATAACTTGTTCCTACAACTTACGAGAGGTGATAATATTTTTTCTAACTCGTTCCCGAAAGTTAGGAGAGTAGGTTTTGAGAACTTAAGGGAATATAAATACTGGTTGAAGACCCTAAAATGGGACAGCTCTAAATTGGGACAGTCAGTGTATCCGATTTCCAAAGCCTTCAAATTGTATCAGGATGTTAATTATGTAATCACGTGTAGTCATGACATAAAATGTGTCTACAGTCAATCTAAAACGTACCGTAGTGTTCTTTTTTATATGTTGGCCTTAATTCACAAAAATTAAATTAAATCCATCGCTAGTTTGAATTTGCTGAAAATTTACCCTTTTGCCACTTAAATTCAAGTGGGCATCTTGAAATGCAGGAACTCTTGCTTTGTCACTAATTGTGTGTCAATGGTGCGACTTAGCAAGAGTTCCTGAGCCTAAATCCGCGTTAAAATATAAACGCTTGAGTAGAGCAATATTGCAATGTTTGCTCTTTTAAAACTCCAGCTTGATCTTCACAAAGACGTATCTCCTCTCATGCAAATCATGCTTTTAATCATGCATGTATTATTTGAATCATTATGTAAATATCCAGTTGCTGTTTTAACTCTATGCATTAGTTTTATAATAATGTACGTGAAGTCAGCAGTACAGCAGTAACTTTTAGTAGTAAAAGTTTACTGCTCTTCAGCAGTAAAGGTTTACTGTACCGCTGCTGAAGTTATTGTTGTACTGTCGACTTCTCATACATCATAGATAGATACTTTATAGTTATATATTATATGATATCATAATGTTTTACACAGGAAGTGACGACACAACACTATGAAGTATCACATACAACAGGGGAGGTAATCATCAGCGAGTCAATTAGTCACCCTACTACCCAAGTATATTTTGTACCAAAAACTGTCAACACCCCTAGCTTGGATATAAACCCTGTACGATTCAATCCATTTTAATTATGCACCAGTTATTTGTGACTAGGCGCATCCCCTCCACAGGGCAACACGGGAAACCGTTTACACCCGCACTGCTGGGTGACATGGTTTTGGAAGGGAATTGTTTTTGCTCCAAAAGTAACAAAAATGTGCCTGTAGTTATGTCAAATATTGACTGCGTCTTTACAGTGGATAATAGAAGTTTATTAGTCTCTGCCAGAATTGAAAGAGTTACGAAGAGATTTATATTTATACCTTGATTAGTAAAAATATTTATCTTTTCTTTCTTTCAAATAGACATTTAATGGGATGTCCCGCAGGGTGGGGTATATACCGGAGATTTTACCACCTGAATGTCTTTGCAGGGTAGGAATTTAAAAAAAGATAGCTTGGCTCAAAGTCAGTTCTAGTTACTCTTGGAGATAGGGTTGCGGTTTTCAAATGACGCATGCTGTACTTATTACATTGTGTATACTGTTCCATTTACCTAGTCTGTGTTTGACTGTTACCATGTTAATAAAGTGCATAAAACACTGTCTTATTTGAATATGGAATGTATCATTTAATATGGAATTCACTATACTCACTGTACAGTTCATTTTGTTCAACAAAATAGACTGTATGTAGCCTATTCGTATTGTAGTAAAATTTCTATTCTAGTTGATTATACAAGAAATTGCTGGTAAATTTTTCAATTTATGTACAAAATATGATAAACTTACTTGTTTCAATAAGAAATGCTGCTGTAAAAAAATTCAAAGAGTGCCGCAACGTGACTTTCAAAATGACGTCACAAATACCTGTCATATAGACTGGTTCACGAGGTACGTAGTTACTTTTCCACGCTCTATATACAACTCGGAAATCAGTCAATCAAATGTAAACATAGTGAATTCCATATTAAATGATACATTCCATATTCAAATAAGACAGTGTTATAAAGTTATGTATGTTACACAAGCAGCAAATTTCAATTTTACAAAAAAACCCACAACATAATCAGTCCAAGTGAAACAATAAATTAAGACAGTGAATTTCTTACAGTAGGATTTTATTTTGATTTTTTTTAATCTCGTGAATTAAATTAACGAGACAACTATTTAACAAAAAAATCTTTGTAATATGAGGACAAAAAGTTTTTTTTGCTGTTTGGAAATTGTGATGTATCATGGACAGCTTTATGCACTTAGATTTTTGTATTATTTACTATTTTGTTCAATAAATACACTACTACAATTCAAGTACATATTATTGTTTATGTTTATTTATTTTTTTCTTTCATATTTTCAGTTCTTTTATCTTATTTTTCGTTGTTTCATTCTATTTTATGATCATTTCACACCTTTTTGCATTTGACTATATACATGTAATATTTTTCTTCATGATTCTTTATTGCACTCTGCTACGCCATTTGATATTTCATGTTTTATTAGAATTATTTTTAACTGTTTGTACTTTAAACAAATAAATGAATAACAATGAAGCCGCCCGGCTAGCTCATTTTGTAGCACGCAAGTCTACTGATCGAGGGGTCCTGGGTTCGATTCCCGGGCGGGGCATACATTCATGGAGCTTGGACATGAAATTATTTCTACGGCCATTCTCCCTCCTACCAATGATTTTTGATTATGTAGGGCAGTTGTCAGTCACTGACAAAAGTATGGGCTCAGTAGTTATAGTAGCTTAATAGCTAAATCCAGAGATTATCCTTTCCAGGAGGAGTGAGTAGGTTGACTGACCGCCGTTATATGACCTATACAATGTGTTGCTGCGGCGTTAAACCCAACAAACAAATAAACGAATAACAATGTTACTAGATTACTAGTAATGTTAATCTTATTTTCATATCATTAAATGTTGCCTTAATATATTTTAATAGTAAATGAACGATTTGTTCGAGGCTCCAATATTTCATTGTCAGAAGTATAATTTGTAAAAATGTTTCAACAATGTATTTCTGGTTTTTTTCAGAGGATGGCAACAACGACAGACTCATCTGGTACTGAATGTTTACAATCAACTTCCTCAGTGATGTTAATTATATGTTTAATGTTATACATTGTTTAAATTATATGATTTGATTTACAACCTTCTAAAAAAGTTCAACTGAGACAATTAATATTGCTAAAAAGTGTTTAGAAAATATTTGTTATTGAGTAGTTTAATGTAATTAGGTACTTTTGTCAGTTATCTTTCCAGGGGTGGATCCAGGATTTTTATTCTAGAGGGGTCCGAACTTTTTTAGGGGGGGGGGGGCAACTTTTCTAGGGAGGGGAGGTCCGAACCTCGAACCACAACCACATTATACACATTTTGCAGAAAAAATGCAACATATTGATAATAAAAACTACACAACCATCAAATCTTTGTTAAGCACCGAGAAAAATTACTTAATGCTACTCAAAAATGACTTACAGGCAAGAAATACACTAATGGACAGGTACATTTTCCAAATTCTAGAGGGGGTCCGGACCCCCCATGCTGGATCCGCCTATACTTTTCCTGATAAAATGTGAAGCAATCCATTTGGTAAGTAACATAGACAAATAATCTATTAATATGTCTATGGTAAGTAAGTCCTTACAGTTGGAATCCTCGGATTTTATCATTGAATTCCTACGTAAGGATAACAAAATATTTCAGCTAATATCTTTTTGGTAATTGAGATATTAACAGAAGTGATAACATTTAGATAGTTATTAACCCTAAAAATACTTCGCTTGAATTTCAAACAAATTAAATGATTTACAAATAAAGTTACTGAAGATTAATTTTGGCAAATTAACATTGAAAAGTAAGAGTAAAATCCGAGTAATCCAACAAATATGAACTACCTATTTGAAGAGTATACAATGGGAAATAACTGACTAAAGTCCCTTATTGTATGTTAGCTATATTACAATCAATCCAATGACCTTCATAATCTCGTAGGACTTCCCGACGTTGTACAATCTAGATTACTGTATACCAAAAATAATCATCATTTTTATTTCAACATACCATATTAACACAAATATTTAGAATAATAAAAGTAGTATATCTTGACGTACACACATTATGAAGTAATTGGCTAGTGTTATATACTTGCATTATGCAATTTGGTACAATTTGATCTTAGTTTTGTTTTTATGTGAACTCAGTATTTATAGATTATGGGAACAGTTTAGTTTAAAAGTGAAATCAAAATAATTATCATTAGATCAAAATTTTATTTTATACATGTATTAAAAACTTCACCTATTATAATGTTATTTATTTGCTTGTTAGAAATAAATGTTTGAATCTGAATATTGCTTTATACAATCATTGTATCTTGTTTACCAATAAATCAAACTTTGAGGCAAGTGATCCCTCACAGTACCCATTTACACCTAGGTGGAATTGAACTCAAGGTAAATTTCTTACTTCAGGACATTAGCAGTGCCCCTAGCAGGGTTGAAACCAAGGACCTCTTAATCCATAAGGTCGCATCCTACCACTGCATCACTGCTCCATCGTAATTTCAAAGGAGATTTAACTTCAAACTGTCAAGTCCAGCAGCCACCAGCAGATGCTACACTGAAAGTATGTGCTGGCTGGCTTGACTCTAAACTGGGGACAAAGGTCATGACTTATTCATTTTAAGCATGGTAAGTGATAGGGCTGGGTACCGCCAGGAAATTTTTACCACGGTATACCGTGGTTTTTTACTAAATACCACGGTATATACCACGGTATACCACAATATAATTAAAATACACTTATAAGAAGATCATTAATTAATCTTTAAAAACACAAAAACCCTAATTTAAGGGTAATAATTATAACATCTTAATCACCATTGATTTTTTTTTTGCTTAAATTCATTGAAAACTTGATGATGTTTCGTAATCCAAGTTGAAAATAACCTAGGTTAAAACGAATCAGTCCGTCTATTAATTGTGTCATGACGCCATACGTGTTGTTAATACGAGGCATTCAAAAGCGGTTTATGTTATAACTTACTAAGGTTAATCGGAGAATAAATACGGCATGTTTGTGGGAAAATGAAAATGAATAAAACAATCGTTGAAGGAAACCCATGCTTACAAACTTATGTTCCACTGCATTTAGAACCGATCCCGAAATCAAGATTTAAATCGAAATATTTTATTTATATATACTAAGTAAAATTTCCTATCAACTTATAACAGAAAATGACGACTGTCATAAATTAGTCAACAATTCTTTCTCGCAGAATACAAGACAACTCTGCTAGGTGATTGCTACTATACATGGGATTGCTTCTATATGTATAACTTCCACAGTGTTATGCAGTGGTGAAACTGAAAAAAGGTTTAACTAACTAAAGCAGAACTTTTCACTTGTACACGGACAAGTCAAAATAAAAAAATAACTAAATGTACGACTCGGACAACCGTTGATTTTGCCAACCCTGACATATATAACATGTAAAACCTTAATCACGGGTACTACTCGTTCCCGGGTACTGTAATACCGGTATTTCCTAAAATACCGCGGTACCGTACCGCGAGATAAAAAACCACGGTTACCGGTTTACCGGTAATACCGCGCACCTCTAGTAAGTGATCATATATGAATGTTCATCGCTGGTTCTCTATGCATACTATATCCCATTCTCCATAAACAGATTACCTATAGACAACAGTCATGGGTTTAACTGACATCACACAGAGAGCCACATTCAAATGACCTTTGTGTTGACTAATCAATGCATAGCTTTCATCTATACAAAGCATTTATTAATAGAATCGTAAGTTTGTAATTTCTATTTTTAAACCGGGTTTCCTGAGCGATTGTGATGGCACATGTTATTGAAGAGGTGTGATTGGATAATTTGCATCGAGTTGCGAAGAGATTTATATTTATACATTGATTAGTGAAAATATTTACCTTTTCTGTCTTTGAAATATACATTAAATGGGATGTCTTTGCAGGGCAGGGAATTTAAAAACAACTAGCTTGGCTCAAAGTCAGTTCTAGCTACTCTTAGGGATAGGGTTGCGGGTTTCAAATGACGCATGCATTATTTATTACATTTGATTGATACCGTTACTTTACATGTCACCTTTTGTATACAGTATCAATGTCCCAGTGTTTAATGTTGACGAATTCAAAACACTGCAACGTCCCTGACTGACGGTTGTGAAGTGAAGTACCACTTATTATGTAAGAAAGAAGACAACAGGTTGCTTTTGGAAGGTGATTGTCTAGTACATGTTAGTTTAGGGAAATACCATTAGTTGAACTATATACTGTTAAAAGCAAGAAAAACAGAACTTTCCAACTTTCAACTTTTTAGGTATGTGAGGAAGTTCTAACGTGTTGTCAAGCTTTATCTAAAAGATTAGATAAAGAAGGTTACTTTTTTGGAAAAAAGTAAGTGTTTTGTTTTTCATTATTCAGTACCCTCTAAAATTATCCAGAAAAGAAATATAGGTTCCATTGGCCTTATTTCCTTCAAATATATTTACTATAAATCTCATTAAGCATCTTAAATTACAATAAACAAATGTACTTCTAAAAAGTTTGTTTAAGTGGGTGAAAATTAGATTTTTTTTTCTCAGCCAAAGTAATACATTCCACGCTGAAGAAAACGACCTTGACCCTTAGCATTTGTTATTTTTTGTATGTTCTGTTTTTCTTTTATTCTATACACCTGTATTCGTATTTTGTCTGTTTCAGACCCACAGAGTTAGATGCTATGGTACTTGGACATTTATTTGCATTACTAACCACAGATTTACCTAACAGAAAATTTGCTTTAATTATACAAAAGTTTGATAATCTAGTCAGTTTTTGTCAACGAATTGACCAAAAATATTATAAAAATCTAAATAATGATTATTAGTTATACTGATGTTGTGATATGTATGTTTTTATACCACTTTGTGTTAATTTTATAACTCATTATTGTAATGGTTCCTGTAAGCCTTTTAGCCCATGAGGGCAACATACCTAAATTTACAAGTATACAGACATAAATAATAAAGAGCCCACCAAAAGTTTGAAAAAATAAATAAAATTCACCAAAAGTCTTGGTTGATTGCTTTCAGATATATTTATAATGCTTTGCAATATTCAAGTATACAGACATAAATAATAAAGTGTCCACCAAAAGTTTGAAAAATAAAGAAAATTCACCAAAAGTCTTAAATTCTAATGTTTCTTTTTTTTGTTTTTTTTGGTGGTTGATTGCTTTCAGATATATTTATAATGCTTTGCAATATTCAAGTATACAGACATAAATAAAAAAGTGTCCACCAAAAGTTTGAAAAATAAAGAAAATTCACCAAAAGTCTTAAATTCTAATGTTTCTTTTTTTTTTTTTTTTTTGGTGGTTGATTGCTTTCAGATATATTTATAATGCTTTGCAATATTCAAGTATACAGACATAAATAATAAAGTGTCCACCAAAAGTTTGAAAAATAAAGAAAATTCACCAAAAGTCTTAAATTCTAATGTTTCTTTTTTTTTTGTGGTTGATTGCTTTCAGATATATTTATAATGCTTTGCAATATTCACTAAGCTATCACTTTTACAAGATTCAGCATCTGACATCCAAATCCCTCCTAAACAAAGTTCAATGTTTTTTTATTCTATAACATAGATTTTAAGCTCTATTGGCAGTCTCAACTACAAATAGTACCATTACAAATTATTGAGCAAAACTAAAAAGAAAATAAAAAGTAAACAAAATTTTTGATAAAACCTATGTAATAGGGTTACAAAATGAAAAATGTCACCAAAAAGTTGATAGGCACTGTATATAAATAATAAATAGAATGTAATATCCCTGAAACTGTTTCCATGACAAAATACTCAAGTTTTAAGTATATGTAGATCTACTATATTACTTAGAAGCTTTATCAGCAGGGGAGACAATACTGGTTAGGATTGCTGACAAAATTATCAAAATGAATTATATCAGAATTTTAATTTATCTAAATCACTTGATCTTCTGTATCCCATGTATATTTGGATACACTATAGTTATGATTGCCATCTGAATGTCTTTCTGGTACCCTATCAGAGCCTTACTATCACATTTGTGTATGCCAAAAGAGACATTTAGTCGTATTATGATATGGCTCATGTTGTCTGGCAGTCCATTCATACAGCATTAGCAAAGTCTTGTCTGCTCATTAACTTTAAACTTATTTCATTTAGGTGAATCTGTTTCAGTATCACCAATGGCTATAACCTTTAGATGATCCTTATTAATTTGAGGTCAGTAGGTCAAAGGTCAAGGTCTCAGTGACCTGGAGCAATCCTTTCGGCATATAATGCTAAAATTTAGATTACTCTAGTTTAAGTTCTGGTAACAAAATATGTATATTAAAACAGTAAAGTTCCGCGATCTCTTTGTGTTAACAGTGGAATGGTCTTAACACAGGAACCCTTTTCTTCTAAAATCAAACATTTGAAATTTGAAACTTAAAATACCAAGGACCACAATAGAAATAAAGACTTGTTCTTTTTTTGTGTTATTCTTGGTATTGGAAAGCATGTCATGGTACTATATTCAAATGTTTTTTTCTAATATCCTGTGTTATTCATTGTCTCAATAACTAGAACTATATTTTATATTCATGTTTCCATCAGATTACATTTATTGTACCATTATCTGTTGCTTAATACTGAAATTTAAATCTATCTATCTATAAAGATCATCAAAAATTACATGATTTTGCAAAAAAACAACAACAACAACACAAGGTGGTCTGTACTATGGAACTTTATTGTAAATGTAAATTTATTCAATGATCTACATATTTGGAACATTATGTGAGTACAAATATGTAAAATGTTTCAAGCTATCCTAACGAGCTATAGAAAAATTACTTTGTATTGTAAATTAATACAATATTTACAACTTTTAAAATGTCAATAAGCTAATATGGTATTTTCAAACTTAATCAAAATGTCTTTTTGTAATTTACATCACACCAAAAATGGTAACTTAATATCAACTGCAATACATTGTACGCAATTGAAGTTTTCAATGAATTGGTGCGTTTTGTATTATATTATACTATCAGTTAAACCTTTATCTCTGTACAGTAATAGAGCAAATATAATCAGGGTAATCTGAAATAAACAATAAATATACTTTATGTATTTATGAAAGATCATTTTAGTTAAATGGATATTGTTTTCGTACGTCAGAGAGATTTTTGCGTTCAAATCATACATTAACTACCTGATAAGTTGCATACATCAGCACTAATACCATCATCAGCCGCCCGGCTAGCTCAGTTGGTAGCACGCAAGTCTACTGATCGAAGACTTTCGTGGAGCTTGGTCATTTCTACGGCCATTCTCCCTCCTAAAGATGATTTCTAATTATGTAGGGCAGTTGTCAGTCACTGACGAAAGTATGCACTAAGTAGTTGCTTAACAGCTAATTCCAGAGATTTAGCCTTTCCAGGAGGAGTGAGTAGGTTGACTTAACAAACAAACAAACAAACATCATCAGCACTAACATTATCATCAGCACTAATTCCATCATTAACACTAATACCATCACCAGCCATGATACCACCATCAGCACTAATATCATTATCAGCACTTATAGTAAAACTATCACCAGCACTGACACCATAATTAGCACTAATACCATTATCAGCCATGATACCACCATCAGCACTAATTCCATCATTAGCACTGATACCATCATCAGCACTAATACCATTATCAGCACTGATACCATTATCAGCACTAATACCGTAATCAGCACTTATAGTAAAACCATCATTAGCACTAATACCATCACCAGCACTAATACTATATCAGCAAATAAACCATCATCAGCACTAATACCATCATCAGCACTAATACCATTATCAGCACTGATGCCTCATCAGCACTAAAAGCATCATCAGCACTAACACCTTTTATTTCAGTTTAATTGCAGTATTATATCTTGTAATTTTAAACTGGTAAAACTTACCTGGAGCAAGAAAGAGAGTGCAATGAAAATAATAAAGTATGTGTTACATTTGTTTGCGATGCTTGCCTGTACTTCATCAAAACAACCCTGTAAATATAATATATACGGAGAAATATATAGTACACGTATATCTATATTGTGACATACTGAGTCCAAGACATTTTATCATCAGGGTCTATAATCACGTGGTCTACTGTTATGAACTAAAGCATCGAGTGTAATTGCGGCGCCTATCGGATCAGTGGTAAATCTCATTTTTCTTCTTTATTTTAATTTTTCGAATTTTTCATGTAGTCCATGTTCTAGCCAACAATTCGTACCGTAGTTCGCGAAAACACTCGCAGGAAAATTTGAAGTGGACAGAATTTTAAAGAAAAAATAATACCGTTTTAGGTATTAATTTTTAAGGAATGAAATAATCTGTGAAGCTGATATTTAAGTAAATGACTCGTGAGTATTTTCAGGATTCAAAATAACCCGGACTTTCGTCGTCTCTCAGCCTCCAGAACTACTAAGTATCTAAATATAGATATACATGTATACTAATGGACAAAAGTCTTGTCCGGTCTACAAAAACCATAATATCTTTTTTGTTTGTTATTGCACACTTATACATTTAGTATCGTTAGAAAGAGAATGTTTATATGCATTGAATAAAAAAAGAATTGTGAAATTTGAGCCAGTTCTGTCGGTACAGTAATGTGTTGAAAATTGACATTGAGGATATGAAGTTACAAATGATTGCCATGAGTCAGTTTTGAATGAAACATTTTTTCAATAGTGTGTGTGACCCTCATTAACCCGAATGAGTTTTCTGGTCTTCCGGCTAGATTCCTTCGCAAACTTGTCGCATCGATGCGTAAAAGGGGCACCGAACACACTATTGAAAAAAATGTTTCATTTAAAACTGACTCAACTCAATCATTTGTAACTTGTAAATCCTCAATGTCAATTTTCAACACATTACTATACCAACAGAACTGGCTCAAATTTCACAATTCTTTTTTGCATTCAATGCATAATAACATTATCTTTCTAACGATACCAAATGTATGAGTGTGCAATAACAAACAAAAAAGATATTACGATTTTTGTAGACCGGACAAGACTTTTGTCCATTAGATAATGTAACAACATGGCACACACGCTAACATACAAGCTACAATAAAAAAACTGTATAATATATGCATAACTGAATAGCCATATCAAACAACATTATACGTCAAGGATGTCTCAATGAACAAAATTGATATCAAGTTACATATATTTTGTATTGTCATGTCCAAAAGAAAAAAAATGTACTGATTTAAAAGCAAAACTAAAATCTGTAACAACATGGTGGTTTTACAACTTTGAAACTTTATTCAGTACAATGTGAAATGTGAATGTTTGAACGAACTATTGGAGGGCAGAGTACAATCTACTTACCTTATCTCTGTAAGAATAAGTAGTATCAGGCAATGACCCAGCACCAGCACAAGTAGATCTATCTGCATCCGAAGCTGGTAGTGTCATACAACATGCTACAGGTGCTTGTACCGCCCCGGGAGTACCATCAATGGCTGCATTATCATTTACGTTGACTTCCTTGTACTTTCCTTTACCTTTCTTGTCAAAGTCTTCAAAACTGTCAGTTCCACAACATTCAAACTGTTATCAAAAGAAATCGATTGATATTGTAAATATGACTTATTTCGTAGCCGCATGGGAAGACATTTTAAGCCGCATTTTGCATCCTAAATATCCTACGTACACCAACACTGATTATCGTAAATGGCGCGCAAGAGAGTATCCAAATATCTCGAGGCTTTTCGTAGCAATCAACAAAAAGCAAAAAAAGCATGTAAAGAGTCCATATTGTCTTGTTATTGAGATATATTATTACCAAGAGGTTTATTTCTAAGACAGTAAACCTCTCGTTAATTATCTCAATTTTAGATATTAAAGCTTTTAAACATCTATAGGCCTATTCAAGTTTTCTTAGACCATTGTCGAATACGCATATTAGAAGTCAAATTAAATGAAACGTATATATACGTATATACCTATTGATATGATTGGTATTCTCCGAAAGAGGGCCACAAAGTTAATTCCAGGTATGGATAATTTAGACTATACAGAAAGACTAGAAATTGGAATCACGAACTCTCACATGCAGAGGAAACCGAAGAGACATAATTTAAATGAAGGAAGTCTTCACAGGAAGGGGTTTGAACATTGTGAAAATGAGACCGCTAAAAGGCACTAGACGAAAGTATATATATAAATAAAGACGCAGATAATTCTTTAATTTGGAACGTATATATGGTTCTTCACTGATATGTTTGTTAACACCTTTTTAAAAGCCTTTTAAGAACAGAGTTGCAGATATTTAGAACTCCTTACTACATAAAGAATTCGAGTGCAAAACGGTTCAATATTTTGAAAGGAATCTAGATTCGAAATTACAAGATAGTATGTATGATTATATCTAGTTAAAATTGTGACAGCTTTTGCACCCAATAATTACGTAACAACGGAAGAATTATAGTTGAACCAACTGCTTAGTGATCAAATAGGCATTACAAAAACGGAATAGTGGGTATAAAATGTTATTCCATTGGAATTAGAGACATATATATCTATGTCTCTGTTGGAACGAGGTAAAATTTGTATCTCATACTATCGTACAAATTATAGAATCTTATTTAGGCGTCGAAAAAAACCTCAATCTTGTTTAGTCAAATACTAATCTATGAATGAACTATGTTTCCTAGCACAAAGGCTCAAAAGCTGTTAATTTGACCGTAAATATTGTACACGTTACATAAGGAACTTATTAAGAGCGGGCGTGCCCTAGCGGTTACGACACTGGACTGGTAATCATTGTATAGCTAGCTCCGCGTTGGTTCGAATCCAATACAAAACATACCCCGTTGTTTCCTCGAGCGAGAAACTTTATTCTACAAGCTCGGTACTAGGAAATCAGAAAATAGACTCGAAAGTAATAAATCTAAGTTGTAAGAACTTGTTTCACAATCGAGTTAAAATAAATTAGTATGATACTGAGGAACTTATTTACCTCTCGCATTATATAGTTCCAGCCTATATTTGTTGCTGAATCTCCTTGTATACCGTCATAGTCTACCATTGTCTCTAGAAGTGTGGGTTTTACTGTGTCCTTTATCTGATGAATATACAAATTATAACGGTCTCTTTAAGAGCTACGGTCTGGTGATGGTGATGATGATAATGATGATACATGAACATTTAAATGTTCTTAATTGTGAGGTTGGTGCACCCTAGAACCAGGTTTACCAACCCAAGTAGCAAAATAACCTTAGAGGAAATTACTAGGTAGAAACCCTTTGGTTCTTGTTTCGAAATTTGTTTGAGGCGTCCCTTATATAAAAGTTTAAACATCTGAAAACAGTCCCCTATTTGCTGCTTGGCTATGTTTTAGGTCTGTGGTTTTTAGTTGTTCGCTTGTCGAACAACTATAAACATGTACGCCCATTTGAGAAATCGGTGTAGCAACCTTACTACGGAATCTACTTTTTTGAGGTACACGACGGGACTCAACTCTTCAAACCTATGATATACAGAGTTTTCATTAATTGTTCGAAGAACAACTATATACGCCAATTTTGAGAAATCAGTATAGCAAGCTTACTACAAAATCTACTTTTTGAGGTACATGAAGGAACTCAAATCTTCAAGCATGTGTATGACTGAGAAAGGTTATAATTATTAAATTATAATAATTACATTTAACCAAACACTGAAAATATATACGAAAGTGAAGATTCCCTGTGGTGAACCCCAATTTGAAAGGGTGTGACGCATTAATCTCTCATTCTATACGTAGACGATAAAACATATCTTGGCTCAGACGCTTAACTTATATCGCACAACAACAACGCGCAGGAAGTAGTGCGGCGTATACATGAATATAAAACCGTTGTATGTTTTTCTTCCTTTTTTAAAGATAAAATCATGATGATTAAATTGTAAAAAATGCTGGCTTATAACTACAGGAATACTTATCCATATATACATATTAGTAACATATACAATTAATTTGTATGAACATTCAATTGTATTTCCCTGTACTCCTCTATGGTTATTATACCTGTGCAATTATAGGAGTATGCATTGTAATCAATTTCTAAATTAGATTTACCTGAATATTGGGATATCGGTATTTTTGATAATCGAATTAAAATTGGATTTTCATGTATAGTTTACAAGTACAAATGGCACCATTTGAAGATACATTTCATACAACGAAAGCTCTGCAGTCTATGTTTCAAGAAACGAAATCTTATTCTACATATTTTGTCACATTTTTGAGCACATTAAGTGACCGAAGCACAACATGTTTTCTCTGTCGAACAACTCCAGTGCTTTTAGCGCTTTGATTTTACTTTGCTGATCCTGATATATTTGCTTACACATTAATAAAAAAACGGTGGAATATTTCTACGAAGCATCTTAAGTGACATTTTGTTCATAATTATTTCGATAGTACGAAATAACTACTTCGAATTAAGTTCTTTTTTACGTATTATTTCGTTTAAACTTAATATCATTTAATCGAAATACTTGTGAAAATAAAAAAGTATTTCAAAATGTCATTTAGGGGCTCCGAACTTTTCAGCCTTTTTGTAACAACTTTTCACAAGGTTACTAGTTAACGCGATATAACGCGAGAATACGAGCAGTAGTCGTTCAACGGATATCCTGATTAAACTCTTGATCAAAGCATGTTATTAAATTACCTTTGCGGAACCGTTGGTAGCATTTTCAGACGGGGGCTATTTTGAGAGCAAATTTGTCCAATGGGAACGAAGTTAATGCCTTTTTTAGTCTGGTATATCTCAGATCGCATTAATTTGAAAATTTAAGGGGGTTGTGCACGGGTCTGTCTTTGTATGAAAAATCAGAAAAGGTATCGGTTCTATGTGAAGAGTGTTCTTCGGATAAAAAAAGATGACAGGGAATCTGGTAAGATAAATGAGGCAACAACAGCACAAAATATTGACTAACTGACGGACTAAATAAACGAATCAACTTACCAAGTGAGGAGCAGAAAATGCAATAATAACTAGGATAATCTGACCAACCAATATCACAATCAGAATTATAGCATACTGAAATACAACAGATCAGTGATAATGTAGTATTATGTTATGGTGGCATATTTCTGCCACCAAATAACCAGACAATGAACCAGTTAGTTAAGTGGTTTTTTGGATCAATGTTTATCTGGTGAAAAAATGGCAAATGCTTGTATTAAAAAGGCAAATTCTAAAATTTAATTTCTGTACAGGAAAAGTACATTTCTTACGGATTACACCAAAAAACTTATCATCATGTCTCTTATCTAATGTCACTTTGACTATGCGTGTTCATTTTGGTATTTAAGTTTGACCTAGGCTCTTCAAATTAGACTTCAATCTCCCAAAATAAATTGATATGGTTCATTTTTTTTATTTCTCTGCTACCACTCACATTGATTATGATCAATTTAAGACTTTGAATTGGCTCCCTGTTAGTGATAGGGTTAACCAAATTATTTTAACTCATGATTTTAAAATAAATAACAGCATTGTTCCAGAATACTTTAATACTCATTTTCAGCCTGTATATCTTGTTCATAATTCTCATACTCGTTTTCGAGTAACACTGTCTCAAAGTCATGGTTATTCAATGTGCCAATTAAACTATACTGATTGCTTTTCAATTCCTAAAGTTAAAACCATGGGTCAGAAGTCATTTGCATACAGGGGTTATATTCTATGGAATAATTTATCACAAAAAATAAGGCATGAATGTAACATAATATTATTTAAATCAAATGTGAAGAAAATATGTTAGGACATTGTAAGTTTATATTTATAATTGTGGTAATTTGTTACAATCGTTATCACTTTAATTTTTTAGTTTTAACAATCTATTATTAATTATCCAACGTGTATCTTTTCTTAAACATTTATTCAGAATACTTATTTATTCAAAATTTTATTTATTTATTCATTTATCTATTTATTATTTAATAAATCAATTTTTATTGGACATTTCATAGGAAAGGATATCAATCAATCCTAAATATTTTCTAAGTCATACTTTTTTCTTACATTTTCAGTACATTCAATACAATTAGTCATTGCTTTTGTTTTTAATTAATTAGCATCATCATGAATATTTTTTTTTTTTGCTTCGGTAACATTTTTATTATTTTTAGGAAAACTTTCCACCAAGTCTTTCTTGTATTCCTGTGATACACCTTTGATTGATAAAAATATTTTGCATATATGTAGCAGGTTCATACATCCATGTCAGTGTTGTGCCATCAATGTCGGGGACCACAATGGAAATAAGAGATTTATTCCTTTTTTGTGTCATCCCCGGTATTGATGTGCATGATATATGACATTTTACATACTGTGATATTTCACCATTTGTATGCCATGTGTCATGTCATTGTTACCGAAATAAAATTATTATTATTAACGACTTACCGCAAGTATAAGAATTGGTGTTGGACAACAGGCACCCACCACTCCTAGTATTGATATAGCAAGTAATATAAAGCCTATACCTATACATGCATAGGCAAACATACTAACAAAGGATCCAAGCTCGAAATTATCTGTGCTGAAGTCAGTGTTTCCTGTAATAGTAATTGTCATATATATGTACATATACTTGTTAAAAACTTCGGCAAATTGTAAACGGTATAAATCATTTTACGTAAATTCATAAGTATTGTGATAAAAATACGGGACCCCCTAAGTTAAATTTTGAAATACTTTTTGATATTCAAGATTACTTCATTTAAACATAAAGTCATTTCGTTAAAGGCTTATTCGAAAAAAAACCGATATATTATTATTTTGTTTAATCGTAATGATGATTTCGTTTAAACATAATATTTTTTCGTAAAAACGAAATAAATTTTCTCAAAAACGAAATAATTTGGAAAAAAGTATTTCAAAATGTCACTTTAGTGGTTTCGTACATTTTAACGAATTTGACCGATTGAAACTTAATATCCTTTTGACCTGTAATCAATAATCATAGTGATTATAATATAATAATGATTATATTTTCTTAATAAGCACACACCTATTTGTATGTATACCTCAAAAACGTATAAATAAAGTTGTGTTTTTATTTCGTGTGTATTTAAAAATTTCATATTTTAAAACAAATTTACTTTGAATAGAGATAAGTAGCAGTATACTTGATTATTTGCATAAATTAGCATGAGCAAATCATATAACCACGTTGATATAAGTACACCTGTATCAAGTGGTATACAACACTGAAACATAGGTATATTATAGATACTTATTGACCTTTCGAACGCAGTTGGTTATACAGTAAATAGGGGAAAGCGGATTTTCGGAGATGACGAACTTATTTTGCATAGTATGCAAATTGCTTCTTACTTTAAGCAAATTGATTAAGGGTGAAAGGGTAACTTCAGCCGTTTTCTTAATCATTACAATTTAAAGATAAATCAAAGTACTGAAAGTTCTGATGGGACGGTGCTCCTGAAAGTTTTACACAAGTTGACATCTCCATAATTATGCATTGTTATAGAAGTACGTGTAAAACAATGTCAGTGAAATACTTATCACAAGAGACAAACATGTCAGAATAAACCGATATGTGCGCATTCACTTATTTACAATTGTGGCAAAGTGTATATTGTATGAGAAATGACTTGACCCAGTCTGAAATTGTTCTGCTCAGATTAACATTGCATTGAAGTAGATTATGTACTTCAGAATTCTTGCTCATGTCCTGAAAGGTAACTAGTTTGATATCAGTTGAGACATGCTTATAACTTTCCATCAAAATAAGACAAAGAGAGGAACACATAAGTCATAGCACTTGTGATGCCATAGTAAGGTGGTATCGCCACCGTGCTATAGATAACCAGAAAACGGTACAAATCACAGGCGGATCTGGAGGGAGATAAAAGGGGTCCAGATCCCCCTGAAATTTTCAAAAAGTATCCGTCCATGAGTGTATTTTTCAACTGTAAGCCATTTTTATGTGTCATAAAGCAAATTTTTCGGCACGCTTTGATCGCCTACCTTAGTGTTTACATAGATGTATTATTAATATTTTGCGTTAATTTGCTAACAGTGTATAATGCATTATCGTTCCTAGAGTCTAGCAGGATTCTCAATACTAGCCTCTGGCGCCACACGGCTAATTTCAGGAATGAAACGTCATAATTTTGGCCGATATCGACCAATCAGAATGCTTTCGCGAAATGTTTCGCGACAAACTTCATCTGGCGCTTAACCTATCAACCAATCCAATTGTCGCGTACATAGCGCCTTCGTCTAAAGTTTAAGATAATGTTAGTTATTTCTGTAACCAAGGTAACACATAATCTAGGGTCTATCTACATAAATATGACAGCGGTCCTGCTGTTTTTATATAATATGTGTGTAACACTAATTAATGATATTATCAGGCGATTATTATACGGGATGACACGCTTCATTTAACAGATTAACTGTGGCTGTACTCGTAAACTATGTCAGGACTGAAACTTTTAATTGACCAGTGTTAAATAGCAATTGATAATGATCTTTGAATTTCGCCGACTTTGAGCTCGGGACAACAGAGCCGTTGATTAGGAATGAGGGTTGGGAAGATATTGTGTACTGAAGTGCATAAAATGTTAATTATATGCAGATGAAATATCGTTTTAATAAAATGAATAGAGTGTAAAGAAATTACACAACATATTATAATGTTTTTTTATTTTTGATGCGTAATGCTTGTTGTAATCCTTAAAAACATTAACTCATATAAACCATATAAGATGAAAGATATGTAAGTAAGATTTGATCAAAAATATCTGATTTAAAAGTATTTCATTCGATAATTGGGAAAGTGACAAATAGCCTCTTTTTAATAAAATGCGTTGTAGATATAATGTTATGAGTTTTTGTAAGTTTAATTAAATTTTTTAAATGGTTTTATTATTTTCGAATAGCAGTTTAAAATTATACGAAAATGAACAGACATTAGGTTAACTGTAAAACAAGTTTAATTGAAATTATGTTGTATGTAGATAATTTATTTAACTGCCACTCAAACCACATTGCAATCAAGCTAGCTTCAAGGCAAGAGAGTAAAATTCCTTTATACGTCTCTCCGACAATTTCTTTCAATTAAACATATCGAAAATTCATATATTTACTTCTTGAATCACAGCAGATCTTCAATGACAGTTTACACATGCAGTAGCAGTATGATAGGCCTACCGTCAGCTTGTTAGTTAACAGTCTTCTTTAAATGGCCTCGTTTCGCGGAATTTTAGAGACGCGATTTTTCATTGGTGTGTAAAAAATATCGAATGCGCATGCGCATGTGGCGTCAGAGGCTAGTATTGAGAATCCTACTAGACTGTAATGTGGTTGTGATTCGAAAGTTTGGACCCCCCTAGAAAAAGTTTGGACCCCTTCTAGAAAAAAAATCTGGATCCACCCCTGCAAATTTACGCTATTCATGTTAGAAGGTTAATGTATTTACCATATGTGTTCTGTACAGTTGCCTGTATCTCGGACAATACAAACTTTGTCAGGGGTTGAAGCCATGAGCTTGAAAATCGTAAAATAAATCCACAAATTATTAGTGTCAGAGATATCAACTGAAAATTAACAAAACATGTCAAATAAAATGTTTGCTTAAACAATAAAGAGACTGAAGCAAACACAACTTAATGAGATGCATTCTTTAATAAACAAACTTAAACACTTGCAGCGATAAACTGTAGACTAATCCCGCTAGCTCAGTGTGTATGAAAGAGGATTCAACAGTTTTTTTTCTATTTCTACCTAAAACCATGTTATCTTGTCAGTCCCATTTTTAGACTTTCTGCGATTTCGCCGAAAGGCTTAAGTTATACTACAAGCTGAAAACTATCGACAATTCAAATGCCTGACCAGTTTAACCTGCGGAGTGATAAACGTGACTCTATATACTATGTACTACGCAGTCAGCGATAAAAGTAGTTCCGTCATCTCGTTAATACACTAAGCAGTATAATGTACCTAGTAATCAATGAAGTGTCAATTTATACCACAGCAAATCAAAGGTTTACATTCCACGTTGAGTAATTTATGTAGTAAGTGCAATAAAATGATTTGTATATTGATAGTGAATGTAGCTGTTTAATGTAATGATACTATGGTCATTTATTGTTTAACTTGAAGTTTAAGTTGTTTTACAGTATTGTGCCATAATTATAATACCTACAGAATTTGTACGCTAAGTGACAAAGTGTACAGGGAAAACTGTACTTCAAGATTGTGTGTGTGTGTGGGGGGGAATAAATCTTTGTATTTTGAACTGATAGTATGGCCAGTATTACAGGATAGAATAAACATTTCGCCGCATTTTTGCACTGCTCGATGTGTTCTTGAATCTACTGATTAAGGAGTAATCTTTAGTATGGATTTGTTAGATTTCAATGTGCACAAAAGCCTTTCTGTATTTCTATTCTTAGATAATATTGTCCGACTTTGTTCGGTGAGCCGTGACAGGTTGGAAATGTCCAATCCTATCAATGACAATAGGTACAACCAGTAAGTACTGCATTGAAAGTAGGTTCAAATTATTGTATCCTAAGCATATATGTACTGTACATTAATAAACAGCTTCCGAAATAGCGCAGTCCGAAAACAATACTGTGTGTTACCTTTTTTGTAGGACTGTTACCAAATTCTATGAATACCAAAGTGAAGTAACCACTCAACGAATAAAATCGACCTATAGTTATCTTTCACGGCTTGTTTCAATGTTTATGTTGCAATTTAAATTTTGATTGGGGAAACATACACTTTTAAATACAGAAGGGGGTTGCTATATATTTGCTTAGATTTATTCATGCACAACTCTTATTTTTGGGTTTAGTTTAACGCCATTGCAGAAATTGTATAGGTCATATCACGGCGGTCAGTCAACCTACTCAGCTTTCATGAAAGGGCTAAATCTCTGGATTGAGCTGTGCGCACACTTCCATTGACAATTGCCATTCTTGATTTTGAATCAGTAGTAAGCGGAAGAAAGCCCGTAGAATTATTTCATGACTAAACTCCATGGAAGTATGCACCGTTCCCCCTGCCTAGGCATCGAACCCATGATTTCACTGCTAGTAGGCTTGCGTGCTACTGACTGATCTGGCCTGGTGGGCTAACACAGTCTATATAGACTATCTATACATATCGTTATAACAGATCTGACTTAATTAAACCGTGTACGAGGGACAATCGTTGAAATCTCACCAGTCAAGAGTAAGAATAGTCTCCGGAAGAAAGTTTTGTCAATGTGTTGGTTATATTTTGTTTTTTACTGATTTAAAAGTCCATCATAAATATATCCAATTTCCACAGTGTACATCAATGTTTACTACAAACATGGTGCATTTTTTTCATTCAAAGTCTATTGATTATAATATTGGCTTGGAATCGTTTATATAAATTGAGTGTTTCACACGACGCTACGGAGCCCCTAAAGTGACATTATTGGAATACATTTTCATCTTCACAACCACATCGTTTAATCGTAATATTTTTTCGTTTTTACGAAACATTATTTCGTTGTTTTTTTACGAAATAATATTACGTTTAAATGGATTAATTATTACGTTTAAAAAAACTATATTACGTTAAAACGAAATCATTTTGAAATGGAAAAAATCAAAATGTCACTTTAGGGGCTCCGCAGCCTTTGGACTACAATAATTACTAAGTAGTACATGCGTCTTCTAAGTAGTTTATTTCATATCTATTTTAATAGATAACGGGTTAACGGGTACTTAGATGAGTACATATATAGATTAATCTTTGTATGAAAAAATCGATTAACAAAAATGCGTTTCAGGTTGAAGTTTCACAAAAATCTATTGACAAATTATAAAATGTCCATTTGCATAATATCGCTTATATACATGTATATATATTTATATATAAAATGTATTTATAAAACAGTGTCTGTATGCATGATGTACAATTTGGCAAATTTGCATATGATGGAAATGATTGAAAATGTATTCATCGTAAGAACTTAAGTTCATAAAAAGCAGAAAACCTTTACAAAATGTTTAATTCTCTAGTCAATCAGTTTTAAGTAGACATAGAGTGCACTCAACGCTTGAAAGCGTATGGCCTACATACAAAAACCCAATCTGAAATTTAAGATTAAATGTAAGCTTATTCTTTGGTATTATGTTTTAGGAAGAACCAGTGAACGATGAGTTTAATGTTGATATAACCTTAAAAGCAATTAGAGCCTACCCGGCCTAGCTTAGACGGTTGCACACTAGTCATCATGAAAAAATTTCTACGGCCATTCTACCTCCTACCACTAATTCTAAATAAGCAAGACATTAGCCAGTCACTGACGGAGGCATGGGTCTAGTAATTAGTTAACAGCTAAGTCCAGAAATAACCTTTTCATGAACGATGAGAAGGTGGACTGACCGCCGTGATGTGACCTATTCCATGTGATGCTGCGGCGTAAAGCTTAACAAAATCAAAGCACTGAAAGTACTCTGGTACTCATTGAGTTTACAGAAAATCAAGCGGCATACTTACTATAATCAGTGTGTTACACACAATAATCACTATTTTGCCAATTGTAGAAAGGGTACCCATTATGATAATAGTTTACACGTGCAGAATATTCTAGATGTCAGACATCACCTAAAATAAAAAAAGTGTTCGTCGACGAGTCTCATACAGATATTTCACGGTCCGACCTGAGTATCCTTAAATTTTAACAAACTGTTCGTGGCGCGTACATTAACCCCGTTGATTTTGGGTACTACTTGTATATTACTAATATTTGTTTAATGATCCCCGTACATTGGTACAGGTAATAATTTTTATCGATAGTGAGTGCAGAAGTACTGTGGTTTGTTATTTAAATCAGCGGGGTCGATGCATCGGCCGCTGACAGTTGAGGAAAAATTCACAATACTTCATGTTGACAATGACACTACTTCAAATAAACATTTGTATAGTGAAAAACCAACACTTTACAACATGGATTGTAGCAACACATACTTATATCCGGACAAGTCACTTACATTTATATGCCGAAAAATTATAGGTAACTTTCCATACCGCGAAGAAAAAACGTTTTTAGTCGAACGACACTAACTTCAATATCCCGAGTAAACAACTACATTCCTAAGATAAAAAGAAAATGCTTCTACTTTCAATGCCGGGACAATTTACCAAATACTTTTCTATATCGTGAAATACACATATTTTTCTATATTGCTAAATACATGTATACTTTTCAATATCCTGAAATACATATACTTTTCTATATCCTGAAATATACATACTTTTCTCTACAGCTAAATGCACATGCTTTTCTATATCGTGAAAACACATACTTTTCTATATTGCTAGATACACATACTTTTCTATATTGCTAAATACACATACTTTCTATATCGCTAAAAACAAATACTTTTCTATATCGCTAAATACAAATTCTTTTCTATATCGTGAAATACACATTCTTTTCTATATCGTGAAATACACATACTTTTCTATATTGCTAAATACATGTATACTTTTCTATATCCTGAAATACACATAGTTTTCTATATCCTGAAATATACATACTTTTCTCTACAGCTAAATACACATGCTTTTCTATATCGCGACATGTATACTTTTCTATATCCTGAAATACACATACCTTTCTATATCCTGAAATATACATACTTTTCTCTACAGCTAAATACACATGCTTTTCTACATCGTGAAATACACATACTTTTCTCTACAGCTAAATACACATACTTTTCTATATTGCTAAAACAAATACTGTTCTTTATTGCTAAATACACGTACTTTTCTATATCGCTAAATACACATACTTTTTATATCGTGAAATACACATGCTTTACTATATCGCTAAATACACATACTTTTCTTCATCGCTAAATACGCATATTTTTTTATATCGCTAAATACACGTACTTTTCTATATCGCTAAATACACATATTTTTCTATATCGCTAAATACACTTACTTTTCTATATACATGTAGCTTAATACACATACTTTTTTATATAGTTAAATACACATATTTTTTATATCGTTAAATACACATACTTTTTTGTATCGCTAAAAATACACATACTTTTTCATTCTTAGAAAATACAAATTTTTTTACCACAAGGGGAAAATACGTCTCTACATATAGAAAATACACGTACGTTTCTATATCGAAAAAATATATATCCCATGTCCTATCAATGTTATCAAAAATAATTTTAAAATCGATAGATGCGTGATGATTTAAAATAAATGTACAAAAACGCCGAGTCAAGTCCTATATATCTACTTCATTTGCACTGCAATGTTGAATGAAATTATTTGAAAAAAAATCCGGATTTGAAATTAGTATAGGTCGTTTGCGTTAATGCTGGACCCCTATTTGCCGTAAATATCTTAAAAACTATAACAGCGATTTTGCAAAAAATTTTAATACAATCTTATTTCAATTTTTCCTTCTAGGATTTAAATTTTCAGAATTTTTAATAGATAAATAAAAAAGTTTTCCATAAGGTACAATGCAAAATATTTGGAATTTTTTATCAAAACTCCGGCGGGAGGTAAAAAAAGCTGTTCTGATTATAACATTGTCATATTCCAGTGTATTTATTCTAAGTCCCGTGCTTTTACTGTAAATTTGTCGCTTAAATAAACACTTGACGGTCTACTGAATTGTAAAGCAGAGGCCCGTCTTTAAAATCGTACGTGTAGAATTTGTATAGATTTTGACGACCGACAGTGATGATGATATTTGAGTTTGTATATACTGTTATACTTTGTTATCAAATAAAATTTCTAACCGGGCCTCATATTTAGCTATTATTTTGTATCTACTGTTATGTGGCTGTTCTGATTATGGCACATACCCATTTAACAAAAGTCGCTTTTTGGCTTCAAAATTTGCATTGAATGCATATGGGAAGTATGTTATGTAATTAAAGAAAAATTCTGAATTTTTGGATTTGAGAAGGAAAATGCTAGTTATGATCACATACAAAATTTGAGTTAATTCCATCCGATAGTTATTGAGATATTTCATGATTTTAGGGGTCCAGCTTTAACGCAAACCACCTATATATGTTTTAACTAGTATTTTGCTATGACTTACCTGAGAAAACATCAAAACAGATATTGTGGTTCAATGATACAGAGCATCTAAGCTCACCGATCAAAAATCGATAGAATTTCTATAGTGGTACCAATGAATGATATACTAACGCTGCGGTCCAACAGTTTCTCTACCCATAATGCATTTTGATGTTTTAAAGTGAATTTTGATTCATGTATACTTTACATGAAGTTATTAGTTTCACAACTAATACGCATTTTAATATGTACCATCAATTTAGTATTACTTGCCCAAAAGTAATTTCTGGTTGTTTCAGGCAAACGGACATCCACTAATTTCGTAAACTGAATGTAGAATAAATATAAAATAAAAAATACTAAACAAAATGTGTCTGCAATAATATTTCAGTAAAAATAAGAAAAAAATATGAAAGAAATACGGAAGCATGGAGGTGACATGGTCGATATTTTTTTCTAACTTGTTCCTACAACTTACGAGAGGTGATAATATTTTTCTAACTCGTTCCCGAAAGATAGGAGAGTAGGTTTTGAGAACTTAAGGGAATATAAATACTGGTTGAAGACCCTAAAATGGGACAGCCCTAAATTGGGACAGTCGATGTATCCGATTTCCAAAGCCTTCAAATTGTATCAGGATGTTAATTATGTAATCACGTGTAGTCATGACATAAAATGTGTCTACAGTCAATCTAAAACGTACCGTAGTGTTCTTTTTTCGGCGTAGCTGTCTAAGCTGGATTTTGATCTACATTTCTGTATAATGACGTATGTCTGGGAATTTCGGAAATCCGCCGTTCTATTGGATGATTTTATTAGCATTGAAAATGACGTACGGGGGAAACAGAGAAAATCCCCTCTTCGATTGGATGGCCCTGACACGCGCGAAAAAATAAAGGCCACACTATTGTAATGCAGTGTTTTACGAAATTTTGCTTCGTTCGTAGATTTTTTTTTTTGGTTAGACTTCTATTGCTTTCCAAAGTGTTTTTTTTTATATTGTAACAATAAAAAGTTACGTGTCAAACACAATATTTTATGGGTAAAATGAATTACGTCTCCAGATGTGAACCGGTTTCTAGTAAAAAGTCTGACATATTACCCAATGATTATTAAGTTAGCCTCACTACGTCCAGTTTCCGGGGTTTACACTTTGAGAGTCACAGCTCCACATATATTTATTAATCCGCTGAGTTATTGGTACGTAACTTTTAAGAATAAATTCATAATTTTTGTTCGGTCACATTTATATCAAAATCGAAGCGGGTTAACGGTATTCTGTCAATTCATGTCAAATTCATTACGCATTATCGTCTACATGTTGACCTACTTCCGTTTACAGAAAAACAAGCGTCTGACGATCCCGATTATTGGATAAAATCTGCGCGGAGTGTAATACGTAAAACACGGTATTTTTGGAAAATTTCGGACCAGTGCTCGGTCACCTTGTTTTACTTAGAATATACATAAATATGTGAGATTTTTATTTACAATTGATAGATTATTGTATAAATATTATAAATTTAAATAAATCATAATACTTCTTGAATTATTATAATAATTATAAGTGAAAAAGACAAGGCTGTCCAAATTCGATTTTCTAGCCTCTAGGATTTTCTAGCGGAAAACAGCAGGTGCGCTCGTATCTATCGTCTGCATAAACAGATAAGCGTCTAGATGATCATGATTTGGGGTGTTCCGCGAGCGTTTGACAGGTATGACTAAAATTAGAAACAATACGCGAGGTCCCCTTTTTAATTAATCGAAATTTGCTAGGGGTGACCGAGCATTGGTAGTGACCGAGCATAGGTAGCTGACTCTAAACAACATTGAACGGGCAACGGAGATCAAAACAATGGTAAGGATTATTAACGGTCGATTTCACCAAGGTCAGATATGCTCACAAGCTGCAGGTTATCAGTGTACGGCAATTGCATTGGCTGTTATATTGTTTACGGTAGGCAATCATGTGCCCCGGTCTGCAAATGTTGTTTATGAAGTGATGATGCGTGGTCACAACTTGTATGAGCAAATACTAACGGAGGTCACGGAATCAAAAAATAGGTTTTCACAATGCAATTATCAAAAATCTTCTTGTCTGAAACTACAAGGCCTAGAGCTTTCATATTTGGTATATAACATCATCTAGAGGTCCTCCATCACAGTTGTTCAAATTATGCCCCTGGGTCAAAATTGACCCCACCCCATGAATCACAATATTACATTGAATTATATAAGGAAAAGTTCAAACAACATCTTCTCTTGAACCGGTTATGATAATTTGCCCAAACTCAACAGGAATGGTCCGTGGGTGGTTCCCTACCAAAATTGTTCAAATAGGTCTGATTGGTTGGATAAGTAGGTCACTGGGTCAAAAAAAATAGGTTTTAACATTAGTGGTCCTCTGTAAATGGCTCTTCTGTGACCTTTGACCTTTTCCTCAGGTGAGCACCCAGGCCCTTTGGGCCCTCTTGTTTTTAAATCGACGCCGTTTGTCTTTTTTAAAGACATTTCTTGTTATATGTTGGCCTTATAATGTTTTACACAGGAAATTACGACAGGGTACTATGAAGTATAAGATTAATAAAAAGGTCAAAGATGATACATGTTAAACATCACCAAATATATACATTGGACAGTTAAAGCAAGAGTGATGCTATAATAAACAATATCAAACAACATGATCAACTATTGTTGACGAACAAACTATGCATATACAACAAACGACAAAACTAAATATTAAGATGCAACATATAGTAACGACATAAGACAATCAAATAAAGACAAATGCATGGACAATTATATACATTGCAAAATGACATAGATAACTATGATAGACGAGAGCTTCTCTGAAGCTCGTCCTTGTTATCGAATGAACGGGCGATCAGAGTTGCCTGTCTCCGTCGCCGAGCTATTCATGACAATATAATCATGTTGGCAAAGAAAGTACAAGTGGATGGGACAAACAGGAATGATTCCGAAATATGCTACAGAAGTTGAGCTATCAGCTCGTCTTAGATATTCTATAGACGGGCGAACAACATTTGCAGCCGTCACTTAACTAATAAACCACAAGGAGGTGGACGCTGTTATACAAAAGACGGGATTACAATACTGATGAGCTATAATATCTACATAAGCTCGTGCATATGTCAAGTTGACGAGCGACAAGAGTGGATCATCTCTGTCGCTGAGCTACTAACAATATATACGATGACCAGTATAAAAACATATAAATAAAGTGGGTATAAAATACGCCGGGTTACCATAAGCTTCTCACAAAAAATCAATGCTATATCCAAAAGCTAATCTCTATTACTGGCTCTTCGACACATAATCACTAAAGCACAAACTTAAATCTTCAGTGTCTCCAGCCTTTCAACATAATACATTATTCAACTAGTATAAAACTAAGCTGGCAACCACTAAAACTCTACAATAGTTTTAGGTATATATCTAACACGGCTCCAGGCCCTAGCCAGCAACTCCGTTTCGGCTCTCAGCCTCATCAATATTCACAAACAACAACTATAGAACAATACTGCGATCCGTGCGTTTCTCCAGCTGTATACCACTCTGGGGAAGCGAGGCTTCGGCAGAGTTGCGGTAAACAACAAGGAGGACAATTGACTTCGGGTTTCCCAGGTATTTCCCATGGTGTTGTTTCACCAACAATCATATTATTCAACTAGTATAACATTAAGCTGGCAACCACAGAAACTCTACAATAGTTTCATTCATTAGACACATATCTAACACAGAGACCAAAGCCAGCAACTCTGTTTCGGCTCTCGGCCTTAACCATATTCACCAACAACATCTATAGAACACTTCTGCGATCCGGGCGTTTCTCCAGCTGTATACCACTCTGGGGAAGCGAGGCTTACCTTCGGCAGGGTAACGGTAAACAACAAGGAGGACAATTGACTTCGGGCTTCCCATGTTATTCTTATAGTGTTGTCTCACCAACCATTACATACGCGTACCCACTATAACGACTAACAATTTCAGTTAAACATATAACCGGAAGAAGATAAATATTTAATAATTAATTCTGGGGCTCAGAGTGTCGGACGTGCGAGTCTGCTGCCAACCGCAGACTGATTAAAATTGACTAATTTTCTCCTTTTATACTCTTCGAAACAACTATTTTCAATGAGCGTCTTAAAACAAAGACGTACTAATGCATCTTTTGACCCAGATGAACTGACCTCACATTGGGGTAACCTGATGCATATTACATGCCTAGGTTGAAATAAAACTTTGAAACTTTGAAATTTTGGACAATGTTAAAACCCGTATCTCCGTACCTATAATCGTCACACATGTACTTTAATAATGGACTTGCCCACCAAAAAGTTTAACAAGTAAAGAATTGCTGCGAAATGCAGCAAAGTGATTGTCACGGCAAACAAAAAAAGAATTATTATGTATAATCTAAAGGTAACTCAAAAAAGCATTATATTGAATTGCCATGTTAAGGTTTTTCAGTAATAAAAAGGTAACTTGTTATGAAACGTTTTCCTGTTCAAATGTAACATGCTCGGTACCAGAGCCTAGTAAGATTCTCGATACTAGTTAGATCGAGAATCTTGATAACCTTGGAGTACGAGAATGGTCTGGATCTAGACATCATCTTTATGCCGACAGGATGTTTGGTTTTAGTTGGATTTATTTCCAGTAATTCATATTTGCTTGACGCTTAAAAAGATCGGCAAAAGGGAAAACATAGTCTTTCAGAACAGAAGCTATTTACATGACTTATCGCTTCTGTTCAGTCAAGTGCTCCTTACATTGCGGATCTGTTCTTACCAATCCGTGTGACAATTGGTTCCCAAAAGTGATCTGTATAATAAGGGGCGATCGTTGGTCTTCGGGCAAAATGAAAAACAAAGTACATAAAAAGAGGCATTTTAACCACAACAGCTTCTTCCCAAGAAGAAAACATGACGTAACCGGTTAAAGACGTAAAGATGTGTCATAATAATCATTAGAAAGTTCGTCAACAGATTAGCCCATACCGAACTGTCCAGAAGCAGTAAGATGTTGATTTGCTATACAAAATATTTTATATCTTTATACTGCCAACCCCTTTCAAGAGTGTTACCGGCAGGATTAAGTGCACATCGGAAAGTGATAAATAAAGAAAAAGTTAAAAGATCCTGACAAATAGTTTTGGCAGGAACAGTGAGTAACAGATATCAACCGATTTGCAGGCCAGAATTTTGAATTATACAAAAGGATAACTGTCATTGATCGATACTTTGTTCGATGCGGAAACGATCGTTCCGATATATCTATAGAACCTACAATATCAGTATTCGATATATATCGTAAACTTAGGTAAAGCCCTTGTACTAGGTAGTTCCTTACGCTCCCCTCAGCTCAGTGAACACATTACATTCATTCGCTGCTTTAAAACGTGTTGAATTACTAGTATAAGCATTTCCAAAAATGCTTGAACCGCCGTTTAGCCGTGTATACTCCATAGAGTAAAAACATTCAAGCAATATGGGCTAGCGTCTTATACCGTCTCAAGTATATTAATTTTAGAATACAATGACTAGCGAGCCCAGCAACGTGTTCCGTTATCTTGAACATTCCGTAACGGTAGAATCGGAACAACTTAACAAATTGACAGCTCAACCCGAGACAACTCAATATCATGATATTAACGGATTGAGTTGTCCCAACTTTAAGTTGAGTACTGCACAGGTTGAGTTGGCTTCGGGTTGAGTTCTCCCGTATCCTTAACGTTAGCTAACAGTAGTTACTGAACACAGGGTTAGTAAAGATATGTAAAACCAGTGAGTCTATTTATAGAATACCAGGAATTAGCGCGCCCTATGTAAAACCATTGATTTAGATTCGCCCCGAAGTAGGGAAGTTAGGTTTACAATTTTCAACAAATGCGAGTTTTAGAAAGAATAAAATATGTTACATATAGTTAAGCATTTTTTTCTTGGTCTTATATTGCAACTGTCGATTAACTGGCACACGTTTATATATTGATATAAGTATTTTCGGTAATTAATTCCAGCAGGTAACCCATCAAAACATGGCTTCGACGAGCCCATTCACGCACCCCTAATTTGACTTTTAGACGTCCATTTTTCATAATGTGACCTCAAATGCATCGTTTTGATTGGCTTTAGGCAACCGGTGTTGACTACAAATTGCTCAAATCTTGACAATTGTCTATATCGCCGGTCCAACGACCGGCGACAGTGATATTGACCTTTACTATGAACCTTTAAACAGCCAATGAACGTTTACCAAATTCCTATATAGCTGCAAAACTTTATACGCATTTGTTGAGCGTGTTAACAACGCCTTGTATGATATTATCATACTAGTGACGAATGCAACCTGGTATTCATATTACAGCATATATCGTGGCTACACTTTGTATTCAAGTTCAATAAGTTGCTCTATGTTTATAGGTGAAAGATCAGAGATGCACGTTCTAAAAAAGCAATGGTTACTTTCTTTTTTGTTAATTTTCCGTTATCTAACTAAATTATGAAAAACTGTCCAACATCTTTGAATTTCGACATTTTGATATCACTGGCGTGAACTTTTTTTGCATTTATTTCACGAGACAGTCATGCAATTTAAATGTGTGTGTCTCTGCCTAAAAATAGAAATATCAGTTTGCACGTAGTGTTTTAGCAGAGGTAGAAAGTCAACGAGTGAATCTGTCGAACCGGTGCATTGGATGGTAGTCATACCTTTACTTTTACGGAAGAATTTTGTTGCCGGATACACGAAAGGATTTAACAAGTATTTTGATTCCGAAAAGATGCGCCTAAATACAAAAGGCAAGCTATTTCGAATAGAAATCATTTTTTTAAAATAACATGCCAGCAAATATAGAGAAAAAAAATTATTTCGATGTTGTTATTTATTTATTTACAATTGAGGAAAAAAGTAATTTCTGAAAACTCTATCAATCTTATCTTTTCAAATAAAATATTGGCGAATCTCAATTATATATCTACTATACACACATTATGATACGCATATTTGTTAAACTGTATCCGTATACTGAACTGGTCCGCTGGTCCGGTTGGTCCGCAAATTATACCTACCCCTTTTCATGTGAGTCGAAAGGATTTGCAGAAATGTTTTGATGTGAAACGCTGAGTTTTCGTGTGTTGCATTGTTAATAGAAATATTGTTTATATGATTTCCCCAAAAAATGCTTTTTCTATATATCTTTTAATGAAAATGGGCTGTACTATGACTGCATTTAAAAAACAATAAATTTGTCGGCAGTGGAAATCGAAAGGCTTTATGTCACGTGACTTTTGCCCATTCCTATCAAAATCTACCCACCACAATATCACGGCGTTGAGACGCCGTGAAATAAGATAATGCATAAACAGCATTTCACTGATTTAAACAGGCCATTTTTATGAGTAACATTTATTTTAAATAGTGTGTATGCACATTGTATATAATGATAAGTTTATAAAATAAATGTAAATAATTTAAACTATAAAATTGTAAAAATAAATATTGGTGTGTAATGAAACTGGCTATGTTTATATACGCAATGTTTACGTGGACGACCTGTACATATTATTGTTTATGTTTATTTTTTTTCTTTCCTATTTTCAGTTCCTTTATCTTATTTTTCATTGTTTCATTTGCTTTTATGACCATTTTACACCTTTTTGCATTTAACTATATACATGTACATGTAATATTTTTCTTCATGATTCTTTATTTGTACTCTGCTATGCCATTGATATTACATGTTATATTAAAATTATTTAACTGTTAGTACTTTAAACAAACAAATAAATAAATAACACTGAAGCCGCCCGACTAGCTCAGTTGGTAGCACGCAAGTCTACAGATCGAGGAGTCGTGGGTTCGATTCCCGGGTGCGGCATACTTTAGTGGAGCTTGGTCATGAAATTATTTTTACGGCCATTCTCCCTCCTACCAATGATTTTTAATTATGTAGGGCAGTTGTCAGTCACAGAAGAAAATATGCGCATATAGATCGTTTAGGATAACTTGAGACAAACGACTCAGTTTGTTTACATATTTGGGACTCAGGTATTACATAAAACAGGGAAGTCTGCTGACTTTGTGTAATGAAGGTATTAAACATGTCTTAATGCGTGGAACGTGTGTTATCGTACTAAATTTAATACATCAAAACACACTGCTAATAGTCGATAATTACGTGTACTTAACTTAAATCCACCTGTGTATAAAAATGGTATCGTTGTATTTTGTCTCAAGTTATCCTAAACGAGCTATAGTAGGTAGTTAATAGATAAATCCTGAAATTAGCCTTTCCAGAAGGAGTGAGTAGGCTGACTGACCGCCGTTATATGACCTATACATTGTGTTGCTACAGCGTTAAACCCAACAAATAAACAAACAAAACGAATAACAATGTAACTTGATAAACAATGATGTCCATCTTATTTTCATATCATTTAATGTTGCCGGAATACATTTTAATAGTGAATGTATGATTTGTTCCAGGCTCCAAGATTTCATTGTCAGAAGTATAATTTGTGAAAATGTTTCAGCAATGTATTTCTGGTTTTTTTCCCAGAGGATGGCAACAACAACAGACTCATCTGGTACTGAATGTATACAATCAACTACCTCAGTGATGTTAATTATATGTTTAATTTTATACATTGTTTAAATTATATGATTTGGTTTACAACCTTCTAAAAAATTCAACTGAGACAATTAATATTGCTATATGGTGTTTAGAAAATATTTGTTATTGAGTAGTTTAATGTAATTAGGGACTTTTCAGTTATCTTTCCCTGATAAAATCTGAAGCAATCCATTTGGTAAGTAAGTCCTTACAGTTGGAATCCTCGGATTTTATCATTGAATTCATACATCTGATATCTTTCTTGTTAATTAAGATATTAACAGAAGTGATAACATTTAGATAGTTCTTTATCCTTAAATACTTCTCTTGAATTTCAAGCAAATTAAATGATTTACAAAAAAGTTTTTTAAAATTAATTTTGGCAAATTAACATTGAAAAGTACGGGTGAAATCCGAGTAATCAAACAAGTATGACCTACCTATTTGAAGAGTATACAATGGGAAATAACTGACTAAAGTCCCTTATTGTATGTTAGCTATATTACAATCAATTCAATGACCTTCATAGTCTCGTAGGACTTCCCGACGTTGTACAATCTAGATTACTGTATACCAAAAATAATCTTCATCATTTTAATTTCAACATACCATATTAACACAAATATTTAGAATAATAAAAGTAGTATATCTTGACGTACACACAGCATGAAGTAATTGGCTAGTGTTTTATAATTGCATTATGCAATTTGGTACAATTTGATCTTAGTTTTGTTTTTATGTGAACTCAGTATTTATAGATTATAGGAACAGTTTAGTTTAAAAGTGAAATCAAAATAATTATCATCAGATCAAAATTTTATTTTATACATGTATTAAAAGCTTCACCTATTCTAATGTTATTTATTTGCTTGTGAGAAATAAATGTTTGAATCTGAATATTGCTTTATACAATCAATGTATCTTGTTTACCAATAAATCAAACTTTGAGGCAAGTGATCCCTCACAGTACCCATTTACACCTAGGTGGAATTGAACTCAAGGTAAATTTCTTACTTCAGGAAATTAGCCGTGCCCCTAGCAGGGTTGAAACCCAGGACCTCTCAATCCATAAGCGTGCATCCTACCACTGGACCACTGCTCCATCGTAATTTCAAAGGAGATTTAACTTCAAACTGTCAAGTCCAGCAGCCACCAGCAGATGCTAGACTGAAAGTATGTGCTGGCTGGCTTGACTGTAAAGTGGGGACAAAGGCCATGACTTATTCAGTTTAAGCATGGTAAGTGATCATATATGAATGTTCATGGCTGGTTCTCTATGCATACTATATTCCAATCTCCATAAACAGATTACTTATTTCACGGCGTCTCAACGCCGTGATATTGTGGTGGGTAGATTTTGATTGCAATGGGCAAAAGTCACGTGACATAAATCCTTTCGATTTCCACTGCCGACAAATTTATTGTTTTTTAATGCAGTCATAGTACAGCCCATATCCGTTGCAAGTTTCATAGAAAAAGCATTTTTTGGGGAAATCATATAAACACAATATTTCTATCAACAATGCAACACACGAAAAATCAGCGTTTTACATCAACATATTTCTGCAAATCCTTTCGACTCACATGAAAGGAGTAGGTATAATTTGCTGACCAACCGGACCAGCGGACCTGTTTAGTACACGGATACAGTATAACAAATATGCGTATCATAATGTGTGTATAGTAGATATATAATTGAGATTAGCCAATATTTTATTAGAAAAGATAAGATTGATAGAGTTTTCGGAAATTACTCAAATGTAAATATATAAATACCAATATCGAAATTATTTTTTAAGAAATAAGTTTGCAGATTTTAACTAAAAAAAGAGTCGTCGATTGCTTCATTACATATTGTTGTAAATATTATATATTTCAACTGTTAGAGCTTTTTTCATTTGAAAACAAATTTGATAGGATTCAAATGTAATATTTTAATAATATACCTTTTTGTCCTTTTTAGCGGACTTTATAAATAAAGAAGCCTAATCGTTTAACATTGACTTTTAAATCTTACTTTTACCGAGTTCTATTGACGATCTTTTCAAACTATGATTATGTGTAGCGGACCAGTTAATTTTAAGAGCGTAAGAGTTACAGACCAGGGCTAAGTTCAGTTACCGCGAACGTTACAGAACGTTCCGTAACCATACATTCGGAACGCCTCGTCCATTTGCTGCGAATAATTTCGGACATATTTAGACGCTATTTTGAAATTTCCGGTGTTAAAGTAAACAAATGTACGGTCGAGGAGTTTCGAATGTATCGTTATGTAACGTACTGCAACGTTTTGCGTAATTGAACTTGCTACTGGTTATAGGTCGAGCAGATGTAAGATATTTTTGCGAACTTTTTTAATTATAAAGAGTTTCGTTCTATATTGACGGACTATTGACCTGAGGTATCACTGCAGCGGACCAGGTTATTTTAAGAGAGTTAAAATGGCGGACATTTACATCTAGGTGAAAAGCTCGCCAGTTTTTAATTTGTTCGAATGGATTATGTTTTCTCGTGTACGAGTAAATTTTTTCACGTGTGAAAAATTCCTTTGAACCTTATATTTCTAATTTCTATATTTGCTGGCATTTCTATTCGAAATAGCTTGCCTTTTGTATTTAGGCGCATCTTTTCAGAATTAAAACACATGTTAAATCCTTTCGTGCATCCGGCAACTAAATTCTTCCGTAACAAGTAAAGGGGTGACTACTCTCCAATGAACCGGTTCGAAAGATTTACTCGTTGACTTTCTACCTCTGCCAAAATACTACGTGCAAACTGATATTTCTATTTTTAGGCAGAGACACACACATTTAAATTGCATGACTGTCTCGTGAGTTTTTAAAAAAAATAAATGCAACAAATGTTCACGCCTGTAATATCAAAATGTCGAAATACAAAGATGTTGGACAGTTATGCATTAGTTAGATGACGGAAAATTAACAAAAAAGAAAGTAACCATTGATATTTTAGAACGTGCATCTCTGGTCCTTCACATATAAACATTGAGCAACTTATTGAATTTGAATACTAAGTGTAGCCACGATATATGACGTAATACGAGGTTGCATACGTCACTAGTAGGATAATATCATATAAGGCGTTGTTTACACGCTCAACAAATGCGTATAAAGTTTTGCAGCTATATTGGAATTTGTAAACGTTCATTGGCTGTTTAAAGGTTCATAGTAAAGGTCAATATCATTATCGCCGGTCGTTGGACCGGCGATATAGACAATTGTCAAGATTTGAGCAATTTGTAGTCAACAACAATTGCCTAAAGCCAATCATAACGATACATTTGAGGTCACATTATGAAAAAATGGACGTCGAAAAGTCAAATTAGGGGTGCGTGAATGGGCTCGTCGAAGCCATGTTTTGTTGGGTTACTTGTTGAATTAATTACCGAAAATACTTATATCAATATATAAACGTGTGCCAGTTAATTGACAGTTGCAATATAAGACCAAGAAAAAAAGCTTAACTATATGTAACATGTTTTATTCTTTCTAAAACTCGCATTTGTTGAAAAATTGCAAACTTAACTTCCATACTTCGGGGCAAATCTAAATCAATGGTTTTACATAGGGCGCCCTAATTCATGGTATTTAATAAATAGACTCACTAGTTTTACATATCTTTACCAGCCCCGTGTTCAGTAACTACTGTTAGCTAACGTTAATGATTCGGGAGAACTCAACCCGAAGCCAACTCAACCTGTGGAATACTCAACACAAAGTTGGGACAACTCAATCTGTTAGTATGATATTGAGTTGTCTCGGGTTGAGCTGTCAATTTGTTAAGTTGTTCCGATTCTACCGTTACGGCATGTTCAAGATAACTGAACACGCTGCCGGGCACGCTAATTATTGTATTCTAAAATAAATATACTTGAGACGGTATAATACGCTAGCGCATATTGCTTGAATGTTTTACTCTATGGAGTATACACGGCTAAACGGCGGTTCAAGCATTTTTGGAAATGCTTATACTTGTAATTCAAAAATTCAAATTTTAAAGTAGCGAATGAATGAAGTGTGTTCACTGAGCTGCGAGGGGAGAGTAAGGAATTACCCAAGTATACGATATATATCGAATACTGGTATTGTAGGTATTGTAGGTTCTATAGATATATCGGATCGACCGTTTCCGTATCAAACAAAATATCGATCAATGACAGTTATGTTTTTGTATAATTCAAAATCCTGGCCTGCAAATCGGTTGATATCTGTAACTCACTGTTCCTGCCAAAACTATTTGTCAGGATCTTTTAACTTTTTCTTTATTTATCACTTTCCGACGTGCACTTAATCCTACCTGTAACACTCGAGAGAGGGATTGGCAGTATAAAGACATAAAATATTTTGTATAGCAAATCAACATCCTATTGCTTCTGGACAGTTCGGTATGGGCTAATCTGTGGACGAACTTTCTAATGATTATTATGACACATCTTTAGGTCTTAAACCAGTTACGTCATGTTTTGTTCTTGGGAAGTAGCTGTTGCGGTTAAAGGGCTCTTTTTATGTATTTTGTTTTTCATTTTGCCCGGAGACCAACGATCGTCCCTTAATAAACAGATCACTTTGGGAACCAATAGTCACACGGATTGATAAGGACAGATCCGCAATGTAAGGAGCACTTGACTGAACAGAAGCGATAAGTCATGTAAATAGCTTCTGTTTTGAAAGACTATGTTTTCCCTTTTGCCGATCTTTTTAAGCGTTATGCAACTATGAATTACTGGAAATAAATCCAACTGAAACCAAACATCCTGTCGGCATAAGGATGGTGTCTAGATCCAGACCATTCTCGTACTCGAAGGTTATCAAGATTCTCGATTCAACTAGTATCGAGAATCTTACTAGGCTCTGGGAACGAGAATGTTACATTTGAACAGGAAAACGTTTTATAACAAGTTACCTTTTTATTACTGAAAAATATTAACATGAAAATTTAATATAATGCTTTTTTGAGTTACCTTTAGATTATACTTAATAATTCTTTTTTTTTGCCGTGACAATCACTTTGCTGCATTTCGCAGCAATTTTTTACTTGTAGACCCCTGTCATGGGATTTACTCACATCACACAGGGATTCAGATTTTCACAAATGACCTTTGTATAGACCAATCAATTGCAAGCTAGTCAGATTTAAAATAAAGAAGCGAGAAAAGAAATTTAGGTTGGGTTTAAATTAGAGCTGTCATTGATTGGACTCGAAGCATATCGACTATATCGATATACATTTTTGTATAAAAAAAATATCAACTATACGCCAATATATATCGATACCTTCACTGCAGTACTATACAGACCATTTATGTTGTCATAATAGATGTATATTTGTCATGAATGTTATACCTTCTATGGACTGGAGCTATTTCCTCAATGGGCGTGCCACCAATGTTTAAGACCTGTCAGTTTATATTATGACAGCGCACCTCTTCCCGCTTACGATAGAAGGTTCGTATCACCAATTTGACCATTAATAGTGACTTTTATTTATTTACCTTTATAGGCTTTATTATTGATATTTCAAAATGGATATTGATTATTGATCGGAAAATAAATATCAACGATACAGCTATCGTTGGAATCGATGGCAGCTCCAGTTTAAATCAGATTGACTAAATGAAGGTCACTCTTAGTATTAACTATGAGTTTACTTTGCTACCTAAAACAACCTCAAAAGAAAAGACAACAACAACAAATATATCTGTTATCTAATTTATCTTTAAATAAAGACATATATAATGTGCTCTGAGCATTAAATAGCTGTCCATTTATCTGTTTAAATTGAGATTAAAAAATAATAAATATATTGCCACAAAATGTGTCAATACTTCATATTCATGTAATCACCATGATAACAAATGCAGTAAATTCAAAAATACACGTATCTATGAATATTTAATTATGAGAAAAAGCATAAGAAAAAAATATCTGAACACTAAAAGCAGATTAAGTAGAGAAATGTGTGGGGGTCGAGTGCTTACAATGTTGGACTGGTAATCATTGGATAGCCAGCTCTTCTGTGGTTTAAATCACATCCAAAACCTACCATATTTTTATTTATTTTGTTAGGTTTAACTCCGTAGCAACACATTGTATAGGTTAAAAAACTGCATCAAGCGCACCTTACCTGGCTTTCTTGGACCCTTGTCTATAACCAGTACTCACCTACCCTTCCACAAGGCCAGAAACTTTTCCATTTACCTTAATAATGGAGGAAAATTGACATTATTGTCAAATTTTCATGGAAGGGTATAACCTTCGCGGATGGGTATAATCTCCCCTCGGGACACTAGTTTCGAAATCCCAGTGCGCTACCTACCTTGTTGTGACCTTGAGGAAGGAACGGTATCCTACTGACTCAACAATGGGGAACAGGTAGCAGACTTGAGAATAATTAATCTAACTTAAAAGAACTTTGGGGGAAAATATCAAGATAATATTGTTTGACAATATGAAAGTTTACTTTAAGTAATCATTGATTTGTATTACACTCAAAATACAGTATTGAACACAGCTTTGTGATAGGGAAACAAGAAACCCTAATGACAGAGAAAATAATCAGGAGGTTAGCATGTAGGTAGTCTTTATTTTAGAGATTCATACACATATTATTAAATTAGTTTTGTCCCTATAAGGAATAAATGAAAATGATGAAAAAATGATAATTGTAAACAAAGACAACATTTACATTCATTAACCCATTGGGCCTGTTCCCTAAAGCAATTGCTCGCTAGCACTTAATACAGCAATTTCTTGTAGCATAAGAGGTTTACGAAACTGTTTCAAGCTAGCTAATCCAAGATGGTGGTTTCGACAAACAAAAGTTCAGAATTGTACAAATGAAAATATTCAAATCAATTATCAAGATTATTTTATTTATTGGCTTTGACAAAATATATGCATTAGATAAAAAATAAGTCAGAAACATGTTCTCACAAGGGGCAGCCATTTTGAAAAATAAGAAGTGTTCTGAATGATATGGCTAGCAAGAAAAAAAACTTGCTACGTATCGCTAGCTAGAGATTCAATTTGCTAGTTTGTAGCAGACCGTTCAGTAGGAAATCGCTATGTAACGATACAAAGCGCTCACTTTGCTGAATGGGCTCATTGTTTCAACCAATGTTTATTTGCAAAAATCTTCAACAAATATATAATAAGATTGACTATATTAATACAATGTACAGTGGACCACTTTAAATGTCATCTTACATGTATTACATCAAAGTAAGTGAAACATAAATTTGTACACCAAAATAAAAAAATCAGTTATTTTTATAATAGTTGATAATATTGTTCTTTTAGCGTTATAAAACTTAAAAATACACAAAATCAATCAGTCATTTTATAAATTAAATGATGTTAACTACGCTCCCTCACAGCTTAGTGATTATACAACATTCAGTGAACAAGTGATGCAAAGGAGAGTAGATGTTAACATGTTTGACAAAACATAACCAATACTAGTTAGGACCCGCCAATAACTTCATTCTAAGATATTTAACTAGCATGTAAATTTATGTTAAAATCCCAATGTAAGGATAGATAGATCTTTTACAACAGCAAAATACAGGCTCTAAACATAATAATACACATACTAGTACAGTAAATACATGTACAGTACCAACCAAAAGTTTGGAGACAAAATAAATTTACTACAGTTCTTGAAGTTTGATGATTATTTTTGTAGAACCACTATTTTTAATATATTTAAGTATTGTTTGTAATAACGTGGAATCAAATTTCATGAATGCAACATATTTATAAGATTCAGCACTTGACATCCTAAAGCCCCCAAAACCATGTTAATGGTAATTATTTTCCATAACATAACTTTTGTGCTTATTTTGAGGTCTCAGTTATATTTATATTGATAACCAAAAAAAAAAAACCAAAAAAAAATAATAAGCATTTACAGGTAGACGGTTATAAAATTTTAGATTAAAGCTATTCAATAAGCCTACAAAATGAAAATGTCTCCAAACTTTTTGTGGGAACTGTATATATATATATATATTCTTGTGTTACTAGTTGTGTTAACATGTTACAGAAACAAGGTATGACTTGTATGATGACATCAACTTAAATAACAAAAATATATAAATCTTGCACATGAAATTGTTAGGTACATAAACTTCTAAAGTTTGATACATAGAATACACACCTAATGGTCACAAAAAATTTAAATACCCTTCAAAAATTCTTGGATTACTTTATTCACATTTATCAATGAAATAACTTAACAAAGTGTCAACTGAACAAATTCCAAAACTAGCATGAATAAGTTAATATAGCATAACTAATTTACATACACAAGGTTTAATTTTACAGTTATGTTGTAGAATTACTAGTGATGTACATGATCTCTTTTCTCTCAAAATTTCTTTTTTCCATTAGCTATTGGAGGGCACAATGCATGTACATGTACACTAAATAGCACGTAATCTACACAACAGATGCATACATAGACTACATAACTAATACATAATTCAATTTTAACAATCTAACTAAACACTTAATCTTCCTACCATGACAGGATATATCAACTGCATTTTATAAATTATTTCATTATTATATTGGAATTTGAATTTTTGAAACATGCTCTTAACAAAGTCAATCAGAGATAGTTTTACCTCCGGCATTTTGTGGAAATTAACTGAAATTTCGATTTTTAAAAAAAAAGTTTAATCACTTAAACCAATTTTGTTACCAGAACTTAAACTAGAGTAATTCAAGTTGTAGCATTATATGCCGAAATAATTACTCAAGGTCATTGAGACCTTGACCTTTGACCTCAAAATCAATAGGGATCATCTAAAGGTTATAGCCATTGGTGATACTGAAAAAGATTCCCATAAATGAAATAAGTTTGAAGTTAATGAGCAGACAAGACTTAGCTGAATGGATGGACTGCCAGACAACATGAGCCATATCATAATACGACTTAAGGTCTCTTCAGACAGACACAAATGTGATAGTAAGGCTCTGATTGGGTACAAGAAAGCCATTCAGATGGCAATTATAACTATTGTGTATCCAAATATACATGGGATGAAGACAATCAAGTGATTTAGATAGATTAAAATTTTGATATAATTCATTTTGATAATTTTGTCAGCAATCCTAACCAGTATTGTCTCCCCTGCTGATAAAGCTTCTAAGTAATATACATGTAGTAGATCTACATATACTTAAAACTTGAGTATTTTGTCATGGAAACAGTTTCAGGGATATTACATTCTATTTATTATTTATACACAGTGCCTATAAAAAGTTTGGTAACAGTTTCATTTTGTAAGCCTACTATGTAAGTTTATAAAAAATTTGATGGCTATTTATTTTGAAATTCTTTTTAGTTTCATTATTTTTTTTGTTATGGTACTACATGTATTTGTGGTTGAGACTACCAAAGTAGCTAAAAATCTAAAACTTGCTTTTGGAGGATTTTTGATGTCAGATGCTGAATCTTGTAAAAGAGATGGCTTCATGAAAATTGTTTTCATTATATTACAAAGCATTATAAATATATTTAAAAGCAATCATCCAAAAAAAAAATTGAAAATTAAGAATTTGGTGAGTTTCCTCTGTCTCCAAACTTTTGGTAGGCACAGTATTATTTATGTCTGTATACTTGTAAATAAGGATAAGTTGTCCTGGTAGGCTAAAAGGCTTACAGGAATCATGAACAACAAAAAATCATAAAATTAACACAGAGTGGTATAAAAACATACATATCACAACATCAGTATAACTAATAATCATTATTTAGATTTTTATAATATTTTTGGTCAATTCGTTGACAAAAACTGACTAGATTATCAAACTTTTGTATAATTAAAGCAAATTCTCTGTTAGGTAAATCTGTGGTTAGTAAGGTAAATAAATGACCAAATACCATAGCATCTAACTCTGTGGGTCTGAAACAAACAAAACATAAATACAGTTTTATGCAATCAATGAAATACAGAATATACAAAAATAATAATAGACCTATATATATTTCTGGGAGTTGAGGGTGCTTCATTAGTTGTTATAAAAAAAGTTCAACAGTTCAATAACACTCTGATTCTCCTTCAAGTAATGTCCCTTGAATATACTTAATAAACTTCAACATATGGTTTTTTCCATCCATGCACAGGCGGCACACAAACAAATTTTCTACACATTATTGTTGAAAAGCACAAAATTGGATTAAATCATTTTGGTCTATGTACACCTGTTTTTATAGTTATGATGAAAGTTTGTTTGTACCCCAGAGAAACCGCCCAAATATTTGAACTCCAGATATAGTTTATTCTCTTTTCTTTAAATATATTGTATGATAATTCATACAACTTATCAGAAGGGTTAAAAACGTACATTGTAGAAGTTTTAGAAAAGTGAATATAGTAACAACAGAGATTCAATTTGTCTCATAAGCAATACAATCACATAAATATAAAGCACAAAAGAATGTATGTTATGAGAAAATCTCCCGTATAATAATTTCCGAATTCATCTAAATCCAATTCTAAAACCCACCCATAGCAAGACACTTAATTTTACTTCCTTAGACAATCAGGTCACAAGAAAGATAAAAAACATGTTTTTAAGAACTTGATTTTAGAATTTGCTAAAACAAGTCTTTGTTTTTTTAATACGCAAATCAGGGCTCGAATTTAACACAAAATTGTACTAGCAAATTTTTGCAAGTTAATTTTATTTCAACTTGCAAAATGAAAAAAAAAACAACACTGACTTTCTTCTAATTACTGTTTATATATGCAATATAAAAACAACATATTACTATACTATAATTAACTGTAGATAAATCAAGGGCTGTATTGTGGGATAGACAAAGAATATCATTATTTTAGGGTGAATCTTTAATTAATACATGTACTATCAATCTATCCGGCTGTTTCAATGCTTATTTGAGCACATTTAATTTAGTTAAGACAGTAATAACTTTCATCGATTTCAACTTGCGGAAATTTGCAAGTTGAAATAAAACTTACACGCAATTTTCAAAATCCACTTGCATTTTGGGAGTATGCTAGTTTAAATTCGAGCCCAAGAAATGTAAATCAGTTTATCCTAAAAACATTATTTTTTTCCAAGACTACAGTAAAGGGTACTGAATACATATAATGATAAAATGTCTCACTTACTTTTTTCCAAAAAAGTAATCTTGTTTATCTAACCTTTCAGATAAAGCTTGACAACATGTTAAAACTTCTTCACATACCTGAAAGTTGGAAAGTTTTGATTTTCATATATTTTTACAGTCAAAAGCACACATAGTGAAGAGTTCAGCTGACCGTATTTCCTCAGATTAACCTGTACTAGACCCCCAGCAGCCAAAAGCAAATGATTGTCTACTTTTTTACATAACAAATGGAGACTTGTAAGTAAGGAGTAGTTAGGAATGACAATACTTAAAAGAATCAAAGCCCTGACTGAACAACTTAATGAAAGTTTGCCTATCTTAATTAAGTAATGGCATTGGACCCATATATATAGATTGGGGAAGGCTAAATTGTCAATGAAAATTAAAAATGACTATATATATTTCTAACTGCTTTTATGTGTTAAGCTACAGTCCCATAAACATAAAAACAGCCATGAGGGCACCGTACGGCCCCGTGCGACCAAGCTCCGTAAGAACTCTTGCGTACCTGTACAGACTGTTACGTTTTTACCAGGATCTTTGAGATGAGCCCTGGATACGGGTATCAGTTTCAGAGTCAAATCTTGAACAAAATCGTGGCCGAAAATGAAATAAACATGCATATCTTCCAGCTACGGCTCCGTACGGGTGTGTTGTTTTGTACCATGTGCGTACCGTCACCTTAATATGCAAGGCTTCCCACGGCCTATGACTGTCTGCATGCACGGGTCCGCAACAAGCCACGATTTTATGGGACCGAGGCATTAGGAATAGAAACAAAGACAAACAAATGTAGAATAATGATAAGGGAGATGATTTTGCAAATAGTGATATTGAACCCTTAAAATCGTTAAAAATGGAAGCACCTATATGAAGTTTGCCAATGTATAACATACCACTAAGAAACATTACATTTAACTGAATGCTGATTTGTCAAAATCTTAAAAATGTATCTACAATCCAATATGAGAAAACTAGACGACTGTTGAACATACAGTTTTGTTTGTTTTTACTTATAAGTATAGCATTCTCTAAGTGCTGTCCACATTTCTACAAATCCAGCAAATGAATGGACAATTTATTATTATTTATTTTCAATAATGGTATGATCATTCAATGAAGATGAATCAATGCAACAAGTACCTCATCAAAACTTTTCTCGGTCCATTCTAAACTAGCAAGACGTCTTCCAACTTCTCTTTGTTTCATAAATGGTAATATATTATCAAGTGGCCAAGGATACATACTACCATATCTTGGTTTTGTTACCTAAAAGAAAACAATGAAAATAAAATAAGAACACCATTAGACAATGCATTCATAATGATTAAATGCACAATTTGAAAGATATGATCTACACAAAAATTAAGATATAGCCCCCATTGTCCCAGGGCAGTCGTCAGTCACTGACGAAAGTATGCCCATAGTAGGTGGTTAACAGCTAAATCCAGATAATTTAGCCATTCCATGACTGACCTCCCTTATATGACAATGTGTTGCTACGGCGTTAAACCCAACAAACAAACCAGGACAAAATCTTGTTTCAGCGTAAATTGATTTACATTAACCCATAAAAAGTTACACAGTTATCTTCTCAAGGTTCTTGGAAATGCCTAGACCTGTAGACCTGAGCTTGTAATCAAGCATTAAGAACATACCCTCGTTAGTGGCAGACAATTGCTCTACTCGATTCATCAAATAGTCAGGAGAATGGTTGTAGGCAATATTTCATGACTTAACTTTATGAAAGTAGATAGGTCCTACCTAGGATTCGTACCCCCAAATCTTAGATTTGAAAGTCAGATACATGTTCTACCTACTAAGCCAAACAGGTGGCCTCTCAGGAGTATTCACAACCAACTGTTGATGGATATATAACGGTTATATGGACATTAGACCTCCAACAATCATAAGCTTACCCAGCAACAACCCTAAAAGCTTACCTGGAGCAAATACTAATGTGAGTTAGATATAACACTAGTCATAGAACTTGGTTGTTTATATCACCAAATCAAACTGAGAAAAAAGTACATAACTTGCCTCATCAAAAACATCTTTATTGAACCATGCCAAATAATGTTCAGCATTCACTAAAGTGTTACCAATCAATGCCATATAAGCTTTCATTTCTGATCTATGTATATCAGTCAATTCTGAACATAACTGAAATCCCTATAATATATAATCATTTAACTATAAAAATTAAATGTAACTATTCTATAAATTTTGCATTTAGAGTAAGGAACCTTGTCACTTGAGAAGTTGTTGAAAAAAGTTAAAGTTTGAAGTTGAAACCTTAAGAATTGAAAAAGTTGTAGTAAGTTGTAGTTTAGTCAAAAAACTATATTCTGAATCTGGATGCCAGGGTGAGTAGGAGAGTTCCACTATATTTCTTTTAGTCAAGCTAAAAATGAATCCTTTGATAAGAAATGTCATAAGATTCATTGTTCTTGAATACGATAGTCTATGAATACTAGTTTTGATAAATTTAAAGGTTGTCAAATGGAGTTAATTAAGTTACGTTATAATATCTATATTGTTTTTCGTATTATTTTTGGTTGCCCAAGTAAAATCATTGGTAGTTGTTTAATTAAAATAATCACTTTTCAGTACATGTATCTTATACAGAGAACAGAATTATGTTATTAGTCTATTAAAATTCATTATATATTACTTATCAATGTAACCGGAGATATATTATACCTACCCGAGTTTTCACACAAGCAATGATAGGTTCCATCTCAGATACTAAAAATGGTCCCAGTTGAATAAATGGTACACGCCCTGCAAGTAAATTAAGAAATAGTATATGGCATTGCTATCTTTTAAGTATTGAGTTCTTGATTGAAACGAGGGGTGTAGTACTTTGACTGACTTGCATGACTCGGACATTTATGCTTGCAAACAAAAAAATTACACCACTAATCAATGATCATGTGTTAAATTTTATTGCATTTACATGTATATTTATACATGGGTTTTAATAATAAATTTATCATGACAGGCGCATATTACCATCAGTGACTGACAACTAGTCTACCCTACATAATTAAGAATCAGTCATTTTAAATGTAAAACCATTTGGTAGTTCAACAAGAGCTGTCAGAGGAGACAGCATGCTCGACTTAGTAAATATTTGTCACAGGAGATGTGGTTGATGATAAGGAACATACATATTTTAAAATTTGAAAATATAACCTTAACAAATTTAAAGTAAATAAATAAATAAAAAAAATAAAGAAAATTTTCATGGAGGACAATTTTGAAAAAAAAATTTATTTGGAGTTATGATTCTTGTCACATGAGATGTGGTTGATAATAAGGAACATATATTTAAAGTTTGAAGTAAATATCTTAAGAAATAACAAAGATATAGAAGAAAGTATTTTACTGCACAAAAACTTTAATCTGTGCACAAAAACTTTAATCAGTTCAAGGGGAGATTATTCTGAAAAAAATGTGTTTGGAGTTATGAACATTGTCACATGAGATGTGGTTGATAGTAAGAAACATATATTTAAAGTTTGAAGTTAATATCTTAAGAAATAACAAAGATATAGAAGAAAGTATTTTACTGCACAAACTTTAATCTGTGCACAAAAACTTTAATCAGAAATGTGGACGCGGGTGCCCGGGCGAGTAGGGGAGCTCTACATTACTATGTAAAGTCAAGCTAAAAATTGAATGAATATACTAACCTGATGGTGACATTTCTTCAGCATTTACTTTAAGTTCTGTTGTAAACTTTAGACCACACATATGAAGAAATGTTTTTACACTAAGACAAGCTGCATAATCTGGAAATGTTATCTGTTCAACTGAAGTAAACATGAATCAGACAAATTGAAAAAACATATTTATACCATTAGTATATTATGATATAGTACAGTTGAACTTTTCATATATTGGTTTTAACAATTAGCCGTCAGTTTAGCAATAAGTGGAAAATTGCATAGAGCAATCTTAGAATATAATTTTGATAAACGAAATTTATTATCCTTGCTATCTATCCATTTGGCTGTCGATTCTTAGATTGACTGACAACATTACATATATAATATACTACTTGTTTGAGTAGTTAAGCCAGATTATGAATAAATTATAAAATTTGTCTCAATTAAAATGATTCTGAAAAATTAATAACTTTCTTTGTCAAGCAACATATCATTTCATGACGCAGAGGAGGTATGATACTTTTTAGTTCACATACCTTTTAGTCTACTTATATACCAGTTAATCAATTTTAAGTACATTTATTTAAAGTCCTAAACATAGAAAAATAACATCTTCAATCATGATTAAAAAAGCTAACTACCTTGATACTGTTGATACAGCTTAACATTGTCTGGCCACCTCTCTGCCGCTGAAAATTATAGAAGACACATTTAATAATAAAAACAGATCACCCTTGTCATAATGTATACATGCACCAACATTATATACAAGTTTGTTTACAGAAATGAAGGTAGAATGGCACCCTATACTCCAAGGCTAGGGTTTTGGTTCAGTAATTCTAAGAACCCTAATCTGTACGAACAGAAAAATCCCTGGTTTATAGCACAGAAATTATTTCCCTGCACTTGCCAGACAGCAATTTAAGCTGACAGGCAAAATAATGGCTCTGTTCCTCTAATACTGCCCATGTTGTCATGAAGATGGGGTTATAAATGACTAACATCAGTTCCTATAATTTTGTGTACAGTATTGATAAAAAAGTTTCTATTTCCGAGACATTGGTCTTAATGACATAAAAATATTCTGTCAATATAAGTAAATTAAACAAAATATGAAATTGATTAACTAGTTAATCTATTGATCAAGTAATAATCGGTGCAGTTAATAACACTAACATAATTCCCTTCCTTTTAAGATGTCATTTTTTACATAAGTGTAACTCCCCTTGAAAAACCTAATTTCGACATTATGTCATCTGATCTCGCCAACAGTAGGCGTCTGTCTCAAGTCACACAGCAGTATTAGTATTAGTCTTTCAGTTTGTTAGTAACTAACTGCTTATAAATATACATTGATGGGTCAAGACAACCCTGTTAGTAGAGTATGTCTGCATGGCTTGTATTGCTTTTATGTTATGTTTATATTGCTAGTCATAACAATCAAATTACTTTCTGTAATTATGAGATAATTGTTGATCAGTTCTTTTCAAATCTAATTTGAATGGGATCCTTTTCTTTTAAAACATTTCTTATCTGTCGCACTTTTGTGTTTCTTTACATCCTATTTTGTTATTAATATCCAATTATTATTTTAAGGCAGTTTTTAGGCATTGGCCAAGATCAACAGTTACCTCATAAATTTTAATTTGTTTTTATGTATACATGTTCAATAATTTAATGCTAACATTTTATCTATTCATAACCAATTGTCTTTCCTTAAATCCATGTAACTTATTTAATCTCTATTGCTATGTGTTACTTTTATATACATGACGTCTTTTAAACATATTTTAATATATTTCCATCTGTTATACATGTATTGTATTGTAATATGTATTGTGATATGTAATTGTAGTTTATAAGTCAGCTTTAAAAGCTCTTCAGAGCTTGTGTTTGTATCATGTTATGCTCCCCGACTTTATAAATAAATATTACTTACTTACTTACTTACTTACACTGCACAAATTTTAAAACACAACAAACTAAAATTAGTGAAACCAAAGCTCCATTTATAGCAAGCTCAACAACAAGCTATACAATTTGTGTTTATATACAGTACAGAGGTTTGACAATTTAGCAGGAATTACGTAAATAAACTAGAAATTCATAGTTCGGCAAAATCAGATCCTTGTTGAAAAGATTGTTTGAAACTAGCTTAAGGTCTTCAGCGAACCCGTGTTTATACGCGGAAAACCCGAGCGGGGCCGAAGGCCCGCGAGGGCTTTGAGCGCTTTTAGACAACGTGTATGACGTACGTTAATTCTTTAAAATTGAAAAAAAAACGATAAAATTAATGAAAAATATATAGTCCTATGAGTTTGAAAAACGTCTCCAGTATATGGGGGCCGCCATTTTCATCAATTTTATTAGACGCTTAATCAAACATCTGCTAATTAAGATTAAAGACGCTCTATAGAAAATTGCACAACAAGCGTTCAACGATTCGGATCAATAAATGAAGCAACTGGCGGCTTTTCATTGGATAAAAATATTGGCAGCTTACTCGTGGCCTTTTCCGCTTACAAAATAATTTCAAATGTGCTTTTTTACGATGCTTATTCCAAGATAACAATCCAAAATATATTTGGTCGTTTTATTCGTTCGTTTCCTCATTAAAGTATTTTTTTTATGACTTTTTACATTGGAAATACTTACCAACGCACCGTTCGTGACGTCGCTAAGAGACGTTCATGATAAAACCGGCACGTTTCCGTATCTTAACGTTACGGAAAGAGGAAAACATTTCTATCTTCATAAATGAATGTTTTATCGAGGCTTTTTTATCTTCATCTCTATTCATAAGATAAATAAATATGTACAATACATTTCTTTCAGAATTGAAATATGATTCCGACATAAAAGAATGAAATGTCTGATTTTTCTGAATGCAATAAATTACGCAGTTATCTCCCCTAGCTTATCTAATTAATAGGCCCTCAAACAAAATAAATCCTTCACAGCGCCGAATATCTTTTCTTTATTTTATTTTGCAAAAGTAACAATCTTATTTTATTATTTTTTAGTAGCGAGCTCGAAGAGCGGGCCCGAAGGGTCCGCTCGAAAAGCGAGCTTTACAGTAACGCGAATATGTTTCTATACAGTATCGTATTTTGAAAATGTACCGGAAGTTGATTTTTGAACCCGCCCTGCGCATCCGGAAGAGAGTCAACGCGGCAAAGCAAGTGGCGTCTTTTCATTGGCTTAAAAGATTAACAGCTGCCTAATGGCCTTTTTCACTTACAGAATAATATCAAAATTGTTTTTTTAAGATGCTTATTCCATAATAACAATTCAAAATATATTTCGTCGTTTTATTCGTTCTTTTACTCTATTTATTAATGACTTTTTTTACATCGAATATACTTACCAACGCACCGTTTATGACGTCGCTAAGAGACGTTTATGATAAAACCAGCACGTTTCCGTAACTTAACGGTACCGGGCATTGTTTAAAGAGGAAAAATATATCTATCTTAAAAAATAAATGTTTTATTGCGTTTTTTTCATCTATTCAAAAGATAAATAATAATGTACAATACATTTCTTTCAGAATTGAAATATGATTCTGACATAAAAGAATGAGATGTTGTCAGATTTTTTTAATACAATTAATTACGCAGTTATCTCCCCTAGCTTGTTTGATTAATAGGCCCTCGAATAAATATATCACTGAAGCAACTACAATAAGGCCATGTTTACAAGCGTGGATCTGCAAGTTCATAAAAGTGACATTTTTAAAAGTAAAAAAAATACAATAGAAACAGGGGATATGTTTTGTGGGTTGAAGCCGTATATATAGTCTAATCAAATGTTTTATTTGCATCTTGGAGAACAGAATATTTTTGTGAGGATGCAGGAGTACTCCTACCTTCCATTTCTCTGTGATGTGACGCTTTTAAGTACAGCAAAACACATAGAGTGATCATAGTGTATAATTAGTGTTTCGATAATTGGTCTTGAAAATTGATTTCCTTTAGAAGGTTCTTTTCTCTCTTTTTAATCTCCATTAATTTCAGACTTTTATGGGTCTACAAGCTAACAAGTAAAAAAAATGTGGTATCGTCTCCACATATAAGTTTTGATTCGTCGAGCTCGCTTTGAGGCTTTGCCTTAGTCATATTAATACATGTAAGTCTGTTTTCCGCGCCATAGGTAGCACCTAAGTTCATATTACTGTCATGCCGCATCTGACGAACATCAAAATGTTAAAAAAAGCAGCTTATAAAGTTTTGGAAGCCAGAACTAGTTTGAAACATGCTGCTGTAAGAATATATTTTAAGTACTAGATATGATTTTTAACATTGATTCAGGGATACAGTGACCTGATGAATTGCCTTTTGTTTGATTTTTAAAAAGTTGAAATGAAGACAAAATCAAAACTTTAAGTCTTCATTTGGTTTGGCAAAAATGTAAGGCAACCAGGGGATTTCATGGGGTCGCGAAAACTAATGACTATTTTGAAAAGCATCAAAATCTGAGCATTCGTTTACCTCCTAATTCAATTTTGACTGCCTCCATTAGCAAAGAAGTCATTCAATGAACATCAAGAATTTGACAACAACGTAAAACGCAGTAAAATCAGTAAGAAATTTGTTTGTGTTGTGTGTCCTTTAAATCTTGATCATTAAACGCTTGTCATAAAAACTGATTAGAGTTATCTCCCCTGCAAGTTTAAGTTGATTCGGACTCGAACCATTTTGTACATGAATGTAAATAAATCGTAATTTTAAATTTGATTTATTATTGCATTTATGCGTTAGGGATATAATACAATGGTCCGTGAATATTTTAATAAATTATCAGTACGGTAAAAGTATGGATGTCCTTTCTCATTATTGTAGAGCCTTGTCATATTGAAAGAAACTTGTTCACTTTTCGGACCTTCACTCTTTCGAACTTTTTACACATTGGGCTTTGCTGGAAATCGATAATAATACTAAATGAGTGCCTTATCGACAATAAACTCTTATCTATTTTTCAGGATTAATCAACTGTTTTGGCAGACTTACAAGAATTGAGTGTATTCATGCTCTTTCCCAGGTAACCACACACCTTTAAACCATGGCTTTATTATTCATAGATCTTATATTAACACAAGTGTCATCAGTACAAGAATGAAATATCCTATTCCAAATTTTAGCTATGGATAAATATTTTTTTATATGTTTGGCAAAATGATTATCTTTATGTCTAACTGCGTAAACTGGAACCATAGTTACATGTACCTATGTCTCTGAAGACTTTCTAAATAAGATTGCATTTGAAAATTCATAGATCAGTTTATTCTTTTGTCTTGAATGGTTGATTATTATGTTGTCAAACAAAAGTGCCACTGACATTTTTTAACCTTATTTTCTTTAGCAAATTTTATGTTTCAATAGTGGCAATATCTATACATACATGTGTACATGTAGGAGTGGTTCCATAAAGCTCAATTTAGTTCTCCGTCTATGAAGATATACAAATGGTTATGCAACTCCACTTTTTAAACATAATGTTTTTAGTTTGAATTGAGCTAACTTGATTGGTAATACAACATATATTATTTACTTATATTTTATATCCTTTGATCAAATTATTATTTATAAATAGTCAGCTATTTACTCATTATTCATATTTTATTCATGCTTTCAGAAATTTTTCAAAGATGACATATAGAAACATAAAAGCTGTGTTGGTTGATTTAAGTGGAACAATTCATATTGATGATTCAGAAATACCTGGTTCAATTAATGCTTTGAAAAAGTAAGTTTATAAACCTACAACCTACCTACAGTGGGTCTGCAGTCTGTGCTTATATACAATTTTTGTTGAGACAAAACATCATGAAAATATTAGTTCCACCGTAGAACACCCAACTCTCAGTATCTGGATTACTGATTCAGCATGCTTACCACTGTATACCACATTTTCTCATCATATTTATTGTAAAATGCACTAAAATTATTTTAGTTTACCATTCTTGACTTAATCTGTTCATTAATAATAAGGACATTATGTATTATTTATCTTTCTTTTATGTAAAATTATAATTTATGGATCAGACCCTACTGCCTGTAAAATGATAAGTTGGACCCTTTTGAATAACTTTTTGAATTATTGCTAAAATGAAACTTTTAAATATCTTGAAATCATAATTGAGTTTAAATTTGTATTAACTTGTTTTATCAGGATAAGACAAAGCAATTTACAGGTCAAGTTTGTGACTAATACTACCAAGGAATCAAAAAGGCTTTTACATGCAAGACTAACTAAAATTGGATTTGATATAAAACAAGATGAAATTTTTACCTCCCTTACTGCTGCAAGAAAACTTATTGATGAACAGAAATTATCTCCCCTTATGTTAATTGACGACAGAGCCAAAGAAGAATTTCCTGGTAAGTCATACCTGTACATTGTGTAAAGTTGAACTAGAACTTTTTCTTTATTTTGAAGTTTTACTTCATATCAAAGGAAAGTGCTTAATAAGGACATTTAACACTATTAATAAAAGCTCCCATTTACTACATTACTTACTAACTCTTTCTGGTGGTGCATTTTTCTGGTAAGAAGAGAAGAGGGTGCGATTTTTATTGTAATTAAGATCAATAAATTGATATTTACTCAGAATGAGCCTTACATTAACATACAAAAAACTAACAACAATATACGCATACATATCAAGAAATACCTTTAAAATAATATATGACACTATGCAGGGTTAATCATACTCGCTGTTCAGTCATACCACCAGGAGCGTACCAATCAATTAGCATAGTGAGTCCCCCATAATACACAGAGTAAATAGTCAGTAACTACTGTCCGTGCAACACACCTGTTTATCATGTTATAACCAATGGTATCGTTTATCCTTTTCTCTATACCGGAAAAGAATTTCAATGGACAGATAGGAATGGTATTGCAAATTGCAAACATAGGTTAAAAGTTGGCTTAGAAAACAACTCTGCAAGTATTACTCAAAATAAATTTGTGTTTGTTTTACTCGGCATTTTATCAATTCATGATGTTTTCGAAATTTGCAAATGTTATTTTATTTCAGCTTAACCCCAAATAGCCAGTCTCTTGTTATTACATGTTTTACTCTCTCACCCATTAAATGGCTGCTACTTGACTTGAAATTAGTGTTTAACAGAAAGTTATGCATTTCATTCTAGTTGTTTAAAAATATACACGTACCTCAGCAGGTTCCAGTGTTTGTGAATTCCTCTCTTTTGTTAAATATTAGAGAGGATACAGAGCCATTTGCCATCAGAAGGACAACCAGAGCCATGGAGTGCAGATAAATGCGGCCAATGATTTAAAAAGCATATTTTGAGTTGCTGAAAAGTGTTAGCGCTTAAGAACCCAATTTTGGAAATGATAATAACAACATGCAAACCCCTGGTATTGCCAAAGTAATAGGATATGGAGTACAAGTGAGCTTTTCTGGATGACTATTACAAGGGAACAATTTGTTTAAGTTGCATCTTTGTTGGTCTAAATGTAAGGAAATTAGAGCATCTTGAAGTGGCCCTATCACATTAAGGTGAAAATTGGTTAATTTTTGGTTGTATTCAAACCTGTAAAGAGTTAAATAACAGAATACTTCTTACTGTTTGGTATGTTAGACGTAGAGCTGTTATGATATACTTTTATATCATCTCATATTGTAATGTTTATGGCACTCCTGTTTTCTCAGTCATTCACGCATTTATCTATTGATTCAGACTACTAACAATCATTTATGAAGTTAAACCATGAAATTTATGAAGTTAAACTATGAAATATTTTTGTGGTCACATGACTGAAACATAGTCATAAATCGACATAAAACCCCACAATAACCTTAGATTTAGTGATTTTAATTACTTACTTGCCCAAGGAAATGATTGATAGAAAATTGGATATAATCACTTGTACGCAGACAGTTGATGAGGTTCCATCCTTTGGACACTTAGCTAAATTATTTTCCTTTTCAGATGCATCAGGAAACAAATTAAATTCTGTGTTAATAGGATTAGCTCCTGATAAATTCAACTATACACAGATGAATGAAGCGTTTAGGTAATCACGTGTGACAACTGTTGTTAATTTTAATTAGAATAGAGGAGACAAAAGTTCAGTTCTCAATATTTGGCTAAAACTCCCAAATGTTTGCTTACAAATCCGATGATAAGCTTATTAAGCTGATAAATACAAGGGACAACTTATTAATATGTAATTCGTTTTCAACTCTTGGCTTTCCTACTTTACTCATTAACGTAGTCGGATAATTTGTTTTCATATTAATGTAGAACACGATTATTAACTGATTTAAGAATGCTGTAAAATTATGTTGTTTTTTATTTATACAGGCTACTACAGAATGGTGCAAAACTTATTGCCATACATAAAGCAAGATATTACAAGACTAATGATGGACTGAATCTTGGCCCAGGTATCTTGGTAAATTGTATAAATCCATTGATTTAGTGATATCAATGCTTTATTGAATCAATACATTGTTAAACATCATACTAGAGAAAGTGACCTTTATTTTTTTTAACGTCGCTCCAACACATATATAGGTCATATACACGACGGCCAGCTCTTCCTACTATAGGTTTCCTGGACACTTATCTATCACCAGTACTAACTTACCCTACCACGAGGCCGACAACTCATGTATAGGGTATGACCTGCCGCGACCGGGTTTCGAACCCGCGATCTCCGGATTCGAAGTCAGACATGCTATCTACTACGCCACGGCCGCGGTTTAAGTGACCTTTAGACAAAACTATTGAGTATTTTTCTAATTTTCTTTAGTGAGACACATAAAAATATTATACAATGTATATATGCTTTACGATTTTTAGAGTTTATTTTGACCAAACTAACTGCAAGGTTAATATTTAAGTGATCAATAATGCTATAAAAATGCATGCAAGTCTCTAGTTATACATTTGGATGTGATAAAGCGACGTATTAGACCTATGTGAGTTTTTGTACATTGGTAAAGTTTCAAGTGTCCCGTGTCCTAACTCTCCTTATGTTAAAGGAAACAACTTACAATTGGTAACAACCGTACTAGTAAAGAGACATTCAAGAAAAAAGTATGTTGCTCAACGAGCTATGGATAAATCCCATACACAACAACCCATCTTGACCTCTTTGTGGTCAGAAAACTTTAAATGTGAGAAATATAGAAATGCATTAATATAAAAATGTACTATGCTAAACGAACGATGGATAAATCCTATACTCAACCAATAAAACTTGATCTCTTTGTGGCCAGATCTTAAAACGTGAGACCTATAAAATTCTACAAAAACCTACCTTTGTTTTTTCCAGATGGAGCTCCGATATTTTAAGCATAACTTGTATGTTCCAGGTCCATTTGTAAGTGCATTAGAATATTCTAGTGGTTGTAAAGCAGATGTTGTAGGTAAACCACAAACATCATTCTTTATGTCCGCTATAGAAGATTTAGATATAGAACCTAGTGAGTGTGTTATGATTGGTGATGTAAGTACATGTATACTAGGATATGATACTGCATTGTATCTTTTATAAGACTCTAAAATCTATTTAATACTTTAATAGATCTAGCGAATGATTCAACTCAAGCATAATTTTCCGTTTCAGATGAAATATGTAATAAAGCAATTGTTTAATAAGTATGCTTTGTTTGTTTTATTTTTGTTGGGTTTAACGCCGTAGCAACACATTGTATCGGTCATATAACGGCGGTCAGTCAACCTACTCACAGTTCCTGGAAAGGCTAGATCTCTGGATTTATTTTGCCTTGTAGAATTCCTCGACACAATCATTCCTGCAAATATATCAAGCGTTTGATTTGGGTCAAATGTTTTTATGAATACAACATTGTACATGTAACCGGCTTAAAAATTTGTTAGAAGTACCTATTACGTGACTTTTCACTCTGGACAAGACATATGATTCGCAGTGTCCTTGTTTGTCATGTTTGGTTTTCAATATTTTTTGCTGGACATTTTTATCCCTTTTCCTCGTAAGTTCATAAAAATATATTTTGGCAAATTATATAGTTCTGCGTCAGAAAGTTTAAGTATATACATAAGTGAAAGCAATTCTGACAGACATTCGCTTGCGTGTACTATATTCTTTATAAATATAATGATGGTTATATTGTAGGATGTTAGAGATGATGTTGTTGGAGCTATGACTGCTGGTATGGGTGGTATACTGGTAAAAACTGGTATGTTTATTATATAAATATACTTTACTCTTCATTTAACTATAATCCATGTGACAGATATCAGGATTCTCATGCAATGTTCTACATAGTTGTCAAATTTTCAAGGAAAGGTATAACCTCCCGGGGTGGGATTCGAACCCGTACCCCCTTCGGGACACGAGATTCGAAATCCCGGTACGCTACCAACTGCGCTATCGATCCGGGTTCATGGAATGTTCAAAACATGTGTATGTGGCCATTGTTTGCTTGCATGCGATGGTTTCTTTCTGTGGTTTCATAGTTATATGATTGGCTATGATTATGAATCATGTAATCCAACTTAACAAGCACCCTGTTAAACTCAAATATTTAATATGAAATTAAATACGTACAATAATCAAGTATAGAGTGTAAATCAATGCGTTTTATTCGATTGATAGTATGCGTTAACATGCAATTAACCTAAACAATACGATTTCAAAATGTTACTTTGGATTATTTGTCATATACATGTATTTCTAATGTGGGAATATTCACATTATGTTTCTACTCACCAGTGTCTTTAAAATGGTCAACAGCTTTTTGCAGATCAAGTCCTACCTACAATTCATGTTTTAAGGTATCGATCTTCCTATGTTTATATTATATTTAGGAAATTAAAATTATCGTGTGATGTTTTTATATTTAACGTGTATTTTATCAAGATGGCTAAGAACAACAACAAATAGGGCTTTTGATGTTTTAATGCTGTGTGACTGTAGATATAAAGGTTGAAATATTGTCAGTTACTTACTTGTTACGAAGTTATTTAATTTTAATGAATCAGGTGATACGAATAATAAACAGTTTTTATACCGTCTTTGTATAATTCTGTGTAAGTGAGAAATACAAGTACCAAGTCTAACTTAATGATTTGTTGATGTATTTTCTAATGATATTGAACAGGTAAATACCACAAGGGAGACGAGGACTACCTTTTAACTGATGGGAATGTGGAAGAGAACTTTGCAGAAGCTGTTGACAAAATATTACATGATCATAGCCAGACTTGATGCATAGTACACAGAAACATTTTTTGACTTGTTTCCATTGAAACATTTCTTAGTTTGTGTTTGTTGTGAAATATGTTCACTTACTTGATGATACACATTGGTCGTCATTTTGTTCAATAAGGAAAGGAGCCTAGGTGGAATCACCAGTGGTCGGTTGTTCAATGTACATTTCTATCACTAGGATTTCTCTAAAAGAAAACAATTCTATCAATATCATTTTTGTGTTTACGCTTGTTATATCTTTTATTATGTATATTTTGGTTATTATAAGCCGTATAGGATAACTTAAGACAAAATTAAATTATATTTTATGCAAAAAATTGTCACATGTTGTCGCAAACGAATTTTAGTTGTACATAACTTTCATTACGTTTAGACCAATTTCATAAGTGTTTTTGTTTCAGTCTTTGAGAAAGATTTGAGCAGGGTTTGTCGGAAAGGCATAATAATATTAGCTGAAGTGTTAAGATGTTTTTCTGACAAAAAGTTTTCATTGACAAATTTCAGAAAGTGTCTTTCTTACAGTGTTAAATCAAGATTAGATTAATCATAATTAATTTAATTCATCTAGTTTGTTTTATTTGTCCAAGCATTTCAACGAAATATTCTTTTTTGAAATTTTGATCACTGAGTTGTGTTTGTGGTGAAGGTAAGGCAATTGTTGTTATTTTTTGTTGATGAATTATTTTATATGTGCTGCATGAAAATTGTGTTGTTAGATTTCGCAAATAAAAGACGAAACATGATTTAATGTTTTGTTTTGTTCAATAAACAAAGTTAAAATGCAGATTAAGCACTACTACATGTATACTTCATACATGTATGTTGTTGTTAATCTGTTGTTTTGTTGTTGAAACTAATTAAACAGGTTAATATGGATTACCTACCTTCATTTACTACATATTGCGTCACATGAATAAAGAACTTACATGCAGATTGTTTGAGAAAAAATGTTTGAATTACTGCTTGTAGACCATATTATCGTTATGTTTGATGTGTTTGGTTTACCTAAATATGTGATACTATCCGCCACTGTTTCTCACACGCATACTAAAATATGCATGTTTACATGATATTGTCTAAACATTGCTACCCATGGATAAGTTGTCAGTTGTTATCGTGCAAATAATATATGGTGTAGCTTTCTACTTCTTACTACCTGGATTGACATGCTTCCATAAACATAAACTCTAGTTATTATAAGTATCATCTGAAACACCCTCCTATAGACCTCACATATGTATCATTACTACATTAAAACGTTAATTTGTGCAGTTCTAAAAGGATTAGAACCTGGACAATTTGATGACAGCATAGTTTTGTAAAGGACACGTACACAAACATTGTCGAAGTACCGACACATTGCATAAGTATTGGAAAGAGATATTAAATGACATGAACTGTTGATGTGCCTTAAAACAACACCATAATATTAATGGTGAAAGATACCATTTGATATTTCTGGATTATCACGCAAGTAATGGATTGATTCATTCTTATAATAATGGTATAAGAGATGAAATACAATGTAATCTATGGAATGATAATAGCTTTACTATGTAAATACGTTTGTGGTTTTATCGCCATATTGGACACACTGAAATACAGGAAAAACTGTTATGTTAAGCTTTCAAACCTTATTTTAGATTAATTCGGTGATAAATATTGGGTGATTACTGTCAAACAAATTGTAGGGATGGCTTGTAATTTGTATTAAAATGATTGTTATTGTTTAATCAGTTTAAGATGCATAATCCTTCATGAAAACTAGATTAGTTAGATATAATGATAAAAGAAAATAATTATAAAACATTTATATTGCGTGCTATTTTGTTTGGGAAAACAGAGGGGAAAATTGTAATCTAACAAATTATTCGCATATGATACAGGTTTTATTCTTTTCAAATATGGCAGACTGTTTCATTTAAAAGGATTTATTTTTGAAAATGGATTCCTTCCAAAAATAGAAAACGCATGAACGCTTGAATGCATAAGGGTAAGAACAAAGAAATATTGATTAGAATTAAATGTTTTGCCAAGTTTTGGTTTGAATTTTAGTACACTAAGTTTTACCAGGGCGTAAAATGTAAATCACGTATTTGATTGTAAAAATTGGAAAACAGTTCCAACTGATTGAATGAAACAAAGAACACCAAACGTTACATGGTACAAATGTTAAAAGTAATTGATACTGGAACACATACGAGTTACACTGATGTTTGTGTGTTTTCCCTACAGCAAGTAGGATAGTCTTATAAGTATTTTGATATCCCTGAAATAGCAACAGCTTCAGAGATTAAATTATGTTTCTAAAATGTACAAATAATACGTATAATTGATGTATTTCAAATATCATATACTGTCTGCAACTAAAATAGTTTGTCACAGTGTTAAATGATAGAGGTCCCAAGGGCAATGTTGTAGATACATGTAAGAAAATCCGTACATCTTTGATTGTATAAAATATATTTTAATTTTTATCCGACATTCTGTTTTTAGATTTGGATAAAATCATTTATCTTTGTGCGATCTTAAAAACAGTGATACAAATCAAAGACTGAGAGACAGTTTTTTATTTAACCCAGTTCGGAATACTTAAGCGAATACGAAATTATTGCAAACTTTCTTTTCCATACGATACCTTTAAAATATTCAACAAATGAAGAATCCATATGGACCTGACACGAGTATATTTCCATCCAGATATATTAACCGGAAGTGTGTTTAATTTTAGCTCAAATTCCCACTTTTAAAGGGAATAGACAATTAACACTGAGAAAGTAATTCCCCATGCAGTCTTACTTTTCTCTGCCAAATTCTACATAAAACCATTCAGTGTGAAAAGGCACCTTTATTAGCCAAGTAAACACCGACATATTTGCCGCATTCCATTTATTTTATGCATCTAGAAGAAACACAAATTATAAAAGTCTGAACTTCTATATACCTTTAACTGAATAATCATTACGTAACATTTCCATCCTAGACAGGCAACACTATTAGCACAAAATAAAATGTTGCGTGATATAATAAAGTGCATTAGGTTACAGACATCTAAGGAACGTGACATCAATGTCATTGTTCAATTCAACAAACCACCAATTTTGAAGTCAAAACTGGTAAATATTTAACTTTATTTAAAAAGACGTTTTACCTTCCCGTTATAGTCTTTTGCCGTGTACGTACTTAATTAACTTATATGTTCGCAATGTTTATTATGACACTAATGCTCTTCTTATACCAGTCTTTAATTATGCGTCTCTGGCCAACACGTTATTTTAAGATGCTTCAATAATGGAATTATTGTAATACGTCATCGATGTTTTAAAATTAGATTGTGTTGCATTTGTTCAAGACACTCCTCGCTGTTAAACTTTCCTCGCTGATTAAATTGAATGTAAAAAAATGTCATAATCCTAGGCTAGAAAATCCCTTAAATGCAAGCTTCTGTGATAAAAATAGCGTAAGTAAAAATTATAATTAATTCTAAGATACGTGTACTCTTATTTGAAATATAATGTCTGTTCAACTAACAACAAATTAAGCGTGTGTTAATAAAACGTTATAAAATTCCCCGTGTTCTCTGAAAGGGCTATGATAAAGCAAGATATTCCTTGAATGCAAACCCAACCCTTATTAAATCAAATCCTGTAGCTAACTATTTCGTTAAAGTTGATCAGAAATAATTAATTAAAAATATAAGACCAAGAACATTGTATTCAATTTCTTGACGTACCTAATGACAAAATATCTGGGGCTATTATAAAACATCAAGAAGCGAAAATTAATGATACTGGGCCAGGTGTTCTTTCATTAATTTGCAACGTGGAATTGTGTAATAAATCATTATAGTTATTAAATTCTTTTAAACATCTCCTTTTATTCAGAATTGAAATTGTTAAAAGTCAACCTATTGCTAAGAAAGTGAAGTTTGTTATGTATGTTGTTTATCCGTTTCAAAACATATTTTTAGAATGTGTATAAAGGCTGAAAAACTGTCAGCTAATGTGCTTTTGAGTTTCAACGATTATAAAGAAACCAATAAACATATTAATACAGTCCATTTATTTTTGACAATTATATTGCTTGAAATACTAATTACAAATACCTTTGGCAAAGAGAAACTTATAAATCCTTAATTGATATTTACCACATTAAGTTAGAGACGTGTTAGGGATCATTTTATTGCTATAAATATATTGATAATTCAATGAATTATTTATAAGCCATTGCTTCTAAATATTAATGTCGATAATTAGAAATAACCTTTGCAAGTGGTGCTGATGTTCTGAAAAATAATTTCTCGCAGCTTTTAAGTACTTCTGAATGTGGCTTTAGAGAATATATATACCTGTACAAACCAATCTTTTCAATAGCCAGCGGTAGTTGTTTTTGTATTTTGACGTGCGTAATACGTATTGGTCTTCTTTATCAATTAAGTTTCACTGAGGTCATGCTAGGTGAGATTAACACTTATACGTTGAAGTATAACATAATTACTTGGTAATATTTAACAGTGACAGTTTAATTGTTGTATGTTTTATGTTGTAAATTGGCTTAGATAACGTGTTTCCTCGCCACAATCTCCATAACTAGCAAATTTATATGTACAAATTTATTCACAGCTTTACATACATGAAGTCATTTAATTCTTCAAAATGAAGTTCATATTTGTTTAGTTATTGTAGATCATGACAGCAATAAAAAAAATCATAAGGTAAATAAGGGTGTCAATAATTTTTAGACAAAATTATTTATCTCCTTAAAGTAATACATGTATTAAATTCATAGTTATTCAAAACTATATACACATGTACATATATATATATATGTTCGAACTTTAAGAATATTATTGACTGGTATGTTTAAGTTCATTTTGATTGCAATAATTTTTTAATATCACTTAATAGTCATTAATTAACCATCTCTTTCTTTTGAAAGTGTTCGTGAAACTCGGGTTGATGATTACAGATAAATATATTCAAAGCTAGTTTTAAAACAGTGCAAGCAAACATATCAGGAAATGCAACAGTAAAATCACAAACTTAACACAGTCAATAAACAAAAAAGGTGATTAATATTTAGATATCTTAGAACTTCAGTTAAAAAACGGACGCCACAGTCAAATAACGAAAACAGTACATTTCAGTTGTATATTCTTTGTGATATAAAAATAAAATGTTACTTATTTCTCTCAGATAGCATATTCATAGGTCTTTTACTTGTCCAATAATGTATGAAGGGTTACATTATTTTTATTTATATATTATATATAAGTAGAACATTCTGAAATAAATTAAGTCTTTAATGCAATGCTACGTTTGTTGTTATGAATGTTTCTGTAACTTTCAATAATGTTCCATTGTTCGTACATAAATATCACTGATCCTGCGTTATCATTCAGTCATAAAATCCAGTCATTAAAGTACATTCATTAGAGTTAGATTGAAAGTCATTCTATTATTTTTGGGTGTTCACTAATTTTATAAGACAGTGCTGGAGTTATTGAATTAACATTTATGTTTGGATTTAGATTGCTTGATTATTTATAAAATTCCTAATTTGAGAAATTTAAAACATCGTTGAATTTTAAACCAGGATCAATGAACAGTTGGATTTTACATTCTAAAAGTTTTATTTTAAATTGTATATTTTCTTCTGATTGTAACTTTCTATACAATTCTGTATTAAATAAATTTGTATTTGCTCATTATAGTTTGTAGCTGGTTTCATTCTTTTTTTCTGTACCGTAACACAGTACAATTTCTAATTACGTATTCTTTTACAAATATTACATAATTTATCTGACAAAGCAGTCTTTCATTCAGTGTTTAGTTGTATACAACAGAAAGTATGTCGTTAACTTAGTGGAAAAACAAACACTTTTTAGCATTTATATTGCTGTCTTCTGTGAACTTACGACATAGGCCTATTACTTCCCCTATAAAATATGATGTAACTGACAAAAACTACATTATATTTCTGTAATTGTCGGTGTAATGAATTGCTTAAGTCTACTGTTTGGCTAGACAACATTCAAATGGTATATTTAGTATTAGTTTATGGGTTTCTTACATTGTTAACGAAATTAATTTTTAAATTACTTTGAGTAAAATGTCCAATAGTAGACACATAATGAAAGTTTCGTGTTAACGGACACCATATTATACAACAGAACTTTATTTAATTTGTTATATGTCCTTGAACGACTAATTTACACTCTATTTACACTCTATGTATTCACTATTGTTGCACAATACCAAGAACACTGCTTAAAAGTAAAATGTATGTACATCACTAAATACATCATAGTTATGATTATACTTGTTTTGATTTTGACACCTGCATATTTCGTCACAGTAAGTAAAAAGTCCTGACATTATTCTTGAATGTTGTTACATATTTTGAGTTCCTAATGTGGCTTTGGATTCAATAGTTTGAAAGATCTGTCCGCAAATGATTAACGACAAAAGGGATATGGTTACATCCGGATGATAAGTAGGATAATCTTAGTTTACCTGGTGAAATGTATTTAGATAACTCTTAGTGTTGCATTTGGCACGAAAGATAACACTATATTAGTCTGATTTCTTGACTTTTTATTGCGTCTAACATGTGAAGTACAGCAGTTTTGCATGATCGATGCGATGGACATATGTCTGAAACAATGTAAATCAAAGCGCGGTAGCGCTGCACGGATATGGGTGCAACAAGTTTAATTCTGGTGATGTCATTAAATATGGCACATTTGGTGTCAGATATCTTTGCAGATGAATGTGGATTAAACATTGAACATGTTTAAGCGAAATTAATAATGTTAAGTTATAAATTGTTAGTTGAAATCAAGACTGCTTATATACTGTCTGATATTGTAAACAATCGTACTATTTTTTACGCGTAGGTGTAAACCTAATTTCTTACCGTTGCGCTAAATCTGACTGCACATGGCCGAATGTATTGTCCGCGACTTTTTTGTTACGTTTTAAAAGTGGTGGTTGTTAAGACATTGGTTGCTTTGCATGTCAAAAATGAAAATATAGGTTAATGCATTTTCAATTCTGATTCAAGTATATTGCAATTGGCAATTATGATAATATTACAATAGTGCCAATTACAAAAAAATATTCATGTGTTTGTTAGACTTCATTAATACTTTAGTATGTATCGCTCGTAATTGTATCATACAACCCTGGATTTGTCTGTAAAGGTGAGTGCTAACACTTTACTTCTAACAAATTAATGCTAATTATGATATACGATGTACTTGTCAAAAAGTAGAAAATGCTTTTGTACTAATAAAATTTCAAAGGAAAAATGTAATTGGCTGTCTGAAGTGGATTAATGGAGGATATAACAAGCGTTCTCACTATGCATCTGTTCTTTATAACTGTTTAATCAATAATTATTGTGGGCATCATTAATGTAATGCAAATACATCTTTTGAATTAGTTATTAATCAGTACAACAAACGCTTCGAGGGTTTCCCACAAGACCGTAGTAAGTGCATTGCATTAAAGAACGAGTTACGACAGTCTTGCGGCCGAACACCTCGACTTATAAAAAGTACAAAAAGTTATTTATATTATAGATATCAATGATAAGAATTGTGTTCCATATGCATGTGGTTATGACTGCTTTTCGTGGACAAATATTTACCATACATATTAATCAGTTTGTGAGTTTACATTTCGCAAGGAATAGATAAAACAACTACAACGAAGTGACAGAAAATGCTTTATATAAGCACACATTTAAACCAGAAGAGAAAAAGGGGAACCTAATAAAGTCCACACCCTTTTGACGGTCTATTTATATTTGTGAAAGCACATGTACATAATTATCAAATTGTTTTAACAATGGGCATTTCAGTTATTGATAATTGTGTCAATTGCAATTGGAAAAGCGATAACACAATCAATAACCAGGCGAAAAATATTCATGTGGTTTGCATTAGGAACACATGTGCTGCTAAGGTCATCATCTAAATAGCATCAAATGGCAGTTTTACTGAAAGTACATTTGGATTTCAGATTGTTCACGTAAATAGACATGACCTGTGATGTTCGGTTAATTAAGTGTAAATAAAACTACATCGTGATATCTTGGTCTCCGATATTACTAGGTTATTTTAGTTATTATTATTATTATATACTGCATTTGTATAGCGCTCTTTTTATATTGAATATATGTTCAAAAGCGCTTCACAATCATATGCATAATTAGGAAATACGAGTTTAAATGAAAATGAAAATGGTTAAGAGATGATAAAATATAAAATAATAAAACAAAGACTAATATAAAACTAGATATTAGTGATCAATAAAGTGCTCATAGTAGTTTAAAACAACGACAACAAAACAAGTGGATTTGTAACTGTAAAAGATAGTGAATGGGTAATATTGGACTGTTGGTTGAACGGCAGCCAAATGGTCAATGGGGAATCAGGCTAGGTGCCCCGAAAATCCATGATTGCAAGGTGCAAAATTGGATTCTTATCCAAGGCTCCCGCCCGAACATCCATCAGCACCAGTGCCCGCGCCTCCCACCAACTATCATGCATTATATAGTGGTCAGATAAAATAAAAGTGTTAAAGTAATGATTAGATTAGAAATAAAAGCAGCCACCGACCAATGGGAATCAGACAATATGCCTTGAAAAATCCATGAATGCAAGATGCAAAGTCGGATTCTAACCCAAGGATCCCTTTAGAACATTCATAAGCGTCAGCATCTGATTGGTAAGATAATGTATTTATCTTAAAGGTAATGAGTATATAATTTTAGTTGCGTTGCATCGTTAGTTGGATTTTTTTAAATGGCATATCAACTGTGTGCACTGGTTTATGTACCTAAAATGCTGCTCATTTTTATACTGCTCGTAAACAACATGTCTAAGGAGATATAGTTAACCATTAACTCATAATATTTAGAAGCCGAAGTGTCAAATGTTAAAAAGCATGGAACACACAACGAACTATCTTTATTATAAAAATATTTAATACAATTGTTTCTTATATGTCGAAAATGTTACTCTTAATTTTGAAAATAGTTAAATTGTGATTGTACATATAAGTATTAGTATAAATATTAATAATAGAAAAACTACTTAACATGTCAAACGCATATGTACTTGAGCGTACTTAGTGACCTATACTGAACTAAAAGACCAAAGAAATATAGAAGTACTAATGAATATTAGCATTTAGTGATACATTTGGCCATATGGAACACATATGTACTGGTTATAGACAAGGGTCCAGGAAATCTAGGTTAGGTGCGCTGGACGTTGTAAAATGACCTAAAATGTGTTGAAAAGGCGTTAAATCCAATTAAAAAAACAACAACAAAAAACCAAAACAAAACAAAAACATCAAATTTAGTTTCTTGTTTACCATGTAGCTAAATCTCGAACGCATATATTCATGAATGAGAAATGCTTCATACAATCGCCATTACAACATCTTCCATTCTTTGATTAAAGATCGGTTGATGAACATAAGGTAAACGTTTATACGAAGCCTTGAGTATACTGAAGATATAAGTGATTCTTTAATTTAGCTTGCCAATCTAAAAAAGATTTGTAAAGCTCTCAAAACCAGGGAAAAATGAATATATTCAGATATATTATTTCATTATCTATATAAATAAGTAATTCATATTTACACTATTATCTCCCGAGCAACAAATACTGAACAATCAAATTTGTTTTAGTAAGGATAAATACTTAGAAAGTGTACTGTAATATCGCGGACTAAATGTGTTTCTGTCAAAACAAATGAGTCTAAAATTATAAGTACAATAACATGCCATGTATACAAAATTGGTATAGACATGTACTCTAAAAGTATTTATGGTTCGCCTTTTTATCGACATGTATAAATATATATGACAAAAACAGAAATTACTTATTCGTTTATAGACAACATAAAGCACTTAAAATCTCATGATCGAGGTAAGTAATACTAAAGAAAAACAATGGTTACTTATAATAATTCTTTCATTAATTTGATAAAATATGGCCTAGTGAGCAGGAGTGAATGTTTGATTAGTGACTTATACACACTATATGACTAGAAGGATTTTCTCATTTTTAACTGATTGTCTTATAGCTTGTAAATTTGTGATAACCATATGTATTATGGGATTGTATTATGAAGTGTCTATATATAACTCAAATATTTTTATGTTTTTGAATTATTGAGGTTCCCAAATTGTACCAAAAAATCGTGCTAGGTAAATCAAAAAGATTTGAGATTAAACATGACATTCTCTAAATAAATCAGGCATATCATTGTACTGACAAGAAGACGATAATCGAGTACCAGACTAGTAGACTATGATGCCTAAATAATAATCTCAGAACGTAGTAGGAAAATCATTTTGAAATGTACAAAAAGACTAATTATTAAATGTTATATCTTATCGGTTAAGATATTACGATGAGTCTTGTACATGTACAGGTTTCGATCACAGGGAAAGTGTTCTAAAACAATTAATGATTAATGTTCTGTTCAATTTAGCTGTACATACCCATGTAAGGTTAATTAACTATGTAAAATAAAACATTTCAAAGTGAAACATCAATTTTAAATATTCAATTTCATTTGTAATTGATTTTCTTTTAAGGTTTTACCCTCTTCTGACTTTCCATTAACCAAATAATGAATTATTACGATCCGAAAAATCTTGAACACGATGGTTGTGTTTTTTCCTAAAATAATTAAGTAAGGCATTTTCAGATTGATTTTTTTCCAATATTTACACTAGTCTTTTACCAATGTCATGTATGATTATTTCTTAGTTTTTGCTTTTAATCAACATCTAAATGGTATTAACAGCGGTAACAATGTCTCACGATAATGAATAAAAACATTTACATAATGTAATGTTAGGGATGAGAAATAGTTTATTTTCATCAAATTTCAATAAGTATCCCTATTGGCATTGTATGACAAATAAACTTCAATATTATAGCAAATGTTACGTCAAATAGAGACCATTGCCTTATAATTAAATGATATGAATAGACACACCATTAGATTTCAATTGATACTGCAAGTTTTGTCACGATAACAGAGGAAACCTACTTTTTAAGTAGTATCATACATTTGTTGCATACTTATGAATGACTTTTGATTATTATGTTACTACAAAAAGCTACAGAAAATCCATTTTGTAATTTTGATCACAAAACATCATTTGATCTGATCGCGGTTCAAAGTGGTTTGTTCCTTAATGTCGCATGGTTTTAATACTAGTATACCATACACATATCAAAAACATTCAAATCGCTGCGTCACTGAACTTGAGTCTAGATAGTTTTCAGCTGCATTTCAAACAAAGCGTGCTTACACTGCATTCCGATCACAAGTTGAATTTATACGAAAAAGTACGTAAAAGACCATACAAATATGACATTAATGCTAAATATTGAAGTAACTACGAGCTGGTCATTTGTCAGAAATGACCCTAGCTGCCAGATGATAATTAAGTATCATATTTGACATGCACGTTTTACATTAAACAAAGTTTGTGACTACAGTTAAACTTGAGTTCACTAACTGTTACATTTCAATTGAGGACATGATATGTGTTGCTGCTGTGCTTTACACTGAATACTCTATTAGTTTGTAACTATATTCAATGAGATTATTTTTCTACGAAAAGTTTCAGATTAAAGACCTCAACCATGTAATCTTTTGTCCAGTACTGACATACATGAAGACTATTAGTGGAGTCAGAAAAGGCTGTGGTATTTGATTTTCATAAGGCAAATAAACATTACACTAAATGATGGTATTTTGATGATTATCGCTAATATGTCCTAACATAACACAAGGTAAATCTAATCTTAATACAGTTGATACCTTCAATTATATATTATTTTTCAGTTTTGTTTTAAAATTAAGGCATAAGTTATTAATACATAAAATAAAATGAAATATTACACAAACAATACTAGCGTACAATTGTGTGTTAAGATGATACAAACTATCATGCCCAAGTTAAATATCCTGCTTTCCCAATTGATGCAAAAACATGCACAAAAATATAGAAATAATTTTGATGCCATTAAACGCAGATAAATGGAATAGATTAAACGACATTATTAATTTTTAATGTCTATTCAGAAAACAGTGGTGATATTACAGTACATAACCATTTCATCGATCCTCAAAAAGGTGAGTTGTGCTGTTATCTAAAATACTTCGACACACTTTATTTGCAAGTGTTTTTCTATTTTCGTCCTGTCTTTGGCGAATAAACATATAAATGTAAGAGTCTCATTATTTTTGTTCAGAAAATGTATTTTGAGACATGCATTTCCAATAGCATTGCGTTAAGAGTTACTTTGTTTATTGCAATTGAAATACCAAAATATCTCGTTTTTGTAATGTCTTTCACGTTGTTATGATCTCTGATGTTTATTATTTGCGCTTAATACAAATATAGATATGTGTAACAACTACCAACTAACAGCTTTATCAATGATCACGCACTCAACTGTATGTACATTGATTAAAAAATCTGGACAAGCCTGAGTAGATACCACTTTATATCAATGCTCGAGAAAATTGTTTATATCTTACAAACCATTTATGTTAACAATGTGTTTTGAATGGATGTTTCATGACATTCACGATAGAATACGTTCCCAGAAATAATACAAGTAATTGTTAGCTAACCTGAACTGCGTTATCGTTTGCGTATATGTTCAACATAATTTTAATCCTTATTCCTAATACTGACGTTTATGTACTAACTTGTGAGTCAACACATCTGTGGGCTTTGTGTCCCGTTCTCCTTTAGTTAGTATATGCAATAAACGTCAATATTAGGAACAAGGATTTGGGTTGTGTTATACTGTATATGTCTTTATATTGATAGGTGCAAATATTGGCGTTTCTTAGATGTTTTTATATTTGCGGAGTCAATATTTGGTGGTGTAAAGGTTAACCGCCAATATTAACCAATGCTCGATTTCAAAACCGCAAAATTTAAAACATTAACAATTTTTTAATTTTCGTGTCCAAATTTGGTTATCCATATGCTATGTTACTTTGTTTTACAAAGTATAATCTATTCCCATAGTTTATATGGAAATTTTCTTGAATAAAATAATTTGTTTAGATGACTCGAGTAAGGCGTTCAGAATTGCATTTTTTCACCGTGATAAACGTCGATTGTCTTGTTAAATTAAGATTTTATTTCCGACTTAGGAGGAAAACTTGAGGAAAAAGTAAATTTCGAATATCTTCCAACCACAGATCCATCCTGGTCACGGCACCACAAATGGATGGGCGCTGTGCGGGAACTCACTCACAATGCAAAGTAAGGGCAATTGTTTTTATGGTCTCATCTAGATCATGTATCAAAATAAAACATGCTTGAATAATGTCATTTGATATACATACATGACTTCTTCCCCGTGACCAGCGATTATATAATACAATCTGGTTTAAGTCTTACTTAAAATCTACTTAAATCTAATTCGTCTCATGGGATACCTATTTAAGGGATTTTTTTAAATCAATTTATTAAGAACTATGAGCTACAGACTTGTCATCTTTTGTAAGTATAATTATAAACTTCCTTAACCAATTTAATTTTTTTAAAGTACGCCTCTCTCCCTTATGTTTACACTGTAAGCCAAATCTTGGAAAATATGAAATTATCTTTCTATGGATTCAGGTAAGCGATGCAGGACTAACAGGTCTCTTTTGTTATAGATCATATAACATCAGCAATATTGCTGTCTTATCCGCTTAGAAACCACTTTACGTAATGGATAGAGTCAAATTATTCAATGATTGTGTGTTTTGTTGGCATATTTTGATGTATAGATATGTATGATAAAAAGTATGAAAAAAATGTGTAAATCTTGTTTTTAAATTCAAAAATAGGCGGAACAAGTTTGAAAAATGGCTGAATGACTCACTTTAGTGCTGGTCGAGATGGGTGATTGTACATAAAGCAGTTCAACCAAATCATCTTCGTCTCCTTTTTGATATAGCATTAAGAATATTAAATTGATGATGTCATACCCATAAATAGTCTGTAGTGCCAGACTACACAACTCAAATATAAGATTATATCATTTTAAGAATTTTTGAATGTACAAATCCACCATTTGGCCTACTATTATTCATCATCATGACAACTTCTTATTTTCAGACGACATATTAGAAAAAAAACATCAATTATATTCATGTTTCATTTGTGCAATTTAGTATTATAAATTATGGGCTTAAAGCATCTTAAATTTAGAAGAACGCAAGAAGAACTCATTGCAGAAAGATGTATCTAATACAACCCAATAACACAAAATTCTTTATGACATTTTTTTTACAGACTTACAAGTTTGACGCCGATTATCGTATGGTTTTATTACTATAAACAGTTGAGGGCTAGCAGTTCTTAGATAAGTAACTCCGTCGTAGATTTTAAATATATGTCATTAACAGACATGAGATTCACTAATGATGATACTTCTTTCAAGATAAGTAGTGCAGTCTACTTTCAGTGTCCTCGAGGCTTTGTTGTAGAAATTATCTGACGTTAATAGACATATCACTAAATCTCTCCGCAGGCCAAATGCATTACTATGAGAACATGTTTTTTAAATGCCACATGTATTGAATAAGTTGGCTTCTGAGACTAATAGAATAATTATACTCAGTTTTTGATGGTCGTTAACGATAATCATAATTATATATAATTTTAGATAGGAATTCATTGATTGGTGTAAAAATGAAGTCCTAATTTTCTTATTTAACCTATTTTCATTTGATTTCCAATAATTTGATAGCCCTTTTTTGTTTGTACTATTCAAAGGAGAAAATGCTATTGACTCATTATAAACCAACTCAGATTAGAAGGGTCTATTATATGAAAAAAAACTGTAACGTATGTATAATTATTTTAACTTATCTTCATTGAATCTCATATTTTTGCATTATTTCATTGAAATAAAATAATGCATTTTGGAATGTGACGTAGACTACTAGAAATATCTGCAACGCTTCGATCCGACGAATAAGATGTTAGAGAACGCCTTCATTTAAAAGGTCGTAAGTTCACGAAGGTACGCATAATTGGTTAATAATTTACGTTACGTCCACGACAGGCTTGTAAAATACTTTTATTTCGATTAGGAATACAATGTCGGAAATATCCCATTTCATTAACTTATTAAAAGTATGTCAGTCAATCCTCCTATTATTACTTGTATTCATAATTATATATCTCGCCTGAGGAAATTGTAACAATGTTTTTTATGTAAGGTTTAAGTTATAAATTCGAAGCACAACGCAACGAATACGTGTTTTGACTATATGTTTCTTTGTAGGGCTTAATTGCGTTTGAGAACAAACTCTATGACTTAAAGAAATATCGTGACAATTTTAGATAATTGATATGTAGGAATAACAATTGCAAAAGGAAAATATTGATCGACTACCTAAGAGTTTTCTAAGAGAGATTAAAGGCAAGTCTGAAGAGGCCGCTTTTTTTGTAACCAGAACCAGAAACGGTGTTGTTTTTGAGATATATATTTATTATGGTGCGTAAATATGATATTTTGTAATTTAAAATAAACAATACAATTCTATGTAAAAGACATTAATATAATACCAACTATTTCATGACATTGTATATAGATTCTGGTTTAAAAAATGAGCAAAGTGAAGTAAGTATTATTTAAGTAAACATGCGTCTTTATGGTTAATTAATAGAACAAGTAATTTGAAACATTATTATCACACATACATGTATAGAGTATATTTTACCTAATAAAATAATAAGGATGTATAAAATGTATATACATAGTTACAAGTGAATTCGCATTTTATTCTAAAAAATTTGCATGCTTTTGTTCAGTGAAATAAAATATTATGCACCTTTTCGAATAAATGCACCGAGAGAATAAGTGGAATGGATATCTTTAATTATTTCGATACGATGAATTGGTAGATTTTATCCTATTTTGGTCCCCTGTATGTTAATGTTCACACACATATGACATTAACATTTTTTTGTTAATTTAAGAAAATTCAATTAAAAAAAGCCGTTCATTAAACTCTGACGTAAAGTTGCTTCGTTTATTGTGAAATATCTCGTACGTATGTCTTACAAAGATTAATTCTGTTGTTTTGATCTTTGTATGTAATTTCTTGTCTTACAAATGACGATATCTCAAAAATATATGTTACAACTACCATCCTAGTTTTATCATTGATCACTCATCAAACTATATTCATTGATAATAAAAATCTCAACAACCGTGAGTAGATACCGCTTTAAATCAATGCTGGCGTACACTATTTTTATATCTTACACACTTATTGTATTGATAATGTATTCCGAATGGATATTGTGACCTTTATATTACGATAAAATATACTCACAGTATAAAAACAAACAATTGAAGATTTTAGCTCACATGAGCTAAGGTTTGTATTTTTGTTGGGTAGCCGTAGTAACACATTGTAATGGTCATACCACGGTGGTCAGTCAAATCAACTCAGCGTTCATGAAAATGCTTAATCTCTGGATTGAGCTGTTACTAATCATATTTGGCAGTGACTGACAACTGCACTACTTGATTAAGTATCAGTGGTAGGACGGACAATGACTGTACATATCATTTCATGACCGAAATCTACGAAAGTATGTCCCGCACAGGAATCAAACACACGAATCTCGATTAGTAGACTTGCATGCTACCAACTGAGTTAGCCGGGCGGCTTTGCCTAGGTATTATGAGTTCTGTATATTTGTCAATACCTTTTGTTTCACCCACATATTTATCGACAAAATTGAAAATGATCTTTAAACTTGAAAGATGTATTCATGAAAAGTAATATAAAATTTGTTAAAAATTAAATTCAAAAGGATAAGAATGAAATGCTATTGTCTGAGTCACACTATCTTGTTTTTATATTCCATGTTGATTCATACCAAATCAGTTCTTAGAGATGTTTTTGAATTGATTTATTTGAAACCAGAAGTTCCAGATTAATTAGTGTTCCCATGTTTTTCTTCACCACATGTATGGACAGAATTACCAAAGTCTAGGTTTAATAGTGTTTGAAATACTAGCATTTGTATAAGAAAAGAATGTTAAAACAAATATCTTTTAATGGTTTCAGGTTAGCGATGCACAGCTAACATGTTTCTCTTGTTATAAATATAAACATGTTTGTTATTCTTGCCTTATCTGTTCGAGCCCACTTTAATTAATAGATAGAATATAATTGGTCATTGATTGGATACTTCATTGGCCTTGTAATGTGGAAATAAGTCTGCTTTGAAGCATGAGTATTATTCATTGCTAACAAATGTAAATTATGAAGAAAAAGTAAATAACTTGTATCCACTGCGAATGACCCGAGTGCCATGGCCGTAAAAAGCTCCCATGGTACTTGGTTACTAATGTAAACTTTTAAGAGTTCATTTCCATCCAATTTATTGAGTCATGTTTATGAACAGTTATAGACTCTTAAGAAGCTATGACCTTTAAAAGGGTACGGGAACTAATCTGAGGACACTTTTCTAGTGTCAGTAAAACTCTTTCTGTGTAAAGAATAATTAGATATCGGCTGTTTTGTAAATTTTGTTAGATTAAAGTAAAGACTCAATACTTATATATATATTATATTATTGCATATGTTACTATAAATAGTAACAAAATTGACATGGAAGTGTGCCAATATAGCCTCAATGTGGGCAATATATTCCAGTATTGAGCAAGTGTGCCAAAATATCGATATTGAGGCAACTTCCGGTCATTATGCACCTGCAGTCCGACAACGACAGACTTTACGCACGTAAAATTCGTTTCGTTATTAGCAACAAGAAGCTATTCAATTTTACGCAGTGTGTTTTTTCGTAGTGAAATAAGATTATCAACAGCAAGACTTACGTTTTATAAGAAACGTTTATTAGATTCCAACGTTTCGGCATTGAAAAAACAAAACAATACATGTGACGTAACGGCAACGTGCAAAATGTCGCGTTACGTCGAGAAAAAATGTATTTTTGTTTTAGAAAAACCATCATTTCATGCAAAAGTCAACATATGCAATAAAAAGGTTATGAAACAGCGCAAGTGTGCCTTAAGTCGATATTGGCACGTTTTCCTCGGCATTAGCCCTTGGGTCAATACCTAAGAAAGTGCGCCAATATCTTCCTTAAGGGACACTTGCCCTGTTTAATAATCTCTACATATATCGATAAGATGGTATTGTATTAATGTAGAACATTGAAATAAAAAAGTAATGAAAAGATGCCGACAATGTACTATTACATGCATCTTTTACAAATAATTGACATTACATCTAAGAAATTGACAGTATTGATATCTGACTTTAAGTCAGAAACTGTAACATTCTTAAGGGGAATTTATCAATACCATTAAAATACATTTGCTGTAGGCTGTTAACGTTTTGGTTAAATTTTGATGCAAAAACTTGATATTGTAAATTTTGTATAATGTTGGATTAAACCATGAAATATAGCATTTTCTACAAGTAAAATTTCACCTTTTTGGTTTAAAATCTAAAGATAGAGTTCAATGCCAATTCTCGCTCAATTAGTGAGTGTTCCAATTATAGACAAGGTGTCAACCAATATAACAAGCATGAAATACAGCCTAATGATTGAACAGTTACAAGAATTTGTGCGCAGTCCAGCAGAGACAATATCGAATAAAATGATGACATAGAGAGAAAACTCTAGAGTTGACTTCAGATCTTGTTCAACACTTTGTATATGCGTCTTAAAACTACAAATAAGAATGATTTCAGTGTGCTATTTAAAATATAAAGTTTTGATCATTTAGGCTGTTGGGTGTCATCAACATCTATAAATTAGAACAGAAATATCATATAAAAATTCAGATAAATGATTATAACCTTTAAAGAATTCTTGATTTCAGTTAAAGCCAGTATGCTATTTATAAATACATCAATTTTAAGCATCATTTGTACATTTAGAAATATGATTTAATCCCTGAAGTCATTACTTTTACTGATATATTTATACACTCATAATACTGGTTGTTCAAGGCAGGACATATACTCATTTAAAGGAGTGTTAAAACATATCACGGATAGCAAAAGTAATAAGCAGTTCCCACACAGACAAACAGCAAAGAGAGAGAGAGAGAGATGTATTAGGCTTTTCAACCTTTGTTATTAAAATATCGCCAAACAATAAACGAAAACAAGAACCCAAGGGGTTTCCTCCTTGGAACGGAACAAAATGATCGGGCAAATTTTTCTCGTGTGCTTTTTCATATTCTGCATTCTAATACTGATATAAATGTGATTTCAATAGACATACTGATACATTATCTGTCAAAACATTAAAAAAATTGTCAAAATATGTGTGGTGTTTCCTTAAGTAGAACACGTGGGTTGGTAAGTTTATGTTTTTTTCAAATATACATTAATTTATTAATGATTTTATAGGAAACTCAGTCGTAGATTCGAAATATACACGTCAATAAATAGACGCGACATTCGTTAATTATGATCATTAGCTATCTCCGGTGTCCTCGAGAGGCTTTGTTGGGAAGATTGTCTAGTGTTTCGAGACCTATCCTTGTAAATTGTCCACAGGCTACAAAGCACTGCACATGGTTTTGTTTTAGAATATCATGTTTTGAGTCAAATTAATTGGCTTATAAAACCAAAAGAAACCTCACGCGTTGTTTCTGTATGACAATAAAGGCAATCATCATTACTATAAGACATACATATGTATTGATAAGTTTAAATAGACGAATGCCTTACTTATATCGTTACCTTTGTTTATTGGGAGCTTGACTTTTTTCTGTCAATTTCCAATAATCAATTGACACATGCATCTTCAATGTACTGTTGTCTTTCCCAACTTATGCAGAAGTTGTATAAATGTGCCAACCAACAACAATAAAAAGAATGCAGGTTAACAGATTGGATTTATAGACAACGATCATTTTCATGCACAAAAGACATTCATAGTGTTTTAGAAGTCCAATTAGGTTTTCATGGATCTCACAGTAACCAGAGAATAAATGCAAGACTGAAGATGTGGGGTATGAGATATATTCTAAATACATAATTGATAAAACAGCTTTCATAATTATTTATGAAGACATTTTGTAAGCTTTTTATTTTTTTAAAAGTGTGCAAGATTTTATTCAGAGAAATAGTTATACAAATGCATCGACTTATTTAGCATGTAAGCGATCGTCGCAAAGATGAGTAGAATTGCTATTTATAATTACTTCGATAAAATTTATTTGCAGTCGTAATTCTATTTTGGTCTCCTGTTTATAAACATACACATTAATATTGGAGTTAATTATTTTGTTCATTAAAGTAATCAAGATATGCCTTTCCTATATTTTTGCTTCAACGCTTTGTTTATTGCAAATGAAATGTCAAAATATCTCGTTTTTACAATGCTTTTCAAATATAATTTCTAATGTTGTTTTAATTTTGTATTCCATTTTTAACTCAGAACAAAAATCGACTGATGTAAAAACCATCATAGCTTTATCAATAGTCACGCATCGAATTGTATTCATAGTTAATTTAAATGAATCTGACAAGAAACCACTTTATATCTTTGTTCGCATATCTATATCTAGCAATTATATTGACAATGTGTTCTAAATGAAAATTTCGTGACGTTTACTATGGAATATATTCAAAGACAATTGAAGGGTCAATCTCATGAGATAAGTAATCGTGAGATATATTTATTCTCCTGCATACGACGTGTATCAAACATCCATATCTTAATAGGCTTTGCAAACCCGGGTCGATAGCGCAGTTGGTAGCGTGCCGAGATTTGAAATCTCGTTTCCCGAAGGGCTTACATGTTCGAAACCTACCCGTGGAGGTTAAAGCCTTCCATTAAAATTTGACAATTCTGCCAATTTTCCTCGATAAAAATAGTATATGGAGAAGTTTTCGGTCTTGTGGAAGGTTAGATGAGTACTTGTAATGGACAAGGATCCAGGAAAGCTAGATTAGGTGAACTGGACGCCGTAAAAATGACAAAAAAGTGTTGGTACGGCGTTAAACGCAATTTAAAAAGTAGGCTATGAATATGCTGTTAAATGTTTATAAATTTGTTCTTTTATCATGTTTTAAGATTTGTTTTTTTGTAAAATTTATCAAATAAGAACCAAAGAACACGTATCTGAGTCGCATCATCTTGCTATTCTTTTCCATGTTGATTCATAATGAATCCGTTCCAAGAGTAGTGTTATAAATTGATTTATTTTAAACTAGAAGTTCTAAACCTATCATATTTAGTAAATGTAAATGACGTACACCTCGCTCTCTCTCTATAGAGGACAAAATTAGCTATGTCTAGCTTTAGTCACATATACAATGCTAGCGTCTATATAAAGAAATATAATTACTTTACTTTCTTTTTTCAAGATTAATTTGGGCAAATTGACATTGAAAAGTAAGGGTAAAATCCGAGTAAGCCAACTAATTGGACCTACCTATTTAAAGAGTATACAAGGGAAATAACTGACTAAAGTCCCTTATTGTTCTATAATTGGATATTTCATTGGCACTTTATTGTTGCAATATGTATGTTATGAAGTATCGGGGTTATACAAAAATTGAATAATGATGAAACAATTTTCCACTGACTTATTTGAACCAAATAATAGGAAGGACCTCTTGACTGGTGTAACATGGTTGCTGTCATTAATCAACAACAGTGAACTATATGATAACTAGGTTCACGGTCGTAATTATAGGCTTTTTATGTGGTGCCACCTCCTTTGGTACTTGTTTGTTATGTATAATTGGATATTGTAATCTGGGATCATGTTAATTAGAAAATCACCATACAATTAGCCTCTGTCAAGTTCATTTTTCCGTGTACTATCAGAACCAGCTGTGTCAAGGGCAGTTAGGTTGACAGGTTGGTTAGATTCCAATAGTTGTTGATATAAATATGATCATCTGTTTGACTATTGTCTATTCTCCACAATGGCATAATATCTTAAATTGAAACTCAACCATTTATTTTAACATGTATAGAATACAAAGCCGATTGTAATATAATTAGCGATTGGTCCAATTATTTACAGTGAACTAATAGGTACATGTTTTTCCTAAAGTGTATTTTCTAAACATAAAATAATCTCTGTACTATGTAAGAAATATATAAAAAGTCTGTAGCCTGTTCTCAGCATCTATAAATTGGTACAATAAATGTCGGGTAAAAGCTCAAATTATTGATTATAGCATTTAGGAATTTTTCATATTAATTACACCACCCTAGGGTCCTCTATCATTCATCGCAGTGACAAACTATTATAGTTGCAGACAGTATGTGTTATTTATAAATACGTCAATTATAAGTATCATTTGTACATTTTAGAAATAAGATTTAATCCCTTAAGCTATAACTTTTACTGAGACAGTGATACACTGATAAAACTGGTTTTTGAAGGCGGGACAATTATATACTTTCATTTAAAGGAGTGTTAAAACATATAAGAGATAGCAGAAGTAATACGCTCCTACCTCCCGTACAGACAAAAAGCTAAGAAAGAAGTGCTTTAAGGTTTTAAAATTTTGTTATTAAAATATCCCCCAAAACAATAAACGAAAACAAGAATCTAAGGGGTTTCCATCATGAAACGAACAAAAATGATCGAGCAAATTTTTCTCGCAAGCTTTACCCAATGCTGCATTCTACTTGTATTACCATTGTGATTTCAACAAGCATACTGATAAATTATCTGTCAAAACATTTATACAATTGTTCAAGATACGTGAGGATTCTTCTTAGTAGAACACGTGGGTTGTTTACTAAATAGACTGAAGATGATTTAGAAGAGGGGTATTCTATACAATTAAAATTGGCTATCATTGGCAATATTATTGTAGACGTATTTATGTGCTTGCTTTGTATATTTTAAAAAGTGTGCAAGATTTTATTCAGAGGAATAGATAATAAATGAATGAACTTATTCAGCACGTAAACGATCGTCGAGAAGATGAGTAGAATTGCTTTTTATAATTACTTCGATACGATGTATTCGAAGTTGTAATTCTATTTTGGTTCCCTGATTTTAAACAAGCACATTAATATGGGAGTTAATTATTTTGTTCATTAAAGTTATCAAGATATGCCTTTCTTATATATATCTCGTTTTTACCATGTCTTTGAAAAATAATTTCTTATTTTGTTCTGTTTTTTTTTTAAATTCAATTTTCACTTAGAACAAAAACCGATAAATGTAATAATAATTCTTGCTTTATCAATACTCACGCTTCAAACTGTATTTATAGTTATCTAAAAATCTCTGAGAAGATACAAATTTATATCAATGTTCTCAGACATTGTGTTATATTTAGCATACTAAATATATTGACCATGTGTTCTGAATGAATATTTCGTGACATTTATGATGGAATATATTCACAGAAGAAAGACAATGGAAGGTTTTAGCTTATCTGAGATAAGTTATCGTGATGTATTTTTATTTTCCTGAATACTTCGTGTGTCAAACATTTATTTGTCGCGCGATATTTTCTTTCTGTATTGATGCGCCGTAAAACCCAAACAAACAAACAAAACAAACACACATTTATTTGTCTCTTATTATGAATGAAACCATGTGTGCTTTTTAGTGAAGGAAACCACATAAAGAATAAAATTTTAATATAGTATTATTGAACATTGCTTGGATACATTTTGTATTGCGTTGGCACTTTATAGTTGCAAAATGTATGATTTGAAGTACAGGGTGTCCAAAAAGAAAGTTTACAGTTTCACACCTTCGTCATTTGATCAATTGTTATGTTATATTAATGAAAATTGTACCATTTTAAAGTGCATATGCTCAAGTTTTTAAAGCACCATAACTTGACTCACTAAAATGTTTGACATCGCCATATAATGACATCAGGTAAAAACGTCTTATTTTCAAGATGGTGCGTCTGACGTCTGATCAGCGTGTTAACTGTTTTTATCATAAAACATTTTTACGAAAGTAAAAGTGTAACAGATGCGCAATGAAAGTTCAAAAATTTGTATGAAGGCATAAGCATGTGTAGAATGATTATATTCAAAATTGTCTGGAAGTTTGAACAACTTAGATGTAAAAAATGCGCCAAAGTGGGGCCGTCCCTTGACCAGCAGAAGTAAGGAAAATGTCAGTGCGCTCCAAGACATGCTTCAACAAAGTCCAGAAAAATCTGTTCAACGTGTATCATCAGAGATGAATGTCTCCAAAACATCTGCTCATAATATTAAAAAAAAACTAAGAACTGTTTCCATATCAAATATAAATTATGCAAAGCTTATCAATAACTGATCAAGTGGATAGATTTGCATTTTGTACTGAGCCACTGACGTTGTTGAAAATTACGCCGACACATTTCAAGATCAAAGTTGGATGAGTTTACTTTTGTCCGGACACGTTTGCAAGTAAATTATGAAATTTTGGTCAGCTGCACAGCCCCATAATTTTGTAGGCACTTGTGTTAAAGTTATTGACAATTTCATGGAGCGCGTGAGCGAAGTGAAGCGTCAAAAAGAAAGACATGTGGAAAACGTTATTAATTACTAATTTGACGTCAACCACAAAAAATTGTAATTTTAGTAAATTGGCGTTTTTATGTATAGTATCAGACCAAATATATTACAAATGACAGGGATAAAACTTACACCTATTGTCTAAACATGTACAAGTTTGTGATAATCTAGAAGAGTATTAACATGTTATAAATTAGCATCAAAACTGTAAACTTTCTTTTTGGACACCCTGTACTAGGGTTATACAAAAAAATGTTTGTTTGTTTAATTTAACACCGTAGCAACACATAGGTCATATAACTTCGGTCAGTCGACCTACTTACTACTCCTGGAAAGGCTAAATCCTTGGATTTAGCTGTTAACCAACTGCTAAGCGAATACTTTCGTCAGTGACTGACAACTGTCCTACATGATTAAAAATCATTAGTAGGAGGGAGAATGGCCATGGATAATTTCATGGCCAAGCAAAAAAAAAAAATTCTTAAACAGAATTGAATATTCACAGTACAAGTCCTTAGAGGGACCTTAAATAAAACTCAGTAAATTTACTCTTTTTTATTGATATTTCGCCTATAAGGCTTTTTCAAAGCATTCAAAACACTTTAACTACATTTTTTCACATTGAAATTTGAAACGACGTCAATAAACAGGAAATGACGTCATGACGTCAACTTGACGTCACGACATGAACTTTGGCGCCAAATTGTCAAAATTAGAATATAGTGCCATTTACAAATACAGTAAAGTTCCACCATTGAGACCAGCAAAATCAGTAGTCTTAATAGATTACCGGTCTTATTTTAGAGACCCTTTTGTTCACAAATTAAGTATTTTGGTCTTAATAATTGTCAAATATCGCATAATTTTAAAATAACAAAGTGGTCTTAATAGCGGAACTTTACCGTACCATTAATTGAAAACCCATGCATATTATTTGGGATGAAAATGTTTTTCTACTAAATCAAAACTGCCACAAACAGTCAATTTTTGTCTTAGTATTTAGTCCAAGGGGGCACTCTGTACCACATCTCTTTATCCATGACTGCTCCTTTATTTTTCTGTACCACTTTGATTTGTCTCTGATGCATTCCAGTACACATACACCCATGTCTTCCACACTATGTCCGTTCTTACTGAAGTGTTCAGCCATTGGTTTTTCCCGTCCAAGTCTAACATCTGCCTCGTGCTCCTTTAACCTGTCTTTCAGCATACGACCAGTCTCTCCCACATAAACAATCTTGTCACATCGAGTACAATTTATCCCGTACACTACATTCCATGCATCGCACCTCTGTTTTCTGTCCGCTAGCTTGCTCAGTTCATCATCACAACGGTGTATACCCTTTTTCAGCATATCACAAACCACACATTTTTTCTGGCATTCCATCGTTTGGTTGGAAACTTCCCTTATCACCCTGTTGGTTTTCCCGTGCACGAGAGTGTCCCCAAGATTTCGACCACGCCTGTATGCTACAATAGGAGCCTCTTCAAACACCTTTTTCATGGCCCCTGACCTGTGCAGTTCGGGTAGATTTCTCTGAATTATACTTCGGATATCAGGTAGATGTTTTGAGAAAGTCAGGACCAACGGCACTCTTTCCATTTTTGCCTTCTTTTTGCTATTCTGTAGGGTGCTAACTCTGCTCAAGTTGTCAGCTTTCTTCAATTGTTGTTCAAGGAATTTGCCGCCGTAGCCTCGTCTTCGTAAGTTGTGTTTCAGTCGCTTGCGATGTTTCCAATAGTCTTTTTCATCTGTGCATATTCTTTTCAGACGTATACCAAGACCATACGGTATTGACTTTTTAACATTGGTTGGATGATCTGACTTATAATTGATGTACATGTGCTTATCTGTTGGTTTGGTATACAAGTCTGTTTTCAACTTTCTTTCTTCATTTAGGCTTACCATTGTGTCTAAGAATTCAATCTTTTCAGTACTTGATCGCATTTTTACTTGAATGCTCGTATCAATGTTATTGGCATATTCCAGACCCATAGTCTGAAGCAGCTTGAGATGTTCCTGGAATATGCCAATAACATTGATACGAGCATTCAAGTAAAAATGCGATCAAGTACTGAAAAGATTGAATTCTTAGACACAATGGTAAGCCTAAATGAAGAAAGAAAGTTGAAAACAGACTTGTATACCAAACCAACAGATAAGCACATGTACATCAATTATAAGTCAGATCATCCAACCAATGTTAAAAAGTCAATACCGTATGGTCTTGGTATACGTCTGAAAAGAATATGCACAGATGAAAAAGACTATTGGAAACATCGCAAGCGACTGAAACACAACTTACGAAGACGAGGCTACGGCGGCAAATTCCTTGAACAACAATTGAAGAAAGCTGACAACTTGAGCAGAGTTAGCACCCTACAGAATAGCAAAAAGAAGGCAAAAATGGAAAGAGTGCCGTTGGTCCTGACTTTCTCAAAACATCTACCTGATATCCGAAGTATAATTCAGAGAAATCTACCCGAACTGCACAGGTCAGGGGCCATGAAAAAGGTGTTTGAAGAGGCTCCTATTGTAGCATACAGGCGTGGTCGAAATCTTGGGGACACTCTCGTGCACGGGAAAACCAACAGGGTGATAAGGGAAGTTTCCAACCAAACGATGGAATGCCAGAAAAAATGTGTGGTTTGTGATATGCTGAAAAAGGGTATACACCGTTGTGATGATGAACTGAGCAAGCTAGCGGACAGAAAACAGAGGTGCGATGCATGGAATGTAGTGTACGGGATAAATTGTACTCGATGTGACAAGATTGTTTATGTGGGAGAGACTGGTCGTATGCTGAAAGACAGGTTAAAGGAGCACGAGGCAGATGTTAGACTTGGACGGGAAAAACCAATGGCTGAACACTTCAGTAAGAACGGACATAGTGTGGAAGACATGGGTGTATGTGTACTGGAATGCATCAGAGACAAATCAAAGTGGTACAGAAAAATAAAGGAGCAGTCATGGATAAAGAGATGTGGTACAGAGTGCCCCCTTGGACTAAATACTAAGACAAAAATTGACTGTTTGTGGCAGTTTTGATTTAGTAGAAAAACATTTTCATCCCAAATAATATGCATGGGTTTTCAATTAATGGTACGGTAAAGTTCCGCTATTAAGACCACTTTGTTATTTTAAAATTATGCGATATTTGACAATTATTAAGACCAAAATACTTAATTTGTGAACAAAAGGGTCTCTAAAATAAGACCGGTAATCTATTAAGACTACTGATTTTGCTGGTCTCAATGGTGGAACTTTACTGTATTTGTAAATGGCACTATATTCTAATTTTGACAATTTGGCGCCAAAGTTCATGTCGTGACGTCAAGTTGACGTCATGACGTCATTTCCTGTTTATTGACGTCGTTTCAAATTTCAATGTGAAAAAATGTAGTTAAAGTGTTTTGAATGCTTTGAAAAAGCCTTATAGGCGAAATATCAATAAAAAAGAGTAAATTTACTGAGTCAGAATTGAATAATTATGGAAAAGTTTTCAAATTACTAATTTAAACCAAATGTTCGGAAATATTTATAGACAGGTATAAAATGATTAAGTTAAAATCAACATAAGTTATTTGATACCCAAGTTTACATACGTCAAAATAGGCTTTTGGAGTTGTGCCACTTTCTTTTGAGTCATGTTTATTATGTATACCTGACTAGTGTAATCTGGGATAAACAAATGTGATTTTATTAGGTTTTACTACAAAGTAAAGATTTTGAAAGGAGAATGAATTTGATTATAAATGCTATATTAATACTTACATCATACTTTTATTATAATGTTTTATTATATGTGTCATTTACAATTATGTATGATAAATGACAAACTAATCATACAATTTTGTCTTTATTAATATTAAGTTCATTATTCTATGTACTATCAGAACAAGCTCCGTCAATGGGCAGTTAGGTTGACAGGCTGATTAGATTCCAGTAGTTGTGGATATAAATATGATTATCTGTTTGACTATTGTCTATTTTGCTTATTATGGATTGAAATTTTACTAAATGGGATAATATCTACAATTGACACTCTACCATTTTTTTAACATGTATAGAATACAATGCTGATTGTCACATAATTAGCGACTGTTCCAATTATTTACAGTGAAAAATATATATAGATACATCTGGGTGTCCTATACATGATTGATTAACTGCCGTAGTCTAGCAAAAATCAAGTAAAGGATGAACATTGATGGAAAATTCTTAAATTTAGATCAGAATATCTTCTACTTTTTGTACATGTTTCTAAAAGAGCCTTTTCTAAAACATAAAAGGATTTCCGTGCTAAGTAAGAAACAATTTTAAAGTCTGTAGGGTGTTATTAATATCTATGCATTGGTACAGTTAATGTGGGATAAAAGCTCAAATAGAGGATTTTAGCAATTAGTAATTGTTCATATTATTTAATAACGCCGCCCTTGGGTTCTCTATCATTCAACGCAGTGGCAAACTATTTTAGTTGCAGACAGTATATGGAATTTATAGATACGTTAATTATATGTATCATTTGTACATTTAGAAATATGATTTAATCCCTAAAGCTATGACTTTACTGAGACATCGATACACTGGTAAAACTGGTTTTTGAAGGCAGCACAAACTATACACAATCATTTAAAGAATTTAAAACATATCACGAATTACAACAATAAAGAAACACAGACCCCCCATCACAGGCTAAAACCGTAGAGTGAGATGGTTTTAGGTTTTTGACTTTGTTATCAAAAGAAAATCAAAAACAATTATTGAAAACAAGAACTTATTGGGTTTCTGCCACGAAATGGAAAGCATTTTTTTCTTGTTTGTATTTCCAGCTTCTGCATTCAGCCATTTTTATCATTCGTTTTCAATCGACACAATGATGCGTATAAATATCATATACCTAGACAGGGTCTCCATCTGTATTTAGGTAAATAAACATTAGACAGCATCTCCAACAAAAGCCCTGAAGACTTTGAAGATATTCTGTAGTATCTATCTCGAAGCAAGTGGTTATTATTACCGAATTTTGCTTGTATAATTTGACAGATATTTTAGAATCTACGACTAAGCTGCTGACTGAAGTGCTCGAGGAACATCTGCATCATTCAGTTAAAAATAGGGAGTAACTTTTCCACTCCAAATATAAGCAAAATAGAGATATTATTAAATAATTTTATGAATGTGGTCGTTTTTTTGGACCAACTGAAATGATTTTGTTGTAAATAAAGTTATTTTTCTATTAAGTCAATAGAAATAATGTAACATATATATTATGTACAATTTACTATACTATGAACATGCTAATGTACCTCCTTACTGACTTCTGTAAAATATTTTTTTTATCTATTACACTCGTTAAAAATATTGTTCGGTGCCTGAAAGCGCTGAAATGTGAACGAGGAGCACACGTTAATTTAATATGTATATGTACTGACTTCCCTTTTTCTCCTTTACGCCAATAAATGCTTAAATTAACCAAACTGGTAAAACTCATTTGGAACACCAATAGATTTGACCCTGTTGGACCCATGTCGGACAGCGCTTTCAGCATTTATATGTTTCAGATGTCATACAAAAGGTGAAACAATGTATTTAGTGAAATACATTAAAATATGTTTATCGAATGTATAAATGGGAAAACTTACATTTTTATCTGTCTACAAGAGGGCAAATGGTACTTTAAACTTATATAATTTAAATACGATATCTTGTCAAGTGATATTCTATTTTTTTCTTATCGGTGAGAATTCACATTAATAAATATGAAAGTTGCATTATAATTCCATTGTTTTGATCATAGTTCATATCCTTTCTATACCATTGACGCAAATTTGTTACGTTTATTGAAAATGAATGTCAACATATCTCGTTATAAAATGTAGAAAGATTCTCTTGTTTTGATCAGTCTATTTTGTTCTCCTACAATAAATAAAGACACACATTACTACTACCAACTGACAACTTTATCAATGATCACGCATCCAACTGTATACATTAATAATACAAATCTGAATGACTCTGGAAATATACCACTTTATATTGATGATCGCGGACATTGTTTTATGTCCTACAAACTATTTATATTGACAAGGTGTTCTGAATGAATATTTCGTGACATTTGTAATGGAATACGTTCCCAGAATAAAGACAAGTAAATAAAGGTTTTAGCTTACGAGAGCTGTATCATTGTGAGTTTATGAGTTGTTTATTAGTACGTCTTGTGTCACCAACTACATGCCATTTTTAATCCGCAAGTCACTTTGTAAGCGTGTTTTCGCTTGGATGATGATATTTCATATATTCTTAACTTAGCCGAAACTGGCAAAACATAATGTTGTTGTTCTGTTTGAATTTAAATATGTCCCAGGGGTACACTTCTTAAGAAGTCTTATTAAATGGTTTGTTTGAAACCAGAAGCTCTAGATTAATACTATTTGGTATCTAGGTGTATCAAGTTTGCCTTTACTTAATGAATGTTAAGTACGCTTACTTAAAATCTAAGTACGATTTAAGCCACATAGAGGTTTAATCAGGTTTGAAGTACTAGCAAGTGTATAAAATATATAGAAATATCTTTTTATGTTTTCAGGTCAGCTAATACACGAAACATGTCTTTCTTGGTATAAAATATAAACATGAGTGCTATTTCTGTCTTAAATTTGGAAACCACTTTAAAGTTAGGGATATAGTCCAATTGTTCATTGATTGATGTTTCATTTGTTTTTCCATCTAGAGATATGTAGGTTATGAAGTATAACTGGTGTACTAGTTTACTAGTATTAACACTGTGATTTCAACAAGCATACTGATATCTGTCAAAACATTTATACAATTTTCCAGATATGTAAGGATTTTTCTTTGGTAGAACACGTCGGTTGATATGTTATGTTTTTTTCAAAATACATTTACTAAATAGACTGAAGATGTTTTGGAAGACGGGTATTCTATATAATTAAAATTGGCTATCATAAATACATGTATTATTGTAGACACATTTATGTGCTACGTATATTTTAAAATGTGTGTATTACTGGTGTATGTTGTTTACAAAATTGAAATTATGATGAAAAACGTTTGAAAATAGCAAATAAAATGAAGGGTATATATGATATAATGATAAAGAGATAGATATAATAATGGTATGAACAAAAATGATAATATTGATGATAATAATGATACTATTAATTCTGTTATTACTGATATTGATAACATTATAACTCATACCAATAATAATAATTTAGTACATAACACATACGCTTTCAGTAACTTATAGCTGCCCCACATGCTACACAGTAAAAGGTCGTAGAAAATATTTCTTGAACCATCGAGTCCTTCGATGATATGCAGATATACTTCTAAGGTATGCATGCTCGCTCGGAAATCAAACGGGATTCAAACCTCCGATTTGTTATCAGACGTGCTACAGCATTAATTAGCTAACCTGAGTTAGCTCAGGGTGAGCTTTTAGGATCATTGGATGTTTGGCATCCTACGTCCGCCCACATTTGTTTGTGAACACTCAAGTGGGCACATTTTGGCCCCATCTATCATTAAATTTTATGAGGATACTTGTCTAGGTAATTGCTCAGATGAGTTGGAACATGGATCATCTTGGATGAAAAACATGATCACAGGATCTAAAATTATACATTGTTGTTAACACTATAGTGGCTACTGTTTTAATCCAAGTATCCTGAAAATTGATTTGATATATTCTTTTATTTTTTTCTAATTTGTGAACATATCAATAGTACTCAGCTCAGGTGAGCAATAAAGGGCCTTCATGGCCCTTTAATTATCTTATTGTCATTCAAACAAAATTATAAATCAACATAGACAATACAACTGAAAAAAATCTCACTCATTCTTACCAATATTTTAAGATAAAAGTAGTGAAAAAGATAATAAAGAAAGTCATGATTGTTCACCTGTCTGTACGAATTGACTGAGTGAACAGATGAGTTTCGTTTGCTTGCTTGTTAGTAGGAAGTGCATACAGACACAATGACATACATAAATAACACAGATAACAAAATGAAAAATGTCATGGGGAGTGTAAATTGAGAATCAGTGTCTAAAACTACTTTGTCATTCATGTACAAGAAGTAAAACAATTCGTTGTTATCACTTCCTGACAGGTCTGTTACTATATGTTCTACCATTGTTCAAGTTTCCACATTGTATTCCTTTTGACCTTAATTGGGGTGTTTATCGTTTAGGACCAATTTAAATTTGTTTATGCCAAACATGTGTTGCAAAGTGGACACAATGAATAAACTGATACTAAGATCGTCTATTAGCATACAAATCTTTTGGCTTTGAATTTCCAGTCAGAATTTAAAATGTTTTTTTAAATGTTCACAGATGTTAATTTAATGGTTTTATGCGAAAGTTTGTTTTAGTTATTTAAAGTTCGAGTTGATAACTTAGATCTATAACTGATCAAATCTTGTTTTTAAATATTATTATGTACACGATTGGTTACAGTTGATGGTTTAATCCGGGTCGATAGCGCAGTTGGTAGCGCGCCGGGATTTCGAATCTCGTGCCCGAGGGGGCGCGGGTTCGAATCCCACCCGGGGAGGTTATACCCTTTCATGAAAATTTGACTATAATGTCGATTTTCCTCCATTGATTAGATAATATGAAGAAGTTTCCGGCAATGTGGAAGGGTAGGTGAGTACTGGTTATAGACAAGGGTCCAGGAAAGCTAGGTTAGGTGCGCTGGACGCCGTAAAATGACCTAAATTGTGTTGACACGGCGTTAAATCTAGTAGAAATAAAAAATAAAAATAAAAAATAAAACAGTTGATGGTTCACTATGTGCACTGCGTCATTATCCAAATAGGCGTTTAATCAAATGAAAAAAAGTATCCTTGAAATGTTGGAGCACATTGGCTAGATCTCTCCGATAATTTAATGTTTGGGTACCAAGTAATTTGAAATTTATTTTGAGCCGCGGCCGTGGCGTAGTGGTTAGCATGTCTGACTTCGAATCCGGAGATCGCGGGTTCGAAACCCGGTCGCGGCAGGTCATACATATCATGTCGGCCTCATGGTAGTGTAAGTTAGTACTGGTGATAGAAAAAGTGTCCTGGAAACCTATAGTAGGAAGAGCTGGCCGTCGTATATATAACCTATATATGTGTTGAATGCGACGTTAAAAAAAGAAAAGAAAATATTTTTGTATAACAATTCTTTTAAGTTTTAGAGGCATTTACGATGTACGTTGAAATTTAGCCTGCATATAAAATCAATTTTCAGCCAAAGAGGTGTCCTCTGATATCATAAGCATTTAATGGTAAAAGTGAACTTTGATGTAGTACAGTGTCAAATGGTTTTATACAGTCTATTGATCTACCATTTTCGAGTGTAATAATCCATTCTTTCACTTAGCATCGAGATTATTAAAATTCCGTGTAATTCATCATTACATTCTGTATTAAAGTTTAAAGGGTTTTGCTAAGTATGGCAACAATTTTAAGACTCGCAGGTTTGAAGCTCGAACACATATTCTTATTTCCTGTCTTTAAGCTCTTTTCTATTTCACAAAATTTTAATAGAATAAACGTTGTTCTAAAAATGGGAAATGTTGTTTTCTTAATATAAATGTGAATCTTTTTTTTTCATATACACTATTAAGTATTGTCATATATTCCATTATGTCTAAATAATAGGTTTCTGATTAATTTTAAGTGATACTTTTTGCTAAATTGATGTTTTATTTGACTGGTTAATACCGTTTAAGACTTTATAGAGTACAGTAAATGATCATTAACTTGTGGTTGTAAACATCTGAGTTGATTTACTGTCTTATTTAATAATGATTTTGACAGGACGCCCGTGCTTGTTATTGAATACGTTGTTTCGACAATTCAGCACAAATGGAAAGAGAAGTAAATTTTATATTTTTTTAAAAACGAAAACCAAGAAAATGATATTTTTCGAGATATCGACAAAGGGTTTTTGCAATATTTTAAATATATACAAAACAAGAGAACACACGTATACGTTAGAATATAAGATTTTAGTTTCCCATGTTTATTAGTTGACTGTAGCAAATCTTCATCAAAATTTGTTGCGGAAGATAACATTCGACCCCAGATGCGTAATTAAATGGATAGTTACTACTACAATTAATTTAGTTTGCATTGAAGTAAGAAATTGATTTTACACTAAAGCTAATATTTTCGTTGTATTTTAGTTTCTAAATACTGTTTCTATTTATATTTGTTTTTGTGATCAAGTAATTAATTGTCAAGTTAATCTAAATCTTTTTAATCCTTCCCTAATAAAGTCCATGAGTACGAACGCAGATTATGACCTTATAAGGCAGTGGTGGCAAATCCTAGGAATTTTAGCTTTGTGAGCTGTCTGTCTCATATGGCCAAGAATATTAAAAGGGACACAAATCAAAAGTACAAAAACAAACTGAATCGTTTTTGTTTATTCTAAATTTAACTTATAACTAAATGAATTTAAATCAGAATGACGTATAATTATCTGCAATCTCTATCTGTTGAATATTTGACCCCATGTTGTTATCTAAGCTTGTATTCCATCGTGATTATTTGTCTATAAACAAAGGTTAAATACTTTAGTGTTCTACTGAGTATTATATACTAAGGTTGGTGACATTTTTTAAAAAAAATTCTAAGTTATAACGATAATCATCCGTGGTTAAACTACACTGAGGCTCCCTGAAGCAAGACGATTATTCTTAGTGCAAACTTTGAGCATCGGGCGAAACCATTGTTGGGATGGTACTAAGATTTCCGAGTTCATAACTCGGGATCCCCGCCATTAGAGAATTACATAAATTTATATCCGCTTATGACAACATTTATTATATGCTTTCCAGTGGAATAACGGTAATTATCGGTAATTTAAACTTATTAGAAATAATAAAGATAAATTTGTTATATTTACTGTTTGGATGCGCCGTTCTAATGGCATATCAGAAGTAAACAATAAATAACGCCAGTTTGAGGCATATCATAAACAGAAAAAAATGTTTATTTTTGTGTAAGTTCGGTTTTATTTCACTCTTGAGCTAAGGATATTATATATTCACTCGTGACTACGCCACTCGTTAAAATATTGCATCATTAGCTTACGAGTGAAAAAATAGACATTTAACCGAAATATACAAGTATCTTCTATTATATTTACAATTTCTTCAAACAATGAAACTACTGACAATTCCTGGATGACTTCAAGTAGCTTCAACGCTTGTACAATGAGTTAGTCACGAGTTGGTACTATGAAGGGTTGAAGTCTTATAGTATTCCCGACTCAATTTGTATTATCATTATATGATTTTTTTTGCCTTGCCAATACATTCATTGATGTCAGAGGTCCTTACAACTAACTAAAAATTAAGCATGGTAGGGGCGGATCCTTTATTTTCTAGGGGGGGGGGTGGGTCCGAACTTTTTCTAGGGGGGTGTCCAAACTTTCGCACCCCTACCACATTATACACATTTTGAAGAATAATGCAACATATTTATGATACAAAATACAAAACCATTAAATCTATGTAAAGCACCGAGAAGAATTGCTTCGTGCTACTAAAAAATGACTTACAATCAAGAAAAACACTAATGGACAGGTACATTTTGGAAATTTTAGAGGGGGGGGCGGACCCCGCTAGATCCGCCTATGCATGGCCTTGCGGGCAAGTTTACTGGCTGGTTGGTCAGACAGAGGAAGATTTGGCCCTAAGGGCAGCTGAGGGTTATTTACCTTCCGAAGTGTGACTAATTAGTTTGTGAACTTCATATTGCCCAAAAGACCTTGTTCGTTATATTATACCGAATCTAAATCTTTTCACACATTTTGTTGCTGTCCCTGCAAAAAGTTAACACGGTTCTTGGTAGTTCTTTAGATCTACTAGGATAACATTTTAAAAAATATGTTATGACAAGAATCAATATAGAATAGAAATTCTCAAAATATTCACTGTTAGTCTAGTCTAGTCGTCTGTAGTAAATTATTATATGACGTCATCAACCGTCAATTTAAATGACTACGGGTTCCACTTTTTTTAACAACGGACTTAATAAAAAAATATGGAACGGTTGACGTCACATTACACATAGAGGGCGTTATGTTAATGAGGTGTTATATATTCTGATCATTCTTATCTTGAAATCAGAAGAGAGTGCAACTAATATGTATACATGTATGTCTCATATAAATCATACGCCAACATACAGATGAACCAAGAGCATTCAGACTTGATGATATGTCAGTATTTTCAACTCATTATTAAGAGTTCGACTCTTACTGTTTTACCAGGGATCATTAAGGAATCCTTAGTCGGTTGTTCGGAGGTTCCTACTTAATGTTTGTGAATCCTCCAATAATAGACAAATATATGGACTCAAATTGTGATAACAATTCACGTAAGAACGAGGCAATTGCATGGGATTCTGGCGGATTCCCTGGCTTAGCACATTGGGATTCCTCCGAAGTTTTTACCCATGCTTTGAGAGCTAATCAATATGGTTTCGGGGCAAGCGTCTGTGTAAATAGCTCTCAGTTTTTTCGTGCCACTTTGACAGTCCTTAAAATGAATCATTCAATGCCTCGAATTTCTATACATTGACATATACCATCAGTTACACTGTAAGGTACCGCCCATGTTGGTTATATTAACGAATCATTCAGTGGTAATGCTAAGTTATTGAAGTTGTTTCTAATATCATATTTGTGGTATATTGGTTTAAACCAATACATAATATCACCTTGCGAGAGTTTCTAGTTAGTAAGAGCGGAGGAATAGAAGAAGGAACAGTGTTCTCTTCCAGTAAATACTGACTTATACAACTAAGGTATTTAGTTTCTTTGTTATATATAATATTTATATTTTTTGTACATTTATAATTTATTAATAATAATTATGCATTGTTGTTACATTGTTTACATTCATCACTCTGTATTTCCTCATTTTATTCAGTGATTCGGCTTAAAAGCCTTTATCAAACACAGATTTTATAGTTTAAATTTTCGTGTCCACCTAGATGTTTGAATACATTTAGCAATTTTGTTTTCTGGACAATTTAATAAATTCATGACTTTATTAATAGCGATTATTTTATTTCATGAATTATTTGTCGATACATTACAATACTTCCGATGTACTTAGTGTTTTAATTTATCAAAGGATACATACATTATATTTTAATTTGTTTAAAAAAGTAAATTTAAAGAGTGCATATTTATAAAGGAGCTTCAATGGCGAGGCAAGTGATAATATTTTATACCAATTTCTAACTATGGAATGTAAACTAATGTTTCGTGCTTTAAAAATGACTATTCGTGACAATTTGTCATCATTATTGAACGTTTTACAACAAGAGAAAAGTTGATGTACCATGAAGCCAGGTTTAAATCTTACTTAGCAATAATTCGCCACTGTCCGTTCCCAGGTGGAAACCTCTTAGGTTCTTGTTTTCGTGTTTTGTCTGTGGCATTACTTTAAAAAACAAAAGTTTTAAAATCTAAAACCGTTTTCCCCTTTGCTGTCACGCTGTGTGGTAGTTCTGTGTTTTTTATGGTTGCTGTTCCTCATACGTATGCTTCCACCTTTTTTACTCATGACATTTCGGATAAAGGCGAGATTTTTCCTATTATCGACAACAGGTTTTAAAATATTTCATGGTCAAACGATTATCAACGGCAACATTGGCGTAGAGGTTTCTCATATTATTCCTCAAAAGTCGCATCCCTTGCCATAGAATCAAAATGCAAGTTTTGTCACCGAGTTGGTTGCGAGTTTTATCACCGAAACTATTAATTAAAATTCCAACCTGGGTCGGTAGCGTAGTTGGTAGCGCACCGGGATTTCGATTCTAGTTTCTCAAAGGGCGTACGGGTTCGAATCCAACCCGATGAGGTTATACCCTTCCATGAAATTTGACAATTATGCCAATTTTCTACATTTATAAAGTATATGGAGAAGTTTTCGGTTTTGGATAGGTAGGTGAGTACTGGTTACGAACAAAAAATGTTAAGCATAGAAGGTCGTAAAATAACCAAAACGTTAAACGGTAAAGCCCAGTATAAAAAAATAAATAAAATTCATATTACCTGGTGCTAAGATTTAAAACTGGTTCATTACTATTTACGTACGATTCTATTCTTCCGATGATAAAAAATCTGATGCTTGAAAAAGATACCGAAACAGCGACTTACCGATATTACATAGCCTTCTGCATTATAAGTAAATATGAACTCCTTCTTGTCATACAAATGCTATTTGACTGCCACGTAATAATAAGTCTACATAGATTTTAGTAAAATTTTGACCTCCGTATGACATTTACGTGAATGAAAATTTAATGGTTGATTTGTGTAATTGAATGATTTATTTTATTTTGTACAGAGGATGTATGAAATAGCGTTCAAGGTCCTTAATCTAGGTCAAAGTAGACTACATTATTCCTGTTTTTAAATTTGGTTAATAAACATTTTCATATACAATCATTTATGTCAAGCCTAACCTCATAGTACTTAACTAATATCTAACTGTCTTGTATCATAACACAGATAAAAATGTACTGATTTTCCTATTTGTTTATTTTATAAACTCTTAGGTCACAACAATTAACTGTACAATTTCAAACAACCAATGTACGTAAACTTGTGTAGCTGTACAATTTCAAACAAGCTGTGCAATTTCAAACAACCTATGTATGTAAACTTGTGTAACTGTACAATTCAAACAAGCCATGCAATTTCAAACAACATATGCATGTAACTTTGTGTAGCTGTACAATTTCAAACAGCCTATGTACGTAAACTTGTGTAGCTGTTCAATTTATATAAGCTGTACATTTTTAAACAACTTTTGTATGTAAACTTATACAGTTGTGCAATTTCAAACAACCCGTGTATGTAAACTTGTGTAGCTTTACTATTTCAAACAACCTATGTGTGTAAACTTGTGTAACTGTACAATTACAAACAAGCTGTACAATTTCAAACAACATATGCATGTAACTTTGTGTAACTGTACAATTCAAACAAGCTGTACAATTTCAAAAAACTTATGTACGTTAACGTGTGTAGCTGTACAATTTAAACAAGCTGTGCATTTTCAAACAAGCTGTGCAATTTTAAACAACCTATGTATGTAAACTTCTGTAGCTGTACAATAATATATAACCTTTGCGTATACACTTGTGTAATTGTTTAATATCATACAACCAACGTTTGTCAACTTGTGTAAATTTACTGTATCATATACCCTTTGCGTGTAAATATGTGTAACTGTACAGTATCATACAATCAGTATTCATAAACTTATGTAACTGTACAGTATCATACAGACGGTGTTTGTAAACTTATGTAACTGTACGGTATTATACTATCGGTGTTCGTAAACGTATGTAACTGTACAGTATTATACTATCGGAGTTCGTAAAATTATGTAACTGTACAGTATCATACAGACGGTGTTTGTAAACTTATGTAACTGTACAGTATTATACTATCGGAGTTCGTAAACGTATGTAACTGTACGGTATTATACTATCGGAGTTCGTAAACTTATGTAACTGTACGGTATTATACAATCACTGTTTGTAAACTGACGTAACTGTACGGTATTATACAATCACTGTTTGTAAACTTATGTAACTGTACGGTATTATACAATCACTGTTTGTAAACTGACGTAACTGTACGGTATTATACAATCACTGTTTGTAAACTTATGTAACTGTACGGTATTATACAATCAGTGTTCGTAAACTTATGTAACTGTACGGTATTATACAATCAGTGTTCGTAAACTTATGTAACTGTACGGTATTATACAACCTGTGTGTGTTAACATGCTTAACAGTAAATATTAAACATTTTGTATGATAAAGCAGTGCAACTTTACAAAATCATACAACCTGTATGTGTAAACTATTGTAAATGTAACTACAGTACCATGTGTACATGTATGTACATTTATATATACATGAAATATTATAAAACCTGCGTGTGTGAACTACAGGTCGTCCACGTAAACATTGCGTATATAAACATAGCCAGTTTAATCACACACCAATATTTAGGGGTGAATTATTTATACAATCTTATAGTTGGGTTGGTTAACACTTATTTTGTAAACATATCATTATGAAAAATTTACAATGTGCATATGCAATATTTAAAATAAATGATGAATATCATGTGGTGTGTTTGAATCAGTAAAAGGCTGTTCATGCATTAGCTTATTCACCTATTTAGTGGGCAAGTTTATTGTTTAAAGTACAAAAACACGCATGACCTAGAATACGACCTGTAGTGTTAGTGTTAAACAAACAATTATTATAACAATTATTATAAACACTACAATGATGTCATACACGATGTATAAGTAAACCAATGCAACTTTCCAATATCATTTTAGGTTTGACAATTGATTGAATCTATTGTGGATTTACCCCAGTGTTTAGGGGCCATTTGTTGTACATGGTTATTGAACCTCTAATTTCATGATGAAAATCATAACAAATCTTATATTTATACGTCTGCCCTATATTAAATTGTGCTCTCCATTACCATATATAGTAAACTATTTGGACAAACTGTTTAGGATTTTTTTTGATTTTCTCATCACGATGTAAAATCTAGTTATGACCTCTGCCTAAATCAGTACTCATAATTGTGGTATTTCATCATGCTGTCTCTACACAAGGTCAAGTAATAGCCAGAGATGAATCCTTTCGACTGCAACACAGCCTTTAAATTTAGCCAGAGGATCATAGAACGAGTCCACCAAAATAGCTGTCGCTCCATAATGTCCATAAACATTTTACAGCCATCATATTATTTTCCAAATTCAATAAAACTGTTTTTTTTATGTTAAATCGTATGTTAAATTAAGGATACATAATGCCAAATTCATAATTATTTAATAACAAATTGTTAGAACTAGTAATTAGAGCACGATTTTTTAATTCTTACTTTGAGGGGTAATTATTATACATTTTATAGTCTATACATATATAATTAACGAATAAATCATGACCTTGAGGGGAATATGCAAGTTTACGAATTGGTTAGTCACACTGAAGAAGGTATATGGCTGAGGCCGGCGCCATATTGTATTTGATATATTATACCGAATCTAAAAAAATTCACCGTTTTTGTTGCTGCCATTTTTAGCTCGACTATTCGGAGAATAGTGAGGCTTTCCAACTCAGTTGTAAATCTGTGTTGGCGGTGGCGTCTGCGTCGGCGTAACACTTATTGGTTAAGGTTTTAGGTGCAACATTTTTGTATATGTATCTTTCAAAACTACTGAAGAGATTCACTTGAAACATCACACGTGTCTACAGTGTTACCTTTGGAGGTCAAATACCATGTTCCATAACTCTAAGATGACTTTTGAGTGGATTTTGTCCTTTTCTACTTAGAAAATGCTTGTTTCAGTTTTTGGTGCTACAATTTATACTTGAAACTTCTAAAGGAATTCACTTAAACTTTACACATGTCTACCGGGTTACCATTGGAGGTAAAATACCAAGTTCAATAATTCTAGCATGAATTAAGACTGGATGTTGTTGTTTTTTACACAGATACTCCGAATAGCCGAGCGCGCTGTCCGTGGACTGCTCTTGTTACTAAAACTCTGCTAATGTTTACACGGATTTTGGTAGTTCAGTGTTTAGAATATAATTATATGGCATTCCATGTTACACTTCTATATACTTTAGATCTACAAGGATAACATTTTAAAAATGTGTTATGACACGAATCAATTTTATAATGAAATTCTCAAAATACTCACTGTTAGTCTAGTCTCTAGAATCGTCTGTAGTAAATTATTATATGACGTCATATGCCGTCAGTATACTTGACTACGGGCGGAGCTTTTCTAGACAATGGGCTTTATACAAATTTGACCGGGTGAAGCCACAATAAATATAGAGGACCAAATGCAAATGAGGTTTAATATACATATATAGTTTTATCATATATTATTCAATTTGACAAAATTCTGTCGTTAGGTTATAGAACTTGGTTTGCTGTGAAACATTTACTGTTAATTAATTACTCGGTAATTCGAGTTTAAGCCGCTTTCTAAGATTGAAGATTGAAAATTGCTTTTTGAGTACATTTAATACATTACAGAAAATATGTGAATTAAACTACGTAGGTTATTATTCATTTATGAAATTAACGTGAATACAAAACTCATCGGATAAAGCAATATCACCGTGAACAGCCAACATTAGTGTTGATAAATGGTTTAAATTTTTAATTAATACCGTTTATTAATTAAAGCTAATACGTTTCCGCACCAGTTAGTGTGTATAAAAGACAATGTGGCTTTTTAATTACAGAAAAGGGGCGATCCTAAGACTACGTAAATACATTTTCTGTGTAATTTAACTCTTTAAGCATTGTGTCCCTATGACAAATTTATAAACTATTCTACACAGAATTAATTAAATTTATAAAGTAATTAGTTTCTTCTTCGAAATAATCTGTGCGTGTTTAACATGATTATCAATGAATGTGCGTACTTAAATTATCACGTGGACAAATATAACTACGGTAGGCCAAACTACTCACCGCTCCTGGAAAGATTTAATCTCATAATCTGACTGTTAACCAGTTAGACTTATACTTCCGTAAGCAACTGACAACTGCTCTGTGTGATTTTAGGGCTTTTAGGGAGACAACGATTAATTTTTGCCCTAGCTCCACGAAATCAAACTGCTGAACGGCTAATTTTGAATGTATGAAATATATTATACTATTTAAATAGAATTTTTAACCATTAAAATTTGCCGTTCTTTGTGTATTTAGTTCTTGCGATCTTCGTATGGACTACACTAAATATGTTTTGATCGTGATGTTTAAAGTCGGCATACGACCTTATTATTCTGCGTTTGCAAAAGACGTTGATGTAATTTGAAAGAACAAAGCCTTAGCTACGCGCTAATGTATAAATCTATGCCGGGCACCAGTGCTATGATTGTGATCAAATAAACTCAATATATCACACACGCCTTAGGACACACTGTTGCATCCATAGAGAGCACACATTCTCTGAAAATATCATTGACCATTTTTACTGTGTGTGTGGATAATTTAATAGAAACAAGAAACACTATCTTCTAGAGTGTAGGTCTACTCCGTTTAAACAGCAACTGCTAGTCCTACACGAAAATTTACAGCAGTTTAATTTCGTGTTTTGATTTGGGGCCAAGCCGGCAGCCTATGCTCCATAGTAGTATTTGGGAGTTTGGTCAGCCTTTGACTATGTAGAGATTTAACATTGGAGTGATATATAGTGTTAATATTACAAATCATTTGCATAACATTCTCTATATGTCGTCATTCGGTCCATAGATTTGTGCAAGCCCGTAGTCAAGTATATTGGTGGTATATGACGTCATATAGTAATTTACTACAGACGACTCTAGAGACTAGACTAACAGTGAATATTTTGAGAATTTCAATATAAAATTGATTCGTGTCATAGCATATTTTTAAAATGTTATCCTTGTAGATCTAAAGTATATAGAAGTGTAACATGTAATGCCATAAAATTATATTCTAAACTCTAAACAACCACGAGCCGTGTAAACTTTTGCTGGATTGTAGTAAAATGACAGCAACAAAAGGGTGGAAGGATTTAGATTCGGTATAATATAACAAATAAACATGACCTTTAGGGCAATATGAATTTTACGGACTGGTTGGTCAGCCCTCGGAAAGTATATGACCCTCTGCAACTCTTCCCCAGTCTGACCAACTAGTCCGTAGACTTGCGTATTGCCTGCAAGGCCATGCTTTATTTTATTGATAAAATTAATAATACCATGATATATTTGTACTTTCAGGGAGGACAATGATCTGCTACAAAATTTTACTGTTTCTTGTCTCAGTATGGTTTGTTTTGTGTTATGGTGAAATTTCCGCCAGGAGACCACATTTACAGAACGATAATACACAAAACGTAAATACACCCATAGAAAAAATGTGTCGAGGGTTGTGTCAGTAAGTCATCTTAGAAACAACATTTTATTTGATTTACTCTGTCATTCGGAACTCCTCGGTCATTTACTACGAATAACCTCGGACATATTTAGACGCCACGTTGCACTTCTCATGCACCACGTTACCAATCAAATGCCTATCCAGTGTTGAAGTTAACAATTCTATGATCGTTAATGATTATTGTCTGTTTGTAGTCCTTTTATTTGAAATATGATTCAGATAATTATATATATGAACAATATTGAATCACATATTAACGTCTTGTAATACCATAACGTAAGGCTTAAACTATTTATTCGTAGGAGAGACAGAATCCCTGTTCTTTGTGCCTAAACATGGCGTCAATGACCCATAAGTAAAATTTAATCAAATATTGAGTTATATATAAATCAATTAAACGATTATGATGTTGTCTTGATTAACCAGGCGGTTGTAATTGATAAGTATGTTTATTTAACAGGACAGGAGGCGTATGTCCCCCAGAATGTGCTGAAGTATTTCTTGATCCATGGTCTAATAATGCACCCGCATCACAATCACAAGTTTCATTTAAAAAGAGATTATATAATGGCGGTATAGATGGACTAACGTAAGTAGATTTGACTGAAAATATTCTAGATTTTGTCACTTAAAGAAGCAGCAGTCCAGTTGTAGGACGCACACATACAATGTAGTAATGATTATTCCAAAGCAGAATAGCAGGGCACTGCACCCTGCCCTTTTTAGCCTTTTTCTATGCAGTATGAGTACATTTGAGACATTTACACTCCGATATGCCTTGCCCCTTTTTTTCTGCCTCCCTGCCCTTTTTGAGTTCTGGAATAATCACTAATGTAGGTATTGAGAGATCCCAGGTTCGAACCCAACGCGAGGCATTGCTAATTTCCTTAAGCAAGAAATTTACCTGAAATAACTCGTCCAACCCAATTGTAAATGGGTACATTTGAGGGTATATTTTTGGCATAATGCCGTTTTCCCGAAGTGTCGCATGCATATCTGCGAAGTAAAAGACTTGATATAATAGATATATTAATACCTGACACACGATGACCATGGAATATGGCTGTCAAATCGATGAACATGCATCAGCATAAAACTATTTAGCGCCATGACCATAAACGTTTGTACTTGAGATTTTGAACTATTTTAAGAGTATGGAAATCCACTTTCCTTATCGTTTCTGTATTCTTGGAAGTCATCGGCTTTGTTCCTCGCATTCAATGAATCGTTCATTCAATGTTTTAATTTTATGACTATATATTATCTTTGCTCTCATGGTGGAAGGGAAATAATAAGTTTACCTTTATTGTTTGGTAGCATTGTAAATCTGACATCAAATACTGAATTACACTGTGTAATTTAGTATTTGATTTCAGATAACAAATGGTAACAAGAAATAGTGTTTCCTTATCATACTAACTTGTTTTAACCGTATTATCCATGTGTTCATTACCAGATTTGAAGATTATTTATTCATGAGATGGTTAGGAAGAGATATGATACGTCGAAGATTGGAATGAATAGTAAATGAATAAGGTAACACCTTTTTTCTTTCTCGAGTCTGGACACACCACTTTGCTCACTGTGCACTATTTTTGTGTGAGAATATTTGCGCGCGTCCTAAGAATTACTTTTAGTTTTATTGTACGTGATGTAAATTGAGAAGCGGTCATCTTGTCAATATTAACTAAAGCCAGGTCGTGATTACTGTATATTTATTGAATGCATCTTATTTGTTTATTCTGGTTCCGTGTAGAAAATCTTTTTTCATTAAATAGATAGATAATTAATTTTATAAAGTGGTAAACGTGTGCATTGGTCAAATAACACCATGTTGATTTTAGTTTTAGATAAATAGCATATTCCATTTCTGTACTATAATTCTAGCTAATTTGAATATTTTATAGCAGTTAGCTTTAAAATTTCAAAGTAATTATGTGTAAACCCTTTTGATCACCAACAAGTACAAATATAATATTTACTGAATTTAGTCGTGTCGTTTTACGTTTCTACTAAAACTTTGTATGATTCAATGGCATCTACCATTATTGTATGCATTATTTACATTATGATTTACTATCTGTATCTCCATACAGAGACCCTAAAACGACCATTTTCACTATTATTTCGTTTAAACGAAATATTATTTCGATTTCATGAAACATACTTTAAAACGAAATATTGTTACGTTTAAACGTAATGATATTTCTTTTTTTTCAAATTTTTTTTTCGTTTAAAACTAATTATAATTTTGCTTTTCCAAATTATTATATTTTGTTTACGAAATATTTCGTTGTAACTAACTATTTTTAAAACAAACTAATAGTTAATGAAACGAAATAATGATACGTTTAAACGAAAAAAATAATTTCAAATGTCACTTTTGGGAATCCGTATAATCACTATAGTTATGTGCTGCCATCTTTATTTCAGGTTAAATGAGAAACAACATGACAACTGTGTACAAATTTTGTTGGAAATATCATGATGGTTTCAAATTATGTTTTAGTGCTAGGGAAACATTGAAATATCTTTAAAACAGACAATTGATTAATTTTACATCATTTATGCTATTACACATTTATTATATTTTTGATTAAACTATGTGATCTAAAAATTGTTTTATTATAAATCTGAATGTACAACTTTCATATTTTTACTAACAACATATTAGTACATGTACAATGTACTACGATATAACGCAATGCAACGGTTTCTGAAAACAGGAGTATAATCATCGTCGGCAACCACAGTACTTTCTTCCGTTACACTCTATACGTACCGTGGACAGTTTGACTTGCAAAAGCTCATTTCATAAATATGCATGAGGCAGGGTAGACCATTCTTCTTCCAATGAAATCTCATGTTACAATTAAATACTCTTCATAGCATAGCGGAGTAATATATCGGGGGATAACCGACGATAAAGTTTTAGTGGAAGGATTGCTTATTTGTTGCACATTGAATCTAACCGTCGAAAATTACCAAAGCCGCCCGGCTAGCTCAGTTGGTAGCACGCAAATCTACTGATCGAGGGGTCGTGGGTTCGATTCCCGGGCGGGGCATACTTTCGTGGAGTTTGGTCATGAAATTATTTCTACGGCCATTCTCCCTCCTACCAATGATTTTAATTATGTAGGGCAGTTGTCAATCACTGACGAAAGTATGCGCTTAGTAGTTGGTTAACAGCTAAATCCAGAGATTTAGCCTTTCCAGGAGGAGTGAGTAGGTTGACTGACCGCCTTTATATGACCTATACAATGTGTTGCTACGGCGTTAAACCCAACAAAACAAACACATTCAATGCTGTAACACCTGACCATGTGTGGGGTTTAAGATATAATAGAGGGAATGATACGGAATTAATAAAATGTGTTTATGGATGATGTAAATATAATGTTTGTTAAAAACATCATTATCGGATTATGTGGCAAGTAATATGAGATCTTACTGATCTGAAACTCAAAAAAAGGCTGTTAGAAAAAGGAATATCATGACTGAGTCATTCTGAACTGAGTTTATCCAGCTTGTCTCTGAAAAGATAATCGAATAGTTAATCCTCAGAAATAGACCTTTCCCTAACTTTTTCACTGGCCCAATGCTATCTATCGTTTATCCTCTGAAAATAGATACTGTATGGGGGTATGTAAAAGAAAGACTTACACTGGAACTTAAAGTTAACTTATGTTATTTTGCATTGCCGTCCTGAAAATACGGTATTTGTCTGAGCTGATTGACCAAAATAGTTAGGGACTTTAGTCAGTTATCTTTCCCTGATAAAATCTGAAGCAATCCAGTTGGCAAGTAGGTCCTTACAGTTGGAATCCTTCGATTTTATCATTGAAGTCCTATGTAAGGGTAACAAAATATTCTATCTAATATCTTTGTTGTTAATGAAGATATTTACAGAAGTGATACAATTTAGATAGTTCTTTACCCTTAAAATACTTAGCTTGAATTTCAAACAAATTCAATGATTTACAAAAAAGTTATTTAAGATTATTTTGGCAAATTGACATTGAAAAGTAAGGGTAAAATCCGAGTAATCCAACTAATAGGACCAGCCCATTTGAAGAGTATACAAGGGGAAATAATTGACTAAAGTCCCTTATTAATAGCAGTTACTCACGCCGGACTTCCTTTTTCTATATTTTCATAATCCGTTCATCAATGAAATGATTAGTGTATACTTGGACAAGCCTAGTCACTTGTCTCTGGACACAAAGGATTACTTTGTTAAACAAATTTGCCACTTGTCTAAAGGCGTGGTTATAGTAGTCTCCGCGTAATATGAATTATTAATCAAGTTGTTATAGTAAAGATTCAATTACATAGTGTGTAACAAGTGAGCAATGCCTTCTAGGTGTAAATGAGAGATCCACTTGTACAGTGTATATTAATTAAATCAGTTTACATACCAAATGATCCTGGTATGTAGAAGTTGGCTATGTGTTAGGAAGCTTTGTTTGGCGCAACTGTCTCAGCCAACTTTTGACCTTTATTTTTAACCAAACTACAATTTGCTCCACTATAGCTGTTTGTCCAATGAATTTCTCTTCCAGAAAAGAGCAATGAATAAAAAATACGGTATAGTTCGTTCTTTCTCAACTGTCAAAACATGAATAATTTCACGGTGAATGCGTTTGTTAAAATTATTGTCGTAATACATCCATGAAAGTGCGTATTATGATTGAGTAGAGCTTTTTATGCCGACTGATATGTTTAGTCAAGATATTTTAATAGCAATTAGGCCGCTAGTACAAAAACATTTGCATTCAGTCACCATGAAATTATTCAAGCTTTGACAGTTGAGAAAAAACAGACTATACCGTTGGTTATTTGTGATATGCAGGAGCGTAACACGGATAGTAGTTGTTGACTATTTACTCTGCATGTGTATTATGGTTTACTCATGGGGTGAATTGATTATACATTCGTCGTTTTACAGTGCTGGTGGTATGAATGGAAAGCGAATATGACTATTTTTACTTCAAACAAAATTAACCCTGCAAAGCCCCGGATAATGTTTTACAGTTATTTCTTGTTTATGTCTCTGTATACTCGTTATGTACTTGTAATGTGATTCGATCTGCTTTGAGAAATAGTTATGTAAGATGAGATGAATTTGATGCATTTGTTGCATAAATTAACCACACTGATTTAAATACTCAAAATTCACTCATTTCAACGATACAATCTCTCTTCAACAACACCCACTGGAAGATACTATTATGTTGCGATTAAGAGGTCGTTGCTCTGCAGAGGTTAAATTCAAATAAATTTACGCCAAAGGGGAAATTCCAAAAGCTGTTGTGTTGAGGATTTTTCTGTAAAAAACAGCTCTGTAGAGGTTATACCAGACCTATACTTAACGAAACTTCCAAGTACCCCGATTTCAATATTGCATGAAATTTTTATATTTCAATATTTATGTCCGATTTATAATGGAAATGTGTATAGGACCGACCTGTCGTCTGCTTGCATGGTTTGCATGCTTTTTTATCTATTCAAAATCGGTTTTGCCGAGCATTTGTTGAAAAGCGGAAATAGGCACGTGCTTATCGTGCAAATATCTCAAGCGGTCAGTTTTGGTGAAAATCGTTAGTGTGTTGATATGTACAACAAAAATCAAGAAATGACTCGAATTTCTCTACAAGAACAATGAGTTGCTATAGGTCTTTTGCAAGGCGGTGCGTCATTTGCAGAGATAGTTTTCAATCTGCTATTTTTTCTGTTAAGGTTTAGGTCCATATTTTTTTGCATAAAATTGCAAATGACCAAACAAAGCAAAGAAACTTCTGTAGAACTTGAAATTTTAACAGCATTTAAAGAACTTATCCCTCTATGCTTTGATGATATAGCGTTGCATCAAAACCCCTTCAACTCTGAATTAGGGACCAGGATAGGGGTCATGTTTCTGGTACGGTTATAATGATTTTAAGTTGACAATAGAGGAAGAGATTTGCAATGAACTCCGAGCAATGAAACAACGAAAATCAACATCCTTCATAGATTCCACAACATTTCACTTTCGCTTATTTTTGTTCATGGAGTTTGACATTTTTAGGGTTAATGTATTTACCGAAAAACCCGAATATTCATGAAAATAAACCGAAAGACACTCATTGGAGTTGTATATTGAGCTAATAAATCACGTTTTACTTTAAAAATATGTGTTTAAATGTTTTAAAATACTTGTTGCCAATGACATGTGAACAATTTTGATGTGTTAGTATCAATATTAAGTAAAAATGCAATTATTATTATTATTGTAAGTATAATAGAATGATTTCGTTTGTTAATAAATGTCTACATAAAACTGTTTCAAACAAATGTCAGTATTAATAATTAAACTATTTTTCCTGTATACACATAAGTATAAGTCATAATTAATACGAGGGGTAATTGTTTCTCCGATAGCGAACAGTATCCGACCAGGTTTTTCTAGAATATGAAAAAGCTATATGCTATATGAATGTTTTGGGACATATCAATTAAGGTTTTTCGCCTGTGAAATTCATCCTTTGCGTTATTTCTCATTTATATATATTAACAATTTGTCTAGTTTATTCATGGGTTACTCATATTATAGCTGATATAATGTCTATATATTAGAACCGAACGAACCCCTTACATGAGCCAAAAAAAGGACCATGATTCGTAAAGACCATATAAGAACAAAATCAATGACTATTCTAGAATTTCAAGGATTTTTTACACTGTTCAAGTATTTTTTATGTATCTCAAGTACTAACATGTGTGAAATGGTATAAATAAAATTGTGCAAGTAGGACTCTAAAATGACATGTAAAATGTTATGAGCGGTTTAAAACCAATAAAATAAAATCTAGTTTAGTAACATCCAAGGTCAGACGTTTATCTATAAATGTATTTCACAATAAAACTCGCGTTAAAAGTTTTTCTAAACACGGCAGAGTTGTGAGCAATGTTATCATAATACTTATTATGTCCAACATATTTCACGATGCTTATTACACATTATTTGCAAAATCCAGAAAAAAAATCGATAAAATTAAGTTCAGCATAAGGTAAAAACGTAACGCAATAGGGAGGTCGTTGACATTCCCTTCAAAATATCAAAGAATGTGGACATAACAACTTATTCGAGAGACAATAATGAAGAATTGAAATGTTAGTCGGTGTTTTTTTTTAAATATTTTCAAAGGCCTACAGGCGCTAACGCCTCCAATCATAGTTTCTACAAATTAACATATATTTATGGGTAAAACTTTTTAATATAGAGGTTTAATTACATAACACGTTTACGAGTCACACCAATTTGATATCTGAAAACTGGTTTAGTACTTTAACATAGAGAATCAAGAAATGCTGTAAATTGTAATGATTGAACATAATCATTATTGGCACATTACCAATCTACACAGGTGTTTTTTTAACAGTCGTATAAATCATATCAGTTTATGAAAAATAGCCTGAATTTAATTTAGTCTAGGTCCAAAGAGCGTTGTTGTTTAACAAATAGGCAACTTATTTTAACACACGCAGTACATACACAAGCATAATCTTAGTTCACACATGGTGTGTATTCAGCGAGCAATCTGGATTTGCTTTTATATTACAATCAAAAGGCCTCTAAATCTCTCAATACAATCATATAACATAAAAAATTACACATCCGAAAAACTCGTATTCTGAAAAAACCCTGGTCGATTACTGTTCGTTATCGGAGAAACAATTACCCCTCGTATTAATTATGACTTATACTTATGTGTATACAGGAAAAATAGTTAGATTAATTATTATTAGTGACATTTGTTTGAAACAGTTTTATGTAGACATTTATTAACAAACGAAATCATTCTATTGTACTTACAACGATTGTTTGTCTCGTCTTAATAATTGCATTTCTATTTAATATTAATACTAACACATCAAAATTGTTCAAATGTCATTGGCAACAAGTATTTTAAAACATTTAAACACATATTTTTAAAGTAAAACGTGATTTATTAGCTCAATATACAACTCCAATGAGTGTTTTTTGTTTTTTTCATGAATATTCGGGTTTTCCGGGGTTTTCGGTAAGTACATTAACCCTAAAAATGTCAAACTCCATGAACAAAAATAAGCGAAAAAGAAATGTTGTGGAATCTATGAAGGATGTTGATTTTCGTTGTTTCATTGCTCGGAGTTCATTGCAAATGTGTCAAAAGGTAGGCAGTTTAAATCTCTTCCTCTATTGCCAACTTAACATCATTATAACCGTACCAGAAACATGACCCCTATCCTGGTCCCTAATTCAGAGTTGAAGGGGTTTTGATGCAATGCTATATCATCAAAGCATAGAGGGATAAGTTCTTTAATTGCTGTTAAAATTTCAGTTTCTAGAGCAGTTTCTTTGCTTTGTTTGGTCATTTGCAATTTTATGCAGAAAAATATGGACCTAAACGTTAAATTATAGCTATTATAAATCTTCCCATTTCCGCTTGTCAACGCATAGACGGGAAAACTCGGTTTGGTATCGATAAAGAAGCATGAAAGCCATGCAAGCAGACAACAATATGAGGTCTTATACACATTTTCATTATAGATCGGACATAAATGTTGGAAAATAATTTTTTCTACAATATGGAAATCGGGGTACTTAGAAAATTCGTTAAGTATATATAATCTACAGTACAGTCATTGTACAGGATGATATATAGTGGAGAAATGTCATCACATGTGTTGTGTTTTCTTTGTGCAGACAAATATATCAAATAACAAATAAAGCATCTGGCATATTTCTCTTTCTTAAAATAATCCTGTGGCCATATCAATGGTAATATTTTTCTCAGAATCTTTTACAGATAGGTTGAATCTAGCTACAATAAAAACGGCTGCAAGGTAAGAAAATTTACATGCCACGTGACAAAATACAGCAACCCTTTGTGTAATAGTCGCCTCGAATGAAAACGGCTGTAAGTATTCCACAGGTGTCTCTATCAGCCATTATACTTAAAATAAATAATGACAACTACAATAGCAATAGATAATAACAGTTGCAAGAACAATAAATAATAGCCATGTATACAACAAATAATAGCAACAATTGTAACAATAACAATTCTATCAATTACAACAACAATAAAGCAAATAATATCAATAGAACAATGATAACAAATAACAATAAATATCAACAATAACAATAATAACGATTGAAATATTCAGATATATCAAATATTAAAATAGAAGTTGTCAGTGACGAAAGTATGCGCCTAGTAGTAGTTCAACAGCTTAATTCAGAGATTTAGCATTTCCAGGAACAGTGAGTAGGTTGACTGACCGCCGTTATATGACCTATACAATGTGTTGTTAAGACGTTAAACCCAGAAAAATAAAATAAAGGTAGCAATATGAATGATCTAATGAGTATCGATTTCAACTGCTGCATACCTACATGTATATTTGTATTGTTTTTCTATTACCGATGATAAAATGTTCAATTATCACTTGTTTTACAAGCTTGTTATCACATATAGTTACAAATTATACTGAAGTATTGATTAGTTAGTTATAAATACTCATGCATGCGTTGTTTATCCTGAGTCAGACTGAGAAATATGAACCATGTTTAATTCTATGTCAAACATTTTGCATCGCTAAAACATCCAAAATCCGAAATAATTAAGATATCAAGAAACCTGTAAAATCCTAAATTTTGATCGGTTCAGAAATATCATGTAAATGTAATATTTTGCCATTTATACTCATTATAAGCCGTAAACCGCTCATTCAAATGAGGATATTTTAAAGAACCATATCACAAAAACTACGGTTTTAAAACGACTCAAAAGTGCTGTGAAATGCAGAATTTTCTAACCAGAAGTATTTCTATACGAATGGATGATCAAGCCTTTGTCTAATTGTATAATACAAATTGTCAATAAAAAAGGCAAACCTCTTTATCGTGTAAATACATCAATGGACTCCGTGATTAAGGTGGACACTTTTTTTAAATATTGAAAAAAAACAAAGCATGAGCGGAATTTCTGTACGGCTTTAATTTAGGATTTTATATAATCGGAAAAATATTTCTTATGGTTATGATTATGTTTAGTCACGATAGGTACGAACTGAATATATGAAGAAGCTACCAGAGGCATAGCCAGCTTTCTTTAACTTGTAAGCCCATAAATTGGCTCCAAAGGGGGATTGCTCCTTGTTACGGGATCAGGGAGCGAACCTTCCTAAGCCCTAAACATATGGATATTAAAAAGAGCAAAATGTAAGCTATGTTTCAAAGTAGATCGATTTTCAAGGCCAATATCAAAACAATATTTCTAAACTATTCAATGCAAATTTACTGAGCATAAGCTATGGGTGCAACCCACAGAATAGGAACATATACCTACATGAGTACATCATATTCCTTAAGAGGCAAATTAATTTGACTAAACGATTAACACCCGCTACCGCGCTTCCCTACTGTTGTTATTGCATTTTCGGGACTTTTGAAAATTTCATTTTCTTGACCAACTTGTAGGCTCAGGCCTACAGTGCTTATTAGAAGTGTAACGTGTCCGCTGGGCAGTCAAGCCAGCGCTCGCGTATGTGTTTTAAGTCAATGCTCGTCTTAACACCGACTGACCAGACGTCCAAGCTTGCTGTAGGGACGGAGACAGAGACAATCCCAGGACACTGACTCGTGCTCTGGATTTAACAACAATAAAATGTATATAGATAGATTTTCCTGAAGCTATTTGGCTTAAATGATTAGAAAACTAAAATAAAGCGTAGGTAATTATGTACAGGTATAAAACATAAAAGCAAAACATGATCCTGAGACAATACCTCAGGGTGATTTGTTTTTTGTTTGTTGGGTTTAACGCCGTAGCAACACATTATATAGGTCATATAACGGCGGTCAGTCAACCTACTCACTCCTTATGGAAAGGCTAAATCTCTGGATTTAGCTGTTAACTAACTACTAAGCGCATACTTTTGTCAGTGAATGACAACTGCCCTTCGTAATTAAAAATCATTGGTAGGAGGGAGAATGGCCGTAAAAAATAATTTCATGACCAAGTTCCACAAAAGTATGCCCCGCCCGGGAATCGAAACCACGATCCATCGATCAGTAGACTTGAGTGCTACCAACTGAGCTAGCCGGGCGGCTTATCTCAAAGTGAAAAACAATAGAAACAACTAACGTTAAAGTCACGACACAATAAAACTACAATATAAAAATAATATGTACAAAATTAATGTTCCAGGCACAACCTTGAGCAGAGACAAAAACCAATAGCCCGGAGGCACGACCTCGGGTTATAAACCTTTACTTGTAACCAGCAGACCCCGAGCCCTGACTTAGTCGATGTCTCAGGCACAACCCGGGGCAAAAACAAAGATAGAAACTAAAACCAATAACCCAGAAACACAACCTTGGGTTATAAACGTTTTCTTGAAACCAACAGACCCCGAGCCCTGACAAGTTGATGTTCCAGGCAAAACTCAGAGCAAAAGCAAAAGCGTAAACTGAAACCAACACCGAAACACAACCTCGGGTTATAAACTTTTCTTAAGACAAACGCACCATTAGTTCTAACACGCCTATACCTCAAAAACTATCCGGATCAAAAACATAACCTCAAACATTGGAACTTCAACAGTCTATCTACTATGACTACCTCGGGTACGATAACAAGGGATACCCCAGGAACCACGATTTATCCCGCAGGTTCTGCCACCAACGTTAATGTGCAAGAAGGCGCTTCTACCTTAGAGACAATCTACTAATCGTAATGATGCTCAAATGTCAGTACAGCATATAGCTCATGCCCTGCCTGCAAAGCGTCGGCAAATAACCAGATAATCCGGTTCTGCCACCAACGTAAACAAGCAAGAAGGTGCTTCCACATTAAACAACATACTAATCGCAATGATGCTCTGTTGCCAGTACAATGGAAAGTACCTTGATCGAAAAGCGTCGGCAATTAAGCAGTAGACTCACGACAATCTTCCACTCCAACCATCACCACGAGCAGTCACCAACTTTCTGCTCCCGAATGAAGCTAACACGCATTTATATACTAGAGGAAGAATCTATTTTATAGAACAATCCATTTTCAACCCGGAAGGTAAAACAAGTTAATTTTAAAAGGGAGGTAATTTATCTCTTTCCCTAGCTGATCTTACTCAATACTATACGTAGATTTAAAATGATAATACAAACGTATGGATTTCACTCAAAATTCAAAATGAATAGTTAAAAAGGTTTATTGCTACATAATTTTAAATAATCAAAATGTATTACAATTCCAAACATGTCAGAAAAAGTATAAAATTTACACAAACTTTTAATTTCATCGAAGGGAGATAATTTGTCAAAGCCATATATACTGACTAATAAAGAAATTGTTCAAAGGCGATCCTGTATACAAAAGGGATACTGCTCTCGATAAAGTGTCTGAACAAAACGACATTTGCTGTCCGTTTCAGAAGCTCTGCCACATGCTGTCTTGTAATAGAACACCACACTACTAAGCCCCCAGCTTTACAAACGGCTTGATGATGGCGAATTCAACAGGATGACTGTGTCAGTCAACGGTGATTAAAATGTACATTTTATGACAGTGATGAGTCGTGTAACAGATGTAAAGTTATTCATTTGAATATAATATATACAATGTGATTTTACTGTATTTCACAAAGAATACGGAATACCAGTTTTTACGACAAAATGTCATGGCATTGTTGGTACGGTTTCACAACAGTTACTGGCGTAAATATTGAAAATGGAGAAATGTTGAGTAATCAAGCAGCATAACATAATAAATCACTAGCCACAAGTTAGCAACACAACGACATTCATGGAGTGTTATTTGCTCTATCGCTTTCTAAAGCACAATCCTTGAAATTATCGTTATTATCAAGATGTGGTTTCTGTAAGTCAACCAGTGTACATCGAACAGTAAATTACACACAGCGATTATATTTATTACTTAAAACATCATTCTTTCCCTGATAAACAAGATCAAATAAGGGTTTTAATCAATACACTTATTTTAAAAAGGCAATTACTTTTGTCTTAATAGCTTTATTTATGTACACTTAAGACCATTAAACGCCAAGTCTGAGCGGTGCCAAAGGTTTAATTGTCTGTTGTATACAGCATGATGATGTTATAGTCCTTTTTTCTTATCTGTCAAAGTTTGAATTATTTAACGGTGATTAAATACACACTATCACAATATAAAGAGACGAAATGTTAGACGAAGAACACGAAGTCACTAAGAAATTATTCATGTTTTGACAGTTGAGAAGAAAAGAACTATAACACAACACAACTTTCATTCGAACAGCCACTTACATCGGTAGAGCTAAATACTTGAAAGGAGTGTTTAAAATTTTTTTCTTGAATATAAAACTTCGTTCCACTTAAGTTAATACTGAACTTAAGTCCATGCAGAAACTGTGCGCTTGTTGGTTTGGACATTCTTTCTCTATAGCATACATAAGCATCTTCCACATGAACCAAAACGAACGTTTAACTGTGTCACATGATCGGAAGATATTGCTTGCACGAAGTCCTTGAAGGACTATCAGTTTCCATCCTTATAGTTAAAAGTTACAAAACAATTGTATGAAAGACAGCAGTAGAATAATTCATTTTGTTAGAATATTTCACGTCCCTTCCAGAACAAGTATAACTTGTCACAACCCGGGTCGATAGCGCAGTTGGTAGCGCGCCGGGATTCGGAATCTCGTGTCCCGAGTGGGGTACGGGTTCGAATACTACCCGAGGAGGTTATACCCATCTATGAAAATTTGACAATAATGTCAATTTGTCTCCATTGATTAGATAATATGGAGAAGTTTCCGGCCTTGCGGAAGGGTAGGTGAGTACTGGTTATAGACAAGGGTCCAGGACAGCTAGGTTAGGTGCGCTGGATGCCGTAAAATGACCTAAATTGTGTTGACACATCGTTAAAATCCAATAAAAAACAACCTGTCACGAGAAGGAATGATTTATAGATTTACGTATTTATAGAAAAAAGTGCAATATTATTGTTTAATAATTGTAAAATTGCAAGGAACATCAGCTCATTTTCTTAAAAAAACATACTGGGATTCTTGTGATAATATTCACAGAAATTACATATTTTGTCTGATTTGTAACCTTTTAGATATTGAAAATGAATACCATTTTGGCATTCAAATATTCGTTAACTATATATTAAATCTTATTTGTCAAAAAAAGCTCTTATGTTGAAAGCTATTGAACTCATTCAGTCGCGTACCAAGGATATTTTATCACATCTCGCATTATTCTGTAAACTACATCATTTCACAAGTCTGCCCAGATAGATGGTTGAAATATTTCTGTTAATGTAATACCATCTTCTTCAAGCAGATCGTAATCGTCCAACCATATTAACGTCTGACCTAACAATTCAGATTTAAACAGTCCACATTTCTGATACAATTGAATACTTAGACATGTGGAATGTATTAGGGCGCTGTCGATTCCATGAAGCTCAAATGTTTCATTGAATACTGGATCACGTGATTTCCTGGCAATCCTCGTCCTTTTCTTCTTTCCTTCTTTTTGATAAATACCTAGTTTTAAGAATGAGTCAATCAATTTGTTATTATCTCTTAGATTGGTAACATCAAAAACCCTTATTACGTGGACTTTTAAACTTTCTACCTCCAAGTCATACTTTAACTGCAAATCGATCGAAGCAGCTTCAATTCCTATCCTGGCATATTCAGAGATTAAATCCTGTGAAATGATATCATCCAAAATAGAACAATCACTTGTCCGTACTGCACCAAAGTCATCTCCTCCATGTAGCGTTTCAATATTTGTTTTAAAAGGAATATCGTTTACTGCGACAAGGTTACACTCCACAGTTTCTTTGGGCTGGGATGTTTTACTGAGATGTGCACATAATTCAGTTTTCACGACATGATGCAGCATACAAAACTGTTCTCCAAATGATGTAAGAAGTTTTTCACTTGAACCGTTAGATAGACATATCTTCTCGTAGTCTATTTTCCGATCTTGACAAAGTCTCAGTACGCGTTCTACAACGTCGGCTATAATTTCAGTATTTCGATCATTCAGGTCAACCGATTCTTCTACGTCGTTTCCTTGAATATGTTGAGCCAATGTGTTCTCATTGTTTAGTCTCTGTTTCAATTCTTCATTCTCAACAGTCACTGATGACGAACTTGTAGTCAAGTTCCTTTGGCTATCACTTTCTAGACCTACCGATGTTTCCATATTTTCCTTCGTAGAGTAAGACAGAAATGCGTCTATCTTTTTCAGCAATCTAGGTGAAGCCGAGCTAATTAAAGAATTGAAAACCCTTTCAGAGAACATCCTCAACCTTGGTGAACCATGTGTTACCCATCCTTGACCTTTTTGTTCAGACATGTTTGTTCGCTTTTGTACAAACTAAAATATTCAAGTATCATTAGTGGTACAAATACTGATGTTGAACTACATGTTCTTCACTTATTTAAAACGGAGAATAGTTTTCATACTTAAGATAGCATGTCCTTGTATTCACTGGCATATCTCTTAAGTTATATAGATATCTATTCAAACACTATGTAAATATATTAACAATATGTCAAACCGATGAAACTGGTTAGCACCATTCCCATAACTTACGTCTAAAGTTATAAGATGGCTGAAAGCATACAACGTACATATAAGAGTTTTCAAACAGATACGTTTGCATACTTTTTAAGGATAAACTGTTAGTATAGAACGATAATGGAAGTGATGTCGTATTTACATGTCATGTGTCACATACTGTCATAATCATGAATCATATAACGGGTGTTCACGATCAAATTTGCCAATTCGCACAAGCTTATTACAATGTAGGCAATACTTTGTGTCACCCTAAAACCTTAATGCTATTGTTGGTTAAACTGCAAGCGATTCACTAAATAATATGGCTGAGTGTCAAACTGCAGATATTGAGATATCTTGTGACATCACTAGCGATGGTTGGCATATCATGAACAAGAAGTTTTACTTACTAATTAAATATTTTATTTGTATTACATTTGTAATTTCCAGTACCATTATATGTATACTAAGTCGAAATGAATGCAAGTTACCAGAGATGAAAACAATCATTGCAATCGTCTCCATAGCTCTTTGTAATGAAAATGGCAAAGATTTAAATTCGTTTTTATGTGCAACTGATTGGGAATTTAAATTTACTAAATTCAATCTAATGACTTTAATCTTTTCCAGAAACTTGAAATCAGGCATTCGTTTGTGAAAAAAATAGAAACAAACTACAAATTGCATCACGTAAAATGACATATAAATAAATGTTGTACTTGAATTATCTGATCAAGCGAAACTAGTATTATATATATATAGAAAGTCCCTGAAAACATGGGTATAGATACATAGTTCTATAATAGTTTTCACTGATAAGAAAAAGATGGACCTCGGTAATAGCGGACTGAATTAACTTATTATGTTAAGGGTGACAGGGTCTCCGCACTCGGATATTTAATCAGCACTATTCACATTCATGGAAACTACAAATAAATCTTTTGTGATGAATCAAAGGCATGGTTTATCTCATGTATTGCAAGACAAATCGTCATGGGGATTTTTTAGGTTAAGAAGCGGACTTACTATGTCAATTAATTTAGTCCGCATTACTCGTTAACAAGCATAGGATATGCTGTTGTGCAATTGAAGTGTACCTTATATGACTTATTTAAGGGAAAGTTCCTTTGTGTTGCTTCCGTTTGTCAAATAATCCTGTCTTATACATGTGTACTCCATAAAAAAACCATGTGCGGCAGTGCTATTGGCGTTTTGATTGAGTGTATGTATACTAGTGATGTACCGATTATCGCCGACATCGCCGAAATCGGTTAAAAAAATTGAGCGACGATTATCGGATAAGATTTTCATGGACGGCGACGTTGCGGAAAATTAGCCAGTACCCAAGGAAGGTAATTTATTTTCGTCTGCATGCTGTAATGGCGGATTCGGCAGAAAAATGTGTTTAAGAACAACGTAACTATATCCTTTTGCGGCAATCCATTGACACAAATAAACTTAAAACATGTAAAATACAGTTTTTGTCCATTTAAGTAGATGTGTATTTTGCATGGCTTTGTGAGACAATGATGAACATTTAGCTACATAAATTTTAGCATTCAAACGATTATAATCGGAAAGTCAGTCGGTTTAGCCCAACAGATTTCTCCGATTAGTCGATTGTGGATTTTCCAGTCGATTGACATCAATAATGTATTCATGTTCGCTCTAAACAAAACGTAGTCGAGATAATAAAATAAGTCTTCAAGTTGCAATACAAGTACTTAAGGACGATTTGTCTAATTGTAAGTAGATGCTTCCTTGATTTATGAAATGAATTTTCTTTTCTTTTCCATTTCAAGCTATTTATAACGGTGCTCATGTGATTGTTTTAATATAATAGCTGTTCGCTGAGACTTCAAACTTTACTTATTTTATATTGTGAGTTCGTTTTGAATTTCATTTAATTTTATATACTTAACTGATAATTGTAGTTTATATAGTTGCGAATAGAAAATTATCATTTTAATCATATTTTATAACAATGTAAGTATGATTAAATATAATAATTTTGGATTAAAACTTCCTCATTAACTATAATAAAGAATAGATCAATTTTCTTTTACATAAGTCAAAAGTTATGAAACAAAACACTATGTGAACAACATCGACTAAAAATGTAGAAATAACGAGTGGAACAACAATAGTTGCTGAAACACCACGACAATGTTTAATTTATTTGTACTTAAAAAATTACTCCAACAAAGGCTTACGCTTAACCTATATTTTGTTGTTGTTTCAGTCATTTTTCCCTGTCTCAATATGACTAGTATTTATGTCATTATTGATCGAGTTTAAGATTTCGATGTTTGGGTTATGACAACTCTCTCCCTTGTCATTTTTTACATTTGTTTGTACTCGGCTCTCTTCCTCAATTTCAATAATACGTTTACTAAGTGCTTTCAGTGCTTTGATTTATCATTATCGTAGCTATACAGTTATGTTCATACTGATCCGTGTATATTACAAGTTGGAATCTATTTCATATTATCAAGTTATACAATCTATTAACTCATTCGGAACTCCTCGACCTTTCATGAATGAATAATCTCGGAAGGATTCGTGGGGGGTCTTCACTGGATTTTTGTGATTTTACTACCTACGCGAGGCGAAGCACGTAACGGTTACACGAAATAGTTCTTGTAGTATACACACAGATCTTTGTCTTAACATATTTATTTGTTATAGATTGAACTAAATATTGTTAATCGGTATCATTGAAATGAGCTATTTCAAATTTACGGACTAAAAACGAAACTTCAGTCATCGCCTTAACGATCGTGTATTTGTTTACTTCAACACCGGTTTTTCCAAAATGGCGCCTAAATATGTCCGAGGTTATTCGTAGCGAATGGCCGAGGAGTTCCGAATGTCTTTTAACTGAACGATTTGGTGTATGCCAATGACTATTGAAATTTGAAGTAGTGGTCCAGTGAAACGGTGCGCGCATAGGAACGGACAGGTCATGGGTTCAAATCCCACTAGAGGCTCTTCTAATTTTCCGGAGCGAGAAATTAACCTGTAATTATTCCACTCTATCCAAGAGTAAATGATAACTGTGAGGTATCACATCCCTGAAGATCTAAAAATAACTTAATATAAGTGTCAGGAAATGTTTTAAATTCACAGATATCTTAAATAATAGCCAATCAAACATCGAGTGTATTAAACATTTCAGGTCTTATATCAGATATTTCACAAATACCCAGTTTATTCATTGTGCCGTAACTGAGATGTTGAACAAACTGGGTTGAGAAAAATCTAAGTGCAAACCAAATAAGCCAATGCAACTATGATGTACACAATTCAAACTGATTAAAAACCTGATCTAAAATTATTGCCTTGCGTACTCGCTTAATTTAGGATCTGACTATTTCGTTATGAGGGTCACGTTCAGGTGACATTTTCTCATTATAATATTCATGATGCAATCATTGTGTAAAGTAACTTGTTAACGTCTCCTACGTCATGCAATTTGAAAAAGGCTGTCCAATCCACCTTGTGAATAACTCCATCGTCAAAATAGCTCGTAAACCTCGGTCTAAAAATAGAAGTTACGAAATCATGATGCTATTAAGAGTGTAATCCACACAAAGTTCATATCGTCCTGACCCGATTGACTCCAGGAGAATACTCATCCCTGCAGGTGTGTTCACACCAAAGAAAATACTTGTCGCTACCGGCTCATTTTACCGTCTTCAATGTGTATAAAGACTCATTCTTTTCAGCTGACATAATTGATGGAATAGTCTTCCAGAAACGGCGATTGCATCTCCATATTAAATTGTAAGACAATGTGCCATAAGTCCAGCATATCACCCGGGAGATATATTTTCAAAATAGTATGTTTATTATTATATTATTTTATTATATTATAGAAAAAAAACTTCCACAACTTTACTGTACAATGATAATAATAATAAAATAATTGTTTGAAGTAAAATGTATACATTTAATTGGGTATGATAAATGCTTGATACAACATAACATATTATCGAAATATTATATTTAGATAAATAGAAAAAAATATTGATATAGATCAGTCATTTACATGATATATATTGTCATATTTCAATCACACTGCAAGTATTTTTACAATCATCAAAGCCATTTTTCTAAATACAGATTGAATCATTTGTTAAATTAATGCTGTATTTTGAATTAGTTCAAAGGACCATGTTTCTAACATTCATGGCTAACTGTGAATCAGTTTATGGCAAAAAGGGGCATTGCCGAAGAACTTTATATTATGATCACAAAAAAGCTAAACTCCAGCATTTTCCAGGCTAGTTTACATTAGGTAAATAAGAATTATTGCACTATAAATTCATTGCACACATTTTAAATGTCAAATACGAATACCACAGATGGTCAGAAATATTTGAGTTAAATTTTAATCACCATCAATCCAAGTAAGAAACAATTTTATATAATTTCATTAACTCGAGTAGATGATTCGAAATCCAATAGCCGAGCCAACGCCATCTGAGACATGTTTTACAAACGCAACATTATGACTTGTCGTCATAACAGCTGGTAATTCCTGAAAAAAAATAGAGAAGTTAGAAAGTAAGCTGTGCTCTACAAACATTTTTTATGATATGATATAAGCGCAACATTACAAATGATATATATCATCATAAGGTTATATAACCTTAATATTATAAGTCAAGAGTAGAATAAATCACTCGTAAAATTATTAACTACTTTTTTCCAAATACAATTTCAACGGAATGATGTTTCAGTTTAATGGCTTTAGTTTAGAAAGCATCTAAACAGTTACATGGAAATAACAAAATATATCACATGAAGAAATATAATATATTTTAAATAATAACACATGTGCATAACTGGTGCAAAAAATAATTGGGTACGAAACTCGAATGCGTGTAAAACGTCCATCAAGTTCACCACAAGCCTTCACAGCGTTTTATGAAGGCTGGTGGACATTCTCCAACTGTTGGGGATATTCATGGCACCTCAGACTCAAACCTGACTATTTCCTAGTTTGTGACCATATCTGTAGCTAACTAAGCGGACAGTAATCAATGGTAGGCTATTATGGTCGATGGCCGTCTCTTGTCCTTCGTTGTGGCCAATATTTATCAATTGCACTTATAGTCCGACAAAATTAACATGAGGTTGAACTTCCTTATTATTTTAATTACATGCTTCACTTACATTAAATCGTGAGTTTCCGTATGCGTGTACACGATTATGCACGTGTTTGTAACGGCTTACGTGACTATAAATCAATTTTGTAAACATGTCATGTAATTGTATAGTGCGTAAATATTGACCCCGACCTGACCTTTCACATTTGCATCTAATAATTATCTACAAATATCCAGACTAAAGTCAGTACCACGCCTATTCTACACTTTGGCAGCGATCGTAAAATTATAGAAGTGGGTTTGTGTGTTAGGTTTTAACTCATAATCCTCACGGTCACTGTGTAATCGAGCATTGATACTACATTCGTATTCAATGCAATGAATACTCTTGCGTCAAGGTCAGGTCGGGGTCAATATTTACGCACTATACTTTTAATTTTGTACTCATTCGTTTATGTGGAAAACGTAAGTCCCTAATATTGTGGCACAGTTTCAAACTATTCATTCTTTTGATAACAAAATTAGTAGTTCATTACGTGTTTTTGTCGAAATCTTCTGATAAAGCGCGAATCACAAACGAAGACAAAAAAGACAGTAATTCAGAACCACACATAATTATAACTTTTTGGCATTTCCGCATAAAACGATCAGAAACATTATAACACTAGCTTTTACTGCATTCTACCTTATATTGAAATCTATGAACACATGAACATTGATCGAGTGATTGATCGGCCTTTTAAGTGAGTTGTAGCGTGTAAATAATTACAATCATATTTATATAAGATCTTACCCCTCCACAAAATCTTCCTAACATGGAGTTAGCATCATAAACAACTACATAATCAGTTGCACAATTTACAGTGTCAAACATTCTTATATCTGTGAAAGTGATTGTTATCACCCTTCTCTGTGGAACACGTATAGTCCAGATACATGTACTTGATTCTGTATAGTTGCCAGGGTAACCAGGGCTTGTAAAACTTCCATTGATTCCAGTTATGTTACCACCACAACCCATTCCTGTAAACAACAAAGATCTTTAAAGTCTGATAGACTTGAGAATTAACGCACTTCTTCGCTGCAACCTATATGCCTTCTGTTAAACATATACAGTAAAGGTCGGTGACGCAGTTAGTAGCGCGCAGGGATTTAGAATCTCGTGTCCCGAAGGGGGTACGAGTTCGAATCCCGGCCGGGGAGGTTATACCCTTCCATGAAAATTTGACAATTATGTCAATTTTCCTCCATTTATAGGATATATGGAGAACTTTCCGGCCTTGTGGAAGGGTAGGTGAGTACTGGTTATAGACAAGGGTCCAGGTAAGCTAGGTTATGTGCGCTGGACGCCGTATAATGACCTACATTGTGTTGACACGGCGTTAAACCCATTTAAAAAACAATATAATCGAAATAAGCATTACTTTTTCATATAAGACCACGTTATTTTCAAGTTAAGTATACAGGACTTACAATTGTTAAACAATTGCATGCTTTTGCAATAATCAATGTGGTCTTAACAGCAGATTGCATTTTTACTTGATATTTTTATAATCCGACCATTCATTGTGATGTTCTACCATTCTATTTGGATGTATACCGAATTCCATGTATAACAACTTTTCATAAACAAGTGTATACTTTGTCTACACATTACAAGTCACCATTAAAGTTAAATGTTAACAATAACTGCCTTTGTGAAAGAATGAACAAATGCCAAAAAAATACATTCTCACAATTTACATTCATAATCCGTTATGGTATATACCATGACGTACATAGACAAACTAAGACAAACATGCCCGGAAACAAATCTAATGGCCCTTTACGTTACACATAATTAACATCTTGAGAAGATCTTGAAAGGTCATGACATGACTCAAATCATCATTTATATTCCAAGTATTTTTTCACATCATGTCTTCTCCTTCAATACTGCCATTGCGACAACTCCTTTGACAAATCCTACAATCCGCCTCTAGACGAACAAATCAACAATTTGTTTACCTTGATCAGTTGCTGTATAAGATATATCATATCCTGAATATGTAATAGATGAATCAGATACAAATCCCATTGATACATTACTCACAGTAGTAAACACTGGATCAGGTACAACAAATCCACATATATGTCGTATAACAGGGGAGGTAATTTCTGATCCATTACGTATCTGAAAAATTAATATGACTCTAAGTCTTTATAGTAACAACTCAAACATTTGAAATCTCTGTAGCATTATATTTTTCGTTTTAAACATATTTCGACCCGGTCGATAGCGCAGTTGGTAAAGCGCTGGGATTTGGATTCTCGAGTTCGAAGGGGGGTACGGGTTCGAATCCCACCCGGGGAGGTTATACCCTTCCATAAAAATTGGACAATAATGTCAATTTTTCTCCATTAATAAGATAATATAGAGAAGTTTCCGGTCTTGTGGAAGGGTAGGTGAGTACTGGTTATAGACAAGGGTCCAGGAAAGCTAGGTTATGTGCGCTGGTCGCCGTAAAATGACAAAAATTGTGTCGACACGGCGTTAAACCTAGTAAAAAATAAATATATTTCTTTCTCAGAATGTACATTAATAGTAATATTTAATTGACAACAGTTAAAACAGTTTTGAATAGGATTGGAACGAAAGAAAATTTTTTATAAAGTTCTCCTCAATTCTTATCATAGATTTGATGTATTTTTGCCCTTTTATCGTGTATTGTTTACTACATTTTTCTGTTAACATGTCGTATGTAATTGCTACATATCGTACTTAAAGCCCCATTACTAAATAGAACGCTGATAATTGTCAAGTATCATGCTTTTGCTTAAAACTCATGCAAACATTAAATGAATATGTAAAACGCATCTAAGTCACAAAAAACACAAGTATTGGCTCCAGAATTTATACTTATATTATTTTGAAATTAGCGATAAAACCCAACGTAATGACTGTACGGAAAATCACGGAACTCAACGAACTAGATCGGAACATCCCGTCGTGGCTAAAAATAACCACAACTTCAAATCTTAAGTCAACAAATTTTCTGCTTTGATAAATACACGTTTTGTATAGTGAATTTCGTGCGAAAGCCAATTAAAACTCACGAAATCATGTAAATAGTTTCATACATGAACATATATTGATGGGAAAAAGAAACGAACCCATTAAGTCTTACGTTATACAAAAACGTTATGACCTATCCAACACTTTACAATTTTGTGTAAATTTTATCAAAGTTTTTTAACACCTTTTAAGCAACTTGATTGGCTGAGAGGATATCTCCGTAATCTAATTTGCATGTTATAAAAGTACCCTACTTTTATAAGAAATTGATATTTTGAATAACTTGACCCCTAAAAGGGAACCCGCTAGAGAGAGTTATTATAATCCAAAGGCAGTTATATTCTATTGTCTTTTTGATGGTTTTACTTGTTTTTAAATTGATGATAACGATTTTGTCTTCGTTTAGTGGCTTTAAATAGAGTATAAGTATAACTTAATACTGCTGTAAATGTTTTGTTCTATAAATTTTAATTAATATTTATATTTGTCTATTGAATTTACACAAACATTTTGATTGGAATCATTTAAGCCTTGAAAGTTCTTTTATTGGAAAAATTAGTTTCTACTCTGTTATTAAGTACGTGTTACAATTCATTAATAACTTATCTCATTAGAATAGCTTCTTAACCTGCTATAATTGCTTAGTGCTGTGAAATACAATAAATAATGTATCAACTAATCTTAGGTCAGAAACAAAATTATCAATAGTAGAATTATGCAATCTGATTAAAAGCTGATCTAAAAATCTCCACTCAACTACTTCTAATTAAAGATTTTTATATTTCGTTATGAGGGTCACGTTCATGTGACATTTTCTCATTATAACATTCATGACGAAATCATTATGTTTTGTAGCTTGTTTACATCGTCTACGCCACGCAATAAGAAAAAAGCTGTCCAACCACAACCTGCGAATAACATAAATGAAAGTTCGAGCCTATTTAGTATTAGAGAAACCGAGTTTTATTTTTTTTACATAACATTATGTAAATCTTGTGATCCCAGGGGGAGAGTAAATTTTGACCCAAGGGCATAATATGAAATAGTTTTTGTAGTGAATCTTAAAAGTAATGCCACTTTTCAAAACGTGACAGTTCTATGCTTCGCAGTATTTTTAAAGATTTTTACATTTACCTGATATAACTCTGATAACATTGTGACACATAGGACAGGCCATCTTCTTAACTATAAAGGGTCGTTACTATGGATGTATGTTCTGGGAGTAATGCCTCTTTTATATTTATATGAATTGATAATTATTGCTTAACTGATTTATTTCCTTTGAAAAAATAAGATAAACCTTGCCATGAGCTAAACATTTGAAAAATTAAGCACGCTGTACTTTGACTGCTCTTTTTTACTTCTATAAATTGATATAAAGTATTTTATGGATAATGTTGCTGTACAATTTCGATATTTGACATAATCATATTTTTATCTAAAAATTAAGTTCAGGTCATCGTTCCTCCAGCATTACAGTGCTTTGATTTTGTTTCCAGGGGCATAATATGTACAATCTTTGTTTAGGACCTAGAGGTTATGCCACATTCCAATTATGTTAGGTCCTTGCCGTACTGTTTTTTAGAAAACTTTTTAACATTTCCTAATATAAACAATTTTTAGAGGACCTTTAGGTTATGCTTATTGTCCAATTTGGTAACTGTAGGCTTTATAGGGCTTGACAAGAAGGTGTTTTTTTTTTAAAAAGTCTTGACGTACGACACACGACGGACGGACCTCGTGCTCAAGTGAGCTAAAATAATGTCAACAGACCAAAAGACTTAATAATAATTATTAACATGTACTTACTATTTCGAACCATTACATTTTTATTATGTACCTTTTAAATTCAGTTTTTATAATATATATTCAATGGGTTACAAGTGTATTGAAATATAATTTAAAAACAAGAAATAAACACAACGTTTCATTGGGAGAAAAATGAGACATATACATGTAGTGAAGAGACTTTATGGACATGTGGGGTGAAAAAACTTGATGGGCAAAGTAGTTTAAGTTTTTTTCAATGTTCTTTTATAATATTTTTAGTTTATACAAATTTAGTTTGGCTTATATGTGAAACAAGTTCTTACAACTTAGTTTAATCACTTTCTAGTCCGCTTTCTGGTATTCCAGAACTGAGCTAGACAGATAATGTTTCTTGCTCATTAAAAGATCGGGGCATAACTTGAAAATGATAAGAACCAACACAGAGCTAGCTATCCAATATTTAATAGTCTCATGTCGTAACCACTTGGCCACGACCGCGCCTTTGTGATATTATTGAACACAATACGAAATCTTTCTTCATAAATAAAGAAATAACCCGGATCGGTAGCGCGTCTGTATTTTGAATCTAGTGTCCCGAAGGGGTTATGGGTTTGAATTCCATCCGGGGAGGTTATACCCTTCCATGAAAATTTGATAATAATGTCAACTTTCTTTCATCAATAGGATATATGAATAAGTTTCTGGCTTTTTGGAAGGGAAGGTGAGTACTGGTTACAGACAGAAAAACAAAAGCTAGGTTAGGTGCGCTAGGCGCCGTAAAATAACCTAAAACTTGTGTTGAAACGGCGTTAAACCCAGTAAATAAATAAATGTATTTAATTGTACAAACCTCTAAATAATCAAAACGACAAGTGGAATGGTTTTCTATTTGGAAACTATTAAAATACAATGCTACTGTTGTACCATTAGGCGCCTCGATTCTAAACTGACAATTTGTTCTATGTGGATAACGTCCAGGCCATCCAGGACTTACGATCCTACCACTGTTACCATAATAGGTTCTGTTACATGCTGAAGAAATTATAATAATACAACTTAAAATAGTGTAATTCAGCTTTATAGTAGGGCTCTATATCGATCAAAATGATCGATACGATATTCGTATCGATACAAAATGATCGATATTCGATATATCATATGATACTTTTATTAATATAGATTTTTATAAAACAGCAAAACATTGTTGTTTTATTCATTTATTTTAATTGAAGTAGCAACACACTACTAAATACATTGTCTTATTAACATTTTAAATGTTAAAGTCTTTGACGTTTACATTTTTTAAACAAATATCATTGCATCCATGCAGTAAGTCTAGGTCTAGGCATGATCTTTATGTTGACTGGTTGTCTCCTGAGGTTAAAAATACCTATTCAGAAGCTACTGAAGTGGCCTGAGCAATTACCTATTTAGCAGCTAATGTGTACAAATGTGGGAGTCTGTATCGGTTTCCTTTGTAAAAAGCAAAGGAAAAGGATATTTTGGCAATTCTCTGTATTGTTTATGTACAAGCAAATTCTCTTTACATTGAGGATCTGCCCGAACAAATCCGAGTGTCTATAGTTCCCTGAATAGATCTATTTACTAAATTCAGCATTCGGAACATCTCGACTATTAATTGAATGAATAATTTAGGAAGGATTCGTGGGGGTCCACTAATATTACTGGGTTTATTCTACATACGCGAGGCAAAGCATGTAACACTAATGCAAAATAGCTCTTGTCGTCAAGACATAAAGCTTTGTAAATAGATTTCTTTTACTATATGTGTGACTATATATATTGTTCAGCAGATATCATTTAATCGTGCATAAAATTTCAAATTATGGACTAAAAACAGAAATTCATCCGTCGATTTGTTTACTTCAACACCTGTTGAAGTATTTTGTTTGGGCATGTGACCCAAAGGTAGTTCCAAAGTGGCGTTTAAACATGTCCGAGGTTATTCCTAGTGAATGACACAGGAGTTCCGAATTCTAAATACTTCTTGTTTGATCCCAGACTAATTGAAAACTGAAGTACATATATATACATTATAACCGCAACAGTTACTTCCCTTTGAAAAGAACAATACATGATGTAACCGGTGTAAGATGTTTGCGTAAAGGAGTGTCATATTATGTGATTGTTCGTCCATGTTAAGTCCACATCGAAACGGAAGCAGTAGGATGCTGATTAGGCGATACAAAATATCCACTGATTTGCAGGCCATGGATTTTATTTGTATGACTGTCATTGATCGATATTTTGTTCGATACGGAAACGTTCGATCCGATATATCTATCGAACCTACAATACCGGTATTCGATATATATCGTATACCGGTGTAGAGCCCTACTTTATAGATGTCAATTCAATGCACAGACAGACAAGAAGTAATGGCGTGAACATCGCGGTGGGCTAGAAAGAATTTGGCAAAGTACAGTGATTAGTGCACTAGTTATACGAGTAAGCAGAGAATCAGAATATCCCTAATAAGACAAGTAATAATAGATCACTTTAAATTGCAACATTCCGTTAGGTACAATTAAAGTATCAAATGCACATTTATGGTGCTAGCCGTATACACGAGTTAAGTAATTCAGAGAGTATTTCACAAACGGTTTTATTTAATAAATGGTAAAAAACTTCTTTTGCTTGGTTGACAATAACTTAAATTTTTTCAGAACTTGAAGCTGTATAAAATGTGCTTGCTGTTGTGATTACCAGTTTGTCAAATATTACTTTATGTTGCTGCTAAGGAACAGTTTCAATACCAACTGAAAGGCTCTATGAATACTTAAATGAGTGTGGTGGGTTGTATTGAGTAAATTGTCATATCAATTATTGCTCAAGCATCAAACATTTCTATCACGCCACAATGCAAGCTTATATTTAAAAATCTAGATTAATTTAATGTAAACTTACAACCAGTCGTATACGTTAACTGAAAGCCAGGACTGTTACCGCTAGTAACAACATAGTTTATTTGTACAGTTCTTGATATTGAATGGAATATGGAAGGTGGGATCACTCCACATGCATGTATTGCACGACCACTATTACCCTGAAATTAAATATTACAAACATGAAAATCAATGATAATTGTTACTTAAATCATGTTTTAGGTTTCGATTTTCGTTCTTTTGATAAGCAATAAAATGCATTATTCATACTAAATACGTGTCTATATTGTCACAAAGTCAAACTACAGGCGTATTGCTTGCCATTGTATGCAGTTAATCAAATTTAAATGTATATGCAATTATTTCTACTAACAAATCTGAGAACAAATCATAAAAATGCCAAACAGTTAAAAGTCAACAAGGAATGTTAAATCTTACCATTGGATAATCTCTTATTTCTAAGAATTCAATATTACAATTTGTTGTATCCTGTAGATTAATTCCAGTGACATTTACATCAACTGTGTCAGTATTCATAGGTGCTTCAATAGTCCAGCGACATCTTAATTCTTGACGGCTAGGATTAGGATAACCAGGTGAAGAAATTGTTTGAAGTGAAGAGTTAGTGACGTATAGTCCTCCACATGGTGCTGAAAGTTTGGTCCAAGATATATAATAATGATATTGTGACAACAATCAATTGAATATACACCTACTAGAAACTACAGTTTACTGAAGTGCGGTTTATTTCATATCATAAAAAAAACATAATTGCTAATGTCTGCTTATTACTTTGTTCTTGTTTAGAATAAATTATAAAGACACGCTGTATTAACTGAATGTCAAGCTTTCAAATGTAGCAGCGTTTATCTAGCAATATTATAATTTAATCAATTAAACATTAAGAATGTCATAGTTTTTACCTAAGATACTAAATGTTGATTATAACTCTGCGCGTGAGAAAAAGCATTAGCTAAATACAAGTTGAATTCGTCTACATTTTGACATACGTGTCAGTTTAAATAAACCCGGATTTGATAAGGTAAATGAAAAAAAAACAAAGCAAACAAAATACAAAAATAAAGTTGAATATAAAACTTACAATCAAGTTGTGTATATGTTGCATTAAAACCTCTTCCTGTTATAGAGACATCAGATATAAAGTGAAGGTATAAGAAGTTTGATGTTGAAGTAAATACAGGAGGAACATTTGAACCACAATATGTCCCTACTAGTGCATCATCATCAGACATACCATCATAGATCTGTAAAAATATAGCAAATTTTAAGGATGGTGGACCAAATAGGTGTAGCTAGCAGACTTGCATGGCTAGTATGACCAGTTGCAGCTGTTCGAAATTTCAGACTTTTAAACTATTTTTATAATTAGATATCCATTAATTTCAAATGCCCATTCTTATCAACCATTATAAACCGATCGAAGCAATCACTTTTTAGTCGCTAGACAATTTTCAGAGCATTAAAAGGTTTGTGATACTTAATAGTTCTGAATGTTACACAGTACAGTGTAGAACTTATGTCTTCTATTTAGTACACAGTTAAAACCGTATGGTGTGGGAATTTTGTTTGTTTGTTTGGGTTTTACGGCGTACCAACACAAAAAGGTCATATTGCGCCATGGGTATTTTGTATGAAGGTATAGGTTACGAGAGCCAGTGAGACTCACGCGATAAAGTGGTTATATAATAAAAGTTTGGTGAGTAAAAAGCATTCTGTGCCAGGCTTCGTTTCATGAACAGTAGTATTTGTAAACAACATATGTAGATAACACGTCAACCATGCTACAAACAAGGCAAGTTTTACATCGATTATTGCACGGGTTCGATGTATTATGTAAATTGGTAAAATAAAATGGTAAATATCATTATCATTAACAAATTGCGGTCATTCTACGATGATGAAACATTCATTCGTGCCACATGGTGATATTTCAAATATAGCACCTTTAGATGAGGGTAACATTAGTCAAGTTTTCATAGTAGGTCAGTGATAATTTAGTATTGAGAGTTAAACGATGAGGCCTTATAACATAGTTTATTGCATATAGCTTGTAAGGATTTGCAAATAAATAATGCAGCCATAGCCTCTGGGCTAAACACAACCCTTAATAAAACTTAATCAATGTGATTTAAAACATTTACCCTCAGGCTATCATATATGCACATAGGATCAGCTTCAATATCAAGGGTAGGTATTGTTAGTTGTATGACTTTATTAGCAGGAGCAACAATCATCCATCGACAATCTAACACAGTCTCATATTGGCCATCATTATCAATATCAACAGATCCAAACCTACCACTGGTTCCATTCAATCTACCACCACATCCGACTGCTTCTCCTGTAATTTCAAAAATGTATTAATATTTATTATAAGTGCAAAGCTATTACGACAAAGAGTATACATTGTTTTTGAACTTTTGTTAGATATTTAGAGAACTGAATAATGAAAGAGCATCAACTTTAAGTTATTTTTCCGTTCTCTTTTGAATTAAACTTTCTTAGCGACAGTTAGCCGGTTAAAGCAGCATACCATGTTTTCACTATTTGTTGATTGTGATTGCCACATTGTTCTTAAATCTTTAACATTGGGAGAGTTCAAATAAAAAACCAAGTTAGATTGGACTAACCTCAGAGGAAAATGACATCAGCTAGACGAGTTTAAAAATCAACACAAAAAGCACAGTAACTGTTTTAAGACATTTCAGACGTATTAGTACAAATTTTGATAAGAAACAACTGAATTATATAGAAATGAGTGATGATTAAACTAATTGGAAACAAATCTTTTTGTGTTTATTATCATTAAAATGATGAAAGATAAGCCAAAATGTCCACCTCATTCTTGCGTAAGCAAGGTCAAAAAACCTTCTGTTTAAGCAATTTATTATCAATAAATATAAATTGCATTTACAACAGATGTATTGTCTGTTTTTCTCAACTGTCAAAGTTTGAATAATTTCACGTTAAATGATTACACACTATCTCAATACCACGAGTGTTAGACAAAGAGCAAGAAATAATCGTAAAATTATTCATGTTTTGACAGTTGAGAAAAAACGAACAATATCACACATTTGGTGTAATGCCAAGTACATAATTGGAACACATTGTGAGGTAAATCCTTTACACTATAAATGTTCTGTGACATATTTCAATCAAAAGTGAAAAATCAATCAAGAAGTCAGTAAGATAGTTCTTACCATAAGTACCAAAATACACCATTTTGAATCCACCTCTAGTCACAGAACTATCAGTAATAAAGCTCACAGTCATTTTGTTTGTTGAAGTACGTAGTTGTTGAGTCGGAATTACATTGCCACAAAACCTTCCCATGGAAGGTGATGTTAGATTAGGTCCATCTAGTACATCAACATAATCATATCTACAGGAATAGTGGGACTCTAAATCAAGTTGTAGAAATCTGGAATATAAAAGTCATGTCCTATTATGATTAGAAAAAAAATTTAAACTTCGATGTAAAGTCAATTATGTTGTTTTCAAATTGATTTAGGAATATATAAATTCAATGGATAATGATTCACAGGCGCTAAAGTCACACGTGGGTTATCTGGTGCAAAATTGAAATTAAAGGCAGTTACCCTTTGTTCATTTATTTCATAACTTAATATTTTTATATATTTAAAGGAATTCGGATTTTATCGCGTACATCTTCCTAACGTCATTAATGTGATTATTAAGTGATTTAAATATTCTGTATATATGTTATCTTCTTCAAATTTAAAAATAAAATGACTTCATTTAAATGATCATCATGCGCCTGTTCAGCAATCACATAATATGACGTTTGAAAAACGGTTAATTGTTTGAAAAATTAGCAACTTATTGAATATATTACTAACTTGACTTGAATAATTTTATTGGCATCTACAGTGACATTCCAAGTACAGTTATGGTTGTTATGATATGTATCTAATTCTTCTAGTGTTTGTATTACACCTGAAGGAGCTGTGTATACACCACCACATTCACTCACTCTAAAAAAACCATAAACATAGAGGAAATTAAGTAAATCATTTGGATTTACATGAATAAAAACAAAATTAATACTTCTATTAATTAAAATTGCAAACATTCAATGCAAAAATACCCCCAAAAACAAACTACTATTTATTTACCTTGAAAAAGGCACAGAGCCGAAACGTCGGATGGATAAATAAATATAATATGCTCGAACGTGTTATTGCTGTGAATATCATAACATAAACTTTCAATGTAAAATGTATCAGAAACAGTACAAATGTTGACACAGAATATCAAGACCAATATTTTGAATGGTTCTAAACGTGCTTCTCGTGCAGTAAAGTGAAATAAAAAATGTTTCTTTCTAATATTTTCTCCACCTTGAAGTACCGGCAAACATATCATCCGTAAGCGGACATTGCTGTTCAGATTTTCATATTTTTGCTGAAAAACCATTTCTGTAATGTTAGTTATCACTTTTCATTTACAGTCACTACTGATATATTTTACAACTTTTGACCAAAGTGAAATTGGTGTTTTAGTTAAGGTTGCGGACAAATTGGGTCGGTCCTCGACATAATCCTTTTTTTTCTTCTACACACATTGTTTTGAGTAAAATGACTAAATCATGTTTGGTCCTGGGTGGAGTTAACTATAGTTGTTCATCTTGTAATAACTAAAGACTAAGAATAAAGACAATGCTGTCTTACTTGGATATAAATTCATGCAGACATACCGGTAATAAGCCTTAAAGCCCGTTCCAGTTAGCGAACCATCTGTTTTAAATTGTATAAACATTTTTCCGAGAGAGCTCATTGTTTGTGGTGGAACTCTTCCACAAAATTTGCCAAGGCTTCTACTATTCGATGAATTTCCAGCAAACACTGACACAGAATCATATCTACATTGTCTTGCACCTTAAACACAGGAAAATAAATGTAATACAAAGGGTGAAATAAATAATTTGTTTGGTTAACTCGTCATGCTGATTTATATTGTAAATTGAGATGCATCTATCCTAGGGGATGTCGTTTGAGAACCATACATACATAACTAGTTTATGCAACATAATACATCACAATTAATTTCAACGAATTAATATTAAATCCATTAATAAGCTATGTAAGAGTTTTATATGTTCTCTCGAGAATTTCCATTGGAAATAGCAAGTGTTTTTTTATCGAATTGGTGGCTCATATTGAATACGTAGATAAAGTAAGATTAAAGTCATATAATTATTCTTAAATATCAGTATTTCAAATTATTAGATTCTTTAAAACAATTCCACTTTTTCACTTGTCACGTTCATTCATGTTCAAAAGTCATTTATCCACATTGTATGCTAAGAGTGAACCAGTATTATTATTAAATGCACAATGTATGTCAACGATGACTCAATCGCTCTTTAAGCATATTAAACATCGTTGTCTTTATATTAGTGCTTTGTTTAAACCTTCAAATGTTCATCCCTCAAATCATAAATCATGTGGACTTTTATCTTTTTGATCTTTAACTATATTACCAACAGAAACGCCCTTTTGAAGATAACCAAGTTTTGATTTTCAGTTGTCTGATACCCCAGGGCTTGGTTAACATCAGAAGTAAGACACACCAATCCAAGATTTTAGATTCCCTAAAATAAAATTATATAATGAATAAAGAAAAATAATGTAGAACTCTTTTAGGTAACATTTACTTACTTTCAATATCAAAGTTGTCTTGATCAAAGTTCAGAACAATGTAATGTTGTGGGTCCATGTTTAATGAATAGTTGCACATCAAGTTGTTAGTATAACGACCTGGATGTCCTGGTGATAAGAGAATACCTTGTTTGTTGTTCAAGATTCCTCCGCATTCTGAAATGATTTTTATTAAAACACTGTCTTAAGATTGTCAAAGTAAGTTATCATTAGCAATGCGTGTTTAAGTACTTTGAACAATTGACTCGCCAATTCAGTAGGTGAATCAGCTGATGTACATAAATCCTTTTAACTACAGAGCACGTTGATATTTAATTTTCATTATAAATTGTGCATAAGAACAATGCGAATTAAATATGATCATATGTCATTACAATAACCTTAACTATTTAATTGCTATACTATTTCATCCTCAAACATTATTCATGTTATGTTCCTGGCTATATTTGATTGATAAAAGGTCATAGATATCTACAATGATTGTACTATCTATTTACAATATATGACTATCTAATTTGTCGATAAGTATCAACTTGGCACTCAATAATCAATGCATATTCGCAAGTTTTTGTAAATCGTAAAAGTGTTCATTATTATTGTTGAACAGCGTGATGTAATTTGTATGTTCAGATCATTGTATATAATTGACTAAACAACGTACAGATGCAGTCAATTTACATGTAAGAAGTTATCACAAATTTTAGCATTTTGATTATCCATTTTATTGTCATTTAACAACTTGACCATTTATTTACTTACATAGTACAATAAAAAATACCTGCTGTCCAATTAGCTGAGAATCCATTTCCATTTGTTGTAGGATCTGAACGGAACTTAACGACCAGGCGTTTTCCTGTAGACCTTAGAACCGGTGGCATCACATTGTAACACCAACGTCCTAAAGATGCAAGCGTTCCATTTTCAAATGCATCATTGACCTGTTAAAAAAGTTCAATGGTTTATGCAACTCATACAAATAACACACTCTACCAATCCAACTTTCCACCCTTAACCTATTTCCCAAGTCACATGGGATTATAAATCACAATCATAACATGACTAAATAGCATACCGACGGTTTCAAAAAAGCTCTATAGACAACGGCACTGAAGACATTGCTGTTTATGAAATCTATACTGCTTTAATTAAAACACGACTTGGATTGTAAGTCTGCTCTGCTCATGTGAACTGAAATAGCTTAATTGTTGTAACGATTTATTAAAAAATCTTAAATACTTTACATTTAATCACCAAGCAAGAGTTTAGCAAGAGTCAAGCTGGCTTGTGAATTTATATTTATCAATAATTCAGTTCATCAAAAGCAAACAATATTAATTTCAAGGCTTGAAAAACAGAAGTAAGAACATGTACAAAATATTGACTTAAGAGATACATGACCGTTACAATGTGTATAATGATATACAAACCTCAACATAATCGTATGTACAGTTACCGCTGTGTTCCATATCAAACGGAGGATTAAAGGCCAGGGACACATGATAGCCTGATTGTACATTTATATCCCAAACACATTCGACATTATGAGGATAACTACTTGGATAATTTGGTGTGGATAGAACTCCAGTTAAAGAATGGAACAAACCACCACAGCCTGTAAAAAAGTAACATGAACATAAATTACCTTGGTCAATAACTTCTTGGTCAATTATGAGAGAGTGAAGATGGTTCATTTAAAAGAACTAAAACTCAAAAATCGTTTTAGGGTTGTATAATGTAATTTAGAGGAAGTTTTTGTATAACAAGACTAACTCCTTAATAAACTGTGGTCAAATTTAATGTTTTAAGAATTGACAACCAAACTCTATTTACGCTTGTAATCTGTTTTAACTTTAAAATGCAATAAAAAACATAAATTTCACTCATTAAATTGTATTCATTAAAATTTCTATTAATCAGAGTAATTTGAAAAAGATCAATGTCTTTTTCTTTGCAATCCAGGGACATTGTTACTTCTAATAATAAATGTAACTTTTGAACGCATTAATCAATTACATCTTAATCGCCTTTTTAGAGAAGTATACAACCAGCATATATTTTATTACACATGAATACCCATAAGGGCGTTTCGATGTTTCTCTTGAAATTCGCAATGTGCTGCATGAAAATTATTGTTCTTGTGGTTTACTACCTTTAAGTGCAAGGCAAATTTGGGAACTTACATTTTGTGATTATTGATTATGGTATTACTGATAAACGAATTGTACGATAAAATATACATTAAAAATCACTTTTAAGATACATTTGTATTCAAGTTATGAAGTATTAAACATACTGAAATTTGAAATACACACTCGTCTATTAAAGCCCGACTAATGATATTACAAAACTTTAAACTAGTGATACATTACGAAACACGTTCAAAAATATAAATTTGAACCGATGCAAAATAGTATTTCCGTGCCTTTTCCGTCGCCTTTACTACCTCATCGTCGGTTATCCCACGGTACTCTGCTATGCTGCGTTATGCATGAAGTGTGACAGAAGAAAGTACCGTGGTTGCCGACGATGTCACTATCTTAGCTTTTTCCGGATTTAATATTGAGTTTTGCCAATTACAGTATATGAATGTAAACGGGTCAATTGACTTCCTATTTTGAACAACGTGTGAGTCTAGATTATGTAAACAATGTTTCAAGTTATTTTAGAGAGGCTACAGTTATAAAGACACTAGCGGCATAAGACAAGTATTATACAACAGGTACGATATAACCTGAAAATAACAACCCTAAAGTAATATTAAGATATAACAGTCTTTTAAATATGCACATCTGAAATGTTCACTTACCTCTAGTAGCAAATGAATAGGTCAGTCTGAATCCTTGAGCTGACTCACTTTCATCTGAGAAAAACACTATACGCAGGCCATTAGTTTGAGAACGGATACTACTTGGCATGTTGGTGCCACAAAATTTACCAATAGATGGAGAAGATGCGTACAGACCGTTGAATATTTCAACGTAATCATACTCACAGTTGTAATGTGTCTCCAAGTTGAAATGTGTAAAATTTACCTGAAAGGGTATGTAAGATCTGAATCATTTTAGCAGCTTTGACTTCACTTCTCATGGATTATATTCCATCATTTATTTAGGTGGTATATGTTATTAAGTTTTTTTATATAATTTCATTGATTGATAAAAGTTAATCTATTATACAGGTGAAAAAATATAGAGGAATAACATCATTTAAGCGCCTTTGAACATATATTCAATATAAAAAGAGCGCTTTACAAATGTGGTATATAATAATAATCATTCAAATATAGCTTTTTCATAGAATAATCTAATCATATATATGTTAATTAGATACTTTGTGCAACACTCATGTCTTTAGGTATACAGAAATGATCACTTGAGAGTAAGATCATTTTGAATATAGCAAGTGAATGCGTTTACATAATTTATATAGATTTCATTGGCAATTAAAAGAAATCGCTAAGGCCCTAGTTGTTGTAAATTATATTACATGCAATTTATGACATAAACATATTAGCCTAAGGAGCAACCGCTATCCTTGAATTTTGATAAGTTAAAAACGCCCGAAAAAGAGATCTTGCAATAATGTTTCATAACGCTGTTTCAAATTTTTAGTTATATTCCACCTAAAGTTTGTTCAAATATACTTCCGGTACTTCGTTGGTGAAATTTGTTGATTTGAATATCGTGATATTTGTCCAGGTTGTCATTTACCTATTTGAAAAAAAGCTTATCATTTTATGTCATTTCAAACATATCCTTCTGTGCTATTATGATGAAAAACTTTTATCTCAAGTAAATGAGGAAGAGAAAAAAATCCACACAAGTAAATTGAACATTTTTAAAGTTATGCACAAACCACTATTTGAGTTCCTGGATCTGCCATGATGGACCAAGCACAAGCATCGTTGTGATCATAGTTTTGAGGAAAATTTGGACTTGAAATTATACCAGTTGGTTGTGTTACCATTCCACCACATTCTGTAAGAAAATACTCTTAAAATATGATAAAAAACTAACTGAAGACGCATAAATTAGTTTATTAGTGCATTGATAAGAAACCAATACAATAAAAACTCTGAAAACCGGACCCTCTGAAAACCGGAATCCTCTGAAACCGGACGATTTTTAAAGTCCCATATTTTTCCCTATTAAATGCATTGAAAAATATCCTCTGAAAACCGGAAACTCTGAATTCCGAATACCGGACCTTTTGCCATGGCTTCTAATGATAAATATGCATAAAAAATCCTCTGAAAACCGGACACCAAGTGTCAACTTTCTGTGTATTGTAACAGTTAGTTAATCATAATCCCTGGCAGATGTCAATTGTTAATTAAATATCCAAACATTTTATCTATACAGGTGTGAAAAACACTTGTCTGTCATTGTTTAGGATTCTTGTAATGTTTGTTTTGTATAAACATGTATTGTTGTACAGACATAATTTGTGAAAATATTTTAATTTCAAATATTGTTTTTATACAAATAAAAAGGCTACATGTTTGTTTTCAAAATTACTAAAGTTTGTTAGTTGTAAGAAAATAATGATGTCTATCCCTTTTTTTTTTTGAGTAAGAAATTGGAAAATAGTTTATATGATGTTGTTATTGTTGCTATGTGATAATATGCATTCATTTTAATGAGAATAGCATCCATATTTATCAATTATTTATTTGAATGCATTTAAAGTCCATTGATAACATGTACATGAAACTTAAGAAAAGTTATAATATTTTAATTTTCTTTTTTTCTCAGTAAATTTACACTTACCAAACCAAAAGTGACCAAACTTTAATTAAAAATAAATTAAGATGTAGCTGAACCATCCATTTAATGTAGGAAAATGTCCCAACAAACCCATAGCTATGTTTAATTAGTGATTCTATATAAACCTCTGAAAACCGGAATCCTCTGAAAACCGGACTTTTTGGTCAGTCCGAGCCCGGTCCGGTTTTCAGAGTTTTTACTGTACTAGTATCCTTCAAACTAGACGTCAATATTGTCTGTTGGATTGTCAATGAAATATTTCCAATAAGCCGCTGCGATCTGGGTCGTGGAATTCATAATTCCACCTGGTCATCAAATACATTTCATGAACAGTTTTATACATTTTATGAATACAACATTTAAGCGCAAACTCAAATACTTCGACATAAGCCAAGTCAGAAACAACCACCAATAAACTCTACTCTTATACTTTCCAGCAGAAATGTTGTGAAAATGACAATACTTATGATAAAATAGAAATGTAATGTATAAGGTACATTTAAATTTATAATTTAGATATATTTTCATTTAGGTACAATAGAAGTGATCGGTTAATCAGTACAAGAGATCTTGAAAGTCATTGTGATGCACCATGTATAGTGCATGGTATTCAAAGCGAATAAAGTTTTTTTAATTGAATTTAATGTCGTATTCAACACATATTAAGGTCATATATACGACGGCCAGCTCTTCCTACTACAGGTTTCCTGGACACTTTTCTATCACCAGTACTAACTTACCCTACCACGAGGCCAACAACTCATGTATAGGGTATGACCTACCGCGACCGGATCGAATATGATTTACGTTTAGTCAAGATGACGTGAGAAAACTATCTTCATACCGAAGGAGCTAAATGACTCATGCGCCATGTTTCCATGCATGTGAAAAATACCATTTTTTAATCTACGTTATTTTCAAAGCTGATTTTTTGACAAGGAAGAATAAGATTATTAATAGTCACATGATATGAAATCAAATAATAAATGATGCCTAAGTACTCACGTGAGGTGTTGTAAGACAGATGAAATCCACGATCAACAATAGATGCATCTGACTTAAATTTCAGCCATAAACTTGGTAAAGGTGTAACTATTGGTCCAGGTAATGTGTTATTTCCACAGAATGAAGCCAGAATATTATCTGAGCTACTACCACCTATGTTACATAATTTTAGATATATTAAAGAGTACTTTTGTTAAAATATTTCTAGTAACATCTTAGAACAAGTCATAAAGTATTGGTTACAGCACACTTGTGTATTCTATCTCATAGGAGTAGTACATGTATATATAGACTAAAGTTATAATTCCAAACAAAACATATTACAACATAGGATAAACGTTGCATGTACTCATGTATGGTGTATCAAAGATATTTGTAATTGAATATTTATGATCTGTTCTTTTAAATACAAAACGTGTTGTAAATTAAGATATCAAAATGAATGATATTTGCACCATATCCTTTAAATGTTCCAAATCATTGCAACGTTCCAAAACTATTACAAGATGGAACTTCCGTTGAACTTCGTTTTGAAAGACTAGTAGTATATTATTTATTTATGAAACAAAGAAACTCATATTGCCGAGGTGCACTGATGTACAATACTGGTAATCTCACACAAAAAGGGTACGCGGGTAAAATAACTGTTGAAAGTGCTTGATTATTGATTAAGGTACGAGCATAAAATGTCTATATGTGTGCTACATTTGACAGCATTATATAATGTCATGAGAAGTTAAACATCTTTATAGCTACATATGATGTCTGTTGTAGGTATCAGATGTCATTTACTTCTTTATTTCTCGAGCAAACTCACCTTCTCTGATTTCAATTAAGTCATAAATACACATTGAATTGTAATGTGGTTCCAATCTCAAATCATTAAATCTTAGGACAAGAGATTTGTTAGAATATCCTCCAGGACTTCTTATTATCCAGATACATTCTAGTCTATCTGAGTAGTTACCCATTCCATAACCAGGAGAGCTTATGTTACCAGAAGGTGCTATCAGTAGACCACCACATACTGTAAATAAAGGTCAATAGTTTCCAAACTAAATCCAAACCGTAACAATTATACGGGACATTATTGTGGTAGCAGGATGTTATCAACCGCTTTGTGCAGCAGACTTGACATGCTTTATCATATTACTCGTACATGTCGATCGATTTTTCGTATTTATCTTTCGTCTAGTATAAAATACGACAATATAAATGTGCGTATAAAAGAATTGAATAGTGTCCATTACATCTTGGTTTATGGGATAGGTTAGCCAAAATGCATTTTTATCATCACTTTACTATCAACATTTCTTTAGAACTCGATTGCATTATACATAATTATGTATTCTCAGAACTTCTCAGAATGATATATCAAAGAAAATTATGCTGTTTTGGTCATCATGCTATATGACACGACCATTCCTCTTTACTATTACCTTGTAAAATCACGACGGAAGTCTCATAATCATTAAGAGAAACTAATATAAGCCAAGTGTACTTACCAGCCTCATTATCAGAGTGATACGAAAGACTAAATCCACCATTTGAAATCGATGCATCAGATTTAAATACAACTCTAGCTGTATTACCGCTCGTTTCAACTGTTTGTACAGTATTTTCTCCACAGTATCTACCTAACAGAGGTGATCTTGCCAATTTACCATTAAATATCTATCATTTCAATATATAAAAATATTGTAAAACAAAAAGTGTAAAAATATTATGAATTCAAGTCTACAGTCTACACTTACAGACCATAATTCACCCAAGCTGTCCCAACTTCAACATCATCTGATGACAAGTACTTAAATGAGGGAGCTGTCATACAAGACGCGTTTATATCTTTTCAAAAAGCGTAAAAAGTGTAACATGGGTCGTACAATTTATATTGAGTTTCTACCACTACGTAACAAACTATTATAAAAAGTCAGTGATAATATCGATATAAACCCAAGCAATAATTCAAAAGTCGATGCAGAAAGTGTGCTAATAAATTTCAAGAACACAGCTTCATGCAGTGGAAACGATCGCATTTGTAAGGTTCATTATAAGAAGGATATAGTGCCACAGTTGACAATAATGTTTTTAAAGACAAACGGCCATTCAGCAATAGATTTTAATTATTTACTTTTAATATTGAAACTGTTTTATCTTTTAAGGATCACAAGAGATATATCATATATTAATATAAGATTTTGACCAAGAATTTTTTGTAAAATTGAAAAATAACATAATATGCAATTTATGAGACACTTTGATAATATATATAGCTGATGATATTGAACAAAAAACAGAATGCTTATATTGAATGTAAAAGAGCTTTGGTAATCGTAAAAGAAGCTAAATTACCCATAGTATTTAACATGCAATCAAACTGCCACGATGCAAAGACAAATTGACAACACTAAAATTACGATATATGTACACAGAAAAAAACCAAAAACAGAAGTGCAATACTTACAGCAACATAATCATAGAAGCAGTATCTATGACTTTCTATGTTAAGTGCATTAAAAGTAAATGTTATTCTACGACCTAGAGGCACTGTAATGGTCCAAGTACATCTACGTGAATGTGCATAGTATCCAGGATAGTTTGGAGATGTAAATGTTCCAGTCGGTGTTGTTAAATCACCACCACAAGCTGCAAAAATATCTTAAACTTACTTAAAGCTACACGGTCACTGAATGGATTATTTTGACATTTATTTTCAATTGCCATTGTCAGCGATTGCAGTAATGATAAGACAATGAAGTCCGGATATTTTAAGGCGAACTGATCTACAGACTGTTAGAGAATAAAGGTTAAAATATACATAAAAACCATCTATAAATAGTAACTTAAAATTAAAGCCGTTCGTTCACAGAATTAAATTAAAATATCAACTTATCCAATATTCTAAAATAGCACTAAATCACTGGACAGTTTAGAGTGCACAGTAACATATATCTGTAAAAGCTGGTGAATTTGTATTAAACTCCGCCCCGTCATTAACTGTTTAAATGATTTAATGCGGTTTTTGAGACTTTCATTTTATTTTTCTCACAATCTATAAGACATTTACTTTAAATAACAATATTGTTTTTCTTAACACAAGGCAGACGCCGACAGGTATTTGAAAATACGAAAAAGTAACAAAATCCGTAAGTAATTAACTACAATAGTGTTTAAAGCACGTATGCTTTGAAATGATTGATGCTTAATCACGATTCTGTTTAATCATACTTTCCTGATTACTAAAAGTAGAAACACTGCATAATACGACCGTGTGCTATTGATACATATGACGTCAGAGGAAATGAAACTTTTTTAACATGAGATTCAGAGCGCTTATGCTTATACTTGAACAATTATCCTCCAGGCTAGCTGTGGTCTGTTTAAAAATCAAAATGACTTTAACGCTTTGACTACCTGACCAAAGAATAATAGGTGTCAATTCTGGCGTACGAGCTATCACATTTATTGAATCTATGTACAAGGTTTTTCAAGTTATAATGCGGACAAGATTTTTGCAGTCTTATCTACCTTGACATTCATGTAAGGTGAGTCTTTAGTAAAATAATAAGTGTCTAAAGCTAAATGGATAATCAAACGATCATCTAGACACATTGCTCTATTTGATATCTTAATAACCTTAACTTTTTACCCAAGACCAAAAATACTATTTACATTGGCACTGGGCTATCTGCATATTTAATCTCGCAATTTAACTGCAATGGTCCTCAACTTATGATCCGGGAAACATTTTTTGTTGAGACTTAAATGCTCCTAGGGTCTTAGAATGAGATGTGGGTCATTCTAATTGCATATACTATAATATAAGCATAACATCGATGACTCAAGGGGCAAGGATCTTAAGTAACAATCCAGACAGTTTATTCTATTTAAAATCTAAATGACCAAGATCTTTGAGTATCATGTTTGAAGGGTCATCATTGGCACAAGGGCAATTAACACATTTCAAATTTTAATTTGATTACGTTCAGCGTTAAGCTTATGACAACGGAATTGAAACTAACATGCTTAATGCAAATTTATACCAACAAGGTAAAAATGGCATTATGTTACAAACTAAGCACTGAAGGAACAACTTAACAGTATTGTAAGTAATCTCATGGGACAAACAATCAGTGATGTAGAGTATTTTTTAAAAATCATACCAAAGACCGAGCTATAAAAAACTTTATCATGACTCCTGTGCAATAACATAAATCAGGTTAATTACAGCTTCACCTCAATGAAGTACAAAACTATGTACATCAATTTATAAAATTGTATGATGTAGACATGTTTCTGTAAGCTGTTAAAATACATATGTCAAGGATAAATAAGAACCAAAATAATCCAGTAACTAGTTAAAAATGGTCGTTTACAATGAAGCAACAATACATGCTTGGCCATTACTAGTATGTGGCAAAGTCAATGCCCGAAATAGAATGGTTCTATTTAGATAATCGAATATTACATTCACCTTATAAATCATGTTTCTTGAAAATGTATAAAGGGTTAGAAATAACAAAATTTCGTTAAATAAATATACGAATTCAAGTCTATACATTATGATTAAAACACAAACCTTCAACACTGGCAGCATAATTCAAACTAAAACCTGGAAATTGATCTCTACCATCTGATACAAATCTTAAGTATCCATAATTATCAGATGTTGAAATAGGTTGCGGAACTATACTGCCACACGTTTGTAGCAAGACAGGCCCTGAAAATATATGGTTTTACTTTACTTCTGTTAAAAAACATACATATAACTAAAGCGTCAGACCGATACAACTAACACGTTTTTTGCACAATTCAATGACAATGACAATGACAAATATTTATTTGTTTAAAGGCCTTCGACCCATACAAAATTACAATATTACATAATATAAACATACAATTTACACATGTGTACATGTACCATTTAAAGATGAAATGATATTTGTGATATAATACATATAATTAATACATTATCATAATATTGTGGTATTGAGTTTTGTATGCGAGTTAAGCATTGCTTCCTATATTTAAATGCATGATAAAGGAATGTAGCAATAGAATTAATATGGTTTTCATTTTTTGAAGCCATAAATATATAAAATTTGTTTATGTTCGGTCTATTATAAAATTTTTTCGGTAAATAAAGAGTACGGATGTCGCTGTAATTTGAGCAGCATAGTAGAAAATGATACTCATCTTCTACTTCATTCGAGGAACAAAGTTTACAAATTCTGTTGTAACGTGGAACATTCTGGTGTCGACCCTTTTCTATTTCTAAATCATGACTGCCTATTCTAAAATTTACATAGTTATATCTGAATTTACGAATATTAAGGATATCAAGATAGTTTCGAGTAATAAAAGAAGTTTTAAATCTACAATAAAGTGATAATTTAGAATTATTGTTAATTGCCACATTCCACTCTTGTAAAAAACAATCTTTAAGTCTACATGCAAAACTTTTTAGAAACATACATTCCGATTGAACCATGTGATTTTGCCATATATACCCATATCCATATCTTTGTAGACAAAGTCTAATATTTGTGGCCCAATTATGATGGCCATTCATATCATTTAAAAACATCATATTATAACATTTCTAAACTAAACGAGTCTCTGGCATTTTTAGAATTTTAAGCCAATATTTGATACATCTTTTATATGATTCTATATACATAGGATAGCGAGCGCAGTCACCCAAAACAGCAAAGTTTGACGAGTTCTGCTTTGCAATCATAAATCTTTTGCAAGCATAATATTGGGAGCGTTCTAGCTCTATAAAGTTTTCTATACCCCATAATTCACTACCATATAACAACAATGGACAAATCTTAACATCAAAAATTAAAAAAAAAAACACAGATTTAGACATTTGGCCATAATTATATGTAGAATTCAATATAGAAATTAGTATACGTTTTCCTTTTATACAGAGATCATGTACCATTGCATTCAATGATAATTGTCGTGTAAATGTCAAACCAAGATAACAGAAACTATTTACAACATTTACTCTTACATTCTTATAAAACAACTGTTCATTTCTAGACAGTATACCCCCATTTTTGAAAACAACAATTTTTGTTTTATCTACATTTACTGCAAGTTTATATTGATCACAAAATTCTGAAAGAATATTTAATTGTTGCTGTAAACCCCGTATAGTATCTGATATCAAAGAAACATCATCAGCAAACATTAACAAAAATAACTGGATATCACACGGATGCAATTGTATACCTTGTGCATTTCTATTTCTAAACATTTTTTCAAGTTCATCTATAAAGAAACAAAACAATATTGGACTAGCAAGACAGCCTTGCTTCAGACCAATATCACTCAATATATAGTTACTTTTAGAACCATTACATCTGACACAAGACTTAACTGATACATACATACTTTGTAATGCGCGAAATAGATTACCTTTTATACCCTCATTTTTTAATACATTCCATAACAATTGTCTATTTACAGTGTCAAAACACTTTTTAAAATCAACAAATGCAACATATACTTTTCTACCTTTCTGAGATAGAATTCTGTCAATAATAGATTTAAGAATGAATGCATTGTCTATGGTTGAGTAGCCGGATTTAAAACCGGATTGATTCTCAGATATTTTACAAAACATTTGTGCATAAAAATTAAGACGTGAGACAAGAATACCACAGTAAATTTTACCTAATACATTCTGCAAACTTATGCCTCGGTAATTTTCCACATTGTTAACTTCGCCTTTCTTAAATAAAGTAACTATAATAGACTCACACCAGCTATCTGGGTATTCACCAGAGGTAAAAAGTCTATTAAAAAGTCTAATAAGAACAGGTAGTATACTTTCAATTCCATACATATAAAATTCAGGTATAAAACAATCAGGACCTGGTTTTTTACCAGCCTTTAAATGTTTAATAGCTAAGCGTATTTCATCCTCTGAATATTCTTTTATCTGTAATCGCATTAAATTTTCATTTATGTGATAAACACCATAATTGTTAAGTAACGGTATCAGCAAGACACTGGCTGATTCATGTTTGAGTCAAAATTGTTCTAATAGTTGACTATACGCCGTATCTTCTATTTTAAAATACTTTCAATCCGCCTACCAATAGAAGGATCAGCGTATACTTGGACAAACATAGTTTTTTGACACAAATGATTACTACGTTAAACTAATTAAGCCACTTGTCTAAGGGCGTGATCATGTAGCCTCAGCGTTATTTTTGTTAAAATACGCCAAAATTCTAAAAATATTTTTTATAACTAGTTCCCCTGTGTGTCTATCTAAGAAATAACAATTCATGAAAAAATCACCACTTAAAATGCGACCACATAGGTGTTTAAAACTAAATTTTACATTTATACCACATAAGGTGACTAACTCTTATCTAAGTCATCAAAATCAGTAAATTACTTAAACCAACCTGTAGAGTTTAAATCTCTAACTTCCACAAAATCAGCAGTTGAACAATTATAGGATGTCTGTAAAGTGAAAGCAGTAAACGTGAATGTTATATAATGGCCAACAGGGGCTCTAATAGTCCAAATACACTCAGAGTTAGGTTCATAGTTTGCTGGATAATTTGGACTTGTAATCGTTCCACTATTTCCACTGTAAACACCACCACATGTTGCTGTAATAGACAAGTAAAGTTCTTTAACAAGTGAAATTTTAACGACTTTTGTTTGTTCCGTATTCCATTATTGAGTTTATTAACGTACATTGGTCATGTATGAAATATCGAGAGAAAAATGATCGTGCAAACCGCAAGTACTTTTACTAAAACAAAAGCTTATTCAATAAGAAATAACAGAAGTTAAATCGAATGTTGATAAACTTAAAAAAAAAATTTTGAAAATAGCTCGTCTATATCTTCGTTACTTTTTCTCATTATTATAAGAGGAGATTTTGTCTATGGACTGTTAATCTGTATTGTGCAAAACACATATAAGCTTCATGATGGTAATTAGTTTGTTCAAAATCAAAATCATTGCCGTGAAATGTCACTAAACACACAACTGACTGAGATATATATATGGCAACTTAAATAAACATGAGTTAAGCAGAAACTTATGTATCATTAATAAATTTTGGCTAACTGACCACCAGAAAGATCGTTTCTCACCAATACACTTCCTAAACATATAAGTGGGGTACTAAATCAATAACATACCACGAGTCTAGATGTCCAATAAAACAAATACAATTAACACTCATCGAGTCCACTTCCTGGTGCTCCAGTACTGAGGTAGTAGGATAAAGTTTCATTCTTGCTTAAGGAAACGACAAAGTTAGATTTTAATTGTTATCTTAACTAACGGGTAACTAGCTGTCAATTGATCACATGTCGAACGTCGTGACTACAAGGTTACTCCCACTTAATGATATTACAAAGCATTTGAAATCATCAAGTAAACATGTTACTACCTATATTGTATAGTTGTAGAATACATATACAATACGTGTAAAATGATATTGTTATACAGACAAGCTAAAACAAATTCATTTATAAAGATACATACCAATTGAATACTGTACTTTAAATCCAGATCTAGGAATACTAGCATCAGTACGGAATCTTGCATATATTACATTTCCCGTAGCATATATAGTGTTAGGAAGTGTGTAACCACAATATTTCCCTAAAGAAGGTGAGTTTATAGTGCCACCATCTCTAAACTCCAAGAAATCATAATTACAACTAAAAAAATACAGAAACACTTGTTATTACATCATTGATTGCAGCGTGTATGCCAATGCAGTTATTTCAACTAAATTCGTAATGAGTATTTTTGCTGATTTGATACTTTATACATTAAAAATCAATATCAGAAACAATTTGGATTGTTAAATAAACTAAAAACTAAATTAAATATATATGAACAAGTTACATTGAAACCCATACTTTTAATTGATTTATAGATACCAATTCAACAAACTTAGTACCTTGAATGTCTCTCAATAGAGAAATTTCCAAGGAAGTCAATTCGAACTCTTTCATGGGAAGGGACTGTGATAACCCACACACAATCAACATTATGTGGATAATTCTGCGGATAGTTTGGTGACGTAAATATATCACTTGTTCTAGTACTGTCCAGACTGTACTGACCACCACAAGTTACATGGACTTCGTTGAAATTCAAAGAAAACCCAGCTGTTGTCACCGAATCATCTGATACGAACTGAATACTTAGGCTATTAGAATTGGTCTCCATTATAGCAGGCTTGGTGTTACCACAGTAACGACCGTCAGTATTACCCAATGGTGGAGACAAGGGATTGTCACCGTTCCTCAACTGTAATAAAACAAATTAAAAGATATGTTTAGATATTACTATTACTTTACATTGCATCGCTCAAAAGTTACACCCGTTTACTTTCTACACTCTGCTAAAAGACTATGAGCAAACGGATATTTCTATTTTTAGACAGAGACACTAACACGTTTCATTCGCATGACTGTTAAGTGGTTTTTTTTTATAAAAAGAGGTTTGATCGACTACTAGAATGCAAAAAGTATCTTGACAATAATTCAAAAATGTCGATACGCAAAGGCGTTGAGCAGTTTTGCATTAGTAAAATAATTGAAAATTAACCAAAATGAAAGTAAACATTGCTCTTTTATACGTAAATCTCTGACCTTTTATTGTACATACAGTGCATATTCAACTTAAATACAAAGTAAAGCAACGCTTCAAATGACGTCATACGCGGTTGCATTCGTCACTACTATGATCCAACCAAATATGGCATAGTTTACCACTGTACTTATACATATATTAGTCAGGTGATCGTTTCAACCAACGAAAAAGTTTTTCGGTTAAATTGGAATTAGGAAAGCTTTCATTGGTTGTTCAAAGTATATAAGTAAAGGTCAATATCATAATTCGACACTCAATAAGGCAGCGTGTGAAATAACAGTATTATATTCACTGGGCTGCGAAGGGGGCGTAATATTAGGTAATACTATAAGGGTAATACAAGTACAGCATCTATGAGCTTATGATTTCCGACGGTCTCCAACAAATTGTCTGATAGTATAAAGTTTACAATGATCAAAGGGATTTAATAAAAGGCCCTTTAATGTCGGGAAGAGAAAGTGAGTTAATGACAGTGACATTAAGCTTTTACAACACCAAACAGAATCTAGCTTTTAAAAAAATATCAGGCGACTACGTTTAACACTACAGTAAAGTACCACTTTCAGAACCATCAATATCAATGGTTTACATAGCGGACTGGTCTTAATAAAGGACCATTGTTTTCTTTTATTCAAGTTTTAGGCATAAAATCGAAACAATCATCATGCTTTTATGTAGTACTTTACTATAAGTTTGTTTGATTTCTGTAAATGTCTAACTTGAACAGTATTAAACATGATCAATAGTTGTTCAGCTGCAAATATATTTCTATTCAAAGCCAGAGGAGTGTCTCACTTCAGCGAAAAGCCTCCCTACTATCTCAGTTGGTAGCACGAAAGTCTACTGATCGAAGGGTTATAGGTTCGATTCCCTGGAGCTTTGTTATAATATTATTTCTACGGCAATTCTCCGTCCTACCAATGATTCTTAATAATGTAGGGCAGTTATCAGTCACTGACGAAAATATGTGCTTAGTAGTTGGTTAAAAGCTAAATCCAGAGATTCAGCCTTTCCAGGAACAGTGAGTAGGTTGACTTATCGCCGTTATATGACCTATACATTGTGTTGCTGCGACGTTAAACCCAACAAAAACAAACACTTCAGCGAGTGTAATTTAAACATATGGAAACAAATTACCAATACATAATCTCTTGTACAAGATCCTTGAGTTCCCTGAATATTGAAATTATCATCAAATTGTACTCTAATCGTACGGCCAGTAGGAACCAAAATTGTCCATGTACAATTTTCATTGTTTCCATAGTTACTTGGATAACCTGGTGATTTGATTGTTCCACTGTTTGCTCGAACAATTCCACCACAAGCTGAAACATTTGAACAAGATTTTGTTATTATGCACTTAACCAAAGCTCTTCAACTAAGACGTTAGGCAGCGGTTAGCCAACAGTGTCACTGTCCTTGGATATTTGTTAAGAAAAGTAATCAACGTTTGCACCATCAATTTTTACGATATGTAACTTGATATATTCGTAGTCTATTATCTAATGGACGTCAATATTTAACAGAACGTTGCTACTGTGTAATGTAACGTTTTGGCAAAATTTGAACCTTTTTTATTTATTTTGTTAGTTCCTGGCAAAGCATGATTTAACCGTCTTTTGGCATGTAAGTTGAGCTGCGCCGCCTCAGCGTTCCCACAGTTATTAAAGAATAGCTTGCCACAGACTGGATAATGATTTATGTATTATATTTCTTCCATTGAATGGAAAGTGTCTGCTCTTTCCTTTGGTGTATAATTTATATATGTGCGGTAAATACTGTTAACGTTGTCTCTAGGTTACCAGTCCGGTTATTTCTGGATCATCCCTGGTATGTGTAACTTTTATACACATGACGTTTTTTTCAATATATTTTAATTTGTTTCCATCTGTTATACATGTATTGTATTGTAATATGTATTGTTTCGTGTAATTGTAATTTACATGTCGGCTTTAAAGCTTTTAAAACTCACTCACTCACTCACTCACTCACTCACTCACTCACTCACTCACTCACTCACTCACTCACTCACTCACTCACTCACTCACTCACTCACTCACTCACTCACTCACTCACTCACTCACTCACTCACTCACTCACTCACTCACTCACTCACTCACTCACTCACTCACTCACTCACTCACTCACTCACTCACTCACTCACTCACTCACTCACTCACTCACTCACTCACTCACTCACTCACTCACTCACTCACTCACTCACTCACTCACTCACTCACTCACTCACTCACTCACTCACTCACTCACTCACTCACTCACTCACTCACTCACTCACTCACTCACTCACTCACTCACTCACTCACTCACTCACTCACTCACTCACTCACTCACTCACTCACTCACTCACTCACTCACTCACTCACTCACTCACTCACTCACTCACTCACTCACTCACTCACTCACTCACTCACTCACTCACTCACTCACTCACTCACTCACTCACTCACTCACTCACTCACTCACTCACTCACTCACTCACTCACTCACTCACTCACTCACTCACTCACTCACTCACTCACTCACTCACTCACTCACTCACTCACTCACTCACTCACTCACTCACTCACTCACTCACTCACTCACTCACTCACTCACTGTCAAATAAGGAAAAATTAACTGGAATACATAGACAGACAATGTACCAACATATGGTTCATTACTATATTGGTTACTATAAATGGATAAACAACTACCTGTTTTATATTGCAGACTCCAGCCAGATTTTACCACAGAATAGTCTGTCGTGAATTGCAAACTTGCCACGTTTGTCCAAGATAACAACGGATCAGCATTCCCAGTACGTCCACAGTATTCTCCAAGTTGTAATTCACCAACATTCGCACCTGTAATACGATAACAACGTTAGGATGTAACGAGATGTTGATACAAAGCCGATACGAGAAGGATGGCGATAATGACTCCGTTAATGAGAATACGGCTCGGATAGCCAAAGTCCTGATATTATCGATACCAAGACGATTATCGACTTCCAGTCAAACTGTACCGTGTCTTAAATACACTTGTTCATCAAAGATATTATATATTTTATTCTGTTCAAATGTTTTCAAAATAGTTAAAAATATCTTAACGACATTTGTTTCTAATGTACGATTCAACCGACACTTTTATGACGCCATACAAATTAGCAAGATGTATCGATGACGAAATGTCATAGCAAAACTTAAAAAAAACTAATTTTTGCAGACATACATGTATCAGGTTGCAAAAAGCAGAGAAAAGTCGTTTTCAATGTTTTAAACCTAGCGTATACAACATATCCATCTTATTTCCATTTCATAAAAAGAAACTGGTAGAATGAGCGTCACATTCTCCTTTAGAAAAGCGATTAAACTTCATCACTATATTTAGGAACAAGTGTACAAGTTAATTTTAAATCAATACTTATGCGAAATAATACACGCATAACTTTGTAATTATGTTTAATATGAGTTATATCTTACCAATATCATTTTACACAAATGAACTATGGGTTGATCAAATGACTAAGTAACAATAATGCTTACATCGTACGAATTATAAGTTGCATTGAAGTTATACATGTATGTACATTGATTCATCTAGGAAAATATAACACCTACAGTTTATACTATACGACTTTACGTGGCAGTGTCACAACAGGAATTGATTTTACGCTGAGGCTAATATAACCACTCCATTAGACAAGTGACTGATTTGTTTTTAAACAAAGTAATCCATCGTGTCCAAAGACATGTGACAATGATTGCCTATGTATTCGCTAATCCTTCCATTGATGAAACACATATGACTATGTAGAAATGGGAGGTATTATTTGTATGATAAGTAACATTCTACTTACTGTTAAAAACCTTTAATACATCATAGTTACATGCATAATGTGATTCTAGATATATATCTGTAATGTTCATCCATACACGAGATCCGACTGGTGCTCGCAGATACCATATACAATTTAGACGATTTTGGTAGTTTTCAGGGTAACCAGGAGATGTTACAGTTTGTATTGAATCAGTAACATTCAGAATTCCACCACATCCAGGCACTGAAATATATAAAATTATTACGTAATTCATTACATAAATGTAATTTGGTATTTTACTGTTTTCTGAAATTGTTAATAGTTTCCACATTCGCGAACTGTTAACCGGTCAATTGTTTCGACTTCCAAGCGTCCATCCATCTTGATCAGAAACCAGACGTAAACATGTAAACAACTGAAGATAATGATTTTCGGACGTTGGTAATGAAGGCCTTTAAAATCTACTTGAAATTCGTGATTCTCTATGAACAATGTAAAATGTAATTAAATGTTACGTCACGGTGTTTAAGTCTTATTGCACGTACGGTTTTCGGATGAAACCTCCTTAACTGTAGAAAATTCACAAGACAAAGAATGAAATTATTCCGAAAATGCAAATTATTAGACCAAAATATGTTTATAGTAAAGATGAAATGATTGTCCTTTTTTCTTCTGCATTTTTTAACAATAATTGATTAGGTAATACCAAAGTTATTTTATATGTATTTGGGAACAGTAAAACAATTGGCCCTCGGTGTCGCGGATATATTGTATTATCGACAATTCAAAATAAACAGCTTATTAATTAGGTTATGTTTTTTTATCTAACTATAAAATCATCTTCACTATCAAAATAAATTAGTCTAGCAACCGTTTACAGAGCATTTATATCTACCCTATTTTGTTAAAAAATGTACTGCAATACTTTAAGTAAAATTCAATTTCATCGGTAGCACATAGCAATATTTGACCGACGAAATATTCTTAGTTTTTGATATCAAGTAGTAGTCATGGAAAGTTCAGTAAAATATTTAAGGATTAGAACTATATAAAACAAATGCATAACAATTGGAAGTCAAGTTTAAAACTTGGTTATTTAAAGAAAACATTGCATTTTGTAAACACAATACACTGCTTCTATACAATGTCGTTAGCTAAATCTACTAATCTTTAAAATACATTGTAAGCCACACTCAATATTCACCTTTAATGAATCTTACAGCTCAAAAAAACCCATACAGATTGTATACTGCTTACAGCACATGTGTTAAAAACAACAATATATTTGAGGCTTCGGGTTCCAATTTTAGTCTCTTTCACATATCAGAAACAGTCAAATGCGACATACTGTTGTCAATATGATTTCTTAGTTGAATCTAACCATTTGAAGTACCTTAGTATTAACGCAGTCTAGAATACGATCGTGATTCCCGAAATCTTGCAAACTTACTTGTCGCACGTTTCTTTTGTATCAAATTCCATTATAATTTTCAACAAATGTTGATCTACAACAAGTATTAGCATTTCCAAAAATGCTTGAAATCGCCGTTTAGAAACCACTTATGTAAATATTATACGTTGGCACTAACTGAGCAATCTGATTAAAACCCGATCTAAAATTTTCCGCTCGCCTACTTGCTATATTAGATCTAGCCGTTTTCAAACGAGGGTCACGTTCAGGTGACCTTTTCTCATCATAATATTCATGACGAAATTGTTATGATAAGTAACTTGTTTACATCGTCTATGTCATGAAAATTGAAATGAGCAATCCAATCGCAGACTGTGAATAATACAGTTGTTAAATTAGCTTGCAAACATTGGTCTAAAAATAGAAATTACGAAATAAAAATGCTATTAATAGTGTTTCGTCTAGATAAAAGCTATGCAGTGATTGGTCGACATAAAGTTCATCTCGACGTGACCCTCCATTGAGTTCTTAGAGATCTTGTACGACAACGCTCTACATGATATCTGTTTACGAAGATTGCAATAAGCTTGGATTACCTGGTGATGTACCAGCTGTCGGAGGTAATGTTGTGATAGGATAATCTGATGTAGCTTCCCAATTCAAGAGAAAACCTTGTCCACTACTTGACCAATCACTGTGAAACTGAACATTTATCTGGTTGCCAGTAGAAACATAAACATCTGGTAGTTCAGTTCCACAGTGTGATCTAACAACTGGGCTGTCAATAGAAGGTCCGTCTCTAATCTAAAAAAATAAGATAGGATCAGGAAGTACAACATGCTAATGACAGACATACAAGAAAGCATGTATGGTGAAATTCTAATTAAAGTTAGGCGTATTCTTCTTTATTTACATAAAGCCAGACGGTGACGTTCGAATATATGCCTTGACAAAAGTTTCAATGCTCTATATTGAACAAATGTGTGTTGTAAATGCGTTATTAAAACAGTTATGTTGAAAACCGCATGCTTTTGTTAACCAAACATTTTTTTTGCGTTACATTATTTGTTTCAATAATCTGTAGAACATTGCAACGTTTGTCATGCCATATTCGAAACTTAGTTTTATTTATATTGCTGAATTATAAGAATAAAAGCCCTTTCTTGAAATTCTTATTTGATTCTAAAGGTATCATTTAAGTAGATTTTTTAATTTCAAATTCCATAAAAATCATTTATAGGAGAATATATGAAAAAAAGAGTGTGTCGAGACTATTCTAAACCGATACCAAAATAACGCCAACAAACTTGAGCATATCTATTTAAAAGTTTCTCCAACTTAAATGGGTTTTTCTTTGATTTATCCTAATAGCAAATATTTAGAATCTAACACCACCAGTCTCAGTTTTGAACCCGTTGTAATTTAATGAAGCTGAGGTTTTAATTTTATTTAAATGTTTGATTAAAATGTAACATAAATGTGACCTCTTGAGAGTTTACTTTTGCTTCGTTTTGACCCCCACAAAACATAAACGTACACACCTTAAGTAGGACGACGCGAACAATTTCTAGATGCACCGAGGGCTACAAAACTCACTTCTCTGCATATAGTTACTGAAAATTCTTACCTTAACAAAATCAAAAAAACAATTTTCATAATAATTTTCTATATCTATTGACACAAACGTGACCTTCACTCTCATTCCTGTTGGCACAGTAACTGACCATACGACATTGTTATAAGGAGAATAGTTTAATGGATAACCTGGTGATGCTATCTGTCCAGAATTACCGCTTAGATCGCCACCATATACTGAAACAAGAATGAAAAATGTTAATTCAAGATAGAAAGTGGAATTCATTATAATGTACAGACTAAAAGGGAATACGTTTATTTAGATCATAGATTAAGTATCATAGATTTCAAAAAGTATATTAGTATTTACAGAACATTTTTCAGCTGCAACTCTTCTTTAATGTATCTATCCATGCTTCAGAAGTCAAAAAGTCCGTTATCAACGATTTGGTGGATGTAAATGTCTTAATAACATTTCATGGGACTTGGCAATTAAGTTTAACATAAAATGAAATAGATATTTTACCTGCAGAATATGAAGCTACAAAGCCACGCCCAGTTGATGATTCATCAGATCTGAATTTTAACCATATTCCATTGTATGCAGTAAGATTAGAAGGAATAGCGTTACCACAGAAACGACCAATTAATGGACCACCAAGTTGACCTTCGTGTAACTCAACATAATCAAAATTACAGTTGTCATGATCTTCTAGGTTAAAAAAGCTGCATAATAGAAGACAAAGAATAAAGTAAAACAAAGTACGGTACATTTGAAAGAATGATTAGACAGGTTGCATTTATCAAAGACCCATTGGTTGAGAAAGGTAGACAGGGAACACAACTCAAATAATTTCAATATTATTACTACGTTAGCAAATTCTAACTAAACTACATATTGCAACCCAATTTAAACGTGATCAGAATTTTATAGTTGACCTACCAAAACATTCAGCTACGGAATGCTATTTCTAAACAATCAATGAAAGATCTAAGTTCTGGTGTGTGTTTTGCAATTGGAAACACTAAAGGCTTTTTATCAAACGTTAAAACCTTCCCCAGATGGAGCTTTGTTTTTCTGAAATTCCTTAACCTGATGATATTTTTCTTAGTGTCCATGATTTAGGTATTTGGTTGTTTCAATCGCATAAATTCTATACAGATGTTGAATTTGCAAGCGCCACTATCGTTCTAGTTTTACGCGATCAAGCGATTTGCAAACTGCAACTTATGTATGCATATAGTAATCCGGCTTAAAAACGTCCATAATAACGTCAACACTTCGAATTTCCACACAGTGTTCAAAGTTCAGATAAATACTTACCTAAATGATAACTGTATCTTATTACCAGGAGATACTTTCAGATTCCAGACACATTCGGTATTAATTGGGTAACTGTTTGGGTATCCTGGACTAGTAAATGATCCACTTCTTGAAGTTAAATCTGCACCACATGCTGTGTTTAACAAAAAAATTCATTGATTATAATGAAATTCAAACAACAACATGCGCAAACACACCTTTATGAAGCGTTACAAAATCCATTGGAGAGTGCTAAAAAATCAATTTTTCTGTATTTGATCCTAGATTATTTGCAAGTACTTATACATCTGCGTTGTACCTACATAATTTTATGTTGAGAGAAGACCTAGTTTTAATGTTCTGTTTTAGAATTTGATATAATAATATTCTTTAATAATATCGTTTGATATGAATTTTCAAAATCGTATGGTTAATTTTTAAATACAAAGGAATAGACTTTTAAGAGAATACTTTCTTAAGAATAAAGACAAGTTATAAATACATGTATGATAATTGTATGTTTGTATCATTACATGCAATCATCATATTATCATTTCAATACTACACTATATTCATCATCGTCACCAACACTGTATTATGCTCACAAGCTAGAAACAAGCCCAGGTCTGCCTGTAGCAAAAGGTTTAACATGTTTTCGTTGGTATCCTAAAACCAAGATTGAAAACCCTTATTCAGAATCATTAGATACCAAATAGTCAGATAATGAGAAAAATATTGTTTTACCGGATGTTGACTTTGTATACGCAGCTCTAAATCCAGAAGCTTGATATGAATAGTCAGATATGAATACTACAAATAAAGCTGACCCCTGTGAAGTGATAGCGGCAGGAGCCTCGGTACCACAGTATGTTCCTATTTCTGGACTCTGTATATCATTGCCATCTAATACTTTAACGTAGTCTTTATTACAGTTGTCATTACGACGTTCAATATCCATATGAGTAAACGTCAGGGTAATTCTATCAGCTGAAATACATAAATTAGGTTTCTCATTATTCCTTTGATTTGAACCCATACGGAATTATAACATTCCAATTCAGCAACAAAGTTATTAATACTATATGTGATATACGTCAACATATAACAAAAGACTTAAAGTAATATAACATAGTTAATTGTGACAACGAACATAAAGTTTGTATTCAAAAACATTAAATATATAGTCGAAGCTGCAATAGCAATATGTTGACTGATTTACAAAAATCATTAAATTTGTTAGATGTTATGATATCTTGTAGATGTTACTTATAACTTTATTAAAGTTCGACTATTATATTCCATTTACAATAAAAACAATCAGATAATTCTACACTCATTACTTTTGCGAAACAAATAATGATAACGTAACTGACGATTTAACAATTATATTCAAAGAACATGCTCCTGTCCCAGATAATAATCAGGAAACACGGGGAACAAATAATGATAACGCAACTGGTGATCTAGAAATTATATTCAAAGAACATGCTTTTGTCCCAGATAATAATCGGGAAACACGGGGGACAAATAATTATAACGTAATAAAGAACTAGCAACTTTATTCAAAGAACATGCTTTTGTTCCAGATAATAATCCGGATATTCGGGGATAAATAACGTAACTGATGAACTAGCAATTATGTTCAAAGAACATGGTCTTGTACAAGATGATAATCAGAATACACAACAAAAAACAATGTGACTTACATGAATGACCTGACATTATCAACCATGAACAGTTACTTCTTCTTGGATAATTATCAGGATATCTTGGGGAGGCAATGGCACCATCACCAACTTCAGTATTAACGACTCCTCCACATCCTAAAAAGTCAATTATATTTTAATTACTGTTTATATGTACACTGAACAAAAGTTCCAACCGATCACTTTTCAAATTTTGATTATTTTATAACGGACTAATGGATTCTTATTTAATTTTGCAGAGGTGAATTTTGTGTCATTTTCTACCGATTTATGGGAAAAAATAATTTGATACGGTCCGATGCACTCGATCGGCACACAGGGTGTGGTTTACACTTTTTGACACGAAATGTTCGTGCAGAGAGTGGTGAGTATTAAATTTTCACTTTGCATGAATCCTTGTTAACTTTATAAGTGAAAAACATAAAACATTGCACGAATGTCGATGCAGGTTCGTGGCGTAGCCAATGGAATGTTGAATGCTGGAGCCTCTATCGGCCGGTGAGTGGCTGTTCATGGAAATATCTTAAAAAAATATAGAAAAAAATATTGTTTAAATAGAAAAATGCTATAATTTTATCATTCTCAATGTGTTCATCCCTATTTCAAGTTGCATGACTCTTTAATCGGGTCTTTTCGACAATCGTGACTTTGGACGATGTAGTAAGGGACCGAAAGTGTTCCAAACTGACGCCCAAGACCAAGAACAAAGGTTGCAACTCGCCGACAGGATCGACATTCGTGCAATCTTTTATGTTTTTTCATTTCTAAAGTTTACAAGGATTCATGCAAAGTGAAAATTAATAATCACCACTCTCTACATGAACATTTCGTGCCAAAATATGTGAACCACATCCTGTGTGCCGATTGAGTGCATCGGACCGTATCAAATTATTTTTATCCCACAAATCGGTAGAAATTGACACAAAAATCACCTCAGCAAAATTTTATAATGATCCATTGGCCCGTTATGAAATAGTCAAAATTTGAAAAGTGATCGGTTAGAACTTTTGTTCAGTGTATATTCTAGTACATGTTGTATCATCTTCGAAAAAAGCACCTTGATGTAAAATTAACTTCATTTTCTTTTAAAAAAGTTAAGGAGTAAAAGAAGCATTCCAACATTTTTGTTTCAGATACAAAAAGTAATAACATCAAATTTGAATGAAAACTAATTACAATCGTACATATGTAGCCATGGTAAGAACAAAGTCCGATATAAATGGTGACTCGCATAGGTCTGAAAATAAAAACCTCGTCGCCAACTTACAACTAAATCTGGTAAAGCAAGCCAAACAAAAACATTAAATTGATTTACCTGTGACATACGATGCATTAAAACCAGCAGCACTTATAGAACTATCAGTGCGCATGCGTATGAACATTTGATTAGAACTAGATACATATTTAACTGGTGTTGGTAAAGAGTTGCCACAGTATTTCATTATTTCAGTAGCATTTCTAGTAGCGCCATCATATACCTGAAAATACAGTATTTTATAAGAGAAACGTTCTCCTTAATCAACATTACCGATTCCATAATTAAGCAAGAAAGTTTATCTGAAGCCTTTAACTTTTTGGAATGATTACAAAATGTGTTCTACTTGTTCCAAAACGAACGCGTTTTGAGACAAACAGATTATGGCAAATTCCAACAATTTTAATGTATAATTAAGCTTATTGGTGTTACGTAGTTTGAGTCGTATTTTGATGAACTAATTAAAGATGATTTTGGACTATGCTCAGATAACTCCTCGTTTCTTTTGTCATGGATACATGTAATTTGAATTATCTAGCAACAAGTCATCGTATTACGTGGGAATAAAAGATTTTTTCGACAGCTAATATAAATATAAAGTTGCACTGACGCAAGCATACGTCAAATAGAAGATTGACGTGTATTTGTTTAAATATACTGATGTGATGTTTCATCGGAAGTGTACAAGGTCATTTCATGTAAATAGAAACATGCTGACGAAATGTTAATAACAGCAGACATACAGTATACTAACAAATGGGTTAATGATAAATGCAAACTTATGTTAGTGGTACAGCAACCTTAGACCTACACATGTATCATCAAGAAAATTTGAAGGGAAATGGTTTAGTTTCTGATGACAGTAACTATTGCTCGAAAATCGCTCCTCCAAATAAAATTATAAAAAAAATTCTTTTAACACTAAACGTACAGCAACATAATCAAATCTACAATCAGAAGAACCTTCCACATCAAAGTTTCCAAATGTAAGTTCAATCGTCCTGCCCTCCTCGACTGTAATCAACCATTCACAATCTGTATTATGTGGATAATTGCCGTGACCATAGTTAGGTGACATAATGTTACCAGATTTTGTCGTAAAGTTACCACCACAACCTATTTAAATATAATAAAACTTATACATGTATTACGTCAAAAATCGATTTGAAAATAATTAATATTTCTTTAGTCAATTTTATTCATATATGTTTACTTTTCCATTAAAAAAATCTTTATGCACCATTAAAGCATATGATATTGAATACTTTCTAATTTTATTTACCTTTCTGGATGAATATTATACAATTTATTCTCTGCCTATTTTTGCGGCTTCAGTGTTTTTAATGTTTTTTTTTAACTAATAAAACTCCGTGTAAATTATATTTTAGAGACAGATATAGTAATAAATGACAACGTAATAGTTAAAAGTTGTATCTTAAAATATGAGATTTCATTTTACATAAGAATACAGTGAATAACAATTTAGATAAGCATTTCATCATACAGGAAATAATTAACCCTCCCAACTATGAGAATTCTGTTCTAATAAACTTCTTGCACTTATTTCACATTCGAAAGTCGACATAAATTTTAACTTAGAACTTAACAGAGGCACCTTTTAAATCTTGTCATTGACTAATTTAATACCAAAATGTTGGTACTCAATTAAATGTATCATGAGCTTGTAATATTTTTTCTGATACGATTGAATGTAGCTATAAACAATTAAGATACTTTGAAAGAAATATAGCACAAACCTCCAGAGACAGCTTTGTACGAAGCACTAAAACCATTACCATTGACAGATGAGTCAGTTCTAAACTTGACAAACATTATATTGCCTGTAGTTGTTAAAGTTTGTGCACTGCTTTGTTGATGACATAATCTTACTAACAATGGTCCGGAATCATCTGACCCACTATATACCTACAACAGAAGTAATATAGAAGAAATATGTACCCTGTACCAATAAGCATAATGCAATAGGCAGAGGTTCTGCAACAGCGATATCGAAATTTGAAGTAATTCATATCTATTTCTGTCATGCATTATATACATAGAAATTTTCATATGATGATTTGTAAATAAAGCAATTGTTGATATTATTTTTGTTGAAATTGCTAAATGTCTACATTGTTTACATAACGTGCTAAACCTGTAGCTTGCCTATTTCAACTCAGACATTAATGTAGCTATTTATATTTGCATTGTAACATAGACCATGCATTTAAAAGCATTTCCTCACTCCGCTATTCTTCTACACAAAACCTTTATCTTCATTATAACTTTATGTAGAATCTTATATAGAAACCCGTAAACTAGTGACAGTATGTTTATTGCTCCATGTATCCAGAATTCCAACTTCTCAAAGCTTCGAGATAAAAAGAGGGCAACTTGCAACAACAGTGTGATATAAACTACATATTATATAAATACCTCGAGTGCATCATATCTACAATTCCTATGAGCTTCTAAATCAAATGTTTCAATGGTTAGTTTTATTGCTGATCCAGTATCTACTACAATTGTCCATGTACAAACACGTCTATGAGGATATGGATTGGGATAGTTAGGACTTGTAAATGATCCAGTAGGAGTGTTCAAATAGCCACCACATCCTGATGATAAAACATTATTATAGAGGTATGTATGACAGACACCTCTAATCATTATGTAGTAAGTGTTTTTACATTGAAAAGCTTTTGACTAGGGTTGTGATGAAGCTCCAACCAGAGTACTCATTTAACTCATTTACCAACTTGGTATATAATCTACCTCATTGTACATATCCGGTACTTCTGAAACTGGCTGTCACAATTGCTTATCCTTTTTATCAGCAAAATTAGTATGTAAATCTGGTAATGAATCCAAATAGTCAGTACCATTGAGTGTGCAATATTTCACAAACCCGAATTTAATGAATTAGTATTTTATTACATTATCATTTTTATATATGTATATGGCATCTGCAACAATTGACTGACACTATCTGCATTGACGCAAGCATTTTAAAGAAGGAGAAAACAAAGTCACACTGGAGGAAAAACTCAAATCAACTTACCATCTGTAATATACTCTAGACGGAACCCTTGTCTACTAACAGAATAATCTGTGACAAAGTTCATCCACATTTGTTCAGTTGTTGACGATAATGGTGGTGGTAGATCAGTACCACAATATGTTCCGAGGTTTGAGGAGGTTGGTTCACCTCCGTCATTTATCTGAGAAATAATAAACATGCCAGATGCAAGCATATTTCAGCAATTTACATGTAATAAAGAATATTAATCACATTTTTACCGTCTACATGAACTCATGGGAGGCGTAGAGAAATTAACATTTTTGATTGGTTTAACGCCGTACCAACACATTGTATACTAGTAGGTCATATCATGTTGGTCAGTCGACCTACTCTCCGATCCTGAAAAGGCAAAATCTACGCACGTACTACCGTTAGTGACTGACAACTGCCCTACATGATATAGAATAAGTGGTAGAATAACTATAGACTGCTAGCATACTGTTCCACAGTAAAACCATTATACAATCGAGCACCATAGTGGGTGAAATAGTATCAGTCATGTTTTGTCGGTACGTCTCCACCCACCCTTTGTCGCGCATCACAGCAGCTGGACATTTTGTAACATACTATGAACATGTATCCTTTTTTATTAGAAGCGAAATTTTTCAAAGTACGATAATGAATATCATTCTCCATTGCGCGCAGAAACATGAAACTATTGCGCTTAATGTGAAAATTACTTCACCATGGCAATAGATAATTGCTGTTTTGTTTTAAAATATTTTGCAGGTACCTGTAGATAGTCATATTGACAATTTGGATGATTTTCCATTTCAAAATGAGAGAATGAAATGTTCACAGTATTGCCAAGTGTAGTGCTTATAATCCATGTACAATTCTCACGATGTGGATATGGATTAGGAAAGTTTGGGCTTTCAATTACACCACTAAAATCTGTTAGGGTATTTGTACACACTGAAATACAGATATTTGTAATGTAAATAACATACATGTACATCAAACAAAATTTATAATCACTACAATTTCTGATTTGAAAATGAGATCGCTCAAACTGTGTTCTATCGAAGTTTATGAGAATCCACTTGCTACATTGAGGGACTCAAATATTCTATACTGGACAGTTTTGTTAACTTCGTAATATTCTCTATCCTTTATATGTAGAAAACTTCTTCAACTTAAAAAATAAGTTGAGTGGTTATCAAGTTACATAACTAGTAAATTACTTCATAGAATAGTTACCTATGTGGAAAACTAGTTATGTAATGAGTTACTTCCAAAAAAGTAATGACAAGAAATGAATTTAAGTTAGAGCCTATAACTGTCATTATTGCGTTATATATTGCTTACTATTCAGCCGTCAATTATAGTTACATAACTATATTGTCACGTTACTAGATACATGTAACCACTTAGTGTTTTGTAGGAGAAGTGGAAGTAGTATAAGCTACCCTAAGCAACCTTGCTTTTTTATCACTCATACCTTTCATGTACAAATCATTTCATCTGATATTGAATGGAAAACATATTGTTTCAGTAAGTTTAACAGTAAACTTACAACTTTGATAGTGAGCATGAAATCCTCGACCAGAGACGCTATAATCAGTACGATATTTAATCCACAGTTTGTTACTAAAGCTAGTTACTACATTTGGTATCGTATTACCACAAAACCTTCCTAACAATGGTCCCAACGAGTCTCCATCTCTTACCTGAAATTATTTATTTACATTAGTTATTTATTTAATAAAGTTATACTATCATTTATCAATATCATTTTTCTATTAAGATGGTTTCATTAATATTGATAATACATTAATGTATTTTGAAATGAATTAATGACGTAGCAACATTATATAGGTCATATCACGGCGGTCATTCAACACACTTATTGTTCTTGAAAGCTAAATCTCTGAATTTAGCTGTTAACAATTTAGTAGGTTCTTACTTTCGTCAGTGACTGACAACTGCCTTCTATTATTTTGAATCAGTGGTAAGAGGAAGACTGGCTAAAGAAATCCTTTTATGACCTAACTCCACAGAAGTATACCCTGTCTTGAAATCGAACCCATGACTCCTCGGTCAGTTTAATTGCATGGTACCAACTGAGCTAGCCGGGCGGTACACGCATTATACTTTCATAATTCATTATTACTAAAACTAATGTCTCTTATAAAAGCAAAGATTAAACGCCAAAGTAGGTTATGTGTATAAACAATTGCATAATTAAGATGACAATGACAATAGAATTTGACTAAAAGTTATCACAGCATTTAATAATCCTTCTCCTGACTGAAGCGCGTGTTATGAATAGTAATGTTTTGATTGTTTACGCCGCATTTAATAGTTTTTCAATCATATTTCGGCGTCGAATCGTCCTATTAACGGCCTTTAGATAGGCATTGGTCTTTTGACCAAAGTTTTCGATCTAATATAAATCACAACCTCGATAGTGGGTGTCAAATGCCCTATTTGATACAGAGGTAGTATTTTGACCATCGACAATACTTCATGACCTCAACGAAGGTACGTATGTCACTTTCGGAAATCAAATCTATTCACATCTTTCTACAACTATTTTCAATAAAAGAAATTTATAATTCAAATTGCAGATATGTCTAACAGATGGGGGCAATATTTTACAGGTATAAATAAAAACGTATAATCGTAGTCCAAAATGTATTCAAGATTTTATGCAAAACAAACGAATGGTCTTGAAACACTCGAGAAATATTTTGTTCAAACATTTTTATTATTATGTGTTACTATTTGTGTCATTTAAGGTGAGCACTTGAAAAAATAGAGACAAACTTCATATTGAAATATTATCTCGAGTCGTCTTCTGAGTTCCTAATTTATTGTCTTGTCAAACAATGGAAATGCCTTACCTCAACGTAATCCAAAATACATCTATTGTTCATTTCCATGCTAAAATCAACAAAGAACAGTTGTATCCTACTACCTCTGGATGCTGTTATTGTATATAAACAAACCGCATTGTGTCCATAAGGATTTGGATAATTTGGTGATATAAAACTTCCAGTGGGAGTGGTAAGATCTGCACCACAACCTGTTGCTGTTGAATCATATAATATTCTAAATCCTGACGATGTCGACCAAGAATCAGTTGAAAATTTTAGATACATTCTATTACTATGAGATACAATAACTCTATCTATTATTGTTCCACAATATGTACCTTGTAGAGGTGAGGTTGAAAATCCACCATTTCTGAAATATCATACACATAATGATACTGTTCTACTGAATTAAAACATGCAATAATATACATAAAAACAGAATAGAACCTACATTTATTCACTTGTACAACAAGTACATTGTTTCAACAAATACATACATTTAGATACAGTTTTAAAAAATTGTACAAATGTCAATACAAACAAAATTTTACATATTTACATATTCTACATGAACGTATTGTAGTTTTAATGAGGATGAACATAAACTATAGTTTCGACTTATTATTGAATTTTCTATTACTGGCTAATTTGATATACTTACATAATTTAATCAATGTATTTTTATTTTATTATTTGATAGTTAAATGAATACTTGGGTTGTTTTAAAAATTATTATCAATATAGGATCGTCTTATACCATTACAATATGAACAGCGTAAAACAAAATGAAATTCATCCTAAAATAGATTTGGCTATCATTGCGATTTATGTGATATAAATCAAAGCATCACAATGTCGGACAACTAGTCGTCTATTTTATTACAGTCAGCCTGCTATTTACTTTTCAGCTTTTAAAGCTGAATATGTCGAAATTAAACATTTACTATCTTATATACCTTTATTCACCAAATAAGGGAAATTCTAAATTAAGTGGAAAGTAAAATGGATTTAAAAAGGATACGCATATTCACAGTTTAGTTAAATATTATGACCATTTTTATGTTTGAACAATACGGTTGTTATGATAATATGCACGCAACTTTGTGTTACATGCAAGAAGTAAACATAAACAAATGTTATATAATACATTAGTTGATACAAATGATGTAAATATACTCACCTTATTTCAAGAAAGTCATATCTACATGTATAGTGATTCTCTAGAGCAAAATCAGTGACATTTAAAAGAATCTGATTTCCTTCAGGGGCTGTTATAGTCCATATACATTGTCTTTGATTCGGATAATCATCCGGAAAGTTTGGACTAGTAATAACACCAGTTAAATCTGTTAGATCTGCGCCACATACTAAAAACAGACATAACATTCACCGTCTATTTATAGAATATGTGGACATATAATACAAAAATATGATACAATATGTTCCCTAAAACGCGAACAAAAATTGCCAGGTATTAATTTGATATTACAAAACACTATTTTCATTCAATATAGCGCTGTGGCAAATATATAAATATCAAAGTAAGGAGTAATGTTAACTATTAACTGTACCTAATATGCCAAAATCATAAATAATTCCATAAAACGATATGCACATTATAACTAAAACAACATGAGGAAATGTCTGGATATATCTTGTGGCGTGTCATCTCACCCATTGTTTTGCTACTAAGGATGTCAAAGCTATATATCAGAAATCAACATCACTCATTTGTATTTATACACCTTTAATCTCTTCAACGCATTGTTTCGGAAATCTGCGATACAAATCGAAAAGATTAAAAAATATCTTGTAATATCTTCGACATGGTAAAAGCCCCGACATCACAAAAAATCATATTAAGTATTCACTGATACTGATAATATCACTCCGCTTTTTAAAGAAGAAACTCAAATAAGTTGAGTTTGAACTCACATTGAGGAGTGCGAATTGAATAAATAAATCAAATTTTAGTATCTCTGTGACTCCAGGTCGAGTTAATATTATCAGATTATTGTACTTACAAGTAGTTGCATTAATGGTAACATAATTTGCTGTGAAACCTTCAAATGATATACTAGCATCAGATATAAATTGTACTGTCATAACATTATCTGATGATGTAGTCACTGGAGGTACTGTGTTACCACAATATCTGTTATAATATAAATTAGACAATTATAGTAACCATGTTTATTATCAACATCACATATCTTAGTTTATATTTTTGTTGATGGGTTTAAAGCACAGACGGCAGACAGACCAGCCACAACATCTCCTGTTGAGCCCTTTTTAGCTAAAACCCAATTAAGATTAAACATATTGCAGCATTAGAAAACAACATGTTTATTCAAAGCACTGATAGTACTGGAGTATTCATTGTGTGTAGATTTAGGTTATATCACAGCGGTCAGTCCACCTACTCACTGTTTCAGGAGAGGCTTAATCTCTGGATTTAGCTGTTAACAAACTACTAGGTTCATACTTCGTCAGTGACTGACTACAGACCTACATGATTTAGAATCAGTGGAGGAGGCAGAATGGCCGTAGAAATTATTAATGGTGTTGATTACATGTTTTTTTTCATACTCTCTTCACAATAAAAAATCTGCTTGAGTCATTTAACAATAATAAGCGATTGAATTTACTTATTACTATGATTACTGTTGTAATTAGTCAAAGTTATGTACTGTGACAATATGACTCTCATATTGTTTAATTAGTCTGCGTGTCAAAAAACTCCAATATACAACTTAAATGTTACAATTCTGCTTAGTATATAATAGTATATCATATTATAATAGTTTTGTACAACCATATTATCTGTTTTGCATCCAATGCCCCGTAAATATCAGGTTTAATTGCATACGATCGGAGTTACAGTCCAGAAATACTGATCTTTAAAACAAACACAATACGCGGGAATTAGCACCTGTAATTATGTAGATAATGTTTCTTATCTCTGTTACAATTTAACCACTTCATGTATATTCTCCAAGTATATTTTTGTGACGTCATACTGAGCGTCTGGTCAATTTTTTGCATATATATACATAAAGTACCAGTTTCAGTAAGATGTTGCAAATCATGAACTACTTTGTCTCGGGATATTCTGGCTTGGGTGCTGTTAGGTTTTGGCGATGTTAAACTGAACGATTGCAGAAATACGGTTATGTTCTAAAGACTATGTATTCATTACACGCAATGAATACAAAAGGTCAATAAATAGCTTTATATAACGATAACAGAAAACTATTGTATTTAACAAGTACATGTACAAACCTTCCGATCAGGCTTGACTGCACCGCACTAGAATTATCATATATGGCAACACTGTCATACCGACAATTTACGTGGTTTTCTAAACTAAATGAATGGAAAGTTAATCTTATAACTAAGCCAGCAGGTACTTGTATATGCCATGTACAATTAACACCGTGAGCATAAACACTTGGATGACCTGGAGATTGAAGGGAACCTGAAATAGAAATAACCGGCAAATTAGAATGTTTCAGCATTTATACAAAAATTCTTGGACTTCAACAAAATGTAGAAAAATTAAATTAAGATATGTTTGAACTTTATGACATTTATTCTTTCGAATGTATCTGCGTCCTCAAGAAGGAAAACAAATTTTAATTGATTCATGCAATGATTTTTTAGAATTGTTTTCCAAAACATTGATAGAAATGTCTGTCATTCATCATAATTTCACTAAAATCTAACTGACACTGAAAGTGCTTCGCAAGCAGATTTCAGACAAAAAAGTGTTACCAAAACGAAATTGTTTGAAAAAGTGATGATCATTTGGTCATAAGAAGACTGCTCGCAGTACCAAGAAAAATATGATAAAATATTTACCTGATGGACTAACTAATGGTCCTCCACAAGTTGCTTCTTCACTTATATAAGTAGCTTCAAAACCAACATTTGATACTGAACCATCTGTATAAAACTTTAGATACATTTGTTCACCAGTACTACTTTGTGGCTGAGGTACTTGTGCACCACAATATTTTCCTATCAGAGGAGATGAACTTGTACCACCATCACGGATCTGAAGTTATAAACAGTAAGAAAAGTGTATTCTTTAATAAACAATTATTTAAACTTTAAAACCTTACGACAGTAAAGTGATCAAATACAATTTCAGTTTAAAGTACTCAATATGAGTGATACAAAAAATAAAACAGATACTTAGTATAATGACTTATTTAAATCGTTATAACAAGAAAAACACTTTTTCGTAATAACGAGATAATTAACACCTACTCAAAAGAAAACACTCCAGATGATTTAATGATGAATGAGAGAAATTAATAATAACAAGAAATGTAATTTGAAAACCACATTAAAGCCTGAATATTTAACAAATATTTAACACAAAAATTACAAAGGGAAATAATCCATTATAAAGGCAGGTAGAGTTGTTGTTACTTTCTAATCCTGTTTATCACATAGTATGTAATTATTGTATGAAGTTTCGTTAAGATCTGACTATAAATGGCAGAAATATATGGTTAAGAAAAACTTTGACGCAATTGTTAAACACACCGGACGTTCAAATGCCCGCCCGCCTTAAAATCGCCCGCCCGCAAACCCGCCCGCCCGTGTTTCGCAAAACTATTAGCCGAATTATTTCGTTGAAAAGTCCGGCTAAAATGACGATTGTGGTATTGACGTCGTTGATGATGATATTCATTAATTTTATAATGATGATAGAGAGTGTGATGACAAGGACAATGGTGATTTTATATTGATGGTCATAAAATACATTGACGATAATGTGATGATAAAGATAACGATATAGTATGTGTGAAGATGCTCATGACGATAACTTTGATGTGATTGCTATAGTACATGTAATAGTTTGAGCTTTAACAAAAAAGGTCTGATATCTTTACTTTGTTTAAACACTTATGAACTATTTTACATATTATTATCATCACAAACAAAATAACATTATACATACAACATGTAGTGTGATAATTATGGCCATCAAAACCGCTTGTGCCGAATGCCGTGTATTCATTTCTCATTCATATTACGCCGGACCTCCATTTCTAAATATTCAAAATTCGTTCACCAATAAAGAGACAATTTAAGCGTAAACATAGTCGCGTGGCTTTGGATACAAAGTATTACTTTATTAATCAAATTAGCCTCTTGTCTAAGGGTGTGGTTTTGGTAGCCTCAGCGTAGTGACAATTCTAAAATATGATGCAATGTTCACTTATCAAGTATCAAAGATAACCATACCTCGAGATAATCATAGTTACAATCATCATCAGTTTGTCCAGCCTCAATATCAAATGAACTAAATGTAAGTGTAACTCTATTACCAACTGGTAACATTATAAGGTATTCACATTGTCTATTGCTAGGGTAGGCTTGTGGGAAGTATGGAGATCGTACTATTCCGGTAGGTGTAGTGAAGACTCCTCCACAAGCTGAAATACAGAGCAACTATTATTTAAAGAAAAGTAAAACTATAAGTTATACTATTTGTGGATGCATTTACGCAACAGAAAGCATCTGAAAGTAAATGTATTCGACTCCTTATATCGAGGACAATACTACATTTAGTTGTAGCTTCATAGTGTCATAATTTCTATAGTTATTGGTACCATTTAGAATAATTCATGATCAAAGTACTCAAAGTTTGCTATCATCATATCAAAGTCAAGAAGTGGACAACCACGTTTATCATTTTAACACTTCATAAGCTTTACATTCAGTTGAATAAAAGCGTTATCCAGAGATCACCTTCTAAATAAACAAAGACAAATTCCATCCCGAACTTTTCTGCATTTTCTATACCGCTATCTTGCATCTCCACATCCTGTTTGTCAATGATAGCTTATGCAATTGGTTTACATTATCATTGTAAAATAGTACCCATTATTGCATGTTTTACAATAAATAGCAACAAAATAGTCGTAAAAGTGTGGTGATACAGCGTCAATGTCGTCAACATAATCAAGTATTGAGCAACAGAATCAATGCACAACTTACCCACTTCCCATTTAGCCCTAAATCCAGCATGATTCACAGATAAATCACTAACAAACTTTAAATATAATTTATTCTGTGTTGTTGTTCTTGGTGCTGGCATAGTATCTCCACAATATCGACCAATCAGAGGAGCATTCTCATTTGGACCGTCTCTTACCTAGAATACATTATTACTGTATCTAGTCATACAAATTTTGTAACAGCTAAAATATATAGAATCTTCAACAAACATTTAATTTAAATGTATTTAATCATTTTACTTTTGATGGTTTAAGCTTTTCCAGTAATGTTCAGGTAAAGTTTGACGGTCAGATGATTACCTTCTTCTCACTCCCATCTCTGATTTGACTTGTTTTAAATCATAAATAAACTATTTAGGTCAAATAATGTTAGTGACCTTAAAAAGAACTAAGCAAAAGGAGCATATTTATGTAAGTAACAATTGCAAATGTTAAAATGTCTTACCTCAATATAATCATAAGAGCAATCAACTTCACCTTCAAGATCCATGTTAGTAAATGTTAACTTAATTTTATCCAAAGGACTAACAGTAACTATCCAGACACATTGAGCATCATGATTATATGCATTAGGATAATTAGGTGATATAATAATACCAGTCTCTGAATTAAACGTTCCACCACAACCATCATCAGCTAAATAAGTATAATAACAGTGTTCTTTATAACCATTGATAAATAGTAAGTGCTTTCATAAGTTTGGACAATTAAAACTTTGAGAAAAATTATCATGAATTATTAATGATCAATCGTACAATTCAGTAGCACTATCACGAACCTTGGAGTAAGGATCGTCATCTACGAGGGACCTACTGATTGCCTCAATAGTTTGATCATGACGTTTTTTGCAATTATTTTCCCTCCTTTATGAGTGTATTAAGCATTTGTTGACAGCTTGCAAGGCAAGATATGACCATGTCATTTATACTTTTATCTAGCATTGCCCAATAATATTTCACAACTGCAAAGTGAATATTTAAAAAGGCAACAAATAGTGAAATAACCACTCTACGAATGTACTTAAAAATATATTATAATGCTAAAGGTTTACGGCTATCTGCACGTTCAGTAACAAACCACGATGTTATGGGACTGGTGCATTAGTGCGTACGTGGTGTCAAGGGTTTATGCTCTAAAAGCATTAAAGCCATACGAGCATTAAAGTTTATACCACCTACGTCAAGTGACATTACGCGGTACCATCCACTTCTAAATATTTATAATTCGTTCACCAATGAAAGAATTAGCGCATACTTGAAAAACAAAGGCGCATGTCTTTGGACACAAGGGATGACTTTGATAAACAAATTAGCCACTTGTCTAAGAACTTGGTAATAGTAGCCTCAGTGTTTTGTCAATAATTCAATTAAAAATATATTCCTATATTATACCTGCTGCGGCAGCGTATGTTATTTGAAATCCTGTATCACTTAATGATTCATCAGAATGAAATTTGATCCATGCTGTAGGTCCAGTAGTAGCCACTGGTGGAGGTAATGTTGTGTTACAATATCTTCTCAACAATGGACTTGTACTTAATCCGCCATTACGTATCTTAAAATAAAAACAATAGAAGTAGAACAATGGTATAAGGATATATGTGTATCACTTTGATGTATCAAATCTAGTAAACAGACAATTGAAACTCTAACAAGGTACTTATTCCAAAACCTTAACTAAACGTATTGGTTGTACAATTCTTTGTCTACTTATCAAAGACTATGTATTAGATGAAAATGTATTTTTTATAAAGAGCAATATTTTCAATTACAAATCTTATTACATGTAGTTTGTATTTTACCATGTATGGCTAAAACACGTAAAACCATTATATGATATAATCATATTATATCGACAATTCATAAGAAAGAAAAAAAAACAATATAAATGAATGCAGTTTGATGAAAACAACACTTACTTCTAAGTAATCATAGTTACAATCAGGGTGTGTTTCTATGGCAACTGTAGCGAATGAAAACAATATAAAATTTCCAGGTGATACTGTTATAGTCCATACACAATCTCTATCATGCGGATAGTTGCCAGGGTAACCAGGACTTGTTATAACACCATGATCAGATCCTTCTAAATTACCACCACATACTGAAATTAAATATTTACTTCATATTAAATTTAAAAAAAAGAAAAATATTAAATTACATTAATAACAGCCTTTGCATACAGAGTCCCTGAAAATTTTTGGACAAAATGTTTTTGGGATAAAGAATTTAACAAAAGCACTTAAAGAAGTCGGAACACAAAGCCCACTAAACACGTTCTAAAAACAGTATTTGTACATTATCGACATAAGATTTTAACTATGTTACATGAACGATTTTTAATTTTGGTTGTACTTATGCTTTGTTTTCCCAAGTTTCACTGTCCAATATATTTTGGAGGGCATTGTAACTGCACTGTGATTGGATATTTTGGAAACAGAAAACTTACACTAGCAAGCAAATTAAGAATCCTATTAGTAATTAAATATTGCTATTACTTTTTTTCCAGCTGAAATAACTAAAAGTCATTTCTACATTAAGCACCTTACCAGCTGTTAGTAGTATTTCGACGTTAAGCAATAATCCCGTTTTCAAAAAAATGATATATAAAGTCAAACTTTTTTATCTGTCTTGAAAATTATTCGTCCTAAAGGTGTTTTTTAATCGATTTTTTATGAAAACGCGTAACAAAGCATTTTCCAGGTTTTCAACAACTACCATCCTGAAATCGTGCCTCTTTCGATGCGAGTCAACTACGTTGCAATTGTAACCTGTCAGAACAACATCTGCGTAATCTCTTGCAACAACTGACCCTTGCAATGTCGGAATTCTAAAAAATGTATGCATTTATGACTTTAGCAGAAATAAAAACAGTAAATAATGCCACGTTATACGTATTTCTGTAAATATATATTGTACTAACAGACTATATTTTGGATTGAAATCATTTTCTTTTTTTATCAAGTAAGGCCAATTTATTCCTATATCAGATATGTTATAGTTACCTGGTAAAGCAGATGTCCATTGAACAGTAAATCCATCAGCAGCAACAGAGGTATCACTTCTGAACCATAAATATACATGATTATGTGTACTGTTGATTGGCTGACCATTATTTGGGGCGGAGTTACCACAATATTTACCAATCATATAAGAGGAATCACTTGGACCATCATATATTTGTAAATTATCAAAGAAACATTGTGGATGTTCTTCTATGCTGAATTCTGGGAAAGTGAGCATCAAAATCTGTAACAAAAAACACTCAGGGGTGTGGAATTCCTATGCCTGATTTGTCCGACATGTACATTTATGTCTGAGTATAAGTAGATAAATCAATCCAATTTGTCCGCGGTCAAATGGTATTTTAACCGAAAATTTACTTAATAATGTAAATGTCTAAAAGTTTTAGTCAAATTTAACAGTAAACTGCACTTCATTAAATCGACAATTAATTGATATTACTTATAGAAAGTATTTATATCATTGTTCTCAATATATATACATAATAATGTATTCGAATATTGAACTTCTGGAAAAGTGCATGTTGATCCCAGAAAAGTATATATTAAGATAAACCTAGACTTGTAAACTATTCAGATATCCCTTGTCTGAGGACAAGCGGAAAAACTAGGAATTCCACATTCCTGAATAACACGTTTTTCGTTTTGACATTTTTTTAAAATATACAAATTGATATTTCAAGACATCTCATGAATGATCTACTTTCCTTGATTTTCATCTATGATTGGCTTATGTTATAATTGCCTGCAACGTTTTGTATAAGTGTAAGAATTTAATGCTGACGGAATGTAAACAAAGACAGACTTGCTTTCGTCGAATTATTGCACCATTCAAAACGTAGAGTAGAATCAAACAGCACATAACATGAATGTTACTTTTCTTTCTTCGAAACTTTCCTCAAATGGGCAGTGAACTGTACTTGTATACACTGAATCCTCTGCTAACCTAAGTTTGTGAATGACCTAATTTACCACTCAACTCAGCTTTCCTACGCAGGATAAAGTGTTAATTGTTTAATTTTTCAAAACCGCTTTAGACTTTTGGGATAAAAATGCATGTAGTTGTTGTTGCTGCAGTTAATGTGACAATAGGCAGGTACGATATAATCATCTGAACCATAGTTAGTTAATTGGACATAAGTTATAGCATATGATTGTATCACCGATATTAAATATAGGAATTCAATCTTTTGCCTTATCACAAAAGTCTTAAATACACGCAAAATGATAAAGGAATAAACTTTTATATTAGAATTTTATCAGAAAACAAAATGGAACATATAATTTTTTAACAAAATACCTTGCCATATGTTGTTGTTATTCTCCAAGCACAACTGACTTGATGGGCATATTGTGTACCCGGTACTAGTGGATACCTGAATGTTCCAGATTCACCTTGTAAATTACCACCACAAGCTTTAAATATTAACAAAAACCTATTTAGTACACTTTGCAAGTTGATAAATATAGTAACAAAATTTGAGCATTTTGTCCAGTTACGATGTTCATATGGCTAATGTTTTATTTTCCTGCATTACTTGCCTGGTCTGAAGTTTGTTATTATCAATAATCGCTTTATAGAGCTAAATCCGTCGGGGGCATTATTCGTACTGGCAAAAGGATTATCCCTATCAAACAAGTATGTGGCGCATTGATCACTACATGCAGTTGCGAAGTGATGCCAATTTCAATATTCCTTCTGCATAAATATATTCAATTTTTGAATACTCTTCGTTTACCTAACACTCCAGAAAAGCATATATTTTCTTGTTTTTGCTATTGGATAATGTACTAAGTTATATGTATAAACCAATTTTCTAAATATGGCATAAAATGTTCGTCTCATCCATTAATGTGGGAAGCACATGAATCCACACTATTGTCTAGCAGGTTCAAAGTATTTTATCTTGTGAAAACAAAATTATTTATTCGGTACGTGTGGCTCAGTGAATAAAAGTGTAGATATTACTCACTTGTATTTATATAAATGATACAAGAATATTTCTGAATATATATTAAATGAAAAAAAACTTATAGTATGTCCATTATTTAGCATTTGCCACTTAACCAAACGAATGATAATGCAAGAATACAATTCTGAGAGCGATAACTACATAGCAAAGAACTGAACTTACTCATAAACTTATTACCTCCCTTGGATATATTCAATAACTATACGAACAGTTTAGACATGTTATATAATTCATGTCATAATATACACAGATACATCACTGTTGGCCAATGTTTTATTTTATTTTGCCATGATCTGGTGTACCTAATGAATCACAGACATTAACAAAAACCTATTATATCCGTGGTGTTTCGAATGTGCTACCAATAAATATAAATGTACATTGTAAAGTTAATGGGACATAATCCATTAGTTTTAGGGGCATATCCTTAAAACAATTAAACTTACCTTGTTGTTCAATTTCACAATTTGGACCAGTATACGATTGTGTACATTGACAATTATAACCATTGACTCTATCAGTACATGAGCCTCCATTCTGACATGGGTTAGATGAACATTCATTGATATTTGTTTGACAATTCTGACCAGAGAATCCTGGCTGACATACACAACGATAACTGCTTGAATCCACGTTCTGTAAATAAAAATGCAATAAATTACCACAAGACAATGTTTAAACAAACAAAATTCTTCATCATTAATGATCATCGTAATAACTAATTTAATTTTCATCATAAATAATCATCGACATACCCAACATAATTTTCATCATAAATGATCATCAAAATAACATACATGGTTTCTTTCATAAATGGTCGTCGGAATCATCTACATAATTTTCATTATAAATGATCATCGTTAACGTAGTGATAGGTTCATCATAAATGATCATTGTAATAAAAACTGATTTTTCATCATAAGTGATCATCGTAATAACAGACATAACTTTCATCATATATGATCATTGAAATCATCAATCATAATTTTCATCAGAATGATTATCGTTAGATCAAACTCAATTTTCATTATTAATCACTTTTTTCATTTACTTGTTATGACCTCAAGTGGGTTCAAAATGACTCAAATGTGCATTACGTTAATTCATATTGAATGCTTGTAAATGCAAACAAGCATTATCTTTTTAGTAGAGTAAACATGGACTTTGTACAACTATAAACGGACCTACCTGACAAGCTGCGCCATTTAAACATGGAGTACTACTACATGGTCCTGAGACTGTTCCTTGTGCGATACATCCAGATGAGCCTACACCATTACCTACATAACCAGCAGGACATGTACATGTACGCCCAGAAGCAGCTGAACTTTCCATACATGTAGCTAATGGATGACATCCACCATTGTTAACTTGACATTGACCAACCCATATACACATAACACCGTTACCTTGGTAACCTATATCATATAAATATATTTAAGTAATTGATTAATAGATTAAAAAAATATATACATACTGATTAAGTACTAAATTACAATAAATTGGTTCATGAAAAATGAAAACAAAAATATCTGTAGTATGTGATCATTGGTATCGTTTTGTTTTGTTTCAAGTTATTCTAAGCAAGCTATTTGGGGTTTATTTTCGTAGCGCTTGGTCATGAAATAATTCTGGCCATTCTCCCACCTACAGTTTATTCTAAATCACGTACGGCAGTTGTCAGTCGCTGACGGAATTTTGCGAACTGTGCGCCTGGTACCGATTAACAATTGAATCAAGAGATGTATCCTTTCAAAGAACAGTGAGACGGTTAACTAATCGTCGTGATATGACCTAATAACGTGTTACTACGGCTCTTATCCTGACATAAAACAATATTTGAAAGATATACATCAAAACATGGCGTAAACGAGAGTAAAATGTCCAATGTGTTTTTATCAAATAGTTCAAATTTAATCACTTTTGTTTCTATCTTACCAGAAGGACAAGGGCCGCATGTTCTTGATCCTATAGTGTTAATACATTGTACAGATGGTGACTGGGAACAACCTCCATTGTTTACAAGACATTCATTTACATCAGAACATGTAAATCCATTACCATTGTAGCCTACAAAAACATGTACAAAGACAGTACTATTATTTATATAATTGTCTGCTTGATGTTCCTTTTAAACATTCAACGTGGTACGATATCATCAGTTAATTTAGATTCCCCAGTACTACATTCTCTGTAAGCTGCTATCTACTTTCTCTTAACAATGTTAGGTCGCAGTGATTGAGGCCACACTATTAGTTAGAGCATGCAGTGGTTTGAGGATATAAACCTAAACAACATGCATATTATTATTATTATATATTTCAAGACATTGACATGGTTGAAGTACAAGATGGGATAATACGCACTTAGATTTTATAAAAACAGCGTATGTATAGTAAAATGATAATGTCATAAATCTCTAGCTATTGACCATAATTTAAAAAGTTTAATAATTGTCTACAAATTTAAGGTGAATCAAAAATTGAAAATCAAACATACAAGGTCAAGCATAAAAACTTAGGGATGGCACAAACAATCAAATTCTTAATTGATATTACGCTGAAGCTTATACAACCAAGCCCTAAGACAATTGGCTAATTTGTTTAACTAAGTTATCCTTTGTGTCCAAAGAGATGGGGCTATGTTTGTCCATGTATATACTATTCCCTACTTTGGTGAATGACTTATGAATAGAACTGGAAGGCCCGGCGTAATGTAAAAAATACATGTATTGTGGTTGCTTTACAAAGTTGAAAGTGCGAAGATGCAAAACATTTTGATGATGTACAAGTAGGGGAAGTATATAAATTTACATAGGCAGGAATATTAATAATCTCTAGTCAATCTAAAGTTTGAATACGTGGGTAATATCCGCTAGATTCTAAGTCAACATTAGCTCAGAAAATGTTTGTGGGGTTTCCGATAAAAGTGGTGGGTGTCACCCTTGGGCAGTTTCGAAACAGAAAGATGTCTTTGATGATGGTGGAAATTAATAACAACATAGAGAAATAGCTTAATAATGATTACCTTTGCTAAGATGCTTTTAGTTAGTTTGGATGAAATTACACACTAGCTATTGATAAGATTACACCAAACAATACTAGGCTTAGACCATCTAAATAAATCATTTAAAGGTACCCATTCACAGATTTCAACTCAAATATCTACTTTTTCTAAAACTATCAAATTTGTAGGGAAATATTTTGGAAGCAGGAAAGTAGTGTTCTAATAATGACAATTTTAGTGCAAATTGACATACAACTACAAATGTCAATCATAGTGTTTTATGTAGTAAATAGCTACCCCATATGTCACGGTAAAGACCCCTTTAGCGCATTTTTGTGACTTTTATTGCATAATATTTGAAATACGTAGCTCAGTTTGTCTTAAAATAATAAGAGTTATTTTTTGACACAATTACAGACACTGATGGGTATTTTGAAACTATATAAAAAATAAACCAAATCTGTGAGCTAGTACCTTTAAAACTAAAGCTAATAAAACTAAAAGACAAAATCACTTACCAGTAGGACATGATCCACAAGTGAATGAACCTGGTAAATTGATACAAGGTACTGGTGGGTTTGTAGAACAAGCTACCTGGTTACCATCACATTCATTAACATCAACAACACAAGCTGGGTCAGAACCTGAGTTAGTCCATCCATCATCACATATACATGTATATTTGGCCTGTAACAACAAGTATTAAAAAGCTATGCGTTATTTGCCCTGTAACGTGCCAAATACACTCCTAAATACTGCAATACATGTTTAATAAAACTGAAAACAGATTCTAAATCTGTGATATGGTAAATAACACTTATAGGCCCCTGCCAATACCAAAGTTGCGTTCTGATTGGCTGATAAAACAAGACCAATACTGAAAACTTGTCCGTAAGTAGTTATCAAATAAAATTGTCATTTAATAAGTGATTTGATATAGGCCCTGTTATTTTTCTTCGGGACAGTCATATTGGCTCCAATACGACTGCCCTAGGGAAAAAAACAGAGCCTATTTCAAATCACTTATATAACATACTATAAAGTAAGTCGTGAACAGTCACTAGACCTCTCATCTTGAACACATCGACAATTCATTGAATGCATAATCTTGGACCGATTCGTAGTCAGGGTCCAACAAGAATACAGGGATTTTGTTACACACGCGAGGCAAAGCACTAGCGAAACACGTTACGGTTATGAAGAAAAGTTTTGTCGTAAACACACGGGGCATTGTATAGTCCAACAGAATTAACCTGAGCTTGAACTACCTAATTATAATAATTACACACGTCACCTACATTAAATCGTGAGTTTCCGTATGCGTGTATACGGTTATACACGTGTTTATAACAACCGATGTGATTATAAATTAATTTATTAAAAGTGGCATGTTATTGTACTTTCTATTTTGTACACATTAGTTTTTGGAGAAATTAGTAAGTCAGCAATATTATGGCACAGTTTCAAAATATTTATTCTTATAAAAACAACATTATTTTTTACGTGTATTTTGCCGAAAGCTTCCGATAAAGCGCTATTTACAAACGGAAACAAAAATAGACTATAATACTGAGTTTAATATATTCTTGCATAAAGGTCAAGCTCAGGTTAATTCTGTTGGACTATAAAACATGGTATGTTATATTTGTGACAAAATATCGTTTAGCGATATCATTGAATCGTGTATTGCAATTTTATGGACTTAAATGTTAAAATTGCCTACACGATCGTAGTTTTGTGTACTTCATCATCGGTTTAAGCAATAGACCTACTCCGGAATTCAAATTTATGGGTTTTTCCGTCCGTGCACAGGCGGTACAAACAAAGTTTTCTACACATTATAGCTAAATAGTACGAACTATGGATTAAATCCTATTGTTTTTTGTACACATGTTTTCATTGTAACGGTGAAAGTTTGTTTGTACCGCAGGGGAAAACCCAAATATTTGAATTCCGGATATAGTCTATTTTAGGACATGGGACGCAAATGTATCTAAATATGCCCGAGGTTATTTGTAGTGAATGGCCGAGGATTTCCAAGCGTATTAACTCTCATCAGAATATATTATCTTGTTGCTATCGAACTACTATAAAAACTGCAGCAAAAGTAGAACTCTACCGCTTTGTGTATTAACCAAAGATAATGTAACTAATATTTTCCGAGATTCTGTCTGAATGTGTCTGATCGGGTATCACATGTTTCACGATTCAGTTTTAGTTGCTCCTAAAGTGGTTGATGTGCTAGAATAGCGTCTGACTTTAACCCTATAGAGAATCTCCAGAATGTATTTAAGAGAGAGATCGGCCATGATATGACCATTTAAAGTAAATAACATTTGGAAAATGGTTAAGTCATAATGACACATCCTTCAACCATCATTTTCAGGAAATGTCAATGCTGAGGAGAGTAAAAGCCGTAATAAAGCTACACGTGACCCAACAAAGTATTAGTTTTAGCATACTGTTTTGTTGGTTTTGTTTTGTTGACAAATTTATTTTGCTTCTGTTGAATCTAATAATCTTATTGTAACACAGAGCCCTCTGTAGAACCTTTTATTTCATTCATTGATATTAATAAATACAGGTATTGCTTGGATTTCCATAAAATATCTAACATTTAACTATTATGATATTAATCCTGACTTAAAAACTTGATTTTAATGTAAAGTTGGCCATGAAGATATAAGTTGCAGGTTGCATTGTATTGTCCGTTTATGCCATAATCATATCTGAATATATACCATTTATATATATTAACTATGATCCAACTCGTTTAAGAGCTTAATGATGTAATTTGAAGTAAGATTCCTATTCAATCAAAAGACTTCATCTTAAACGAACTGTGCATAAAACTATTGTTGCAAGTAGTGATCATCCAAATTCTTCTTTAGATTCCGATCTACTCCCACTTTAAAATGCGATACAAAACATAAACATATTTACAATACTTGCACGTATTAAAACGTTCTCGTTTATTGAAAGTGTTTGAAGTATATAAATTTCTATTTTCTTCGCAGTAAATAGGCCAAACTACTATTGATAATTGGACTTTTAACACATATCCTTGGCTTCAGGCGATGACATTTTATATATTAAATTAAATATAAACATTTTTCATTGATAAAGTTGCAAAAACGTCGAGCAAATTGTTTTAATGTGGTTAAATGTACCCTAAATGAACTGGATCATTCAAATCTAACAATATCCTTATTTACAGTGGAATAACATAAAAGAAAAAATCAATTAAAGGAAAGTTGATATGTAAAGTTTATAAAGCGTGTAATTACAATCCAATAATTTGAATCAATTGAACAACTACAGTTTAATCAAAGACGATGACTGAACATAGTTATCACGTTGACTAACTCATGACTTGCGATCAATTATAGTATCAAAAGTAAATTAGTTCACCCTACGTTGAAGCCAGCAAAAAACTAACAAAAGTTTGTATAGAATGTCAATAGTAGTTCTAAAAGAAGAATTGAGTTATTTTTTTCTAAAATTAAACCAGGTTATTTCAATACCAGTAAAACCGTTTCTGATAATACTAAGTCACTAGGTGACATTTGATCAAACAAATTGCGTAGGTAAGCTTGTTAAACGCGGCTGTCACAGACAATAACCAAATAAAAGTATTGATAAAAGTATAAAAAATCTAAATGAAAACAAAAGTAAACGTAAACTACATTGTACATTGAAACAGTCTCAGTCTACTCGGAATATATTAATCATTTATCAGTTTACAAAACAAAAGTTAATAATTAACAAGGATAAAATTAACACAGTGGATGACCGATTGTTTTATTTCTCACTTTTTTATTTATTAAAAATTAATATAATTAAACCTTTAAAACATACCTATACACACATGTTTAACGAGCCAATACTGGTGCTTTGATCTTTGCTCTTTCTGTAGGTAGTTTAAGAATTTGTCCTGATAGAAGCGACTTTTTGTTAATATTTCTTGTGTGTCTTGCTTTTTCAAAGTCGTAACAGTGTTGCATTGTATTACACAGTTGTATAATACTTCAATTTAACCAAACATATTATAAAAGAAACATCATACCTGTCCTGGTTGTACCCTAGGTGTATTCACGCATGTACCATGTCCACATAGTTCAGTAGATGATGCCCCAGTACAATCATCATGACTTTCTGTACATCTTACACCATGCCAGTTTGCTGTACATTGACAACTGTACAAATATATAAATATACCTCATTTCTAGGACTAAGAATTCAAATTTGACATTTGGGAAAACTTGTCAGATTGGTTACACAATGGTTGCATGATCAATATCAAAACTAGTATAAAGTGACTTTTGATTGTTACCATTCTCACCGCAAGTATTTATAACAACAAGGTCGAGAGTAATTGAAATGTATAAGGGCATGTAGATTATAATCCTATGGTGTTTCGACGAAGATTGTTCTCTCTTATAAGTTTTTTCTAACAAGCTCTCGTAGCAAAACAAAACAACAGCTACAAGCAGATTGATTATCGACGTCCAAGCAGCATATGTCGCAACTTAAATTAGAATAGACATAACCATAACCAAAATGCTTGATATAATCAGAGTACTGATAGTACTAATGGGACGGTACTATCGTTATTGTAAAAAACTGATTATAACGATTACAAAGGTCAGGATTATAAATTAACTTTAGTGTGTGGTTTTTATAACTCGTGCGACCCTTTATGCTAAACGCTGATAACAGATTTATAGTCTGCCACTGTCTATTTTTAGAAACATACTCATTTATGGTTTTCATTCTCTCTGAGATCGACTATAGGGATATCGCCCAAGTAATCCGCATCAGAGTCCGCAGTGTTTTGAATCGGACTGGTTCGGTTTTGTTCATACGAGCCATTGCAAACTGCTGAAACAACTGATTGTTAACTCTGCCTGGTTACCTTATATGAAACCTTCCAGAGCTACTATGTACATGTTAATATACTATACTCACGTGAAGCCACCAACAGTATTTGAACATGTAGCACCATTTTGACATCCTAAATCAGTACCAGCAAATATAACACATTCATTAACATCATCTGAACATGTGGGTCCCTGCAACAACATTAAATTATTAGTGTCGAAAGTTATGATATCCTTTCTGTTAAGTTCCCGCTGAAAACATAATCTTACGTCATGACCACGATGATGATGTAGGTTCAAACCTAAGTAATACTGAACAACCATTTTATTCTCTGCTCTTTGGAGTACATGTATGTAAATTGATGTCATACAAGTATTGTAATATCATTTTAGAGCTCTCGGAGAATTATACTCTCTTAAAGTATCTCATTAAGAGAGTGAGGTTTACTGTTGTTAATTTATACCTATGCAAACCATCCTTTTACTATACCAAATCTCTCACTTGGGAATTGTCGCACATGTGAGGAACAGTAACAAATTGTTCAAACAGTAAAAGTATTGTTAAACTATGTACAGAGTTGTTGCAGTTTATATCTGAGCCGGTCCCTTCTTGAATATATCAAAACTGGTAGCTGTTGCTACATGTTAGTGGTCAGGCAGCTGGTATAACAACCTTATAGTGAATGGGAAGAATGAATGACGGAGATATGTCAGTTCTAAAGTAAAGAACTATGACGTTGAATCTGTTGGCTCTGGTTACTATCGTCACAGGGTGGAGATACCATTGAATATGCATTGAGTGTAAGTTTAATGACTCTAAATAATCATTTTTTTGTATTTAAATAGTTAACGCTACCTGATATGTTTGTGGACATCTACATATGAAGCCATTATATGTATCTTCACATGTTCCACCATTAGAACATGGATTACTTGTACATTCATTAGTTGTAAGTAACTACAATAAATACATAGATAACAACTTTAACTTCAATTCGGAGGAAGTGTTTTAAGAAAAATAAGCCTTTTGCTCTAAGGCTACAGAGTCCATTCAAATAAGTTTCAAAACTTTTCATATTAACTATTTTTCTAAAAGTAATTGTAAATATCTGTAGTAATGAAAGCTAATGACAATAATATAGGTGATTTAGGGATGAATGAATTGTTGTCTACATGGAATTAAATAATAATAGCTACGAGTTTTGAATTAAAGCATTTAATTTGGAATTAAAGTATTCAAAAGGGAATACAGACACTCATGTAAACAACTCGAAACAAATTAATAACATGCTGGATAAATTATTGAAAGTTAAATTTAGTTTACAATGGTCATGTATTCATCATTTAATATTGTTCGATTAATTTACAATGGATAAACTGTGTCCAGCCTGTCATTAGCATTTTAAACATTATTAAATTAAACATAAATTCATTGAAAAACAGATTATGTTCACTTACAGTCTGAAGGCTTTCAATTGTAGTCTGCAGCTGAGATACCTTAATAAAGTAAATGTACATAGATATTTAGAAATATTCTTAATAAATAAAAATGATATATACACATAAGTAGCACAATACATGTACTTTTTAAAATCAATACAAAAATGATATATACATACTGTTTGTATAGTACATTTATTGTAGTAGGACAAATTTTCATCTATTAAGGATAGCGCATAAAAGGTAATGAAATTACCATTGTGGTCCTTAAATAAATTTATACTTGTCCTAGCTAGCCTCACATAAGTTAACTTATAAAGTACATCAATAAACTCTTGTCTTAAAATAAGAACAAGAATCGTTTTGTAATAAATATGTTAAACAATAAACTACACATTTCATCAATAAGTAAAATATGTAGTAAAATATTGAATGCCATGTTTTATGTGCGTGTTATAATATAGTGTGTCTTATAAGTGCGGTAAAACGGTACACAGTCTACAAAACTGTTGTATCTAGAACAGTGTCATTGATAAATTGAACTGAAATACACCGTATTATTTGAATGTATATATATATTATAGAATGTATCATAATTTGTGTTACTCACTATATACAATGTCATGTAACATGTTCAACATTTGTTCAATCAATTTTGTAAATCAACAGTTAAATATAGGAAGTTTCAGATTTCCAAATTTTGTCAACACAAAGCATGAACCAATTCACATTAAAATTTTATACAAAGTTTTTTTTACATTTTTACTGTAGTGAATTTGTTCATGTCCCGAATGGACATGATTCATGGCTGAATTTCATAGTTTTGACTTCTGTAGTTAGATTTTTCGGCAACAGAGAATCAATAGAAGTGTTATTTAACAAATGATAAAAAAGATGTTTAACTTAAAGATAAAGAAAATGTAACGCTTTCATGTTGCTCTTAAGTCATTGCATAACGAGTATAGTGAGCTCCATAGTATATGATACATACTATAATCAAATAATATAGTGTTCTAATTTATAACATCATGATTATATTTATATTTTCAAAAAGCAATGATTGTCAAGGTAGAGATAAAGCTTGTAAAATTCACATGAGACAACAAATATTATTCAATTATCATTTGCATACATCATCACTTTAATCACTTAAATCAGTTAAAAGTGTAATTACTGAAGCGGGATACGTATCAGTCTGTCTCAGGTCATTCTACAAAAACTATCTTTTAAACAAACCAATTACATCTTCATTGGTAAATGCAAGCGAAATTAATTATCATGTAAATTAAAGAAAAGGTGAAGAATGTGATCTGAATATAATCAATGATTTTTTATCTCATTCGTTTAAAATATGTATGAAGAGACTTAACAACTTATCTAACTCCACAGTTATTGTTCAAGTATATTTCTATGGTGCACTGATGTATTAAAATCATGTTTTATATTTACTGCTTGATTCATTTAATTAGTTGATAACCATTGTAGATCTATTTGAATATACTTCATGCATTCATAATCGATTTCATGTCTGCAGTTTTAATAGCTTCTGTGACCCTTTTATGCCAACAGCACGCTATATTATCTTCTACTGTCATCCTCGCCATAACTAGAAGATAATATAGCGTGCTCTTGGCATAAGAGGGTAATAAAAACTATTAAAATTGCAAACATGAAATCGATTGCGAATGCGTGAAGTACATGCAAACATATTTACAATGGTTGTCAAGTTATTAAATGAACCAAGCAGAAAATACAAAAAAAGCTTCGTTTTTTAAAGTGAAGTGTTTTGTATATGTTCTTACAGACCAGATATGTGTAGTTGTGTATGTATTCTACTCGTTAGCAGCAATTGCCAGCCAAAACATATAATGCAATTTTACACACAATTTCTGTGTAGTTTATAATAATTTGAAATTTTTTATGTTAAAATATATTATGACTCAACGTAAAGAAATAGTAGGTATTTAGAAATGTAGAGTTAGAAAAGTTGTAGAGTGTATTATTAATGCAACAGCATATCAAGATCAACCAGCTAAGGGAAATGGCACAATCAGCGATTTTTTCTGATGTCAAAAGTCGGAATCTTGCTACGAAAAGATGAAAGCAACCATATCTGGAACGGCAACAGTAACTACACACATACACCGCACAGTTAAAAAAGCAAAGGGACACTTTTTAGATTTTAAATATTTTGTCATAAAAGGCATGCAACAATCAAATAGCGAAAACAATAAGCTGAGGGATTTGAACCAGTGGCAAAATAATTGCCAGGTAAATGAATTAGAAGCATTTTAAAATTCTAGGGTGTATGTGCAGGCTTCATGATTCTCCATCTGGGTTAGCAAAGAAAAGCATTGCCAAGCAAACACTTTGATCTAATCATGCAATAAAGGAGGACGAAAATTACGTTCTTGTAAATGAAATTCAAATATAATTTAGAAAATGTACGAATCATTTTATATACATTATTGAAAACATAGCGCAAAAAAATATATATCGAGTAATACAGACTGAAATAAGAAAGCAGTAATTACATGAAACATGTACAGTATATCGCATGCATGGTTGGGGGTAGCATTTAAAATATGTCAATCATGATTAATGGACATTAAAAAGCAATACAGAGCTTGTGATTTGTGTTCTTCGTATGGGTTTACCGCCAAAGCAACTCATTTTATATGTCATATAACGGCGGTCAGTCCGTCTTCTCACCGTCCCTGGAAATGCTAAATCTCTGGATTTAGCATTTAACCAATATTAAGGCACATACTTCCGTCAGTGGCTGACAACTGTTCTAAATGATTTAAAATCAGTGGCTAGAGTTTGAGAAAAAATATCATGATTAAAATTCCATGAAAGTATGCCCGGTCCGCAAATTGAATCCATGACCCCACGACCAGTAAGTAGACTTTTGTGCTACCAACTATATATATATATATATATATACGATATTCGGGCGGACACATGTGTTATTCTTGCACGCCATGTGATACATTTTATATATTTATGATAAGTATTTCAATGCTTTTAAAATTAAATTTTGTTACATATATTTTATTGATAAATTAGCTACAGAGATAATTATAGAAGCAAGGATGGCTAAGTTTGAGCTCTTTTGGATAACAAGCATGATATGCATGGGTTAATGAATTAATTTACTCGTCTATTCAGTCTACTGATAGTTCGTCTGTTGCGATTTGCACGAGATGATGTTGTTCTAACCTGGAAAAATATACATTTTAAACAATTACTAGCTCTTAGTTAAAGATCACCAACACTTTTGAAGACATATGATGCCCCATTTACATCAAACGGTCCCCTTTCTTCAATATTTGTGCTCTCCACACTTTATCATGAGTATTAGTTTTAAGAACCCTCTTAAAACAATAATGGTCAATAATGGTCAATGTCATTAAATAAAAACTTACCCTCGTCAATAACTGGACAGTTCGAATATTTCTATTCTCAAGAACACGTATCTAAAGAAAAATTCAAACTGATCATGACAAACATATATTAGAGGATATTTGCTTATTTCGCAGGAAGGTGGATTTTTATTTCATGAGTGACCTATGGATGCAACGAGTTGAAACTGATAATGTTAAGTTCTCGAGTGTAATAAGTTTTTTTTGTTGGGTTTAACGCCGACGCAACACATTGTATAGGTCATATAACGGCGGTCAGTCAACCTGCTTACTCCTCCTGGAAAGGGTAAATCTATGGATTTAGCTGTTAACCAACTACTAAACACATAATTTCGTCAGCAGTGACTGACAACTGCCCTACATAATTAAAAATCATTAGTTGCAGGGAGAATGGCCGTAGAAATAATTTCATGACCAAGCTCAACGAAAGTATGCCCGCCCGGGAATCGAACCCACGACCCCTCGATCAGTGGACTTGCGTGCTACCAACTGAGCTAGCCGGGCGGCTCATGTTGAAGGTAAACAAAAGTATGTATCTTTTGGTGCCACAGTGATTTATGAAATTATGTTCTCTTATTCGTAAAGTCGATAAAATAATTTATGCTCTAAGACGACTGAGATGTTTATTATACAAAAAAATGGAAATTGGCACTCACCAAACTGATTAGAAAAAGAACAAAATTCTCTGCATGCAGGCTTGCTTATTTTACATCTGACAATTTCACACAAGTCACGTTCAGATGACCTATGTTATAATTATATTCATGACCCAATCATTATTCTCTATGTACACAATGGGCCTGTTCCGAAAAGAAACGGACATATGACAAAATAAATGCAACAATTTGACAGATTAGAAAAAAAACTCTGAATTTGTCGTGCGTTCGTTTTTTTTTCGATTCTTCATGGCGAAGAAAAGAAAAACGAAAAAGACGAAGATACGACAGGTGTAAGGCGAAAACACGACACATTTTATCGGCCGTATTGTTGCATTTATTTTGTCGTGTGTTCGTTTCTTTGCCGCAAAGATTAGAAAATATGAAAATACGACAAACTGTCGATTTGTCGTGCCTTCGTTTTTTTCGGTTTGTTTCCTAATCTTCGCAGCGAAGGAACGAAAATACGACATGGCGTAAATCATCCACTATAGTTGTCATTGGTAATGGAATACATACCCTTCTTGTCAGTGCTGTTATCCTTTGATTTAATGAAGTTAATTGTGTGGCTACTTCACCTGTAGGCTGTAAATCACTTAGTCCATTTTCTACAGTTGATAATCTTGAGTCTATATTTGTTGGCATCTGTAATCATTTGTAAAGTTTTATGTCAACATATACATTGTATAAACCTTACACCTCTATTCATTCTTTGTGTGATGTATAACTTGACAATGTGAAATTTGACTTGATAAACAAATACAATAACAATGTTAAGCCCTGAGGAACGTGCCCCCACACGTGGTTACAGATATATATAGGGGTCCATATTAAGAAAAAGGCTAGAAATTGGCACAATTAAAGAGGTATTAACATAACTATACGATCTTTTTCAAATTGAAAATGAAACCATAGAGTGGATGCATTGGGTAAAATTCCTGATGATTTTGATATATTTTGTAAGACATGCATCAAATGTATGGATATGACAGTGGAAATATAAAACACTGATCAAAATAGATGTTTAGAATGAAATGAAAACATTTGACCTAACCTTGAAATAGCCTTCCGTGCGTGTGTTATAATGTGTTTGGACTGACGTACGGAAGTATATTTCAAGGTTAGAATAAATGTTTTCTTTTCATTCTAAATATCTATTTGTTCTGTGTTTTATATTTCTATTGTCATGTCTATACACTTGATGCATCTCTTACAAAATAAATAATAGATATCAGGAATTTATGGATATTTCAAATATTTTTAGTTACCCCCACCCATTTAATGGTTTCATTTTCAATTTGATGCACCCTTAAAGCTTATGATAGGTAGGCGCAAATGATATCCCCAAATGTTGTTTTACTGGATATACTTGGTGTTTATTTTTAAAAGAAGTAAATCATTAACGTTCAAAGTAACTTACTGTGGCTTGCAACAGGTCAATTCTGTGACCTAATGATTGTATTTGTAATTCTCCTGCCGACTGCATGTTATTCAATCTACTTTCTATGGTAAGTAAACGTGTTTCAATACCTGATGACGCTGTCGGTGCTGTCTTTAACTGATCTATGGCTACTTTATTGTCTTTTACCTGTAGAGATATGAAATACTATAACATGAGCTGACTAAGAATACATGCGTCAATTATAAAACCAAATCCTTTTAAAAAAGATAATGCTTTTTGAGGAATTCCCTTGCTTTAAATATTTTACATTTAAGGGTCTATAACATTGACCACTGTTTCAAAAGTTTTAAATGTGTTATAGTTTACTTTTTACAAAGCCATGTTTGTTGACGATGAGAACTATTTTTTTGCAAAACTGGTACGTGCTTTGCCTATGCTTCGCCTCGTGTACGTAGCAAAAACCCGATATTATTGTTGGACCCCCCACAAATCCTTCCGAGATTAATTATTCAATTAATGGTCGAGGTGTTCCTACAACTCAATTGTGCTAACTAGTTATTAGGTATATTCGATCAACTCCGCTAAGCCTTCTGACAAAATATTGCCGTATAAAATCTACTACATTTGTAACTCGATAAAAATCGATGGTTCGAACTGAGAATGAACTCACAACCTATCCAGTCAAAAACAGCCACTCTACCACGTCGGCATAAAAGATAACTTGAGGGCTAGGGAATACAAGTGTCGTATTATACCTCTGCTACACATACATTATACATATAGTGACATGAAAAAATGCTGGTTCATTACTTACATACATTCTGAACGCATTCGTTGACCACAATCTGGATACTTAAATGCAAATTAACTAGACTAATAACTGAATTATCAGAACAGAACAGAACGGAATATAACTTTATTCTCCAAGTAAAATCAGAGCATTTTGTTCTGATCTGGGTGATCGGTGTAGCGTGACTGATTATCTCGGGTGTGTTTTATTTCTGAAATCGTGATTCTGAATAAGCATACAATCTTAATCATGATATTGATGATAATAAAACATCTTGATTTGGCTAATTGCTTGAATATGGCTACTAACATTTCTGTGGCAGAAATAGAAAATACTTATTGCGAGTGCCTGCATGGCAGTTCCTTGAGTTCTAGAGCCGATCCGCCGGTCCGTCGAAACACCCAAAAGATAATATTTTCATAAAAAATAAATCACAATAAAATGGGTTTTCTGGGGTTCTTCGAGGATTTTCGACGGACCCTGATGGTGTCAACATGCGAAGGCTCTGCTGTCAGTGCATTCGGAACATTCTCGGCGATCATCTACATAGATATATGTTTATCTGCGTAGAAGATTGCCGAGGTAGTTCGGAATGCTGTCAGTTGCAGATCCGCCATCTTTGATTGTATTTTAATCGAGCTTGGAACTTGATTAGTATGATTAGAGAACATGTTCATGATTCTAATAAAAAAAACGATTGAATCACAATCATGATCGGCAATCCAGATTCGGATTGGTGTTAAAAAAACAAACCCTGTATACATTATTCGAAATAAAATTCGATCTCTTCTGTTCTAAAAATGTTCAGATTTTTTATGTTACTCTGTAAGTACTTGCACATTGATAAACAACCAGAATTTTAACATAATTATCAATTAGTTTATCTAATTACTATAATTACACATATACAGATTATCTTATAACAACAGACAAAATAATTATCTTAACAATGAAAGATTATCATGTAATATCTTAACGCAACTTTAACTTCAAAATTACAACCAGGACTATCTTATGTATTAATTATATGTAAATCGAATATCTCTTGATTACAACGATCAATGTATGTAATTTATGCAGATCTATGTTAATAGAGCCACAGACCACCTGAGACTACACAAAACTTCTAAATGGTCACCTAGCATATATGATAATAACTTACATAGAGTGACGTTACCTGTGCTCAGTCACTTTCACATCAAATTTGATTGGGGCTAATAGATTTCTAATAATTCAGGTAAAGTTTCTACGGTAAAAGCATCTTTATGTTTGCTAACTCTCGTTTCAAAAAACAAGCGTCTAAATAACTCGGATGTTGGCTTAAATCGGCGCGGAGCACCATAAGTAAAACATGGCATATTTAGAAAAAATCGGACCAGTGCTCGTTCACCTTGTTTTTAAGTCAAATAGAAGTAAATATGTGAAAGTTTTGTTGTAAACGGATAAAGTATTGATTAAATATCATGAATTTATGTAAATGATGATATTTCTTGAATTATTTTACAAATTACTGGTGAATAAGATGGAGCTGTTCAAACACGTTTTTCTAGCAATAACAGTATGTCCTATCCGCTTCTTTCGTCTGCAAAAACAAACAAGCGTTTAGATGATCATGATTTTGGGTTTTCCGTGATCGTTTGACAGATAGCCCTAAATATTAACACAAATCACGAGGTTTTAATTTTTATTTACTGATGGGTTGACCGAGCATTGGCAGTGATCGAGCATAGGAAGTTTACTCTATAAATCTAGATAAGTTGTACTTGTTTCTGATTATTCTCCTTCAATTACTGGAGGAAATATAAGTAAAAGTATAGCACAAACAACATATATCGTCAGCTTGTTAACGCGTTGTGTGGACTATTTTAATAGAAGTAGTAATTAGACTAGTATTCCATAGTTCCGTGCTCCGTCGTCCGCGTACGTGTCCGCGTCCAAGATAATTCGTTCAACAAGAATATCGTTGGGTCTATTCCATACGTCTGATCAATGTCCGCTTCCGTGTCAGTGTCCGCCCTGTTTCGCTCAGCGAGCGAATTTTCACGTACACGGAGAGTTCGCGGATACATATTGTACAGGAATCACCACTTAAATGCAAAAAAACCAAGGTAATTGCCAAAAATATTTGAGAAAAAGTAATTGAAACTGTTTGGGAAAACTATGGAATTTATGATTGTACTCATAGCGACCATAAATGGATGTCGATTAGATGCAATATACGGAATTCAGCGGCAAAGTCACTGAAGATAGGAGGCATTGTCTATTTCGTTAAGCAATCACAGTTCCCAACATTAGCCAGTGGTGAAATGTCACACTTTCTTTTAAAAAGACTCTGTATGAATCTTTCACAACTGAAAAAGAACACTTAATTAGCTTTCGCGCATAATATACGTACGACTTGATCGAAAATATGGAACACCCCTCACGAACGTGAACAATACGGAGGCAGACGCGTAAACGGACGCGGACGACGGAGCACGGAACTATGAAATACTAGCCTTATCCTCTTTAATTACACACTGACAGCCTAATGAAATCGTCCGCGACAAATTTTGATAAGGATTTGCTACAGTCCGCTACTAAACATAGGGGCAATTTTTATTTCAACATTTTTTGTCCGTCGTAAATTTGCGACGTTGACTTCTACGAGTATTACAGAAAAAGTATAATGTTTAATGTCGAATTATTTTACAATGACTTCTGCAATTGGCGACAGCGTTGTTTTGGCGCAACAGTTTTGTGAGCACGTCAACTGATTTGTTCTTGTTAGCTACCCCTGCAAGAATGTGTGAAAAGAAATAATCATAAAGACTATTACTTACAGTTTGTGTGATAACAGCTAAGTTATCAGTGTTTATATTGATGTAACCACCACTTGTTGCTTGGAATGTAATATTATGATTAGTTCCTGTTTGAAATACAAGATGTCCATTCTGTGTTAATATACGTGGTCTGAAATTGATACATAATATAGTCAAAACATACATGTATTAATAAAGTCTTCTTTAATATGTCGGTATGAGTAGCTTTTCATATAGATAAAATTTGTATTGTATTGTATTGCATTGTACTGTACTGTACTGTACTGTACTGTACTGTACTGTACTGTACTGTACTGTACTGTACTGTACTGTACTGTACTGTACTGTACTGTACTGTACTGTACTGTACTGTACTGTACTGTACTGTACTGTACTGTACTGTACTGTACTGTACTGTACTGTACTGTACTGTACTGTACTGTACTGTACTGTACTGTACTGTACTGTACTGTACTGTACTGTACTGTACTGTACTGTACTGTACTGTACTGTACTGTACTGTACTGTACTGTACTGTACTGTACTGTACTGTACTGTACTGTACTGTACTGTACTGTATTGTATTTTGCATTGCATTGCATTGTATTGCATTTTGCATTGCATTGCATTGCATTGCTTTGCTTTGCTTTGCTTTGCTTTGCTTTGCTTTGCTTTGCTTTGCTTTGCTTTGCTTTGCTTTGCTTTGCTTTGCTTTGCTTTGCATTGTATTGCATTGTATAGTATTGCATTGTATTGTATTGTCTTCGAATTTATACATTGGACCGAGTCCACCAATATCGCCGTCGGTTCAGTGAATTTTGGAAAGTGAGTGGTTTCCTTTATCCTAATTTTATTTTATTCATATTTTAACATATCACTTAGATTCTTTGACCTAGTAAACTTTTATTCGATCCAGTAAAAATCCATTTCGTTGGACTGACTGTCTAATGCTAATGAAATGTTCGTCGTTCAGACTGTTAATATATAGAACTCCAGACAAAGCCCCCCCCTCCTATCTACAAAGACACTTCTATGGATTTCCAGAAAGTGGCTTTATACAGAGGATGGACTGTATATACTATGTAATCTCCTCCAGAAATAAGGAACATGCACAGTCATTGTTAAATTTCATTCAATTGTCAGTGGCACATATATAAACTTTACTGATTGAAATGTTCATTACAGTACTTCTGTACTTACGCTCTATAAATTTATTAAAATCAGCGGGGTGCATTTACGCATCACTGACAGTTAAATAAAACTTAACATAAAATCTATTAGAATGAATTATTCCTGCTTACTATTATTAAGGTAAAGAACTGTCACTCAGTCATTTTGCCAAGGACTGCATGTGGAACACTACTTTTTCATGATTCTGTTTAAACCAACGTTCTGATCGGGATTGTCACGATTTGCGTTTCATTCGTGAAAAAACTTCTTGTTTTTCAGGTGAAACATTAAAGATGTTCATTCAGTGGGGGTAAAATAATAGAAGTGAAAATTTAAACTACATTGTAATTCACGTGCTGTCTTGACAAAGTCATTTATCAGGAATTATCATAGGATAGTTAATACAACTTCAAATAATTCGTCACCGAGTCAGATTTCAAGCCTTAATAGTATTAAGCGGTAGTAAATACTTTTCTATCACCGCACAAAAACACGGTAAGAATTTTATATTGGATTCGATAAAAAGCGAATCTTACTTACAATGTCAGGCAAAAATTAACAGCGAGTCTGTTGGTTTTCAATCAATTCAGAAGCAATTTTTCACGCTAAACGGAAACACTTTGTTTAATTTAAAATTTATGATGAAAATATTCGATTTTGTATTTCCAATTCAATGGAAATCTAAAATTGACAGAGTATTGTACTCTTCCATGTCAGAAAACTGTCATAAGATTGTTGTGTGTGTGTTTTCCCTTTAATTCACTCTACTCCTACAAAATTGATGAATAAGACTTGGAAATAGAAATTATCTAATGCAATGATTCCGTTACACCAAATTAATTAAACTAGAAATAGTTTCAGCTCGATCAAATTTATGATATTAAGTAATTCGATCAATAAATAAATGCGAACTATTTTAGTGTCTTGTTTAATAATTTGTAAATCATATGAAAGAACAAAAAATTGTGTCGATTTCGTTATAAGGTTGACTTATTCAACTATGTATATAACGGTCATACAACGGCGGTCAGTCAACCTACTTACTCCTCCTGGAAAGGGTAAATCTCTGGATTTAGATGTGAACCAACAACCAAGCGCATACTTTCGTCAGTGACTGACAACTGCCCTACAAATTAAAAATCATTGGTAGGAGGGAAAATGGCCGTAAATATTTTCATGACAAAGCTCCACGAAAGTATGCCCCGTCCGGGAATCGAACCCACGAGCCTTTCATCAGTAGACTTGCGTGCTATCAACTGAGCTAACCGGGCGGCTACTGAGCTTGGCAAATAATATTTTCTAAACTTACCTGGTGAAATATAAACCAATCTTACACCGATATCGGCTAATAACATAATTGTTTATACTTACAATGCTGGTTCTATTTGTCTTTTATTCCTTGTATTTGAAACAGTCACTTGTAAAAAACTAAATATCACAGATATTGAAAATAAATAAGAAAGAAAGGGGCGGTTCCCCATGGTTAAATTTTATACATTACAAAACTAGCTCCAGCTTGGGTCCTGGATGGTTTTATTAGCGTGATTGTGCAACTAAATTTGGAAGAGTACATTTATTAGAGGGATTTGAATCCAACTTATAATGGATGTACAAAACTTGGACATACGCGTTCACTGATTCTTAGACCTCACGATAAAACTCTAAATCATGATTAAAAAACTTTTAAATCTTAAGTAATGAGAAATATGTGGTACAAAATGTTTGAAACGTTTTAATCTTGTTTAATGATCACCCTTCAATTAAATAAACATCTTGGACTGGTCCAATTTAATTAAGATATCTCACTGAACGGACCAGTCACGGACAGGAACGATAGATAACACATACTCTCCGTAGATTGTATAACGTAATTGAACAATAATTCAATTACAATAGTGTATGCGGGGGACAAGCAACGTAGTACACTTGTTAATTAAACTATCTGATACTCTGATTATATACTTGTATATTCCAAAATTCATTAACCTGTAGGCCTTTCCTTTATATCTTACGACAAAAATCATCGTAAATATGTTTACATGTAATAAATACGTCGCAGAAACTAGGATGTTTTGTATGATCAAATGTTAAAAAGGGACACGGTGCTACTATATACGACTAATTTCTATGAATTGACTTTGATGTAAACAATATTTTACTGCACTTAAAAGAAATTAAACAGAAACAACTGGTATAGAAATGCTCTCTGATGTTCGAAGTCTTCAAAAAGTGTAGGCCTATACTGGATTTAACGCCAAGCCCAATCAATTTAGGCTATTTTACACCGACCAGTGCACCTTACCTAGCTTTTCTGGACCCTTGTTTATAACCAATACTTACCTACCCTTCCTCAAGGCCGACACCTTCATATACCTTATTAATAATAGAATATTGACATTTTGTCAATTTTTCATGGAAAGGTATAACCACTCCGGGTTGGTTTCGAAACTGTATCCTATTTTGGACACTAGATTTGAAATTCCGGCGCGCTACAGACCAGTCAAAGTTTTAGCGTCAAACATTGAGAATACTTTACAAGGCGTATACAAATACCAGTGAGTTCTCTTAATAATGATCAATTTCTTTTATTGGCGTAATTTTACGAATTTGCCGCTAAAACGTACGTTTGTTAACGTCAATGACGTCATGAATTAAAAATGGCGACGCTCAATACAGAATATGTAAAATGATAAAAAACATCGACGTTTTTTTACTACGTTGAACTCGTGCTGTAACAGGTAAGAAGTTAAATACGTATTGTACATACAATTTGCATGGATGTATTCATTATCGTTTATGTTATATATTTCTTATTTTCCTCCAAGGTGGAGAGTTATAAGTGAAAATAACATCAAAGTACATGAACTATAGATGCAAACATGAATACAATGAATATAAGAGATAATAGAACATCATAGAAAACATGAAATAATGTGTGTGGTTCAAAACCCATCTCGGCGTGGCACGCAATTATTGCAGCCCTACATTTTCCTAAGTCAGAAGTCCCGAACGCGAGATGGCAAACAATTGCTTAGGGCTTACATGCTTGCTAAAGTAAAGCTAAAAATCATACATTATATTATATTTAGTGTTTTTGTACAATAATGCGATTTAAATTTAATGTATATTGTGTTTATACATGTATGCTGTAATGACTAATGCATGTATTGGCCGCAAGGGTCTAATACCTTCCGGTTTTCTTTATTGAATAAACTTGTACATTATCATCATTTTTCATAATACAGGTTGCCAGAACACCTAACAAACAGGATTAGAAACTATGAAATTCAGCACCAAATTTAGTTTATGCAGTGTATGAACAAAACTCACTAATACCTCTATTGACCAATAACTGGTATAATAAACTATACATGTGATTTTTGTTCATGCCCCGTGTGGACAAAATTAAAACAAATTACATGTAGACGTCCATGAATGAGCGGTCGATATGCCATTATTTTGAACAAAACGATTTTGTATAGTACAAGTAGCAAGTACAGTGATTTCCATGTTATATGTCACATTCTAAATAATACGATGTTAACGATTCTTTTTTACTTTTTAGAATGGACGCATGGTCTGTCATAGGATTAACGCTATGTGTAGCTATATCTCTTCTCTGTGTGTAAGTATTACATAATTTTCATAGTAAGAAGTAACTGCAGCTTATTGTCTTAAGTTTCATGTTAATATTTAATCCTGATTTTATAGTGATAAAATATATCGGGAACCTGGATACTTTATTGGTCTATTAATGTGTGAACCACATTAACCCTAGCATATTAACAAATAACAAATAATTATTTGTTAAATTGATCAACTTGACAAAGAAGGGTTGTCGTTTATTTTACGATGTACTAAACTATCATTCTTTCTCTAGAAACTCAGAAATGAAATGGAAACAAGACTTAAATGTTGCTGTAATAGATTGGAAATTTACTTACAAACAACCTTTCAAAATTCTTTCTGAATGTAAATTACAATGGTTTCAATACCGCATTAATCAAAGAATACTTGGTACAAAATCTTTGCTTGTAAAGATGGGCATTACTGACAATGATAGGTGCACATTTTGTGATTCAAATAAAGAATCTATTCTCCATTTATTTTTCGAATGCGACATTATACAGACATTTTGGCAGTCTATAAAGTCCTGGATAAATGTAAAATGTCCCTGTATTGATACACAATGGACAAAACAGGACATTTTACTTGGTAATATAAATTTCAAAAACATTGTTTATAAATTTTTAGTTTTTGTTAAATATTATATTTATACGTGTAAGATGAACTCAACTCTACCTATTTTAGAGTCGCTAAAACGACAGTTAAATGCATATTATAAAATGGAAAAGTATAATGCAAAGTTAACTTCGAGTTTACAAAAGTTTGAAAAGACATGGTCCCCCTTGTCTAGCCTTGTATTGGAGTAGACCTAACACAAAACACCAACCACATTTCGCTTTATAACACCTTTAATCTACAAGTTTTATTCTCAGTTATAGATGATCTCATAGAAATTCTGGGCTTCTCCACACGCTTCTGCTGTCTAATCTATTCTCAATCAATTTATCATATGTATATGTTCTATATTATTATAGTGATGTTTTTGCTATCCACCGGATGTCTTGTCTTTTTTATAATACTATCACCTCTTTCTACTCTTCTTACTTACTTCTCTATACTGTCATCATTCTAACTCATGATATCTCCATTCAAAATTCAAACTGTATAAAGATGTGTACCCTATATGAAGGTAAATGACTATTAGTAAAATTATTTTCTGTAAATTCAGTCTGTTTAAGATGACTATTAAATGTCTCACAACCATGTTGAGCTGTAAATCTATATTGTTATGTTAAATTGTTGTAAGATATTTGTTGATATGCTTCCCAGGTTTTTTCAAGGAATTAAGTATTGTTAATTAAGTATAGAATGCAGTATTCATAGTTTTTGAAAACTTATCATTGTCATTTTTAATGATTTTTGTGTTGAAATACTGTAATGCTAGCAATGCTTCAATCTTGTAGTACAAGGGAGACAACCACTGTGAATCTACATTTTTCTTACTACCTTTATATCAGTAATTTAGTTAGATTATAACCTTGTTCCAAAAAAGAGATGTTTACAGTTACCCGTTTCTAGTGACTCGTAAAGGTTTTTTTCATAGTAACATGTATAATCAATTTATTATGAATATATTTAAATATCACTTTTACTAACCTACATATTTCAAATTTGTCACAATTGTATTTTGTTTTTTGTAAGCAATAAGGGAGACAAATTTTGAAAATCATACCATTCTTATCTCCCTTAAAAAGTAGATCACATATATAGATATATATATTTACTTAGCTGTTAAGTTTTTTGGGTATAAAAACCATGGTATCTATATTGACGAATGGAATCTGTATTATCTCTTTATGTTTCAACTATATCACGATGACAGATAACCTACTCCATTTTATATTTTGATATGTCTATATTTGTAATAATCTCTGTTACAACATGTATATAATGAAAATAAAAATAATTACAAAAAAAAAAAAAAAAAAAAAAAAACCCTAGCATATTACTAACATACATCTACTTGTTCCACCAGCGGTCTCAGAGGGGATTCGGGGATAATAAAATCCCTTAAGTTTCAAACTGCCTTTGGGTTGGTTCAAATCAGGTTTCTATTTCTTTTTCTCTCAGAAAGTACTACCCCGGTACCATCCGTTTATTTGATAAGATAATGATACATTAGTTTAAACATATTTATTCTCAGAATACCGCAACAAGATTACAAAAAGATATAGGTTGTACAAATATATAAATTGAATATTGCTTAAATAAAAAAATAATGAGAACGAAAGAAAATTCTTATAGAGATCTTTTCCATTTATGAATTATACATTGTTAAGATAAAGAGAATTGTGAAGATAATTAGTATTGCCAAATAAAAGCTAATGATGCCCCAGCTTATTTGAGAGAGCAATTTGTTTTAACTATCTCAATACATAATTATTACACTAGATTTACGGTTTAATCAAATATCATGAATGATACATTTTCACTGACTGTAGCCGTTTCTATATACATAAGGTCAAAGGGTTTGGATTGTTTGTTTTGTTTTTTTGGGGGGTTAACGCCGTAGTAACACATTGTATAGGTCATATAAAGGCTAAATCTCTGGATTTAGCTGTTAACCAACTACATGTATTTAGCACATACTTTCGTCAGTGACTGACAACTGCTCTCCATATTTAAGAATCATTGGTAGGAGGGAGAATGGCCATATAAATAAATTCATGACCAAGCTACACGAAAGTATGCCTCAATTATTCAGTACGTTTTGTTACCAGCTTGTCAATGATTTAACTTTTTATTTAGTGTTTTTAATTCTTTGTCTCTTAAACTTTTTTTACCCGGGTCGGTAGCGCAGTTGGTATCACACCGGGATTTCGAATCTAGTGTCCCGAGGAGGAACGGGTTCGAATCCCACCCGGGGAGATTATACCCTTCCATGAAACTTTGACAATAATGTCAATTTTCGACGGCTAATAAGGCCATGTGGCAGGGTAGGTGCGTACTGGTTATAGACAAGGGTCCAGGAAAGCTATAGGTTATAGGTGTGCTGGACGCCGTTATATGACCTATACAATGTGTTGCAACGGCGTTAAACACAACAAATCATAGTTTTTATCGTAGAAATACGTCTTCCTATGTCACTCATAAATATATCTATATCAAGGACCACAGCGGAAATAAGAGTTTGTGCTTTTACTCTTTTTCTGTGGCATGCTTGATGTACATAATGTTGTTGTATATGCCTATTCGGTAATGTATTTATATTGTTTATTATTGTAACTTGTATACGTTATTATGTGTGTTATGTTGTAACATTGTACGTCAAAATAAATCTATATATCTATATATGTTTTTATTAATTGTAGGATTACGTGTTGCTGTAGATTTGCAAAGAAAATTAAAAAGGTATGTATTCATAGTAAATCATGTATTTTAATAGTTATACCAAGGATCCTATATTAGAAGGATATGTAACGCCCTATCGTTCAGTCAGATTTTATCGATTTTCACTGTCGTTTCAGTGTCGTCTGCAAATTTATCATAAAGTTAATTAATTGGGAGAAAGAGCATTTGTTTAACCCCAAAGTGGCGGTAATCGACGAAAAGAGCCAATTAATTGCGCAATCGTGTTAGAGTTTTGAGTTGATTTTTTATTTGAAATTCTTCCCGCTTAATTATGATTAAATTTATATGTAAGAATTCTTAATAGTAATTGATCTTTTTGAATATTTAATAGTTTGTAAAGAAAATGCTCTATGATGTCTGATCTCTGATTTAAATGGCCTAGTAATCGGAATAATTAACCGATTACAAAATAATTTTGTCAAAAGTGAACAGAACAGAACATTTACATTCACAAAAACTATACAGTTTCTAGTGATTAACAAATTTCAATGACACGAAAATATTACAAAATTAAAATGACATGACAACATTACAATGACACGGGTTAACAAGATTATACAATGACAATGACAAACATAGAGACATAAAATCAGAAAAATGTCTGATTATACTACATGTGAATCAAAAGACGAAAACATAATGATATGTTTATAAAGTTGATAAATACAACATAGACAATAATTATAAAATAAGTGAATAATATTATACTTCTATACTATCAACACTTTATAGAACAACAACAAAAATATTTATTTAACTTAATTAAGTTAAGTGGTTATCTAGTTACCATAACTAGTTAACCACTTAACCAACTAGTTAATAAAGAGGATAATTAGTAGTTACAGTAACTAGTTAACCACTTAACATAGGAGGTAAACTAGTTACTGTAACTAGTTAACATCTTAATTAACTAGTTAGTTATGTGGTCATCAGGATGGCAGAAATATGCCACCATAAAATGTAGATCAAAATGGAAAAAAAACAAATAATAAAAATTACAATGTATTAAGACAGATCAGTAGTCCGGTGTTCTACTTACTTAGTCAGCAGGATGGGACTTTCAATGACATAACCTTTGTTTATGAGGTTTACTAGCATAGGACTCAACCTCAGATAATGACTGAACACATCATACAATGCTCTCAAAACAACAAAAACTCTGACTTATTAATAGAGAAAAATATCATATCCAAGACAAAGTACCGATTAAAATATATCAAGAGTGGCGAACAATTAAAATAATAGTCATTTTGTCTGGTTCTGAGTCGTATTTTGTCAGATAAAAGTACGTTAGGCAAAGCATGATAATGGCCGCGCCCTGTGTAGTGAATAAGGTATTGGATATTTCTTTTTCAATGAACATTTCTCACAACACAGGTTTAAATCAAAGGAGCATTGTACTAGAATTACAGTTAGTACCTTCTTCAGTTGTTCGGTTCCATTTTTTACTAAATAAAGTATCCGAAATTCTAACGAGACTAATCCACGTCCGAATTGTGTTCAAGTGAGACTTTTTGTGTAAATCGTTCGATAAACATACGTGTACTCAGAAAAATCGAAATCGAAAGACCTAAATAGTATCAAACACTTCTAAAGTAACTATCGTCAGCAAATGATCATGCAAAATCAAGAAAACGTAATACCTGAATAATAACTGAGGAGGTCGCCATAATTACGGTTTGTCTGACCCGATAACGATAATAGTAAGGGGCAAGTAATACAGACTACTAGTCATTATCCTTTAAAACACAATGAACCGATCGCTTTTTTGTTATTAAAATAGGGCAATAGAACACCTTTAATTGAGGATACAACATTAACTGGGTCCATGATTAAGTTCAATAGTTCTAAAATCAATGTAAAAATCAGCCAGGAAATGGGGTGTTTTTAAAGTTGCGTTAAAGGTTTAATCATGCATATGCAAGGAAAATGTGAATTGGATACCAATTTTCAATGTATTTTTTCTACATTAGTAAAAACAAAATGCAGTTCAAACGCGCGTTGTATGTGAACACTGCTAAATAAAAATACCCGTGAAGGACTTCAATCCTTGAAAATCGGTGTTTTTAGCCGAAAATGGCCATATTTGAAGATAAAATTGATTATCAAAGCTAGCTAATTCGATTTATTAAGTTACCAAATCACTTTACAGATCTATCGACAAATCCAACTTTAACACATATTTAGTGACCATTTCACTCATATACTGCGCTAGAGCGCAGCCTACATTTTCGATTGTTCGCCATTTCACACATGTGTCACGCTTGTGTCGATAATTTATGTCTTGAAATTTATCAAAGTTGGACAATTTGGTCATAAACGACCAACTTATATATGACTGTTGGACATAATTTTCTTAATGAGTACATAAAACATCTTTCGATGGACAAGTTTAAAGTGGATATTCGTGGATAGAAGTAGCTTGCATTTTCGTGAAAATGGTGGATGAGACGGAATGGCGCTCTCGCATCGTCTCGCGACGACCGAGAACTTCCGTTAGTTTCCTTCCGTTACGAATCCTTCTAATATAGGATCCTTGGATATACTATTTGTTTTTTCACTCTCCTTTTCGTCAGACTTGATTTTACGCGTCAAATACAACAGAACTATGATACGATGCACTTCTAGCACTATGTACCTTTCACAAAAATTCTTACGAAAAAAGTTATCGTAAATCAAATTCACATTCTGAGTCAGGAGGATAATAAAAATAACTATGATATGATGTTCAAAAGGTATACACTATTCTACATAATTAGATAGTATTTTTAATTGATTGGCCAAAAATTGACAATTTTGTTAATGTTTATTGCTTTTGACTTATTAAAATAAGATGTTTTTTATCGTAAGATTTTTGTGAACAGCGCCACTAGTATGCATCACACACAAGCAACACTAAATCTGACACCAAGAAGTTTGACTTAGATTGACCTATATATACTTGTGTGAGTCAACATTTATATTGACCTATATATACTTGTGTGAGTCAACATTTATATTGACCTATATATACTTGTGTGAGTCAACATTTAGAGAGCGCAATGTTATATATCTGTCATCACAGTTACATTTTTATCTTGCAAAGAAATGATTAAATAAAATACATTTAATTAGATTTAACCGCCAATACCCAGCTTCAAAACCTTATACTTAGCACTATGTTAACAAAGTTGCATTCTGCAAGATTTATGTTTGCGATTTCCCGACCAAATTTCTTGTTCCTAAAATGAAGTTATTGCATTGTATAGTATTACGAGTGCTTCACTTAAGAAAATTTCAACGAAAAAGATAATGCATTAAAATCTAATTTGAAGAGGTCGTACTTTGCTGAAAGATCAATACATATATACAATTTATGGATTAAAATGGAACATAAGAACAATATAATATACTTGAAAAGTGGAAATAGGAAGATTACCTATAGCTATGATTTAACAGTAAAAATAGCAATTAGAACTCTCTAGTTGACGCACCGCCTTGCAAAAGACTTATGGCAATTCCTCGTTCTTGTAGTGACATAGAAGCGATTTCTTTATTTTTCGAAGTGTATATCAATACACTTATGATTTTCACCCAAACTGTAGCGTGTTCAATTACACTAAACGTTACAGAACGTTACATAACGATACATTCGGAACTCCTCGGCCATTCGCTGCGAATAACCTAATCTAATACACAAATATGCGATCGTTAAGGCAATGAGTGATGTTTCAAAATTTACGGACTAAAAACGAAACATCACCCAATGCCTAAACGACCATATATTTGTTTACTTCAACACTGGTATTTCAAAATAGCGTCTAAATATATCCGAGATTATTCACAGCGAATGGCCGAGGAGTTCCGAATGTATCGTTACGGAACGTTTTGTAACGTTCGCGGTAACTGAACACATACCTGACCTCGTGAGATTTTCGCACGAGAAGCACATGTACATTTCCGATTTGCAACACATGCACGACAAAAAGGTCTGTGAAGTTAGCTATCTATTGTCTATTCTCTATTCAAAAGTCTATTCGCACAATAGACAGCTATGTATTGAGAAATCTATTCATTCAGAAATCTATTCGCATTTACTGTATACATAGGCATAGGTAAGTTCAAAAATCTGTACAAAAATCTGTTCACAAAATGCCGAAAAGACAGCTGTCTATTCGGAAATCTATTCAGAAGTCTATTCGAAAAAAGTCACTAGTGCAATCAGACATATTTAAAAGTCTTTTCATAGAAAACATAAATAGACAAATGTCCATTCAACAGTCTATTCCGAAGTCTATTTGAAAAAAGCCAGTAATGCAATCAAACAGATTTAAAAGTATTTTCGTGGAATACGTAAAGATGCAAATGTCCATTCAAATGTCTATTCCGAAGTCTATTCGCAAATTTATGTATATGCATTCAAAATGAGGGTGAAGTCTTTTATAGAATTTCGAATAGAGAGCTGTCCATTTAAATGTCTATTCAGAAGTCTATTCGCAAAATCTGGTAAATGCTTTCAGAATGAGTCAGAAGTCTATTATGCAGTAGCGAATACACAGCTATCCATTCAAAAGTCTGTTCAGAAGTTAATTTGCTAAATCATATATATGCAATTAGAATGCGTCTGAAGTCTTTAATTAAGTTGCGAATAGATATATGTCGATTCAAAAGTCTATTCAGAAGTCTATTTGCAATATAATGTATAAGCAAGGACGGAAGTCCATTCAGAAGTATATTCGAAAAAAGCCTGTAATGCAATCAAACAGATATCCATTCAAAAGTCTTTTCAAAAGTCTATTCGAAAAATCATATATAGGCATAAAGAATGTGTCTGTAATCTATTTTAAAATTGTAAATAGACAGATGTCCATTGAAAGATTTATTCAGAAGTCTATTCGCAAAATCTGGTGAATGTATTCAGAATGAGCCAGAAGTCTATTATAGGTTTTTGAATAGAGAGCTGTCCATTCAAAAGTCTATTCAGAAGTCTTTTCGCAAAAATCATACATATGCAATATGAATGTGTCTGCAGACTGTTATAAAGTTGCAAATAGACAGATGTCCATTCAAATGTCTATTCAGAAGTCTATTCGCAAAAAAATCTGGTAAATGAGTCCATAATGATCCAGAAGTCTATTTTAGATTTTCGAATAGAGAGCTGTCCATTCAAAAGTCTATTCAGAAGTCTTTTCGCAAAAATCATATATATGCATTATGAATGTGTCTGTAGACTGTTATAGAGTAGCGAATAGACAGCTGTCCATTCAAAAGTCTATTCAGAAGTCTTTTCGCAAAAAATCATATAAATGCATTATGAATGTGTCTGTAGACTGTTATAAAGTTGCAAATGGACAGATGTCCATTCAAAAATCTTTTCAGAAGTCTTTTCGCAAAAATCATATATATGCATTATGAATGTGTCTGTAGACTGTTATAAAGTTGCAAATAGACAGATGTCCATTCAAAAGTCTATTCAGAAGTCTTTTCGCGAAAATCATAAATATGGATTATGAATGTGTCTGTAGACTGTTATAAAGTTGCAAATAGACAGATGTCCATTCAAAAGTCTATTCAGAAGTCTATTCGCAAAATCTGGTAAATGCGTCCATAATGATCCAGAAGTCTATTATAGATTTTCGAATAGAGAGCTGTCCATTCAAAAGTCTTTTCAGAAGTCTTTTCGCAAAAATCATATATATGCATTATAGATGTGTCTGTAGACTGTTATAAAGTTGCAAATAGACATATGTCCATTCAAAAAACTATTCAGAAGTCTTTTCGCAAAAATCATATATATGCATTTTGAATGTGTCTGTAGACTGTTATAAAGTTGCAAATAGACAGATGTCCATTCAAAAATCTATTCAAAAGTCTATTCACAAAATCTGGTAAAATCGTCCATAATGATCCAAGAGTCTTTTATAGATTTTCGAATAGAGAGCTGTCCATTCAAAAGTCTATTCAGAAGTCTTTTCGCAAAAATCATATATATGCATTATGAATGTGTCTGTAGACTGGTATAAAGTTGAAAATAGACAGATGTCCATTCAAAAGTCTATTCAGAAGTCTTTTCGCAAAAAATCATATAAATGCATTATGAATGTGTCTGTAGACTGTTATAAAGTTGCAAATGGACAGATGTCCATTCAAAAGTCTTTTCAGAAGTCTTTTCGCAAAAATCATATATATGCATTATGAATGTGTCTGTAGACTGTTATAAAGTTGCAAATAGACAGATGTCCATTCAAAAGTCTATTCAGAAGTCTTTTCGCGAAAATCATAAATATGGATTATGAATGTGTCTGTAGACTGTTATAAAGTTGCAAATAGACAGATGTCCATTCAAAAGTCTATTCAGAAGTCTATTCGCAAAATCTGGTAAATGCGTCCATAATGATCCAGAAGTCTATTATAGATTTTCGAATAGAGAGCTGTCCATTCAAAAGTCTTTTCAGAAGTCTTTTCGCAAAAATCATTTTTATGCATTATGAATGTGTCTGTAGATTGTTATAAAGTTGCAAATAGACAGATGTCCATTCAAAAGTCTATTCAGAAGTCTTTTCGCAAAAATCATATATATGCATTTTGAATGTGTCTGTAGACTGTTATAAAGTTGCAAATAGACAGATGTCCATTCAAAAGTCTATTCAGAAGTCTATTCACAAAATCTGGTAAATGCGTCCATAATGATCCAGAAGTCTATTATAGATTTTCGAATAGAGAGCTGTCCATTCAAAAGTCTTTTCAGAAGTCTTTTCGCAAAAATCATTTTTATGCATTATGAATGTGTCTGTAGACTGTTATAAAGTTGCAAATAGACAGATGTCTATTCAAAAGTCTATTCAGAAGTCTTTTCGCAAAAATCATATATATGCATTTTGAATGTGTCTGTAGACTGTTATAAAGTTGCAAATAGACAGATGTCCATTCAAAAGTCTATTCAGAAGTCTATTAACAAAATCTGGTAAATGCGTCCATAATGATCCAGAAGTCTATTAAAGATTTTCGAATAGAGAGCTGTCCATTCAAAAGTCTATTCAGAAGTCTTTTCGCAAAAATCATATATATGCATTATGAATGTGTCTGTAGACTGTTATAAAGTTGCAAATAGACAGATGTCCATTCAAAAGTCTATTCAGAAATCTTTTCGCAAAAATCATATATATGCATTATGAATATGTCTGTAGACTGTTATAAGTTGCAAATGGACAGATGTCCATTCAAAAGTCTATTCAGAAGTCTATTCGCAAAATCTGGTAAATGCGTCCATAATGATCCAGAAGTCTATTATAGATTTTCGGATAGACAGCTGTCCATTCAAAAGTCTATTCAGAAGTCTTTTCGCAAAATCAAATATATGCATTATGAATGTGTCTGTAGACTGTTATAAAGTTACAAATAGACAGATGTCCATTCAAAAGTCTATTCAGAAGTCTTTTCGCAAAATCTGGTAAATGCGTCCATAATGATCCAGAAGTTTATTATAGATTTTCGAATAGAGAGCTGTCTATTCAAAAGACTTTTCGGAAGTCTATTCGTAACATCATATTAATATATGCTTTAAGAATTTGTCTGAGGTCTATTATAAAGTAGCGAATAGACAGATGTTCTTTCAAAAGTCTATTCAGAAGTCTATCCACAAAATCTGGTAAATGCGTTCAGAATGTGTCAGAAGTCTATTTTAGAGTTTCGAATAGAGAACTGTTCATTCAAAGTCTATTCAGAAGTTTATTTGCAAATTATTGTAATGCATTTAGGATGCGTCAGACATTTATTATAGAGTAGCGAATAGACAGCTGTCCATTGAAATGTCTTTTCAGAAGTCTATTCGCAAAACTATATTTATGCATTCAGAATGTGTCAGATGAAATTGTGATAGACCTGCCATGTCTACTGAAGTTTGCGTGGTTTTGCCTGAACTAAGTAAGTTTTTTAACTCTCGTAAACATAAATGAATCCCCCGAATGTTTCCGCAATTTTAGATGAAGATCGAATTTGCCTTTTCATATCGTCGATTTCTTGCAGATTCTGTAAACCAAGTCGAGCCGGTAAAGCCTGGTTCAAACAAGATTACTGGAACCGTTGATTACACAAGTGCAATTGCAAATTCGGTAACCAGTGCTGGTTCTATTCGAGGACGCGCCATTGATTGAGACATGCTAATATTTCGAAGCTTGTAGGCAGAAAAACCTTTGAATTTCATATTAAATCGTAAACAAATTGTTATTATCCACAAGAAAAATAAGCGCCAAAACAAAACTACTAAGTCACCAATTTACATTTAAGCGATAAATTTATAAATTTATTGGAGTTAACGCCGTATCAACACAATTTAGGTCATTTCACGGCGTCTAGCGCACCTAACCTAGCTCTCCTGGACCATTGTCTATAACCAGTACTCACCTACCCTTCCACAAGGCCGGAAACTTCTCCATATTATCTAATCAATGGAGGAAAATCGACATTATTGTCAAATTTTCATTGAAGGGTATGACCTCCCCGGGTGGGATTCGAACCCGCACCCCCTCGGGCACGAGTATCCAAATCCCGGCGCGCTACCAACTGCGCTATCGACCCGGGTTTTAAGTGATAAAGCCTGTTTAAATGATTATTTTTGTTTTATAAGAAACACAATTTTACACCATTTTGTTAATTTTTTTGACGGTGCTACAGCGTGACGTCAATCTTGGTGTTTTCGCACAGGTTCGTGCTTGTAGTATATATAATGTAAATGTATTCATAACCGAAAGGAAAAAGGTAGACTAAATCAATTAGAAGAATTTATCTCATGCCAGTAGTTGTCTCTGAAAGTCCGTTGGACTTTATTTTAAAACAAAATCAGCTACCGAAAGAAGACTAACTACCAGGAGAAAAATAGAAGTATTGCTTTAAATAGAAAAAAAATTAGACCTGAGTGCTTCAAAGAGCATGTCAATTCACTAACCCAGAAAATTATTCCGACACATTAAAAATGCATATGAATGATTTGGCATATAAAATTTCTGATAAATAATTTGAAAATGTTATTTTAACACTTTACAAAAAGTAACTTTATTAAAAGACTTTTGCTACATACTGAATAAAAGCTACTGTTTGCGAACAGACTTCAGAATTGGCATATGAATGGGTAGCTGTCTAATCGCAATCCTTTCATATACTTCTGACACAATCTACAAGCATTTACTTGATTTTGCAAAAAGACCTCTGAATAGACATATGAATGGACAGCTGTATATTCGCAACTCTAAAATAAACATGTGACACATTCGAAATGCATAATAAGATTTTGCGAATAGACTTCTGAATAGACATTTGAATGGACAGCTGTCTATTCGCAACTCTATAATGGACTTCTGACACATCCTTAATGCATATAAAAGATTTTGCGAATAGACTTCTGAATAGACATTTGAATGGACAGCTGTCTATTCGCCACTTTATAATAGACTTGTGACACATTCTAAATGCATAAAAAAGATTTTGCGAAAAGACTTCTGAATAGACATTTGAATGGACAGCTGTCTATTCGCAACTCAATAATAGACTTGTGACGCATTCTATATGCATATGAATGATTTTGCGAATGAACTTTTGAATATACTTTTTTCGAAAAGACTTCTGAAAAGACTTCCGAATATACAGCTGTCTATTCACATCCCACGAATGAACCTCGGGGACAATCTGAATGCATAGCTATATTTTCGCGAAAAGACTTTTAAAAAATAATGATCCAAATAGACTTATGAATGGACATCTGTCGCTTTGCATTCCGAGAATAGACATCTTGCACATTCAGATTGCATGACCATGTTATTGTGATTAAACTTCTGAATCGACTTTCGAATGGACATTTGTCTCTTTAAGTATTCAAAGAAAGACTTTAAATCAGTTTGATTGCTTTATGATTTTTTTCGAATAGACTTCTGAAAAGACCTCCGAATAAACAGCTGTCGATTCAAACCCCGCGAATGAATCTCAGGAACAATCTGAATGCATAGCTATATATTCGCAAAAAGACTTTTGAAAAGAGATCCGAACAGACTTTTGAATGGACATCTGTCGCTTTGCATTCCAGGAATAGACATCTTGCACATTTAGATTGCATTACTATGTTTTTGTGAATGAACTTCTGAAAAGACTCTTGAATGGACATTTGTCTCTTTGCGTGTTCCACGAAAACACTTTTAAATCTGTTTGATTGCATTGTGATTTTTTGCGAATAGACTTCTGAAAAGACTTTTGAATTGACAGCTGTGTCTTCGCTACTGTATGATAGACTTCTGACTCATTCTAAACGCATTTACCAGATTTTGCGAAAAGACTTCTGAATAGTCTTTTGAATGAACATTTGTCTATTTGCAACTTTATAACAGTCTAAAGACACATTCATAATGCATATATTTGATTTTGCGAAAAGACTTCTGAATAGACTTTTGAATGGACAGCTCTCTATTCGAAAATCTATAATAGACTTCTGGATCATTATGGACGCATTTACCAGAATTTGCGAATAGACTTCTGAATAGACTTTTGAATGGACATCTGTCCATTTGCAACTTTATAACAGTCTACAGACACAATTATAATGCATATATATGATTTTTGCGAAAAGACTTCTGAATAGACTTTTGAATGGACATCTGTCTATTTGCAACTTTATAACAGTCTACAGACATATTCATAATGCATATATATGATTTTTGCGAAAAGACTTCAGAAAAGACTTTTGAATGGACATCTGTCCATTTGCAACTTTATAACAGTCTACAGACACATTCATAATGCATATATATGATTTTTGCGAAAAGACTTCTGAATAGACTTTTGAATGGACATCTGTCTATTTGCAACTTTATTACAGTCTACAGACACATTCATAATGCATATATATGATTTTTGCGAAAAGACTTCTGAATAGACTTTTGAATGGACATCTGTCTATTTGCAACTTTATGACAGTCTACAGACACATTCATAATGTATATATTTGATTTTGCGAAAAAACTTCTGAAAAGACTTTTGAATGGACAGCTCTCTTTTGGAAACTCTATAATAGACTTCTAACACATTCTGAACGCATTTACCGATTTTTTCGAATAGACTTCTGAATAGACTTTGAATTGACATCTTTCTTTTCGCTACTTTATATTAGAATTCAGCCACATTCTAAATGCATATGCATATGATGTTGCGAATAGACTTCTGAATAGACATTTGAATGGACAGCAGTGTATTCGCTACTGTTTGTAAGTTCTGACTCATTCTGAACGCATTTTACAAATTTTGCGAATAGACTTCTAAATAGACTTTTGAATGGACTTTTGAATGGACATCTGTCTATTTGTAACTTTATAACAGTCTACAGACACATTCATAATGCATATATTTGATTTTGCGAAAAGACTTCTGAATAGACTTTTGAATGGACAGCTCTCTATTCGAAAATCTATAATAGACTTCTGGATCATTATGGACGCATTTACCAGATTTTGCGAATAGACTTCTGAATAGACTTTTGAATGGACATCTGTCTATTTGCAACTTATAACAGTCTACAGAAACATTCATAATGCATATATATGATTTTTGCGAAAAGACTTCTGAATAGACTTTTGAATGGACATCTGTCTATTTGCAACTTTATAACAGTCTACAGACACATTCATAATGCATATATATGATGTTTGCGAAAAGACTTCGGAATAGACATTTGAATGGACAGCTCTCTATTCGAAAATCTTTAATAGACTTCTGGATCATTATGGACGCATTTACCAGATTTTGTGAATAGACTTCTGAATAGACTTTTGAATGGGCCTCTGTATATTTGCAACTTTATAACAGTCTACAGACACATTCATAATGCATATATAAAATTTTTGCGAAAAGACTTTTGAATAGTTTTTTGAATGGACATCTGTCTATTTGCAACTTTATAACAGTCTACAAACACATTCATAATGCATATATATGATTTTTGCGAAAAGACTTCTGAAAAGACTTTTGAATGGACAGCTCTCTATTCGAAAATCTATAATAGACTTCTGGATCATTATGGACGCATTTACCAGATTTTGTGAAAAGACTTCTGAATAGATTTTGAATGGGCCTCTGTCTATTTGCAACTTTATAACAGTCTACAGACACATTCATGATGCATATATATGATTTTTGCGAAAAGACTTCTGAATAGACTTTTGAATGGACAGCTCTCTATTCGAAAATCTATAATAGACTTCTGGATCATTATGGACGCATTTACCAGATTTTGTGAATAGACTTCTGAATAGACTTTTGAATGGGCCTTTGTCTATTTGCAACTTTATAACAGTCTACTGACACATTCATAATGCATATATATGATTTTTGCGAAAAGACTTCTGAATAGACTTTTGAATGGACATCTGTCCATTTGCAACTTTATAACAGTCTACAGACACATTCATAATGCATATATATGATTTTTGCGAAAAGACTTCTGAATAGACGTTTGAATGGACATCTGTCTATTTGCAACTTTATAACAGTCTACAGACACATTCATAATGCATATATTTGATTTTGCGAATAAACTTCTGAAAAGACTTTTGAATGGACAGCTCTCTTTTGGAAACTCTATAATAGACTTTAAACACATTCTGAACGCATTTACCGATTTTTTCGAATAGACTTCTGAATAGACTTTGAATGGACATCTTTTTATTCGCTACTTTATATCAGAATTCAGCCACATTCTAAATGCATATGCATATGATGTTGCGAATAGACTTCTGAATAGACATTTGAATGGACAGCAGTGTATTCGCTACTGTTTGTAAGTTCTGACTCATTCTGAACGCATTTTACAAATTTTGCGAATAGACTTCTGAATAGACTTTTGAATGGACAGCTCTCTATTCGAACTCTATAATTAAATAGACTTCTGAATAGACATTTAAATGGACATCTGTCTATTTGCAATTTTTAAATAGACTACAGACACATTCTTTATGCATATATATGATTTTGCGAATAGACTTCTGAATAAACTTTTGAATGGACAGCTCTCTATTTGTAAATCTAAAATAGACTTCTGACTCATTCCAATCGCATTCACCAGATTTTCAAATAGACTTTTGAATAGACATTTGAATGGATATCTGTCAATTCCAAACTTAATAATAGACTTCAGACACAGTCTTAAAGCACATATATGATTTTGTGAATAGATATCCGAATAGACTTTTGAATGGACATTTGTCCCTGGCATTTTGGGAATAGACATCTTGCTCATTCAGATTGCATCACTATGTTTTTGCGAATAAACTTCTGAATAGACTTTTGAATGGTCTTTTGTCTCTTTGCGTATTCCACGAGAAGACTTTTAAATCTGTTTGATTGCATTACTGGCTTTTTTCGAAAAGACTTCGGAATAGACTTTTGAATGGACATTTGTCTATTTATGTATTCTATGAAAAGACTTTTAAATGTGTTTGATTGCACTAGTGACTTTTTTCGAATAGACTTCTGAATAGATTTCCGAATAGACAGCTGTCTTTTCGGCATTTTGTGAACAGATTTTTGTACAGATTTTTGAACTTACCTATGCCTATGTATACAGTAAATGCGAATAGATTTCTGAATGAATAGATTTCTCAATACATAGCTGTCTATTGTGCGAATAGACTTTTGAATAGAGAATAGACAATAGATAGCTAACTTCACAGACCTAATTCTGAATGCATATACATGATTTTGCGAATAGACTTCTGAATAGACTTCTGAATAGACATTTGAATGGACATTTGTCTATTCGCAACTTTATAATACACTTCAGACACATTCTTAATAATTTTGCGTATAGACTTCTAAATAGACTTTTGAATGGACAGCTCTCTATTCGAAACTCTATAAACGATATCAGACTCATTCTGCAGGCATATACATGATTTTGCGAATAGACTTCTGAATAGACATTTGAATGGACATCTGTCTATTTGCAACTTTACAATAGCCTACAGACACATTCTTAATGCATATATATGATTTTGCGAATAAACTTCTGAATAGACTTTTGAATGGACAGCTCTCTATTCGAAACTCTATAATAGACTTCTGCCTCATTCTGAACGCATTTACCGATTTTTTCGAATAGACTTTTGAATAGACTTTGAATGGACATCTTTCTATTCGCTACTTTAAAATAGACGTCAGACACATTCTAAATGCGTATTTGCATATGATGTTGCGAATAGACTTCTGAATAGACATTTGAATGGACAGCTGTGTATGTGCTACTGTTTGTTAGTTCTGACTTATTCTGAACGCATTCACCAAATTTTGCGAATAGATTTCTGAATAGACTTTTGAATGGACAGCTCTCTATTCGAACTCTATAATAGACTTCTGACCCATTCTGGACGCATTCACCAGATTTTGCGAATAGACTTCTGAATAGACATTTAAATGGACATCTGTCTATTTGCAACTTTAAAATAGACTACAGACAAATTCTTTATGCATATATATGATTTTGCGAATAGACTTCTGAATAGACTTTTGAATGGACAGCTGTCTATTTGAAAATCTATAATAGAATTCTGACTCATTCCGAATGCATTCACCAGATATTGCAAATAGTCTTTTGAATAGACATTTGAATGGATATCTATCAATTCCCAACTTAATAATAGACTTCAGACACAGTCTTAAGGCACATATATGATTTTGCGAATAGATATCCGAAAAGACATTTGAATGGACATTTGTCCCTGGATTTTTGGGAATAGACAACTTGATCATTAAGATTTCATTACTATGTTTTTGCGAATAAACATCTGAATAGACTTTTGAAAAGACATTTGTCTCTTTGCGTATTCCACGAAAATACTTTTAAATCTGTTTGATTGCATTACTGGTTTTTTTCGAATAGACTTCGGAATAGACTTTTGAATGGACATTTGTCTATTTATGTATTCTATGAAAAGACTTTTAAATATGTTTTATTGCACTAGTGATTTTTTTCGAATAGACTTCTGAATAGATTTCCGAATAGACAGATGTCTTTTCGGCATTTTGTGTACAGATTTTTGTACAGATATTTGAACTTTCCTATATCAATGTATACAGTAAATGCGAATAGATTTCTGCATGAATAGATTTCTCAATACATAGCTGTCCATTGAGCGAATAGACTTTTGAAAAGAGAATAGACAATAGATCGCTAACTTCACAGACCTACGACAAAATGTGTATCAATAAAGAAGCATGGAAACCGTCAAGCAGACGACAGTATGGTCCTATGCACATTTCCATTATCTATCGGACATAAATGTTGAAAAATATTTTTTTTTACAATGTGGAAATCGGAGTACTCAGAAGTTTTATTTGTTTGTTTGTTTTTGTTGGGTTTAACGCCGTAGCAACTTATTGTATATGTTATATTACTACGTCCAGCGCACCAAACCAAGCATTCCTGGACCCTTGTCTATAACCAGTACTCACATACCTTTCCACAAGGCCGGAAACTTTTCCATATACCTTATTAATTGAGGAAAATTGACATATTTGGCAAATTTTCACGGAAGGGTATAACCTCCCCTGGTGGGCTTCGAATCCGTACCCCCTTCGGGACACGAGATTCCAAATCCCGCGCGCTACCAACTGCGCTATCGACCCGGGTTTTCGTTAAGTATATTTATTGTATTGTTAAATACATTTCAGATAAATATTGGTACTGGCGATAAAACAGTGTTGGTATTAGAAACGAAGCTAAACAGAGGCAAAGAGAGATGGATCCTGTTATCATCGAAATCAAGACCACAGAGACCTAAGAATGTTTCATTTCGAGACGTTGTCAATGCTACTGATTCAGCAAAATTTCTGCGAGGTAGTCTTTTGTCACGTGATCAGTATGGTAAACCACGTGACTTCAGTGGAAAACAAAATGGTGGCCATAGCTCAAATCCACGTTCTAAATGGCAAAGTTTAAAATCATGTATGAAATCGAAACAAAGAAGAAATTCAGATTCTTGGCGTTTTAAAAGTAACCAACGAGGTAATACTTACAGGAATGATGCAAAACCTATCCCTATCAAACGCATCGAGAGACCTCAATCTGTAAAAGATGTCGTTGAAGCTATTAAACTGAAAAATCAAATGGCTCAAAGGCCGCCTTTTGATGATGGCTACCAATCTCCAGATCACATATATGACAACAACAATGACGTCACCGACTTTAATCAACATTATACCATTGAAAATGATTCAATGCGACCATTTTCCCCGAATGTCCTACATTCGCCCCCGTCCCCTGTCAACTCATTGGAGGAATATTCTCAAGTAAAACCTTTGCTAGATGAAACATTCACAGCAAACTCAAATAATACATATGACCATGGGTATATTAAACAAATAAATGATCATGCTTCCGACAAGCCGGTTAGCACAGTGCATGCGCAGTGTATTATTCCAGACGTATCGACAACACGGGCTTACGAGAACCGTTATGATAAATCAACGCAAAATAGTACACCACAGAATGTACAATCTAGCAGTGTACCGACGCCTTTTTGTTCAATGGGACAAATATATACACCAGCTGACCAGTTTGTTTCTACGGAGCAACCAACTTATGTAGAAAACACACCAAGTTCAACATCAGAATTTGGTGGAAATCAGAACATGCCTATTTCATTTTCAACGCCAACAAAAGTGAAATCTGTTGCTGAACAGTTAAGAGACTTAAAACGAAGGAGGTCAGAACAGAAGAACGTACAAAGGATAGAATCTAGGGGAAATTCTATGTGTACTTTGTCACAGCCATCAAACACAAGTTGTGATACACAAAACTCACCAATCATCACAGGTTCACCTCCTTACAATTTAGACATTGTCAGACATTCTAGTAGTATAGACACACCGCGTTCATCACTAACACAGACTAGATATGAAAGTGAATTAACTAATGAAGCAAATGGAACAGACTCAACAACACAATTTCCAAGCACTTTAAAATTATATGAACCTGAATTAGCCAAGTCTAAACTTTATTCATTGCGAACAGTTCATCCACCAAGACGACCAACTAGACATCGATCTAAGTCAGGTAAAGGAATGACAACAGACCATACATCGACAGTTGCTTCACGTACACACAGTAATGAATGTCAACATACAGTATCACAATCAGCACATTACCCTCTATCTGCGGAGCATTCGTATGGAACTTCGTCAGCGGTATCGGTGACACAATGCACTCAAAACTCATTTCCTTCACCAATTACATCTTCGGGGAGACCAAAACCAGCATCCAATGGATTGCCGTTATTTTCTGGAGTTACTAAACAAGCTCATAGTGCACAGTCAGCAAAGTGGAAAGCAGTTAATTCGAATGTTACACAATCATTAACATTTGCAAAGCCAAATGCAATAATACATCAACCAATGCCATCAAGACGACCTACTGCACCACCGCAACCATCGATACCTTCAGGACGTACCATGGCACCATTGCCACCATCTCTGTCTTCAAGACCACCAAATGCACCACCGCCACCATCTTTGTCCTCAGGACCACCCAAAGCACCACTGCCACCATCTTTGTCCTCAGGACCACCCAATACACAACCGTCACCAGCTTCATCCTCAGGAACACCCAAAGCACCACCGCCACCATCTTTGTCCTCAGGACCACCTAAAGCACAACCGCCACCATATTTGTCCTCAGAACCTCCCAAAGCACCACCGCCACCATCTTTTTCCTCAGGACCACCCAAAGCACCACCGCCACCATCTCTGTCCTCAGGACCACCCAATGCACCACCGCCACCATCTTTATCCTCAGGACCACCCAAAGCACCACCGCCACCATCTTTGTCTTCAGGACCACCCAAAGCACCACCGCCACCATCTTTGTCCTCAGGACCACATATGGCAACACTGCTACCATCTTTGCTCTCGGGACCACCCAAAGCACCACCGCCACCATCTTTTTCATCAGGACCACCCAAGGCACCACCTCCATTATCTTTGTCCTCAGGACCACCAAAAGCACCACCGCCACCATCTTTGTCATCAGGACCAACCAAGGCAACACCGCCACCATCTTTGCTCTCAGGACCACCCAAAGCACCACCGCCACCATCTTTGTCCTCAGGACCACCTAAGGCACCACCGCCACCATCTTTGCTCTCGGGACCACCCAAGGCACCACCGCCACCATCTTTGTCCTCAGGACCACCTAAGGCACCACCGCCACCTTCTTTGCTCTCGGGACCACCCAAGGCACCACCTCCACCATCTTTGTCTTCAGGACCACCTATGGCACCACCGCCACCATCTTTGTCCTCAGGACCACCTAAGGCACCATCGCCACCATCTTTTTCATCAGGACCACCCAAGGCACCACCGCCACCATCTTTGTCCTCAGGACCACCTAAGGCACCACCGCCACCATCTTTGCTCTCGGGACCACCCAAGGCACCACCGCCACCATCTTTGTTATCAGGACCACCCAAGGCACCACCTCCACCATCTTTGCCCTTAGGACCACCCAAAGCACCACCGCAACCATTCTTGTCGTCAGGACCACCTAAGGCACCACCGCCTCCACATCAGTCATCAGGACCACCAAAGCCAAAAATTCCCTCACCGTCCCCACCAACAGCCTCTACTTCCGGACCTTCTTCGGCAGAATCAGTCGGAATTCTTCACAAATCATCTTCTAAATCGTCTTCAGTGTATTCACCGAAGCCATATCGTTCCGGAAGTTCAATAAGGCGCCATGTTGATAGTCCAAAATCTAAAACTGAAGCTTCTGTTGCTGCTTCAAATGACTCAGTGATCAGAATGTCAACTGGGAACAATATATTTGACAATACAGATCATGTGACATCTGAAACTGAATTTGCACCAATGAAGACATCAACACCTGGTCCAAGTAAAACAGAAGTTGCAGCAGTCGATGATGATAAAGAAGAACCTTCTCATAGCAATAGATCGGTGGTACATGCATACTTGGAGAAAAGACGACTACAGTTAGCTAATTCTACTTTAGATGCATCTCAGTTATTAATGGATGATTCATATTTAGACGAAAGCTTGTCACCAATCCGTAAATCATTTAGTGAAGATAAATCAATCCACGAACATAATACTGATGTGAACAAATCACTAGCTTCTAAAAGTAGTTCCACATTTGATGAGTATGAACATGCATTACATGGTGATTTATCTAAGAAAATAGCAGAAAGTAAGAACATTAGAAATGATCCTGACATTCAAGCATTACTTGCTGATATTCGTTCTAGAAGACAATCATACTCTGATATACAATAACCAATAAAGATTTTTTCATATAATTCTTCTTTGAAATTGTATTCTTTTCTTACAGAAATGTGGATGATTTTGGTCTTTTTTACAATCTCTTCTGTGACCAATTCAGATATATTAACAAGGGTGTATATATATCTTGTTCATATTGACCCAAGACATAAAAGACACAATTGACCTAATTCGGAACTTAAATGTGTGTTTTTCCGTCCTTGCGCAAACGGTACAAACAAAGTTTGTTTCATATTATTGCTGAAAAGCACGAAACTACATTCTCTGTTCTTTTTGAACGCATGTTTTCATTGTGGCGAAGAAAGTTTGTTTGTACCGCTGGGGAAACCCAAACTTTTGAAGTCTATTTCGACATAATTTCCATTTAAATAGTGTAGTCACAGATGCGTGTTTTGTATCAATCTGTCTCGGGCCAATTTGGCAAACTATACTTGACATACATTGTATATGAAAGATTGTATGAAAAGTGGGCGGAAAGTGAGTCTTAAACAAGTTTTAGTTCATCGACTATACTGATAATAAATGGACCATTTTATCTATTTAATATTGGTACTGTTTATGCAATGTATGGAACTGCATGATTTTATTCCCGACAAAAGATGATAAATAAAGCATTCTGAACTTTGTTTCGCTATTCATCATATCCTATCACATGTTTGAGGCACCATGTGGTTAATTCCAATTGCTTTTTTTTCGTCTGTCTGTAGACATCCTTAATATGGATAAATCTTTAAATCTGGAAATTCCTTTCATACATGATATGTTTTCCTAATCTAAAGGTATTAGAATGTTTCAAGTAACAAAGAACAATGTACACATGTGTAAGTCAGTACTTCCACAAATGTTATGACACCATTATAACAGATCTAGGTCAGCTGACTCTAGTATGGTGGCATATTTCTGCCACTAGATAACCACATAACTTACACATTATTTAAGTGGTTAACTAGTTACCTCACTAGTTAACCACTTATAATTAAATTGGTAAAATAATACACAATGGCAATTGAAAGCACTTACATGCATTTTTTCCTGTTATGATCTTTTATTTATTGAAAAAATAACTAGTTACGTAACTAGTTAACCACTTAATCAACTAGTTAATTATCTGGTTAACTAGTTACGTAATTTGTCAACTACTTAATTAACGTGTTAGATATGTGGTTATCTGGTGGCAGAAATATGCCACCATACTCTAGCATTGATTATGTCCAACTTTTATTATCTTAAAATAATCAGCCTATACACGATAGATTATTATATGACATCAGAGCAAAAATGTGATATATCTGTTTTAACTACTATACATTTAGATTAGTCTGCCGTTGAACCTTCGATAACATCTATAATTAAATTAGTCGTGTTTCTAGTATTTCAATCTTTGTTAAAATTGGTCAGCTAGCCATGAGACTTATACTCGGTGTTGTAGGTAAGTAACTTCAGTTTTTTTATAAATTAAATAGACTATGATAAGTTTTGCTAATTCTTGGAATGCATTTCAACCAATCTTGACCGAAGTTACAGCTAGCTTCATTACACGACGAATGTCATCGGCCTTAGTAGTTTTTTTGGATTTAGTCGTCCTTCATTTTTGTGTAGTTATTTAGGAATTATGATCGTGTTATTTGTACCAAGCACCGCCACTTCCGGGAAAATTGGGATTATGACTTTGGTCCCTAATGGAGCGTTTAAGTCCTTGGTTTTCATCCCACTCAGCTAGGACGTCCCAATCATGCCTATTTACGAAGACCAGGCACATGAATAGTTATACTTATCCTAAACATGTAAGATCCGAGTGTGTTGTTTTTATTCTGGGCAATATTTACACGGTGGCCATAAATGAAAAATAGACATGGCGGATTTTCGGCTTGACAAAACTAATATTTTTAGATATTTACCACATTTGTCACACTTGTTCAAAAGATTCATATGCGCATATCATATGTACCCGGCGTATTTTAATATATTTGCTTTGTTAATCCATGCATGTAGAAGATTCTATATAATAACACTCTCTAAGTTCTTACAGGTCGTATTCTAGGTCATGCGTGTTTTTGTACTTTTACAAAATAGATTTGCCCATTGGACAGGTGAATAAGATAATGCATGAACAGCATTTTACTATCATTAAACATACCACTTTGATATTTAGCATTTATTTTAAATAATATATAGATAGTTTATTTCAAAATCAATTAGGCCAATTGGCCCATGAGATACAACATACAATTACAAATATCAAACGAAATATCACTCATACACTCACCCTATCACTTCTGTCTCTCACACACTCAGTCACTCCGTCACTCACTCAGTCAGTCACTCACTTACTCACACACTCACACATACTCCCCTATTCCCATTCTTACAACTCTTCACTCATGACCTAATGTCATACTCATTCTATCACTCTTCCTAGCACAAATACATAATTATATAAATACAATAAACATAACAGTGAGCATTCACCTTGGGAGAAGCTATATAAACAGTTAGTGACCAGTATTTAGTAGATACAAAATCACATTTAGTTACATGACTACATTTTAATATATAAACATAATGTACATGACCAACATAGAGTGTTCTAGACCGAAACGAAATGACTAGAACACTGAAGGTCAAAATATTTAAAGATAAATATGTATATTTTCAATAAGAAAACATAAACAAACAAAAATACCAATAAAAAGTAACAAAAATAGAACACAGCATAGTATTACATATATATACACATTGTAAATTGTATATAATGATATTTGTATAAAATGTTTAAACTAACTAAACTATAAAATTGTGTGTAATGAAACTGGCTATGTTTATAAACGCAATGTTTACGTGGACGACCTGTAGTTTGTGAACATCAACACATCAACGGTTGAAAACAACAACTTTACAGGTGTTCTCATGAACAACAAAACCAAGAAACAAGATGTTGGTCACGGGCGGTCAGTTAACCAACTTAACCAAACTCGACGACAGTATGCCTGAGTATTGAACCCAAGATCACTTAATCAGATGTCTTGTGTGTTTCCGACTGAGCTATTCAGGCGGGTTATTTTTAGGTCAATCTGATCTATGAAGTTGTCCAAGATTATCATTTGTATAATTACAGTTTAACTGAAAAATAGACAAAGTGTATAACGTTGGTTTTTTTTTAAATTCCAGTTTTGTCTTTAGTGACCTTGTGTAGAGGTCAACAATGTGACGACATAAGCCATTCAGCTTGTCAACTATTAGCTCAGAGTCAACCTAATTATTGCTCAGATATCACTGCTAAAACAACGTGCCCAAGATTCTGTAAACTGTGCCGTATGTATAGCGTTTTGTATTGATCAAATAGTACAGTTTTGACCCGTCAAAAAGTCCATACCATTTAACGGTTGATCGCACAATAAAAAGATAAACAGAGTTGCGCGTCTACTAATTCATTTTATTCGATTTAATTAGAAAGAGAATCAATAGCTAAAAAAATGTTTTTTTTTCTTGGAATATCGTATAAAAAAGTCAATTACATGAAATTATCATAATTTTTTATCATATGTAAATATCGACCTTCAGCGTAGATCGATCGAAATGGAGAAAAAGTCTCAAAGTTTGACATCAAAATGGTACACATCAAGACAGCCAATACTGTCCCGAGTCAACATGAAATTAATTACTAATTGATGAACAAAGTAACGCAGCATCATCGTAAGTAAAGAGCCGTTGTCTAGCAATTACTGATAATTCAAGCATAGAGATTAGTTGAATAAAACAATGCCTTAAATGACATGTATTCATAAATTTTTTAATTCATTTTTCAGCTGTTGAATGTTATAGCTGTAATTCCACACTATTAGATTACCATGAATGTAATACAACAGTACTTTGTGGAGAAGGTCAGGTAAGACTATTAGTTACACAGTCAGTTACTGACCGGATACGGTGTGATACCGGGTCAGTAAATTAATATTGGGTGAGAGCGTAGCTCGAGCCCATTATTTATTCACTGACCCGGTATCACACCGTATCCGGTCAGTAACTGACTGCGTAACGAATTTATCTTACCGAGTACCCCCATCTGAATTTTAGCATCAAAGAACAGCGCTATCATTTATAAATTTTGTTACTGACTGGATATTAGAATCTACTGACCTAATATGGGATAATACATGGTCAGCACGTGACCGCTCTCGGCCAATGAAAAACGAGTATTCTGTACGAGGTAAGATAAATATTAACACATATATCTTAACATTTTAGTACAAATGTCGATCTAAACTGTGGTTTGATAGCCCAATCCACGATACATTGTGAGACGCAAACTACTAAATTATCATTGTAAACGTGTTTTATGTTTTTGCAAGCGTTTTTTTTTAAAGTTTTAAGTTGGGTATGCATGTGACAACATTTCAACACTAATCAAGGTTTATTTTACACTGGCCAGTTCACCTCGTTTGACTCTTGTTTAAAATAAGTTCTTATCTACCCTCCACGAAGCCGACAGCTTTTCCATTTTCCTTTCTAATAGAGGAAAGTCTGCATAATAGTGGAATTTTCATGAAATGGTATATTCAGCCCCGCTGTAGTTCAAACTAGCAAACTAGACTTTATTATATAATACACAGGTACAAAAAGTACATTGCCCATCCTACCATAGTTAAAACAATTCCCAATGAAGAGCGCAGATAGTCCCGCCTCCAATTCTGACAATTTGTTGCAACATATTAGGAACGCCGGAAACTTATTTGAAAAGAAACCTCTCCTAAATATTAAAATACCATTTCGGCATTTGTCAATTATTTATTATATAGATCTGTATGAGGAAGGAATTACAATCGTACATTGATGGACATCATGAGTATGAAATGACGTGTCAAACAAAACAGGTATGTTGTCTATCTATAATAACATAGGTCTCATATTAACTAAACTGACATGTTATTTTTATGGGATTACTATTAAGCATCTACGTTTAAAGGAGTTAGAAGGAAAATGACAATACAAGGTATTTTATTCATTCTAATAAGGAACTTAAGTCAGTTATTTCCCCTTGTATACTCTTTGAATAGGTAGGTCCAATTAGTTGTCTATTTCATAAAAAAGTGGGGCACTTATATAAGAGTACTCTGTATTCATTTTTACGCAAATATTCAATGTACCTGATCCGAATTGTTTTAAAGCTTACCATGCATTCCGGAGTAAGTTTTTTCTATGCTAAGACATCATCCTAAACTTAATTGTCATCAAAACTATTGTTTAAGATATTGACAATTGAATTCTTCTTTCTGTTTTGATCTACTTTCACTTTGTAATGCAATAAATAACATATCGAAGCAATATTTGTATTAATTTAAAAAATCTTGTTCATTATAGTTGTTAGAAATAGATAAATGTCTAGTTTCTTCTGCCGTCAAAAAACACTATTACTTTTAATAATGAGGCTTTAATGTTTACAACAGGCATGTGATGGAGGTGGTCTAGAAATACCATTTGGTAAACGTGATATTGAAAACAGAGATATCCATATTACATGTTGTGCTGATGATTTATGTAACTATCCTGAAGTTAAACCTACATTCACAGCAGGTTGGTAAAAAAGTTATATTGCGAGGTTTGCTTTTTTGAATTTGAATGTAAGAAAGACTGATATGTGCGTTTGAAATTTAGAGAGCGGGGCATTCTTTCGTTGCCTGATCATAAAATAATTTCTACGACCATTCTCCCTTCTACTGATTTTAAAATTATGTAGTGCAGATACCAGTCCCTGACGGAAATATGCGCCAAGTAACTGGTTAACAGTTACATCTTGAGATTTAGCCTTACCAGGAACGGTGAGTAGGTTGACTGACTGCAGTAAAATGACATACAATGTATTGCTTCGGCGTAACACCCAACTAAAATAAATGTTTTGTATTTTTATATTCAGGATGTCCAAAAGATATTATCTTCATGATCGATGAATCCTCTGGAACAGTCCATAAAGAATATGATAACATAAAGGCTGCATTAAGAGAGATAGCAAGTTCCATCAAGATTGGACAAGCAGATAATCTTATGTCAGTGTATGGTTTTGACTCTCAAACCCACACAAAATTTGACTTAAATGATTATCGTAATCAGCTAAGCTTGCTTTCGGCCATACAAGGTTTACACCTCTCAAGTAGTTCAGTTTTGCGTCGTCCTGATACAAAAGAGGCCGTAGAATTCTTGATTCACTTTGCAACATCAACCAGAGCTGGCGACAGACCAAATAACCCCGACGTCGTTGTGTTCATCAGCGACAGTAGCACGGCACACAATTTTTTTCTATCGTCCTATGAACGCGTACAATTACAGCAAACAAGTCGGGACATCATTACAGTTACCGTCGGTACCAACTCCCAATGGTCCAGTTCAATTGACCAGCTAGCTACTGACAGAAACCATGCAATCCATATGGCTAGTCTTAGCAACACTACAGCTTTTGTCAATCAATTACTGCCTCTTATTACACTATGTTAATACTTCAATAATAAACTTCTTGCATTAAAATACACTAGTTCTTATTGTAAGTATCATTATCAAAAAGATCAACAGGATGAACCATGTTTATTGATACTGAATATTCAATGTCACGGCGTCTTACATCTAGTCACATTTCGCCCTACTCTGAGTTATACACAGCTTTGGATGTCCCAAGCTTAAATATTCAGTCTGGTTGACTTTGGCACGGAGAAATATACATTATTGTTAGTTCTGGTGGTTAAATCGCATGGAATACTAAACTAAGCACTAGAGCTGTTTCAAATTCCAGTCTCCTGCCTTTTAAAATATCGTTTATTCAGTGCGTTCAGCGCTTAAATGGGACATTGTTCTCCAGTAGTTCAAATAGGCAGGCGTTGAAAAAGTTGGACGTTAGACTACACACAGACCATCCTTTCAACCTTGATAGTTGATATGTATGCGAATATAATCATGACCACAGATGACTATGTACTTTGTGTACTTTGTGATATTATAGGAACGATGTCTCTAGGATGTAACGAAATAAATAATCAAATTATATTTCCATTTCACTTAATTTTTGAATGAGAAAGTGGTGTTCCGTATTTAACTAAATGATTAATACGGTCAGTTTATCCTTTAGTTAAACCTTTACTTATTTCATAAACACCGCATAAGTTGAATACATAATGTACCATATGGCTTAGGATCCATTATACAATGTACACATGTTTTCAAGCCGCCCGGCTAGCTTAGTTGGTAGCACGCAAGTCTTCTGATCGAGGAGTCGTGGGTCCGACTCCCGGGGCATACTTTCGTGGAGCTTGGTCATGAAACTATTTCTAATTATGTAGGGCAGTTGTCAGTCATTGACGAAAGTATGCGCTAAGCAGTTGGTTAACAGCTAAGTCCATAGATTTAGCCTTTCTAGGAGGAGTGAGTAGGTTGACTGACCGCCGTTATATGACCTATACAATGTGTTGCTAGGTCGTTAAACCCAACAAAAACAAAACAAACAAACAAATGTATTTATTACATGTTTATACTCACTTTGATCAACTTAATAGGTCTTCGACGGATCATTAGTATGACGGTGCCTCAGGTTTTCAAATTTTATCTATAAGGTGACTGAACGAAAGAAATATTCATGGTTTTATTTACCTGCTTGTCTGTGTAGCGACCATATATGGCGGTCGACAAAGTTCCGAGACAAACGCTTTGTATATATAGGGCCGTCTTGATTTGCCAGAGCGGCTTAATTCGGCGTACGCCGGTTCCTAAACGGTCGCCGGCAAATCACTTTATTTGTTCCGAGATTAAGCCGAAATTATTAGCCGGCGTACGCCGAATAGCCGGTTACGTTTGAGCGGCGAGCGGCGATCGAGTGACAAACATGGCTGTATATGGCTGCAAGGTGAACCCTTGTAATAAAAATTTACTAATTTTATGGGCTAAATACTAACTGATATTGTGTTTAACTCCCCTTACGTGTCATTTATGTAAGAAACATATCATAAGTACATATTTTACTCGCCAGACACGAACTTGAAAATATTGACGACTAAAATGATTTATTTATACATACTGTTTGAAATTCGACTGTCTGCAGCAGTTATTCATCGCCATCCTCGTCAACACTCATCATTAGTTAGCTGATTATTTGTGACACAACCACATCCGTAGCTATTGACGCCATTTTAGTTAACCGGCACGCTTGATTCATATCTCACCCCAGGGCGAACCGATCGGCGATCGGTTAACGCCGGTTCGTAAGCCACCCTGGCAAATCAAGTCGGCCCATACATACACGGTATATTACTCAGAAAATGGAAGAGTTTGTTCCCTGGTTCCCAGTATCTCCATTATATTTATTCTACTTCACAGATATGTATAAACACTCATAGCTAAGACTTTGCTCTTTCAAATGACACCAACATTTTCTGCATAGGTCGAAAAATGAATGCATAGGTTGATCTAGATACCGCAACTAACGGAGATTTCATTTTACATTACAAACACTAAGAATATTATTTATACATAAATGGCCCGGCGTAATGACAATTTATATCAACACGTATCGACAAAATATCATCATTTCAGTGATATAGTTCCTGAACGAGAAGTATAATGTATTCTTCCAATTTATATGTTTTAAAATGATTTAAACGGCTTGAATATTGTTCTATACATTTTGTTCATAACCCTATTTACATTTTGTAACTTTCCTTCCCGTTCCCTTTTCTCTATGACAAATGTATTTGCTTTATCAATAAACATGTTGTACAGTTTCACAAAGTTTTCTAACGTATTATCAGCGCCAGCTATGTGATGATTTAGTCTTTTTGAAGCATGTCTTTGGTAAGGAACTGTTTTCGCTGCTGTCTTTTTACGGTGTGCTTTATGTTTTCTTTTAACTATCTTTAAATGCCCCTGTAGAACAATCAAAATTATGAATATAATGTTTACAAAGTGATACAAAAGGACACATTTCTAAATGGTAAAAGTATGCATTGATTTCGCTTTGATTGAAATGACCTGAAAAACGATCAAAATAAATTATCCGACTTCTGGGCCCACATGACTTAAAATCCATATCAACAGAAGATAAATTTAGAACAAATCTTAAAACTTATTTATTCCTTGAATTTCATTATCACATTGACATTAAATGTTTTTAAACTGTGATTTTATTTGGTTCAATGTAAACTCCGTGTGATAATTTGTGAATTTGTGAAGAGCAATTGGATCTATAGACTGTATGATTTTTGCGCTATATAAAGGACTTTTATTTGATTTGATTGATTCTGTCATACTATACAAATGTTCTATAATGAATAAACATATGGGGCACGTTCTGCAAGGCGACCGCTAGCTAGCGTTTTTGAGAGCGATTTTTTGTAGCATAAAAGGTCTACGGTTTGACTCAAGCTAGCAAATCCAAGATGGCGACTTTTCCAACAAAAAGTTCAGAATTGTAACAAATGAAAAATATTTAAATCAATTATCACTATGATTATTCTATTTTACCACTTTGACGAAATATATGCATTAAATGAAATATATATCTTAAATATATATCTTAAAAAAGATACACATTCCCACAGGTGGCAGCCAGTTTGAAAAAGGCAGTAACGTTCCGAATGATACAGCTTGCAAGAATAAAACTTGCTACGTATCGCTAGCTAGCGATACAAAGCGATCGCCTTGCGGAACGTGCCAATGCAGTAGCACGGAGGTGAGTCAAAACGCTATACAGATGTCATTCGCATTATTTGGCACTTGATATTCCACAAGCGTGATATTAGTCCCGGTGAAACAAACCAATAGCTAAGTGGTCTATCGCTTGTTTGCTTCAGTCACCGTTGCCTTCTTACATGTAATTATATCTATGAAAGTATTCAGTCACCGAGAAATTATTCAAACTTCGACTGTTGAGAAAAACGGATTATACCTGTAGAATGCGTTGACATGTTTTACAACACCGAGTAGTGTTTAATTTGCACAATGACTTTCTTCTGTGGTATACATGTGAACTTGGTTCAAGTAATGTTCCACAATCCATTGAATGCTTGTCAACCACCAGATGTATGTCAGTACATGCTGAAAATATAAAACATAGTATGTCTAAGTGTTGTTTGTTCAGGTACAATCGGATTCATCGTCGGCAACTACAGCACTTTCTTCCGTTACACTCCATACGTACCTTGGGCTATTTGACCGGCGAAATATCGTTTTTATGCTGAGTCGAGTTATGTACCGTGGGCCATTTGGTTAGGAAAATCTCGTAATCATGAATAATAAATGAGGCAGTTGCATTGGTTCCGAAAGAAAACCACTGTGGAAACTAGCCAATGAAATTACGTTGTATATCTAAGGTTTGGTTTACCATTTAAAATGACGGCCTCCATAAGTGATTTTTTTGAAGCAGGTGAAGAAAATTTCAGTATGACGTCATATTTCTTTTGTTCTATATCGGTTTGAAATATCAATTAATGAACTTAATATGAGTATTAGATTAAAATATTTAAGCATATTTACTTAAAAAATGAACATGAAGTCTCAAAAACAGAAACAACTGCATAGATCTGTGAAAAACCAATATCTCGATTAACAGGTAGGCAATTGCAGAGTATGCAACGTAATGACACTTTTGATAATCAAGTGCTGTACTTTTCTACGCTTAAAGTGTCAGGGTTATCATTTTTTTGCTGCAAACGGTAATTGGTATTTTAAATGAATTAAGAAATAAAAATTTAATGTATAAATAAAATACAGATCACGATCGAGAAGTTCAGGTTACCTGCTTCTTTTCTAAAGAGTTCATTAAACTTTTTGTACACTCTGTCGGAGCAGTTTAAAATAAATAACGACTGCGTGTAGCACTGGCGTACATGAGAGTACAAGTACATATTTAAATCAAAGCGCTGAAACATTCGTTTGTTCGGGTTACAGTCAGTAGTTTTAGAGAATTGAAATGTTTGTATTTTAATTTGAAAGGAGTTATCTTTAACTTCGACACCTAGTAAGTAGAAGCTTAAGGAATCATTCTTAATGCCATTAATTCGCCCTAGGTTTACCATTCATGTACTTTTATTCTAATTACTCGTAAAGCAAGCTTAAAATAACAAACAAAACACAACTATTTAGATACTAGTATTACGCAAAGTCAACAACTCTGACCGGGACTTTACTTTTCCGGTATTTACAGATGTTTAAGGTTACATACCACTAAATAAAATCCTTCTTTGTTGTATATAAAAAGTCTCATTTTCAATGAAAAATTACACTATGACCCAGGGGTGTGAGATACCCAAAACTATATATAGGCTGAAAGATCTATCTATTCCCCTCAAAATGATCAGTATTAGAAAAAAAGTTACGTTACTTATAAGAAAATAAATTTCGATTGAAAGTTACTACCCTGAAAATGTCCTGGTTTTTAACTCTTCACCAGCCGTAGAGAGTCATCTCCCCTTTTAACCAGTTTTCGCGACTAAACTTACCGGATCCATTGAATTTTTGCATAATTTCATAGGAAAAGCATTGTCAAAGACATACATACTCTTCAATATTAAAAAGCACCACAAATGAGGTATCCATGCACTCTCAAAAAATAAATAACGACCATGTCACACTTTCTACTTCCGGTAAATGCCTACTTCCGGTAACCATTTAGTGGTATGTAACCGTTAAGGGACAAAAAGTTTTTTGGCTCTTAAAAATCAATTCATAAAGTGAAAGACCAATCACTTCTGAGCTATTCTGTGCAGTTTCATAAAAAAAATTTGATTATCTAAGCAGTTAGAGCATTTTAGCTGACATCATCCATTCTCAAGAAATTGGTCAAATTTTAGGCATTTTTTTTAAAATTACATATCCTTGAAGTTAAAGCTTTTTCACATAAATTAGTGTTATAACTGACAATATCTTGATGTTTTTCTGTATATTCATGATAGAAAAGACAAAAGCAACATTTTTCAAGCATTATTTTCACCTTTTCTATGTTTGTATAGTGATTTTTAGAGAAAAAATGACCAAAAATAGCAAAAAATGAACCAATTTTCAAGCTTTTTCTGGTTTAAAAACTTTTTAATGTCACATCAGATAACCAGATGACATGTTTCTATGCAGACCACAGTCAATTCAAATGAATCAAATCAGATTTTTTAAACATGGATGTCACCAAGGTGACTTTATGACTTATCAATCAGCTGGCCTAAGGGGGGCTCTTCAAAATCTGGATTATCCGCTACATTTCTGGAAGACCACTGATCTCACTTCCTGAGAAAAATGTTCTCACCAGTGGTGTCTATATGAGGATATTTTGAGTCTGTGAATGTATATTTCTTGTTTTTCCAATTTTTTTATATCACACTTGCTGATAATTTGACTGCGTGTAATGATCATGACCCTTCGGAGAAGAAAAGCACTGAGTAGGTGGGTGGGATTTCAAAAAAGGTGTAAAATTCCCATTTAAAGGCACAAAAATTACATAAATTGTTGTTCTGTGGATGTAAAATATCCTAGACTGAAAAAAAAGTCTTTGACAATAGAATAAATGAACATAATGGTAACCTGACCTTCGGTAATGGGGATGGGTTCAGTACTAATTCACGGCCTTTTCAGACCTTAGTCGGATGATGATATCAATGATCCCTAATTGTCCCTAAGTAACTCAAAGCCTGAAAGGCAAACCAGTGAAATAATAAATACCACAAAAATTGAGGATTTTAGTGTCAGTTGCAACAGAATAAACAGGTTTTATGTTAAAAAATGTGATGGTAAATTAACTTTTGACTCAAAAAATTCTCAAACAAATGGGTTTGGTATGGAGCTGTGTTCACTTCCAGATCCACAACCTAAATAATGGGCTCACAGGATCCTTTTTCTTTCAAAATTCAATTTATGTAACCTCCTATTCTTGGCAGTCTAAATTATTAATCAGATTCATGCAACTGACAAAATAACTTGCAGAAAGCGGGACTCCCAGTTTGCGGCCAAAAGGAAATTTGTGCCCTACCGCCTAACGGAGACAAAGCTATTAGCTTCATGAAAAGAAGCTCTATTCAACAAATCTGACACATCGCCCCCTTACTAAAATAGGCAAAAACAAGTGCTAGGTCACAACTTTGTGTGATTTTATGTGTTCATGTAAATAAGAAATGCTAATACAGCCCCCTAGCAGTCATCTTGATGGTGTGTATGACCAGTGATGATACCGCGGAAGTGATTTTTGAGCAGTTCATTCATTTTTTCTTGCTTTTTTATATCTTATGTTGAGTGCATATGAGAATGTATTGGGTTAGAATTGATAAATATGACAAAAATTAGTGCTTTTACAAGAAAATAACTAAATATAATATCATTTATACATCATATGACAATAAATCAGATGAGAATGCAGTTCTGCTGATCTCCATGACCGGCCTACAGCCCAACTCTGACACCAGTTTTCCCTTCATCATTGACAGTTAGAGGCTTAATAATCCAATGGAGATCATTACAACATTAACTATTATAGCACAGATGTGATAGGCATGCATAATGGCTAAAAAATCACATTGCATGGGAATTGATACATCAATCTGTGCACAAACTGGTTGCGGATGGGGTCTCGGATGGGCATTTTACCCTAATTATCCCATATTTGGACAGTCCAGCACCACAACATGCACCATTCAACACAAAACATCCATTTTCTACATCTAAATGACATATATTAATGATTTTGTCCAGAATCTTTATATGCAATCCATCAAAAATCATAAATCTGGCAGACGACGTTATCTCTTAAAGGTTACATACCACTAAATAAAATCCTTCTTTGTTGTATATAAAAAGTCTCATTTTCAATGAAAAATTACACTATGACCCAGGGGTGTGAGATACCCAAAACTATATATAGGCTGAAAGATCTATCTATTCCCCTCAAAATGATCAGTATTAGAAAAAAAGTTACGTTACTTATAAGAAAATAAATTTCGATTGAAAGTTACTACCCTGAAAATGTCCTGGTTTTTAACTCTTCACCAGCCGTAGAGAGTCATCTCCCCTTTTAACCAGTTTTCGCGACTAAACTTACCGGATCCATTGAATTTTTGCATAATTTCATAGGAAAAGCATTGTCAAAGACATACATACTCTTCAATATTAAAAAGCACCACAAATGAGGTATCCATGCACTCTCAAAAAATAAATAACGACCATGTCACACTTTCTACTTCCGGTAAATGCCTACTTCCGGTAACCATTTAGTGGTATGTAACCTTTAAATTCACCCTGATACGGACGAATCATAAAAACATTTTTTAAACAGGCGATGTAAACATATCTACACTGAGACACACAACTCATCGTACTTATCGGTGAATTGGCTCCGCGCAGGAAATAGTTCTGTTTTTAAGTGTCTGTAAGGAATTTAGAAATAATTGCGCAAGTCATTTCAGGCGAACTATTTGTTATTCATATACAGACGTATTTATTTGTATATTCTGTAGTTATGAATTGATACAGTCTAAATTTAAGGTAGATACATGTATATTTGTTTTGGCTTGTAGCCCTAAACAAGTAATAAACCAGGTATGCAGACCTTTAGAGTTCATGGACTTTATACATCCATATGCAACTGCCGCGCTTTTTGATTAGGCCATACCAAATTTAGTTATATCAATACTTTCAATTATATATAATATCTATTTACAATAGGCTCTTCAATTCTATGGCGCCGTATTACATTTTTATTATTATTATTATATACTGTATTTGTATAGCGCTCTTTTCATATTGAATATATGTTCAAAAGCGATTCACAATCATATGCATAATACATTTAAGTATTAATCTTAACACTACTTGACATAGTTAGTCTGCCATTGTCTTTGTTCAATTATTGAAAAGGAGTACGTAACTACGTAATATTCACTTGATTAGACGTTACATTGAATTGATTGTTTTTAAGTATCAAATGCGACCTATATAAAGGATTTCAAGTTTTCCTCTCTAAGATCAATTTTGAATACAATATAATGACAAAGAGATTTCGTAAAATAAAAAGTAGGAAGATTAAGACGTTTGGCCATAGAAACTTTGTATTATTATGCATTATCTTCATTGCTTACAGGATCTAGTTAAAATATAAGTACAATGGTACTTTTGTGCCTTTTATATACACTAAATACGACATATGCATGGTCTCTATGTCACCAACATAAAAACTAAGGTGAAAACCCCTAACTCTAGACTCACAGAATTACGAATCTTTCAATCATAGTTCCCAGACAAGCGATCTGATTAAAACCCGATCTAAAATTTTCCGCTTGCCTGTTCGCTAATTCAGATCTGGCCTTTTTTTAAACGAGGGTCACGTTCAGGTGACCTTTTCTCATCATAATATTAATGACGAAATTGTTATGATACGTAACTTGTTTTCATCGTCTACGTCACGCAATTTGAAATGAGCCGTCCAATCGCAGTATGTGATTTTAATATCGCTGTTAAATTAGCTTGCAAACCTTGGTCTAAAAATAGAAATTACGAAATCAAAATGTTATTAATAGTGTTTCGTCTAGATGAAAGCTACGCATTGATTAGTCGACATAAAGATCATCTCGACGTGACCCTCCATTGAGATAGTAGAAATCCTGTACGACAATGCTCTACAGGATATCTGTTTACAGAGAATGCCAGACAAGAATTTTATAAAAAAATGAAATATATTTACGTGGTTGTGTTGTTGATGTTTGTACTGGTGTTGATGATCTCTGAGATTCCTGTAATAAAGTAGAAAAGAAATTATATCACATTACATTGTATCAGTGTCTAGAGTAGTTAGACATTCTTAAATCTCTCTTAAAGGGGTTAGGAAGCAAGTGACAATAATTTGTTTTTATTATTCATTTTAATTACTCTAAAACAAAAAAAAATCCATAAAATGTCTAAATAGTCTTATAAGTGGTTCTCTAATTACGTGACTAGTTTACCTGTCATCACTCATCTAAATATCGCTAATTTATCACTTAACAGGTTAACTAGTTAAAAACTCAAACATATTAGTTATGCGGTTATTTAGAAGTAGAACTATGCTACCATATTTTAATATATGTTTGTTTGTTTGTTGGGTTTAACGCTGTAGCAACACATTATATAGGTCATGTAACGGCGGTCAGTCAACCTTCTTACTTCTCCTGGAAAGGATAAATCTCTGGATTTAGCTGTTAACCAACTACTAAGCGCATACTTTCGTCAGTGACTGACAACTGTCCTACATAAATGAAAATCATTGGTAGAAGGGAGAATGGCCGTAGAAATAATTTCATGACCAAGCTCCACGAATGTATGCCCTGCCCGGGAATCGAACCCACGACCAGTAGACTTGCGTGCTACCAACTGAGCTAGCCGGGCGGCACTAGTTTGATATATAAATGGCTAATTAATTCGCCTTACCATTAAAACTGTGTGACAAGTTCCTCTACAGCCTGGAGCCATATTTTGTTGGCATATCTTAAGTCTTGATTTATAAACACCTTTCAATGGATTTGTTAACCAAGCACATTTTCCATGGCTTCCATCAGCAATCCATATACAATGATCGGTACAAGTGTCTGTAGATGATATAAGGTAATGATACAACTTGTTAGCGACAATAAGGTATACTTAACAACTTTTTTAAAACTTAAATGACCCCATTAGTTCCTGATTATAAGAGTCAAAGGTCAATTCTCTTGAATTAAAATAACTGGTCCAACCCCATGCAATTACTAACTACCCAGCCTGCATGACCATATCGGGCCGATATACAATTAATGTCGGCATGTCGGTAAAATGGGCCGATTTGGGGCCGACATCGGACCGCTGCAGTGCCGACATACTCAATATTTTGAAAAATTCTAAATGCAATTGTATTGTAACTTAATTATGTCAATAAATAGTCCTGTGTATGATTTCAATTTCTAGAACCACACTAACCCCATTTCATGTAACGTCAAAAACGTATGTCGGGTCTGCGTCGGGCCTACATGGCAATGAACGCAACTATTTTGTATATGCGATTGACAACGGTACGATATTGCGTTTTCTGTTACACATCCATATTTTGTTAAATCGTTGAAATATTATGAAATAAATTAATTCCAATGAAACACCTTTGTTATTTTATATAATATTTACGAACTGTCCTACTGTCCGATATAATAATATTATTTAAAATGAAGAACTGGCAAATACTTTCAACTGAATAAGCGCCAAAAAACTTAAAGTCAAGGGAAGGTGATGAAGGTGAAGTTTATTTACTTATAAAAGTAGATCTAATGATGATTTAACAAATGTGTAAACACTGTTAATTATTTGATTTTAACCATTTGCGTGATTGGAAAAATACAAAATTAATCTGTTTGTCTTATTTTAAAGTAAAATTATGGTTGACAATATTTGTAACATAATTTCGCGACATGCATTAACAAGGCCGTGATTATCATTTGCACTTCATAGTTAGAATATACTAAATATTCGCTTTTATAATCTTATCCGTAAAAAATCTGTTTTTTTGCATAATAGCTGTTAATTTTCTCTCCACAGTTTATTAATGTACATATACATGTATTGTTTTGATGTTAGCCCGATGTAGGCAAGAAATATTGGGCCGATATTGTTTAGACATCGGCCCCATATTGTACTACCGATGTCGGGTCGACATCATTCCTATTTGCAGCCGAGGTTAAATCCGACGTTGGGCCGTCATAGAAAACCATATAAGTTTGCTGTCGAACCGATATAGAATAATTTCTACTGTTGACTGACATCACACCGCTAATGTTTTGATGTTGGCCCGATGTAGGCAAGAAAATTCGGGCCGATATTGTGTAGACATCGGCCCGATATTGTACTACCGATGTCGGGTCGACATCATTCCTATTTGCAGCCGAGGTTAAATCCGACGTCGGGCCGTCATAGAAAACCATATAGGTTTGATGTCGGGCCGATATAGAATGTTGGCTGGGGATGTAACCCAAACAAAGTCAGAGTTTCAGCGGTTTGATTTAGATCTTATTCGCACTGTCTTGTATCAAAACGAGATATTACGTTCAGTGGGACAAAACAGCGGCCTGTTCAATGACCCCGAACGTTCCAAAACGTTCTGTAACGTTACATTTGGAACTCCTCGGCCATTCACTGCGAATATAAATATTGAATAATAATATAAACTATTTTCTATTCAAAGAATGACCCACGTGATCTTATTACCAACCCAGCTCATACAGGTCCTTGGTGATACAACATGTACGTGTCTATTAATTCATGCAATGCATTTAATTAAAAATAAGTTCAATTGCTTTAACAGTTGTTTGTTTTAAATAATAAAATACTATTTAATACAAATATTATCAAGCAATTTTATTGTTTTGACATTCATAATTATTAATCGTTGATTGTTGAACTTCTGGCCTCATGTTTGACAAATCATCAATATTTTCAAGGTTAATAGTTAATTAGCTTTTTAATAGTTTAATGCAAATATTTTTTATGTTATTATTTGATCAGAAAGTTGAGTAATTTCCTCGCTGTTTAATTACAATTGACACTGTTTATTGGATTAGCAAAACGTCACAAAGTACTTAGAGCTACAATGTAAACATTGAGGACAAATGATACAACATTCTAATTTATAGATAAACCAATTCACATGTATTCATGAAAAGACGAAACAAAGAATCTGAACTAATTTCAAAATCGACAAAAACTAGTTTCAGAACATATAATTGCCAAAGGCATATGCCAATGCCGTTTTTTCCAAATAAAGATGCATGTTTGATTATTTAAGCAATATAACACGAATAAGCTTTTGTTATAGTAGATTTACGCGCGGTACCGCATGCATGATCAGTTATTGTCAAATTTAATTGGTCTAAGCACTTTTAGAGGACAGAACATTTACTTTAAAGTTGGATATTTTTAGGATATTTTAGGATTAGGACATTACCAATATTTTCCTGGGCATCTGTGACTGTTGTTTTTATCACTGCTCGTTGTGTGGTTGTCATTGCCTCAGTTGTTGATTGAATATCCTTAGATGTTACAACTGATTGTAATTGCTGAAATGAAATAGTATGATTAGTAAAACACCTGAGTATTGTTTGGCTTTAATTCATTTTTAAATGTTCAGAACCACTTTACTGTTGTTCGAACCAAGCACAATTTCCATCTCTCATTCTTTGCAGTTAATACATTTTAGGCCTAATGTCGCTCGATTTTAAAACAAGTTCTTACAACTTAGATCAATCACTTTTGAGACTGTTTCCTGGTTCCCCAGTACTGAGCTAGTTGGATAGAATTACTTGCTCAAGGAGACAGACTTGATGATACGATTGGAATCAAATCAGTGTCCTTCAAATGTCCTTGGGCAATATCTTGTTTTTAGAATGAAACGATTCACATTTGCTCATGAAAAAATCATCGGATCAAAGTTGTAAACCATGTATCATGTATACCGCAAATTTTTTTACTAACATTTAAGCTTGATGAAAAACAGCAAAAACCATGCGTTGATAAACCTTTATAATACAATGTACATGTATATGTTTATCAACACAGGGTTCATATTCAATTTAAAGCTGCCATTGATTTGGCTCGAAGCGTATCGACGATATCGATATAACAAGAAAAAAGATCGACGATACACTGATATATATCAATACCTTCACTGCAGTACTATACAGACCATTTATGTCATAATAGAAGTATATTGAATGTTATACTTTCTGTGGACTAGAGCTATTTCCTCAATGGGGGTGCCGTCAATGTTTTAGACCTATCAGTTCATATTATGACACCGCATCCGTTTCCGCTTACGATAGAAGGTTCGTCTCACAAATTTGACCCATAAAAGTTTAGTAACTGTTACATTTAAAGGCTTTATTAACGATGTTTTCAAAATGCATATCGATTATCGATCGGAAAAGAAATATGGACAATACAGCGATATCGTTTGAATCGATGGCAGCTCTAAATATATTTCACGCGTAAGCTATAGTGTGTTTAAAATTATTCGCGGTATGCATGATAAAATCTTTTTCAAAATTTCATTGCCCAAGAACTTTTGGAGGGCACTGTATATTCGAACATAATTGTGACATATATTGTCATGTATGCGTTGTTTACGTTGGTCGTGTCAAGAATTTAAAATGTATGTATATTAATTACGTGATCTGAGAGAGATATACATTTAAAGCCACTATATGAAGATATATTCATTAACAGTAGACTTGAAAATGTTCTTACAACTACAAACTGATCTAAATATATATGTATTAGAGACACAATAAACAGCTCAAAACAGTATGCTTTCTAAATTTAAGTTTGACCATGTGTCCATTTCTATAAAATGTGGGGTACTTTTATAATTGCACACTATAGTACAAACTCCTCACAGCGGTTACGTCACGCGTTGCTACTTTAACCACTGCCTTCACATGAATCACGTGACGCAAGTAGTACCATGTGACTTATGTTTAAATTTAAACGAGCTATAACGGTCAGCCTAAAATGTGTTAGGCGTAATGTAGCGAAAAATAACATTGAATGATAAAAATTGTGGTTGAATTACAAGTACTGCGAAAGAAATAAGATAAATTAAATAGAAATATATCATTATGTACCAAAATTGTTTAGTTCATGAATAAATTACAAGTACAATAATCCATTTAATATTTACTTTGCGTAACATTTTGTTATCATGCAATTTTACGCACTTTAGGTAACCGGTGTCAGGGTAAAATTTATCTTGTTTTTTTTACAAGTTATTTATTTATACTATTTATTTTTTCCCTTTATATACTTTGGACATCATATTTTACTAAGAGAAGACTAAATTTATTGAAAATATTGAATTGTAAAAGAAAAGATGAAAAAAACTTTTCGGCTCTCTGAGAGACGAATTTTACTTGTGGTGGCAGTGGTTATTGATTTGATAAAGGGAGATAACCGCTGCGGGGAGTTTGACTATAGTATATTCATTTATACGATAATGTTCAATATACCTAATCAAAAATAGTTTTAGAGCTTAATTACGTAATTCGGAGAAAGTTAATTCTATGATATGACTTTATCTTAAACATGTTGTGATCAAAACTATTGTTTCAAGTATTGACAATCGAATTCTACTTTCGGTTTCGATCTACTTTCACTTTGAAATGCAATAAATAGCATAAACATATCTAAGCAACATTTGCAAAATTTAATTTAAAAAATCATGTTCATAAGAGGTGTTTGAAATATATGTATAAATGTCTATTTTCTTTGCAGTTCAAAAACAGTGTTACTTTTGATAATGGGGCTTTAATATGTACAATAATTAGACATTTTGGGTAATTACTATGTTAATTATACCAGAGACATGGATATCTAAATGTATGGTGACTTTAACTTGTGAGTAAAGTTTAATGTCACCACGATACAACAAAACAGGTGTTTTATTAACCATTTTAAGGTTAACAATTGTATAGTCCTACAATATTAACCTGAGAGTGAGATCGACCTTGATGCAAGAATATATTAAACGAAATATTTACAGTCTATTTTTGTCTTCGTTTGTAAATCGCGCTTGATCGGAAGCTTTCGGTAAAATACACATACTGAACAATTAATTTCGTTTTCATGTGACAGAATAAATACTTTTGAACTGTGCCACAATATTGCACACTTACGTGTTTCCCCCCAAACTAATGTGTTCAAAATTAAAAGCACAATAACATGCCATGTTTACAAAACATCATTAATAGTCACATACAGGTCGTATTCTAGGTCATGCGTGTTATTGTACTTTAAACAATGGACTTGCTTACTAAATAGGTGAATAAGCTGAAACATGAACAGCATTTTAATCATATAAACATACCACTTTGGCATTTAACATTTATTTTAAAAAGTGTATATGCAAACTATAAATTTTATATAATGATGTGTTTATAAAATAAGTGTAAACTGACTAATCTATAAATTTGTAAAAATACATCACCCCTAAATATTAGTGTGTAATGAAACTGGCCATGTTTATATACGCAATGTTTACGTGGACGACCTGTAGGTTGTTATAAGATATATATAACGTGTATAACCGTGTACACCCATACGGAAACTTACGATTAAATGTAAGTAAAGAGTGTAATAATAATAATTATAATTAGGTATTTCAAGTTGGTTCATTGGGTTTAACGCCGTAGCAACACATTGTCTAGGTCATATTAACGGCGTCAGTCAACCTACTCACTCCTCCTGGAAATGCTAAATCTCTGGATCTAGCTGTTAACCAATTTCTAAGCGCATACTTTCGTCAGTGACTGACAACCTATCTACATAATTTAAAATTATTGGTAGAAGGGTGAATGGCCGTAGAAATAATTTCATGACCAATCTCCACGAAAGTATGCTCTGCCCGGGAATCGAACCCACGACCCCTCGATCAATAGACTTGCGTGCTACCAACTGAGCTAGCCGGGTGGCTTGAGAGAGAAGTATAAACTGGTGGTGTACGTACATTGTTTTACTGATTTTAACAGATCCTTATACTATTCATTAGTACATACATTCTTGATGTATTTAATAAAATAATGATGTTGTTTAAGTATTTTGTAATCCACATCCCACTCTAATGGAGGTGTGGGGGAATAGCGGGAAACGATCTGTGTTTTAACATTCAATCGTCCTTGCATAGTCGGTCGACTGCAGGGGAATGGATTTCGAGCCAACATAATCGGGGACTATAACCAGTCACTTACGATATACAGGGCGAGTATATTTACCAAGGATGTAAACATCTGAATGCCTTTCTAGCGCCAGGATTTTATCGATTATTGACTTGGCTTTAATTCAAAGCTCTGATAAGTCCCAGGACGGGAGTATGTAACAAATAAGTTTTTAAAAATCAAGGGACACAACTCTGAGTAATTTAACCAGTATTCACTTAAAACCACAACTGTTGACATCGTAGAGAGACAATGGGTTCGAACCAATAACCACTTACACAACAACAAGATTCTTAGGCAAAAATTTTGGAGCCACAAACTTCGGCATATTAATTTACATATTTATCGGCTCCAACACTAGAGTCACTCTGGATAGCTTTTAATATTAACTTTGCTTAACATCATTGTGATGCTATAAAAATGTCTACTAATACTTCTAAATACTTCTTCAAAAACATTCTTGATACTACACGTGTGTACGATATTATGTTACATTTATTATGACCCTCCCCCTATAATAAGTCATTATAATAGAACAGAACAGAACAGAACAGAATGGCACAGAACAGAACGAAACAGAACAGAACAGAATGGAACAGTACAGAAAAGAACAGTACAGAACGGAACAGAACAAAATGGAACAGAACAGAACAAAACATTTATTTATTCACAAAAACCTATATACTTTCTAGTGTTTAACATAATAAATATACAATGATTATACTACACTACCTACCTGGTTCTGAAGAATTTCACATGATTGACAACATCTCGTCATTGTATCATTACATAGTCGATGTCTTGTTTTATATATACCAACTTTCTTATCTTCAGGATATTTCTTTAACAAATATTTACAATCAAATGACATTCCTAACAAGTATATACCATTTGGTTGATCTTGGCAACTGAAAGTAAGATTAAAATGAAAACAAATGCAATTATTTGTACCCTAATCAAGGCTTGTCATTATTACTATCATCACCATCATCATCTTCATCATTATCACTATTATTATAAGTATTGTTATCATTAATATAATTAATTATTCGTGTATACAGAAATCAAGGTAATTGCACATAAGACGTAAAAGGGAGCACCTCATAAGTTACATATTATCTTCATGGGTGTTATGTATTGATAGTACACAAAGAGCAATACAAGCAACCTTATAATCACAAACGCTGTTATCATCTTTGTATGTATGAATGTCCTCATTTACAATTGCAACACATTTCAAACATTTTTTTGTCTTCTTCCTCGACGCTTACGAGTCTCGGTTTATTTAAAAAAAAACCACAAAACTGTTTTATTTTGTTATGGTAAAAAACATAGGCACAAGCTTTGATGCGATTAAATAGTGAGTTCTTTAGCGAATTGTGCTCTTTGACCTTTATTATCTTACCTCAAAATCTTCTTACAAGTCGTACAGCAATCTGTTGTTGGTAGTTTACATAGCTCTAGTCTATTCTTATATATCTCATGAGTATCATCAGATAAATCTTGTTGTAGATATTTACATTCAAACATTTTACCACCAATGTTAACCCCAGATCCATCCAATGTTTTACCATTCTGACATGCTTCTGTTTCTAAAAATATATTGCTTATTTTTAACAAAGAGATAAACTGGTATCTACAATGACATACAAAAAAAACTATACACTCGGTAAAAAACAAATTTCTTGTACAAAGTTAAATTTAATGTAGGTATGCAGACGTTCTTTGTTTTCTTTGTATTATCATAGGAAAAAAGTATCATAATGTGATTATACATCAATATTTGTTATGTCCACCACGTCTACGGATAACGGAAATCAATCGCAAACACATAGACCTGCCGTAACGTCTAATGATGTCGATGGGATTATTAAGCCATTTTCCTAAGTTAATACAAACAAAGAAAAAAGAACGTCTGCAACTTTTACTTTTCGTCCCTCTTTCTTTAAACGTTATTTATGCTAATAAAATATTAACTGAAATTTAATGAAATTTACATTAAATATGTGGCAAATTGATTTTGCTAAAGACTGATACCAAACATACCTACATGAGATTTAACTTTGTATATGAAATTTGTCTTTTACTGAGTGGATAGGTTTTTGTGTTTCAGTATAGTATTTGAATACGTCTTTGCTACTGCCAGTTATAGTAAAGTGTCTGATGTAGCAACGCTAAACCACGCAACGCCACAAAAGTCGCACAAAAACCGTCTGACGCTAATCATCACAACATTGACTATAAACGTCGCGCTTGGTATTGTGTGACGTTTAGCGTCAGCGTTGCGACTTTAAGCGTCAGGGCAATAATGATGTTAAGCATTGGTTACCAATCAATCGTTACTGACTTGAAACAATCAAAAGTTGACTCAAAGCATCCGTATGCCACTACCAACTTGTTAACTTCGTTAGCCACCCGACTTAAAACTCGTTAAATACAGGAATGTAAATACTATGATAGTGCATAAATATACATGCTACACTACACATATATTTTTGATGTACCTAGATACGATAAAGATATTTGATTTATCAAGTTTTATTTATAGTTGTAACTACTGCGTCCTGTTTGAGTCATTGTTCTTTCGATCTGTCATAATCGTCAAGTTAAAACGATACGAACGCCGTGCTAACGTGTAATATTTTAAGTGCTCTAATAATAAACCGTATGTAAGACATACCGTTGATACCATGAAGTATATATATTTGTCAAGGTTTTTCTTTTTGACAATGTATAAGGCAAGTTAATGACATAGTTTTGTCTCTAGTAATTCTGACATTATAGATAATTGAATTATGCTGGACCCTTCACACCTCAACCACAAAGTAAAAATAGAAATGTATGTATCTTATTCACACTGCATGAGGGGAGCGGTAGTTCAATGTTAGGACGTGCACCTTGGGGTTCAGAGGTCATGGGTTTGAACACCAGCCGGGTCACTGCTAATTTCATTGAGTAAGAAATTTACCATCGTTTGCTTAGCTCCACTGCAATGTAAATGAATACTTGCAAGGGTGGTATAAATTTCGTTGCTCCGATGTCACGACTGTTCATAAGCAGCGTAAAAGACTCTCAAGGGAAATTAATATAATTTAGTAACACGATAAGCAGGGGTATTATATGTAGTCAGTGAACGTCGCAGTGCCGCTTATCGACGCAACGTTGCTAAAATGTCGCAGCAACGCTAAACGCCGCAAACTTCCTGATGATAATTGTCACAGCGCTAGTTAACGCTAAACGTCGCATAAAATCAACTGACGCATAATCCGTTGACGCAGCCTGATCTGTCTGCACAAGGAATAATAAAGTTAACTAACCCAAGTTAAAATGACTTATTTGCCATTTGTTATAACATCATAAATGAAAGATTTAACAATACAATTTTATTAATATTCAAGGGGGACTACATACAAAGCTGGGATAAGCAAATTTATGTTTTAACTGCATTATTCTTTAGTCGTTACATTGCCTACAGTTAATGCTTATTAAAGGCGATAAAAACAAATTATATGATACTGACCAGTTACACTATATAAAAATCCAACTATAAACACAAAAACAACATTTAGTTTCATTGTCCACCGACTTAAAGGTAAAGCAATTTAGTATACGCGTTAAACATTTATGAATATTAAATGGATTGTTTTACATATTTAAGATGCAAAGTTCATTAAATATGCGACGTATAAATGTCCTATTCTTTATTGTATACGAGTCTAGATACATACATCATATTTAAATTGTTAATATTTCTTCCTCACGTGTATGATTTTGTCACGTGCCAAGTGTTTTTGCTTCATGTTTACTACTGTCGTTCAATTAACTTTGTTAATTGCCAATTTGCATTATTTCGCACTACAGTAAAACTCGGATATAACATACTCGCTGGGCCATAGAAAAAAGGTATGTTATAACCGAGGTATGTTATATCCATTAAGCATACTAAGTATGTTATATATAAGGATGAAAAACGGGCCAGAAAAAATGGTATGTTTTAACCGAGTGTATGTTATAACCGAGTATGTTATATCCGAGTTTTACTGTACATTGATTTTAGCCTGGATTACCTGCCCCTTACCACTATCGTTATCGGGCCAGGCAAACGGGAATCATGGCGACCTCCTCAGTTATTATACACGTATAACGTTTTCTTAATCCTGCATGATCAGGTGCTGTCGATAGTTACTTTAGTAGGAGTTCGGTACTATATAAGACATTCGATTTCGATTTTTCAGATTACACGTATATTAAGCCGACGATTAACAAAAACATGTCTCAAGTGAACACAATTTGGACGTTGATTAGTCTCGTAAGAATTTCGGATACTTTATTTTGCATAAATTAATATAACCAAACAACTAAAAAAGGTATCCACTGCAATTCTTGTACTATGATCCTTTGATTTAAGTCTGTGTATTGAGAAATGCTCATTTGAAAACATAATTATCCAATATCTATTTCATTACATTGGGCGCGGCCATGATCATGGTTTGCCTGACGTACTTTTACCTGCCAAAGTACGACTGGGAACCAGACAACATTGATTTTCGCTGCAAGTTTATTCTAATAAATGGCCAATAATTAGACTCTCTATGTCACCTAAAAAAATATGAGAACTTATTACAGTTAAAGCAGAACACAAGAACAGTCCACGAAGAGCGCGCTCGCTCGCCATTTCGGGTTATTCGTGTAAAAAACAGCAACAACCAGTCAACATTCATGCTCGAGTTATGCATCTTTGTATTGGTATGACGTCCAATTGTAACCCTGTAGACATGATAGTGTAAAGTTCTAATTGAATCCATTCGGTCGTATCAAAAATATAAAAATGTTGCTCGGAAAATCTTAACTAAAACGTATTTCGCCGTCGCACAGTTGAGCAATAGCTCCACTGTTCTCTGAACAGCTAAAACTACCTTGACGATGCGTTGTTTTATATATTTTCACCCACACTGACCACAAAAATCACATGGTTTTGGCACCATGTAAACATAGAAAGTAAGTTCTATTATCAAGTCATTTTGAATGAAAGGTGATAGAGAAATGAAACAGTTTTAAAGTCGACGGCACTTGGGTTCAAATGTCTAGTATTTAAAGTGTAACATATATTTGGTGCAATGTTCTACATAATGGGCTGAGAATATTTTCTGTCTGATTAAAATAAATATCTATGACTCCAATGCAATAAGTTACCAGTGTGACTAACTACAGGCACTTGCATAGTGAAGCAAAAATATACATCGAAGAAAAAAACCCAACGCCTGATCTCATATCTATATCTATTGTCGACTGTTGAATTCACAGATTAATGAATAAATCAATTTAGTAAAAATGGCATGCTATTGTATTGTTCATTTTGGGCTTATCCATTAAGAAAGAACACGTAAGCCCACGATATTGTGTAATAGTTTCAAAGTATTTAGTGCAAGTTTCTCAAGCGTATCGCTAGCTAGCGTGTTGCCCTCTGGTATTCTAAATTTGATATTACATACGTATTCCTTTTGTTGAAAGAACGGTACCAGGGCACACAAGCGCAAGCTAGCGATATGCTAGGAAACTCGCCCTTATTCTCATTGAAACAAAAATATATTGTTCAGTACGTGTGGCTGACAAGATAAGAGTGAAGATTTAACTCCCTTGTTTTTATATAGATGATAATGGAATATTTCTGAGTATATATTCATTCCTCCTTGTTTTTGACAGTGAGATTCGTCTTTTGTTAAATTGACTCGCCAAATTTAACATTTACATATACAAAGCGTTTAAATACGAAATGTCACTTAAAAGTAAATAGTTAACAAAAGCTGCCTATGGACAGTGCGCTCAACTATTTGGTGTGTTCGTGTAACCAAAAATATGATTAGTACCAAACTTTAATAAGTAACAAACATTTCAAGTAGTTTGAAATAGAAACCTTAAAATACAGAAGTTATAGCACTGAAACTTTAACATTTTTAAACACTTAAAAGCATACGTTCAAGGAGGAATAATTTTGAAACAAATGTGTGCAAGAGTTATGAATAATATCACACGTCATGTGGGTAATGATAAGGAACATACTGTATTTGAAGTTATACCTAGATACCTTATGCAATAAAGAAGTTACAGTACAAAAAAGTAACAAAATTTGGGGCATAATGTTATACCCCTCAGTTCTTAATGTTGTCCGTGATACCGAGGGATAATAGTTTTGACTGTTCCCCAACCACCCATGCAATAAGTGTTTTATTACCTAATGCAAGTACAGATATAACATGGCAATAAAGATAGTTTCAGAAGCGGATGACATTACGTGTGCTTAGCGAGTCCCGATTTTCAGCAAAAGTTCGAGATCCCTCTCTTCAATGTCTTAAAACCGCGACATATCGTAGATATTTTCAACAGAATTTACGTTTTTCTACTTTTCGTTTGGTAACTCTAAAGACGCTTGCAATGATCTCGCTCATTGGACGCTTGGAGTTTTTTAATGCGGTTACTTCCCTTGGCACTACACTCCATGAAACAGTTGACACGTGAGGGCAACAGTTCGCACGCGAGGGCAACAGTCAAAACTGGTTCATGCCCAGTGGCGTTGCGCAGTAAAACATAACAGGTTTAATCCGGTTTCACTCAGAATAGTTGAAAAACAGTCAAGAATAGCAAATTGACATTTATATAGAGCATTAAGTAATAATTACCATTGTTTTCCAATAAAAAACAACCAGTTAATGTAAAATTTCATATTTGTCTTCAAAGTCTACTGATCGAGGGGTCGTACGTTCGATTCCCGAGCGAGGCATACTTTCGTGGAGCTTGTTCATGAAACAATTTTCTACGGCCATCCTCCCTCCTACCAATGATTCCAGCTCACGTAGGGCAGAAGTCAGTCACAGACGGAAGTATGCGCCTAATAGTTGGTAAACAGCTTAATTCATTTAGCCTTTCCAGGAACAGTGAGTAGGAGGACTGACCGCCTTGATAAAACTATACAATGTGTTGCTACGGCGTTAAACCCAACAAAAATAGAATTTTAACCATGGTGGGAATAATTCATTAACTACTCTTCTCATGTAAACAAACATTACAAGAATAACAGGTTGTCACTGATGACGAATATAGGATCCTGTAGAATACTCAGCAAGTACTGTTGAAACTATTTCTAGAAGTACTTTAAAACATCATGTAACGATGAGCGGCTATTTTGTAAACAAAAATACGAGTAATTATTTTATTATTTATCTATCATATGAGTAAAAGATGTTTACTATAAATCATTTAATGTAGAATTCATTCATTATTTCTATTAATTTTGAACTTTTGACCTATCCAGATCATTTTGGCTGAGCTGTCCAAGCCAACTTTTGACCAATAATTAAAAACATTTGCTCTATCATTCCTGTTTGTCCAATGAAATCCTCTTCCTGTATAAAATATTTGATACCATTGGTTGTCCGAAAATAAAGCTCAGTTTACGGTCCCAATTTTTAATATGCGGGTCTCGAAAAAAACATTCAGTATAGGGTTCTATATATTGAAATAATATAGTATAAAACAACATGAACATAATTATTTTGAAATTGTTATTTTATAGAAGATTAAAGTCACATATTCAAATTAAACTTAGGAGATAATTACCACATCAAAATTTATTTGGGAATTAAAAATATTATAGATAGTCCCACACAAGTAATGTCAATAATGAATTTTTGAAGCTTGAAAACAGGCACCTTTTGTGAAATTGGGAATTATATTGTAATTTGAAGTGATATTCGCTAGCTAACATTAACACTTAAACAAAACAAACATGCACAGCGCCGAATATCTTTTTTAAAAGATTCTTTCATTCTGATTGTAATTTTGTCCAATGAAACGGTAGCAGGGTGACTTGATTTTAGTATTGGCATCTCTTTAGCCAAAAATATGTTTAATGCTTATTCGCGATTTTAAATTAAAGTTTTTAATACGACCTTCAAGTGCTTAGCGTTGTTTAGTATAACGACTAAGTTTATCATCTTCACGTTTTTTTCTCAACTGTCAAAGCTTGAATAGTTTCACGGTGACGGAATGTATCCTCCGAGGTCCTCATTTCGTCACTGACCTTATTTCGTCACCCCACCTTAAATACATAAAGCATTGAGCAATAATAAAAGTTAGGTATTATTATTTATAGACTCACTAAAATAAGCTTAGATTCTCGTTTTTAGCTCGAAATCTAAACGTAGGGCGGAGCGACATTGTGGGCGGAGCCAAACCTGCACTGATTGTGATTTTACACTACAGGTAAACATGTCAATATTTAAAATGTTGAAATTTCGATTACTTTGTCATAAAATTGTTGAAGAAACAACACAGTTTGGAGGCAAAAGATCTAAATATTGCATTTAAATATATAAACGGAGATTTGCTTCACATCAATGAAAAAAAAAACTTATTTTTATTTTGCAGTGTTGATTTTTGGTCCTGCTTAAACATTCGTCTGCATTTATACCCAGCCCCATAACATGTGTTTACTAACGTTATTTGACAGGATAAACACTAGAAAAGTTGATGGAATAAAAGCTTTATGATTCATTTACATATTTTACAAATAAAAAGTCAGTTCAAAATTACAAATTTAACATTGTATTCATTCATTTCCTTAAGGTGACGAAATATGGTCTCCCTAGTATACTGTTTTTGTATAGGCGGCCCAGTTGTTATTAAAAATATCTTGACTAAAACATATCATACGGCATAAGCAGCTTTACTCGATCATATAACACACTTTCGGAAACTCATTGATGTATTACAATAATTTTAACAAACGCATTCACCTTAAAATTATTCATGTATTGACAGTTGAGAAAAACGTACTATAAACAGCGTGTATGACTTGTTGTTATCGTCTTTTGATGAGTCACACGGTCAATAACGATATAAACAATAACAATAAAAGACTTCAACATTTATTACCTCATTGTTATAAGATAAAGTGTTATATAATTATCACGAAATTTTCAATTTAGTAAAATTTCAAAACTGCTTAAAACTTTTAAAGACTCTTATTACGCACGAAAGCAATATTGACATGCTCTTCAAAAAAGATGTTGCGTTCACACCGTCCGAAAACATTCTATAAAAGACCACGGATTTTTTAACAATTCATCACAGGTATCAAAATCTAATTGATCACCAACATGACTGCAACCGTAGTTTATCTCCTCGCACTGTTTGGTAAGTGACTGTTTATTTTAGTTTGTTTTATTTTTCATCGTGAGACAAAGTTTCTAAATTATTTAATATCCTATATAAATTCTCTAAATTTTGTTAAGAATGTTATTGTATGTCTTTTTTACAAAAGTCTTTGATAGGAAATTCTTCCAAAATATTATACTTACTGTTCTATGTTAATTTTGAAAATAATTTGTATTGCACCAATAGTAATTAAAACCGTAACAATTTAATTAGGAAAATTTATCTACAATGCAATGCTGTTAAAAGATTGATATCATTCATATTATTTCTGAATTCTTTCAATTTGTAAATTAAGTATTATATTGTTCACACTTTTCTCTTATTTGCTTATTTTTCTTTCGCCTTTTATACCTACATATATTTATATATGGGTGTACCTCCAAATTATTTAAATGGCGGCAAATACCACTGTGTTCTGCCAATAAAATGTTATGTTCTGTTTCATCATTTCCAATCATGTATTATTGTTTGTCATTACACAAAGAAACACATAATCGAATTGGAGAAGATTGATATTCCTTTTTCTTAAACCAATGGCTGTTGTTATTACAAACATTTCTAATTTCTACAATTTAGAAAAGAGAACTTAATTTCTTCTGTTGTAACGTCATCCTTTTTGTAATTTCTGATCGCAGACATTCATGATCGGATATCAGCTATTCTCTGCGAAACAAACGGCACAAATAATTCTTAAACCTGCTTAAAACCAGCATTCCAAAAGAAAGAACATCACAGTTTTATGTGGATTAAAAAAATATAACAAATAAAGTTTTTTGAGAAACTTTGGCTATAGAAAACATTGTATTCTATCAAAACTTTTTACAAGAAATAAGGTGCTGTAAATATTCTGTTTGCAAAGATCAGAAAATGCGACTGTGCTTGCTTTGATAAAACAATGTTACTGTATTTACACCCAAAGCAATAGTCAATATTATAATGGAGCTGTGTACAGTTTACTTTCATGGTTAGAGTACAAATTTAAGTTAATACGAGTTAACGCTAAGAATTATGGGTAATAATGTTTTGCTCCTACGCCAACAGAGCAAAGGTTTTCGAAGCTGATATTAAGTTGTATTTTCGAGGCTTTAAAGTCAATTAAATCATTGATTTATCTTAAATATTATAAAGAATGTTCGACTGTGTCTTTGTACCTAGACAACTTTCACAAACAATGTTAAATGCATAAAGTTTGAGTTTAAGGTGATAGGTAAAATTTTCTACATCTATGAATATATATTTATTTACTAATGTTTTATAATTCAATACAGCATTCGGCTCTGCAGCTGTACTGCATTTGGAAAAGAAGAACGTAGAACCAGTACCTAGCCATTATATGGATGGACGTATCATAAATGGCGTTCAAGCAACACCTGGAGAATTTCCTCATCAAATTACACTACTTAACAATGGATATCACATGTGTGGTGGTTCTGTAATTGGCACCAACCATGTTGTGACTGCTGCCCACTGTGTGGATACACAGTAAGTTAATTTTCACATTATGACATTGTAAAAGTTGTTACTGAAATAAAAACGCTACACAAAGATTGGAGTATTTTAATATATGAATTCTTTGGTTTAGAAAAAATGAAATCATTTTACCCATTTAATTATTTTATGAACTTGACAAATTAAATTATATTAAGCACAAAATTAATGAATTTTATACCAAAAACGAGAACTTTTTTCAATGGTAACAATTAAGTGTAAGAACACTTGAAAATACTAAAGTTTGATATATTTCTACAAATAAGTAAAAATTAAGGAATGCATACAACACTTATAACTCAAACTTAGGACAAAAACAATTATGATAATGTTTCACCTTAATGATTAAGAAACAAACTATGTTAACATAGAGCAATCACAGAAAGCCAAACAGGGTTCATTAGTATTATTCAACGTGTATTAAACACTGGGAAAATAAGTATGTTTTGGTGTATTAGAGTGATGCACAATTAAGCCTTGATGATATCGTGATTAATGAATTATAATGTATTATATTGTACTATATCAATTCCATCGTTTTACAGGAATGCGAATAACTTGGCTGTTGTTGTTGATTTGCATAGTTTTACTAATCCTGGCAACTACATTTGGTTTGATGTAGCAAGTTATACAAAGGTAAATACATTGTTTGTACACGTGTGTTATTAAAAAAAAACTAGACGTACAAAGTATTTCCTTATGTTATCAGAAATTCTATATAACAGGGATTTTTTAATTTTCGGTCGTCGGTGTTTTCGGTGTTAATACTCGGTCGTCACGGTCTATAACTGGCTGAAGCAGGCTGTACAAACTATTCCAGAGTTTAAAAAACTTGATATATGCTTTTGTATATGTATCCCATGCAACTTGCGAATGCTTCAGAAGTTTTTGACAAAATTATTTTGCAATTATGACCGAAAATATGACTTTAGGTGATGTGAAATAGGGCTAAAAACACACTTTTCTTAACATTTATGTCAATTTGAATAGTACTGGTACAAAATTCCATGAGAATATCTTTATTTAAACTTGTTATACTTGTTTTCCGTATGGGCCGAAATAATAGCGACGGCAGTGAAATTTGATGAAAATCTATTACATTTACTTATCGTTACAAATCCCTGTTATATTAAATCCCTGATGTTGTGGATAGTTGAATTCTACCACTTTTATGACATTTGCATGTTACGTACGGAACATTGCAGTAATTTTGTGACATAACAAAAAGTTATACTAAAATTCACAGTACTTTATATTCTACAAACTTAACGTTCGCTTCATGGATGTTTCTGTATCGTAGTATTCTGCTTCTATTATTCTATTCACTTTGAGTAATTCAAAGAAATAAAGTGCGATGTAATAAATATCTGTACATTTATTATACAATGTACAAAGTCGGTCACTAAATATATTATAACTCAGAAACGAAAAGAAGGATTTTCTCAATCAGTACGACGTGTCTGTTTTTTTTTGTAAATCTAAGATGAAACCACTCATTTGGAAAAATAATATGAACGTGAGATGTAGTGTACAAAATTAAGTGATTTTTTGTTATACATTTTAGCATCAAAGTTACAATCAAGGACCAGGGGGATTTCCCAATGATGTTGCAGTGATTACCCTTGTACCAAATGGAAGCGACATTGCTAAAAATGTCATCTCATTGGCTTCTGGTAGTGATACATTTGCCGGACAAACTTGTGTAATTAGTGGATGGGGAGTTACCGGTAATTAAAGTTAAATTTATATACATAATTTTTCGAGTTAATAACGCCAGAACAAGCTAAATAAACCTAATGATTTCACAGGTATTTATTTGCAGCGGATTAGATATTAAGATATACGAGTATTCAATGACAAATTGTCAAGGCAAAGTGAATCAGTCCTAGGTATCCGAAGATAAAAAAATCACCAGTAAGATAAGTATAATAGTGATTGTTTTTATAATTGATACATATGAATATCAACTTTAGGTATTTTGCATTAAATATGTTCTTCTAAACTCACATTTTATATTTCAAATAAGTGATACAAACATACTCATGTTCTCTGTCTTCTTATGTTGTAGAGGGTGGTAGCGGTGCCTCGGTCTTAATGAAAGCTGATGTAAATGTTCTGTCACACACTGAATGCGTAGCTGCATGGGGATCAAATAATATTCTCTCTCAACATATCTGTGTTAGAGGCTATTCAGGAGGTGGACAATCTGCATGTAACGTAAGTGTTTTTTCGCTTAACTTTAAAACGTGTTTCTAAAGTCACAATTAGGAAGTGAGTCCAGGGGTGTAGATTTTCAAGATTTTCCACTTGTCCACGGAAAAGTGAAATCTAAAAATTAACACGTCTGGGATTATAATGCATTTTTAAAACAAATCATTACTCAAAAAGAAATATTGAAAACTATGACATAAATACCGAGCCCCTAAAGTGACATTTGTAATATTATTTCGTTTTTACAAAAGAGTATCAATAAATGTATCAATAATTTTATGTTTAATCGAAATAATTTCATTTCATTTTTTTCGAAATAAATAATTTGTAATTACGAGATATTATTTCCTTTTTACGAGATGATTTCGTTTTTACGAGATAAATATTTCGATAAAAATTAATATATAAGAAATAGTAAATATTTCTAGAAATCGTAATAATTAATTTATAAAACGAATGTCACACCCATGCTGAGTCTAATCAATGATTAGTGCTTCTACGTCCATGACTGCTTGAGTTATAAGATAAACAATATGTATATAAAAGGCTGTCGTATTGGCAATTTTTTAAACAATAACAGTGCGTTTTTTGAAACATTACTTATGTAAATATGTAAAGTTTGATCTTTATAATTATGTATTAATTAACTTTTATAATATCATCCCTTATCATTACAATAATTCCAGTTATCAATTGTTTGATTCTAAATTTTAAAATGTGTATATGTATATTACAGGGTGATAGTGGTGGTCCCCTTGTGTGTAATGGTGTTCTGGCTGGTGTAACATCATGGGGACGTTCAGGTTGCCATGTTAATGGTGAAGTGACACATCCTAGTGTCTATGCCAGAGTTACAAGCTTCAATCAATGGATCCGTGACACATGTGGAGGTTGTCAATAGATTTTTTATTGTTTATCTATGATATAAATATTAGCATTGTAAATTAAATAAAAGTTTAAAAACAATAATGTATTTTTGTTTTAGTTTTTGTTTTATTATGAATCAAATTGAATAGATTGTATTATAGCTCGTTTAGGATAACTTGAGAAAAAATACAACGATACCATTTTTATACACAGGTGGATTTAAGTTTAGTACACGTAATTATCGACTATTATCAGTGTGTTTTTTGATGTATCAAATTTAGTACGAGAACACACGTTCTACGCGTTCTATGCATTAAGACATGTTTAATACTTTCATTACCCAAAATCAGCTGACCTCCCTGTTTTATGTAATACCTGAGTCCTAAATATGTTAACAAACTGAGTCGTTTGTCTCAAGTTATCCTAAACGAGCTATAAGATATACATGAATGACATTTATGTCCGCTTTTAAGAGACGAATCATGGGTTTACCACTTTCTATTATTGCTCATTTGGAATAATCCGCATATAAATGTAGTACATTTGCATACTAGAAATGATGTAAAGAAGTGTTAAGGTGACATTTAAAGACAACACATAAATATGTGACTAGTATGCTTACACATTGCAACAGTACAGTATTGTTCGTACAAAATAACATTACGTGTTTGTGTAAACATTAAAAATAACCCATCCATTTGAACGGTAGAGCAGTATTGAAAGAAAAGGTTGGATAGTTTAGTTTAACAAAATTAGTGTAACGGTAACACCATCAATCATGCTTGTAATGGTACGACGCCTTACTACTACATCATACAGGTAATCAAAACAGAATAACTATATAACATCGTATTATCATCATGAGCATCCTCTGTCGTGGATTAATTTAGTGTATTGTTTACATAAACAGGTTTTTTGTTTTTACACAAACTATACATTTGCATCGTCAGTGTGGACAAAAAATGCCCTCAATTCAAAACTACAATAAAGCTGTCTGATACTTAAAATAAGTCTATACAAGGTTTTAATGCATATTGAAAGAAATTAAAAAGCTAAAATCATTGATTATTTATCAATGCTACATGAAGTCAGTTTGGCCAGTACTCAGTAGTTTAGATACTATGCAAAAATGATCTAGAGCAACTGCAAATGTAAGAATGGATAAATTGTTTACACAGTCTTACACATAAGCATCAACAGCAACTCAGTAGTGAGGAACAAGGCAACAGCTCATACATGTTGGTTGGATACCGTACGGAATGAACCTGTACGATACTGTAGACACAATAGGTTCAATACACACACGGTGGCAATACCTCGTGACTATGACATCACAAATGCTACGGTTTGAATAAAAAAACAGTGAAAAATCGACATCTACTTAAAGTAAGTATTTAATTCTTGTGAGATTTACATGATACCTACGCAAGGCTAAGCAAAAATATGTGTTCTATTTGAAACTGTTCACTTTAAAAAGAAAAATTGTTGATAAATTTTTCAAGGTGTTTGAAAAAGTATAAAACTGGCCTCGAAGATGTGATGCACAACAAATATTTGACACTTTTCTTCTAAGCCTCGAGTAGAAATTATGTTAATATGTCAAGAATCAAAATACTTGCAGCTCCGTGACAAATACGTATCACAAACTTAAGATATCCCAATCACAGTAATGCTTATAGTGTAAAGGCATTAATACAACAGATTACGTAACTTATTGTTTTTGTTGGGGTTAACGCCGTAGCAACACATATAAGGTCATATAACGGCGGGTCTTTTACGTAACTCAAATGAGCTAACTAGGATTGGATATCGTTAGAAAGAAACCAATACGATACCGGTACCAGTAAAATGATTGTAATATTTTTGGAGTAATAAGCTTTTCAATAGCATTTGTTTCTTTCATCTGTTTCATATTCATGACCCACGTGATAACTTTCAACATATCTATACTAATAATACTGACTGTTTGCACGATGTAAAATCCGAAGTTAAGTTTTATTGTTTACCGAATTAAAATTTAACCATTGATGTATACGATTTAAACATTTGTGTAAGAACAACTGTGTATAATGGCACCTTTTACCACTACAATTTTGACAAATATCTGTACAATGTAAAGGAAAATGTATAACAATATCCCATTTTAAACACCAGTCATTACTTTTTTACTGATTCATTAAAGGTAATAAAAAGTAAGTATTGGCTTATCTTAACAAGACTCTAGTGATTTTTACTAACATAACTTTTATAAATAATGTTAATCACCCATACTAATGTTAAGACATTAAAGAATGAAGTCTTTGTCAAAATAAATATGTACTGTATTTTCATCACTATTATTTGTTTGAAACAATGATTAACAGTACAAGAAAATGGTAAGAGATAATAAACGAGAAAACTCTTTTAAAGGACATTATATTCACTAAGTATACATGTAAATTATCAAGTAAACTAATTTATTTCATAAATTTGTACTAGCAATGAATAATAAAAAACGAAGTACAGTAAAAACTGCCTTAGCGACCCACTGAATTAAACAACTCCCTGTTTTATGTGACCATATTTTAGACCGCCTAACGTAATTGCCTATATAAAGTCCCTGTATTAAGCGACGCACTGTCTGACGCGACAAAGACCTTACTTGATCAGTCCAATACTGATAATTAGGTTTAATTAAGCGAGTTTTAGACCACAATTGACCCAAGGATGTTTTCCACACCTAGATAATTACTATTGAATTGTATAATTGGCCCATCAATCGACACGCTTGATACAAAAAAAATAGCTATGTTAACATGCTACGGACAAATGCAGATTACAAAAGGTATAGCACATCTGTAGCGTGTTCAATTACACAAAACGTCACAGAACGTTCCGTAACGATACATTCGGAACTCCTCGGCCATTCACTGCAAATAATCTCATCTAATACACAAATGTGCGATCGTTAATGCAATGAGGGCTGTTTCAAAATTTACGGACTAAAAACGAAACATCACAAATGCCTAAGCGATCATATATTTGTTTACTGCAACACCGGTAGTTTCAAAATAGCGTCTAAATATGTCCGAGATTAATCGCAGTAAATGGCCGAAGAGTTCCGAATGCATCGTTACGGAACGTTTTGTAACGTTTGTGGTAACTGAACGCAGGGCTGATTGTTTAAACATCATAAAATAGTTTTTATAGATAAAAAAACTTAAAATTTGGTGAATGAATCGATTCGAATATGATAGCAAAATAATCGGCCATTTTTGTATACATCGCTAAAAGCCGTATTCCGGTTATTACCAGTATTTTCGTCATCAAAGCAACTTGCATGCGATTTTCGTTCTCAAACATATTTCATCGTTTATGTGTAAAACAAATTTATTTTTAATATTGAAATTGATATAAATTGTCCATTATTAAACCAAAACAGCTTTTAAATCAATTAATTTAAATCAAATTGAGTAATAAAGCTTACAAAGTGTCCAAGTTTTTTTCATTTCAAGTTGATAGAAAATCAGAAGAATTATGCCATGTAATATCATGTTTTTTACTGTTTAATGACCCAACTCAGTGGGGGTTTAAATTATTTGGCTTAAATGTGCAATATTGGTGACACGCTTTTATTTTGACTTAAACCTGGATTTAAAGACCCACTGACATAATTATTATGTGACCGTGTTTGGATGGTCCGCCAGAAAGTCACATATGACAGGTTTTACTGTATGTTATCTTCAAATGTTTAACAAGGCCTGTGTGTTTCAACACTTAAGCCAAGATATTAATCATTTATGAATATTTTAAACTTTACCTTTACTTTAAGTTTCATTCTACAATAACCATGTACAATTTATGTTTTATGATCATTTGCAATTAAGAGTTTGCTTATTATCGAGTTCTAGCAATTAGACTGTAATTTAAGCCGCGGCCGTAGCGTAGTAGTTAGCATGTCTGACTTCGAATCCGGAGATCGCGGGTTCGATACCCGGTCGCGGCAGGTCATACCCTATACATAAGTTGTCGGCCTCGTGGTAGGGTAAGTTAGTACGCGCGACAGAAAAGTGTCCAGGAAACCTATAGTAGGAAGAGCTGGTCGTCGTATATATGACCTATATATGTGTTGAATACGACGTTAAAAAAAGTTATAGTGTTGTTAACTCTTTAAAGATTGCTACGGAACTACATTGTACTGAAAGTTTATTTACTTCGCCTTTTTCTGGCAAATTCAATTTCTATCCTTATGTTACAGACAACACTTTTTACATATGGTTTTTGAACTTTATTTGCAAACCTGAAACTGTTTTATTCTGAGTTAAAAAAAAAACAGTTAGCTATTTCTAAAAAATAACTCTTAAATGCAATAATTGCTAACTGCATTTGTCAGAATTTATTTATAGCATTGTTTGTGTGCTAAGTAAATCATATGCAACTACTAAGATAACAAATATTAGTCATGCTAGCACTATAATTGTTGATTGTTAAGTTTTGTAGGTACCAAGTGTAAAAAACTAAGTGTTACGCGGCCGCAAACATTATTATTATTACTCCATTATTCTCCGAAGAGACAAGCTAAAACTACCTTGACGATGCTTTTTGTTATTTATATTTTATAACACACTGATCACAAAAGTCACGTGGTATAGGCACCATGTAAACATAGTAAGTGAATTTTAATATTAAGGAATTTGGTATGGAAGGTCAATAGAAAAATACAACAGTTTTAGTGCGAAAACACTTGGGTTCGAATGTCAAGGATAATCACAGATTATTAAATTAATCAATTTAGTTAACATAGTAAGTTATTGCATTGTTAATTTTTTGCTCATCCATTACTGACGGAAACTCGTAAGCCCACGATATCGTGAAATAGTTTCAAAATATTTAGGGTGAGTTTGCTAAGCATATCGCTAGCAAGCGCTTTGCCCTCTTGTATTGATAGCACATACGAATTCCTTTTTGTGTAAGAAGGGTACCTGGGCATAAAAAGCGATAACTTGCGATATGCGTAGGAAACTCGCCCTTATTCTCATTGAAACAAAAGCATTGTTCAGTACGTGTGCCTGACTAGATAAGAGTGAAGATTTAACTCCCTTGTTTTTTATAGATAATAATAGAATATTTTGTTAGTTGACTCAAAAGTTAAAAATATCTTTACACAACCTTTTTTTACGAAATAATGCCTATAACTAAATAGTTAATAAGAGACATCCACGGACAGTGCGCTTGACTATGCGTGGTGCCGGTGTAAACAAACAATTAAAAATAACAAACAATAATTAAAGTTTCAAGTTGAAACCTTATAAATATAAACTATAAAAATATAACCATTTTGTAATCACTTACATGCATACGTTCAAGGGGGAATAGTTTTGAAACAAATGTGAGCTAGAGTTATGAGTATACTATCACACATCATATGGGTGATGACAAGGTACATATAATTGAAGTTTTACCTAAAAACCTTATAAAATAAAGAAGTTACTGTAAAATGAAACATCTAAGTTCAAAGGCTGGCAATTATGATTGTATTTATGAAAAAAAATCAAATGAGCTGTGGTTGATAATTAGAAACATACATTAAAAGTTTGAAGCTGATACCTTAGGAAATAAAAATTAATAGTTGTCTTTTATTAGAAAAATTTAATATGAAATCTGGAAGACGACGCCGAGGAGAGTAGGAGAGCTCCACTATGCTTCGTATTGTCGAGCTAAAAACTAGAAAGGTAAAAACTGTTTTGCGATAGAGCAAAAATGTTTCGTATTTTTATTCAATATAAAGCGGATATTTGTTTATTTCGGTGTAAGATCGATTTTTATTTCACGAGTGAGCTAATGATGCAATATTTTCACTACATGTAGTAGCCACGAGTGAAAATATACTATCCTCAGCTCACGAGTGAAATAAAAATCGATCTTACACCGAATTAAATAATTTTTCTGTTAATTATATGCTTAAAACTGGCATTCCCAGTATGGCGCCTCCTCCTGTCGGGTGCCTCAACGTCGCATAACAATAATCGTACGTTATAAAAAAGGTCCATACATTTGCGGGTTTTTTTATTTTTATCATTTAATACTTTGACAAAATGAAAAAAAAATGAAAACATTTGATAATAATCTAACCATAATAGGCAGAGATATCCATCAATTTAAAAACTTTAACTAGAAAATAACAACGGGAATTCATCTATTTTAGCCATGTAGAGTTGTGGTTACTGTTCAAGTCTTTTCAACAGATGGTATGGCAAAAAAACAAATGGAACTAATCCATTTTAAGGCCATGTGGAGTTGCTATTACTGTCTAATTCTTTTTAACAGATGGTATGAAAAATCATTGTATGAAATTTTGTGAACATCTAACCAGAAATGGCATCCAACAATTAGAAAACTTTAACGCAAAAATTACAAAGGGAAGTAATCCATTTTAAGGCCAGGTAGAGTTGTGGTAACTGTCTAATTCTTTGCAACAGATGGTATGTAATCATTGTATGAAATTTCATAAACATCTAACCATAAATTGCAGAGATATCCAATAATTTAAAAACTTTACCGCAAACAAACAAAAGGAAATAATCCATTTTTAAGCCAGGTATAGTTGTGGTTACTGTCTCATTCTGATCATCACGTGGTATGTTATCATTGTATGAAGTTTCTGACAATTAATGGCAGAAAAATATGCTAAATTGAAAACTTTAACGCAATTATTAACGACACCAGACACCCGAAATTACAAAGGGCAATATATAATTCATAATTAAGCCATTTTTAAGCCAGGTAGAGTTGCGGTTACTTTCTTATTCTGTTCATCACATGGTATGTTATCATTGTATAAAGTTTCGTAGAGATCTGACTTTCAATGGCAGAAATAAATGGTACATTCAAAACTTTAACGCAATTGTTACCGACACTTGACGCCCGCCCGCCCGTGTTTCGCCAAACTAGTAGCCGAATTTTTTGTTGAAAAATCCGGCTAACAATCCAAATTTCAAAGCAGACCATTTTGATAAAGGTGTTGATAAAATCTTACATTTAATTTTACAGTCTTGATATAAAGTGTTAGATTTATTATTACTTTAGCCTAGGTACGAATTGGTTTGGTGACGCTTGTTACTTTGTCATCGTTAATTCTCTTCTAAGCGCCATGATATTGATTTTTTATAATCTTAAGAACTAAATTACATTTCTATATAAAAATCAGTAGGTGTTGCACTCGAATGTGCAATATTTGTCTGTAAAATATGAATGTCAACAGACGATCTGTCATTGAAGAACGCTGGTTGCATGACCAAATTACTAGTCAGTTGAAATCATTTGAATTTCAGTGCATTTCAATGTTCTTGCATTTATTATAGAATAAGTTCATAGTAGAATGGAAGTAGACCTACCTTGTGAAGGCATTCCTTAAAATATTCAAGCAACCCTGAGATAAATGATGTCAAGCTCTCTCAATTTTCTGGCAATGTCGTTATTTTCTATTTTTAGAATACAAAACTAGTAGGGAATGTTTAAAGTCCAGTTCATCCAAGTGATAATTATTACTTCCCCTGAGATAGCACTTCGATTTTTTTCTGTATTTTTGGGTCTCCAACAGGTTCTTGTGAGAAAATTTGCCAAAACTTTAATTATATCGAGAGAAATGGCGGCAATTTTGTTTCTCTTTATTTTGATTAGAGGCCGCTTATATCAATAATTTTTAATCTCAGCTGAGTCTGAGTCTTAAACCATTCGTGAATACCGTTTTGAAAAATTGCTCAGGGAAGTCAAAGTCTAAGTTCAAGACTGAGTTTGAGTCTGAGCTTGAAATTTTTTTTGTGTGAATATGGGCCAGATGTGCACGTTATTTATCTATGATATAGCTGTTGGGTGTGTTTTTAATCACTGACTAGTTATATCTTAGGTCGTTCCGAACTGTCCGTAACCAGCACTCTTAATATCCAAGAATAATTATGGATTTGGATCTTCCTACGTGATTATAAAGTTCAAATACTTACGGAGAAAATGTGCTGATGTGACTGTGAGTAATATTTATAATCATTTATTATTTAGTTCAATCATGTCATTTTACTTATTTGCCTAGTTGGGTAGTTTTACATATAATGCACATTACTTGAACTTTATTTCACCGATAAATCCCGGTATTCCACTGGAAAGTATATAATAAACCTTTGTATTTCTAAACAAAGAACAATCCGATAATGGGATAGTTAACACGGGAGAAGAATTACAGATTATCACTGGTAATGACGTAAATAATAAACATTTTTGTTGAAAATATTTCTAGAAGTACTTTAAAATAGTATATAACAACGAACAGTTTTTTATAAACAAAATATGAGTAAATTACTTTAGCATATTTTATCATGTTAGTGAACGATGTTTACTATAAATCATTTAATATAGAATTCATTTGTTATTTGTAATTTTTATTTGTAACTTTTGTCCCATTCAGATCTTTTTCGGCTCAGCTGTTCAAGCCAAATTTTGACCTATATTTCAATTAAAACAATTTGCTTCATCATTCCTGTTTGTCCAATTTAATTATCTTCTAGTATTGAGAAATTAATCAAATATATGATACCATTTGTTGTCTTGAAATTAAGTTAGTATACAGTCCTAAATATTCATTTTGCCGGGCAATAAACTTTAAGTTTACGGTTCCAATTTTATAAATGCGGGTCCTGATAAAAAGTTAGTATACAGTCTCAAAATTTCAATATGCCGTGCAAAAAACTTATGTTTACGGTCCCAATTTTATAAATGCGGATCCTGATAAAATAGTTGTGTATTTGGTCTCAAATTTTCAATAAGCGGGTCCCGAAAAAACGTTGAGTATACATTGAGTAACGTTCTATATATTGAAATATTATGTTTTAAAACAGGAACATAATTATTTTGGAATTGTGATTTCATAGTGGTTTGAAGTCATATACAAATTAAATATCAGAAGATAATTACCACATCAAATTTATTTCGGAATTAAAATAAATAAAGATAGTCCCACACACTAAATGTCAATAATGAATTTTTAAAGTTTGAAAGCATGCACCGTTTGAGAAATTTAGATCATACAGTATTTTGAAGTCATATTCGCTGGCTAACATTTATACTTAAACAAAACAAAACATACACAGCGCCGAATATCATTTTTAAAGGGATTAGTGGGCAAAATTTTCAGTTCCAATTTTCCTGGTTCTGCATTATTTTTTATAATTGTAATTGAAACAGACAAACTGATATATTAATTGGCAAAATAATTCTATATTTTCTCTTTATATTTTGGGTTTCCAAACTAAACCCACGTGGGTCAGGTTAGCTAAAAATAGATTAATGTTAAAATATGCACTTACTGTTGAGAAGATACTAGAGCTTGTTATTGTGCAACATAAGTATAACTCAATTAAAAGGATATCCTAACCGCCTAAGAATGTTGGAAAAACATGAAGCGACCAATGAAAATGTTTAATTTCAGCAAGTACGACATATAACAAATCTATAAATAGCTTGGTCATTGCCTCCGTATCCTACTTTCGTTTTCAACAATGTGTATGTCACATATTCTAATTCGTTCAGTTGAATGTTATAAGTGACAAATGTTATTAGTAAGTGAATTCTTACGTTTTTAATACTGTTTTGAAGACTAAATTTGGTTCTATACGTTTGGCACTGTCATTTGCTTGTATATCCCTTTGAAAGATATTTCTTGTTCATCTTAATTGTAATTTTGTTAAATGAAACGGAAGCAGAGTGATTTCATTTATGTATCGGCATCTCTTACTAAAAAGAAAGATTTTGAATGTTTATGCTGTTGAGATTTATATCAAAAATTTAAACAATTTAAATTTTATCATGCTTTTTAATACGACCTTCACGTGCTTAGCATTGTTTAGTATAACTATAAAGTTTCGGGTCTTCCTGTTTTAGTAAACAGTATATATGACATGTTGTTATCGACTATGAATGAGTCACGTGGTCAATAAAGATATAAACAAGAACAATAAAATACTTCAACATATATTACCTCATTGTTATAATGTCAATTGTCATTTAATTATCACGAAATTTGCAGTTTTGTAAACTTTTAAAACTGCTTAAGACTTTTAAAGCCTCTTATTACGCACGAAAGTAAAATTGACATGCTCTTCAAAAAAGATGTTGCGTTCACACCGTCAGAACACATCCTATAAAAGACGACGAAATTTTAACAGTTCATCACAGGTATCAACAACTAATTGATCACTAACATGACCACCACCGTAGTTTGTCTCCTCGCACTGTTTGGTAAGTGACTGTTTATTTTAGTTTGTTTTAGTTTTTGTCATGAGACAAAGTTTCTAAATTATTTAATATTCTATATAAATTATCTAAGTTTTCTTAAGAATGCTTAATCGTAGAATTGCATTAACACGTATGATGTTCTGCTCATAAGTTGTTTGTAAAATAAGGCAGATATAATAATGTTTTATCAAATGAAAGAATCTGTACAAAATGTAACATGAAGTGTGTTGAAAACGAATATCGTTTCGTTTATCTATGTCCTTTTTACAAAAGTCTAAGACAGGAAATTCTTCCAATATATACTAACTGTTCTACGTTTATCAAATTAAAAATAAATTGTATTGCACTTATAAAACCGTAACAATTTAATTAGCAAAGTTTATCTACATAGCAATGTTGTTAAAAGATTTATAACATTCATATTATTTCTGAATTCTTTCAATTCGTAAATTTAGTATGTTCAAACATTGTTCACACTTCTTTTTTGCTTATTTATCTTTCGTCTGTAATACCTACATGTATTTATATATGGGCGTACCGCCAAATTATTGTAATGGCGACGGATATCACTGTTTTCTGCTTACAAAATATTCTGTTCTGTTTTATCATTTCCAATAATGTATTATTGTTTGTCATCAAGGAATCAAACACTTAATCGAACTGGAGAAGACTGACATTCATTCCTTTGTCTTAAACCAATGTCTGTCGTCATAAAAAAACATTTGTAATTTCTACAATTTAGAACAGAGAACATAATTTCTTCTGTTTAATCAGATCTGTAATTTCTGATCGCAGACATTCGCGATCTGGATCAGCTATTCTCTGCAAAACAAATGACACGAAATAATTCTTAAACTTGCTTAAATTCAGCATTCCAAAAGAAAGAACACCACAGGTTTATGTGGCTTAAAACTAATTATAACAAATAAAGTTTTTTGAGAAACTTTGGTTATAGAAAACATTGTATTCTATCAAAACTATTTACAAGAAATAAGGTACTGTAAATATTTTCTTTGCAAAGATCAGAAAATACGAATGTGCTTGCTTTGATAAAACAGTGTTACTGTATTTACACCCAAAACAACAGTCAATATTATAATGGAGCTGTTTACAGTTTACTTTCATGGTTTGACTACAAATATAAGTTAATACGAGTTAACTCTAAGCATTATGGGTAATAATGTTTTGCTCCTACGCCAACAGAGCAAAGGTTTTGGAAGTTGATATTAAGTTGTATTTTCGAGGCTTTAAAGTCAAATTAAATCATTGATTTAACTAAAATATTATAAAGAATGTTCGAATGTGTGTTTGTACCCAGACCAATTTCACAAACTATGTTAAATGCATAAAGTTTGAGTATAAGGTGATAGGCAAAATTTTCGTCATCTATGAATATATATTTATTTACTAATGTTTTATATTTCAATACAGCATTCGGCTCTGCAGCTGTACTGCATTTGGAAAAGAAGAACGTACAACCAGTGCCTAGCAATTTTTTGGATGGACGTATCATAAATGGCGTTCAAGCAACACCTGGAGAATTCCCTCATCAAATTACACTCCTTAACAATGGATATCACATGTGTGGTGGTTCTGTAATTGGCACCAACCATGTTGTGACTGCTGCCCACTGTGTGGATACACAGTAAGTTAATTTTCACATTATGACATTGTAAAAGTTGTTACTGAAATAAAAAAGATACACAAAGATTGGAGTGTTTCAATATATGAATTCTTTGGCTTGGACAAAAATGAAATCATTTTACCCGTTTAACTATTTTATTAACTTGACAAATTAAATTAAATTAAACACAAATGAATTTCATACCAAAAATGAGAACATTTTTCAATGGTAACAATTAAGTGTAAGAACACTTGAAAATACTAAAGTTTGATATATTTCTACAAATAAGTAAAAATTAAGGAATGCATACAACACTTATAACTCAAACTTAGGACAAAAACAATTATGATAATATTTCACATTAACGATTAAGAAACAAACTATGTTAACATAGAGCAATCACAGAAAGCCAAACAGGGTTCATTAGTATTATTCCACGTGTATTAAACACTGGGAAAATAAGTATGTTTTGGTGTATTAGAGTGATGCACAATTAAGCCTTGATGATATCGTGATTAATGAATTATAATGTATTATATTGTACTATATCAATTCCATCGTTTTACAGGAATGCAAATAACTTGGCTGTTGTTGTTGATTTGCATAGTTTTACTAATCCTGGCAACTACATTTGGTTTGATGTAGCAAGTTATACAAAGGTAAATACATTGTTTGTACACGTGTGTTATTACAAAAAAACTAGACATACAAAGTATTTCCTTATGTTATTAGGGATTCTATATAACAGGGATTTGTAACGAAGTGCTTTTTTAATTTTCTCGGTCGGGTCGTCACGGTCTATAACTGGCTGAAGCAGGCTGTACAAACTATTCCAGAGTTTAAAAAACTTGATATATGCTTTTGTATATGTATCCCATGCAACTTGTGAATGCTTCAGAAGATTTTGACAAAATGTTTTGTAATTATGACCAAAAATATGACTTTAGGTGATGTGATATGGGGATAAAACACACTTTTCTTAACATTTATGTCAATTTGAATGGTACTGGTACAAAATTCCATGTGAATATCTTTATTTAAACTTGTTATACTTGTTTTCCGTATGGGCCGAAATAATAGCGACGGCAGTGAAATTTGATGAAAATCTATTACATTTACTTATCGTTACAAATCCCTGTTATATTAAATCCCTGATGTTGTGGATAGTTGAATTCTACCACTTTTATGACATTTGCATGTTTCGTACGGAACAGTGCAGTAATTTTGTGTCATAACAAAAAGTTATACTAAAATTCACAGTACTTTATATTCTACAAACTTAACGTACGCTTCATGGATGTTTCTGTATCGTAGTATTCTGCTTCTATTATTCTATTCACTTTGAGTAATTCAAAGAAATAAAGTGCGATGTAATAAATATCTGTACATTTATTATACAATGTACAAAGTCGGTCACTAAATATATTATAACTCAGTTACGAAAAGAAGGATTTTCTCAATCAGTACGACGTGTCTGTTTTTTTTGTAAATCTAAGATGAAACCACTCATTTGGAAAAATAATATGTACGTGAGATGTAGTGTACAAAATTAAGTGAATTTTTGTTATACATTTTAGCATCAAAGTTACAACCAAGGACCAGGGGGATTTCCCAATGATGTTGCAGTGATTACCCTTGTACCAAATGGAAGCGACATTGCTAAAAATGTCATCTCATTGGCTTCTGGTAGTGATACATTTGCCGGACAAACTTGTGTAATTAGTGGATGGGGAGTTACCGGTAATTAAAGTTAAATTTATATACATAATTTTTCGAGTTAATAACGCCAGAACAAGCTAAATAAACCTAATGATTTCACAGGTATTTATTTGCAGCGGATTAGATATTAAGATATACGAGTATTCAATGACAAATTGTCAAGGCAAAGTGAATCAGTCCTAGGTATCCGAAGATAAAAAAATCACCAGTAAGATCAGTAAAATTGTGATTGTTTTTATAATTGATACATATGAATATCAACTTTAGGTATTTTGCATTAAATATGTTCTTCTAACTCACATTTTATATTTCAAATAAGTGATACAAACATACTCATGTTCTCTGTCTTCTTATGTTGTAGAGGGTGGTAGCGGTGCCTCAGTCTTAATGAAAGCTGATGTAAATGTTCTGTCACACACTGAATGTGTAGCTGCATGGGGATCAAATAATATTCTCTCTCAACATATCTGTGTTAGAGGCTATTCAGGAGGTGGACAATCTGCATGTAACGTAAGTGTTTTTCGCTTAACTTTAAAACTGGTTTCTAAAGTCACAATTAGGAAGTGAGTCCAGGGGTGTATTTTCAAGATTTTCCACTTTTCCACGGAAAAGTGAAATCTAAAAATTAACACGTCTGGGATTATAATGTATTTTTAAAACAAATCATTACTCAAAAAGAAATATTGAAAACTATGACATAAATACCGAGCCCCTGAAGTGACATTTGTAATAATATTTCGTTTTTACAAAAGAGTATCAATAATTGTATCAATAATTTTATGTTTAATCGAAATAATTTCATTTCATTTTTTTTCGAAATAAATAATTTGTAATTACGAGATATTATTTCCTTTTTACGAGATGATTTCGTTTTTACGAGATAAATATTTCGATAAAAATTAATATATAAGAAATAGTAAATATTTCTAGAAATCGTAATAATTAATTTATAAAACGAATGTCACACCCATGCTGAGTATAATCAATGATTAGTGCTTCTACGTTCATGACTGCTTGAGTTATAAGATAAACAATATGTATATAAAAGGCTGTCGTATTGGCAATTTTTTAAACAATAACGGTGCGTTTTTTAACCATTATTTATGTAAATATGTAAATTTTGATCTTTATAATTATGTATTAATTAACTTTTATAATATCATCCCTTATCATTACAATAATTCCAGTTATCAATTGTTTGATTCTAAATTTTAAAATGTGTATATGTATATTACAGGGTGATAGTGGTGGTCCCCTTGTGTGTAATGGTGTTCTGGCTGGTGTAACATCATGGGGACGTTCAGGTTGCCATGTTAATGGTGAAGTGACACATCCTAGTGTCTATGCCAGAGTTACAAGCTTCAATCAATGGATCCGTGACACATGTGGAGGTTGTCAATAGATTTTTTATTGTTTATCTATGATATAAATTCTAGCATTGCAAATTAAATAAAAGTTTAAAAACAATAATGTATTTTTGTTTTAGTTTTTGTTTTATTATGAAACAAATTGAATAGATTGTATTATAGCTCGTTTAGGATAACTTGAGAAAAAATACAACGATACCATTTTTATACACAGGTGGATTTAAGTTTAGTACACGTAATTATCGACTATTATCAGTGTGTTTTTGATGTATCAAATTTAGTACGAGAACACACGTTCTACGCGTTCTACGCATTAAGACATGTTTAATACTTTCATTACCCAAAGTCAGCTGACCTCCCTGTTTTATGTAATACCTGAGTCCTAAATATGTTAAAAAACTGAGTCGTTTGTCTCAAGTTATCCTAAACTAGCTATAAGATATACATGAATGACATTTATGTCCGCTTTTAAGAGATGAATCATGGGTTTACCACTTTCTATTATTGCTCTTTTGGAATAATCCGCATATAAATGTAGTACATTTGCATACTAGAAATGATGTAAAGAAGTGTTAAGGTGACATTTAAAGACAACACATAAATATGTGACTAGAATGCTTACACATTGCAACAGTACAGTATTGTTCATACAAAATAACATTACGTGTTTGTGTAAACATTAAAAATAACCCATCCATTTGAACGGTAGAGCAGTATTGAAAGAAAAGGTTGGATAGTTTAGTTTAACAAAATTAGTGTAACGGTTACACCACCAATCATGCTTGTAATGGTACGCCGCCTTACTACTACATCATACAGGTAATCAAAACAGAATAACTATATAACATCGTATTATCATCATGAGCATCCTCTGTCGTGGATTAATTTAGTGTATTGTTTACATAAACAGGTTTTTTGTTTTTACACAAACTGTACATTTGCATCGTCAGTGTGGACAAAAATGCCCTCAATTCAAAACTACAATAAAGCTGTCTGATACTTAAAATAAGTCTATACAAGGTTTTAATGCATATTGAAAGAAATTAAAAAGCTAAAATCATTGATTATTTATCAATGCTACATGAAGTCAGTTTGGCCAGTACTCAGTAGTTTAGATACTATGCAAAAATGATCTAGAGCAACTGCAAATGTAAGAATGGATAAATTGTTTACACAGTCTTACACATAAGCATCAACAGCAACTCAGTAGTGAGGAACAAGGCAACAGCTCATACATGTTGGTTGGATACCGTACGGAATGAACCTGTACGATACTGTAGACACAATAGGTTCAATACACACACGGTGGCAATACCTCGTGACTATGACATCACAAATGCTACGGTTTGAATAAAAAAAAACAGTGAAAAATCGACATTTACTTAAAGTGGAAAGTGCTGTAAGTATTTAATTCTTGTGAGATTTACATGATACCTACGCAAGGCTAAGCAAAAATATGTGTTCTATTTGAAACTGTTCACTTTAAACAGAAAAATTGTTGATAATTTTTTCAAGGTGTTTGCAAAAAGTATAAAACTGGCCTCGAAGATGTGATGCACAACAAATATTTGACACTTTTCTTCTAAGCCTCGAGTAGAAATTATGTTAATATGTCAAGAATCAAAATACTTGCAGCTCCGTGACAAATACGTATCACAAACTTAAGATATCCCAATCACAGTAATGCTTATAGTGTAAAGGCATTAATACAACAGATTACGTAACTCATTGTTTTTGTTGGGGTTAACGCCGTAGCAACACATATAAGGTCATATAACGGCGGGTCTTTTAAGTAACTCAAATGTGCTAACTAGGATTGGATATCGTTAGAAAGAAACCAATACGATACCGGTACCAGTAAAATGATTGTAATATTTTTGGAGTAATAAGCTTTTCAATAGCATTTGTTTCTTTCATCTGTTTCATATTCATGACCCACGTGATAACTTTCAACATATCTTTACTAATAATACTTACTGTTTGCACGATGTAAAATCCGAATACCAACACAAAATCACAATTAAGTTTTATTGTTTACCGAATTAAAATTTAACCATTGATGTATACGAATTAAACATTTGTGTAAGAACAACTGTGTATAATGGCACCTTTTACCACTATAATTTTGACATATATTTGTACAATGTAAAGGAAAATGTATAACAATAGCCCATTTTAAACACCAGTCATTACATTTTTACTGATTCATTAAAGGGAATAAAAAGTAAGTATTGGCTTATCTTAACAAGACTCTAGTGATTTTTACTAACATAACTTTTATAAATAATGTTAATCTCCCATACTAATGATAAGACATTAAAGAATGAAGTCTTTGTCTAGAAAATATGTACTGTATTTTCATCACTATTATTTGTTTGAAACAATGATTAACAATACAAGAAAATGGTAAGAGATAATAAACGAGAAAACTATTTTAAAGGACATTATATTCACTAAGTATACATGTAAATTATCAAGTAAACTAATTTATTTCATAAATTTGTACTATCAATGAATAATAAAAAACAAAGTACAGTAAAAACTGCCTTAGCGACCCACTGAATTAAACAACTCCCTGTTTTATGTGACCATATTTTAGACCGCCTAACGTAATTGCCTATATAAAGTCCCTGTATTAAGCGACGCACTGTCTGACGCGACTAACGACCTTACTTGAGCAGTCCAATACTGATAATTAGGTTTAATTAAGCGAGTTTTAGACCACAATTGACCCAAGGATGTTTTCCACACCTAGATAATTACTATTGAATTGTATAATTGGCCCATCAATCGACACGCTTGATACAAAAAAATTAGCTATGTTAACATGCTACGGACAAATGCAGATTACAAAAGGTATAGCACATCTGTAGCGTGTTCAATTACACAAAACGTCACAGAACGTTCCGTAACGATACATTCGGAACTCCTCGGCCATTCACTGCAAATAATCTCATCTAATACACAAATATGCGATCGTTAATGCAATGAGGGCTGTTTCAAATTTTACGGACTAAAAACGAAACATCACAAATGCCTAAGCGATCATATATTTGTTTACTTCAACACCGGTAGTTTCAAAATAGCGTCTAAATGTGTCCGATATTAATCGCAGTAAATGGCCGAAGAGTTCCGAATGCATCGTTACGGAACGTTTTGTAACGTTTGCGGTAACTGAACGCAGGGCTGATTGTTTAAACATCATAAAATAGTTTTTATAGATAAAAAAACTTAAAATTTGGTGAATGAATCGATTCGAATATGATAGCAAAATAATCGGCCATTTTTGTATACATCGCTAAAAGCCGTATTCCGGTTATTACCAGTATTTTCGTCATCAAAGCAACTTGCATGCGATTTTCGTTCTTAAACATATTTCATCGTTTATGTGTAAAACAAATTTATTTTTAATATTGAAATTGATATAAATTGTCCATTATCAAACCAAAACAGCTTTTAAATCAATTAATTTAAATCAAATTGAGTAATAAAGCTTATAAAGTGTCCAAGTATTTTTCATTTCAAGTTGATAGAAAATCGGAAGAATTATGCCATGTAATATCATGTTTTTTACTGTTTAATGACCCAACTCAGTGGGGGTTTCAATTATTTGGCTTAAATGTGCAATATTGGTGACACGCTTTTATTTTGATTTGAACCTGGATTTATAGACCCACTGTCATAATTATTATGTGACCGTGTTTGGATGGTCCGCCAGAAAGTCACATATGACAGGTTTTACTGTATGTTATCTTCAAATGTTTAACAAGGCCTGTGTGTTTCAACACTTAAGCCAAGATATTAATCATTTATGAATATTTTAAACTTTACCTTTACTTTAAGTTTCATTCTACAATAACCATGTACAATTTATGTTTTATGATCATTTGCAATTAAGAGTGTGCTTATTATCGAGTTCTAGCAATTAGACAGTAATTTAAGCCGCGGCCGTAGCGTAGTAGTTAGCATGTCTGACTTTAAATCCGGAGATCGCGGGTTCGAAACCCGGTCGCGGCAGGTCATACCCTATACATAAGTTGTCGGCCTCGTGGTAGGGTAAGTTAGTACGCGCGACAGAAAAGTGTCCAGGAAACCTATAGTAGGACGAGCTGGTCGTCGTATATATGACCTATATATGTTTTGAATACGACGTTAAAAAAGTTATAGTGTTGTTAACTCTTTAAAGATTGCTACGGAACTACATTGTACTGAAAGTTTATTTACTTCGCCTTTTTCTGGCAAATTCAATTTCTATCCTTATGTTACAGACAACACTTTTCACATATGGTTTTTGAACTTTATTTGCAAACCTGAAACTGTTTTATTCTGAGTTTAAAAAAACAGTTAGCTATTTCTAAAAAATAACTCTTAAATGTAGTAATTGCTAATTGCATTTGTCAGAATATATTTATAGCATTGTTTGTGTGCTAAGTAAATCATATGCAACTACTTAGATAACAAATATTAGTCATGCTAGCACTATAACTGTTGATTGTTAAGTTTTGTAGGTACCAAGTGTAAAAAATAAGTGTTACGCGGCCGCAAACATTAGTATGATTACTCCATTATTTTCTAAAGAATCAAGCTAAAACTACCTTGACGATGCTTTTTTTATTTATATTTTATAACACACTGATCACAAAAGTCACGTGGTATAGGCACCATGTTAACATAGAAAGTGAATTTTAATATTAAGGAATTTGGTATGGAAGGTCAATAGAAAAATACAACAGTTTTAAGTGCGAACACACTTGGGTTCGAATGTCAAGGATAATCACAGAATATTAACTTAATCAATTTAGTTAACATAGTAAGTTATTGCATTGTTATTGTTTTGCTCACCCGTTACTGACGGAAACTCGTAAGCCCACGATATTGTGAAATATTTTCAAAATATTTAGGGTGAGTTTGCTAAGCATATTGCTAGCTAGCGCTTTGCCCTCTTGTATTGATAGCACATATATCACATGAATATATTTTTATCATGCTATTTTAATACGACTTTCAACTGCTGAGCGTTGTTTAGTATAGCGTCAGAGATTCTCCATTCGGAACATCCTCGAGCTTTCATGAATGAATAATCTCGGAAGGATTCGTGGGGGGTCTTCACTGGATTTTGGAGATTTTACTACCTACGCGAGGCGAAGCACATAACGGTTACATAAAATAGTTCTTGTAGTATACACTCAGATCTTTGTCTAAACATAGTTATTTGTTTTAAATTGAACCAAATCGTATTGTTCATCGGTATCATTGAAATGTGTAATTTCAAATTTACGGACTATAAACGAAACTTCAGTCATCGCCTTAACGATCGTGTATTTGTTTACTTCAACACCGTTTTTTTCCAAAATGGCGTCTAAATATGTCCGAGGTTATTCGTAGGGAATGGTCGAGGAGTTCCGAATGAGAGTTTTCGTCTTCCTGTTTTAGTAAACAGAATAAATGACATATTGTTATCGACTATGAATGAGTCACTTGGTCAATAAAGATATAAACAAAACAATAAAAGACATCAACATATATTACCTCATTGTTATGATGTCAATTGTCATTTAAGTATCACGAAATTTGCAATTTTGTAAACTTTTAAAACTGCTTAAGACTATTAAAGCCTCTTGTTACGCACGAAAGCAAGATTGGCATGCCCTTCACAAAGGATGTTGCGTTCACATCGTCAGAAAACATCCTATAAAAGACGACGAAATTTTAACAGTTCATCACAGGTATCAACAACTTATTGATCACCAACATGACCACCACCGTAGTTTGTCTTCTCGCGCTGTTTGGTAAGTGACTGTTTATTTTAGTTTGGTTTTTTTTATCTTGAGAAAAAAAATCTTAATTATCTAATATCCTATCTAAATTTTGTTAAGAATGTTTCTATTAGAATTGCATTTACACTGTTTAGATGTTTGCTCATAAGTTGTTTGTAGATATAATAATAATATATAAGAAGGTAACTATAATTATGTTTAAATAAATAAAACAATCTGTACAAAGCGTAACATAAAGTGTGTTGAAAACGAATATCATTTTGTTGTTGTATGCCTTTTTTACGGAAGACTAAGACAAGAATTTCTTTCATAATATTATACTTACTGTTCTACGTTAATTATATTTAAACATCTCTTGTATTGCAATAATAAAACCGACACAATAAAACTAAAACAATTTATCTATAAAGCTATGTTGTTAAAAGGTTGATATCATTAATATTTTTTCTGAATTCTTTAATTCGTAAATAAAGTATTATATCTAAGAGTATACACTTAAACATTGTTTCACTCTACTAACCATATGCATAATATTATTCACACTTTTCTGTTATTTTCTTATTTATGTTTTGTCTTTCATACCTGTATGTATTTATAAATGGGTGTACAGCCAAATTATTGTAATGGCGACAAACACCACCGTGTTCTGTTAATTAAATGTTCCGTTCTGTTCTATCATCTCCAATTAGGTATTATTGTTTGCCATTATACAAACGAACACTTAATCAAATTGAATAATAACTGACATTCTTTTTGCCAAATCAATGACTATCATAATTACACATATTACACATATTAAAAGGGGTAATTTCTACAACTTAGAAAATTGAGCATAAGTTCTTATGATTAAACGGTATCAATTTTTGTAATTTCTGATCGCAGTCATTCATGATCTGGATCAACCATTGAACAATTCTTAAACCTGCTAAAAATCACCATTCCACAAAGAACAGCACACTTTTATGCGGCATGTAATGAATTATAACAAATGTAACGTTTAAATTAATTTTGGTTAAAGAAATACATTGTAGACTATAAAAAATATTTACAAGCAATATAGTGCTGCTAATATTCACTTTGGAAAGGTCAGAAAATACGACAGTGCTTGCTTTGATAAAATTGTGTTACGGTATTTACACGCTAAACAACAGTCAATGATATGATAGAGCTTTGTACAGTTTACTTTCGTAGTTTGATCTCAAAAAGAAGGTTATGCTAGTTAACTCTAACAATTATGGATAACTGTGTATTTTTTTCTACGACTACGTGGTAAAGATATTGATAGTTGGAATTAGGTTGTATTCTAAAAGCCTTGAAATCAAATTAAATAATTTTATCATCTAAAACTTATAATCATGGATGTTCTACTATGTGTTTCTACCCAGACCATTTTCACAAACTGTATACAATGCATCAAGTTAGAGTTTAAGGTGATAGGAAAAATTTTCGTCATCTATGAATATATATTTATTTACTAATGTTTTATAATTCAAAACAGCATTCGGCTCTGCAGCTGTGCTGCATTTGGAAAAGAAGAACGTAGAACCAGTACCTAGCCATTATATGGATGGACGTATCATAAATGGCGTTCAAGCAACACCTGGAGAATTCCCTCATCAAATTACACTCCTTAACAATGGATATCACATGTGTGGTGGTTCTGTAATTGGCACCAACCATGTTGTGACTGCTGCCCACTGTGTGGATAAACAGTAAGTTAATTTTCACATTATGACATTGTAAAAGTTGTTACTGAAATAAAAAAAGCTACACAAAGGTTGGAGTATTTCAATATATGAATTCTTTGGCATGGACAAAAATGAAATCATTTTACCCATTTTATTATTTAATGAACTTTGAAAAAATAGATTATATTAAGCACAAAATTAATGAATTTCATACCAAAGAAAAAAAACATTTTTTCAATAGTAACAATTAAGTGTAAGAACACTGTTGAAAATACTAAAGTTTGATATATTTCTACAAATAAGTAAAACTAGGGAATGCATACAACATTTATAACTCAACCTTAGACCAAAAACAAATATGATAATGTTTCATCTTAATGATCAAGAAACAATCAGTGTTAATATAGAGCAATCATAGAAAGCCAAACGGAATTCATTTATAAAACTCTACGTGTAACAAAAAACTGGGGGAAATAAGTACTTTTTGGTCAATTAGAGCTAAGCACAATTAAGCATCGATGATATCGTGATTAATTGATTATAATGTATTATATTGTACTATATCAATTCTTTCGTTTTACAGGGATGCGAATAACTTGGCTGTTGTTGTTGATTTGCATAGTTTTACTAATCCTGGCAACTACATTTGGTTTGATGTAGCAAGTTATACAAAGGTAAATACATTGTTTGTACACGTGTGTTATTACAAAAATAGACATACAAAGTTATTTCTTGATGTTATGGATAGTTGAATGCTACCACTTTTTTAACATTTATATATAGTGTATAGCACAGTGCAGTACTTTTGTGTCATAACAAAAAAGCTATACTGAAATTAACAATGCTTCAACTTCTACAAACATAATGTACGTTTCATGGATGTTTCTGTACCGTAGTTTTATGCTTCTATTATTCTATTAACTTTAAGTAATTTAAAGAAATAAAGTGCGATTTAATGGATATCTGTACACTTATTATATAATGTACAAATTCGGTCACTAAATATATTATAACTCAGTTATGAAAAAAAGGATTTTCTCAATCAGTACGACGTGTTTTGTTTTTTTATAAATCTAAGATGAAACCACTCATTTGGGAAACTACTATGTATGTAAGATACATATCTAGGGTACAAAATTAAGTGAATTTCTGTTATACATTTCAGCATCAAAGTTACAACCAAGGAGCAGGGGGATTTCCCAATGATGTTGCAGTGATTACCCTTGTACCAAATGGAAGCAACATTGCTAAAAATGTCATCTCATTGGCTTCTGGTAGTAATACATTTGCCGGACAAACTTGTGTAATAAGTGGATGGGGAGTTACCGGTAATTAAAGTTAAATTTATATACATAATTTTCCGAGTTAATAACGTCAGAAATAGCTAAAGAAACTTAATGATCTCACTGGTATTTTGCAACAGATTAGGTACTAAGATATACGAGTATTCCAAGAAAAAATGTCAAGGCAAAGTGAATCAGTCCTAGGTATCCGAAGATAAAAAATCAGAAGTAAGATCAGTAAAATAGATATTGTTTTTATGTGTAAAGGTAATTTTGGATGGCTTTGTAAATATCAACTTTTGGTATTTTGCATTAAATATGTTCTTCTAAACTCACATTTTATCTTTCAAATAAGTGATACAAACATACTCATGTTCTCTGTCTTCTTATGTTGTAGAGGGTGGTAGCGGTGCCTCAGTCTTAATGAAAGCTGATGTAACCGTTCTGTCACACACTGAATGCGTAGCTGCTTGGGGATCAAATAATATTCTCTCTCAACATATCTGTGTTAGAGGCTATTCAGGAGGTGGACAAGCTGCATGTAACGTAAGTGTTTTTTTCTTTTAACTTTAAAACTTGTTTCACAAAGTCACAATTACGTAGTGAGTCCAGGGGTGTTGATTTTCAAGATTTACCACTTATCCACGGAAAAGTGAAGTCTAAAAATCAACTTGTCTGGGATCAAAATGCACTTGTCCAAAAGTTTAATACTCAAAAAGAAATATTGAAAACTATGACATAAATACGGAGCCCCTAAAGTGACATTTGAAATACTACTTCGTTTTTGCAAAAGAATATCAATAAGTGTATCAATAGTTTTATGTTTAAATGCAATAATATCATTTCTGTTTTTTTTCGACGTTAATGTTTTGTAATTACGAAACATTATTTCATTTTTACGAGATATTATTTCGTTTTTACGAGATAAATATTTCGATAGAAATTAATAAATATATAGAAAAAAACGAAATAATATATATTTCTCGAAATCGTAATAATTATTCGTTAAAACGAAATAATATTGCTTTTAATCGAAAAATAGTGAAAATAAAAACGTATTTCAAAATGTAATTTTAATTACACACAATGAATAAAGCTAATAGTTGGTAATGAAATAGTTAAAAATTGAATAGTATTGAAATATTGAGACATCTTCTTAATCCGATATAGCAATATTAGTTCACGTACAGCTATAACTTAACACTTGTCCATGGACACGTTGGATGGAGATAATTACTTGTCCGCAGACATAAATGTACGAGTCGGAAAAGTCGGGCACAAGAATTCCACACTTTTGCTGAATCTGATCAATGATTCGTGCTTTTACGTTCATGACTGCTTGAGTTATAAGATAAACAATATGTTATATAAAAGGCTGTCGTATTGGCAAATTATTGAACAATAACATTTTTTGAAAAATTATTTGTGTAAATATGTAAATTGTGATCTTTTATAATTATGTATTAATTATCTTTTATAATATATACCTTTATCATTATAATCATTCCAGTTATCAATTGTTTGACTCTAAATTTTAAAATGTTTATATGTATATTACAGGGGGATAGTGGTGGTCCCCTTGTGTGTAATGGTGTTCTGGCTGGTGTAACATCATGGGGACGTTCAGGTTGCCATGTTAATGGTGAAGTGACACATCCTAGTGTCTATGCCAGAGTTACAAGCTTCAATCAATGGATCCGTGACACATGTGGAGGTTGTCAATAGACATGTGTTTGCTTATCGATGATATATATTTAAGCATTGCAAACTAAATAAAAATTTAATCATTATAATGTAGTTTTTATTTTTTGTTTTATTATGAATCTGATTGAATAGATTCTATGAAGAAATACATGAATGACAGTTACAATGTATGTCCGCTAGTAAAAGATGAATCATGGATTTACTACTTTCCATCATGCCTTTTTCCGGAACAAAGGATACAGTACTTTTGTATACTGAAAATAATGTAAAGAAATGTTAAGATGACAACTATAGACAACACATGAATATGTGACTAGAATGTTTACATATTGCAACAGTACAGTATTGATCGTGCAAAATAACAGTACGTGTTTGTGTAAACATCAATATTAAACCATCCATTTTAAAGGTAAGACCCTATTGAAAAAAGTTTTGATAAATTAGTTTAACAAAATTAATGTAACGTTTAAACTACAAATCATGCTTGTAATGGTAGATGCCTTACTTAAGAAATAACTTACAGTTGTCTATATTATGTTGTATAATAAAATATAGGCACGAGCTTTGGTGCGCGTATGATTAAATCACGAGTGCTTTAGCACGAGTGATTTAATAAGCGCATCAAACGAGTTCTCATAGATAGGCGTTTCTAAATTCAAACAAATAATATTAAAATCTTTATTAAAAAGAAACCAAAACTAAAAACGAATTTTCAAAAGTATATTTGCGTGTTTAACTTCAGTCTACAAAATAAGCGTTGCGAATTAAACAAAACATTTGACCTTGCCCTTAGTGTGAGGCATTTTATTTACACATGATGATGTAGCATAATTTAAAGTTTGATGTTTTCGATGGAAAACACAAATGCAAATACAGCTTAAATGATCGGATGTTAACTGGATAGTAGTGTGTTATCAGACAATTCCATTGAGAATTTATCGAAAAGGTTAGATATAAATTGGATTTATGAACGCGTGTCAAGGAAAAATGAATTTTCAGAAAATCAGCACTGCTCGTGACGACTTGGAAGTTGGTTATGAAACTTGAAAGATTACACGTAGCCAGTTCCATTATAATATGTTCTGCACAATTTGGCTTTAATTGAATAGTCAATCTTTGTATTTTGTTGTATGATGGCTGGCATGATCGTCGGATGAAGGACAGAATGAAATGAGACAGCGGAACCGGGAATTGCTGGGGCTTAGAAAACGTCTTGAAGTAGGCCTCTTTAAGCTAAAATCGTTTTAAACTCAATTTAGACAATTTTGTTTCAAATGATAAGATTAATACATGTTTTACATTTACTGGCATGTTTATTAGTGACATCCAAGGACCTGTTAAAGTCGGTCACTATTTTCGGCTTTGCTTATTTAACGTGGGGAGTAAAATTATAACAGCCGTCATGCGCTATATTCTGTTGATTATTAGAGCATAGATGACGTCACATTAGATAATATGGAGAAGTTTCCGGCCTTATGGAAGGGTAGGTGAGTACTGGTTATAGACAATGGTCCAGGAAAGCTAGGTTAGGTGCGCTGGACGCCGTGAAATGACCTAAATTGTGTTGATACGGCGTTAAATCCAATAAATAAATAAATATGACGTCACATTAAATAAAGAGTGAAAGCGCACGTGCCTTTGTTAGAATATATCATAAAGAAGGTAATAATGAAATTATTACAATATAACATCGTATTGTCATCCTGAGCAACTCCTGTCGTGGATTAGTTCATTGTATTGTTTACATAAAACATAATTTTTTGGTACGAACTGTACATTGGTTATGATAATTAGTCATACTATTATATGTTGTATGTAAAACCAGATCATGTGACTGATGATAATGTTCCACTAATCACATTTTGACAACCATCTGCGATTTAATATACCAGAAATATGGATGTTTTATTTTTCTTTCACAAGGAATATGGGACAGAATTGGGTAGGGTAAAAGTAATTACAATTACAAAATATTGGCAAATATCATTTCAAAGAAACTGTCAACTCCCTAGTTGTACTAAAAATATGAAAATTATTATTTATTATCTAAACCTGCCATGGCCAGTATTTTTTAATAAAAAACATTAACTGTATGTAAATATTTCATCTACAGAATAAAATAATAATTTATTTAGCAATCAATCAGCCATTCTATATAAAAGTATTTCCATGTTGCATAGATTAGATATGATATTAATGATTGCTAGCATCGTCAATGAAAACCCATTAACGCCTTATTTAAAAAGTTATAAAAAGATAATATTTAATATATAGTAAGTCTAAACAAGGTGTTAATGCTTATTGAAACAGATTAAACAGCTGAAATCATTGACGAATTATCAATGCTGCATAACGTCAGGTTGGCCAGTATTCAATAGTAAAGATACTACACAAAGATGATCTAGAACAACTTACAACTGGATAAATTGTTTACAAGGCTTTACACATAAGATCCCAAAGACTTCAACTTTGATTAGCAAAGAATCAATGAACGAGATAAAAGACTTTGTTGCCTGCAATCAAGGTGAGTGTGGTCATTTTTTTCAAAATTCTAACAAAATGTGCGCTTTATTTGATCTATGAATAACAGTGAACAAAAATATTGAAAGAAGCCAGAGCGAAGTGTCTGTTAATACAAAATTTGATATTTTCGTCATTTTAAAAGAAACCATAATAAACCAACAGTTTTCAGAGTGTCGCATTGTAGTTTCAATCATAGTTTTGTCCTGAATATTTAAATGCATATTTAAGAACCGGTGTCAATATAAAACAGTATTTACCGGTAATTATTTAAGCGAATATCGATATGAGCACTGGTGCAATGAACCAGTATACAACCTTGGTACCAACTAATAGATTAAAGAAGATTCATTACTAGATGACCCCCTCCGATTTTCTTAAACCGTAAGGCAATTTACTAAACGAATTCCGAAAAGCGACAGGCATTATCGCTGTGGTTGAAGTGGTTGTGTACGACAAACGGAGAATAGGTATCCAACCTTTCTGAATATAGTGTAACAATTTTAGAATTCAGTACACACAATTTGTCTATATGTGTAATAAATAATCCCATATAAAAGCCACGACACTTACGTTGTATGCATACTACATGAATTTTTGTACGTAAATCTCCCGCCTACTTCTGAACTAAATACGGCAGTTGTTGGTCACTGGTGACAATATACGCTAAATATCAGTTTACAAGTTTGGCTGTAGATATCTTAGCATGTCCTGGGACAGTAAGCTACTGGCTGCCGCTAAATGACTATTTTTGGGCGCAGCTAAGTCAACTTTTGACCTATATTTTGTTACAAAATCAATAAGATCCATCATTTCTATTTATCCAATGTAATTCTTTTCCGGTACTGTGAATTGAATAAAAATATGATACCATTGGTTGTCCCGAAGTAAAGGTTAGTATACTGTTCCAAATGTTCAATATGCGGGTATCGATAAAAATTCAGTATACGATCCCATATTTCAAAACGCAGGTAACAAAATGAGCCCTGCCCAACGCCCTATCAAAAATCTATTTTTGTAATATATACTGATTCATAATATTTAAGCAAGTTCGAAGATGTAAAACATTTTGAGTACAAGCATGAAAGAAAGTGCGTTACCATATGTGTATTTCTTAATCGGTCAAGTTCAAGTTTAATATTATTTGGCAAACACATAGTAGTATTTTAAAATGAAAGAAAAATAGGTATATTTTCAAGACATGGAAATTGCCGAGTAGTTAAGTTCAGTTCGTACATGTCCGTCTTGAGTGGAGCTACTAGCCTGGATTACCTGCCCCTTACCACTATCGTTATAGGGCCAGGCAAATGGGAATCATGGCGGCCTCCTCAGTTATTATACAGGTATAACGTTTTCTTAATCCTGCATGATCAGGTGCTGTCGATAGTTACTTTAGTAGGAGTTCGGTACTATATAAGACATTCGATTTCGATTTTTCATATTACACGTATATTAAGCCGACGATTAACAAAAACATGTCTTAAGTGAACACAATACGGACATGGATTAGTCTCGTAAGAATTTCGGATACTTTATTTTGCATAAATTAGTGTAACCAAACAACTAAAAAAAGTATCCACTGCAATTCTTGTACAATGATCATATGATTTAAGTCTGTGTTGTGAGAAATGCTCGTTTGAAAACATAATTATCCAATATCTAATTCATTACATAGGTCGCGGACATGATCATGGTTTGCCTGACGTACTTTTACCTGCCAAAGTACGACTGGGAACCAGACAATGGAGCTACATGTATCTTATTTCCTAATCAGAAGAAATCTAATGACAATTTAATGTCAGATATTCTGTTTATTTCAAAATTGTAACAGAAACTATGCTCTAAATTCTTGACACATCGCCATGAATGATGTTTAAAACTTCTATATTTATTTATAACGATATAAGTGACCTCCCCATAAAAGTTTTCTTCACCAACCTGTGATGTTATGTACTTTTAGATATCGGAGCACTACAATAAAATTGTCAATAATCAAATAATCTGACAATGACTTTGTTATTAGGCTTCAGGCTTTTATTAGTGACACCGATCTTGATACAAGGCCATTATGACTACCACTGTAACAGTTCATATAAACAATGCGTTAAAATCATGACCAGTTCCATTAAAAATTAATATTTAGTGGTAAAACTTTTTACAAGTACTTAGTTATTTAGTTATTTCTTTAACATATTTTATTGAAATGACATCATAAACAATATACAATTAATGGTGCTTTTGAATATATTGTCAATGTTGAATTCTAAGTGGTCAGTTAAATCAGTACAACTATGAACGTGTGTCTTTGCCAACTAATTCACATAGCGAGAGGACAAATTCTACATTTAAAGTACATAAACTCGCATGACCTAATGTGCGACCTGTAGTTTCAGGAAGTGCATTTCCGGTAATATTTGTTAAGCGTTCAGTTTTAATGCATTAGGGAAATTCATAACCACAAATTCATTTAATATAACCATAACATTATTATGGCCATTCAAATGTATATAGCAGTTACAATGAATTAGTTTATCCTTTAACATTTCAATGTATCAACAAAATAAACAATCCCATGTAACTGATTTCCAATGAGGAAGACGGATACGGCCGCTCATTGCCTATAGAGCTTCCGTTGACATGACGCGTAGAAAACGCCGTTCGCCATGCTAGAGCGAGTTCAAAAAGTGGAGTTTCCTTCATTTCTTAAATCGGGTTATTTTTATTTTTTACTTTGTTTGACAGCACTTGATAATTTTGAATAGTTTAGACAAACATAAAATTATATTGGAAAAGATAATTAGCTAAATGGCAATTTTTGTCTTGAGGGTATACCTTTTTGTTATCGTTGGTGAGTATTCGTTTGTTTTATAAGTATAATTATAATGTCTAGTTCATACAAACAATGCATTTAGCAATAAACGGTTCCATTACATGAAAATAACAGTTTTTGGAGTCCAACATCTAAACAATTAAGTGGCTTGGTTAGCTTTTGAACATGTAATATTGACATAACATCAAGTAATTATACAAAATACATTATTTTGTAACAAATGTTGAATGCCATAAAGGTCTGCCAAAATCTGTAAAATGATGTACGTGCATTACCTTATCCACCTAATGAATTGGCAATCCTAGATTTAAATTACATAAAATTGCAGGACATTATGTGCGCACTATAGTTTCAGGAACTGCAATTCCTGTAATATTTGCTTAGCGTGCAGTTTTAATGCATCATGAAAATTCATAACTACAAATTCATTAAATCCCATTAATTATATATATCCATAAGATAATTATGGCCATTCAAATTGATATAGCAGTTACAATGAATTAGTTTATCCTTTAACATTTCAATGTATCTACAAAATAAACAATCCCATGTAATTGATTTCCAATGAGGAAGACGGATACGGCCGCTCATTGCCCATAGAGCCTCCGTTGACATGACGCGTAGAATACGCCATTCACCATGCTAGAGCGAGTGAAACATTCGGAGTCTTAAGAACAATTGTTGGCCTTCATTTCTTAAATCCGGATATTTTATTCTTTGATTTTATTTGATAGTACTTAAAAGTAAGGGTAAAATCGACAAAAAATATACTGGAATAATTAGCTAAATGGCAATTTTTGTCTTGAGGGTATACCTTTTTGTAATTGTTGGTGAGTATTTTTTTGGTTTTAAATATATTTTTATTGTGTACGTATATTTAAAATATAAAGTACACATACAAAAAAACTTAATTCAACGTTGTAAAAATATAGCGTATTGGGAAATAAGCAATTCAAATGAGTGCAGTCTGATTGAATTACTTCTGATTTTTACAATTTGATCAGAAGACAGTGTATAAACCTTCATCGGGTGATATATAAGTTGAAAGAATAAGTATGTGGATGTTGATCTGACTCATTTTTACTAAAAGAACCTTAGTCGGGACTCAAATTTCTGGGTTTATTTTTGGTCCTTGCGCAGGCGGTACAAACATTATTGTTGAAAAGCACAAAATACGGATTAAGTCCAATCATGTTGTTCTTTTTACACATATTTTCGCTGTGATTGTAAAACTTTGTTTGTACCGCTCGGGAGAATCCGAATATTTTAATTCCGAATATAGTTTATTGAGACTCGATGTACCAACTTTACCATTCAAAAACAATAACCGTGAAGTATGATTTATATCATTCTATACAAAGCATTTTTGCTGGTACCAATGTTTTATTATTTTGCCAAGATCAAATGTGTCTGTTAAATCACAAATACATAAAATTGACTTAAGAGATTTTACGCTGCACTCATTTGAATGTGAGACCAATAACCAATAAAGATTGATAAATTTGTATGACATAATAATAATTTAAGTATACTAAGTAATTCTATAACTCTTTTCATAGAATCATTAAATATTTTGTAATTTTGCTCTTAATTTGATTTTCATATGTATATGTATAACATGTTTTTCTCAAGTCTACTGCACAAACTCTTTATTTCGTATTCTCATAATATAAGCATTTATCATTATGTAAATATTGTATATACTGTGTAATATGTTTGATAGAGGCCCACATGGAAGATTGGATTTATCCAAATGTGTAGCCTCTTAAAATAAAGTTTTTATTATTGTCATTATAATTTCGTTATTAAAAAGCACGCTGTACAACTCGTAACAACGCGTATTCACCCATATAGCATTAAAAGCGGTATCCCTTCCAGAAAAATAATATTCATGTTTGAATACACCTTATTGAAATAGTATGGTTTGTTTGTACTTTAGCTTATAGTTCTAATAGTTAATCATATCCATTTTTAAATTGACCGATAGAAGGATAGGTGGTCAGGAGGTAAGGCCCTAACTTATAAATCGAGGTACACGCACAGGTTCACATAATATCGGGAGGCAACTGATCATTTCCTTGAGCTAGATGTTTCACTTTGCTGAGATGTAAATAAGTATACCTGCTAAGGTGATATTTTTTCGTAGTACCATTTGTCTACTATGGTGGCTGATTTACGCCATGTCGTATTTTTGTTTCTTCGCCGCAAAGATTATAAAATACGAAAAAGGGAAAGAAATTCACAGAATATCGAATCTACGTATTTTCGTATTTTCTAATCTTTGCAGCGAAGAAACTAACACACGACAAAATACATGCAACAATACAACAGATAAAATGTTTCGTGTTTTCGCCTCACAACTGTCGTATCTTTGTTTTTTTTCGTTTCTTTGTGTTCTTATTAGTTTTGATCTAGATATCTAACTTGATAGCGGATATTAGTGATTGTCAGTTTGTATCTAAGTAATTACTGTTGGTCCTTATTGTCATACATAAGGAAGAAATAGTGAAAAAGATACTATAGTGATCGCTGTATTCCTCCATTGTTGTTTATGCATATGTGTAGTTAATATGCGTATGCACCTGAATAAAACAAACGGAATGCGAAGAAAAGAAAAAACGAAAATACGACAGATTTAAGGCGAATATACGATACATTTTATCCGTCGTATTGTTGCATGTATTTTGTCGTGTGTTCGTTTCTTTGCTGCAAAGATTAGAATAAACGTAAACGCGAAGATACGACAAAATGTGGATTTGTCGTGCCTTCGTTTTTTCGTTTCTTTCCCTAATCTTCGCGGCGAAGAAACCAAAATACTACATGACGTAAATCAGCTGCCACAGTCTGCCGCTCATCAAACAATGTAAAGGATTCTCAAGATCAATATAAAGATCAAAACCTAATGGACCAGTTGTTTGTTTTTGTTGGGTTTAACGCCGTACCAACACATTGTATAGGTCATATAACGGCCGTTAGTCAACCTACTCACTGTTCCTGGAAATGCTAAATCTCTGGATTTAAGGTCTGTGAGGTTAGCTATCTAGTGTCTATTCTCTATTCAAAAGTTTATTCGCACTATACACAGCTATGTATTGAGAAATCTATTCATTCAGAAGTCTATTCGCATTTTCTGTATACATTGATATAAGTAGATTCAAAAATCTGTACGAAAATCTATTCACAAAATGCCGAAAAGACAGCTGTCTATTCAGATCTCTATTCAAAAGTCTTTTCGCGAATATATAGCTATGCATTCAGATTGTTCCTGAGGTTCATTCGTGGGGTGTGAATAGACATCTGTATATTCGGAAATCTTTTCAGAAGTTTATTCGAAAAAAATCATAATGCAATCAAACAGATTTAAAAGTCTTTTCGTGAAATACGTAAAGAGACAAATGTCCATTCAAAAGTCTATTCAGAAGTTTATTCACAAAAACATAGTTATGCAATCTGAATGTGCACGATGTCTATTTCCGAAATGCAAAGCGACAGATGTCCATTCAAAAGTTTATTCGGATCTCTTTTCAAAAGTATTTTCGCGAATATATGGCTATGCATTCAGATTGTTCCTGAGGTTCATTCGTGGGGTGTGAATAGACAGCTGTATATTCGGAAGTCTTTTCAGAAGTCTATTCAAAACAAATCATAATGGAATCAAACAGATTTTAAAGTCTTTTCGTGGAATACGTAAAGAGACAAATTTCCATTCAAAAGTCTATTCAGAAGTTTATTTACAAAAACATACTTACGCAATCTGAATGTGCAAGATGTCTATTCCCTGAATGCAAAGCGACAGATGTCCATTCAAACGTCTATTTGGATTTTTATTTTCAAAAGTCTTTTCGCGAATATATAGCTATGCATTCAGATTGTTCCTGAGGTTCATTCGTGGGGTATGAATAGACATCTGTATATTCGGAAGTCTTTTTAGAAGTCTATTCGAAAAAAGTCTATTCAGAAGTTTATTCGCAAAATCATTCATATGTATATAGAATGTGTCACAAGTCTATTATTGAGTTGCGAATAGACAGCTGTCCATTCAAATGTCTATTCAGAAGTCTATACCAGTTGTAAATTCGATGAGTGATGAAACATCTAAAAAACGTAAAGCTTGGGCTTTAATAAATGAATATAAGTATACATAATACAACTTCTTTGTTGTTTTCAGTTTTGCTAGGAATACATCAAGGCGGTAAGTATACATTGTTGTTTTATGTTATATTTATAATGGTATATTTTATGGTTGGGTTTAACATCGTAGCAACAAGTAATATAGGTTATATCACGACAGTCAGTGAACTTACTCACTGTTCCTGAAAATGCTACATATCTTGGTTAAGCCGTTAACCAATTACTATGCGCATACTTCTGTCAGTGACTGACAAATGCTTTTCATGAATATTGGTGGGAAGGGTGATGGCCGTAGAAAATATTTCATGACTAAACTCGAAAGTATGCTCCGCTCGGGAATCAAATCCACGACCTCTACGATCATTAGACTTATGAGCTACCAACTTAGCAAGCCGGGCGGGCGACAATTAATGGTAAACAACCTATGGAAATGGATTGGAAATTTTATATTTATGCATTATCTGCATTGATATTTTAAGCGTACGATATATATATAACGCCATTAAAAAAGCGAAGAGTAATGTGATCAAATTTCATAATCAGCAGATTTTAGTTGATCAACGTATAATTTCAACGTACGTTACATGTGATGATTTTAATAATAGATAAAATATTGCTGTATACATAATTTATTTTGGGAAAAAAAAGTCCAAGACTTTTTGAATACACTGTTTAACTTGACGAAATAATTATTCTTACAATGATCACAAGGAAATAGACCTAATACTTGTAATAAAATAACTTCGATAATTAGCGCCGCTAAACGGCACAACACCGCAAAAGGTCGAAATTGACGATAAATATCACAAAACTAGTACTGTCGATTAACGTCGCTCAAAAATTGACTAAATGTCACAACCTTGACACTAAACGTTGCACTCGGTAAAACTCTTTAAGTATCGTACCTAAACAATACACAAGTATAACAAAGGACAAAAATGATTGCATAGCAATCTCATTTAAACATAGCAGCCATATACATTACCCTAGCAACTACCATTAGCAGCCATTTTACGTCTTAAGCCAACCGCATTATGGTCCATAGCATCCACTCTATCGCCCATAGCAACTCCATTGAGATCCATAGCAACCAGTATTGACCCCCTCGCATCCACTTAAAAGACCAATGCAACATCTCTTGCTCGCTGGTACATGTACCCACAATCACATCCCTATAAACGAACTTAATGCTGCATAACTCATAATTGGAATGAGTCATTGTTCAAATCCATAAAATCTCCCGCATTTTTTCACTTTGTGGGGTTTTGCTAATTTAACAAACCGTATTTATTGTATTAATTGCATTCATAAACATTATTCATATATTTTATCATTGTAGATGGAGCACAATGTCCAGATTTAATAGCTGGTAATAATATGTTGTTAACAGATATAAGTGGATGGGTGAACGATCCACCAATAGTTATATCATGTACAGCAGGTTATATACTAGATATAGGACAACTACAGAAAGCAGTTTTATGTATCTCTGTCGCTGGAAACCCTGTATGGAATGATACTGTTGGAGTTTGTGAAAGTGAGTATATTCCTTTATCTTTAATTGAAACTACCTATCAATGTGTATCATCTGCGGAACAGGTCTTTGATGCCGTATGCAGCATAGAACATGGTTAAGAATAGAAGACTGGCATCAAAACATTTTTACTTTTAACCTAACAATACTTTCTTCAATACTTTATCTGTTTTATTTGAACATTTACCTTTGTTCGTACTGATACTATTGTCAGCTTACAGGCTTATGTCTACATTCCCTCGCAGAATTTGACAACATTGGGGGATAAGTATATATTGCCATACATTTTCTATTTTCCCTACGAATGTGCAATGCCACAAAGCAACAGGTAAATTATTACCATTACAAGATTTGACAGCCTTGGGAGATATTAACAAAAAAGCCATGTATTTTCATGAATCTTCTATAATAATTTGTCTGGATGACAAAATGTGCAATGCCGCCAAGCGTTTTTAAAAACATGTAACTGTAATAAAAATTATGATACCATTCGTATCAAACATTCTTTTGCTAACACTTATTGAAAACTTTTGCGGACCCGCTGGTGTTGACGTTTTGCAATCCGCAGCTAAAGTGACACAGTCAATGCAATTATAACGTTACAACGTATTTATTTAGTTCTTGAAAACATAAAGCACAATTGTATTGTCAATGCTCCGCACAGACACAGTGCACACACTTTTATTTGACATTTTAATTAATTTTATATCATTTCAATGTTACATATATTTATATATATATTCGAAAATGTCTTATCCCTGTACAACGACTACATAAAACAAATACATTGTATACATAAAACAAAATAACAGTACAGTAGCTTTTATATATTGTTCAAGGACAATTCAAAGCAAATTACCCCCCCCCCCTGTCTGTCATTTAAATATATTTGCGAGGGTGGTACGTGTATTTGCTTGGCAAACATCTAACAAGTTGTATTTGTTCAATTAAATAAAGTGTATGACATAACAAACAGGACCATGTTTTAGCAGTGTAATTGTTTTAAAAATGACTTCCTATTGGGACAAAAAGTTCGCTTTAGTTTTTATTTGCACTAATAATGTTTGCAAATCGAAAGGTTTGATTTATAAAAGTGAATGCGTTATGTGTAATATATTTAAACCCATTACATCTATGCTTAATTTTTATTTATTTACAATAGGTATATTTCCTTTTTTAACACTGGAAAATTATTTCGTTTAAGTGGCAAAAACGATAACATTGACGTGTCATTCATATCATAGATGGTATTTGAAATCGGTCTATGGATTTAATTATCGTTGTATGCAAAATATGTTTATGTCTTTCGAAATAGTCCGATAGCTCGCGAGTTTTTCGTCAGTTTTTAGAAATGCATTTTTGAATTCCTCAGACAAAACTACATTAGAATCAACCATCAAAGCGCGATACTGAACTTAAAACCCCGCGAGCTCTCGGACTAAAAGAAAACCGTATTTTGTACGTATGTATAAATCTGTGAAATATAATAAGGTAAGGTGGAGAAACTATTCACTATTTAAGCTGAAGAAAAAGCTCATGTTAGTAAAATATAGCGTATGTTTATTAATTAAAATATAGTGTTTGCTTACTTGGAATAGTACCGGCTGTACATGATTTATACAATACACTAAGCTTACATGAATACAATATTTTTAAACTATTATATGCAAATACACAACATATTTTAACATTTCAATTACTCAAATTTATGTTAAAACCGGCAAATATCATATCCCATTATTAATTAAGTAAAAAGTTACGTTAATAGATAAAATAACTTACTCAATTATACCGATATATATTTTCTAAAAATATAGTTTTTGTATATTTTGTTAGACATGAATAGATTTCATTAATTCTGAGTAAAATGCGTTACAGAGAAACGTTTTAAAAAAACAAAAACTTTAAGCACACATTAACCTGATAGCGTTGATTGGAATCCGTAGAGAGTATTACGTTTAATTTTACTGTGTAAACAAAGTGTCAACGTACAGACAAAGACCTCTTGCAGCCAGAACAAATATTTTGATCTTAATATTAGTGGCAATTAAAAAATGTTCAACTTAGCAGCTGCCCCATAATAAAGAATATCTAATTAAGAATTGTTAAGTATGTAGTTTTATCACAAAGTAATTATGAAGATATCGAACAAGTACCTAGAAAATATCTCGGGCGTGAACCAATTATGTAACAATTTTAAAGGAGAACGCCATTGACTAATAATTCTAACGTGATAAGGACCGAAAAGCAACTTATTAGTGAATATTATTTTAAATTAATCAATTACTACGGGTATATAAGAAATTAATTAAAGGTTTATTTCTTCATATGTCTAAATTGCCATAAGTTGAATATTTCGTAATTCAGTAAATATGTACATATATGTCTTTTTTAGGATAAGATCATTTTATTTACATTCGATACGAACTTCGGCAATTATTTAGTCCTTAAAAGCACGATCGTGTTTTGTCATTCAATAGGTGTGGCCACTCTAGTAAAGCAAGTCATTGGATCTCTCAGACTTGAAGTTGTCACAAGTTTTAGTAGACAAGTTGAACCCTTAACCTCATACATTAACATCGCTTATCAGTCAAGGTATATATCATTGAACTTAATTTTATAATTTCCTGTTTGATTGTTCGGCACAGCTGTCTAAGTCAACTTTTGACCAATAATTTAACCAATACATTTGCTGTACCATTCCTGTTTGTCCAATGGAATTCTCTTCCGGTATTGAGAAATAAATAAATATATGATATCATTGGTTACTCCGAAATAAAGTTTAGTATACGATCCCAAATTTTCTATGCATGGTCCTGAAAAATATTCGCTGGCTAATATTTTGGCCTCAAACAAAATGAACAATGCTGAGCACTGAATATCTTTTGTAAATATATTTCTTGTTTTTATTTAATGTTATATTGTGTCGAATACTAATGAGAATAAAGTTATCCCCCAAAACATATGTATTATATACGTGGCAAAAACCACACACTATTGCATTGAAATATAGGTATATAAGATACCAATTGTTAAACGAAACGTAAACTCAAGCTACTGAACTGTGGCGCTTTTCATAAAAAATCTTACGTTAAAATCATCGTAAGTCGAAAGCAGGAAACATTCATAAAACGGCCATTTCTTTTGTCTATCAATTCTGAATATTCATGAATTATGTTGAATGTTGTATACCTTTTGAATATCATATCATAGTTATGTTTATTATCCTTTTGATTTTGAACTGCAAAATTTATGAAATTGACTTAAGATTACTTTTTAGTTAGATTTTTTTGTGAAAAGCGTCACTGTTCTTTACACAGTGTATTAGGTCTTTTAGTATGAATAGATATTCTGGAAGTGCCATTAATAGCAGTAAATAGATCTTTAATATATGTTCTTCGATATTTTTTAAAGTAACGTAAATAAAGAAAATTTATGTCTACAAATTTGCGTAGGGCAGTGTTCCACACGAAGCTCATAGCAAAAAAAAAAAAGTTACCAATGACACCTTGTAGCGCCACTAAACGTCGCAACGCCGTTTAACATCGCAACGCCGTTTAACGTCGCAACTGACTTAAATCTTAATTTTCAATATATTTTTTTATCGATAGTGAGTAGAGTAATAGTGTTGTTTTTACTTAAGTCAGCGAAGTTAATGTATAAGCAACTGACAGTTGATTAACATTTAACAATATAAAATTGAAAGTAAAATGTTACCGTACGGCGTAGAAGAGTATAATATAATTATAACATTGACACAGAGAACTTCACTTGATAATTAAAGCATGAGATCAATTGTCTGATGTTAATAGTAGTACTTTTTATCTCAACATAAATCAGAAATTAATTTGACGGTAAACAATTAAAACGTATTTCATTGTTAAACAAAAGCAGCAGTTATTCCCTCAATTAATATTTATAGATTTGTCTGTCCTTTCAATGCTTTGATGAATTTTACTACCATTGTTTTATTGGACTTGTAATAATCACTATTATAAGAAATAAGGCTGATGCAACATCTTGGATGTGGACAGATATAGAACAAGAAGCAATTAATACCATCAATGATAAGTTGGCATCACCACCCATACTGACTTATTCCGACATCATTCATACTTCATACAGATGCTTCAACTAAGGCTTTGGGAGCTGACCTCTATCAGGAACAGAATGGTGTCAAGCGTGTCATTGCATACCCTTTCTCTTCAATCGGATGTAACGGAAAGGTACAGTGACTATCTCTTTAACAGTCGCTTTTCTGTCTTTTATGACAATAACCCGTTTGTAATGACAACGAACTTTGGTGCTACTGGACAACGATTGACATCAGCACTTTCATTTGATATTAAGTATCGACCTGGAGTTAGCAACACTGATGCGGACGCAATGTCACGATTCCCTCAAGAACAGCAAGATAAAGGCCCCGTTACACCAAACTAGTTCCCAGAACGTTCGACCCCGTCCTAAAAATATCGCGAAACTGGTTGTGAACGAGCTAGAACGTGCCGCTGAAGTCGGAAAATGTTAGCTATACGATTATAGTTCGTTTAGAACCATTTCTCGATACGTGCATTTCGTTTTTATCCCGTCTTTAGTCCGTTTGTATCGAGTTCAGATCAGGAAAAATAGCTCGTTCTCGCCATGAGGAACCGTCTCCAACTAGTCCAAATCCGTTCGTAGCCAGTTTTAACCCGTTCAGAAAAAGTTTTTCTAAGCTCCTTTACACTTTACCATCTCGTTTAAGATAGTTTAACTCGTTCTAAGTACGTTTTCATCTCGTTCTAAGTGTGTTGTGAACGTAATAACATCACGTTCTGATCCGATTGATACAAATATCCAGGACGTTTCTATCCGTTCTCATTCTCGTTTCGCGCTTTATTACCAACTTAAATCACCAGTAAGCTGATGGTGCTTCTGGCAACACGGAAATCATACTGAAGGCTGGTGTAGTTATCTCCTGTAGCCAGATGACGCAGAGTTATTGCTAGCTTCATTCCAGGTGTCAAAGCCTTTCTGTAGTTTGTGTCATCTTTCTGTGTATAGGGGGCAATACGCTCGAGAAGTTCGTCAAACATGGGTGGGGTGATTCGAAAAAAAGTTGTAGAAGGACCCTTGGTCATCCAAGCGTAGCTCCTCCATCAGCTGATGATAATGCCCCACAGCCAATCTTCTCTCCCGACAGGACCTCCTTCGTCTTCTTCTCTCCTCCTTTACCAAGTAATTGTAATCTTGCTCCGCTTCTATCAATTGTGTACAAAGTCAATATTCAAAGCATTAACGACTTCCATGGTTCTAGGCTAAGGGCCCCGTTACACCAAACTAGTTCTCAGAACGTTCGACCCCGTCCTAAAAATATTGCGAAACTGGTTGTGAACGAGTTAGAACGTGCCGTTTAAGTCGAAAAATATCAGCTATACGATCATAGTTCGTTCAGAACCAGTTCCCGTTGCGCACATTTCGTTATTATCCCGTCTTTAGTCCGTTTGTATCGAGTTCAAATCGGGTAAAATTGCTCGTTCTCGTCACGAGACACCGTCTCAAACTAGTCCAATCCCGTCCGTAGTCAGTTTTAACCCGTTCATAACTAGTTCTTCTAAGCTCCTTTACACTTGACCATCCCGTTTAAGACGGTTCAACTCGTTCTAAGTACGTTTTTATCTCAACCTTAGTGCGTTTTGAACGAAATAACGTCACGTTCTGACCCGATTGCTATAAATATCCAGGACGTTTCTTCCCTTTCTCATTCTCGTTCCGCGCTTAAAGCTTTGAAGACACAATTCGTCATGCATCACTGTGACCATCATGCCTCCAAAAATGAGCAGAATCAGACAGACTGTGCGTGTTAAGACAATCGCTTTCAAACGATCCAAAATCACCTGCACATGTGAAGCTCTTGAAGACCAGCCTCAAGATAAGCCACAAGATACTAAGCCTCCTGAGCCAGTCAATAAAAATGAGGAAGTTTCTCCTCTACCATGTTATTGTATTCTTGCTCCGCTTCTATAAAAAAAGAGTACAAAGCCAGCATTCAAAGCATTAACGACTTCCATGGTTCTAGGCAAAGAGCTTGGGCCCAGATGATAACTTGGTGAGAAATGGTCTGTATTTATACCAAACCTTGTCAGATCGTACTGTAGACGTTATGGGCGTGGTACGAACTGCATACGAACGCAATAGACTTACTAAAACGAATAGAACGTACCGAGAACCTACTGCGAACTTTAAGAACTGTGTGTAAACGTGTTGCAAACTAGTTCAGAACTTTGTACTTTGTTTTTGTGCATTTAGACGGGATAACAACGCACTATGGACGTAATTAAGTCGAGTTAAGTCTGTGTGCAAACGGAATGAACGAGTTACAAACGGAACAGGTCGGTGTGTAATCGTACTGCAAATTGTGGCCCGATCGAACTACGACAAGGCACGTCCCTAGTACGATGCTAGAACGGCAATTCCGTTCGCAGTACGTCCATTCCGTTGTCAGTACGTTGTCACTCAGTCTAATTGCAGAACGGGGTGGCCGCTTTTTTTTAGTCGACTCAAAGTTCTGAAACCTAATTCCCGTTCAACCCCATCCGAGCTCGTCCATAACGTTCGTACACAGACCGTAGAAAGTTGCAACTACGTCCAGTCCGTTTGCACACAGTTGGAGCTCGTTCGGTCCAATTTTTTCAGAACGTAGTGAGAACGAGTTTGGTGTAACGGGTGTATAAGAGCTTGTACCCAAATGATAACTTGGTGAGAAAGGGTGTGTATTTATACCAAACCTTGTTAGATCGTACTGTAGACGTTATGGTGTTGAACGAAATTAATACTAACGCAAAAGAACTTACTAAACTCGAGTAGAACGGGAATCTGAACTGTGTGTAAACGTGTTGCAAACTGGTTCAGAACTTTATATTTTGTTTTTGCATTTAGACGGGATAACAACGCACTATGGACGTAATTAAGTCGAGTTAAGTCTGTGGGCGAACTGGATGAACGAGTAACAAGCGGAACAGGTCGGTATGTAAACGTATTGCAAATTGAGGCCCGATCGAACTACGACGAGAAACATCCCGAGTACGATGCTAGAACGGCAATTCCGTTCGCAGTACGTCCATTCCGTTGTCAGTACGTTGTCACTCAGTCTAATTGCAGAACGGGGTGGCCGCTTTTTTTTAGTCGACTCAAAGTTCTGAAACCTAATTCCCGTTCAACCCCATCCGAGCTCGTCCATCACGATCGTACACAGATGATAGAGAGTTGCTGCTACGTCCAGCCCGTTTGCACACAGTTGAAATTCGTTCGGTCCAATTTTTCAGAACGTAGTGAGAACGAGTTTGGTGTAACGGGAGTATTAGGACATAATACAAATTAGCTGTGCAGATCCTGGACAGGTAATATTGTTGATGATAGTAGCTCTCTTCTTACACAAAAAGAATTTCGAGATGTTAGACAGACACAACGCGCAGATACCATCGATATCTAGAGGAAGGTAGTCATCGATTTTGTTGTCCCTATGGATGCTAAAGGGAAGAAGTTTTGAACTTCAGGAAGCAGTTCGTCAACCTCAAGATCAAACCTAGCATTCTTTACAGAGAGATTTCTAAAAATGGTGAAAATTTTAGTCAACTAGTGATTCAACATGCATGTAGAGAAGAAGTTCGTAAAGGATTGTGCGATCATGTAGGACATTCTGGGATAGAAAGGACATTTAGAATTCTCAGAGAAAGATTTTACAGGCCTGAAATGACATCTGACGTCGACAAGCATGTTAGACCATGTGACAGATGTGTACGTCGAAAGAAAAAACTTGGCCAAAAGACCCCACTTGGCAATACTCACCTTAACCTACACACTAGAACAAGTATGTATATATTATCTTACCTTGAAACCATCCAGAGGTGAAGATAATAAACTGGTCATAACTGATCACTGTACGAAGTAAGCAGTTGCAATACTATCGTAGAAGCAGACTGCCTAGACAACAGCAGAGGCTCTTTTGGACCATATCATTAACATACATAGTACACCAACATGGCTACACTCTGACAAGGGGTGCAAATTTTGAAAGCAATTTATTTCAGGAATAATGCAACTAGATGGGCATCAAGGAGATATTTAATTCGCGGTACCACCCACAGGGTAATGCCTGACCCGAATAATTCAACAGGACACTAAAGGAAATGCTTGGCACGTTGAAGAATGAGCGTAAGTCGGATTTGAAGAAATACATAGATTCATTGGTATATGCTGACAATTGCATACCCACTGACACCATTGGTGTTTTTCCACATGATTGTATGCCGTCAAAAGTTGCCCAATGTCAATGTGTATGAACAAGTTCTTTCTGATGCACAGTGCAGAGGGACAGACAAGTACATCATTGAGTTGCAGGACAGACGGAAAGGTTTAAGGTAATAAACTGCTATCAACACAAAGAAAACCCAGGCGAAATAGAAAATTATTTTTAAACCGAATGGCATAATAGAAGTCAAAGGAGTTCTGGTTAATTATATTTACCTCTCCTACTGGTGCATTGATACAAGAAACTAATCAAAGTCAGCTGACAAATATAGATGTATTTCATGCAGTTGTACAGTATGATGGGTCTGGCAGGGGAGTAACAATTACTCTGTCAAACTTGTCGACTGATATAGTGGTTGTACCTTTGAGATCAATCATTGCAGAGATACAGCCTGTAACTCTGGTTATTGATGTTGATTTAGGAAGCCAAGATGAAAATTCTGAGATATTTAGAGAGATCCAAATCGATAAAGACGGAATTTCATCACCGCGCCAGAAACAGACTTACATGGATTATATTGAAAGGACTCAATGTTATAGATTCGGTCGATGATACTAACATAGGAACCTGCTCTGTAGTGAAACATCGGATTGATCTAGCAGATGATGTGCCATGTAAACAACGCCACCACAGGATTCCACCCTCTATTTTGAAAGAAGTCAGACAGCATATCGAGCAGCTACTGTCATGTGGAGTGATAAGACCATTCAAATCACCTTGGACTTTAAATGTGGTTTTGGTTCGCAAGAAGAATGGCAAACTCCCATAAATATTATACATATATTGTGTGTAGATTCCAGAATGCTTCACAACAAGACCTTACTCCGCATGGAGGAAGTGTTTGATTGTCAGCATGGGGCTAAATACTTCACTACGTTGGATATTAAACCTGGATATCATCAAGTGGAGTTGTAAGAAGAACACAAACAGCGTACAGCCTTCACTGTGGGATCTTTAAGGTTTTGTGAGCTTAATCGAATATCATTTGGATTGACTAACGCTTCAGTGACATACCAGCGACGTATGCTAGAATGCTTAGGTGACCTCAACATGAGAATATGAGTCATCTATTTAGATGATGTTATTATTTTCAGTAGTTATTTTGATTAAGACCTTGAAAGGTTAAAGCTCGTTCTACAACGATTGAGATTATATAATCTGGAGATCGCCACTAAGAAGCGTTGTTTCTTTCAACAGAAAGTCATGGTTCTTGATCATGTGGTTACTAGAGATGATGTTGCAATAGATCCGGATTAGATTGCAAGAGTACAGAATTAGCCGACCCGTTTTTACCCGGATGAAGTTCGGTCATTTCTAGCCTTCGCTGAATATTATGTAAGTAAGTATGTGAGTATGAAGAACTTTAGTACCAGCGCCAGACCTTGTTATCATGTTATCTGGTTTTCCGCAATATTAATATTAACAAATCAGGAGCCAGAGCCATGAAACAAGTAAAGGACCCAATGATGGAAATGTTATATAAGATCCGTAGAGAAAGAACTAGATGAAAGAGTCAAAATAACGACCTGGTCATAAAACTGAAAGTCACCTGAGCAAATTCCAACATCAACATTAATTTGTTTATCAACATATGATTCAAACTACATTACATGAATAAGCCTATATCATTTTAGAAAACATATTTATTATATGCATGATTAGCTTTTTCAAAACTTAATTTGTCTCAGAAATTTGGAAGAGCACTGTGTTTTATGTTGTAAGGATTGACAAACTTACATGTCAGCAGTTTTATAAGTGTTTAGCATAAACAATAACGACAATTTGCGGAATTAGATCTAGAATTCCTTTTTTCATAAAACACATTAGATTTAAAAAAGCACTCTACATAATTAGTTAATGATGCATAAAAAATAATTATTATGTCGTATAAAATATAACAAACTCAATCATGTAATGTCTTGCATTTTTAAGTCTTAATGTTCAAGCTTACTTTATTTTGCCAAGCAATAACTCGTTTTACAAAAGATCTTAATATGTCCGAAGTCTTAATGTTCAAGCTTACATTATTTTGCCTAGCAATAACTCATTTTACAAAAGGTCTCAGTATGTCCGAACTCAAACTTATATTCTGTTCTTGGATCATGGTATAATTTTTCGAGTATGGAACTTTTTTAATTCAGACAAACACTTTTTTCGATATGCACCTAATAAAGGTGTGCATAATCAATTTAAGCCACTGTATGAAGATATATTCATTTATAGCAATATGTGAAGTCATTAAAATATAATATGCATTATAGACACAATAAACACGTCTAAGTCGACGGTTGGCAAAGCGGCAATTTCTTAAAAGTGAGGATTCCTTTTTAAAAAACACTCAAGTCTATATTAAGTTTTTGTTAATGTTGTATGTATATCATCAAAAATCGTTTTAGAGCTTCATTGCCTAATTTGAAGGATTTGTTTCTACTACAAAACTTCATCTTAGACACATTGTAACCAAAAACAAAATTGTTTCTAGTATTGACGACCATATTCTACGTTTGGTTTGATCTGTTCTCACTCTGTAATGCAATAAATAACAGTTTACATCAACGTAATCATTCAAGTTCATGTTCTATTTATCAAAAACTTTTGTTTACCGAGCATTTGAAGTAATTTAGAATTAACACAGTTGCACCAGATGAATGTATATTTCTATGGACAGTGCTACTCATGACATAGATGTTTTAATCAACTCATTCAAGGATATAAAATGTGATAACAAAAACACTGAGAAAAATTAAACTGCCATAATTGATACGTTTTTTTTCTTTTTGTTTAAAAATGGTAATTGCGCACCGAAGTCCCAATCATTATGAATGAATAGAAAGTAATATTTATTATGACAGCCAGGCTTTTATTATTGAATTATATCTGAATTTTTATCACGGTTTTGCGCCATACATTAAATACGGTCACGTAAGAGGTTGAACCTGCTTTTTAATACAAAAGAAATTAAAATAATTATCAATATACCACTATAGAACCTTAAAGAAGCGAACTAAGCCAATATAATTTAATCAATTGCTATTGCTTTGAGTCAAGGAACCGTGTGGCTAGCGATTTCCGTTAATTGTTTTAACTTGTCAATATTTGATTCAGTTTTTAATCCACTTTAATCTAATGCAATAAGACAAAGAACGGTAATGCTATTTAACGGAATCTCTAAAGTGACATTTTGAAATACATTTTTCTTTTCACAATTATTTCGTGTTTTTTTTAAAATATAATTTCGTTTAAACGTTATATTATTTCGTTTTTACGAAATATTTCGTTTTTACGAAATAATATTACGTTTAAACGACATAATTGTGATTATGGAAAGGTATTTCAAAGTGTCACTTTTGTGTCTCCGTTCTATTTCTCTCACATGTGTGTCAGTGTTTTATCTTTAAAATAAAAATGTACGTCAATTTGTGTTAAAGCTGCTCCTTTACACATTCAACTAAAATATTACCTTTCTCAAACTTATATTCCATTTTTTCTAAATTGTCAAAACTATTTTCACGAAGTCTTTGCGTTTTTATTTAGCACTCGTGTGATTGTGAGTGTGTATTCAATCACCGTGCTATTAGTCAAACTTGGACAGTTGAGAAAAGTGGACTACAAAATTGTATAGAAAACATTTTTTAGCAGCAAGCCCGGTATTCCATTCATACGGGAACGTGTAGCGTGACCGTGAATGCCGTGCGTGAACGTGAAAAATCACTACATGTAGCGATCGGTTTCACGCTCGCGTTACACGGTCACATGTCAAAAAATGGCGTTTCAGGCTCCCGTCGCGCTCACGCCGATATTGAATACATACAATAGAAAATCGTTTGTTTGATTTTTCACTTTTGCGCTTCACGTTCACGCTACACGTTCCCGTATAGAAGGAATACCGGCTTTAAGCAGTGTTCAGATATTAATGACAGTCAAATGCAATTTGGCATGCATATGATAGTGAATTTGTCCATAAAACTTACCCTGTTAGTAACTGTATAGAAGATTCTAGTATGTTGTTGTAGCTTTTTTTATAGTTCACACAATCTAGGGGTGAGTTTACCTAAAAATAGGAAGAATTCATTATTTTTACACAATCATAAAAATCGAAAGGCAATATTTTAATAAATTCACTCTAACTTTAAGTGAGTAGCTTTAATTAATTTTGAATATTATTACCATTGAACACAACAAAATTACCTTGATCTATTAATTAATTATTCAACTTTGTTTTACATTTTCCGTCTGCTCAGTTTCTTTTGAAATTCTTGTTTCATTTTGGCCCTGTAATTAATCCCTGTCTATTCTCTTTATTCCAAAGTGATTTCGAGATGTCGAACTTGCTTGAACTGTGAATGAATATTGAATTTGTATACAATTTGAATACCCAGATGTATGAAATGTATAAAAATTCAATGTATACAATTGTTATTTCAAATGAATTAAAATGCATCATTTGACTTTTTTAGCATTTCACGCCCTTATATTCATAGGTTTAATTACATTCGCCCAGTATTTTGAGCACAGTACATAATAATACACGTTCTGGTGCTTAACGATTCACTAACCAACAAACAATGAGTTAAGAAATGCAAACTTAGGCGGATTGAGTGGTTCTACGTGCTCGCCATTCTACAATTACCATAGACTGTCGGCTTGGTTTCGAGTCAAATTAACTTTATTTACATACCAGTTATATAATTTCAAAAATTGTTGTTTTACTGAAGTTCAAATAGTAACTAAACTTGCTGTCGAGAGAAGAGAAAAGAAACCAGTCGACCTTGCGGTTTTTGTGTCAACCAAACAAAACCCGAGTTGATCGTGGTTATGTCTCATCGTCCAATGCAAAAGAAGTTGGTGTCATTCAAAAGATCAACGCTTTACATCTAGTTACGTGAAAATTTATTATTCTGTAAAATAGAACAATATATAGCAGAAACTGGCCATTAATTGAACTTGAGTAAAAAATACTAATATCGGAATAAAATATATGATATTCGGGTATTCGCGATCCCGACCAGAAAATAGAGTACGAATATTTGCCACGTCCGAAATAGTCCAATCGCGATCTATTTATTATTATGCTGTAATGTACGTATTGGCCGCAAGGGTCTAAGACCTTCCGGTTTTCTTTATTGAATAAACTTGTTTTTATAGAAAAAATGAAAGATAGTTTTCAGCCTAATTAACACTGAAAATGAGCCGCACTACAAATACGAACTTTAATTTACGTAGGGACCGAATTATCTTTTGTCAAAATTTTGATTTCTACACATTGAAACAAACATCACTGAAAATGGCCATAAAACGTCTGGTAATAGGAATACTTGGAGTACATGGTGTCCATGTAGTAAAAGTTTATGTAATTCTTCACTTATTGTTGTTCATTACATGAATTGCTGTATGCTTCCCCCATTAACAAGAGATTCGTGGTTCGATTCGTGAATCGATACACATGAATCGTGGTTCGGATCGAATCGCCACTTGCTTAACGATCTACAGCCCTTATGTATACACGTATAGTGTTGTCACTCGGAACACTGTCGGCCGTTTTTGGAATTAAAAAATACTTGGACAATTACATGTCATGACATTTTTAAGACTTCAACAGCTATATATATATTATTTGTAAATTTAAGCCTGGTTAGTTCGACACAATTCCTCTGAAACTGCGATGTGCCACCAAACTATGGGCTAATAGTCTTATGTACATTTTTCTTATGCATTTTCAGGAAAACAATGTCCTAATGTAACAACAACAGTTGGTGATTACATGAACGTCAATGATACGTTAACGTCAACACGTTACTATGGTGACACAGTAACTATGGTCTGTGATGATGATTATGCCTTTGAACTTGACTACACAATGACTGGTACAGACAGGGTGATGAGTACTAGAAACATAAGTTGTATTGATGATAGTAACTCGGTGTATGGAAAATGGGAAGACCCTGGGAACTGTTCTCGTAAATATTTTGATATATTCAATCAGCGTATTTTTGGACATTTTTTATAATTTTGAATGAAAAAAACAACAACATAAAATGAAATTGCTTTGAGAATGTTTGTTAAAAGGTCCACTCATGTTAAAATATAGTCAAATCCATGCAAAACTTCCACAAGTGGGTTGTATTGTATAATTAGATATGATCAACCCGGGTCGGTAGCGCAGTTGGTAGCGCGCCGGGTTTTGGAATCTCGTGTCCCGAAGGGGGAACGGGTTCGAATCCCATCCGGGGAGATTATACCCTTCTGTGGAAATTTGCTGGACAAAAATGGGCAATAATGTCATTTTTCCTCAATTGATAAGATATATTGAAAAGTTTCTGGCCTTGTGGAAAGGTAGGTAAGTACAGGTTATAGACAAGGGTTCAGGAAAGCTAGGTTAGGTGAGCTGAGAGCCGTAAAATGACCAAATTGTGTTGACATGGCGTTAACCCAATTATGAACAAAATAATAAAAGATATGAGCGAGCTTGATAGCGCCATATGTGTTTATAGTTAACTGGTAATAATTATAGTATTCAACTCTTCCACACCAAATAGTAAAATATTTTTTAATGTAAGGCCAGAGGTTTAGTGTAACAAAATGCCTTTTGGGATAGTGAAGTCACAGGTACGACACTTGGCCACCCAGTCTAACACTATGTGGTCACCAAATATACCACATGTGACTAACCAGTTAAACGACGCGTTGGTATTGAGTCTAACATCAGGTATCTACAAAGTCGAGCTTCACATTACTTCCAAGTCTAACGCCACGCGGCTACCGGGTCTAACATTATATGGCTACCCAAACTAACGCCATGTAGCTTCACGTACCCAACCTAGCGACACGTACAATTTATCTACCCAGTCGAACAACACGTGGTTACCCAGCCAAATGACACGTTGCTATCTAGGCTTACAGCACGTTGCAACCCACTCTGAAGACAATTTGCTTCCAAATTTTACGTTACTACACAGTCTAATGATTTATTCGTCTATTTTCATTTCAGAAATAGTATGCCCACCTCCACCAAACATCGCTAATTCTATAAATGACTATGATAACACAACATTAAATACAAGAACAGTTATATATGAATGTACGTCAGGAACAAGACTACCTTATTATAGATATTCTGTTGTCGCTGTTTGTAATTCAACTGCTGATTGGTCTTATGATGATGGTTTACAAGTCGCAGGACTACGATGTTATTGTAAGATTATATTTTTAAAACTATATGAACATAATAATTGATTATTGTACGCAAGCAATAATACAAATAAATACCACTACATGTATATATTTATTTCAGCAATTAAGCACAAATGGGCTTTTCTGCCGTCAGTTGACGGCAACAACAATACATACACACATACATGTTAATTACTAGTAAAAACAATACATCATAAGAAATATATATGAACAAGCATGTATGAGAATAAAATAACCTATGAATAATAATACATCATTGAGAAGAGTGTGAGTACAGAGTGTGAATCTTTAAAGCAGTACTTTTACTTGAAAAAAAACAAATACTCGTAAGAAAGTTAGACAAAAGCATTAAAACAAGAAAGCAACAAGCAACTGTATTATATAAACAATACAGTGTGTTATATTCCGTTCACACACTCTCCTAAAATGTAAAAATGATGTAATGTCGTGCTTGGAATATCTGATACATGAAATAAGTCTTTTAATGTAAAGTTTGATGAAAATGATACAGGATACATATTGGCAGGTTATGTGTTTGTTTTAACTTGCATGAATATATCTATCAATGGTTTTGTTATAAATTGTAAAACCGACAGAACGTTACGTATGACAACAAATTGAAATTAGTTCATAAGAACTGATAAGCAGTTGTTATACTTTACATCATCGTTGTCTTTAAGATGTTATGTATAACGTGACAGATTAAAGAGTACTTACCATGTACATTGGTCTGAATAACTAAGTTTCAATTAAGAATGTTCATGTTTACTGACAATACAACATGTATCTACGAATCATATTGATCTACCCTCTTACAGCAAAACCTCTAATCAAAATTACATAATTATACAACAAAAACGGTTTTACTCTTGAATTAGCGGTTATCCAGTTACTAGGCGCATACATATATCAGTGACTGGCAACTGTCCTAATATGACCAAACACCACAAAAGTATGCCCCACCCGGGAATCGAACCACACCCCTTGATCAGTAGACTTTTGTACAGACTGATCTAGCAGACCGGACATAAACAAAAACATTTTTGCGGCTATTTGAGTAAGTACAATATAGCACTGTTGAACCTCATTTTTCACAACCCGTGTTTTTCACAACTTGTGAAAAACGCGTACGCATTTTTCACAACTTGTGTGAAAAACACGTTAGCATACAAATTTCATACGAGCATAGAAACGCATTTTTCACAACTTCAAATGTGACGTAAAAAGTTTTGAAAAATTTGAGTTTTTTGGTACTAACGCATTTTTCACACTTGTGATTTTTTTAGTTGCTAGCTGTAAGTTAGTAGGTAAGTAAGTATTTTTTTTATTTTCGTGACATGTTTTATGACAATATTACAAACATGAAAACAACATAAAAAGTATTTACAGATAAACACGAGACCCAGTGGGTGTAAGAACCACACTTGCAAAAAGATTTTTTGTGAAAAACGAGGTTTATAGTTTGTTACAACCCGTTTTGTAATAAAAGCCCGAATTGTTTTAATTATTACAAAACGGGTTATTGCAAAAGTAATTGAACATACAAACGCAATTTGTAATCAAATCCCGAAATGTAATAAAATGTCTAGTTATATCAATTTTATCATAGAATATAGTATGATATTTTGAATTATTGGTAAGGAAAGAAAATAATGTTTAACAAGCAAACAATAATGTTCAAATAGACAAATTACTTGCATTCGTCATATAAATTTGAAGATTTCGTCAGAAAAACAAGTTGCCATATTATATTGAAAAACGAGTATTTAAAAAGTGGTTGAACTTACCAACCCGTTTATTATAAATAATTATTACAATTCGGGGTTTTATCACAAAACGGACAAACGTTGAAAAAAAACCACGAGCGTAATTTTTACAGGTTGTGAAAAACACGGTGTGTGAAAAATGAGGTTCAACGTTTGAACCTCATTTTTCACAGAACGCGTTTTTCACAACCTATGAAGAGCACGTTTGTGAAAAACGAGGATCAACATGGCAAACTTGCTCAATACCGGAATATGTTGTCGGCCTCGAGGTTTTATCGGCACCCTTTCTCAGCAATTTTGTTACGAATTCCAATATTGAGCGACGGTAAAAAATCTGACAATTAAATCTGCACCTCTGAAATTGACCACTGTGTAACAATTCACAAAATATAAATCACAATTATCAAAAGTTTAAAAAAAATCGATGACCTTTACTTTTATATATCAATTGTATTAGCTATAACCATATTTATTTAAGTTTAATATTCATGCATCTTCCCAACATGTAAACCTTTTTTACCAACTGTATATCTTACCAAAATATGAAATAATGTAGAATCTTCATGTTGCCAGCTATGCACAATACATGTATATAAATATTAGTGTCAGGGTGGATAATGGGTTATGTGCTTCATGCCCCAAGAGTCGCTAGTTTGAACTTAAACGACTAAAGCTAGATAGAAGTTGCTATGGACATAAATGTTACCATGGATATTTGTGCTGTTTCTAGGGATCGTAACATAGGATGCTAGGACCTAAATGTTTGTTAGAAACATTAACGTAATTACTATGGGCAATAAATATGTTGCAATGAAAGTGTGCTTGAGCGGCTGCTATGGATCTCGAGGCGGTCGCTTTGGATGCGAATCTTGTTAATACGAACATTTTAACAGTACCATGGGGCATGTGTGCTTACTATGTACCATAAGATGGTTTCTCTATGCGCGTAAGTGGTTGCTTGCACGTAAAGGTGGTTAAATAAGGCACAAATCTGGCTGGTGGAAGACCTTGGGTGATTGCGACATCTTGCTTCCATGTGCGACATTAACCATCAAAATGGTATATTAAAAAAAACTGAAACATTAATTTTGTTTATCATAATATACTTTTAAATTTACTTTGATATTGACTCATGTTGTGAAAATTGCGTTAGGACTAAAAATCGAAAAATATGTCTAACGTAATTTTCACATTGCTCATTTGTGAAAAACGCGTACGCAATTTTCACAACTTGTGAAAATTGCGTACGCGTTTTTCACAAGTTGTGAAAAACACGGGTTGTGAAAAATGAGGTTCAACATAGCACTTACTGTAAAAGACATTAGTAAAAGTTCACTGTTGTACATTAAATGTAAAGTAAGATTCAAATCATTCTTATGTAAAGCTACAGTCCCATAAACATAAAAATAGCCGTGAGGGCACCGTGAGGGCACCGTGCGGGCGCCGTGCGATCAAGCTCCGCAAGGAACCGTACGAACTCTTGCGTACCCGTACGGACTGTTACGTTTTTACCAGGGTCCGTGAGATGAGCCATGGTTACACATATCAGTTTTAAAATCAAATCGTGAACAAAAGCATGGCCGAGCATGGATTAAACTTGCATATCTTCCAGCTACGGCTCCGTACAGATGTGTTGTTTTGTGCCATGAGCGTACCGTCACCTTAATACGCAAGGCTTCCCACGGCCTACGGCTGTCTGCACGTACGGGTCCGCATCAAGCTACGATTTTATGGGACTGAGACATAATGTAAGTGCGCGCATCAAATGATATAAACACTTTTTAATATGATTATAAATAAAGTCTAAGTATCAATTCAGAACACATTAAAAATGTCATGCACAAGATGATAACGTCTTACTGTAATCAATCGTCAAACATCTGTTATTTCTGTATCCGCCGTTAATACATCTATATGAGGAATGAAAACCTAGGTGACAAGATTAATACGCGACATAAGTCGATATCCGGTTATGGATTAATTCATAAAGTTCACATGCTAAAGTGTTCATGCTATTCCATACTTCTTAACAACAAACAGCCATTCAGAAATGTTGCTGGTTAAAGCGTATGGCGAATGGTGAAGCAGGGACGTGTTGTCAGGCAGTATGTTATCATATAAAAGTTGGTCTACAATCTCATGACAGTTTTATACTCAAAATGATTAATTCTTAATCCATGATGGTTAAATGTTATATTTTAGCTCTTACAACATATGTCGGTTGTATGACAAACGGAAGTTTCCTGACACCAACTTTTAACGTAACCAATGACAACGGGGATGTTGTTTGTATTGTGAACTGTAGAGATCAAAACAAAGGGTAAGTACGCTGAAAAAAAACCCATTTAGATCATTTCCATTGTGGCAAAACCACGTGACTATGACATAAAAAATGCTACGATATTCACGAATGATAACTTTCAGTGATTTTCGTCTAGTTTAATTTCTAATATTTTTTTTATACATTTTTGTCGGGTTTAGCTAGGTAGCAACACTTTGTATAAGTCATATAATGGTAGACAGTCGCCCAACTCGCTGTTCTTAGTAGGGCGATATTCGGATTTAGCTTTTAACCAGTTATTTGGCTCATAATCCAGTCAATGACTGACTACTGCCACGCGTGATTTTAAGATCAGGGGTACAGTAGTTTACAAAATGGCCGTAGATAGAAATTATTTCAAGACGAAAAAAACTCTACGAAAGCCTTTCCCGACTTGGAGCCAAACCCACGACTTCTCGATCAGTAGACTTGATTGCTACCGACTGAGCTACTACTCGGGTAGGCTTTAAAATTCAAAGTTGAATTCTAAACTTCTGATCGCTGTATTTTTATGCTACAGGCAATTTGTAAATCCAGGCAATGCAAACATGCCTAAATATTAAAACGTTTAGTAAATTGCCTAAATGTATCAAACATTTATCAACTGCCTTAAGTTGTTTAGCCTTTTTCAATTGCGTAAGTGCGGCATGCATTTTGTAAATTGACTGATGTGTCTGACATTTTGCAATTCACCTAACTGTGCCAGTCATTTCGTGAATTTTCTAAATGTGTCTGATATTTTGTTAATTTCCTAATTGTGTAAGGCATGTATCAATTGCCTTAAGGTGTTTAGCCATTTGTAAATTGACTAAATACTAAAGAAATTTTGTAAAATAAATAAATTATTTATCTCAGTCTTGCTGGTATATACAACGACACGTGTTGGTGTGCTGATTATCTCCATGCCAACCATGCTAAAGTAAACAATGACAATTGTAACCAAATATGTCCAGGATATAATATAACTGATCCTGAGCAACAAGTATTCTGCGGTGGAACTCAAGGTGAAATGGCTGTATTTACAACAATGGGTATGTATCATACACATTTGTATTACATAACACGTAACCCGGGTCGATACCCGGGTAGCGCGCCGGGATGCGGAATCTCGTGTCCCGAGGGGGATACGGGTACGAATCTCACCCGGGGAGGTTATACCCTTCCGTGAAAATTAGACAATAATGTCAATTTTCCTCCATTGATTAGATAATATGGAGAAGTTTCCGGCCTTGTGGAAGGGTAGGTGAGTACTGGTTATAGACAAAGGTCAAGGAAAGCTAGGTTAGGTGCGCTGGACGCCGTGAAATGACCTAAAATGTGTTGATACGGCGTTAAACCCAATAAATAAATTAAAAAAATACAAAACACGGGGTGTCTGGTGGTTCTATCGAAAATAATCGTCATGATACAGCTTCCTCAATATATGTACATTCATGGATATTATCAAAGCAAATAGTTTCACTCAAATGACACGTTTGGAATGTTCGTAACACCTATCAATATGGAGAACGTTTCTGTAAAGTATTAAATGTCAAAATCAACATGAGCATGTCAGGATTCTTTTTAAATCAAAAACATGAAAATATTCTTTGGCTAATGAACATGAATACAGCTTTACATCTTAATAGTATTAAAATATATCGATATAAGCAGCTTTTTGAATGCACTTTTCAGCATCAACCGTGTAAGTGACTAGCATTGAACAATTACGAAACTTTCACTTAGTTCGATATTCTGAGTGCACTATGTTGTCGTATCATTGGGGTCAATGCCGTAGCAGAACATTGTGTAGGTCATATCACGACGGTCAAGCAACCTGCTCACCGTTTCTGGAAAGGTTATTTTTTCTGGATTAATCGGTTAATAAGTTACTAGGCGCATACTTTTGTTAGTGACTGACAACTCCCCTGAATGATTTGAAACTAGTAAGTAGGAGGGAGCATGGTCGTAGAAATTATTTCATAATCAAGCCGCGAAAGTGCGCCTCGACCAGAAATCGAGCACGTTGTATAGTACTGTAAAGTCACGGTAAGTGCTAGAAGCTGACTTTTTTATGACTGAAATTTATGTTCATAAATAGAGCAAAATCAAATTAAGCAACATTACGTGTACACAGATAATTGTATTTTGTCTCAGGTGAATTTTCACAGGTATACAACGGGCTTATCGTTAATTGCAATACGCTTCTTGCGTATCGTGATACATACCACGATATATTGTGGGCTTTTAGATTTGTTATGCTTCTGTTGTATTTAACAGAAACGTTGGAAACCTTACATGAAGCGACTGATAGAATCAAGCTTCTTCGAGTCTGTACGGTCTTCAAAGGACTGTGATATATGTTGTACAACCAATCGAACGAGTCCCATTCAGTTAAAATTCTTGTAACTTAAGCTTAGATTGAATGAACGATGGAAAAACTGACGCTTCGCTAGTTTCATTATGCGAAGGGGCACATTTTCAAATGAAATAAAAAAAATTCCAAATACTGGTTACGTTAAATTCGTACCGCGGTACGTATTGCCTCAACTGCGTATTGCAATATACCGGTATATCGTGACAGCTCTACTACATTCATATACAGATGGTTGCTAATATAATATGTATATTATAATACAGATGGTTGCTGTATTAATATAAACATTCTAATACAGATGGTTGCTATGATAATATGTACATTCTAATACAGATGGTTGCTAATATATTATGTATATTATAATACAGATGGTTGCTGTATTAATATAAACATTCTAATACAGATGGTTGCTATGATAATATGTACATTCTAATACAGATGGTTGCTAATATATTATGTATATTATAATACAGATGGTTGCTGTATTAATATAAACATTCTAATACAGATGGTTGCTATGATAATATGTACATTCTAATACAGATGGTTGCTAATATATTATGTATATTATAATACAGATGGTTGCTGTAATAATATAAACATTCTAATACAGATGGTCGCTATGATAATATGTGCATTCTAATACAGATGGTTGCTATGATAATATGTACATTCTAATACAGATGGTTGCTATGATAATAGGGACATTCTTATACAGATGGTTGCTATGATAATATGTACATTCTAATACAGTTGGTCGCTATGATAATATGTACATTCTAATACAGATGGTTGCTATGATAATAGGGACATTCTTATACAGATGGTTGCTATGATAATATGTACATTCTAATACAGTTGGTCGCTATGATAATATGTACATTCTAATACAGATGGTTGCTATGATAATATGTACATTCTAATACAGTTGGTCGCTATGATAATATGTGCATTATAATACAGATAGTTGCTATGCTAATATGTACATTCTAATACAGATGGTTGCTATGATAATATGTACATTCTAATACAGATGGTTGCTATGATAATATGTACATTCTAATACAGTTGGTCGCTATGATAATATGTGCATTATAATACAGATAGTTGCTATGATAATATGTACATTCTAATACAGATGGTTGCTATGATAATATGTACATTCTAATACAGATGGTCGTTATGATAATATGTACATTCTAATACAGATGGTTGCTATGATAATAGGGACATTCTTATACAGATGGTTGCTATGATAATATGTACATTCTAATACAGATGGTTGCTATGATAATATGTATATTATAATACAGATGGTTGCTATGATAATATGTATATTATAATACAGATGGTTGCTATGATAATATGTATATTATAATACAGATGGTTGCTATGATAATATGTACATTGTAATACAGATGGTCGTTATAATAATATGTACATTCTAATACAGATGGTTGCTATGATAATAGGGACATTCTTATACAGATGGTTGCTATGATAATATGTACATTCTAATACAGATGGTTGCTATGATAATATGTACATTCTAATACAGATGGTTGCTATGATAATATGTACATTCTAATACAGATGGTTGCTATGATAATATGTACATTCTAATACAGATGGTTGCTATGATAATATGTACATTCTAATACAGATGGTTGCTATGATAATATGTACATTCTAATACAGATGGTTGCTGTAATAATATAAACATTCTAATACAGATTGTCGCTATGATAATATGTACATTCTAATACAGATTGTCGCTATGATAATATGTACATTCTAATACAGATAGTTGCTATGATAATATGTACATTCTAATACAGATTGTCGCTATGATAATATGTACATTCTAATACAGATAGTTGCTATGATAATATGTACATTCTAATACAGATGGTTGCTATAATATGGATACAATCGTACCCGCTGTGACAGAGATTGTATACGGCGGACTGCAGAGAACATGTAAGGAAAGATGTCGTGGTAGAGACTATCGTTTTGCTGCTGCACAAAATCCACACTTTTGTAATTGTTACAATGATACACAGAGTACAGCTGTCCCGGCTTATTACTCATATTGCAGTAACGCTAGCAATTCAGACGTAGCAACTGTTATGAATCTGCGTAAGTATGCTGTAATTTGTGAAGTTTGTCATGTGTCAGGGTGAGCTGATATTTTTTACTAAGAGGTTTAAAGCCACTATAATATTATGTAGATATATTCGTTTAAAGTAGACATGAAAGCTTCTCATAACCGTAAATATGCTTGAAATATAACGTGCATTAGAGGCAAATAAAGAGTTCAAACCATTTTGCCTTCTTCGTTTAATTTCGACAAACTGCCGATTTCTCAAAAAAGGGATTCCTCTTATAAGAACACACTATATTCATGTTTTTGTAAACGTCAAAGAGTGTGGTCCAAATCATTTTTATGTAGTATGATTATTTCTGTCACAAGACTACATATTATACACGCTGCAAGCAAAACTATTGTTATTAATACTGAAAACTAAATTTCCTTTTCGGTATCGGTCTACTTTCACTTTGAAATGCAATGAATAACATATTTTTTTATGTGATACTTGTATTTCTTGTCCATTAGAGATGTTTAAAATAAATAAATGTACATGATCTGTGCTGTCTATTCAAATGGTAACTTTATATGATTAGGCTTCCGAGTGATGAGACATTCAAAGGTTGTTTGACTGGCTATACCAAAGACGGTATTTTACGAATTCAACAAAATTGATTGTAATAAAACTCAATACTTTCAAACACTAGATGGGGGTTGCAATCTAATGATACCCCTCCAGATAGATCCGCTTAGCACTTTTACATTGTCTAAAATGAATATACACACATGTAAGATTTAATGATCTAAGCGTACAATTTTCAATTGTTAAGAATCCTAAAAAAAATCCAAGTTTGCAAGTTCTTTAAAAAGCATTCTTTTTCTCCATTTGCAATTATCACAAATACATCAATGTATACTTTCTTTAATTTTCTAGTAAAATTATCTAAATATTTATATATGTATTCATATATTTTAGAGGCTGAAAAAGGCCTATCATTGTCAACATGTTTAAAACTGTATGAAGAAGGTATCCGAATGAATGGTGACTACTATCTGGGAAATACTAAAACAAGCTGTGTCTTCTTTGGTAAGAAACTGGACGAAATTTTCATCTTGACTCTAATATGGTTGCTCATAACCTTGCGCATATCTTCTATTATTTCATTTAATTTCATTGACACCGTGTCAACACAAGTTCAGACATTTTACGAGAGCCAGCGCACAAAATCTAGTTTTTTCTTAACCATTGACTTTAACAGTACTTCCCAGCCCTAACACAAGACCGACCGCTTCTACATGTATACATTACTTATGAAGGGAAGTTTTACATTATTGATGACATTATTCATGAAAAGATAAACATTTATTAAACAAGGATGGGATTCAAACCTGTTCTACCTTCAAGAAACAAGATTTGAAATACAGATGAGTTAACAACTGCGTCACGTACTCTTGGTTATATTGAGCGTGCTAATATGACAGATAAAACATTTAATTAATCATTCGTACAAAACTTTACACTATAACATATAATAAGTCCATGTCATGAATCCGACACAGTATGTTAATAGAGATATATTGACATCTTCACTTGCCAAGGAGGGACATTGTCACTAGAGTGAGATTAGCTTTCATTGCGTAAAAACATTAAGTTCGGTCAGAATGAACTACATGTACAACTATTCAAAACTTCAAAAATATGGTTCACATGGATAACAATTATGTAAAATGTATTCACAATATGTTAAAATCAGCATTAATTTAATGGAGTTCTGCATGGATTTAAGTTCACGTTTTTAGATGAGTTTAATACAGGGTGTCCAAAAAGAAAGTTTACAGTTTTGATGCTAATTTATAACATGTTAATACTCTTCTAGATTATCACAAACCTAGACAATAGGTGTAAGTTTTATCCCTGTCATTTGTAATATATTTGGTCAAATACTTTAAATGAAAACGCCAATTTAATAAAATTACAAATTTTTGTGGTTGACGTCAAATTAGTAATTAATAACGTTTTCCATGTTGTTCTTTTTGACGCTTCACTTCACTCACGCGCTCCATGAAAGTGACAATACTTTTAACACACGTGTCTACAAAATTATGGGGCTATGCAGCTGACCAAAATTGCATAATTAACTTGCAAACATGTCCGGACAAAAGTAAACTCATCAATAAACCAAACATCTTGAAATGTGTCGGCGTAATTTTCAACAATGCCAGTGGCTCAGTTACAAAATGCTAATCTATCCACTTGATCAGTTATTGATAAGCTTTGCATATATGATATGGAAACAGTTCTTAGTTTTTTTTATATAATATTATGTACAGATGTTTATGAAGACATTCATCTCTGATGATACGCGTTGAACAGATTTTTCTAGACTTTGTTGAAGCATGTCTTAGAGCGCACTGACATTTTCATCACTTCTGCTGGTCAAGGGACGGCCCCACTTTGGCACATCTTTTACAGTTCCAAGTTGTTCAAACTTCCAGACAATTTTGAATATAATCATTCTACTCATGCCTATGCCTTTATACATATTTTTGAACTTTCATTGCGCATCTGTTACACTTTTACTTTCGTAAAAATATTTTATGATAAAACACGCTGGTTAGACGTCAGACGCGCCATCTTGAAAATAACAAGTTTTTACCTGATGTCATTATATGGTGATGTCAAACATTTTAGCGAGTCAAGTTAAGGTGCATTAAAAACTTGAGCATATGCACTTTAAAATGGTATATTTTTCATTGATATAACATAACAATTGATAAAATGACGAAGGTGTGAAACTGTAAACTTTCTTTAATATTTTCAAAGCAATTGTATGCCAGAATTAAAAAAAAGAAAATCTTTTCTAGATTCTGTGGCTCATAGACATGGATATAGGTTTTATATCCGTATAATATAATAATATCGCGTTAAACATGATCGATTGTTTACACTTAGTACATCAACCTGAGGTAAATCTCTAGCCTGTTCAATTACCCTTAACGTTCCAAAACGTTCCGTAACGATACATTCGGAACTCCTCGGCTATTCGCTGCAAATAATCTCGGACATATGTAGACGCTATTTTGAAACAATCGTGTTGAAGTAAACAAATATACGATCGTTTAGGCAATGAGTGAGGTTTCGTTTTCAGTCAATAAATTTTGAAACATCACTCATTGCCTTAACGATCGTATATTTGTTTATTAGATTAGATTATTCGCTGCGAATGGCCGAGGAGTTCCGAATGTATCGTTACGGAACGTTTTGGAACGTTTAGGATAATTGAACTTGCTACTGATCTTGAACGCTATAAGGCTTTCCGCTAGCATAATTATACACGCTTAAATGTGTCCAAATTACACAATATTTAAATTTCTAGAGGATTTTATTCAGCAACTATCATATTACCTTAAACAGAGAGTCATGAAACAGTACGGAGTATAAAAATGGCTCTGCTACAAAATGTAGTCTTATTGATATTTGTGCTAGCTTTTAAATCTTTAAATATTATTTCAAATGATATATGTTCTTCTCACTATCGCTTACCTTGGTTTTATTATTCTTTCAGATGATACTGTATGTGAGCCGGGATGGATTGGATTCAATGATAATTGTTATTATTTTAACTCTGACTCTACGATGACCTTTTATGATGGAAGAGATTTCTGTACATCTATTGACGCTGATCTTGTGTCTATAACATCTGAAGATGAATTCGATTTTCTGCAAAAGACACGAACTGGTATATAGAATTATGTTAATAAATGCAATTCCTCAGTATTTGTATGAATGCATACTAGAAAATTCATTGAGTGCTAAAAATGCTCTTACTAATCACATGTATTACAAAAACAGCATGTACTCGATGCAGAAATTATGTGTCAGTGTTTACATGTACCACGTACATAGCATTACTGGTATATTTGAAAACACGTCAGCATCAAATGAACATGCGTTCGGACAATGGACAGAACTGGATCTGCGAACGCTATTTCTTAGCATTTGCGTTTAGTAATACAAACATTTTATTATCATAAGTGAAAATTACAATTAAATTACATCTCGAAACAATTACATTTCGTACATGTACATAGTAAATGTCACTTGGTTAGTTGGTCCTATCCAACGTTTACTAGTTATATCTATCAGTTGCAGTTTAATTTGCTTTCAATTGTTAAAATTCATTTTTAGATGACAAACCTATTACGATTATGTCTATTTGATAGAACGTTTTAACTATTTATGATTTATTTAAGCTAACTTCCGAATGTTTAAAGCAGGAATGTCCAACAAATCATAGATATTTATGGATTTAGTACAGCATCAAAGCTCTCCGGGCTTCTCGAAGAAATCAATCAGATTGACTAAGTGTTTCCATATCGATGTATTTATCGTAAATTGTAACAATAACAAAAAGTCAAATTTTATACAATGACACAAATAATGCTTAGAGATTTTTAATGTTTGATGTATCTTTATAACCATTAAAGATTGAATGGAATGTCAATCATAGAAATATTTTAAAATTATGGTAAATGATTGATTAAATAGATTATTCTCTTCTATATCGGTGTAAGATTGCTTTAGATTTCACTTAATGAGCTTGAAAATAATTAAAAATGAGTATTTATCAATAGGTATCTGTATTTTTACATTTTCCATTTTGAGCAATCTGATTAAAACCCGATCTAAAATTTTCCACTCGCTCATTTAGATCTGACCTTTTTCAAACGAGGGTCACGTTCAGACGACCTTTTCTCATCATAATATTAATGACGAAATTGTTATGATACGTAACTTGTTTACATCGTTTACGTCACGCAATTTGGAATGAGCCGTCCAATCGCATACTTTGAATAATAGTTAAGTTAGCTTGCAAACATTGGTCTAAAATAGACATTACAAATTTTAAATGTTAATAATAGTGTTTCGTCTAGATGAAAGCTACGCATTGATTAGTCGACATAAAGGTCATCTCGACGTGACTCTCCATTGAGATAGTAGAGATCCTGTACGCCAGTGCTCTACAGGATATCTGTTTACGGGGATTGCATTTACAGTGGCTTGTATCTGAGTAGTACAATTCTACCATAAATATAGCCCTCGAAGACTATAAACCAATTATGTAAACAAGACATGTTTTGCACTTTTAATTTTTTAAATAGGTTCCCAAAATGGACGTACAATTTATCCTATATGAATTATATATGCATGCACTAATTTTTTATAAAAAACAACAAATTATTTTTTATACGTGTGACTCAGTGGATAACGCTGAGGCTATTATAACCACGCTCTAAGACAAATGGCTAAATTGTATATCAAAGTAATCCTTAGTGTTCAAAGACATGCATGGTTACCATGTTTGTCCAAGTATGCGCTTATCCTTTCATTGCTGTGCGGACTATGACTATTTTGAAATGGGAGGTCCGGCGTCATGTCAATAAGTATTGCAATTATACATTTCAATATCTGTGTTTTATTTAAGCACATGATGATCTGCGAGTAGATGAAGATTATATTTCATGGTGGATTGGTATGGTTGACAATGATCAAAATTTGTTATATTCCTGGATAGATGGCAGTATTGTGGCTTTGTTCAAGTTCCTGCACTCTCCTGAAACAGAGCTTACACAATGTGCTATTGATGACTCTACCCAAGGTTTTCTATGGACAGAACATGGTTGTGGCGGACAACATCAAGTAATATGCAAGAAACCCGCTGGTAAGATAAACTTTCGTTTGTTTTACATGTATTTTGTTTTAGTTCATACACCATTTGAAAAATCCAGGTTCCTATGCGGCGGACAATATACCATTAAGGTTTTATCATCATCCTGAAGCAACTTGCAACTTTACAAAATCAAATACTTGTATTTTGATAGACTGATGATAGACATAAACCCTTTGACTGTGAAGCAGCAAGAGGCTTTGTGTATTCTAAGTAAGCGAAAGCAACCACTCGACCAAGAGCGAGGTCTTACTTTTTTGTACAGTCGTTGGTAAGGATATATATTTTTTGTTCACGTTTATCAGTACAATGGTGCATTTTTTGATGAAAATATAAGATGGAAAACTTATGTTGATCGTTCACCGATTTTAACTTATATATCAATTATTCTATAACCTCATCTTTAAGCGAGTGATTTTAAGCCTCACGTATTGGTTTATCTGCTTTGTAACATCAAGCTAATTGTTTACCAGATCAGTCATTGAAAAACAACTGAGTGATGATTTGCAAGCTGTGAGCTCCTGGCTAGTTGATAACAAACTATCACTTCACCTTGGTAAAACAGAATCCATTGTCTTTGGTTCAAAACATAAAATAAAATCTAACCCATCCTTGAATGTTTCATGTAATGGCACATCTATTCAGTCAACTTCTTCTGTTAAGTATCTTGGTGCCACTCTAGACCAAAATCTCAGCTGTGAAAATATGGCCAGTAGTGTAATAAATAAAGCTAATGCTAGGCTCAAATTCCTCTACAGGAAACGTCACTTTCTCACAGAACATACTAAAAAACTTTTGGTTTCTGCACTCATCCAATGTCACTTTGACTACACTTGTTCTTTTTGGTACAATGGGCTGACAAAATATTGGAAAAATAAGCTTCAAGTCACCCAAAATAAAATTATAAGATTTGTGCTTAATCTTGACCACAGAGCTCATATTAAACACAATCATTTTAAACAACTTAACTGGTTGCCAGTCAAAGATAGAGTCAACCAGATTATTTTATGTCATGTTTTTAAACTTAGGCATGGTCTTATTCCCAACTATATGGTAGAACATTTTATCCCCCAAGATTTTATCCACTCCTACAGTACTAGGTTTAGTAAAGAAGGGTGTTATTCCATCCCTAAGGTTGGTTCATTTGGAGCTAAAACCTTTGCCTATGCTGGGTGCCATCTATGGAACAGTTTACCAGTAAATATTAAAAACATTAAAAGTTTTACATGTTTTAAAACTGAGGTTAAAAACCATTTATTTTGTAATGATTAAGTGAACTGTGATACTATTATTTATTTCTGTGATATTTAAAGTAAATTTCTCCCTGTGATACTTAATTGTGAATTTTTAACTTTTTTTACATATGTCTTATTGTTAATTAATATTAAATATTCATTTTAAGGAGCCTTCCTGAGTCATCCATCCAAATTTCATTTCATTTGTTTATTACCATGGACCACAATGGAAATAAGAGTGTTCTCTTTTTTGTGTTATCCATAGTATAAACATATTTAACATGGTTGTACTCCCAATTTATTTAAATGAAAATGAATATGTTTTATAAAGTATCATAAAAATTTAATGAGTACAAAGTATTATCAATCTTGTGATATTCACTTCTTATTTTTTATCCAAATAAAATGTTTGAATTCTTAAATAAATTGTCTAATTCTTAAATTGAAATGTTATAAATAGTTTTACTGTTTTTTAAGTTATAAATGTCTTACTGATCAATGTATTTTATATTTTGTACCATGTTGACTGTGATTTATACTGAATAAATAATAAATAATAAATACCTACCGAAATGATCATTCTGATTTATACAGTTGCTGCTCGAAATGTCAAATGTGTAAATGTAGTTCAACCAAAGTAAAACTTTTATGATTAAAGATTATCATTTTAAAGGTACAAATGTTCAGTTTTCTCTTCTGTTTTAGTTCATTTTAAAGCATCACTTCTCAGTACCAATAAATAAAAGCACCACTTATTTCCTTATTTGCTTTGCTTGTCTAATAAGCAGTCGGTACAGATTTTGACTCGGATGTATGCCAACTACCTATGATCGGCTGCATTTTGTATTTTTTCACATTAAGTATCATGTTATTTTTTTTCTTCCAGTTGGTCCCAGATGTATCTCATCTAATACCTTAACACCAAACATCACTATAAGCAGTGATATGATGTTTGGTACATTTTGTATAGAGTATTGTAAAGGTCAACAATTGAAGTATGCTGTATTTGAGAATACCACGTGTCATTGTATAGATGTGTTGCCAAGCAACAGTTCAGTCAGTTATTCTGAATGTAATGAAACTTGTCCAGGACACAGTTTTCAGTTCTGTGGTGGTGGGGATGGAATATATTCCGTTGTTGAGGGTAAGGATAGCAAGACTGATAGATTTTTGATTGGTGATATACATTTTAACAAAAATGATATTTGTAGAATGATTGGAATTTTTCATGGATTTTATATAACAGGGATTTGTAACGATAAGTAAATATAATAGATTTTCATCAAATTTCACTTTCGTCGCTATTATTTCAGCCAATACGGAAAACAAGTATAGCAAGTTTAAATAAAGATATTCACTTGAAATTTTGTACCAGTGCCATTCAAACTGACATAAAGGTTAGGAAAAATGTGTTTCCAGATGATTTTGAGGTAAATTACGCTCACAGACTGTTTCACAAAATAATGCATTTTCCCGCCGATCTGCCATTTTTAGGCCCATTTTACATCACTTAAATCATATTTTCGGTTATGATTGCAAATTTTTTGTCAAAAACTTCAGAAACATTCACAGGTTGCGTGGAAGACATGTACAAAAACATAAATTTAAACTCTGGAATAGTTTGTACAGCCTGCTTCAGCCTGTTATAAGCAGTGACGACCGTGAAAATTCAAAAAAGCACTTCGTTACAAATCCCTGTTATACAGAATCCCTGAATTATTTCAAAAGCCTAATTGAGACAAAATAATAAAAAACACCACGTTCTCCTACTTAATAGTCCGTTTTTCTCAACTGCCAAAGCTTGAATAATTTCACGGTGACTGAATGCATTGTTTTGTACTGTTGGCCTTATTGTTATTAAAACATCTTCACTAACACATACCATACGGCATAAGCAGCTTTACTCGATCATGATACACACTCTCAGAAACTCATGGATGTATGACGACAATAATTTTAACAAACGCATTCAGCGTGAAATTATTCATGATTTGACAGTTGGGAAAAATCGAACTATACTACACAATTATTTCGAACGTGTTGTATAGTAAATGCCATACACAGCTTAAGTCTGTTTACTATAGTTTTATTATTTTACGACGATCATGTGTGTCTTGTTAATGGCAGGGAGCTATCACAGAAATGATGGATACCCCGCCTGTCACAATGTCAAAGGGGGGTCATTTGAGACTCGAGTTATTGGCTACGCCCTTTGAAGTATCGACATGATACCTGCTCGCGACACACCGCATAGTCACGGTTAAAAATCCATCGGTCAATGGTGAAGCTATCGCCAGGACAAGTCAATTTTCGACAATATTCAATCCTATTTATTGGCCACATCCTTTGATGTTTTGACACGGTTCTTGCACGACTCAACCTTCTCATGAAGTTTACATGTATGTGTTGTATTTACTAAATCCATCAACACATGGTAGAGTTATTGCCGTGACTAGATTTGGGACGGACGGAAGGACGGAGGGACAGACAGACAGACGGACAAAGATACTTCTATATAGCACACACCACTCCTATCGGTTGGGTATAAATGTAACTAAAATCACTCTAGCACTGATATCGACGAATACCCATCATACATTACTAATGCATTAAACTATTACAGTATCAAAGATGGTATCTGCAGTATCTTGTGAAGAATTAAATCTATATGGTATAGATAACAATACTTACGCTATACAAAATTCAACTGGAGGGATAGTTTACACTCAATGTGGAGTTTCAGGTACATTATATATTATATCTTAATCCATTTTCAAGACCTTACCTAGATTAGCATCGTCAAATATGGTCTGCTGAGCAGAGTATGTTCTTTGGCTTTTCAAATACTTTGAAACTGTGTTATGAGAGGTTACTACCAAAGGGCTTAATTGAATATCTGTTCAGTCAAAGGTAATGAAAATATTACAGCTCCAAGTAATGACAAGAGATGCACATATTTTCGTTGAAGATATAGCTTGGACTTATGAATGTAACAAACAAGTAAATCGAAACATGTGCCGACTTTTCTTCTCAAGTCATCAGGTACGATGAATACAACTTATAGCATTTTCTAAATTCTCCAGAGCCTGTGTATGATCGTAGGCAGTAACATCCTTATACAGTAGACAAGAATAAAGTAACGCAAACCATGTTTATCATTGTTTCTGCAAATATTAACAAGGAATGAAATTTCAAAGTCGAGTTTAGTTGATTTTTGTGAATGGACATACACTGTAAGGGTACCATCAAATCAATGAAAAAAGTGTGTACGGTTATTCGGCAATAGGAGATGACTAAACAAACGTTAGTTAACTGTGTTAAATCTATTACAAACGAATACATACGATTGTTATTACGCTGAGGCGTCTATAACCGTGTCCTTAGACAAGTGGCTAATTTGTTTTACGAAGAAATCCTTTTTGTCAAACACATGCGACTATGTTTGTCCAAGCACACGCAAATCCTTTCAATGGTGGGCGGAATATGAATATTAAGAAATGGAAGGTCCGGATAATGTCAATTGATCGTATTCTTTTCAGCATGCCCAACATCTTGGTTGCTATTAGATGATATTTGTTATAAATATCAATTAGTCAAACGTAATATTTATGATGCTATTGTTGTATGTGCTAAAGAAGATTCTTATATGACTAGCATTGAATCTCAACAAGAAATAGAGACATTGATGTCAGCTGCTCAGAATATAAGTAAGTGAATGGGTCACTTAAATAATTTAATTTTCTGATGAAAATGTGTTTAATCTCACTCAGGGTCCAGTAAGAAGACATAAAGTTACAAGTGGTGAAAGTGCAATTACTTAAATTGCTTGTTGTAAGATAAATATTACATTAAAAGGATCTTTTAGACTAAACTATGACCGTTAATTTAACCAAAGCGTTGAACCACTGAATTCGTTTGATTTTGGAAGTTTTATGGAGGTTGTCGAGCCTTATCGTTTGAACTTGAATGGTATTTCTAGCAGAAGTCTTCTGAGTAAAAATATCAGAATAAACTTTAATTGTATCGTCATGTAACAGCCTTAGTGTAATTTTGTTAGGAATCAATCTAGAGATGTGCCTAAAAAAGAAATCTATCAACACAAATAGATATACCTACAGCCGGGACTTCTTATGAATTGTATAGAAATGAAAATGAGGGTCTGGATAAGCATCTATTTTAGTTTTAGTGTTTTTGTACAAGGAATTGAACAAACAAAAATGAGATCAAGACTACAGTAGGTTTTGAGTTGAACACTTTTTAATAGTTTCGTTTAGTCTTGTACATATAAAGTTCATTGAATATTTACTATGTAAAATGTTAAACTTTTGTCATGTTTTTCCAGCTTTATATTATGTAGAATGTAATCATAATGGCAAGGTTTATTATATTTGCCCAGGTTTATACAAAGCAATCGGTCATTGGAGAATTGGATTATTGGCTCTTTCTAAGAATGGTGGATACTATCGTTGGTCGAATGGAAGAATGACAGAGCTGTCAGAGTATTGGAGCAATAATATCATAGGACAACCATCTATTGTTGGTGTTAGCAGTATCGATCCTACACTCTGGGTTGGTTTAGATCCGGCTAATGATCAAAATAAGTTTATTTGTGAAAAAGGCTTAGGTGAGATAACTAAAAAAATATTGAGTGTTACATGTATTATGTTTGATGAATGCATCTAGTTGTAATTTATGTTTCAAAGATTTAGCAGTACATATCTCCCACTAGGAGTAATTCTGTATTTAATAAATATAGTCCACTAAGTCTAAACAGAGTTTATTGTCTTTATGGGTATGTCCAAAAGTTCTTACCATTCAGTTACTGACATACAATATATGTACATTGTATTAACAATAATCATATCATTTAATCTAGCCGAAGACATCATACTTTAAATGATGATAACTGAGAAACTTGTTCAAATAATAAAAAAGTGAAAATACATAATGGAATGCACTTCATTTGGTTGACTGCATGTCAGTTTAAATGAAAATTTCATATTATTTAAATTTCATATTTTAACGTTTTACAATAGTCGTCGACATTTTTAAATTATGTTTGTGTGCAAGACTTAGAAGTATTTTATTAAGTTTTCTCCCTTAGTATACTATTGATGTCTATTTCAATGCCATGTGATCTCTATAAGTGATTGTATGTATTAAATAAATTAGATAAATTAATAAAATACATATTATATTCCGTTCTGTAACCAAATATCTGTTTGTTTCAGAATATCTTGGTTGTTTTGAAGAACTCGGACTGGACTATAATGTGTCATTACTGAATTATCCAGCAATGACTATCCAACAATGTGTAGAGATCTGTCGAGTCAACAATAAACAATATGCTTATCTAAGTCTAAGTGATTGTGTTTGTGTTGATTTTCTTACAACAAGTGCCTATGGATTATGTTTGAGTAATTGTAATGGACAGAGGAATCAGATTTGTGGAGGAACCGATGTGTTTTCCGTCTATGATGCATGTACGTAAAATGAAAAGTTTCGTTTAGTTCATTTACGAAAAGTACGTTTTCATTCTCTAAATTTAAGATGATTCCCATTTTTTTTAAGATGGCCAGTTTGGAAAATCAATAAATAAAGATATGATGAATATCGATTATGAATAATTTCAAAGCGAGATGTTGGACAAAATGCAAGGTCGAATTATCGAAATTCACTGTGAACAGATTTTATGAATAAAATGTCTGACAAAATTTTATATTCTAGGTGTCCAGGTCAAATCATACGACACAAGATATAAGCCCCGTTAAAAACTCAACCATTATGAAATTTGAAAACAATATTTCTTTTTATAAAATAGAATTAACCTAATTACGGGGTAACAATATGATCGCCCGACTCAATTCTTTAAAACTTGATATCGGTTGAAAGACCTTAGGTCATTTTGATTCTCGAATTTGTCTTTAAAGGTCTATCATTTGTTGAAATTGAAAAAATCTATCAACTGGGTGGGGTAACTTATTATATAGTATAGACGTGACAGTGAAAATATAAAAAAAACTCAACAGATAAGACATTTAGAAAGAAATGAAAACATTTATCCTAACCTTGAAAAAGCCATCCGAACGTCAGTCCAAACACATAATTAAAGTTCTTTTTTCATAAATCCAAATGATGTTATAGAATGTCCATATAACATTTTACAATGTCTTAGAGTGAATCACACAAAAAGTATTTCCAAAATGTAAATTTGATAATTCATCACAACATTCTCGTCACATGATTTTATTTTTAGTTTTACCACAGGAGCCCGATGATTTTTTCCTTCTTATCACATACATAGAGCATAAAATATGAGGGAAAAATTGCACTGGGCTCCAGTGTGTAAAGTTAAAACGTGTAATGATTGTGTTGGGATAAATTATGATATTAACATTTGGAAATACTTTTTGAGTAATTCACCCTAAGACATTGTAATATGTTACTTGGACATCCTATATCAACATTTGGATTTATGAAAAAAGTACTTTAACTATGTGTTTGAACTGACGCTCGGAAGGCTATTTCTAATTTGTTGAGTTTTTTTTATATTTCCATTGTCATGTCTATACACTTGACGTATCACTTACAAAAATATCAAAATTAGTTTGGAATTTAGGGATATTTTAATATGTTTAGTTACCCCAACCACTTCATATTTTTTTCAATTTCAAATCCTGATACACCCTTAAATCGAGTGATAACATGTTTAAACTTTCTAAAATTTACAGCCATGTATCCAATGTTTAACAGCTGTGAAGAGTTATATGATGCCAGTATTTTCATATCAGGAACGTATCTGTTAAATGGAACCCAGCAGGAGTGTGCTTTCTTAGGTAAATTAGATAACATTATTGTACATGTATGACCATATGAATTATTCATAATAAGTGATTAAGATTTATTTAGAAGATGATGTTACTCTCCATATGAATTGGCAAGTACTTAATATGTATGGCTTATTATACCACCTGTAATTTTAGCAATCACATGTTTACTATTTACTATACAATCAAATTAAATCAAATTTTCATAAAAACGAACAAAGTTTAAACACTTTTCATGATTACTTTCTCTTTTATTCACAACACAACTATGTTGTCATTGCAGTTTGATCAAGTATTGTAATTTTGCCACAATTATAAAGTGATCAAACCCAATATATTAAGGACAAACAAATATGTAAATTAGTATAACAAAACCCATTACATATTACGTATTATGTATCATTAAATAACCATACATGTATATATTCAAACATATTTGGGCTTTAGATACTTAACAGGCAACAGTATGTCTACATGTTCGTAGCAAATTTAACGATTTAGCTTAATGTTGTGGAAAATACAATTACTTATGTGCGATCAATATTGACCTTTACATTTTATGTTGGGAATTACTCTAGTACTCTTCATTAATTATTATTATTGTTATTTCACAATTTGCTTATTTACAGATGCTACCGTTTGTAATGAAACAGGATGGTTGGGTTTTGATGGACATTGTTACAGACATTATAAAGACAACACTCTAACACATGCTGAAATATGTTCTCAATATGATTCTGTACAAACGTCACTGATCACTATAGAAGAATTTGAAACTTTAAATAACTACTCAAGAAGTAAGAATATTTGTTCATTAAAAGGTGTATACAAACATAACAGGCACCGCTACAGTCAAAAGACAGAGCTACCAAACAGCTAAATGCGAAATAGGAGATTGTTATAGATTTTAAATATGTTTATAAAAAGAACATTACAAATTGATAATGAAAAAAAGAATTATAAGGAGTTACAGCCTAAGAACGGACAGTGACAAATAATTGTCACTAGGGCTTTAATTCAGATTGTAGGGTGCACCAATCGAACACTTGCCAAAAAAGATATAAAAAAATGTCTGTGTGAAAAACTTTATAAAAACTCAAACACTTTAAAACAAAAAAGCTTATAGCAGTGCCCAAGGCTTAAGGCAAGTACTTAATGGCCTTGCGGAGAGCAGAGTAACTGTGGTAATTTAGCAAGAACACGACAATTGGAATAAAAGAATAATAAAGTTTCATTTTTCATGAGGTGTCCAATGTTTTCTGATATGTTATAGTACTGAAATTTAAATGTAAGTTATCTGCAGGTATCTGTTTTTTTTAACTTTTAATTGCCATTTCTATAATGTTTTGCTCCAAACATATGTAACATCCATTTTTCTTGATTTAATCTATTAACAGGGGTCAACAATGGTGGTAGAAGGGCACGTGTATTTACTGGGATCAACCATGGAGGATATAACATGGATGTGTTCCTTAGTCAAGAAGGATTTCTTACGGATAATGATGTTGCTGATACTTGGTTATACACTGAGGACTTATATGACAATTTTGGTTACATATCATTGTATTCATACTATTACACAGATTTAGTCCTGGATGGAGGAATTATTTGCAAGAAAGATATATGTAAGGATTTGATCTACTTTGTGTACAAATTGTATTGCCTCTATTGATGTCAGTTAAGCCTAAGTTGTAAGATTCGGTATAACATGTAACGCCGACAATCCATAGAAAATATCATCGTTATGTTACTCTTTAGAAGTTGTCAAAATAGCAAAACGAATACTCTTTCTAAGAGAAGGTAATACTTAGCTTGCCATCACAATTTTAATTAAGATAAGATAAACAGCGGTTGGATGTTTTTACATAAAAGCTAAGTTAACTATTTCGGCGGTTTATGTTAAATGTTTAATTTGGTGTACCTAATCAACCAAAATAGTGGTTTATTGTATCTAATCTGTAGAATTGTTGTTGATAAATAGTCCCTGCGATGCAAACTAACATGTACTGTTATTACAAAAGTATGTGCAAAGGAAATAATATGATGAGTTATTTGTTTAGTAACTTTAAATTAGATATTTGGTTAACAGAAGATATAGAGATCATTATTTGTCATACTTTTTCATGCTAGCATTTGATTGTTTTATCACGATATATGGTTTTCACAGATCGTATTGGTTGCTACGATAAACCTCATACCCTTGCATTTTCTATGGAAGAGTATGGGTCAATGGAGTTAGGATTGTGCAGGCAAATGTGCTTGCGAACTGGAGATACTGTGACTTTGATGGGAAACAACTTTTGTGCATGCGCAATGGAAGCTGACCTAGTCAACTTCACATCATCAATAGATAGCGCGTGTGATGTACATTGTTCTCTTCACGTAGATCAGAAATGTGGAAATGGAACAATCATGTGGGCTTATAATACATGTAAGTGAAGCAATGAAGTTTTCCGATCTGTTATAACCTTTAATAAAAACACTTTTATGCATAACCTTCATAAGGCTACTGTTGTTTGGACTGAAGTGTGGACTTTTTTGGTCAAACACTAAACATAAACTTTGATATCTTTTTAGCTCGACTTTACGTAGTAATGTAGAGCTCTCCTACTCGCCCCAGCGTCGGCGTCGGCGTCGGCGTCCGCGTCCGCGTCCACCTTTCTGATTAAAGTTTTTGTGCAGTAAAATACTTTCTTCTATATCTTTGTTATTTCTTAAGATATTAACTTCAAACTTTAAATATATGTTCCTTACTATCAACCACATCTCATGTGACAAGGTATATAACTCCAAACACATTTCTTTCAGAATTATCTCCCCTTGAACTGATTAAAGTTTTTGTGCACAGATTAAAGTTTTTGTGCAGTAAAATACTTTCTCCTATATCTTTGTTATTTCTTAAGATATTAACTTCAAACTTTAAATATATGCTTCTTATTATCAACCACATCTCATGTGACAAGGTTCATAACTCTAAATATATTTTTTCAGAATTATCTCCCCTTGAACTTAGAGTTTTCTTTCAAAAATGTTTGTTTTTACTGCAACTGTTTTATTCCTTTAGGTATTGACTTCAAACTTTAAATGTACATTCCTTATTATCAACCACATCTCATGTGACAAGGTGTATAACTCCAAATATATTTTTTCAGAATTATCTCCCCTTGAAATTTAAAAAATGTATGTATTATATATATTATGGTTTTTTTTTCAGATCACAATAACTATAATACCTATGCTAAAAGCTGTGAACATTTATACAGAAATGGTATATTTTATACTACCCAATATATGATAATGACAGCAAATGATACTTTAGTTGAAAAGGAATGTGGATTTACAGGTATACATCTTATGCCACATAGTACGAGATTGGTAAAATGTTCTCCATTTTGTTAGCATTTTAATTCATGATGTATACGTACGCTTTTTGTCGTTACCTTTTCTTGTACAATAGGCACACGTGTAATTGATTAATCGGAATATAGACAATGTGGTCATAAGGACTCAAAAGCAAGGACATCTGACTCTAAAATAGAGATTACTTTGACCATAGGTAATTGTTTAAACATACAATAGAAAAGAACTTGTAATAACGCTACAGTCCATGTTTTCAAGCTCTGGTTCTAGGTAAAAAAGGATTTATAGAAGCAAATTTTTATCTATTAACTATTATGTAACATGTATGACCCCTTAGACAGGAAAGTTATGACTGTGTATTTGTTTGTTAGGTTTAACGCCGTAGCAACACATTTTAAGGTCATATAACGGCGGTCAGTCAACCTATTCACTCCTCCTGGAAAGGCTAAATGTCTGGATTTAACTGTTAACCAACTACTAAGCGCATGCTTTCGTCAGTGACTAACAACTGCCCTACTTAATTAAAAATCATTGGTAGGTGAGAGAATGGTCGTAGAAATAATTTCATCACCAAGCTCTACGAAAATATGCTCCGCTCGGGAATCAAACCCACGACCCCTCGATCAGGAGACTTGCGTGCTACCAACTGAGCTAGCCGGGCGGCTGGAAAGTTAAGACTATTGGGACATAGTTTGATATCTTGAGGACTACCAGATAATGCAACATGTAAAACATATAGAATACTATAAGAATTTTGAAGATTTCCTGTGGTTAGCATTTTATTACCTTTCACGTCTTCTTATTTACATTTTGCAGATAACACTTCATGTGATCCTACATTTTTGGGAAAGAATGGATCATGTTTTAAGATATACAAAGACCACGACATGTTTAATAATATTCGTCAAGATTGTTCTATCCATGATTCATATTTGTTTAATCCTGTGCATAATTGGGTCATTGACTTTGTTGAATTATTTGTGACTACCTCGGGTTTATTAGATGGCGAAGACATTTGGTTAACAGGAATTATGCCAGTATTTTATAACATCAGTTACGTCATGTCTAATGGTCATATAATAGAAGAGTATCGAGTATTAGATAGTGACATCCCTACATCTAATACATTGTTTAACGTATCTCTTCTGAAATGGTTCGCCAGCAACAGCACAATTAATACGAAGCCAACAATTTGTCAGAAGGATCCAGGTAAATATACTTCTGTTTTCATAGTAGTAATTAACAATAATATTTTCACTACACTCAAGTAAGTTGTAAAAAGTACCTTTCTTCTAACCGATATAGTTTTTTTCTTATTAGCTGTATCAATGGAAATCGACCTGCTTCATAACTTTTAATTTAAGTGTAGTATGCATGTTTGTAATTCAAAATGTTTTTTTAGTTTTTTGTTGTCATTTATTACATGTTTAGTTATATAAAAGCCTCTCTCTTTACGATTTACTTTACTAATCTCCGATGCCCTTCTACTCATAACAACATGATAAATAACGACTGGCTCACCTATTCAAATTTTCAATTAACTTTGCAACTCTTTGATGCCATTATACAAATAACAAACACCTGATTCCTTCGAGAAAGAAATGAAAGGATATTTATCAGGTGTGGCCAGGTATTAACTTTTGGTCACAGAATTGGAAGTCGAACATACTACAAACCATTTCTCAACAAGTTTAGCACCTGCCTCTAGTTTCACGAAAAACTCAATTAGATATTTAAAATCATTAATCATTAAATCATTAATTTTGCTAATTTAATCAATGTTTAACTCCAATAGGTGTTTTAAAGCAAATTATACATAATAAAACTGCGAACATGTTTGTACAAGGTCTAATTCAATTGTATTGATTTGAGTCTATCAATGACATGTCAAGTGATTTCTAATTTTGTGGCTTTAAGTATATTACAAAAATACCATACTTTTTGATAGTACATTATTTTGTACATGTTACAAACTTTCAAACTAAGATCGTCTTTAAATAACTTTCCAACTGCATGACATGCTATCAAAAGATAAAAAAACACTCGAGTTTGTTATTGAATTCGTACTTAAGTTTGTTGGTAAAATTTGGGACAGGTATATAATTTTCAATGACTTATGAAGCTATGATTATATTTGTAGATTATCTAGGATGTAACTATCTTGTCAACGTGTCATCTGATGTTTCCTACACCAACTGTCCCAGTAACTCACTGACACAATGTATGTATTGGTGTAAAGGATCGAACTATAGCTATGCTGCTATACATCAACGTGAATGTCATTGTTACCATAGCAACCCTATATTGACATCAGCTCAAGGTAACTGTGATATTGTTTGTGAAGCGGTCGAGTCACAGATGTGTGGTGGTATTGATACCAACATGGATAAACTCTATAATGTTATCAAGTTAAGTAAGTCATCCTTAGTAATACTTATTTTTCTGCTTTTCACAAACTAATTTTGTAAACTTCCTATTGATTCATATAATTTACTTGTGCAATTGACAATACTTCGGACCTCCCATGTCTTAATACTCATTATCCTTTCATCCATGATAGGATAAGCAAACACAGTCGCACGTCTTTGGACACTTTGTAGAACAAATTAGCAACTTGTCTTAGGGCGTGGTTATAGTAGCCCCAGCGAAATATTAATTCTTATAGTTGAAACCCATTTCTGGTTTGTATTTCATGACTTGTATGATTGTATTGTGTGACCTTACTTCTATTTTCTTTGTCGTGTTGTCCTATAATTACAAATGAACCTCATTCTTTGTTTTGATTGATGAGCTGTAGATTTTATTAAAAGCTATTTAAAAGTATTAGAGGCAATATAGTGTAAATCGGGTATTTTTAAAAACAAATTCTCTTGCTTAACTTCTTGGTAAAAACAACATTTAAATCAGTGAATAAGGGCATTTCGACGACTATTTGTGGAACGAATGTGCCTTTTTAAAACAGTTAAAACTGCACAACTCATCCCTAGGATTTTACACGAACACATTCTTCTGTTACATTTAACACTCAAAGAAAATTACTAATCAAAGGTTTATATTAAGTAAAGACTATATTTCAAATGAGCTGTCAAATTTTGTTATAAATTGATTATGGCTGATTCAATCAGAAATCCAAAGTTCGTTCACTAAATGCTAATTTTATGCACAAGGTTTATTTTGTCCCCCCCCCCCCCCTTCAGTATTTCTTGGACAAATATTAAAGTTTAAACAACTTTCAAGACAATTTTCAAACCTCAGTTTCAAGACTTAACTTTCAAGATTTCATTACATTTAAAAAAAAAATCTACCCTTCCTTTTGATACAAATACAAATATCTAATTATTTTCTATTGCAGCGGAGGTGAAAGATTTTGGAAGTTCATGTCAGGATTTGTTTAAACATAGTATACTTAAACCAGGATGGTATAACATTCATGTAAAGAATGGTTTAAATGTAGATATACCTGTAAAATGTTTTAATAACCGTAAGTTTTTATTAATTTACATTTCATTCTGATTTTTGCGAGGGAATTTTATCGAAACGTTATTACTCCATCTAGTGGTTTCGTAGAGATTATTAATTGACATGCATTGTTCTGATTTGTCACAATAAGAGTAGAATTGGACAGTGATGAGTGTTATCTAGAAAAGAATCATTAATGTAGAATGTTTTATATATCCAATCCATTCAAAATGATAAACACGGTTTAATGAATGAAAGATATTATGGTTTGTTATGAATAATCATGGTTTTTAAATAATACTGAAAACTGTTAATTGACATTTTGGGAATTCTACCATATCTGTTGAAAAAGTAAGATGTATTTAAAACTATGTTCAATTTGAATATACTGTAATATATTGTATGTTTTAGCACCATTACTAGAGTACCAGTTCCTACAAGAAAATGTGAAGTCTATAATAGCATCATCAACAATGGCAGAATACAGTGTAGATAATGTCAAGTATGTATTTGATGAAGTTAGTTTTTTTTATAGAGCTCTCAATAAGTCTGAAAAATTAAGCTATAACATATCATTGTGGTTTGTTTTGTGTCTTTGTTCAAAATTATTTTTATTGACTTACCTAGAACATTAATTGCTGCAGTCACCATATCATAAGTTACTTGATCATCATGTAGACTGTTAATTGTAATTGTTTCTCCTATGATAAAACTTTAGTTTAAGTTCTCGCCTGAAAAATATTTTGGCTTTATAGAGAAAATCAGTTTATTGGTCTTAAACTTCGCACTTGATTTGAATATCAACCAAAAATCAAAATGCTTAAAAGTACATGATTGTATAACAGAAAAAAGCTACGACAAGTCTCTAAACTTTTAGTGAAAAGGGTCGAATACAAAGATGATTGGCAGTTTCATGTATTTATTAGCATTCGCCAGTTCTGCACTTACAAACATTGTTAATATCACAAACTAGATACATGTATTTGATTAATGTATCATAGAAACAAATAGCGATTAATCCAATTGCAATCGACACAATTCCAAGCCATTAAAAATGCAACCACATTCCATGTACTGCAGACTCAACATATTATCTCAATGTCTCTTTCGGTTATTGTGATGTACCTCTGTTCTTCAATTTTTAATGACTTGTAAGTCTTAAAATGTTTAGTTTGAGAAGAGAATATGGTAGTTATATGAAAGTCATTCCGCTTAGACTTTAGACTTTCGATTTTGACGGTCCTAATAGTGTAACTGTATCACACGATGACTTGATCTTTTAAAACATCTCAAATCAGCGATAGATATTACATAAATTATTAGCGTAACATTCTTGAATAAATAACTTTTTCAGAATTGTATATCCGTTTTCTACTGCATGGAAACCAGGCACTGACGATACTAACCAGTTTATAAAAATTGTTTTAGATTTTCCTTACATGGTCACTGGCTTCGTTATATCAGGTAAATAAAATATTTAATTATATGCTAATTTAATTTTTGTGACAAAAACAAAAACTGAACGTCTGAGAACAGAAAAAAAATCAAATAACATTAATATGAAGTGGACATAATTTCATTTTTTAACTGACGACATTTTTAAATAACAATTGAACAGGTAGGGGTTTTTCAGTAGGTTCAATCATCGGCTCAACAATGGAGCTATGTGGTAAACGTAAGAAGTTTAAACTTGTTTATCAATATTATCAATAGTGTTTTAAAAAAATAGTTTATAGCTCAAGTCTGGCACATGAATGTTACGTTGGACATAGATTATACTTTCTAAAACAACGAAACACTGTATTCGGATAAACAAATTTGGTCACGAAATTCGAAAATTGTTCATGTTTTAACTTTGGTGGTTTGAAATCAAGCATGGGTTAATATTGGCGGTTTTGATATCAAGCACGGGTAAATATTGTCGATCAGCCTTCACACCGTCAAATATTGACCCCGCCTATATAAAAACATCTTAAAACGCCAATATTTGCACCCGCCAATATAAAGACGTGTACAGTATTATTGTAGACAATGTGATTACTTATACCCATATTAATTGACAAATGCAATGTAAAAAAGAAATTACTTTGTCAAATACTTGCATTGCATGCTGTCCTTAACAATGCTAAAGTAGCAGGCGAATAGTAACGACTTAAGACTGGTAATCTATGGATAGTCAGCTCCGCGTTTGTTTGAATCTGATCTAAAACCTTTCTGTTGTTTCCGTGGGCAAACGGCTCAGTTCTTAGGGACCTGGAAGTGAACTCGGAAGTGATTAATTTAAATTGTCAGAACTTGTTTCACAATATAAACATAAAATAAATTATGTATGGACAGTGCTAATAAACTTTTATCAATGTATTTCTCTCCATTGGAACCGTTAATAATCTGCTGCAAGACCTTGGTTCAATAAAAATTGTCCTTCACTCATCTCTAATAACAAGTTCAACATGCTCATGATGCCTTTTTGCAAAACTATTGAAACTAATGGTACATCGCTTTAATATCAAATGTTAATTTTGTTCATTTATATACAGGTTTACATAAACAGGAAGAACAATCTTACGTGACTTCATTCTCAATGAAATATAGAGATGTGTTAACAGGAACACTAGACCAATATGCTGAAAACTCTATCAGTGAGGTTGGTACTATTTGAATTAGTTATGCATGCATCAGCAAATTGTATTGAGTATGAAATATTTCTGATGCAATAATGGATGCAATAGTAGATAGGCCGGTTGATATTCTTATAATGATTGCGTTTTGATTGAAGTTTTGTTAATTTATTCTGTAGTTATAATAATAGAGAGCATAATTACATGAATGGAACATCAGGAACTGTTTTTCAACAAGATACACATCAACCTTGCATACAGATAATGATTTACACAATTTTTTACAAAAGTAATGAAATGAGCTTAACTTGAATATCAGTGTAAAAATCAAAACCTTATAGAGCATTGTAAAAAACGCTTCAACAAGGCGTTCATAAAAAATAACTAAACGTGCATCTAGATTTATACAAAAAAAACACTAATGGAAGATATGTGAAATAAAAATGCTTAATAAATCAACAAAGCTGCATTAGCACAAATATTGACATAATATGTAATGCGCAGTAACAATATGAGCAATTGGTGAGTTTATCAATAAAAAGTGCATTTTGGTTAATTGCTCTGATACTGATACTTTCGTTTCAGTTGTCGAGTAACTGTAACGCTACAGCTGTTCTGTGTTTTCGGTTTCTTACACACCCAATTGTAACCAATGAGATCCATTTACTTCCGGTCACGTGGTTTCAGTCTATATCACTACAAGTAGCATTTGCTGGTCAGCTTTACTCTGAGTTTAATCGTAAGTACTTGCTTCAGCTACTAATGAAAAAGGAACATTAAGGTGGATACAGTCCTATTTTATATTTCTATATTACCTACTTAATTAATGTATTGAAAGACGACATTTGGTTTTACACGTATAAACAAGAGAACTACTGGGCGAGTGTGTAAACATCCGTCGACTATTTGTCGCAAATAAATAATAATTATTGTAATATTTGCAGATTCTTTTATAATGTAACTATGATCTTAATGCATGTATCTTTATCATGGAGTCATTGGAAAGTAGGTGTCCGAAGCCTCAATAATAATTCAAAATACTGTAATTTTTGGGTCAAAAATAAATACATTTTGCAGTCAAAACTAGTTCAAACCAGATCAAAAGCGACAAGAGTTGCATCACTTATTATCTATTCCTTTCCTGTCACCGTTTAAGTTACCTTCCCCGAATCGAGTCATAGAATGCTAATCTATATTTATGATGAATATTTATATTTCTGGTTTACTTTCAGATTCAGATACATATATAGGATGTATTCTTGATCCTGGAAACTTCTTTAACAACATAAGTATAGCTAATGATACTGAACACTGTATAGATATATGTAGAAATGAGATGGTACCATTTGCTAGTATCGGTAAATATCATATGGTGGCTTATTTACGCCATGTCGTATTTTTGTTTCTTTGCTGTGAAGATTAGAAAAAACGAAGGCAAGACAAATCCACTGTCGTATCTCCGTATTTTCTCATCTTTGCGGCGTAGAAATGAACACACGACAAAATAAATGCGACAAACTGTGGATTTGTCGTGCCTTCGTTTTTTTGTTGTTGTTTTTTCTAATCTTCGGCGAATAAACGGAAAAACGACATGGCGTAAATCAGCCACCATATCATGGTCTTACAACTTATAGTAAATTATCGGAAGTTCATAATGTAAGAAAACAATTGACATTACACTGAGGCTACTATAACCATGCCTTTAGACAAGTGGCTAATTTGTTTAACAAAGTAATCCTTTGTGTCCAAACACATGTGACTATGTTTGTCCAATTATACGCTAACCATTTAATTGGTGAATGTAATGTATTTAGAAATTGAAGGTCCGGCGTAGTGTCAATTATCACGGCCTAAGATGAGATTTACAACCAATGTAAAGATGGATGTCTGATGACTATTAGCCAAAGGTCGCTAATATTAAATCACGAGTGCTTTTGGTTTAATGAGCGCATCAAAACGTGTTACCATGTTTTATGTACAATGAAATACAGAAAGACTGCATACATATTATTAAAATATATCTAGTGAACACGCATATGTCTATGTCGGGATGAGTAATATTTCATACATTAAGTTTTTATTACTTTGTTATCAACTTAATTTCTTCTTCACTCTTTTATAGACGACAGTAACACATGCTGGTGTGGCCATGGTGACTTTCAATATGGTTTTGTAAATGAATCTAACTGTCCATATCTAAATGGTAGTAAGATTGGCAATGGTTATTTTAAAGCAATACATCGAACATTTTGTAAGTATACTTTGTAACAAAAGTGAATATTCAGTGTATGAGTAAATAATGCGACTGCTTAGTTAACATGCATCGGTATCGTTTTTGCGTACGTCGGTATTTTGATCCGCGACATATGTATAGTACAAGTTATCTGGCTAGTAAAAATCCCTTTCAACTCCTGCATCTAAGTTAAGGTAATAGACTTAACTATGTTCATTGTTTGATAACGGCCTTAAACGTGAGCTAATTTATTTAACCCACTTATGAGATGATTCAATTTTAACCAAACAATTACCCTAGTTAAGTTTAATCAATCCTTAACCCTGTATTTTGTCTAAACTTTAACCCATGTGTTAAATCTAACCTACGTTTATTTTAACGTTAGCTGTGGGTATTTCCGTTTTCTCTATCATAATAACAAGAAAATCTTAGTGTAAATGTTTATGAAACTGAAAACTTTAACATTAACCTAATGTTTACTAAAGATAACACAAACATGATGTACTTGTCAATTTAAAATTAAGGCTAATATATAATAATTCTTGTGTTTTGTTTGTCTATCACTGACAGATATACAATTGTTAAATTTTGTTTGAAAATATGAATGACATCTGTTTACTTACGTCTGAATACGTTGTATGTCAACAAATGTTCGCTGCAATATTTTAAATACATGGAACATGTAAGATTGTTCAATCATTTCAACAACTGTAAGGACAAAATACAAAATTCAAAGTTTTTAATATCAAAAGGAGATATTAACATTTTTACGACTTAGTTACATTTAACGTTTCTATTGATAATTTTGCAACAAATCTAATCCACACAAAAGGATAAACTTGATGTAATAAAAAATTAATGAAAATACCTTTATGTATTGTAAAAAAACTTGGTCAAATTTTAGTCAATATATCAATGACTTTATTTGGTTTACGGTTATGCAACTGTTTTTCTATTTAATCACAAAATGCATTAGTAATAAGTGACTCATAACTTCATAAGTCACAAGACGAAAGTCGTTAATCATAAGAAAAATGACACAAACATGTTTCTGTAATTTCTTACTCAGGTATATTCGTTTAAGTTAGCATGGGAACGATTAACATAAAATGTCATTAAGATTTGTCTCAACTGTCCTAAAATTTTAAAATGCACATGTATTTAAATATTGTCATGTAGGTTAAACCTGTTGACCTGTCGTTATAGTTCAACCTATAAATTAGTTATTTAAAAGTTTGATTACTGCTTATTACTCTCTCCTACACACAGTTATGGTGACTCTTTATGACTATTAAAACTTAAAGGTGGTTATTTAAATGGTAATATATCTTTGAATGAGGATATTAAACAATTTAGATACTTGATATTTTCCGCTATAAATTAGAACACGGAAATGAAACTTGAAAAATCTGATTAATGGGTTATGTTTGTATGGCAACCTATTAAACAAACCTTAAATTCACAAAATGAGTTATTATTAGACATTCATTTCGGCTATTTTGAGTGTATTTACTAAGGCAAGATTTATCGTAGTAGAATAACGGTTGAACAAGAAGAGACAATTTTTCCCTGAATGGAGCGGGTAACTCTTGGTATAGTCGGAGATCCGTTCGTCGGAAAGACGATGTTAAGTGTTTCCTATACAGAAAACTATGTATTCAAGGAATATAAACCAACAGTATTAAATTGTTACTCCACAACTTTAAAACAGGAAGGTCACGTGATTGATTTATTAATATGGGATAACTCAGGATCGGTTAGTATAATTATATATATTTTTTTATTTGTTGGGTTTTTTTTGGGGGGGGGGGGAGGGATGTCATTCGAAAAAAGCATATAATCTTAATTATTGGTTAATGTATAGAGCTGCGAAATAAAAAATGTTAATGGAGAAACTGACAAAATATTGATTTTGAGAAAAAAACTAATTTTACTAATTTCCGATATTTTTTTGTTTGGTTTAGCGCCGTAGAATATATTGTACAAGTCATATCGGGGTGGTCAGTCAACCTACTCACCATATCTGGAAAAGCTATAAATCGCCTGACATATTTGTTAACCAGTTAATCGGAGCATACTTCTATTTGTGACTGACAACTGTCCTACATGATTTAGAATCAGTGCAAGGAGGGAGAATGTCCATAGAAATTATTTCATTTAGTAAACAAATCAGGGTGTCAGACTAAATGCCAAAATTTCTTACATTTGTTTGGCATATTATGCGATAAAAACTAATGCAATTTTGCAAATATTCGAGAGAATGGTCAATAACAACCTACGAAAATTTCTGATTACAGTCCCAAGCCCTTCTGAAACACCGGCTAAAGTTACCTTTGGAAAAGATCATTACTTTAAATGATTAGGTAATTCATTAAATGAATCGCAGACTGCTACTTAACAATGAATGAAGATGTCACAATTAAAGATACATGTATTGAATTAACAACGTCATATACATTGTATTAGGTATTTGAAAGCAACTTTGTTGCCTGTCTGTCCTGTTAGTATTTGTAAAAATACATGTCGTATACATGTATCAGATCTTGCATATTTATGAAATAATATCCTGTTCACTCATTAGTTAAATAAGGAGATGCACGTATGTCATGTTACTGATTTAAATAGGCCCCTACAGTATTAAATACTTATTATGAATAAGTAGTACACAATCATGTACGTTGTTCACAGTACATGTTATAGTATACGATGAAATGTCAATATTTTTTAAATAACTAAATTATTTACCCTAAAAACTCAGTCAACCAACCATGTCTACAATTGTTATCCCCTTATTTTTCAGGACGACTATTCAGAATTAAGACCTTTATCATATCAACAAACAGATGCCTTCTTATTATGTTTCTCCTTAAAATCGAGAGAATCTTTAGATAATGTGTTAACAAAATGGCTTCCAGAGATAGATGATAATGTACGTGGAAGAGTTCCAATAGTTCTTGTTGGATGTAAAAGAGGTAGGTTGGTTCATTCATTTAAATATTTTTTTTCAAATATTTTGATTTTTCTCCGAGCAGTATAATTTTAAAATCAAATAAAAACAATATGCTCAAAGTGAAATTTTACTCTTGTTAGTCCAGCTGCCACTAAAGTTCGCTGGGAGTTTTGAATTGCCCCTTTTTAAAGATTTTAAATGGTAAAACAAATTCGTAATTGCTCCTAGTGCATCTAAATGGTAAGGGTCGTGTATTTGAACCAAGCTGTTTACCATGTATATTTGTATAAGAAACTTGATACTTACTTACAAAACATGGGAGACTAGAACTTGTACATTTAAGCAACAATGGTTAGCTGAGCCTCGTATGAATCTTCCTGTTGATGTAATGGGTCTGAAGAAGAAAAAAACAATAAGTTTATTAAAATTTTTTAACGTCGCATTCAACACATATATAGGTCATATACACGACGGCCAGCTCTTCCTACTATAGGTTTCCTAGACACTTATCTATCACCAGTACTAACTTACCCTACCACGAGGCCGACAACTCATGTATAGGGTATGTCCTGCCGCGACCGGGCTCTAACCCGCGATCTCCGGATTCGAAGTCAGATATGCTAACCACTACGCCACGGCCGCGGCTATAAAAACAATAAGTAATACTTACATTGTAATACAATACAAATAAATACAACATAAGATAGCAATTTGATATACACGTTTTTCTTCGTTATCATTTTCGTTAGATATGCATGGATCAAGTTTGCGATTAATAAAATAACATTTCAATATAAATACATTAAGGAGTGAAGTATGATAATAGATGCTATTGAACCAAGTAATGACATGACAAATTGATTGTATATATACACGTATATACACATATATCGCTTGTATTATATATCCATTGTCATCCTTAATTACTTTTTAATTAACACTTTTATAAATGTATGATTTATTTTACTATAAATAACCTTCCCTTACGAAATTAAAAACATAGCTTATGTTATATGTAGCTGTATATGTATAACGATTACAATAATTATATATAATATCATTACTTCACATTCAAATGTAACAATCTCTTTAAATGTCCAAAAACATCTTGAATAGAATTTAATTGTATTGTAATGAAAATAGTTATTTTACAAAACTTGGTGTAAAAGTTATTTTGGGTGACTCCTTGTACATAGACTTAAAGGCAAAACAGTTATATTTTTACTATAGTCATAAAAACTTATCGATGTACATTTTGGATCAGTTACGATGCATAAATAATTATGACAGAGATACAAAATTTGTAGTACAAAATATATACACTATCGAACATATTTGGTACTTTCTTGTAGATGATTGTCTAAAATCAAGTAGAGATAATTTAGATACAGTGAGTACAGAAGAAGGAGAAGATATGGCAAGTTGTGTTGGTGCCATCAAATATGCTGAAACTAGTGCTATAGAACAATCAGGGTTTACTGACACATTTAACTCTGCTGTAAGTATAATATGATATTACATATCGTGGGCTTAGCGCAAAACGGTCGTAACTCAAGTTAAAAGAGCGTGAGTTACGATTTTTTGCGCTACTCCCGCGAGATGGTATAACATATCAATTTTCCTGTTATTACTGTATACATTTGTATGAGTAGCAAGGGGACTAGACTATTTCTAAACTTGGTTTGATGCTGCCTCAACCCAATTTTGGTTACTTTACGTAAGTTAGCGCACCTGACCTACCTTTTCTGGACCCTTGTCTATAACCAGTACTCACCTACTCTTTCACAAGGCCTGGAACTTTTCTATATTCCCTATCAATGGAGATAAAATGACATTATTGTCAAGTCATCATAGAATGGTATAACCGTCCTGGTTTTGATTTGTACCTATACCTCTTTCGGGACACAAACTTTAATATTCTGGCGAGCTACCAACTGTGCTACAGCTCCAGGTTTGCCAGTCTGGAGGTAGTTATACAACTGGCTTATACCACAATAAATAATCTTTTCTAAGGAAGTTATAGTGCCTTATCTCAGCACAGGAGTTTGACATTCTATATCTTACTTTGAAAACCAATGCTTGTTTCATAATCAAACCATAAGGAGAGATGCGTAAGTATGAAGTATGGCATAGAATGTTAAGTTCCTATGGTCCGGTGGTTTGTCCAATAACTTTCGTCCAATAACTGTATTGTCTTACAGTCAATGAAAACTACGAATAAGTAAACATAATTTAACAATTAACCGTATGTTGTCTAAAGTCATTACTTTGAGTTTTAGCTCACCTGAGCTAGCTCAGGATTAATTCGTACTTTACTCTGATTCATGTATATATCAATGGTATTCAGGTGAGCGATAAAGGTCAATCATGGCCCTCTTGTTTTGTTTAAAACCACTTGGCTCCCTGGTTGTACATTGTAGTTGTGTTTTGTTTCTGTTTTAGATAATGGCAGGACTTGCTAGAAGAAAGCGATGTACATTATGATCTCAACAACGTGATGTCTTACTGTATTTTAAATATTTAAGATGACGTGGACAAAGTTTATGTGCAATGTTTTTTAACCTTTTTTTAATTTATAATTGTTACTTTGTGAAATAAAAACGTAATAATCTACCTGTCGCATTATTCTTTGTACAAAACTACCGGAAGGAAAGTATTGAAATTCAATACAATGCAATGCAATTTTTGCAATACAATATTTCCTTATTAAGTAAAGAGACTGTTTCATGTAATTGTCTTGTAAAATTTTCCTGGTATAGTTAACACAGACTGGCCTAACACATGAGTAAAATTTGAAGACGGCTTAGCCTGGGTTACAGTACAGAATAGAACAGAACAAACCTTTATATCTTCAAATCTTGATACATGACTCATGAGCATACTAAATATATATTTTGTGAACAAATAAAAAATGTTGTCAAAATACATGTATATAAAAAGGTATTTAGCATAGCAGAGGGGAGAGAGAAAGAGGGGGCTAGAGAAAATTAGAACTTAAATCGTTAACTATACAAATATAGCAATCACCAATGCAAATTTAGGAATTAAGCAGTCACGGTAAACTATCGATCTTGTTTACACGTGCATTGTGCAATTATTTAGTTTTGTATTCCCCTTAAATCTGACAGCATACAACAAAATTACGGCACTTGTTACAAAACAAACATCCAGAGAAATAATAAAGTGATGTTAACGTTTAAGTTTTATGGATGTAGGCCACTTATCAACGCTTATCAGAAAATTACGATCGCCCAGGGATTCTATATAACAGAGATTTGAAACGAAGTGCTTTTTTTAATTTTCACGGTCGTCACTGTCTATAACTCGCTGAAGCAGGCTGTACAAATTATTCCTAAGTTGATTTATTTAAAACTTGATTTATGTATTTGTACATGTCTTCCATGCAACTTGTGAATGTTTCTGAAGTTTTTGACAAAAAATTGTTGCAATTCTGACCGAAAATATGACTTTAGGTGATGTAAAATGGGGTTAAAAATGGCGAATCGGTGGAAAAATTCATTATTTTGTGAAACAGTCTGTGAGCGTAATTTTCCTCTAAATCGTCTAGAAACACATTTTTCCTAACATTTATTTCAATTTGAATGGTACTGGCACAAAATTCCATATGAATATCTTTATTAAAACTTGTTATACTTGTTTTCCGTATGGGCCGAAATAATAGCGACGACAGTGAAATTTGAAGAAAATCTTTTACATTTACTTATCGTTACAAATCCCTATTATATAAAATCCCTGGATCGCCTAAAATAGCCTTATAATCTGTTTCCTTATTTATCAGTAGTCCTTTGTCATTTTCAATTTTTAACGAAGAAAATACTTTCTGTTTGAAACATTCAACCCAGCTGGTTTCCAAATACAAGGTACCCTTATATCACAGCCTGGCTACATGTGATATATCAATTCATGTCAGTTTAAATTGAGTCCCACGATGTTCTTACCTTCACAACATTCTCAAACAAATTAATGAATTGAGTCGTAGCAATTGTCTCAATACCATTGTGTGGCTGAAGTGTGGGTCGAGTTGCAGACATGTGTCAGTCATGTGAACTCAACTTGACACGAATGCCATATTAAAACAGGGATATAGCTTAAAACCCGTTTAGCATGCGAAGCAGGGTCCTGGGTAGAATATTATCAAAAATCTTACGATAATTTAACAATACTATATAGAAGGATTTACGACTAAAATCGGTCGTAAGACGCTTGATAATACGGCCCCTGGATTTTGCAGCACTGTACTGCGAGTTTAAGTCACGTTTTAAAATAAAGTTTGAAATCTCTGGCATTACTTTCAAATTCAGATTTCACAAATATATAGGAAGGCATTCCAAAGATGATCGTGCTGATGATGCACGGGAATTGTTCAGTATGAATAGGCCTACATGTATATTTTAATTTGCATCTCTTACTCTAACTATGATTTGTGTTCAACAGATAAACATTGTGGACCTGTTGATGATTTGTTGACCAATGGTAGTGCAGTAAACGTTTATAAACCATACAATGCCACTGACGTATATCCATATTTGTCTAAGGTACATTTTGAATGTGATCCTGGCTTTGAACTTCCACCAAACATACTAGATATGGAGATAGAATGCTTACAGTCAAATGAATGGAGTCTTCTTCCTTACAACTGTACAAGTATGTTGATTTCTTACTTGTTCTATACTTTGGTAAATAATTATCAATAGAACATCATTTTAAATGCCGTATTGAACCCGGGTCGGTAGCACAGTTGGTAGCGCGCCTGGATTTCGAATCTATCCCACCCGGGGGTTATACCCTTCCATGAAAATTTGGTAATAATGTCAATTTTACTCCATTTATAAGGTAAATGGAGAAGTTTCCGGCCTTGTGGAAGGGTAGGTGAGTACTGGTTATAGACAAGGAAAGTTAGGTTAGGTACGCTAGACGCCATTATTTAACCTATACAATGTTTTCTTATGGCGTTGAACCCACTAAAAATTAGCGCATTGTGTTACTGTTGTCTCCAGGTTATCCAGCAGCGAGCACTGTGTATATTTTTATCTACATGTAGATGCAATACAACACAATTCTTGTGAAAACTAATATATACATTGTACACGTTTTATTGGTATATTTGTAAGTGACTGATTTGCTCTGTTGTGTGGTTATGCTGTTAACATGTCAATATTTTCCAATTAGCTGCTTTGATGTAAGACATTCGGTGTTTTACATGTATTAATAGACGTTTAAACATTATAATTATCATAGTACTTTTAATTATATTTCCTCCAATTACTGAAGAGCATAAATTATGTTAACAATCATATATACATATACACGACAAAGCTAAGATAATATACAGATACACACAGATAATTAAAGCTATAAGGCAAAGTAAAATGTTAGTATATATACATGTGGTTCATACAAAATTTTCAAATTAATACTTACCTATTGTTGCCTATTGTTGCCCAGTTGATCACAATATCGTCACAGTACATTACATTTATATAGCCAAATGTTAACTTTTCTGGAAGAGTCTCGAATGTACGCTGTATTTGCCGCAGACAAACGTATACCATTTCCTTGAACTCAGCCAAACTACAATAAAAATATAAACATGATTATTTGTTTCAGTTATACAATGTCCAAGTTTCACTGTACCAAATGGTATGGTGAATATAACATCACTAGAATATCAGAGTGTGGCTACAATTACATGTATGGATGGTTTCTGGACCACCTCTGGGACATCTACACTAGAAGTACATTGCCGGGCTGACAAAACATGGTCACAAACACCTCACTGTTCTGGTACGTATTGTATTATATTATAGTACTAGTTATAAAGACTTTTGATGGTGTGTAAGGCTCCTTCTACCACGAGGTTACATACGGTCCCAATTATGAAATATTAAAAGGCGACCTTTTAGTCAATATTTATAATATTATTGTATTTACGTCTTCAAATATAGAACAACGTGGGACGTCTAGTTTATTCAATAAAATGACCGTTGTAGTAGTTTAATTTATACAAACTCTCACTGACATGATTTGATTTGTTTGCAGCCAGTAAAGGTCGTTATTTCAAGATTCATGGTGGTAAAACAAGGCTAGCTACTGGTATAGATGAGAAAGTTAGAAGTGAGATGGATTGTGCCGCACAATGTAAATTTAACATGAACTGTACTGGAGCTAACTTTTATTGGAATGATACAATATATCCTGAAGGTGGCAGTTGTACAGTGTTTGAAGATGTTTACTCAATAACTGATCTACTGACTGACAGTAACATGGTTTATTTGGAAATATTAGAGTGACATTATTTCTAATATTTGTGAACTACTTGATCAGAAAAACAAGTTATGTAGTATAGTCTATGAGAAAACATGGATGCTGTAATTGTTACCTTGATTGTGATATTGTTTGGTTGTTTTTTTGTATTGTTGAAGTAATCACCACAATTTTAAGGGCAAGAACTCTTAAACTCGTCCTACAATATACACAATGGCAATGCCACGTGACTATGACTATGACATCACAAATTATACCCTTCAAAGAGAGAAGTAAAATTAACAACGTGTCCATTTTAGATGTAAATACAAGCCTTGTCTAAAAATGTTTTTGCATTCATGTTTTTTTTAGATTGAAATGTATAAAAATAGTGAATTAAGTTTAATAAAACATATTATTACAGATAATCATCAGTTTGAAACATGTCTGATATTTTACAATAATAATACAAATCAGTTATTTTCAATGAAATATTATAAGACTAAACAATTATCGACCATTTTTCGGAATCATTTTTAAAACGGTGGCCGTCTTAGTCGTCATATAAGATTTATGCGAGGCACGTGCATGACCACTCGCGTGTTTCTTATGAACTTTAATTAAGGTAATGGCCTAAGCTATCATTATGCAAGAGTTGATACTGATTAAATGCATGCTTTTCACCAAGGACCCTTTCGACTGGTTTTTGTTTCTGGCAGATAATTATTTATATTCCATTTTTGTGTCAAAATTTTAAAACTGTTTACATGTACATTTAACTTGTTTTGAAAGTAATTGAGAACTAAATAAATTATGTTATAAGGTTAGCAGTGTTAAGATATTATTTCAGAGAGAACAGTTGTAAATATATTCATATAGTTACATTATATGTTGACTTAGTTAAGCCAATTGATGTATAGTTTTATTAAGAGCAGTAGACGGACAGCGCGCTCGACTATTCGGGGTAAACAACAGCAACTAAAATGTACCATGTAAAATACATGCTACAGTTACGCAACTTGGTATTTGACCTCCAATGGTAACCCCGTAGATATGTGTGAACCTTCAAGCGATTCCCAGTAGTTTCAGATATAAAAATGTTGCACCAAAAACTTAACCAAAAATGGTTACGCCGATGCCACCGCCGTTCTCAGAAAAGTCTACCTAAAAAGTATAGTCCAACAACTTTCAACTGATCTTGAACTTAATGTACTGATATTTATAAACAGTATTATTTTATTGTCTTTTTCTGCATTCGTCTGTACAGTTTTCTTTTAGTAACGATGAAATCTTTATAGTAATGCTAAACACATCAATCGTTAGGTTTGGTTTAGTCTTATAGTACTTAATGCAACTCTTCGACGTCTTTCTGTCGTATTGTAGCGGACAGCCAACTATCTCTCCATTTGAGAGACTTGTATATTTAAACCAGAACTAAGCACACACTTTTGCCAAATGTTGTAAAATAGCCAACTTGGTTCAACAAAAGTATTAAAATTGCCAAGAGAAGGAGTTTATGGACAATTTTCATGGAGTTATATACGTCTTAACTGAAATTCATTGCATCAGCAAGCAACAAGGTTCAACAGCCAGACGCACGGCCGACTGAGGAAATCCAGCAAGCTGTAATATACAGTTGGATTGCGATTTTTCGACACGCGATTTTCGACAATCTGAAAAATTCGACATAGATCTGCGGTTCCGACATTTTCTCTTAATGTCCGAACCGTGTACTCTTTCATGCAAATGTATACACTGGGTCTACTTTTATGGCAGCGCCGAGTCATTTCTTACGGAAACTCTGCATCAGGGCTAGATATCTCCATCATTGCTTAGAAAGTAGATATGATTTGACAAAACAAAATATAATATATGAACCGTTGCCGTTTTCAGGCATGGTTTTATGCATATATAATGTCTCACAATCACATTTATTACATGGTAAGTGCCGTTTTTACGGAGATCTATTCAATTTTTTTACACTTCTCTCGGTTTTTGACAGACGGTCATTCGTCAACTTTAGTGGCAAAAAACTCACATTTATCCTTTGTGATTTGTCATGTTAGTGTATCTGCCCTATAGTTTATAGGTTAACATATCAAATGCAACTATTAAACGCTTTTAGGGTCGAATTTTTCTAAATATATCGGGCAAAAAAACGACACGTACCTTTTTGATGATTGTCTGTCCGCCATCTTGTTGTGACAGCACCGTGACACGTACTAGACAGAGTTATAAACCATACAAACTTTATTTTCAATGCTGTGGTACATGTATATAAGTAAATTTTGGCATGGATTGCGTTAAACTTCATTGTGAGTTTTTCAGACGTTTTTCAGCGGATTTACGAAAATGAATGTTGGGACGGTTCAATACTCGGATATCCACTAGGGGTGCTGCGAGTATCTGAGTACTTGGGTATTCGCGATCCCGACCAGGAAATCGAATACGAGTATTCGCCACGTCCGAAGTATAGTCGGATCGCGATCTATTTCTAGAAAAATTGAAAGAAAGTTTTCAGCCTACTTAACACTGAAAATGAGCCGCACCACAAATATAAACTTTAATTTACGTAGGAACCCAATTATCTTTTGTCGAAATTTATATTGGTACACATTGAAACAAACACGGTATGACTGAAAATGGCCACAAAACGTCTGGTAATATGAAAGTTTGAAATACGTGATTTCCATAAAGTAAAAGCTAGCTTCTGTAATTCTTAACTTATTTTTGCTCATTACATGAATTGTTGCATGCTTCCCCATTAACAAGAGATTCGTGGTTCGATTCGGGAATCGATACACATGAATCGTGGTTCGGATCGGATCGCCACTTGCTCAACGATTCACTGCCCTAATATCCACCGATCCACGAAAGAATCACATTTGTGGAATCCTTAGAAAAATCATAAGGAATACCAGTAGTTTAACTCAAATTAATCTAAAATAAATAACGATTAGTAACGAAACACAAACCTATGAACGAATCATTTGATGAAATGTTGTTTCTGTTATTGTTCAAAACACTGACTATAGTCTTATTTTCGTAAAATAACATGATAATAGTGTCGGTCACTCTTAAAAAGTTATATGGTATTTTTATACCTTCTTTATTAAAAAAAACATCGAGCAAACGCGTTTTTTTCAAAATTAGCAAAGTTCAAGTGTTATAATGATTATGTTGGCGTAAAATGCACTGGACTGTCCTCGTCTTTTCTCCGTCCAACTTGCTGTGAAAAACGTTGATGACTTCCATAAGTAAAATAACACATGCAAAATAACCAAATTAGTGTATTATAGACCAGATACATATATAAGGGTATCAATATCGTTATAAAGACGGAGCAAACCCTTGCACTATCATTGATTTGAACGCTTGATAAGGCATTTCGGGGTACCTTGAGATGCTTGACTATATCAATTTAGATCATAGGCCTAATCTATTTCAAATGATAAGATGAATGATTTTATTGTCATCTGAAAATCGTTGATATCGTTCATTCTCGTTCCCAGAGCCTAGTAGGATTACCAATACTAGCTAGTATTGAGAATCCTACTAGACTCTGGGAACGAGAATGATATCGTTTTGAGAGTGTCGATTTTGTGCCCTTTTCTTTGTGAGAGTATCGATATCTGTGGGACCAAGCGGGGCACGTACCGCCTGTGTCCGTCCCTCCGTTAAAACCGGGTCTGCAAACCAAGACAGCAATAAACTTTAAGATTTCTAAGCGTTTACCAGGCATATTTGTTTTATATGATATGATTTTAAACAACACCAAAAATCAAGGTTCGAAAATATTACAGACTTTTAAAAGTTGTTTACATTAATTATATCAAATTAACATTCTGTAGATCATTCAAGTAACAAGAAATTTTCACAATTGACAGCACTCCATAATATTCTATTCATAGTTTTAACTTTCATCAATGCAGCAGATAAAAACAACCAAACAAAGAGGAACACATTATCACTAATTTGTTTGTGTACGTTTTGATAGCCCACCTTTGAAAAACCTAGGCGAGAAAAAATGGGCGGAGTCCATTTTCGGTAAGCGTGTCTGCGTGAATGGTTGATATTATCTGCGCTGGGAGGTTAATAAAATGATATGGTATATTAACAAGTTCAGACATGATGAAAATCTGAAAAGCTGACATCGTCACGCTGTATTTGCTAACGTCAGTAAAGGAAGTTGTTAATCTTCAAAAAGGTAAGACACTTTCTTAGCTTAATATGTTACTTTTACATAGATTTGTCCATTTTGTGCATTTCAAGGTAAGATGAAAGTTGAGTAGTGCTCGGATAGCAGAAGAAGTTGTTGTTGTCTGTTATTGTCAACTCAATGTTCTACTTTCGTTATCACTGTCTGATTAAATTTGCTTCCTTTGTTACATTATTTGAAATTTGTACAAACCATTTTGTTTTTAAAAGATGCTTTACGCTTTGTACACTGCAAAAAAAACCTAGGCAGTATCAATTTATGGTCCCTGCTGATAGTGATACTCACAAGTCTGGGAAAGCAAATTTGACATGGAGTTTAATGCCCCTAAGACTAAGTGTACTGTACTAAACATTACAAAATCAAAACACCCTTTTAAGTCCTAATACTCACTCCATGACCAAGTTCAAGAAAATGTCAATGATGCAAAATATCACTTTCTCCTCTGAGTCGGACCTGAACTGGAACAAACATGTGAACCAGGTAACCTCTAAGGCCAAAAAGACCCTAAATTTCCCGGAAAGAAACATCCTATCCAAAAATCCAAGTGTTGGGGATCTTGCTAACAAAATCCTGGTTTGACCCCAGCTTGAATACGCAAGTTACATGTATGTCTGGTGCCCACACACTCATCAGAACATCCTCAAAAGTTGAAATGGTTCAACGCAGAGCTGCGCGATGGGTTACAAATGATTTTTCTACTCACAGCAGTGTCTCACATATGTCATGTATGTTAGGTTGGTGTTCTCTGGAAAATAGGAGATCTGATGCCACACTGCTAATGTTCTACAAGATGGTCATGGACTCATATTAGTCATAAATGTTCAGCCTTCCATCCACACCACCCAACATTGACATCCCCTTTCTGATAGACAGATTCTTACCCCATGCAATTTTTACAAATATTCCTATTTTCAGCTACTATAGTCCTGTGGAACTCCCTACCATCTGAACATGTGTAGGTCCCTCCCTGGACCAATTAAGGCAGGGGGTGACCACTCTTCCCTACCATGTTTAAATTGAAAATATTGTTTTATCTGTACATTTTCTTCTTTTAATTAACACTATCAGCTTTTATTTCAATTCTCACTAATACTTGTATAGTATTACTTTTAATCTTGTGTATATTTCATCTTTTATTTTTCTCGCACAGACGCGCAAAAGAAGGTGATGCACTATAAACAGATAGGTACTTCCATACTAATAAAGGCAGTTTTGGGGATTATTATCCGTATTAAAAACTTCCGTAACAATATCAACAAATATTTCAAAGTTAAAACATATTAAAAACTCCTGTAACTCTAGCCACTGCCCAAAAAATTTGTACCTATCTTCGAGTATATCAAATTGTTTTTGTGATATTATGTTGCACTTTATAGTCGAGACTCTTACAAGAGTTGAAGAGCCAGGTTTTTAATGTTTAAAAGTATCAATGATACAGGTTTTGACACAAGTAATAATTTAAAAATGAACAGAAACATATAAGTGAACCAACAAACCCATGTTATCTAAATTAGAGAATATTCTAAACCAGAATAGCAGAGTGCTGCTCCCTGCCCTTTTTGTGCTGCTCCATGCCCTTTTTGTGCTGCTCCCTATGCAGAAGCAGTTACTTAGAGACATTAACCCTCTGTTGTACCCTGTCCCTTTTATCTGCCTCCCTGCCTTTTTCTCTGCCTCCCTGCCCTTTTCTGAGTTTTAGAAAATCACTATCTTAATTGATCACATGACCAGTTAGTTATGCCAAACTTGTAGCAAGCAGTACATATTACATCTTTATGATTTTTGAACTCCAACTTAATCACTGCAGCATATTGCTTTGTACTATTAATGTTTACCATCAGTCTTTAGGCTGTTGTTTGACGTTTATTTGGTCAAATGGCAAGGTTTTTTTTAATTCACTTGAAAATTACAAAGACTTGAGACAATCACATGTTTTTCATGTCTTTGCCATGTTTGTACATTCAATGTACTCTTAATTTGCATTGCTTTTAGTTATATTTTTCCTAAAATGAGGTCTAACATTCTAGTACTAGAGGCTGAATATTATGCTATACTGTCAACAGATAGTTCTATTTTTCTGCTCTAAATGACCCCAATCATTTAAGTAGTGAAATTCATTTAACCAAGTGAAAACACTTATGTTAATTTCTTCGGCAACCATTTTGAAGAATGGGGTAAACATGTTAAAATGCAGAACTGACCAATAAAGGGTTAAGTTGCTTCACAAATAAAAGTTAATTGACCGAAGAGCTGACAGATGCAGTTTATTGATAACTGTAGAATTACTTAACTGAATATAGAAGTTTAATCATTTAGATGTAATTACTGGATTCCTCTCATAGAAGATATTGTGCTAAATGTTCTAAGGCTATTATTGTGACAATGATAACCACAATAAAGAAAGTTCAAACCACAGGTTACTCTTTCTAAAATAAAACGAATAATCATATATATGCAATTTGCCAATACAGAAACATAGTACTATATTTAATTAAGAAATAACTTACAGTTGGCTATATTTTGTTGTCTAATAAAATATAGGCACGAGTTGTGATGCGCGTATGATTAAATCACAAGTGCTTTAGCACGAGTGATTTAATAAGCGCATCAAACGAGTGCCTATATTTTATTAGACAACAAAATATAGACAACTGTAAGTTATTTCGATTCTAACATCATAAAATACATCCGTAGAAAAGATATATTTATAGAACTATTTTTAACTGTCAGAAACGTCATGCTGTTGAAATCCACCCCAGTGCAAAGGCCGAAAATAGCATTTATTTACACAATTCTCACAGATAGGTGTTTCTTATTCCGAACAAAAAATATTAAAATCTTAATTTTAGAATAGAAACCAAATTGTATTTGTAAAAGTCAACCCTTATAAACTCGGGCGCCATTTTCGGCTTTGCGCATTTAACGTGGGGAGTAAAATTTCAACAGCCGTCACGAGCTATATTTTGTTGAATAATAAAGCATAGATGACGTCACATTAAATAAAGAGTGAAAACACACGTGCCTATGTTAGAATTATAGATAGAATAGGACATTATTGTGGCACAGACAATAAATAATGAATATGTTTTCACTGTGACTCTGTTATTAATACTATCTCAGTATCTGGCCATTTCAATGCTAATTAAAATTTTGTGATCCTCATTAGTATATAGACAGTAATATTTTTGCTGCAATTTCAACTGACCAGTGAAAGTTTGTGAGTTAAAACAAAAGTTACTCACAATTTTTTAAAAATCCACTCGCATTTTGGGAGTATGTGAGCTTAAATTTGAGCTCTGGTTTAATTATATGATTACAAGTGACCCTTGGTATGACCTTTTTGTACAGCAACATGTGGTTCAAAAGATTTCTTTGTATTCTTCTTGACCCAGGTGTAGAAATTAGAACATTTTATGCTGGACTTGAAACCCCAAAGATACCCATTTTTGTACGCATCCTCCATCACAAGATGTATCAGGTGGGTTCTGGTGGAGGGAACTTGCAGCTGGGGTTTAATTTTTTAAAGCACTCCTCATCAAAAGTCAGGGTATACTAGAGTGCAGAAATAATGTGCTAAATGATGCCAAGATTACATTTTCAATCTCTGGAAAGTACTAACACTTCAGACATCACTCTTTGAAAATCTAAAGAGGATTTCGGGTTGAAAAAGAGCAAAAAAGGCATTTCTTGTTATGCCCTAGTGGTGGGTTGGTTACTAGGATCTGGGTTTAGGTGGCTTTTTACAAAAGACAATCACCCAGGTAGGCGGATCTAGTTTCCAAAATATACCTGTCCTAACTAGGATCTGGGTTTAGGTGGCTTTTTTATGAAAGACAATCACCCAGGTAGGCAGATCTAGTTTTCAAAATATACCTGTCCTAAGTGTATTTTTAACTGTAAACCATTTTTAAATAGCATGATGCAATTTTTGTCAAGCGAAGCGAGCCCCTGTGTTAAACATAGATCTATTAGTTTTGTAGTTTTAATATTAATATGCATCGTTATTCTGCAAACAGTGTATAATGTGGTTGTTTTTTGGAATCCCCCCCCCCTCTAGAAAAAATTCTGGGTCCGCCCCTGACCGAAAAAATAATTTGCATTAAATTTCTATCACTTTGTTGTGGTTTTAGCATTTTTAACAATTTTTCTATTTAGCATCTGCATGATAAAGTTGTTTGTATTGAACACCCTTCATGCGCCCCAGGCCCCTTGAAATTCTTTTGGTTCTTTCCCTGTATTTGACATCCAAGTGTGACCATAAGTTAACCTCTGTTTATATCCTTGAACCAGGTTTAACAATAGATGCAATGGCATATGGTAACCAATTGATTGTGACAAAACATGTTTCATACTTGAGCTATTTTTAGAAATGATGAAAATTTTGTAATAAATATCTCACTATGATCAAATAAGCTTGTTTTTGTTTTTACCTGAAATCACTATTTTTTCTCCAATAAAAATGGCCAATTTGGTGAAAGGAAAATTGGATATTCTCTCTGCTGGGGGTATTAATAAAAATGAATGTGAGAACTCCTGGATAGATTATTTTAATACACTTTGTAGGAATATGCAGGTTGGTTAATATTTGTATTGAAAAAAAAATCTGGACACTATTTCATTCATTTTATTTATAATATAGTATTTTCATTGGATCATAATCAATGATATATACTGATGGATATTTTGGTTTATATAAAAATATGCACTTTTTACTTGGGTTCAGTCGTCACCTTAACCCATTAGTGTGAACCCCAGGACCACAATATAGATAAAAATAGAATTGGGCTTGTTAATAGTTCTTATGTGATAGTTGGGCTAGTTGACTTTTTCAATTTACTACTCAACATAATTTATTGGGCTAGTGCTTAAGAAAGTTATAGGGTAGGCAAGACTGTGAGTATAAATTTTAAAAATGCATTTGTTTATTTGCAAACTATTATAGTGCATTTAAAACTAAGGGCTCTTAGAAAATTTTGATGAGTTATAATGAATTATTTGAATTTTTTTCTGAGACTGATGATAAACTATTTTGATAATGTTGTGAAAAGTCTATTCAATTATCTGAGTTTATATTTTCAGTTAGATTTATTATACAATAGTAACATGATAAGTGATTTTCGATTAGACTATAAAAGACTTCACTCAATAAAAATTTGAGCTTGTTTATATCATTTAATGAATATTAATAATAAAATAAGTGATAATTTATTGACTGGCACTACATGCATACTTAGAAGGTATAAGGTAACAGATATAAATTCAGATGTATAACAGCGCTCACTCTTAAAGGCTCACTCTTTGAATTGAGTTTATGTTTTAAACCAATATTTTGGTCATTTTATATAAGATATATAATATTATTATAATATATATAATTTTAAATAGAAATTAATTGATTGTTGGTTCAATACAGGGCTTATCAACCAAAACAGAATTTTAGATAATTTTATTTTCCAAGTCTTAAATTGCCTCATGTCTGTATAATTAATTATGTTTATATGGCTTCCATAATGATTAAGATTTTTTTCAATTTTTTGATATTTAACTTGCAAGAAAATATTTAATATCTATGACTGTCTATTGAGTACAGTTATATATCATACATAATAAGTTATAACTAAGTATTCATGTACACATTATAAATCATTTCTCTGAAGATTTTTCTATAGCCTCTAGTATAATATAGCTACTTGTACTACCTTTAATCAGCCTATAATATTTTGTAAGTTGTATACATGATGTATCTTGGTAGTATTTTTCGAGCGATGACGAAATACCTAGTGTCTCGTTAAACGGAAGGAGTGGTATTTTTTTGTGCGCACATAGTTATTGCGCACATGGTTGATGTGCGCAGGACTCTACCGCGCATACATTTGGGCGCGACATGATGTGGCAGCCTTGCTTCACTAGGACAAGGGTGTTTGAAGGATTATAACCTAAAAGGATTTAATTTATATCATTAATACAATGGTTTGAATATTTACTTTATTGTTAAAAAAATTATTTAGTGTTTTGTTAGTAAATTTATTGAATTATAGTTGTAGCATTTAGTTAAAATCTTACATTACTTTTATTAAAAATGTGTTTTTTGTCACCAAACCTTTAAAAATGAACTGTTTCTCTGACTCAACTGTATACTAAGTGCTGTAAATTTCTTAGCCAGTTTATTATAATTGACTTCAGTATTAGATAGAATGATCTGTTTAATTTGTAATACATAAGTATTTTGTGGCATTTTTTTTGCCCTCAGTAAAGGACCGATTTTCTGCCTGTTCACGTAGGAAGAAAATGTTCAAAAATGTGAGTGGTTAGACTGCACTCTTTGTTACTTTTTTTTACAAGGTCTCTTTTTTGCAACAGCCCCTGCCTTTTAAATTAAGAATTTTTGCATGATTATTCCAAATTGTTAAAAGGTTTAGTAGAACTTTTTCTAGAATTAAAAAAATCTCTTTAAAAACTTTTTTGTCATAAAAATAATTCAAGAAACATTATGCTTTACAAATGGAAATTAGATGTAGCAAATAGGAAATGTTACACTTTGTAACACTGAAGTCCTTGCTGAATGCCAAACATTTTTGGGAATACAAATGTATTCCTCATTTTTTTGCAAATTTGATTAACTTGAAAAGTAAGAATTTTGGACTCAAACAATTACAGACAATTCAGTATTTATGAAAGTTTTTGAATTTTTGCATAATTGTATCATTGGCCTATTTTACTACATGTTATATTGAAAGATTATAGCACAAAAATTGATCACACACATTTTGCCTCCTTTAAATTTTGTAAGTAATTCTTAAATATATGATAATATATATATTTTGATGATAATTATTTTTTATCTAAGTCAATGAAAATATTTTCCTAGGCTACGACTATACTATACATCTATAAAGGTAAAACACTGCTATTATGTCTATTAGCCAAAGATTGTAGAATGGTGACTTTGTATACACAGTTCTGCTTTAACTACCATGTTTGATTGGAAATCACATGGTTCATGTTTTATATATGTAAGATAACTTTACAGGGCTTGACATTAAGGGTTATTTTTTTTGCCCCTGACATCCTATATTTGGGTACTGATATTAAAAATATGGCATTAAAAATATGGCTCTGGCAAGTTATATATATATTGTTGGCTGTCCATTTGGACAACCTAGTTTAAAAATTAGTGTCGAACCCTGCTATTGTAACAAGTATTTGTGACATGACATTTTGTTCATGCATTCAATGCAATCATCACCTTAAGTTATCTTGAGCACAAACCCAATTTAATATGTTTAATAGTGATGGGCAAAATTATCAATTAGCCCAGCTGTATGAAATAAGTAGTCTTCACCAGCCTAAATAAACTTATATTGTATATTAGTCCCAGGCTTCAGTCTAGTTGGTTTAGGAGATGACTGACTCGATGCAAGCAAATGTTTTCATTCAGGTAATATGTTAAAAATGTGGGTAGAGGAAGGTCAATATGGCAAATGCTGAAAAATTGTCAAAATCAACATAAGCAACATAATCAACATAAAAAAATTCCATAAAGTTTTATTTTATATTATTTTGATATATTTTAAAGTGTTCAGTATTGACAGTTTTAACAATGAAAAAAGTAAACTTGGAAATCTGTCCTATTTTGTGTATATAACCACAATTCACCACTGTATTAACAATATATTTTCAGACTGTTTGGGAAGTAAGAGGTTCCGTTGTCATGGATACAGATGGTAACAATGGAGAAAAAACTTCCAGTAATTATCATCTTGTAGAAGAAGAATTTACCATAGCTGTACCATTGGTTTGTATTGTTTTACTTTTATACTAATAAGTAATATTATTAAACAGTAATGAATAATTATTAACAATAGTACGAACAATAGTATGAAACCTAATGTGTATTTAATGTGTATCAATATTTCAAGAAGCTGGTGCGACCAAACAGTTGCAACTTGGGACTTGTGATCAGTGGATAGCCAAATCTCCATAGGTTAGAATCACATCCAATTGATGAATTCTCACAGAAAATCCTTGTGAAGGATTCTGGGACATTACTTCTACACATACTGTTTAGTGATGTTATTTTAAGATATATATTCTAGACTGTCTTGTGTATAAATGTATAGACAATATTTAATGTCTTCTATTGTGTATATTAAAAGGTTTCTTTTTAAAACTTTTGACTATTGACTTGAGCACAGACAAGTTGAGTTTTCTTATTCACTTGTCTAATTGTAGAATGGTTCGGGTAATTCTGAACATTTTAATCCTTGAGCTGGTCTAAATGTACCTGATAGCATCAGACTTATATTGAAGTTATTTACACCACTTCACTATTTTACAGGTTCGACCAAATCCAGCTTTCCTCACATTGTTACAATTAGCAGGTGCTACTAATGAAGTGTTTACTATGAAAGAGGTAAGTCTTCTTTAAATGGTGAACAGTCTTATTGTCAAACTTAATAGTATAACTTGTCATTTTGAAAATATTGTAAATGTGTAGATTGCTTTGTTTATTTTATTATCTGGATTTTTCAATGAAAAAAATCTGCTAATAGTTTGGCGGAACACAGGTGGGCAGGCGTCCAATGTCGTTAACAATTGCGTTAAAGTTTTCAATTTAGCATGTATTTCTGCCATTTATTGTCCGATCTTTATGAAACTTGATAAAATGATAACATACCATGTGCTGAACAGAACTAGAAAGTAACCACAACTCTACCTGTCCTGTGTTTATTTTTGGGCAATTTTATAGCCATTTATGGACTATATTCCCAATTTAAAATCATATCTTTTTTTCCCAAGTTTCAATCCAAAATTCCCAATTTAATTTTAAAATTATTTTTTTAAACAGTTGTCATAAGTATGTTTCAGCTTAAAATTATATGTCCCAGCAATCTTTCTTTTTAATTAACTAACTAACTTAATGAAGAATGAAATTAAAAACATTGTTAAATCTGCCATTTATATCTAATTTTTTTTTGACATTTTATCCCAATTAAAACCAAAATGCTGATCAGATTCCCAATTCTAGGGGTATGGGTCATATTCCCAAATTTAGAGGAAAAAACATTGCTGTCTTTATTATAGATTATTTTGCCTTTGTAATTTTCGCAATAAAGTTTTTAAATCCGGCTTTAATGTGGTTTCCACATTACATTTCTTGTTCATATTGACATGAGACATTATTTGTGTACTACTATCTATCACTTACTCTTATATCAATGGTTGAAACTGGCACTAGTCTAACAGCAAAAAACTAGTAGATTTTTAGTGGGGCTTGTAAAAAATTCATTTTTACCAGCGCCACATGCTCCTGCACATCAATATTGCCCCAAAAAATCATTTTTGTTTTGTTTACTAAGTATTGTGCTGCTTTATGCATTGAGCAGCCTGAATATGTCATTTGGCTTTTTTGAGCATGCTTAATGTGCAATAAACCCACTTACTGCATAGAAAATCGAGGCCTCCTCTGGTTACCATACCGTTGTGTTCTTTACTTATAAACATGTTAGTCCTTCAGGAATCCAACAAACAGTTATGAGTTATGCCTTATTGTGTCAAAACTAAAATATGTTGAGGGCTTGTAAAAAGATTTTGGGCTAGTAAAAATTAATTACAAGCTCAACTTGCTTGCTAATTTTTATCCAAATTTGTATGACTGAAACACACTCCCTAAAACCATGGACTTCTATAAAATTCACACTTTATTAGTGTTCTGAAGATTTTACTAGAGTGTAGCATCATGATCAGCTTTTTTTTTAAGTCAGTAGCACTGGCCATTCGTCCTGTCAGTACTTAGATTGTGTAATGTATTATTGTGTAACTTATTGATGTCTTGTTCATATTATATTATTTACTTATAGATACTACATTATATGAAGTTATATATTATATTAGAAAGAAAATTATTTGATGTATATAGTGTTGATATTGTATATATACATGTATTTCCAGATTTTACATTATATGAAGTTATATATAGTAGAAAGAAGATTATTTGATGAATATAATCCAAGAATTGTACATTGTCAAGATGAATTACTTGGTGAAGTATTACAAGTCAAACAGTTCTCTATTGATGAAGTCCTGTATGTATAAACAATTTTAAATTCCATTTAATTTCAGATTTAAGTTGCTATATGCTCAACAGATTTCTGTGTGTACTAGCTATAAGAAACCATTTATTATTATAGGCAATTTGCAATAAATTCAACTGCAGTTTAAAGAATTACCAACATTTTCTAATGCAACTAGTCAGCTGAAATTATGAATTGTAACCCTTATTTTATTACTTTCTTTGACTAGCACGAATATGTGATGACAATCTATTGACAAATTGTCTTAAAAACTACAGATGGCATTTGTTTAATTACTTTGTAAACTATATTTTAATTTGTAACTCTTGTCCCAAGTGGTAGGGTTCTAGGATTAGATCCCATTCAGACACACGGCTTATTTCCTTGATCCAGAAATTTACTTAAAATTGCTCCTCCATACTCAGGTGTAAATAAGTACCTGTCAGTTTTGGTGTGATTTGTTGCAAATAAGTGGAGTAAAAAACTCCATTGGGAGATTGATAAAAAAGTAACCAGTTGACCAGGGCTAATAGCGTTAAGTTAAAGTTGGTGAATTTTGCATGAAATTTGCAACTGTAAATTATTATCACTTTTTTCTATATTTACAGTGGACTTATCAGTAAATGTTGTACTCAGTTACCAGACACTTGTTTGAAAAGAAGACGTCGTCTTGTGTCTAAACCTCAACAGCCATCAACCATCACTAACTATCAGCCTTCCATAAGTGTATCTAGTAACACTCCTACCTCAGTGACTATATCATTATGTCCGTCTGTACGTCCGTCTGAATGTCTGTCTTCCAATCCACCACCACAGTCATCATCATTATCGTCGTCATCATCATCAGTGAGGACCAATATTGCACGTAAACTTGTAGAGAAATGTTGTACTGTCAGTAGAAAGTCGTCATCGTCTAGCTGTGATATATCTGATTCCAATGTCTCTAATATAAAGAATAATAATGATGGTATTGAATCATCTATGGTTACCAAGGCAACAAAAGATCAAGAAAATACAGTTACATCTGGAACTAGTTCACAATGTAATATAGAGGATTCATCTGAAAGTGGGAAATCTACAAGTTCTAGAAAAAGAAAAAAGAAAGGTTAGTTAAAGAAACTACCGGTATAATATGAAGATATAATACAGTTCGGAAAAAAATGAAATTTAGTTATGATATTTTGTCTACTATCTGTTATTTTCAGGTTCAAGCCTCCTAACAATTACCCAATTTGTGTGAACAGATATCCTGTTGACCATTTTTGTGTAGGATCTCTTATGGTTGCCCTAAGGGTCAAGTTAAGATGACCTTTGTTGTCAACTAATCAATGCATAGCTTTCATTTAGATGAAACACTATTAAAAGCATATTGATTTTGTAATTTCTATTTTTAGACGGTGGTTTGCAAGCTTATTTAGGGGCAGAGTTATTCATAGGCTATGCTTGGAATGCCGTTTTCAAATTGCATGACATAGAAGATGTAAACTAATTACTAAAAGAAATGAGAAACATCACCTAAACATGGTCCTCATTACTAAATAGCCAGATCTTTAAATTTGATGGGTAGGCTTGCTGAGAATTTTAGATTGGGTTTTAATCAGATTGATCGGTTACCTAGCATTATTCCAATTACATTTATGTAACATTTTTCTTTTCTTTGTAAAGGTAATGGTAAAAATGAAGGGTCTGGTAGAAAGAGACATAAAACAGAACCAGGTATGACAACAACAACATCAAGTAATGGTGAGTCATCACGAAGACGTGGTACATCACTTAGTATTACATATAGTGATGATAATATTAATAAAGATTACCCTTGGTACTTCCAAGTAGAACTTGGTGATGACGATGATGATGATGATGATGACAAAAGTGAAGTTCTTAGTGTTCAGGTATAGTTGACTTATATTTGATGATAATTATTTTATATAATCTTATGTCATTTTAAACACTTTCATTTCCCAGAAGGGACCTTGGATGGTATTAAGTTTTGACACACATTGATGATAGTCAGTCTGTCTGTCTGTCTGGCGTTAACTAAGTCGTGTCCCCTCATTAACTTCAAACTTATTTTTCCTAAGTAAATCGTTAGTCAGTCTGTCTGTCTGTCTGTCCGGCGTTAACTAAGTCGTGTCCCCTCATTAACTTCAAACTTATTTTTCCTAAGTAAATCGTTCTTGGTTTCATAAATAGCTATGACCTATACATAATTCCTATTGATTTTGGTGTCTGTAGTTTAAAGGTCAAGGTTGCTGTGACCTGGAGCAAACTTTCAGGTGTACAATGCTCCTACTTGCAGAGCTCTAGTTGGTATATAAGATAATTGGTATGGCATCATTGATCTTAGCATAGTTCTTGATTGTTTACACTATGTCCATTTTACCTGTTGTTAAATGTATATACCAACATATAACATTTTTGTAAAACATACTGCTATAATTTCAAGCTTTCAATTAAAATAAGACCCCAAAATATCAACAGGGTCCACTGTTTTATTGACCCTGCCTCCATTGAACCCCTTTGTAGAGTATAACTTGTTGTTATAAAAAATCATCTGTGACAGATTCTTAAGTTCATGAATATACAGTTACTTTTGATGTATATTCAATTAGTGAAATGAATGCTTCCATAGTAATGCATCCAAGTCAGTTAGATTTGGAACAAATTAGTGAACATGTAAAATTGAAGATATATTTAAATTGGTTTGGTAGCCATTGTGACAGCTTAAACAAAAGATAAGATTAGACTGAACACTTTACTATATCACTATAATGGTTTAAAACCTGAGATAACAATACTGTTTTAGAACGACACTGATATTAATCAAATGCTGGAAAATGTTATATACAGAATAAGTGCTGTTATAATTCAATTTACCATTAATGTTATTGTTGTTGTTTTTGTGAATCGAGGATTTGTTGTACACGCCAATGTTGTCAGAAATAAGTTGTAATAATTATGCCACACCTTAGAATAACCAAGTATTCTGAAAGCGTGAGTTTGTTTGTTTGGTTTTACACTGTAGCAACACATTGTATAGGTCATATAATGACAGTCAGTCAACCTACTCGCTCTTCCTGGAAAGGCTAAATCTCCGTAGAAATAATTTCATGTCCAGGCTCCACGAAAGTATACCCCGCACGGGAAAAGCATGAGTTAAGAGTGTAAAGTTGTACATGTTTTATACAGGGTAAAGATACAGTTATAGTACAAGATTCAACAGATGATCTCTGGTTCCTGGAAGAAGAATCTATATCATTAGAAGTACCATCAGATACTAACTTCTCTGTAGAATATGATGTAGAATCTGATGTATCTCCTGGTACTGAGTCAGATTTAAGTTCTGTTAGATCAGGGGAGGTAAATCATGTTTCTTTGTTCTTCAACAGTGGCTTCAAAACATGGCAGACTTAGGGACAAATTTTGTTAAATTTAGGTTTGTCTAGATCTGCAGGTTTACAGGACAGACTGTCCAGCAAAAGATTTGATCTTAACCACACAGTTTTCAATTCATCAAAATATGTAAAATGTCTCCAGTTCTGTAAGACTTTGTTTGATCCTGTAATTTTTATACGCCCGTTTTGAAAAAACGGTCGTATTATGTTATGCTGTTGTCCGTCTGTCCGTCTGGCCGTCCGTCCGTCTGTCCGCTCTTAGGGGAGAGACATTGTGGGGTATTTTTTAAGTCTACATGGTATTTATGGGGTTAAAATCACATGTGGGGTCGACCCCACATGCTGATTGAGATTGATCGTTATTTTTGTTGTTCTGGGGTCTAGAAAAAAGACCCCACAAGTAAAGATCTATTGTTAATTGGACTCGGAGTACGGACAACACCGTAAATTCTACAAAAATTCCAAGGGAGACTAATCTTACAAGTTTTCTTAACACGTGGTGCAAAACTAATCGAGTGCTTCGGCTTTTTCCCTGGGGAGGTTATTTTGAGCATGCGCACTTCGCCGACGTATGCAACAATGGCTGCCTTGTCATGGTAAGTTTGCTTGTGCTGTTTTATTTTTATTTTTATGTACTATTAAGGTTTCTAGTGTCTTTTAGGAAATATTTATGTTTCATCTGGGTCACATTTATCCTGGTCAAACCATGAATTACTTCTGTCTCGCCATTTTTCAACGCGTCCATATGAAATTCAGAGTGGGTGGAGTAGTGTTAAACAGATAAAATTTGTATACTACTAGCGACTATACGCTAATAAAAATGGATAGTTCAAGCATTGATTTTTGAATTCAATACTTCTGTTTATAATTGCATGTATTTTACTAACATTTTGATTGTATTCCATTAGTTGGAACGAAGTTTAAATCACCATGGCTCTAATTAGGTCAATAGAAGTGCTAATTGTATCCAAACCAGTTGTTTGGAACTTAAAATTGATGATGTCCTACATGCTCTTTAATGGATTAGGTTGTAGATTTATATCTCAGTTCATTAAAAATGAATTTCTCCAAGAAATGTATGGGTTTGAAAAAGATAAGCAATCTGAAATTCAGGAAATAATGGCATTCTGTGAGTTTGATAACATTAATGTCATTATAAGTGCAACAGTTGGCAGAACTTGCCTTAAGACAGCCAACTACTGGTATATATTTGAATGTGTGATATTTTTCTTTTGCTATTTATATTTTTATACTTACAAAAAAAAGTTAAAATGTTATTTAAATATATGCCTTTTATTATGCATATTTTTTTGCCTGTTATTGACAGTGTGATCCCTGGCATCGTAAATTATGTTGAAAGTCTCTCAATCTACAGGGTGTACTATGTGCAGGAAACAATTAATATTTTCTACTTTTACTTCTGGGGCTATTTGTCCACAGTGTATGGGGTTAAATTTTTTTGTCAATAGTAAGTGTGGGGTTCATCAGTGAACTGAATTCTAAATAAATTTTGTCTATAAAGTTTTAAGGCTATATGTCCATAGTGTATGTGGTTAACATTTTTGTCCGTAAGTGTGGGGTTTCATCTGTGAACTGAATTTTATCATTAAATAGTTAATTTTGACTTTTTTGTCTATAGGTTGTTTGGTAATATGTCCATTATCATATTTAGGAATTATTCCCTCTTGAACTTGGAATTTATGTTAACAATTTTTTTTTCTATAACTAAATGATCCTTTTACACATTTTTTTCATGGTTTAAAGTCATAAATATCAACTCTAAGTCAAATTTTCCAATAAGATATAAATGCATGTAATTTATTGATTAAATATAATGTGCATAAATATTTGCTGTACACATTTAACATATTTGTTTTATTTGCATAATTATAATTCATATACGTATATAATTTTTTGCAAGTGTGGTATACACACAGTAACACAAATCACAAAACACAGGATCTTTAATACATAATTGGTTTTTTTTGTCTTCCTTACTGCATCCAGTATTTATAAGTCATGCTTCGCTGTCTCTTGTTTGTCTATAGGTTGTGGGGTTATATGTCCATAGTGTGCGTGGCTAACAATGTGGTCCATAAGTGTGGGGTTTCATCACAAAAATTCATTTTATATAATTTATCTGACTTTTATGTCTATAGGTTGTGGGGCTATATGTCCAAAGTGTGGGGTTAGCATTTTTGTCCATAAATGTGGGGTTCAAGAAGAAAACTTCATTTTAAATGATTTATTTTGACTTTTTTGTCTATAAAGTTGTGGGGTTATATGTCCAAAGTGTGGGGTTAACATTTTTGTCCATAAATGTGGGGTTTAATAAGAAAACTTCCATTTTAAATGATTTATTTTGACATTTTTGTCTGTAGGTTGTGGGGTTATATGTCCGTAGTGTGCGTGGTTAACATTTTTGTCCATAAATGTGGGGTTCAAGAAGAAAACTTCATTTTAAATGATTTATTTTGACTTTTTTGTCTATAAAGTTGTGGGGTTATATGTCCATAGTGTGTGAGGCTAACATTTTTGTCCATGAGTCTGGGTTTAATAAGAAACTTCATTTAAAATTATTTATTTTGTTTATAAAGTTGTGGGGTTATATGTCCATAGTGTGCGGGGTTAACATTTTTGTCCATAAATGTGGGGTTCAAGAAGAAAACTTAATTTTAATTAATTAATTTTGACTTTTTTGTCTATAAAGTTGTGGGGTTATATGTCCATAGTGTGTGAGGCTAACATTTTTGTCCATGAGTGTGGGGTTTAATAAGAAACTTCATTTAAAATGATTTATTTTGTCTATAAAGTTGTGGGGTTAATGTCCATAGTGTGTGAGGCTAACATTTTTGTCCATGAGTGTGGGGTTTAATGAGAAACTTCATTAAAAATGATTTATTTTGTCTATAAAGTTGTGGGGTTATATGTCCATAGTGTGTGATGCTAACATTTTTGTCCAGAAGTGTGGGGTTTAATCAGAAAACTGCATTTTAAATAATTAATTTTGACTTTTTTGTCTATTAAGTTGTGGGGTTATATGTCCATAGTGTGTGAGGCTAACATTTTTGTCCATGATTGTGGGGTTTAATCAGAAACTTCATTTAAAATGATTTATTTTGTCTACAAAGTTGTGGGGTTATATGTCCATAGTGTGCGGGGTTAACATTTTTGTCCATAAATGTGGGGTTCAAGAAGAAAACTTCATTTTAAATGATTAATTTTGACTTTTTTATCTATAAAGTTGTGGGGTTATATGTCCATAGTGTGTGAGGCTAACATTTTTGTCCATGAGTGTGGGGTTTAATCAGAAAACTGCATTTAAAATGATTTATTTTGTCTATAAAGTTGTGGGGTTATATGTCCATAGTGTGTGAGGCTAACTTTTTTGTCCATGAGTGTGGGGTTTAATCAGAAACTTCATTAAAAATGATTTATTTTGTCTATAAAGTTGTGGGGTTATATATCCATAGTGTGTAAGGCTAACATTTTTGTCCAGAAGTGTGGGGTTTAATCAGAAAACTGCATTTAAAATGATTTATTTTGTCTATAAAGTTGTGGGGTTATATGTCCATAGTGTGCGGGGTTAACATTTTTGTCCATGAGTGTGGGTTGAATCAGAAACTTCATTAAAAATGATTTATTTTGTCTATAAAGTTGTGGGGTTATATGTCCATAGTGTGCGGGGTTAACATTTTTGTCCACGAGTGTGGGGTTTAATCAGAAAACTGCATTTTAAATAATTTTGACTTTTTTGTCTATAGGTTGTGGGGTTATATGTCCATAGTGTGTGGGGTTAACATTTTTGTTCAGAAGTGTGGGGTTTCATCAGAAAACTTTATTTTAAATATTTAATTTTGATTTCTTGTCTATAGGCTGTGGGGTGTTATGTCAACAGTGTGCAGGGTTAACATTTTTGTCCATAAAAAGTGTTTGTTTCATCAGAAAACATCATTTTAGAAAATTAATTTTGACTTTTTTTGTCTGTAGGTTGTGGGGTTATATGTCCATAGTGTGTGGGGCTAACATTTTTGTCCAGAAGTGTGGGGTTTAATCAGAAAAATTCATTATAAATGGTTAATTTTGATTTTTGTATTTAAGTTGTGGGGCTATATGTCCCCATTTTTTGTCAGTAATGTGTTTGTGGTTTCATCAGAAAACTTCGTGAATCATGTTGAATAATTTTATTTTGTCTATTAGTGGGGTTATATGTCCTTCATGTATGGGGGTAACAATTTTTGTCCATAATATGTGTGGGGTTACACCAGAAAACTTCATTTAAGAAATATATTGTCCATAACATTTTTTCTAAGGTAAGGTATGGTTTCATCAAGAAACTCCATTAAATCATGTTATTTTATTGTGTGTTTGCACATCCTTCTGATGTTGATTGATTACTCTTTCAGACCCGATTGTTTGACAGGATGTATGGTATGGGCCCAACTGCAAAGCATACCTAAGACAATGAGATGGCCAGTAAAAGTTGTGATTTTGCCACTTGTTTACTGCAATTCTGATCTTGCCTGGTAAGTTTAATATATGATATGCCTTTTTTTACTTTATAGATTTGACCCTTTATTGATACACATAACTTTTAACTAGATTTAGTTACTTCCTGAATTTATGGATTTGATTTATACTTGAACAAAAGAATACTTATGACAAAACCTGTATATTGAATAATTCTTATATGACCTTGACCTTTAATTGAAATAAACCATTTGTGAATTTATTATAAGATGTATTCTACTCAAATCTGATATTTGGAAATATTGATATTTTCTACACACTCTATTAGTATATAGCTTCTACAACTTGGGCTGTGTCTATAGTATATGTAAAATAAATTTGTTATGAGTACACACTGAGAATATATTTTGCATTGTAATTTGTAAACTTTATACATTATAAGTAAATACAGAATTAATATATATTGTCATTAAAATTCATTTGTTTAAGCTCCTTTCTTAACATTCTTTAAATAAAAACCTTGCAATTGTTTATGATGTTTTTTTACTGTTTCAACATGTAAGATGATGGAAAACACCATGTTTGAAATAATTAAGTTATATATGGAACATATTTTCAGATGTTCTCCAAGATGTAGAGTCTGAAGAAGGCCTAAATGGAGCCGATGATGGATCTTCTATAGCGGTTGATAGTGGGTTGTCTAAAGAACTTGAAATAGGGTCACTTAACAATAACGTTTCTGAAGAATATATCCCAGATATAATGGATGAGGAGGAGGAAGATGATGATTATGAAGAAATCAATAAACCAAGTAAAAGAAAACCAAAAAAGCCCTGTAATAGACAAAAGTTGAGTCTAGAGAATGAGTTAAAGGAGCTTTTTAAAGAGGAATTCAAATGTCCTAAACTACCAGGACAGAAACGAATAGAAAAAATAATGAACATAAGCTTATCAAAGAATGGAGAAATACACAAACGAATGAGAGACACCATTAAGAAAAAGCTAAGCAACATGATGATAAAATTAAGAAACAAGTAACATTATGATTTTCAGGTTAAAGTGCTGAAAATGTGAACACAGAAAGTTATTTTTTGCCTCACTGTCTCCTCTGACACTCATGTTAGTCTGAACTGGATTATTTGTTCATTTTTTTATAAAAATTAAAAAAGTCTAGGGTTGCCTTCCCAGAATTTGTTCTTGTTTTTGTTGTTTAGTTGAAAATGTTAAATAAGCTGTTTTCAAATGTATGAAGAAACAGTGGTGCTTTATAGTTTAAATATTTAAAAACAGTTTTAAAGAAAGTTGGCAAGAAGCACTTATAAACAAATATTTACATTCTGCAACAAATTTAAATTTGTTTGTGTTGGTGCATTCAATAACTTAATGTTAATAATTAATTGTGAAATATATTGAAATAATTTCATTATTTATTGTTCGTTTTTTCTCAACTGTCAAAGCATGAATAATTTCACGGTGAATGCGTTTGTTAAAATTGTTGTCGTAATACATCCTTGAGTTTCCCAAAGTGTGTATTATGATAGAGTAAAGCTTCTTATGCCGTATGAAAAGTTTTAGTCAAGATATTTTTAATAAAAATTAGGCCGCAAGTAATAAAACAATGCATTCTGTCACCGTGAAATTATTCAAGCTTTGACTGTTGAGAGAAAACAGACAATACCATAAACTTGGCCTTTATTTTGTTAGTATTCAGTAGAAAAGGTATTTTGATTACAAGGTGATCTTCAATTTTATGTATTGTTTTTTTAAAGCACAACAGTTACTGCTTTGCCAGTGGTATAACAGTTGATTCTTGTTATTGTTGCATATCACACTTTAATGTTTATGTGCCTTTATCTTAATTGAACTGTGATGACTGATGCTGGGCAATGCATTAAGTAAAGAGTTAAGTCTATTGAATCAAAATACCTTTAAATTTTTTCAGGGGCATTTGTCACTTTGCTCAACAGCTTTTGTTCATTTAATTGATTATGTTAGATGGATCAGATTTCAAAGATTTTTTCTTATATGAAGAAAGGAAAATAAACAAAAAATATATACAGTAGAGCCCCATCTTAAACCACCCCATTTGCATTACCAGTCTGCTATTACGATCAATTTTTCAAAGATTTTTTCTTATATGAGTCTTAAGACCCACAAGCGGTCTGGTCTCATTAGTGGGGTTCTACTGTATATTTAACCCCAGAGTGATCTTAGGAAGACATCCAACCCCAAAATGTATCATTTATATGATTTCCTGATGTCATCCCCAGAACAACCATTTGTGCAAACATTTGGAGACCTCACAGTGGTTTTGGACATCAGACTCCACAATGTCTCTCCTGGCTGTATGTCCGTCTGTCCGTCCGTGGACAATTGCTTGTCTGGATGATAACTCAAGAAAGGATGAACCTAGGTTCCTCAAATTTTATGTGTTGATAGCCCTTGGGTGGAGGAGGTTCCCTATTGATTTTGAGATCCCAGGGTTAAAGGTCAAGGTCACTGGGACTTAAAATAGGTAAAACTTGTCCGGACAATATCTGAACCACCAATGTACCTAAGTTCACCAAATTTAATGTAAGAGTAGCCCATGTGTCAAAGATGTTCCCTATCGGTTTTGGGGCCCCTGCGTCAAAGGTCAAGGTCACAGTGGCATCATATGGGAAAAAAACTTGTCCTGACAATAACTTAACAACCAATCTACCTAGGATCACCAAATTTTATGTGAGAGAAGCCCAAGTGTCAAGGATGTTCCCAATTGGTTTTGGGGCCCCTGGGTCAAAGGTCAAGGTCACAGGGACATCAAATTAAAAAACCTTGTCCAGACCATAACTCAACAACGCCTGTACCTAGGTTCACCAAATTTTATGTAAGAGTAGCCCATGTGTCAAAGATGCGCCCTACAGGTTTATGGGGCCCCAGGTTCAAAGGTCAAGGTCACAGGGGCATTATATGGAAAAACTTTGTCCGGACAATAAATGAAAGACCAATGTACCTAGGTTCACCAAATTTCATGTGAGAGTAGCCCATGTGTCAAGGATATGCACTATTGATTTTGGGGCCCCTGGGTCAAAGGTCAAGGTCACAGGGGCATCAAATTGAAAAACATTGTCCGGGTAATAACTCACTAATGACTGTACCTAGGTTCACCAAATTTCATGTGAGAGTAGCCCATGTGTCAAGGATGTACCTTATCAGTTTTGGGAAAACAGGGTTAAGTTTAAATCTTAAACCAGAAGATATCAAATTACCAAGCTGTGACTTCAAATGTTCTATCAATATGTTTATAAAGTCAAAACGGCAAACAATGAAACACTTGTCCAGACAATAACTGAACCACCAATGTACCTAGGTTCTCCAAATTTTATGTGAGGGTAGCCCTTGGGTAAAGGTTATGCCCTATTGGTTTTGGGGCTCCTGGGTCAAAGGTCAAGGTCACAGAGGCATCATATTGAAAATCCTTGTTTGGACAATAACTCATCAACTACTGTACCTAGGTTCACAAAATTTTATGTGAAGGTAGCCCTTGTGTCAAGGATGTTCCCAATAGGTTTTTGGGCCCCAGACCCAAAGGTCAAGGTCACAGAGGGATCATATGGAAAAACCTTGTCCAGGCAATAACTGAACAACCAATGTACCTAGGTTCACTAAATTTGGCGTGAAAGTAGCCCATGTGTCAAGGTTATGCCCTATTGGTTTTGGGGCACCTTGGTCAAAGGTCAAGGTCACAGGGGCATCATATTGAAAAACATTGTCTGGATAATTACTCAACAATGATTGTACCAAAGTTCACCAAATTTCATGTGAGAGTAGCCCATGTGTCAAGGATGTACCTTATCAGTTTTGGGAAAACAGGGTTAAGTTTAAATCTTAAACCAGAAGATATCAAATTACCAAGCTGTGACTTCAAATGTTCTATCAATATGTTTATAAAGTCAAAACGGCAAACAATGAAACACTTGTCCAGACAATAACTGAACCGCCAATGTACCTAGGTTCTCCAAATTTTATGTGAGGGTAGCCCTTGGGTAAAGGTTATGCCCTATTGGTTTTGGGGCTCCTGGGTCAAAGGTCAAGGTCACAGAGGCATCATATTGAAAATCCTTGTTTGGGCAATAACTCATCAACTACTGTACCTAGATTCACAAAATTTTATGTCAGGGTAGCCCTTTTGTCAAGGATGTTCCCAATAGGTTTTTGGGCCCCAGACCCAAAGGTCAAGGTCACAGAGGCATCATATGGAAAAACCTTGTCCAGACAATAACTGAACAACCAATGTACCTAGGTTCACTAAATTTTATATGAAAGTAGCCCATGTGTCAAGGTTATGCCCTATTGGTTTTGGGGCGCCTTTGTCAAAGGTCAAGGTCACAGGGGCATCACATTGAAAAACATTGTCTGGGTAATTACTCAACAATGACTGTACCTAAGTTCACCTAATTTCATGTGACAGTAGACCATGTGTCAAGGATGTGCCTTATCAGTTTTGGGGAAACAGGGTCAAGTATAAACCTTCAACCAGAAGATATCAAATTACCAAGCAGTGACTTCATATGTTCTATCAATATGTTTATAAAGTCAAAATGGCAAACAATGAAACTTTTGTCCAGGCAATAACTGAACCACCAATTTACCTAGGTTCATTAAAGTCTATGTGAGGGTAGCCCTTGGGTAAAGGTTATGCCCTTTTGGTTTTGGGGCTCCTGGGTCAAAGGTCAAGGTCACAGAGGCATCATATTGAAAAACCTTGTTTGGACAATAACTCAACAAGGACTGTACCTAGGTTCATAAAATTTTATGTGAATGTAGCCCTTGTGTTAAGGATGTTCCCTATAGGTTTTGGGGCCCCAGACCCAAAGGTCAAGGACACAGAGGCATCATATGGAAAAACCTTGTCCAGACAATAACTGAACAACCAATGTACCTAGGTTCACTAAATTTTTTTAGGAGAGTAGCCCATGTGTCATGGTTATGTCCTATTGGTTTTAGGGCCCCTGGGTCAAAGGTCAAGGTCACAGGGGCATCATATTGAAAAACATTGTATGTGTAGTAAATCAACAATGACTGCACTTAAGTTCACCAAATTTCATGTGAGAGTAGCCTGTGTCAAGGATGTTCCCTATTGATTTTGGGGCCCCTGGGTCAAGTTTAAACCATCATCCAGAAGATATCAAATTACCAAGCAGAGACTTCAAATGTTCAATCAATATGTTAACAAAGTCAAAATGGCAGACCATGGAAATAATGCTATATTTAATAAGTAAAATGAATTTAGTTCACCAAATTTTATGTGAGGGTAGCCCATGTGTTAAGGATGTTCCCAATTGGTTTTGGGTCAAAACTGGGTCAAAGATCTAGGTCACTGGGGCATCATATGGACAATCCTTGTTCGGACAATAACTAAACAATGATTGTACCTAGGTTAACCAAATTTTATGTGGATCAGCCCATTTGTCAAGATGTAATGTGTTGATAGCTCTTTGGTATTTGATGTTCTCTTTTGATTTGGAAACCCCAGGGACAAAAGTCAAGGTCACAGGGACTTAATTCATATTGAAACATTTTCCGGACAGTAACTCAATAATAATTGTACCTACATTGTAGGTTTTCCAAACCTTATTTAAGGGTAGCCTTAATGTCTAGCATATGCCCCTTTGGTTTTAGGTCCCTGTGTTAAAGGTTAAAGTCAAAAGAAAAATCATGAGGAAAAACCTTGTCCAACAACCAACTTTACCTAAGATCACCAAATTTTATGTATCAATACTCTTTGGGTCAAGGGCGAGAACTTTTGGTTCTGAGGCCCCAGGGTCAAAGTCACTGGAAGTTTGTATGGGAAAACTTTGTGTCGGTGATAAATCAACCACGGCTGTACCTAGGTTCTCAAAATCTTTGCTTTGGATAGCCCTCCTGTTAAGAATGGGACCTATTCTGAGATCCTGGGGTCATTGGTCAAGGTCACAGGGACTTTATATGAGATAGAACACAGCATGGACTGCACACGGGCGTATAATGCCCCGCCCAGCGGAGCTCTTGTTTATCTATCAGATTTATTATTAAACATATACAAAAGATGTTTGTGCCATTTAAATACTAAACATGAATGTATTGTGTTTTTTAATAAGAACTTTGCTGGTCACTTAAGTCTCGAAAATGATAAATTGTGACATTTTTTACATGTAATATACTCACTTGTTGTATATTTCAGGGTTTATTATTGATATGTAAAGAAAGTGATGTTGAATTCTTTGCTGATTGTAGTGATTCAGAGACTGATGATGGCGATAAAGAACTCTCTGCTGCTGTAAGTATTACTGCTTATATTACCGTGTATAACACTTGTCCAAGTCTGTGTTGCCACAGGGTTTGTTTGTTTGTTTGTTAAGTTTAATGCCACAGCAACGCATTGTATAGGTCATATTATGTCGGTCAGCCAACCTACTCACTGCTCCTGGAAAGGCTAAATCTCTGGATAAAGCTGTTCACCAACTACTAAGCACATACTTTCCTCAGTGACTGACAACTGAAAGCCGCCCAGCTAGCTTAGTAGCAGGCAAGCCTACTGATCGAGGGGTCGTGGGTTTGATTCCGGGACAGAGCACACTTTCATGGAGCTTGGGTATAAATTACATGTACCTTGTACATAATTTATTTGAAATGAAAAATATATGTCTACCAGTATTTATGATTTTAAAATTAGTTTTCCATATTTTCAGAACTTTCATCTTTCACTCATTTGTTGTAAGATTTATTGTTATTTATTCACAGGATAACTGGAATTGTACGGAATGTGGATTAAGTAATCCACCTATACAGAGATACTGTAATCGATGTTGGAAACTAAGATCTGATTGGCTGCCATCACAATTATCTAGCAAGATGGACGATGATAAATTATCAACTAGAAAATCAACTACTGATTCTGGTCTTAAAGACACTGATTTGTTTAATAAACTCAGTTTTAACAAGGACACTGACTCAGGAATTAGTTCTACCTTACCTTCAAGTCAGGAGAGTTTATGTGCTGATTCAGATAAACTTAACAAGTTAAAATGTGTGCCTGATATTCCTTATCTTTCACAAGAACTTCATAATAATGATTCTAGGTGTACTTTCTCCAACTTTCAACTTGAAAATGAGAACAAAACTTCAGTAGGGACAATTGGTAATGATAGTGCTTTCAGTACAATCAATAGTTCATATAAAATTGACAGTAGTAAATATATTGATACTAGTGCTGCGTCTGCTGAGGACAGATGTATGATATGTTTAACTGGGGCTAAAACAGCTAGTTTGATTCATGGTAGCTCTGGTCACCAAGTATGTTGTTACTCTTGTGCTAAACGATTAAAACGACGTGGTAAACTTTGTCCAGTTTGTAGGCGACCCATACAGAAAGTTGTTAGAAACTATATTCTCTAAAATATTGTCTCATTGTTGAATTATGTCTTGTTCATAAAACTAAAACTGTACTAATTGTTTTGATTAATTTGGGATTTACATACAGATATTTTTGTTGTTGAATAAAACATAAGCACAAGGTCTGGTGTGCCAATATTATATACCAAGTTCTTTACTAAAAGTTATTAAATAAAGGCATAGTTATGTTTAATTTTACAAGAGAATATTTATACCCCCGCTTCGAAGAAGAGGGGTGTATACTGTATTACCCTTGTCCGTGCGTGCGTCCGTCAGCAGCCTAATACTTTGCATATTGCTTCATCCCATAGTCCCATGTGGTGTAAAGCGATTTCATGCTCCTTGCTCATCCACTTCCTGTTTGTCGCATATATTTAGATTTTTGCGGGGGTATCACTAGTGAGCATTAGCTCACAGATTTACTTGTTGATTCTACAACAAAATATAGAAAAAGCTCATTTTTTGTTACTGGTTAGTGTCCTACAACCGGACGTTTTTATAACTTTTTTTACAATAACTTTAAAACTGTTTATACTACACTCTAGATTTTTTACCTGGAAGAAGTAAGGTTCCAGGTCTCTCTAATGTCATCGGTTTTTCTACTTTCCAAATATAGAACACATGTTTTGAGGCCCTGGCATAGCTTCATTAAATTGTGTTAATTTTGCTTCAAACTGTGCCATGTTTCCGGACGGTCTGTCAACATTCATTTAAGTTGAAATTTATAAGATAATTGACATTTTCTGTCAAACATCAATTGATTAAACATTGTTCGAGTTACCTCCCTTGATTTGAAAAATTTGGCGTGACCGGTCTTCAATATAATTTTGTTTTCTTCTGATAAAGTTTTTGGGCAAACAAAATTGTGTATTATAAAAATATAATGTTTATTTATTGTATGGTTAATCTTAATATGTTTTTTTTGCTAGCAAAATGTTTTTGGAAATGTTTGCCTGCAACACACGTTCTTGCACTTGACCCCTTACGTGTAACTTCCCCCGTGAACAGGAAACAGGTCAAATGACATGCAAATGTAAATATTGTATTTTCAACAATCATACTTACATAGTGGTGACTTTGTTGGTATCGGCTGTTAAAAAATCAAGGGCTAGAGTGATCGACAACAAATGATCTAAGTAAACAACAAAATAAAGCGTCTACACGGGTGTCCGGATTTGTAGGACGTCCTAGTTTGTAGGTTGCCAACCAGTATATCTTAAAATAATTGATAATTTGATTCTATCTTAGAAAAATGAATAATTTTTTGTCAACTTTCATAAACAATGAGCTAAATAAATATGTGCTCGATATTAAAATATAAATGATAACATGTTAAATATAGAGTGAAAATTCACATGCTTTAATTAGAATAATTAATCATTTTTAGTGAGATTACATTAATTACATAATTTAGAATACAATATCTTACATAACTTGTTTATCCTGCTATGATAAAAACATGCTCATTTCATCATGATTTTGTTTATCTAATAGTTTAGTATTTCAATGTACATCTCAATGGAATTGCATATCAATGATTGATTTTGATAACATAAGTACCATCAATTGTTGTGGGGATTGTTTGACTGTTTTTGTTTGTAGTTTAGTTTGCCAGGAGTTTTAATTCATAACATTGAAGTGTTTAAATCTATAACTGATGGGAGTATATCACATAAATCTATTTAAGTGATTTTTTTCTGGTCTGACATTCAATTGAACAGTTGCATATAAAACCAGTGTACAAATATTTCTCTGTAGTTTAAAGGACACACTTGATTATGGCAAATAAAGAAATTTCCCGCAGTATAGAATTACATGAAATATCCTACACCTTTTTGATTAGTGTGTGTAGTAAATATGGAATGAGAGTGTAAAAATTATTTAAGTCTCGCTTTCCGCCTTTGAAGGTGATTATTATTTTATAAATCAATATTTTGTAAGATTATATATCAGTTATAGATTTAAACTCTTCATATGTGATAGAAAACTTAGTTTGTATTTTAAATGTGTTCATATGATTGTGTTCTTGATTAATCCACACTTACAGATGTTTTTATATAATACTTTAATTATATTATATGTTTGCTCACATTAGCACTAAGTGCTTAAGGTGAGATTATTATTGGGGGTATAGCCAAATGTGTGTGAGTGTTGAAAATCTTCTTGAATTGTATGGCTTTGAACTTTCATATCTGGAATGCAGTATCACTTCAAGGTCCTCTAAAGATGGCTCAAATCATGCCCCTGGGGTCAAAATTGGCCCAGCAGCAGGGGTCGCAAGATTTACATAGAGATATATTAGGAAATACTGAAAATTCTGAATTTTTCAGAGCTTTCTTTTTTTATTGTGACCTCAGGGTCAGTTTTCATTCAGCTAAAACTGAACATGTTAAAAGGTTTTGTGTCAGATCCCCTTAGAATCTAGTTCTCAGGTTAGGGGTCCAGTGTCCTCAGAGCTCTTGTATGTTATTTTATTGTTATTAATGCCATTTGGTATTTTTTCGTTATGTTAAACTCTTTATTTGTATCTCATGTAAAATGTGTGTTTCGATGGTCATGTGTATAAATTAGTTATTTGATGCAAAATAATGTAATCAACGCAATTAAGGACAGTACATTGAAAATGATATACCACTTTTGAACTACTGATAAATTTTTGTCTTGTTGATTTTAATAATTAAAAATTAGTTTGGCAGTTAAAAAGATTTCTTGGCATATAGTCATGTGATCAAAAGTTCCTGCTAGCTATCATAAAAGCTTGATTTGACTGCTTTACTTTGCTTCTACATTGTGAACTTCTGGGAGTCTTCAGTCCCCTGGACCTTCAGACAAGCCATTGCCTTGAATCCAATTAGGGTCCTAGTGTCACCAGCTGAAAATTTTTCAGTATTTCAGTTTTCATAGCATTCACCCATGTATCCGATGAAGGAGAAGAAGTAATTTATTAAGTTAAACTAAGATCTTTTAATGTCATTTATTTATTTGTTTGATGGAGAAGTCAATAAAATACAAGTGTAAGTTTACTTTATTATTTCTTTATTTTTGTTTATAACATAACAATAGGCAATAAATATGTAGAGTTTTGGTAGTTAGGGGGTGGATACAGTAATTTCTTTAATCTAGACTGAATGTTTAACTTGTGTGTTCCAGGTTGCAGTTAAAGTTTGTATATTTCAAGCAATCCATTACTGTAACTAATCATTCATAACTTTTTCATTTAAAATCTTATGATTTGTTTGCCAAAATGTGTTCAGACTGAAATGTAAATGGCTTCATTGTATAAAATACAGTGCCCACCAAAAGTTAAGAGTCATAGGAAATTTACTGAACTCCTTAAATTTCAATACCATTATATAATCAATTTGATATATTTATTATGATAGGTGATAAAATGTAAACATATTTCATGAAAGCATCACAGTTATAAAATTCAGCATCTGATATTTCAAAGCCTCCAAAACCAAGTCCAATGTAATTCTTTTTAATTCAGATTTGTAGCTACTTAGGTAGCCTTAACTACGAATAGTACAATAACATAAAATAAGCAAAAAAAAGCATTAAAAAAAAGGGATTTCAAATATATTCAATAAAACCCATGTAGTAGGCTTACAAAGTAAAAAAATGTCTCTCAACTTTTGGTGGGCACTTAACGATATGTATAGTATTAATTATTTATATACTATTATGTGTGTTATCGTTTAATCATGAAGTAAAACAGCTAACTTTCAGTAGTTGGTCTTTTATGCCAACATCCTCTTTTTACTTTCTGCGTAAACTTCCTTGTCCTTATGTTTTGTATTGTAGGACCTTTGTTATAATTCTTGGCTCAGAACAGGATTAGCTACTGGAACTGCCTGATATTTTTTGTCTATGAATGATTCCTCGCCATCATTCAAAACATGTTAAAAGTATTATACTTTGCAGAATTGGTTGCCATGATAACCGAAAGAAACACTAAAAAATCTCAAAAAGCCTCATTTATATCGCCAAAGTATTTGGCCTGTGAATTGTCTGATAGACCGGTATCTTTACCATCTTTGTTCAAATTATAGTCCAAGGTATAAGATGGCTTTGCCTGAGGCACAATGGGCTTATTTATTGACATGAAACGATTGTTCTTGTACACCTGATTTAAAGTCTTCCTTTTTTCTCCTCTCACTAATCTGGTATTTTATTAATCTTTCTATCAGTTAAGTTTATTTCTAGTTCCTCAATTTGTATGAAATATGCAGTTGTCTAGGTATAGCTGGTTTTAAAAGACATTTAAATACATGTTTTCTTCAGGGCAACCAAAAAATTACATTCACTTTCCTAATTTTCAATTTTTAGACAGTTAAGCATGACTACCTTCAAAAAATAAAAACAGTTGCAATATTATCACTTACTGTTTGTTACACTTCTGTTCAGTAATTGTGTTGGTATTCTTTGTATTTGTTTAAGCCAAATTATTATTTGTGTTAGATATCACTGTCATGTTTTATTTAATCTTGTGAAAATGATTGATAGTCTTATTTATATTCCCACAGGTGTGGCTGCATTCATGTCATTATCAACTGAAAGACAGTTTCTGTTAGATGTTGGTATTCATTATTATAATGCTGACAACGCTCAATGTACAATATTGTTTCAATTATGTTTTTTGTTGTCCAACCTTTCAAGTATATATATGAGACTATTGATTAACGTTGCTTTTTGTTTAAGATGTGTTCAGTACTTGATTATCTGTATTTATTACCAAAATATGTATTTGTTAAAGTAGCTTCGTTTTCTACACTATTATCAACATAATAAAACTATTATGCCTTCAACTAATTGTTGGTTTTTATTTGTCCATTGAAGACAGCCTAGGCAAGGTGCTCCTTTGTATGGAACATAACAACATTTTTTTATATTTGGCATGTAGCATCACTAGGTGTTTTACTAAGATGTTTCAAATTATGCCCCTGGGGTCAAAATTGGCCCCACCCCAGGGGTCACAAAGACTTACATGTACATAGAGTAACATGTATATAAGAAAATGATAAAAAATCTTCTCTAAAACTGCAAGGCCTAGAGTTTTGATATTTGACATACAGCATCACTATTAGGTGCTTAACTAAGATTGTTAAAATTATGCCCCTGGGGTCAAAATTGGACCCGTCGCAGGGTCACAAAATTTACATTTAGTTACTTAAAAAAAATCTTTTAAAATCTCAAAAACTTCAAGTCATTTAAGTCAAGAGATTTCATATTTGATGTGTGGTATTATCTTGGTCTTCTACAAAGATTGTTCAAATTATGCCCCTGGGTTGAAAGTTTGCCCCGCCCCAGGGATCACTGTGTTTATCAACTGAAACTGTTTAACAATCTTTAGTAAGATGCCCTTAGCATCTAGTTCTCAGGTGAGCGGTCCAGGGTTCTCAGGACCCTCTTGTTTTGTAAGTGCTATTTTCGACTATTTCAGCCGTCTTTCACCAAAATGCACTGAACCATCTGCTCATTTACAGTTGATCCAAACAGCAATAATATTCAGGCATAAATGGAATTTGATTTTAATCTTGACAACAGTTCAAACCGTCAACTCTTATGTCTGAACCGTGAATTCTAAACCACAGTTTACATACACACAATTTTCTACGGCAGCCCTAATGTTCAATCCATTGAAAGAAGCAGCTTCTTTTATAGTTTTATGAACAGAAAATGGACTTCTTACACAATTTATCTCGATATATACTAGACTTTTGCAAAGAATATTTCCTAGTAAAATTAAGTAAGTAAGTGATCAAGTAAGCTAGAATTATGAAGCAAAAGAATAAATAAAACGTAAGGTACAACTGTACCATTTATTTTGTCAAGCAGCTATGAATAAATACACATAATTGCACATATTGTATCAATGCAAATGTGTGTATACATAAATAATATGAAAATGTAACAAAGTGTAATTTTAGAAAAATCAGTACATTTTAACATAATTTAAAATGTGATAACAGAGACAAAAACGGTACACAATGTAGATCTATCATTCGGAGCAACCTCGGCGATCATCTACGAAGATATATCTCGGAAATCAGACGTAGTAGGAATACAACCAGGTTATAAGGATTAACTCGCTGGCAAGTATTTCTATGATTGTCTATACGTGTTAAGTCAATAGTATCTAACAATTTGTATGATAATTTACTAATTAGCTTTAAAACAACATTCAGAAGTCTTAATCAAAGTAAATGGCCAGGGATTGTCAAAGTAATACATTGAAACACGACCACCTGTCATTTTCATGTACAACAAAGTTCAGATTATATTACCACAGAACCAAATTCCATCAAATTTACGTTTTCTACGGAATCCATGTTATATCTACTTTCTCACCTTATAATATCCGAAGCTTATCTGCGTAGAATATATATATATGTTATTCTATCACCGTGAAATCATTCAAACCTTTTGACAGTTGAGCAAAATATTTTTTAAAAGCACGCTTCCACATTGTATTGTAATATATACTTTAAATTGTTTGTTCGTTTTATACCACAATAAATGTCTAAATTTACATAATGACAGTAGGTAGGTAAAATCATAAGCAGTCCAGTTAACTGTATTTTAACAAACACGAACCTACTATTCAAATGGAGCTGACAACTTAGCCTTATGCAGCACAAAAGGGATATAATTTAACTTGCCAAAATACCAACACGAGCAGTGTCGAACACAGATCAAATGAAAGTGCTAACTTTTAGACAATGATTGGACAAAATCAATCACAAAATGTAATAAAGAAACTTTAATGTTCAAATTTAAAAACAATCACGTGAATATGCAGTACAGATAGAACCAGCAGCATTTGAAACACACGTTACATTTAAATAAACGATAAAGATGTAAGACTGTAACTATTTTTGCCCGAGTATAAAAACTAGATTCATTGAAGTCACGAAAACAAAACAAAACAAAAAAATATTCAAAATGAAGTATTTCAAGACAGTTTTGAAAGATTCATTTAGCACAAAGGCATTTATACACAGTCAGCTTACCTCTATATCATCGTATACGACAGTTAGTTGAAGATAATTCATAATCAACAAAATGTACGAGTATGTTAATAAAATGTGGGCACCAATGTAAAGTGTTTTGAAATCCATAACAAATTTAACCTAGGTACATTTACACTCATTTACATTCCTCCTCATCCATTCTCTTTAAAATATCTTCTGCTTCCCTTTTCAGTGCTTCGGATTGTTCTGTATTTCCTAATTCATTTTGAATGTTTGCAATTGCAATGCAACACTTAGCTATTTTTTTATTGTTTGATTTGATATTTTCTTTCACATTATTAATTAGATGTTTGACGTCGTAGACGATCCATTTCATGTCTTGTTGACTGATGTTGGAATGCTGAACCCAGTTTGTAATGTAATCAATATGATCAAGACACCGTTTAACTACACCTACATAAATATCATCTGGAATTCGAAGTTGAGACAGTACTTCTAACAGAGCATTGCAGGTTCGGCCAAGTTCACTGGGATGAGTTAGGTTGGTTGGAATTGTCTCCGATCCATTTTTCTCATGAATGTAATCTACCAAGCCGTCACCAAAGAAACTTCTCAATGAAACTGTGGATGGACTATCACATATATTATCAACGTATTTTGATTGTATTTTCAAGTCAACAAAGAAGGCAAACAACCAGTTGTCTAGAAATGAATTTAGTGTATTAATCACACCTAGTATCAAATCGTGAAGTGACACGGGATGCTGAGTCTGACGAATGTGATTTATTATTTCTACAGCTTTCTCACATCGTTTAAAGGCTTCTTCATATTGTTTATTTTTCCATACAGCTGCAATGCCATAGGAAACACAGGATACAAAGCAATGGTGTAAGGTAAAATGATAATCGTCCCCTTCAACACCATTTTGTATGTTTTCAATCAACATATCGAATAACATATTACTAGGGACGTTCCGACGTGTGCAAGCTTCGAATGTGAAATACAACATTGGGAAAGTGTGTCGTCTAAGAACTTCAATTCTTTCAATACAAGTGTTTAGCATTTCTTCGGTTAAATCATCGAAGAGCACATTTTCTTTAGCTAGAAAATATCCCTTGACATAACGTAACCTAAGCCCTATCACCAATCTATCTAAATACTTATGTATACAAGCAAGGGTATCACAAAGCCAAAGCCTGCTATCAACTTCTTCACACATGTAAAAAAATGGTTGTTTCAGAATTGAAATGTCTAATCTTGTTTCCATTAAGATAAAATCCAATAAAAGTTTAATGGTGTGGAAACATTCGAGTTGAGCTTCCGGCAAACTCTCGGAAAGAACTTTTTCCGCTTCCAAAAAGCAATATTTCCATTCTATATCACTTTTGGTACTGAAACAATGGCTTTTGGGAATGATTCGGCCACAACTATGGACTATATATTCTACGATGTCTTGTGGTGGCCAATTATACTCTCTCTGTCGATGAATCCATTCAGCTGCTTCCAGTGGCCATTCACATCTAAATGAAAAGAATTCGGAACGTTTTCGCTCTTCCCCGTCTCTACGTTTATCAATGCGTAAATGTTTAAGATGACCATTATCATCTAAAGCATTTAACCAACGCTTAGGTTCAACTGGCGAAAGTCTGGTGTAACCTGTCATACAGTCATTGCTGTCTGAAGTTAAATCTTTAACACCAGCACTATCATTCGAATGAACGACGATAGTGTCCAGAGTGGAATATAATACTGTTGCCTTATTTTCTGTGGCATCTTCTTTATTAGTCAAGATTTCGGCATTCATTCTATCAAACTTTAGATGATACATTACAGCTATGCAATTATATCGATGAAGCTCTGCGTCTTTTTTACTATCATTATTTGTATAACGTATTATTATGTCACTCATATGCATATACTTGTCAGCAAATGTAAAGTGTTCATTTGGGAAGTCTACTTCCTTCTCGTCTTTTCCTGAAGAAAAATATTGGTTGAACTAGTTTATTCAGAGGAACATGAGCTTCTTGAGCATATTTTTGTGCATTAATAGGTATGTTTGATTTCAAGCAAAATGGTATAACAACTCTTCCAGTTGCATTAAGCTTGAATTTACTCAAGTCATAATTTCAATTAAGCTTACAAAAAGAGAGGTGACGAAAGTTAAAACCATATTTTATGTGTAGTAAACGTTGGATATAAATAAGTATAAGTAAAAGTATACAAAATTGTCCTTACTTTCTGTTAACGATTGCAAATTGATACCTATCAAACATGATGTTGACCTGGATTGCAACTCTGAAAACAAATATTGTGTCATGTTTAATATTTTGATAAGATTAAAGCCACTATATGAAAATATATTCGATGAGAGTAGACTTGAAAACTTATTTACAACCACGAAATTATCAAAAATAACACATATTAGAGACACAATAAACATTTCAAGCCATTCTGCTTTCTAAATTTAAGTTTGACCAAGTGTCCATTGTTTTAAAAAGTGGGATAGTAATACACGTGTAAGAGTACACTATATTCATTTATACGCAAATGTTCAGTATACATTATCCACAATAGTTGTACAGTTTAATTATGCAATATTGTGTAAATGTTTTATTATTTCTACAATATGACGACATCTTAAACATACTTTGGTCAAGTCTATTGTTTCAAGTATTGACAAACAATTTCTAATTTCATTTTTGATCTTCGTTCACCCTTTAAAATGCAAAAAATATCATCATTGTCTAATTATAATGAAAGGGTATAACATCCCCGGGTGGCATTCGAACCCGTACCACCTTTGGAACACTAGATTCGAAATCCAGGCGCGCTACAAACTGCACTACCGACCCGGATTTTTACATTTATCTGCAGATTTATCATTTGAATTGCATGTACAAGTTTTAGCTACTTATAGAATTTACATTCGAGTTTGTAAAATATAATAAATCTACCAAGTATCTCGACCCGGATTGTTGGATTAATATGCAGATTTTAATCTTGATGTGTCATTTGAATTGCATGTACAAGTTTTTGCTACTTATAGAATTTACATTCGAGTTGGTAATATACAATATATTAAACATATACCAAGTATCTCGACAGTATGTTAAGGGGAAATAACACGTACAATATGCATTTATTCAGTAGCATAGAAAATTCAGCTTGAATGATATGAAAATCCCTTTATCAAGACAAACACAGCCTACGGACAGTAAACGTCAAATTTTCGACTGGTTCAAATGTGCTTTATGTCATATGTCGTATCTTTATATAAAAATTGTAAAATTTAATTTCCATAAAATTGTTATTTACATTTCAAAGGGAGTCATTCTCCTACCTAGAGTTTATCAAAACGTAAGCTAATAAAATCTTGATAACTTTATAAAATATAAAAATAACGCATTGTAATAAAAGAAATTATGTTATTAAATATTTAAAACATATTGGATTTAACTGAGATATGTACGATTCCTTTTCTTTAAGAAATGTGCTCATTGTCAAACTGAAGCATAACACTCAAAATTGTTAGACATACATGTATTTAATTTGTATCTCTTATATTTGGACTTAGTAGCTTTAAACAGGTTCAATATTTGCTGTGAATGAATATATCTTTGTACATGGGTTTCAATATAATACCTTGCAGTAGTCTGTTTTTCCAGTCGAAAGGTCTCAAACTGACATAATGTGACTGTGACATATGACCAACATACATTTCCTTAACATGTTTGTCCCCATCATCTTCTACATCATTAGTTAACTCAGGTTTTTCATGAGTTAAATTTCCATGTGGTTCAACAACAGTCTTGTTGAGTTCACTATACCCACTATAAATTATGACCCTCCTTTTTAATATTTGAGACAGAGCACTGTAAAGATAAAATCTTAATGTTTATAGAATGATAGAGTATTTTGTGTTCTCGTTAACATAATAACAGATATACAAGCTACAACCACGTAAATAGCATTAGCAATATCCGTGTCACTTATTACATAGTGGATTAATACATTTAAAGAGATAACGGTATGCGACAGAACAAAGTATAGGACATATCTGAAAAATAGAGAGGGTTATGTAAAGAAAGGTAAAAATCTCATCTTTTATTAACCAATTTCCATAATTTAAACTATTACATACGGAAAATTATATGAACGCTTACCATATCACAATATGATCTCCCCAATACCCATCACAAGTCATTCTATTCAGATACTGATCCCAGTTTCCATCACTCTCATCCAAGAATTTAAACAATGGTGTACCATCAGGCTAAGAAACAAAAAAACTAATAGAACCACTATATTCTTCCTGTATGTCGTTGTGTTAAGTTCATGAACTATACTCAAAAAGTAACATTTAAAAGGAAAACAACAAAGCACAGAATATTAAAATGTCGACATTTCATGTTACCACAATCTGAGTAAAACCCGATCCTCAATTCTCCGCTTGCCTACTCGCTATTGAAAAGCATGGCTGTTTTGATATAAGGGTCACGCTCAGGTAACATTTTCTAATTGTACAATTTTTATGATGCTATCATTATGTTAAGAAACTGTAGTTACGACAGCGGCTGATAAGATACCTGTTTACGGAGATTGATGTTACCATTACTTGCAAGTAAGCATATAAAGTGTCAAGAAAATGCATTGTCTTAAGCAGACTTGAATCAGTCATACAAACAGGAAACAGCTTTACTAATATTCTCTCGATTGAATATTGATACAGATTAAAAACTTAAAAAGTTAACATGTAAGGATATTCGCAATGTTTTATACGTGTCTGTTTTTTCCCATTATTTAGTCATTGCAGAACTAGAAAAAATATAAACATCGGCTAAAACAGTATTAAAAGCAAGTTGAAAATGACATAACTTGTAAATATGCGTAAAAGTTCTAATTATTTACATTGTACATGTTAAGTGAATACTGATTATAAAAATAAACCTGATTAGGATTGTTCCTTAAAAAGTTTACAGCAGCAGCACGTAATGTCTTTGTTGTATATGAAAAATCTCCGGAAATCCTTAGTTGGTCTGTTATAGATGCAAATAGACAATTTCCATCAGCTGTCACGTCTTTTATAGTAAATCCAACACTTTCAACAAGACCACCAAGTCCTACATAATTTGGACCATCATTGTTATGTCCGCCAGTCAATGTGGTCCCAGTTGTGTCCTCTGCTATAACAATATACAAATGCTTGAAAGTTATAATAATGTTCAAGATTAATCAATGCGAGTTTATTATATGTATCGTAATATGCAATACGGAAATATTGGTTAGCAATATTCTTTGCAAATTCATATACATTTATTAAATGTATGGCAAATGGCTTAAAGAATCTAATCATACTTATGTGCCCTGACATTTAACACAATTGTGCGTGCGAATATGTCGTCAGTTATATAAATCTCACTTGTTACCATTGCCTACTGCAGTATTTTTTCAAAAGTAGTAAAGACACGTGTAAAGCAGGTAACAAGGTACAGAAATTTAATAATGGTTTTTGATTGTGAATCATGTATCATTGATTACTACAAAGAAATTACGAATCAGGGGCATCAACAGTACGAATGTCGTATATATACACAGACCGCCCAGCCAAAACGCAATGAGCAAGAAAGATGCTGGCTTCATCCGTAACAATTAGATTTCTAGTTCATGTAGTATTAATTGAATAAGGCTTATTTTCTATATGTCATATACGTAACAATGTCCGTGTTGCATTTGTTAAAGAATGTACTGCTATATGAGACAAACTGAAACATGGACTGGAAGAAGAATTACCAATAATAAAGTAATGATTTAATTAAAACATAACTTACTTGAATATTCCATACTCTTATCAGGATATCCAGAATTTGCATCAGGTTGAAAATTATTAGAATTATGTTGTTTTTTATTCACACCAACAGAGGCATTTTTATTTCTTCTAGGTGCATCGGTTCCAACACTTGACTTCATATGTCTGTGATTACCTAAATAAATAACGTACATTAAAAGATAAACAACCCGACTGTCAAGTAATCTCACACTTGCACTGAATATAATGTACTACAAAAACAATTTTACTGCTTTCAATGCATAGTCGATCTTTAACAGAAAAAATAGTTTTACTGACATTAATGATAATAATACTTGTCAGACAATATTTCCTGCATACATTTTCTTATTTTCATATCAGTATCAAATTTAACGTCAAATTACATTATATCGACTATACAGATTACAATTGTGCAGCATTACCAATATGCCTCCAAATATAATCACTAACAATGTGTTGGCCAATAATTTACATAGGTGATGTTTTCACAAATCTGTAACAAAATAATAGCTTACCTTGGTTATGGTGATGACAAAGATGAAAATTTAGATATCTGTAGTATCCACAATCCATGCACTGGACCCGTGAAGTGTTATTGTCGCCAGGAAACATATGGACATGCCCATGTGAACACCTTTTCGTGTATCCATCATGTGCGCCTCCAAGGTATCGACTACCATTTCCAATACAATGACCATGATGATCTTGTTGCTGCTGTTTATGTGAAGATTGTTGGTCAACGTTGTTAATCTTGCTTTCATTGGCAGTAATTCCTTTACGGGAATTCGATTGTTGGCTCCCGTGTTGCATAAAAGAAGAATTGAAGGGCTCAGTATTAGGATTCTTATTTGATTCAAAGCCATGGCATTCTGATGACATTGAATTGCTTGAATATTCCCATAACATATTTTCATCTTCAATCATGTTGCCCATGTGATCTGTAACTATATCTGTAAATGCTTCAGTTTCTTCAGTCTCAGATTGGCACAAATCAAGATAGGAGTCATTCCATTCTTCAAAATTTTGTGGGATAGACATAACGGAGAGTTCATCATTTTCATTCTCATCGATTAAAATTTCATGTTCATAAGTCAAACTTCCAATCGAGGCATTATACTCTGATACACTAGAAATGGCTTCACTGGAATCAGTATTAATGTTTATATGTTGTATCGGTACCGGGCTACATGTATCGCGATTGTCTATATCAGCAACTGTACTTTCTGCATCATTCAATCGCGTTTTGCCACCATCCTCATTTCCAAACTTATTATGTTTTATTTTACGACTGATTTTTGGAGTAGTTTCTTCTTTCGGCATGAGCAATGTCGCATAAGTTTTCTCGTTGACTGTTTTCATAGGTGAAGTATACTCATATTCATGCATGTATCCTTGATTCTTCTTTTCTAGTTGTGAGACATTGTCCTTGTTTTCATAATCATCAATATCGTTTGTTGATGTAGAAAATGGGTTTCTATCCTTATTTGATTCATTAGACTCATACTCAGGGCTAAAAATTTCTCCAAACAATAGTGGAGTACTGTCAAAACTTTTTGAAGCGAATGTCTTCTTTCCTCTGCTGGTGAGCAAACTATCAGACGCGTTGTTTCGTATTTTGGACGAATTGTCATCAGACATTTTCCAATGACCAGCCATACCTGACTGATATACATTACCAGTAATGTATGTGCCACCTAAGACTTTATATTCTGACTTTGTTTGTGTGTTTAAATCATCATTTCTGGTTTTATCATTAGATTCAAAAATACTTGGTGTATGTGTTTCCTTGTCTTTATTCTTTACTTCCATACCTTTCCCCCCTGATGTTGAGCACTTCTCAGTGTCTTGGTCTAATTTTAGCTCATGATATTTGCCTTTATCATAACTATCACCACGGCTATCATCTTCATCCTTATCATTACTATTATTATCATCTTCAATGATTTCAGTTATAACAGGACCATTATAAGCTGGGTCACCATTAGCAAATTTATCATCAAATGTATTTCTTTCATCTCTGTCGTAAGGTGAAAATACCTGCTGGTTCCCTTGAGTACGATGACCAGATGTCATGGAACGACTAGACATCACAACAAATGCATGTGGCTGTGTTCGTCTCTCTGTTGAAGAAAACAGAAATATTCGTCTTCGACCTCCTCCTCCTCCTCTAAACAGATGTCCAAAAAGACTGCTTTCATGACTAACAGGTGATCTTTGCCCCTGTGTGCTGTCTATAGAATGTCTTGAAATTGGAATATCATTTGTAGGTCCCTGATTTCTATGGTTGTCAGTCGCTGAAGTATCTGTTGAATTCAATAAACCTTTGTCTTCAGTTTCTCTGAATGTCTGCTCCATGACTGACCTATAAAAAGCAGAATGTATACATGTTACATATAATTACACGAAAACAAAACATAGATACACATCAAGCCTGTAATAAATTAATGTGCGCATGCAGTCACTCAGTCACATGCAGTCAGGTGATGGGAATCAGTAAATACAACCTCAAATTGAAAGATAGTAATCATGTTACACAATGTTTAAAGTTCTATATAAACCACGTTTATCTAAACGCGTATTGTAAAGAATGTATACGAACTACGTTAATTGAATAATATTTTTAATAGCAAGTAACTATTATTTAGATATTTAGGTTAGGTATTGTGAATGATTAACAACCTCCAAATGATAAGCTTTAACATAGTTATGTGTCTGCTTGTAAAGGAGCCATCATCTTATACATTGTATAAATATTCGTCTTTATCTTCCTTTAATGAAACGCGGCACTCTAAGTCACGTAATATAAGTTAACATGATGGTAAGACTTGATTTGCAAACCTGTATACGCCAATTTATAAGGGCTGTCACAATACGCCAGAAGCGTACCGCGATATATTGCAATACGCTAGCTCCGTATCGCGATACGTACCGCGATATATTGCGTTGCAAACCCAAAAGGTCCCGGCATAATCCCTCTGCCTTGAACAGCTTATTAAACTGCTCAGTTTGTTAGTATTGATTTTAAAAGGAAAGTGCCAGTAGCAGACTTAAGAAAAGCTACACATTTTTTGAGTCATGGGAACAGATTATTCCATGAAAAGTAAATTAAGGAATATAACTTCATGATAGAAAAAATGGGAATTGCTTTTACTTGTAACATTACAGTCATGCTTATCTTAAGAATGCGTAAGAGTAAAATTTAATTGTCATTTCTCGTGACAGTCATGATGAACTTACAAGAGCATAAAATTTAATATGAAACTGTAAAGTAAGTTTCCTGCACATGAGTGCATATCATTTATAAATGATTTAAATTTTTAATGATAAACATTTTGGCATGATACAGCCTAGCCTCTTTCTGTTGTGTCAATAAGGGCTACAATAATGTTTTGCATATAAAATGCCTAGGTGTGGAGAAACAAGAATTATGTTCTACACAAGTCCAGTACAACCGTATGAGTTCTGATCGCTTAAATTCTTTGAACTTAACTTTCAATAGAATGAACCATGAACTGACGATTCGCTAAATTATCTGATAAAATAAAAATATCGCCAAATACCGGTACGCTAATTTCGTACCGCGATACGTATCGTCGCAGCTGCGTATAGCAATATACCGGTATACCTGTATATTGTGGCAGTCCTACAATTTATTACGTTTTATTTACGCTTCTACTGAACCAACTCAAGGAGACAGACAAGTATATGAACATTATGAAAACACATTAGAAAAATCTCGACCATTCATTGAATAGATTATCTCGTAAGATTTTGTGGGGATCCACCAAGAATACTCAGTTTTTTCTACATACGCGTGACGAAGCATGTAACGGTTATGGAAAATAGTTCATGTAGTAAACGCGCTAGGCTTTGTTAAAACTTTTTTGTTATATATGTGACTAGATATTGTTCAGCAATGTCACTGAATCGTTTGTTTCAAGTTTGTGAACTGAATAAACGAGTCATTAACCATCGTCTAGTTGATTTGCTTACTTCAACACCGGATTAAGTATTTAGTTTGGACATGTCATTGTGACGTAAAAGTAGTTCCAAAATGGCGTCTATATATGTCCGATGTTTTTCGTGGTGAATGGCCGAGGTAGTCTAAATGAAGGAAAACTATAAAATATGAACTTTGTGACCAATTTTAGGACCAACTTGATGCATACTACAGGTCGTTCACGTAAACATTGCGTATATAAACATTGCCGGTTTTATTACACACTTACATTTAGGAGTGATTTATTTTTTTCAAATTCATAGTTTAGTTAGTTTACACTTATAAACACTTCAATATATATTTATGTTTATACTCTGTTTAAAATTAATGTTTAATATCAAAGAGGTAAGTTTAAATCATATTAATATTGTTCATGTATCAGCGTATTCACCTATTTAGTGAGCAAGTCCAATATTTAAAGTACTTTAACACGCATGACCTAGAATACGACCTGTACATGCATTGGTCGTGTTGATAAACAACAGATAATTTTTAAATAAATTTGATCGAAATATTTGAGTTTAGTAGAGTTTAGTTTACTCGGATTACCAGATTACTGATAACATGACCAGCACTCGCTGGAACAATCCCAGTGCACGTGAATTAGGCAACCCCGATTTCTAGATTTCTGCCATTCAAGGTTTGTCAAATTAATTCCCGTTTGAGTAAGCATTGTACATGAATGTACCACAAATACATAAGATGCCTAAATTTTAGCTAAAGAAGTTGAATTAAATAGCATTGATTAGATCAAATACAACACAGAAAAATTGCCTTAAATAAACCACCTTGAACTTTTATATTACGTGGCAGTGCATGAACACTTATTAAACACCATAGGCAGATCTAGTGGGGGGTCAGGGGGATCCGGACCTCCCTAGAATTTTTCTCGGTGCTTAACATAGATTTAATGGTTATTTACTTTTTATTATTAATATGTAGCAATACTCTGCAAAATGTGTATAATTTAGTTGTTGTTAGAAAGTTTGGACTCTCCCTAGAAAAAGTTCGGACCCCCCCCCCAAGAAAAAATCCTGGATCCGCCCCTGAACACAGCACAGTATAGTCTGAACATCCGTGTTTAGCAAACTTTAAAATGGACACTAGACCAGGAAGTTAATTACTTAAATAAATTGAAATAGTTTCGTTTTGTTAAATGTTGATGAAAGCTTTATATGTAGTGGTGTAGCTATACATTTACCAAGTAGGACTGCATCCTAAAGAGATATAAGTGTATCCCTAAACCGTATCATACATGGTAGGAGGTGTATCTTATCGCAATCTGATTAAAATCCGATCTAAAATTTTACCGCTCGCACACTCGCTAATTTAGATCTGGCCTTTTCCAAACGAAGGTCACGTTCAGGTGACCTTTTCTCATCATAATATTCATGACGAAATTGTTATGATACGTAACTTGTTTACATCGTCTACGTGACGCAATTTGAAATGAGCCACCCAATCGCAGACTGTGAATAATACCGCTGTTGAATTTGCATGCAAACCTTGGTATAAAAATAGAAATTACATAATCAAAATGTGATTAATAGTGTTTTCGTCTAGATGAAAGCTACGCATTGATTGGTCGACACAAAGTTCATCTCGACGTGACCTTGCATTGACTAAGTAGAGATCCAGTACGACAACGCGAGTAGAACAGGATCTCTATTTACGGAGATTGATCTTATTGGAACAACTATCGCGATATTATCTTATCGTATAGGGAAACTACTCTTACAAACATGAGTCACATGGTAGGAGGTGTATCTTATCGGAACAACTATCGCGGTATTATCTTATCGTATAGGGAAACTACTCTTACAAACATGAGTCATGCATAAACCACAACACACTTGAAACAGCTTCCTATTCATGAGTTCACGCCTCGGTATATATTTATACAGCATAAACGATGTGGTGTAAATATTTCAAGAGCACAACATCCCATCGAATAAAAAAAATACCTGCAAGTTATTTCATCTCAGACAATTGTATCAGCTAAAAAACAAAGTATTGCCCATGTATATAGAAGATTATCAAGTACAGCTTGAGTTCTAAAGTAGATACATGTATACAGTAAACGCGTCTGAACATAAGAGCGGAACAGAACAAACACAATATCGCTTATATCCAGGATGACTAAACACGGCCATTTTAAATGATCATTGATAGAGAAACTTTAAAATAATATAAAAATGAAAGGGGTTGTCATTACTTACGTTTACATTACACATTGTTTTTCAAAAGTAATGAGTTGTTCGAAAATTTCCACAGGAAATTCAAAATAAAAAATATGGTCGTCGTGGGTTAAAACGAAAGTAGGAATCAAAAACGAAAGTAGAAAAAAATTAAAAGTATATAAAACTTAATAAACCATTTGCAATATAGTGACGTAATAGAATAATATAACATTTTATACGCACTAAACTTATTTTTCATGTAACCAAGTAATTATTAAGTCGAATTATTACAAATAATACATATTCCAAAACGAAAGTAGGATTTCCAAATTTACTAACTACTAAGTGATCACTCCTTTTTTATATCACACATGATAAACGTCGGTGTAAGTCCTTTTCAAAAATCTATAAGTCGTTCATTGTTTATATTACAGCCTCACAAGTAAAAGATAGGCATAATAATTATATATCTTAATTATGGCTATACACAAACGGAAATGAGGTATACGTTATATTTAGTAACAACTTATCGCGGAGTGTACGTAACACTGCATTCTATATATAGAATGTGAAACGCCCAGGCAAACTTTAGCTCCGCCTTAAATATTTTTTGCATACGCGTATAGTCTTATTCCGAAAATATCATTCACCTGTATCTTATATATACATGTATCTTAACTTAGGTCTTAACTAAAAATACTTTGTTTGCCCTTTACCGACCCTAAATGTTTGGGTTGGGTCGGTAGGTATATTTTTTTCAAGAATTGTCCCTCAATTAAGTAGATCCGACAAAACAACTTGTTTGTTCATGTATTCGTTATAACTTTTGCATAGTATATATAAATTATATTCATCTAATATATCATATGCTTTCAACATGTTCCTAAAGCAGAACTATTAGCGTAAAGAAACTACCGGAAAGTAATACGATGAACGGTCGTGACCATTAAAACAACACCACATATATTTTTCGAATAAAATTCTTTGAGTCGACGGCAATTTTTCGGGTCGGTCGGTAAAGGGCAAACAAACTTAATTTAAATTTAGGCTTTATACATGTATATAACAAGCGTGTTAACGGTAATCACGTAGTAAGTCTTTATTCATACTTGAAATACAATAAATCGGTAGTTAAAATACCTGATAGGCAGATAACAACTTGGCAGTAAAAACTGAATTTAAAATCATGTAGACACTCTACAAATGTTTTTTCCATTTTTTTAAAATATTTTACTAAACATTTTTCATATTGAGCAACCGTTACTAACGCTTAAAACGTGTCACATCGGAGTGAAACAACTCACGTACATGGAGTACAAGAGCGCGTTCCGGCCATAAATATGTCGGTTTTTAGTGTCATTGAATAAAACGTAAAACATATGCTATCTGATCAGAAACGTTTGTAAATCCAAAACAGTTTAAAATAATGTTTCACAACCTTTGACAGATAACATCATGGCGGCGCTTTGCCTTAATTGTAATATTGTATATATGTAGAACGTAAGATTGAAACGAGATAGTTACCTGTAAGGCAAACTACCGGAGGGTCGGAACTATGGAACAGTATATGTATCGTTGACTGCCATATAAGCATTATATCTAGTAAGCTAAAAGACCTGTGTGAAGTCATAGTATTAACTGTAAAAATGATGAATGGTATCTATATAATTTGGTATATCAAATACATAATTCTAACATTAAATACCCGGGGAGGTAATTCTTGCTACTTTATTATATTTATACATGTAGTTGTCTCCCTTGTATTATAATACAATACGTCGAGTATTCGTGTACTAATTTTTTTTTTCTTTAATTATCTGTTGTTTCCAACAATATCTAAACAATGATTTATAAATTTTCTGGAATTTTTTTAAAAGGTTAAGCATTTGCAGTTAGATTTGAAATATTTGTTTGTTTGATTTAGATTTTGAATTTTTTTCCCAGTATCGTATAAAAAACATGTGGATTATGCATGGTAATTTAATTTGTGCACCAAATTAAATAGGTACTTGGCCTACATAATATGTGCAAGTCAAGTTAAATCACAACCATATCTCACAATATCATAATAAGCGTTTGTAATTACTCCAACTTTAAAGGTTTTCATGTTTAACAAGCCGTTGGCGACATGTGCATTATATCAAGACGTATCTACAGGTATCAAAGGTGTGTTTTGGGTTCAGTCTGATTTTATGAATGAATTGTTTCAATTAATAACAAAGTGCGAGAACCCCAATACCCATATTCTAGACAATCACTTATCTCAGTTCTACTTTATGCTGGTCGGAACCCCGAGGTTGTCAATTTATACAATTGAAAGATATAACACATTTTATTTCAAATATACGCCCAGTTGTAATGAATTGGCATTCCAGAGTTTTTTTTCATTCGATTTACCCAACCTTGTCGATTAAACTCGTTTAGTCTGAGATCTGTAAAAATATAGGTTAAATCAATATCGGGTATTATTAGTCCGCTATAAAATAAACGAGCAGGCCGGTTCTTCGGTTTAGTCAATGAAATACTTCTGTTCAGTAAGCATAGTATTGTATCAAAAGAATTTTTTAATAGGTAGAATCTGTCATTGAAAAACTTGTCTTTATAGGTTCTTTTGTACCGGTATAATTGTCTGTATAGAAGTAAATGAAGTCCTCTCCGCAAACAAAATTGAATAAAAATTGTATTATATTAAAATGCATTCTTTCCGACCTTGTTAAGAAAAACTGCACTTAAAGTTTGAGGTATACGTTTAAAATTACGGGATTGTTCAATAGCAGGGATTGATTGAATGATTCTATTAAATATATGTGAATATTGAACTCCCCCTTGTTAAAATAAAATTGTAATTATCCTTGTACAAGAGAGTAAAGTAAAATCATGTTTTTGATAATATAAAACTGATGCACTAAAAGTAAAATGCCTTAAATATAAAAATTACTCTAAAGGTGAAATGCGTTAAATCTTATTTATTTATGCTGGGTGTAACGCCGTGTCAACACAATTTTTAGATTATTTTTCAGCGACCTGTAAACCTAACCTAGCTTTCTTGGACCCTTGTCTATAACCAGTACTCACATACCCTTCCACAAGACCGGACACTTTTCCGTAGAATCTTTAAGATTGTTATAACATCATTCTACATCTGTTTGTTCCTCTTCATGTTTTATTTTAGTAAGTTGTTCTATGGATGTCAAATTTTGGGAGTTTTTTTTTAAAAAATAAATAAAACGAGTTTAAAACTAGTCGTGTTTGGAGATTTTTTCATATTAAATTTTGGGAGTGAAATACATACAAGTTACCATGAATGAAAGCTATGATTAGATGTGGCTATAAAATGTTTAATGTACATTTCAGTTATTACAATACATGATCTAAGACCATCAGCTCTCAGATTGATTCATATTAAAAAATTATCACTCAAGTATTTGAATGAAAATTGACATTGAAGATTGAATGTTTACTCATGCACCTCCTGTTTCGCCACCATTTTTCTATATATCCCCTCTCCTCCTCTCTGTCTGTCTGTTTGTCTGTCTGTCTGTCCGCCTGTCTGTCTGTCTGTCTGATTGTTTGTTTGTTTGTTTGTTCGTCCGTCCGTCCGTCCGTCTGTCCGTCCGTCTGTCCGTCCGTCTGTCCGTCCGTCTGTCCGTATATCCGTCCGTCCGTCCGCCCGCCCGCCCCCCCCCCCGCCCGCCCGCCCTCTCGCCCTCCCGCCCGCCCGCCTACCTGCCTGCCTGTTTGTTTTTTTGTTTGTCTGTCTGTCTGTTTGTTTGTTTGTCTGTCTATCTGGCTCTGTCTCTCTCCCTCTCCCCCCTCTCCCTCCTTCCCTCTCTCTCTCTCTCTCTCTCTCTCTCTCTCTCTCTCTCTCTCTCTCTCTCTTTCTCCCTTCCCCCCTCTCTCTCTTTCTCTCTCTCTCTCTTTCTCTTTTTTTCTCTGAGTCATTCTTTTAGTGCGTCATGATTGAAATAAAAAATAAAGGTATGCATTGTTTTGTTCTTCCTGGTCTTACGTTACAAATTTTTAACTGAATCAAGTAATGTCACATCTATATGTACCAGTATTTACAACATTACATAAAATGTGATCTCTTATAAAATCCTACGCTGTAAATGATACATGAAAGATATGTTGTCCTGTGAGCTGGTAGCTGAGTGCGAAATATGTGAAAATGTTTCAGTTAGTTTGTCTACATAGAGCATTTTCACACCCATCCTCTGAGTTACATGTATTTATAAAAATCACACTGAGACAAAACATTTGATCGAAGTAAAATACAGTTCAGGTGTACAAAATAACAAAACATGTAAGTGTAAAAATTAAAAATGAAACAATCCATTTCAGAGGTAGCCAGTATTGAAAATAAAAGTTGTATAGTTCATTTAAACAATATAGTGCAGCGGATAAACCACCACCCCTTAGCCTCACAACCCCATTATGCTTTAATGGTAGGCCGCTTTACCATTACATCGACAAGACAGTCATATAACATAATAAAACTATATATTCTATTGTCATCCTGAGCATCCCCTGCATGTTTTTGGTTAGTTCATTGTATTGATTATACATGTATAAACAGTGTTTTGTTGTTGTTTTTGTACGAACTATAGTAAATGGTGAATGCATGTAAAGTAAACAAGTTGGTGACCTAAGTTCATTGCTAACCCACACAGTACAACAATAAAATACTTTATTGTCTTCATTTGATATTGTAAAACAAAGACACAGTCAATTGTAAAACACCGGGTATATTCACATCCACCGTAAAACCATACAAGCTGAGGTGATGAGACTGGTTGCTATACGGTCTAACAAACAGGACAGTGTTCATGATACGATTTTCATAACATTGGAAAGTCTGTTTCAAAATCGTATACATAGAGATTACTCATAACCCAAACATTTAATAATAAATTGATTTCCTCTAAATTTTTTCTTACATACTTTTAGTATATATATTTTTTTGAAAATCCATTTGTGTGTCCAGATTTTCTGCAATTCTTCCAATATCAAATGTCAAGTGTATATTTATTATGTTGAAACTTGGTAGAAACTTTATTTTCTAAAATACTGTAATATTCAATCTGAGTCAATTAAAGTTCCGTTCTGTTATGTTCTGTCCTGTTTTGTCCTGTTCTGTTCTGCTCACCAATATGGGCGGAGAAGGAGAGCACATGTATGATACTCATGGCAAAACAATAAATACATACTATTAAGCATATTTCTGAATGTTTTCATGATACAGGGTTGTATTCAAGAGAACGACTCATTTTATCTTAATATAGTGTATAAAAATCTATTATCAAGTATCTCTAAAATTCATCTAAACAGCTAAAGCTTTGAATGGGAATCGAACAGACGCGTTTAATTGAGAATCGAACTGACGCGGTGCTTACCAATCCAAAGTTGTAACCCCAAACAAAACCAAACCAGGTCTTTTTCCCATTATCCTTAAAATGTTATAAACTAAAATATGACAAGGTTTATTATGTTAAGTATTAATGAGATAGCGCCTATAGAATAATGATACTTGCTTCTAACAATTTCTACTGCTATTCACCCTCCTAACACTGATTCTAAATCATGTAGGGCAGTTGTCAGTCACTGACAGAAGTATGCGCCTAGTATCTAGTTAACAGCAAAATTCAGAGATCTAACCATATCAGGAACGCAGGGTAGATTGACTGACAGCCGTTATGTAGCATATTCAATGTGTTGCTATGGCGTAAAGCCCATCAAAATTTGTTTTCAACAAAATATATTCTTGTTTAATAAGTGTTCTGTGAAGTAAGCGATATTATCATACCATAACATGCATAAGTGCACATTGTATTCTAAGTAGCGGGCGTGGCCGAGCGGTTACGATGTTGGACTGGTAATCATTCAATAACCAGCACCTAATCAAAACCAAAACCCGTTGCTTCCTTGAGCAAGAAACTTTATCCTACTAGCTCAGTACGGGTGGGGGAGGGGGTCAGGAAGCGGACTCGAAAATGCACAAATTGATGTCGTCTGTATATCAAACATGCAAAAAGTGATTACGTCTGTACATTAAATATGTACTAGGTACATGTAAACAAACTAGCGGACCAGATAAAAGCATCGTCACACTGATATTGGATTAATGCCATGATGGTGACATTCTATATTATTTATATAGTCAAAATCGTGACGAAAAAAATCGTCTCCTCCCTTTCTTGAACAATATGAGTGATGATATAATCTACTTGTGAAGAATGAACTGAATTTAGGGTATTGTCAGTATTACACTTGTTTATGTTTTGCACACGTTAGATAAACAAACTTGTTTTGTTATAATTTTATGATCAAGGCGAGGGTTTTAGGTTAGTATGAAAAGACGGGTGTCGTTGGTAGGTCTTAGTACGGACATACAGTAGGTCTTTACAAAATTAACCGCATTTTTACACATAGTAAAATATATATCAATGCTATTATAACTACGATGACCTTTACCAGTCATTATAGTTTAAATCGCCTTTCAATTCCTGATTTTCTCACAATGGTTAAGGATTGTCACTAGAGCGTAGAACGCCTGGATTACTACTTCATTGTAATAGGATCCTGATTCTAAAAATAGAATGGTATATATATACCCGATTCGTTCGGTCGTTATTTCAGTTGACAATGTGCGAGCTATACAAACCAGACACTGTTAAATGACAGTTAAAAAGCTCTGGCTACATTAAATACAATGTAGTTTTATTTTTCAAACTATGAATAATTTTAATGAGTGTCGTGACTTGTGGTCGTCAATTTTAGTCATACTGTTAAACCAAACATGGTAACAAAATGTTTAATTTCAATGAGAAATAACATTAATAAATGACAATCACGTCCTGTTTACCTGTTTTTATAGGTAAAAAATATAATAAAATATTAAAACATGAAAGTAAAAAATACATGTATACAACGTTAAAAAGTGTATAAAGTTGTTTGTTTATTTATTATTATATTAAAAGACATACGAACATAGGGAAGGTGTAAACAATGCCATATGACATTATTTGCTAAATTAACTACTCGGCCTTCACTACAATTTATCGGGCGGTACGGGTTCGAATCCCACCCAGGGAAGTTATACCCCTCCATGATAATTTGACAATAATGCCATTTTTCCTCCATTTATTAGATAATATGGAGAAGTTTCTGGCCTTGTGGAAGGGTAGGTGAGTACTGGTTATAGACACGGCTCCAGGAAAGCTAGGTTAGGTGCGCTTGACGCCGTAAAATGACCTTAATTGTGTGGACACGACGTTGATCCCATTAAAAAAATAACAACAACAACTATAATTTACGCCATCTATATCTATATTTTAATATTGACCTGGCGTAATAGTTCAATAATCTATTGCTTGTTTATAAATGTTCATTTTTTTCTATATCTATTTCTATATGTCTATATTTTGTCGTAGAATAAAACCTTAGCAATCCTTAGTCAACAACAAAATAAAGTCAACCGTTTGTTATTTAATAAATAAAGCAATCAGTATAGGACTCCACAAAACATTATTGAAAACATATTTATTCATGTGGCAAAAAGGTCTGATAATAGAATTACATTTTTTTTCAAAGCTGTATAAAGTATATACTTATTTTTTTGTAAGATTTGTGTGCAACCGACTGAGCTAGCCGGGCGGGCTGTATATACGTGCAATATCTTAAGTGATTTATGTCGTAAGATGTTTCGTGAACAAGCTCGATGATTTCAAATCTACGGGGAAAACGCTGACTGTATTTAAAACACATTGAAAGCGTTCACTTATGTTAGTGTGAATGATGGAGCCTTATAGTGTATGCTTTCGGTATACCTCCGCCATTGCTGTCTTGGATATATTACAACTGCTTGTATACGACTTAAAATATAAGAAATTTGTCCGTCGTATAGGGAACAAACACGAAAGAAAGCAAGTTTTAAGAGAGTTATAGTAATAAACAAAACTATAAGTATAATTTAGATAAATTTCACCAGTCATTTGGTATCCGCACCAATTCCACGTCCTCAGGGCAGTGCGTTGATAATCGTAGATAATACCGTGTTTTTTTTTCATTCTAGCTTCCCTTACTATGTCAGACGACTGCCAGGGAACTATTGTCGCCCCAAAATAGCGGGGACGATATCAGTAGTTACAGCTGGATGCTACCCATGATTTAACTGCGCTTTGTACAGGTTTCTGGAATTTTAAAGCGAATATATTATATACCACTTGTTGTTTAAATGTTTGAAATATTTGTTAAATTTCCAGCCATCTCACAAGTCTACTGATCGACTGGTAGTATGTTTGTTTCCGTGCGACGCATTATTCGCGGAGCTTTGTCATGAAATAATTTCTACAGCTACTATCCGTTCTACCACTGATTCTAAATCACGTAGGGCAGTTGTCAGTCACTAACGGAAATTGCGCCTAATAACTGGTTAACATTGTTTAACTGCAACATTTTAATATAATACGCTTGGTTTTTTTTATCATTTTGATAATCTGAAAAGCTTTTAAAAAAGCTTAGTTTTACAAGGCAATACAGGATTGTGGGTACTGCGCGTGTATCCAAAGATTCTACATTGACAATTAGCATTTGATTTTATCCTTCCAAATTTCCATACATTGCATTCAAACATATAGCACAATAACCTTAGATTGTGAGTGTAAATGTGTTAATAAACATATGATAATAAACTAAACAAGGAAAAAGTCGTAAGCATTGTGAATGAACATGAACTTTATTTATTAGATGTCGAAATTATGCATAAAATTTCAAAGAACATAATATACCACTCGCATAACATGAAAATAGTAATGTAACACATTTGTTATAAAAAACGACTTATTTATTGTCGAGTAAGACGGCCCAACTCACTCCAATCTGAACGTGATGTGAATAAGTTTTAAAATTATTCAAATCTTAGTATCATGATACAAACTATGTTTTGGTACTTTTTGGTTGGGTTTATGTAATAGCAACACATTGTATAGGTTATATAATAGCGGCCAGTCAACCTCTTCAATGTTCCTGGAAATGCCAAATCTCTGGATTTAGCTGTTAACCAGTTACCGGGCACATACTTTCTTCAGTGACTGTCAGCTGCCTTACAGAATCAGTGGTAGTCGGGAGAATGTTCATAGAAATTATTTCATGACCAACCTTCGAGTATGCTTCGACCGGGAATCGAATACACGACCCTTCGATCAGCAGATTTGTAAGCTTCCAGCTGAGATAGTCGGCGGCTATGTTTTAGTTCTTGTAGATTAAATTAACGGACGAAAGTATATAAATTGTCATGTTTTTATGATTAATGGAGTATTCTTCGGCGCTGAAGTAATTGACAAGTTGCTTAATAATACTTAATAATAAATAAAACATAGTACAATCTTATCAGCATTTCCCAATTCAATAGCGGGAAAACAGAAACTGTCATCAGTCAATATGACAGAATACGTCTGTTAATATGTTTTGTGAAATCTTTTCCAAGCTGCTGATAAAATGGGTGTTGCCTAATATTAGATAGTAAACAAACACCTTTCCGCAATCAATTGCTGATCAAATAAATCATAAAACGACGACGTATTTGTGGTAGCACAAAAACAATTTAGACAAAATCATTAAGGTGTAGCTATGTACAATAGCATATGATATTTTTACCCTGTCAATATAATTGTAGAGTGGGTAATTTCTCATAAGGGTGTTACCACTGACGACGAATAAAATTACATTTCATTATTATAAAAACATTTTTAACAGATAGCCTCATATTTTACCATTCGCGTCATCGCAAACTTTCTGAAGTTTTTATCATTATGTCAAAGGACGGATGATGCTATCATCAAGGTGTCATGTAACACAATTTAAATCAAATTTTTACCTATATTTGAAAGGCCAAACCATAAAAAGTGACTGTAAGTATTTTTTCTATCGTAATTGAATAAAGAAGGTTCAGTCAGTCTATTATTTTTACATGTAGTAATAGCCTATTCACAAAGCCGCACTGGACAAAAAAAAACAATATACCATATCCCATAGACAATGCTAATATATTCAATTAACCAACTGAATAATTTCGTTTGAGTATTTTACATAATGACGACAATGCGTGAAAACAAATACGATCACAAAAGTTCCGAGATAAAAATGCTGTATATTTGTGCATACACGTAATTATATATTTATATAGTGTTTTACTAGGAGCTGCGACGCCACCTATGTGTTAAGGACTGTCTAATAACCAACACTTTTTCAATTCTGATACAACTTATATGGTACAAATGATTTGTATTCACCTAATGTTAAAGGGTATCATAATGAGTCAAAAACGTTCATTAAACGTGTTTAAGGACGCATGTACTTTCAGCTTTTTACAATAGCACATCCACCTTTGAGCTGTTTTTACAACAACTGTCATTCATGAAAGTTCTTCTATTTGAAGTTTAAAAAATACCAATATCGCCGCTATTTTTCATGGGGCGAGTGCATTATTGTTCAGTATTCTTCGAAAAGTCAAGATAAAAGTTTTTGTTGCAGGACCTTAGAAGCTTTATTCAGTATGTTTGTCTGACATAATCCCATGATGTTTGGAAGAACTTCTGATCGCAACTAGATAGCAGCACCTCAGCTTTTAGCTCTAGTTGACAAACAAATAGAAAATTGCATTGTGACTATGGCTAACAAATATTAGCACTTAACTATATGGTTAAGGGAACACAACGTTCAATTTTTAACATTTACTTATGTTGTGCATATACAGGACATCATTTGTCGAGAAGAAGCTGAAATCTACGACAATTTTCAGTCATTGATAATGTTAGTGGCGTCGCTAAACGTCACAACGCCGCTAAACGTAGAAATCGACGCTAAAAGTCACAACACTAACGTCAAATGTCGCAACAAATGCTAAACGTCGTAACACACGAAAAATGTCGCAAGTTACCTGAGACTGTTTACATTATGAAGATCACATGACTACAATATACTTTGTTATTATAATCCTGGAGGAAATAAATAAATGATACAAAAATGAATCTTTTTCACACTGCTATACTTTTAATGATTTATGACTGGTTGTCGTATTTGCTTTAGTTCGAACGTGAATGAAACTATTCAACTTTTTCTTAGAAACCAAATATAAGATATTTATGACTAGTTAAATATAATCATACTCTAGACAAACCCTAAAGGTATCAAATTACAAAATGTAGTTATGTCATCAAACTGGTATTACATTAGGCCATGCCAAATTGGAATTTTGTTAAGGGTCAACTCAAGTTTGACAAACCTAGGTACCTATTCACAAAAACACACAAACCGAAAAAGAAAACACATGTCCACCCCAGCTAGTATTCACACAAATAAGTACTTGGTAGTACATGAATGTTTATAGCATTAATGTGAGAGTACTTTAAAGTAATTCTATAAAAAAGTATATACAACATACACATGTACATTTTCATTAATCAATACACAAAAACAAGGAGCTATCAGTATTTCCTGAGAAAAATCAGTTATCGAATCCTGAAACAACAGAATAATTTAAGAAAATTCCACCAACAATTTTGTTGTTTTATTTGATTGAGGACTCTAAAACCTACGCGCATGCGGACGCTTAACAAAATTCCGATATGGCATGGCCTTAATATTATACTGCATTTCTCCTTTGTTGTACGACCACATTGATCAAACAATGATTAAAAATATATTAATTTGTTTTTTTACAGTATTTTAAAATAAATTGACATGCCTATTACTCATTAAAGTACTGTAAGTACTGGTGTATTTATACTCACCGTTGCTGGAAAGGCTAAATATCTGGCGCATACTCCGACATTGATTAATAAATTATATCTAGAATGACGGTACAAATTATGAGAAAAAATGCTCCGCCCAGAAATCGAACCTCTGATACCTAGAACTAGGAGACGTGTGTGCTACCAAATGAGTTAGCATGGTGACTGAACCTGGAATAAACACAGTCCAGAATTAGCTTTTTTTCAATCCCTTGCAAAATGTTTACAACTGGAGATTTACAATATGTACATTACACCTGTCCAGTTATTTTATCATCCAACTATCTTAACTAGAAAATGTTTGAAAAGTAAACATTTCCATGAAAAGTTCTTCCATATATATTACTTATCTGGTGGTGGAATTCTCTCATTTTCAAAGATGGTAATATTTTATTAGAGGATAAATTAGGTACCTAAAATACGAGAAAGCGTCTGTACCGTACATACAGTATATCTGTTATAACAGAATTTATACTGAAACTGGCAACTCTCGCAAAACTTTCAATCCAATGGTTTTGTTCTTCTAAACTAAGCTTATGCAAGCATTATATAAAATCAAATTGCGTTGAAATACTTTCAAGCACGTTTTTACAACAAGACGTTACGAAATTTTTAATGATTTTCTACTTTATGTTGTACTTTTGGAAGTATTTCGGTAATTTTTTTTTCATTTGTTTTTGCCATATTGGGAGTGTAGTCAACCCACTTACTGTCCGTTAAGACTTACAGATTAGAAATTTACCCTTGGGTATGTATTACAACGACATTATTAGTTGTACAATTGACTACAAATAGGTTTTGAGTTTTAAATGAAACAATATATATTTTCAATAAAATTTCAGTAAATGTAGTTCGAAATGCCGTTTGGTAATTTACTAATCAAACGTCAAAATTCCATAATGCATAATTCACATAACAAATATATGACCTCCCAATTTTAAAACTTAAATAATGACAATAACTATTCCTGCTCATAAGAAATTTGATCTGACTCGTGGAATGTGATTCTTTTGTATGTTTCATGGTACGTAAACATGTTTACATGTATACAAAACCCTCTCAATTGCTACCAAAATATATAACATGCAATAATTTAACTTGTAAAAAGCTCTTCCCTAACGTTAAAATTTAGTTGATATTGTTTCGTGAGTATTTCTATAATTGTATCGATTGAATTTAATTCAACCAGAATAAATAAAATAATTTATAAAAGTAAAGCAATTGTGTTACTTGTGAAAGCAAAACTAGTAGTATATAAGTATTTGCTTTAATTGTTACCGGTGTAATTTATCTTCAAGTTAGCCTAGCTACTGTTCGAAAAATATATCGTGAATTAGCTGTGAAAAAGTCAAACAATAGCGTATTGCTCGCTTCATACACAGGACCTTAACATTTTATATCATTCTACGAAAATTCACCTCTTACATATAATAAAAACACTAGGAATGCAACGCGTCCAATCTCCAACTTCTCACCTACTAGTCAAATTCACCCTCAAAAAGCAACGAAACATCGATTGAACACAAAATCATTTAGCCATTCGATTAACAACTCTTTAATGTACCTGTAACAATCGACAATTCCAAAATCGACCTCACTATGAAGCAGACATTTGTCATTAAACACTTTTTTCTCTTAAATTTTCGCTTGTCTGGGTCGCCATTCACTGACGTCACAGATTTCGTCACCGGGCTGAATATCTAATATTCATTACACTTCCTAAAATATGTTTATATTATTCATTCTATTCAAGTTAATATTTCAAAAATTATAAGCAAAAGCATTTGGAGATGGTTTTTTTTACAAGAACGATATTTGATTAACGTTATTGGGGAAAACCCACAGAGCGTCGCCTCAATCTAACAATGTCCTAACTACCAAATTTTTATTTTTGGGAAATCGACTTCAAAAGTTGGAAAGGTTGTATCTTCGTTGTTTCAGTCTTTATAGGCATGAGACTTGGAAGGCACATTAATAATGTATTTCAGCACAAACATAAGGAATATTATTGAAATATTATGAATAATAATGCCGAAAATTGCAAAAAAGTGTTTGGAGATAGATCAAAATTCGCTTATTTTGGTTGATGTATCTCATTCTTACATTGCTCTATCTCCAAGAAGTCAATATAATGGTATTTGGGCAAATTTTCTATCATTTTGAGTTTGTAACACTGCCTACATTGTAGCATACATATTAATTTAGGTACACACAAGTTCATTGATGTCATTTAGCAATAAAAACACGATAATCAAATTGTGTACTTCCACTGAACGAGAGGAGATAGAGCAATGTTCGAACGAGCTTCTATGGACTTAGAGCATTGTTAGGGTCAATTAGGACAGTAAACGAGTGACATAGATTTCATTTTGATCGGATAACAGTATTTTCAGCCCAAATGTTGATCTATGTCCTGGACATAGAGCAATGTTTACGCTGTGAGCAGAGAAAAAGTGTGGAGATAGGGTAATGTACGATTGGCGAATTAAGCTGTTTGACATGATAGAGTCTCAAAACCTTTTTAGAAGATAGAACAAGGTCATACAAGTCACTTGGGATGTTTATCTCATTTTTTTCAAAAATGGAGATAGGACATTGTTAGATTGAGGCGACGAGAGGGAAGTTACTCTGTGAGTTCTTGTATGTCAACAAATAGCAGAGTAAATGTAAATCAGCCCGGTGATGAAATCTGTGACGTCAGCGAATGGCGACCCAGACAAGCGAAAATTAGGTTCGATTTGCGAGCGGGGCTTTTTTTCGTGAAGCTTGGTCATGAAACAATTTCTACGGTCATTCTCCCTACTACCACTGGTTCTAAATCATGTAGGGCAGTTGTCAGCCACTGACGGAAGAATGTTTGTGTAGGAACAGTGAGTTAAACCCAACAAAAAAGACACGTTAACCGTTTTGTCCAGTTTTACAGTCAATCGTATAGTTCAGGCGATTCGAGACTGTAGATATCTAATGTTACTTTAAAGACACAACTTATCATAAATTTTGACACTTGTATTGCATGGTTTTCGTGGCTAGATATAACGGTAGAATTTCAGTGTGTCACGTAGAATGGATATAATAATTGAGACCCTGCAATGGGTGTATGAACCTAGTTCAAATGTAGTGTTTATATAAATGGATCTTCGTATCGAACAGCAAAAATCTTACATGTCCCTAATTGACTACATTTCTTGCTGTTCGAGTTTAAGTTAAAATCTTGATATATGTACAACTGATATGATCAAAGCCTGTCGACACAAACGGTGAGACATCGATTAACAACACCCGAGTGACAGTAATGAGCTCTCATTCTCTTTGAAAAGCCATATTATGGTACCTATATGAACGATAATAAGGATTTGTAACAAAACCCACAACATTTTATTGCGTAGAAATAATCGCACTACTTATTCCTTTTGAAAGGGTGTCATCGCATATCATCATAATAGATGTTAAAATAAATAAATAATGTTTTGATATACTAAATAAAACATCACATTTACATAAAACGTTGTACCATTATCTTCATTTTATCTATGTCGAACAACACCTATAAGAGAGCTACACCCATATTGGAGCCTTTCATCAAATTTTTATCAAGTTGTTCATGATACATCTTTTATAAAAAGTCAACAAGCGTTACAGGATTTTTATCAGAGTAAGACGACCATTGTCAAATGTTTACTTTCTCGTTTCGCATGATGATTATGCCTTGGATTCAATACTGGGTTTATTGCCGTGACAACACAATTTAGATTATGTAACGGCGGGCTGTGCACCTAATTGAGCTTTGCTGAAGCCTTTGTCTACAACAATTACTTCAACAAGGCCAGCAACTTCTCCATATACCGCATTGATAAACAAAATTGACATTATTGTCGTATTTTTATGGAAAAGTATGACCGCCCCAGGTTTAATTCGGACACAAACCCGTTTCGGGACACTAAATTCGAAAATCTTACGTATTTATTCGGCGCAGCTGTCCAAGCCAACCTTTGAACTATATTTTTAACCAATACAATTTGCTCTACCATTCCTGTTTGTCCGATGAAATTATCTTCCGGTATTGAGAAATAAATAAAATATATGATGCCATAGGTTGTCCCAAAATAAAGTTTAGTATTCGGTCCAAACTTTTAAATATATGGGTCCCAAAAATCGTTAAGTATGCGGTCCCATAATTTCAATATGCAGTTTCATAAATAAACGTTAAGTATACAGTCTCATTTTTGGAACGATGCTTATTTAGCAAGAAAGTATAAGATTACTCTTTTCACGCTTCAACAATTTTCAACATAGACAAAGAGGCGTAGTTCAAGCGTGAAACTCATTAACATCTCATTTAAATGTAATACAACGCTGGCTTGTGTTGTCGTTCTTGAAACTCTTCAGGAAAAGGGAGGTTACTCTCAGGACATATAAATTTTGCAATGGAGACGGGACAACCCAACCCGTAGACAACTCAACCCGTGACAACTGCAATGATTACTTATTGAAGTAAAAAGGGCCTACGATGTTTTTGACAATGCCTGTTATATGCGTAACATAATTACATCATTCGATAGTTATAAACAATATTAAATGATCGTATTATATTAAGCAGTGGCTAGAGTTACGGTACCGTAACTCTAGACCAAGGTTCTAGAGTTACTGAAGTTCCGTAACTGTAGACAACCCTGACAGGGTTGGCTAGAGTTACGGAAGTCAAATAACATGCGTATGTTTCAACTTTTAAACGTCGGAAAACTTGTTTAAATTCAGTATTACTCGAAATAAACAAATATTTACCGACTTAACTTAATTATCCAATTATTACACCTGCCATTTTGGATATGACTAATACACTTACCGGATGTTTAATATACGGCGATATGACGTTGTCGTCTTCAAAGTGTCACATTAAAAGTTTACTTGAGCGATTTTAAGTTATAGAATTTGATTATAATTTGGAATGAATATGTTTAAGTGTGTACGGAATTTTAAACAAATATTTATAGGAAAGAGACGATTCTTAGAGTAATCTTAATTGTGAATAAATTGCAAGTGCAAAACGTTAATTTGACTTAAAATTCGTGAACAAAAATGGGAATGTAGCTTGATGCAAAAGAGCTTAGTACTTGGGGGAAAACCTTAAATAAATTGTTACAAAGTCGATGTTTTTGTGAAAAAATTCAGCTTGTCATTCCACACCAAATCCTTTAAAATTTTAACAAAAATATCAACGATCTCGTTAAAAAATACCCATTGATAACCAAAAATGAGAAGTTGTCAGCTCCTTTTGGTTAAAGAAATAGTCTAGAATAATCTTTGGTTTGGTGAGATCGCTGCTGTACATGACCCTAAAATGTGTTGATGAAAATTAATTCTTTGACTGGTTTATTTTGTTTGATAAAGTAAGATAAACCTTGCCAAACCACTTGAGAAGTCTAGTGCTATCCTTTTTTAAAATTCTGTTAATTGATACTTAATACATTATTTTATAGATAATATACATAATAATAATATTCTTTAATCAAAAAATAAGTTCAGGACATCGTTCCTTCAGCACTCCAGTGCTTTGATTTTAATATGCGGGTCCCGATTAAAAGTTAAGAATACGGTCATTTTTTAATATGCGGGTCCAGAAAAAAGTTAAGTTTACGGTCCCAAATTTTCAATAATTTGATGTATCATTTTACTTTTGTAAAATTGAGATTTTATATCAGTTTGATGACATACTCGATGACTAGCATTTATACATTAAACAAAACGAACCTTGAACAGCGCCGAATATCTTTTTAAATATATACTTAACAAAACTTATATGTATACATATTTCAATTACGTATAACTTTTTTATTAATCAGTATTTTTTAACGAAATTTTGTACATCTGCTATTGACTGTGTATCAATTATTCCTGCGTAGTAAATTTTTCGAAAGTAACCTAACCAACGCGTTGGACCGTGAATCGATTAAATTCATTTAATGCACGAGGTTATCGTGACCGGCGCGAATCAAAATTGCACAAAGTCGCTGTGGACAGTATTACGACCCACCAATAAAACACAAAATGGACCGGCTAACGATAGAACAGTTAGGAATAGCTATTGGGTTGTTAAAATGGATGGCGCGCCAGTCCGCACCGCAAGAGCGACAACAGAATTGCTTCATGACAACAACATCACGCTGATGTGCATACCGCAGAAATGTGTAGCAAAACCTAAAAGAACAAATATGGGATAAATTGAACTGTTGTGTACGCCGTGGTGTTGCAGCCCAACCCCTAACAGGGCTACGCGGAAGGATTGTGCGCTAGTGGGTAGGTATACGTCTGAATCTTATTCATCAGTATGTGAGATCTATTAGAACGCGATGCCAAGCGGTTCTTAACAGCCATGGAGGCCACACTTGTTATTAGAGAGAGAATCGTTGACACAATTACCCGGATTCCGCTATCATTTTACAACATTCGCACAGTCTTGCAAATCGCAATCCACATTTTGTTAGTTTGATATTTTAACACACTGTGATATTTTTGTTATTACCTGTTAAATCTTTTGTTTTATGTAATGCAATAAACATAATAATAATGATCCGTCTTTAAACTAGAGTCAACTACCTATGCTCGGTCACTACCAATGCTCGGTCACCCCATCTAATTTTCAGAAAATAAAAATGGAAACCTCTTGATTCGTGTCTATTTTTAGGCGATCTTACAAAAACTCGCAGAAAACCCAAAATCATGATCATTTAAAATGCTTGACTGTTTTTGCTGACGAAAGATGCAGACAGCACCTGCTGTTATCGCTAGAAAATCCTAGAAAATCGAATTTGGACAGCCTTGTCTTATTCACTTATAATTATTATAATAATTCAAGAAGTATTATGATTTATTTAAATCTATAATATTTATACAATAATCTATCAATTGAAAATAAAAAATCTCACATATTTACGTCTATTTTAAGTAAAACAAGGTGACTGAGCACTGGTCCAAAATTTTCCAAATATACCGTGTTTTACGTATAATACTCCGCGCCGATTTTATCCAGTTATCGGGATCGTCAGACGCTTGTTTTTCTGTAAACGGAAGAAGGTCAACATGTAGAAAGAAAGAAAATTTTGGCAAAAACAAAAAGAAACCCCTGTCCAGACAATTTAGAAAAACTTAAGAGCTCTGAAACAAACGCGAAGACCACTATTTTGGCCGCCAAACAAATGCATTGGCAATCTTTTATCAAGTCCATCGAATTTTAAAGTGGTGCTTCAAAAACAGTCTTAAAAATGAGGTATGGATTTGAAACAGCTTTTTATGATGTAAACAATCAACATATGTACGTTACATTTTTACGCAAAGTTTTATTTCTTAAACCGCACCAAAAAATCGTCGAAAACAAAATCTCATATCTGCGACTCATGCTCTATCCTATACACAATGTCTGTAAATGTTATATATGTATCTCTCATTACAATAATGATATAACAATGACATAGCAATCAATTTAAGCTCAGTGTTTATATAAAAACACTTTTAAAACGGTGAAAGTGAGTACAACCATTTCGCCAATTGCACCCAATAATGCGTAAAGCATTTTATAGTTAATTAAGTAATTACATTGTAAAATAGACCGACAAATAAATATATAATGTGATATAAGCTATGAACATAGTTACGACTTACACTTACGGCTTACACTTTCCTATTTTAGATGAACTCATTTATCACGATAAACAATTAATGTTCAAAAAATTTATGTTTTGTTTTGTACACCGAACGCAATTTTCTGATCAATACAGCGATTGTAATTTTCATGTAAATAATTTGACGATACGTAATTATAAGCGTCCCAGTTAAATCAATCAAAATAGAATGTTCCGCTTGTCTAATTCCATAATACTAAACAATAAAGCATAGGCGACCTGCAGCGTATTCAGTTACCCTGAACGTTCCAAAACGTTTCGTAATGAAAGTGTCGGAACCACTCAAAGACAACTCAACCCGAGACAACTCAATTCCCAACAAACGGATTGAGTTGTCTCAACATTGAGTTGAATTTTGCACGGGTTGAGTTGTCTTCGGGTTGAGTTCTCCCGTACCAGTAACGTTAGCTAACAGTAGTTACTGAACACGGGGCTGCACGGTTCCGAGTCAAAACACTTAATCATATAATAAATAAATTTGATTTTATAAAATATACTTGTACGAGGTCTAAATGCACTCGTCCAGAAGTTCAGTATTCAAAAGGACGTATTGAGAACTATGATAGTTTTGAATGATATTAAATACGTACTACAAGTAATAATATAAATAATTGACAATATAATACAATGTAGTTCACTGTTGAATTTGACTAAAGCATTTACACATTTACATTATTTAGTATATTTACAGCTAAAATATCCCCGTCCGCTGACAAGTGGGGTTGATTTATTTAATTGTCCGCTGACATACATGTACCAGTCGGACAAGTCGCGCATAAGAATTCCACACCTCTGATTAAATGATGCCATGCTGTTTGTGATCGGAAAACTGTCAATTTTACAACGTCGTTTAGTTAAGGTTAATGTAAGGCTTTGTAAATAAAATCAACAGTTGAATAAACAAGAGCAGTCCACGGACAGCGCGTTCGACTATTCGGGGTATTCGTGTAAACGACAGCAACAACCAATCAAAACTCATGCTGGAGTTATGCAACTTGGTATTCGACCTTCATTCCTAACCCCATTGACATGTGTGAAGTTTCAAGTAAATCCCTTCAGTAGTTTCAAAGAAAAAATGTTGCACCTAAAAACTTAATTAAGGAATTTCTAAATATAAAAGGGTCATAATTCAGTCAAAATACATCCAAGATAACCCCGTAGACATGTGTGAAGTTTCAAGTGAATCCCTTCAGTAGTTGCAAAGATATAAAAGATACAAAAATGTTGCACCTAAAAACTTAACCAAGAAGTGTTACGCCAACGCCGACGCCGACGCACAGCTGAGAAGGATAGCCCCACTATTCTTCGAATAGCCGAGCTAAAATGTTACAACTCTGTCTCACTTCTATCAGGAGGAGCAATGTTTTAGACATCAAAATGTTCCTTAAGAAACATATAAAAAGTGATGCTGATAAACACGAGGAGAACTCTTAACAAAATATGTATTTGCAAATTGTTGCTGAATGAATAAAATATCAAACTTGCTATTGTACATGTATATATTTTGTTAAATGTTTTCGTCGAAACAGTTTAAAGAACCATTTATTTGCATAAAACTGATCTAGGTGGAAATGTGACACGCATATAATAACATACAAAATATGACTTCGCAAGTTTCACCTAGTGAATAGTTCTTAATACGGGCACCAAAAACTGAAATTGAAAACTGTTTTGTATATTTTACATAATTAAAAAATTGCAAAGTAACATTTGTTTACCTAACGCTTTACTATAATTATGGCAATTTGTTTAGAACCTTTCTTCATGTAGAAACCATCTATACCACGTCGGTTCAGTTAAACTCGTAGAAAGTATGTCAATTTCCATATATTTAAACAGTTACGCCCTTTGAAGTAATTATTTTTTTCAATAGCCCCATCACGAAGAAACCAGACACCGTGTTAAATAAACCAGACGACTTTTTTCACCACTCCCTACCCAAAGGGCGAATGTCCATCTTTCAAACAGATAAAGATGTATAATTTAAACATTACAATAGTACCGCCTTTAAATAAAACAGGTTACCATCTTCAATTACTGGGGAAAATAACACACGTATGATTATTTGTTAACTTGAATTCAGACACAGCCCATGAAATTATAGCAAACTAAAAAGTAACAAAAGAACCGAGATATGAATCTTTATAATAATTTATTCAAGTTTTGTTACTTTAAGTCAACTTTCATACAATTAACAAATATCAGTCTTTGAAATAATTATAATGTAGTCAGGTGTATGGAATTCTTAGTTTTTTCCAGGTATTTTTCTTAAAATGTTTTTGTCCGGGGTCAAAATTGCACTCGTCTTCCAGAAGTTCAGTATTCAAAAGGATGTATTGAAAACTATGATATTCAATACATGTTATTAGAAATAATATTTAATTGAAAATATATACAGTGTAGTTGTTCACTTGTTAAATTTGTTTAAAGCATTTAGACATTTACATAATTTAGTATATTTACAGCTAAAATATCACTTGTCTGCTGACAAGCGGCATTGATTTATTTACTTGTCCGCAGACATAAATGTACGAGTCGGGCAAGCCGGGCATAAGAATTCCCCACCCCTGATAGTGCCTGTTAATTCTCGACTATCAAAGTTTGACGCAGTCAAAATTCAAATTCATTGTATTAAGACTCGTGTTATGATCGTATTTTCCAGCCGAATTTACATTTCCTGAAAACATGCATTCTAATTTATTAATTTATTTATGCAAATCTATTTTTGCTCAGTGATCAAGTGGTATATACATAATATTTAGCGTGTGTGACCATAGCGGACCAAGTTCGCTTAGTTTAAAAGAACAATTTTTAATTAATTTATTATCTATTTAATTGTCCATTAATATAAAGACGCATCGGCTAGCTCAGTTGGTAGCACGCAAGTCTACTGACGGAGGTGTCGTGGGTTCAATTCCAGAAAAAAGGATTTTATCTATGGACATTTGGAAGCCACAGTACGATATATATCGTATATAAAAGCCCCATCTATGACAATAGATTCATAACCACGCCTTGGTTTTGCAACAGAATTTAATTTCTACGCTTATAGCACAAGCATAAAAGAAACAAATTCAAAACACTATCGCGATGCAAAGTCATGAATTATAAATTATAAAGAATTCAGTTAAGCTCAAAACTTACATTGAAGATCTGGGCTCTTTTGAAGACTACTATGCAATAAAGCTACTATGGCAATAAGAATCGCTTGACTGGACATGAAAAGTTTACATTGTATAAATGATTATGTAAAATGGAACACGGTGACAAATTGGCTACTACAATAACTATACTTAATGGAACTTCTAAGTACCCTAATTTTAATATTGTAGTTATTTTTCAACATTTATGTCCGATCGATGTTAAAAATGTGTATAGGACCATACTGACCTTTGCTTGCATGGTTTTTATGCTTCATTATCAATGCAAAAGAGTTTGTCGTGCATGTGTTGAAAAGCGAAAGTAGGTGTGTGCTTCTCGTGCAAAAATCCCAAGTGGTCAGTTTTGGTGACAATCATTAGTCTGTTAATATACTAAAAAACCATTTCCTACAATATTGAAATCGGGGTACTTAAAAGTTTCGTTAAGTATAGAAAGGTTTATATACGTATTGTTAACGATACGGAAAACCAGCAACAAACTTAAATGAACAAATACAAATTTATTTAACAATATAATTGTATAGAAAGTTACAAATAGAAGAAAATATATAATTCAAAATCCAAATGTTCACTGATCTTAGTTGAAAATTCAAAGGCTTTCTGTTGCTGGTTGAAAATCTAACGATGCCAAATGTCCAATTTTATAAACAATCCTACAACGTAAATCCAAATGTAGATGTAAATTCTATCATTCCAAGTTCAAATGTCCTTTTCATGGGCGGATCCAGTGGGGGGGTCAGGGGGGGGTCTAGATCTCCCCCCTAGAATTTGGAAAATGTACCTGTCCATTAGCGTATTTCTTACCTGTAAGTCATTTTAAGTAGCATGAAGCAATTTTTCTCGGTGCTTAACAAAGATTTAATGGTTATGTAGTTTTTTTAATTATCAATATGTTGCATTTTTTCTGCAAAATGTGTATAGTGGTTGTGGTTCGTGGTTCGGACCCCTTAGAAAAGTTCGGACCCCCTTAGAAAAGTTCGGACCCCTTCCCCTAGAAAAAAATTCCTGGATCCGCCTGCTTTTAAAAGACAATTGTAAATGTTCACTCTGACCAAATTCCTTTGCTGGCTCATGGAAAGCAATGGGAATATATACGTACATTGCAGTTCTGTTTTAAAACCTGGGCTATAACAAACTCATGTGGTTTTTTTTGACAATTTTTTAAGCCCAGAAACCTTAGTTCCAAAACAATGACCCAATATTCAAACCATTCTTTTATTAAGACCATCAATTGTGTTGGTTCTAATAATGAAATTATACTGTACATGTAAATGTTGCTACCATCGCCTTAAGTTAGAAAAGAGGATCATCAAAGGATATAATTGATGGTAATTCAATCTTGTAACCACTCCTATTGCCAGACTTCTTTATTTTGCAGATGTTTATTGTATATACATTAAGGGGAGGGCCGTAACTAAGTTACAGAACTTGTGGCTCAACCCGATTGCCGTATATACATATAGTTATTTGTTATTATTATATTTGTTGTATTTCTGTAATTGTAAATATGTATTACGGGCAATAAAATAAGTTTAAACTAAACTATAATTGATGGTTTTATGCACTAGTTTTGATACATTAACATGTATACATGTTCTTCAGACTACAATGTGTAGTCATTGTTAAACGTTATAGCCGTTAAACGTCGCAACACTAACGCTAAGCGTCGCAACCGCCGCTAAACTTCGCAATCGCGCTGATGCTAACATCGCACTTAGTAAGAAGGTATAGTATCGAGTCTAAACAACTCACAAGTATTTCATAGGACAAAATATGACTTAATAGCAACCACTCTAAGACTCATAGCAACCATCAACATATCCTTAGCAACCACCCTTTGGTCCATAGCAACCACTCTTGCTTCCTATGCCAATCGCCTTTAGGTCCAAAGCATCCACTATATATTGTAAAGGTTAATTGTACTCATTATTCATCAGCGCAGTGAAGTTACTCTTTTTCACTGCAAATGTACTTACTTATGCGAGATTGTATATCACAGAAATCACTAAGTCAAAAAGTTCTTGATGCTAAAGGTGATACAAAACAATTGTATAAATTTGTTGCTGAAATGACTGGAGTAAGATCTGAGAATCCAATGCGATTCTGATCACTCCATAGCAGAAAATTTTGCTGATTATTTCTTAAATAAAATTTCAAAATTTAGGGAATCCTTGTTACAATTTCCAACTTATTCACCGCAACAAAAGGATGTGCCTAGCCTTGATCATTTTAAGGATTTTACAATAGAAGAGGCCAGAGAGCTTATAAGTGACTTGAATACCAAATCATCTGAGTTTAACATATTGCCAACAAATGTGCTAAAATGTTATCTACACGAATTATTACCTCTAATTACCCATTTAATAAATATATCATTGAAACATGGTGTATTCCCTTCCAAGTGGAAAGAGGCAATTGTTAAGCCTCTTCTTAAGAAGGTGAGTCTGGATTTGGAATATGCTAATTATAGACCTGTTAGTAATTTGTCTTTCTTATCTAAGGTAATAGAAAAAGCTGCCTTAAATAGATTGAATACTCATGTTGATAAGAATAATCTTCTTCCAAAAAATCAGTCTGCATATAGACGTTTTCACTCATGTGAGTCAGCCCTCCTTAGATTAATTAATGACCTACTGTGTGGTATGGAGAAATTAGAAGTAACTGCATTAATAGCTATTGATCTGAGTGCTGCATTTGACACTGTTGATCATGACATTTTATTAGAAGTACTTAATAATCAATATGGACTACAAAATGGTACACTTCACTGGATTGACTCATATCTTCGCCCACGGGCATGTCGAGGGAACGTCTATACTAGTTCATCATCTGTACGTCCATTAAATTGCAGTGTTCCACAAGGTAGTTGTTTGGGTCCGTGGCTATATCTTACTTATGCAGGGACCTTATTTGATGTCATTCCATCTGATATATCAGTGCATGGTTTTGCTGATGACCACACTGCTAATAAAAGATTCTGTCCTAATAATCAGAATGAAGAAGCAATTGCCATTTCTGATCTTGAAGATTGTGCTCTAACAATTAATTCGTGGATGAATGAAAATAAATTAAAGATGAACAACTCAAAGAGGGAGTTTATCATGTTTGGAAGCAGAGCACAGTTGAAAAAATTCTTAACCCAGTCAATCAATATTGCTGGTGAAACTATAAAATCTGTGAAGACAATTCGCTATTTAGGGGCCTTTCTTGATGAAAACTTAAGCTTTAAAGATCACATCAAAACAAAAAGTAGAACTGCCATGTTCAACTATTTACGTATCAAAAGTATTAGAAAATATTTGGATAAAGAAGCAACAGAAACACTAGTCCTATCTTTGGTCATGTCTCACATTGATTACTGTAATCTAATCTTGTATGGAATCTCAAAATGTGATCTTAACAAATTTCAGCGAATTCAAAACATGTGTGCCAAACTAGTATTAAGGCTAAAAAAATCAGACAGTTCAAAGGATGCTTTGTACTCACTGCACTGGTTACCAGTCAAAGCAAGAATCAACTTAAAATATGTACTTTCATGTACAACTGTTTTTCTGGAACTGCACCTGCATACCTGACTGAAATTCTCCAAAAGCCTGTACAAAGCAGATCTGGTCTTAGATCTGCAAAATCCAAAGACCTGAATTTTTTGATACCAATAATTAAGAAAAAAAATTCAGTGACAGAAGCTTTAGTACAGTTGGTCCCATGCTATGGAATAAGCTACCAAATTATCACCTACTTTGGATGCATTCAAAAAACGCTTGAAAACTCATTATTTCTCTACTTTCTATGATCTATTCTAAAACTGACATGGCTTGTTAATGCCTCACCTTACAATTACGGTAAACATACTAAGTGATTGAGTGAGTGCATTATAACATGGGAATGAGGATTGCCTCGCTCTCAGTCATTTTATACCTTGTTTCATATGACTGCAATGACAACCTAAATAAATTGTCCCTTTATAGGTGATGTTTCGACACCTTTGGGGATGTATTAAGGGCCCTTTAAAGGTGATGTTTCGACACCTTTGGGGAAATGTCTGGTTAACAGTGGCGTTATGTTACACTGTTCAGGACATGTCCGGTTAACAGTAGCATCATGTTATACTGTTCAGGACACCAATTTTCGATATAAAATAAATAGAAATAAATAAGAAATTAGTGATGAAAATGTAAAATTAAGTCTTATCATGATCTGTGAAGGATGTAGGTCCAAAAATATGAAATAAAAAGGCTTTTTTTATTTTGTTTTGTGTTATTGTATATACATTATGTTTTTATGGTGGAGGGTTTTCACTTACATGTATTTATTTTTTATAACATTTTTGTACAACGCCATTGAATATGTAATATAGAAATAGGCGTGTAATCAAATGAAAAAGTTTAAAGTTTAAAGAAATGCTGTTTTTGTACAATGTACAATTTATGAGCATGGATGTTGAATAAAACTTCAGTTTTTATATTGATATTTTGTAGATAACACATAAACTGTGATTACTATGACTTCAAGTCAAAGACGTTAAATGATGAAAGTTATAAGTAGGTGAGAATATCCTACTTTTCGTTACCCTCATTGCGCTATTTAGTCAATATCGACTATTAATTATATTAAACATGTCATGCGTTGATAACTATATTCAAACATGTTTCTTTTATTTATTCATACATGTATAGATATTCACGTCTTATTATCATCGTAAACTTTATCGAATAACAGAAGGTGCTTAAATCTATTTTTATACTTGTAAATTATACTTTAAGTTGCTACGTAAATGAAAAGTACGAGCTAGTCCGTTTTAAACTTGTAAGTCCCTATATATACATGTATAAACTCTAGCACTGCCCATAAGGGGCGAAGAAAATACTCATTTATCTGGTAAGAAGGAGTCTTATTTAAAATACATTCTTAAATAAATAAAATTTTCTCTTAAATATTGTTACGTTATTAATTGCATTTCTACCGAAATTAGAATTTGGTTGTTGTTATCTAAAACAGCAGATTTTATCACAATATATTTAAGACAAAATCTTGGGACGGGAAACAGCTTTTTGCAAATTACATAATTAAGCTCTAAAACGATTTGGATCATATGTATTCTATATTAGCGAAAAATGCAATCTGATTGAAATCCGATCTAAAATTTTACACTCGCATACTCGCTAATTTACGGAGAGTGCGAAAACTGAAGATAATGTGCTCTTATAAAAGGACCCCCTTTTTAAAACATCGACACTTTTAGATAGCAAACTAATTTACATGGTTATTGTGAAGAAGAAGAATTTTTTTTATTTGCATATTGTAAAGGCCATTTGGCCCATGAACAAGATACATCATATGAAATATGTGACATACATGATTATACAACATACAAATTTTACAATACAAAGCAATAACATACATATACCAATCACACCATACAACAACTTAAATATACAATTATCATTACAAATTTTACAATACAATACAACAACATACATAATATACAATTCTCATTACAATTTAAACAATACAATACATTAACATACATATATAATTTACAATACAATACAATACAACAACATCCATCATACAATTATCATTATTATGTATGTATATATGTGGCTTTAATAAAACAGTTGAAAACAAATAAAAAATGTTATGAATATACTTTGTTGATTCCTTCGTATGGTACAGCTAGACTTGTTTTTGCCGTGACTGATGCACTGGTGTCTGTGATGATATTGCTCGTGCAAATCGATCTGAAAAATGATTTCGCGGTCTATATATAGCTAGTAAGAGCTTTCTAAAATAAATGTTTGACTCAGGTATGTTGAGGTCCAATATCCAGTACTTCAATTACATGTAGTTTGAGTCACTGACCTAATTAGATGAATTAGCTGAAATTCGAGTATGCCTCCAGTCGGAACACCTCGGCCATTTATTGAATGAATAATCTCGGAAAGGTTCGTAGGAATCAACTAATATTTGGGTTTTGATACGTACGCGAGGCGAAGCACATAATGGTTATGCAAAAAAGTTCTTGTCGTAAACGCTTAAGGCTTTGTAAGTAAGTACATTTCTAATGCTATGTATGTGAGTATACAGTACAAACTCTCTTGAACAACACCCACTGGGAGAGAATAAAGTATGTTGCTGTTTAGAGGTCGTAGCTCTGCAGAGGTGGAATTTAATCAAAAATACACCTAACGGAAAAATTAAAAGCTGTTGTTGTGCAGAGGGTTTGATCTGTAGAGGGCTGCTCTGCAGAGCTAATGCTGTATGTTGTTCAGTCGATACCATTAAATCGTATATTTCATATTTATGGACAAAAAACGAGATATTTATCACCGCCTTAACGATCGTAGATTTGTTTACTTCAACACCGGTTAAAGCATATTGTTTTGGCATGTGACGCAAAGTTTGTTCCAAAATGGCGTCTAAATATGTCTGAGCTCATTCCTAGTAAATGGTCGATGAGTTTCGAATGGTATGCCCGAGATCGGTAATTTTGCCAATCGTCGTTTTTGACGCTTTCGGTGCACCGTTACCGGTTCGTTCGTACACCGTAACCGGTTTGTTCATACACCGTAACCGGTTCGTTCATACACCGTTACCGATTCGTTTATACACCATTACCGGTTCGTTCATACACCGTAACCGGTTCGATCATACACCATGACCGGTTCGTTCATACAGTACACCATAATCGGTTCGTCCATACACCGTTACTGGCCTGTTCATACAATACCCAAACGTATTAGACGATCGTGAATATTGCTCATTGTTGATGTTTACATGTGAGCTTTTTTATAGTCGTCATCGAACTAGGAAGTGAATGAAAATATAATAATTATTGATATAAATCAGTTTGATGTACAACGCATGACTACATTTGGTGATGGTGATATCCGGGTACATGTTCACTCATTCAATTAAAAAGTAATATCAATTAAATCTACAACATGCATTGTAAGTTATCTTCACAAATCAATGTGAAATTTATATGTTTAATCTATGTTTTTATATTCATGTTTTAGTATAGTTGTTCAAACTAGTCAAACGACAGCCGAAGACAATAATTATGATTATATCACGTTAAATACACAAGCAGTCATTGAAAACTATATAAAAAACAAGTTAAATTATCTTCGTGGTTTTTGCAACTATATCTTATATCTTAAAACTACGCCTTATAAAAATATGATAATGTGAATTCGTTTGAAAATAATCATATGTTCAGGATGAGAGAATACATGTAATTCACGACACAGAATGCTAGAATGACGATAGTCTTTTCGCTAGTATTTACACGGTGGTATAGTGCGTAAATATTGACCCCGACCTGACCTATCACATTTACATCTAATAATTATCTACACATATCCCGACGAAAGTCAGTACCACGCCTATTCTACACTTTGGCAGCGATAGTACAATTATAGAAGTCAAGGTGTAATCGAGCATTAATACTACATTCGTATTCAATGTAATGAATATTCTTGCATAAAGGTCCGGTCGGGGTAAATATTTACGCACTATAATACCACGTGACCATGACATCACAAATGCTACGGTTTAAAAAGAAAACAGTGACAAATCAGCCTCGACTCAATGTTTAAAGAGCTACAGAATACTTAATTCTGGCCAGATTTCAATGATACCGACGCGAGGCAAAGCAGAAAAGTGTATACTATTTGCTGCATGTCAAATTTCCAACGCCAGTTCAATACTTTTTACTATCCCCCTAGAAATCATTCCTTTTTAGCGTGCTACAGTGACAAGTCTTCATCCTTTTTTAAGGAAAAACTTTGGTAGGTTTTTCAGGGTGTTTGCAAAAAGTTAAAGTTGACTTTGTGTTGATCTTTTAGCTGTTTATTCGTAAAATTAGTTTATCACAATAACATACGATAGATGAAATAGTCCATAACTTTCTTAATTTCCGACTTTGATCATTCTTCTTCTAATAGACAGTTCATAAATTAAATTCGAGAAATAGTTTTTAATCATTTCAATGCAGCGGAAACAAAATCATGACGACAATTTTGCAAACGCGTGCATTCAAAAATACGATTGTTATTATTAATAATCACATTTCGACAAGTCAAGTGACAATTTTAGCGCCGCTAAGCCGACGCTAAATATCGCAGTCTAAAAGTCGCAATTTTCTTGGCGATAATTGCCGCAACGTTGCACAAAAATCTACTGATGTTAAACGTTCCAGTTGTTTAGTATTGAACTTAAACAACATAGAATTATTACATAGGACAACTGATCTCCAAACGTAACTGAACGTCGCCTCGGAGGTTTAAGGATTTCATATGGTCACATGACCTGACACTTGGAATATCTCTGTCAATATCTCTGATAACAATTTTATGGTGCCGTAGCGACACGTATGGATCAAATAACGGCGGTCCGTCATGGTGTATACATGTATTTTACTTACGGACTCAGGTTTCTGTTTCTACTTTTGTATGCAATTGTAAATAAGTATGAGTTTGACTTGATTCAACACGTATGTATATGTATATATTCCTTCATATTTATTTTTGTCAGAGTATATATGTTCTGCATGTATTATAGCTCTCCTTGATGGAGGTTAATAAAGAACCTATCTATATATCTATCATAGAAAAGCTAAATTTCTGGATTTAGCTGTAGACTTCTGACAGTAACTGACAATTGCCCAACATGATTCAATTTAGCCACTAGTGTATGAAGTTAAATGTTCTCTTTTATAGTCTCACCTAGCTGTATTACATTGTTGAATACTTTTATTTACAAGAAAATATAATAAAATCTGTTGAAAATTGGATGCATGTAGACTTGAATAATTTAAAAGTTGAAAAGTGAGATATTTATAGTTGTTCAAGATATAAACATGCATACAATGCATCTTACGACTTTTATGATGACTAAGTTATTAATTCAAAATATGCGTTCATCTTGGCTTTTGAAATCGGCCTAAATAATAATTCGTGTATGCAAAAGATGTTTATAGCGCGGTAAACGTCACAACAACGCTTAACTTCATATTTACTGCTAAACGTCGCAACATCAACGCTAATTGTCGCAATCAACGCTGAAAGTCGCATTTGGCATGACGCTAAACGTCACAACGCTGTCGCGAAACGCAGCACCAGGCAGGAAATTTTTCTATAGAACAATAAAACACACTAAGTATTACATAAGACAAATATAACTTCAAAGCAAGCACTTCTAGATCCATAGCAACAAGTTGCGGACTTGATCGACGCTACAATGCTATTTGGAAGAGCAAATTCTTACAATACGTGCATGTACAAACCTTTGAACTAAGTTATGCTTAAGAAAGTGTCCACCCAAAGAACTTTGGTAACAAACTACCATTTTCGGAATAACTTGTTTTTATGTATATTATAGTGTTTGAACTGGGAACCGTACTGGTCTCTTATAAAATAAATTTTTAAAACAAGTCTGACGTGCTATAGAAAATGCAATAAGACATTACACCGTGAAATAGTCGTTGAAATAGCAAATTTATTTTCAACTTACATGTAACATAAATTACTCATTAAAATTAGACGATTTAATTAGGTATGCTAACAAAGTGATATAACTAAGATGTAAAAATTGATTGTAAAATGGGTTAATAATACCAACGTTTAAAAAATATTTTTTTCTATTTTCTGTAAGTTGAACTCGACATACAGTCTTATATTTAAACCATTGGCGGATTTTGCGGAGAGGTCAGGAGATCCAGACCCCCCTGAAATTTCAAAAATATACTCGTCCATGAGTATACGTAAACCATCTTCAGGTACCATAATGCAATTGTCGCCTCGCTCGCCCTTGTGTTTAACATAGATCTAATAGTTTTGTAGATTTTATACAGTGTATAATGTACATTGTAGTTGTGTTTCGAAAGTTTGGACCCACCCCCCAAAGTAAACCTGGAACCGCCCCTTGAAACATTAGTTATGTGAAACAGAGTATCATATAACATTGAACAAGTTACTGGTGAAATAAACAGTGACATCATATTACACATAGGTGTCTGTATCATCATGAAAATGCCCTGCTAGTGTCTACAATGCAAATAAGGGACTTTAGTCATTTATCTTTTCCGGATAACATCTGAAGCAATCCAATTGGTAAGTAGGTCCTTACAGTTGGAATCCTCGGATTTTATCAGTGAAATCCTATGTAAGTATTACAAAATATTTCATCTAATATATTTCTTGTAAATGAAGATATTAACAGAAGTGATGAAATTTTGATAGTTCTTTACCTTAGAAATACTTAGCCTGTATTCCAAACAACTTGAATGATTTACAAAAAAATAATGAAAGATTAATTTTGGCAAATCGAAATTACACTGAATAGTAAAGGTAAAATACAACTAATTGGACCTACCTATTTGAAGACAAGGGAAATAACTGACTGAAGTCTCTTATTTTACTATAAGGGTAAAAAACTACAACCCGGTACTGTCGCACTGATAGTTACGCGCCAGTATATGAATCTAGTATTTCGAAAGGGTTACCGGTTCGAATCCTATCCGGGTCGCATATACCCTTCCGTAAAAACTAGAACATAATGTCAATTTTCCTCCATTAATAATGAATATGGAGAAGTTGCCGGCTCTGTGGAAGGGTTGGTGATTGCTGGTCCAGGAAAGCTAGGTTAGGTGAGCTGGTCAACGTAAATAAACCCTAACCATGGCGTTAAACCCAATGTAAAATGTAGAGAAATTTCTTTAAAACGTTATTCGGTTCTATGCAAGGTTAATTTTTAACGTGCTTTAAACTCGAGAAGCATGTGCGTATAAACATACAATTTAATACCCGTAGATAGAATACTCGTAGCTGTCATTTCGCTAGTTGAATTATCCCAAATCAAACTGCTACCCATGTTCTATCAAGGCCTATACCATAACTGCGACCAACGCCCATATAGGTTTCCAGGGTGCAGGGCAATTTGAACACTATTGAATCATACCGTCTGTGAAGCAAATCGAATGACAAAGTATTCATTTTTTCAAGTAATCAATCAGGATTCATATGGATTACATTTTAGTGTTTAGTACGTTTGTACCTACCTCTTGTACAGTCTACGAAATTAGAATATGAAAGAGGTTGTCCGAACAGATCATTTTAAGAGCAAGCACTAAGCACATTTGCAAAATAAGTAATTGTTGGTTGCCCGAACTAAAACGTGGTTGTCCCGGGCAACTGGACACCCACTTATTTCGCAGACTGCTTGTACAGAAACCCGTGAACTGAATATGTTACTGATGAAATAAATATCATCATGTTACAGAAATAAAGATTAAATTTCGTTACTCCGCACCCCTACATGGTTTCATGTAGATAGTGAATAATTTTATATAAAAAAGATGTTGCATATTAATAAACATTATTAAGTAGTTGGGCATGTATAATTTAGAGAAAGTGGGGGGCATAGTGATGTATTTTATCAAAGTTTTTAATGCCTTTTTCTGTACGAAATATAACACATATATATAACAAGAAAACGCATTGATGCAAAGTATCAAAGGGCGTCCAAAAGAATGTTTAAAAGTAAGATATGTACTAACGGATAATAAACTAGGAGAACAGATCTTAGTAGTTAAGGTTAGCATATTTAATAATTCTATTCGGAAAATACATCTTGATTAATTGTTAACTACACTATAATTGATAAATTGGTGAAAAATGATTATTAATGTAAATTTTAAACATCGCAATCTTAATTTTTCTACTTTTTAGTATCTTTTTGCCATTTCTTAAACAATGTTTTCATCTAGATCTAATCATAATTTCTTAAAATGGCATTATTTAATTAGATAATATATCACAATATCATCTTAAACATTGTAAAAAATCCCAACAATATCAACAAAACACGCAAGCAATACAGTCAATGTTAATCCCTCCTTTATTTAACTCGTCAGTTAAGAAAATAATCGCTCTTTATTTAACTCGTCAGTTAAGAACATTATCGCTCTTTATTTAACTCGTCAGTTAAGAACATAATCGCTCTTTATTTAACTCGTCAGTTAAGCGGTCAGTTTTTTAGGAGGACCTATAACAATCGGAATGATCGGCTATAATGCCTGACGAAAAGGTCCGAGATTTTGCAGTTGCCCTTTTACAAAATATATTTCATTCCATTAGGGGCGTCGCACGTCGACGCGGACGCCAACAGCACTGTTCAGTTTAGGCATATGCAATATGCTTTCCAAGACACAGATTTAGTCTACAGTGACCTCTAAAGTTTTGGATAAATGACAGTTTGAGAAGGAAAAACGGATCATGCAAACCGCAAGATTCAATGATTGAAGCTTATTCTTGTTACATAACTTGAATCTTATGTTATGTGCCGGGAAATGAATTATCTATGGTTTATGTTGTAATGTTTTCAAGGACAGTAAACTTACTTTTTAAATTAACATGCACGATCATTTCGTATGTCAAATTTCGAATAGTTAGGCCAAGTAACAACAAACAGCAGCATGTTCAGTAAGGACTGTTAGCGAACGTTACATAAGCGGGACAACTCAACCCGAAGACAACTCAACCTGAGGATTATTCAATCCAAAGTTGGGACAACTCAACCCGTTAGAAAGGGATTGAGTTGTCTCGGGTTGAGTCGTTTTTGGGTTGTGTTGTTCCGACCCTAACGTTACGGAACGTTTTGGAACAATCAGGGTAGTTGAACAGGCTACAGTTGTCACTAATAAGACAACGACGGTCCCTGCTCAGCCAATCATATTGCTTAGAAATTGCTTAATAAATCATATGATTTAAATTATATGAGATGTATCAAGTAATTTCGCTCGTTGATTTATCTCAAATCAAACTGCTACCCATGCTCTATCATATACATAACACATGCACATTTTTTGTCGTATTATTTCTCCCTCCTCAATTTATTTCGATCGTCCGCTTGTTCATAGACCATAAAGTAGAGCCACTGTAGGTACAAATGTACAATGTAAAATTAATTACAAAACGCCCGACAACAATTGCACATTTCAATCTGCGTGTTTCGTCGTAAATTGTTTCCTACCATTTTAAATTAACTAAACCATGACTTCAACATTAATTTGAAAATTTATTAAGACTAACATAAAAAAAATTATTATCACATTAAAAAAAAGACACGAAACATCTCTATTGATATACCATTGTACGGCAAATTATATTTTACCAACCATTTATACAATGCCAGCTATCTCCCTGTACACAGCAAAACCAGTCCCGTATCGTTCATAACAATACGTCATAGTATACCCTAAAATGAATGTGGCAATCTACAAGTTTATATTTTTATCTTTTCATGACAGAAGCACATTCATTGGACGAAAAATTTACGTTTTATTGTAAAACCAATGAATAGGAGTGTTTTCTTCATTCAGGAGAGACGGAACAATCAACGCCAGGGATCATATTTCATGACGAAAAAGGGTGGACCCGTATTTGATACTTAACATTACAGTTAAAACTTGTTCAGTAGACAAACAGTTCTGAAAGTGAAGAACACTCAAACTTTTATTTTAAAATTTGGATTTATTTCGTATTTTCGCCAAAATGTAAATACACAAGGAAATATTTTTGACAGAGTTCTTTTCACAGAGTGTTTAATTTGTGAATTATTATATAAGAGTATAGAAAATAACGTGCAATACAAAACAGGCGTGGACCTTACCATCTGTGCCTTAAACTAGACTTTTATTCATATATGGTGATATTTATTATAAAAAGGTGAGTAAATGCGCGTTTAAAATAATCTTAGTTATAATTAATATATGATCCGAAATGTTTTAGTTTATTTTTTATGATTTTGTTATAAACGAGATCGATATCGATTTCTTTCACCTGCAAATCTTAAGATTGCATAACCCCGCGAAAAGCTAAGTCTCATAAATGGTAACATAATATCGAAAAAACATTTTTTAGTCTTGTTTGTTTTCATAACGCACACATGGAGAATTGCATAGCAATCCCGCTTAGAAATTTTCATGGCAATTTCGCCATTTGCATACATTGGGTCATGAATATATACAACATATGATAACATATCACTTATTACATTATATACAACTTCTACTTGTCTATTAAACGTTCACATTAAGCTTAATTTGATTAAGGATGCACTTTATCTGAATCATGGTATTATTGCAATTGCTCTATACCATAACTACGACCAACGCCCATATTAGGTTTCCAGGGTGAAGGGCAAATTGAACACCATTGAATCATACCGTCTGTAAAGCAAATCGAATGACAAAATATTCATTTTTTCAAGTAATTCATCAGGATTTATATGGATTACATTTTAGCATTGAAAATAAAAGATTTATAGTACAGAATGATAAGTCTGGAATATAAAACAATTCCAAGGGAGACAACTCACCCGCGAACCCACGATTTTTAGACTAAAATGGATAGTGTGCGTCAAAATATGCCGCCAACACAAAAGTAAGGCATCTCGTGATGGAGAGATATCCATAGCAGTTAAACATCTCTGTCTAAGTCGACTGTATCATTAACATTGTTATATGATACGTTACTGTCTTATCAGATTGCCATAGTTTAATACAAACTTAAAATGCTTTTCTATTCAGAATGAATTAAAATTCCGTACTAAAGTACGCGTATTTTTATTAGGCATGAACAATTAGCGGCGTTGAGATTTGAATATTCACTGCTATTCAATGGTTCGTGGTCAACAGCCGTGTCCGAGTCAATTGTTAAAGTAATGAATCCATATTGTTCGACAGTAAACCTTGATGATCTGTTACGGACATTTGAAGTAATAAAATAGTTAACTTAAATGTACTGTTGAATGGAAAAGAATCAATAAAACTCTAGTGAAGGCTTTCATTAAATTGTCAATTCGTATGAGGGCTTGTCGACCTATTTCTATGCGGACAAAAAATGAAATATGTAACAGGACACGCTTTTAAAAACGACGAAGAAATACTTGAAACGATTCTCATGATGTTGCATGTTAGAATAAAATGCGTGCCTTTAAAACTTGTATATAAACCCGGCTCCGTGACGCAGGAGGCTAACTAAAGGATTTCGAGTCATCAATTATTCTATTTAAGTAGTAAAATATAACAGATGCATTTATTAGTTCGTGACTTCTTTTGAAAGGGTAAATGCGTACTGGTAAAGAAAAGAGCCCAATGGTTGATTGAATTCAGAACTATAAAAGTTATCCACATGTTAACTCTTGGTTACCGCTGATTTTTGTTTAACATATGTGACTACACATTGTCTGAAAGCAAGATCCTCGTCTCCAGTAAATTTGCTGGACAATCTAGTGAACCCCTTCTTCATAAAGTGTTATGGTACGATAGAGGATCAAACACGTTCGTCATAGTTGGTCATGAGACTCACTCGACTGTTTTATTCGTCAGTTGTGAGAGGAGACTATTGCAGCCAGGCACGAGTTTTAATGCAAGTAATATATAATGCTGTGCACCACTTCTTTCCATTTAAAATTTACAAACAAAGTACGGTATTGGGGCGTATGCAAGACTTACAAGAGGAATCGGTATCAAATTTTCCGGTATAACTAGTACTGTCCAGATCTGAGATTTAACTTTTCAAGGAACAGTAAATAGGTAGACTTACAGCCGTGATATGACCTACACACTGTGTTGTACGGTGTTAAACCCTACAAAATCACAATATCTGCTAAACATCTCGGTATAGACCATGGTAAATCTAAACTTTGGCCATGTCCAGCAATAGTAATAGTAGTTTAAACAATAAAATACTCTCAATTACTTTAGATCGACTATAAAAACTTACACATGACAATTTACTGACATTTGACTGACAATTTTCAAGAGAGAACGAACTTTTGTTTCTGTTCGGTGCCCCTTTTATCTCCCGATTCTAATGGTGACATTGTTTGCTATATCGGTCTCCTTTTATCAAGTAAAGCAAGTAGTCTGAAACATAATTAAATGTCAACTGTTAGGACCATGACATTTGATTGTCTTAATAGCGTAATGGTCCTAATTAAGGAATCCTTGTCTTAATAAATTTAGCATTTGGGACTTAAAAGCCGTCAAAAATCTTATAAATTTGCACCAACCAAGGTGGCCTTATAGCGGAACTTTACTGTATTCAATATAACTTACCTTTTCCCAGTTCCCAGTTATTTTAGACAATAACCATTGGTTAAAAGCGGGAAACTTAAGTGAGAAACTGACACCCATAATGTAATTTGACAACCGCAGCTAAGAATAGGTTTTAAAAACCAAAACCTGATAAGCGGTGCCGGTAATAAAATCCCATTCTACGAAGACGATTCCAACTGAAAACAAGGACTGGGCAACAACTGACTTCATGGACTTTAATTTTTCGGACACTTCTTCAGGATAAGTTTCATTTTATAAATCATCTGTTATATTTAATTAAGCAATCAAGCAGAAACTCGGGGATATAGTTAGTCGTTACGATAAGTAACTAAAATAATTAAAACCATTATATAGATAGTTTATTTCAAAATCAATTAGGCCAATTGGCCCATGAGATACAACATACAATTACAAATATCAAACAAATTATCACTCATACACTCACCCTATCACTTCTGTCTCTCACACACTCAGTCACTCCGTCACTCACTCAGTCAGTCACTCACTTACTCACACACTCACACATACTCCCCTATTCCCATTCTTACAACTCTTCACTCATGACCTAATGTCATACTCATTCTATCACTCTTCCTAGCACAAATACATAATTATATAAATACAATAAACATAACAGTGAGCATTCACCTTGGGAGAAGCTATATAAACATGACTACATTTTAACATATAAACATAATGTACATGACCAACATAGAGTGTTCTAGACCGAAACGAAATGACTAGAACACTGAAGGTCAAAATATTTAAAGATAAATATGTATATTTTCAATAAGAAAACATAAACAAACAAAAATACCAATAAAAAGTAACAAAAATAGAACACAGCATAGTATTAGATAGAAACAATTGTAAAATGTGACCTTAATTGACCGTATAAAGAACGACTACTCGTGTATATATTATATAATTCGGATCGATACGGACGACTGGACCAAAACTATTCTTTCTTCCCCTGGACGTTTGATATGAAAATTCTGAACCAATTCAAGCGTTTAAATGAAAGTGATTAAAAAACAAGAAAACATGGCAATTGTCGAGATTAAGTAATATTTTCAGTACATAAACTGTTAATATCGTGACTAATAGTCGTCTGAGTTTAATGGTTGTGTTTATGCTACATCAAGTAAATTCTATTCGTACAGGAAATATTAACTGGATTAAAAAATTAATCTTTAAAGTGTGTGTAAATTAATTATGAAGTGATAATGTATAAGCACGTGGAATTCAAGGATCTTTCTACAAACAGGACGTGGATTAATAAATAAAAAACAGACAGTGGATAATTGAGCCAGGCCAATATTTACTTACTTTTTACTTTATAAATAAATAAATATATCTCTGGTAAATCTCATGTTTGTTTTTTTACGTCATGGATGATGTTCACATTAGCCATATTAAGATATAGATAACTGTGATATAATACACACCGGTATATCGGCGGTTAGCACGGTTGCAAATCAGAAACATCCTATATACATATAAGGCATGTTAATCCTCAAACAGTAGTTTTTACCAAAATTCATTTATAGGCCAGTTACTCCTTAAAAGTTTATAATTTGTTTCTATTTTACAGATTGGTAAATAGGCGCATAGCTTAGAGTTTGCTCTTTCGACACCAATATATCTTGCATACGCCGAACAATAAAGTCAAAGGCCACGACCAACTCAGATTATATCGAGGGCTGAATGAAACACTATCGTAACTCCATTTGAAAAAAGGGTGTAACAACAGTGATTCGTTCAGCCCTCGATTTGTAGTCGACACAACACTCGCAAAAAATCAACACATAGTGGCCGCTTATCAAACTTGGGTAAAAAACTACTATTTCAGGAGAAATGTATCATACGATGTTATGCCACATGGTAATTTTACTCGTAATCGTGCTAGCCGCTTACGTACCGGTTTATATTGTGATCATCACGAGGTAACGTTGCATCGAAACTTTTACCTCTGTAACAAGCTTAGTTGTGATATCCCTCATCTACAAATACCTTTCTCAATTGGGTTCGACATATGCCCGTGTGCGCATACCTTTCTCAATTGGGTTCGACGTATGTCCGTGTGCACATACCTTTCTCAATTGGGTTCGACATATGCACGTGTACGCATACCTTTCTCAATTGGGTTCGACATATGCACGTATGCGCATACCTTTCTCAATTGGGTTCGACGTATGCCCGTGTGCACATACCTTTCTCAATTGGGTTCGACATATGCACGTGTACGCATACCTTTCTCAATTGGGTTCGACATATGCCCGTGTGCGCATACCTTTCTCAATTGGGTTCGACGTATGTCCGTGTGCACATACCTTTCTCAATTGGGTTCGACATATGCACGTGTACGCATACCTTTCTCAATTGGGTTCGACATATGCACGTGTGCGCATACCTTTCTCAATTGGGTTCGACATATGCCCGTGTGCGCATACCTTTCTCAATTGGGTTCGACGTATGTCCGTGTGCACATACCTTTCTCAATTGGGTTCGACATATGCACGTGTACGCATACCTTTCTCAATTGGGTTCGACATATGCACGTGTACGCATACCTTTCTCAATTGGGTTCGACATATGCACGTGTACGCATACCTTTCTCAATTGGGTTCGACGTATGCCCGTGTGCACATACCTTTCTCAATTGGGTTCGACGTATGCCCGTGTGCGCATACCTTTCTCAATTGGGTTCAACATAATTATGCTCGTGTACGCAAAACGACACATTCGCAATCTTTAATCTGGACGCTGAACTGACGCATCGAATCTGTCGTACTAATACTGATATAACGTGTGCCTAGTTGGTTCCCTTTCCCGTTATTGTCTTAGAATAGATTAACTGGAGATGTATTATTTTTATAGTGTTTTAAAAACCTCAAAGAAAAAGTGTTATGGGCTATGTTTCTGAAAGTAATCAAAAATCCATCCATTTGCAAAATTATTTACAAGAATAAGTTACCATGAATGTTGTTGATTTAATATACCCCCTATAATGAGTTCTTTATCTAATTGATCATTGATGGTCTATATTCCGAATGCTTAGTTCTGGAGAATCACGAAAATTACTCCAATATACATTGTTACCATTCTCGTTCCAAGAAGTTATCAAGATTGTCGATCTAATTAGTATCGAGAACCCTGATAGCCTTTGAGTACGAGAATGAATGGTTACATGCAATTGCACCAGTTTGTCTAGATCCCCACGGCATCAATATACGTGGCCAAATTGGCGGAGCAAAAAGGTCTGAGGAAAAGATCGATTGATTGGAGCAGAAGTTAAACCGTAAGGCAAGAGCTTAAAATCGAAAGGTCCCAGGTTTAAACCCATTTCTTATTTCCTTCCGAAAGATGTTTACCTGCGTTTGCTTTACTTTCCCTCAGTTGTAAATGGGTACCTGCGAGGGTGGTATGATTTTGTTGCGGCAATATGTCGACTGCACATAAACCATGTAAAAGACTCCCTAGGGAGTTGGATAGTTAGATAGATACCATTAGACTAATGAACTGATGTGATAGCAGTGAAGTCGATGAACGTGCATTAGCACATGAAACGTAGACTATAAAGTGCAACTACAGTGTACTTTATTTTTTACACTTGGTTAACTGCCGAATTAACACAATTTTAGGTTATTTTAAGGTATCCAGCGTACCTAACCAAGCTTTCATGGACCTTTGTCTATGACCAGTACTCACCTATCCTTTCACAAGGCCGTAAACTTCTTCATATACCTTTTTAATGGTTGAAAATTGACATATGTCGACAAATTTTCATGGAAGGGTATAACCTCCCAGTGTAGGATTAGAACCCGTACCCCCTTCGGAACACTAGATTCGAAATCAGGGCGCGCTACCAACTGCGCTACCGACACCGATTCAATGTACTTTTTTACGCATATGAGTGTTGTCTTGATGCGAAAAACCATAAACTCTAATATACAATAACTGAATCTAGTAAGCAACAAGACATGGGCTTTTAACGAATTACCGTAAGTGACACTCTCACGACTCAATTATTTCAGTCACTTTTAAACCATGATAGATTGACGTACAATACATTCAAACGTAAGACCAATTATAATCCAAATTTATACTCGTACATATGCATTTGGTATAATTTTTAATGCGTTTATCATTCATACTAATATAATGTACTTAACTAAGCCTATCATGCATGTTATCATTTGTGACATGTCAATTTTGTATATTATTTTTCCGCTTGGGATTACGGCCTTCTGGTATCTATTAAAATAAATCTTGGAACTAAAACGATGTAATTGAATACTATTACGGTGAAATAATTATGTATTCATGCCCATGTGCCAAAGAATATGAAACAAGTTTTTCATGATTTTTAGTTCTTATATTGAACGCTCTATTGTATTTTTAGCGTGAAAGAGTTTCTTTGAAAGTGAACTTTAATTCATGCAGAAAAAATGATAATTTTGATATACTCTTATAATATTTTACATAAGTGTCCACCTACAATACGAAATTTGGTCTGCATGGCGTGAATGAGCACAACGGTATTCGTCGTTGTTGAAGCTACTTTATATAAATAACACAAGAATCGTGTTATTTCGATATATAGTTTATACTTATTACTTTTTATTATCAATTGTGAAACAAGTTCTTACAACTTAGACTATTCACTTTCGAGTTCGAATCCTTGTCCCCCACTACTGCGATAGTAGGATAAAGTTTCTTGCTCGGGGGAAACAACGGGGGATATTTTGGTTATCTATTTCTTTAAGACACATTGCCATATTTGAAACTATATTTGAACGCCCGTGGATACTATTTTACATGTTTTATTAGTATTTATACATTGTATGTCAATGGTTTATTACATGTATTCATTTGAACTTTAACTAAAAATGTAATTGAAAAAAATGTTCAAACTAGGTAATTTAACCTGGTTTTAAAGTTAACTACAAAAATGATTCATTTAATGGAAGTTTAAATCCATGGTTAAATCAGATTCACGCTAATTACATGTATTTCAAATTTACCCAATTTTTGTCGAACCAGAATGATCTTGTTTAAAAGGGGGTAAAAAACTAAAACTTGTAACTAGTGAGCAGCCAATTAATTTCATGTTATGATGTTTAAATACGTTCTCTGTATCTTGGATCAAATATCGTATGTCTTATAGTTTGAATGATGTCATTGATATATACCAGTTAAGCTAATATTTACCCAAGTATTATTAGTTTAAAAGAAATTTGAACCAACATGTCGACGTTGAATATAGTTTTTTAGACAATCAAATGCGTACAAAATATAATACTGTTTTTGTATATTTTTGCTGTCATATACAATGTAGATAATATTACACATTAAACTGCTTATTTAATATAAATGTATAAACATTCATAAGTCTCAAAAATATATTTTAACTGTCATATTTGTCCATGGCAAGAATGTTACAAGTTATACATTCTTAGAATTAGCCATTTTCGTATATAGCAATTAACATTACGCTGAGGCTAGTATAAGCACGCTCTTAGATAAGTGACTAATTTGTTTAGCAAAGTAATCCTTTGTGTCCAAAGACATGCGACTAAGATTGTCCAAATATACACATATCCTTTTACTGGTGAAAGGATTATCAATATTGAGGAATGGGAGGTCCGGATTTATGACAATTGCATTTAGTGAACGCTTTATGAATATATTGTGGAACTCAGACATTATCTATGTATAACAGAATATCTTTTTTATATTGAAACGTGGTACTGTTAATGCAAACCTAGTTAGTATCAACTTTGAGTTCTAAATGTAACAGTAAAATGTGTTCACGACCAATTCATGTACTGAGTTGTACATTTTGACATGTTTTGAATAAAAACATTCGCGTTACATGTTTTAGTCCAATTAAATGCTTTAACCAAAATGTTAAGCAGGAAAACCACATGTTTTAATATAGAACATATCTATTTTGTTTTGAAAATATTTAAAATATAGTTTTTATCAAATCATCTTTTTTCCCTTTGAATAAGATAACTTTCTTTAACTAAACAGGACATTTTACCAACTTAGCTTACGTTTTTGCTCAGTTCAATTGGAAAAAGCCACAATACTTTCCAGGACCGATGTTGTTAGTAAAAACTGGGTGTGTACCTATATGATTAAATCTAATACTATGCAATTACATCCATACAAAATATAATGCATCATTTTATGACATTATGTCCCTGTATTGTCATTAAAGTCTCACAATTGATAAAACCTACGTTTAAATGGCATGCTGGTTACGTTTTTTGCTTATGAATATTTTTACATCAATGGTTAAAAATTAACTTTATCATGTTGAATACATCTTATACGGTGCATAACTGAAGAAAAATTAAATACAAAAAACATGAATATTGTGAAAAAGATATTTTCGCAAAGGTTATATCGCATCGCTATCTAAGTTTTTTAATTGAAACTGTCACCAACGGGATATCATCATTTTTTTTAAAAAAAATATGGAAATAAGAACATATATTATAACACATCAATCGTCGACTGTGAATAAAATATAAGATGATATACTAACTATATCCCTAACTTTAAGGTAAAGGTAAAAATATATTCAGTACGTAAAGACTGTAAGGTTGTTGTACCGTACAACCTCTCTTGAACAACGCACACTGAGAGAGACAGAAGTATGTTGCTTTATAGAGGTTGTTGCTCTGCAAAGGTTAAATTCAATTAAAATTTTGTCTTAGGGAAATGTCAAAGCTTTTGTTGTGCGGAGGATTTGTTCTGTAGAGGGCCCCTCTGCAGAGGTTGTTGTACGTACTGACATTTCTTATATTTTTGTTGGGTTTAACACCGTAGCATCACAATAGATACGTCATATTACGGCGGTCAGTCTGTCGTTCCTGTATATACTAAATCTCTGGATTTAGCAGTTAACAAATACTAGGCACATACATACGTCAGTGACTGGCAACTGTCCTACATGATTTAGAAACATTGGTAAGAGAAAGAATGACCGTAGAAATTGTTTTATGATCAAACTCCACAAAAGTATGCCACGCCGTGAAGCGAACCCAAGATACATCGAGAAGTAATTTTGCTAACACCCCGGAAAATCAACGACTCATATCCAACGCCAGTTTTACACTTTGGCAAAAAAGGAAGGTGACTTGTTACTGTAGCACACTGAAAAGGACTCGTTTTCCAGAATGTTAGCAAAAAGTATAGAACTAGCGTAGGATATGAGATGCGCAACAAATAGTAAACACTTTTCTGCTTAGACTCGCGTAGGTATCATTGAAATCTGACAAGAATTAAAAACTTACTGCTCTTTTTAAAACTATGAGTCGATGCGAATTTTCATTTTTTTCTTCATCAAACCGTTGCATTTTTTATGTCATAGTCACGTGGGTTTACCACCGTGATATTGGAAGTGTTGATGTAACATACGAGTAGTAGCCTATAGCTACTAACATAATTATTATAATGTATGTGTATATGGTTTAAGAGATTTAAGATATACGAGTTGTTAATGATTTTGTACCATATATAATCTGATATCCGATATTTTATATTTTTTGAAAGATAAAATCCTCTTTATACAGAGAAACATAAATACATGAACACCTTTGGATAGCCAGCCATGCGTAGGTTCGAATTCCATCCAAAACCTACCCCATTGTTTCTATTGAGCAGGAAATAGTATCCTATTAGCTCAGTACTGGGGAACCAGGAAGCGGACTCAAAAGTGATTAATCTAAATTGTAAGAACTTGATTTACACTCAAGCTAAAATAAATTAGCAAAAAATACATTCGGAACCAAACAAAACAGTGTTTGTCCATTTGAATTTTACAGTTTTCTAAATAATTGTTTCCCTATTCATAAACATGTAATTGCAGTATATAACTTTTAAATTTTACTTTATATCAAAAGTAACTCTATCTATTCTTATGTCTAGTTTTTATCATTTTTTGGTTTCAACACCACATATCATGTGTTTCTTTATCGTGTTAGAGTTTTCGTACAAATATACATCTAAGTTTAATAAGATCGTTCCTTTCTGTTCTGTGCTTATCGTTGTCCTATGTTAAGAGAATATGTGATTTTTATAAGTAAGAGTTTGCTAGATTACTCCTCACCACAAAAATGCTATATCTGTGTGTTTAATGTACACGTACGTATTTGAACAACTGCCATTGCCATAAAGTAATACTTATCGATAAAGACCGAATATACCCAATTGCAACCCAATGTTTATAAGCAATCGATCCGAGGACTTACAAAAATACAGAAATGATAAAGAGGGCGGATTTCCAAAATGCTAACTATATAACATAGGAGATGTGGAAATCTTTGAAAACATATCACTATGTTGAATAATATCTAAAAGGCGTTGGAATGTCCTATGTCAAGCTGTAAAATACATACATGTAGCTATATAAAAGAATGAAATTCAATAGGTAATAGTTTCGTTACAAAAGACGGTTTCAGGTTATCCCACTAAAGATCATGTTATGCTCTAGTGATGGTATAGTAATACAAAAATGTCATATACAATGTACTTGGACCTATAAGAATAGTTTTACACTAAAAACGGGGTTACGTTAAATCGAGAGCTTAAAGGAACACTGTCGTAACTCAAATTTGCTTAATTTTTGGGTCAAATTTATCTCTTAGTTAGTATACATGTACCTTTCAACTGAGATTATTCATTCTGTCCGCCATCTTAAAAAAAGTTCGGTTTAAAGTCTGCTCGATATTAGCTGACTTTACAGCCTTGCACAATAGCCCATGATCATTGAAATTACCTTCAGGCAGATGATCCCTCTCAGTACCCATTTACAGCTGATAAGAGTGAAACAACTGTAGGTTATTTTCTTGCTCAATGAAATTAGTAGTGCCCTTAGTGGGGATCGAACCTGGAACCTCTCAATCCCTAAGCGCGCGTCCTACCACTAGACTACTGCATCTTGATTGACTTGACCATACATTTTTAAATAACAGTGCTTTTGGTGACGAAACGAGAACTCCTCATTAAATATCTGCGCAATCTGTTGATAATATGTTTGGTCAGGGCCCGGTTGGTCAAACTTTATCTGTTATTTCTATGCTTTCTATTTATTGTACTGACAACTGTCGCACGTGTGTGTGTTAGAAGTAAGTTTTATTAACTATTTTTGCTGCTTGGTAATATTTCTATTGTTTGTAGATGTACTCTAACTATATCTGCGTGCTATCTCGAGATAGGAGGGTCCCGGGTTCGAACCCCGCCAGGGGCACTGCTAATTTCCTAGAGCAAGAAATTTACTTACAATTGCTTCACTTCACCAAGGTGTAAACGGATACCTGCTAGAGTGGTATAATTTTGATGCGCCAATTTGCCGGCTGCTCTAAGCGGAGTAAAAAGACTCCCCACGGAGATTAATTGATATATACTAGTAGCCTGATGACCAGGCGTAATAGCTGTGAAGTCGATGAACGTGCATTAGCATGAAACTTACTATTTTGTATATTCATCAAGTGTCTATCAGTATGTAATATGTTTAACCATAAGTACTATGTACTGATATGCTAGTAAAATAAAATGAAAAATGAAATATTTTACTCTAGGCAAACACTAACAAAGAAAATAATTATATTATATACTGTAACAATAAAATAATTGTCTGAAAAAATCTAGACTTTTCAAAAATTGGTGATTAATATCTAAGTTATGTTCATTTATATCAATGGCCACCATCCTATAAAACCAATACAACAAAAACCGTTTTTGAAAAAAGTGAGTTACGACAGTTTTCCGTAACATTCTTGACATTTATTTTATATCCTTACTAGTCAAATCATTATAGCTCAAATGTATTTAATGTAAAAAGTATACAGTTTGTTATTCGTAGAGAAATAAAGGTATAATTTTGATAAAATGCCAAATATTTCACACCGTATTTTTTATGTAAAATGAGTTAGTTATAGGCTTGATAATAAACTTGAGTCAACATTCTATTAAAATTGTATGGATCGGTTGAAATCTTAAACTACATATTTTATAATAGAATAGGATATAAATTTTTTTCAACTTATGTCATTTTGACAGATAGTCACGTACAATTACAAAAGTATGTAATGCATAGGCCTACCAAGTATAATAAAATGAGTATTACATGTTTATTCAAAATGGTGACAAAATAACTGTAAAAACACTAATTATTCGACGGCATAACATAAATTAATGTAAGAGAAATGAAGAAGATAAATGTATTCAATTTAATATACACATTTGATAAATCTTCGATCAGGCCGCCGAATTCACAAGAAATATTTAAGTGTATCTGTTCACTTATGTGAGTTTCCACATATGAGTTTTGAGTTTTCACTCTTTTAATTTTAACAAAAAGGAAATACTTAAATAGTTGTTTTATTCAAATATGAGTTTTCACTAAAATCACTGTTCTTTCTTTTAAAAGGCTGGACACAAACGTAAACTAAGTAAATATTTAGTCAATACAGTCACTTTTCACTAGTTAAGGGATATCATTTGAGCGTACTTAAGATATCTGCTAATCTGCGGTCATTTTCAAAACAAATCTTACGAAAAATATCATCGTAAGTCACTGAGGTCAATTGTAGCAACCATGCACATCAACATCAGTAAGAATCATAGCTTAACATACAAAATAATACAGATCATAATTCGACATTTATCGTCCAATGTATCGACAAATCGCTACGAACAAATCAAACGTGATCTGATAGTTAACAGAATTGATTATATGTAACATACTTTTTCAATGATGTCAACAAAAGATTGTCCTAATCATAAAATTACGATTGAAATATGTTTGTTATCAGTCACGATCTTTGTAAAGAATTTCTTTAAATACACACAGGCAGAAAAAGCAGCTACGTACATGATAATTAGTATTACATTCTTAACCCACCTTTAAAAGTCAAATTTGTATATACGAGTAAAATGATATTATTTGACTAAGTACATAACTGTTGGTAAACAAATGGATGAAAAAATAAGTACATAGAATAAAAATACACATTGAATAGTATATTCATTGAAAAAACACGTTGTGATTGAAATAGAATATACCTTATTATCACTGTTCGTCAATTTGAATCATGATTATTTATGATTATGAACCCATTAAAATATCGTAACAAAGTTATAAAATATACATACGTGCTTGCATATTTTCACACAGTCTTCTAGTTATAACCTGTTAACTTTCTTTAGTTGAGATATGTTTGTAATTGTTTAGTATGAACAGACAAGTCATGATGTGCAATAAAAAAGGGTTTTATATCCGCAATCTTTGACAGAGTGATAAAAACAAAGCTGAAGTGGTCAAGTCATTTTCAGCAGCTCGTTCTTGATGTAGCCAGTTTATAACAAAGTATAAAATAAAACATATATAATGACAAAGAGTGATGAGATTAAATATGTCATTTATTAAATTATAAATGACGATTAATACCTATATATAAAATATAAACATTAAAACAGACAGTAATTTAAAAACACACGAGAATCAATATATTTACATCAAGAAGTTAGCGCACAAAAAGGCGATTAAATTGTCGTAGTATTGTGTTTTTGCATGGCGCCCTACGGGACGAAAATACGACAAAAAGGCCATTTTGTCGTGCTTTCTTGTTTTCGTTTGGCGCCCCGTCAGACACAAATGCGACATGGCGTAATTCAGCCACCATAAGTTTGTGAGTTATCCTCCTGTGCATCGGCCGTTTGTTTCACATTCTTAACTTTTTGACCTCTGTTAAAAGTGCAAATAAATATTGCATTTTTAAACACTGATTAATGATCGAAAACTATACAGGGAGAACATCTTTCTGAAGGGTGACTTTTTTACTACCATACACATTTAAACCGCATCCTTGTCACGTGTTGTTTTTTAATAGATGAGTGTAATCGACTGCTGACTTGAGGAAAAAAATCTCACGCTTATAATTGCAAAACTCGATATGCAAAGATGCTGGTCAGTTTTGCATTAGTAAAATAATGATACATTTACCACAATCTAAGTAAACATTGACACTTCACACGTTATCTCTGTTATATAGAGCTCATCCAGCTTAAATGTAAAGTAACAAATGCACACGTTGTCAATGATGTCATACGTGTTGCATTCGTTACTAGCTTAAATAAGATGTGGGGAAACACACATCTATTTATAATCGTTTTATCCAATGAAAATGAGTAAAAATGATTTTTAGTTTATGTGGAATTTGGTAAATTTTCATTGGTCACTCAAATTTCATTTTAAAGGTCAATATAAAAATCTTGATTCTATAAAGCAGCCGTGTGAAGAAACGGTTGAGAATTCACTGAGCTGCAAAAATGCGTAATTGTGAGTTTGGTAATTATTGAATAGCCTTGTTTTATAACGCAGTAGGTTTAAGATACTTTATTTATGCATAAGCGATCGCGTGTTTCCCAAACAGAATATGCGTCAGGGGGTCCTAGAGGAGGATGTACTTCCTCAGTTTTTTGTGGTGTAAAGAGGCACAGTGGAATGATCGCAAAAAAATCGAGGTCAATGAGTGCGAAAAATGGCACAAAAAGATAACAGGGTAAAAAACACCAGTCACTAAAAAATACTAGCACTTTAAATTTCGTTGTGTGTAAATATATAACTGACTGAAATGCAAAACTGTGGTCGCAAAATAGCTGTATTGAGTTAAGGTGAAAAATGGCGTAACCGTTAAATGAATCAGAGTTTATGACTATAGATAACACCTAGATATTCAAAAACAAATGTGATTTCTTTTCAATAAAAAAAAATATTCGAAACGTACCGGATTACTAACTGGGTACTACAAACAAATCTAGTACTTCAGCGCTTTGATTGGTTTATGTGAATTTTGAATATTAAGAGTTCAATGTAACCGTTTTGAAAACCCATTCTCCTTACCATTCCTGTACTGTTCCTTAAACATAACTATTATTATCTGTTCTTAAAGTGCTGCTACTATATCCATAGTTATTTACTGTATGCTAATCTATATGAATGATTTGTCTTCTACATTTCAGACGCTCAAGATGAATTTTAAAGCTATATTAGCTGTAGTAATAGTGGTTACGTTACCACATACAGTGACGTCACAGCAGTCAACAACCACTGACCCACCTACTACAACCACTGACGTACCTACAACAACAGGCGAATTAACTACTGAGAGTCCCTCAACTGAGGGCACTACAACACCGCCATTGACTACAACAACTGAACCACCAACATCCACTGTCACCATATCGACAACAACAGCCAGTGAAGAAACAACAACAACGCCAATTGATGCGACAACATCAACTGAACCACCAACGTCTACTGAAACCATAACAACAACAACAGTGGTAGAAACAACGTCAACTGAAGGTACAACAACAACAGCAACTGAAGGCACAACTACAACAGTACCCGAAAGTACAACTACAACAGCAACTGAAGGCACAACAACAACAGTACCCGAAAGTACAACTACAACAGCAACTGAAGGCACAACAACAACAGTACCCGAAAGTACAACTACAACAGCAACTGAAGGCACAACAACAACAGTACCCGAAAGTACAACGACAACAGCAACTGAAGGAACAACTACAACAGTACCCGAAAGTACAACTACAACAGCAACTGAAGGAACAACTACAACAGTACCCGAAAGTACAACTACAACAGCAACTGAAGGCACAACAACAACAGTACCCGAAAGTACAACTACAACAGCAACTGAAGGCACAACAACAACAGTACCCGAAAGTACAACTACAACAGCAACTGAAGGCACAACTACAACAGTACCCGAAAGTACAACGACAACAGCAACTGAGAGCACAACGACAACAGTACCCGAAAGTACTACGACAACAGTACCCGAAAGTACAACGACAACAGTACCCGAAAGTACAACGACAACAGTACCCGAAAGTACAACGACAACACTAATTGAAGAAGCCACATCAACTGAAAGTACAACGACTACAACAACTGAAGGCACAACTACAACAGTACCCGAAAGTACAACGACAACAGCAACTGAGAGCACAACTACAACAGTACCCGAAAGTACAACAACAACAGTACCCGAAAGTACAACAACAACAGTGCCCGAAAGTACAACGACAACAGCAACTGAGAGCACAAATACAACAGTACCCGAAAGTACAACAACAACAGTACCCGAAAGTACAACAACAACAGTGCCCGAAAGTACAACGACAACAGCAACTGAGAGCACAACTACAACAGTACCCGAAAGTACAACAACAACAGTACCCGAAAGTACAACAACAACAGTACCTGAAAGTACAACTACAACAGTACCCGAAAGTACAACAACAACAGTACCTGAAAGTACAACGACAACAGTACCCGAAAGTACAACGACAACAGTACCCGAAAGTACAACAACAACAGTGCCCGAAAGTACAACAACAACAGTACCCGAAAGTACAACGACAACAGTACCTGAAAGTACAACGACAACAGTACCCGAAAGTACAACGACAACAGCGCCCGAAAGTACAACGACAACAGTACCCGAAAGTACAACGACAACTGTACCCGAAAGTACAACGACAACAGTACCCGAAAGTACAACAACAACGCTACCCGAAAGTACAACAACAACAGTACCGGAAAGTACAACAACAACAGTACCCGAAAGTACAACGACAACAGTACCCGAAAGTACAACGACAACAGTACCCGAAAGTACAACAACAACAGTACCCGAAAGTACAACGACGACAACACCCGGAAGTACAACAACAACAGTACCCGAAAGTACAACGACGACAACACCCGGAAGTACAACGACAACAGTACCCGAAAGTACAACGACAACAGTACCCAAAAGTACAACAACAACAACACCCGGAAGTACAACGACAACAGTACCCGAAAGTACAACGACAACAACACCCGGAAGTACAACGACAACAGTACCCGAAAGTACAACAACAACAACACCCGGAAGTACAACGACAACAGTTTCCGAAAGTACAACAACAACAGTACCCGAAAGTACAACAACAACAGTACCCGAAAGTACAACAACAACAACACCCGGAAGTACAACGACAACAGTACCCGAAAGTACAACAACAACAGTACCCGAAAGTACAACAACAACAACACCCGGAAGTACAACGACAACAGTACCCGAAAGTACAACAACAACAGTACCCGAAAGTACAACAACAACAACACCCGGAAGTACAACGACAACAGCAACTGAAACCACAACAACGACAACTACTGAAAGCACAACAACATCAACTACTACAGGCACAACAACATCAACTGAACAGCCAACAACAACAACAACAGAAGGACCAACAACAATTATAACTGAAGCGCCATCAAGAGGCCGAGGTACTTATTCGTTAAGATTTGAATAATTGATATGACCTAAATCGTTCTTAATCATGCATATCATATTTTACACATAATATCTCGACTTTGGCAAGACAAAGATTAATTCTGATGATTCTCTTCAACATCCAATGATCCTTAGAGCGATAACTGAATCTCTTAGAAAAGGTTTTGTTCTAATGATTTGACCTAGTGACCAAGGCTTAGACCATATACTATCCAACATTAAAACTGTTTGAGACTTAAAGAAACATCCTATAAATTTTATACAAATTTGGCAATTTAACTATATTTTATTTTTAATTTGACATAACTTTTTGGCTCAAGCTTGCATTCTTCGAACATGTTTGGATTTTATTTATTAAGGTTATGACCAGTTTTGATAAAATTGGGAGCAAACATTTGTTTTAACAAGAGTTACCATTGATTTGACCATTTTTGACACAGTCTTGTTCTACTCATTTAAGCAGATAAGAAGCATCTGAATAAGTGCTATGAAATTTGCTACATAATTAATTGTAATGGTGCCTCAAAAATGTAATCAAGGTTTTTTATTTGATATAACTATCGGCCAAGAATTGACCCAACAAGACTCATTCTCGAACTTGTCTGAAACATGACAAATGTTAAGCATCTTTTACCGTTTTCGTAAGGGGCTTTGTACTCTATAGTATTGTTCATGCAATATGTATACAATAAATGCTTGTCAAAGACATAATTACCCAAAATACCAAAACATGTGTCGTTCTTGAGACATTATTTCAAAAGATTGTGCATGATTGAGACATTATTTCAAAAGATTTTCCAAGTAAATCATTGTTCACTTTGTCTTCAAAATATTGTTTGACAAACATCTAAGCTAACATTTACCAACTATATCCCTTCATTAGCTTTAATGTCATTCAAGAACGCCGAGACCTTCTGGAAAGTATTTTTCAGGGTAAGGCAGTAGTATGATTGATTGAGCTCACTACTTATCATATATTCTATTATACTAATGTAAAAGTAATATAATGTTGCGTTGTTTTTGATACTTTAGGATTGATGATACCTGACTTCGCTCAATTACCGGCAGATATATTGAACGGGCAGGATGATGGCTGCATACACCCACATCTAAGAACATCGTTCAAATTTCCTTTTGGCAACGACTTCTTTGACAAAATTTACGTACGTTTATTTTCGTTATATACTTCTCATACTTTTAAACCTTCAAATTAAATTGGCAATCCCTACCATACTCAGGGTTTTCATTCATGACCTATGAATATGTCTTATATAGCACCGGTCTGGTTTTTTGGGGTTTTTTTTAACGTCGTATTCAGCACATATTTAGGTTATATATACGACGGCCAGCTCTTCCTACGATAGGTTTCCTGAACACTTTTTCTATCACCATCACTAACGGGGTCGGGACAACTCAACCCGATGACAAGTCAACCCGAGACAACTCAACCCGCAGGTAGGGACAGCTCAACCGCACGAAGGGACAAGTCAACCCGTGGACAAGTCAACCCGAGGACAACTCAACCCGTATCGTATATTATTAGTTATACGTCATAAAAAAGTACTTTGACAGTTAAATTTGATATAAGATAAAACAATTGTTTATGAAAGATATTATGTATAAAATTAATGATAATTAGGAGTTAATATTTAATAAAATGAGAAAATGATTTATCATAATAAAAAATAAAGATTGCTTAATTCTTTTTTAGATATTGCAAATAAAATATGTATTACATTCATTTCAATTGAATGTTTTGCCTAACTTGGATAACTGATTTTTAACAAGTTTTTATGGTTTGTAAGACAATTTAAAAATGCATACTTAATTGCAATTACACTTGCCAATAATCACTTTGTAATAATACTATTTCTAACTTAACTGTTCGCAAACGAATTAGTGCTTTAAAATCAGAACCATTAATTACGACATACAATTGACAATTCTACTTTGTCTATCGAATATGACTTTTAAATGTCAATATGAAATTTAATTACAAATATAATGTTCAAGTATATCGTATAAACAGTTTATTCAATTTTAAAAAGATATTCATGTTACATATATTCATTATGCCATAGATGACAACACAATTGACACTGTATTTACACTATCTTCACTTTGTTGCTCATCTGATTTTAAAAACTCTAAACACAAAAGATGACTTTTATTTTATTCACTAATATTTTCAATTATCGATAAAAATACATTAAATCTTTTTTATGATGAATAACTGATATATGTAATACGGGTTGAGTTGTCCTCGGGTTGAGTTGTCCTCGGGTTGAGTTGTCCCAACCTACGGGTTGAGTTGTCACAACTTCGGGTTGAGATGTCCCCGGGTTGACTTGTCCACGGGTTGAGTTGTCCCGGACCTGCACTAACTTACCATACCACGAGGCCGACAACTCATGTATAGGGGTATGACCTACCGCGACCAGGCTCGAACCCGCGATATCAGGAATCGAATTCAGACATGCTAACCATTACGCCACGACCGCGGCTCGCAACGGTCTGTTCAACGATGTAACTGTTAAGGTGGAACAGCATTTGTAAATTTTCTGTCAATTTAAAGGCGTGCTTGAAACGTGTATTCTTAATATATTTGATCACATAAATCGTGACTTTCTGACCTGCTCTTTACATTCGTAAAATTTACTTAAAATGTTGATGTCGTAGGTTTTTGTATGAAACGATCTACAAGTATAATTATGTAACGTATTTAACGTTTATTCATATTTCTCAGGTGTGTGTAAATGGTTTTGTTGCATTACAAGCCCCATACAATTCTTGGTCAGTACCACTTGTTGGTGGGGTTTTCTCTCAAAGACATATTATAGCACCATTTATGACAGATTTGGATACTAGGACAAATGGGAGCATATTGTACAAGTTGTTAGACGTTTCTGATGATCCAAGTTTGGAAAATGATATTGTTGTACTAAAGGGCAAACAGTTGGTAGAACAACATTTCACAAGTAGTTACCAACCCATGGCTACGTTGATTGTCACATGGGATAGTGTTCCAGCTTGGAATAGTAATAACAAAGTGAGCATAATATATTATCTTAAATATTTTGATGATATGTTCTACCGGATTATGTTTGGTGTGAGAGTTTAATTAGTTTCAAAAGTAATAGAAAAGCGACTGAGCTCAATAAAATCGTGTATGGTTACTGCCTGTATGGATTGTTATGCAATGTTTTCTTACCTAATTTAGTGATTTGAAAATCTGTATTATCGATTTATGCTATGTCGTTTTTACAATTTTGCGATTTTGTTTTATTTTCCTGCGTAATTATTTGCATTGTCGGCCATTTTATTGTTATATTGCAAGAATTCAGTAAGTTTTGCTATATTGTTTTTCAACTCTTTCATGACTTTAGAATAGACAAGTAGAATCTAATCAAGACATGAATAATGATTGGTATAATGAATCTGTATAACATAAAAACTTGCTTCAATTTTGTTTTCAGGAGGCAACATTCCAGCTGATTTTTACCATGAATGATCGGTCCTCTTACGCATTTTATGCTTATGAGGATGGGTATATGAACGTATATGGTCAACCAATATATATTGGTGAAGTAATGGCTGGTGCTATTTTCCCAAGAGCAACTGTTACATTTATACTTGAAGCACCTGATGAAAACTTGTGTGGAGGAAGTAAGTAAATGTACAGAAAATCTCTAAAGGATTATTGTATGAAATTATGTTCAACTTTTCTTACTCCACATTTAAAATACCTGTCATTACGTTACTCTTATGCGTAATGCATTTTAACATAAAACACCTTCACATTACTTTACACAACACAGAAATTGTGTGTAAAATATATTTTGAAACACGTAGTTTGCTTGATCCATGAAGCACGTGCATTTTACTTTTTTGCCTGAAAATTGTTTGCACCCAGTAAAATACTTATAAAACTACACATACATATTCTGTAAGTATAATACGTTAGAAAAACACTTTACTTTAAAACCCGAAGCTATAATTATGGCGAGGGTGTCAGTAGAAAAAAGAGGGCGTGCTGTTGGCACAAGGGGACACAAACGCTAAAAAAATCAAAATTGCACACCATGACATTAAATCAAATCTATTAATAATGCATGATGTACATTAAAGAAAAAAAAGATTTGCAATGATTGTCAATAATGAAATAAATCAGGCAGTTAATGTAAAAAAATGTTTAATGCATCACTGCATTATAAAATTATTCCCTGAAAATTACAGTGGAGTTACAAAAGTTGTGAAGTATAAATTCCAAAACTTGACATTTGCCTGATTATTTACCATATAACTGAAGCATTTGTGCATTCGACGGCATTGGTGTAGGTAATAATTTCTTCTTAACGCCAATGCATAAAGCCGTTACATTTTTTAACAATGCACTAAGATATTAAGGACTATGTAAAAGTTGAAATTACAGAAATGTACCTATAAGTACCGACCCCCAAAAAGTTGGTTAGGGTAAGTGGAGCGCTAAAATATCATAATGTTTAATTATCCCTCTTGCCTGAAATCTTTTGGACCAGGCAATATTATCGTAGGTACTTCACATCACCTGTGAATACAGAAATAAATACGTTATTTTCTGTGCAAGTTTCCTTTTATTCTAGCGAACAATTTCAGAATACATATGCAGATATTGAATGCACTAATATTACTCTAGATGCACTGAAGCTTACATTTTCTATATCTGTGACTGAATTTACATATATGAACAAACAAACAAGTGAGCTCTGTAATCAAAATTTAGGCGTCCATTTTGTGTGTATTAAAAACTTATTCATTACACATCTTTGCGGAAGTCAGGGGCTAATCACAAAAACGTGTGTACATACGCGAACTGAGCTTCTTTCTAAAGATTGCCAGATTTCGATGAAATTACTTAAGAATGGTTTAATTTTTTATAAAGTTATTACTATATATGTCTGTAGATTTGATGATTTATTGTTTTAAGGTATTTATTTGACGCCACGTGGGAACTTATTTGTGCCTAATTACTTTATTTTGACATCCATCGGTTTCGTCTTATATTGGTCTGGTCGATGTTTTGTTAGCAGATGACCATTGATTGTGTCATACCACCTTTGTCTAAATTGGCCGTGTATTGAAAAATCAAGAGTATGGTGGCTCGGTATAGCCCTCGTGCATTTTCTTCGAGAGCTTCTAATCTCCGTTTGTGAAATTGTTCGTTGAAGTTTGTGGAACATATTGTATTCTTTAAATGTTTTGTTGTTTATAATGTATTGTTAACAACAAATCATGTGACCAAAATTGTAGGGCTTCATTACTTGTCGTTGACTTAAGTCAGATCGTATTGTACGTAGCAAAGATTTTAAGTTTCGAGTGCGTCTTTGAAATTCTCTCATCGTACAACCTAAGTTCAACGTAAGTAAGTAATTTCGGAAATTTCGCTATCTTACGTAAGATTCTTATGAAACAGTCCCAGTTCTTTATCAGCCCTGCGTTCAGTTAGCATTTAACGTTAATGAACGGTTAATTGAACGATCCATTGAAGCGCGAACGTTTAAAGATAGCGGACAAGAGAATCTTTACTTCAGTTTATTAGAAGAATTCGGAGAGGAGGAATTGTTTTCTTGTTTACTTGTTTTTTGTAAATTTATTGATCTAAATCAACGAGAGTAACACTGCCGACTTCGTTGTAATGGCAGTTACTAATTTGCACAATATACTCGAACTATTTTGTTTCAGGTTGTTTCATACTCGCGTACTATATACTTAAACCGTTAGCTGTTTGCCTGAAACGTTTTCCGCTAACAGGCCGTTCAATAATGACATTAGTGAATTATACCTATTTTAAGTGTGTACCTTTCATTACCTGTGTCCATTATTGGACACCGTATTTTTTGTTTGTACTACTTCTTTTGTGTAAAGTTGTATTTTGGACATTATGAATTTTAGTATATAGAGATATTTTATTATACTGATTTCAGACGATGTATAAATTAACTTGTATTTTTAACTCTTAGTGCATCTGTACGGGAATGTACACAATCTGATTGGAAGATTTTATTTTAACTGTTTTCGCTGTACTTCATGCAAACTTGCACAAAAGCTTACATGTTTAAACTCACTTTTTTCATGAAAAAATAAATATTACTAAACCTCTTTTTTGGATATTTTTCTATTAAACTTACTTATTTATTTCATTAGGATTAAAATGAAAACGGAAATTTATGAAAATTATTTGTAAATTTCAATTATTGCAACCACACCTATTTTAAAGTCATGAAGGACATTCGTAAATTACATAGACCTTAATGTAATTATATACTATGGATTAGTAAATTCAAATGCAAAAATGATTTAATCAAGATAAGTTACGACGGCTGATCGAGTATTTCGATTGTTTTATTAAGTATTGCTTTCAGCAGCAGTTAAAACGTATTTCTATGATTTAACGTTGTACATTGTATTAGTTATCTCTGCTTACACGAAGAAATTTCATTCACATCAGAACTAGCAAGTCTAGATTAATGTTGCCTTGCAAGCTTTGTTTAATACAAATTACCAGACTTACGTAGTATATTGTATTTAAGTTAGAAATGGTGATAGAAAATGTATTACTCTTTCTTGCTGTGAATATTTTATGTAATAAAACATGTATTAATAGATTTTGTTGTGTGAGTATAACAATATCGTTTGATTCAGATACCTGTGCCAAATGTACCGGCTCTGGAGTGCCAAGTATAAGTGAGAGATGCAAAGCTTGGTACAAGAGAGAGAAAAAGGATCATCAAGACTTCAATAGATTCAACAACCAAGTTAGGAGAATGGGAGGATGTGCCTGTAACTTGTTTACTCTTCTCTTTGACGGAAGATATATCATCTTTTGGTTTGATGTTTTTGATGGGAACGATTTGGTCACCGCTTATCTTTTACCTAATCAAGCCCAGTTTGGCCAAGCTGGAAAGGTAAATAGTTTGACATAGTTTGAAAAACTTATTTGCTTATACTACACACGTTTTTCAAAGAATTCGTCTTTTGATATAAGTAAAAAAACGTTCTATTTAGCTGGTCTTGAAAGTAAAATAAGCATAATCCTGTACTAATCCCTTTGCTAATAAAAAAGTTCAAATTGTTACAATCTTGAATAAAAATAAGTGTAATACGTGAGTGTTTAATTTTGCACACTTGAAAGATGTATTTTCAAATGTAAGTTAGTTTGATTTCTATCGCGAATAAAAGCCAGTTTACGATATCTTTTATATCTACTGGATGCTATGACTATTCCAATACCATCATTGTGCAAAAATGTTAACCAACTACTTGATTTAATGAATTAAATGCACAAAGAAAACCCACAAGAGTTCGTCGTATTGTCGAAAAGAATTAACATGGAACTCAAACACGTAAAATTAAATGTAGAATTTAAAGAACAAAAACTTTTTTGTATTTTACAGTTGAACTTAGAAACAAATATTCAAGATTTGCATAGCTACGAGTGAAAAATGTGTCTTTTTTCTGAGTTTATGCTATTTCTTAGAGTTTCAATTTTACAATTTACATGGGTAAACTTTTTCTACCATTGATCTATTTATGATATTTTCAGACGTGTGTGTATAGTATTAGAAACGGAACTCTGATTCAACGCGGTCCGGATGCAGGCTATGTTCAGAGATACAATTATTTAATAAATAGACGAGGCTTTGAACAAGATCGAATAGGTAGAAGTTTGTGTTGTATACAGTCAGACAACTGTAACCTCTTCCAAGAACTGAGACCAAAACACCCTACTTGTGAATCTCATCCGAGATTTGTGGCAATCAGTAAGTACATTTCAGTACTAAAATTTATTTTTAAATGTGATGCAAACATGTGCTTGTAAATGCATGGTGGGGTTCTATTTTCCGATGAAGAATTGTTTTTACAGGCATGAATGACTGTTTACACATTTGTATAAGCAAACACAACACCTTTCTTTATACATAATACTATTATATGCATGTACATAATAATAAACTAGACAACCTAAACATTGTTTTCACAATTAGACTAGTGTAAATTCTATGTCATTTTTTAAAACTACAAACACATACTAGTTTGTTTTCATACTTTGAATACGATGTTATTATTTGGCAACATTAAACATGCACTCTATACATAGTCGTGAATTTCCGTATGAAATCTCCGTAAATTCACGACTATATTACTTTAAGATTTAGGAGTAGTAGACAAAAAGGCACCTACAAACTTGGTGTAGTGGTGTAACGTACCACCTCACAATCAAGAGGCTACGGGTTCGATCCCACATAAAACCTTATTTTTTTGCAATTTAAACATAATCGGTACATGCTTTACAAATAATTGTTAACACGACGGCTCACTGATTCAAACTTTTTTAAAAAGCAGCACTTAAAAAATTTCAGGTTTGCCCTACAGCTGCAAATCTTGACCATTATAGAATCCTACGAGCACAAGCTCGTAGAACATTTAAGTTTTCTAAACGTAAATCATGGCAGTCATATGTTTCTAAAATTAACACCAACACTCCAATTAAAAAAGTTTGGGAAGCAGTTCGTAAAATTAATGGTAAACACAAAAAGTTCCTACTGCTCATCTGAAACGTAAAGATTCGAGCGTAGCAAAAACTACAAAAGATATAGCTAACACGCTTGCGGAAACTTTTGAACATAATTCTTCTTCAGCACACTACACTGAAGAATTCAAAAAGGTCAAGTCTAAAACAAAATATTAAATTTCATTCTAACAAAGAAGAGGATAACACCCTTTTTACAATCGACGATTTAACCGATTCTATTAAGCATGCCAAAGATACAGCTGCTGGCCCTGATGAAATTTATTATCAATTTTTAAAACACCTCCCATTGGTATCTCAACATTTATTGCTCGATATTTTTAATGATATATGGATATCTGGTAAAATTCCAGATTCCTGGAAGGAAGCTTTAATAATACCAATACCGAAACCGGGTAAAGACAATACTGACCCCCTTAACTACCGACCAATATCTCTAACTAGTTGTATTTGTAAAACATTTGAACGCATGGTAAATAAAAGACTCATCTGGTATTTAGAATCTAACGGTATTATAACTAATTTCCAATCTGGTTTTCGAAAACAGCGAAGTACAAATGATCATTTAGTACGCCTCGAAACATTCATAAGAGAAGCTTTTGTCAATAAACAACATGTAGTTTCAATTTTCTTTGATCTTGAGAAAGCTTACGATACAACTTGGAAATATGGTATTCTCAAAGATTTAAAAGATGCCGGTCTAAACGGTAGACTACCAATGTTAATTTCTAGTTTTCTGTCTGACAGAAGTTTTCAAGTTAAATTAGGATCAACATTGTCAGATAGCCACAATCAAGAACAAGGCGTGCCACAAGGCAGTATATTATCAGTTACCCTCTTTGGTCTTAAAATTAATAATATTGTTAAGGTTATAAATCCTGGTACAGATTGTTCACTAATGTAGATGACTTTTTAATCTGTTATCGTTCTAAAAATATTCGAAGTATCGAACGCCAACTACAACAAAACTTGGATAAAATCCAAAAGTGGGCAACAGAAAATGGTTTTAAATTTTCCAAGTCAAAAACACAATGTGTACATTTTTGTCGATTAAGAAAGCATCATAATGATCCTGAACTTTACATTTCTGGCTCAAAAATACCTGTTGTAAATGAAGCTAAATTTTTAGGCGTTACATTCGATAAAAAACTCTCTTTTATACCACACTTAAAGTCTCTAAAAACAAATGTATCAAAGCTTTAAATCTACTTAAAGTACTTTCACATACTGATTGGGGATCTGATTCTCAAACATTACTTAAATTATACAGAAGTCTTGTTCGTTCAAAACTAGATTATGGGTCAATTGTGTATGGATCAGCACGTAAATCGTACTTGCAAATGCTTGATACAATACATAACCAGGGCTTACGTGTCGCCCTTGGTGCATTTAAAACTTCACCTGTTGAAAGTCTTTATGTTGAAGCTAACGAGCCATCATTAAAATTACGTCGACAAAAGCTTTCATTACAATACGCAACTCGAATATCTTCTTACAATAGTAACCCGGCGCGGAAAGTTGTTTTTCAACCAAATTACATTGATAAATTTGACAACAAACCAAACGAAATTAAACCATTTGGCCTGCGCGTTAAAAACGACTTAGAACTGCTTAATATTAACACCTCTACCGTTCTACAGAACTTCGATGAAAATGTCCCTCCTTGGACCTACAACATACCAAACATTAACATTGATTTGTCTAACTTACGTAAATCTATTACCAGCCCAGAGGCCTTCAAATCGGAATTCGTTAACATCTTAGAAAAATATAAAGACTGTACACATTTATTTACTGACGGCTCTAAAGATGGTAACAAAGTTGGTTGCGCTGCATATGGAAATTATTTTGTTGCAAGAATGCGATTGCCTGACCAGGCATCCATATTTACAGCTGAAGTCAAAGCAATAGATCTCGCTTTATCATACATATCAAATAGTATTAATAGTAATTTTATCATTTTTTCAGATTCTCTATCTGTATTATTGGCCATAAAAAATCGTAGTTCAGACAATATTCTTATTAAAAGTATAGAATTGAAATTGCATGAAATTTTAAAATTTAAAACAGTACACCTCTGCTGGATACCAAGCCATATTGGTATACGAGGAAATGAAAAAGTTGATATTTTAGCCAAAGAATCTTTAAACCTTCAACCAGTGGATATCAAATTGCCAAGCAGTGACTTCAAATGTTCAATAAACACGTTAATTAAATCAAAATGGCAAACGTTGTGGAACAATGCAATTTTTAATAAATTACGTGACATAAAGCCAACCCTTAGTTCATCTTCGTCAATTATATGTTCTAATCGCAGAGATCAAATAGTGATTTCGCGATGTAGAATTGGTCATACTAGATTAACACATTCATACCTTCTCAAAAGAGAAGAAGCACCTAAATGCATACCATGTGACGAGCATTTCAATGTAAAACACGTTCTCATTGACTGTCAGGATCTTAAATACATTCGTGACAAACATTTTAAAGTAAACTCACTTAAAGAACTTTTTGAATCTGTACCATCAAATGCTATAATTAACTTTTTGAAAGAAATAAATGTTTATAATAAGATATAGAGTTTTACATCATTAATATAGTTTGAATTATTAGTATCATTAATAGCTTTCGGCGCGATATGACCTTTCTGTGTTGGTGTGCCGTAAAAACCCAATCAAACAAACAAACAAACTTTTTTAAAAAGGCCTGAACAAAAGTGTATTACACACATAATTGGCGTTTTCATTTATGAAAGTCCTTCAGTCTTTAACCATGTCACAAAATTATAATAAGAATATGAAAAAAATAAAAAGTATGATAATAAAGAGAAAACAAATGTCATTAAATGATACATAGTTAATATTCAGTCAATTATTTAAAAGATAAGTAAGTCATAGTGTTGCTACTATGTTACTTTTGTTTGCGAAATTACAAAAAATATAAATCTGTGCCGGAATCGAACCCAGAGTATTTCGATTGAAAAGTCAGTACTTTACCTCTGCACCACAAACCGCTTGATATAATACAATCGTTACATTTTTACCAATACCTTGTATTGTCACTCATTTAAGCAACGAAAGTTGACGAATGTATACGAACTTATCCGTAAATCTTTACGGAAACTAATGAAGTGCACGTTTAATGTTGTCAAATAATATACTATATTATCCTGTTGAGCTATGGTCACATAATGTAATATAAAGGCATGTTCAGTCAATAAACAAGACTATGTATATCTCTTAAAAATATAATACATGATGATAATAAGGATATTTGTAAAGGCTTATATAGAGACAAAATTTATTTAGTACATTTGAGTATTCCAACTGTGCTAAGCGTGTGTAAATATAATGCATATATGCAAATACACAGAGAGGACTTGCAAGCTTTGGTTAAGACATGTGGTATTTTAGTTGCAAATATTTCTTGTAAACAAAATATTTATGGTCTCTTGTATTCATTCACAGGTATCCAATTCGGTGATCCTCATTTTACAACACTGGATGGATTTACATATACATTCAATGGTCGTGGTGAATATATACTTGTTGATATACCATCAGAAATGTTTCAAGTACAGAGTCGTACAGATAGAGCTATAACAGAAACAGGCAATTTTTCACTTGCTACAGTCTTTACGGCATTTGCTGTACAAGGAAACAATACATTTTTACAGGTAATCTTATTAATTCAATACATACATACATTAATACTAAAGATAACACTTATGTTAGTCTGTCTTGACTTAAGTGTCGAAGTTTAAAACAGTTCTTTGTGACTAATCAACCCCAACATAGGTAGATGGTTCAGCTCATTCATTATTACATGGCGTCTTGCTCCTTGCTCCTTGTCTTAAGTCATTTTTTTCGGCGCAGTTGTCTAAGCTGACTTAAGATACCCTTGTCTATTCATAAAATCTCATTCTATTGGACAAATGCAAAATGACGTACTGGAAAGTAGGGACCCCTTTGTATTGGTTGGGAAAAAGGATACCAGAACTGAAATCAGAATTTGTCCAATTTTGAAAATTAAAAAAATGATAGTATTTTCTTAAGCGTTATAAATGATGTTTTGCGTGATAATTGTTATATTTTAAACGTTAACTATATCATAGCTACAATTTAGTAACATGTGTCAGTTAACATTTGATGTCGAAATAAATCCGTCGTTAGTATATAATCTTCTGAATTGTGTACTGTGAAATGCAATAGTGCATATGCTCACTAAAATAAATACATATATGTTGGGTTCTCGTGCAGATTTTCGTTAATTCACTTTGATATATTTTGATACTCATGAGCAGACTATTTAGCGAGATTTCTTCTTATGCTACGGCGTTCGTCGTTTGTATTTGTAGACATTTGAAATTATATTCTTCTTGTTAATTTTGTTCTAACTGATGTACTTTACAATTTGCATATTGTTTTTCGTTCGAGGCAGTTGATGTACTAGTAAACGAATACTAAAGGATGTGATACTGTGAAATTTAATTTGCCGACATCATACGATAAATCAATACTGTACTCTACAAACCGATTCACAAGTTCCCATTTTAAAATTGTTCAACAATCTGTGACTTTATCCTTGCAATGTATTTTTGTGTAAATAGGTCGAGTTAAACGCAGATAGGTCAGCTATGGTTGTTTTTATTGGAACGGATAAATCTACAAAAACTGACTTTACAACATCATTCTCTCAAGACTTAGACAGATTTATTGTAAACCAACCTGGTATTTCTGTCACTCGTTCAAACCAAACTTTGGTGGCAAGATTTGTAAACACTGGTAGGATAATTCATTACATTGTAAATTTTAGTTATTTTAAAGGTTTCATGTTAAAGGTTTCATGCACGCATGAACTTTAACGTGGCAGAATGTCTTTACAATAACTTGGTATGTCTATTCAAGCAATGGACTTGTATCCTTACTACGTACATACATTAGATGTCATAACGGAATATTTATAATGTGACTTGATTAGCACAACCAACTATGTGAAACAGGACGACTATAGTATTAAATGTTTACTATAATAGGATGTTAAACTATGTCCAACAAGTTATGCAAAACCATTATGTTTCGTCTTTGAGTAAGAATGTTTTACTTGTTAACAATCAGGTACTGGCTCGATTTTGATTTATTACAAATTTGTTTTACCATCGAACAACAAGTAAAATTAATATATTAGGTGCAAACTTAGAACTATTCAATTTGTAATCCTACATTATACATGAAGTGGTTAGTGTAAGAAAGGTATTAATGTAAATTAGAACCCCGATTATGCAAGATAAGCCATTTAATGAATTAAGATTTCATTGTTGAGTCGACAGAGATTGGTTTTGATTTACACAATTTACCAATATCGTGTTCAGTTATTTACGATTGTCCTCGCACCTAGCCATTGTTCTTAATGAACTATTCATCAGTGCCATTGGTGGTGGTATACAGTACCCATTATCATCGTGTTCTGCTTTTATAATTTTTAAGGTATAACATTCAATGTTACTCTGGGAGACATGGTGCTACAATCGAGTCTAGGATTACCTGATAGGTTCCGTGGTTTGACAACGGGATTGCTTGGTAATAACGATGATGATTCAACAAATGACCTATTACCAAGAGGTGGCACTACTCCTTTACCTGTTGATTCATCGGAGGAGACGATATTTGATCAGTTTGGAAATACATGTAAGTATATAGGTATAATTACTATAATCAAGTAATCAACCTGAGAAACATATATCCTCGGATATCCATATTTTATTGAATTGAAAAAACATCTTATCCCGTTCTGAGTTACAAATACAAAAAGCCTGAAAATCATTTAATGAATTGTTTGCTTTCTAAATCCATTCAAATTTCATGCAATAAAGGTGTTGTATAATTTAAAGGTTTATATCATAATGACAAATAGTGTCATTCTTTTTTGCTGTCCTTATGATAACAATATATCATTATCATCATGATTTCTTTATAAGACAACTCATACATAAAGCTATTGTTTGTTTTGTTTGAATCATGTAGATTTCACAGCACTATATTATTAATAACATGGCTGTTAATTCTCCAAAACACAATTTACTTTCACTTTGTAGGGATTACTAGTGCTGAAGATTCTATATTTTTCTACCCGCCATGTTGTACTCATGCAACACACAGTTTCCCAGACTTTAGACCTGGTTTCTTTGATGCCATCTCAGATGAGCAGCGAAATAGTGCTATTGACGCTTGTAACGGAGATACTAATAAACAATGTTTGTACGATTTTGTCTTCACTGGAAATAGACGGCTTGCTCAAGACAATATTGTGATAGAGGACACATTTGATCAAAATATAGACATTGTTGGTAAGTAGAATTGTCATTATTGTTTTATGCATAGAAACAGTGTTGATCATAATATCTTGTGCATTAATATATTAACAATATAATACGTCAGAAATGAAATAATCTTAGGACGTATCGTCAAGTAGTCGATGTGACGAGAGTCACTCTCTATTCTTAAACAATGTTGATTAGTTAAAACAATCACAAAGCTTTCAAAGTCAATAACAATTTATTAATTCCAGTTATTTCCAAATTATACAAGATTCCACAAAGTTGACACAGAGGTAATTATCAAATAAAAGTAAATGTTACAAGTCCGTAAAATAATTATAACAGTTAAATAGTAAATATCACGAAGTGTAGTTTTCACGAAGTATAGTACTTCTTACTTATAATAATATATTTATATTGTTTTTATATGATCGTTATACATAGAAAATAGTTTGCTATATATAAGCAGTCCCTAATCATAGAAGGAAATTAACAGATGTTGGCATTAATTGGTATATTTTTTCGAAAGTACAAATATTATGTAATCTAGCGTCTTGATCTCTTTAGTCGACACCTTTAACTGTGACCAGACTAGGAAATATATTAAAGATATGTAATTAATGCAAATGTGACACTTGTCACAGGAAAGATTATCAACTGCTACATGGCTAAAATGCGAAAACATAAGAAGGAAACAATATTTATAATAAACATTAACAATGCATTTTGTATAAAACAGCGACATAAAATATGTGATGAAAATCAAGATAAGGAGAAAAATAAACATGTGGACAGTTCCTTTGTTATTACGGATTAAGTTGATTATGAATAGTGTAAAATTATGTGCAAAATAAATATGATAACAATTTAAACAATTCATTTAAATAATAATGAAATCATTTCTTAAAATATGCATTATTCATATGAAAATAACAGATTTTGTACATTTAAAGTGAGACATAAAATTCATTGAACTTTCAGCGCATAATAAACAATATCCGATTTCAGAAGTTCTCTATCTTAACATTTTACTGCTTATGTTAACTTTAGCCTAATATTTTACATAGAAAGCAAACTTCCAAAAACAAACAGTGGAAACTCGTGATGATGACATATGTCTTGTAAACGGACACATCTAAAGGTACGTTTTGGTATCGTGCGATAACGTTTTTATTAGGAAAAAACAGTTAAAACGCACTTGAACGTAACTCGTATATTTATTTATTATGCTCATTTTCAATTTTAGCTAACGATATACCACGACTTTATGTCACAGAAGGAGCCACTCTTATCGATGAAGAATTTGTGGCCCATGTAACTGTTGGACAAGAGCACACTATTAAAGTCGTTGCAAATGACTCAAATCCGGTTGTCATAGAATATGTTGTAAATACAGTCGGTTCTACATTTACTACAAACCCTGATAACTCTTTTAGTGTTACTTTTACATTACAAAACACGGATATCGTCCAGTTAGGGTAAGTAATATTTTGTTTTTATATTGCCTATTATCAGAATCTTTCATGGACTTAATAAGCATTTTTAACGACAAAGCTACCATAAGACCATTTTAACACAACGCCACAAAATGCAGAAAAACATAGGGTTTTTATTGGCTCTATTCTGTTTTCACACAAAAAAGTTTGTGAAAATATATCTAAAATCATTTTATTGAATGTGTGATTTTGTATTACTTCTTGGAGTTTTGATCACAAACAATTCAGTTGATGTAGAGAATATTGCGTTTACTGAAGACATCGCCCTCTGTGAAGTTATTGCAACATCAATATTTGACTGTTCTGAATGTAATCACTGTGGGCATGATCTGTGGTATATACTATAGATAAGGCACAACCAATTCAAAGTCTGCTGCATTACTTTATATCTTGTGATATATATAAGTTGAAACAGTTCGTTTTTCACACGAATATATAATAAGTAGGTTATGTCTACGCCACCTAACGTATTTCTAATTGCAAATTTATTAATGTTGTTATTCGACACCTGCTTTGTTATCCTAGATCTTTTTTGGGGGGACTAAGAGAAAATAGGGAAAGAAGTACAGAAAACATACGGAGTAGCAAGTATTAAAGTTGAGTTTATTTTACTCCACAGTCTTGTTAAGATGAATTATCTCATTTCGCATTTCTGTGTAAAATAAAGGTAATAAACTCGGTTGTGATTGCTTGCACCTACAAGTTCTTCCAGCAATACTCCAAGTCCGAGCCGCTTGAGTTTTGACACAAGTTTCTTCAGATTGGTGATTTGACTTATAATACATTAGCTCACAATGTACTTAAGGTAGTTTATTGCAACCGGTCTATTCGGCGTCTTTTGTCGTCAAGAGCCTGAATCCATAGGCTTAGAGCTACAGTATTTGGCATGTAGCATCACCTAAAGTTCCATGACAATGATTATGTATCTGTGGTAAAAGTTAGCCTATCTTCATGGGACCAAATTTTTTCAGTTAAATGTGAAAGTCCTAAAAATGTGTCAACCTGCCGTAGGATCTACTTTCCAGGTGAACGATCGCTCGGTGAACTCATGTCCTCTTGGTACCTAGTTATTAAATAAATACAACGCTGTAAAAGAAACGTGACTAACTTCTGGTATCATGCAATAAACATTCACTAGTTTCTAAATTTCTTTATGTTTAAGCTCTGATATTTGAAATAGGAGTATGGCATTTCCATAGGTTGGATGCGCTAGGCCAGGGCATCAGCTAAGTGTAAAATATGGTCTTTTCATTATATACTGTTCTCCAATTTTTCAGATTTGTTGGTACAGATTCACTTGGTGCTCTTTCTCCAGAGTTAGATATATTGATTGTTGTTTGTTCAGGATGTAATTCTCCCAACGGTGCTTGTAATTTCACGTCATATCGCGAAGCCGACACAACCTATGATAGTTTTAAAGTGGCAATGTGCGATTGTTTATCTTTCTGGGAAGGTTTGTTTTATTCTAACTGCTTTCATTTGATAAGGTTAAAATTAGTATTATCGATCTTATTTGTGAAACTTTCCTATAGATATTGTATTGTTCAATGAAATTTATTGCCAGTGTCTTAAATACATGCTGAACAGAAATAGTGTATTTAAAATAAAACGTAATTATTACGTGTTTCCGTTTTAGTGAGTGATTTAGACTTTGTTTTAAATTGTGTCATTATGCACTGTATGTTGTATGGATATATGTATATGAGCCGGAGGATTTGTATCGTGAATGAAATGTTTATTGCTTTAATCTTTAATTGTAACGATATTCACGTGTTAAGTATTCAATGTATTATGTTAGGCTATTATTGTTACGTAGATTACATATGCAGTAAATTTACTGTTTCAGGTAATGACTGTGATGTAGATTATGATGGTTGTGAAGAAAGTGATTGTGCTGTAGGTCAGAACTGTACTGACGCCTTGGCCACTGATCAAATGGCAAATGATGCTCTACCACAATTTACATGTTCAGATTGTCCGAATGGTTACTTTTTAAATGGCAGCAAATGTTCAGGTAAGGAAACTATTGAAAACTTGACAATAAAATTTAGTTTTATTGCTCTTTCATTTTGTTTGAAAGACAGGTCAATAAAAAACTAAGTTTAATCATTTTAAAAATATTGTAGATCGAAATATTATGTTTCGTAACACGCTCTCTAATCTGATGCATACTATGCATTATGCATATTAGGAAAAACTATTTAATAGATAACAACAAAAGCACATGAAAATACATACCATGTTTATTTGTTTGAAGTTAGTGCAGACAATGTACGACAACAAAGCTAATGATAATATTAACCCTAAGTATGATGAATTACTGTAAAAGGTCAAGTCATTACCTTGTACTTAAATCCTTTGGTGAAGACATGTTCACAGTATATTCTATGTGATGCATTCTTAGAATATGGTTGAGCGGATTCTGTCTTTGTTTAAAATCAAGTTAAAAAAGTCAAATAAACTAAATAAACAAATAAAAAAAGGTAATTTATTGAGAACTATCATGGAAAGTAGATAAAAATTAGATTCACCAGCACAGAAAATGGTAAAACTTGTAAATCACCTAGTATATAACTATATGTGTATGGTATGACATGCATTCTTTTATTATTTGTAGATATTAACGAATGTGCTGACGCTTCATCATGTATAAATGCAGCATGTACTAACGTTGTTGGTAGTTTTAGCTGTAGATGTAATGATGGTTTCAAGACAACCAATGTGCCCAATACGTGTATAGGTAATTTTCGATTTTTTAGTTTGCTATAACAGGTTATAAAATAAAAAAATAAATAACACATTAAATTTTAACCAAACGTGCAATTAAAAGTTTTGAATGTGTAGCAGTTAGTAAATAGTGAATAAAAATGAAATTGCAATTCAATCAAAAGTTATTGACATCGCTAACTTTGAGAGTTGGGCCTTAGATTTGCACATTGTATTCCTTATATGTCAATGCTTCTAAACATACAGTTGTTTGAAACATGACACAAAAACACAAAACCCTGAGTTACAGCCCCAATTAGCTGATACATTATTATGTTAACAATATAATATTGATAGTATTGCTTATGCAGTTGTTGAATTCAAGAACGAACTGTTAACAATACAGATATAGGTAGCTGATGGAAACATTGATGTAATTCTTGTTATAATGAATCAGATGCAGCATTCCAAATGAGAGGGAAACCAATAAATGGTTAAAAGTAATAAGGAATGCTTATGTTTGTTTGTTTACGGAGGTAGCAAATACCAATTTCATAAAGACATTGCAAATGATAATGATCAAGCATTGAAGATTGCAATTATGGTTACGCTGCTATTGCTGCTGACGATGATGGTGATATTGTTGTTTCTGCTGTTGCTGCTGTTGCTGCAGCTGCTGCTGATGCTGTTTCTGATGATGATGTTGATTATTATTATTATACTGCCAATGATATGATGATGATGATGAAAGTGATGATAAACTTATTATTATTGTTCATAATGGAAGAAAGGATGTAGTTATTGTTAATAATTTACTATATTGTATTTTTTTCCTACAGATATTGATGAATGTGCTGATTCGTCTGATAATTGTGATCAAATATGTGAAAATACAGATGGTGGTTTTACTTGTAGTTGTAATCCTGGTTACATAAGGAACGATACAGCATGTAAAATAGGTAAATAATAAAGCTCAGTACCTAACTCTTTTCATAATTTATTGCTTAACACGTCGAATATACTCCATAGTGAAAGTGGTACAAAACCATTGTCAAAATTAGTTTTGTTAGTTAATGCTTGTATTGTGCATTTGTAAAGGTTATTTATGCTCACTTAGTGGGTGGGTTCGTGTTTTTGTGCGAGAGAGTGTGAAAATAAGCATAAACGGTATCATGGATGGGTGGATGTGTGGATGTTAGTGTGCATGCCAGTGGATCTAATTTTTATCTTTTTGCACTATAAATATATATTTCATTCCATAGATGGTGCTAATCAAATACCAGAGTGTAACAATACATGTGGAAACGCAGATGGTTGTACTTTAAATGACGCTGGTGTAGCAATATGTTTTTGTAACAATGGGTATGAACTTGTCAACTCTTCATACGACAGTACCTGTACAGGTAAGTGTTGTACATGACATTTGATCCTGACTACAGAGAATGATGCAATGTATTACTAGTACTTATTAGATAATACTTTTTACTAGACTTTGAAATGTTACATATATAATAACGGCTTTATCCAAATTTAAATATCATTTGTAAGATCGTATCTCTGCAAAGTACTCAGAGTACCAAACACCATCTTAATTCCATCTTTTTAACTCACAGATTGCAATTATTTAGTACAGTATTTAGTAAAAGACATTTAATACTTTTAGACCTTTGAAATTCTTATTACGTCAAATCAACGCAATTTTGGGTCATATCTTGATTCTGGCTTAAATTTAAATGGAACATTTTAGTTTTAAATGATTCGTAATTGTAGTTATACTTGCAAACATTGTTAACGTTTTCTTTCTACAGAAGTTTGAGATTATTGCCTAGTGATAAAACAACAACATAAGGTAAATACAATATTCTTTGATGTACATGTTCTTGTTTTCAGATACAAACGAATGTGATCTCAATTTGTGTTCACAAACCTGTGCAAATACAGAAGGAAGTTTTTCATGTAGTTGTTACACGGGATATTCACTCGAAAGTGATTTGTTGACATGCACTGGTAAGTTTACTGGTAATAAATAGTGTTTTGTTGTATTAGTATATCCTTTAGTATCATTATGATTCTTTAGTCAAACTATATGTGTTCGAGTGTTAAACAAGTTCATACAACTTGCTAATTGGCCTAAAACTCTACTGGGTATGTTTTTTGGATGTGATGCCAACCAACGTGGATCTGACTATCCGATGATTCAAGTCCAACGTTGTTACCAGTCGCTCCTTAGTCATTTGTCTACATACATAAAGCATAAGTTAACCATTGCGATTATTTATCTAATTACTTTACGTGATTGACTCAACTACAAATAAAAACTAACTTATAAATGTATTCTTGTAACTTATAAATGTACACTTTTTATTTTCAGCATGTTCATATCCATTTTATGGTGACAATTGCGCGTCCACTTGTCAGTGTGGGGAAGGCGAAGCAGGGTGCGATCCCGTACGAGGTTGTGTCTGTTTAGACGGATGGACGGGTGACAGATGTGACACAGATATTGATGAATGTGATGATTTAACTACTTGTAATCAAGATAATGAAAATTGTGTTAATAGTATTGGATCATATAGCTGTGAGTGTAAAGTCGGTTTCGAGGAAATCACGACAGACTCCGGAGCCAGTTGTGCTGGTGAGTAGTACTCTGGTTAGCCTGTTAACTTTAATTAAGTGTAGTTCGATGGATAGTTAAATTATGACTGCTATATATCTGCTTCTAATGAAATATACATTTCCTATAATATTTTGCATGTTGAACGATAGTTCAATGATGAAATCGACAGTTACTATTGTTTAGTACATTCCGTTGTACATTAATGTAGCCAGCTATTTGTATCATTTTCACTTCTAGTATAATAAAAATCCAGTGTCTGACTCTTGAAGACAGCTTTATCGTTAGAACGTTGAACACGTATCATAGTTTAGCCACCAGACTGGAAGTTTAGAGGTCGGAAGTTTAAGGTAGGGAGTTACAAGAAGCATGTTAAAGTGCATTTATTTTTTTAACATTTCTTTTAGACATCGACGAGTGTAGTAGCATTCTACAGCATGACTGCCAACAGACTTGTAACAATACGTTAGGTGGTTATGTGTGTGACTGCCACTCTGGATACCAGAAGAATGCAGCTAACACAACACATTGTGATGGTAATCTTATTGTTGTTTTTTACTTTTATTACCACAAGAACTTAGAATTGATAAGCTGTTGTAAATTATGTGATAAAACATTCAACTGTCCTTTTGATTGTTCGTGTTTTAAAACAGTTACTGCAACCTGGGCTACTTTCGGTAGCATTTTAATCGACTTTGTAATGAATTTATAATACACAGTATTTGAAGTTTCATGATTATTACTCTGTGAAAGCTGTATGTCTTTGGTTTATTATAAACTTGTCATTAAATTTCAAAACCGTATCAGATATTATGAATCACCATGTATGTCAGCGAAGACTTATAGTATTGTTTTAATTAGTTGCAAACACTATAACTTTTGATGACAATAAAACAGACCATTTTACATACATAATTAAGCGAGGGTAGCTGCATTTTTATGTTTTAGAATAAGTTTGTGTTTATTCATTGAATTTAAACCCGTGGTTATATTAAGTTAATTCCTCACAAAAAGCACAGATAGTCTGTTGACTTTTACTCTCTTCTTTATTCGTTTAACTAAATTTTCAAACTGGGCCATACTTTATTCAATGATTGCAGTTAAATCATTACATTTTTCACGTTTGTCAATCTATTTAAAGATTAATTCTTTACTAGTAATCAAGTTTCTTATAAAGAACGGAAGAGGTAGGGGTGAGATTAAAGCAGATAGAGACACAACGTTAATTGTATTAATATATTTTATATTATTAAAATAGATATTGATGAATGTGAGGTTAGCACTCATGGTTGTAATCATTTATGTGAGAATGTACCTGGAAGATACAATTGCGATTGTTATGCTGGATATGTATTACTAGATGACAGGAGAACTTGTGTGAAAGGTAACCATTTTCCTCTTAACAAAGTTATGGGCGTTTCCTCAGTTCTTGTAGGATTGCTTGTCTTTCGACAAGTGTTTGTTCACTAAATTGAAATTGAGCTATACGCATTACACACATTCAAATGCATGTTTTTTAAACATGAAATATATATATGGTGCTTTTATTAATAATGACTTTTAAGTGTACTGCCTATGGAACATAAATATCAGCCAAGTAGATAATCTTATCTCAACAATACAAAAAATGTACTCATTACTAAAGATGACTACAATGAACATTTATACCACAAACCTCTCCTAGAGAATTCAACGTTGAAATGTTAATATAAAACTGCCACCAGAAACTGCAAAAGTTTATTTGGGTCTTGTACCCTAATCCGGCAATCAGTCTTTGTAAATCTTCTGAACTTTGTAATGGTTTAGCTAACGAACTAGGTAAATTCAACTAGCCTAATGTGCTTGTCTTCGTTGAATCAAGGAGTGCTTAATTTTTGTACATGGTGTACGAATTGTCAATAACCAATAAAACAATGTGTTTAATGTTTAAGATGATTTTAATGAGAATTTGAACTATACTACCCGTTTTAATAATTGAACTAGGTTGTGCTCGAGCGACCGATACGATATAGTATACAATATAATTTTGTTTTAGCGCTAAGCACAAATATTGTATTCTGTTTAACATTATAACGTGTAAGATATGTAATTGGTTATATTTCAATCCTTTTAAAAACATAATCAGTAACTGCTCATATATATGAGTACCATATAAAGTACCTGATAAAACAATGTAAAATTGTTGTTGTATTATTTTTAAAGTTGAGGATCTCTGCGCACAATACTCTACGAAGAACTGTTCCCATATTTGTACTGTCATCGATAGTCAACCAGTGTGTTCATGTGAATCTGGCTTTTATCTTGGAGCTGATAATCAAACTTGTATAGGTTTGTCTTATTTCTTTGGCTTTTAACCTTTTACACCAACCCACGAATCACATGTTGATGTGTTTCTTTATGTTAAAAAAAATTGCAAAAAATGTTACTGGTATGTATTCAAATTGAAGATTCTTAATGCAACATCTATCTGTGTTCAAATATTCATAAAAAAGATTAGAAGTCACTATCTTTAACAACTTTGATAAAGGTCACCTAGCCAATTAAAATAAATCCCTCATGGACAAAAGATGCCTAAATGCTGATCTAAAATATTCTTAATTATGTCTAATAGTTTTATTATTAAGAATCCTTAACCATGGCTTTGTAACGTGGTATGTATGATATAATTGTTATTAGAGACAGATTATGTATATACTTCAATGAAGATCCTATCAACATCCATATTCTAATCTATATTTAAGGCCTTTATTATCACGTTGCTGTGGGGTAAAAGTGTAATGACGTAGGCAAATAGCTAAATAAAGGTGTTTAGATTCAGCCTTTATAAACATATAAAATTGTCAGTTTACACGAGCAAGTAAATGAAATAATTTATTTCGCAGTCATAGTTGATATGCCTATAATGATCGATATTTTTTCAGATGTCAATGAGTGTCAAAGTTCTACTTTAAATAGATGTAGTGTGCCAGAATCTTGTTTAAATTCTGACGGTGGATATACGTGTTCTTGTCCTATCGGTTTCAGTCTTCAAAATGATGGAAGGACCTGTTTCGGTAAAGTTTTTACTCTCTGTTGACTTAATACTCTTTCTTTTATTTACTGTGAATACTTTCAAGTATTACTTAGCTAGTTGTATTTTTACATTATCGTTTTTTTTTTAAAAAAAAAATACAACAAGCGAGATCAGTACATATTTGTTTTAGGTATAATGAAATTCCCCACATATTTGACCTTGCATATGTCATTATTGAAACACTTATTGACGTTGGTAGAAGCATAAAAAACCTGTGTAGAGTATACACATCAACTAACCTTTTTTATCTGTATTCTCTGTTCCTCTAGATTGATTCATTATTATGTACCACCACGCTTTGTTTTGAGTGTTTACTGTTAGTTTATTTTGATTAGTTCTTGGTATGTTTATAATGTTTGATTATTTTGGACTTTCAGAATGTGACGAATATCATTATGGTGAAAATTGTGCTTTAGAATGCAACTGTGGTGAAGGTTCCTCTGGTTGCGACAGAGAGATTGGATGTATATGTATCGATGGATGGGCTGGAGAAAAATGCAATTCTGATGTAAATGAATGTGAAAATTCACCATGTACAGGAGACAATGAAGTTTGCGTTAACATCCCAGGAAGTTATATATGTAAATGTGATACAGGATACGAGAATGTCACTGGATCGTGTGTGGGTAAGTCATTAAGCCATTAAGTAAGTCATTAAGTTATCAGTAACAGATTGCCCTATCAAACTCAAATATACTCCAAGTATACAAAGTTTATACAAATAATTGTCAAACACTTTCCTTAACACTTGATTCTCAGAACGTGTATTGATTTACCATTGAAGAGAGGAACGTTGTCGTAGATTGGAATGAAACATGTAAATAAAGTGTCTAAATCAGATGGACATGTGTGTAATTGGTGCAAGGTGTAAAATGAAAATATGTGAAGACGCCTTAACTACTACAATGTCACGCTAGCTTAATTTGACTTAGTATTTACAAAGTATAAATTGGTATTCTTTAACACACTGGTTTCTACAATCATTTTTACACTATTTTGTCTTTAGATGTTTTTAACAAAGACAATATTTGTTTATTGGTACTACCAGTCGTGTAATATTTCGATATTTCAGGACAGTAAAATCTGGGTCAGAGGTTATGACTTCCTTAATAGTGATCGGCGCGATATGACCTTTCAATGTTGGGGCGCTGTAAAACCCAAACAAACAAACATATCCTTAATAGTGATACTTTGTTTTTTATTTATATCATCATTATGGAGATGAGGTACGAATCGTTAACTTAAAGGTCACTTAATGGTACTAAGAATGATCCCTGCAGCTTCTGGTTACCTGAGGTGAAATCAATTGGTCAAGTCTTCTAAACTGAAGGAAAAAAAACATTTCGATCGTATTAATTACGAACTCTGTAACCCCAAAAATCAGTGTTTCATTGATTTTATGTATGATGTTTTTTATATTTGTAGATATCGACGAATGTAGCAGTGTAACATTAAATCTTTGTACACAAATATGTGATAACACGATTGGTGGATTTGAATGTAGTTGTAATGAAGGCTTCGTCGCTGATGGTTTCAATTGCAATGGTATGTTATGATTTCGTTTAGATACGTAACGCGTCATTGACACTAATTTTACTACTGATAAAACTTGTACATTCAAATTATTATATATACTAGTTAAATAAGTAGCTGAATTATAAATTTATTAATAATACAAAATATACATGTATATGTATATACAAGTTTACCAGCAATAAATGTTTTATAATACGAAGACATTTCTAAAAATTGTTATATAAATTAATCGATGGATGTGTTTCACGTTATATTGTAGATTTTGACGAGTGTGCTGGATTGAATAACTGTGATCAAGTCTGTGAGAATACAGTTGGAAGTTACAAGTGTTCTTGTAATGCAAACTTCAAACTAAACGATGATAAAACAAGTTGCAGTCGTACGTATATACATGTAGTAAATACATCATTAACTTTACATGATTATTTCATTTAAGTTTCATTACATTCATAATGCTTTTTTCTACACTTTTGTCTATAAGTTCTAAATAAACAATTTACAAAGGTCATTAATAGTAAATTTAAAACGCCAATATTTTCATTAAAAAGCTATTTATGTTGTCTACCAATACATGTTTAGTGTATAAGTGTATATTTGTCAAGAGATTGTCCATAATATGCTGCCAAAATAATTCCAAAAACCTACATGGACAATACTAGCTGTCGATTAGCGAACGGCAATGCTCCAAGCAAAAAAGCAAACGTTAACTATTTTCGTTTTCGTTCATGGTGTAAATTATTACACGGCTTGAGACACTTCGAAAGGTAGCTTGTGCAATATTAAAACTCAACTAAGCATAGACATAAAATAAAGTTAAATAATCAGTACAACAAAAACACAAATACTTTTACTTGATATTGTTTTCACGTATACCATTCTCTAAACCTTTTGCAGCACTTTTCGTTTGTGATAGTCCTGGAATATGTGTTGGTAGTGCTGATTGTGTCAAAATAAGTGGTGTTGATACGTGTGTTTGTAGAAACGGGTATGAGTTTGACACAAACTCCAACACAAATTGTATAGGTACAATATTTATCAATTATATGTTTCTGGGTTAAATGAACATCAGACAGTCTGGAGACTAAATTGAATCTATTTACAATCATCAATAATGCAAATGCCATGCAATTGGCAAATAGTAAAAAGAATGTAAAATAAGCAATGCTTGTTTTTTACTTTTGCAAGAATGTTTTATGTTGATACCACAAACCAAACAATATCGACGAACAGCCCTGACCAGCTTAATATGCGGTTTGGTAAAAATATTCTAATTCAATAATTTTAATTTTACAAGTTGCCCTCTTGAATCTGGTACGTTCCAATGCGCACTAAAGTCCTTGCGTTGATTTGGTACTTTGATTGTTTAACGCATATAAAGTGTTCAATTAAAATATACCGATAGAAGAATAGATATGTGCCGATAAATAAGTCCAACATTTTATCCAATTGCAATTTACTTTTCGTTTTATGACGTTATGTTTCAGATATTAAAGAATGTGGAAATGACACTCTTAATGCGTGCACACAACAGTGCATTGAAGAGCCAGGGACATATTCTTGCGCCTGTGATCAAACTGGATATCAATTAGACAGTGATGCTGTCACGTGTATAGGTATGATCAATTTCAATCTGCGTAAACACATATCCAGTAGACCACGGTCGTACTGGATCTGTACTTTTTCCCTTTGAGGTCACGTCGAGATGAACTTTGTGTCGACCAATCAATGCGTAGCTTTCACCTAGACGTAACACTATTAATCACATTTTGATTTCGTAATTTCTATTTTTAGACCAAGTTTTGCTTGCTAATTTAACCGCGGTAATATTCACAGGCTGCGATTGGGCGGCTCATTTTAAATTTCGTGACGTAGACGATGTAAACAAGTTACGTATCATAATAATTTCGTCATGAATATTATGATGAGAAAAGGTCACCTGAACGTGACCTTCGTTTGGAAAAGGCCAGATCTACATTAGCGAGTATGCGAGTGGTAAAATTGTAGATCGGGTTTTAATCAGATTGGATCAATTTATTACTGACTGAAGCAACTTTCTTATTCTTTATATTCACGCTTTAAAAACACACTGTGTTTATTTAAAAATGCATTTCTATCCCACAAATAGCAATCATGTACATGTAGGTGTGTGATGTTTGTGTATAAATGTTAGACCGCAACATCAAGTTGTTTTGTATGCTTTTATGATGTTAGAACTGGTGATTTAGAGCGTCAAACCAAGTATAAAAAAGAAAGAGTTAGTAGAAAAGATCTTTTTTTAAAATGAATTCTTTTATATATAATGGAAATTATCAATGTTGTAAATGATAATAGTCACATAAACATAAACATATACTTCTTACTGTTTTAGTATTCATTCTCTACGCACCTTGTAGCAGTGATACATTTGAATGTTTAAACATATATATTGGTTACAGAGTGTACACAAGGAACATGGGGAGACGGCTGTGCCGAAAACTGTTCATGTAATGAGGCAAATACAGCATATTGTAACCCAGTTAATGGAAGTTGTACCTGTGAAAGTGGATGGCAAGGAACTGAATGTAACGCTGATATAAACGAGTGTTCTGAAATTCATCCATGTCCAGATAATTCTGCCTGTTTCAATAATTTAGGTTCATTTGTATGTCAATGTACTCCAGGGTATATAAAATCAGACGATGGCACTTGTGCAGGTAAATATGAAAGTTTTATATTTTTATGTATGGCCATTTTAATTAATTCGTATGTACAACAATTGCAACAATATTATACTGAAAATGATAGCAAATGTGTAAACAAAGACATATATCTAATCTACAGGTCGTATTCTAGGTCACGTGTGTTTTGTACTTTAAACAATGGACCTAAAAAACGACCTGTAATGATTTCATTTAGTATATTGAAGTACATAATTTTATTAATGTTTTGATAAGTTGAATCAATACTACGACACATTAGTGTGACGAACAACATAAATCGTGAAATGGTTGATTAAATGGGAGGTACAATTTATACGCAACTTTAGTTAATCAGGCTAGCAATAGTGTAGTGTATTTCAAATGGTATTTTTTAACGTGATTAAACACCTGATTTAGACATGTTGGAAAGCAGTTGCATTTGTTGGTACCTGTACATTATATGTTGATTTCCTTTTACAGCATGTGACTCACGACACTGGGGACAAAACTGTGCCACCGAGTGTTCATGTATCACTGCCAATACATTGGACTGTAACGATCAATATGGTACATGTGAATGTTTGGCTGGATGGAAGGGAACTAATTGTGAGACTGATATTAATGAATGTACAGAATTAACTGATGTATGTAATGATACATTGAAGACTTGTGTGAACACCGTTGGCTCACATGAATGTAACTGTAACGCTGGGTACACTATAAATAGTGATTATGTTTGCGTTGGTAAGTGTGCACATATTACCTTATCTAATATATTTTAACAAATTAGGCAATATATTAGTGTCGAATGCATAAATTTGATTCCCTGGTTCAACTAAAAGTTTATTCTTATACGTAATATTAAATGAAATGTGTGTATGTAGAACAATATAATTTTATCCATGTTGGTACCTTTTTCGATATCATGAGTAAACCATTTTGTTTGTATCAGTTACTATCAGATAAGTAACCCCCATGTATTTCAGTTCTTGATCAACTGTATTCTGTTATCAGGTTGCGGAAAATGTGCACATAATGATTAATTTAAAGATTAAAAGCATTTAAGATACATACTAAATTTATTCAGTTGCTAACTGCCATGGAAAAGTCCTAGTATTGTATGATACATATTTACACAAAATATTTGTTTATTCTCATGTGTGATTTAAGTTGATGATAACTTTTACCTTCAAAACGCTCAGTGCAACTAAATCGGTCATTCAATATTTTAGTCTCCGCATACATGATAGCATCTAAAGTATCAAATTATGGGTTTTAAATGTTTACTTACACACAGTTGTTAATCTTAATTTTGACAATATTTGTTTCATTTCGAGTGCGATAATAATATTTGACTCAGTTCGTATGTAATGAATTTAAATGTAGTGACTTCGTTTCAGATGATAATGAATGTCTTCTTGGCACTGACAATTGTACTGCACTAGGTCAACAATGTGTTAATAATAACAATGGTTCTTTCGATTGCATATGCGCTGATGGATATTCCGGGGATGGCAATACATGTACACGTATGTATTAAATTGTTTATCCATAATGAACTTTACTGCATAAATAACACCATTGTTTCTATATGATTTAGTTTACTGTATAATCGTTTTATATAAATTAATATAATTTACTGTAGAAGTACATCTTGCAATGTATTCATTTAGATTGTACAGCCCTATTCATGTAACACTATTAACTTCCGACGTGCCATAATTATGTAATCACACATCCAATTCTCATTTCAATACTTCGTTTTGTTTTATATGATCTTGGCATCATTTGTATTGCATGTTTTTTGAAATTACAGCATGTCCTGCGAACACTTGGGGAACAAACTGTAACAACACCTGCTCTTGTAACAACACCAATACCGCTGAGTGTGATCCTGCTATTGGTTGTGTCTGTGAAAGTGGATGGGAAAGTGCTGATTGTAGTGTTGACATAGATGAATGTGTAGAGGGAACCTATGATTGTCGTGAAAACTCAATATGTGCAAACGAACCTGGAAGTTACTCGTGTCCATGCTTAGTTGGCTATCTAGACAATGACGGTAACACCTGCACAGGTAATTTATTTGTTTGACAATATATTCATATACATATATGTATATAATTTAAAGTTGCCTTTTTATAACTGTTTATATTGGTTCAATTAGAATGGTTAAATAGACACAACACATACATTTGTTTATTCAGTTATAGATTGCTAACCCTTATATGATCAAGCATTGTTTTAACCATTTTGTTGCCTTCCCTCCTCGTGGATGTATTTCCATTACCAATTACTGCTATCATTATTTCGTATTTAAACATGAGAGCATCCAATTGATTTGCTGTACTGTTTTACCTGGCATAATTGGAACGAGTTACGATATACATTTGTTATTTTTTATGAATACAATATAATTGTAACACTTACTTTTAAAAACAATTACATAAAATTCGCGCATATGATTAACCTGGCGCAAATGCAAAACATGAACAAATGAATTTATACAATTGTATTAACAAAACATCGTTTAGTTAATCTTCAAATATGATATATTTACATGAATCTTTGTGGGATGTTTTAACAAATTACTTTTAAATAACACTTGTTATAATTTAATTGTTATAATTATAACACGTGAATATTCATCCTCAATTTATTTTATTTTTAGCTTGTGATCAAAATACTTACGGCAACAACTGCACCGAGTCATGTGACTGTATAGCAAGCAATGCAATTTTTGTTGATCAAACTTGTAATCACACTACTGGTGAGTGTTTGTGTACCACACGCTGGTCGGGTGCAAGATGTGAACTTCCAGTTGACGTATGTGAGGTTCAAGATCCATGTCTAGGAGATTTTGAAATGTGTCACTACTATGTTAATAATAACACTCATGTTTGTTCATGTATCGTTGGCTACGACCGAGTTGGAGACGCATGTGAATCAAGTAAGTAAAAGCTTATATTAATTTTTGTGCTTTAAAATGAAGTGCAAATTATTTCAATAATTTCATATAAGAAGGTGCAGTAGTACAACAGTAAGGCTCTCTTAGAAATGCAAATGTGCACTTGTGTTTTTGTGGTGATGGTATACTAATATTTTGCCATTTTTAAGCCCCGAGAAAAAGAGGCTAGAACTCGCCTGAACTTTTGATTTTGTTTGTTTTGTTGGGTTGAACGGCAGATCAAAACAAAAAGGTTTTATCGCGCTGTAAGCAATATTAAATATAGAATTATTAAGTTATTAAAATTGGGGTTTAAACTGATATAGTGATATATATTGCCTTTACTATGATATGAAATAATGTCTAGTCTACAGTTGTACAACATGAGGACTGTCTTGTTGTTATTAATAGTTATGACTTCTACAAGTGGTATCATATTTCTTTTTTTACAATTTTAGGTGATGCTACTACAACTACAACTGCTGTTCCAGGTATGTTTAATACTAGAGGACTTTTCTTGTATCTCCACCAATAAACAATAAGTAAACAAGTATTTAAGTAGGATTTAATATGTTGTCTTACCAGGTGTCAGTCCTTTTAGACAGAACTTCTTCGACTCTTGTGTAAAACATTTCATCGAAAAAATGTTCTGTGTCTAGCTTTTATTTGCTACAAATTTATACATCGCATATACAAAATGCACGAAAATATCTCACAATTGGATGAGGCATTATAAGAGCTGCTTAGTTTGTTTTAGTTACTTGATTCTACATGAGTTTTACACTCACTCTTCAACAACCATTAGTACGCTATAACATTGTTTTGTAACACGTTTTATTTTAAGTGCCCAATTTCCTTGACTGTCTTCTTCAGCAGTAATTATCTGTTAAGGACAGGAATCTCTACATGAAATACAAATCGATGCATTCAGTGTTTAGATTACCAGTAAACTTCTTCGTTTTTAATAAACTGAATGCGTCTCCTTAGAGATTTTTCACTGGCAATTAATGAAGCAAATGACACATGTGCATAAGCTACATACGCATTTCTCTTTATTTTAAAGGCTTGACGTTATTATTTTTTATATTTTAGTTGGAGAAATTGGTATATTTATATATGTTAAACTAAACTTGACAATAGAGAGAATATCTTTGAGCCATAACTTAACAGTAAAAAAGACTTTAGAAGTATATACAGGATGGACTCGTACCGGTGTAAGTATAGAAACAGAAGTAGAAAATATTGAAACATTCAATACTTCTTGGATGAAGCAATATGGTTCATACGATTTCATTATAAATTCATCAATACTATTTCATGATCTGATGAACTACCAGTACAAACCTTTTTTTATTCATTCAATACGACTTTTTTAACTATGAAGATTGACTAAAGTTTCTATTGACACATTGTAAATATGCTGAATTGCAAGGATGCTTGCTTTACATGGGAAACAAATAATATTATTCTGTTTTTATACCAAATTTTATTTTGTCATTAAAACGTACACACTTGCATTGTCAAGTTATTTGAAAAGCAAAACTATTAGCTATATTTAGAATATAGTAGCAGAAACTGGTTTACTTTTATGTTTTATTTCCTGCAAGTATTGTTTTCATTCATATATATTACAGTTAGAGAATTTCTTTAGAGGAAGAATGACAGTGACTCATTTTAGAAGAATTTCGATCACATTGCTTACGGAGTAAGTAAACTAGTTAACCTCATTCTAGTGCTTCATTTAAATAATGGTCTCATTAACTAAATTTCCTGCATAGGTGTTGGTGTCTAAAGGTATTGATAACTATTTGCTTCCTGAAATTGTATCAAGTTGCAACTGCTTTGACTGTATTATCTAAAAGTACACTACACTTCATGTGTAAGCTCTACAATACTTACGATTACATTGACATATACACTCAACAACTTTTCTAACTCTATATTTTTAAATACCTATCATTTCTTTATGTTGTTTTTTTATTTAAACGAAGTTTATTCGAAGTAATGACGTCAATTTTACAGATGCTCTGCACTAGTTTTTTTTTAAAATTCTTATATTGTATATAGACCTGTATGGACATACATGTATCTTGAAATGTGTACTTTGTTATTATAGGGGAAGTTTAAAGGTAAACTTCACTGCCGTTATTGCAAATACTACAGAAGCAAAGCAATCTTTCGCCGTAGCCGCTGATCAACTGGCTAGTGGAGAAATTGTAAACATTAATAACCAACCAACGTCTGCTCAAGAACTAGCTATTGCTGGACAGAATGGTAGTTATATTAGTTTAATCAATAATTTACCAATTTAGCAAACATGGTATGAAAATTCAAATGAATTGTATCATGGATAATCATGGTGAAATAATTGTCTGAAATACAAGAGAAAATATACTCAGTGTTTGCTTATCCTTTAATCATTACGTTTATTGTTTTATTTAATGCACAGTTTTACATGCGTCTGTCTGCAAAGCTGTCATACGTAATATCTGAAACGTTAAGTTAAAAGCTTCCTTAATCGAATTTAATATATTGTTCATTTAACAGTGTTAGAAAGCCTGGAGTGTAGGTATAGTCTAAAAGGGACTAAGACCTAAGTGCAGTTCAACAAGCAACTCATTTCTGTTACAACACAGACTTTTTCATTAACGAAACGACGTAATTTGATATTCCTTTGTTTAAGTTGATTTAACAAAGATATAGTTGTTCTATATATTTGTTAAACTCGAATAAAATGCACAACGCCACCGTTTTTTTAAATAATACACTTGAAAAATATAGCTCAGTTATGTAAATATGGCACGTTTTTGTACTTTTAAGGTGGTCTTCATTTTAAACAAGTTTTGTGTGAACATCAAGTTGATTAATTAGTCTAAGATATTTATTGTATTACCAAATTGATAATGTAATGCGTGGAAATTTTTCGTGTAATATTCGTGTATCTCGTTATATTTTCAGTTGATCTTACCGCTGATACTGAGACAGCAATTAAATGTTTAGCATATAAAGCAGCTGAAGGTCCTTGTGGTAGTAATGAAGAGTGTATTATTGTTGATACAAAGCCAGTTTGCGAGTATGTAATTTTCTGTTTAAACCATTATTGTGCAATGTATTTACTAGTAAATGAAAATGCATTTTAATATTACTGATGCTATGAATACATTATATTTAATGGTGCTAAAAAGATTTTGACATTATTGAAATAATTTTCACGTTAAATGCTTTTTGAAATGAAAACCTACTCTATAAACATTTATGTTCATATAATGTGGTGAATTATAAACTTTTCCAAAAGTGAATATCAATCGAGGTGCTGCATATATTAACCTTGCATACACATTCTTCAAATTGCTGCATGTATTAACCTTACATACACATTATTCTGAAATCATTTGTGTACTATTAAAATGTCTAGTGACTTTTTTCAGACCCAAAAAGACAGATGATAATTTGGCACTCATCCTTGGTTTGGGTATTGGTATTCCACTGTTCTTCATTGCTGTATTGTTAATCGCCATTATATGTGTAGTGTATGTTAGAAACAGAAAACGCACGTATGGTGCTGACGATCTTGATAGGTAAATATAATACAAAATTAGGTTCTATATATATCGTACAATTCACAATATTACCCTTCATATAATGTTCTCCGTACAAGAGGTAATTCGTTATTCTTATTTATTCATCCAAGTATGAATAATTAATTATATTTTTTTAACCACAACATATAGTTGTTATACTTATGGTTGTTAAAGTTTGACGATCATAATAATATATACGAAATGTCAAAAATGTATGATTTTGTTACAAAATGTAATTGTTTATATGTGTATGGCAATGATTCTTAAGGCTTAAGTCTTTCATAAAGTTAATGCTATAAAAAAGTCATGTTGTTAAAAGACTCATGTAGACTAAAATGAAATATAGACAAAGTGCAAAGTAAATATGTGTATATTTTATAGTTAATCATGACCTATACTTGGTGCATTTAAAACTTCACCTGTTGAAAGTCTTTATGTTGAAGCTAACGAGCCATCATTAAAATTACGTCGACAAAAGCTTTCATTACAATACGCAACTCGAATATCTTCTAACAATAGTAACCCGGCGCGAAAAGTTGTCTTTCAACCAAATTACATTGATAAATTTGACAACAAACCTAACGAAATTAAACCATTTGGCCTGCGCGTTAAAAACAACTTAGAAATGCTTAATATTAACACCTCCACCGTTCTACAGAACTTTGATGAGAATGTCCCTCCTTGGACCTACAACATACCAAACATTAACATTGATTTGTCTAACTTACGTAAATCTAATACCAGCCCAGAGGCCTATAAATCAGAATTCGTTAACATCTTAGAAAAATATAAAGATTGTACACAGCTATTTACTGACGGCTCTAAAGATGGTAACAAAGTTGGTTGCGCTGTATATGGAAATTCTTTTGTTGCAAGAATGCGATTGCCTGACCCGGCATCCATATTTACAGCTGAAGTCAAAGCATTAGATCTTGCTTTATCATACATATCAAATAGTATTAATAGTAATTTTATCATTTTTTCAGATTCTCTCTCTGTATTATTGGCCATAAAAAATCGTAATTCAAACAATATTCTTATTAAAAGTATAGAATTGAAATTGCATGAAATTTTAAAATCTAAAACAGTACACCTCTGCTGGATACCAAGCCATATTGGTATACGAGGAAATGAAAAAGTTGATATTTTGGCCAAAGAATCCTTAAACCTTCAACCAGTGAATATCAAATTGCCAAGCAGTGACTTCAAATGTTCAATAAACACGTTAATTAAATCAAAATGGCAAACGTTGTGGAACAATGCACTTTTTAATAAATTACGTGACATAAAGCCAACCCTTAATTCATCTTCGTCAATTATATATTCTAATCGCAGAGATCAAATAGTAATTTCGCGATGTAGAATTGGTCATACTAGATTAACACATCCATACCTTCTCAAAAGAGAAGAAGCACCTAAATGCATACCATGTGACGAGTATTTCAATGTAAAACACGTACTCCTTGACTGTCAGGATCTAAAATACATTCGTGACAAACATTTTAAAGTAAACTCACTTAAAGAACTTTTTGAGTCTGTACCATCATATGCTATACTTAACTTTTTGAAAGAGATAAATGTTTATAATAAGATATAATTTTACATCATTTATATAGTTTGAATTATTAGTATCATTAATAGCTGTCGGCGCGATATGACCTATTTGTGTTGGTGCGCCGTAAAAGACAAACAAACAAACAAACAAACATTAAGTGCCAGATGTTTGTCCACTTTTCTTTTTATAGTTGCTGAATGTATTTAATAACTAAATGCTTATGACTTTTCAGAACTACATTTAATCAAGGATTCTTCCCTGCAGTTTTACCTACAAAAGTCAATACATGGGGCAAATCAGACCCTATGTTTGGACCATATGGTTGGGAACAACAAACTGAAGGGTCATTTACAACGTCTTCATCATCTGACGATACACAAAGAAAACGGCGTCGGCGGCGACGTGAAGAGACGTATCCAGAAATACGTGAAGAATACGGTGTGTGATTTATGAATATATATTTATCGTATAATCAACTATTACATACATCTTTGATCTTAAAAAACTGTTTCACTTCAATAATCGACGGTTCGTCGATCTTTAAATAACTTCATTTATGTAATCAAATTGTGTTAAATAAGTTTTATCTAGAATCTTCTTACGATTCTGATGATTTGATACTAAAAAAATGAAAATGTGGTTAAATGATAGTTATAAGCATAGTTTTAAATATTTTGATGCAAATAATAAATAACTTTAATACATTCAAACGATTGAAGTTAGCTTTGTCCTTTTTACTAGTCACTTTAAAATGATACAATTAACTTCAATTATTAGCTAAATTTTATATAATGTAAAGATACTTATTTTTTAATTCGAATTTAATTTAAAGTTGGTTTAATTGACGCATAATTGTCATTTAAATTGTTGTGATGAAGGAAATGTACCACATAAATTTTGGCAAATTGACCTTGGCATTTCATGCAAAAAGAATGCTTAACAATTTCTATTGTTATTTATAATCTCGTAATTATTTGTCAAATAATAACACATTTGGTTTGAACCTGACAGACAATGCACACAAGCTTAATTACTGTTCAATTAAGCATACTATTTACGCAATTTTAGCCTTTCTTTTAAGATCCCTGTATATTTCATGGTTTTATTTGTTTTGTTTATGATCAGTATAACCTATATTCATCTTTATACTTCATTTATTCTTTAATTTTTATCATTTTACAGTTTATGATAATCAAAACAACTTTTCCTGGGATTTCCTCTACAATTATATAGGTCCAAATGAAAGAGTAAGTAAATCCTTTTCTTCTTAAATGTAGAAGATTGATGCTCATTGCATTCTTTCAATTATTCAAGCACCCTTAAGTTTACATAAAATACATTTAGCTGTTGTAACTTATATGTTTCAACATTTACAGTACTATTTTTAGTGAACATAATATGCCAATGTAAAACGTAATGCTTGTTATAAATCATGATTTGTTAGATTGAAAAGTTCACGTACAGTCTTTTGACATATGGTCAGTTAAGGTATGGATGTGTTTACAATCAGAGCAGGTTAACTGTGGTAGCAGTTAAGATATATTTAACTTAGAGAACAATTTTGGCGGCTTGAATAAAGGTCAAGAACCAAGCATTGAGACTGAATACTTTACCGTATCATTGAACCGTATTGATCACCAAGACCACTAAAATACAACATGTATTACTAGAGACATATATGTTGTTATAATTCACGTTATTGTTTTGTTTGGCGCCTTTATGGATCACTGTCTCATGATACATGCCAATGTGGATGCGTACATGTTATGATGTAAAACATCCATTTGAATTACTGACTTTGTAACATGATTATTAACTTCCATCTTAGCTATACTTTTAATTTCATTAATTGTGATATTTGCAATTGTCACTTCAATAATGTTTTGTTCTCTTTTGCAGTACGAGATACAAAGACCTCAAGTTGACAGAGTAAGTATTTGATACAACTTCAAATGAATTACATTAGAATGTGGTTGTAATGTTATATAATTATGTGCATTGATATAAGATGAATGAAGATTATTTAGAATATAACAATACAAAACCAATGCATATTTGCAAACCATTAGCGTATGAGTTTATGTATTTTTTCTATGGAAGGGTTTTTCTATCATTTGGTTTTGATTGTTATGGAGACATATTTTCCTACATCTGCAGGCGTGTGTAACGTCTCAATTTAATTACATACTTACATCGACCATGTTGTTTTTACGAATCTTGTTGTTTGTTTGGTGATCAATTTTCCCTCTATGTTTTCCGTTGTCTGTTTATTTTAATTTTGTTTCTATATTCTATGTGAACTTATAGCTATACACGCATTCTTTAGTTTGAGTGACATTATTAAATTACTTATTTAACTGTATATATTAACTCATATATCTGTTTACATTTCGTCACTTCGTTTTTTTTAACAAAATACAAGATACTGAAGTACAAAGTTTAATTTGAAATCTTGATTATTGCCCATTGGTTTTATTGATTGATCCACTTGTATAACTTGCTATGTTGATATTATTGTTTTATTTCAGCTTTAATGGTATGGCCATAGACTTCTAAAATATTCTTATTCAATGATTGACTTCTGAATGATGATGATCTTGACTTAATGTAGTTCTACCAAGAGATATGACATTTACCAGTCGATAAGCATACCTTCGAAATTGCTTGTTGATAATTGTTTTGATTGCTGGTGATGTTACTGACATCCTAAAATAGAATACTTATTTTGTAATATGCTTATTTGACTGGAAGAATGACCTCGGGTATATAGTGTAACTGTGTTATGTGTCATGTGCTATAACTTATATTCATATATATATATATATACATATATTATGTGTTCTGGTACTTGGGGATTAGGGTAAACATAGTGTGTTCTGTAGAATACAAGTGGTGTAAAAGTTGTAAATATTTTATCCAAAGATGACAGGGTATAGATAACATTGTTTCAGAAGAGAAGAATTGTGTTGAACAATCTTTCTCTTTATTATGGATAAACCCTATAGCTGGTAATTAATTCCTGGATTAATGTAAAATAGGGCAACTTGTTACTCAAGATGGACGTACGACCAAGCCATGTATGAAATAATGTATCGTATCGTCTCTTACGTATTGAGTATACCACAATGTCACAGAATACTGTTATCGAATGAAAAGAGATCAACTGATGATTGTATTGTTGTTAAAATGTTATTGATCAAGGTTGTATGTTTTAATTGATATTTTATTAATGAACCATAAAATGAAATTTCATATAACACAATGGTGCTGTAGATACAAATATCTTCTTTTATAAAATATTTAATTTTTTTATAAAGTTTTATACAGTTTTTACATATATGTACTATTAATGCATGTTTTTGCTCATATATATTCGATACTGTGTCTTTGTTAAGATGTTACATATCATTTATAATGTAAAGCATATAGAAAATTAACAAAAAGCATATATTGCTCAAATTAAATCTCAGATTATAGTGTACTTTACTGTTCTATGTTTATAAATTGTTTCCTTACCTCTCTGAATTGTTATATGTACATGTACTTGTTAACGACAATCTTGCATTCAATTGCTTGTGCAATGTGAGATATTTTTACTGCCAAAGCAACACAGGTTGCTGTTGCTTTTCTAAATATTTTATTGATATTCTGATCATATCAGTGATAGAGTTTGGTTGGGCATAATATTGTTAAATTGTAATGTGCTCTTTTGCTACATTATTAGTTTACAGTAGTATTGCATACTATTGATTCTTGTTCAGTTGTCATCGAAATGTATCGGAATGTAGATCTTACTGTTGAAGACAATTATGAATTAAAATGTAGTCTTATAGAAATGTGGAAATAGCATTTCATTTGCATCAATAGCTACTCCATAGGCAGCCTGTTCTAATCAAATACGTATACATGTATACATATACAGTATATTACTTCGAAAGTGGTATTTATCAAGTCTTAGAAGCGGCATGTTTCGAATTACAAATTATACTATTTCACAGAAAACTCGCTGTCAATAGTGCAACTTGAATTACGACTTTGATGTTCAATAAAGAAAATAGCGTTGGTTTTGATATTTGAAAACGGCGTATGAATTCGGCGTATGACAAAGATGTGTAGATTATCGAGCGCCTATAAGTTAACCCAATACTGCTACTAATGTTTTATCTTCATTTTTTTATCAATTTTTGCTGTAGTGGTTTTGGGTTCTGTGAATTATATGTATATTTTGTTCATACTTCATAAATGTATATTTTGTTATAAAAATGGCAACTTCGTGAGATTGGTCTACTCAATCAGGTTATATAATCAAATAATTGATTGTTATGAAACGAGTGTACACATGCACTACCAGTGTAAAATTTATGTATAAATTACACGTGTTTACATTCACCTAGTGACAGTTGTCATAATTTCTTTAATAGAAGATATTGTGACTCTAAGTATTTCATAACAAGTTGTATATATAATATGTTGTCATTATTCAAATACTCAGTTGTTCTTGTGTATTTTTGTTTTGTAAATTTGAGTTGCCATATTCAATGTTTTGCACCGTTTATTCAATTGTCATATTCAAGAATTATATATCTTTAAAATTATGTGAAAAATAAATAATAATAAAAATTGCCAATATTTTTAAATATATATATATTAATTGCATCTATATGTTTTGTATTCTTTTGGAATTGTTGTTGTGTTACCTTTTATTATTACCTGATTGCTTATATAAACTGTTTTGAAATTCTAAAAGTATCCACGTTGCAAGTTTTGACCGGTCAATAGTTTTGACTGTTTCCTGCTCGTGCTCTAATATCACGTTATCAATCAATATAAATACCACCCAGCTAGCTCAGTCGGTAGGACACAAGTCTACTGGTCGATAAGTCGTGGATATATTCAATGCCTCAAAAATATCCCAGCCATGTATTTGTTGGATTGGTAACAAGATGTCGTGGCCAGTGAAATTCAATGTTTGAACATTTTTGTGCTCACGTAACAATCGCCAATTAACGCGGTTTCTCGATTTTTCTCGCATTTGGATGCCAAGCCAATGCGAGACTAGAAATTCTACCAGATTTTTAATGCAAAATTCAATTGATTATTTAGAATTTCTTGTCGATTTTAGATCGACTAATTCATCTAATATAGGTCTCTGAACATATTGATCTATATTAAAATCAACAAACTTTGTGTGTAAGGTGGTGTTGTTATTGATTCAAATTATCCTATCGCATTTATGTAGATATGATTATATAAGCAAATATCAATAGGGCTATTAAAAATTAAGATGAAATTTTGTCTTTTTTGTGTATTACATATGAAGTTGACAGGACATTGTTGTTCCTTAGATGTACCTGTACAAAACTTCTATCACACATTGGCAACTGCTTATTGAATCACATAAAAACTGGTGATGGTATTACGTCTCAAATACATAAGTATCTGACTTTTTTTGGCGACATCAATCACCCACCAACGACTAGGTTAAACATAAAACAGTCGATGCCAAACTCCTCACAGTGCTTACTAGTCCATTCAATACAGCTTTTGACCTAGACAAAATTGCAACAGAAAATATGTTTATACTGTGCGAAAGACCATCAAAACAATAACACACACAAAAAGTTGCACTCCAAATAACGAGGGGAAAGCGATGAAAAATGAATTTAAAATAATGCATTTTCTACTTATATTAAAAGGTACTGCAACGCTTCCGTACTTCTGTCCCGCAGTAAATATAGCTATTGGGTCACGAAAAGTAATGGATGCCGGTAGTATTTTTATTTTGAGTTGACTTTCCGATATGACCCTATGTACCTACATTTAATTGATTTTATATATGGCAGAAAATTAATTAAAAATACCGTTTTTGGTGACGACTTTGAAAAATAGAAATATTTTACTTTGGTAGCGTGTTAGGACCAAAATTGACCATGGTTAGTGTTAAATTTCGTGTCACGATATTTTTGTTGTCTGAGAGCTGAGTACGAAACTTTAAACCCACCAAATTAATGTTATCTCTTAGAATTGTTTTTAAAAACGAAATGACAATCAAGTTAAGCTTAATTCACTTATATATTCACATATTATTTGTTTTAATAACAACATGAAAATAGCATTACACTATATATTTGAGCTTAAACGATTTCTAACTTTCTTGTGTATGAGTAGTATGTCGCAAATTTTCTCCGTCATTATTTGAAAATCATAGACTGGTTTTGTTGTGCCTCGTACTAACCTGTTTGACCAAAACATTGTCTTCAGGTCAGACAAAGTAAGGAAAGTCGAGAACGGGACTTTGCTAAATTAAAAAAAAGTCCCAAGCTGTGTTTACTTCTCTCTCTCTTTCATGCATACCTTAATTGGATGCCAAACAACTTTAACAATATGTAACGTTATAAAATTAGTAATTTTAAAATCCCCAGAACATACACAGAGTTCAAAGAAGCCGTTCAGATATATATAGACATCACAAAGGAAGTAGACATCAAACCTGATACTAAAGTAGTCAGTGCAACATCGTGCGTGCAAGTTAAAAGCTTGTGTCAAATATATGACGCAACATCATGTCGCATACCAAGAGTATACATACAGACTCTAATATGGAAGGACAACAAAGTTTTAAATCCATGAGAGTAGGGATGTGAGTCTGTTAATGGAAATGTTCAGCCTGTAAAGACTAAGTTACAGTCTGTCCCTGAAGATGTGTTAAAACTATTCGATGTAGCTGTCGACCCAATTGCGATTCAAGTTGCTACTCCTGTAATAGCACGAATTTGAGTGTTCAATCATTTGCACAGTGTCAAGATCTAGTTTAGCCTCTGATAGCGAAAATGCCGACAGTGACAATGATCAAAAGCTTAACCTCAGGTTATAAAAAACTGAACGTAAGTAAGTACATTCTGTAACAAATGTATACTGTTACAAAATTTCATGTATAAAAACAGTAACAAAAATAATAAATGACGTTTTTTTGAATATTTATCTATGTAATACCTATTATTCATCTGTATTACATAATTATGTGTAGTAGCATGAACTACAACACTTGTTTGGAAGCATATGTTGACTCTTAAATCTGTTTTAGTAATCGATACACGAGAAGCTGATTCCAGAAATTCATAGTTTCAGGTACTATGTTGGTACTAATTATCACATTTGTTCATTAAATGATAAATTCATATCAATGCCATTTAAAACCTTTATAGACACATTTGTAGTTTAAACTAAAAGTTGTTATCAACCATGATTTTTGAAAATTGTATACGATCAGATTGCAAAAATTTGCAGTTTTAGATATCATTTTAGTACTTTTATCTCAAAACTGAACAATTATGTCTCTTATTTAGTATTGTTATACTAATTATAGTACTGGCACATAAAAGATACATGTAAAGCAGATTCCAGATAAATGACTCGTTTACAGGTCATTTTTGACACATTTATCCAATAAATTTCAAAAACGACCTTTTTGAATTTTGTATTTATAAAGAATTTGAATAAAAAGTTGTATTTTTACAATTGTTTTCATTCGTAAATGATAATAGATTGTTATAAAGGGAGCTAATCCAAAATTGTTTTCATTTGTATATGATTATAGATAGTTGTAAAGGAAGCTAATCCACATTTTTGTTCATGTTCAACGTTTTCTCCAAAAAAGGACTTTCCCCTCGAATTTTTGAGTGCAACTTTTTTATGGATACTTCTATGAATACGAACATTCACGCAGTACAAAAATAAAATCTGTTGCAATTTTGTCTAGCTTAGCCTATTTTTTTAGCTGTATTAAATGGACTATACGTCACGCTCTGCTACTTATTGATTTAATAAAGGGAAATAACCGCTGCGGGGAGTTAGAGTCGATGCATTTGTAAAGTGTGTTATGTGTTGATGTTTTCAATGCTCTTAAAGAATGTTTAGGGTCGCTAACAATGGAGTTGTGAATGGCTTGACAAAAAATTACATGCATTGCCTTTTTAAGACGGCCAGCTCACCTAACTAAGGTTTTGTGAACCTTTGCCAAAAACCGGTACTAATTGAACCTATCACAATGCTATTCAACATGTACCTTACTGAAGGAAAAAAATTGACATAATTGACAAATTCAAATGTAAAGGTATAATCATAGACAAAGCTAATTCCCTGGTATAATCATAGACATAGCTAATTCCCAGGTATAATCATAGACAAAGCTAATTCCCTGGTATAATCATAGACATAGCTAATTCCCTGGTATAATCATAGACAAAGCTAATTCCCTGGTATAATCATAGACATGGCTAATTCCCTGGTATAATCATAGACAAAGCTAATTCCCTGGTATAATCATATACACAGCTAATTCCCTGGTATAAACATAGACATAGCTAATTCCCTGGTATAATCAAAGACAAAGCTAATTCCCTGGTATAATCATAGACAAAGCTAATTCCCTGGTATAATCATAGACATAGCTAATTCCCTGGTATAAACATAGACAAAGTTAATTCCCTGGTATAATCATAGACATAGCTAATTCCCTGGTATAATCATAGACATAGTTCATTCCCTAGTATAAACATAGACATAGTTCATTCCCTAGTATAATCATAGACATAGCTAATTCCCTGGTATAAACATAGACATAGCCAATTCCCTGGTATAATCATATATATAGCTCATTCCCTAGTATAATCATATACATAGCTAATTCCCTGGTATAAACATAGACATAGCTCATTCCCTAGTATAATCATATACATAGCTAATTCCCTGGTATAAACATAGACATAGCTAATTCCCTGGTATAATCATAGACATAGCTAATTCCCTAGAATAATCATAGACATAGTTCATTCCCTAGTATAATCATAGAGATAGCTAATTCCCTGATATAAACATAGACATAGCTAATTCCCTGATATAATCATAGACATAGCTAATTCCCTGGTATAAACATAGACAAAGCTAATTCCCTAGTAAAGTCATAGACATAGCTATTTTCCTGGTATATTCATTGACATAGCTCTGTTGAACCTCATTTTTCACAACCCGTGTTTTTCACAACTTGTGAAAAACGCGTACGCATTTTTCACAACTTGTGTGAAAAACACGTTAGCATACAAATTTCATACGAGCATAGAAACGCATTTTTCACAACTTCAAATGTGACGTAAAAAGTTTTGAAAAATTTGAGTTTTTTGGTACTAACGCATTTTTCACACTTGTGATTTTTTTAGTTGCTAGCTGTAAGTTAGTAAGTAAGTAAGTATTTTTTTTTATTTTCGTGACATGTTTTATGACAATATTACAAACATGAAAACAACATGAAAAGTATTTACAGATAAACACGAGACCCAGTGGGTGTAAGAACCACACTTGCAAAAAGATTTTTTGTGAAAAACGAGGTTTAAAGTTTGTTACAACCCGTTTTGTAATAAAAGCCCGAATTGTTTTAATTATTACAAAACGGGTTATTACAAAAGTAATTGAACATACAAACGCAATTTGTAATAAAATCCCGAAATGTAATAAAATATCTAGTTATATTAATTTTATCATAAAATATAGTATGATACTTTGAATTATTGGTAAGGAAAGAAAATAATGTTTAACAAGCAAACAATAATGTTCAAATAGACAAATTACTTGCATTCGTCATATAAATTTGAAGATTTCGTCAGAAAAACAAATTGTCATATTATATTGAAAAACGAGTATTTAAAAAGTGGTTGAACTTACCAACCCGTTTATTATAAATAATTATTACAATTCGGGGTTTTATCACAAAACGGACAAACGTTGAAAAAAAACACGAGCGTAATTTTTACAGGTTGTGAAAAACACGGTGTGTGAAAAATGAGGTTCAACGTTTGAACCTCATTTTTCACAGAACGCGTTTTTCACAACCTATGAAGAGCACGTTTGTGAAAAACGAGGATCAACATGGCAAACTTGCTCAATACCGGAATATGTTGTCGGCCTCGAGGTTTTATCGGCACCCTTTCTCAGCAATTTTGTTACGAATTCCAATATTGAGCGACGGTAAAAAATCTGACAATTAAATCTGCACCTCTGAAATTGACCACTGTGTAACAATTCACAAAATATAAATCACAATTATCAAAAGTTTAAAAAAAATCGATGTCCTTTACTTTTATATATCAATTGTATTAGCTATAACCATATTTATTTAAGTTTAATATTCATGCATCTTCCCAACATGTAAACCTTTTTTACCAACTGTATATCTTACCAAAATATGAAATAATTTAGAATCTTCATGTTGCCAGCTATGCACAATACAAGTATATAAATATTAGTGTCAGGGTGGATAATGGGTTATGTGCTTCATGCCCCAAGAGTCGCTAGTTAAACTTAAACGACTAAAGCTAGATAGAAGTTGCTATGGACATAAATGTTACCATGGATATTTGTGCTGTTTCTAGGGACCGTAACATAGGATGCTAGGACCTAAATGTTTGCTAGAAACATTAACGTAATTACTATGGGCAATGAAAATGTTGCAATGAGAGTGTGCTTGAGCAGCTGCTATGGATCTCGAGGCGGTCGCTTTGGATGCGAATCTTGTTAATACGAACATTTTAACACTACCATGGGGCATGTGTGCTTACTATGTACCATAAGATGGTTTCTCTATGCGCGTAAGTGGTTGCTTGCACGTAAAGGTGGTTAAATAAGGCACAAATCTGGCTAGTGGAAGACCTTGGGTGATTGCGACATCTTGCTTCCATGTGCGACATTAACCATCAAAATGATATATTAAAAAAAACCTGAAACATTAATTTTGTTTATCATAATATACTTTTAAATTTACTTTGATATTGACTCATGTTGTGAAAATTGCGTTAGGACTAAAAATCGAAAAATATGTCTAACGTAATTTTCACATTGCTCATTTGTGAAAAACGCGTACGCAATTTTCACAACTTGTGAAAATTGCGTACGCGTTTTTTCACAAGTTGTGAAAAACACGGGTTGTGAAAAATGAGGTTCAACATAGCTCATTCCCTGGTATAATCAGACCGGCTGGGTTAGGACCTTGGCCTTTTCAGAACACTAGATTCGAACTCTTGTGTTTAGCTTAATATACCACGGACCTAGATCCTCATTTCATGACAAAGAAGCGTCAGGAAGTTAAAGAGATGCCAAATTATGGTTATGAACTAGACCAGACAACGAAGTTGTTGTTTCTTCAACAACAACAAAATAGTTTGCTATTCTAGAGTAGATCTTAGTTTAGTTGCAAAATGTGTAAATGATGCTAATTTCATATTTTTTGTACGATTTGTTGTATTTAATAAAATGCGGAATTTTGTCAAGTTAGGCCAAGTATAGAAATAATTATGGATATATTTTTTGCTAAGTTCATTTTAAATTGGGCATATTAAATGATATTCAGATTATTACATAATTTACACAAACGCAGATTTTTACTAATATTACGACACCCCCTTCCTCTCTTGCGAGTTTGAGCCATTTCTTGATTTTTCGTTGTGCATATCAGCACACTAATGACTTTCACCAAAACTGGCCACGTGGGATTTTTGCACGAGAAGCACGTTTCCGTTTTCAGCGCATGCACGACAAGACCAATTTTGCATCAATTTAAAAACATGAAAACTATGCAAGCAGGGGTGTGTTTTTTAACACAAATCCGAATCTGGATTACCGATCATGATTGTGATTCAGTCGTTTCTTTTATTAGAATCATGAACATGTTCTTTAATCATACTAATCAAGCTCCAAGCTCGATTAAAATACAATCAAAGATGGCGGATCTGACACTGACAGCATTTCGAACTACTTCGGTAATCTTCTACGCAGATAATCATACATCTTCGTAGATGATCGCTGAGGTTGTTCCGAATGCACTGATAGCAGAGCCTTTTCATGTTGACATCATTAGAGTCCGTCGAAAATCCTCGAAGAACCCCAAAGAACATAAAAACTCCGAAGAAACCAATGGCTTACAGCTAAGAAACTTAAAAAAAACATAGACAACTCTTTAAATCCAAGGATTAACTATAGATACACGTTTAAAATGAAAATTTCTAAATTTTGTAATTATGTGAAGTGTTTTGAAAAGAATGAAGATGAAATATTAACTCTGAGCCAGAAAACCAATTTTTTGTGAGTCATTTTTCATGAAAATATTATCTGTTGGGTGTTTCAACGGACCGGCGGATCGGTTCTGGAACTCAAGGAACTGCCAGGCACTCGCAATAAGTATTTGCTTTTCTGGCACAGAAATGTTAGTTGCAATATTTTAACAATAATCTAAATTAAGATGTTTTATTATCATCAATATCAATATGATTGAGATTGTATGCTGAATCATTGTATCAGAATCATGATTTTAGAAATAAAACACACCCCAGACGACAGTATGGTCCTATACACATTTCCATTAACGATCGGACATAATTGTTGAAAAATAAAAATTTCCAACAACATTGAAATCAGGGTACTTAGAAGTTTCGTTAAGTATATGTCTTACAAATGCTGCAGTGTAGCTTCTTGTAGGGACACCTTTTCTGAGAAACAATCTTCGTATGATGAAATCTACCATAAAATATGATTCTTCTTCTGTACATGTATACAGTGAGGATGTCGGCTGTATAAAGTAATCAGCAATAAAATATGATTCTTTTTCTGTTGTATACAGTGAGGATGTCGGCTGTATAAAGTAATCAGCAATAAAATAATATTCTTCTTCTGTATACAGTGCGGATGTTGGCTGTATAAAGTAATCAGCAATAAAATAATATTCTTCTTCTGTATACAGTGCGGATGTTGGCTGTATAAAGTAATCAGCAATAAAATAATATTCTTCTTCTGTATACAGTGAGGATGTCGGCTGTATGAAGTAATCAGCTATAAAATATGATTCGTCTTCTGTATACAGTGAGGATGTCGGCTGTATAAAGTAATCTGCAATAAAATAATATTCTTCTTCTGTATACAGTGAGGATGTCGGCTGTATAAAGTAATCTGCAATAAAATATGATTCTTTTTCTGCTGTATACAGTGAGGATGTCGGCTGTATAAAGTAATCTGCAATAAAATATTATTCTTTTTCTGTTGTATACAGTGAGGATGTCGGCTGTATAAAGTAATCAGCAATTATAGAACATGATTGTTTTTCTGTATACAGTGAGGATGTCGGCTGTATGAAGTAATCAGCAATAAAATATGATTCTTCTTCTGTATACGGTGACGATGTCGGCTCCTATTGAATGGCAAAGAGACAAGCTCGTTAAAAGTGGGTTGCAGTCCCTTCATCTCTGAGATATCAGCAGGTGGGTTGTTTGACCCCCGGGTGCTGCTTTGTAAAACCCTATGGTAAGGTAAACCAATCCTTTATAATATATAAATAATTTAAAAATCATACTCTATTTGCAAATGAGGATGAAAGTATGACAGAACGACGCGGGAAGACTCGTAGCTTTGGTAATTACAAAAAAAACGAAAATTTGAAATTTGTAGTTTCGGCATTTTCAAGTGACCACGACGATATTTGATAACATGGTTATAAGCGGTCTTAAGTATGAATGTTTTTTACATTAACCTGTAGGTAGAATAGGTATAATACAGTCTAATTAAATAAACATCAAGTTACATAACTATTTATGCATAATGAGGGATTTATGGAAAGGGTGTGTTCTCCGATAACCATAATCGCTTTGTACCAGTTCATATCAAGCATATATTTTATACAATATTTAACCCATTCTTATACAATTATTCATCTTTTCTATTATACTTGTATCCGAATGTCCCACACAGAACCTACTCGGCTTGAGTTCACATAATACCTATACAATAGTTCAATTTCACCGGATTATTTTAGTATTTTTCATTCAAACTTGAACATTAATCTTCTGAAAGCAGACGATATTGGTCAATGAGACACCTTAAAGTAAATTTGGTCAGTAGACCAAACTTTCTAAATCGCCGTTTGATCTTGAAAATGAAATGAACGCTTGAATAACCCTCCTTTTTCTCTCACAACCAATGCACACTTAGACATTTATAAAAATACGTTCAAATAAAATAGCCACATGGTCTAATGGTTAACACCATCAAAATTTAAATCAAACCCTTCGAACTTGAATCAGAAGCTATAAATAACTGAAAACGGCTCAGAATACAAAAGAACCCAAATTAAAAAATACCGAACAATGCAACTGACACCATTGACGGTTAAAGAGCGTCAAACCTAGTTGTTGATCGATAGAAAGGAAACTTTATGATTATGCGTCAGTGAAATCTAAGTTTAGAGCTGTCATCGATTCCAACGGTATCGCTGTATCGTCGATATTTATTTTCCAATCAATAATCTATATGCATTTTGAAATATCGATAATAAAGTCTATATAGGTCAATGAATAAAAGTTACTAATAAGGGTCAAATTTGTGAGACGACCCTTCTATTATAAGCGGAAACAGATGCGCTGTCATAATATGAATTTATAGGTCTTAAACATTGACAGCACCCCATTGAGGAAATAGCTCTAGTCCACAAAAGAAATTACATTCATGACAAATATACATCTAATATGAGTTTATGACAACATAATCTGTATAAAACTGCAGTGAAGGTATCGATATATATTGGCGTATCGTCGATATTTATTTCTTGATATAATGATACGTTGATTTGCTTTAAGCCCAATCAATGAAAGCTTTTTCTAAGATGTGTTTATTGGGTCAATAATATGAATTAATGTTCTAAATGAGTTGTGGACAAACATTTGCACTATTTCTCTCAGAACATTGTCCATGATTTATATCGTAACTTGGCCAAAATGTGCATATTAAAATTAAAAAGATACAATTTAAATGTCATTTGCATATATTAAATCGGTAAAAAATAGTTTAGTCACAGAAGTTTGGAACTCATTTAATGGTTAACGGCAAAATGTGTTGTGTTTCAATGAAAAAAATACGATAGAATATAAAAAATCTAAGATATTTATATTTTTATAATCAAAATCACTTCAAGAACTAATGACTTAACATTATATTTGTGTGAAATACCTACAAAACACAGAACTAAGCATGAAAGTAACAGAATATTCGTCCATTTTAATGAGATCTTTTATTTCAACTCGTGGGCTCAGAAAACGACATTCTAATGCCATTCGAAACTGTATGTTTTTTTAACTTGCTCGGTGAAAGACATCGTAAAAATCGATCTTACGCCAAAATATACAAAACGCCTCTATGTAATGATCTGGCCTTGGTCAGCTGGCACTAACTTTACGCTTTTCTTGAATTAAGTTAGGCCTGACCTGTTCTGTTCTATTCTATTCTGTTCTAATTGGTATGTAAACTCGGTTACCTCCTTATAGACTCTTACAATGTATAGGACATACACCACTTGTGTTTTAATCTTGTTTGTTCAGTATAGAAACTCAAACACTTGTAATGTTTGAATATAAATAATTCACAGCATATAGTTTCTATGAATATTTATACTAGATGGGTATCGAATGTAACCAGCCTTTAAATAATCAATATATCGATAGATATCGCGTGATCTGTTATCGTTTATTGTTAATAAATAGATAAATTAGAAGTGCAAGAAAGGCGCATAATTCATAAGCAGAGCGAGTAGTATAATCTTACAAAAGCTCTATTCATGTGCGGTTTAAGATAGAAGTTTGAAACAAGTATACGTATATCCAAATCGTTAGAAAGTGTTTCTTTTACTGAAATGCACTACATGTATTTTAGATTGTCTTAATAGGTCTGTCGGCTGATTCTCTATCTACATGTACCCAAGATATAAAAAATCATCTGGTCAAACTCCAAAATCAGCAATAACGATTTGTTTAGTTTACCAACATTGATTCAAACTGAAAAAAATGGAACTTAATAGTCTAAGGTTCATACTTACGCATGTTCACCGACTTTACAATTATTACCCCTAACAATCGGGCTACTGGTATTTATTTATCTATCAATCTCCCTGTATGCTATGGAGACTTTTACTCCGCATAGTGCAGCCGACAAATTGGAACTTTTTTTGGGCGTTGTACATAAATTAAATATTGGAACAGTGTAAATGATTAAATGTGCACATAATATGTATTAACGTTTTTTTATTAATCTCCAAGAATTATCAAACGGTTGTTCTTAATTTAATCTGTAGGACATATCCCATTGTTAGTGTACATAGAGATTGTCAAGCATTGTAACATGTTTCCACTTGGACTGGACTCATCACCCCCACTTTCCTTGAAAATTTGACCATATTGTCAGTTTTCCTACATTAATAAGGTATATGGAAAGGTTGTAGGCCTTGTGGAAGAGTAGGTGAGTGGCTAGTTATAGACAATAGTCCAGGATAGCTAGTTAGGTGCGCTAGTCTCCGCAAAATAACCTAAACTGTGTTGACACGCCATTAAAGCCAGTATAAAAAACAACTCCATCCAATCCCAGCTAAAGTGTGGCATAGTTTAATCCATAAATACTAAAAATTTCAACAACATTATTCAAGTACTTAAGTATAATTTATAACAAACTAATACTATTGTAAAGTTGTTACATTGAGTTACTTCATTAAGCTTTTTACTGTATACCTATGCTATAACGTTAAATCAATCATGATCTAAGTTGGTGTTTGCCTATTCTACAAAAAACCTGGTGCGGACGCAATATTTAATTCATACATTAAACATGTTCATGTAAGCGTTATGTCTGTGTTTATTGTTTATCCTACTTCACAAAAGGGAATTATAGCTCGTTTAGGATAAAATGAGACATTGTTCTCACAGAATATCGTTTAGATTTGTATCAAGTTATCCTAAACGAAATATATTTAATTTAAACCAATGAAAAAAATTCGATTTAGACTAAACAAGATTTAGAAATATATTTTTTCTTTCTGGTCATTATAGCGTAAAGCCTAAATAACTTTTTACTTAAATTTTTTTCTTGGTGGACTACCCCTTTTTCTGATGGGTCTGTTATGTTCTTCTTACCACGGATAATCTAGATCAATCAATCAAATTTGAACTTTCTTGTACTATTACCTATCCTTTAAATACGTCAAATATTTGCTCCCATGTTATTTCTATATCAAAACAATCTCCAATAGACCGAATTATTTTGACTCTTTACTACGATCTCTGACAAATATGTTGGAACATTGCCTACAACCAAATAATAGTGCAACGCACTGTAGTAATCATACGTAAAATTCACACTACTTAAATATTGTTTTATGTAAGCTTTTGTAAGCTTTTCAGGTTAGGTTTGTTCGACATGTTTTACTGTTAACGCTTACAAAACGGTATATATAATCCTTTTCTATTCTTTTTTAATGACCACTTAAACCCCATGAAAGTATTTGTTAAATGCAGGCACCGCCCATAATCTCCATTGAAAGTTTGGATTAAATGCATTAATTGTGACAGGATTTTATACACAACCGAACATTCCCATACAGTCGAATTACTCTCCCCTACTGGTCGGCGCATTAGACCGTACCAAGATTGTTTAAGATTTTTTACTATGATAAATAAATGCAACGTTTGTCCGATGTATGAATAATTGGTACAATGTTACATCCCCTATAACAGTTTCAGGGCATGGTCTAATAGTTTAGTGATGGTCAAGGTACATTAACAATGATCATATCGGTCCACATAATTATAACTCTTTACTAAGACTTTAAAAACCCGAAATAAGAAATTAGTCATTAATAAAACATTATGATAAAAATCTTCAACTATTTTATAAAAAAAATCACATCACATCTTTTATGCAAATCCATTTTTCATCGTTAGAAAAAGACTTTTACGAGTACATATTTCACCGAAATCGTACGACAAAAGTAATCGTTAATCTAAAAATGCATTTAAAACATCGATAAAAATGCATTACTGTTTGGACGGTGCCTTGCCAGGGTACCGAACAGATTTAACATTTACTGATATAAGCAATTTGCATGGGGTCTTATGAACATAACCAAGGCAGTCCAATTGAAAACACTACAATCTCTCATGCGGATTACTTCGGCTGTAACATTCTAATCGCAGTCCATGAGAGTGAGAAACCACAGTGTGATTACAAAAATGTATGTTTCTTGGGATAGACTGACCCTAGCAGACTATCCATATATTGTCAGACTATGGCAATAATTGTCGCACAATTTAAAGCATACTGCTGTAAAAACCGCACACGCCTACATGTATGAAAACTTATACTTTTCAAGTTTTTAAAGTGTTCACAAGAGAGTATCGATTATAACTTTACCGTTCTATCAGTACTATGATTTCCTATTAGTTCCATGAGAATGTTGGTTGCATATCCTACTATATGCATACATTTGTATGTACCGATTTTTAAACGAAATTCGAATGATTATGACTCGACAGTACAATGTAATTAATTTGACAGAACTTCTTTCATAATCGATCCAAAATAAATTTGTTAAGTAACACAAACCAATCGTAATGATAAAATCTTGGATTATCTGGAAGGTTTATCTTAAATCTATTAGTTTAATTATATAATTAACAATCGTATTGTTAAGGTCTTAAGTGTGAGAGCAAGACAGAAGTGTACTATAGCTCCAATACTGTAATCTCGATACAATATTTCAAACATTGAATATTTGCATAAGTCTCATAACGATTATATATACTCTTTTTATTTTTGCTTTTATCGCGAAACGTCTAAGATTTGAAATCTAGATGTGTACATGTAATATTATTCATTTTTGTTTGTTTGTGTTTTTATGTGAACATTGTTTTTCCTTTATTCAATCCTATTATTAGTTAATGATTTCTGAAGGTTTTATTCTTCTTTAAGTGACACGATCTGACAAGAAGCGTGTGCGGTCTAGCGGTTACGACGTTGGAAAGGTAGTTTCGTATTGGTTCAAAACTTCTAATGCCATCTGTCCATAACCAACCCCATTGTTTCCTTGAGCAAGAAACTTTATCTGGCTAGCTCAGTACTGAGGGACCAGGAAGCGGACTTGAATGTGATAAATCTCAGTTGTAAGAAATTGTTTCACAGTCAAGCTATAAATTACAAATGTAGAATAAAGAAGTTTGTTTGTTTGTTTGTTTGTTTGGTTGGTTGGTTTAACGCCGTAGCAACACATTGTATAGGTCACATAACGGCGGTCAGTAAACCTACTCACTCCTCCTGAAAAGGCTAAAGCTCTGGATTTAGCTGTCAACCAACTACTAAGGGCATACATTCGTCAGTGACTGTCAACTGCCCTACATATTTAAAAATCATTGGTAGGAGGGAGAATGGCCGTAGAAATAATTTCATGACCAAGCTCCACGAAAGTATGCGCCGTCCGGGAATCGAACCCACGACCCCCTCGATCAGTAGACTTGCGTGCTACCAACTGAGCTATCCGGGCGACTAAGTATAAAGAAGACGAGAAATTATTAGGTTGGCTATGTTTATTTGTCTATATTTGCCAGTATTATGTAAAGTTTAGTATTTGTACCTGTCATAATTATACAATAAATGCACTAAACACATAAGACATTGACAAACAATGTTTTGTACATTGAATCAATTTTCAATAAATCTTAAATAACAAAATGCTGATAATTCAAACTTTCTCTCATAGAACTTAAACAAGTATAATCGCTTATTTGAATATACTATGAACAGCATTACGCCACCTTAATCCAAATGCCACAGGGCGTGTTCAGTGTAGCAGAAAATTTACTATTGTAGTCCTACGCTAGTGTTGACCAATTGTTAACTGGTCATTGAAACTCCTGGGGAATTCTCTACGTACATATTTAAGCCGGTATGAATGAAATATGGGCGTGGAATGTTTGAATATAAGAGTGGTTTTCATATTTTAACACTTTCGATCTTGGGCCACACTTGGTGAGAAGTTTCTTTTTCTGCAGCACGGGATTGGTGGCTTTTTTATTATATCTCCTGTCTGTTTTCTTCGAATGGATTTATAACCAGAATTTTTCAGTTAATTGAAGAACTAGCTTTATGAAGCAAACTTGAAAGTGTAAAATATAATAGTTTTCAAAGGATACTAAATAATTGATGCTTATATCGTGAGTGAAATTGTGAATTATGGAATAATTTCTCGCTTATGCAGACTTAGACATAGAAACAAAATATTTTTGGATTTAACTTTATTTCTTGTATAAATTAAATTATTGGATATTTGCAGGTAAGATTTTTACATACAGTTATGTATTGGTGGTATCATTATTCTTGGAAATAATTGCTAGTATATTGATAATCCATACTTTATCAAGCTTGTTGGTAATTTTCTTCGACCCATTTATTTCTGTAGGATTTTTATAGCACCATATAAAACAAGTTATTGGGGCGTTTTACTATAACTGAACTAATATAATATTGATTTGAAGTTCATGTTGCAAATCAAACAACTTCTGATTGTTGCATTATTGTCGTTTTTTGAAATTTGCATTACAATAGGGTTAAAAAGTTATGAGAACAGAACAGTACATTTGTTAAGAAAAGTACAAAATATATATTAAAAAATGCAGGCATTAAAGTATATTAATATAATAATAACACATAATCAATATAGAGACGTATTAATAAGAATTTAGACAAGAAGATGAACATAATTGCAAGTCTATATAAATATAACTAAATAATATCCACAAAGTCGAAATATTATATATATAATACGTCTACCTTATTTTGGAAAAAAACAATGAAAATATGCATTATTTAGTTGAGTTGAGTTGGTAGTAGTTTATTCGAGGGCAAACTTTTTAAATTTCAATGAAGTAAAAAATGTAACGATATGTTCAGCCAGGATTTCTGGGTAATCACGAGTATGCATACGTGCATTGACATATATTTCATGAGCAATACTCAACTCCATATGTTGCAATGAATATATCTTGAACTATATACCTTGTTTTATGTCTTTTAATAATCTTACATATGCAAGACTTCAATGTTTTTATGAAAATTCATTAAAAATTTGCAAAATTACAGTCTTAAATAAATCATGCATTTGATTCTTTTCTGCTATGTACCAGAATACATGTATATAGTGACCAGGTGTGGCCGAGCTGTAACGACGTTTGACTAGTCATTGGATCTAGAGTCAGGTCCACTTTGGTAACAGAAACAAATCCGGAATCTACCTGGTTGTTTGCTTGAGCAAGAAATTTCATCCTTACTGATAAGTATTGATCATAGACATATTAAGTATGTCTATGATAGAGATAGGTACAACAGAGGCCCGTATTATCAAGCGTCTTATGATCTATTTTAGTCGTAATTCCTTCTATATTGTATTGTTAAATTATCGTAAGATTTTTGATAATATGCTCTCCAGGAAACTTATAAGCGAGTGATAATTCTAAGTTATTAAAACTTGTTTCACGATTGTTTTGAAAGAAAATAATACATTTTGATAATCTTTGCTTAACGAATGTTCGTGAAAGCTTAAATAAATGAATTCGGTCTTCATATTTATTTTTAATGAAATTGTGTAGTACAGGAGTATTGAGTAATCCTACTATTTGGTATTGAAATGATATTACTCCCTGTCGACCGTTAAACAGATGTAAATATGTTTCTTCATTTACTTATCGTATAAAATATATTGTCATCATTCGCCAATAACCATGAAATGATATTTGTAAAAAAAATTACATGTTGACATAAGGTGGTGATAATTTGTTCTTTAAATTAAGGAGTCGACTTCTGGAGGGAGATTTTTTAGTATAATATCAATATTTGCAAAATATTGATTACATTAAAAATTGAGTGTATTCTTTAAGTTAGGATCGCAGCTTTGTTCAATTGTAGTGTAACTTAAATATGCAATGAAATCAAATACAGATTTGTAACGCTATGAGTATAGTATGTCTGACGGTGGCAATTAAATCCATACATAAAAGTAGAAATAACTAAAATCCTGTTTAAAACGACAACCTACAAAAAGTACCCGTTCAAAAAGTGATCCTTCGATTTTCAAACTTGTGTTTTTCTTGTTTAAAAACAAACTTATGAAAGTAATCCGTGTATTAGAAAGTTAAACGCATAATTTGTTTAATAAATGATATATAAGAGCTATGCATTTTACAACCACTTTGGTCCAGGGTTTTTAATCCAGTATTTAACGGTCGAAGGGAGATAACTGCGACTTGACTTGCAGGTATTAAATATCGCAATAGAATTGTAACGTATTTCATAAAATGTACGAATTATCTTCGTTAGCATACTTGGTCATTATGTTGTGGACGGGATTCTGCAATGAAGATTATGTTCTATTTATTTTTGTTGTATGAATAATTTAAATTAATTAATTGGTAATCAATTTATTGGATGAATATATAGAAACGATATTCCTATTTCATGAGACAAATAGACCAATGTTACGCATACTATACACGTATACGGTCATGTATATTTGTTTAAAAATACTACATCATAATTATAAATGAAACTATGCACACGCCAATGTTTCGAATTACCAAAATCCTTTATTAGTGCTTCTATAGAAATGACGTTTTAGTATATTATTGATAGAAGTTTATCGTATTGCATCGTGACAGCCATCTTAATTTTTTATTCAATAACTTAAGTTACATAAAACAGCGTGACGTGTTTATTCCTGAGTGAAAGTATAGGGCGTGGTACTATTGTAGTAAAATCTAATATTTCAATGGTGTTTGGGTCAACTGACGTCAAACATTTTGCTAGTGAGAATTATCAAATAGTATTATAATCCTGTTTCATTATTTTCATGTTATGTATGATTGCACATTGATAGTAAAATATCCCATTGTCGCAAAACTTGTTTACGATATTGATTTTAATGGTTAATGTTTGTCACGATTTGTTATTGAGTCAAAGAGTCGGTTATAATTATTTATCTTTTGATAGTAAAGATAAATTGATATACAGACGATATTATCTTTAGTCTTCCGATTACATCACCTTAATTAAAAGGTAACGTATAGCCGCTGTCCACTAGATGTTTGCTGAAAGGCAAATAGAGTGTGAACTAACTGTCCATATAACTACTACATGGGAAAATTTCCTTGGGATGGGTCGGTATTTTTTTGCAAAATGGGGACCAGGGACTCGTATTATCAAAACGTCTTAGGATCAATTTAAATCTTAAATCCTTCTATTATTGTATTGTTAAATTATCATTATTATTAAGATTTTTGATAATATGTTGCCCTGAACTCTGAAACATGTCATTGAGAATCCCATTGTTTTAGTATTTATTTGAAAGCCGGAACCAAAACCATAGCATAAGCGCGGATTGAACTATCCAGTGACTAAAACACTGCCGAATGAAAATATCGTTGTCGGGTCTCTAATCCGGAGTATTACTGCCATCAGCCCAAATAACTAGTTCTTACAAATTCTTACCATTTGGTTCTATTTCTGTATATTCATATAAATCAAACTTTATTACACATTCATTGCACATAAAATGACAAGTTAGTCCATAATTAATGTAAGCTACATGTTCAGATTGTAGTCTTCTTTGATGTAGAGAAGTTAATTCCTTTTATGAATGTGAAAGCAAAGACATAGAGATATCTATGTATCTAATGGAAGATAGGCGGCGTATTGAGTACAAAGGCACATGGTTTAAAACTGACTGGTATCAATAATTGAAACAATGTTGTAGGTGCAGAGGTAGGATGCACGCTTAGGGATCGAGAGGTTGCGGTTTGACCCCATTAGAGACACTGATAATTCTTTTTGTAAGAAAAATACCTTAAATAATTCTATTTCAATCAGTTGTTAATGGGTACTGTGAGGGACTACCTGCCTGAAGATGATTACAATGATCAGGGGTTATCACAAAAAATGTGAAGTCGCAGAGCATGTACACGGAAGCAGACTTTAAACCGCACTTTTAAATTTATTTTTACCTTTTAACTTGAAAAGGAACATAAGCTATCTGCGTTAAATAATATGCTTGCATATACACATTTTACACAAGCATGTCGCTTTGAATTGCCTTTGAACGTCAATATATGTTTTACTTTACATGTAACTAAAATGGTGTTGGTCTACGCAAATGCATCCTTATTGAGCAAACGGACACTTATAACACGCAGACCTTAATTTAGTGCAGGGAGATGGTGAGAATCTGAATTTCCATTGCAAGAAAACGCACGTTTTCATGTAACAGGGTTATTAATTATTGATACAGTACCATGAATTCTTGATGTTTTGATTGTTATATTCATTGATTTAGTTTGAATCAGAATCATAACGACATCTCTCATATAAAGACATAGTTCTATACAATCAGTTCACTGTTAAATACGAGGAAAATCAATTATTCAAACGAGACACATTAAAAATTTCAAATAATGCATGTTTATTTATTAACAAGACTTTTTCAGCACCTTGCTCGTTGCAATCTATTACATCGACCAAGAACCTTGATATTTTGTTCAAATTTTAGACACTAATTGAAGTTTGATTTTTCGTAATGTATAATATTTAGTAGAAATAATAATTTATAAAATATTTTTGTATTGATCGCATTATTGGACATATCAGATTAAAAACTGATTTATACTAGACATTTCTTTTTTAATTAATAATGATAGTCTGTTTCAAAATCTTAGAGATTACAAAAATGTGCAATTGATTTCCAAAACAATACGATATAATTTATAACTGATAAATTTACATTTTTATAGTAACCAATGGCGTATCTCGATACAGTCCTGCATTTTTTTACCAAAGGAACACCATAGCTGGATTTCTGTCGACAGTACTTTAGGTAAAACCTAGTGCATGTAGCGCAGCGCCGTTAAACGTCGCAATTAACGCTAAATGTCGCATAACTAACGTTAAATATCAAAACTAACCCGGGTCAATAGCGCAGTCGGTAGCGTGTCGGGTTTCGGAATCTCGTGCCCGAGGGGGTGCGGGTTCGAATCCCATCCGGGGAGGTTATACCCTTCCATGAAAATTTGACAATAATGTCGATTTTCCTCCATTGATTAGATAATATGGAGAAGTATCCGGCCTTGTGGAATGGTAGGTGAGTACTGGTTATAGACAATGGTCCAGGAAAGCTAGGTTAGGTGGGCTGGACGCCGTAAAATGACCTAAACTGTGTTAACACGGCGTTAACTCCAATAAATAAATATCAAAACTAACGCTAAACGTCGCAATTACCCTGACGATGTATGTCGCAACGCTGACGCTAAATATCGCACCACCATATCAAGACATTTAGCGTCAATGTTGCGACGTTTAGTGTCGATTGCGACGTTAAATGGACTACAATGCACAAAGATTTAAGTAATTATAGTAAACTGTACACGCGATTATATATAAAATTCTGTGATTACTTAGTTTATTTGCTCAGGTGCAACTTAATAAAATAGTCGACGTCTGAAAACTAATTGAGTGTCAATTTATTGATCTTTAGTGCAACCCGCGGACATATTTTATCGTAGTTTTATTGTAGTTTTGTCTATAAATTTAGCACCTGTTATTTCACGATACAGTAGACACTATTTCTAACTTTCAATGTTTGACATAGTGACCTACGGTCAAGTCTTACTACAGTTTATTCATATTTTATGCTTAGTTTACAACTAACAAATAGGTAATATTTGACTATATATGGTCGAGTAACCCTGTCTCTTTAAGTCAATTTACAATGTAACATAATACAATACATGAACTAAAACATTGCACTTTTTACAAAGATGTGCCTCACATGAATTATAGATGTATTTGAAATACACTTTACAAAAGTGACTTCGCTGTGTTCCCTTACATGTACTTTCGATCTTATACTGGTCATAAAACAGTTCAGAAAAGGGAAACAAAAATTACTTTTTTGTGTGTGTTTGCTGTAAAATTGACGATTCCAAATATTTTCCGTTAAATGCATGAAACAAGTAAATGCAAATTTCACCATGATGTTAAAATGCATATGTTTTTTATTTCTGTGGGGGTTAAGCGAGTCCAAGTAATACATGTACAAATTGCACCTTAGGTGGTCTTTCAAATAGGCAACCAATAACTAATATTCATTAAAGTCCACGCATGGTTCGCTTTTACTTTAATTTACATCGTTATCACAGTTGTGTGATCATTAGGGCACTATACAATTACAAATCGAGGGTTGCCCGCAATACTGTAGTTACTTGATCTTAAATGCAATGTATTAACTACAGTCTTGCGGGCAACCCTTGAAATATAGGTAATTACATATATTTTATTTAGCCATCAACTTTAAAAAGACTATTTTCACATGTTTTCAATATAAAGAAGTACTTATTGCTCTATTAGATTATACATTTACTAACACTACTGTAACAATCAAGGACCTACTTCAAACTACTTAAACAGTTTACACAGTTACCCATTTCGTACACTGAAGAGACTCTTCACTTCAAAAAAAAAATATTTAAAGATTGAGTGTCCTTCGTCCTTCATTCTGTTTGTCTTGAGAATTAAATTTCATAAAAACTTGTTCATTATGTCAAAGTTTGCTAACATTCATTGCAGCTTTTCTAACATTTATCGTCAGCGAAATTGCTTCAGAATGTTTAAAACAGAATAATGTCGCATATTTTGATGACTGAAACAACACTTAGGCCTTACAACATTGTTACAGATTATTGCGACTTCTGTGGTGCTTTTCACAAAAAAAACTTGCGATGAAATTCATCGTAAGCCCCCCCCCCCCCAATTTGAGCCAATCAATTCCAAATATTATTGAATTATGTAGAATATTGTATACCTTTTTGAAAATCATATCATGGTCATGTTTATTATCCTTCTGTCTTTGAAATGCAAATTTTTGAAATTGACTTACGATAACTTTTTTGGTAAGATTGTTTTGTGAAAAGGAGCACTGATCAGGATAAAGAGTTTGTACCTGAAACAAATGCCTGAGGATTTCAATCTTGATCTTATATTCGATCCCATCTTTGATTACCTAATCAAAGTTTAAACATTCAAAGTAAATATCAATATATCCATCTAAAGGAATGTCAATAGCAAGAATTTATTTACAGTTCAGCATACCATTTTTCCCAAAAATGTGACAAAAACAACGGAGCCCCTAAAGTGACATTTTGAACTTCGTTTTTAATTTTTACATTTATTATCGTTTACACGAAATATTATTTCGTATTTATGAAATATTATTAATATGTATTTTCGAAATGTTATTTCGTTTTTAACAGATATTATTTACGTTTTAACGAAATAATTGTGAAAATAAAAAACAACCATTTCCCAATGTCACTTATGGGGCTCCGTAAAAACTAGTATAAGTAAAGCATACATTATATTTACCTAGCCATTCCAAATTAGTGTAAGTCACACAGAACTTAGTGTCCTGTATAAACATCGTACCATCTGATCGTTTGTATTTGTTCTTTGGATTTGTGGAAAAGTCATCTAATAGACTTACGATATTTTTATCGTACTTGCAAGTAAAACTTCTGATAGATTGAGAACAAATATGAAAAGATCACAGTCTGAAAGCGGGTTGAATGAAAACTGCGACATGACTGTGTTCTATTCATCTAAACATGCTTAGCAATATTATTTAATATGCACTGTTAGAAAAATACTAGAATACGCCCGCTGATTTTCAGATGGCCAAAAGTTGATAAAATGCTATTTCTATAGTCTGACCAAAATTTGACGATGTGTTGCCAAGACGCACGTTTCGGTCTATTTACGTGTGTTTACTGTATCTATAATCAAAATTAATATTGGTTTGTGAACAAAAGATGTCAGAAGTAAAGAATTCAAATGGCTTTCTAGTCTGATATATCTGATTGGTACTCGGTTCTTGATGAACGGTTAAAATAACATACAGGTATGTTAGTGTCACATAATTGTTTCATTTTCGTCCATATAGATTTTATCAGATCAACGTGTTACACATCTTTAGATGTTGGTTCAAATGACTCAAAACTGGGAGAGCCTCAAGGTGAAATGGACGATGTGTCACCATAAACAGTCGTCCAGGTATTTATTGAATGGTCAAAGCGATACGCTTCCATGGATGACCGATTTTAAACACATTAAATGTCCATTTGTCAAAATGGTTAATGAATTTTACGATTGCTGATTCACTCTGTCATCCGGAAATTGACTTACTTGGCAAGGAAAATATTAATGAAAGAAAATGTACTGTTTAATTTGAAATTCTATATAGCATTTTAAATTGACTTCACCATAGTATTGAAAAATAAATTAAATGACAGACGTCAAAATGCAGAAATCATTGAAATCCAATATTTTATATTAATAGAATGCGACTATTCATGTAAATTGTTTTCATATGCCAATGTATCGCCAGCAAGTTCGTTAATACCGTTAGCTGAAATGAAAAAAACAAGATTTCGGTTTTGAACATCTCACAATTGATATGAGCATACGCTCCCCTCGCAGCTCAGTGAATAAACTACATGAGATCGTGTGAAACTTTTTAAGGATGCAAAGGAGAGTAATATAAGCGTGGCTTTGCTTTTTTTAACTTTTGAGTATGCATTTAGTGCAAGATTAATACATTGTACTAAAAGATTATACACTTATGGAACATTTAATAAATAAATGTACCTCTACGAATACACACGTTGTTGATTATTATAAAACAATTTTTAAACAATTTGGTAATTAACAGGCATATGGCCTTTGAGTTGCACCATTAAAATAAAATACATTTGAACAGAAACCATTCTCGTATCCAACGAATATACGAAGCTTCTGAACAAAAAACGATAAAAAAACTTGATTTCTCGATACTTACCTGATTATATTATGTGGAGTAGGATATGTATGCGACCGGATAGCTCAGTCGGGTGAGCACTCGCCCTGTATGCTAGGGGTCCTAGGTTCAAGTCTCGGTCAGGCTGCATATTTTTCTTAACCTGTGACATTCGGCGACCAACGTGGGACCGTGACGCAATTACTTGGTCGGTCAGTCGTGAAACGCTTGTAAAAAAATGATTGCTCCCAAAACGGGATGGGATTATGAAATTCGGGACGAATTTGTAGTTCGTGGATGAGTATGTCATGGTACTTACCTGTTCACATTATGTGGTGAAGGATATGTAAGCAGTCGGATAGCTCAATCGGGAGAGCACTCGCCTTGTAAGCTTGAGGCCCTGAGTTTGAGTTCTGGTCAGGCTCCATATTTATTTCACCCTGTAAAATTGATCCCCTCTGTTTTCAAGAATGTACAGTAACATTCAGCAAGATCAAGACATATGATACATTTCTTTCATTTTTGTGTCAAATTGGTAACAGTTCAGATGCCAGTGACCAGTAGCTAATGTTGAAGGTATTTAATCAAAAACACCAAATCAAGTGTTATAACGATATTCAAAGTTTGGGTGTGGCGTCGGTACAAGAAACAAGCATACAAACGATTATAATAATTGTTCTATTATGTTAGTCTTGATCTGTATTTATTTAGATGATGACTGGGTGTCCATTCTATATTCTTCAAAGCCTCTGGTCATTTCAAATCACTAATTATGTAAATATCATTTTGTTATAGTTTGCTATTTCTGTATGGTTGACAGAATACAAGATATTAGGCAAATTATTTAAACAAACTGTTCGCCTTGTTAAATACTACTTCAAATATGAACTTGTTTGGTTTCAATAGTTCATGCGGATTATTAATGCCAGAGGGCAATCGTCCCGTAAAGTCGTATATTAAAACTGACCTATCTAGCTTTGAAATACCTACATTGTAATTATATATAGTAGTATTGTCTATTTATACAATCTGGGCGTTTCTCTTTACCTCCAGGTATACAAATATTAACATAACGAATAAGAATGACCAAACAGAATTGAATTTTAAGAATTTTAACTACCTATATAGAGGTAATCAGTATTATTCATAGTGTTATAGTAAGCTTGTACGTCGAAAATTGTGTGTGAAAATGCTTGTGGTTGATTGACCAAAGTTTCTCTGTACATAATTGGATCAATGTACAGGAATGTTAGTAATCAATTTCATTTATTTGTATAATTTAAATATAACATATAAACGTATGAAATTAATAGTGTTTTGAATAGGGGGTTTCAATTATATGAACAATGCAAAGGAAGGAATATTTTTTTCTGTTGATTTAGCTGGTTTATTTTACCGGAATATGATCAACAGTTCCCCTTCTTGCAACAATGCATTCTTATTATTGAGTCAGAATATGTATGATACGTAATTCCCAATACAACACACACTACCCTTACAGCGACATTTCTGAAAGAAAAAAGAACGATAATTATATTGTTACATTTAATTCAAATGTCATTGGCTCATACATTAACCCCGCTTATTTGAATATATTCAATACAGCACTTTTGTGTGCATGATCGATACAATAATATTTAAATCAGCGGTGCTAATGTATGAGCCAATGACCTTTGAATTAAATTTAACTATACAAAAAAGTAATTGTGATACAATTAATCATCAATTAAATAACCACCATCAAATATAATCCGTCCTCAATCACATACTCATCACATACATGTACCATTGTCATGTTTTTTAACTAAAATGACACTTCCAGTGATAGTTTCAATTTAATTCGATATTATGCGAAGTTATAGTCAGTGCAAATTGACCAAAGACAAATTAATACATTAAACTCTCAAACAACTGCACTTTTATAAACTATATTTTAATGCATGTAAATTATGTAAAACTTGTAGTTTTATCTCGGGTCAGATTTTACAAGCTAAAGCACATATCTGCTACAGGTAGTTACATATCTAATGGTGTATATAACTTAAATTTGTCATTTCAAGTTTATAAAGATATAACCTCACGCTATCCTAATTATGTATCGTCCAATAATTATATATTTCATGTGATTCCAGATCAGATTCATGCAGAATCAAGGAAGAAGTGTTCTATAATCTTTGGCATGTAGTTACAGTTTTTTACCTTTATGGTAGTATAGTGCTGTTCGATAAAAGCGAGATAATTCATTTTGGTAGAGTAACCTGTGGTTAAATGAGCAGAAAATCATTTTCATAGGTATGCTATTACAATGTCTTGTGTAAATTGGGTACATTTAATTTGAAAAGAGCGCTATACAAATGTGGTATATAATAATAATGTGGTATATAATTATTGGAACCAATGTTGAAACGACTATTGTTGAATGACTATTATCAGCATCTTTCTCATTCAATCCTCTTCTTCTTACAGGTCTAGGACAATGAAGCCAAGAAAACCTCACTTCACAATCTTATTTGCCTTAGTATATTTCGTTGCATTATTGCCTTCCACATTATGTGTATCAACGACTCCTGGACCAGAGACAACAACCAGTGACCCACCAACGACTACTGGAACTACAACAGAAGGTACAACGACTGCAGTGACGACTACAGAGTCACTAAGTACAACAAGTGAAGCAGACACAACTACGGCAACAACTATGTTACCATCTACTACAACAGATTCACTAACTACAGTAGCTAATGACGAGACAACTACATCAGAAATGACTACAAGTGCAGCAGAAACAACCACCGAAATCACCACAACTGTCGAGACAACATCCTCTGCAACTACAACCGAAGAGATTACTACATCTGCTGAGACAACTGCTTCCATTCCAACAACAACTGCAGGAGGGCCAGAACAAGAAACAACAACTCCAGCAAGGACAACAACTGACTTTACCACAACTGTTGAAACCACGTCGTCTGAAACGACAACAGACGCTACTACAGTAGCAGAAACAACATCGTCAGCAACTACCACAGACGCTACTACTGTTGCTGAAACCTCGTCGTCTGCTACAACAACAGTGGCAGAAACAACGTCCTCTGCCACTACCACAGACGCTACTACTATTACTGAAACCTCATCGTCTGCTACAACAACAGTAGCGGAAACAACGTCCTCTGCCACAACCACAGACGCTACTACTATTGCTGAAACCTCGTCGTCTGCTACAACAACAGTAGCGGAAACAACGTCCTCTGCCACAACCACAGACGCTACTACTATTGTTGAAACCTCGTCGTCTGCTACAACAACAGTGGCAGAAACAACGTCCTCTGCCACAACCACAGACGCTACTACTATTGCTGAAACCTCGTCGTCTGCTACAACAACAGTAGCAGAAACAACGCCGTCTGCCACTACCACAGACGCTACTACTATTGCTGAAACCTCGTCGTCTGCTACAACAACAGTAGCAGAAACAACATCGTCTGCCACTACCACAGACGCTACTACTGTTGCTGAAACCTCGTCGTCTGCTACAACAACAGTAGCAGAAACAACATCGTCTGCCACTACCATAGACGCTACTACAATTGCTGAAACAACTTCGGCTACAGCAACCACCAAGCCTACAACAATCGCCGAAACAACGCCGTCTGTTACGAGCAGTGAACCTTCTACAACTGTCGAAACAACTTCATCTGCAACAACCACAGGAGGTACTACAGTTTTGGAAACTACAACACCTGCCCTTACAACTACTGATGCAACTACAGTAGCCGAGACACCGTCTACAGTTATGACGACCGACTCTACTACAGCTTCTGAAGTAACATCATCTGCTCCAACCACAGATTCAACAACATCCGTCACAACAACATCATCTGTAACGACCACAGGTGCAGAGACATCATCAACTGCTACACATACTATTGAGACAACTACAACCATGGCAACCACAGAAACAACAATCAGACAAACAACTGCAGAAGAAGCCACTGACGGTCCAACTTTAACGACACCTGCTCAAAGATCAACAGAAACAACACCATTAGTTTCTACTACTGTCGCAGAAACATCATCGTCTGCTACGACACAAGCACCAACCACTACAGACGCTGTAACAACAACTACCGTTACACAAACTACTGCTGATCTCACTACAACGACTGCCGCTCCTACAACATCAAGTCAAGCTACTCCAACACGATCCACAGCATCGACAACGTCTAGTGAATTTACAACTACAGAAGAATCAACTACATCAACAACGATTGCACAAACAACATCAGCAGCCGTTGATACCTCTACAGCCACCGTAGCTCAGACCACACCGGAAATACCGACAACAACAACGACTATGGCGGAATCAACTGATACGACCACCGTAGCTCAAACCACACCGGAAGTACCTTCAACTACAACGACTGTGGCGCAATCAACTGATACGACCACCGTAGCTCAAACTACTACGAATGTACCCCCATCCTCGACAACCACTGTATCATTACCATCTCAAGCCACGACTGTTACTCAAACTACAACTGAAGCACTAACAACGTCAACAATTTCTCAAACACAGACAACTACAACGTCTGGAGCAACTACAACCACTTCTGCTCCTTCTACCACTGTCACTGAAGTAACATCTACATCAACCGTTGAGCCAACATCAACTTCTTCCACTACGTTCTCTACTACACCTGTTCCTCAATTCATTTCTGGTAAGACAGTAAACTTTTGTATTTAAAGTTATATTGTAAATGCCACTACTTCTTGCCCGTCTAATTTTTGAACATTCTAGTGTTGAGTCAGGACATTCAACAGTTGCCCAGCGTCAACTTGGTCAATGGCTTTCCTTGAGGTACAGGCGTGCGATCAAATATTGTGGTAATGTTCTACTTCTTTAGAATGTCCGAGTATGATAAACTTATAACTTTTATTACAAAAGGTCTGAGAAAGCTGCGTATATTTTTTGATGTTACGATCAAAATAAACTTGTAATTCTTGTTCGAGAGGTGACTCGGTAAAAAAGGTTCTGATGCCGTATTTATACATTGTCTTACATGTTAGTAGTGTTTTGTTTCTTTCTTCGTTTGCATAAACCACCTTGGTTATTGCAATAAGTGTGATTTTAGACGATTGTAACTGTGTTTTTTTAGAATAAATATGACACCATTATAAATTGTGATACACTTTAATGAACCTTTATTGTACAATATTAAGCACATTTAAATAGTGCTAGTAATAAACAAGAGACACTGTCGAGGTACAGTAAGGTGGACTTGAAAAATGTTTCAACAATGTTAAAGAGAGGATTATATCCAAGTAGCCAGCAGCCCAGCAGAAATCATACAAACATATAACCCAGATTTTAGCCTTTCCAGGAGGAGTGAGTAGGTTGACTGACCGCCGTTGTTAAACCCAACATACAAACAAACAAACTAGTAACATGCGGCTGATATATCTTTACTACTTCAACATCCTTACCATTCGACTTCGCTTGTTCATTAATTTTGGTATTTATATATTTGAATCTTATCAAACTACACTTCACAATTTATTGATAGTGAACATGTATAATTCAGGAATGTTTTTACCATATGGAAGTGGTGTTGACATGGGAAGTATGTCTGGTACAGATGATGGCTGTGATGTTAAAATTGATGTGGATTATAATATTCCTATCAGAGATCAATCATTTCGTAAAATATATGTAAGTTAGAAACTTCGTCTGTTAAAATACTTTTTCTTGTGAACGATAGACTTTTATAGTGTACGCCTATAACAATTTGAAACCATGCCATTTTAACTTTAAAGGGGATGCTGCCAATTGTTGTCATCAGAAACAGATTTACCGCAAAAATAAGATTAATCCCCTAAACTATCAGCAGGCTCAATACTTAAATAAATTGCGAAACGACTTTACAAACAACAAGTTAAATTATTACAGAAAAGCTACAGCAATATTAGACTACTTCTCAAATTTAAAATAAAATGGTCTGCATGTATTATTCTTGTTACGTACTCACTATTTTACATTTAACAATATACGTACATATGCGATAGCTTTTTGATGGATTTTAATTTCTGTATCCGAGTATCGACATTTCTTCATAGCTCAAGTGCCATTAAGATTGTACAATCATCAATTATTTCTTTTTGTATGTTGTAACACCCAAAGTTATTGTGTATTCACAATTTCAGATATGCGCAAATGGGTTAATATGTTTTCAAAAGAAGTACGAAAGTTATACAATACCATTGAATGGAGAGTCTAATAATGATCTCAACAACATTGTATGCTTGGCTCCATACTTTTCTGACTTAGATTTAAGTGTTAGTGGAGAAGTATGGTACACTGTTAGAGACTTGACTTCTGAAAGCACTTCGGATACATACACCGATGTAGATAGAGTTATTGCCCTTGTTAATGAAACATATGGCAATGATAACTACAGTCCAGCATTCTTCATGGTTGCAACGTGGGTAGAAAGCCCAAGATATGACGGGCCTGCAAACGAGGTATATATATCTACAATTTATTGCTTCCGCCTTTTGAATTTAGTTGCATTAAATATTACTAGTGATATTTTACAATGTCTACTTATTAATATATATACAATTGGTATAAATTTATACAAAACTAGTTCATGTTTTATAACCGAACACTCTGTATTATATGTTATGTGACAATAGTTGGAACTGACATTAACATTTCCGTTAGGTTGGTTTGAATGAAGCATTTTTCGTAATTTAAACAATTCCTAACTTCTATGTATTAAACTCTTTTGACATCTTAAAATGTGCAGACAGAGGATAAAATCTTCAAGCAAAACATAATTGGAGCACTAATCATGTCTATTGGGTCTGATCGACAATTTATGCTGTAAAATTACGTTGATACTTTAATACAAACCGAAGTTCAACTAACTACTTTTTTATACGAACACCATATACTGTCTACATGGAAACCTTTAGGTTAGGCATAATTAAAAAGAATAAAATTTATATAAAAAAACGGAAAGTGGCAAAGTAATAAGAATAATTAGAAAATATTTTGTTGTCAACCAATAATGTGTGTGTGTTTTTCAGACCGTAACATTTCAAGTTATTTTTACATCCGACGGAGAACAATCTTACACGTTCTACAGTTACCAGCCAAATGGTATGAAGTTTGGTTCTGGACAACAATTCATCGGACTATTGATTGATGGCAGAGCGGAAGGTTTAGATGACAGTCCATCAGGATCCTTTCTCGCCCTTGCCGACGAGAGTCTCATTCTTGATAGTAAGTTGTTTAGTTATTTTAAAATATTGCCGTTCAAAAAAGCGTGCTCCTTACACAAAATTGCAACCTTCTGTTTGTATACATGATTATTGTTTTTAGTTTACATCTGTTTTGTCAAAGCGGGATCAAGTATAATGAGAAAATCAAACGGGTAATTCTATAAGTTTACGAACAACATAAAAAGAGATTTATACTTAAATAAGTATCTTGATATTTCAATAAGAATCCTTGATAAGTAAGTTTTATGTTTTACAAATACTTATCTGGTATTTATTTGTGTTTTATTTCAGTATACAAAGGCGCCGCCACATTCCAATTAAACATAGAAGAAGCTGCTACCGCTAAATCTACTACAAACTACAGAATGAGATGTAGAAAATGGCACAAACAAGAATCCAAGAAAAAAATCCAATATCAAACACAACTCAACAAAATGCCTCAGTGTCCATGCTCTACTATATTGTTGTTTTTTGATCGACAGTTCGGTGGACCTATTTCTACAGGCAGTTCATCAGCCTTTTCTGTCCCTGTTTTACCCAGTGGTGAATACGCTCCAAATGGAAAGGTTTGTGTTATATTAATGTTTAAGCATAACTTGTTTATATTAACTTTTAAAAACGTTCATGTTTTATCAGGAGACGGTTGTCCATGATTTTGTTTTCTTGTTCAATTAGAACTTTGGTCATGTATTGACATTTTGTCAAACACGGTCGCTTAACGTAACAGTTTTTCTACTTCTTATTTAACCAGTTTGTGCAAACTGACCAGCGAAATATAGGACAATGTCATTATCATATTGAATAATCAGTTTTACTATAATGATGAAAATTGCAATATTATATGTCTATAACAACCATGTATTGCAGTCTCTGATAGAAGTAAGCGTCTATTAAATGGTTAACAGCTAAATCCAGAGATCCAACATTTCCAGAAACGATGAGAAAGTTGCCTGACCGTCGTAATATGAACTATGCAACGTGTTGCTATGGCGTTTAACTCAACCAATGATAGTAGGGATAAAAACATTATATATTTTATTTCAGACATGCTCATACAGTACATTAACTGGAAGTTACATACAATCTGGTAGCAATGCTGGCTCATTCAACACATTTAATATATTAACTAATCCTAGAGATAATACAGCTAGTGATGTGTACTATAAAGAGATTTGTTGTCAACTATCTGACCTCTGTGACTTGTACTATGATGTTAGACCAACAAGTAGCTGCTACTCATCATTTCCTTTTTCATTTGGTAAGATCAATTCAATAATACGATAAATTGACTTTATTTGTGATACATTTTATGGACATGAGTTTAAACTAGACTAAATACAAAAGTTTCACGGCTGTGTACACTGAGGAAAAACATAATATTCTAAAACAAAATTTTAAATTTGTAGAATGAGTACATAACATCGTAACTATTTTACCCCTTTGTGATTTATGATAAACTAGTCTGGAAAGTTGCAATAGCATACACTAGTATCTAAATTATGTAAAATACGCATGATTTACTCATTAAGACAATTGACATTACGCCTGATCTGCCATTTCTAAATATTCATAATAAGTTCACATATGAAAGATTGATTAGCGTGTACTTGGACACATACAGTAGCATGTCGTTGGACACAAAAGATTGTTAAACAAATTAGCCACTTGTTTAAGGGTGTAGTAATAGTATCTTCAGCTTAACATCAATTTGCTGAGTGGTTATTCAGACTACTATATACAATACTTTTTTATCTAACAGGTAATGGATTCGGTGATCCTCATATAACTACGTTAGATGGTCTGACTTATACGTTCAATGGACATGGAGAATATGTGTTACTGAATATACCAACCATTGGCTTTCAAATACAAAGTCGTACAGAACGCGCTGTCACATCAAATAATGCGTTGTCAGAGGCTACGATATTCTCTGGCTTTGCTATCCAAGCTGCTGGAGTTTGGTTCCAAGTTGAAATTAATTCCACTAAAAGTGGTATAAACATATATACAGGTGCTAATAGCTCGTTCTGGGCAGATTTTACTGACGAGTTTTATGCCGATGGAAATGATTTCTCTTATGTGACTGACTTAATCAGTTTAAGACGTGATAATCAAACAGTAATGGCAAGTTTCTCTGCATCAGGTAAGAAATTACTTGTACATTTATAGTTATTTTAGATGAATAAATATATTTTTACAAGAGCCCAACTTTTTATCAGTTGTTTTCTAATAAGAATACATCAGATGTATTTTTCATATTATGTAATATAGCTCGTGTTTTATCGATCGAGGCTACATATCTTGAAGCGAGTTGGAATACAACATGTTTTGCCGCATTACTACAGTGATACTAATAAACTTTATTGAGTCTTAAATACACCTAGAACCCTATATAAACCGTATAATTATTTAGAGTCCATTTATATACTGTACTTACTGTTTTCTTCACTGCACTGTTCTCTTTTAGGTGTTTCATTTAATACCACCCTTGGTGTTGGTTTACTAAAGATGAGTATGGGAATGAAGACCACTTATAGATCTTTGACGGAAGGTTTAATGGGTAACTTTAACGCTGATCCTACTGATGACTTTATACCACGCGGCTCCACAGTATCTCTATCCAGTTCAGCCACAGAAAGACAATTATTTAATAATTTTGGACAAACATGTAATTATTTACGATTATTAATTTGAAAAATAGAAATAATTTAGCATACGTAAATGTTAGGCTTGACTGAAATGATAGTAAGTGAAGAAGTGAAGCAATTTTCTAATCATTCAACACTTAAATGAATGTCATCTTGAATCAGCTAAACGAAGTTTTGTCTTCATACAGTAATTTTAATGCACTAAACATTAGCCCAGATGAAAAAGGCTACATTAAAATTTACGGCTATAAGTTTGAAAATATTTACATAATAAAAACAATATGGAAAATAATGTTTAAAATAGTTTTTATTATATTTTTACTCTATTTTCTATATGAGATGTTTAACAACAGGTCCAAGCAATCATAATATTATAATGGGGCTGAATTTTGGCAGATTAACACAATAAGTTTGTAATGACTGCATTCATCTGGTGTATTTGTCATGTAATTCTAGAATACATTATTAAGTGTTCATATTCCTAAAATTAATGATTTTCTTTGCAGGGATGACCACATCAGATGAAAGCATCTTCAAATATAACAGTGGTGAATCACATACTGATTACAGCTTCCCTAACTATGTACCAAGTTTCCTGGACGAAGCCAATCAAACTGTCATTTCTGAAGCAACCAGTTTCTGTGGTGCTGGAAAAAATCAGTGTATCTTTGATTATGTGTTTACTGGAAATACAGACCTAGCAGCTGAAACAACTGCCACACAAACACAAGCTGATGAAAATAATAACCAAGCTAGTAAGTTTGCGAATATACAGTGCCAGCCAAAACCCTGTCAACAAATTTATGTTATTAGGATTAACTAATTTATTTTAACTTACAATTATAATTCATTTAAGTATTTATTTCTTGTAACGAGTAATTGAGTGGAAACATAGCAAGTAGTTTAAGTTTCATTCGGTCCTTATCTATGTAATATTCATCGTCACTTGTGTCTCATTTTACTAATTACTATAATTATGTCGTATTATCATCATTAATTTAGTTCCTTTTAAATTAATTACTATATTATTAATTTCTAAACAATGAATGAGGTAAACTTTTAATAACCGTTTATTCACTGTTTTCAGCGCTTTGATTATATTTCTTTTTCTAGATAATGTTGTTCCAGCATTAATTGTTGACAGTGGTTTAACTGTGATAAATGGTGAAAACTATCTCTATACAACAGTCAATGAACCAGCAGTGTTTACATTACTTGGTACAGACGATGGTACTTTAACTTATCAGTTTGTAGACAATACAGCTGCTGCCACACTTGGTTCACCTCAGAATGATGGAACTGTTGATGTCAATATGCTACTGACCAACACTGATCCTGTTGTTGTTAGGTATGTGTCTTGAATAGTTTGATCTTTGTTTCTAAATGTTCAAGAGTCAATGGGAACTTTTTACTATTTGACTAAATTACTAAGTTGCCGGCATGGTTCCCTGTCAAACTACTATAAATCGTACATTCATAAAAAGTTTACGCTCCTAAAATGATCTCTAAGCTAAATAAGAGGCCAGTTTCTCCATTATAAATCATTATATTTTATAGGTTTTTTAGCTTGAGTATCTAAGGCCTTGCTCTTAGTAAATTTCGAACAATCAATTTATAGGCCCATTTCAAACACCATGCGCAGCGCCAGGTTTTACGCTTAGAACACAAACTCAATTATATATGTTAATCAAAGCACTGGAGTGCTGGAGGAACGATGTCCTGAACTTATTTTTTGATTAAAGAATATATAATAATGTGTATTATCTATAAAATAATGTATTAAGTATCAAATTAACAGAATTTAACAAAAGGATAGCACTAGCCTTCTCAAGTGGTTTGCTCATGGCAAGGTTTATCTTACTTTATCAAACAAAATAAACCAATCAAAGAATTTATTTTCATCAACGCATTTTAGGGTCATGTACAGCAGCCATCTTACCAAACCAAAGATTATTCTGGACTATTTTCTTTAACCACAAGGAGCTGACAACTTCTCATTTTTAGTTATCAATGGGTATTTTTTAACGAGATCGTTAATATTTTCGTTAAAATTCTAAAGATTTGGTGTGGAATATCAAGCTGAATTTTTTCACAAAAACATCGACTTTCTAACAATTAATTTTAACGTTTTTCCCCAAGTACAAAGCTCCTATGCACCAAGCTACATTCCCATTTTTGTTCACGTATTTTAAGTCAAATTAACGTTTTGCACTTGCAATTTATTCACAATTAAAATTACTCTAAGAATCGTCAATTTCCTATAAATATTTGCTTAAAATTCCGTACAAAATTATGCATATTCATTCCAAGTTATAATCAACCTCTATAACTTAAAATCGCTCAAGTAAACTTTTAATGTGACACTTTGAAGACGACAACGTCATATCGCCGTATATTAAACATCCGGTAAGTGTATTAGTCATATCCACAATGGAGTTACGGTACCGTAACTCTAGCCACTGCCTAATATAATACGATCATTTAATATTGTTTATTACTATCGAATGATGTAATTATGCTACGCATATAACAGGCATTGTCAAAAACACCGTAGGCCCTTTTTACTCCAACAAGTAATAATTGCAGTTGTCACGGGTTGAGTTGTCTACGGGTTGAGTTGTCCCGTCTCCATTGCAAAATTTGTATGTCCTGCGAGTAACCTCCCTTTTCCTGAAGAGTTTCAAGGACGACAACACAAGCCAGCGTTGTATTACATTTAAATGAGATGTTAATGAGTTTCACGCTTGAACTACGCTTCTTTGTCTATGTTGAAAATTGTTGAAGCGTGAAAAGAGTAATCTTATACTTTCTTGTTACCATTGGAACGATGTTAAACATCGTTCCAAAAATTAAAATAAGGTTCTAAAGATTGTTCCATCGATTGTATAAATCGTTTAATGTTGTATATATCATTTATTTAATAACAGTGTTGCTGCTGAAGATAATCTTGGCGTTAAATCACCCATTATTGATGTAATTGTTGTTTTATGTACTGGTTGTAACAACAATGGTGTTTGTGATCATAGTTTAATACGTGAAGATCCTAGCTCTACTGACAGCTTTAAATATGCTACATGTGTATGTACAGAATACTGGACAGGTAATGTATATTATAATCGTATACACTATTCATTTGTAACCTAACCCTCCACCTCTTGGGAATACATGTAGCAGATCTTTTTGTTTTTAGCCAAGCTATCCCTGGTAAAATCCTCGCATTGTAGTGACATTGAGATGGTAAAATCTCAGATTAATACACATGACCTACCTAGACGTCACAGCGAAAATTTTAAATACTTGATGGTCATTGGTCGACTTTGAAAAATTATGTAAATGCTTTTCAAATATTTATACCTTTATTCTATTTTTTCTTGTTTATTTAATTTATATAGTATCATCAGTTTCAATAGTAGTACGAAATCATAAAGTGATGGTCATTGTCCTACCTGACCTAAATTTTTAACCTTGTGTGTAACGAATCGCCAGTGACTGACAAATACCTTAGTAGATACACAAGTAGACGGGAGAATTACCAACGAAATAAATTACTACTCAACTCCTGGAGGTTGTACTGGTCTTCACCGGCATCACTGGACTTATAATCAGCACGCTTCTGACTAAGCTGACTGTTATACTTGTAGAGGGATGCATGTCATTTTCTATGGTTTTCAAAAAGTACAGCTGGATTGATGAAACTTCTACAGTAATGACAAAATAATATACAAGTATATCACTATTTAAAGTCACATATTTGTCTATAACTAAACTCTTCAGGCATAGATTGTGAGACTGATTTCAATGGATGTGAAGTTAACCCATGTTCAGTTGGACGTCAATGTACAGATAACTCTGCAGCAGTTCATGAGTCTACTGGTAAAGCATATACATGTAGTCCTTGTCCTACTGGATACCAAGATAGCAATGATAAATGTTTCGGTAAGCCTTTTTCATAACATACAATTAATGTTTTTCTTCATAGTTAATAAATACATTTTTACTGGACTTATTTTAGTCAATCTAACATTTAAGTCACCCTCTCCTATAAGTGCCATTGTATCTGAATAATTTGTTATCAAATGGTTTGAAAGTTTAAAAAAATGTATACTACAATGCGCTCACGAATACATCCCAGCACATAATGTTTTGTCATCTTATAGACAATTAAATGATGTTTTGAATACATGTTGCTTTTGTTCTTGTTTGCCTATATGTTAATTGTATCATACTTTTACTGACTATCAATTCAAATGTGTTTCTATTAAATATTGATTCAATGATAGTTTGCCTGAATGGAAACTGTATTATATCTTGTCTGAATTACAATTCAATTTTTGTTTTGACTGACTTAAGTATTATGACTAAATGTTGATTCTATTTTAGTTGGTCTGAATGGTAATTGTATTATATTTTGACTGAATATTATTTTGACTATATTCAAAGCAACTTTCACTGAATGATGAAAATAGATATGTTATGAAATTATTATCGATTATAACTTTCAGATATAAATGAATGTGCTTCATTAAATGACTGTTCTCAAAATTGTGTAAATACTGAAGGCAGTTATTATTGTAGCTGTAATTCCGGATACAGGCTCGATGCAGATGGATACACATGTTCAGGTAATGTTTACCTTCCTTTACTATCCACCTCTATGTACAACTGTATTCGAATGTTGATTTTATGGTTTGTTTGTAATGGATGCACTTGTGCAGAACAGAGTTATTTTTCATATTGCTGAAAAGCTACTAACTCATATTAGATCATATTGTTCTGTGTTTGCACATTTTTGTTTCCACTTTGTTCCAGTAAAAACAAAAGTTTCCTGCTGGAAAACCAATTGACTTTAGCTCCGAATCAAATCTTTTGAATTAAACGTATTAATCAGTTCTTGAATCCGCCATTACATTTATGACTCCCACTTTCTGTTTTCTGTGGGGTATAACTATAATTTGGTTGAAAAGATTGTCACAAGTACATGTATTTATAACTGATGATCTCAGTTCCACGTAAGTTGTATTGCATTGTTGCTTTGTCTTTTAGCAAATTTAGAATAGATGCTGTATGAATATTTTTTATAACACTAAGTCTTGGACGTGATAGACACAGTTGCTTATGGCAAAAAAATTAACATTGGTTTATGATTTGTACTCGTATATATAGTGACATATATGATTTCGTCCTTATGTTAGGATTAATACAATGATAATACATTGTCTTGGTCATATAAAAACAGCCAGTCAACATATACTCACCGTTCCTAAAATGACTAAACATGAATCTCTGACTTACGCTGTTAACATTTTACTAGGGATATACAGTTCTTATGTCAGTGATTGATGACTGCTCTACATGATTTAGAATCATTTCTAAAACCTATTATTATAATATTTATTTCAGATGTAAATGAGTGTGAAGAATCATTAAGTAATTGTGGTCAGATATGTACTAACACTGATGGTGGATATACATGTGAATGTTTCATAGGCTATACATACAACTCTAATACAAACATATGTGAACAAAGTAAATACAATACATCTCAACCGCTCTGAAAACCGTTTCATATGCGGTGCATATTTATGTACTTTGAATTAAGACTTTTCAGCTCAATAGTTGAATTATGTGAAACACATTTACCATTTACTGATTTGTTGTTAAAATAATGTAATGTTGTAAAAACCTGCTTTTTATGAATCAATGTATGGGCTAGTTATTGTCTTGGCCTGCAATTATGATGGTATGACCCAAGTGATTTTTATTAGATGTTGCAGGCTGGCTCAGTTTTGTTCACAAGAGTCAATACAAATTAATGAATTACTAATTGTTGACTTTCTGTTGCACCTTGATAGGAAAAAGGAAACTAATGTTAGTTGTTTAATATTTTTTCAGATCTTATTGCACCCCCTGGATGTGACATTTTAGATTGTTCTAATGCGGCAGGATGTTCACTTAATTCTACTGGTTCCCCACTTTGTTTCTGTAACGCAGGGTTCCAGCTTCAACCGGACAATTCTTGTACAAGTAAGTTTATAACAATGTATTGTATTGCAAATCAGTAGACCATTAAGTTAATTATTTTAATAGCGAATTGATTCTAAAAGCTAATATAAACATCCTTTTCTTCTCTAATAAAACATTTGGAACTTAAAATCATCAACATTAAAAAATCACATGACTTTGCTATAACAAAGGTTGTCCTTAAAGGAAATTCTACTACACCATCTATAAGAGTACATTTTGGAGTATAAAAGATATTCGATGATGCATTACAGATATCAACGAGTGTAGTACTGGTGTAGGTGTATGTTCACAGAAATGTCAAGATACAAGTGGTAGTTATGTATGTAGTTGTTATACTGGTTATAAATTAGATGCTGATGGTAACACTTGTTTAGGTAACATATCTTTATTTCTTGTCATACATCAGCTAATGCCTTATTGTAAAAAAATATTCAACTGTAAGATAGTTATTCCCTAATTTCGCTGGCATCAAAATATGAGGAATATAAATATTTGACATTAGTTTGAATAAAATTGTTTAAACTTTGCCGAAAATATAAGTCATTTTCTTATTAATGAACTGATGGCATGATCTTATAATTAATCCATCTGATACAGCTTAATGAAAACATATATATTTCTTAGAAGTTGTGCTTAGTGATAGAGAGCTCCATTTTGGAGCACTTCTAATGTCCGTGAAAAATTACTATTAGTTGTTAAATTTCTCCCAAGTGTTAATGTGTTCTGTGTAGGTCATCTGCTTATTGGTTATTCAATAAATCAGGGGTTATTATACGAAATTTTATAGTCGGCAGAACATATGTATGGAAGCAAACTTAAAAAACACACTTAAATTTACTTTTTTCAGCTTGTGAGTTTCCTACATATGGAAGTGGTTGTTCACAGACATGTCAATGTGGGCGTGGCTCTTCTGGGTGTGACCCAGTATCAGGGTGTATATGTAAGACAGGATGGACTGGTAACAACTGTGATACTGATATCAATGAATGTACTAATGTTAACATATGTGGGGATTCTAATAAAGTGTGTACTAACACAGTTGGATCATATACATGTACTTGTAGAAGTGGTTTTGTTCTAAGTAATGGTACATGTGTTGGTAAGTTCAGATTATTGTACTTGTATGTATAGTAGAGATATAGTATGCCAAGGAAATGAGCAATACTCTTTATGGTAGATTTCTGTAGAACCTCTTTATCATTGAACACATATCAGGCTACGTAATTGGTTTTTATATTGTAATCGTACCATGTAAGACTATTAACAATTTGATTACTTTACTAAATTCACATTTACAACAACATTCGAATGAACTTGTGTTCTGTTTTGTGACTACGCCTCATACCATACATATATTATGATATTATTTACTATGCTAATTACAGATATAAATGAATGTGAAGATGCCACATTAAACACATGTCAACAAAACTGTACAAATACTATAGGAGGTTATTCTTGTAGTTGTAACTCAGGATATCTTATTGATACAACTAATACAGACAATTGTATAGGTAGGTTTTGTTTGCGTTTGTTTTTATACATGTATATCATATATACGTAAATATACGTAAAAGTACTTTATATATGTTTTCATTGTCTGAATTATACCAGTTGGCAGTCATCTATCAATTGTTCATGGAAGTACCTCTATACAATTCTCGCATATCTTCTGTTAGTAACTGTCTATTGGTTTTTCACATACGAGTCATAATTGGTACCTGAGGCTGATATTTAAACAATAAGCCGTTTCCTCATTGTTTTGCTTGCAGGTGTCTCGCTTATTGGTATCCTTGTTTTGATATCACATTTTTTATAAACTCGGGTTCAGGATAGAACAAAGTGCTAGGCAGCGATTTTTAAGATACTGGCTAATAACCCTCTAACGATGAGAGGTTTCAGAGATTGTATGTGAAGAATTAAAGCGGAAAATATTGGAATGTGTTAATGATTTAATACTAAATAGTTTCCTAAGATTTCTAGAAAAAGAGTCTATACCTCAAAGTTCTCATGATATGAACACCATATTCAGAGTGTTGTATCTATTTGTGACTATATGAATACAACATTAAAACCAGATAAGATTATTAAGTATTTGTAACAATACATATGTTTGATATAATGTTTCAGATTTCAATGAATGTACTGCTGGTATCAGTGGATGTCAACAGCTTTGTGAAAATTATGATGGTAGATTCAGTTGTGAATGTAATTTTGGCTTCTCCTTGAATTTTGATAGAAAAACTTGCACTAAAGGTAGGAAAATATTACATATACAGTCCGCAAAATTAAGATATAATAATCATTGTCTTACTATACGATTTGTAAAACTTATTTATTTGGAATTCTATTTTCTGTGTGTTCTTCCATAAAAATATGGCTTTCTACCAAACCAAAGCCAGTATCTAGCTTCTAGCTTCACATGTACATGTATGTATGTACGGTTATATTATATTTGTATGGAATATAATGTTTGATGCTGTAATTTTATTTTACAGTGACAGATCCATGTGCAGCATTTCCTGATGCCCAATGTTCAGATATATGTTTAGTTGTAGATAATGCACCAGTGTGTTCATGTAGTAGTGGTTATGTTCTTGGTGCAGACGGGAAAAGTTGTATTGGTAATATACTCTCAATATGTTGATTTCTTATCTTTCGGCCATGCTTATGTGTATTCTACGTAGTTGTTACATTTAAACATTATATTCGAAGATATGTAAAAGTGACTTGAAATTGCATATAAATATAGAACTCCAGCCAATTGCAAAAATCTACATGCATTTTTAATTCCACTCATCTCGTTTGGTTTGCATATCAATGTTTTTGTTTACAGAAGAAACCAAATAGTCTAGTCCGTTGTCTGTTGACAACACTTGTTTAGACTGTGGTAGCAAAGTATAAACTATTTTGTTATCAAAACATTTATCCCAGTGTGCATGTATACTGTATCAAGGAACAATATTTTATTATTTTACTTTTTTAATAACAAAATATGATTTATTTTTTCAATGTAAAGGGATAGTTATTTTTTTATTCTACTGGCCACACATATAATCTATTTGCTTTAATGTTATAACTCATTTTATTCCATATTTTAGATATCAATGAATGTGATCCAGCTTTAAATCTTAATCAATGTAGTGACCCAGATACATGTTTAAATTCTGACGGAGGTTATCAATGCTCCTGTGATTCTGGGTTTAAACTTGAGAATGATCAAAGAACTTGTACAGGTAGGAAATGGTTCATGTATACTAAATCTAAAACCTTTCTTCCAAGCATTTGCAATTGCTTTTATCGCTGATAGAAGTGTATTTATTGTTGTTATTAAAGTTGTGAGACTTGAACAAAAGGCCGACTTTAATGTAAGATTTTATATTAATAAAATTGACTGTACGAAGGGTGATTGATAAATTCGCGGAATTCCTTTCTAAAATATTTACCCTTTTATCAAATCACATTAAAACTCAAATAAGTGTAAAACATAAAACATAAAACAATAAGTGTTTTAAAAATCATATTGGTGAACAGATTATCAATATGTAGAAAGAATAAATGGTATCCATAGCAACCACTGTTCGATAATTTATTATGTTCGCGTATCCAATCCTTATCTATACTTTTAAATTTGCGAGTTTCTTGTTTTGTGGAAGAAACTGCGCAGCTTTAAATAAATTTTTGTTTGTCGCTGGAGCACCTATATACCGGCATATCAAGTTGACAATTCTTTTTTGACATAGCCTTTTGATATTTGCAAAAACTGCCAAAAATCAACAAAAATAGTGATTTTTTTGTGTCTAAAATAGTTCTAGATAAAACTAAAAATAGACCAAACTCCCTGCAGCGGTTATTTCCCTTTATTAAATCAATAACCATGCCTGTTTCGAGGAACACTTTCAAGAACTGTCCTTACCTAAAGCCCGTGCTTGCACGGCCTCACATCTAGTTAACTCTAATGGTTAAATATTGGTATTTTGAAATAAAGTTTCTTGTAGAGTCATGAAATTTGACAAATGGTACCACAAAATGTTACGATTTTGGCTGCTACCCATTGCACTAATATGCGTCAAGTAAAGCAGTCACATACAAATATTTTACTCAAGAAAACCGCCTAAACAAGCCAAATGTAAGCCCATAGTTATCTATATCAAATGTTAATGATAGTATCCCTGTCTTTTCTAACTGTACAGTCAACCTAACCAAGATTTATTCTGACAAGCCTGGCATTACATATGCGTGTAAAAAAATTATTATGCTATGCTTTGATATACTAGGCTGTGCTATACTGTGCTATTCGATGCTATGATTTGAATTATGATATGCTTTACCATTCCATAATATGATATGCCATAGTATGATAAGCCATGCTGTAACAACTCATGATATGCTATTCTATGTTATGTTATGTTTTCGTATTTTATGTTCTTCAGAATGTGACAGTGTACATTATGGTATAAATTGTGCTAATGAATGTAATTGTGGTATTGGTGCTATACGTTGTGACTCTGTTACTGGATGTGTATGTGAAGATGGTTGGTTGGGTGATAAATGTGATATAGATAAAGATGAATGTCAAGTATCACCATCAGTATGTACTGGTGTCTCTGAAACCTGTACTAACACACCAGGGTCTTATATATGTACATGTCAATCTGGCTACAAGAAAAACTCTAACGATATATGTGTTGGTAAGTTTAATTCAAATTCAAAAATGATATAAAATACAAGCAAACATATACAGGAACAGTGCACAGACACTATTTTGTAATGAAAGGAGTACCATAAAAACAAAAAAAGAACCTAGGATGTTTGCGCCTTGGAATGGATATTGGTAAAATAATTTCCGCTAGGGGAAAAGGATTGCAACAGTCATTGCCATACATTTTCTCAAGCTCTAGCCCTATAATTATGACTTATAGTCTCTAATTTCTATATTAACATCTTCTTTCACTAAAACCTTGACCACCACTGTTAAATTGTGTATACATGTAGTTATATACTGTTGTATAAACAATTGTTTCAGACATCAATGAGTGTACCAGTAAAACATTAAATGATTGCAGCCAGACATGTACAAATACAGAGGGTAGTTATGAATGTAGCTGTAATGATGGGTTTGTTCAGAATGGAACTGAATGTAATGGTAATTAAAGATTAAATGTTTGTTTATAAAGAAGTTATATTACAAATCTTAACGAAATCAAGTGCAAGTTAGGTTTTTTTTAATATTTTGACTCATTTGTGAGTAAAGTGACTCATAGGTGGTGCTATATACCAAGTATGATACTTTGTGCAATAAATAAGGTCACATAATTACTACTTCGATTTTATCAACTGTAATGTTGTTTAACTGTAATACACACTAAATCTGACGAAAACTTCCGAACTTTTGACATTTTTATGAGCTTAACGTTTAGCTTCTTTAACAAAAGTTTACAGTTACATTTTGTCCTAAAATATATTAACAAAATAGCATATTGTAATACCAGTGAAAATACGTCATTAGAAGAAAGCAGTCAATTCTACATTGAGTCAATGAAAATTGATCATCAGTAATTATTGTTTTAGAAGTATGTTTAAAAACAAAACTGTTAGAAATTAAGTCGGTCAGAGAACGTCTCCAATAAGCATACAGGTGGATGGTCAAACAAAAATCTAGATAAATGTAGACGTTTGTTCACATCGTGTTTGCTAATAATTTGAGCCTTCATTACTTTATTAAAATAAATCAATGTGTTAACTGGTAAAGGAATACTATTTAGATGCTTATCCAGTTTTCTTTCTAGTAAATAACAACCACTGGGAGATGATTTCAATCAAACATTTCAAACTTACTGTTTATTCTATATTTTTCTTAAAGATATAAATGAATGTCTAGGACAGAATGACTGTAGTCAAAAATGTACTGACACCATTGGTAGTTATCGTTGTTCTTGTAATTCTGGATTTAAATTAGATATTTTGGATAGGATAACATGCATACGTAAGTATACTGTTTATTCAACTTTTTTATTCAGCAGAAAATGACACGGTTCATTAATTACTCTTTGTATTCTACTGTTTATTCGTAACTATATATTTTTTTTGTACCCGCTGTTCATTCTAAAGAATACTTTTTAAACAATTGTTTCTTGTTAATAAAACATTTTATAAGCAGTTGTTCATTAGCACAGACATATTTTATTACGGTATTATAGTAATTATTCTTTTATCACTTTATATAAATAACCATACTAAGATTTTAAAATATATCCTAATAAAGTTGCGTGCTTTTCACTATATAAGTATCGGAATCTTGATACACGAGTGTTATTATTATCCTTTCTCGGTAAATGAGCTGAATATAATGCCAATTTATGAAAAGTTATAGTTAAAAGCAAGGTTTGAAGTATATTTCAAGTATCGCTATTCAGTCGACTCTTGGCATTTACTTCCCGGATCATTGAGTCACACACTAACTGTTAACATACATCGAAGATTGCAGCCACAGCATTCAGTTCATGACCAAAACAGGTACCCTTTTACACTTGGGGGGAGTGAGTGAAGCAATCGCAGGTAAAATTCTTGCTTAAGGAAATAAGCAGTTCCTGTAGTGGGATTCGAACCTAGGATCTCTCGATCCTTTAGCGCTTTTCCTACCACTGGATCATTGCTCCTACTGTAAGCACAATTATAACATAGTTAGGATAAAAAAAACTCGATTTGCGTTATAAATGGGTCCATAAATACAAAAAAAATGTTTTAAATCATATCAGTTGGTTAAAAACTCTTAAAAACTCTTTAACTACTTCAAGACGTTTCAAAATCGTTTTTCCGGTTTCGATGTCCATTTTATTATGTGCTTCATCCGATGGTTATGCCATTATTAAGCAAATACAAAGGTTGACTCTTTCTTTAATTCATGTCAAGCTTTGCATAGTATTTATATATAATATATCTGGCTACAAGTAATATTTCAAATTCAACTTCCAAGTTGATGCATAGCGCTGAGTTTCCTCAAATCCATTCTTCATTGACATGCATTCATAAATCCTATTGTAAAATTGGCATTTAAGCAATCGCGGACATCATGTCATTGCATTTTGAAACATACTTGTATTTAAGATTATACTTTTCAATGTGGATCTTAGTGTGGCTTTGATTGATCTAATGGACATGCTTTGAGACATCACGGTTAATTATTCATTCGTTTTATGTTATAATTGAGCGTAGTATTATACTTTCATTGTTATTGTTTTTGTCTCATGTTTACAGCCGAGGCGTCCTGTGTATCAAATCCATGTGGAGCCAATACAGATTGTGCTATAGTATCTGGAGTAGAGACATGTTTCTGTCAAGCCGGGTATCAGTTTGTATCGGGATCTGTCACAGAATGTGAAGGTAATAATATATAAATATAATAAAATACACATAGTTTATGTCAATGGCCAGACTCAATCAAATTTTTCCTTTGGGAATTTATGTTACACTGAACATTTTTTTGTTGAGGGGAGCCGGGTATAACATTCATCTGACGATAATTACATTAGCTTTATCATCTAGGACAAGGTTGCAGGGATTAGTTGCTTTTTTAAAGAATGATCATATTTTTCCAATATTTTCAGAACTTGATGTTTTGTATTACATTGCTAACTCGGTGAAATGTTTTAAATATTTTAGATATTCCCGAGTGTACATTAAATCAGCCATGTTCTCAACAATGTTTAGAATTACCTGGATCATTTGCATGTTTCTGTAATCAACCTGGATATACACTAGACACTGATCTGACTTCATGTGTTGGTAGGTGTTATTTTATAAATTATTTCCTTTCATTTGAGTAAGATTCTTGATTTATTTATTATTTTAATACACAGGCACAGTTTACAACAACAGTATGTATTTACGCTTTACATTTCACCTTTTCCATGTTAATGTTTTATGTTCAATTTACATCGCTATGGAATTTCATTTCTTGGACTTGCCTGAACATGGGTACTCAGATATCTTAGCTTTGCTTTTTATTTTACAACTTGTTTTATTACCTAAATATGTTTATAGCAAGCATTGAATTTTTGTGTGGTATTAGACATTTTCTACGTTTGAGTCTAATTCTTCACGAAGGGTTATTTCTGCATTAATTGTCTTCTGCTCAATTTATGTTTTATCTGTTTTTAACTCACACACAATAAAACAAATCTATTCAGTCACTGACTTACTGAAAATAGTTAATTCTGATACAGGTTTGATATACAATGTATATTCAACCAATCAATTGATATCAAATATATGTACATGTTTCACAGACATGTTTTAAAATTGTATGATACTTGTTTCAGTCTGTCCAGATGGTTTTCATGGTGTTGAATGTAATGAGACATGTACATGTGGTATACATACTGAGTCATGTGACCCAGTAGATGGTTCATGTAATTGTAAGTCTGGTTGGGAAGGACAATTTTGTACATCAGACATCAATGAATGTAGTGATTCAAGTATTCACCAATGTCCTGAGAACTCTGAATGTACCAATACTCCAGGGTCGTTTACATGTAGATGTAATACGGGATACTTGAAAACTTCTGATGGAACATGTCAAGGTACATTTAAAGTTTAAATGTTTTCTAATAGGTTTTACAGCGGGATATGGTGTTATTCGACCAAGAACTTCCATAAGACTCTTATGACGATCTTAAGCATTATATGTGTCTATTATTAGGTGTATTTTTACAGAACATTTTATCATTAATATTTTGATAAATGTTCAACTAACACTCAATTATTTAAGACTATTTTAATTGCTATAACCTAATACACTGAAGCTTGGGACTTGAAAAATTGATTTGTGCTTGTAACAATTATTAATGTTTTTAGTTGAGTTAGTTGATGATTTTGCCCATTTCTATTGAAAACCATGGCTACTCATAATAAATTGGGCTTAAACATTTGTTAAATCAAAGGTAAATAAAACTACGTGCATGTTTCTAGAGGCTACATTTGTACTTACTTTTTCAAATAATCTCGTTTTGTTGAAAGCATAAACAATGTATTAAACTTACTATACAAATGAAAGGCTCAATGTAAAATGGTACCTATCTCCATTTTAATACTTTTTGAGAAAAACACAGTTTGTGATTTTAAAAAAATTGAACAAAACAAAAATCGTTCCAATAGTTAGTAAATTTTTTCCTTAGAATTTTTACAAAATTGTGTGTAAATACTCCAATGAAGCAAGCTTTTGTGCTAATTTTATCATTTGTCATCTCTGGCATCTCTTCAAAAATTGAAAAAAGAACATCAGTCAGTAAAATATGTGTAAACATTACAGCATCTCCTATTGTTATGCAAAAAGGTCCTGTATCCATCCGCGGAGATAGGACCTTTCACATATTCATTAAATACCAATTTCTTTAAATAAACCTCATTATATTGAGGCCTTCAAATATCAAAATGTACGTATTACAAATAATTTGTTAAACTATTAATAGCGGTTACAATTTTATAGTATAATGACTGTAAGTATTTTTTATGATTATGTATTACAGTTTGTGACAGTAGTCATTGGGGTACTAATTGTGCTAACAACTGTACATGTGTAGTAGAGAATACAGATACCTGTGATAATATTGATGGTACATGTACATGTAAGACTGGTTGGTCAGGATCTACTTGTTCAGATGATGTCAATGAATGTACTGATACTCCTAATGTATGTGGTGATGCATTGAAAACATGTATAAATACTGTAGGTTCATACACATGTCAATGTAATAGTGGTTATTCTATCAACAATGAAAATGTTTGTATTGGTAAGTCTATAAGATCATTATACATTTGACTTTCATCTTTGAAGAATAGTGTCATATTGTACGCCGGTTATAATGATTACAGATAAGCAAATTTTTAATTCTATTTTATGTTATTAATGATATCTCGTAATATGTATAAATAAACTGTAATATGGTTCATTTTATTGAGAGGAGTAAATGTTCCCTTAGTTTGTTTAAAAGCTATGAGCATATTGCGTTTAAAACAATATAAGATATTTATACGATTGAGTTAAATTCTATTTAAACTCTTTTAAACTTTTACCCTTGACTGCTGGCGGCTAATTTTACACCTGTCAAGCACGCAGTACAAGTCAAGTTCATCAGACCTTTGCTATTACCATTGTATATTCATGATACAAGTTGAAACCAATCGCCAAATCACATCATGTGAACAACCAACATGCGCCATCGACAAACTAATAGAAGAACATTAGAAAACCCAATTAAAATATAAATTCCAAAATTCTAATGTCATTTATAGTGTTTTAAGTAACAAAAGCTACTCATTGATTGGTCAACGTGAAGTTCATGACTTTGGTATTAAGGATATCTGTTTAGGGTACAATACAAGTAAAGTGTTACATATTCTATTACAGATAACAATGAATGTTTACTTGGAACATCTACGTGTATATATCAATGTACAAATACACCTGGATCATTTGAATGTTCATGTTTCCCAGGATATACTGGTACTGAAAATAACTGTGTCCGTAAGTAATCATTGTTAATTTTAATAATTTATATACATCAAGTTACCCTATGTATGAAGCAAGTAATGCACCTCAGAATTAACTTCCATTTAAAACAGTATTTAAAATACAATTTGATAGAATTTTACCAGGTGTCAATCATTATTATGAAAGGTTGATTGCTAGAAATTGCATGGCCTCTTTTGTCATACGTTTCCTTAGTCTTTTTTATTGAGGCAAGCATGAAGCAGTTGGTCAGGCACTGAATCTTGAAATTGGCGAACAACCTTCTTATGTAAATGTATTTGATATTTGAACATTAAATATATAAAATTATCAGTTTATTATAATCATTGTATATGGAGTGAAATTCCACAGATATGACCATCAGAATATATGTTTTTAATAGCGAAAGAGTCTTGATATAAGAACCTTTCATTTTCAAATTAAGCATTTGCGTGATTAAATCGCATGATTTTAAACTAAGCAAGTTGGTTTTTAAAATATTACCACATTATTCCTTTGAATTATACATAAAATAAGTTATCAGTATTTACTTATATTTTCAGCTTGTGCCTTTGGTTTCTGGGGTGTACAATGTGCCAACACATGTGGTTGTAATGCTACAAATACTGTAGAGTGTGACCCAATCACAGGTTGTATATGTAAGACTGGGTTTTCTGGTTCAACATGTGATGATGATATTAATGAATGTACTGACATCACTAATGCTTGTCCTCTAAATGCTACATGTACTAATACAGTTGGAAGTTATGAATGTAACTGTGACAATGGTTTTATAGAAGATTCTAATAATCTATGTCAAGGTAATTTTGTTTGTTTTGTGTGCCGATATCGCCATCTTTAATCCTTATATAGTTTGGGCAACGCCAACAATTGACCTTATGTGATAGGACTATTTCAAGATGCTACGCTTTTATTACTACAAGGCTGACAAGAGATGCAACTTCGCCTAATTATTGCCTGGGTAATGCAGTATTATTTAACCGACATTAGATTAAAAGTGCTACTACTTTGCAGAGTCTTATAATATTTTGTCCGTCATTACTTTGAGTAATTTTCTTGCACTTAATAATTTTGATTCCTTCTGGCATTAAATGGCTCTGTGCCTCTTTAAAATCCAAGTAACAGAAGGAAAAAATACCTCCTATTTTTTTGAACATCAGGATGCGTTTGTAATTTGCGCGTGGCTGTTATTGAGAGGTGGCAGTTACTTAGGATTGGATATAATTGAGAGATGGCTTTTGTTAGAAGATGGGTGTTTGAAAGGTTTCACAGTTTTAAAGTATTAGGTTATAATTTCAGCATGTAGTGGTGATACCTATGGTAATAATTGTGGATCAACATGCGATTGTGTTAACAGTAATACAATAAATCCTAGTCAATCATGTGACCATGTGACTGGTTCCTGTAAATGTACACCATTCTGGACTGGTATTCGATGTCAGACTGATGTTGATGAATGTGTGTTAGGAACCAGTAATTGTGATGATGTACCTAATCAAGGATGTCATAATACTGAAGGTGGATTCCAGTGTTCTTGTTTAGTAGGATATTCACTTAACAATGTTGGAGATTGTGTTTTAGGTAAGTTGTATACAGAACGAGATATGCAAGAGTTAGTTCTTGTCAATCAAATTAATTTTCTTATTCCAGAAGATCAAGCTCAAAATTTCCTAACCAGTGACTGTGACTTAATCGATCTTCATTTTGTTTTGTATTTAATCATTATGATATTTATCGTGATTAAACTTTGCAATATTTGTACATTCAGATACTGTGTCAATTTATAATTATTACTTTAGATAGTCATACTACCTTATGTACACAGTTTTTCTTAGTGCCACCTACTTTTACAATTTCATGTATAAATAATAATGATTTTTACTTATAAAATTACTTTACATATCAAAGAAAAAAATCATTTGAATCACTGCTATAAATTGCAATCATTTGTTATCGTTTGCAACTAACACAAAGCTTAGTAATTGTATGAAGGTATTACGTGTGCTATGTTTGTTTCAGATACATCACCTACCACTGCTGTACCTATATTAAGTGAGTATTACAATTGTCTATGTCTTGTTTGATTCATTAACAGATTTACATACAGCATTGACAAAGACTGAAAGGTTTTGGTCAGGATAAAGTCGAACCCTTCCCCTAAAATACCGAAAAAGATGGAAAAACAAAGTGTTACGAATCTTTTTGTATACAAACTGATGGTCCATGAATGCAGATATTTTACTAGAAAAACTACAATCTGCAATCTCAAGAATATATGGTTCTATGATACGAGTTTTTATCATTCAATATATATTATATTGTATTGCAAATTCAACACATTCGGTAGAGACTTGGCTTTAATACTTTTCTGCAATAAAGAAGGTTGAAAAATTCCTGCGTGGGGTTCAGGCAATCAATGGTAGATACTTGTATGCTTAAGATTTAATGGATTTTGATTTTCTTTACATTGTAGTATAAAAACAGTAGAAAGTGTTTTTATTAATAATTCATTTCAATACCATTCATTCAACGTTAGTTTCATTGCTTGTATTCGTTTTAAGTTATGCATCAGTACAACAACAACAACAACAAGACATAGGAGAGAAATAGTTGCTTTATGGATAAAGAGGGGCTTCTGTTAGAAAATGTTTTGCTGTCTTGAAATTTACTGACATTTTACGGACTTATCAATTTCCTATTTTTTCTAAACTGAATGAGTCAATGATGTATATTTCAGCTGGACAGATATCTATCAAGATGTATCTAGCACTCAATTATTCAGTACCTTCATCGTCAAATCTCAATGTTATTGCTACATTCCAATATTATGCTACAGAACTAAGAACTGATGTAAGTTATCACTTATTTTGTTTACTGTTTTACAATTGTGTATCAAGTGTAACACTACAAGTACATATTGTTTGGTGGAGTAAGGTATCAAAGATCTACTCCTTGCAAGTTAGATTTTGAATCAACTTAAATGAATCAAGCCGGTGAATATGACCAAATTACTTTTTCAGGAATAAAATGCCCTAAGACTAGTTATTTCTTCAAACTTTCATTTTCAATTTCAGTTGTACAGTGATTTTGTTGATTCCTGTTAGAAATTGGCGTTCACTGTGTATACTACATTTAATTAAATTAAATTTAATTGTTTAAAAGTGTCGTCCCTTTGATGAAATCACTCTTCAAATCTTATTGATATTTAATCAATTATAAACAGTTCTTTGTTTTTAATGGGTAAATCACCTAAAGTCGCTCAGCCTTTGTATGAAAACTAAAAAATTGTGATATCACAATTATTAGCTCAAAATATTTTATTGTGCAAATATAAAGCAATTTCTCTTGAATTATAAAATAATCATGATCTTGTTACAGTTCATTTAATACAGGTCTGTGATATCAAGGAGTAACGTTACACATGCGGTTTTTTTCTACATTATATCTGTAATGTTTTTCAGTTATTGAATTTCTTAGCTATAGAAATGGGTGCATACATAGATGATATTGTTATAGGAACACTTGTTGAGTAAGTTCTTTCATTTTTAAAATATAATTTCATACTAGAATGAACATTATATTGTTTCATACAGGAATGTTAATGGCATTAACTTTATAATTATTTTGTCAATATAAAACATAGCTGATTTCGGCAAGAGTCCATAATGATAAAAGTTTCCAAAAACATTGTTAACATGTTAGCTTCATTTGATTTCTTATCATGCTATGAGGACATTATTGTTCGTTTTTACATCATTAATTGGAAGTCGTTGTCTTGGTGTAATGTATGCTAACAAAAAAATGTTCTATTTTTTATGTTTCTTACAGAGGAAGCATCAAGAGTAATTTAACAGTTGTGATGTCAGACAGTGTTGAATCTGCTCAGTTATTTGCTACATCATTATATAAACTTCAGTCTGGTAGTGCAACATTACAAGTATTTAATCAAGATGTTACAGCTCAAGAACTTAGTGTTGATGAAAAGACAAGTAAGATTGATTTATTTCATGTCGACGTATGGACTATGCTTATGACAATTGTTTTTTGTTTCATTTATATTTTGTTAACTAATTACAGTTTCAAAAATATTTCTTCGCAAAGTCTGTATTTTCTTTAATGATAAATTAATTTATCATTTCTTCTTTAAATCGCAGGTTTTCAGATTGAATCTTCTAAAATTATGTTTATATAAATACATATTTTTTTTCATCAAATTTGTTGATTATAGTATATGTAATGAAATCAATTTATTCTGATTAAGTATTGAAACAATGTTTAATATGTTTGTAGTTGACTTTACCACTGCCAGTAAGAAATCTGTGTTATGTACAGCATTTTTAGAAGCAAGGGGAGGCCAATGTGAGGCCAACACTGAATGTGCTATTGTAGGCGGTGTACCAACGTGCCAGTAAGTATATATATGCACACATATAATATGCATAGTTTGTTGACTTTTGTCAATAAAAATAGTTTCACAGTTGTTTCTATTGCAATATGCTACCTTTAGTCTATTGAGTACATAATGCTGGCTCTGATTAAAGAAGTTTTTATGACTTTGAGTAAAATCATTAAAGTTTTTATTGGAAGTGATGATTTCAAAGATTTCTAAGTATTATTGAACTTCTGTTAGGAGAAACGGTAAAGAGTGATAAAATATAAATTATATGTTTCTGGTATATGTGCATTTGACTTCAGACAGATGCATACATTTTACTCTTTGGTAACTATTCTACATTCAGCAGATTTAATGTATTCATGTTATGTATAAATTCTAGTGTAACCGGTCGTGATTTTCTGGGACATTAACTATACAATTGAATGCTTATATTTTCAGACCTATTAAGACGACAGATAATTTTGGATTAGTAATTGGTTTAGGTGTTGGAATACCATTATTTTTAATAGGTGCATTGATAGTTGGTGTGGTTATAATATATGCTATAAAATCTAGAAGAAGGAGAAGATACGAAACTGAAGATATGGACAGGTAGTTACTATTCTCTCATTTTAAATGTATTAAAAGCCAGTCTGAAAAAAAACACAATTTTCTACTGGTGCTGCCAGCAGTAAGATAAAACATCAGCGTATGATATATCTTACTGTTGTTCTTGCTGTTATTTCAGAATATGATGTTACACCATTTCAATTCATTTGATTTAACTGCTGTTCCTGATAGCTATACATCTTAATTTTTATTAAAATTATTTATTCAGTTGCCAAATTCATTGTCTATAACATTCGTAATCAAAATATGATACTTTATATACAATTCTAAAACTAAAGTTTCAGTCCTTAATGAGTGGTAAAAATCTTAACTATCAATCGATATTTGTAGGAAATAAACAGTCATAAATAAGTTAACACCTAAGAACTATACAACTATAAATAGTATACATTTAATGGAAATTATTAAACAAAACGAAAATATTTTATAAGAATTGATATGAATCGATATTTCAAGCATAAAAATGACCATATAAAAAATCGTTCAACCCTTGCTCGCACATGCTTTATTGATCCTTATCGAGAATGGTACAAACACTCTTGGGTTTGCTTGATCAACCTTATAATAATTTGTATGATAATACTGTATGCCATGTATAGTAACTACCCTTTTCTTGTCATTTTTTATAATTTCTAGCGATTTACGTGTTCCTTTGTTTAAACACACATTAATCTCCTCCAATCTTCTGATTATATACTAAACATGTCTTGACCGAAAATGTTAAATTGTTGATCAAATATATCAGGTATTTTTCTGTAATTAATTTCAAATTTTTTTATATAATATTACAGAGGTTCGTTCAACAATGGTTTCTTCCCTCATATGATGCCTACAAAGATAAGTACATGGGGTAGACGTACAGATCCTATAGGTATTTATGGTCCTAATACATGGGACGATGATTCTGCATCAACTACATCAGAAAGAGAGAAATATAGACCAGCTACTGTCCTAAGATCAGATGATGCCTACCATGGTATGTATTAATAACATGATTTTAAGAGTTCAATGTTTTTCTTTGAAACAAATCTACTCTCCTTATCATTCCTGTACTTTTGGAAGTCATTGGCTCTGTTCCAAAACGCAATTCCAGGTGGTTGATACATTCAGTATTTTATCCATTTTTAAATATTTGATTATAGTGTATATATGTTATTTTTTTCATATAAGGTTTCTATGACATGTGTAGTGTGTACATAATTTGTTTATGATAATAATCATTCTTAGGTCAGTTTAAAAAGATAATAAAAGCTTTGAATTGTTACTTTGTCTTTGTTTAAATAGCAAAAATGAACTAGGATTTATTATACAAGTAGAATCATGGAATTACTGTTTATGTGACTTTTTATGCCTAAGTTTGCAAGCTATTTCAAATATGTGTATTGTAATTGTGTCTTAACTGAAGAAACGGAGACCAACTTGATATAAACATGAATGCAGTCATACACCACACTATTCACTACAATTTATACAATATATTTTACATCATAAACAAATATATAGTATTTTTGATAAAAAATAATGGTTCACAGTTTATATATTAATTATTATGATTATTTCAGGTTATGACAATAATGGTCCAATATCTAATTTCTCATGGGATTTCTTATATAATTATATTCATCCACATGAAAGGGTAAGTTGCAAATGATGCATTTGTTTTATAATGTATTTTTTCTCTTTAATCTGTTTTTTTCTGCTGGGTTTTAACAGTCAATACAACTTAAGGTCACATTATGGCAACCACCTCAGTGAATATAGCTAATCTGGACATTTGTCATTGACCAGTACTTAGTTAGTAGACTTTGTTAAATAATCATTACTAGCAAGTGTCTGTTCAGAACCACAATGTAAACATTTTAATAGGAGATCATGAATTATAATAAAATGCCTCTAAAAGGCTAGAAAATAAATATTCCTCTTGATATTGAGTGCTCTAAAAAGAACAAAAAGGTTGTTTTAATGTGTAGTTTTCTTTTAAAACTCGTTATAATTATGTTTATAAAACTTTTTTCAGTATGAAATTCAAAGACCGCAACATGATCAACATCCTCACCCTGTGTTTAATGTAAGTTTTTTTTTTAATTTAGATGTTTTAATTCACTAATCTATTGTCCCATATAACATGGGTATATGGGAATGGGATAGCCCTGATGTATTTTGAAAATAAAAAGAGGACCAATGAAACAATTGAAAAACATTATCAACACTAAAACGTGTTGTGTATATTAAGTTTGGTAGTATTTAATATTCAAGGGTCATACAGTTAACCACCTTCCTATATATAATTCTAAATGATAAAATCATAGTTTTTATTTTAGTGCCAAAAAGATTATTTCATATAAGCAGTTTTAAGTTTTCTTTGTCTATTTATGTCTCAAAGATACAAAGCATTGTGCAATCTGTTTGGTACATTTATCATTTAATATAAAAAATAAAACATAGATTGACCATGGAGGCTTGATTGACACGTTCTTGTGATAAAGTGTGTCATTAATTATTCTATTTTACTTTATGTTATTACATTTTAAAGCTTTGTCTTATATGTCTTTTTTATATTTTTTTCAGTCTTGAAAATAAATTAATAAGCAAATTAGGATATTTAAATTGTGAAGGTAAGATATTTACATAGAATTTATAATTTACTATAATACATAATAACTTCAGAAATCTGAACATTTTGGAAGTCAACAATTTTAATTCACATGGACCTTTTTTGTAATTCAGAAGACCAATAAGGACTTTCAACGCAGTTTAGATTTCTAATGTCTCAATTTAGCCTGACTTTTTGGAGAAGAGTTGGCTATCATTATGAGTTTTTTTCCGTCAGTGTCTGCATTAACATCAGCATAACACTTTGCGGTTAAGACAACACATTTACATATACAAATATATATATATATAACCATTTAGTGTATTCTTTTCGCTTGTGTCTACAAGGTTGCTTTTTAAGGTCAAATGCCATTACATTTAAATATAATACAATCCCCCTTGCATGAACTTTTGATTGGACTGTAGTCCTTGTTTATATAGAAAAATATGGTTAACGTTTTTATGCAATATTTATTCTTTGTAACTACTGAATGAAGCTCTGTTTCAATAGAGAGAGAATTTTATTAGGATATCTTCTTAACTTGAGAGATACACCGGGGTCCAAAAGTGTCTTTACGCATGTAATTTTGATGCTTTAGAATATACTTATATACACTTCACATGTTGTTAGTTTACAATTAATATATAATTTGTCAAGAACCCTCAACTATGTTCTTTCAAACATTCATTTCTGTTGAAAAGTTTTATAAAAAAAATCTTTATTGCATACATATTAAATGCTTTACAAAAGTTTAAGTTTTCAGAGAAATTATGAACAAAATATGTATAGAATCTTTTGGACCCCAGTATATCTCTTACAAAAGTGTGATGTCTCCTTAAGTTGATATCTCTATTTAAAATGTTCCTGAAATAAGTTTTAGGTTGAATAAATGTAGCTACTATTGGATTTTTATTATACTTATTTTCGGTTTCAGTGCTCTTGAACAATCTTGGAAGAAGAGAAGTTTGGTTTCAAAAGACTTGAAACATCATAGAGATTATTACATAGGACAAACTGAATATTGTACATTGACCTATGACTGAATTAAGATTTGCAAGAGATGTCAGTGACAGATTATTTAACAAGCAAGACGTCATTGGTATTCAATAAGATAACATTCAACATAAATTGCTTGACACGTTTGAAGTTTTGGCTATTTAAAGTTAGCTGGTATTGACTGTTTGTTATATAAGCATTTAAGAAAGTGACAGTTGCTTTTGTTTATAGAACTTTGTTATCATATAATAAAAGCATTTTAATATGGAAAGTAGTGTATATATTTTAACATACTGCTTCAACCAATTAGGCTAGTTATATCAACGTTTTATTGTTAAATTTCTTTTAACTGTCAATCACATATCAGTATTTACGTTGTAAAAAACATTATATAGTAAAATGAAGCTCATAGTGTTACAACACTTTTAGCAAACCCATGTACAATTATAATTCAATATTTAAACTTATTGTTTTATGTTTTTAATTGTGAAACTATTTTACGTTGTTAAATAATTTTAACGTTTTAAATAGTCTATTGAGTATTTCATTCATACATGTTTTCATACAGTTTAACTGCTGACTCATTTTATCATCCTATCGTACACGAGTATTGTCTCCAAGGGCAACCCCAGATTTATTTTCTATGAAGTGGTCCAATCATTTATTTAATCCAGAAGATATTTTCAATGTGAATACCCCAGTCAATATCTGTTTTGTTGTTTGGCCATTTAAGACGCTTGATCTTAGATCCTAGTACCTTTATCTGAATCTGCCATATGTCTCAATATAATATATGATATCAAGAAATTGGTTAGTCTTCCAAACAAATGCATTAACATATAACTTACAAAAGCACCAAATTTGTCACTGATACGGACTAAACGATTCTTCATATTGAAGATGTTGTATGCACCGCTTTAACTCACAAACTAACTCTTGTTGAACTTTCGAGTATGTTATAACTTTTATAACATGTGAAAAACTTTTTCGCCATATCACATTGTATATATTTATATATATTTGCCAGGGTCAGTGAGAAAGAGTGTTTTTTATTATTTGTAAATAGTGTAAAAATATTTCATGAAAAAATATTCTTAACATTAGAAAAGGAATCAATTGTTAACCCTTTTTCAAAAATGTGTTGTCCCATTATACTTGTTTTATAAGGATAAAGAAACTATTGTTAGACTTTTTTGAGTTTTTTAAGAAAAAAAAACAACATAAAAATAAGTCTGAAATTGGTAGCTTGTGAAAGAGAATTGCTTTAGCATTATTTTTGTGTTGAACATAGTCATGAAAGTTGTTCATGTATAATGTAGTCACATAATTGTATATTATATATCTTATTTTTATATGAAAGAATACTCAAATGTTACTTACTGTTGTTTCTTATAAAAGATTTATCTTTACAAATATTTAATAAAATTTTAAAAAATTATTTATGGGTTTAGCTTGTTTTTTTATTATTTTCGTTTTGTTTTAGAACACATTGCATAGTTTATATAGCGGCAGTCAGCTTACATACTCATCGTTCCTGCAAATGCTAAATATCTGGGTTTAGCGGTTAATAAGTACTAGATTCATACTTTTGTCATACTACTACTAACAACCCAGCAAACATGCAATTGTGGGACCCATGTAGGCTGAATTCAGACAAGCCGATATGGGTTTGTTTACATGACATGCAATATAGGCAACCAATGAATCAATGTGCTCATGAATGGGACCAGTTGGGGTCTATCACATAAAAGTTTGAGAAGAATTTGTTTGTTAGGGTTTTACGGCGCGTTTGAGAAAAGACAGCAAAAACATATTATATATGTTACATTAAAAGCTCTAATGTACATAGGTTTGCCCATAAAGAAGTCATGTGGGATCTATAAAGTACGCAGCGGTATTATATTACATTGTAAATGGATAATATAACATGCAAGAGACACAAAAACTGTTCAAACCATTCTGATTTTGACAGTACTCCATTTCTTTAAAAAAGGGGGTACTTTTTTAAAAGCTCTCTACGTTCATTTATATGCTTATGTTCAATATCCCTGATTCAAAAAGTTATACCTATCCGTGCTTCGACTCGTAGTCCTGTTAAGTTTCCAAAGGTAAGTTTTTTTTCTTTGCGTTGAACCATGAGTCAAACTATACTTCAATGAAATTGTCGTGGTCTTACATCGAATTACAATGATCTCGTTCACTCATTATCGAAATACTCCCCGAACGTTCTTATATACAAATGATAAAACATCAATTAAGGACTATGCTCTTTATTGTAATTTTTGTACAGACACTATGAGAGCATCAGGAGGCTCAACAATTGCGGTGGCCGTTGCAAATTGTCCCTCAACGACAAATTCAGTTACAAACTAATTTACAAGCCGTAGCTGTTGAAGTAACTTTGCACAGACCTATTACAGCGTGCTCCTTATATCTTCCTCCGAATTTATCTATATCTGTTGAAGACCTAGAAAATTTAACTTAACAACTCCCAGAGCCATTCTTACTACTCGGCAATTTAAATTTTGTTTGTTTGTTTGTTTGCTAGGTTTAACGCCGTAGCAACACTTTGTACAGGTCATATAACGACGGTCAGTCAACCTACTCACTTCTCCTGGAAATGCTAAATCTCTGGATTAAGCTGTTAACCAACTATTAAGCGCATACTTTCGTCAAGGACTGACAACTGCATAATTTCATGTTTGTTTGTTTGTTTCTTTGAGTTTTACGGCGCTTCAACACAAAAAGGTCATATCGCGCCGAAAACATTTGATACTATTTATTCAGTCGACAATAAATATTTTAAATACTATATTTTATTTTATTATACCTCACTGGAATTTCCCTAGCTAAAGCCCTATACCGGAGCGGATGTTATTTTGTTCGATCACATTGTTGTTACCCGCTATCTAAGGGAGACCACTTATTAACGATTAGTAGCCATGATTTACAAGTTACTTCCCTTAGTTTATAAGCGTTTCCCGGCTTACGCCTGTGTACTGATAGCGAAACTGGGAACAATACCATTTCAGTGTTGCTAGTGATACTGTAGTTTTAACATTTTGATTGAGAATATTGACATGACTCTGATTGAATTTTTTTAACTTAACGTGATAAATGTTGAATTCACAGTGACAATTTAAATGTGATATAATTCATGTGTTTTTTTTTTCATTGTAATGATAGTTGTCTTTACTGTGTTGTTATTTGTTGTTCAATGAATATTTGCATGTTACAGTTTTGTTCGGTATCATAAAACAAATAACACATGGCAGTGAGGGTGACGGTACAGATTATCAACCCTTGGACAATAATATCAACAATATTTCTATACAAGAAAAGCTTCCAGTGGCTGGATGTAAGTAAGTTGGTGACTTGTCATTTAAAGTGATTATTTGTACATTATCAATGAACTTTTCTGTAATGCTGCCTTTAATATTGTTCGTAGGTGTACTTCCCCATATTGGATTATGCGCATTAAAATCGCCTAGTAGAAAGAATGGTTCTGGAAGTTGTTCTAGTTAAATTTTACAGAAGTCTTTAACAGAAATATATAAATTAGGAGGAATATATAAGGAGCACACTGTTATAGATCTGTGCAGTTTCTTCTACAGCTACGGCTTGCAGATTAGTTCGTAACTGAATTTGTCGTTGAGGGATACAGTTTGCAACCGCAATGGTAGACTTTTGTGTGATGCAAGAAAATAAAGAAGAGGCTGTCAACAGTGTTTCCGACCTAATGTTGAAAAGTAACTGGAATCTTCTAATCCAAGCAGTCAAGCAGGTGGCTAAATTTAATGTAGAAACAAAAACCTATTGAATTTCATCTTTGGTTGAAAAGTTTGGTCAGCATTTAATTAAATGCGCTAAAATGAAAAGGTTTGATGCTTCTTTAAGAACTGGACAAGATGAAATTAGATCCACAATGGACACTTTTATAGAAATGTTCAGATGTGGTTGGACAAGAGAAATAACTGCTGCTGCTCGATACACAATAAAAGAGAACGAATATAACAAACCACAGTTGTAACCTCTTATAGAGGATGTTATAAAACTCTTAGTTCAACACTTAGATGAGAGAGGAGCTCACCTCTGTGAAATTATTCTGACGTGTACACAGGTTTAACCTAAGTACTTCTAGCAAAATTAATTCTCTTCAATAGAAAAAGAAGTGGTGACGCTGAAAGAATGTCAATAACACACAGTCCTCCCGAAATACGTCGGTCCGACGGACATGTCCGACAAATTTTGACGAGGTCCGACGAGTTTTTAATCCGGATCGGACCGACTGTCTGGCATTTATTCGTTTCGCCGGATCGGTCCGGTTCTTCGGTTTTTATCCTCGCCGTAACCAGTGGCGTCGTTAAAGTATTACGAGGGTGCAACACCTGGGCGAAAAACGTAAATTAACATCAGAAGAACGTACAGCAAAGAAAAAACTATATGAAAACAAAAGGCCTGAAAGAAAATTTAATGAAAAATGGAAGGATGTTCGAAAATGGTTAAAATACGACGAAGATACGATGAAAATGCATTGCACTGACTGTGTCGATTTTTACGGCGATAAAGTACATGTAGCACCAGAGAAGGGTCTCAGAAATATAAATACATTTATTCTCGGATGCACGAATTTCAGGGCTTCTACGGCTGAAGATCATGAGAAATCTAAATTGCACCAAAAAGCCCACTTTCATGCTCAATCTAAAACCAAAACAGCTGCTGATAAAATACAGTCAGTTGCTGGCAAAGCCCTTACAAATCTGAAGCAGGCAGAAAAAGCCAGACTGGTGACATTATTTAGAAACGCCCATGCCATTGCTAAATACAATCGTCATAGAAATAAATGTTTTAACTAGAGAGTACTTAAAAATAAGATAAATATGACATGTTTTCTATTGCCTTGTTTTTTTTTTTGTTCGGACTGACAGATTTCATTTCGGTCTGACAGATTTTTAGGGCTTGTCAGACCGAATGACTGACACTTTTTTGAACTTTCGGGAGGACTGAACACAATTCAACAAAGTAATGTCAGGGAAATTCAGGATCCTGTCATAAACAAGGTCTATAATCACGTGGTCTACTGTTATGATACTAAAGCGTCGAGTGTAATGGCGGCGCCCACCGGATCAGAGGTAAATCTATTTTTTCTTCTTTATTTTAAATTTTTCGAATGTTTCATGTAGCCTATGTTCTAGCCAACAATTTTCGGAATCTATCGGTACCAATATATGCTGAGTCAAGACCGTAGTTTGTGAGAACACTCTGCAGAAAAATTTGAAGTGGGCAGAATTTTCATTAAAATCCGTGATACTAAAGAGGAACAGTTTATAAAATGACAATATAAAGTCCTATTTCATATATTAAAGAACAAAAAACATGTAATGTAACACTGTATAAGCTTTACTTTATGTACATGATACAAAATTGTATTTGTTTAGGTAATATAGAAAAGAAACTAGAAAATGAAACAAATGATACTAAGGAGAATCAAAACTTATATGATACTAGGGGGGAACATAACTTTTTATGATACTAAGGGGGAACATAAATGTTTATGAATATGCTTTTATATTACAGAAAATTGACGTCGGTGAAAATAGAAACATCACTATTGTCAAAACTGTATTTAACAGAAGTAAAGTTAATCAAGACAGTCGTGTTTATGAATAGCCAATTAGGGTGCAATATGTAATATGCATGGTGTGCTTTTGCAGGGACCACATTACATACCATGTGTATGAACATATCCGAAGATGAAGAATGTTGAAGTCGTCAAGTTTGAATCTACGTTTATGATATTCGGATAAAAAACTGTTTACGTGAATTTGATTTTGAATCAGTTTGATTTTCTTTAGGGTTGTATCCATTTTGATAATAATTTGGCGCAACAATTTATATTTGCCTAAAGTGAACAAAACTGTTTGTTTATGTTACAACATGTTTACAAGTATGAAATAAAAAAGTAGTAATTACATGAATATTTTTGTTAACTGTTTGATATTTCCCTAATTGTCTGTTGTCATTGTACTTGGTGTATTATTGTTTTAAGAAAGATGCATGTGCATCAATTCTTATAGTTTTATGACACACCATTTTGTGTCTTAGTATTGATATGTCGACTTGTCACAACTTGAAAAATTACACGGTCATTGCACGAATAACTGTCACCATAAGTAGAAAGATAGCTTGAAATGTAAAATTCAAATACATGTACAAGTACATGTATTATTTATTATATATTTTCTGGCACCCCATGTGGTGAAGTCGTTTTTTTCTTGGCTTCACAAAGCCATGAGTTCGAGGCTATTATATATCAACAATACATTTGTTGCAGTTTTGTTCTCATTAGATCTATACTTAACGAAACTTCTAAGTACACCGATTTCAATATTGTAGGAAATGTTTATTTTTCAACATTTGAGTCACGGAAATCTTTCAAGGACCATACTCTCGTCTGCTCGCATGGTTTTATGCTACTTTATCAATGTAAAACCAGTTAAGTCGTGCATGCGTTGATATGGGAAGATTTCTAATTGGTCTGATTGAACAGACAATTAGCAATTATAAATCATATCCTGCACCGCTTTGCAAAAGTCCTTTGGCAATTTCTCGTTATTGAAGCGACATTCGAGCAATTTCTTGATTTTTCTTTGTTCATACCAACACACTAACGATTATCAAAAACTGACCACGTAGGATTTTTGCACGAGAAGCACCTGCCCATTTCCGCTTTTCGGCACATGCAAGACAAAACCAATTTTGCATCAATTAAAAAACATGAAAACTATGCAAAATAACGATAGTATAGTCCGATACAACTTATCATGTTAACAATCGGACATTAATGGTGAAAAATAAATAAAAAGTCTAACAACATTGAAATCGGGGTACTTAAAAGTTTCGTTAAGTAAATATTTATATCCCATTGTACTTTTAAGAATACAAATGTATCTTTAATTTGGAGTTGGGGATTGTATAATAATAAAATGTTGTCTCGAACCTAAAATGTACAGTTTGAGAGACAAATGTGCAAACCACAAAGCCACAGTCCTATATTGATCAGTGATAAACTAAACTACATAGGGCGATTTTAAATATCGGGGAAATATTAAGTTAAAAAGAAGTCGGAAATAACGCAATCAGTTACTTTGTACTTAATTAACTTGATTAAGTGACAGGTCAATCAAACAAAACAACACGCTCTTGAAAACAAATAAAAATATACAAGACAAATAAAATAATAATTGTCGTTTATTTATAAAAACAACTCATAAAATTATAAGAAAATATCAAATATACAGTATGAATCACTGACAATTACAAAACAAAAAACACTGTAAAACATAGTACTGATTCTAAAACGTACATCAGTTACAATCATCACAGACTAATAGATATGGATTAAAAAGTGTAATCAAAGTAATAATACAATGAAATCACAGAAACTAAAAAAAATATCTTAAAACATAATATCAAAAATGATCCTGACTACATATTGAAAACGTTTTTAATTAACTGAGAGTATTAATGTTCAGTGCTTTAAGCACTATTAAGTTAAAATCATGTATTAACTTATACATACTTTTCAATTGCATAGCAGGACCAATATCAATTAAGAAGTGTTCATAAACTAACGAGACGAACTGTTTTTAAATCAGAAACAAGTAATAAACTTCATTGATTTTACCAACTATCAAACAATAATCATATCATCGGGAAGTCGTTGTATCATAACATCAAACATCGAAACATCAAACAATACACTAACTAAAACTGTCACTTTCGTGATCAATGTCTTGAAAGACTAGATGGTAACATTTGCCACAGACACAGACATGCTTTTCCCCCATTGTGTTTAGACATGTGATCAATTAATTGCTGTTTAGTTAAAAAGTTTGCATCACAATAGATACATATGTTATCAGGAACATGGACCACTTTTGTGTGTTGTTGTAGAGAATATGGTGTAGCAAATAATTCCTGGCACCTTGGACATTTCATTATCTTCTTTCTGCCATGTAAACTGCATCTGGAAATTAAAGAGGTTGATAATTATGTAAAAGTTAAATATTCCAGCGCTAAGAATTATTTTGCAACAAAAGCAAACCATGAAGGTCATATTTGAATTAAAAAGACATGTAATTACATAGTTTAACAGCATTGTCGCTAGACTTGTAAAGGTTAAAACAAGTTCGATCCATGTTTTAGCCACAAAAATGGGATCAATAGAAAGAGGTTATTACACAGCAAAGGCGGGAGGGATGGAGATAATCGGCGCAGCAGAATGAATATTTCCCCGACAGCTTTAACTTGAGGACATCATTCAGATCAGGGTTGATCATCGCCATTTAGCCAAGCTCCAAATACATATGTACATATGTGGATATAGGCATTTATTGCGGTGCGAATGCTTAAGAAAACTACGATCATTTTGTGCTGCAAATATTTTTTGAATGAACCACATACAAGACTTTTATGACGCAATGTTTCACGCGCTTTTATTCAGTGGGACGATAGTAACGAATGATACCCTATAGGACCGTGATAACCGCCCGAAAACTGCTCTAATATATAAATTTATTTAGTAACAAGGGTATTAATGAATAATAGCCCAGTGAGAATGCTTATATCGGATATACATCGGTAATGGTCGAAATATCGGCAAATATACACGAACGCGGTCCGATTTTTGTCAGATTTAAATCATGGCACATTAATAAAAATATTATATTGACACTTTCTATGTCTTTTGCAGAAAAAATGCTTTGAATACTTCACATAACAAGCATTAGACTTATTGTGTTTTAACGAAATCGGTAACAAGAATTGTCCGACATCAACCCGACGACCTAAAAATAAAATGAATATCCAAATTGATAATAACAATATACATGTATAGTGTGTTTTTCAAAAGAAAATTTGTAATTTAAAGTAGAAAGACTTAATTTGAGAAAACAAAACTCGTTTTAATATAAAACCAATCAAATGCTCGCATTAATCAAGAGCTTGCCTAACGTTATGCAACACCCGAAAATTAAAAAGAAGACGGAGGTGATTTTTTCAGATTATAGCGAGACAGTGTACCATGTTTAAGACCCATGTCGGTAGCTCAAAATTCATAGTATACCGTAGACTTTGAAGGCTATTATTTAATGATAGATCGGCAAGTCCGGACTGATGTCTCAAACCGTTGTAGCGAAGTTGGATAGATTATATGAAAAAATATCTGTCCGATATTAGACCGATGTGTAGCCACCAAGTTATAGGTCCGATTTACTACCGATGGGCAAAACGATGTAGGTCGGGTGCCGATAGCGATAACTATCCGATACTGCCCGATGTGTAATAGGCATCAAACAACTGTTGTGCCGATAATGGATCAGGCCGATGTGTAGCGAAAAAGGTATCGGTCCTTTTTTAAACCGATTGGCAAAACTATATAGAACAGTTGTCATTAACGATCTCTACCCGATATATAGAATATTTTAGTTTAATGATGACAAGATATGGATAAGCTTACTGGGTAAATACACTTGTTCGTAAATTAACAGACTACTTATTCAATTTGGTACCCCGTTTCCGTGGTTGAGTGGTAGAGGTCACTGATATAAAATCGCTGTAACCTCTAGAACCGATAGAAGATCGTGATTAAAAGCTTAAGCACGAGTTTTTAAAACAAAGTTGACAGATTCTTACGAAGTACGAGTGGCTCATCCAGGTGTATCACAGGTTTTAAAAGTATACAGTATATCGGCATCATTTAATGGAATTAATTCTCAAACAAATGACATCTTGTCATCTGGTCGATTTCATCAGGTTGTTTTGTACTAAGCAGAAATTTGTAGAACATAGATAAAGTTATCAAAAACGTTGAAAAATGAGACATCGTAGTATATATTAAACGATCGCAAGAGTGTTCTCATACGTTTTGCACATACTGTCAAATAGGTTGTATGTTTGACAGGGACCTAAACGGCATAAAATCCAAATAAAAATACCTGTGATCACGTGTAATTACAATATATAATTATGTATATTCTACGTAACGACATTGTCGAATACACCTATACATTAATTTTAACATAAAAAAGGAAGTGATATTGTATGGACATGTGAATATGAAAATGCTCTCTGTCATAGTAGTTTCTTCCTCAACAGGCTAACGGGTTTTTGTTGTGGCGCCTACAATGGCGACTATATGTACTTTTTATTTTCACACTCACTGCATAAGAGAACATCTTCATTGTTGTTTTCATCTATAATATAGAAAAAAAATGAAGTCAGTGATTTTGAGTACCTAACTATGAATACCATTTTTGTTCCCCCTTAGTATCATAAGATTTTGGTTCCCCCCTAGTATCATTTGTGTTTATTTTCAAGTATACATTATATGTTACAAAATTAAATTAAAATTTCAAATTATTTACAATAGTATACGTTTTAGAAAACTCTTTTAGTTTGATATTACATGATATACATCTATATATATATCTAAAATGGGACTTTAAATGGTCAATTTATAAAATGTTCCCCTTTAGTATCACGGATTTTTAAGAAAATTCTGCTCACTTCGATTTTTTCTGCAGAGTGTTCTCACGAACTACAGTCTTGACCAAGCATATATTGGTATTAATAGATTCAGAAAATTGTTGGCTAGAACATGGGCTACATGAAAAATTCGATGAAAATAAAATAAGAAGAAAAATGAGATTTACCTCTGATCCGGTGGGCGCCGCCATTACACTCGACGCTTTAGTATCATAACAGTAGACCACGTGATTATAGACCTTGATAAAGAGCAGCTTAAGTAAATTTATTGTTTATGTTTTACGACGCACCAACACAGACAGGTCATATCGCGCCCAATCTGATTAAAACCCGATCTTAAAAATTTCGCTCGCATACTCGCTAATCAACAACTGGCCTTCCAAACGAAGGTCACGTTCAGGTGACCTTTTCTCATCATAATATTCATTACGAAATTGTAATGATACGTATCTTGTTTACATCGTCTACGTCACGCAATTTGAAAAGAGCCGTCCAATCGCAGACTGTGAATTATACCGCTTGCAAACCTCGGTCTAAACATAGAAATTACGATATCAAAATGTGATAAATAGTGTTTCGCCTAGATGAAAGCTACGCAATGATTGATCGACACAAATTTTATTGCCCATAAAAGTCGTAATTCAGACAATATTCTTATCAAAAGTCAACACGTTAATTAAGTCAAATTGGCAAACAATGAGAAACAGTGCTATATTTCATAAGTTACATGACATAAAGCCAGCCATTGATTCATCTCCGTCAATAGTATTTGCAGATCGACGAGATCAAATAGTAATAACGCGATGTAGAATTGTTCAAACCCGATTAACGTATTCAAACAGTCTCAAAAGAGAGAGCACCTAAATGTATACCATGTGTCGAGCATTTCAATGTAAAACACGTTCTCATTGACTGTCAGGATCTTAACGATCTCCATAAACAGAGATCCTGTTCTACTCGCGTTGTCGTACTGGATCTCTACTTAGTCAATGCTAGGTCACGTCGAGATGAACTTTGTGTTGACCAATCAATGCGTAGCTTTCATGTAGACGAAAACACTATTAATCACATTTTGATTTCGTAATTTCTATTTTTAGACCAAGGTTTGCATGCAAATTTAACGGCGATATTATTCACCGTCTGCGATTAGGTGGCTCATTTCAAATTGCGTGACGTAGACGATGTAAGTAACGTATCATAACAATTTCGTCATGAATATTATGATGAGAAAAGGTCACCTGAACGTGACCTTCGTTTGGAAAAGGCCAGTTCTAAATTAGCGAGTATGCGAGCGGTAAAATCTTAGATCGGGTTTTAATCAGATTGTGATCTTAAATACATTCGTGACAAACTGTTTGTTTGTTTGTTTGGGTTTTACGGCGCACCAACACAGAAAAACCATATCGCCCCGAAAGCAATTGACGATACTACAAATTCAAAGCTTCTTCAATGATCCAAAGCTCTATATCTTATTATATACATTTATTTCCTTCTAAAAGTTAAATATCGCATATGATGGTACAGACTAAAAGTTATTTAAGTTAGTTAACTTTTAATGTTCGTATTTATACATTTTTGAAGGAAATAAATATAAATAATAATATATAGGATTCTAAATCATTTCTATAGATTGATTTTATGGTATCGTCAAATGTTTTCGGCGCGATATGACCTTTATGTGTTGGTGCACCGTAAAACCTAAACAATAAATTAGAAAAGCTTCACAACATCTACAATGGGCTCCATTTTAAAAGAATTATACTTCACACTAGACAAAGATTCAAAAGCTAGTGATGAGCATCTAACTTCCTATTCATCTTCATATTAATCAAGGAAACACTTTGCCCTCTCTCCCTGATTCGTCACCAATTTCTACAGCTTGATTTCTAAGAATTTTGGCGCATATCCCTAAGCTATGTCCAATTTTTAGAGCAAAAGGTCTAGTGAAACATTGCTGTTCAGAAATGAATCCAGATTCTTTTCTTGATGCTTCAATAACTTATTTCCATTTCAAAGGATTTATACATCAGAGCTCCAGATAATGTTTTAAGCCAAGGAGTAATAACCCTTCAAAATTTTTATCAAGGGGTAAACCTACGAAATCATTAAATCAAAGGAGTAATTCAATCTTTATTTTCTTATACATTACATGTTAACATGTTTTTTGTTTCTTAACGCGAGGCCTGTATTCGGCACACAATCCTTTCTTTCTTCTTGACTTGGCTAACCACAGCTTAGCACCCATATCACTTTGGACGAGGCTTGTTGGTGGTCCATACAAGCTAACCAATAAGAGAGCCTCAATAGCCACATTTCCCAATGAAGATCTGAACTGACATGGGTAATGAAGATAGATTTAGAATATACGTTGAGTTATTGCAAATTTTGTGCTGTTTTTTTATGTTTTTGATAATTTAATCGAATTAATGGTGTGCGCTTTGAAACATTTAACATTCATAGCTCGAAGAGTAATGTTTAATCGATGTAATCGTGTGGTTAAAGTGCCACCAGGGTATCAGAATTTTTTGTGAGTCTCAAAATAATAAATCTAGATGAAGTGGTCTAGTAAACGCAGTTGTACCCCTTGTATATAGGTATATAAAAGGTATGTTTGAAAAATCAAAGGGAGGTAACTTGACAAATCCCTGTGTCATATACCAGCCTCTCAACATTAGATCAACATTATTCGAAACTAAAAATATTTTTGTAACACTAAGTCAGAAAGAAAATTCTGTCACTTTTTAAAAAAAATACAATTGAAAATGAAGTGCAATTCAAATGTTATGAAGTGCAATTAGCCTATTAAGTACAATGTACTAGTTATATGTGTACTGAGACTTATAGAGTGCAGAATAAAATATATCTTCATAATGTTTATTGGTCAATAGACAGTATCCGGAACTATAGTTTTGGTTTTTCATGTAGGTACAAATAATGATTTTACACATTCTAGCTGAAAAAAATATGGGACACAGAATTAATCACATTGTTTTCTTTATACATGTTGTCATTGTAAGTGAAAAAGTTTTTTTGTACCTTAATTAAAAAGTAACACAATTTTGAATTCCAGTCATCTTTCATAGTGGATTGTTCACTGTTGCGTATGATATCTGTATTCGGTAATCCCGGTCATCTAATTAGTTAACGGCATATAGACATGTAAGCATTGTGAATCATCTCTGCTTATTTAGTTCTTACATTCCTAAGTTAATTCTATGACCTATATTATATATCAATACAATAATAAAAGTAAATAGTATAGCGTTGGTTCATTTGTTTTATTTATAATAAAGACAAAAATTGAATAAAAGGCACTTCAGCATAAGAAACAAAATATCGCGATATGAGAAGTAAATATCGCGATACGCTCTTTCTCGTGATACCCATCACTAGAAGTTATACAAACGGCATATTTGATGGAATATTCTACCATGTACCATCTTACATATGTATCTATCAACAACCTCAAAAACAAATGATGCAACCACAACAAACAATTCAATCCACACAACATTCCGTGATTAAACCAACAACTCAACAGCAGACAGGGGGTGCAGTTCTAGTCAAGATCGTCAAATTTCGCTTCCCATTTTGAAAGAATTAAGAGAAGTTAAAACGCTGCTATGCCCACTAAAAGATGTACGTGAAATGATCGAGAAGAGACAGTGCTGCTCGGTACAATTCATACCTCAAGAATTGAAAATGCCTGTACGCTGATCAACGGAGAACCGTTATGAACAACATGGACAAGGCAAGCACTGTAAGAAAATGCCGGAGGAACCTGCACTGAAGAAAAAGAAAGATGATGTGTAACGAAAACATTAAAGCAGACACATTTATAGAGACAAAGGCCCTTTTCAGGGCCAACCATCTATGCCGGAAGAATTAATTTTCAATATGTCAAAAAATCAAGTCTTACACAAACACACACGCACCCCCCCCCCCACACACAGGGTGGTACAAAAAAGTTTTACTTTTTGCGTCGTACCTCTGCTCTTCCCCCAAATTTTGATAGTTTTCTCTCCTATAATTCGTTTTGATACTATAAAGGTTTTTTTTTAAAAAATGGTATAATAACATTTTTTTTTAAATCGCGGTACCATAACGGATTTTTTTATAACTGTATACATTGTATGCTGAATTCAAGTAATGCAAGCTGTGTTTAAAAAAGGAAAATCAATACAAATAAATTTATACGATATTTGTTCATTTCAGAAATTTGTACAATGTATGAGAAAAAACTTTGCGAGTTTTTTTTCCAGTTTATGTACAAATAAATAGATTAAAAAAAGCATTGTCATGGCGAAGAGACCAATGGAGGATTTTTAAAGTTTTACCAGACAAAAGAGTTTGTCCAGACAACGACCAGAATGATGCTTCTCAAATGCCTAATGATGATGAAAAAATTGAAGATCAAAGTCAACAAGATACTGGTTTAATGTTAGACCTAAACATTAACCTTGATGCTAACTGTTCACGAACCAAAATAATGTCTAGTATTTATTCTGGTTTAGGGATGAACGCTTCTCAGACAATAAAAGAGAAAATAATTAGCGGTCAACATGTAGAATTAAATAGTTTACTTACTAATCAATCAGCTAGTGCTGTGAATATGATAACTATAAATAAAGCCGGGGAATTAGTCTTGAAACCCTCTAAGGAGAGAAATAGAATAACCAGTATTGAGCAATGTACTGATGCATTTCTTGTCTACAGTAGCGTGTAGTTGTCAGCTCATCCACAAAAAAGCGATGGTGATTTAAAATATGTCAGCAACATACGCATTGGTGCAAAAAAGGCATGGTGGTATAGGCTGGAAGATTTATGATGAACAGTTTCGTTTAGGAATGTCAGTTGACCCTGAGAACGGGTCATATTTAACGAGTGATAATGAACTCTGGTTATTGTCTATGATGCCCGCCAGTGCGAGTGTTTTTGGTACATTTCAACCAAGAAAGACTGTTATGAAATGTTATGACTTTAACTTTAAGGTATGTCAAAGAGTAAATTGTGTATTTAAACACATTTGTATCGAATGTGATTTAAATCACCATTACAGGTTCTGTTTCAAAAACGCTGCTCGCTAATCAGCTAGTTGGAGAGCCTCAGATTCCCAGGGCTATTCTGGACAATATAAAAGGTCAAATAACAGATTCAGAGCCAACCCTTCAAAATCAAAGTAGCTAATTATTTCAAAAAGGATTTTTGCCCGTATGTGTTGATCGTTTAACTTATTATTTAGACTTATTGTACTTATACCCAAACAGAAAAGATGCAGTTTATTTGAAGAAAGTTTTTATAAATGGCTTTAGAATTCAATATGAATGAATGGTAACTTGTGATAAATCTATAAAACTCCTAAATCTGCTAATATGCGTCTAAAGTTTTGGATTGGTTCCTAAATCTGATGGAAATTTGCGACTAATTACACATCTTTCTTATCCTCCTGGGGGTAGTGTCAATGACGGTATTGATAAAGAATTAATGTCGGTATCTTATACTTCTTTTGATAGCGTAGCTATTATGGTATTTAAATTAGGACAAGGCTCAGTTATGGCAAAAAGATATTAAGTCTGCCTTTCGTTTGATTTCAATTAATCTCGATTTCATTTTTGCAGGTCAATATTTCACTTAATGGTTGGGCTTACAATACTGCAAGATCATACATAAACGCTACTGCATTTCAATGTAAGATACAATTGGTGACGGATTTTACGAAATGTTACGTGGTCTCAAAACTTCTTGAAGGAATGAAAAGATCAAAACGGACAAAGCCGCGATTGCCAATAACCGCCCCACTGTGTCAATTATAGATAAGTTGGGTACTGTCTGTACGAATAATTACGAATCGAGTCTGTTCTCGACAGCATATTGTCCGACATTTTTCGGGTTCTTCGGGGATTGTGAAATTACGGTGACAAAGAAAGAATATATATCTAAAATTTATTTAGTAGATTATATATTGAAGTCCACATATTTCGAAAGAAGAATTTAATTTTCAGTTGACACATTTTGTTGTTCAAATTCACTTCTTTTTCAATTTCAGTTTATTCAGTTGCTTTGGGTATGAGGTGTGGAAGTGTGAGGAGGCGAGACTAAAACAAGGTCGTTGGTTGGATGACAGCATAGTTAACGTTCTACTGAGGTATTCCATTTATTGCTTTTTGTTGTATGTTTTCACAAATCATTTCCAAACTTGGTTAAACCTACCGGCAGGATTTTCAAAAAGCACTAAGTACCTAGCCAACATATGCAAATCATGATTAAGTCGTTTTTACCCAAGCTGGAACTGATTTGAATAATTTATGGTGACCTACAGACAAAACGGATACATACATGAATTGAATTAATTTAAGTTTACAGAACGCTGTACAACAAGTAATCTGATTGAATATCGAATAAGTTTTCCTTCCATCCTTTAGTCACTCCCCGAATAATAACACAATAAGAAGCTGTGTTTTGATTGTTGTTTTATCAAAAATCAGTAAAGCAATTTATTCTTGTTTTGGTTTTATGTTACATAAATGAAAAAGAAAATCACCCAGATGTAGCTCTTATGGACTCTACATTTGCTAGAAAGTACCTTGTTCCAAGGAATACAGCAGATTCAGGGTATGTCATCAAAAGGCGATCAATTTGCACGTAATTTCAGAACATTTTCACGCATTATCTTGAAGTTTTTCCAATTTCAAACTATGCAGGATGTGGAATGACCCTATGCAAAATCCACATGCTTACTGGCCCAAACTGTAAAGTGTTCCTGTTTTCTTAATGTAGTTCTGTGTTGTAAGTGCCAATTACAATAGACTGCATCCAACCAGGAAGAGGTACAAATCTACGGCAGAAGATAAAAATTAGACCGTCTTCGACTTATAGTTGTGCCAGTATTTCACCCTACAACTATTATTGTTATGAAGGATAAGATAATATGGCTTTCATGTTGACGAACTGAAAGATAACTGCATGGATAAGCCAGAATCGTTAGTGACGTGCATAATGGGTTAAAACATAGACGTAGACTAATATCTAGACCGCGCACTGTGTCGACTTCCGGTAAGGGCAAAACAAACGAGACGCTGTACTAAGTAACATAGTGAATATTACTACAGTCATTCAAATTTTCATCATGGTTCAATCTTGTTGTGCTGTTGGTTGCACAAATCGATTCAGTAAGGATCGCAACTCTTCAATTAATATTTCATTCCATCGGTAAGCTCCTTATATGTTATTTAAGCGATAAATAGATGAACATGTTCACACCACGAGTGACGAGCCTCACGAGGCACGACTCACGATGATGAAGCCTGAATTAATTAAGACTGCTGACGAAAAATTCTTGTCATTTATGCTAGATATAATATCTTTTAATAATGAATTGGTATTGTGTTATATTTTATAAATGTTTTTATTATCTACATTCTCCCTTCAATAAAACGCTTAATATCCCTTCAGATGATTCGACCCCTGACACATTCAGTCTTATGACGTTATGTCGACCATTCACTCATGATTCATTATCAATTTATGTATCTTCCAGTACTGATATGTCTGGTAATCTGGTATGAGTATATCAGTCATAGATTAGTCTATCAAGAGCTAAACAAACCTAAATGTGTTAATCTGGTATGACCAATTCTATATCGTGTTATCACTATTTGATCTTGGCTATTAAAATCTTGTTGACATAGATGAACCAAGGGTTGGCTTGAAGTCATGCTTGTTTGTTTGTGTTTTACGGCGCGCCAATACAGAAAGGTCATATCGCGCCGAAAGCTATTAATGATACTAATTACTCAAACTATATTAATGATGTAAAACTCTATATCTTATTATAAACATTTATTTCTTTCAAAAAGTTAAGAATAGCATATGATGGTACAGATTCAAAAAGTTCTTTAAGTGAGTTTACTTTAAAATGTTTGTCACGAATGTATTTAAGATCCTGACAGTCAAGGAGAACGTGTTTTACATTGAAATGCTCGTCACATGGTATGCATTTAGGTGCTTCTTCACTTTTGAAGTCATGCAACTTATTAAATATTTTCCAATCGCAGAGATCAAATAGTGATTTCGCGATGTAGAATTGGTCATACCAGATAAACACATTCATACCTTCTCAAAAGAGAAGAAGCACCTTAATGTATACCATAGCTTAACGAGTTTGATAGGTCTATATTCACGTCTGGTATGTTGAAGATCCAAGGAGGGACATTTTTATCAAAGTTTTGTAAAACGGTTGAAGGGTTGATATTAAGCAAATTTTAAATTGTTTTTATATTTTGTTCTACGGTTCAAAATCTTTATATGAAGTTCTAAAGGAAGCGTGTAATTGAAACAGTTGGACAGATTGATAGTAATTTTTGAAGATTCACTGTGAAACATGTTTGATATTCTTTTTCTATGCCATAATTTTGCCCATTTCTATCGATAGAAAATATAGTACGATCTTTTTTTATATTGCATCTATGAATATTTACTACAGGAGCTTTTTCGATTTGCAAATTGAAATGGTATCATTTGCAAATTGTAAAGTTATCAATTATCAAATGTAACTGCCTCCTGATGTGTTCATTTGTTGTGATTATTTTTGTGATTATTTTGTGTAGATGTATATAAACTGGACTGTTGTACTCTTCACAGATTATTCTAACATAGGCACGTGCGTTTTCCCTCTTTATTTAATGTGACGTCATCTATTATTCGACAAAATATAGCTCGTGACGGCTGTTGAAATTTTACTCCCCACGTTAAATTCGCAAAGCCGAAAATGGCGCCCGAGTTTATAAGGGTTGACTTTTACAATTTGGTGGTTTCTGTCTATCATTAAGATTTTTATATTTTTTTGTTCGGAATAAGAAACACCTATCTGCGAGAATTGTGTAAATAAATGCTATTTTCGGTTGTTGCACTAGGGTGGATTTCAACAGCATGACATTACTGACAATTAAAATTAGTTCCATAATTACACACCGCTTCCTTTGTTTAACATGGGTTGATATATTTCAGAAAGACCTTGTAAAACAAAAGATTTCACGTGAGCGAGTTGTTCTTTTTCACGTGGGCGAGTTGATATTTAGATATCAACCTGGCCACGTGAAAAAGAAATACCTGCCCTTGTGAAATTTTAATTCATGACGTAAATGGAACGCAGTCTGCGTGTAAATTTAGAATTTAAAATAAACACGGACTGTTTAACAAATATTGTTTATTTGTATAGCAAAACTTAGATCATTTCAAAAATATAAACGGAACTTTGGATTTCTTCAAAAGTAATGAAATATAAATATGATGTCTTTATTCACGTAATGATGTTAATAGTGATGTTAACCACTAAAATACTTCAAATTCTTGTTCATTGACTTACGATAATTCTACCAAATTAAATATGATCAAGAATAAGTACGTGAAATAAAGTAAAAATAGGCGTAAAATTGCGTGGTTTACCGAAAATGAGATGTCATTGAATAAGAACAACATACCAGCCTGAATAAAAATTAAACAATTAATGAATCCAGAAATTTATACATGCAATTATTGTGAATTAAGTTAATTAAGAAATACTATTTACCTTCACGGCTCTAAACCATGTATTCAAAACTACGCTCGTTATCTGTTAATTAAAAGTTACAGAACCACATAAAAGCTCGTGATAGAAAAAGATGCACCCAAGTCAAATTCGTTTGCAAAAATGTAGTCGATGCCCAGTCGATGTACATGTGAAACTAATCACTCGAATCGTTGTGTAAGTCGGATATTAACCTCGTGCTACGGATTTTCTGTGTTAAAACAACATGGCCTTGGACTTCTCAAAATCCTCAAACGCTTCGCGTTTTCGGATTTTCACGAGAAGTCCGCGGCTTTGTTGTTCTAACTCAGAAAACCCTCGCACTCAGTTAATATCCTTTACATATAGCTTTACTACGGATGTATTTTACGATGTTAGAATCGAAATAACTTACAGTTGTCTATATTTTGTTGTCTAATAAAGTATAGGCATTCGTTTGATGCGCTTCTTAATCACTCGTGCTAAAGCACTCGTGATCATACGCGCATCACAACTCGTGCCTATATTTTTTTAGACAACAAAATATAGACAACTGTAAATTATTTCTTAAGTAAAAGACAGACTATAGTCAGTAGTATGGCAGCAGAACCACTTCAAGATTGTACTCATATGGATACTGCCAACAGACCTGTTGCTGATAGCATTACAATTGATCATTCGTATTCATTTGAACAAGATACACCAAACTAAAGAGAATGGTAGATGAGTTACAATCAGAATTGAACAACACAATAACTTGCTAATTCTCTTCGTCGTGAAAAACGAGCCAAGTTGTCATTGGCTTCCATTTTAAGTGATTTTAAAGATCAAAAAGTCCAAGGAAGCTAGCCGAATGCTTGAAACATACAAAGGTACAAAAAATCTGTTCTCAATTATTTATGTAGAAGTTTATACTTGGTTACAATTGCCATTACATGCCCTCCTGCCATTATTGACTCAAAGCCATTATCACATAGTGATAATGGTGTCGGACCACTCCAGTATCCAAATTTTAATTTAATACCTATGTAGCAATAGATCTATAATGGTTAAGAACGTTCCTTAGACATAAAGTTACCCAAATGAGAAAATAAGAAGCCCAGTTAAGATGAATGAAGTCACATAATGGCCAAGATAATTGGGTCAAAAATTGCTTGATTTATTTACTTTATTTAGTATTGTTTGTTTGGGTTTTACGGCGCACCAACATAAAAAGGTCATATCACGCCGAAAGCAATCAATAATACTATTGATTCAAACGAAATTTTAGATGTACGAGGGGTGATTGATAAATTCGCGGAATTCCTTTCTAAAATATATATTCCTTTGTCAAATGACATTAAAGCTCAAGTAAGTGTAAAACAATTCATTTGCGTTTTAAAAATCATATTGATGAACAGATTATCAATATGTAGAAAGAATAAATGGTATCCATAGCAACCACTATTTGGTCACTTGAAGCACGCTATTTTTCACCTATTTTTTAAATATTAAACATGGTATTACGCACTCAATTTTGGTACGAATGATGCGCCAACATTAATTACACAAGCGTGGCGTCTGAAAATAATTTCCTGAAAGTATCATGAAATTCTTTTGAATGGTTATTTCATAGCAGAGATTTTAGAGTCGTGGCTTTTAAACAACGAATGACGTCAACAAATGATTTTGAGTTGGGTGCAGTCATAAATTTTTGTGTTTGACTCAATTTGTCACCTGCAGATACGCTTAAACATGTTAAACTGCTGATACATTACCAACATGTGAAAAAAACATTTGTTTACACATGGCACCAGAGGTTCAGCAAAGGTAGAACATAGGTATTTGATGAAGAAAGACCAGATCAACTGACACTGACAGTAACTGTTGGAAAGGCAGCGTGAGTGGAGAACCAACAATATAAGGATTGGGATTGATGGCTTACAGTGTGCTGTATTGCACAAGAGAATTATTTATTCATTCAGTGAGGAATACTTTAAGGTTACATCTGTGGGTAAAAAGCCATAGAAAGTGTATGGAAATAGGTGGTGACTATGTGCAGAAAGTAAATAGGAAACTTGACTTCGACGTTAAAGTAACCCAATGATGACGTCGGCGTGCTTCAAGTACCGTATACTAGTGTTGTAAAATATTCCGTGAAAACTTTATTTTCCAATGTATCAAGAAAATATTCGGGCTTTATATCAGTCTTTGGTATATGTACAGAATGATGTATTTTATTTTTTCCTATGTTATCCCATGTACCATTAAAAAATAAATTCCTCGAACTTTCCAATCACCCCTCGTAAAGCTCTATATCTTATTCTAAACATTTATTTCTTTCAAAAGGTTAAGTATCGCATATGATGATACAGCTTCTAAAAGTTCTTTTAGTGAGTTTACTTTAAAGTGTTGCACCGAATGTATTTAAGATCCCGACAGTCAAGGAGAACGTGTTTTAAATGTTAGTCACAGAGTATACATTTACGTGCTTCCTCTCTTTTGAGAAGGTATGAATGTGTTAATCTGGTATGATCAATTCTACATCGCGTAATCACTATCTGATCTCGGCGATTAGAAAATATAATTGAAGATGAATTAAAGGTTGGCTTTCTGTCACGCAATTTATCAAAAGTTGCATTGTTCCACATTGTTTGCCATTTTGATTTCATGAACGTGTTAATTGAACATTTGAAGTCACTGCTTGGTCATTTGATATCTTCTGGTTGAAGGTTTAAAGATTCTTTAGCCAAAATATCAACTTTTTTATATCCTTGTATACCAATATGGCTTGGTATCCAGCAGAGGTGTACTGTTTAAGATTTCATGTAATTTTAATTCGATACTTTTAATAAGAATATTATCTGAACTACGATTTTTATGGCCAAAAATACCGAGAGAATCTGAAAAAAATGATTAAATTGTTATTAATACTATTTGATATGTATGTTAAAGCAAGATCTATTGCTTTGACTTCAGCTGTAAATATGGATGCCTGGTCAGGCAGTCGCTTTCTTGCAACGAAAGAATTTCCATGTGCAGCGCAACCAACTTTGTTATCATCTTTTGAACCGTCAATAAGTAAAAGTGTACTGTCTTTTTTTCTAAGATGTTTACGAATAAAATCAAAGTTCGGTAAAACGGTGGAAGTGTTGATATTGAGCATTTCTAAGTCCTTTTTAACGCGCAGGTCAAATGGTTCAATTTCGTTTGGTTTGTTGTCAAATTTATCGCGCCGGGTTACTATTGTTAGAAGATATTCGAGTTGCGTATTGTAATTAAAGCTTTTGTCGACGTAATTTTAATGAGAAAAGCTTGAATAAGACTTAAAAAATAACATTATGTGCAGTGGAGTCCCTCAAAAACTAGATAATGAGAGAGTAAATCAAAATGTTTGATAGATTTTATAAGTTTATGTTACATTGCTTTGAATATTTATTTAGACAGAAGTGGCTAACTTTCCTCTACTACCTTAATAAGGTAATCAGTACGTTCTACGTGTGATTTACTCCAGTCCTTAAATTTTAACTTGCAGCCCTAAGAAAACCTTTGAAAACCCTTAATTTTTTCCCCCAAAATCTGTGTATTAAGTTATGAACCATGGGCATCCATCTGTATGAAATTGGTCTAAACAAGTACCTAAATGCTATTGAAGACAAACTTTTGATTGCTCTTAATGGCTATATCACGTGGTAAATTACTTGTGTCCTTAGCTTTTGAACGACTTCAGAATAAGCGATAAAAGATGATACTGAATTCAATGACTTAGATTTATTCGATGATGATGACGACTTCTATGATTTTGACGATGATGTCAAAGATAAAAACTTAAAGAAAACACTGCATTGACAGTGAATCTGAAGAAAGTACTAATTCTATGAATACGAAACACTCTATTTAGAAACAAACTTAATGAGTATGCAAGAGCTGTACTTGCATTACAAGTCAGAATGCAATGGAAGTACCAACACTAAAAGTATATGCTATTGTTTAGTTTACCTACCTATTTCATCCTCCGGTTACGGGACGCAGCCAACGGCAAACGGGCAGTTTTGGTGTTGGCCATATGCCCATCATGCAGGCGCAAATAGCACCTACATAATGGGCACATGTTTTTTTAAAGATATTTCTTGTTAGGAATTAAATAATATTTATGATGACCATTTAAGAAAAAAAAGTATACACATTAGTGACTCTGAAAATAGTCTCAGAAATATAAACATAGGCAGTGATGAAAGTGACAATCAAGAGGTCCAACTAACAGAAGAAATATTCAGTAGAATTAATAGTGCCAGTGTTTGTGATAAGGACATTGATCATCATGAGAAAAGTGATTCTGGTACATGTTGTACTTATTCAGTTGGTGGTGCTGAAAATAATTATAATTTGTCCTGAATTAACAATTGCTTAAGTTCATTTGATAATGATGAGATTCAAGAACCGATACGAATATAAATTTAATGGCCAACAAATATATCGCAGTGCATGCAAATTATTATATGATACAGGTGAAAAAAGTTGAAGAATTTAATTAAGCACATTAATTTAAATGGGAATGTTCCATGATTGCACGGAAACAAAGGAAGAATACCAAAGCATGCCATGACATTTGAAGAGGCCCAGCAGATAGTGAAGTTCATTGTAAGATATAGTGAAGATCATGGTCTGCCACAACCAACAGCACCTCGCGGAAGGGATGGTTTAGCTCCCATACCTTTATGAGCTGACACCACAAAGTTGGACCAACATGAACAGTATAAAATGTTGTGTGAACAAACTAAAGACAGAGTAATTGAGTACTGCTGATTTATATTGGTGCGGAAACAATTTTGTCCTCACATAAAGGTTTGTGTTTGTTTGTTCCTAATGTAGATTCCTTTAAAACAAAAACTGTTAAAATCCACTGATTCATAACATTATATTATAATATAATTTTGTATGGACAGATAAAATACCCTTTATCATATTAAGGGGGATAACATCTCACATTCATTAAAATAACCATTTTCAATTTTGCAACGTTATGCAGCCATTCCTATTTTTATTGTGCATTTGGTGTTTTTGGATGTCTTTTAACGATAGGTGCGAGTTGATGTTTATATCTATGTAATTTTTGCCTTATATTTTTTCATTACAAGGTTTGATGTAAAATTTAACATTATTCGCATATTTTGGTGATTGCATATTTGTTACATAGTCATTTAAGAATGTGAAAAAGAGCTATTTTGCTTGTCTCAAGCTTAGGTGTGATTAAAAACATCATATTTTCAAAAATGTGCTCATCAATTACAAACTTTTTTCATTTGCCATCAATTTGTGAGATATACCTGCGCTCATAATGGTGAAAAAAAACTTTATTTTGAAACAATGAAAAATATTTAGTCAGACTCATAATGGTGTCTCCATATTGATGTTAACATCCGTTACCGAACTTTGACAACTTGGATTGGATATTTCTGTTCATAAAATAGTATTCTATTTGACTCAAATTTCTCTTACTTTAAGTCCCTTTTTATCAAAGCATTGAAAACTGGGGAATCCTTATTCTTTTATTCCATATTTATACCCCCGCTTCGAAGAAGAGGGGGGTATACTGTTTTACCCTTGTCCGTGCGTGCGTGCGTCCGTCCGTCCGTTACAAAATTTCCGTCACAGTTTTCTCAGCAACTATACCATGCAGCAGCCTGAAACTTTGCATATTGCTTCATCCTATAGTCCCATGTGGTGTAAAGCGATTTCATGCTCCTTGCTCATCTACTTCCTGTTTGTCGCATATTTTTAGATTTTGGCGGGGGTATCACTAGTGAGCATTATTTGCTAAGCAAGTAAGTCAGTCATAATAAGCAAAAACTATCATTAACCTCCGTTGGTCCCTACAATTAAAGATCTTCTTTCTTTTTCGTTTGTCATCCAAATGTCAATGGAGATCATAATCTAGTGTATATAAATCGCAATGAGTTGTTAACATTACACTCAATCTGAACTAGAAAACTGACCAATGTTGTTAAATTTCTTAACCTCCGTGACCATTAACCTCCGTGACATTATCTAACAATTGCGTATTAAATTAACAGATATCATGACTTGTATATATTACAAATACACTGGGTTAAACAAAGTTTGTTCCTCGCTTAATTTGACTAACGTCATGTTTCGAAAATTTAGAAAAAAACATCTTCATGATAGGCTGTTACAGTGGTTAGCTTATTTACATAAATAATTTTTGGAGACTATGTTCCATTATTTCCATAATTGAGCGACCACTGAAGACATTTAATGTCAGCAATTTTGCTGGAACAAGTCAATGATATGACCGAAGTTACAGTGGTATAGTACTCAAATTATTATTTTTAAACCATTATGAATAGCATGGTAACGGATGTTAATTTTATAGCCATATGCTTTGGGGTGACGTAAAGTTATGTCTTATGATGGAAGACATTTGAAGTTCAATTCTTATTTGTGTGGCGACATGAATGGTTACAAAATGCATAGTATATTCAACATATATGTGTCTTCACTTATGTCAGGAAGTCCAAGGTAACGGATGTTAAAATTAGTTTTTAAGCCCCACATTTTCTCCTTGAAAACGACAACACTAGATTTTATTTTTACCTCAGACTTAACTATCCAACCCCTTGTGTATAAACATAAGAAGCCTACATTTATTTGTACCAAGTAGTCAAGAAGAAGACTTAAGTAACGTTTATACAATGAGTCTTTGGTAACGAATATTAAAGTTCAAAACATCCTTTCAGCACCTACATATTTACATTTCTCATGAACTGGAAATACATCATTATGCACGGATAACATCTAATTCATTTTTTTAAATATTCCTTTCACCTTTAATATCGATGTCATGAGAGATTACTTGAAAAGTGGTCACTTAAAGGGCCTCTGTGGTGTTCCCAGGGAGTTTAGATAGAACGCAGGCATAAACCAAGACTGTCATTCAAAATTGTTCTGATTTCTTTGATTGTGCTAAAACTAAGCAACGAGAAAACTGTAAGTCATTATTATTATGTATATAAACCAGCATATGAGCCTGATTGACTGAAATGAAAAAAAGCTAATGTTGTTATCCTGAGGTGAGGGGCACTTTTAAGTAACATTCTGAAATCCCCATTGATCATTTGAAAATCAGGATAGCCATTAGGTTATTATCATGTAATTGCATTAACTGCAGAAGTAATGTATCAAATCTGAATGTAATTGATGGTCTGCGCACGTTCTAAAACACAACTGAATAGATTTAAGTGAATCAATTGGAACAACACTTGAAATAGCCAAGACACATGGTGATATAGATGAGCAAGAAATATTGATATTGGCTTATAGTGTGCAACAGTCTATGACACTGAATGGTATATTGAGGTCATTTATGATATAAGTGCGGATAAAGTTGGCACCAAAATTAACTTCATGGAAGAATCTGGTAAAACGGGTATTGTTTTAGATGGCCAAATTAAACAGATGTGCTGTGGAAAGATTATAACACAATACTAAGATTACCAGACTATATCCCTTTGAACAGCAAAAAACTCAGTTTAGGGATAGCTCTGAAATAATTGACTAGATAGAAATGTTATATGAAGCTTGAATTAACGTAACGGTATAAATGTTTAGTTCTTGACCAAGCCATATTGAGGCTCTTATATATTTCACATGGAGTGACAAAAACGTTGGAATGGCAGGTTTTGTGTATTAATGTTTTGTTTTTTTAAATTGCATAGTTCCATTCAATTTGTTGTGATTGGCACATTTCCCATGTAATCAATACATTATGAATATTTTTCCAGTCTTAATAGATGATAAACTGACCTCTTGTAGAAGCTGGTTATCATTAAGTATGCAAAGATTGAAATGATTTATGTGTTTAGTCAACTCAACCATCTGTTGTAAAGATAAATGTAAAAGGAAACTAGCCACCAATTACGACATTGCATTGGTCCAATAATCCATCATATTATATTTTGTGGACTGCAACTAGCCCTTTTCATTAAACTTAAACTTAATCAAGCCTCGTGGTATTGTAAATTGCTTTAGAATTTGTATGATTGCGTACTGGATGTATACATATGTATATAATGTATAGACATTTATTGACTATTAACTATTTTTTGTTTAAGGATATCCCTGGTGATTTCATTCGAATGACTTCATATTAAATACAATTTTATTCAAGTGAATGAATCTAACAGTTTATTTGTAATAAACCTGCTGCTGTATTTTTTATTTTGGGGGGGGTATGAGGATTGATAATTAAAGCATTCACAAGAATTTCAAGCTTTTTAGGGTATAAGCATGAATCTTTTTCGTTTCGAAATCGTTGAAGACTTTTGTGATTAACTTCCGTTACAATTTGACAACATTCAATACAGGCAACTAATTACTTAAGGAACTGGCAATTTTAACTTAAGGTGGCTTTTTTGAACGAAAGAAAACTTGATAAGTTACTGTTTACCAATTTTTCTGTTTTCTGATATGTTTTTCTTGTTCCAAATATCTTTTGAATAAAAAGTGAATTAGAACTAAGTGTGACCGATTTATTTAGTCTTGATATGCTGTTACTTTGTGACATTTCATCCAATATATGTACCGGAAAGAATTTTGTAACTACATTGTAAGTCATCTGACATTATTTGTTAGTAGATTTAAACAGATTATAATTGAATATGAATTCAGTAGCTCTTTAATTTAAAAGTTGATCAAGCATTTAACCTCCGTTACCAAGGCAGTTTGATCGAACTTCACAAGTTGATATAGAAAATTGACGGTTGAGAGTTTATGAGAAACTTTTTCATATCTTAAATAATATAGATACGTCTTCAAGAAAATCTAACTTTTGAGCAAATTGAAGAGGTATGATTTTTCACATTTTCTTAGATTGGAAATGCACAAATAATATAGGAATGGCTGTATGTTGTTTTGTAGATCTAATCCATGAATGTTTATTGTGTCACATTAGAACATTTATACATTCAATAACAACATCAACACCCACTGAAACCAATACCAGATTCAAGTTTGTTTGTTTGTGTTTTACGGCGCACCAACACAAAAAGGTCAAATCGCGCCGAAAGCAATCAATGATACTATCAATTTAAACGAAACCAACGATGTAATGCTATTTCAGAAGAGCTCATATCAATCTAACCATGCTCATGAAATGTGATAAAAAATGACGGTATCAAATGTACTATGAACTAATAAAATTCCTTTTATATTACATACAGTTAAACCAATGGAAAGAAGATCATCCGAATGATATGATATATGTAAGACTTAAATCAGAAACAGAAGTATTTTTCTAGAAACATAGGTAATATTCTATCTACTTGAAACAAATGAGCCTATGTACCATGAACTTGTTAGACTTTATTGTAACTGGAAGGAAAAAAATGTCCAATTCCCCCATTTAAAACCTGTGGAGCCACCAGTACCAGTAAATGAATTTGGCAATTCATGATGTTATATGCTGTTTTTTCAATAGTTTTTCTTTCGTATTGTGAAGATCAATCACCTCAATCTAGACCTAACCATAATACATCAACATCTAAAGAAGACAAAAAATAATTCTTCACAGTTAAACTATTATTTTAGACCTGGCAGAACGGGAAGTACTAAAAAAACTTTAAGAAGAGCCACACGTTATTTTTGATAACATTTTTTTCTCCAGATCGTATCAAATAATTCGTGTCAGTCGCATAACCGCAAACAAACATTTTTGTAAAGGACGGTCTGATGTTAAAACCTGTAAAAAGCCAACGTAGAATTCATATATCTCGTAACTACGTGTATTCAAATTATTACCTAAGGTCCAAAGATCAGAATTAGGATTTCACCTTATCAATAAAAAAATATTAAAAAGTTTTTCATTATCATTAATTTACAAACCCTAAAATACACTCAGATTAATATGATTATATATAAATGAATTATATTTTGTAAATTAATATCAAATGTGCTATTATCTTATTTCAGAAACTTTTGGTAGTTATCCGAACTGCCTGGATGAAGACGATGATTATTAAATATTGCAAGACAGTGTACTTAGATGCAACTTACAGTACAACAAAATTTTCTTTGCCACTTTTCTTTTTGGCAGTAAAGACTATACTTATTTTCAAATAGTGTTTAAATGCGAAGATGAATCTACATTTGCCATCACTTAGGCATTGAAATTACTCCAGCAAGCTAACAAAGATTGGAGACCAAAATTTTTTGTGGCAGATTTAGATGAGAAGGAGATAAATGCAATGACATGCATTTTTCCCGGGTGATTAAATACACTATCGTTATTACTTACTCAAAAATTCGGATGCTTTTGCGATTTAATTTTAATCCAGCATTGAGAGAAGACACTAAACATGTTTACATTCTTAAATGTTATGTGAAACAGTTTATCAATAATTGTAAATTGACTCGTTACATTGAATGCATTGGAAATAAGTGATAAAATAAGATAACAAAAGTGATCTATGATATCCATATCAACATTTTCTATGTAAATGAGTACTTCTTTTCACTTTTCTAATGCTATTTTGAAATGTCTTACGATCAGAATACTTTTAACATTTAATAATGATAATTCTTAATTTAATTAATCATTCTGTTTCAGAAGTGGGCCAAATACTATAAACAGACGTGGCGACTGCTAACACCAACAATGGATTAGAACGTTTGCACCCAACATTGAAATACAGCCATCTTAAGGACAAAAAACTATGGGAAATAGCAAAATGGTTAAAATACCTACTAGTTCATTTTTTGAAACTTTAAAGAATATGTATATATTGTAAAGTATGTATCAAACTTTTATAATACACAATTCCCCTGGACAAATTTTCTCTCATTCTCAAAATCAAAATGGGAGAGCTTTAAAGAGGTATAGTAAAAAAAAGTAGTTTGATGGAGGTGGTTGTAGAGTAGTTAATACATAACATAGGCACGTGCGCTTTCACTCTTTATTTAATGTGACGTCATCTATGCTATATTATTCAACAAAATAGCTCGTGACGGCTGTTATAATTTTACTCCTCACGTTAAATGAGCAAAGCCGAAAATAGTGCCCGAGTTTATAACGGTTGACTTTAACAGGACCTTGGATGTCCGTAATAAACATGCCAGTAAATGTAAAACATGTACTAACCTTATTACTCGAACGAAAAAGGTCTTAATTGAGTTTAAAACGATTCTAGCATAAAAAAGACCTATTTCAAGACGTTTTCTAAGTCCCAGCAAATTCCGGTTCTGCTGTCTCATTTCATCCTGTCCTTCATCCGACGATCATGCCAGCCATAATACAAAGATTGACTATTTAATTAAAGCCAAACTGTGCATAGCAAAATATAATGCAGGCATCCTAGTGAAACCTTTAAAAACCTTTAATTTCAGAGCAAACCTTTACATTTCCCCAGAAAACCTTTAAAACTCCAAAATAGCCTGTAATTCTCACTCAAAACCTTCATATTTGCTCTGACTGGTTGCCGTGCTAGCTTTAAGTAATGGATTTTGTTGATGTAGATCCTACACTGTAAAACAGGAGCTATGTATAATGTAAATATGCAGAGAAAATAGGTATACACATTAAATAAGGTATGTATTTTATTGCATAATTCAAACAGTATAAAACATCATAAACTGACTTTGGTATGACTGTGGCTTTAATAAAGAAATGAGAATTTCGACGAAAAAAGCCTTTATTTACTCTTTATTTTTTCATATTTTACACTAAAAGGCCTTTATTTTCATACATTGGAGCCTTTATAAAAACCTTTTGTTTTGACCTGTTAGTATGCCTGTATAATGGAACTGGCTACGTGTAATCTTTCAAGTTTCATGATTATCCAAGCTGACACGAGCAGCACTGATTTTCTGAAAATCCATTCTGCCTTGACACGCGTTCATAAATCCAATTTATATCCAACCTTTCCGATAAATTCTCAATTAAATTGTCTTATAACACACTACTATCCAGTTAACATCCAATTATTTAAGCTGTATTTGCAATATTCCACCGAAAACGTCGAACTTTAAATTTGCTTCATCATTATGTGTATAAAATATCACTCACTAAGGGCAAGGTCGAATGTTTTGTTTATTTCACGGCGATTATTTTGTAATAAAATTATGACAGCTCGTTTCAGTTTTTGGTTTCTATTTTTTAATTGAGACTTTAATATTATTTTTCATTGGAATTAGAAGCATCTATCTATGAGAATTGTGCAAATAAATGCTATTTTCGGCCTTTGCACTGGGGGAGGGGGGGATTTCAACAGCATGGCAACAGTACACCTCTGCTGGATACCAAGCCATATTGGTATACAAGGAAATGGAAAAGTTGATATTTTAGCCAAAGAATCTTTAAACCTTCAACCAGTAGATATCAAATTACCAAGCAGTGACTTCAAATGATCAATAAACACGTTAATTAAATCAAAATGGCAAACATTGTGGAACAATGCAATTTTTAATAAATTATGATCCCCATCTTTCCTTAAGTTATTGTTGGACTCTTCCACAGGAATTTTCTCACCAACATATTCCAATAAGAAGTCTCCAGGGCTAAATGTCCTTTTACTAAATTACTAAATACACCGTAAATAGTACGTTTAACATTAAATTAGTTCTGTAATTAGAGCAGGGTTGATAAATTGATAAACAAGTACAAACCGGTTTTAGGGTTATTAGATAAAATACTGTCATCGGTTTCGCTGTGTATTGATAAAAAGGGAAGCAACACATAAAATCAATTTGAAAGTCATTTTTTCCTCAGGTAAGGCAAGCTATTCCATATGCGCTTATATTTAGAAATCGTAACAGCCAGCTTAACTGAATGTTTGAGTCAACTTATTAAATAGTAGGCCTAAACACGAAAAATAACATGCTACATCTCTTTAAAGTCAAATGTGTTCTTGAAACTTTTCCTAGTATTGATAATGGCAAAGATCAGAACTAAAATTAGTGTAACCTCATAATAATCATATCAGCATCCTTTCATTTTGTTTACCTGTACTGCTGGTGTTAGTTCTAAAAATAAGACCCTACATAACAATTTTATCATACGGACGTTCTTCTGTTATGTAGGGTCTTAACGGAATGATTCAAAAACACATAGCAAAATATCTTTTTTAAAAAGTAAATGTAAGGGTCAAATCAGCTTCAATCGATTAAAAAAAGTATACCTTCACTCCCTCCATACAGCAAACAGAAGTATTCCAAGTTCATTTGTATATGTTTGTTTGTTTGTGTTTTACGGCGCATCAACACAAAAGGTCATATCGCGCCGAAAGCAATCAATGATACTATTTATTCAAACGATATTGATGATGTGAAGCTCTATATCTTATTATATACATTTATTTCCTTCAAAAAGTTAAGTATCGCATATGATGGTGCAGACTCAAAAAGTTCTTTAAGTGAGTTAACTTTAAAATGTTTGTCACGGATGTCTGGTGTACTGATTTAGATTTTAAAATTTCATGTAATTTTAATTCCGTACTTTTAATAAGAATATTGTCTGAACTACGATTTTTATGGCCAATAATACAGATAGAGAATCAGAAAAAAATGATAAAATTGTTATGAATACTATTTGATATGTATGTTAAAGCAAGATCTATTGCTTTGACTTCGTCTGTAAATATGGATGCCTGGTCAGGCAGTCGCATTCTTGCAACAAAAGAATTTCCATATGCAGCGCTACCAACTTTGTTACCATCTTTAGAGCCGTCAGTAAATAAATGTGTACAATCTTTATATTTTTCTAAGATGTTTACGAATTCCGATTTGAAGGCCTCTGGACTGATAATAGATTTACGAAAGTTTGACAAGTCAATATTAACGTTTGGTATGTTGTAGGTCCAAGGAGGGACATTTTCATCAAAGTTCTGTAAAACAGTAGAAGTGTTGATATTAAGCATTTCTAAGTCGTTTTTAACGCGCAGGCCAAATGGTTTAATTTCGTTTGGTTTGTTGTCAAATTTATCAATGTAATTTGGTTTAAAAACAACTTTTCGCACCGGATTACTATTGTTAGAAGATATTCGAGTAGCGTATTTTCATTCGTATAAAAAAGTCAATAAATTTTTCCACTTTCAATCGTTGCCATCGCTGTTCGCCATTTTGAACTATATACACGAGTGTTTAATAATTAAAAGTGTCACTTTGATTAGACGAAATTATTTTTATCCAGAGTAGTCGTTCTTACTTCCCCAATGATGTCAATACGTTTTGTGCACCAACTATCTTACTGATGATTAATATGTTTATTTTCTTAAAACCAAGTCACAGTGTTTATAATCTACTTATTTCTCTTCAACAGTACAGTACTAAACATATTTTTATTGAATATGTTTTAGTCAGAGCAAAGTCACACAAATGATCATGGTAGAATGTTATAACACCAGGTGTTTTTTTTCAGGGTCTTCATCATAAGTAAGTTTGATACCGGAAATCATCCTTCCTTCATAATTTTTTTAACTCTTGATTAAAAAAAACGCAATTGGTAAGCGTAAATGACGCTCGGTATTACACTGTTCCGCGTACGGAATGTGAGGAGTATGCACTACGCTTTAACACAAAATACTTGTTAAAGGGATATACAGGCACATGACTGTACCAAAAGTATAGAACCAAGTTTAGTCTTTAAAACAGTATTAAGAACGTAAGAAATCACTTACTAATAACACGTGTCACTTATAACACTGAACTGAACGAATTAAAACATGTGGCTTAGGCAATTTTGAAAACGAAAGTACGATACTGATGGAATCAGAAAGCTATTAATAGATTTGTTATATGTCCCATTCGCTGAAATTAAAATTTTTCTTGGGTCGCTTCTTGTGTTTTCAACATTCTTAGGCGGTTAGGATATCTTTTTGATAGAATTTTACTAATGTTGCACAATAACAAACTGTAGTATCTTCTCAATAAATGCATATTTGACAGTAATCTATTTTAGCTAACCTGACCCTCGTGAGTGTAATTACAAAACACCCCAAATAGATCTATAAAGAACTATTTTGGCAAGTAATATATCAGTTTGTCTGTTTCAATGACAATTCTAAAAATATTATACAGAACCAGGAAAATTATACGGAAAATTTTGCCAACAAATTATTTTTAATAAGATAGTGTCGCTTGTTTGGTCCCTTGGAAGATCACTCATTTAAGTAGATCTTGATCATAACAGAGGCTTTTGTCAATAAACAGCATCTTCACCGTGTATTCATACATTGATGTCAACATCTTCAATTCAGACAAGGATTTCGATGCTGAGAGAAACGTACGCACTATATCAAAATAAAAACGAACTGGGTAAAATGTATCTCAGTTAATTGTTACCAAATATCCTAGTGTTCAGATTTTTAATGAGATAGAGCAAGGCAATCCTCATTCACACTAAAAAAACCACATCCACGCTAAGAAATTATTAACGTCAGAAAAACTTTTTCTAATGCAAGGGCATTTTTTGGCACTGGATGAACAACAAATTCAAGCGTCACAAACACGTTCATTACAGCCACGACAGATCGAGATAGATTTGTTGGTAAGCTCTGGGCCCGTATTCACGAAGCTCCTAAGGATATTTTTTATCCTTAGGGAAAAATTCACCTTAGCTGAGGAAAATATCTTAGATGGTATTCACGAAGCACCTAAGGTAAAACCTTATGGAGGATGATGACAGACAAAATTACATCATGCTTGATGCTATTCTATCTTACACATTTTTACTTTCATGTTCGACATTCATTCTTCGAACTTACATATTGCAATTTGATCATGCTTGATTCTATTCTATCTTCCACATTTTTACTTTCATGTTCGACATTCATTCTCCGAACTTACATATTGCAATTTTATCATGCTTGATTCTATTCTATCTTCCACATTTTTACTTTCATGTTCGACATTCATTCTCCGAACTTGCATATTGCAATTTTATCATGCTTGATGCTATTCTATCTTCCACATTTTTACTTTCATGTTCGACATTCATTCTTCGAACTTACATATTGCAATTTTATCATGTTTATTTCGTCATTGAATGAAGATATCAAAATACGTTATAAGCGATATAGCATGTAAAACTAGCAAGAATGAACTAAGCATTACGAATGAAGAAGTTACAATTTTCAACAAGTAATCAGTAATGAAGAATGTAAAATTTCGGATCAAGCATAATATGATGAGTCTTATTTTGACACCAGATGTCGCTACGCGAGGTCTATTCGTCTATTTCCGTTAAATACCGAATTACTCCGTACTGAAAATAGAGTAAAACAATATAGGTCATGGTAGATAAGTTTATTATTTTGACAGTGTGAGCTTTTCAAGAAGTAAAAATTCAGTATGTCGTATTAGGCTAGACTTTTAGATAGCAGACAATTATAATTACGACTATCTCATTCACATTCATCAAGACTATAGTATTTTGTCTTGTTTACAAATATTTTTCAACTGAATGCAGTCAAAATTCGCATTGGCTTAATATTATGTGAATGAATATTAGCTCTATCTATTACTTTGAGAGTTAAATATATTGCACATATTTGACCCATGTCACGCATCCAATACCTGAAGCCATTAGATCCAACTCCTTGTTAGCATTGCAACTGTTTTACAAGTAATTTAATAGAACAAGGGATTTGTGCAACATTGACTTTACAGCCGTTTCGCGTTAAGTTAAGCAATTATTGAGAAAATATGTCACATGAAATTTATGTTGCAGCACTCAAAAAGTTTGTTTAAAAATGTAAACTTCAACCTTTCACGGACTTAAAATCAGAATTTTTTTTAATAACAAGTTCGTTAATAAGTAAATATTTGTGATGAGTTTTACCTGGTAATTCTTATCCGTGAATTACGTTACTGTAGTGAATCAATTATTAACAATGTCTAAAATTAAGATACAAACCATGTGTGACACCGATGATGAGTTTTTTTCAATTCATTGATCATTTCTACCTATCAAACAACCAACACATAACAAGAACAAATATGTATATCAAACATAATAAGGACGAAACAAATAGATTATAGACTATTTTATTGGCTTTTTTCTTTTAGAAAAAGTCCTTTCCCTGTCAAAAAGTATAGATAATGATAAGCATGACATACTTTAACATTGAAATATCGATACAAAATGTCATACCCTTTCCTAAAAGTATTCAAACTACGGTGTCAAAATATTGGAAGGATAGTGTAGTACAATAGTGTGTATTTATATGTACTAATGGTAACGTAATTCACATAAATTTTATTTTATATGGCGTGAATCTATAAAAGTAAATACTGTTAACTAGAGATATAAAATGGAAAAATCTCTTTAGTGTATAGTTCATTTGTGCTAATTTTTAGATTTTAAGCAGTAGATTGGATGACTTCGGACTTTTATATAATTGAAACCTTTGTACGACATACGCAGTTTTATAAAATTTCAAAATGCCTTTTAAAATACATTGCAAAATGATTAATACGCAAGCTGTGATAACAAATAAATGTCTACAACACTGAATACGTAGTAAATACTTGATAAAGCTGTAAAAGGACATATCATGGAGAACCATAATGTCGCTAATTTAAGAAAAGAACGGTAACGTAATTCACAATATATTTGTACAAAACTTCTTTCATGTTTGAAAATGTTCTATATTGCTGACACTCTAACTTAATTTAACAATAGAGAAATCCTTGTTCTGCCAATGATGAAAACTAACTTATTGGTCATTACGTATAATTTATTATTAGTTAACGAGTTTGCGAACACAATTTTCCAAACTGTTAACAATGATTTAAATGGAAGGGCATATTTTCTGTTATATGAAATATTTTCATATTTTACATACGAGGCATAATTGGAAGCCTGCAGTTTATACATGATTTATTTCTGTTTCATGGGACTAAACGTAAAAGAACATCACTAAATACTCCTTGTCAAGATTGATTGGAAGCTTTAAAAAATATATTTGATGCATGAAAAATAAGTTTACATGTAACATGTTTCAACACTTCTAGTATATTGAACTTGAAGCATTCCGACGTCAGCGTTGAGTAACGATGATGTAACTTCTTATTGTAAAGACAAATGCATGGTTTTCTCACTCCACATAATCACCAATTTAAATATAACATATTTTATTGCCTACATGTAATTATTATTGTAATTATTACCAACGTTCTTATACATAGAATATACATAACAGTATCTTAGCCCACAGTATGTCTGCCCACAAGTTTGCACCGCTGGTTGTCTCTTGCGTCAAGTGTTGATAAATTTGAACTGTAGCACGGACAATTTTACATCTAGATTCTCTATCTTCTTGTCTGCCTTCTTCACAGAACATGTAGTTTTCCAGCTACCCGTTCTCTATGTGAACTTCATGTTTACTACCATGTCAGAATATCTCCTTCTCTACATAAAAGGAATTGGGCACTGCTACCATTTTAATTAAATCGCATAATCCATCTGCCTTATAATCAATTATCGCTACATTTAGATTACTGTTACAACGATCTGCAACTTTGCCTTTTATCGTCATGCGCCTCCTTTGGTTTTTGCTTTTATATATTGTATGGGTCCATAATCGTATACATTTTTGTCTCATTCTAAATATATTTGGACCTATATTGGTTGTTAGTTTTTAAAATGTTTTAAAGTTTTAATTCAATTAATTTTCTCTTTTCAAGTAGCTTTAGCCATATTTTGGCTTTCTTCAATCTCTCTATGCCCTTTGCATCTAAACATTGCTTTTACCCACTGGCCAAACAAAATTAGAGGGATTGTGAATTACGTTACCGCTCTGTGAATTACGTTACCATTTAAAATGTGTGTCTAGCATGGACATATGAACAATACAAAACAATTGTTACTGTGTAACTAAAATAATGCCCCAGAAAAAACAACTGACACAAAACTGATTTATCTATTATGCACTTGTATGATGAAACTATTTAAGAAACATACAAGACTCACATTCATCATAAAATATTCGTAAAAGTCTCTTACTTATGCAATTTCCTTCTTCAAAAACTTTCAAAATATTGACACCTCAACGTTCTTAGGTGTTGCTGTAAATTTAACCTGTTATCATTGACCCTGGGTCCTAATTTCGGCGACTAACTGTTATTTGCGGTAACGTAATTCACAATAACGTAATTCACGAATCGATTGTTTATTGGGCTGTTTATTTAATTGCATCAAGACAATGTTAATTCATTTGGTTATTACTTAAGTTTATAAGAGGGTAGTTTAGATGGAATTTAGTAAGTGGATATAGGTAATGTTAGTGTGTATGAAAACAGCTAGTAACGTAATTCACTAAACCTAGGTTTTATTGAGTGAATACCATTCTGAGGAGATGTGTGGATTCTACAATTACTTAACAACCAATCTCATTTGTCAATTGTGTGCTACATACATTGAGTAGTTCCCAGAAGATAAATACATATACATAATGCAATGAACATCATGCCAGCAAGCCTGTGGAAAATGGTAACGTAATTCACGTGAATTTGTGGGACAGCAAAGTCAATGCGTAAATATTTTTATGATGTAAGTTGTGGAAGTTCAAACTATTGCAGTTGTTTGGCCTATGTGTATGCTTTATGATGAAAGTCAGAATTCTCATTCCTTGAGCAGAATAGGGCGACAATAAATCTGAATATCAATTGACCCAAACAGTGGGACAAGGTATTTTGATGAATATGCAACATTCCCGCTGAGTAAAATTATCATCTAGTAATGGTTATGTTTGTAAATGTATATGTTTTCGGTAAAGACATATGTCTCCTAGGTAAAGGACAAATTTGGTAATAAACCATGCTATATGCTTAGTATAAATACTATGTGACATGATATTTTTGCAATTGCTTAACTTAACGCGAAACGGCTGTTTAGTGCATTGTATTACTAATACGATGGCGAAAAGTACCGCTGAAGAGTATTTTCCATGATATAAATAAAAACAAGTATGAATCAGAGGCGTAGCAAGGGCTTTTTAATGTGTACGCTGAATTCTAGGGGGTTAAGGGCATGCCATCCCCGAATTTGTTCTATAGATCATCTCGGGAGCGATTTGGTAATTATTCAAGAGTATAATTCATTCCGGGCACAAATATAGGAAGACCTTTGAAACGTAACTTAACATTAGGTTAGTATATAATGAGCAGTTTTGATTTACATCCCATACCCCCCTCAGGCCTTAGTTTTTATTGCATTTTTGGCGTTTGTGCTTATACGATTTTCTGGACCAATTTGTACGCAGCTGCGTACTCTGCGTACTGGTAGATACGCGCCTGTGAAAAATTAAAATTAATTGCGTTACTTGCGTTGTCACTCAGTTAACAAGACGAAGTCTCGTTCACACGACGGAAAAAGAAAAGTCGCGCGTTTCCAACTACGTAGTTCCTACGTTCAACGGGAGATAACCGAATGTTTTAGTGTACAGGTCGGGAACCATGCGCTAGCAGAACTCACTCCTGTCAATTTTTGTACTCTTTGTTTCTATGTAAAAGTGTCTGCTTTCAGGGTCTCTGCTCACTTTCCCAAATAGATTGGGATATAATAATTGGTATCCTGTGAATCCTCCACACTAGACCTGCAAAATAAGTCAAATAAAGATAGGTCATGAACGATTGGATTTTTCACAATTTCACATTGTGCACCAATCTCTCATACAGAGTTGTCGATCCTTACAGTGATCTTTATCTCTGTTAACGTCTCGAAAGTAGTCCCAAACACGTGATCATTTAAAACGATCATGTGACAATTTTTGAATTTTTTCCATACGCAACAGACAAACTAACTAACAGATCACCTTTCTTGTCTTGTAGATGTTCAAAGGCTTGTCGTTGACAGTCCCTTAGCACTAAATTTTTGTCATAAGTTTTAGCAATATCATCTATTGTTGACATTTTTAGCGGATGAGTAAAAAAGCCAAATTACTCAGAATAGGAAGACGTTTCACAAGAAAATAGTTCTTGTAAATATAACTCTTTAAAAATTGGATTTCGCCTATAATAAAATTCTTTTTCACGTAAAACTTTAAGATAATATATATAAAAGACGAATTACGCTTTCGATACAAAATCTAAATTATATTACTATTTTACAAGAATCTTGTAAAACCCGAGACGTTTACAGAGATATAGATCACTGTAAGGATCGACAACTCTGTATGAGAGATTGATTGTGCACATGTATAGTTGGGAATTCCCATTCTCAAAGGTCAAATTGGCCGCAGTACACTAAATTCTAGATCTTCCACCGCAAGAAGTACTAGTAGTTCTAAAAAGAAAACACAAAATGGTCAGAATATTGTCCTACAGGGGTAGAAAAACTAATTTGGGTGAAAAATATATCATTTTGACACATACAAACAGAGTTACAGCCACCCAAATACAGTCAAACTAAATTCTCGGAACTACTTTCGCAGTGTACAACGACCCGGAAGCAGTTTCTCACAAGAGCGACACCAGCAACGCAATGAGCTATATATAGCTCATTGAGTAGCGCCCTCTGGTGTAATAATGAATGTATATTAGTTTAATTCTAACTTGTTTATTCGTAATGCTTACTTCATCCTCGCTAGTTTTACATCCTATATCGCTTATTACAAATTTCGTTATCTTCATTCAATGACGGAATAAACATGATAAAATTGCAAAATGTAAGTTTGGAGAATGAATGTCGATCATGAAAGTAAAAATGTGGAAGATAGAATAGAATCAAGCATGATAAAATTGCAATATATAAGTTCGAAGAATGAATGTCGAACGTGAAAGTAAAAATGTGTAAGATAGAATAGCATCAAGCATGATGTAATTTTGTCTGTAATCATCCTCCATACTTAGGTAAGGGAATATTTAAGGAAAAAAATTCGATTTCGTCTAAAAATATTCCTTATCATTGTAAGTTGACATAATTTGTTCTAAAAATAGACCAAACAAGATGGCGGCTCCGACAATGAAGAGCGCGATTACGGGACGGAATTTTAACCATTTTCTCGGGTTTTGTTACCGCTAGATGATAAATGAAGTGGATATATCATTAGAGGAGACATAAAGGGGTATAACAATCTTGATATGATACGTAGTTGGTATTTAATTATTGTACCAATTACATTTTTATACCAGTTTTGTTAACCTCGCTTTCATCAAATTGGATTTCACTGAATTTATAAATAGAAATTAAATAAATAAGCAGACGACTCCTTTCAACAAGATGGAGAGTGCAGCTACTAAATCTAGAGCTCCAAATTTTACCCAACAAGAGTGCCTGTTGTTGGCATCTATCATGGGGGAGATGGTAGATGGCCTGTCTATGAACATGCATGCTTATGACAAGCATCGGTTTACTGACAGTAAGTTACTTTATAATTTGATAATTAAATCTAAAGTGCAACAAATACAATGAATATTGACTTCGCTAAATTTTATTATTTAAACTGCATGTGAAGCATAAGTAAACCCTGTTGGTTTGCGTACCATGATATGCTCCCAAAATTGATGCACCATTTGAAAATCGAACCCAATTCACCTGAGTGGAATGCTAGGTACTAGATCTAAATGTAAAGTCATGAAAAGATGTTTCTAAATTGTTCACTTGACAGCTAGGCTGTTAGAAATTACTACCTGTATAAAGCCACTTATAATCTAGACACATATTTATTATCAGTTCATATTTATGATAACACCATGATAACTGATATGCTTATCATATTACCATGTCAACGTTTATGGTCTTGGAAATGAAGAAGGAGTATCATTTTATGGTGATATCTATAACCTTATAAAACTCACCAAGCCAAAATGTAATTGCTAAAAAGTAGACAGTCCAAGACAGCCGTAGACATTTATTGTCTTGTTGACCATGATGGAAATCATTATGACTGTCCATAAAAAAGTTTCAATGTTTTATCAAAATTGGTTTATATAAGTTAACCAGTAAATTCCATGGTCATAACTGCAAATTGAACCTACGGTATCTATAGCACTAAGCAGACATTCTACCATGTGGCCATAAAAGCTAGCTTGAAAGCATATATATATCTACTGAAACTTAAGGAAGATAAGACGAAGGAAGATAAAGCATGAGATGTTCTTAATTGACTCATTATACAAAAATAATGCCTAGTGAAGGCTATGGAAATCAATTAATCTCCCGTACTGTTATGGGAAAGTCATCAATTTTGATATTCTAAAATAACTTGGGTAATGAAATAACTCATTTATTGAAAAGATTTGGCCTTATATTATAATTCAATTTACTATTATGTGTTTCACTACTGAGCATCGCAACATTGAATGAAAGACCATTTCACGGACCCTACTAATTAACAATCTAACCGTGTGCTACTGAGTAAGCAAGTATTTTACAATTTCAGGAATAACCAGTGTCACAAAAAGGCACGAATGGGTAGAAGTTGCCAACAAATTCAATGCTAATAATGTCAGTAGCCATGTCCGGTCACCATTAGATGTTTCAAAGAAATGGGAAAATATGGTGGCCAAGGAACGAAACATTTGCACTGACCATGAAAGACACAAAAAAATGACAGGTATTTTTGTACCCTAAATGATTAGACCATGAAATAAACATGAACCTAATGATTGGGTGTGCAAGTGAAGAGAATGCTGATTGTATTAACATTCTACCGAAATAAGATTTATGTCATATTTGATAAATGTATTAATATGTATGTGTATGAAATTAACTATTTATTGAATATGTGCATATGATGTGTACATGCCATGAATGTCAATGTCATTTGAGATATACTAACAGGATTAAAGTCATGAAATTCATATATATTACACTAATTGAATCTGTATTCAGACATGAAATGATCTTTTATCTAGTTGATTGATATGTACGTTTTTTGTTTCAGGCTCAGCACCATTCACTAGTAAATACAGTCTATTAACTGAGGCTGTTATTGATGTCATTAGTAAAAATAGTATTGGGGTTAAGGGAATTGGTGCAAACTTAGATTCCCTGATACAATGTACCAGTAGCAGTAGAAAAGTGAGTAATCTTCTCCATTAATTAGTCAATATCAGTTTGTTAATGTCATAAGGGTAATTACTATTGGAATCATAATTATACTAAAGTGTGAAGTTATTAACCGGAGATTGAACTACCCTATTACTGTACTTAAATGCATCACTTGTATTAAGGCATGAGTTATCGCATGCCTGTATAGGAGTACACACGTGACGTTTATAGCAACCCATGTGACTATAAATCAACTTTGTAAATATTACCAATTGGTACTTATGATTTTGGATTATGATTTATGGGCACAGCCTTAAGTGTGCAATATACTGACACTTTTTTCAAATCCATGACAGTTGTATTCATTTTTATGAAAACAGTATTAATTGTTCAATATATGTATGATCTTTTTTTTCTTCTGTCAAAATTTGAATGATTTCACGATGATTAATTACACAATTCCGCGACTATAACAATATCATGAGTATAAGATAAAGAGCACAAAGTCACCATGAAATTATCCATGCTTTGACATCTGACAACGTGTAAACTATTTTTTGCCGAAAGCTTCTAATAAAGTGTGAATTGCAGACGAAGACATGTTTTACATGATAAGAAATAAATAATAAAACATTTGATGCATAATTGTCATTTGACTATACCTGATTTCATACATGCCCATATGTAAAAGTAATACTTGATTAAAACAGTACAATTATTATGATGATATGCAAATAACTTTTCACTTGTTTTGTTTAAAATGTAACATGTTAGTAGCATGCAAGCTGTCTCAATGTTTTCTGTTGGTACACAATATTAATTGATATTTTCATATTAATTGCTTTACAGTGAAAAAAGTAATCAAAGTAATTCACCAGTAAAAGTATTGAAAAAAAATCCAAGGTAACTTTACTGAAAAATATAGTTTAATGACTTTTTCTTGCATATATTCATGTTCCATATTTATGACCAAGTGTGATTAAACACTTTCATATCCTGATTTCATATAAGGTATTCTGAATAAACCATTTTATGCATTTGACATGGATTAAAGAAGTTTAATACATTCTTTTAAGGTCAAGTGTCTCATATTCCTGCAATTGGAGAATCACTTTTTAAACACTATGACACATTGGATTAACTGAAACTATCCGTTTTGAGCCCTTTACTGTGACAAATTATTTCTAACCTAAAATGATTGCAAAGAAAAGTATTTACATTGAATAAAATATATTTCACATCATTTGTTAATTACTGTAGTATATATATATATATATATATATATATATATATATAATGTAAATAGCATCTTTTATAGGATTCATCAGTGTTAATGTTACTTCTATTTTCCAGGGATGATACTGTGACAGTCGTTAAAGATGTCAATAAGCTATACAATCTAGAAAATGCACCAATTTGGTAAGATATATCTACTTATTAATTAGTATTAATCATTCGTATGTGAAATCACAATTAACAATGTAAATTGAAACCTGATACTGGAAAATAAATGTAACAATAAAACATAAAACAATACAAATAAAACAATACATAAAACATAACAAAAATGGCTTTGACTTGACTTTGACATGACTTTGCATTGTTTCATCATATGAGTATAACTATGTGATCATGCTCCTTCATTCCAGTAAGAGATGTCACTGTGATACTGAGTTAATAGAACTGGAAAAGAAGAAATTAAGACTGGAAATTAAAATTCTTGAAAAGGAGTTACAAGAGGAGTGATATTTGTTATTAGTTATAAGTTATTATTATGTTGTTTGACAATCAGTATTTTTAAATTTGTTATTTATAATTGTCATTCATATGGTTTGAAAGTTTATGAGACACTGCAAAATATTGAGTGATTATCTTCTGATATTGTAAATTTATGTAATATGATTGAATTGAACTGTCTGATTGCATATTCACACAGTCATCACTCTCTGTATTATATATTTAGAATTTATGCATTTTTATATAGAAAATTTCAGTAAAAATTACAATGAGTAGGTTAATTTAGTGTATTGTTCATTTTTTTCTCAACTGTCAAAACATGAATAATTTCATGGTCAATGCGTTTTTTTAAATCATTGTTGTAATACATCCACGAGTTTCCGAAAGTGTGTATTATGGTTTAGTAAAGCTGTTTATGCCATATGATGTGTTTTAGTCAAGATATTTTTAATAACAATTAGGCCAACAGTTTAATAACAACGCAGTCAGTCATCGTGTAATTATTCAAGTTTTGACAGTTGAGAAATAATCGGACAATTAATATATCATGTGACTGAATATTTGTAAGGTTAAAGTGCAGTTCTACAAAACCCTTTTTGTAAGGAGTGTGTGTTTGAAATAAACTGTCATTTTTTGTTTCTTGTAATGTCATATTTTTTTCTAATACTTGTAATAGATCTAATTTTTCAGTAAGTTTTGGAAATATATATTTTTTTTCAAAACAAATAATGTAAGAAATAATTCAGTTTTACTGGCAGTGTATGTTTTGCAACAAACACTTAAATAAAGACTGATAAAAAATTTGCAACGGTATTCGAACATTGATTAAAAGATTTGTAGACTGACCGTCTCACTACTCGGCCAATCAAAATATGATACATATTGAAGATAAGATATAAATACATGAAGGTTTTGCACTAACAACAGGCTATGTGTAAGCTACCGAAATTAACTGAGTATTATGTATACTGTGTTATATGGCATGTTAATTTATGCAATTGCACAGTTCAATGTAATTGTACTTTACCTAAAAATAATTTTGAGCAACCATGTCACGAAATCTCAGTCCATCTTCGTTTCCATTGATGGCATTGTAAATATTATTTTCATCATTTTCTTCATATAGGTCATCCATGTTTTCTACTAAATTCATTTCCTTGCATAAATTATGCAAAATTGCACATGACACAATAACTCTGCATAAACAAAAATATAGTATAAGCCTACATGTTTATTATTTGAACAATAATCGCATTGAACAATTTCATGGGGAAAAGCAATATTATATTACTTTGGATGTAGTATTTACAAATGTATGTAGATACATTATCATATACTTTTAAGAGTTTTCTCCCAGGCAGTATTTTATAAACAACCATATTTACACAATTTGTACTGTTTACATATGTATGAAAAATAAATTATTTGATTTTAATACTGAACACAGGACAGAACTATGATAGGAATCAATGAGAAAACAAAGTATGTAAGTTGATAGATAAGTACAAACTTAACCAATCATTATGTTTATCATTTTCATGATGAACTTCAGGATTTATCATAACACTAAATTTATTGATTGAAATATTTATTTTCCATGGGGTATGAATAAACTTTCAAGTTTTCAATAAAAACATATGTACAAGGAAGAAAATGAATTAAACTCTATTTTGTGATTCTCATCAATAATGTGTAGAAAACTTTGAAATTCATGTGCATGGACAGAAAAACCACATTTTTTAGTTACAAATTAGTTCTAATGATAATTGACAAATTGTATTAACTTAGGCAAAAGAAACACAGATCACAAGCAATCTTACCTACGAGCCTTTTCTGGTTGAAGTCTGATTTCACCATGGAGTACACCAAATCTCTTTTTGAGCTGGCCTATACAACGTTCCACAATGCTTCTTGTTTTCTTGTGAGCTTAGAAATATTTGAAATAATTGTACAGTGTGTAGTGTTTTCAACAATTCATCCAAATCTTTACATGATATGTCTATTAAGAAATAGTATTTGAAATAAAAACAAAGCCTAACTTCTTGAATAATCTTCAGCAACCCACTGAGTATTATTCAATGCATATAATTGATGTTTTAATCTACATTATATTCAGTTCAGTTTAACAGTTCTGAATATTAATTGAGTTGAGAATTGAGAAAATAGCTATGACGTATATCTGTACTTTAAGTAAAGTCCACCATAAATAGTTAAATTGGGTTAAGTAGTTGAATTATCATACTTATTATAATCACTTTGATGTATTCCTTGAGGGTGCAGGTATGGGGTCATCAACCACCTTTTACATGGATAGCCGCTATCCCCTAGCAAGTATTTTCCATTAAATTCATCCATTCCTCTTTCCATCATCTCAAACAAACAACTCTGTCTCAATACTCGACTGTCATGTGTTGACCCTGGCCAATTTGCAACTATATTCATAATCTTACCCTCTGCATCACAGACAATCTGAAATAATCAGTTTAATAATACATAACTCATTTTGAATCCTATATACTGTGTAATGTAGTGAGTGGCAATAACAATGTTTTTATATACGGCTAATTGTGTTATTTAAATTTGTAGTAGTAAATCAATCTCTAAGGATAGATACAGAGGTTTGTGAACTATTGTGAAAGTAGATATATGTATGATTTATTTGAGTTAAAGTCCTTTTACACATATAAAATTAGAAAATATGTGGTTTACTTTTTTCTTGTGTGGAATATCTTCAAATCTAATCAACATATTTGACTTATTGTATTGTAATGTTTGTTTATTGTCAACTGTCAAAACTTAAATAATTTCACGGCGAATGTGTTTCTTAAAATTTTGGCTGTAATACACCAATGATTTTCCAAAAGTGTATTATGATTGAGTAAAGCTTGTATGTCGTATGATACTTTTTAGTCAATATATTTTTAGTAAAAATTAGGCTGCCATTACAAAAACAATACTATCAATCATTGTGAAATTATTTAAGCTTTGACAGTTGAGAAAAAACGGACAATAAGTGTACTATATTGACATAACTATTGCCAGATTTAACTGTGTAAGAATTACATGTATTTTGAAGTTATGACCCTTTATACAATGTTATTGAAATTGTTCAAATTCAGATATCTTTTGTACATATGAATATATTTCAATCAAACTTGATTGCCTATTCATCTGTTCTTTGTGTTTCAGACAGTCAAGGTACTTAACTATTGACAAAAAAAATTAATAAATAAGCCCCTTTCTTTCAAAATATATCTGATAAATATTCGTTCAAACTGAATATATATTGTAAACTAAAGATATTTGATTAAATAAAATATGCTTATCTATTGTACTGCACCTTCACAGCACACTAAGGGAAATAACTCTTCGTGATATCTTTTTGGATTTATGCCCCTTTACACTTAGTTCAATTGTAAAATTTGTTTTAATTGAGATTTATTTAATACTTTTCTAAATGAAAATTTCTATGCTTTTTCAATGCTTCTACATTTGCACAACTATAAATAGACATTTACTGTGGATGTAAGTTTCTGGATTTATGCCACTTTCATATTTTACATTTATATCTATTTATAATTATTGTTTTATTGATTTATATCCTTCTGATAACATAGCCCTACCTTTAAATTAATACATTGTACTTTTTGAAGACAAGCTTTGTGATCAACAAAACACTCAGAAAATTTGAGGGTGCTGTCCTTGGACTATTCTTGTATTGTATTTATGTGGGATTTATTCGTTAGGGGTTGGGGACAGGGTTACAATGTCAAAAGGTGTACATTCCATGAAGCCCTTAAAATTGTATTCACAACAATGATCAAATGCAAACAATTATGACATACCTGAGTGTTAATTGAATGGTATCCCATCCTGTTCACATGATGAGGTGCTTGGATTTGCACTTGGGTCCCGTCAATGGCTCCAAACACATTTGGAAAGCCACCCAACCCATAGAAACTTTCACATGCTCTTCTGACATCACCTTCTGACTGGGGCAACTTAATGTAGCGTTTAATTATTTCTGGCTCAGTCATTGCTGATATAAATTCAGTGATAGCTCTTGAGACAGTTGATTGGGACACCGAATGCATATCCCCATGATTAATTTGGAATGTCCTTGAAGCTAGGAATCTTAGGCTTATTAGTATCTTTTCTATAGAGGAGAGACTGTTGCTTCTCTTAGTGGACGGTTGTAATACATTGCCAATTAAATTGTTTACATGGTACACCCCCTCTCTGTTCAGCCTATACCTCATTACAAGTTCTTGATTAGTCAAGTTCTCCAAAATATTGCTTCTTTCTCTGTAACATCTTGCCATCTGTGAAAAGGTGAACATTCATATTGTTTTAGAAGTTAAAATATACACCCAATTTTTTAACGATACTTACCAAGAGATGTTAAAGCATTTGATTGTTACATTTACATATGTTTGTTAAAGATATATTTGTTGTTGTTATTTTTTTCAATGTATACAATTATATCCACTTTGTTTATACCATTCTACAAGTAATAAATTGGCTTCGAAATGCACTTGAAATGAATTATTTTTATAACAATCTGATATTTGTTTAACAAACAAGTATATACAGTCTAACATGTATTAGACATCATCAGCAATAAACACATTATTTAAGGTACACAACATAGAATTGATATTATTGTTATCAATGTAGTAAATCAGTTGTTAAGAGTGAAGATTCTCTGTAGGGCTGTCAATATACGCAAGAAGCGTACCGCCATATATTGCAATACCTTGTCATCATATCGTGATATGTACCACAATATATTGCAGGCTTTTAGATTTGTTGTTCCTCTGCTGTATTTATCAAAAAATTTGCAAGTTTTATATGCAGATACTGATAGAATATAGCCTCCTTAAGTATTTAGGTCTGAGACGGGCCCCAATCGGTTAAACTTTTGCAACTTTAGGTTATATAGAATGAACGATCGAAAAATGGTGGTTTGGATACTTTTATTTTGGGAAGGGAAGAATTTTCCAATGAAATAAAAAATATCGCCACAGACCAGCACATTACATTCGTACTGCGGTACGTATTGCTGAAGCTGTGTACTGCAATATACCGGTAGACTGTGACATTCCTAATGCTCAGTCTATTAACAATACCGATGATCGCTATATGTTGCATCAATGCATGTTACATTGAAAACTTTATCATATTAACATGCAACTTTTGATGAAAATTTGTGATTGTAATACATTTTGTGAAGAAAGACATGGCTTAAGAGTTAAAGTATATATAGCTGTCTTGCAACCTCATTCCGTAGAATGCAAAGGTACCGATTTAGGGGTTGTAAGTTCAATTCCCTAGCCAATCTTACTGTTGAGAAGTTTGGTCATGAAATTATTTCTAAGGCTACTCTTCATCCTGCCACTGATCCTTTACAATGTGGGTATGTGGCAAAATTCATCAGTATTAACAATGTTTACTGTATTTTGAGAATAAATTGCTCTATGTAATTTATATAAAATCAGTCTATTTCAGCATTATGTAATACTTTATACTTTTGACAGTTTGTAAGTCAATTACGTACAGAAGAATATGCATTGTAACTGAAAAACAGCTAAATCTTTAGATTTAGCCTTTCCATGGTAGGTTGACTAACTGCCATTTAGTGAACTATACGATTTGTTGCTACAGTGGTTAACAGAATTTATATTAACAAGTTAATTACTATAAATAAACAAACAAAACATGGTAAACCATCTGACCACTCACAATTTGGTGTAAAAAATTAACAATGTATAATATACAACAAAGAGACAAATTATATGCAATTAATATACTCAAACGAAAAAGAAACGCAGGGTAAACTTCAGTGGTGATTTATGGTGAATTATAAGAATAATATTAAAATTGGGATATTGATTTATCAAGAACTATCTTTCGTGAACTAAATTTGGAAATTTTCGTTGGATTTTGACCTTTACTTTTTGTGTTATTCCCGAGGGGAATGTGCCGCTAATCAAGTCATTCGACGCGCGCGACGTGGAGGAGTAAGAGGCAAACCAATGAATGGACGTCTACAACGAAGACCCGCCTCACGTAATCGGTTCCTTACAGTTTGGGAGTGAATACGACGGTTATAATTGCCTACTGTATTGTTAGCAGTTTCAGTGGCAGTAACGTAACGATTACGCAGGTGTGCGAGACGTATAGCCCTGTCCTGACGTCGTGTCGTGACGCGCGGACGCCCTGTCCGAGGCCGGTCGGCAAGCCTTCCAGTTTCATTAAGTCGACGAACAAGTCGCACTATGGTCGAAACATTCACGCCAAACTGCATAGCCACCTGCTGTTGCGTTTGACCTTGCATTAGCAACGTAATGGCCTGACCCCGCTGAACGTCAGTAAGCCTTGCCAATAACGTGTTTTAATACGGAAAACAGTGTATAAATGTCTAGAGTATTGGATGATATGAAAAGATGTGTTGAAGAAATTATCAAATTTATTCTGCACGAAATTTTTGCATTTCTTCGCTTGTATTACGTGACATTGAACGTTTCATGCTTCAGTAACTTTTCATTATGTGTTGAGTAAATAGATGCCTTGATAATAATCTGACCAATTTTCATCATCTTACACAAAGGCGATAAAAAGTTATTCCATATCATTTTACCCTGCGTTTCTTTTTCGTTTGGGTATATATTTTCAAGATATCATCATTTTTAGTGGATTCATTTTAATAAATAAAAATAGAATTTAAAATAGGTAACTCTTCTCTGAAAGCCCACTGATCACAGAATTAACATAACACATAGCGTTAGACTCTGTCACATAATTCATATACATTCAAAGGTACTAGCACTTGTATTTTAATTGTAACATTTGGTGCCTAAATTATATCAAGTTTAATACAGCAAAAATGGTAAAGCATGATTTAATAAGCATTTAATTTGTAGATATTTTCACAGAGACTATGTACATCAACGGTATATTGAATATACCTTATCATTTTGCATCAACATTGTTTAATCTATTAACAAATTACATTAAAGGGTGTGCAAGGCTGAGAATGAGCTCTTTCATTCAATTTATGCCACTTAATATGATATTATTTACTATTTTTCCTCACAATACAAAATTAAAATATAGAACATTACACTAAATAACAAAACAATGTATCTAACTTATATCTTAATTAAACATTTCACTTCAAATTTATATCAAATATGCTTTTAGGCCACTACAAATTGGTCATATGTTCCATGATTAGCTCGCACATTACTTTTGATGGTTTTTACAAAAAAAAATATTTTTATTTCCTCGATCTTACATAAAAATTTATTTAAACGGCTACATAAAGCTAGTGAATAAAGACTTTCAAACTTTTTTTATTCGCTCACTCGCCTCATTTTTTTTCAGAAAAATCCATAGAACACATTATCAACTTATTGTGGCCTTATACATCTGACAAACTATTCACCAACATCATATACAGTACGATTTCACTAAGTGAAGCATGATTGGAACACACCTTATTCACAAATAAACTGATTACTTTATTTAAATTTATATCATACACAGATTTATTTGAATGATGCATGGTTTTTGTTTAATGAATAAGACACTATTCATTATTCACTATGATATTTTGAACAACGAGTGTTGAATCAACAATATCACACATAAACATTGTACTTGAGATATGATAGTTTGTATTGATTTTCATTTCAGTATTTACTAGTTATACCAACAGTCATGTCTATGATAGAGTGTTCCAAACAGGCATGGCTCACAGAATAAAAACTGACAATTGAAAAAAGTCCTGTGCATATAAATTTAATTAATTCTTGTAATAATGCACATCATAGTAATAACAATCAATTTTAATTGAATAACAATCGAGAATGGTTTATTTCAATTATGTCCTATTGTATTTTCAATGAATAACACTTTTCCATGGTTCTCTTCAAATTTCTAAAGCAAGTATTCCCTACAATTAGAAAGTAAAAAGTTGTAATGAGTACATTGAACATAAATTATTAACAATAAAGTAGTGTATATACCTGTGCAATTGCATATGACAAAACATAGGAATTAATAAGCAAGTATGCGTGTAGATGAAACTCTTCAAGAAAAGGTATCATTTATACAGCAAATATAAATATTTAATTTATAAACACATAATGATTAATATCAAAATTGTATAAGTTATCAGAATTAAAATGTACACAAGTATGATGTATGCACTAAACATACTCAAATACTATGTGCCACTAAAACAACATTTCAAAAAATCTTTATTTTTTATCTAGTTTTGTGCTGTTCAGCTAGCTAAGTTGGTACCACACAAGTCTACATGTCAAGGGGTTGTGGGGTCGATTCCCAGACAGGGCATACTTTTGTCGAGCTCGGTAATGAATTTATGTCTCCCTCCGGGCAATGATTATTAATTATGTAGGGCAGTTGTCATTCACTGGCAAAAATATGCGCTCAGTAGTTGGTTAACAGCTAAATTCAAAGATTTAGCCTTTCCAGGAACATAAAGTAGGTTGACTGGCCGCCGTTAAATGACATATCACTCAATGTCAGATAAGTGGACATCTTCACATTTTCAATGTCCCTTGGCCCACATTTTTTTAAAAACAAGGTATCTGAGATTTTTTTCGCATTAGATGATGTATACAACATATATGTACCTCCAACATGCATTAAGTCCAAATATTTGCAATTTCACTCGGATTTATGCCAATATAAACTCCCAAATGGTTAATGTAAGTGATAAAAAAGGCTTTTGGCGTCTCAGATCTAATACAGATTAACCATATTTTTTAAAAAATGAAAAATTAAAGTGTTACTGTAAGATTTAATAAGATACGTTAACTTTTCATACGTTACAACACATAGGCTAGTACAGAAAGCAGGCAGAGTTACCTAATTTCACAATGCCTACTCCATGCAGGCATAATCCAGAGATATTTCATCCTCGAAAAGTGCAGTATGCTTACTTTATGGTAAAAAATAGTAAATGTCAATAAGATACGTTAACATAAGATACCTTAACACGTACCTGGTATTTCCATATTTATCGAAAATAATTCATCTTTGGATTTACTTTCTAGGCAATTGCATTGCTAATTACCAAAATTTCTACTCAAAACAGAAGCTGTAAAGTATTCCTGGCGATTATGACGAAACAATCAAGCATTTTATGACAACTCCAGAAAACTGATGCGTTCTAGTTATTTTTTATATTTAAGACAGTTAAACTTGCTTTTCATGTGAAACAAAGACAATTCAGAACAATTGTATGCCTTGTACATGTCTTATTTGCTAATTGATACCAACATGAACAAACTTGTTCAACGTATCTTACTCAATGTTAACGTATCTTACATTGTTTAAAAGACAGACATGATATAACAAGCAAATACAAACTTATAGGATGTTAACTTATTAGTATTATAAAGTAAAAGGGACAACTTTTGATATAAAACCTAAAAAAAGCATTTCTTTCATTGAGTATTTGACAAAACTTATACATTGTAGTAAAGGTTAACGTATCTTTCTTTCCAGCTTATGTATCTTAAAATACTAATGTACAGGAGGTGAAAATAGACTAGAGCTTAATACCAGCAAGGGTACAAGAAATGAAAAATGACAAATGATCAGATATACCTCCTGAATATGGAGCAAAATTAAATGCTTAATCAAACAAAGTAACAATAAAATGTCTGAGTATTTCAACAAAAGAAAATTTATCTGCAAAAAAACCATTCCGAATGATTTAGGAAAAAACAACAACAGAAAGAATGCATTACAAATGAGGCTTTTACGCACCCAGTACAATCTACAAGTTTAAGTGAGAAAGAAAGATAAGGTTTCAGGTAAATTCAATATTGAAAAAGTTCTGAGGAGAGTTTGAGCACGAACATTAGTCCAATGTACACGACAAATAGACAAAACAAGATTGTTTTTTAAAAATGCCAATTTGTGACCTAGAAAAACAAAGGGCCACCTTGTAGATTTAAGACAAAGGTCAGCGGCATACAAAAGTTGGTCTTGAAATGATCAGGTGAAAGCCCTTAAACAAAATTATAAACCTTTTTTTTTTAAAAAAAATATACAAAAGTCTTAACATGAATTCAGATTGTAAGGAATTACCATACGACTAAAACTAATGAAAACAAAACATCGTCCAGCACACCAGGATCTAAAACCAAATTAAAACTTAATGGTGCAGGTATAGTTCCTGACATATTTCCACAGAAACTCAAGAAACACTTTTTATGCAAATAATGTAATCGAAAAAGTTTAATTTCATATAACAACGCCACGGTCCAAAACGGTACACCAGCAGAAAGTAGGACAAGTTGAACAAGTAAATCTGTGAGCTAATGCTCACTAGTGATACCCCCGCCAAAATCTAAAAATAAGCGACAAACAGGAAGTAGATGAGCAAGGAGCATGAAATCGCTTTACACCATATGGGACTTTGGGATGAAGCAATATGCAAAGTATTAGGCTGCTGCATGATATAGTTGCTGAGAAAACTGCGACGGAAATTTCGTAACGGACGGACGGATGGACGGACGCACGGACAAGGGTAAAACAGTATACCCCCCTCTTCTTCGAAGCGGGGGTATAAAAAATATTTAGATAGTTGGACTTTTAAAACAAATTGTAGAGCCTCTACCTTGTTGAAAAACAAATCGACTATTTTGTTGCAATAAAGCTAACAGCAGCTTTCTAAAGAACTAGATAATATGTAAAGTTATATGAAAACGGACCATATATTTTGAACTCTTAAGTCATGAACTGTTTTTGATAAATGAGTAAGATACGTTAACAGATACAAAATAAATGTTTACAGAAAAATCAAATAAATATGTCTTCTTTCTGATAAATAAACATATTTGAAGCAAAAGAGCTAGCATTATTTTGCTTTTTAACATAAATTGTGCCTTAACGAGAACGTCTTTTAAAATAAAAGGCAGTGGAACTTATTTGAATTGAAAAAGTAAGATACGTTACCTTTTTAAGTTTACGTATGTGAACATTTGATTGTTGTCTAAACAAACTAAGTTTAATTTTAGATTATCGTTTTGAAGTGTTGGTAAGCAAATGCTAGCATATTTTTTGCTTGTTGATTACATTTTCCTTATGTATATGTTAATACTTTTTAGTAAGATACGTTATTATTTACCTTGTACAAATTAAGTGATTAAACCTTACACTAGAAACATAGTAGCGGTATTAGAACTGGGTTTTTAGTGTGTTCTTACATTGACTTCTGTGCTACGGTTTTATTAGCGCGAGTATTACCTGAATAAAACGAATTGATTTAGAAACACCTTCAAATTAAAAAAAAATCATTGTGTTTATTGTTAAATCAAGGACAAATAGAACTTCATGTCATAAGAAATATATGAATAATTGTCATAAAGTTTACCGTCATACAATGAAATACCTTTTAATAAATAATGATTAGATTTGCTATTGTCCATCGGTTCTAGAAATTTTATTTTAAAAATCTTAACGTATCTTACTTTACATTTATACTACCTTTCGTTAAGCCATGACAACTTTCAGTACAGTCCTTTATACAATCTCCAATGCGTATTTTCTACTTCCAAATAGGTTAATGTTAAAGATTATAATGATAAAAGATGTTAAACTCTTATTTCATTTTTTATCAATTGTCAAATCCTAGATGTCCACTTTTTTGACATCGAGTGATATACAAAGTATTGCTACGACGTTTCAATAACAAAAGCAAACAAATCATGTATAATTTGATCCATGTCCACTACACAGACAATAACTTGAACAAATACTATTAAAAAAATTACCAAGGTAGTGTAGACATATACAAGAAAACTCACTTGGAAACCAATCACATTGTACTTTGTAGACACACAATTCTGAAAATACAAAACAAGTATTTCAGTTTTAATAAGCATTTAATTTGTATTTAAGAAGCATGGAGCAATTTTTCTCATTGCTTAATATATAATAAATGGTTATTTGCATTATTCTGCAAAATGTGACACCCACCCCCCCCCCCCCTAGAAAAAAATCCTGGATCCGCACCTGATTAATGAAATAATAAAAATAACAATTGCTGATATTTTAGATTTTCAACTCTTTCTGAACTTCCTAATGAGTCACTTTTTGCAAGCTGTCCAAATCATACATCAGTAACTTGTGTAAGGTCTGTTAAGGCAATGACGCTATATCTATAGAGTTCTCGGCTAAAGTAACAGGAACGACCAATGTCATCGTTGAATGAATTGTAGCAGAGGTATAATACGGCACCCATACTCCCCTGCCTTCAAAGTTCAAACTAGCTTTTATTGTGACAGGTTACAGTGTCCGCTTACGACTCAAGAGGTTGTGTGTTCGAAAATCTCGAACCATGAATTTTATCGGGTTACATTTGACGCCCAACATAAATAATTCTACAGGCAATCAAACTCCAAGAATTCGTGAACGAATTCTGATAATGAGCCTTATGAGGGATGTATGTATTCGTGGTATAATATGGCTTTGTACTTCTTTGCCTTACAGATTTATCTCAAACAAAATACATGTACTGAGTGAATAGTTCTATCAATGTGTATTATTAGTGACCTTATGGAATACTTATAAACAGTAAGCATCAAAGAATAGACGAAAAAAATTAGAACAACAAATTTAGAAACTGGACACATGTCAATATGTCATAGTTTAAACTGAAAGTTCGTGCATGTGGCAGTAGTTATTGCACAAACATTTCTGATTACATAAAGTAAATAAAATAACACAAAATAGTACAATCAAGTCTTCAAAATGATATTATTAATTGTTGCAGACACAAGTCAGTAGTTCACGACATTAACACGACTTAAACTTTGGTTTAAACTTTACATGAAATAAAATTGTTTCCATGATATATAAAAGTCAAAATTTGTTACACAGTGTACAAACCTTTTACTGTAGAATTTCTCCAAGCAGGGCTTCACTTATCAGTCAATGTTGTGGAATACCATCAATAATCCTTTGATGCAAATCAAGCAGCGTTAACATGAAACAATTGTAGGTCTCGTTATTGTATCCGAAATCAGCTTATCCGAAAACATGCTTTATTAAAAGCCTTGTAGGTATTCACACTTAATAAGCAATGTTGATCATAAGTTTTATCGTGATATCGATTCTACATTTCATGACGAGTCAATTTCAAAGTTATTGTAGCGGCATGTTTAATTATTAAGCGGTTATTCACACAAGCCTACAGTTAACGCAGTCGGCGTTAAAGTTCAGCATACAAATTACAGTCGTACATGATTATCCCCCTTTAAAAAGTAACATGATATCGTATAAAGTATTTTACTTACTTTTTTGGTGTCCAAAAGGCCTTTTCGTCGTCAAACAAAGTGGACAATACACGAACGCTTGTTAAAATTCCGTAAGTTTTTCTCCTAAGATTTTTTCATCGAAGTTAAGGGAAGGTATGAGGTACCTTACTTTTTAAGGAGAAAATTGGCAAAACTAAGGAGAAAATCAACCTAAGGAGCTTAGTTAATACCAACTTAGGAATTTCCTTAGATCTAAGGTAAAAATGACAAAAACTAAGGGAAAAGTGAATACCTAAGGAGAATTTCCTCCTTAGGAGCTTCGTGAATACGGGCCCTGATTCATTAACATCAAATTTTGAAAGTACCATTCTTAAGGCATCGTGTAAAAGTTTCAATTTGGTTTTCCATTAGCGACAACAAGGGAGAAATAATCAAGGTAATCGTATTAGAATCACCAGCAATGGAATTAATTACAAAGGTCAATGTCTTCCCATAACCAGTTGGAAGAAAGCCTAAACAATTCCTGCCTCGTGCCAAAGAGCATGCAATTTTCACCTGTTCTTCTTTCAATTGAAATAATATATTCAATTTGCTTTTATTTTCATTGACACACTTCGTAAGTTTTTCTGAATCCATACTTATTATGTATAGTACTAATTAAAATACTAAATCCAATAGACGTAAATTATAATTGCAGCGTTTCACACGAACAAGTGATAACACGCGAGTTTTGTGTCACAATTACACATAAGACTAAACACAGAAGAGAGCGCCAAAACAGTTGACCGATCAGAGACAACATTACATTTTAGCATAGTATACACGTGTTCGTACTACAAGATAAAAACGTGTGTAACTTCATACTGCCATTGTCATTTCTGAGTTCGTCATTGTATCCTTCATACAATTCGTTTAACTAAAATGGCTACTTGTGCTAATTGCAACAAACCTTTTGTGAAAAAGCCAGGTGTTAGTGGTGGCTATTAGAGATGTACGCGCTACAGTCGGACATGTATGTGGACAACGGACAAACTACACATATTGGGGGTTTTCTCAAGATATTTTTTTCACGATTTTCTAAGGCCAAGCAAATTTGTTGCATTGTTAATTTTACAAAAAAAAAAAAAAACACTTTGTCATCATATTTTAATGATGCACTGGTTTACAGGGAATAATTCAATCACTCTCAGTGTCAGAACTTATGCCTAACTCTCTCAGTCTTGGGCATTTTTTTCTTCATAAATTTGTTGTACTGGGTATGATTTTCCCTGACCAGATCTGCCAGAGGCCTCTTCCACTGCCTACGCCTTTGTCTAGGTTACTGATCCTGGTCACTCTCACTTGAAATTGCGGCAGCGATCTCATTTTGCGGGTCCTGTGCAAGACGTGACTAGATTGGGAACTGCTGGTGCTACAGCAGGAGCTGCTGCATTTTCTTCCTGTGGAGGCTAGGGCTGTGGTTGCACATGAACCAATTGCCGCTCCATGTTCCTGATTTCATTCAATGCTTCTCTGAAAGAATGGAACACACACATACAAACATAAAGTTAATTTACAGCCGGACAGTCTAGCTTTTGAACATAAAATGCGCAACGGTTGGTACGTAGCTTAATATATTAGACAGTATACATGAGAATAAACAATCACAACCCAAGCTATTTTACCAGTAACATAGCGACTTTCGTGTACATATTCTACATTCTCTAAATGTTGATGCAAAATACAGTAGAAAAGGACAAGTAAATATAGTAAGTATTAGACTTCAGATCGTCCACGTAAACATTGCGTTTATAAACACAGCCAGTTTAATTTCTCACCAATATTTAGGGATGGATTATTTTTACAACTTTATGGTTAAGATCGTTTTCACTTATATTACAAAAATACCATAACACAAAATTATTTGAATTTTTACTATTTTAAATAAATGTTTGATGTCAAATTGGTGTGTACAAATCAGAAAAAAATGCTATTTGTGCATTAGCTTATTCACCTATTTAGTGGGCAAGTCCATTGTTTAAACTACAAAAACTTGCATGACCTAGAATACCTGTATAAGGTTTTAAATGACATGACAGAATTCGATATTACACAACAATTACGTTATTGGTTCACTTTGTATATTTTCCAGCCTCTTAGACATGAGTGAACTTAATTTCGTCGACATGCGGTCCCTCAATTGTTTGTTTGTGGCTGAACTATTCAGATCTCTGGTTGCTTGTTCAAGCTGATCTATGTCTATATATTAATTATCTCTGATCATATGCTTGGGTGAGTGAGGTAGGCCCATAAAATTGACAGAATTTTCTGTTCTGAGAATTGCAATGTCTTATACGTCTTTGCAATATGGTTTATGAAAGTATAAAAATGTTAATTATTCATAATTGGTTTAGCAGAGGAACCCAATTTAAGATTTCAATGTTTACTTGGCCTAATGACATGACTACACGTGCGACAATATTAGTATTATATGGATAGGAATAAATAAAACTGTTATTGATATAAGGTAATGTATTATATATACTATACAATATAATATAAACAAATGACAAATTAGTAATAGTTCTTACCTTCATCTTTTTCCATTTTAACAACTCGAATTCAACTTTTTGTAACCCAATATGATGATTTTATATCGTAAACAAAAATATCTTGAGAAAATCCCCAATATGTGTAGTGCGTCCGTTGTCCACATCCACGTCCGACTATAGCGCGTACATCTCTATTACCGCTTTTCTCTTGAAAGAGAAGTGAATGATCAAGAAACATGGAAAAGTATATTAATCAATTTAGGCGTTTTTGATGAAGACCCTTGCTCCACACAAGGTGCTATTTGTATATATGAAAGATTACAAAAATATGTATCTGTCGTCAACGGTATTCCTCATAAGACACTTGTGTACGGGGATGGGCTAAGTTGTGAACGTGGCAATGATGCTCAACAAGCTCGGGCAAATGGTCTGACTGAAATTGAACGCCTGCAAGGTTTGGAACCCGCGGCGCAAGAGTTCCACAAGGTAATGTTACTGCTCCAGGGGCCGTATTCTCATCTTGCCTTAAGGATAAAATTAAAGATTTCCTTATCCTCAAAATTTCTCCTTAGCTAAGGAAAAATTCGTCCTCAACCTTAAGTGGTATTCTCAAAATCACTTAAGGAAATACTTACGAAAGGATAAGGTTGATTTTTTCCTCAACCTTAAGTAAATATTGATGAAATTCTTAGTCTATAAATAGAAACAGAATATCACGCGGAGGTATTTTACGCAGCTAAATATAGTAGCATTACATAGCGGCTCGTGCATTTATTATCGTCTGCAGAAATATCGTTGTCGTCTCACGAAATGGCTGGCGAAGCAAAGAAAAGTAGATCGAAGAATTTTTCCGTGAATGACTGTTTACTTCTCGTAGAAGTTATGGGGAAACAAACAGAAGGTCAGATGACCACATATGCTTAAATGAGGCATAAGTTTACGCAAAGTAAGTAATTCACTTGAAATAACTGTAATAAATTTAGTTCGTTTAGCTGTCTGTATTGTAATTAATTTATAGTTCGTCAATTTTTTTACCGTCTTATTGAAATTGTGGTTTCCTCTCGATATACAAAATATCAATACGTTTATTTAGTCGTAATGATTATCCACAGCTAGTTTAAACCAATATTCAGCAGGAAAGCATAGAGGCCCGTTTTAAACTGTATTCATTGTAAGGGGAGTTAAACCTGTAATGCATGTGTGTAACTAGTAAGTGTGTTTACATTAGATACGCGTATTTATTATCTGTCATTCATTGATATACATACCTATCAATTCGCATAAATTGCATAGGTGTCACATACAATATAGCATTGAATTAAGCTCACAAACCTAGAAAAGGCTAGTTTTCTAGATAACACGCATTTTTAAAAAATTACAAACTTGTTAAAATACAAATGTTATGCAATATCGGGTCTCATATAGTTATATTTCATGAGCATCCGGATCATAGACCACCAGTACCCTATACTCATGAACACGGCAATGCACCGGAACCGTCGGTGGTCCTAGCGCCTCCATGTTTCAAATCTCAAAGCTGAAATCAGTGGACCTTCTACAGCTATGTTTACTGTACAATTATATTTATGAATATAAAATACAGTTTATCAGTCAAGACCTGTTTTCCAAACTTGTACACAGGGCACTCAATAATACGTTTGGTGACCCGAAGAGTCGCATAAACCAGAATTAGGACAGAAATGTACTCACCCAAGGCAAAGCCTACATATTCTATTTATTGTTGTCAACCACATTGTCAATTGTGTTTATCAAGAAATGACAAAAAGAGTATTTCTAAGACTAATGCTTAGTTTCTTTATGGTATTGAAAATGAAAATATATTCCAATGCAACTGATGAGTCACTTTCGGTCTTTATTACGTCATAAAATTATGACATATAATACTATTTTTTAATGAATGCATAGCTTCAAAGGCATTGCCAATTTATAACTGCATATATTTATAAATTTACAGAAATTACATCTGCCAGCAAAAAAGCTATGGGAAGTCATGCGAGAGGAATTCAATGCAAGAGCAGAGGTCTCAAGGTCCACTAATGAAATAATCAAGAAATGGGACAATTTGGTCCAGAAAAGCAAAGCCCAATACTCAGACTTTCAGGGACAGAGAAGTCAATCTAGTGAGTAGTGAGTGTATGTAGTAAAATGCATTGCCTAAAAGAAATAGTTCTACAATAAACTTTGTCATGGAGCTGTTCATTGATTGTTCATAATAACCATATTCTAAAAACAATTCTAATAGCAATAAAAGACTACAATGCACTATTACGGTATTGAATGTGTTGATAATTCAATTTGTTATACATGGTATACCTATGTAATAGTTAATACTTAAATACGAGGGCTGTCCGGAAAGTTCGTAGACAACCGCTTTATCTTTGTTAAATCTGTTTGTTTTTTTCAAGTATTTTTTGTATGTTGAGCTTAGCTTGATCATTATTGAATAGCTTTATTACGATGCAAACATAAAATTGATAACGACTCTCGTTTGATCGTTTCCTTGGCAACCTTGCATAGGGGTACCCGGAGCACGTCAAAACTAGAGATATTTACCGGTCTCATGCGTCTTCTTTCTTTGATTATTTTACCCCTTTGAATCGCGCGTAACGTAATTATTAACACGCCATGACGTGGCGTTACACGCTGACGTCATATTGTTATGAATTGAATGTTATCGCCTTAGAAATAAAAAAGTGAGCGTAACTATTGTCAATTAGTCATGGATGAAAGCACGCCAAAAATGACGACGTCAGACGTTTGGGCGGAGCATCGTGTGTTAGTTAAATTTTGCATGGAGCTTGGGAAAACACCTGGAGAGACGATGGAATTTATTAATTTTAACAGCAAGAGGCAAAGTGTTTCTCGTGCTCTTGTTTACAAACGGTACAAGCGATTTCATGACGGTAGAGTTGAAACTACAGACAGTTTACGTTCAGGAAGACCAAGTATTATTGATGAGAAATCGTTAACGTTGGTGAAGAACGTCATTGACGATGACCGGTGCCTTATTGTAAGAGATACTTCTGTACAATGTGATATTTTAATGACAACTGTGCATAAAATTCTCGCCGAAAACTTTGGAATGGAGCGTGTTTGTGCTCGTTGGGTCCCCAGATTACTTACCAGTGATAATAAAGAAGCACTTGTTAGAGCTGCAAAATTATTTCTTCGAAAATGGAAAAGGGGCAGTGATTCATTTTTGGACAGAATAATTGCAACTGATGAATCATGGTTTCTCTATTATGAGCCCGAAAGCAAACAACAGTCTAGCGTACGGAAGCATAAAGACTCTCCGCCACCAAAGAAAACAGTTACTACGTCAATGGAAACACATGTTCATCCTATTTATGGATAACATGGTATGATCCTAACCCACGCTGTACCCCAGGGACAACTGTTAATGCAGACTACTACTCAAAGGTAATTGTTGTTTTTATTACCTGTTAATTAACTGTTAGCGTGCACAAAATTTTAACTTAAATTGTATAGTGATTAAATTGTAGTAATAACTGCACATGTGTCTTGTCTTAAAATGTAAAGACGAAAATGGGTTTTAAATACTATTTTCAGGTCCTGAGACCTCATTCGGGCTAAACAGAAGACCTGCACTTTCAGATAATTTGGAGAATGTGATACTTAATCAGGATAATGCCCCAGCACATACGGCTGCTTCTACTTCGCTAGAAATTCAGTTACTTGGGTTTGAAACTTTGCTGCATGCACCTTACAGTCCGGACTTAGCACCGATGGATTTCGCCGTATTCCCATTGATAAAGTCGCAACTAAGAGGTATAAAATTCAAGAATTTCACTGAACTAAGAACAGCAACACTACGCATTACTTCTAGAATTGAAAGTGACTGGTACTCAAAGGTGTATGACAAATGGGTTGATAGAGGAAATCAATCTCTCATAGAGAGTTGTCGATCCTTACAGTGATCTCTATCTCTGTTAACGTCTCGGAAGTAGTCCCAAACACGTGATCGTTTAAAACGATCACGTGACAATTTTTGAATTTTTTCCATACGCAACAGACATACTAACTAACAGATCACCTTTCTTGTCTCGTAGATGTTCAAAGGCATGTCGTTGACAGTCCCTTAGCACTAAATTTTTGTCATAATTTTTAGCAATATCATCTATTGTTGACATTTTTAGCGGATGAGTTAGAAAGCCAAATTACTCAGAATAGGAAGACGTTTCACAAGAAAATAGTTCTTGTAAATATAACTCTTTAAAAATTGGATTTCTCCTATAATAAAATTCTATTTCACGTAAAACTTTAAGATAATATATATAAAAGACGAATTACGCTTTCGATACAAAATCTAAATTATATTACCGTTTTACAAGAATCTTGTAAAACCCGAGACGTTTACAGAGATATAGATCACTGTTAGGATCGACAACTCTGTATGAGAGATTGAGAGGAAATGTGTGCGACGCAACGGTGAATATATTGAGAAAGAATAACTGCGCTTCAATTTCGACGTCACATTTTAGTAAGTAAATTTTTACGTTAATGTCATGGCGTGCTCCGCACACCTGTAGTCTTCTTCATATAAACCCGTGCCGTTTCATTATTTAAGGATGGAAAATTTTGAAATTTTGTATCAGCGATCTTAAAACATTGGTGAGTGATTTCAGAAAATTTCATTCAATTCTAGTACAAAATACTCGTTTCTACGAACTTTCCGGACAACCCTCGTATGTACTAAAACCCTGTATCTGTCACATGGTACATATTTCTAAAATGCTACCAGCACCATTGTAAATGATCGGGTGTGCCTACTTGTTTTGAATCTTGAAATTTTTACTTTCAACAATGAATTTTTTTTCAGGAGGCCCCTGTTCTGGTATGCGAGCAGTATCCGTGATTTCGGGTTTTTGCGTCGATTAACTCTTTTGTCGGAAGGTGAGTATTGCATCACAATCACCAAGCAACAAATAGTACGCACACCAAAAATTACTTCATTAGGGTAAGTACAATAAAAATTATTCACATAAATGTAAACAAACCTAAAAAATCCATTTCATTTCATCTGGGGGGATCACGCGCTTGCATCTGCGCATGTGCGTTTGTAAATTTACATAATTTCTATAAATAGCTTAACACCTCCCACTTTCTGTTTTGCAGACGCCGAGTATCCACAAAACATAATTTAATCATTTCATTCAGATATATTAACGACTACACAAATTATTATGTTATGCTTCTTTTTTATGACGACAAATGTTGAAAAAGTTGAATTCAACAATTATTAAAGAAATATATACGAAAAAACAAATTATTCTCTGGGGCCCACGCCAGATATTTCAACCAAAGGGAGGTAACTCGTACAAAATAAAAAGTTCATGCAGAATCGTTTCCCATTTACGAGTGAGGCTCTCTGCAGGGAATTTTTGTCGAATGTAATTTTATTGCCGAGAAAAAATATTATTCGAGCACTGATAATTGTTTTATTGAATTAATTATGACATTTTGTCAACCACTGTTGGCTTCAACGAACTTTAAACAAATAATACATATTTGATACTCAACGTTAGCTTATAAGCTTATAATTGTAATTAAAAGCAATTGACTTAGGCGAACATACTGTTAGCTGTTAATAAATTCATACATTCATCATTATTTTTAATCGTTCTTCTTTTAAGGATGTCTAAGAAGTATACTAACGAAGAATTGATGGAAGCTGTTATCTGCGTCCGCAGAAAACAGTTAACTGTTACCAAAGCTGCCAAGGAGTATTGTATTCCACGGCAGACGTTGAAAGATTACATCAAGAATCCCAATTTGTCATCTAAAAAAGGGCCTAATACCCAATTAACGCATGAAGAGATAGAAGGGCTAGTCCAATATTTTCTGTACATGGCTAATCAGGGGTTTCCCCTAACAAGACAAAGAGCAAGAGCCTATGTTATGGAAATCGTTCATAGATCAGGTTAGTGTCCTAAATCTTGAAAATGGTAATTTTTCAATTATCGAATATCAATATACTTTTATACAGTATCAATCGACGAGCATTGATTACATAGAGAAATTAATATGCCCCAAACACGAGTGCACGATCTTTCTATGTATGAATGTCGGTTTTTACTTATGCATGTACATCCACTTATAATTCTTTTAGATCAAGTAACAAATATTTGTATATAAATGAATTATGACTATCACACTAATAATAATTTGATTTATTGGACTTAAGATAGCTTATCATAACCATTTATAATGAATTCATACAAAGAAAAGGAACTAATAAATTGTTATACATACATCAACTTTTTTCAGGAAGATCTTCATTATTCAATGCACATGGTCCAAGCGATGAATGGTTTAGGAAGCATGGACATTCCTGACCCCCACCCTCCCGCTGGATTGGACTATGTCACATCAGATAACAGTGTATCTAATTCCCTGGTCACATGTATTTGTGGAATATCTGTCCATTGATTATGTATCCCAATTTTGTTAAGAATTCAAATGTAATTTTAACAATTTAGTGAGTTTTTTGCTTGGCTTTTCAATTTCAGCATCAACAGTGTGGGTGGTTATGACAGGACCGTGCCAGAAATGATAAAAAAGTGGACAGAATTGAAGGCGAGATATATTGTATTACATACAATGTATTTCCAATTTTATAGTTTGTACCATTTAGCCATATCATTGATTTAATTTTATCAAAAAATGATAATAATGAATCGATACATAAACTTATTGCAATTAATGATTTTCAAGCAGTGAAATGTTACAGTTAATGATGTTACTATTGATGTATGATGTATATATATATGCTTCCCAACATTAGCGGTATTTTCCGTAAACATCTCCCTACTCTTCATCGATCAGACCGTATGCGACAGGTGTTTCCGGAAGTACCCATCGTCGCATTTAGACGTGACAGCAACCTGCAAGACATACTGGTCCACAAGAAGCACAACAGGCAGTTCTTCAACCAAGGAAGCTCTTGTAGCCCATGTGGAGCCAAGAGGTGCGCTGTCTGCCCCTACATCATCGCGGCCGAGACATTCACGAGCGCGGAAGGCAAAACCTACCGAGTACGCAACAGGATATCTTGCAAATCATCAAAATTGTGTTTGTTAATTTTTACCTGATGTGTGCTATCAAACTGTGTGTGTTTGTTAATTTTTACCTGGTTTGCGCTATTAAACTGTGTATGTTTGTTCATTTTTACCTGATTTGCGCTATTAAACTGTGTATGTTTGTTCATTTTTACCTGATTTGCGCTATTAAACTGTGTATGTTTGTTCATTTGTACCTGGTTTGCGCTATTTGTATCTGACATAATTGGGAATTCACTCCCTTTTTCCAATGCGAAATTGGTGTAAGACAAGGAGAGAACCTATCTCCCCTTTTATTTTCGTTATTTCTGAACGATATGCAGGGTTATATTGAAGATCATGGATGTGTTGGTGTAGAGCTCCAGGACTTACCTGACGTATCTTTGTGGCTAAAACTTCTCTTGCTGCTCTACGCGGACGACACTGTCATCATTTCTGATTCACCTGCTGATTTCCAGAATTGTCTAGATGCTTTCAATGACTACTGTGAACTATGGCATTTAAAGGTCAATGTGTAGAAAACAAAAATAATTGTGTTTGGAGCACGCAGTACCGCACATTTTCATTTTTGTCTCGGGGACAAACATTTGGAAGTTGTTAATTCCTATCATTACCTTGGAATAACTTTTTCTAACTCTGGTTCCTTCCTAGCAGCTCGTATTTGTTTGTTTGTTTGGGTTTTACGGCGCACCAACACAGAAAGGTCACATCGCGCCGAAAGCTATTAATGATACTAATAATTCAAACTATATTAATGATGTAAAACTCTATATCTTATCATAAACATTTATTTCTTTCAAAAAGTTAAGTATAGCATATGATGGTACAGATTCAAAAAGTTCTTTAAGTGACTTTACTTTAAAATGTTTGTCACGAATGTATTTAAGATCCTGACAATCGAGGAGAACGTGTTTTACATTGAAATGCTCGTCACATGGTATGCATTTAGGTGCTTCTTCTCTTTTGAGAAGGTATGAATGTGTTAATATAGTATGACCAATTCTACATCGCGAAATTACTATTTGATCTCTGCGATTAGAATATATAATTGACGAAGATGAATTAAGGGTTGGCTTTATGTCATGTAATTTATTAAAAATTGCATTGTTCCACAACGTTTGCCATTTTGATTTAAACATTTGAAGTCACTACTTGGCAATTTGATATCCACTGGTTGAAGGTTTAAAGATTCTTTGGCCAAAATATCAACTTTTTCATTTCCTTGTATACCAATATGGCTTAGTATCCAGCAGAGGTGTACTGTTTTAGATTTTAAAATTTCATGCAATTTCAATTCGATACTTTTAATAAGAATATTGTCTGAATTACGATTTTTTATGGCCAATAATACAGATAGAGAATCTGAAAAAATTATAAAATTACTATTAATACTATTTGATATGTATGATAAAGCAAGATCTATTGCTTTGACTTCAGCTGTAAATATGGATGCCTGGTCAGGCAATCGCATTCTTGCAACTAAAGAATTTCCATATGCAGCGCAACCAACTTTGTTACCATCTTTAGAGCCGTCAGTAAATAAATGTGTACACTATTTGCATTTTTCTAAGATGTTAACGAATTCCGATTTGAAGGCCTCTGGGCTGGTAATAGATTTACGTAAGTTTGACAAATCAATGTTAACGTTTGGTTTGTTGTAGGTCCAAGGAGGGACATTTTCATCAAAGTTCTGTAGAACGGTAGAGGTGTTAATATTAAGCATTTCTAAGTCGTTTTTAACGCGCAGGCAAAATGGTTTAATTTCGTTTGGTTTGTTGTCAAATTTATCAATGTAATTTGGTTGAAAAACAACTTTTCGCGCCGGGTTACTATTGTTAGAAGATATTCGAGTTGCGTATTGTAATAAAAGCTTTTGTCGACGTAATTTTAATGATGGCTCGTTAGCTTCAACATAAAGACTTTCAACAGGTGAAGTTTTAAATGCACCAAGGGCGATACGTAAGCCCTGGTTATGTATTGTATCAAGCATTTGCAAGTACGATTTACGTGCTGATCCATACACAATTGACCCATAATCTAGTTTTGAACGAACAAGACTTCTGTATAATTTAAGTAATGTTTGGGAATCAGATCCCCAATCAGTATGTGAAAGTACTTTAAGTAGATTTAAAGCTTTGATACATTTTGTTTTTAGTGACTTTAAGTGTGGTATAAAAGAGAGTTTTTTATCGAATGTAACGCCTAAAAATTTAGCTTCATTTACAACAGGGATTTTTGAGCCAGAAATGTAAAGTTCAGGATCATTATGACGCTTTCTTAATCGACAAAAATGTACACATTGTGTTTTTGACTTAGAAAATTTAAAACCATTTTCTGTTGCCCACTTTTGGATTTTATCCAAGTTTTGTTGTAGTTGGCGTTCGATACTTCGAATATTTTTAGAACGATAACAGATTAAAAAGTCACCTACATATAATGAGCAATCTGTACCAGGATTTATAACCTTAACAATATTATTAATTTTAAGACCAAAAAGGGTAACTGATAGTATACTGCCTTGTGGCACGCCTTGTTCTTGTTTGTGGCTATCTGATAATGTTGATCCTAATTTAACTTGAAAACTTCTGTCAGACAGAAAACTAGAAATTAACATTGGTAGTCTACCGTTTAGACCGGCATCTTTTAAATCTTTGAGAATACCATATTTCCAAGTTGTATCGTAAGCTTTCTCAAGATCAAAGAAAATTGAAACTACATGTTGTTTATTGACAAAAGCTTCTCTTATGAATGTTTCGAGGCGTACTAAATGATCATTTATACTTCGCTGTTTTCGAAAACCAGATTGGAAATTAGTTATTATACCGTTAGATTCTAAATACCAGATAAGTCTTTTGTTAACCATGCGTTCAAAGGTTTTACAAATACAACTAGTTAGAGATATTGGTCGGTAGTTAAGGGGGTCAGTATTGTCTTTACCCGGTTTCGGTATTGGTATTATTAGAGCTTCCTTCCAGGAATCTGGAATTTTACCAGATATCCATATATCATTAAAAATATCGAGCAATAAATGTTGAGATACCAATGGGAGGTGTTTTAAAAATTGATAATAAATTTCATCAGGGCCAGCAGCTGTATCTTTGGCATGCTTAATAGAATCGGTTAAATCGTCAATTGTAAAGAGGGTGTTATACTCTTCTTCGTTGTTAGAATGAAAATTAATATTTTGTTTTTCCGAGTTAGATTTGACCTTTTTAAATTCTTCAGTGTAGTGTGCTGAAGAAGAATTATGTTCAAAAGTTTCTGCCAGCGTGTTGGCTATATCTTTTGTAGTTTTTGCTACGCTCGAATCTTTACGTTTCAGATGAGCAGTAGGAACTTTTGTGTGTTTACCATTAATTTTACGAACTGCTTCCCAAACTTTTTTAATTGGAGTGTTGGCGTTCGGGCTTGTTAAATCATCAGAACACAATTTGTTAAATTGTTCCCAGTTCGCTTTTGAGAATTTGTAATAAGAGCGGTTGTTTACTGGAACAGAGTCGTTTAAAGTTAACAACAATGGAAAGTGGTCACTGCCATATTGTTCGTCAAGCACTGACCAAGTAAAATCCAAGTATATTGATGGATGTGATAATGTGAGGTCTATACAAGAAAAACTTCCAGTGGCTGGATGTAAGTAAGTTGATGACTTGTTATTTAAAAGGCATAGTTGAACATTATCAATGAACTTTTCTGTAATGCTGCCTTTATTATTCGTAGATGTACTTCCCCATATTGGATTATGCGCATTAAAATCGCCGAGTAAAAAGAATGGTTCTGGGAGTTGTTTAGTTAAACTTTCTAAGTCTTCAACAGTTATAGATAAATTTGGAGGGAGATATAATGAGCATATTGTTATAGGTCTGTGCAAAGTTGCTTCAACGGCTACGGCTTGCAGATTAGTTCGTATCTGAATTTGTCGTTGAGGGATACAGTTTGCAACCGCAATTGTTGAGCCACCAGATGCTCTTATTGTGTCTGTGCAAATTTTATTATAAAGCCTATAGTCCTTTATTGATGTTTTATCATTTGTAGATAGGAAAGTTTCTTGAAGACATACAACTTTCGGGGAGTATTTCGATAATAAAAGAAGTAGATCGTTGTAATTTGATTTAAGACCACGACAATTCCATTGAAGTATAGTTTGACTCGTGGTTCAACGAAAAGTAAAAACTTACTTCGGAAACTTAACAGGACTTCGGGCCGAAGTCCGGGGAGGAGATCTGTGGACACCCATGCCCTCGTCCTCCATCGACTCGATGTCACTCATAAGAGCATCGAATCGGCTGGAGGACGGGACAGGGTCCCTCTCCGCTTTTCTAACTCGGTCGGTTAGGACGACCTTCTTTTTGGGTGATTGCCTTTGAATCACCCGCTCAGGAGACGGAGAAGCCTGTGAGACCCGCCTCTAACAGCGATATTTTTAGAAATGAATTCAATGGGTCCGACAGGACTCACATGTTTTAAAACAATGGGTCCATGACGGAAACAATGGGTCCCTGTATATACAATCAAACATCCAGCTACATGTCTTTATGAACTTTCACTTTTAATAACAGTGTAAACTCAATAAATCATGTATCACTTTCAAAACTGCAGGAAAGCAAAACAATAAATTGAAATTAAGATTTCCATGTTTTATTGACTCAGACTCAGTCTGTACCAAAGACTTCAAACTATCAGTTAAACAGGCATATATGGTCTGACTTTCTGTCTGCCCAAATAATCAGTTGACAGATGGAATAATTATGTAAAAATTGAAAAGTTGCTGAAATGTTTATATCATACACCAAACAAACTATGTTTATTTTAGGATGCAACCTAAGTCTTGTGATTTTTTAAATTTCTTTGGGTAAGAAATCACAAGAATTATCCAACATGTGTCTCTAACTCAGGCTTTCGAAGTTAATAGTCAATGACTCATAGGGCAAACTTTTAAAAAATTAGAAATATTTCTCAAGCAAGAGTCCAAAATGTTGTATAAATGATGGTGGAAATCAGTCCATAATAATAGATATTATTGATAATGCATTTAGTTGATATACATTGTATTTCACAACTCTTTAGATGCCTTTGTATACAACCATCAACAGTCATTTTATTTACCCTGAATGCATCTTTCAGTAATTCTGATGGTTTTTCATAAGAAAACTTGAATATTACAATTATTTGATAACACAATTCACAAAATAAGTAATTTATTTACAGTTTAAGTCTGATTAAATATGTATTCTTATCAATTTATTTAACCGTATAAATGTCCATTCAGTTGACATATTTTTCAAGTTAATCAAGTTGATCAAAAATTGTCAAATGAAAATTTTTAAAATCTTTCTTTTTTTAAAATGTTCATAACGTATCGAGTACGAACATTATTGAGGACGAATGTTTCACGGCGCAGATCGTCATCATGTTAAAACAATGATACAGGATGGATTCAACGATCATATAATTGAGAAACTATCATGAAGTGAGCTAGTTATGGTCAGCTTTTATGCTTATTGACTTCAAGCTCATTAACAAATTGTAACCGTCGTAATAATTGCTTAGGCATAATAAAAGTTAGGACCTTAATTGTCTGAAATAGAACTTATACCATTCCTCACTGTGTATGACAGAGATTTGGTCGTAAATTTTAAATCAAAGTGTTTAACTAATGACCTCTTAGCGTTGCAATTTAAAAAGATTTATAACTAGCATCTCTAATGTACGGAACACTTGTTATATACAAGAAGAAACTGAACACCAGTATTTAACTAGAAAGCGAGGTGAAGACTCCTAAATTACGCTATCAATAAAGCCTGTTGATATCAACAACCGAGTACAATATAAAAGTCGGTTTGATTGGTCACTGATAATACAGAACCAATGAAATATGTCGTAATACTAGAACATATGACGTTTAACGGTGTAAAGTTGTTAATTACAGCTATTAATAACGCAAAACTCTGAGCAGAGTTGTCATTTGTTCTAGTCCGCTGATTTTTATTTTACTCGTCTACTTGCCACTTCCACGGCGTTATGCGTCCAGCTGGACGCACATGTCAAGAAGCAATGGGTTTTTAGCTAAAATTGTGCGTCAGGGACGCGGGACGCAGAGGTAAAAATATCGCTGCTCTAAGGTACAGATGAGGTACTTGTAGATGTTCTGTGAACTTGTACTTGCTTTGGACGTATTACGTGAAACGTGAAAGAATAGGAGACGGTTTTTGCACTGGAGTGATTTCAAGAGGAGAACACTTGCATAAATTGACCTGCACTGCAGAATCAACCATCTTAACTGGTTTTGATACAGCAGCTGAATAAGAATTATTCTTGGAACTTTCTACAAGTTTGCGTGCATCAGGAAAACAGGCTTCGCGAAAATCGCCGGACCGTCGGACATGTCCGGCAAAAATCGGTTCGGTCCGATAACTTTTTCCTTACTTCCGGACCTTATTTCCGGCAATAATTTCGGTCCAGAATTAAGCGGTAACAATCCGTCCGGTACGGATAACGGCATTTATCAGCACCGAGCAATACCGAGTTTTCTCCTTTGAATAAAAAATGTAAAACGAATTTTGATTCGCCGTCTATTTTGAAGCTTCCAATCAAATTCTAGATAAAATAATCGTACGCGACCTTCAACCCATTCGGGACTACCTCGGCGATCATCCATGAAGCCTTCAACTTTGTTCAAAACAATGTCGTTTTTGCGATACTATGATGGTGCAGCCCCAGTCAAGAAACGCAAGAAGACAGACGAGGAAAGAAGTGCTCAACAAAAAATGTATGAGGCTAAGCGCCCTCCAAGGAAATTTAATGATAAATGGAGAACTGTGCGTTCTTGGCTGGTCTATGATGAGACCGAAGAGAAAATGAAATGTTCGGTTTGTAGAAGTTTCTACGGGGACCATAATATTACAGATGATCGGCATGCATCGAATACATTTTTAACTGGTTGCGTCAACTTTAGAATTTCTGCTGTTGAAGACAACGAAAAATCAAAAGGTCATGTGAAAGCTGTTGCCAGTGAAAATTCAAAAAATTGTTCTGTTGATGAGAAAATGACTTCTGATGCTGGGCAGTCGCTCAAAATGTTAAAGGTTGCGGAAAAACATAAGATTTCGTATTTGTTTAGGAATGCTCATGCTGTAGCAAAACAAAATAGACCATTATCTGATTACAAGTGGTTATGTGAGGTGGACCGTGCTAAAAAAATAGACATAGGTTACACATATATAAATGACAAGGCTGCTGTTGAGTTTATTAGCTGCATTGCACAGTGTGAAAAAGACAAGACTGTAAAAGTTCTAAATGACTGTGCATTTTTTTCATTCATGATGGATGGAACTACTGACATTTCAGGAGGTAGGTGTTACAAATACTTTTAAACGATTATGTAGCAATAGTACTTGAATTGTTTTACCAGGTCTTAGGCTAGTATTAGTACATACTTATCAGATTTTGTATTGAACAGTCTATATATTACATTTCTCACAACAACTTAAACTATATATGCATGCATCATGAGTAAATACAAATCAATGAGATACCTCCCAATACAAATAAAATGAAATGATTTTGTCGACCCCTAACATACTGTTCAACTGTTGGATCACACAACTGATTTTTCTTAAATCTTGTATTAACATACCTAGCTCGCCCAATACAAATAAAATGAAATGATTTTGTCGACCCCTAACATACTGTTCAACTGTTGGATCACACAACTGATTTTTCTTAAATCTTTTATTTAGATGAGCAGGAGGCTATTTACGTAAGGACATCCAGTAAAGGTGTAGTAACAGAGAGATTTCTCAATATTGGTTCACCTCGATCAACAAAAGCTGAAGATCTTTTTGAGCATGTTCTTGCAGTATTCGAGGAATGTAAAATTAATAAAGGTAAATATTATTGTAGTACTAGCAATCGTTAATTAATTCACTTATCTCTTCATAATTTATGTAGATAGTAAGCCCTTAATAATTACGTATAAAAAATTATCAATAAATCTTTTTCACATTATCTACTTCACTAGTGCACACACGCACGCCCGGTTAGGAACTTACCAAGTAAGAAGTGCCTAGCCTAGTGAACCATAACTAATTTAATGAGACAGCCCCAGTTTCTCCGTGTAAGGGCTAGTACTTAGACATGCATGTCTTAATCTTTGTGCAAGTATATTACTACTGACAGGATCAAATAGGTATATAACGTGCGTATGTATTCTAAAATTTGAAAAAATAAAAATGTATAATATAATTATATACTCTTTAAAGCAGGTTAAGTCAAACTTAAGTCTTTGGTGATTACTTATACATTGTACAATATTTCAGACAAGCTGGTGGGAATGGGAAGTGACGGAGCCTCCAACATGATAGGATCACGGTCTGGATTGTCTACACTTTTGAAACAACGAATCAACCCTGAATTAGTCAACATACATTGTTTATGTCACAGACTTGAACTTGCTTTCCGTGATACATTGAAAAAGTCAAAATTGTATGATAAGTTAATGACATTACTCATTGGCATACATTACTTTTATAAAAAAAGTTACAAAAACAAAAGTGCACTTTTGAATGCTATTGAAGCAGTAGGTAAAGGTGTGTTACCACCTAAAGTAACTGGAACCAGGTGGCTTCCACACCTGTGTAGGGAAATAGGTGCTCTTTTGAAGACTTACAGAGCATTTGAGGCTCACTTGTCTACTGCAAGTCATGAAAATGCTAAAGCAGAAGGTTTCCTTAAACTGATGCTAGATAAACATGTCCTGGCATTTGCTATTTTCTTACAGGTAGGTTAGTGTAATAGTTTTAAATAATTTTTGGAAAAAAATAAAAATCCAACAATGAATTAGCTATCAAAATTATATGATCCGGAGTGATATATTTTACTCATACTGTACAATTTTTGTATTAAAAGTTAAAACTATTTTGATACACTTTACATTTAATGAGTTAGTCGGAAGTGAAAATTCTTCATCTTTAAGAAAATTAGCATGTTTGTACATATAGGTTTAAGTACCTACAAAGTCTTTCATAGTGTCAATGGAATAAAAGTTATCATAACTACTGGCGATAACATTGTATGTACCACAAAAAATGCAATAAAATTAAGGCATTTTTGTATATTTTCTTCATTTAGGATGCATTGGATCATGTCATGACACTATCGTTGAAGTTACAGAGAGATGATGTCACATTGTCAGATAGTATGTGCTGGGTGGACTCTACTGTAGAATTACTTGAGGAAAAGAAGGGAAGGTATGTACATAAGTTATGATAACAAAATGCTGACGGTTAAAATTTAATGTTTAATTGTCTAAATTAAGTATAAAAGCAACATTCAACTATGCAGTATTAAATCTATATTGTAATTTTGTCAGGAAGTGTCAAAGTTTGTGTCATCTACTGGAGACTGGAATGTATGATGGGATTAAATTGCAAGGTGCAACACCATCAATGACTTATACTGATGAAATTCTCCAAGGTCTGTCAGATGCTATTAAAACCAGATTCATGACTGACCAGAGAAATAAACAAAATGCCACAAAAATACTTAACTTTGGAAACTGGCCAGCAATAGGAACCCCAGAATTACAAGGTTTTTGTTGATGCCGAGTTTATTAATTTGTTGATTTTTATTATCCAGTTAAGAAATATTTTGTTCATTGACATTATCATTGTTTAACTTTTAGCATGTTTCAGCATTTCTCACTTTCAGCATGTTTCAGCATGTTTCAGCATGTTTCAGTTATGTTAATTTCACTTTCAGCATGGGGTGTGGAATTGCAAGATTTTTTCCATTTGTCAACAGACAAGTGAACTCTAAATATCAACTTGTCTGGAATGAAAACGCTTTTGTCCAAAAATTCAATACTAAAACAAATATTGATTATGACTATGATATAAAATACATACTTTTAGTAATATTAATAGTTGATAATGAAATAGTTGACCGTTGAATTGGTATTGAAACATTGGGACATCTAGTTTGTCCCCTATTGCAATATTAGAATACTTACAGCTAAAATTTAGTAATTGTGACAAGTGGAATGGCGATATTTACTTGTCTGCAGACATAAATGTATGAGTTGGACAAGTCTGTCTAGGAATTCCACACCCCTGAGCATGTTTTAATTTCAGTATTACGAGTAAGACTTACTAAGTTTCAGTGAGTTAGTCTCAATTTCAGTAAGTTTCAATTTCAGTTAATTTCAATGTCAGTATGTGTCAGTGTCAATAAGTTTCAATTTTAGCATTTATTATGTTTGCAGTGAGGAAATTGAAAATACACATTGTAATGCGCACTATGACAGATGTTTTATAAATATAATTATATTACAACATAGTGTAAGTATAAAATAATCAACTGAGGAAAGATATTTCAGTCTTCAATTTGTATTATCTTCCCTTTCACTTAACTTTAAACAGATTGGATTTAAGGCTTAAAGTGCATATATTAGAATGTATATCACCAGCTGTTTTGTTTGTCACTCAAACTCATCTAATTTACTAAACATATTATACATTTTCAGTTGTTATTTAACTATCAAGTTAAGGAAATGATAAAATCTGTATGCAATATGTTTTTATAAAATACTGATTTTTTCAGAGTTTGGACAAGAAGAGTTATTCATGTTTTTTAGACACTTTCATGCCAGTATTTGTAGACTGACTCCAGACATAACTGAAGATACCATGGTGAACCAGTGGAGCCTTCTGAAGAAAATTGTTACAAAAAAGTAATTTTGAATTAAATTGTTTTTAAAACCAAACTTAATGTCTGAAAGTCCATTTTATTCAAGAACCTAATTTAAAATGCTACCCAACATAATTATCAAACATACTGGTTGATAATGATATTGTAAATTTAAAATGTAAATAAGTCTACTTTTTTGAAATATTAAAAAGTATGAATTGGTATTCATCTTCATTACTATAAAAAAGTATTTCAATTTTTATAATCCTATTCCTTGCTCAATTTCAGGCATGGAGTAAAGATGTCTTGTCTGTCTTGGAAGACAGTTTTACAGGAGAACTGTGACTTAGAGCAGATATGTCTCGTTATAGACATAATGCTAACCATACCATCCACAAGTGTGAAGTGTGAAACAGCCTTCTCTCAGCTGAAACTTCTTAAAACTTGTAGACGGTCAAAGCTTGGTACATCATGTTTAAACGACTTGATGATTGTAAAGTTACAATCTCCACCAATATCAAGCTTTGATCCAGAAGATGCTATTGACAAGTGGCTGGTAAGATGCATGTTAATTATCCCTTTCATTTTAGAAAATGTTGAAAACAGATCTGATCACTTATTAATGGTCTAAAATATCATCGACTTGCTTGATTTTCAGGTTTTACCGTTTACTGTAAAATGCATACACAGATATATTTCACTAAATATCTTGTTTTCATTTCGCCTTATGAACTTTCCTCACCATTATATAAATACATTTTGATTATTTTCTTTCTTCAGAATTCATCTTTAATGGGACGGCGAGTAACTTATACCAGACCCAAATCTACCGCCGCCAACCCTCAGATAGTACTTGAAGACACTGACTGTTCTGACAATGATATAGACTCTGATAGTGATGATGATTCTGATGATGAATGTTCTGATAATTTATAACATGTCATGAAATAATATATTGAATAAAAATGTTCAAAATGTTTAAAGGGTGATGTGTCTTTAATTAAAATAAAAAGAAAGTCAAAGGTATACTTATATTTGATAACAAAATTCGGTCAGACAAAATTTCTTTCGGTCAGACAAGAATTGGAAGTTTGTCTGACCGAATGTCAGACAAAATTTTCAGCAGTTTCGCGAAGCCTGGGAAAAGACAAACTTTGTGTATATTTAACACGGAGAACTTCTTTTTCTGTCTTCCAGACTAAGCAAGAACGGGAGGTTTCAAAATGATTACCCCCACAGTTTGAACATTTGACTTCATTAGAACAGTTTTCAAGCGGACCAGCATGAGAAGTACTACATTTACGGCATATATTCTCTCTAGTGCATTTAGTTTCATGATGTCCATATTTAAAGCATTTGTAACACTGCATCGGGTTAGCAGCTCGTAAGCATGCGGTACAGCAAGCCCGAACAAGAGCTCCGCTGGGCGGGGCATTATACGCCCGTGTGCAGTCCATGCTGTGTTCTATCTCATATGAAGTCCCTGTGACCTTGACCAATGACCCCGGGATCTCAGAATAGGTCCCATCCTTAACTGGAAGGCTATCCAAAGCAAAGATTTTGAAACCTAGGTACAGCCATGGTTGAGTTATCACCGACACAAAGTTTTCCCATACAAACTTCCAGTGACCTTGACCCTGGGGCCTCAGAACCAAAAATACCAAAGGGCTATCAACACATTACATCTTGACAAATGGGCTGATTCACATAAAATTTGGTTAACCTAGGTACAATCATTGTTTAGTTATTGTTCGGACAAGGGTTTTCCATATGATGCCCCTGTGACCTTGACCTTTGACCCAGTTTTGACCCAAAACCAATTGGGAACATCCTTGACACATGGGCTACCCTCACATAAAATTTGGTGAACTAAATTCATGTTACTTATTAAATATAGCATTATTTCCATTGTTTGCCATTTTGACTTTATTAACATATTTATTGAACATTTGAAGTCACTGCTTGGTAATTTGATATCTTCTGGATGATGGTTTAAACTTGACCCAGGGGCCCCAAAACCAATAGGGAACATCCTTGACCCATGGGCTACTCTCACATGAAATTTGGTGAACCTAGGCGCAGTCATTGTTGAGTTACTACACGGACAATGTTTTTCAATATGATGCCCCTGTGACCTTGACCTTTGACCCAGGGGCCCCAAAACCTATAGGAGATAACCTTGACACTTGGGCTACTCTCACATAAAAATTTGTGAACCTAGGTACATTGGTGGTTCAGTTATTGTCTGGACTAGGTTTTTCGATATGATGCCTCTGTGACCTTGACCTTTGGGCCTGGTGCACCAAAACCTATTGGGAACATCCTTGACACAAGGGCTACATTCACATAAAATTTTGTGAACCTAGGTACAGTCGTTGATGAGTTATTGTCCGAACAAGGTTTTTCAATATGATGCCCCTGTGACCTTGACCTTTGACCTAGGAGCCCCAAAACCAATAGGGCATATCCTTAACACAAGGGCTACCCTCACATAAAATTTGGTGAACCTAGGTACATTGGTGGTTCAGTTATTGCCTGGACAAGTGTTTCATTGTTTGCCATTTTGACTTTATTAACATATTGATTGAACATTTGAAGTCACAGCTTGGTAATTTGATATCTTCTGGTTGAAGGTTTAAACTTTACCTGTATCCTCAAAACTGATAAGGTATATCCTTGACACATGGGCTACTCTCACATGAAATTTGGTGAACCTAGGTACACTCATTGTTGAGTTATTACCCGGACAATGTTTTTCAATATGATGCCACTGTGACATTGACCTTTGACCCAGGGGCCCCAAAATCAATAGGGCATATCCTTGACACATGGGCTACTCTCAGATAAAATTTGGTGAACCTAGGTACATTGGTGGTTCAGTTATTGTCCAGACAAAGTTTTTCCATATTATGCCACTGTGACCTTGACCTTTGAACCTGGGGCCCCATAAACCTATAGGGCACATCCTTGACACATGGGCTACCTTCACATGAAATTTGGTGAACCTAGGTACAGTCGTTGATGAGTCATTGTCCGAACAAGGTTTTTCAATATGATGCCCCTGTGACCTTGACCTTTGACCTAGGAGCCCCAAAACCAACAGGGCATACCCTTAACACAAGGGCTACCCTCACATAAAATTTGGTGAACCTAGGTACATTGGTGGTTCAGTTATTGCCTGGACAAGTGTTTCATTGTTTGCCATTTTGACTTTATCAACATATTGATTGAACATTTGAAGTCACAGCTTGGTAATTTGATATCTTCTGGTTGAAGGTTTAAACTCAACCTGTTTCCTCAAAACTGATAAGGTATATCCCTGACACATGGGCTACTCTCACATGAAATTTGGTGAACCTAGGTACACTCATTGTTGAGTTATTACCCGGACAATGTTTTTCAATATGATGCCACTGTGACCTTGACCTTTGACCCAGGGGCCCCAAATTCAATAGGGCATATCCTTGACACATGGGCTACTCTCAGATAAAATTTGGTGAACCTAGGTTCATTGGTAGTTCAGTTATTGCCCGGACAAAGTTTTTCCATATTATGCCACTGTGACCTTGACCTTTGAACCTGGGGCCCCATAAACCTATAGGGCACATCCTTGACACATGGGCTACCTTCACATAAAATTTGGTGAACCTAGGTACAGTCGTTGTTGAGTTATGGTCCGGACAAGGTTTTTCAATATGATGTCCCTGTGACCTTGACCTTTGACCCAGTGGCCCCAAAACCGATCGGGGACATTCTTGACACATGGTCTACTCTCACATAAAATTTGGTGAACCTAGGTAGATTGGTTGTTAAGTTATTGTCAGGACAAGTTTTTTTCCCATATGATGCCACTGTGACCTTGACCTTTGACCCAGGGGCCCCAAAACCAATAGGGAACATCTTTGACACATGGGCTACTTTTACATTAAATTTGGTGAACCTAGGTACATTGGTGGTTCAGTTATTGTCCGGACAAGTTTTACCTATTTTAAGTCCCAGTGACCTTGACCTTTAACCCTGGGGTCTCAAAATCAATAGGGAACCTCCTCCACCCAAGGGCTATCCACACATAAAATTTGAGGAACCTAGGTATATCCTTTCTTAAGTTATCATCCGGACAAGCAATTGTCCACGGACGGACAGACGGACAGACGGACAACAGCATAACATAATACGACCGTTTTTTCAAAACGGGCGTATAAAAACAATGCATTTACTTTACACAAGAGTCAATAATGGATACTTACCAATAGATCTAACTCTTAAACTCTTTGATCATACTGTCCTACCGATACTCTATGGGTCGAAAATTTTTGGTTCCGAAAACTTGGATATCATTGAAACGGTGCACACAGATTTCTTGCGTAAAATTACCAAATCCAGAAAAAGCACACCTCTATATATGTTATATGCTGAACTTGGTCGTTACCCTCTATCGGTAATAATTAAAAGTAGAATGATATCATTTTGGGCTCGTCTGCTCAATGGTGATCCAATTAAATTGTCATTTCTTATTTATAAATACATGCTGGGTAAACCAGAAGAATTTAAATGGATTTCTGAAGTCAAAAATATTCTCTAATCTGTTGGTAAAATGAATGTATGGCATTCCCAATTTAAACAATCGTTCGAATTGGAAAATTATTTCAAAATTTAATGTCATCGCGATCAACTTATTTTCTACAAATATCGCACTGCTAACCATAAGCTTCCAATTGAAGTAGGACGATGGGACGGTACAGCTTTGGCTGATAGAATATGTCCATTATGCGATATGCATAAGATTGGCTCCGAGGAACACTGTTTATTAGAATGTCCATATTTTAATGAAAAAAGACTTGAAATGTTGGGTAATACGCCAAATATCAGACATACTGACATTAAAATCTTGTTTAAAAACCACATGGAATGTAAATCACCAGAACTTTTGAAAAACATATGTAAACTCTGTTTGACGATAATGAATCACTTCTCATAATGCCACACTACTTATGACTCGTATTAATACGAGAAAATTCCCCAATACTTAAATGTTATTTATATCATTGACTGTTTGCATCTTATTATATAATTTTGTATCACATGTACCCCATACTGTAATTCATTACGTGGGAGAAATAAAGTTATGTTCTGTTCTGTTCGTTAATCTAAAACTAACAATATTACTAATATATGCCTCTCGGCGCGATATGACCTTTTTGTGTTGGTGCGCCGTAAAACACAAACAAACAAACAAACAAACAATATATGCCTCCTTTAAATCGGAATATATTTGCTTATTTCAAATCTTAGCATGCGTTTAAAAAACCTTTTTATAAGCATTCATTATAGAATAACCAATTAACATTGTAAGTTTGTAATTGTAATTAAAAATTAATTATTAAACTGTGTATGTTTGTTCATTTTTAGCTGATTTGCGCGATTAAACTGTGTCTGTTTGTTCATTTACACCCGATTATTGCTATAATTTTATGACTTTGATATGGCGTTTAAGGCCATTATTTCGTCGCTGATTTGTTTGATGATAACCAATGTATCGTGTAATTAATTTCAGTAAAGATAGTATGTTTGTAGGGTCTGACCATGCTTTTTTTAAAAAAAAATCAACAAGTGGTCGGTAATACACACACGTATGTTCGGTATAAGCAACATTTGTTCGGAATTACAAACAGTAAGCGAGCTTTTAAAAAATGTTGTAACTCTTCATATAATAATCAGAGATACGTCAGTATCATTTATAATCATTACTAAAAGTTCATTTTCATTATATCACTGTTTGTTTGTTTGGGTTTTACGGCACACCAACACAAAAAGGTCATATCGCGCCGAAAGCAATCATTGATACTATTATTTCAATCGATATTATTGATGTAAAGCTCTATATTTTATTATAAACATTTATTTCCTTCAAAAAGTTAAGTATCGCATATGATGGTACAGACTCAAAAAGTTCTTTAAGTGAGTTTACTTTAAAATGTTTGTCACGGATGTCTTTTAGATCCTGACAGTCGAGGAGAACGTGTTTGACATTGAAATGCTCGTCACAGGGTATACATTGAGGTGCTACCTCTCTTTTGAGAAGGTATGGATGTGTTAATCTGGTATGACCAATTCTACATCGCGAGATCACTATTTGATCTCGGCGATTAGAAAATACAATTGACGAAGATGAATCAAGGGTTGGCTTTATATCATGTAACTTATTAAAAAATTGCATTGTCCCACATTGTTTGCCATTTTGACTTAATTAACGTGTTAATTGAACATTTGAAGTCACTGCTTGGTTATTTGATATCTACTGGTTGAAGGTTTAAAGATTCTTCAGCCAAAATATCAACTTTTTCATTTCCTTGTATACCAATATGGCTTGGTATCCAGCCGAGGTGTACTATTTTAGATTTTAAAATTTCATGTAATTTTAGTTCGATTCATTTTATAAGAATATTGTTTGAAGTACGGTTTTTATGGCCAATAATACAGATAGAGAATCTGAAAAAATGATAAATTATTACTATTTGATATGTATGTTAAAGCAAGATCTATTGCTTTGACTTCAGCTGTAAATATGGATGCCTGGTCAGGCAGTCGCATTTTTGCAACAAAAGAATTTCCATATGCAGCGCAACCAACTTTGTTACCATCTTTGGAACCGTCAGTAAATAAATGTGTACAATCTTTATATTTTTCTAATATGTTTACGAATTCCGATTTGAAGGCCTCTGGACTGGTAATAGATTTACGAAAGTTTGACAAGTCAATATTAACGTTTGGTATGTTGTAGGTCCAAGGAGGGACATTTTCATCAAAGTTCTGTAAACGGTAGAAGTGTTGATATTAAGCATTTCTAAGTCGTTTTTAACGCGCAGGCCAAATGGTTTAATTTCGTTTGGTTTGTTGTCAAATTTTTCAATGTAATTTGGTTTGAAAACTACTTTTCGCGCCGGGTTACTATTGTTAGAAGATATTCGTGGTGCGTATTGTAATGAAAGCTTCTGTCGACGTAATTTTAATGATGGCTCGTTAGCTTCAACATAAAGACTTTCAATAGGTGAAGTTTTAAATGCACCAAGGGCGATACGTAAGCCCTGGTTATGTATTGTATCAAGCATTTGTAAGTACGATTTACTTGCTGATCCATACACAATTGACCCATAATCTAGTTTTGAACGAACAAGACTTCTGTATAATTTAAGTAATGTTAGGGAGTCAGATCCCCAATCAGTATGTGAAAGTACTTTAAGTAGATTTAAAGCTTTAATACATTTTGTTTTTAGAGACTTTAAGTGTGGTATAAAAGAGATTTTTTATCAAACGTAACGCCTAAAAATTTAGCTTCATTTACAACAGGGATTTTTGAGCCAGAAATGTAAAGTTCAGGATCATTATGATGCTTTCTTAATCGACAAAAATGTACACATTGTGTTTTTGACTCGGAAAATTTAAAACCATTTTCTGTTGACCACTTTTGGATTTTATCCAAGTTTTGTTGTAGTTGGCGTTCGATACTTGGAATATTTTTAGATCGATAACAGATTAAAAAGTCATCTACATACAATGAGCAATCTGTACCAGGATTTATAACCTTAACAATATTATTAATTTTAGACCAAAGAGTGTAACAGATAATATACTGCCTTGTGGCACGCCTTGTTCTTGTTTGTGGCTCTCTGATAATGTTGATCCTAATTTGGCTTGAAACTTTCTGTCAGACAGAATTATATCAACCTCAAATGTCAAGTTGGTTGCTTGCAATACCGAACAGTCATTGTTTCTGGCTTAAGTGTTCGGTTATACCCGCACCCGCTCTATAATTTCTTTTATTTGGCTTTGTTTCTGCATATATACAATTTAAAGCAGATATTATGATGGTGTCAGCGTGGTTTTATATAATATAAACTTCTTGCTGTTCGTTCACTGTTCAAATGATTTAGGCATACATATTCGCAGATGACTTGCATAATATTGTAAAGAAGAAATAGACACCAAGTAAATAGTGCGATTTATTAGAAGTATTAAACTCGGAACTCTCAAGCACCCCATACACTCATACTTTATACTGTGGGAAATACACAACCATTCTCATATGAATTTTGGCACCGCAATCGACTTTTTTACTAGGCTGCAATCTTCTTTTAGTGGGGTAATATTGATGATCATTGTCATTCTAAAGTAGCAAAAAATATTAAAATACTTGTGTTTTAAGAAATACACATGAAACTGTCCTCTAAGTAATCACTAATAGATTCAAAGCATAAATTGAAGTTTGAAATTATGCCAAAAATGTTTATTTAGTATGCTGTTACGAACAATGTTCTCAAGGCTTTCATGAATTCATGCCATCTGAAGATACGGCGTGTGTACTAGTGGAGAAACTAAAATCAACTTACAACTGGTTCATATGGCATATTTTTGTCATCTGTTCTGTCTTAATGAAGCCATTTACGCGTGTTTGTAATACAATATATTTATGTCTTTATTATGCAGTATGGGGGAAATCTTAAGTTTGACTAAAACCTTGTTAAGTCGACATTCTAATAATCTTTCTATATCGAATTTCAATTATCAACAAACTTAAGATATTATATCAATTTTGAAAAAAAAATGTAATAACTACCTGTACAGCATTCTTGTATTTTGATTGTCCTTGATGACATTGCCGAACTTCTTTTTGAATAGAAACAAAAGGAATGCCATTGCATACAACGGGAACGTCACTCCTTATATCTTCAAACCAAACACGGTGGTGGTCCAATGAAGTCAGCTCTATTTACAAAAGATATTTATAGAAAATTTCTAGTCGAATACTACGCAAAATAATGCATCGTTTGTTTTCAATACGTATCAACATGCTTAAATGTGACATAGTGTTAACATAATTAATATTGTACGTTATTTGGAACGTACATGAAATATACAAACATTCAAACAATACATAACGATGGCTCTGTTAACATTCATGACACCATGCAATAAGAAATATTACAGTTTTGATATATTTTACCATTTTGTTGCTGTGTGTTCTTTCAGTTTTGTGGGCTCACATGGTAAGCAACAATATCTTACTTTATATTGAATCTTAACGCGTTGTTTCTTAGATCACTTAAAGACCAAACAACACTATCCATTTAGTAGAAAAGTTTTCAAGAATATGTTAATTACTGCATAAATAAGACTTACTGCAATGTTTGCAATGTCAATGATACTATAATTTAGGGGCAATTTTATAATTTTCAAAACATGTTAAGTTACTGGAACTGCACAATCAATACTTTTTGTAATTACTTTGATACAGCAGTCCTAGAATAAGGTTATTTTATTCTTATTAATGCAAGCATGATATCTATTGACAGTACGTGTTAAACAACGGTTCAAATTTCAATTAAATCACTTCACTTGGGTCTGGTTACTGTCTATGAAGCATAGTCAATGCAAAATATTAAACAAAAAATACATAATACAAAATATCTAATGCAAAACTCATTAATTAATGAATTATGGCATAAAAATCAAAATGAATTATGATGGATTATGATATAGACCGCCAAACCCAGACGACATTTAATATTAGTTTTCAGCGTTAACAATCCGTCAACAGCTATATACAATGACTTTGTTGTTCAGTGTTTGTCGAGACTTATGATATATACTTAAGAAAGTCGGGTTTGTTCCTATGAGCATGTTCTAATTGTATGTGGACATATTTTTTCATCCAGTAGGATAATAAATGCGATTGCTCGATAAGGCTGAACGATATAGTCTACAAACTTATAAGACAAAGCCGTTCTATATACATGTACGACACAAGGTAACTTAAAATGCCACGTGGCCTTGACTTGGTGGTCCAATTTCAGGGACACAGATATTATAACAAAAATGTTGATATGATTATAAACTTACTTTGCAATCCGTGATTTTTCATTTTCAATTTAATGAAGCAAATAATAATTATGTCTTAATTTAAAGATGAGAACTCCTAAAGCGCTAGGCTTATCTACCAGAAGGTCATCTAACAACAATGCAAAACAATGTAAACAACATATATACATGTAAAAGCATTAAACAAAATACCCACACAATAATGAATTAAACACACACACTCCGACCCAAACCCCGCAAACACACAGCCACACAACCAGCCACACACAAGCAAAAGCATCAAGCAGCAAACTGGAGTATTAATAAGAATAATAATAATGATGATGATAAAAACACTAGTACATTAAGATATGATCATACGAGAGTGGATACGGTTGGAAAACTTTTATGATTTGTTTTAAAATAGGAATTTTGTAAGTAGATAGCGAAAGTTATTTAGAGACGGCGCATTTTTTATATTGAAAGGTAAAATATTCCAGACAGATGTAGATTTGTATTGAATTGTTTTTTACTATAATTTGATTTACATTTTACAAGAAGGTAGAGTAAGCATGAAACTGTTTATTGAACGGAGAGAATAATTATCGTTTTTAGATAGACATATTAAATTGTTCATGTAGTCAGGCGTCATGCCATTAATGATTTTGTAAATCAGTACTGCCAGATGAAATTGACATCTCTGTAACAAAGGGAGCCACGTCAGTTCAATAAAAAGAGAGTGCGAGGGAGATGTGTAAGTTTTGTCAAAAATCATTCTTGCTGCTCTTTTTTTTGTCCATTAATTATTTTAGTGATAACCTTTTTTGAAGAATTAGACCAAAGTATGGAACCATAGTCAAGAACTGGCTGTATATATGCATTACATAACACTTTTCTCATATCAACATTCAAAAACGGTTTGATTCTACGAAATAAACACAGCTTAGAGTTTAGTTAATTGTTTGTCATAGAAACATGAGCATCCCATTTCAAATTGTTATCTATGATTACACCCAAGACTTTTCGTTGAGTAATGCCTAGGTCACAATTAACCCGGCGCCCGGCCGGCGTTCCCGATTTTTAGAAATCGGCCGGCATGGAGAGATCGGGATCAGATCGGCCGGCAAAATTAAATATTTCACACTTAAAAGATGCCCGTCCGATGCCCGTACGGGATCCGGAAGATGGCCGCACGCAATCGTCCGATTTCATGATTTTCTATCCCCGATTTTTAGCGGGTTTCTGACAGATGCCCGTCCGATATCCGCACGATGTTCTTACGACGCCCGTGCGATACTCGCCCGGGCATCGCCCGATTTTGCCAAGTCGCACGGTGTCCGGACGGGCATCGAGGGAGCACCGGAAGACTACATTACGAACATCGGCCGATGTCCGCCCGGCGTGGGTCAATGTGTGAGTTGGATAAATATTGTATATATTAAGATTTGTCTGCGATATTCCACATTCAACGTCTTAAAATCAGGTATGCCTGCGGTCAACCTAAGGATCGCGCTTTTGAGGACAAGAATAGCTTTGGCTAGGTGTAGATATATCACCGTGTTTGTCGCTTTAGTGACACAAATGCAAATGAAACAAAAACGAAGGCGCCAGAGAAGATGGTGGGTACGCCCTTGGCTCACTAGGCGACCATGTTTAGGTCACTACGAAACTCTTATGACTAAACTTCAACTGGAACACCACGCCGATTTCAAGACGTTTCTGAGGATGGAACCTCAGATGTTCCATGAGCAGTTGCAACGTATTGCACCCCGCATTGAAAAGAGTACAAAGTATGTAATACTATGTCTTCATTGTAATAAAGTTTTCCATGCACTACTATCACAACATTTTGAAATATTGCTTGTTGCAAACATCGAGAAATGACCGTAACTAAGTTTATTTGGAATGTTTACAGGCATGTTATATCACAATTATATAATTATGTTATATAGTTGATACCTATTTCTTATGTTTTGCAGTGCCAGGAAACCCTTGTCGGCAGGTATCAAGTTGGCTGTCACTTTGCGTTTTTTCGCTACGGGGAATTCCTACCATTCACTGGCTTTCGACTTTAGGGTGGCACACAATACTATCTCGCTGTTTGTGCCGCAAGTATGTCAAGCATAAGTACTGTGAAGAAGTATTCAACACACCCTCTACTCCAGAGGAGTGGCAACTAGTGGCCAAAGCAAAGCGCTCAAAGACAGATGGAATCTACCACATTGCTGCGGGGCCATAGACGGCAAGCACATAGCTGTAAAGAAACCCAAAAATAATGGAACAATGTTCTATAACTACAAGGGTTTTTTTCAATTGTTTTGTTGGGAGTAGTTAATGCGGACTACAAATTCCTCTGGGTAGATATAGGCTCGTCAGGTTCCGAATCAGACTGGGGGTTATTTAACAGGTACTTTACCACCATTTTACTTATTATACTTTATATAGTCATCATAAGTTTTAGTTATATTGTGGCAACAGCTTATTATTAATGATTCCTGGAAAACACATTTACTATTTCAGCAAATGCTTCTATATTCTCCAGTTCGGAAGTTAATGTCGGTTAGGCGTCTGACGGGCGCCGTTCGATATCCGTACGATGCCCGGCAAAGAAAATCGGTCAGCCACTCCCCGAACTGGGATCGGGCGGCACACTGCCGATGCCCGCTCGGCACCCGGTCGGCGTCCGCACGGCGCCCGGCCGGCGTCCAGTTAATATTTGGAAACACAGAGCCGCCTATATTTCTTACGGCACCCGGACGATGTGTCCGATGCTCGGCCGATGCCCGGTCGGATATCGGCCGAACTTTAGCCGATTCGTTTCCGATGACTTTAGATGCCCGACGTCGGGATTGATTTTAACTGCGAGTTAAAATGAACCCGGCGCCCGGCCGACGTCTAAAAATGTCAAAATTTTCTCCGGAGCCCGGCAGATGTCCGGCCGGTGCTCGGCCGATATTGTCTTAAAACACGTCGGAAACTAATCGGAAACACATCGTGGCTTAATTGTGACTGGGGTATAACACATTGAATAGGTTCATTTTGTAGTAAATTTTTTAAGTTTCTAGACTTTTTTTGTATTATGAGCAGTGCCTAATAGCATAGCAGTAGTTTTTCAAGGATTAAGCTTCATTTTGTTCTTACTACACCATGTAAGTACACTGTTAAGATCATTTTGAAGCGATTGTTCAATAGATTCAATGGATTTGCCGTAAGTATAAAGTGTAGTGTCATCCGCGTACATGTCCGTCTCAGTAAATCGAAGGTGTTGCGGTAAGTCATTTATGAAAATAAGAAAAAGCAAAGGGCCAAGAATTGAGCCCTGGGGAACACCTGCAATAATATTTTGTAAAGACGACGATGTATTGCCTATTTTAACCATTTGTTTTCTATTTGAAAGGTAAGATTCGAACCAAGATATAGATTTTTCCGAAAAATTGTACTGACTAAGTTTGTGTACAAATGTAACAAAATTTTATGATTAACTAAACCAAAGGCCTTATAATGTTCCTACTAAATTGCCATTGTCGATTTGTTTTGACCAATCATCAACTAAGCGAATCAAAGCTGCCTGACAAGAATGAGTTCTACGAAAACCTGATTGGTTTGTTTGTGTTTTACGGCGCACCAACACAAAAAGGTCATATCGCGCACTGATTGTCTTGTGTGAAGCATTTTTGAGCGATCAAAGAAATCGTGCATTTGATTCGAAATATGTGTCTCAAAAATTTTAGAAGTAGACGACAGTATAGAGATAGAGATATGGGTTTTACGGCGCACCAACACAGAAAGGTCACATCGCGCCGAAAGCTATTAATGATACTAATAATTCAAACTATATTAATGATGTAAAAAACTATATCTTATTATAAACATTTATTTCTTTCAAAAAGTTAAGTATAGCATATGATGGTACAGATTCAAAAAGATCTTTAAGTGAGTTTACTTTTAAATGTTTGTCACGAATGTATTTAAGATCCTGACAGTCAAGGAGAACGTGTTTTACATTGAAATGCTCGTCACATGGTATGCATTTAGGTGCTTCTTCTCTTTTGAGAAGGTATGAATGTGTTAATCTAGTATGACCAATTCTACATCGCGAAATTACTATTTGATCTCTGCGATTAGAATATATAATTGACGAAGATGAATTAAGGGTTGGCTTTATGTCATGTAATTTATTAAAAATTGCATTGTTCCACAACGCTTGCCATTTTGATTTAATTAACGTGTTTATTGAACATTTGAAGTCACTACTTGGCAATTTGATATCCACTGGTTGAAGGTTTAAAGATTCTTTGGCCAGAATATCAACTTTTTCATTTCCTTGTATACCAATATGGCTTGGTATCCAGCAGAGGTGTACTGTTTTAGATTTTAAAATTTCATGCAATTTCAATTCGATACTTTTAATAAGAATATTGTCTGAATTACGATTTTTTATGGCCAATAATACAGATAGAGAATCTGAAAAAATGATAAAATTACTATTAATACTATTTGATATGTATGATAAAGCAAGATCTATTGCTTTGACTTCAGCGGCCGATTGTATAAACGTAGGTTAAATTTAACCGCTGGGTTAAATTTATGTATTGGTAAAATTTTTGGTAAAACACTGGATTAGTGATTGTATAAAGGTTTGGTTAAATTTAACACAGGTGGTTTTTGGGATTAAATTTAAACCACCTCCAGTAGCTGGGTTAAGCAATTAACCAAAATAAAAATGAAACAAAATGGCCGCCATTTCGCTCGATATATTGCATTTTTTATCGATTTCATACATTGATGATTGAAAGGGGCCTTAATAACACATAAACACTCGTAGTTCTATCTCAAGGGAAATAACCTGTACAAATTTTAAAGACCGATCTTTATCCTAGGTGACCTAGTTTCTAGTTTTGTTTTCATCTGTCAAAAGATGAAAAGAAATTTGGTCGACGGATCATCAGTACATTTTCTCATTTGAAGATGTGTATTGTGGTGTATTATACTGTAAGGTTAGTTACTTGCATCGTTTATGAATTGATATTATTAAAGTTTTGGAACTGAAACGCCAATTTTATGTGACAAGAACGCTATGCAAATCATGTTGTTTTCTATCTCGACGAAGTTGATGTTGACTAGAGTATCTTGTCGAAATTGTAGTTGTGCAAGTTTTTTTAGAGATGCTTGGCATTTGGTATGCATAAAATATGCTCTCTGAAATGAATCAACTGTACGAAGCTCTCTTGTTAGCCGTTTCTTTATGAACAACATGGTTTGGTTAAATGTATAACCAAAACTTATCCAAAGAAAATGGCCGCCTTTGCTGTACCTAACGCCAGACGACCTAGACAATTTCGACGAATACATTGCCAGACGGATAATTTGGATGATGACGAGTGTCGGCGGAGGTATAGGTTCTCTTTGGTTAACGTAGGTAGACTTGAACTACTCATCGGGGACAGACTGAGACATGAGACTAGACGGAACTTGGCATTGACTCCAAGACAGCAAATTCTCATTGCACTTAGGTTTTATGCTTCTGGGTGTTTCCTTCAATTAATTGGGGATACCTTTAAAATTGATATTGCCACCGTGTCGCGTACAGTGACAAGAGTAACGGACGCCTTGTTTGACTTGAAGGATGAGTACATTAAGTTTCCAACGACTCATGACGAACGCAGGACAGTACAGCAAGGGTTTTACGGTATCCGTCAACTTCCTGGGGTGGTGGGTTGTATTGATGGCACCCATGTTAGGATCCTTTCACCACCATCTGATCAGGAAATGTCTTATGTCAATAGGAAACATTACCATTCTATAAATGTGCAAGCTACTTGTAACCATGTTGGTAAGTAGCCTTGGGTAACCTATCATTCATGAAAAAAATATGTGCATAGTCTTTAAAATGATTGCATGTCAACTGATTAGACTTCCGAATAGTCAAACTTAATTATCTCACCACTCTTTTGAACAACTCGTCAAATTGAAATTAGATTGCATTTAGTCTGCAGGATAGGTGGTGGATAGTTTTCTATTTTAAGAGTATAATGATCTATTTGTAAAATATTTAAATAAAATGGATAAATATTTTTTCTGTGTGTATTGTTATTGTTAATATATTATATAAAAATAATAATAACTTAGGGTGCCTCTTAGTCATGGTTAAGACAATTTAATTATAAACTAGGCAAATTTTGTTCCCATAGCTGTTCCCTTGATATCTGTAAAATGTTCTGTTAATTGAAAATAAATTTATTGTTTTTCTACACAAAGTTTGATTGCTTGTGTTGTGAAAATTTGTTGTTTCGTCTATAAATTAATTAAGTTAATGCGTTTTCCCAGCGTTAAATAGATTATAATATTTTGTGACAAATGTTTGTGCAGAGGATTAGTCACATCAAACATGAATACACAAAAATACATTGTATATATACTAGAGGGTACTTGTAGTTAAATAGAACATTTTAAAATAAGACTCATGCATTTTATAGGAATCATTTAATATTTTTGCTACTTTTAAATAAATAAAATGTTAAGATTAATGATAATCTTCACATTTTTTTATTATATAAAACAAAAAATATGTTCTATATTAAGCCATGCGATGTAAAATGACTCATTTAATACTTTTGTTTGATTTAAATGAAAAAATATTGATTAGAAAATTAAAAGAATTTTTCAACACAACTATGGACATGTGGGATTAAGACAACTGTCACCATTTACAAATTTTCACCCATTTTGACACTTATACTATGTCGTTCGAAGAGATGTGTGTAAACCTTTTAACTGCAATGTTTGTAGTACAGGCTGTTGTTAAAATTTGTTGATGAATTCAGAAATGAATTATACAGTTACATCAACTATTTATTAGATGCTTGCCTATGCATTAGTTTACATGCAGTTTTTCCTACATTACTTTTTGTTGGAAATCTTTTTCTCAAACTGATTATAATTTTTTGAAACTAAAAACCTTTTCTTTTCATTCCAGGGTTGTTTACTAGTATAAATGCCTCATGGCCTGGATCTTGCCATGATAGTCATATTCTGCGTATGTCCAAAATATGTGCCTATTTGGAGGAGAATCACCATGGTGAGTAGTATGTTCATTCAACAGGTTTCATTGAACAATTATTTCTATTGTTATTATTTTTTTCAATAGTTTCTTGGCAAACGTTTCTAACATGGCCAAACATCTCGGACTAGATGAAATGAAGTTTATTTTACCTATAATTGTGATTTTGAAAATTGGTATAAATTTGCTGTATTTTTACTTATTCAAATACACCACTGGTATGTCAAATACTTTGCCATTTAAAATAATGTGCATATTTATCCAATGAACTATACTTTGCCATTATTTTTTTCTGTTTTGATGAAATCCTGGCTTTTATGTATGTATTTACTGTGATTAAGTCATATTTTATTATTTTAATTTTCATGGCAATAAAGATGTAACACATTACAATTATAATGCAATTAACATATATAAGGGATTGAAGTGAAACTTCACATACTGCAACAAGAAATGTCATAGAGAGGGTCTTTGGGATATGGAAACGAAAATTTCATGTCTTACATTCTGAGGCATGTATATAAAATTGACAATTATTTGTAAAAGGTATAATGATAAGGTTTAATATGTTTTCATTTTTTCAATATTATTCCTATAAATATATAAAATTGTCTTCAAGTAAAAGTTGTTTCTTGTGTCATCATATTATCTACTCATTCACAGAACCAGTTAATTATTGAATTTAATCATAAATAATAACACTGAGTGGACAGATTCTCCAATATTTTTATATCGCATTGCCCTTTTAAGTCGAACACAATTTGTATAACATAATTATATTGTGCACCTCCAGTAATTCTGTCTGTACATACTTCAAACAAATAAGATTTGACATTACATGAACATTACGGCAAAGTGTATTTTATGTAATTTTTGAGTTTATTTTATGTTGTATGCATTTCTAGGTTAGAATGAAACCTTCCAAAGTCAGTAAAATTATTGTAGTTTGTGCACTTTTGCATAACTTGTTAATTGTATGGAAAGAACCAGAACAAGATGAAGAAGATATTACAGATGATGATCAACCGCAACAGGTTAATTATGATGGACAGCAAGATGGGAGAGGCATTAGAGATTATGCTGTCAATCAATATTTCAGTTAATCTTTCATTGTCATTTATTGATTACCAATATTATAACAATCTTCATGAACGTTTAACCAGATCTAAATTATAGAGTATGCGAGTGGAAAATATTAGATCGGGTTTTAATCAGATTGATATTATATAATGTTAGACATTTTGATATTAACATATTCTCCCATGCATCAGTTATAAAGATTCATTCGTTCACATTATATATATGTTAAAATAATATGTGCATACTAATATTCCTACTCATAAATATTTCAATTGCTTGACTGTCAATCTTCATCATCTTGTTCTGTTTCTTTCTAGCCACATTTTGTAGAACTTTCAAAGGGCATCAATAACATACATTAAAGTTAGTATGTAGGATGACTTAATGGTTTTTTTTTAAGTTGTTCATATAATGCACCTGGCTCTGTATCAAACCTGCTATATTGGTGAAATATAATTGTATATTATATATGTATAATATGAAAGCCGTCCTACGGATGTGATATAAATTAATAAGCATACATTTTATGTAATGATAAGATGGGTTCATTGTTTTAAGTACATGTTTGTGTATGTTATGGACAAAATAATGTATTTGAATGACATTTTTTGTGCTTACTCCATCTTACTATGAGTGATGATGATATTTGATCTTTTATCACATTTTTTTTGGGAATAAATCATTCAAAATTGATTCTTCAAGTATTTGATTTTTACATTGTGGTAAATGCATTCAGTCATATGTACCGATATATTGAAATCATAATTTTTTATGATTTTTATTATTTATAAATTTTGATCTATTAAAACTTGTTTTTAAATCTCTTATCTACAGTTGGGTCCTGAAGTCAATATCATATGATTTGAATTTTTTTGTTAATTTGTATCAGTGTAGGAAAACTTTGTTTGATTTATGTCTTGTAAATTTATTTAGGATTTATCATTGTTTCCAAATATTTTATGAACATGCCTTTTATTGAGACAGTGTTGTTACCTTTTTACTATTAAAAACTTCATACAATTGCAATTGTATTGTCATGTACTGGGCAAGATAAGTAGTTAATATATGGTAATTAATCCAAGTGTGCTTTCACATTTTATCTTACTGTAACAGCCTTTAAAGTTTCATGCATATTTTTAATGTCTTTTTTTTTTTGGTGAAATTTTTCTAAAACAACATAATTGTGGAATTGACCACTTATAATCTAGAGTTGTCTGCTAAATTAATCTTTAATCCATTGTTTAAAAAATGGTGGAAATATTGTGTGAATGGCAAACAGTTTGGAACCAGGTGTCGCAAAAGCAATTTACGTACTCAATTTTGTCAGAGATATTCATAAATTTATATTTTATACAGTACTTGTAACATAATGAATAACTATGCATGGGCCTCAATTTATTTCACTTGCTATCAAACACAAAAAGGTCATGATACTTGTTGTTCAGCATTGAATGCTGCATAGAATAAGTTCATTAATCTGTATGACTTTTGATATATTCAATTTTTGGATCTATATAAATGTGACGTGAAAGTTATGTAACACAAAAATGAAATATGAAATAAATACATAAAAACATGTATTGTTGTCAATGTTATCCCAGTTAAATTTGTTCAATTACTCTGTAGCATTATCACATAGAGATCAATCTACCATCTTTGTAAACTGCGTAGAAATAATAAGGATACTGTCACTTTGTTATTGAAGTTTATTACTACTACACAAGAAAAAATATATTGAGTGCAATGACTTTAATAAAATGAAACATTATCAAAATGTACAACTTTGATTCTAGCTTTTATATAAGTAAAATTCTGCCATGAAACCATCTAAATAGATGATCTATATAACAAAACAGTCTTATTGTAGAGACCCTTTTGTTCACAATTTAAGAATTTAGGTATTAATAGTTGTTGAAAATCACAAGATTTTGAAATGACAAAAGTGGTCTTATAGCAGAATTTTACTGTAGAAGAAGTGTAGAAGTAAACGAGTCTTTTTAAAAGTGTATAATTTGATTGATTAAATGCAGCTTCATGACTACTCTATTAGCAATGATTCCAGTCAGTTACATTTCTGAATTTGATAAGTTGTTAATATTGTGAACAAACTATAGCGCAATTCAGTGCACTAGTGATCTATACCATACATTCCTAGCTTTCTGTGAGAATTGCCAAAATAGTATAACACACATGATCCAATATACATGAAAAAAAAAACCGAAAGTAAATAAAGGCTCTTATATAATCTCGTCATAAAACACAAATTTGTATTTCATTAAAAAATAATTATCAATTCATTATAAATTAAATGAATATGTAAACATAGATTTAAATAGATTTTAAAGTGAGAGTTCTGCTAAGATTAAACAAACTACATTATAAATTTATTCCTTTGAATGAGATGAAATGTATACATTTAAAGCTTCGTGCACTTTCGGCACAAGTTCTCTCAAGGAAGAAACCAATCCAATTTGTTCCTTCAGCAAAAGTTCTTTGGTCTTCATATTACTTATAGCTGTTGAAAAGTAGTCAGCTTGGATTTCTTTTAAGCTTCTCTGTATTCTATAAAATTTAAACATGGAAAATTAAGTTTCAATATCACATGCTTTGATATACACAAAAAATATATGCACACTCTTCCTCACACCAAAGATCCTTGGTTATGTATGACAGTAGTCAGTCACTGATGAAAGTACTAGTACTAGTATACACTAAATACATGTAGTTGGATAACAGCTAAATCAAAAAAATCCTTTCCGAGAACAGTGAGTATGTTGATTGACCAACGTTATATGACCTGTAAAATGTCTTGTAACAACATTGAACCCATCAAAAACAAAACAAAGCAAAACAAAAACAAATATTTACATGATACAGTACAACCTTTTTTAAACATCACTCTCTGTAAGGGAGCTATGTTGCTGTTGAGAGGTTGTTGCATTCAGTTATAATTGAAACTAAGGGAAATAAAAAAGCTGTTGTTGGATAGGACATGTGAATTGTTATCTAAATGGTCATTCTGCAGAGGTTATACTGTAAAGCAATGAGAAACTCATTTTCAAATGTTTCATTGGAATTAAACTAGATTGCAATCATCTCTTACCCTCGTTGTTTTTTAGTCAAAGTACAGCAACATTTGTCAGGTCAATAGCATGAATCGTTTGAATTTATACAACCAAAGTCTGATAATATAGTCACATTTGTTGTTATCGACTGATGTATTACTTATATGTTAACATCAATCCAGCAGAAAGCAACTCAGTATGGGAGAGATATAAACTTACTTCATACTCTTTGCACTGTTTGATGAAACCTCTTCATTTTGTTGTTCATTTCTGCTTGTATCTGAATATGTCATATAAAAATGATCAATAATAAGTTATTGTATAGTGTAAATCTAACAATATGTCATAAAATGGTCTTTGATTATTATTTATTTAAATCATAAAGATGAAGCACTGTGTCTATCATAGTTGAATGTCCATACTTCATGACCTTGCATGACAAACAAAATTAAAAAAAAAAATATGAAAAATACATTGGATGAGGTAATCTATGTTATTGACTGTGTTTTTTGACTCATTAACAAAGATGTCCAACTATACTATCTAACTTATTGTAAAGCAGCAGTATGAGGTAGAATTTTTGTTGCAAAATTGTGACTTAGTTCAAAAATATACATTTTACTTTTTCGTAAGTTGTACAGTCACCAGTTTTTAAATTATTTACCATTCATCTCGAGACTTTCATCAACGGTGCCTCTTTCCACTGACTCATTTACTGGGATTGCAGCCTCAAAATCTGTGGCAGGATCTACAAAAACAAAACAAACAACAAAAATTCAGCACTTCTTATATCATCATTTAAGTTTGAACACATAGTTTGAATTTATCAGATAAAAACCATATATATATACATTGGTCAGCCCTTATACTGTCACTTACAATGATTACAATTGTAGATTGTTCAGAACTTATTTTCCTGAAATCCATACCACCTGCAGACATAAAAGTGCTTGAAAATAGATTTTAAGTTTGTAATCTGTATTATAAAATATGTAAGTAATAACAAAAACAATACTCACTGTACACATAGTCTACACTGCCAGATGTAGTATCTTGTAAATCTGAAACTATATAATAAATATTTCAATTACATAAAGGATCCTATTTTATAAATCATAATATCAAAATAACCATATGTTTTGGTTTGAATATACATATATATTTACATTTATGTATAAATATGTTATATATATTATGTATAAATATTTACATGTAAATTGGATGTCTTATACTACTTCCAAAGGGACTTCACATAATTCCCCTACAGTTTGTATACTTAATAATACATACACTAAAAGCCCATATACTATCAATGTTGTATGTTAGTGCGACAAATGCTTTATTTTTCTAATTTGAATATCTTCTAATGGTAATAATTATGTATTTATCAATAGATTAGGTTCTATGGTAATTAACTAATTAAGTTCATTAGTTTGATATCATATTTATAATGAAACATAAATCAAATAATTAATTGTTACTTGTAAAATTGTTGTATACAGTAAATAAATTAAAGCTTTTCGTTTACATTAAATTGCTGTGAGAGATGTACAGAGAAAAAACGTATGTCCAAAACATTACACGTAACTTTGTTAGAAATTTATATACTTTGAGATATTGATAAACATTATCATTTGGGTTGTGATTCAATTGTGACTGTTATAAACTATCACAACAACCAAGAAATATAACTCTGATTACACCTCGTTTGATTGGTCATTGCCATAGTGAATGTAAACAATCTAAATATAGAGGTTGCCTTGCAGTTAATTGCAAGTAATTACGACGGCAAATTCTGTTGAAAATTCTGTTCAACTTTTGGAGAGATCATCGTAAATTCAGTTAATCATTAAACATACTTCAAATTCGAGTTCGTAAAACGAACTAAACGAGATATTTTTAGAATTGGCTCTAACATAGACATAATATAACTCGACAAATTTATTATTCCGACACGATCAATTTACACTTACTGGATGAACTTAAGGCTGGTGTAAGAAATGGTGCTGTTTCAGCATCGCCTGCCCCCGGTATTCCGTGGAAAGCAGCAGACTGGCTGAACAATTCAGCAATATCATTTATAAGTGGATTTGGTAGGGGGGGAGGTGGTCCGCCGCCAGTTTTTATTACGAATTTCTTTTGGGCAGCAACTTCTGCTTTAGCCTTCTTCGTTACATTTCTCCATTTTTCCCGGACATCGACGACAGAGCGCCTACAAACGCCAATACTGTTTACCTTGTCAGTGATCTCAATCCAGACCTAGAATGCAAGATAATTGGACAATTAATTCAATGGTACATGACACGCCATAAGCTTTGTAAAAGCTAATTGTAGTGATTGAAATTCGCACTAGCCCGACAGCGAAATAATAGTAGTTTTTCAATGGGGCTTATAAAAATCCATTTTTACTAGCCCGACATGCTTGTGCACAACTACATTTCAAAAAACATTCTTTACTGTTTTGATTATAAAATACTACTTAGTAGACTGCTTATGTTATTTGGCTTTTTTAAGGCAAGCTCAATAAGTTCACTGTCCGGTATGCACATACTGTGTAGATAATCAGGGATGTCCTCATGTGTATTTCAATTATGGTGTCAAAAATAAAATATATTGAGGGCTTGTAAAAATATTGTTGGGCTTGTGATAATTCATTACTTAGTAGCCCGACTTGCTTCCCCATTTCAATCTGAATTTCAATGACTTGAGACTAAACATATTGAGTTTCAGTAATTTCGTGAAGATAGGATTATTTGAATTTAAAAAAAACAGTCTTAATATCACTAAATAATTGAAAATTTCAGGATTAAGATTACATTGGACGCTTAAAATGTGTTAGGTCAAACAGAATCTACCTTAAACTACATATTTGAACTCAAATTTTTATTAAATGTATTTACCTTATCCTGTACTATTTTTGTTATCGGCGACGCACCATTGCAATGCTTAGCCGTTATTATGTCGAAGTTCTTCATTACATCAGTTTTTATAACTTCAATTTCACATAAAGTGAAATTTTTCCCACGGACTCTATTTTTCTTGTCGGCAGACGAATCCATAACTAGCGAATTTTCCGCGAAAATTGCGTATTTGTTGCATGATAGAAAGGTTTGGTTATGGTTAAATTCAAACCATTTCGATTACGTAACCTTTGGGTTATCTCGCTTTATACAATCAGATAACCACATTGGTTAGCTAACCCAGTCTGGTTAAAGATAACCCAGGGTTAGCGTTTAACCCAGGGTTAATTTAACCAACGTTTATACAATCGGCTGCAGCTGTAAATATGGATGCCTGGTCAGGCAATCGCATTCTTGCAACAAAAGAATTACCATATGCAGCGCAACCAACTTTGTTACCATCTTTAGAGCCGTCAGTAAATAAATGTGTACAAGCTTTGTATTTTTCTAAGATGTTAACGAATTCCGATTTGAAGGCCTCTGGGCTGGTAATAGATTTACGTAAGTTTGACAAATCAATGTTAACGTTTGGTATGTTGTAGGTCCAAGGAGGGACATTTTCATCAAAGTTCTGTAGAACGGTAGAGGTGTTAATATTAAGCATTTCTAAGCCGTTTTTAACGCGCAGGCCAAATGGTTTAATTTCGTTTGGTTTGTTGTCAAATGTATCAATGTAATTTGGTTGAAAAACAACTTTTCGCGCCGGGTTACTATTATTAGAAGATATTCGAGTTGCGTATTGTAATGAAAGCTTTTGTCGACGTAATTTTAATGATGGCTCGTTAGCTTCAACATAAAGACTTTCAACAGGTGAAGTTTTAAATGCACCAAGGGCGATACGTAAGCCCTGGTTATGTATTGTATCAAGCATTTGCAAGTACGATTTACGTGCTGATCCATACACAATTGACCCATAATCTAGTTTTGAACGAAAAAGGCTTCTGTTTAATTTAAGTAATGTTTGGGAATCAGATCCCCAATCAGTATGTGAAAGTACTTTAAGTAGATTTAAAGCTTTGATACATTTTGTTTTTAGAGAGTTTTTTATCGAATGTAACGCCTAAAAATTTAGCTTCATTTACAACAGGGATTTTTGAGCCAGAAATGTAAAGTTCAGGATCATTTTGATGCTTTCTTAATCGACAAAAATGTACACATTGTGTATTTGACTTGGAAAATTTAAAACCATTTTCTGTTGCCCACTTTTGGATTTTATCCAAGTTTCGTTGTAGTTGGCGTTCGATACTTCGAATATTTTTAGAACGATAACAGATTAAAAAGTCATCTACATATAATGAGCAATCTGTACCAGGATTTATAACCTTTACAATATTATTAATTTTAAGACCAAAGAGGGTAACTGATAATATACTGCCTTGTGGCACGCCTTGTTCTTGTTTGTGGCTATCTGATAATGTTGATCCTAATTTCACTTGAAAACTTCTGTCAGACAGAAAACTAGAAATTAACATTGGTAGTGGAATGAACCATTCCATTAGAGACATTATAAGCATGAAAATGAGGCGCTCTATAGCTGATAAAATGAATCAATCACAATCTTCGAGGCAACTTAAGGCACCTCGTCTAAGTGGAAACAGTATTATATGGCACCTCGTCTCAGTGGATACAGTACTATAAGGCACCTCGTCTCAGTGGATACAGTACTATAAGGCACCTCGTCTCAGTGGATACAGTACTATAAGGCACCTCGTCTCAGTGGAAACAGTGTTTTAAGGCACCTCGTCTCAGTGGAAACAGTATTATAAGGCACGTCGTCTCAGTGGATACAGTACTATAAGGCACCTCATCTCAGTGGAAACAGTATTATAAGGCACCTACCTCGTCTCAGTGGATACAATACTACATAAGGCACCTCGTCTCAGTGGAAACAGTATTATAAGGCACCTCGTCTCAGTGGTTACAGTTCGTTAATACACCTCGTCTCAGGGAAAACAGTATTATACTTATATAAGATACCTCGTCTAAGTGGTTACAGATTCATAAGGCACCTCGTCTGTCTTTGTAGGTACAGTCCTATTAGACACCCGTCTCAGTGGTAACAGTTTTATTAGGCACCTCGTCTCAGTGGTTAAAGTACTATAAGACACCTTGTCTCAGTGGATACAATATTATATTGTACCTTGTCTCAGTGGATACAGTATTTTAAGGCACCTTGGCTGCGTTTCATTAACGATCCTAGGACGAAATTTTGTCCTAGGATCAAAAAAAAATCTTAAGTGCGTTTCATTAAAAATCCTAAATAAACTCCTAGGACGAAAACGCTCCTAACTTAAGGAGTGGTCTAGACCAGTCCTAGGAGCGTTTTTAATCCTAACTGCATTGAATTATGGGAAAAAACGAACACGAAATTCACGTGCACAAAATCACAATGGCCGACGAATTACGGTATATAGCTATAAACGAAGCAAGACGCGCTGTTAGACGCGAAAGAGTTTTTAGAGACAGAACGCAAGTCCTGGATACACTATCTGATGTTGACATGATAGCCAGGTACAGGTTCGACAGACAATCAATAATTGAAATCGTCAACTTTATTGAAGCTGACCTAAGAAAGCCTACATTGAGAGGTGGTCATGTCATTCCACCTCACATCCAGGTACGTATTTATCATACCGATCGATATTCTTTTCGCTTTTTAGAAGCTCTCTCATTATTTTACCCTCTTTGGGTTAAATGGATCTAAGGTGAAGGTTACGTTCGCCCCGAAAAAATTAACTGGTATTGGATTATTGTTAATCGTTCGGTCGACTTGCTTGAGTGGAAACTTGATCAGTACTTTAAGTTTTTAATGGAGTACGTTTGTACTAAACTGTATGTGCCATCGTCGGAAACCCATGGTTGTTATTCGTTATCATGAAATGTTAGTTTTCTCCGACGTGTAATTTTCTGGGTTTCCGGATTTGTGTGCATGCAGACATTGGCTACATAATAATGATGATTGAAAATAAGAGACAGAGTACGGTTGAAATTAGGATGCAGCATATGATTAGGAAGGATCGCCTGTATACAAGGTGCGTGGAATGATTAAACATGGAGTAAACAGCTAAAATCATAAGAAGAGACTTGGAGTTATGAAATAATTAATCCGACTTCATGATATGCATAAATGTACTGTAAATAATATGTTTCAATAGAAACACAGTTCATTGTCATATCATGGTCGGAGTATTCAACAGAATTTCATGCCAGTGAGGTAAAGTGAAGCAAATTACTAGGTACTGTCTGTCACTCAGTGTCACTTTTTAATTGAGAAAACAGGTAATGAAATTAAATACAATTTATTGTGCGAAATTTCAGCATTACATGCATGTCCTTACATAATATATAACATAATCCAACTATTTTATGTTAGTTTGATTGTGTAGCAAGTTCTTTCAACTTAGATTTTAACACTTTGAGTTTACTTTCTGGCTCCCAAATAGTCAGCTTGTAGGATAAATGGACCCCATTGGAAATAAGCTTTCAGCTTAATGGGTTATCCATAGATTCTTAGTACTTAATGTAGGATAAATGGACCCCATTGGAAATAAGCTTTCAGCTTAATGGGTTATCCATAGATTCTTAGTACTTGATTACAACACATAATTCATAATATGCTAGTCAATAGTTTTTAGTTCATCTTGTCTTATCAACATATACACTGACGTTAAACTGTTATCTGTGATTTTATGAATATTTCTGTGATATTGTGTTATAATGTGCTAATGGTCTTAAATGTCAATAAATAAATAAAAAGTATCTTTCTCAAGAAAACTTGGTTGGTTTTTGGATGAATTCAAACCGCTACAGAGCTGGATAAGCAGTGATCACTAATGTCATTATCAATTAGCCATGGCGACCTCTTCTGTGTGATTGCTTAATAAATATTTGAAAACACGGCTTTTTGAAACACTTCATGTTAATAGTGTTAATAGTTATTATACTAAGTATGGTCAGTACTTTTGTACTCATTGTGTACAAATTAACCAATTTAATTGTTTTATTATTACGGCAATGTTATAATTTCAGGTATTGGTAACTTTACGTTTCATGGCCAAAGGCACCTTTCTGTCAGAAACAGCAGACATTCATGGAATTTCGAGGTCCTCTGCTAGCAGAATAATTAGTAATGTCTGCAGTTCATTTGTTAGACATTTTCCCATACGGTATGTTAATCATTTATTTCATGTGTATAGTTCACTACTTAGCATTTTGCTGCATCGTTCATCATACTAACTGTCTTATCAACTAATTTTATAATGAACACAAACTTTTCTCATCAGGTATAAGATATGCATAGAAATGTATGGCTAAACTTGACCATGCATAAAACCTAAACAAAGTAATCTGACATGTATACTGGTAACATCTGAAATATGATATGTTGAAGTGCTTATCATCGTGCACTTCATATTGTCAAATTTGAAGGTATGCAATATATTTTAGCAATATCTTGCTAGCTGATTGCTTATTTTAACTTCCTGTTGAAGATTTACAGTTACAAGTGACAAATTGTAAAAAAAATGACAAATTAATATTATATTAATTGATATTATATACAAAGAAATTACTGTAATTTGTATTATGAATTATTAATTTTTTTTTAAATTTCATATAATCCATTAAATGTTTCAGGTTTCCTACTGATGGGATAACATTGACTTCTAACAAACTGAAGTTCTATGAAATTGCAAATTTTCCAAATGTAATTGAGTGTATTGATGGAACACTTATTCCAGTTCAAACCCCATAATATATGATGAAGAACAAGCTTATGTGTGCAGAAAAGGCTTTCATGCTATCAATGTCCAAGCTGTTGCAGATCCTAATTTGAGGTTAGATTTGTATTAGGTATGAAATGAACATCTTCATCAATTTTCAGACTTATAAGTTGCCATGTTTATAAAAAGTAATACTGCAAATGGTGTTGCAAGAAAATAGTTTAGATTATTTAAAAGTGAATATGCAACAAGCAATAACCTAGTTTCACAGTATGCATTTTGATGAATTAATTTTATGTAAATTCCACATTCTTATCAATTTATCATTTGGTAACTTAGCCTTAATAATGATAATGCTACAATTACAAATAAAATTTGATGCAATATATATTAAAGCGATTTATCTGTATGTTCGCTCATATAGTAATAGCCCTTTATGCTCCAAATTTGATAATTATATGCTTATTGTGATAGTTTCTTTTTTTGTTGATACTCAGTCTGTTGACAAATATGTTGATTGGAGGAGGAAAATAAAAAATAAGCATAAAAATGTTTGACATTGATTTTATAACACTAAATCATTGGCACTTATTCTGCCTCAAATAACAGGTATGCAATACATATATATGTATATATTAAGACATGTCAAAAAGTAATCATTCCATTGAAAATACAGAATAAATTATCATTAAATTTAAAGCAAACTAAGATTAAAAAAAGTACATAGAGCTTATCCACAATGGACTGATTGTCTTCTGCTTAGCACGCAATTTGTTCCAAATTTTGAAAACTTTCTTTTGATTTTGTGGAATATTGCACTGAAGGCTTCTGGTGTCAACAAATAACAGAAAAACCACCAAATTCTTTATGCTACCTACAGTTTTGATATTCAAATATTTTTTCTTATACCTTTTCAAACCTTTTCTTTTAGATTTATCAACATAGTGGTAAAGTACCCTGGGTCAACACACGATGCATTCATTTTAAACAACAGTTCGTTGTCAGATGAAATGGAAGGAAATATGCATGGTTTATTATTAGGGGACAGTGGATATCCTCTAAAAACTTGGCTCATGACACCATTCTTACAACCAAGGAATGATCAGGAAAGAAGTTACAACATTGCTCATGCAAGAACAAGAAATTGTGTGGAAAGGGCTTTTGGTGTTCTAAAAGCCAGATTTAGGTTTGAACAACACTTTTTTTTCTTATGCTTCATTGAGCAAATTATGGCCATGCAAATGTTGTTGATTGAAATATACCCCTTGACATAGTTAACTTTACCACAAATTACCGTTAGTAAAACAGGCACATTTTCATACATCTACTTTTACTCTCTATGTTTTGGTATGCCTGTGATGCACAATTATTATTGTTCACATTTTTAAGCTGATTTGTTGAAATGATAGTCTTTCTACTGATTAGAATATCCGTGCTTGCTCTTAAATATATATAATTTCATTTTTAACTTTAAATAATATTTCTTTCTTTCATGGAGTTAACCACATGTCGACCAAATTTAGGTCATTTTACAGTGTCCTGTAATCCTAACGTAGCTTTTATGGACCATTTCTATGACCAGTACTCACCTACCCTTCCACGAGGCCGACAACTTCTCCATATAGTTAAGCAATTGAATGAATTTGATAACCATCCCAAAATCTATGTAAATATTTAGCTCAAATGTGAAATTATTCATTGATTGTTACACAGTTGTCGTTAATTTGAAAAATTTCAGATGTCTACACAAGTCCAGTGGCCACCTAGTGTATCAGCCTAAGAAGGCTGTTGTGATAATTAGTGCATGCTTTTCCATGCATAATTATGCTATCAAAAGACGTCTGCCAGTTCCTGACCATGACATTGAAGTTCAGGATGAAATAACCTACATCCAGCCATTAATTCCAAGAAGGGTACAAGAAATAAGAAACAATATTGTTAGATTGTTTTGAGGTTTATAATTTTTCTTTCATAACCAATTATGTTTATTTATGGATATTTGAAAATCAAAAGTAATTCAATGATAATATTGTTTATTGTAATATTTCACACCTCCATGAACTCTTCCCAAGACTTCTTTTCTAAACTATTTGATATTGTTCTCAACAATTCAGTCTGTTGCCTAAGAATGGCAAGTTTTTCCTCTTTCAGTTGTAATTTCCTCCTCTCAATACTTAAAAGTTCCTCCTGGTAATCTGAAAATTGAAAAAGTTAGGAGGTTATACAATGAGCATGTCTGACTTTTGACTCGGTATATCACAAAATGCTTTGATTTGTATTGCCAATAATAATGAACAGTATATTATCATTAATTGGATATGTGGTATACTGTAAACATACTTAACCTACAATTATTTTGTGTCAAATTACTATTTTCAATTTTGAGTTTGTCAGTTTCATTTCTCATGAGTAACAAAGCATATGTCAAATGTGACATTTTGCCTCATGCAGGCCGTTATTGTAAGAGCTATTAGCATCAATATGTGCTACATATATTGCTATCTATGTGTACACTTAAGATTGTTAAAGTTGTGAAATGTTGATTCATGAACAGTCTTATAAATTCAGATACAAATTGACTTTAGAGCTTAAGCAATTTTAAACGAATGGTTTTTACCTCTAACTGAAGTTGAACTTCTTGAGTTAGGAGTGTCTTTTTTCTTTGTTTTTTCAAACTCATTATTCTCTGAAACAGAATAAAAAACACCCTTAATATTGAGCAACTTTAGTCGTCAATTTATTATTAAGAGTCATTGTTCCCCCACAACTCCTGGTTGGTGGGTGGTTGGTTCAAGTCCAAGCTATAGCCACAACTGTAGTTATGAAAGAGTAAAGAATCATGATTTCAGTGGATTAGTGTTGTATTCAGGGAGTGATAGTCATCTGAAATGCTCTTCATTTATGATTTGCAATGATGTAAACTCGCAAATTCAATAGTTCAACAACATTAAATAATAAAACTTTATTTTGATCTTTTTCAGATAAGTTAATATCCTTGGTTGCAATAATTTTATTGCAATGTTGATTTCAAACTTACTCAATGGAATGCTTCAGAGAGAAAATTTACCTGCCATATGAAGTAGAAGATATTAATTGTTGAGCCGTTTGTATTAACTCGGTAATTTCAAAAAGGTTAAAATGGCTTTGTATCATCAAAACTTACAATTAATTGAAAAGGATAGATTTTACTCATTTGTGCTATGAATAGTGTGACATACCTGATGAGCTTGACATTTCATTTTCAATGGTATCTTTCATGTCTGAAAATGAAAAATGTTATGCAATTACGAAATGGGAAGTTTCCATACAACTGATTCTTACTCTATTGAGTATCTAAAACAAATTGATCAAACCTATGATTGTGACCTTTTTTAACAACTGTTTGACATGTTCATTTGTCTGGAGTTTATAATAAAATGATTATTGACAATATTAATTTGAGAATTGTATAGAATAATATGTGGACCAATGCTTGTGTTAATGAAGTAGCTGCTTCGTTATAATATTAGTGCAATCCATACATTTTTTACTTTTATAATATGTAATACTTGCATGTACATTTTATGGCAATACATCTTTGTTTGTTGCTATTCTTTCTGTTTATGTGAAATTGTTAAATTCATACTTATGTAATGATAAACTCATTTATACAGTTACATATTTTTAATAATATAATGTTCCCTTACCTCCACTGCCTAACTCAATGTTCTGTGCATCTCCAATCTCTGAAGAACGAGGAAATTGTATTAGTGTATGACATTGATGTTCATGAAACATTGAATTTCTGATTCATTTGAACTTGAGCATTATTCACATGGGACTGGGATCAAACATGTTCATGTGGTCTCTTAGTAAACATCTAACCAAAAGTTTGACCCATGTTTGGAGCTGAACATTAAACATAATTTTTAAACAAAAATTATGAACCTAATTTTTAAACAAAATTTTGCTTTCAACTGGCTTGGCTCATGACAGCATTGCTTGAACTGAATTTCTACCTGGTCTTGCTCAAAAATTTCGTCCAGTAAACAGCCAGTCAGTATATCAATGGCCAAATGAAATCTGTTACATATTACTTTTTGTTTATCTGAATGTTTGAATCAAATTATAATGTGAAACAATTCTTGTAATGTAATAAAGTAAAGTAGAAGCTGTTCTCAAGTATTTTATTTGTTGTTTTTTTTTGAGTTATGGTGTATCACTTCATCTACACAGCCATGTAAACGGACGTGGGAAAGACATTTGTCTAAGAATAGTGCATTTCATTACCTGAAACAATATTTCATACTTACCGGACTCTAATCCACCATCTACCCCACACAACATTGAAGCTGGGATGATACTTAAAGCCTGTAAATAGAATATACCCATATATTATTATATATATGTCGCGATGGCTTATCACAAAAACTTTTCATACCTTAAAATAGATGTTATAGATACAAACCGACTGTAAAAACTTGTAATTGGTATCAAAGTAAGTATTCAAATTGATTATATAAATTAGTGCATGTATTCAATTCATTTTAATTTATGTGAAAGTTTATGTATACTTCGTTTTTTCTTAACAGCCAAAACATGAATAATTTCACAGTGAATGCATACATGAGTTTCCAGTTTTATGTTTTATGGCTGAGTAAGGCTGCCTTTTAAATTCCATATATTATGTTTTATTCTAGATATTTTTTACGATGCCTTAATTTTTCAGTGAAACTGATTTTTTTCAAGATATGACAGTGAGAAAGAATCGACTTTAATATGTGATGGAATATGAGCAGTGATTATCTAACTGATAGTATTATCATAATATTACATACTGTCTTCTCTGTTTCCGTCAGCTCATGGGGGGTAGGTCCGCCACCTGTACATTTAGACGATTTTATCCTGCTAGCCTCTTTTTGTTTGATGGACAACTGAAAAGTCTGCCACTTTTTTTTATTTCTTTCATTGATCTGTTCGTTGTGCTTACAGAATTAACCCTAAAATATTTAAAGAAGTACATTTACAACTGTAATGAATTCGTAGTCCATTCTTGTCAAAAAAGTTTCATCTATATAGTATAGACTAAAGTTACCTAGCAAGCTATCGACAATTTTGCTACTAGACTCTACATAAACATTAAATGTATGTTTCTCGGCGAGAAAAAAAAAGCCTCATGCTACTTAAAAATGACTTACACTCAAGAAATACGCTAATAGAAATGTACGTTTTCCAAATTCTAAGGGGTGGGCTGCCCCCCCCCCCCCGTTGGAACCGCTCATGAGTGCGAAGAAACACTGACACAATTTGTGCACAGGGGTGTTAACAATAGACCACGATGTATACATATTCCCTGCAAAGAGGGTGTTATTATAAATTATTAACTGTGGAAACTAACTTTGTTTTAAATATATTTTCATGAATGCAAAATCATGTTAGATCCTACGTCGAATTAAAGGTAAAATTACCAATGCTTTATAACAAATACTACAGTATTATAATATATGGACTTTATACACCTGTGCATTGTTCACCCTTGTGTACCTCAATCACAACGGTGTCAAAATATACGTCATCGACAAAGCTGTATTTTCATTGGTTAACTCTCTTATGACATTGTCTTTTCCTGTCCGACATGTTTAAATGTACGTAAACATTGAAGGTATGATGTTCCGTAACAAGTTTTCATGGAAAATATACCATGATGCAGCAACTAATCATAAGATATTATGATAAAATAAGGGTTTTATTTTATATCATGTATATGGAGCTTTGTGTTAGTTAAACTATTGTTTCATTTACATGATTTACTTTGTAACCCAATGAGCATCGAATGAATTATCACAACGACGCAAGATCTGGTAACTGCGTGTTAATATGCAACACATAATCTAGCCTACAAGTCAGGATCAAGCTGACAAGTTGCACAATCCGTCAATTTGAAGTATTACTCGGTTTAAAACAACGGGATGGATGGATTTTGATGTAACCAGAATAAATCGTGAGTACATTAGTACTATAGAATGTAGATCTAGTGAAAATTGATTTCTACCTTTTTGCTATGTCGGCCCAACAACTGGCCTTCCTCTCCGCCGTCAATGACGGGGACAATTTTCCATTTAAAACATCCCTCCTGTCAGCAATTGATTGCACTAGAATATCAACTTCTGTTTTACTCCAATTTGTCTTCCTTTTGAAGGATGTACTAGCTGCCGCTGGGGCATCCATGTCTGCAGACGACAATAAACGCTCGAACCGGCACGAGCGACGCTTGAACCGGATGTTCGCTTTTTACGTACCGACGTTGCCTCCATTTGAAGAGTAGCTCCTAGGATTATTTTTGCACCTAAGACAAATCCTAGGAATGTCTTAGGACCGATCCTAGGATTTTTTAATGAAACGCAGCCCAGGTCCCTGTAGATAGTTTTATAAGGTACCTCGTCTCAGTGGAATCAATATAATAAGACACTGCGTCTCACTTGTAACAGTACTGTAAGACACCTCGTCTTAGTAGTTACAGATTTATAAGACACCTCGTCTCAGTGGATACAGTATAATAAGACAATTCGTATCAGTGGATACAGTATAAGACAACTCGTCTCGGTGGTTACAGTACTATTGTTTGTTTGTTTGTTAGTTCGGGTTTTACGGCGCACCAACACATAAAGGTCATATCGCGCCGAAAGCAATCGACGATATCATTGGTTCAAACGAAATTAAAGATGTTAAGCTCTGTATCTTGTTAAGTAACGCATATGATGAGACAGATTCAACAAGTAAATCTGTGAACTAATGCTCACTAGTGATACCCCCGCAAAAATATAAAAATATGCGACAAACATGAAGTAGATAAGCAAGGAGCAAGAACTCGCTTTACACCACATTGGACTACGGGATGAACAATATGCAAAGTATTAAGCTGCTGCATGTTATAGTTGCTGAGAAAAATGCGACGGCAATTTTATAACGGACGGACGCACGAACGCACGGACAAGGGTAAAACAGTATACCCCCCTCTTCTTCGAAGCGGGCATATAAAAAGTTCTTCAGGTGAAGTTACTTTAAAATGTTTGTCACGAATGTATTTAAGATCCTGACAGTCAAGGAGAACGTGTTTTACATTGAAATGCTCGTCACATGGTATACATTTAGGTGCTTCCTCTCTTTTGAGAAGGTATGAATGTGTTAATCTGGTATGAACAATTCTTCATCGCGTAATCACTTCTGGATCTCTGCGATTAGAAAATATAATTGACGAAGATGAATTAAGGGTTGGCTTTATGTCACTAATTTATTAAAAATTGCATTGTGCCACATAGTTTGCCATTTTGATTTAATTAACGTGTTTATTAAACATTTGATGTCACTGCTTGGTAATTTGATATCTGCTGGTTAAAGGTTTAAAGATTCTTTAGCCAAAATATCAACTTTTTCATTTCCTTGTATACCAATATGGCTTGGTATCCAGCAGAGGTGTATTGTTTTAGATTATAAAATTTAATGTAATTTTAATTCGATACTTTTAATAAGAATATTGTCTGAATTACGATTTTTATGGCCAATAGTACAGATAGAGAATCTGAAAAAAAAAAGATAAAATTGTTATTAATACTAGTTGATATGTATGTTAAAGCAAGATCTATTGCTTTGACTTCAGCTGTAAATATGGATGCCTGGTCAGACTACAGTACTATAAGGTACCTCGTCTCAGTGTTATACAGTATAATAAGACACCTCGGCTCAGTGGTTACAGTATAAGATGCCTCGTCTCCGTGGTTACAGTACTATAAGACACCTCGTCTCGGTGGTTACAGTACTTTAAGACACCTCGTCTCAGTGGTTACAGTACTATAAGACACCTCGTCTCAGCAGATACAGAAAATCATATAACAATGAACATTCAGTAGAGCGTTCCTACTTGTGAACGCCAAGTTTGAGCGATATTCAGGAGGGGCGTAAGTACAACTCGTCTCAGTGGATACTGGTAACGCCCCTCGTCTGAATGGATACAGATAATCTACTCCCTTGTCATGATTTCTCTTTTTACGGTTCAGCGTGAGAATCACACACTCATGATTCATTGCATAACGCATTGTTCATCATTGAAGAAGTCGCGAACAACGTTCAAAAGCAATTGTTAAGGGTTGATAGATATTTAGCAGATGGGTGTTTCAAGGAATGTTTCCTCGTCACAGCTTCTAAAGGACGGTATCTTTTGCCCTTTTGTACGAAGAGAAAAATTCGTTGTTATCTGGAATAGTGGTGCACGGATTTGGTTTGCTGTGTAAAAGTTAAACTGTCCGGTGTCCAAAGTCCTATTGTTTTATTTGGCTTGGCACCTGTGACTTCACGCAGTTACAGCGTGATAAATGTATTTCACTTCGGGGTTTCCAAGCTGATGATGCTGTCTCCGCATTACTTGAAATGAAAGATAAATTGTTAAGTTATAATTAATCTGCACAGGTTATTTTTTACTATGTCCTGTTTATTCCATTGAACATTGGAATTTATTGAAAAAAAATACTGTGCAGGTATAGGCACATCATTGTTCAAAATCATCAATAAATTTAATAAAAATATAAATGATTTAAACAATCTTTATACACCAACAGTTAGTTTGAATTTGGAGATTTCAAGTGACAAAGGTTCACATGAAATCAAAAGAATATTACAATTTTTAAGATTTATACCTTGATGGAATTCATCCTGGCCCTTTACTGTCAAAGCTCTGGTTTAAGAAAAAGAAAAAAAGAAATAACCCTTAAGATCTTCTAGCTGTGTTTTTTTTTGCTTATATTTGCAACGATTTTGCTGCTCATTTTGACCAAAAACCGCAAAAATCAGGGGGTAAAATTGGGACATACATGTATGTAAGAAGTCCCTTTTTAAAAAACAACGTGTTTTTAGAGAATTCTCTAAGCTGCGAAAAGAGCGTTATAGGGAGGTTGCCTCCCATAATTTTTTCTACCATACTACCCTTCATAGTAACTGCATGAAACAATTGTCTAGTGATAGCTAATAATTTAAAATGGCAATCTTTACCTTGTCATTCAGCAAGCTTGACCAAATTTTATTGGCGTGATGTATGGAATCACAGGCGACTGGCAGTCCCTAAAACTACCATTTATAGTAATACAACTTACATGTATTTTATTATAGTGCTTTTAAATCGGGTCGCCTGTGAATGGAATTGAAGAATGCTAGCTTATTAAAATAATATTATTTTTCTTCTTAGGTATTCTCATCACGAAGAAACCAACACACATGTTAGCCAGATATGTGGCAATGCTTTTTCTGTAAAGGCAGACCTCAGTAGACGCCATGATGTCAATACTAGGTTCAAATGCGACGAATGTGGGTTCGAAGGCGACGATGCATCCAAGTTAAAAGAACATATGGACAAACATAGATATCGAAAAGGACAATTGTGTTTAATGTGGGCTGGTGTATAGATATAGGTCTGGTTTGTCCAGACACAGAGCAAGGAAACACATTCAGTGATTTTTTCATGATTTTTGTTTTGAATTTGACTATTTGACTAATTCATTCATTGTTAATACAATCAGAAAATCATGTGATTTTTTGTGCCATAATGATTGTTAATTATTAATCATTGATTTTGTATTTGATTTATTTGTAATTATTGCTGTTTTAGAATCAGGCGATTGTTTGAGCCATTGTTAATAATCAATTATTATTTTTTGTACTTGATTTATTTGTGATTAATGATATAAACGATCATGTGATCTATATGTTGATAATTTATGATTGATTTTTGTATGTAATTTGTCTGTAGACTATGTTTTTTAATCTTGTGATTTTTTGTTGTATTTTGATGATTTGGGAATCATCATGTTTATTTCTAATAAATTGTTTTATTTTTTGTAAATAACTCCAAACAGGTGATATTTTGTCAATCATTTTGTGATTGTTCACATAAAAACGTTTTATGGATTACTCTGCAATTGATCTGTAATTAATTTTTACAATGAGGAGATCTCGTTTTCAACGAATAATAATGTTGAATTATTCTTTAATTAAAAGTTTATGTTGTTTAACGAATTGTGTTGTTTTCATTTATGAAACATCACGCGTCTTACCGATGTGACCACGGTATAGCAGTGCATAAGGGAGTTTTTCTTTGTAGTCTAGGCATAAATGAGGAAATAAACCATGTAAATGGTCTGTACTAAATGAAATAACGTTATAACCAAGGTTTGTCATATAAATTACAAATTTTTTACTTACAATACGCTAAATCAAGGAGCTAAATTTTGACGATTTCCGATCAAGCATTTACACAGCAAAACTTTTGTATCCATTCTAATACTGTGTGGCGAATTATCAAGTCATTATGCAATTGATACAAAGGTTGACTTTTGTTTCATTCAAGCCAAGCATTGCATTAAGTATAGATAATGATACTGGCTTTCAAACCATTTTTCTCACAAAAACAATCCACGTCATTTCCAGACTTTATTTTCGGAAAACCGTCCATGTCCACGGTGCCATATAAGTTCATCCCGTCAGCGCATGTGTTTCCTATAATTAGTCTGTACATTCCTATCGCCCATGTGCAATTTATCTTTATTAATATATTCCATGAAACCTTGTTCTTTCCAACCTTTTAAATCTACTATTACTTTAAAATTAAATGTCAAATAGTAAATCCTACGGCAAGATTATTAATTTTCCGATAGGTTAGGGAGCTCCCGCCTACGTGTATAAGTATGGTATAAGTAGGCTACAAACACATCAGACCATTGTAGTCATTATGGCATCATGGTAATACGAACCCCCGCAGCGGTTTTCCACTATCAAATCAATAAGAAGCAAAGCGTGACGTAAGCACAGTGAGTAGTTCGATTATACGTAGAACTACGTTTGTTTGAGTTTACCGGCGCACAAACACAGAAAGGTCATATCGCGCCGAAAGAAATTAATGATACTGTTGTTTGTTTGGGTTTTACGGCGCAATCAATGATGCTATCAATTTAAACGAAACCAATGATGTAATGCTTTAAATCTTATTATAAACATTTATTTCCTTCAAAAAGTTAAGTATCGCATGTGATGGTAAAGTTCTATCACATTAACCTGTCACTACTTAAATAATTACACGGTCACTGAATCTGTTATTTTTAACCCCTTCCGCACTTGTCATTGCCCCGACATTCAAAATCGTCGCATATATAGTTAGATTATCAATAATTAATATGGATTGTTCAGGATCATTATGATGCTTTCTTAATCGACAAAAATGTACACATTGTGTTTTTGACTTGGAAAATTTAAAACCATTTTCTGTTGCCCACTTTTGGATTTTGTCCAAATTTTTTTGTAGTTGGCGTTCGATACTTCGAATATTTTTAGATCGATAACAGATTAAAAAGTCATCTACATACAATGAGCATTATGTACCAGGATTTATGACCTTAACAATATTATTAATTTTAAGACCAAAGAGTGTAACAGATAATATACTGCCCTGTGGCACGCCTTGTTCTTGTTTGTGGCTCTCAGACAATGTTGATCCTAATTTTACTTGAAAATTTCTTTCTGACAGAATACTAGAAGTTAACATGGATAGTCTACCGTTTAGACCGGCAATTTGAGAATACCAATTTCCAAATTGTATCGTAAGCTTTCTAAAGATCAAAGAAAATTGAAAATACATGTTGTTTATTGACAAAAGCCTTTCTTATGAATGTTTCGAGGCGTACTAAATGATCATTTGTACTTCGCTGTTTCCGAAAACCAGATTGGAAATTAGTTATAATACCGTTTGATTCTAAATACCAGATGAGTCTTTTATTAACCATGCGTTCAAATGTTTTACAAATACAACTAGTTAGAGATATTGGTCGGTAGTTAAGGGGGTCAGTATTGTCTTTACCCGGTTTCGGTATAGGTATTATTAAAGCTTGCTTCCAGGAATCTGGAATTTTACCAGATATCCATATATCATTAAAAATATCGAGCAATAAATGTTGAGACACTAATGGGAGGTGTTTTAAAAATTGATAATAAATTTCATCAGAGCCAGCAGCTGTATCTTTGGCATGCTTAATAGAATCGGCTAAATCGTCAATTGTAAAGAGGGTGTTATACTCTTCTTCGTTGTTAAAATGAAAATTAATATTTTGTTTTTCAGAGTTAGATTTGACCTTTTTAAATTCTTCAGTGTATTGTGATGAGGAAGAATTATGTGCTAAAGTTTCCGCCAGCCTGTTGGTTATATCTTTAGTCGTTTGTGCTACGGTCGAATCTTTACGTTTCAGATTAGCAGTAGGAACTTTTTTGTGTTAACCATTAATTTTACGAACGGCTTCCCAAACCTTTTTAATTGGACTGTAGGCGTTAATTGTAGAAACATATGACTGCCATGATTTACGTTTAGAAAACTTAAATGTTCAACGAGCTTGTGCTCTTAGGATTCTATAATTGTCTAGATTTGCAGCTGTAGGGCAAACCTGATTTTTTTAAGTGCTGCTTTTCGTTTCCGATATTATCTTCTGCACTCATCGTTGAACCATGTTTTTTATTATTTTACTTGAGTCTTTAATTGAAGTTTTAGGAATACACTCATCAGCTGTCTTTGATAGAGTGGACGCAAAAAGATTTGCTTTATCCGTAGAGTTGGAAAAAATCGGACATGTCGAATTATCAGAGCACAATTTGTTAAATTGTTCCCAGTTTGCTTTAAACAATTTGTAATAAGAGCGATTGTTTACTGGAACAGAGTCGTTTGAAGTTAACAACTATGGAAAGTGGTCACTGCCATATTGTTCGTCAAGCACTGTCCAAGTAAAATCCAAGCTTATTGATGAATGTGATATTGTGAGGTATATGCAAGGAAAGCTTAGTTCGTAACTGAATTTGTCGTTGAGGGATAGTTTGCAACCGCAATTGTTGAGCCACCAGACGCTCTCATTGTGTCTGTACAAATTTTATTATAATGAGTATAATCCTTAATTGATGTTTTATCATTTGTAGATAGGAATATTTCTTGAAGATAGACAATTTTCGGGGAGTATTTCGATAATAAAAGAAGATCGTTGTAATTCGATTTAAGACCACGACAATTCCATTGAAGTATAGTTTGACTCATGGTTCAACGAAAAGTAAAAACCTTACTTCGGAAACTTAACAGGACTTCGAGCCAAAGTCCGGGTAGGAGAGCTGTGGACACCCATGTCCTCGTCCTCCATCGACTCGTTGTCACTCATAAGAACCTCGAATCGATTAGAGGGACCAAACGAAATTAAACCATTTGGCCTGCGCGTTAAAAACGACTTAGAAATGCTAAATATAAACACTTCGTCTGTGATACAAAACTTAGATGAAAATATCCCCCCTTGGACCTACAACATTCCAGACGTCAATATTGACTTATCAACTTTTCGTAAATCTTTCACCAGTCCTGAAGCTTTTAAATCTGAATTTGTAAACATCTTGGAAAAATACAAAGATTTTACTCATTTATTTACCGACGGTTCCAAAGATGGAAACAAAGTTGGTTGCGCCGCATACGGAAACTCTTTCGTTGCAAGAATGCGACTGCCTGACAAAGCATCTATATTTACTGCCGAAATGAAAGCAATTGATCTGGCTTTAACATATATATCAAATAGTATAAATAACAAGTTTATTATCTTCTCAGATTCTCTATCTGTATTACTAGCGATTAAAAATCGCAGTTCAGACAATAATCTTATTAAAAGTATCGAGTTAAAATTACATGATATTTTAAAATCAAAAATAGTACACCTCTGCTGGATACCAAGCCATATTGGTATACATGGAAATGAAAAAGTTGACATCCTCGCTAAAGAATCTTTAAAGCTTCAACCAGTTGATCTAAAATTACCAAGCAGTGACTTCAAGTGTTCGATCAATTCGTTAATTAAGTCGAAATGGCAAACAGTATGGAACATCGCTATTTTTAATAAGTTACATGAAATAAAGCCAACCCTTGATTCATCTCCATCAATCAAATTTTCTAATCGCCGAGATCAAATTGTGATTACGCGATGTAGAATAGGTCATACTAGATTAACACATTCATACCTTCTCAAAAGAGAAGAAGCACCTAAATGCATACCATGTGACGAGCACTTCAATATAAAACACGTTCTCCTTGACTGTCAGGATCTAAAATACATTCGTGACAAACATTTTAAAGTAAACTCACTTAAAGAACTTTTTGAATCTGTACCATCATATGCTATACCTAACTTTTTGAAAGAAATAAATGTTTATAATAAGATATAGAGTTGTACATCATTAATATAGTTTGAATTATTAGTATCATTAATAGCTGTCGGCGCGATATGACCTTTTTGTGTTGGTGCGCCGTAAAACCCAAACAAACAAATCGATTAGAGGACGTGACGGGGTCCCTCTCCGCTTTAGTAACTCTGTCGGTTAGGACAACCTTCTCTTTGGGTAATTGCTTTTGAATCATCCGCTCAGGAGACACAGAAGCCTGTGAGACCCGCCTCTGAGGTACAGATGAGGTACTTGTAGATGTGTTTGAACCTCAATAAGTTGGTGAAAAGGTAAAAAACACGTTATTTCTCGATAGAATTGGATAGAACAATGTATTATACGTATTTCCAATGCAAAATGCCATGATTTTGGTTCGTTTTTACGACATATTCATTCATTTCATCCAACCAGTGCTGACGTTGTCAATGTAATCAATGGCTGAATTTGACAGCGTTGCGGAGCACGGGATAAACAAATGTGCGGAGTTGCTTGAGATTATACTAAATAATTTTTTATTAATAAAAAGAACCAATTCCCTTGTTTAATGAAAATATAATGTCTAATTATAAATAAATCTTGAAATTGTCCATTTCTGTTGTATGTTTAGATCTCATGTCCGTGTTTCGACCAAACAGTCCAAAATGTCTATTTACAAATATGTCTGTTCAAGACTGATGATTTTTATAGATATATTTGACTCATTATTATTTTCTTTATTTTAGAAAATGTCGGTCAAAAGAAAACAAAAAATTCACAGTCCTGAATTGTTATACGCCCGTTTTGAAAAAACGGTCGTATTATGTTATGCTGTTGTCCGTCTGTCCGTCTGTCCGTCCGTGGACAATTGCTTGTCCGGATGATAACTCAAGAAAGGATGAACCTAGGTTCCTCAAATTTTATGTGTTGATAACCCTTGGGTGGAGGAGGTTCCCTATTGATTTTGAGACCCCAGGGTTAAAGGTCAAGGTCACTGGGACTTAAAATAGGTAAAACTTGTCCGGACAATATCTGAACCACCAATGTACCTAAGTTCACCAAATTTAATGTAAGAGTAGCCCATGTGTCAAAGATGTTCCCTATCGGTTTTGGGGCCCCTGCGTCAAAGGTCAAGGTCACAGTGGCATCATATGGGAAAAAAACTTGTCCTGACAATAACTTAACAACCAATCTACCTAGGATCACCAAATTTTATGTGAGAGAAGCCCATGTGTCAAGGATGTTCCCAATCGGTTTTGGGGCCCCTGGGTCAAAGGTCAAGGTCACAGGGACATCAAATTGAAAAACCTTGTCCGGACCATAACTCAACAACGCCTGTACCTAGGTTCACCAAATTTTATGTAAGAGTAGCCCATGTGTCAAAGATGCGCCCTATAGGTTTATGGGGCCCCAGGTTCAAAGGTCAAGGTCACAGGGGCATTATATGGAAAAACTTTGTCCGGACAATAAATGAAACACCAATATACCTAGGTTCACCAAATTTCATGTGAGAGTAGCCCATGTGTCAAGGATATGCACTATTGATTTTGGGGCCCCTGGGTCAAAGGTCAAGGTCACAGTGGCATCATATTGAAAAACATTGTCCGGGTAATAACTCACTAATGACTGTACCTAGGTTCACCAAATTTCATGTGAGAGTAGCCCATGTGTCAAGGATGTACCTTATTAGTTTTGGGAAAACAGGGTTAAATTTAAATCTTAAACCAGAAGATATCAAATTACCAAGCTGTGACTTCAAATGTTCTATCAATATGTTTATAAAGTCAAAATGGCAAACAATGAAACACTTGTCCAGACAATAACTGAAGCACCAATGTACCTAGGTTCTCCAAATTTTATGTGAGGGTAGCCCTTGGGTAAAGGTTATGCCCTATTGGTTTTGGGGCTCCTGGGTCAAAGGTCAAGGTCACAGGGACATCAAATTGAAAAACCTTGTCTGGACCATAACTCAACAACGCCTGTACCTAGGTTCACCAAATTTTATGTAAGAGTAGCCCATGTGTCAAAGATGCGCCCTATAGGTTTATGGGGCCCCAGGTTCAAAGGTCAAGGTCACAGGGGCATTATATGGAAAAACTTTGTCCGGACAATAAATGAAACACCAATGTACCTAGGTTCACCAAATTTCATATGAGAGTAGCCCATGTGTCAAGGATATGCACTATTGATTTTGGGGCCCCTGGGTCAAAGGTCAAGGTCACAGTGGCATCATATTGAAAAACATTGTCCGGGTAATAACTCACTAATGACTGTACCTAGGTTCACCAAATTTCATGTGAGAGTAGCCCATGTGTCAAGGACGTACCTTATCAGTTTTGGGAAAACAGGGTTAAATTTAAATCTTAAACCAGAAGATATCAAATTACCAAGCTGTGACTTCAAATGTTCTATCAATATGTTTATAAAGTCAAAATGGCAAACAATGAAACACTTGTCCAGACAATAACTGAAGCACCAATGTACTTAGGTTCTCCAAATGTTATGTGAGGGTAGCCCTTGGGTAAAGGTTATGCCCTATTGGTTTTGGGGCTCCTGGGTCAAAGGTCAAGGTCACAGGAGCATCATATTGAAAAACCTTGTTTGGACAATAACTCATTAACGACTGTACCTAAGTTCACAAAATTTTATGTGAATGTAGCCCTTGAGTCAAGGATGTTCCCAATAGGTTTCAGGGCCCCTGGGTCAAAGGTCAAGGTCACAAAGACATCATATGGAAAAACCTTGTCCAGACAAAAACTGAACCACCAATGTACCTAGGTTACCTAAATTTTATGTGAGAGTAGCCCATGTGTCAAAGTTACGCCCTATTGGTTTTGGGGCCCCTGGGTCAAAGGTCAAGGTCACAGGGGCATCATATTGAAAAACATTGTCCGTGTAGTAAATAAACAATGACTGCACCTGAGTTCACCAAATTTCATGTGATAGTAGCCCATGTGTCAAGGATGTGTCTTATCAGTTTTAGGGAAACAGGGTCAAGTTTAAACCTTCAACCAGAAGATATCAAATTACCAAGCAGTGACTTCAAATGTTCTATCAATATGTTAATAAAGTCAAAATGGCAAACAATGAAACACTTGTCCAGACAATTACTGAACCACCAATGTACCTAGGTTCATCAAATTCTATGTCAGGGTAGCCCTTGTGTCAAGGATATGCCCTATTGGTTTTGGGGCTCCTGGGTCAAAGGTCAAGGTCACAGGGGCATCATATTGAAAAACCTTGTTTGGACAATTACTCATCAACAACTGTACCTGTTTGTTTGTTTGTTTGTTTGGGTTTTACGGCGCACCAACACAGAAAGGTCATATCGCGCCGAAAGCTATTAATGATACTAATAATTCAAACTTTATTAATAATGTAAAACTATATCTTATTATAAATATTTATTTCTTTCAAAAAGTTAAGTATAGCATATGATGGTACGGATTCAAAAAGTTCTTTAAGTGAGTTTACTTTAAAATATTTTTCACGAATGTATTTAAGATCCTGACAGTCAAGGAGAACGTGTTTTACATTGAAATGCTCGTCACATGGTATGCATTTAGGCGCTTCTTCTCTTTTGAGAAGGTATGAATGTGTTAATCTAGTATGACCAATTCTACATCGCGAAATTACTATTTGATCTAGGTTAACAAAATTTTATGTGAATGTAGCCCTTGTGTCAAGGATGTTCCCAATAGGTTTTGGGGCCCCAGACCCAAAGGTCAAGGTCACAGAGGCATCATATGGAAAAACCGTGTCCAGACAATAACTGAACAACCCATGTACCTAGGTTCACTAAATTTTATGTGAGAGTAGCGGAAGTGTCAAGGTTATGCTCTATTGGTTTTGGGGCCCCTGGGTCAAAGGTCAAGGTCACAGGGGCATCATATTGAAAAACATTGTCCGGGTAATTACTCAACAATGACTGTACTTAGGTTCACCAAATTTCATGTGAGAGTAGCCCATGTGTCAAGGATGTGCCTTATCAGTTTTTGGGAAACAGGGTCAAGTTTAAACCTTCAACCAGAAGATATCAAATTACCAAGCAGTGACTTCAAATGTCTATCAATATGTTAATAAAGTCAAAATGGCAAACAATGAAACACTTGTCCAGACAATAACCGAACAACCAATGTACCTAGGTTCACTAAATTTTATGTGAGAGTAGCCCATGTGTCATGGTTATGTCCTATTGGTTTTGGGGCCCCTGGGTCAAAGGTCAAGGTCACAGGGGCATCATATTGAAAAACATTGTCCGTGTAGTAAATCAACAATGACTGCACCTAAGTTCACCAAATTTCATGTGAGAGTAGCCCATGTGTCAAGAATGTTCCCTATTGGTTTTGGGGCCTCTAGGTCAAGTTTAAACCATCATCCAGAAGATATCAAATTACCAAGCAGTGACTTCAAATGTTCAATCAATATGTTAACAAAGTCAAAATGGCAAACCATGGAAATAATGCTATATTTAATAAGTAACATGAATTTAGTTCACCAAATTTTATGTGAGGGTAGCCCATGTGTCAAGGATGTTCCCAATTGGTTTTGGGTCAAAACTGGGTCAAAGATTGAGGTCACAGGGGCATCATGTGGACAATCCTTGTCCAGACAATAACTTAATATGTAATGTGTTGATAGCTCTTTGGTATTGGATGTTCTCTTTTGATTTGGAGACCCCAGGGTCAAAAGTCAAGGTCACAGGGACTTAATTCATATTGAAACATTTTTGGGACAGTAACTCAATAATGATTGTACCTACATTGTAGGTTTTCCAAATTTTATTTAAGGGGAGCCTTAATGTCTAGCATATGCCCCTTTGGTTTTAGGTCCCTGGGTTAAAGGTTAAAGTCACAAGAAAAATAATGAGGAAAAACCTTGTCCAACAACCAACTTTACCTAAGATCACCAAATTTTATGTATCAATACTCTTTGGGTCAAGGGCGAGAACTTGGTTCTGAGGCCCCAGGGTCAAGATCACTGGAAGTTTGTATGGGAAAACTTTGTGTCGGTGATAACTCAACCATGGCTGTACCTAGGTTCTCAAATTCTTTGCTTGGATAGCCCTCCAGTTAAGGATGGGACCTATTCTGAGATCCCAGGGTCATTGGTCAAGGTCACAGGGACTTCATATGAGATAGAACACAGCATGGACTGCACACGGGCGTATAATGCCCCGCCCAGCGGAGCTCTTGTTTTTATATGCTAAGAGGCTGATCGGTGATGATGGTTTTTCAATAAGAAAGGCATCAAAGGAAACAGGCATTCCATTTCAAACCCTCAGACACCATGTAATGGCAAATATTCGGCAATTGGAACATCTTTTGGTCCAACCAGGCTGTTGAACGATGAAAACGAACAATCATGTCTGCGTCACATAGTTCAATTAAGGACTGTTTTTTGTATGGCAAAAAAGAAATTTCGCTGAACCCTTGAAACTTCAATATGAAAATGGCTGCAGTTTAGCAGACGACTATTATAAAAAGCCGGGAGTAGTGGTTGAAATGGAAACCGAATTGGCCGATCAGATTGAAAACTTATTGATTGATGATATTGCTGAGAGCCCTTTCTTTGGTATTATGTTGAATGAGACTTGTGACATAAATGTAAGGAGCTTGTCATGTACACACGCTACATTAAGGATGGTAAAGCATGTACTTCCTACCTTGGTAATAAAAGGATCATAGACTGCACAGATGAAGGCTTAACTTTGGCATTGTGTAAATACCTTGAATATAAAGGGGCTATTCAAGATGGTGATTATTCAGCTATGATGGGGCTTAGTACAGAAGGGGCCTCTTTGATGTTGCGATGTCATAATGGGGTTGGTGCTAAACTTGGAGAAATGACAAATCATTTCAGGTACACTGTATAGCCCACCGGCTTAATCTAGCTGCTTCACAGGCTTGTAAAACATCATATACATGCAAGACTATCACAGATACATTCACATATTGTACACGTTTTGCTCAGGTTCGATATGACAAATTAAGAGAGCTTCACCCCCTTTTGCATGGTGTGGCCGAACAGATCCAGAGGGCACATCAGTGAGATGGCTATCAGTGGTAAGTGCAGTCAAAATGATTTTTGAACATTATTATTCCATCATTATGACCCTGGATGATGATAAGGACAAGACTGGTAAGGCATCAGGAATTAGGAAATTCATGGCCACGTCAATCTTTTTACTTGTGACAGCACTACTCATTGATGTATTGACCTGCATTGGTATTCTCAGCCTCATATTTCAAAAGGTATCTGTTAACCTTTAATCAATCAGACATAATGTTGACTTAGCTGTTGCCACAATACACACCATGCAAAATGGATCTCCAACTGTGGACAAAGTCTTGCAAGAGTTAGACATTGAAGCTGCAAATGTCACCAGAGTAACCTAAACAAATATCAAAATAATGCACAACCATAATCGTATTAAACAATTCAATACGCAGGGATTTTCTTAACAACATTATTGACAATCTTACCAAAAGGTTTCCCCATGTAGAGCTTCAATTGCTTGAATGTTTCGACATCGTGTTTAACCCAAGGAGGTGCCCCAAGGAGCAATCTAAGCTTGCAGCTTATGGCATTGATCAATTGAACACATTGTGTGCCCACTACACTGACCTGCTTGATGTTGATAGATGCAACACTCAGTTTTTGCAATTTAAACAAGTAGTGTCCCGCAAAGCTGACTGTGAGAGCTTTGATAGTTTTGTCCAGATGCTGCTCACTGACTATCAAGATGTTTACCCAGACATTGTAATACTAGCATCACTAGCTCTAGTGATACCTGTCTCTAGTGTCCCATGTGAGCGGGGATTTTCACAGCAGGCATCCCTAAGACCAAATTGCGAAACAGGCTAAGCCCTGACAGGCTTGATATGCTCATGATGATTAAGCTCAATGGGCCTGATACTATGAATTTTCTGGCTGCAGTCAAGGCATTTGGTTCTGTCAAATCTAAGAAGTGATTATAATTATTATATCTGACTGCTTACATATGAGCAGGCATTATGTTTTGATTGTTATACACATGAATGAACAATTAAGTATTGTTTTGAATAAAAGTACTTAAATAAACTATTAGTGGTGTTATTTTATATCGTGACCCCCAAAATTTACCAATGACCTCCAAGTCATAAACCTTAAGGGACACTGTGACCCCCCCAAAAAAATCCAAGGGAAAACCTGTAATGTACTAAGCAACTGTCTATAGTATATTAAGTCTCTGCTAAATCATATATAATAATAATTCTAAAACATGATTTAGTGACTTGATCTAGTCAGGAATTTTATATAACACAAGAATAAAATAATAACAAGAGCTCCGCTGGGCGGGGCATTATACGCCCGTGTGCAGTCCATGCTGTATTCTATCTCATATGAAGTCCCTGTGACCTTAAACAATGACCCCGGGGTCACAGAATAGGTCCCATCCTTCACTGGAGGGCTATTCAAAGCAAAGATTTTGAGAACCTAGGTACAGCCATGGTTGAGTTATCACCGGAACAAAGTTTTCCCACACAAACTTCCAGTGACCTTGACCCTAGGGCCTCAGAACCAAAAATTCACACTCTTGACCCAAAGAGTATTGATACATAAAATTTGGTGATCTTAGATAAAGTTGGTTGTTGGACAAGGTTTTTCCTCATGATTTCCTTGTGACTTTGACCTTTTGACCCAGGGGCCTAAAACCAAAGGGGCATATGCTTGACATTAAGGCTCCCCTTAAATAAAATTTGGTGAACCTAGATACAATCATTATTGAGTTATTGTCCGGAAAATGTTTCAATATAAATTAAGTCCCAGTGACTTAGACTTTTGACCCTGGGGTCTCCAAGTCAAAAGGGAACATCCTCTACCAAAGAGCTATAAACACATTACTCCTTGACAAATGGGCTGATCCATATAAAATTTGGTTAACCTAGGTACAATCATTGTTTAGTTATTGTCCAGACAATGTTTTTCCATATGATGCCCATGTGACCTTGACCTTTGACCCAGGGGCCTCAAAACCAATAGGGAACATTCTTGACACATGGGCTACCCTCACATATTATTTGGTGAACTAATTTCATGTTACTTATTAAATATAGCATTAATTCCATTGTTTGCCATTTTGACTTTATAAACATATTGATTGAACATTTGAATGATGCCCCTGTGACCTTGACCTTTGAACCTTGGGCCCAAAAACCTGTAGGGCACATCCTTGACACAAGGGCTACCTTCACATAAAATTTTGTGAACCTAGGTACAGTCGTTATTGAGTTATTGTCCGGACAAGGTTTTTCAATATAATGCCCCTGTGACCTTGACCTTTGACCCAGGGGCCCCAAAACCAATAGGGCATATCCTTAACACATGGGCTACTCACACATAAAATTTGGTGAACCTAGGTACATTGGTGGTTCAGTTATTGTCCGGACAAGTTTTTTATTGTTTGCCATTTTGACTTTATTAACATATTGATTGAACATTTGAAGTCAAATCTTGGTAATTTGATATCTTCTGGTTAAAGGTTTAAACTTGACCCTGTTTCCCCAAAACAAATAAGGCACATCCTTGACACATGGGCTACTCTCACATGAAATTTGGTGAACCTAGATACAGCCATTGTTGAGTTATTACCCGGACACTGTTTTTCGATATGATGCCCCTGTGACATTGACCTTTGACCCAGGGACCAAAAAACCAATAAAGCATATCCTTGACACATGGGCTACTCTCACATAAAATTTGGTGAACCTAGGTACATTGGTGGTTCAGTTATTGTCCGGACAAAGTTTTTACATAAGATGCCTCTGTGACCTTGACCTTTGAACCTTGGGCCCAAAAACCTGTAGGGCACATCCTTGACACAAGGGCTACCTTCGCATAAAATTTTGTGAACCTAGGTACAGTCGTTATTGAGTTATTGTCCGGACAAGGTTTTTCAATATAATGCCCCTTGACCTTTGACCCAGGGGCCCCAAAACCAATAGGGCATATCCTTAACACATGGGCTACTCACACATAAAATTTGGTGAACCTAGGTACATTGGTGGTTCAGTTATTGTCCGGACAAGTTTTTTATTGTTTGCCATTTTGACTTTATTAACATATTGATTGAACATTTGAAGTCAAATCTTGGTAATTTGATATCTTCTGGTTGAAGGTTTAAACTTGACCCTGTTTCCCCAAAACAAATAAATCCTTGACACATGGGCTACTCTCACATGAAAGTTGGTGAACCTAGATACAGCCATTGTTGAGTTATAACCCGGACACTGTTTTTCGATATGATGCCCCTGTGACATTGACCTTTGACCCAGGGGCCTCAAAACTAATAGAGCATATCCTTGACACATAGGCTACTCTCACATAAAATTTGGTGTACCTAGGTACATTGGTGGTTCAGTTATTGTCCAGACAAAGTTTTTTCATATGATGCCTCTGTGACCTTGACCTTTGAAGCTGGGGCCCCATAAACCTATAGGGCACATCCTTGACACATGAGCTACCTTCACATAAAATTTTGTGAACCTAGGTACAGTGGTTGTCGAGTTATTGTCCGGACAAGGTTTTTCGATATGATGCCCTTGTGACCTTGACCTTTGACCCAAGGGCCCCAAAACCAATAGGAAACATCCTTGACACAAGGGCTACTCTCACCTAAAATTTGGTGAATCTAGGTAGATTGGTTGTTCAGTTATTGTCAGGACAATTTTTTTTTTCCATATGAGGCCCGTGTGACCTTCACCTTTGACACAGGGGCCCCAAAACCAATAGAAAACATCTTTGACACATGGGCTACTCTTACATAAAATTTTGTGAATCTAGGTACAGTTGTTGTTGAGTTATGGTCCGGACAAGTTTTACCTATTTTAAGTCCCAGTGACCTTGACCTTTGGTCCTGGGGTCTCAAAATCAATAGGGAACCTCCTCCACCCAAGGGCTATCCACACATAAAATTTGAGGAACCTAGGTACATCCTTTCTTGAGTTATCATCCGGACAAGCAATTGTCCACGGACGTACAGACGGACGGACGGACAGACGGACAGCATCGTAACATAATACGACCGTTTTTTCAAAACGGGCGTATAAAAATACAAAATATCTGATCTAGTCTAGAACTACGAAAAACAGCTTGAAAATTTACCGAATCGGCTAATGTTCAATATATTTGAGCTGATAAGTTTTTATTGGTATTGAAAGAGTTATCTTTTAGTTTCAAGGAGAGTTTATAGCAGGTTGCTTTTTATTGAACCATGTAAAAATACTATTCGTTTTATTTATTCATTTATTGGAGTTAACGCCGTGTCAACACAATTTAGGTCATTTTACGGCGTCCAGCGCACCTAACCTTGCTTTCCTGGACCATTGTCTATAACCAGTACTCACCTACCCTTCCACTAGGCCGGAAACTTATCCATATAATCTAATGAATGGAGAAAATTCGACATTATTGTCAAATTTTCAAGGTAAGGTATAACCTCCCCGGGTGGGATTCGAACCCGCACCCCCTCGGGCACAAGATTCCAAATCCCGGCGCGCTACCAACTGCAAAGATAAATCCAAAATGATATGCTACTGTCAAAGATAGAATGTCAAATGTCTGGCATGATGCAAATGTATGTATCTAATTTTGAATCTAATAATTTCAGGATATACAACCAATTTACAGGAACATTTAGATAAACACCACCGTGAAGAAACACCACCATCTGATAAATCAACTCCTTCTAATTCTAGACGTATACCTGCAAGAAAATTAGTACAACCACAAATAGATACTTCACCTACTAAGAGAAGGAAGAAAAATACCCAGAGAGGGAGGAAAATGGACAACTTGGTCTTGAAAGTATTGGTTGGAAAGGTACTGCCCCTGCGTTTAGTCAGCAATCAACATTTTAAGAACTTAGTAAATAAATTGGATCCCAGGTAATAATTAAAGCCAGTTTATCAAGATTAATAGGATTATTTCATTATGCTTTTTCGTGGTACTTAGGTTAGGAAGTCCCATTTCTGCTACACACTTCATGTGAAAAAAAATTGTTGGATCTTATATTTGATAACTGGTGTTTGTATGATAAAACAAAAACAAATAACTCTGCACATACGTTTTTTCCATTTCCGTATTCAAACCCTGAACGTATTAACCTGTTTTAATACTGCATTTTTAGGAAGGATATGTTTTAGGTTTACATTCTGGTTTGTTTGGGTTTTACGGCGCACCAACACAAAAAGGTCATATCGCGCCGAAAGCAATTAATGATATTAATTCCAATGAAATTGATGGTGTAAAGCTCTATATCTTATTAATATAAACATTTATTTCTTTTAGCTGCCAATGCTGTGCCAAAGTGGCTAGCATGCCTGTCTTTGAATCAGAAGAGAGCGGGTTCAAGCCTGGTCCTGGACCGTCATAACATTAGTTTACCTTATACAAGATGTTTTGTCCTTTTTGTAGAGTAAATTATTCCTAGCGCTGGAAAGTGTTCAACCAACCTATGGTTGGAAGTTATGGTTGCTGTAAATATAACCTAAAATATCTGTTGTTTCTTACATGACTACCTATGAAAAAATCTTTATTAAATCATGATTAAATACCCTTTTCCCTGTTTAATGAAGTAATAAATATTATATATATTTTAAATGTTGTTCATTTACTCTTGTTCAAAAAAAAATAATAAAAATTGTGTTCAAAATGAATTACATCACTGACTGAAATTCTTGCAAGGGTTGTAGAACAACCATGACTGGCAAGTTGGGATCAAACATTGCCATTGTGGACAATTAGGTTATTATTTCAACTTATACATGTATATATTCTCTGTAGTTGGCCTATTCACAATTCTTATAGTATTTGTCTTTGTTATGCAAATTAATACTGAATTTTATACAGGTGACTATTTAGATTTGACTTTAAGAACGAATATAACTGTAGCCCTAACTTGTAGACAAGTACAGAAAACAGACTTTTTCACACCCCTAATTTCTTGAATTTACCATTTATATTTCAGAAGCTGTAACCAACTGGGATCTCGTTATAACAGACAATGCGGCTAACGGAGTTAAGGCTGTTAAACTTCTTGGTTATATGAACGCTTTGGATGTTATGGTCATAGAATTAACCTTGTAGTAAAAAATTCTATGCAGGGTCCTGAAGTTGCTAGAATTATTGGCAAAACAAGAAAACTGGTGAGTGTATTTCATCAGTCAACCAGTGTGAATGATTGCTCACTTGTAAAACAGAGATATGTTCCCAAGACAATGAATCCATTATTGGACACAAACTCATTCAAGATGTACACACGCGATGGAATAGTTGCTATGATATGTTGGATCGCGTTATTGAACCGAGTGCTGCTATTTTGCTCCTCCTCTCTTTTTGGGACCTCTTCGTGGTGAGGAGGAGTAACATGTGCCCATTATGTAGGTGCTTTTTGTGTCTGCATGATGGGCATTTGGCCAACACCAAAACTGCCAGTTTGCCGTGGGCAGCGTCCCGTAACCGGGAAAGGAGGATCCCGGTAGTTGAGGGAGACCCAGGGATCTCCAGTCTTTCCAACACACTACTTTGGCCTCTGATTCAGGGTAGACGGGTGTCCAAGTAGGCCCGACTTGGTCAATCGGCTGGTCATGCCTTGCCCTTGAATAGTTGCATACTTGCAAAAATGATTTCATCTTTGTAAGTTCATGTACTCTTTTATGTTCACTATCTCAAAATTATTAACATTACTAGCATACTCACAATTTGAAAAAAAACAACATAAGTGTACTCCAATACAGTCTGTGTGTGCTTACTGAATTTAAAGTACTTTTAATATGTTCAAAACACCTATTCAAGAAGGCGGTGGCTCATGGGCCAATTGTGTTGATTGTAATCATTTGCAATTACATGCAAGTATATCTCTCATGTATCCTTGTGGTGCGGAGGCTGGATACCCGCCTCCATTGCACTTCCCCTTGTTGGAGTCCGAGGTGGCTGGGGAACCTGAGAGATGAATCATTATTATCTCAACCATGGATCCTTTAACCTCTTCTAAAAAACGTAAGTCTGACGAATCACCCAACATTTCAAATGAACAATCAAGTCAATCATCTTTTCCACGCTTTCTGGTAGTAGAAGCGTTGGGAGATGAAAAATTAGCACAGTTGAACCCGTTTGTCATTGAAAAGTCAATTTCTGCACTCATAGGAACTCCAAAATCGGTCAGGAAGCTCCGTGGTGGAGAACTCCTGATCGAGGTCCAAAGAAAACAACAATCAGATAATTTGCTCAAATTAAAATCCTTCTTTAACATTAAATCTTTTTGCACTGCACACAATACCCTCAATTCATCCAAAGGAGTCATTCGCTGCCCTGACCTTGCAGAAATGTCAGAGGCAGACATAGTAAAAGAGCTTGTTTGTTTGTTTGTTTGTTTGTTTGGGTTTTACGGCGCACCAACACAGAAAGGTCATATCGCGCCGAAACAAATAATGACACTATTAATTCAATTGATATAAGTGATCCTTAGCCCTATATTTTATCATATACATTTATCTCCTTCAAAAAGTTAAGTATCACATGTGACGGTATATTATCAAAAAGTTCTCTAAGTGAGCCAACCTTAAAATATTTATCACGGATGTTTTTGAGATCCTGACAATTAATAAGAACGTGTTTGACATTGAAATGCTTGTTACATGGTATACATTCAGGTGCTTCCTCTCCCTTGAGAAGGTACGAATGTGTTAATCTAGTATGACCTATTCTACATCGCGTAATCACAATTTGATCTCGGCGATTAGAAAATTTTATTGATGGACATGAATCAAAGGTTGGCTTTATTTCATGTAACTTATTAAAAATAGCGTTGTTCCATACTGTTTGCCACTTCGACTTAATTAACGAATTGATCGAACACTTGAAGTCACTGCTTGGTAATTTTAGATCAACTGGTTGAAGGTTTAAAGATTCTTTAGCGAGGATGTCAACTTTTTCATTTCCATGTATACCAATATGGCTTGGTATCCAGCAGAGGTGTACTATTTTTGATTTTAAAATATCATGTAATTTTAACTCGATACTTTTAATAAGATTATTGTCTGAACTGCGATTTTTAATCGCTAGTAATACAGATAGAGAATCTGAGAAGATAATAAACTTGTTATTTATACTATTTGATATATATGTTAAAGCCAGATCAATTGCTTTCATTTCGGCAGTAAATATAGATGCTTTGTCAGGCAGTCGCATTCTTGCAACGAAAGAGTTTCCGTATGCGGCGCAACCAACTTTGTTTCCATCTTTGGAACCGTCGGTAAATATATGAGTAAAATCTTTGTATTTTTCCAAGATGTTTACAAATTCAGATTTAAAAGCTTCAGGACTGGTGAAAGATTTACGAAAAGTTGATAAGTCAATATTGACGTCTGGAATGTTGTAGGTCCAAGGGGGGATATTTTCATCTAAGTTTTCTATCACAGACGAAGTGTTTATATTTAGCATTTCTAAGTCGTTTTTAATGCGTAGGCCAAAAGGTTTGATTTCATTTGGTTTATTTTCAAATTTGCTGGTGTAATCAGGTTTAAAAATAACATTTCTCGCCGGGTTTCTTTTGTTAGAAGATATACGAGTTGCGTATTGTAATGAAAGTTTTTGACGACGTAATTTTAGTGATGGTTCGTTAGCTTCAACATAAAGACTTTCAATAGGTGAAGTTTTAAAAGCACCAAGGGCAATACGTTAGCCCTGGTTGTGTATAGTATCAAGCATTTGTAAGTATGATTTGCGAGCTGATCCGTACACTATTGATCCGTAATCGAGTTTTGAACGAACAAGACTTCTGTATAATTTTAGTAAAGTTTGGGTATCAGATCCCCAATCAGTATGTGAAAGTACTTTAAGTAGATTCAATGCTTTAATACATTTTGTTTTAAGCAACTTTAAGTGTGGTATAAAAGATAGTTTTTTATCGAATGTAACGCCTAAAAACTTAGCTTCATTTACTACTGGGATTTTGGAGCCAGAAATGTAAAGTTCGGGATCATTATGATGTTTCTTAATCGACAAAAATGTATACATTAAGTTTTTGACTTGGAAAATTTAAAACCATTTTCTGTTGCCCATTTTTGAATTTTATCCAAGTTCTGTTGTAATTGACGTTCGATACTTCGAATATTTTTAGATCGATAACAGATTAAAAAATCATCAAAATATAATGAGCAATCTGTACCAGGGTTTATAGCCTTAACAATATTATTAATTTTAAGCCCAAAGAGGGTAACTGATAAAATACTGCCTTGCGGCACGCCTTGTTCTTGTTCGTGGCTTTTTGATAATGTTGATCCTACTTTAACTTGAAAATTTCTGTCTGACAAAAAACTAGAAATGAACATTGGTAATCTACCATTTAGACCAGCATCTTTTAAATCCTTGAGAATACCATATTTCCATGTTGTATCATAAGCTTTCTCAAGATCGAAGAAAATTGAAACTACGTGTTGTTTATTGACAAATGCCTCTCTAATAAATGTTTCAAGACGTACTAAATGATCATTTGTACTTCGTTGTTTTCGAAAACCAGACTGAAAATTAGTAATAATACCATTTGATTCTAAATACAAGATAAGTCGTTTATTAACCATACGTTCGAAGGTTTTACAGATACAACTTGTTAGAGATATTGGTCGATAGTTAAGGGGATCTGTGTTGTCTTTATTCGGTTTCGGTATAGGAACGATCAAGAATCTGAATATACACAAAGTTTGTCTTTTCCTGATGCACGCAAGCTTGTAGAAAGTTCCAAAACTAATTCTTATTCAGCTGTTGTATCAAAACCAGTTAAGATGGTTGATTCTGCTGTGCAGGTCAATTTATGTAAATGTTCTCCTCTTGAAATAACTCCAGTGCAAAAACCGTCTCCTATTCTTTCACGTAATACGTCCAAAGCAAGTACAAGTTCACAGACAACATCTACAAATACCTCATCTGTACCTCAGAGGCGGGTCTCACAGGCTTCTCCGTCTCCTGAGCGGGTGATTCAAAGGCAATCACCCAAAAAGAAGGTCGTCCTAACCGACCGAGTTAGAAAAGCGGAGAGGGACCCTGTCCCGTCCTCCAACCGATTCGAGGCTCTTATGAGCGACATCGAGTCGATGGAGGACGAGGACATGGGTGTCCACAGCTCTCCTCCCCGGACTTTGGCGCGAAGTCCTGTTAAGTTTCCGAAGTAAGTTTTTTCTTTTCGTTAAACCATGAGTCAAGCTATACTTCAATGGAATTGTCGTGGTCTTAAATCAAATTACAACGATCTACTTCTTTTATTATCGAAATACTCCCCGAAAGTTGTATGTCTTCAAGAAACATTCCTATCTACAAATGATAAAACATCAATAAAGGACTATACGCTTTATAATAAAATTTGCACAGACACAATAAGAGCATCTGGTGGCTCAACAATTGCGGTTGCAAACTGTATCCCTCAACGACAAATTCAGATACGAACTAATCTGCAAGCCGTAGCCGTTGAAATAACTTTACACAGACCTATTACAATATGCTCATTATATCTCCCTCCCAATTTATCTATAACTGTTGAAGACTTAGAAAATTTAACTAAACAACTCCCAGAACCATTCTTTTTACTCGGCGATTTTAATGCGCATAATCCAATATGGGGAAGTACATCTACGAATAATAAAGGCAGCATTACAGAAAAGTTCATTGATAATGTTCAACTATGCCTTTTAAATAACAAGTCACCAACTTACTTACATCCAGCCACTGGAAGTTTTTCTTGTATAGACCTCACATTATCACATCCATCAATATACTTGGATTTTACCTGGTCAGTGCTTGACGAACAATATGGCAGTGACCATTTTCCATTGTTGTTGACTTTAAACGACTCTGTTCCAGTAAACAACCGCTCTTATTACAAATTCTCAAAAGCGAACTGGGAACAATTTAACAAATTGTGTTCTGATGATTTAACAATCCCGAATTTTTCCAACTCTTCGGATAAAGCTAATCTCTTTGCGTCCACTCTATCAAAGATAGCTGATGAGTGTATTCCTAAAACTTCAATGAAAAACTCGAGTAAAATTTAAAAAAACATGGTTCAACGATGAGTGCAGAAGATCATATCGGAAACGATGGGCAGCACTAAAGAAATTTCAGGTTTGTCCTACAGCTGCAAATCTAGACAATTATAGAATCCTACGAGCACAAGCTCGTAGAACATTTAAGTTTTCTAAACGTAAATCATGGCAGTCATATGTTTCTAAAATTAACGCCAACACTCCAATTAAAAAAGTTTGGGAAGCAGTTCGTAAAATTAATGGTAAACACAAAAAAGTTCCTACTGCTCATCTGAAACGTAAAGATTCGAGCGTAATCAAAAACTACAAAAGATAAAGCCAACACACTGGCAGAACTTTTGATCATAATTCTTCTTCAGCACACTACACTGAAGAATTTAAAAAGGTCAAATCTAATTCGGAAAAACAAAATATTAATTTTCATTCTAACAACGAAGAAGAGTATAACACCCCCTTTACAATTGACGATTTAACCGATTCTATTAAACATGCCAAAGATACAGCTGCTGGCCCTGATGAAATTTATTATCAATTTTTAAAACACCTCCCATTGGTATCTCAACATTTATTGCTCGATATTTTTAATGATATATGGATATCTGGTAAAATTCCAGATTCCTGGAAGGAAGCTTTAATAATACCAATACCGAAACCGGGAAAAGACAATACTGACCCCCTAAACTACCGACCAATATCTCTAACTAGTTGTATTTGTAAAACCCTTGAACGCATGGTTAATAAAAGACTCGTCTGGTATTTAGAATCTAACGGTATTATAATAATTTCCAATCTGGTTTTCGAAAACAGCGAAGTACAAATGATCATTTAGTACGCCTCGAAACATTCATAAGAGAGGCTTTTGTCAATAAACAACATGTAGTTTCAATTTTCTTTGATCTTGAGAAAGCTTACGATACAACTTGGAAATATGGTATTCGAAAAGATTTAAAAGACGCCGAACTAAACGGTAGACTACCAATGTTAATTTCTAGTTTTCTGTCTGACAGAAGTTTTCAAGTTAAATTAGGATCAACACTATTAGATAGCCACAAACAAGAACAAGGCCTGCCACAAGGCAGTATATTATCAGTTACCCTCTTTGGTCTTAAAATAAATAATATTGTTAAGGTTATAAATCCTGGTACAGATTGCTCATTATATGTAGATGACTTTTTAATCTGTTATCGTTCAAAAAATATTCGAAGTATCGAACGCCAACTACAACAAAACCTGGATGAAATCCAAAAGTGGGCAACAGAAAATGGTTTTAAATTTTCCAAGTCAAAAATACAATGTGTACATTTTTGTCGATTAAGAAAGCATCATAATGATCCTGAACTTTACATTTCTGGCTCCAAAATCCCTGTTGTAAATGAAGCTAAATTTTTAGGCGTTACATTCGATAAAAAACTCTCTTTTATACCACACTTAAAATCTCTAAAAACAAAATGTATCAAAGCTTTAAATCTACTTAAAGTACTTTCACATACTGATTGGGGATCTGATTCCCAAACATTACTTAAATTATACAGAAGTCTTGTTCGTTCAAAACTAGATTATGGGTCAATTGTGTATGGATCAGCACGTAAATCGTACTTGCAAATGCTTGATACAATACATAACCAGGGCTTACGTATCGCCCTTGGTGCATTTAAAACTTCACCTGTTGAAAGTCTTTATGTTGAAGCTAACGAGCCATCATTAAAATTACGTCGACAAAAGCTTTCATTACAATACGCAACTCGAATATCTTCTAACAATAGTAACCCGGCGCGAAAAGTTGTTTTTCAACCAAATTACATTGATAAATTTGACAACAAACCTAACGAAATTAAACCATTTGGCCTGCGCGTTAAAAACGACTTAAAAATGCTTAATATTAACACCTCCACCGTTCTACAGAACTTTGATGAGAATGTCCCTCCTTGGACCTACAACATACCAAACGTTAACATTGATTTGTCTAACTTACGTAAATCTAATACCAGCCCAGAGGCCTATAAATCAGAATTCGTTAACATCTTAGAAAAATATAAAGATTGTACACATTTATTTACTGACGGCTCTAAAGATGGTACCAAAGTTGGTTGCGCTGCATATGGAAATTCTTTTGTTGCAAGAATGCGATTGCCTGACCAGGCATCCATATTTACAGCTGAAGTCAAAGCATTAGATCTTGCTTTATCATACGTATCAAATAGTATTAATAGTAATTTTATCATTTTTTCAGATTCTCTCTGTGTATTATTGGCCATAAAAAATCGTAATTCAAACAATATTCTTATTAAAAGTATCGAATTAAAATTGCATGAAATTTTAAAATCTAAAACAGTACACCTCTGCTGGATACCAAGCCATATTGGTATACGAGGAAATGAAAAAGTTGATATTTTGGCCAAAGAATCCTTAAACCTTCAACCAGTGAATATCAAATTGCCAAGCAGTGACTTCAAATGTTCAATAAACACGTTAATTAAATCAAAATGGCAAACGTTGTGGAACAGTGCACTTTTTAATAAATTACGTGACATAAAGCCAACCCTTAATTCATCTTCGTCAATTATATATTCTAATCGCAGAGATCAAATAGTAATTTCGCGATGTAGAATTGGTCATACTAGATTAACACATTCATACCTTCTCAAAAGAGAGGAAGCACCTAAATGCATACCATGTGACGAGCATTTCAATGTAAAACACGTTCTCCTTGACTGTTAGGATCTAAAATACATTCGTGACAAACATTTTAAAGTAAACTCACTTAAAGAACTTTTTGAGTCTGTACCATTATATGCTATACTTAACTTTTTGAAAGAGATAAATGTTTATAATAAGATATAGTTTTACATCACTTATATAGTTTGAATTATTAGTATCATTGATAGCTGTCGGCGCGATATGACCTTTTTGTGTTGGTGCGCCGTAAAACACAAACAAACAAACAAACTTTTTTATCGAAATACTCCCCGAAAGTTGTATGTCTTCAAGAAACATTCCTATCTACAAATGATAAAACATCAATAAAGGACTATACTCTTTATAATAAAATTTGCACAGACACAATAAGAGCATCTGGTGGCTCAACAATTGCGGTTGCAAACTGTATCCCTCAACGACAAATTCAGATACGAACTAATCTGCAAGCCGTACCCGTTGAAATAACTTTACACAGACCTATTACAATATGCTCATTATATCTCCCTCCCAATTTATCTATAACTGTTGAAGACTTAGAAAATTTAACTAAACAACTCCCAGAACCATTCTTTTTACTCGGCGATTTTAATGCGCATAATCCAATATGGGGAAGTACATCTACGAATAATAAAGGCAGCATTACAGAAAAGTTCATTGATAATGTTCAACTATGCCTTTTAAATAACAAGTCACCAACTTACTTACATCCAGCCACTGGAAGTTTTTCTTGTATAGACCTCACATTATCACATCCATCAATATACTTGGATTTTACCTGGTCAGTGCTTGACGAACAATATGGCAGTGACCATTTTCCATTGTTGTTAACTTTAAACGACTCTGTTCCAGTAAACAACCGCTCTTATTACAAATTCTCAAAAGCGAACTGGGAACAATTTAACAAATTGTGTTCTGATGATATAACAATCCCGAATTTTTCCAACTCTTCGGATAAAGCTAATCTCTTTGCGTCCACTCTATCAAAGATAGCTGATGAGTGTATTCCTAAAACTTCAATGAAAAACTCGAGTAAAATTAAAAAACCATGGTTCAACGATGAGTGCAGAAGATCATATCGGAAACGAAAAGCAGCACTAAAGAAATTTCAGGTTTGTCCTACAGCTGCAAATCTAGACAATTATAGAATCCTACGAGCACAAGCTCGTAGAACATTTAAGTTTTCTAAACGTAAATCATGGCAGTCATATGTTTCTAAAATTAACGCCAACACTCCAATTAAAAAAGTTTGGGAAGCAGTTCGTAAAATTAATGGTAAACACAAAGAAGTTCCTACTGCTCATCTCAAACGTAAAGATTCGAGCGTAGCAAAAACTACAAAAGATATAGCCAACACACTGGCAGAAACTTTTGAACATAATTCTTCTTCATCACACTACACTGAAGAATTCAAAAAGGTCAAATCTAACTTGGAAAAACAAAATATTAATTTTCAATCTAACAACGAAGAAGAGTATAACATCCTCTTTACAACTGACGATTTAACCGATTCTATTAAGCATGCCAAAGATACAGCTGCTGGCCCTGATGAAATTTATTATCAATTTTTAAAACACCTCCCATTGGTATCTCAACATTTATTGATGGATATTTTTAATGATATATGGATATCTGGTAAAATTTCAGATTCCTGGATTTGTTTGTTTGTTTGGGTTTTACGGCGCACCAACACAGAAAGGTCATATCGCGCCGAAAGCTTTTAATGATACTAATAATTCAAACTATATAAATGATGTAAAACTATATCTTATTATAAACATTTATTTCTTTCAAAAAGTTAAGTATAGCATATGATGGTACAGATTCAAAAAGTTCTTTAAGTGAGTTTACTTTAAAATGTTTGTCACGAATGAATTTAAGATCCTGACAGTCAAGGAGAACGTGTTTTACATTGAAATGCTCGTCACATGGTATGCATTTAGGTGCTTCCTCTCTTTTGAGAAGGTATGAATGTGTTAATCTAGTATGACCAATTCTACATCGCGAAATTACTATTTGATCTCTGCGATTAGAATATATAATTGACGAAGATGAATTAAGGGTTGGCTTTATGTCTCGTAATTTATTAAAATTGCATTGTTCCACAACGTTTGCCATTTTGATTTTATTAACGTTTTTATTGAACACTTGAAGTCACTGCTTGGCAATTTGATATCCACGGGTTGCAAGTTTAAAGATTCTTTGGCTAAAATATCAACTTTTTCATTTCCTTGTATACCTATATGGCTTGGTATCCAGCAGAGGTGTACTGTTTTAGATTTTAAAATTTCATGCAATTTCAATTCGATACTTTTAATAAGAATATTGTCTGAATTATGATTTTTTATGGCCAACAACACTGACAGAGAATCTGAAAAAATGATAAAATTATTATTAGTACTATTTGACATGTATGATAAAGCGAGATCTATTGCTTTGACTTCAGCTGTAAGTATGGATGCCTGGTCTGGCAATCGCATTCTTGCAACAAAAGAATTTCCATTTGCAGCGCAACCAACTTTGTTACCATCTTTTGAACCGTCAGTAAATAAAAGTGTACAATCTTTATATTTTTCTAAAATGTTTACGAATTCTGATTTGAAGGCCTCTGGACTGGTATTAGATTTACGAAAGTTTGACAAATCAATGTTAACGTTTGGTATGTTGTAGGTCCAAGGAGGGACATTTTCATCAAAGTTTTGTAGAACAGTAGAGGTGTTAATATTAAGTATATCTAAGTCGTTTTTAACGCGCAGGCCAAATGGTTTAATTTCGTTTGGTTTGTTGTCAAATTTATCAATGTAATTTGGTTGAAAAACAACTTTTCGCGCCGGGTTACTATAGTTAGAAGATATTCGAGTTGCGTATTGTAATGAAAGCTTTTGTCGACGCAATTTTAATGATGGCTCGTTAGCTTCAACATATAGACTTTCAATAGGTGAAGTTTTAAAAGCACCAAGGGCGATACGTAAGCCCTGGTTATGTATTGTATCAAGCATTTGTAAGTACGATTTACGTGCTGATCCATACACAATTGACCCATAATCTAGTTTTGAACGAACAAGACTTCTGTATAATTTAAGTAATGTTTGGGAATCAGATCCCCAATCAGTATGTGAAAGTATTTTAAGTAGATTCAAAGCTTTGATACATTTTGTTTTTAGAGACTTTAAGTGTGGTATAAAAGAGAGCTTTTTATCGAATGTAACGCCTAAAAATTTAGCTTCATTTACAACAGGGATTTTTGAGCCAGAAATGTAAAGTTCAGGATCATTATGATGCTTTCTTAATCGACAAAAATGTACACATTGTGTTTTTGACTTGGAAAATTTAAAACCATTTTCTGTTGCCCACTTTTGGATTTTATCCAAGTTTTGTTGTAGTTGGCGTTCGATACTTCGAATATTTTTAGAACAATAACAGATTAAAAAGTCATCAACATATAATGAACAATCTGTACCAGGATTTATAACCTTAACAATATTATTAATTTTAAGACCAAAAAGGGTAACTGATAATATACTGCCTTGTGGCACGCCTTGTTCTTGTTTGTGGCTATCTGATAATGTTGATCCTAATTTAACTTGAAAACTTCTGTCAGACAGAAAACTAGAAATTAACATTGGTAGTCTACCGTTTAGACCGGCATCTTTTAAATCTTTGAGAATACCATATTTCCAAGTTGTCTCGTAAGCTTTCTCAAGATCAAAGAAAATTGAAACTACATGTTGTTTATTGACAAAAGCCTCTCTTATGAATGTTTCGAGGCGTACTAAATGATCATTAGTACTTCGCTGTTTTCGAAAACCAGATTGGAAATTAGTTATTATACCGTTAGATTCTAAATACCAGATAAGTCTTTTATTAACCATGCGTTCAAAGGTTTTACAAATACAACTAGTTAGAGATATTGGTCGGTAGTTAAGGGGGTCAGTATTGTCTTTACCCGGTTTCGGTATTGGTATAATTAAAGCTTCCTTCCAGGAATCTGGAATTTTACCAGATATCCATATATCATTAAAAATATCGAGCAATAAATGTTGAGATACCAATGGGAGGTGTTTTAAAAATTGATAATAAATTTCATCAGGGCCAGCAGCTGTATCTTTGGCATGTTTAATAGAATCGGTTAAATCGTCAATTGTAAAGGGGGTGTTATATTCTTCTTCGTTGTTAGAATGAAAATTAATATTTTGTTTTTCCGAATTAGATTTGACCTTTTTAAATTCTTCAGTGTAGTGTGCTGAAGAAGAATTATGTTCAAAAGTTTCTGCCAGTGTGTTGGCTTTATCTTTTGTAGTTTTTGCTACGCTCGAATCTTTACGTTTCAGATGAGCAATAGGAACTTTTTTGTGTTTACCATTAATTTTACGAACTGCTTCCCAAACTTTTTTAATTGGAGTGTTGGCGTTAATTTTAGAAACATATGACTGCCATGATTTACGTTTAGAAAACTTAAATGTTCTACGAGCTTGTGCTCGTAGGATTCTATAATTGTCTAGATTTGCAGCTGTAGGACAAACCTGAAATTTCTTTAGTGCTGCTTTTCGTTTCCGATATGATCTTCTGCACTCATCGTTGAACCATGTTTTTTTAATTTTACTCGAGTTTTTCATTGAAGTTTTAGGAATACACTCATCAGCTATCTTTGATAGAGTGGACGCAAAGAGATTAGCTTTATCCGAAGAGTTGGAAAAATTCGGGATTGTTAAATCATCAGAACACAATTTGTTAAATTGTTCCCAGTTCGCTTTTGAGAATTTGTAATAAGAGCGGTTGTTTACTGGAACAGAGTCGTTTAAAGTCAACAACAATGGAAAATGGTCACTGCCATATTGTTCGTCAAGCACTGACCAGGTAAAATCCAAGTATATTGATGGATGTGATAATGTGAAGTCTATACAAGAAAAACTTCCAGTGGCTGGATGTAAGTAAGTTGGTGACTTGTTATTTAAAAGGCATAGTTGAACATTATCAATGAACTTTTCTGTAATGCTGCCTTTATTATTCGTAGATGTTTGTTTGTTTGGGTTTTACGGCGCACCAACACAGAAAGGTCATATCGCGCCGAAACAAATAATGACACTATCAATTCAATTGATGAAAGTGATCCTTATCCCTATTATATTATTCGTAGATGTACTTCCCCATATTGGATTATGCGCATTAAAATCGCCGAGTAAAAAGAATGGTTCTGGGAGTTGTTTAGTTAAATTTTCTAAGTCTTCAACAGTTATAGATAAATTGGGAGGGAGATATAATGAGCATATTGTAATAGGTCTGTGTAAAGTTATTTCAACGGCTACGGCTTGCAGATTAGTTCGTATCTGAATTTGTCGTTGAGGGATACAGTTTGCAACCGCAATTGTTGAGCCACCAGATGCTCTTATTGTGTCTGTGCAAATTTTATTATAAAGCGTATAGTCCTTTATTGATGTTTTATCATTTGTAGATAGGAATGTTTCTTGAAGACATACAACTTTCGGGGAGTATTTCGATAATAAAAGAAGTAGATCGTTGTAATTTGAATTAAGACCACGACAATTCCATTGAAGTATAGTTTGACTCATGGTTCAACGAAAAGAAAAAACTTACTTCGGAAACTTAACAGGACTTCGCGCCAAAGTCCGGGGAGGAGAGCTGTGGACACCCATGTCCTCGTCCTCCATCGACTCGATGTCGCTCATAAGAGCCTCGAATCGGTTGGAGGACGGGACAGGGTCCCTCTCCGCTTTTCTAACTCGGTCGGTTAGGACGACCTTCTTTTTGGGTGATTGCCTTTGAATCACCCGCTCAGGAGACGGAGAAGCCTGTGAGACCCGCCTCTGAGGTACAGATGAGGTACTTGTAGATGTTGTCTGTGAACTTGTACTTGCTTTGGACGTATTACGTGAAAGAATAGGAGACGGTTTTCGCACTGGAGTTATTTCAAGAGGAGAACATTTACATAAATTGACCTGCACAGCAGAATCAACCATCTTAACTGGTTTTGATACAACAGCTGAATAAGAATTAGGTTTGGAACTTTCTACAAGCTTGCGTGCATCAGGAAAAGACAAACTTTGTGTATATTCAGATTCTTGATCGTTCCTATACCGAAACCGAATAAAGACAACACAGATCCCCTTAACTATCGACCAATATCTCTAACAAGTTGTATCTGTAAAACCTTCGAACGTATGGTTAATAAACGACTTATCTTGTATTTAGAATCAAATGGTATTATTACTAATTTTCAGTCTGGTTTTCGAAAACAACGAAGTACAAATGATCATTTAGTACGTCTTGAAACATTTATTAGAGAGGCATTTGTCAATAAACAACACGTAGTTTCAATTTTCTTCGATCTTGAGAAAGCTTATGATACAACATGGAAATATGGTATTCTCAAGGATTTAAAAGATGCTGGTCTAAATGGTAGATTACCAATGTTCATTTCTAGTTTTTTGTCAGACAGAAATTTTCAAGTTAAAGTAGGATCAACATTATCAAAAAGCCACGAACAAGAACAAGGCGTGCCGCAAGGCAGTATTTTATCAGTTACCCTCTTTGGGCTTAAAATTAATAATATTGTTAAGGCTATAAACCCTGGTACAGATTGCTCATTATATTTTGATGATTTTTTAATCTGTTATCGATCTAAAAATATTCGAAGTATCGAACGTCAATTACAACAGAACTTGGATAAAATTCAAAAATGGGCAACAGAAAATGGTTTTAAATTTTCCAAGTCAAAAACTTAATGTATACATTTTTGTCGATTAAGAAAACATCATAATGATCCCGAACTTTACATTTCTGGCTCCAAAATCCCAGTAGTAAATGAAGCTAAGTTTTTAGGCGTTACATTCGATAAAAATCTTTTATACCACACTTAAAGTTGCTTAAAACAAAATGTATTAAAGCATTGAATCTACTAAAAGTACTTTCACATACTGATTGGGGATCTGATACCCAAACTTTACTAAAATTATACAGAAGTCTTGTTCGTTCAAAACTCGATTACGGATCAATAGTGTACGGATCAGCTCGCAAATCATACTTACAAATGCTTGATACTATACACAACCAGGGCTTACGTATTGCCCTTGGAGCTTTTAAAACTTCACCTATTGAAAGTCTTTATGTTGAAGCTAACGAACCATCACTAAAATTACGTCGTCAAAAACTTTCATTACAATACGCAACTCGTATATCTTCTAACAAAAGAAACCCGGCGAGAAATGTTATTTTTAAACCTGATTACACCAGCAAATTTGAAAATAAACCAAATGAAATCAAACCTTTTGGCCTACGCATTAAAAACGACTTAGAAATGCTAAATATAAACACTTCGTCTGTGATAGAAAACTTAGATGAAAATATCCCCCTTGGACCTACAACATTCCAGACGTCAATATTGACTTATCAACTTTTCGTAAATCTTTCACCAGTCCTGAAGCTTTTAAATCTGAATTTGTAAACATCTTGGAAAAATACAAAGATTTTACTCATTTCTTTACCGACGGTTCCAAAGATGGAAACAAAGTTGGTTGCGCCGCATACGGAAACTCTTTCGTTGCAAGAATGCGACTGCCTGAGAAAGCATCTATATTTACTGCCGAAATAAAAGCAATTGATCTGGCTTTAACATACATATCAAATAGTATAAATAACAAGTTTATTATTTTCTCAGATTCTCTATCTGTATTACTAGCGATTAAAAATCGCAGTTCAGACAATAATCTTATTAAAAGTATCGAGTTAAAATTACATGATATTTTAAAATCTAAAATAGTACACCTCTGCTGGATACCTAGCCATATTGGTATACATGGAAATGAAAAAGTTGACATCCTCGCTAAAGAATCTTTAAACCTTCAACCAGTTGATCAAAAATTACCAAGCAGTGACTTCAAGTGTTCGATCAATTCGTTAATTAAGGGTGTATCGGGATTTGAAATTGAAAAAAATCTATGAAGTGGGTGTGGTGACTAAACTATTTAAATATCCATTAATTCTATAATAATTTTTATATATTTTGTAAGTGATGCATTAAATGTATAGATGTGATAGCGAAAATAAAAAAAATCAACAAATAAGATATTTAGAAGGAAATGAAAACATTTAACCTCACCTTAGAATAGCCTTCCGAACGTCAATCCAAACACATATTTAAAGTTCTTTTTTCATGAATCCAAATGTTGATATAGGTTGTCTATGTAACATGTTACAATGTCTTAGGGTAAATTACACAAAAAGTATTTCCCAAATGTAAATTTGATAATTCATCTCAACACAAACATTACCAAACATTACACGTTTTAAGGTTCAAGTAAAGTTTTTGTTTGCATTAAAAATAGTAAAATGAAAAATGCTCTAACTCTTTTATACTTCCATCAAGAGCAGTGTGTTATACATCAAAATGTTCCTTATGAAACATACAATGTGATGCTGGTAATTAATTCAGATGAAAACGTTAACCGAAAGATGCATTTGCAAAATTGATGCTGTAAAACTGAAAATACTAAAAGACATTAAGAATTTTTTACAAACTAATTTAACATTAAATCATTTATAGAACATTAAAGTTCATATTCCAATGAATGTACTCCAATATTTATAACCTAAATAAATGTTAAAACAAAATTAAGGTAAATGAAAAACATTTTGACAGATACAAGTGTAATGGGTTTTCACGACCCTGTTTCTACTTTCACTTTAGTTTTTCAATTGCCTTAGTTTTGTTTTAATATTTATTGAGGTTATAAATATTGCAGTACCTTCATTGGAATGTGTACTATAAGGTTCTGTAAAGGAATTAATGTTAAATTTTGTTGTAAGAAAATTTTAATGTAGTTTTGTATTTTTATTTATGCAGCATCAATTTTGCAAATACATCTTTTGCTAAACATTTTTATCGTAATTGATGATCAGCATCACTTACTATGTTTCATAAGAAACATTTTGATGTATAAAACAATACTGTTGGTGGAAATATGACAGAATTAGAGCTATTTCTGTTTTACTACTTTTTAGCAAACCAAGACTTTACATGAACCTTAAATTACAGTTTACACTCAAGTTCCCAGTGCAATTTTCTACTCATATTGTATGTTCTATGTGTGTAATAAGAAGGAAAAATTTATCGGGTTCCTGTGTGAAATTGAAAATAAAATCATGTGTGAAGAGTGTTGTGATCAATTATCAAATTTACATTTTGGAAACACTTATTGTGTGATTCACGCTAGGACATTGTAAAATGTTATATGGACATTCTATTACATCTTTTGGAATTATGAAAAAAGAACTTTAAGGACTATGTAATTTACGAATGTCCTTCATGACTTTAAAATAGGTGTGGTTGCAATAATTGAAATTTACAAATAATTTTCATAAATTTCAGTTTTCATTTTAATCCTAATGAAATAAATAAGTAAGTTTAATAGAAAAATATAAAAAAAGTGGTTTAGTAATATTTATTTTTTATGAAAAAAGTGAGTTTAAACATGTAAACTTTTGTGCAAGTTTACATGAAGTACAGTGAAAAAAGTTAAAATAAAATCTTCCAATTAGATTGTGTACACCCCCGTACAGATGCACTTAGAGTTAAAAATACAAATTAATTCATACATTGTCTGAAATCAGTATAATAAAATATATCTATATACTAAAATTTATAAATTTCAACATGTCCAAAATACAACTTTACACAAAAGAAGTAGTACAAACAAAAAGTACGGTGTCCAATAATGGACACAGGTAATGAAAGGTACACACTTAAAATAGGTATAATTCACTAATGTCATTATTGAACGGCCTGTTAGCGGAAAACGTTTCAGGCAAACAGCAAACGGTTTAAGTATATAGTACGCAAGTATGAAACAACCTGAAACAAAATAGTTCCAGTATATTGTGCAAATTAGTAACTGCCATTACAACGAAGTCGGCGGTGTTACTCCCGTTGATTTACATCAATAAATTTACAAAAAAACAACAACAAGTAAACAAGAAAACAATTCCTCCTCCCCGAAGTCTTCTAATAAATTGAAGTAAAGATTCTCTTGTCCGCTATCTTTAAACGTTTGCGCTTCAACGGATCGTTCAATTAACCGTTCATAACGGTAACGGTGATTGACTAACGTTAAATACGTACCGAACGCAGGACTGATAAAGAACTGGGACTGTTTCATAAGAATCTTACGTAAGATAGCGAAATTTCCGAAATAACATACTTACGTTGAACTTACGTTTACGATGAGAGAATTTCAAAGACGCACTCGAAACTTAAAATCTTTGCTACAATACGATCTGACTTAAGTCAACGTCATGTGGTGAAGCCCTCAAATTTTGGTCACATGATTTGTTGTCAACAATACATTATAAACTACAAAACATTTAAAGAATACAATATGTTCCACAAACTTAACGAACAATTTCACAAACGGAGATAAGAAGCTCTCGAAGGAAATGCACGAGGGCTATACCGAGCCACCATACTCTTGATTTTTCAATACACGGCCAATTTAAACAAAGGTGGTATGACACAATAAATGGTCATCTGCTAACAAAACATCGACCAATTTAAGACGGAACCGATGGATGTCAAAATAAAGTAATTAGGCACAAAAAAGTTCCCACGTGGCGTCAAATAAATACCTTAAAACAATAAATCATCAAATCTACAGACATATATAGTAATAACTTCATAAAAAATAAACCATTCTTAAGACATTTCATCGAAATCTTGCAATCTTTAGATAGAAGTTCAGTTCGCGTATGTACACACGTTTTTGTGATTAGCCCCTGATTTCCGCAAAGATGTGTAATGGATAAGTTTTTAATACACACAAAATGGACGTCCAAATTTTGATTACAGAGCCCACTTATTTGTTTGTTCATATATGTAACTTTAGTCACAGATATAGAAAATGTAAGCCTCAGTGCATCTAGAGTAATATTAGTGCATTCAATATCTGCATATGTATTCTGAAATTGTTCGCTAGAATAAAAGGAAACTTGCACAGAAAATAACGTATTTATTTCTGTATTCACAGGTGATGTTAAGTACCTACGATAACATTGCCTGGTGCAAAAGATTTCAGGCAAGAGGGATGATTAAACATTATGATATTTTTAGCACTGCATTCACCCTAACAAACTTTTTGAGAGCCGGTACTTAAAGGTACCTTTCTGTAATTTCAACTATTACATAGTCCTTAAATATGTGTTTGGACCGACGTTCGTAAGGCCATTTCCAGGTTAGGATAAATGTTTTCGTTTCTTTCTAAAGTCTTATTTGTTGAGTTCTTTATATTTTCACTGTCTCATCTATACACTTAATGCATCACTTACAAAATAAATTAAAATTATTTAGAATTTATGGATATTTTGATATAATTAGTTACCCCACCCACTTGATAGATTTTTTTCAATTTCAACAAATGATAGATCCTTAAGTCGAAATGGCAAACAGTATGGAACAACGCTATTTTTAAGTTACATGAAATAAAGCCAACCCTTGATTCATGTCCATCAATAAAATTTTCTAATCGCCGAGATCAAATTGTGATTACGCGATGTAGAATAGGTCATACTAGATTAACACATTCGTACCTTCTCAAGGGAGAGGAAGCACCTGAATGTATACCATGTAACAAGCATTTCAATGTCAAACACGTTCTTATTAATTGTCAGGATCTCAAAAACATCCGTGATAAATATTTTAAGGTTGGCTCACTTAGAGAACTTTTTGATAATATAACGTCACATGTGATACTTAACTTTTTGAAAGAGATAAATGTATATGATAAAATATAGGGCTAAGGATTACTTATATCAATTGAATTAATAGTGTCATTATTTGTTTCGGCGCGATATGACCTTTCTGTGTTGGTTCGCCGTAAAACCCAAACAAACAAACAAATGCTATTTTGCTGCTGCAAGTGATGACAAATTGAGCAAGACTGCTTCAAATCATTTAAAGACATACTGCTTGACTTTTGAGGAACAGAACACAGTTAATGGTCATCCATTCTGTGCGCTAAAGATACCCTAACCATTAATAGAGTATTGTTAAGCACCAACAAAGAAAGGTCATATCGCGCCGAAAACAATTGGTGATACTATTGATGCAACCGAATTATAATGGTTCAAAGTCTTATCTTTTATGATATATTTTATACTAATTTATTTCCTTCAAAGTAGTTAATTATTATCGACTAAGAAATTCACCGAGTGAGTTAACATTTAAATTAAATTTATGTCACGGATGTATTTACGATCCAGACGGTTAAGGAGAACGTGTTTTACATTGAAATGCTCGTCACATCGTATACATTTAGGTGCTTCATCTCTTTTGAAAAGGTATGAATGCGTTAATCTGGTATGACCAATTCTGCGCCGCGTAATTACTATTTGATCTCGTTGATAAGCGAATATTATTGAGGAAAGTAAATTATACGAGACTACTTACTTTTTATTTAAATGATGATAAATTACCTTTTTAAGTCAGTATGATGGATAGTTCTGCCCTTGCCACATCATGGTGTTCAAACAAAGTCAGGTTTAAAATTCATCAAAAACTGCACTGACTCAATCCCAATTAAGATGGACATATGGGCATATTTTTTTACATTTTTTCATGTCATCAAATATGAGTTTTAAATCAATTAAAGGCATTGTAGACATGTTCTGTACGCAGTATAAAAATCTTTTCAGCTGGGCTAGTATACTTTTTATACGCCCGTTTTGAAAAAACGGTCGTATTATGTTATGCTGTTGTCCGTCTGTGGACAATTGCTTGTCCGGATGATAACTCAAGAAAGAATGTACCTAGGTTCCTCAAATTTTATGTGTGGATAGCCCTTGGGTGGAGGAGCTTCCCTATTGATATTGAGACCCCAGGCTTAAAGGTCAAGGTCACTGGGACTTAAAATAGGTAAAACTTGTCCGGACAATAACTGAACCACCAATGTACCTAGGTTCACCAAATTTTATGTAAAAGTAGCCCATGTATCAAAGATGTTCCCTATCCGTTTTGGGGCCCCTGGGTCAAAGGTCAAGGTCACAGTGGCATCATATGGGAAAAAAACTTGTCCTGACAATAATTTAACAACTAATCTACCTAGGTTCACCAAATTTTATGTGAGAGTAGCCCATGTGTCCAGGATGTTCCCAATCGGTTTTGGGGCCCCTGGGTCAAAGGTCAAGGTCACAGGGACATAATATTGAAAAACCTTGTCCGGACCATAACTCAACAACGACTGTACCTAGGTTCACCAAATTTTAATGTAAGAGTAGCCCATGTGTCAAAGATCTGCCCTATAGGTTTATGGGGCCCCAGGTTCAAAGGTCAAGGTCACAGTGGCATAATATGGAAAAACTTTGTCCGGACAATAACTGAACCACCAATGTACCTAGGTTCGCCAAATTTTATGTGAGAGTAGCCCATGTGTCAAGGATATGCCCTATTGATTTTGGGGCCCCTGGGTCAAAGGTCAAGGTCACAGTGGCATCATATTGAAAAACATTGTCCTTGTAATAACTCAACAATTACTGTACCTAGGTTAAGCAAATTTCATGTGAGAGTAGCCCATGTGTCAAGGATGTACTTTATCAGTTTTGGGGAAACAGGGTTAAGTTTAAACCTTAAACCCGAAGATATCAAATTACCAAGCTGTGACTTCAAATGTTCAATCAATATGTTTATAAAGTCAAAATGGCAAACAATGAAACACTTGTCCAGACAATAACTGAACCACCAATGTACCTAGGCTCACCAAATTTTATGTGAGGGTAGCCCTTGTGTTAAGGATATGTCCTATTGGTTTTGGGGCTCCTGGGTCAAAGGTCAAGGTCACAGGGGCATCATATTGAAAAACCTTGTTTGGACAATAACTCATCAACGACTGTACCTAGGTTCACAAAATTTTATGTGAATGTAGCCCTTGTGTCAAGGATGTTCCCAATAGGTTTTGGGGCCCCAGGCCCAAAGGTCAAGGTCACAGAGGCATCATATGGAAAAACCTAGTCCAGACAATAACTAAACAACCAATGTACCTAGGTTCACTAAATTATACGTGAGAGTAGCCCATGTGTCAAGGTTATGCCATATTGATTTTGGGGCCCCTGGGTCAAAGGTCAAGGTCACAGGGGCATCAAATTGAAAAACATTGTCCGGGTAATTACTCAACAATTATTGTACCTAGGTTCACCAAATTTCATGTGAGAGTAGCCCATGTGTCAAGGATGTGCCTTATCAGTTTTGGGGAAACAGGGTCAAGTTTAAACCTTCAACCAGAAGATATCAAATTACCAAGCAGTGACTTCAAATGTTCAATCAATATGTTAATAAAGTCAAAATGGCAAACAATGGAAATAATGCTATATTTAATAAGTAACATGAATTTAGTTCACCAAATTTTATGTAAGGGTAGCCCATGTGTCAAGGATGTTTCCAATTGGTTTTGGGTCAAAACTTGGTCAAAGGTCAAGGTCACAGGGGCATCATATGGAAAATTCTTGTCCGGACAATAACTAAACAATGATTGTACCTAGGTTAACTAAATAGTATGTGGATCAGCCCATTTGTCAAGATGTAATGTGTTGATAGCTCTTTGGTATTGGATGTTCTCTTTTGATTTGGAGTCAAAAGTCAAGGTCACAGGGACTCAATTTATATTGAAACATTTTCCGGACAGTAACTCAATAATGATTGTACCTAGGTTTACCAAATTTTATTTAAGGGTAGCCTAAATGTCTAGCATATGCCCCTTTGGTTTTAGGCCCCTGGGTTAAAGGTCAGTCACAAGAAAAATCATGAGGAAAAACCTTGTCCAACAACCAACTTTACCTAAGATCACCAAATTTTATGTATCAATACTCTTTGGGTCAAGGGCGAGAACTTTTGGTTCTGAGGCCCCAGGGTCAAGGTCACTGGAAGTTTGTATGGGAAAACTTTGTGTCGGTGATAACTCAACCATGGCTGTACCTAGGTTCTCAAAATCTTTGCTTTGGATAGCCCTCCAGTTAAGGATGGGACCTATTCTGAGATCCCGGGGTCATTGGTCAAGGTCACAGGGACTTCATATGAGATAGAACACAGCATGGACTGCACACGGGCGTATAATGCCCCGCCCAGCGGAGCTCTTGTTTAGATATAGGCTGGTGAACGATCACACCTAGCAATAATAAATGTGCTAATGAAAATCGAACATGTGCTGTTAAGGTTTAGGTCCATATTTTTTTGAATAAAATTGCAAATGACCAAACAAAGCAAAGAAACTTCTGTAGAACTTGACATTTTAACAGCATTTAAAGAACTTATCCCTCTATGCTTTGATGATATAGCGTTGCATCAAAACCCCTTCAGCTCTGAATTAGGGACCAGGATAGGGGTCATGTTTCTGGTACGGTTATAATGATGTTAAGTTGACAATAGAGGAAGAGATTTAAACTGCCTACCTTTTGACACATTTGCAATGAACTCCTAGCAATGAAACAACGAAAATCAACATCCTTCATAGATTCCACAACATTTCACTTTCGCTGATTTTTGTTCATGGAGTTTGACATTTTTAGGGTTAATGTATTTACCGAAAAACCCGAATATTCATGAAAATAAACCGAAAGACACTCATTGGAGTTGTATATTGAGCTAATAAATCACGTTTTACTTTAAAAAATATGTGTTTAAATGTTTTTAAATACTTGTTGCCAATGACATTTGAACAATTTTGATGTGTTAGTATCAATATTAAGTAAAAATGCAATTATTATTATTATTGTAAGTACAATAGAATGATTTCGTATGTTAATACATGTCTACATAAAACTGTTTCAAACAAATGTCAGTAATAATAATTAATCTAACTATTTTTCCTGTATACACATAAGTATAAGTCATAATTAATACGAGGGGTAATTGTTTCTCCGATAGCGAACAGTATCCGACCAGGTTTTTCTAGAATATGAAAAAGCTATATGCTATATGAATGTTTTGGGACATATCAATTAAGGTTTTTCGCCTGTGAAATTCATCCTTTGAGTTATTTCTCATTTATATATATTAACAACTTGTCTAGTTTATTCATGGGTTACTCATATTATAGCTGAAATAATGTCTATATATTAGAACCGAACGAACCCCTAACATGAGCCAAAAAAGGACCATGATTCGTAAAGACCATATAAGAACAAAATCAATGACTATTCTAGAATTTTCAAGGATTTTTACACTGTTCAAGTTCTTTTTATGTATCTCAAGCACTAACATGTGTGAAATGGTATAAATAAAATTGTGCAAGCAGGGCTCTAAAATGACATGTAAAATGTTATGAGCGGTTTAAAACCAATAAAATAAAATCTAGTTTAGTAACATCCAAGGTCAGACGTTTATTTATAAATGTATTTCACAATAAAACTCGCGTTTAAAGTTTTTCTAAACACGGCAGAGTTGTGAGCAATGTTATCATAATACTTATTATGTCCAACATATTTCACGATGCTTATTACACATTATTTGCAAAATCCAGCAAAAAAATCGATAAAATTAAGTTCAACATAAGGTAAAAACGTAACGCAATAGGGAGTTCGTTGACATTAACTTCAAAATATCAAAGAATGTGGACATAACAACTCATTCGAGAGACAATATTAATAATGAAGAATTGAAATGTTAGTCGGTGGTTTTTTTTAAATATTTTCAAAGACCTACAGGCGCTAACGCCTCCGATCATAGTTTCTACAAATTAACATATATTTGTGGGTAAAACTTTTTAATATAGAGGTTTAATTACATAACACGTTTACGATTCACACCAATTTGATATCTGAAAACTGGTTTAGTACTTTAACATAGAGAATCAAGAAATGCTGTAAATTGTAATGATTGAACATAATCATTATTGTGACATTACAAATCTACACAGGTTTTTTTTTGAACAGTCGTATAAATCATATCAGTTTATGAAAAATAGCTTGGATTTAATTTAGTCTAGGTCCAAAGAGCGTTGTTGTTTAATAAATAGGCAACTTATTTTAACACACGCAGTACATACACAAGCATAATCTTAGTTCACACATGGTGTGTATTCAGCGAGCAATCTGGATTTGCTTTTATATTACAATCAAAAGGCCTCTAAATCTCTCAATACAATCATATAACATAAAACATTACACATCCGAAAAACTCGTATTCTGAAAAAACCCAGGTCGATTACTGTTCGTTATCGGAGAAACAATTACCCCTCGTATTAATTATGACTTATACTTATGTGTATACAGGAAAAATAGTTAGATTAATTATTATTACTGACATTTGTTTGAAACAGTTTTATGTAGACATTTATTAACAAACGAAATCATTCTATTGTACTTACAACGATTGTTTGTCTCGTCTTAATAATTGCATTTCTATTTAATATTAATACTAACACATCAAAATTGTTCAAATGTCATTGGCAACAAGTATTTTAAAACATTTAAACACATATTTTTAAAGTAAAACGTGATTTTTTAGCTCAATATACAACTCCAATGAGTGTCTTTTGGTTTTTTCATGAATATTCGGGTTTTCCGGGGTTTTCGGTAAATACATTAACCCTAAAAATGTCAAACTCCATGAACAAAAATCAGCGAAAATGAAATGTTGTGGAATCTAAGAAGGATGTTGATTTTCGTTGTTTCATTGCTCGGCGTTCATTGCAAATGTGTCAAAAGGTAGGCAGTTTAAATCTCTTCCTCTATTGTCAACTTAACATCATTATAACCGTACCAGAAACATGACCCCTATCCTGGTCCCTAATTCAGAGTTGAAGGGGTTTTGATGCAATGCTATATCATCAAAGCATAGAGGGATAAGTTCTTTAAAAGCTGTCAAAATTTCAGTTTCTAGAGCAGTTTCTTTGCTTTGTTTGGTCATTTGCAATTTTATGCAGAAAAATATGGACCTAAACGTTAATATCACTTATTTAAAAGGAGTAATGGTCAAACTGTTGAGAAATTCAATACGGTTGCATTCTATAAGGTATTATGTTTCGGAATAAATGATAAAGACTGAAGAGTAAGCCAGATACTTGCAGAAAAAACATAAATATTGAATACGCTATTTTCATTAGTTTTATTTGTTTTAAAAATGTCATTCATAACATAACATAACATATTCTTTATTTGGCATCAAATATACTATTTATAGCCAATACAAAAATATTATTACAAGTACATAGTACTAGGCGTGTATTTACACGATACAAAAAACCACAAAAACAAAATTACAGTCATAGAAGTTTAGATACAACTTACAACAATGATCATTATTGATTCACTTATACGTTATGTTTTAAAAATGTCATTCATACCAACTGTTCCAGAACGATACAAACAAGTTAAATATAGAATGAAACTGTTTAAAATAGTTGGATACCATTGCCTTAAGTGTTAAAACAAAACGTTGTGTGCATGTGAACCACCACAAAGCAACCAATAAAGAATATAATGGTTGTCCCGTACGTTTACTTAGCAAAATTGGCTCGTACGTTACATACTTCAGTTTGGTCATCTAAACTATTGATTACGAAGTTAAACTGCAAGAATACAACTTACAGTGTTGTGTAATTAGTTTTAAAATTCAATGTACTTGTGTTTAACATAACATGTGATTTACAACCATCCAATCATCCGGCAAATGCATGTTTAGACAATTCTACAGTGTCCCGTACGTTATTAAATAAGTAAGATAATGCATGAACCTGATAAAATTATTGCAGTATGTGTTAAACTGATTCTTAAGTTATAATTTGATTAAACGAGGCATTGTTTTATTTACCATTTCAAAGCCAGGTGGTATTCAATTAAGAACAATGCTAACTATTTAACATTTATTGCAAATAATAAGTACTATAACTTATTTTCCCGTCACTCTTGTTAGTTACTTTTGAACATCATCATTTTCATTATAATTGCCGTTCTCATAATATTTTCGTCTGTGAAGATTAAATGCATGTTAAGAAACCTTACAAAAGAAATTTATCATAAATATTCAGACGATTATCAATTATTGTGTCACATTTTGTACCGTACGTTACGGACTCGTACGTTATTTTTCATTTTGTTCTTATTAAATTTTTGTGTGTCACAAATATGCACTTAAAATGAATTATAAAAACACTTTATAAACTTTTTATTTAATCCTTGAAGATCAGTTCAATGAAAAATTTATATATATATTTGAAAAGGTTTGTAAGTTAATTTGATTTTACTAATTGTCCCGTTCGTTACGTGGTGAAAATTGCGATTCATTTTTAATAAATGAGCTCATAAATTACCGATACCAATAAAATGTTAGCTAAAATGAATTTATTATCATTAGGATATAACTTTATGGACATTACTTACACAAAAATAGTTTGTAAAGAGTGCCAAGCGGTGAGATTAATGAAGCCTTTAAATAAATGTCCCGTACGTTATCGGAGTTTGGAGACAACGTTTGTTGTATGAGGTGTGGAAAATTAGTTTTGAATTTACATTATAATATGGGTTTTTCTTGAGGATTTAGTAATAATTGACATATTAAAGGTATATTTATTTGGAAATATGTCTGAATTTTTCAACAATTTGAAGCTAACTGTATGAATTTGTCATTGGAGACATAGGGATTTTCTACATCCAAGCTTAATTAAGAGACAATATTTTGAAAAAATTGAAGTTTTCTTCGCGAAATATGTCGTTTATAGTTTTACTATAGCACTATCACTTGTAAATATGCATTTCCTTTGCATAAATTCTGTAAGTTAAATTCCTGGAAACATGATAAACGTTGAAGACATCAAATGTACATTCTAAGTGAGAATGAGTCCAGTGCATACAGTCGATAAAATAAGTTTTTTTTCTGGTTGGAAAAAAAATGATTGAAGAGAAAACAAATGTTTTTGTAACATACATGTATTATATATGTATAGACTTTTTTGAAGTATAGTCCGTTTTTTTCTCAACTATCAAAGCTTAAATAATTTCACGATGCAATGACTGAACGTATTAAATCTCTACTCATGGCCTCATCGTTACTGAAATATATTGACAAAAAACCTTTCATACGACAAAAGCCGAACTACTCGATCATAATACACAATTTCGGAAAATCATGAATGTTAGAAGGCGATAATTTAACCATGAAATTATTCATGTTTTTACAGTAAAAAATAACGAACTAAACATGTGTAGCAATTCGTAACGTAACTATTACAAAATACACCGATTAATTAGAAATTTTGCCTCAGAAGCGTCCCTCCTTAAAGACTGTAGTAATATGTTGACATAACAAGTACACAAATTATGACGTTTTATGCATAAATTGCCTGATAATGCAATAATATATTGACATCGAGAACAAAAGTACATTTATTGGATTTACATTTCAGTTTACTGTAGTATTTCTGATATAACACAAACAATTAAAATGCGTAACACGTCTTATAATTATCAATGCGCATCCACAAGTCTTTGTAAAAGTCTATCCGCAAGTGGTGTGTCCTTCTGACTCTTTCTTTCCATTAATAAATGTCTACAACAAAAATAGAAACAATATGAATAAGAAAGCACAGAGAAATTGGTATTGCTGGAAAACAAAACTGAAGTGTAAATTAAATAAAAGGACGATGAATGGCCTAAGTAGCTCGTCTGACTAATTTGACCCTTTGTCAAAGACTTGAACGATGTTATTAGAGGCGAACTAGACAAATCCTCTTTGCAAAACTATAGCATACGCTTGCGATTTCAGAGAATTACATCATTAATACAGTTTGAATTATTAGTATCATTAATAGCTTTCGGCGCGATATGACCTTTCTGTGTTGGTGCGCCGTAAAACCCAAACAAACAAAAACAGCTTATCATTACTTGTGTCATGCTATTACCTTGAACATCATTATGACCCCCAGGGGATCCATGTTCTAACTCATTTAAGCAATTAAAAAGACAACCACTCTGACTAATTATGATGAAAATAAAGTATAGAACATGCCCAGTATTTACACATTAGTGCAGTGTGACATAATTTTTGACCCCATCTGACCCATGCATGTTCAATCTCATCTGAGCATTTACATAGGTAAGCATCCAGACCAAGTTTGATGACAATTGAGGTGACAATGTGACCTCTACAGTGTCAATAAGGGTTTTACATATTTGGGCTGTGTGACCAAGCTTTTGAACCAATGCTACCTAGACAAGCAATACCAAGTTTGATGAAAAACCGAACAATCACCTAGAAAAGCATCATCACAGAGCTTGAAGATAGTTGAGTCATAACTGTGACTACTTGAGTGTTCACAAACAAATGTGGAAAGACGGTCAGACGGACGGACAAAAGGCAATCAAAGAAGCTCACCCTGTCACTTGTTGACAGGTGAGGTTAATCACATATTTAATGAGTATAATTGTAGTACTCTGCATTTAGAATTATTGCAATTAACATGGATTGCAGTTTCAAACAATTTAAAGGAATGTTGTTTAATGCGAAATCACTTTTTTCAAAAGTGAACTACAATGTCTCACTGTGATTACTTTTTATTTATGGCACCTTTACACCTTGTAAATATTTTCATAAGGCACCAACAATTTGATATTTTATTTAAAAAAAGAGATGGTTGAACCAAGTGCAAAACATCCTTACCATTTATAATATATTTAATTAAAACAGATCTTTTGCATAGAAGTGAATAATTATCAAAGGAATGTTTTGTTTTACTTAATTCTCTGCAAGGAGACTCATTCACCCAAATTTAAACTATTGTTACAATGATAGGATACATGTCAAATGCGGGAGTTCTTAACTCTGTACATTTAAAATCTCTAAATGTTGATTATCATATTAATTGCAAATAAATTCAACTAAAAACCAAACCTTGCATATTTTTGATTCTCTGGTTTCGAGGACCTCAATGCAGCATGTATGGCAAATAAATTTAAGACATCTCTCTGAAATGAAGAGGTAGACATACAATGTATATAAATGTATTAACATTTGATTGACAAAACAGATCAAACAGCTAATAAGAATGTCTATGTGGCAATAATATAAATATGACACGATATAGTGCCATTCATAAATACCTTCTAACTTGAAAAATAATAGTTTTTCACTAATACTATATTCGTTTACCTGAATTTACATAAGGATAGTTATAATAGATAGTAACATGTGAGAGGGGAGAGATGTTACTTGTTACAATTGTTATAATTGCGCATGTACTTGTAATTTAAAATATGTTGTAAATTCTCGTGTGTAAGTAAAACATTAATTGACAAAAACGTAAGTGTATAGATGCCACTGTATAATTAACTGTAGATGATCAAAATTGCAAAATGACATTTTGTGAGCTGGAAGAAGGTTGGAACCTAACTAGAGGAGCAATTGCAACATGTGCTGTGCTGACAGAAACTATCAAATAATACGTTCGTTCTGACTTGTATGTACCATTAAGTCTGTTTCTAATTTTCCAGAAACCTTGGCATCTCAAGAGCTGGCATAGCCCTCAAAACAATGCATTTTAACACGTTAACCCTAAAACAGTGTTTAAGGCAAATACAATTGAGTAAAAATGTTCTATAGAACATAATTATATCGTCAAATCGTTGGCCATTACCAGGTAAGTTGATATGGCATTAGTCAAAAGCTAAATGTAATATCACATATAATTTTTGTACATTTAATAAAACTAATATTCAAATATATACGTTTTGTACACCGTTCAAAAATTGTCCAAACTTGTTTTTCGGCCAAAAAAATTTAACTGTGTTGTTTTTGTGTGTTTTTCTGTATGTTATAATTGCAGTATTTAGGCTTATACACCAAACTGTTATAATAATAAATACTAAGATGTAGTTCAAATTACATACTTAACAAAACTTCTAAGTACCCCGATTTCCATTTTGTAGGATTTTTATTTTTCAACATTTATGTCCGATCGATAATGGAAAGGTGTTGATGATCATACTGACGTCTTCTTGCATGGGTTTCATGCGTTTTTGCCGTGTATGTGTTGAAAAGCGCACATGGGAAGAAGAAGAGTTTTAATAGCTATGATTTAACAGAGGAAATAAGGATATGAAATATTATCTCTGAAGGTGACGTACCGCCTTGCAGAAGACTTATGCGATTCCTCGTTTTTTGTGGCGAAATTCGAGCCATTTCTTGATTTTTCGTTGTGCATATCAACACACTAGTGATTTCACCAAAACTGACCACGTTGGATTTTTAAACGAGAAGCACATGCTAATTTACGCTTTTCAGCACATGCATGACAAAACCAATTTTGCATCGATAAAGAAGCATGAAAATCAAGCAAGCAGACGACAGTATAGTTCTATACACATTTCCATTATCGATCGGACATAAAAGTTGAAAAAAAAATTACCTACAATATTGAAATCGGGGTACTTAGAAGTTTCATAAAGTATAGCAATAAATATATAAATACCTGAGCATGACTTCCGCCAACTCTATACAGTTCATATTTCAGTGGTTTCATTATTTCAACAGCTAAATCAAACTTTCCATCATCATAAGCTTGCATTGCCTCACAAATAGGTAATGTGACTTTTTGATAGATATCAGCATTATCTCCAAGTCCTTCCCTGAATCAATTACATTATTATCATATTACAAACAACATTAGCATTTTTACAATATAATTTGTCGATTAATATTTAATATAAAATCAAGTAGGTGTAAGGAGTAGGTTGGTGGTCACATTTTTTACAAGAAAGTCACAATTATGACAAAACTTTAAAATCGTCATGTTAAACATTTTTGCGATAAAATGTAATGGTGAAAACCTCCAGTTTTTTCTGCATCCTCTTTATGATACATGTATAAGTGTTACCAACTAGACTCTTATTAATTAAAGTTACTAGTTTAAAAGTATTGTATTTCACTTAACAAAGTATATTTAGCTTACTGGTATTCAATTAGGCTTCACATCATTCAGTCAACCTACTGACTCTTTCTGTACAGACTTAGATCTCTAGGTGCAAGCTTATAAACTAGTACTCAGCACATAACTTCGCCAGTGACTGATAACTGTCCCCTTTCATAAATGGTAGAAAGAAGAATGGTTGTATAAAATACTTAATAATGGAACTCCACAATACAATAGTATGTACTAGGTACATGTAAGTAATATGAATGGGACCCACAATGCCTTAGATTTAAGTGATAGGCTCAACTCACTGAGCTAACGAGTTGTTTATGTTACTTACTTGATACACAGTTTTAATTGGGATATAAGATTATCACTATCAGCTCTTTTCTTAGCACCTAAACATGAAATCATTGTATTGATATCAAAGTAAGACCATAATGCATCTTCTACATGTTCCTTACAGGTATTATAACAATCTAACCAACGATTCTCTACATCATAACCTTAAAATAGAGAATACAGATTATCATAACTTTAAAATTAGAATACGATGACTTTAAAATATAGTATTTATATGATGACCTAAAAAAGAGAATAATTTTATGATGTCCTAAAAATAGAAAATAATTGTATAATGACTTAAATTAGAGACAATTGTATGATGACCTTTAAATAGTGAGTAATTATGAGTAGATTATGACCTTAAAATTGAGAATAATGGAATGATGACCTTAGAAAAGGAAATAATTTATGATGACCTCAAAATACAGAATATTTTATGACGACCTTAGAATAGAGAACAGTTGTATGATGACCTTAAAATATATTACTTTAACTAAATGATGTATCAGAACTTTAAATTATGAATGACGAGTATGGATGATAAATGAAGTTTATAGGCCTGATTCCATTTTAGCAAGCACCATGTCGACTTAGTTAACAGAACCTGTTTTAATAAAGGCTTCTATGTAAAACCTCTGGTTTCTCAGTCCTACTTTCTTTAAACAGCACAGTATAACTGTTAAAAAGTACAGATAAATTTATGAATGCAGGAAATGTGTCATAACATTCATTAGATACAATTAACAGGCTGTAACTAGCAGTTGCATTAGACATTCACGACATAGCACTTTAAACTAGGTTTTTATGCTGATAAGGTTCTTTGCAATAGTTTGCTAATTGTATTTGTAAGCTAGCGCAACATTGCATCAAACCATGGTAAAGAAAATCACTATGTAACTCTTGGCAGTGATGTCATTATACAACTAGCTCCGTATTTCATCAAATGTGTCACTCTTCTTCAATATTAACATGCATAATGCACACAACTATAAATGACATACCTAGATAAGTCATCATTCTAAAAAATAGAAAATCATTTTAACCACTTGACTGCATTCCAACTCCTGATACCTGTTTCTTACAGGGCTTTCTCCTTTTGTACCCTCCTTTCACCAAAAGCAGTAAGTATGTGATATCAAAACGAGAGTACCTGGGGGAAAAGCGCTAGCTAGGGATATTCAACAGAACCTGGGACCTGGTAATTATAATCAAATGTTCTAAAGGGCACAACATTACCTTCAGCTTGAAGACGGAAACACAAAGAGGCTGCATCAGTTAAACTAAACATGGATTTGTGTGTATTCATAAATGGAATTATCTAAAAATATAGCACAAAAAGTTATATGTTCTAACAGAAAACTCTCCATAACAATACATAACAATGTTTTTGAAAAAAGGTTAAAACAGTTTGTTTCACAGCAATAAGTCGCCCGGCTAGCTCAGTTGGTAGCACGCAAGTCTACTGATCGAGGGGTCATGGGTTTGATTCCCGGGGGGACCATACTTTCGTGGAGCTTGGTCATGAAATTATTTCTACGGCCCTTCTCCCTCCTACCAATGATTCCTAATTATGTTGGTCATTTGTCAGTCACTGACGAAAGTATGTGCTGAGTAGTTGGTTAACAGCTAAATCCAGAGATTTCCAGAAAGAGTGAGTAGGTTGAATGACCGCCGTTATATGACCTATACAATGTGTTTCTACGGCGTTAAACCCAACAAAACAAATAAACATCACAGCAATGTTATGATTAACTCGTTTGATCCTTCAGTCAGTTTCAACACTAGCTGATACCAAATTGAATGTTAAATATACGATTGTTTGAGTTCTACATCACATGAAAAAGGCTCAAACATCATTCCTGCCAAGTTCACTTATTTACTGATGATAATCCCAGAATGCCAAAGTTTCCATTGGCTAGCGTTACTGGCAATCTATGTAAATCAACCGGCGGCTGTGATCCTACTCTATACTGCTACTTTGAACGTACTAAATATAACCGGGGATAGCCACTTATTTAGCAAATTTCATAACATATTGGAATGTACTTAGGCGTTCCTATAATCCGTGTTTGTTTATTTGATCGTTTGTTTGGGTTTAACAGCGCATCAACACAAAAAGGTTATATTGCACCGAAAGCAATTGATGATAACAATTAATGACATCGAATAATAAAGATATTTAGTCCTCCTATAATCCATTTTTATTTATTTATTTATTGGAGTTAACGCCGTGTCAACACAATCGTAGGTCATTTTACGGCATCCAGCGCACCTAACCTAGCTTTCCTGGACCATTGTCTATAACCAATACTCACCTAACCTTCCACAAGGCCGGAAACTTATCCATATTATCTAATCAATGGAGGAAAATCGACATTATTGTCAGATTTTCATGGAAGGGTATAACCTCCCCAGGTGGGATTCGAACCCGCACCCCTTTGGGCACGAGTATCCAAATCCCGGCGCGCTACCAACTGCGCTATCGGCCCGGGTTCCTATAATCCATAAATGAGTGATTAATGACAGGTTGACAGACCGCCGTTACATGACCTATACAATGTGTTTCTACAGCGTTAAACCCAACAAAACAAACAAACATCACAGCAATGTTATGATTAACTCAAACAAATAAGAAGGAATTTTGGTCAAGACTGAAGATTATACATTTACATCATGAACATGCCAAGCGTTGCATAATTTTGATTTCATCATTTTACATAATAATGTTTATTTTTGTAACATACATGTACATGTAAAGGTGGAAAACGTTATTTATTTATATGTTATGAATTAACTAAAATTATATTCTACAACTTACGTGATTATCTAAAACACTGTAAGCACTTTCAACGTCCCCATTTTCAAAATGAAATAATGCTGTATGCCAATAATTATGACATTGTAATGCACTGTCCTGCAAAACACATCATTATACAACCAGCTTAACAGGTATGACAATCAGTAAATACATTTATAAAGCTAGATTTCATACAATATCATGTAACTTTCAACACTGATGTTACTACTAAAATCTGAAAAGGTAGTTGACTGGCAAAGTTCAAAAATGGCAAGACAAACAACTAAGAAGGAATTTTGGTCAAGACTGAAGACTTTGAATCAAAATATTGCTTAATAATATGGGTAATTGGAAACTCAAGGATAAGTGAATCAAAATAACAATCCAAGTAAACAAAGAGGGGTATGGATGGAGGCTGTAATCATCTAGAACAATTACTATGTCAGTGATGTAAAATAATAAAAAGTTTATTTGTACCTGAATCTTTAGAACCTATCACTAACGTGTCATCCATTTTATTATGTTAACATAGAAATTTGAACAATAAAGGCCAGGAAGACAACCAAATTAGCTTTCCATTAATTGCAACCTTGCACACTATGTTGGGTTTCCAAGTTCACACCACCTTTAGCAAAAATAGACATTCCTTTCAATAGACTTGAACAAACAATTTGGTTTACAATAACCTTTGTAGTTAATTATGAACCATCCTTTCCTAAAATTAGTCACAAGTCACTATTCTAAGTAAACATTTAATGTACATGTACTTACATTCCAGTTATTCTCCGAATTCATCATAAACTTAACACCATCCTTATATCTACCAGTCATTTCATACACATGAGCAACACAATGAGTAGCCCAAGCATCATGGCGATTTATGTCTAATGCCTAAACAATATAAACCATTAAAAATGAATACATCTTATTTAACAAACCTCATATAACCTGCATGCAGAATGCCATCTATTTATACTTATTGCAGTTAGGTGATCGTTTAAAACAAATGAAAAAGCATGAAATGTTTTCGATAAAATTGGAATTTGGTAAACTTTCATTTGTCGTTTAAAGTTCATAGTACAGGTCAATGTCATAAATCGACACGCAATAACACATAGTGTGAAATAACTGTAGTATATTCACTGAGCTAAGAGGGGAGGGTATCAATGGAGATGATTGATGTACTGAAAAGATTGTTTTAAAGTTTTGTTAGTCAGTCACTGCAAAACATGACAAACCGATGGACAAACCCTGTTAAAATTGGAAGGTCCGCCTACATCAACAGGTTTACAGGACCGACTGTCCGGCAAAAAATGACCTCATCCATATTTCGAAGTTTTTATCAAAGACTTAAAAGAGAGTTATGTTATATACCAACACATGAATGGTAAAACTTGAAATGAAATATTTTAACTAAAACTCATACATTTAAACAGGTAAATATGCCTTGTTTTCAATTGATCAAATAAATTAAATGTCTCCGGTCCTGTAAGACTTGGTTCAGTCCAGTAAAATTTTGATCTTCACAGGACCTACTGTCCAGTACAGCGTCACAGACCCGGGTATGTTTTAAAGCATAGACATATTTAATACTTACCGATGTTGCAGTTTTCTCTGCTTCAGAATACATATTAGTTTCTTCCAAACCAAATGCATACATGGCAAGAACATCCCTACAAAAATAATCATCTCATTAAAATATTACACAAAAAAGATCCTTTGTCAATGAATATTATTTTTCAAACAAGACAGTAATGCCAAAATTTTGCGCAAAAAATATATATAAACAATGTTATATTAAGCTGTATATGTACTGCAGTTTGCACATGTATTGCAGTTTCAGTCATTGCCTTAAAAATAAGCGAGGAACAATATCAAATGTAAAGATTCAATTAAAGAGAAAAAACTATCAACTTCATCTTTCCTAATGTTTACTAGCTGGAATTAACTTAAACTCAAACTTAAATATCTATGAATATTTATTTCTGAAAATTAACAATAGGGTCCTGAGGACACTGGACCGCTCACCTGAGAACTAGATGTTGAGGGCATCTAACAAAAGATTGTTTAACAGTTTCAGCCGATGAAAACAAAAACCCCTCGGGCCGGGCTAATTTTGAACCCAGAAACATTATTTCAACCATCTTTGTAGAAGACCTCAAGATAATACCACATATCAAATATGAAAGTTCTATGCCTTGTCGGTTTTTTTTGAGAACATTTTTTAAAATTTCCTTACCTAGCTCTATGTAAATCTTGTGATCCTTGGGCAGGGCCAATTTTGACCCCAGAGGCATAATTTGAACAAATTTTGTAAAGAACCTTAACAGTGTGCAACATGCCAAATATCAAAGCTCTAGACATTAACCTTTTTGAGAAAAAGATTTTCTAATATTCCTTATATAAGTGTATTTAAAATGTATGGCCCCTGGGGCAAGGCAAAATTTGACCCCATGGGCATAATTTAAACAATCTTAGTCAACACATTCTAGTGATGCTACATGCCAAATACCAAAGCTCTAGATTTTGAAGTTTTGAGAAGATTTTTTAACATCTCCTTATATAACTATATGTAAATTCTGTGACCCCTGTGGCGGGGCCTATTTTGACCCCAGGGGCATGATTAGAACAATCTTTGTAATTCGCCTTCTAGTGATGCTATATGACTATTTTAATAACTGTACACAGTGTGGCTTTTGACAAGAAGAATTTTAAGAAATTGTCGACGACAGACAAATGGACGCACACAGACACGCACATAGGTCAGACTTACACAATAGCTCACACTGAGCACTTTGTGTTTAGATGAGCTAAAAAGGTACATGCACAAAGCATTGTAAACCAGATGCAGAATGTAAACAATGACTTTCATACCCATAAAAAGGTGACTGGGGTTTCCAGTAAGGTTGAACTCTAGCTAAACTATCTCTCAGACCATAGGATTGACCAGTAACAATATATCTGTCATGTAGAAACTTCAATGATAAAATATCTGTGGGATTTTCAACTAAAATATCTTCCCATATTATCGTTGCCTGTGATGTTTTACTAAAAAAATATATAAATATAATAAATTAATAATAATGATAACAATATAAATAACAACAAGACCTATCACTGAATGTGATATAATACCCTTAAACGGGTCTTTGTCAAGAAATTGGACGGTAAGAAAATGAGCTCACAAGACTATTTATCAAAGAGCCATAACGTCGCAAAAATCAATGGCCCATAAACAAAATAAAATATGCACATGTCTGCTTGATATCTGGTATAAGTGTGAATTTAGAATTAATTCTTAAAATAGGATCTGATAAAGTGGGCGGACAAGTAAAAGCGACCAGCAAGCTGACTTCAATAAACCCTACAAAAATTATTTCGGGGGGAGGGGGGTATAATAATAAATTTAAATATAAAAACATTAAGGACTTCATTAAACAAGGCCACACATTTGGAAAAATCGAATCTTCTATGTGAAAATATGGCACAAGTTGTTTTACTATACTACATAAAGAAATACCAGTACCATTTTGGAAGGCAATTATACACAAAAAGGTATACAGTTTAAAATATAGTTATAACACAAAGATTTTCTGCCAAACATTTTGCAAAAATAAAGGGTTTTAAAGGTTTTCCTTAAAGGACCTCATTCTAGAAATAAACAAAAATTTCCCCAGAGCATATACTAATCACTGTTTTATGAGAGGAGATGCAGGTTTGAAGCCCAGACTAGATCTTTAAACAATTTTGTTGAGTGGTTAGACTGATAGGTAACATAGGGTGAAATAGAATCTTGTCATAATACATGGATGTGTGTGTTTGATTTAAGCATTTTATGGCATTTGTGAGAAAATTAAATAAATATACATTCATTAAACATAAAAGTTAATTAGCTACACTATACCCTTCACTTAGTTTCTGCACAGCTTGAGCATGTCTACGCTCCCATGGTTTCACATGAGGTTGGTTAGCCATTGATGCCATTTTGTAAATCTCTTGAGCAAAAGAAGGGTTTTTATGTACAAGTTGACCAGACATTCCAAGCTTGACAACATGTCCCATTACTATTTACCATACATATAAAGATGACATGAAAATATAAAAATAAAATATAGTCAAATCTGAGTCACTGATCACATGTGTACACATGATTTTAGTATTGCATATGACCAAATTTCATGGAAGTATGTCTCGTCTGGAAATCGAACCTACCACCCCTCAGTGAGTAGACCTGTTCACCACCACTGACTTAGCACGGCAGTTCCAAATAAAGTCAAACCTGAGTCATTTATCATTCATAAAACTTAATATAAATAAAAAATTTAATATAGCTTTGTATGACTGATGTATTTAGAACTCTAGTTTTTGTCTAGTCACACTGTCTTCCTGTGGAGATTCCTTATTTTGCCTTATATCTGTACATCAGTCCTTCTCATTCGGAACTCATCACCCATTCACTACGAATAACCTCGGACATATTCAGACACTATTTGTGAACTATCTTGGCAACACATGCCCAAACAAAATGCTTTGGCAGGTGTTGAAGTAAACAAATCTACTATCACTATGGCAATGATTAGTGTTTCGTTATAAGACAACAAATTTGAAATAACACAAAAACGAAATTGCTAGTCAAATAAATAACATAGAAAATGTTTTAACATAGCCTTGTGTGTATTCTTTGCCATGCGTATGTAGTCAGAGATAATTCATTCATTGAATGGTCGAGTCTTTCCAAATGAAGTCCCTCTATCCATTGACAGATGCAAGCAAAGGTTTTTCAATTATATAATAAGATACTTAAAGGAAAATATATTTATAAATGTCAAAAAAGTTTAGTGTGCAATAAGTTACAAAAATGGGAGCACACTAATACAATGACATAACATACAATAATTAAAAAACCATTTTTGCCAGATTTTATAGAACATTATATGATATATCTAGATGTTTTTCATTGTATACCCTGTGGAAGGATAGTTGGGGTTCTGGAAATGTGCCTAAAACCTTTAGAAAGACCAGGAGCCTTTAGGGCCACCAGCCCTTTGACCCCTTGTCTGGGTTTTGACCAGGACCCATCGGGGACCCTTACACCCCCTGGACCCCCAGTCTGTTTTTTTCATTCCCCCCCCCCTCTAACTTGAAATCCCAGATCTGCCTATGCTATCAATCTTCAAGTAAGTTAAAAAGACAAATTTACTCACAGAATTCAGGATCTGCTTGAAACATTTTTTCCAGACAGCCAGCAGTTCCACCCAATGTGTCGTCTTCATAATGATTGACAATCTGTAAACAGTCAACAAGAAAATTTAAATAAGCTTAAAGCATTTAGAAACCCTCTTCCCCCCAACTGAAAGAAACATTCTTAGATTATTCTTAAATAAACACTGTTAAATGATTACAATAATTGCTAGATATTTAGTTTGATTAGTCAGAGCATAGCAATATGACTATGAGGTAAACATTTAATCTTACTATCTTAAACAGGCCCATAGGAACAGGGGGGGATAGACTGGGGGGCAGTCCCCCCCCCAATATTTTCTGTAGTTATAGTGATTAAAAATCAGAATTATTTAATCTGTCACACTCAATTTATTGATAAATTTGTGCTTTCTCAGCAAATCAAAATTTCACACACTTCATGGATCAAATGTTTCAAGCCTGAGAAAAAGGCAAGGGCTTTTGTAGGACAAAACTAGACTTATAAATATGATACAGTTTTCTTTCATATAAAATGAATCTGAAAAATAGCCCCCCCCCCAATTTAAAAAATGCTTCCTACAAGCCTGTTTTATTATATTCAAATAAACTGGACTCCATACCAACTGCAATAAACTGCCAACTTTTTTATATAAAAATATATTGCCTTAACTGGGCTTGACAAAATTACCATATTGTTACATGCTGTAGCGGTAACCTGAGAATCCAATTAAAAGTATTGTTCTGTTCTGTTCTATCAAAAAGCATTGACAGAGATTAAAAGTCCGCAATCTTCAATACTTGATCACGTAAGCATAAATTAGAGCCTATGCAGAGGCAGATCCAGGATATTTTTCTAGGGGGAGGGGGTTCAAAACTTTTTCTTGAGGGGGAGGGGTCAGACTTTCAAACCACAACCATATTATACACTGTTTGGAGAATAACACAACATTTTGATAATAAAACTACATAACCATTAGATCCATGTTAAGCACAAAGACAAGCAAAGTGACAGAAAAAAATCCTTTATGCTAGTTAAAATGGCTAGCAGTTATAAGACCAGGTTTGTTTTGGAGGGGTCTGGATCTCACTGACTCCCCCTGCTCAATACTCCTATACTATGCATGTTTACACAACGATATTACATGATATTATGCGATTTATTTAACCCCGAACTGATAAATATAAACCCGGTAAGTAAACAAAGTGTGTGCAAATACCGTGTAATGTATTCATCAGTTCGGGGTTAATATTCACAAACAATACATATCAGAACTCTTGTAAATGAAATTATCATAAGATAGTTCAACCAATCATATCACTCCATATAAATAAGCAATTTATTTATTTTGTTGGTTTTAACGCCGTACATTACATTGTATAGATTATATAATGGCGTAAAGCCCACCTAACCTAGCTTTCCTGGACCCTTGTCTATAATCAGTACTCACCTACCCTCCCTCAATGCCAGAAACTTCTCCTTATACCTTAGTAATGAAGGAAAATTGACATTATTGTCAAATGTCATGGAAGGGTACCCCTGTGAAATGTTAACCATGAATCAAGTTCGACCATGGTTGACCATGGTCAAAACATGGTTGACTATGTTGTTTGCTCAGACTTTGACTCTGGTCAATTATGACCATGATTGACTATGATTTGACTTTGGTCTGACTGTGTTAAAGATATCATGTTTTCTAGACCATGAAACACTGTCAATCATACAACTTTCAACTCATTTGATGATGAACATTGAATTGTAACACTAGTATATGTCTCTTACTTTAAATGCAATAATTTAGATTTCTATGCAGTTTAGCATGCGATTGTGTACACTTCATGTATCGTTCGTGACTGACAATGATTCATGGTCATGTGTCTTTGTCAGACCATGATTCAAGATCAACAGTTATTTCTAGACAATAAGTCACTGTCGACTATAAATATTACACATATTTGACATAAAACAATTTACAGTTTTTCACTTCAAAACAGATAATAAATACCTAAAATTTGGTGAAGCTAGGTACAGTAATTCTGGAGATATTGTTTGGACAAAGTTTTCATATTCCAAGTCCCAGTGACCTTGACCTTTGACCCTGGGGTCTAAAAATCAGTAGTGAAGCCCCTCTAGCCAAGGGCTATCCAAATATAAAATTTTAGGACTCTAGGTACATCCTATCTTGAGTTATCATGGGGAGGCCTAAAGTTTTGTTATTCCTAAATTCAGGGGAGACTACTGTGTATTAACTTAATGAATATACCAGGTACTAGTTTTTAAACTAAACTTATGAATTCAAAGATGGCTGAAAAGTGCTTTACCGCCAATTTCAAAAAAGAAGATTTTTACTAAAAGTTGAGTTGTTATTTAGGCATCTATTGTCATAATCAACTTATAAAAGATGCAAAGACAATATGGAAATCTTATATTTTATTCAAAAAATCTGCAGCATGATAAAAATGATGAAAACAAGTAAGCATAAGTGTACATATTTTCGGATAACAATTTTTGGATAACCATATTGCTTTAATTTATAAACTGTTCTTATGACTGCGTAAGTGTTTTAGATTTTCAATAGTTACAGTGTTTGCTTTTATATTTTTATTTTGCATTACTTGCCAGGGCCGGATACAGAGGGCCGTTAGTGAGGGGCATGGTTGGGGAAGTATAATGTCTTCTACTTGATCTAGATCTTGTTAAGGAGAATCAGACAATGGTCTCTGCCCAGCCGTTGTTTGTTAGTTTATTTCCTGCTTTACTTTATTTTGGATGAGTTACTTAAGCTCATTTGTGTCAAAAGCCAGAGGCTTATAGAGATGAGGCCAATAAATTTCCTGGGTATAACCAGTACTGTGAAACATGGTTGACCATGGTGGACCATGTTCACAAGGGTGGCAAAAACCCATGTAGAAAATGAAACATGGTTGACCATGGTAATTTTCAGGAATTTAAGAACATGGTCAAACCATGGTGGACCATGTTACTAGGGCGGCAAAAAACCACGTGGACGATGAAACATGGTTGACCATGGTCATTTTACAAGACCATGAAACAAGTTTAACCATGGTCTGTAAAAGAACATGGTCGACCATGGTCACCAGGGCGGCAATAAACCACGGCATGAAACATGGTTGACCATGGATTATTCATGGTCGAAACATGGTCAACCATGTATTAAAAACATGGTCGACCATGTTTGAAACATGGTCAACCATGTTTTGACAATGGTCATTTCACAGGGGTATAACCTCCCTGGGTGGGATTCAAACCTGTACCCCCTTCAGGACACTAGATTTCAAATCCAGATGCACTACTAACTGGCTATCGCCCAGGTTTAAATAAACATTATTATTCTACGTATTAATGTGACGATAAAATCATAAAGGCATACAAACCTGTGTGAGACAAGCATCGAATTGTTTGCAGGCTTCATCACTGGTGGTTGAAAACTCAAGTCCAAATTTTTTCCAGTCCTGAATGACAAAAATATTGAAAAACAAAAAGATCCTATTTTTACTGGTCGTTTTTGTTTTTAGGTTTAACACATAGCAACAATTGTGTAGGTCATAAAAAGGTGGTCAGTTAACCTTCTCACCATTCCTGGAAAGGCTAATTCTCTAGATTCAGCTGTTTACTGACTACTAGTCTAGGTGCTTACTTTCGTCAGTGACTGACAACTGCCCTACATTAATACAAATCAATGGTAGGGGGAAGAATGTCATTAGAAATAATTTCATGACCAAGCTCCAAGTAAAAACCTTTAAATTATGAGAAAAAAAACTGATGCTAGTTTATAATAGTCCCTGTCTTATAAAGTTGACTAAAAATACAGAGTCAGTGTGTCCAACTAGTAACAACATCAGACACAGTATCATTGAAATCATAGGCCCATTCAGCTGGTGGAGCATTTTACTATATAGCATCTAGAAGGTCCCTTGTTATAGTTTAACCTTAAATTTGTACTTTCTAGTGACAATACAACCTCAGGAGCTTGACATGCTTTATTGTTAAATTTTATTAAATTGTCAGTAACACATTTAGTCACCCTGCTGATTTAAATACACAATATTTGTTTGTTAATCCGAGTACATAAAAACTCACTTCTATCTGCATATACAGGAATTATTAAACACATATTGAGTATTTAAAATCAGCAGATTTAGTTCATGTGCCACTGATATTTGAAACAAATTATCCAACATAAACTCTCAAATTAAAAGTGCCCTCGTTCTAATTTCTAACCCACAATTGAAGGTCCATGACACACATGATAAAGCATGTCAAGATCCCAGTCCTTGACAACTGATTTGAAAACTTAAAATGAAATGATCATTTGTCACCTACACATTTGTTATCCTATGTTCCCATCAGGCCCATGAGTCTACCTACAGGGGCGGATCCAGGTTTATTTTCTAGGGAAGGGGTGCCTAAACTTTTTCTAGAGGAGGGGATCCAAACTTTCGAAACCACAATCACATTATACACTGTTTGCAGAATAACACAACATATTAATAATAAAAAAACTACATAACCATTAGATCAGGGAATTAGATCTCTGATTAGATCTAGATTAAACACAAATCCGAAAAAGCGAAGACTAGAAAATTGCTTCTTGCTACATACAAATGGCGAGCATAAAAATACACTAATGAACGGGTAAATTTTATTAAAAAAAATCAGGGGGACCCATATGCCACTGATACCTCCCCCTCTGGAACAGCCTATGTACCTGTATTTATCATATACACATAATAGTACGTTTTTGTAAACTCACCTTTAGTAAGCGAGAACCATAACAACGATATAAGGGGAATATGTTTATATAAATACAATGTTTAGTATATTCACATTATGTTGGTACAAAATGGTTTAACAAAATTAATAACAAGGCACATTTATTTTAAACGTACTTTGTACATGTTTACTCAATGTTTACTTTACGACCTATACTGAAAGTAGACAACTACTCATAGCTACTGTAGTGTATACCGCATATGTTTTAGTGAAATGCTTTCTGCAAAATAAAACGGAAACATAAGTAAAATCACTCACCGCCGCGCCTCTCCAATGACAATGCGGATGAGAAGGCATATTTAGAGATCTTTAACTTGACAATGAACTAAGCCACTATGACCTAAATACACCATGTCCTAGATATCAGCTGAGTATTTTGTGTATCACGCGACGTGATGTGAAATGAGTGGGTATAGATTATCTGTATCCAATCAGCCGAGGGGCGTTACCAGTATCTTCCGAGACGAGTTTTAGTCACGCCCCTCATGAATATCGCTATTAACTTTAACGATCACCAGTAGGAACGTCCTACTGAATAGTAATGCTATAAATGTGATTTTTCTTAAACAATAGTATTTCACGCTGTACTTGAGTATTTAATTGGATTTAACGCCGTTTCAACACATTTAGGTCATTTTACGGCGTCCAGCGCACCTAACCTAGCTTTGATGAACCCTTGTCTGTAACCAGTACTCATGAACCTACCCTTCCACAAAGCCGTAAACTTCTCCATATGAATTAATCAATAAAGGAAAATTGACTAATAGTCTAATTTTCAAAGAAGGGTATAACCTCCCCGGGTGGGATTCGAACCCGTACCCCCTTCGGGACACGAGATTACGTATCCTGACGCGCAACCAACTGCGCTAACGACCCGGTGTTGCGCATGAAGTATTCAAGATTGACTGCAATGTCATAATTAAGAAGCATTATTATTTGAAAACGGAAAATAGATAACTATAAGTCTCTCAATTGAAACCTTGCTACTGTTTATTACTGGATATAAGAATTATTAATAAAATAGCTACGACTAATATTTTCAAAGTACTGATTCTACTTCATTAACGCAACCATACCCATCTTTTAGACCCATCAAGATGTTCGCTTTAGAATACAGCCACATAGCGCTGATTGTTTGTATGTGTTTTACAGCGCACCAACACAGAAAGGTCATATCGCGCCCAAAGCAATTAACGATACTCTTATTCAAACGAGATCAATGATGCAAAACACTTAATCTAATTATAAAGTTATTTCTTTCAAAAAGTGAAGTATAGCATATGATGGTACAGATTCAATAAGTTCTTTAAATAAGTTTACTTTAAAATGTTCGCCACGAATGTATTTAAGATCCTGACAGACAAAGAGAACGTGTTTTACTTTGAAATGCTCGTCACATGGTATGTATATAGGTGCTTCCTCTCTTTTGAGAAGATATGAATGTGGTAATCTGGTATGACCAATTCTACATCGCGAAATCACAATTTGATCTCTGCGATTAGAATATATAATTGACGAAGATTAATTAAGGGTTGGCTTTATGTCACGTAATTTACTAACAAGAGCTCCGCTGGGCGGGGCATTATACGCCCGTGTGCAGTCCATGCTGTGTTCTATCTCATATGAAGTCCCTGTGACCTTGACGAATGACCCCGGGATCTCAGAATAGGTCCCATCCTTAACTGGAGGGGTATCCAAAGCAAAGATTTTGAGAACCTAGGTACAGCCATGGTTGAGTTATCACCGGCACAAAGTTTTCCCATACAAACTTCCAGTGACCTTGACCCTGGGGCCTCAGAACCAAAAGTTCTCACCCTTGACCCAAAGTGTATTGATACATAAAATTTGGTGATCTTAGATAAAGTTGGTTGTTGGACAAGGTTTTTCCTCATGATTTCCTTGTGACTTTGACCCAGGGGCCTAAAACCAAAGGGGCATATGCTAGACATTTAGGCTACCCTTAAATAAAATTCGGTGAACCTAGGTACAATCATTATTGAGTTATTGTCCAGAAAATGTTTCAATACAAATTTAGTCCCAGTGACTTTGACTTTTGACCCTGGGGTCTCCAAATCAAAAGGGAACATCCTCTACAAAAGAGCTATCAGCACATTACTCCTTAACAAATGGGCTGCTCCACATAAAATTTGTTAACCAAGGTACAATCATTGTTAAGTTATTGTCCGGACAAGGTTTTTCCATATGATGGCCCCTGTGACCTTCACCTTTGACCCAGGGGTCTCAACACCAATAGGGAACATCCTTGACACATGGGCTACCCTCACATAAAATTTGATGAACTAATTTCATGTTACTTATTAAATATAGCATTATTTCCATTGTTTGCCATTTTGACTTTATTAACATATTGATTGAACATTTGAAGTCACTGCTTGGTAATTTGATATCTTCTGGTGGAAGGTTAAAACTTGACCTAGGGGCCCCAAAACCAATAGAGAACATCCTTGACACATGGGCTACTTTAACATGAAATTTGGTGAACCTAGGTACAGTCCTTGTTGAGATATTGTCTGGACAAGGTTTTTCAATATAATGCCCCTGTGACCTTGACCTTTGACCCAGGGGCCCCAAAACCAATAGGGTATATCCTTGACACATGGGCTACCCTCACATAAAATTTGGTGAACCTAGGTAAATTGGTGGTTCAGTTATGGTCTGGACAAAGTTTCTTATTGTTTGCCATTTTGACTTTATTAACATATTGAATGAACATATGAAGTCACAGCTTGGTAATTTGATATCTTCTAGTTGAAGATTTAAACTTGACCCTGTTTCCCCAAAACTAATAAGGCACATCCTTGACACATGGGCTACTCTCACATGAAATTTGGTGAACCTAGGTACAGTCATTGTTGAGTTATTACCCGGCCAATGTTTTTCAATATGATGCCTCTGTGACCTTGACCTTTGACCCAGGGGCCCCAAAACCAATAGGGCATATCCTTGACACATGGGCTACTCTTACATAAAATTTGGTGAACCTAGGTACATTGGTAGTTCAGTTATTGTCCGGACAAGTTTTACCTATTTTAAGTCCCAGTGACCTTGACCTTTGACCCTGGGGTCTCCAAATCAATAGGGAACCTCCTCCACCCAAGGGCTATCCACACATAAAATTTGAGGAACCTAGGTACATCCTTTCTTGAGTTATCATCCGGACAAGCAATTGTCCACGGACGGACAGACGGACAGACGGACAACATCGTAACATAATACGACCGTTTTTTCAAAACGGGCGTATAAAAATTGCATTGTTCCACAACGTTTGCCATTATGAATTTATTAACGTCTTTATTGAACATTTGAAGTCACTGCTTGGTTATTTGATATCATCTGGTTGAACGTTTAAAGATTCTTTAGCCAAAATATCAACTTTTCATTTCTTTGTATACCAATATGGCTTGGTATCAAGCAGAGGTGTACTGTTTAAGATTTTAAAATTTCCTGTAATTTTAATTCGATACTTTTAACAAGAATTTTGTCTGAATAACAATTTTTATGGCCATTGATACAGATAGAGATTCTGAAAAAAATGATGAAATTATGAACAATGATGCCAAAAAAATGTTTGTATGAAACTTATACAATTTTAAATGTCTAAATTTGACCCTTGACAGGTTATTAGACTACTGAAAGAGACAAAAACAATAAAGGCGTCAACACATAAAAGTAAAACTTTGACTGGTTTTCTAGGGAATTCTCATGTCTATTTTTAGCTGACTTGTGACGTTTGTCCCACACGTGACCACTGAAGTACAGTAAATCTGTGAGGATAATGTTAAACAATGTCTTGCTCAATAACGTCACTAATAGTTTTCCATCCATATCAAACTACTGTTTATTGTTCGTACATACTTATATGTATATATATGTAGGCTACAATTACTGTATAGATGTGTGGAGAAATATATAGATCCTGAGTCAAACTTGCGTTTGATAATAAAAGTCACGTGACTTGGTTTATTCAATCAGATGTTTATATGAATTAGGTCATTATATCGTGTGATGCTTGGTAATCCAATGAAATTTTTTTATTCTGTGATTAGCAATACATGTAAACAAAAGACGTTAAAAGCACGTGGTAGCACCTGTCAAAACTTTTAGTTGATATTTCTCAAATCAGTGAGAATATTAACTTTTAATTTAGATCCATTCTGAAGTACTCTAATGATTTTTTCATCATCTGACCATGCGTTATTTACACGATCCATACGAGACACCTCCTGTAGTAGTTTAGCGTTTTTGTTCGTTAGATCCTCTTTGATGACTATTGGTGTCCCTTTCAGTTTCTTCGGTTCATAAGAAATAACTTTTTGACACTCTCGAAATGAATTTACAGATTATTAGTTTTTTGAAAGAACATTTTTCTTGTTCTGTAGCCAAATTAGAATTGTTGCCAAAGTCACAGGTAATCAAAAGTGGAAAATGATCAGACCCTATTGTGTCATTGTGTACTGACCAGGATGTGAACTGGGCTGTCTTAGAATCACAGTATGAGAGATCGATACATGTTTTGGTCCCATTTGCTTTATTTATTCTTGTTGGAGAACCGTCGTTTAAAAGAATTAGGTTACTTTGTTCTGCCCATTCCGAAATGATTTTTCCCCTGAAGGTTCTCACTTTTTGATCCCCAAGTAAAATGGTGGGCATTAAAGTCTCCTGTGATTATAAGACCTTTCCTGTTCCCTGGAATAGCTTTAAGAATATCTTCCAGGGCGGTTTTATCGCAATTCCTGGAATAGATATTTGCCAAATAGTAGATGCCTTTAGCCAAATGCATCTGTATTAACTGGACTTCAATTTTCGTTCTATCATCAGAGTCAATGGGGTTGTCTATAGAGATGTACTGATAATTAATTGAATTTTTATACGCCCGTTTTGAAAAAACGGTCGTATTATGTTACGATGTTGTCCGTCTGTCCGTCTGTCAGTCTGTCAGTCTGTCCGTCTGTCCGTGGACAATTGCTTGTCCGGATGATAACTCAAGAAAGGATGTACCTAGGTTCCTAAAAATTTATGTGTGGATAGCCCTTGGGTGGAGGAGGTTCCCTATTGATTTTGAGACCCCAGGGTCAAAGGTCAAGGTCACTGGGACTTAAAATAGGTAAAACTTGTCCGGACAATAACTCAACAACGACTGTACCTAGGTTCACAAAATTTTATGTAAAAGTAGCTCATGTGTCAAAGATGTTCCCTATTGGTTTTGGGGCCCCTGGGTCAAAGGTCAAGGTCACAGGGGCCTCATATAGGTTAAAAACTTGACAATAACTGAACAACCAATCTATCTAGATTCACCCAATTTTAGGTGAGAGTAGCCCTTGTGTCAAGAATGTTTCCTGTAGGTTTTGGGGCCCCTGGGTCATAGGTCAAGGTCAAAAGGGCATCATATTGAAAAACCTTGTCCGGACAATGACTCTACAACCACTGTACCTAGGTTCACCAAATTTTATGTGAGAGTAGCCCATGTGTCAAGGATATGCTCTATTGGTTTTGAGGCCCCTGGGTCAAAGGTCAAGGTCACAAGGGCATCATATCGAAAAACATTGTCCTGGTAATAACTCAACAATGACTGTACCTAGATTCACCAAATTTCATGTGAGAGTAGCCCATGTGTCAAGGATGTGCCTTATTAGTTTTGGGGAAACAGGGTTAAGTTTAAACCTTCAACCAGAAGATATCAAATTACCAAGCAGTGACTTCAAATGTTCAATCAATATGTTAATAAAGTCAAAATGGCAAACAATAAAAAACTTGTCCGGACAATAACTGAACCACCAATGTACCTAGGTTCACCAAATTTTATGTGAAAGTAGCCCTTGTGTCAAGGATATGCCCTATTGGTTTTGGATCCCCTGGGTCAAAGGTCAAGGTCACAAGGGCATCATATTGAAAAACCTTGTCCGGACAATAACTCTACAACCACTGTACCTAGGTTCACCAAATTTTATGTGAGAGTAGCCCATGTGTCAAGGATATGCCCTACAGGTTTATGGGGCCCCAGGTTCAAAGGTCAAGGTCACAGAGGCATCATATGAAAAAACTTTGTCCGGACAATAACTGAACCACCAATGTACCTAGGTTCACCAATTTTTATGTGAGAATAGCCCATGTGTCAAGGATATGCTCCAGTAGTTTTGAGGCCCCTGGGTCAAAGGTCAAGGTCACAGGGACATCATATCAAAAACATTGTCCTGGTAATAACACAACAATGACTGTACCTTGGTTCACCAAATTTCATGTGAGAGTAGCCCATGTGTCAAGGATGTGCCTTATTGGTTTTGGGGAAACAGGGTTAAGTTTAAACCTTCAACCAGAAGATATCAAATTACCAAGCAGTGACTTCAAATGTTCAATCAATATGTTAATAAAGTCAAAATGGCAAACAATAAAAAACTTGTCCTGACAATAACTGAACCACCAATGTACCTAGGTTCACCAAATTTTATGTGAGAGTAGCCCTTTTGTGAAGGATATGCTCTAATGGTTTTGGGGCCCCTGGGTCAAAGGTCAAGGTCACAGGGGCATCATATTGAAAAACCTTGTCCGGACAATAACTCAACAACAACTGCATCTAGGTTCACAAAATTTTATGTAAAGGTAGCTCTTGTGTCAAGGATGCGCCCTAAAGGTTTTAGGGTCCCAGGTTCAAAGGTCAAGGTCACAGAGGCATCATATGGAAAAAATTTGTCCAGACAATAACTGAACCACCAATGTACCTAGGTTCACCAAATTTTATGTGAGAGTAGCCCATGTGTCAAGGATATGCTCTATTGGTTTTGAGGCACCTGGGTCAAAGGTCAAGGTCACAGGGGCATCATATCGAAAAACATTGTCCTGGTAATAACTCAACAATGACTGTACCTAGGTTCACCAAATTTCATGTGAGAGTAGCTCATGTGTCAAGGATGTGCCATATTCGTTTTAGGGAAACAGGGTTAAGTTTAAACCTTCAACCAGAAGATATCAAATTACCAAGCAGTGACTTCAAATGTTCAATCAATATGTTAATAAAGTCAAAATGGCAAGCAGTAAAACCTTGTCAGGACAATAACTGAACCACCAATGTACTTAGGTTCACCAATTTTTATGTGAGAGTAGCCCTTGTGTCAAGGATATGCCCTATTGGTTTTGGGGCCCCTGGGTCAAAGGTCAAGGTCACAGGGGCATCATTCAAATGTTCAATTAATATGTTAATAAAGTCAAAATGGCAAACAATGGAAATAATGCTATATTTAATAAGTAACATGAAATTAGTTCTCCAAATTTTATGTGAGGGTAGCCCATGTGTCAAGGATGTTCCCTATTGGTGTTGAGGCGCCTAGGTCACAGGTGAAGGTCACAGGGGCCATCATATGGAAAAACCTTGTCTGGACAATAACTTAACAATGATTGTACTTAGGTTAACAAATTTTATGTGGATCAACCCATTTGTCAAGGAATAATGTGCTGATAGCTCTTTTGTAGAGGATGTTCCCTTTTGATTTGGAGACCCCAGGGTCAAAAGTCAAAGTCACTGGGACTTAATTTGTATTGAAACATTTTCTGGACAATAACTCAATAATGATTGTACCTAGGCTCACCGAATTTTATTTAAGGGTAGCCTAAATGTCTAGCATATGCCTCTTTGGTTTTAGGGCCCTGGGTGAAAGGTCAAAGTCACAAGGAAATCATAAGGAAAAACCTTTTCCAACAACCAACTTTATCTAAGAGTGATCACCAAATTTTATGTATCAATACTCTTTGGTTCAAGGGTGAGAACTTTTGGTTCTGAAGCCCCAGGGTCAAGGTCACTGGAAGTTTGTGTGGGGAAAACCTTTTGCCAGTGATTACTCAACCATGGCTGTACCTAAGTTCTCAAAATCTTTGCTTTGGATATCCCTCCAGTTAAGGACCTATTCCTGGGTCATTGGTCAAGGTCACAGGGACTTCATATGAGATAGAACACAGCATGGACTGCACACGGGCGTATAATGCCCCGCCCAGCGGAGCTCTTGTTCAAATTGTTGTATATCTCTGTTATTTATGGTTTGATGTTTACGAAATTTTATACAATGATTACATATCATCTGTTGAAAAGAATTAGACAGTAACCGCAACTCTACCTGGCTTAATAATGGGTTTTTTCCCTTTGTTTTTTGCGTTAATTTTTTCAAATTGTTGGATATCTCTGTTATTTATGGTTTGATGTTTACTAAATTTCATACAATGATTACATATCATCTGTTGAAAAGAATTAGACAGTAACAACAACTCTACCTGGCTTAATAATGGGTTATTTCCTTTTGTTATTTTTGTGTTAAAGTTTTCAAATTGTTGGATATCTTTGCCATTTATGGTTATATGTTTACAAAATTTCATACAATGATTACATATGATCTGTTGAAAAGAATTAGACAGTAACAACAACTCTACCTGGCTTAAAAATGGATTATTTCCCTTTGTATTTTTTATGTTAAAGTTTTCAGTGTGTTGGATCTCTCCAATAACAAGTATTTTGGCATTTTCCAGTCATATTTTCCCGCCATTTTGTTTCAACAATTTCACCATTTGCCATACAAGTTTTTTTTTAACAAAATTCTCTTGCCAATTTCATATCATTAGCTTTGCATTATTTTCATCCATAGTTTTCATGTCTTATGCCATCTTAGTCAAATACCAACAAAATACTAAGAAAAGATACAATAGGACATATATATAGTTAATGAAACTCTTTATTCCTTTAAGATTAATTATTGCCCATTGTATTCCTTCTGATAAGCAATATATCAAATGACTTTCTTTTGTAACAACGTAAACTTGTTCTCAATGTTCCCATATGCAGAAAAATCCGGCTTTAATGTGGCTCCCACATTATCTTTCTTGTCAAATTTTAAAATATGTATGTTCCTTATCATCTACCACATCTCATGTGACAAATACTTAGTCGAGCATGCTGCCTCCTCTGACAGCTCTTGTTTATTATGTAGGACAGTTGTCAGTCACTGACGAAAGTATGCGCTTAGTAGTTTGTTTACAGCTAAATTCAGAGATTTAGCCTTTTCAGGAGGAGTGAGTAGGTTGACTGATCGCTGTTATATGACCTAATAAATGTGTTCTACGGCGTTAAACCCAACAAACAAACAAAAACATTTTAAATGATACTGACTGTGCTTTTGATGAGAGTTTATGACCATCCGTCGTCAACAATTTCATTTTTTTAATTGAAACTTAAGTTATCCAATTAGACTTCTGACTAGATGAAAACTTCTGGGCTAATGTTGTATAATAATAAGTAAATTTGATTAAGGTAATCAACCAAGCTATTGATGGAATTTGGTCAGTTAATTAATTTGATACATTTTTAGCTCGACTTTACGAAGTAAATGGAGAGCTCTATTACTCGCCCTAGCGTCGGTGTACGCGTCTACATTTTTGATTAAAGTGTTTGTGCAGTAATATATATTTTTTATAACTTTATTTCTTAAGGTACCAACTTCAAACTTAAAATATATGTTCCTAATTATCAACCACATCTCATGTTACAAGGTTCATTACTCCAAATACATTTTTTTTCAGAATAATCTCCCCTTGAAATTAGAGTTTTCTTTAAAAAATAGTTGTTTTTACTGCAATTGTTTTATTTCTTTAGGTATTGACTTCAAACTTTTAATATATGTTCCTTATTATCATCCTCATCTCATGTGACAAGGTTCATAACTCCAAATACATTTTTTTTCAAAATTATCCCACCTTGAACTTAGAGTTTTCTTTATATATATTTATTTTTACTGCAACTGTTTTATTTCTTTAGGTATTGACTTCAAGCTTAAAAGTTATGATGTTCCTTAGTATCAACCACATCTCATGTGACAAGGTTTATACCTCCAAATACATTTTTTTCAGAATTATCCCCCCCTTGAACTTAGACATTTCTATAAAAATATTTTGTTCTTTACTGCAAGTTCTGTTTTATTATACCCCCACTTCGAAGAAGAGGGGGGTATACTGTTTTACCTTTGTCCGTGCGTGCGTGTGTCCGTCCTTCCGTCCGTTACAAAATTTCCGTCGCAGTTTTCTCAGCAACTATAACATGCAGCTGCCTAATACTTTGCATATTGCTTCATCCCATAGTCCCATGTGGTGTAAAGCGATTTCATGCTCCTTGCTCATCTACTTCCTGTTTGTCGCATATTTATACCCCCGCTTCGAAAAAGAGGGGGGTATACTGTTTTACCCTTGTCCGTCCATCCGTCCATCCGTTACAAAATTTCCGTCGCAGTTTTCTCAGCAACTATAACATGCAGCAGCCTAATACTTAGCATATTGCTTCATCCCATAGTCCCATGTGGTGTAAAGCGATTTCATGCTCCTTGCTTATCTACTTCCTGTTTGTCGCATATTTTTAGATTTTTGCGGGGGTATCACTAGTGAGCATTAGCTCACAGATTTTTTCTTTAGGTATTGACTTCAAACTATATATATGTTCCTTATTATCAACCTCATCTCATGTGACAAGGTTCATAACTCCTTATACATTTTTTTTGCGATTTATCCCCCCTTGAACTTAGAATTTTCTATAAAAATATTTTGTTTTTACTGCAACTGTTTTATTTCTTTAGGTATTGACTGCAAACTTTTAATATATGTTCCTTATTATCAACCTCATCTCATGTGACAAGGTTCATAACTCCTTATACATTTTTTTTGCGATTTATCCCCCCTTGAACTTAGAATTTTCTATAAAAAAAATTTTGTTTTTACTGCAACTGTTTTATTTCTTTAGGTATTGACTGCAAACTTTTAATATATGTTCCTTATTATCAACCTCATCTCCTGTGACAAGGTTCATAACTCCTTTTACATTTTTTTTTGCGATTTATCCCCCCTTGAACTTAGAATTTTCTTTAAAAAATATTTTGTTTTTACTGCAACTGTTTTATTTCTTTAGGTATTGACTGCAAACTTTTAATATATGTTCCTTATTTTCAACTACATCTCATGACTTTAAGCAAGTGAAATAAACTAAGCTTAACCAACAGGTTCATCATTTTAAGACTTTAAGCAAGTGAAATAAACTAAGCCTAACCAACAGGTTCATCATTTTAAGACTTTAAGCAAGTGAAATAAACTAAGCTTAACCAACAGGTTCATCATTTTAAGACTTTAAGCAAGTGAAATAAACTAAGCTTAACCAACAGGTTCATCATTTTAAGACTTTAAGCAAGTGAAATAAACTAAGCTTAACCAACAGGTTCATCATTTTAAGACTTTAAGCAAGTGAAATAAACTAAGCTTAACCAACAGGTTCATCATTGTTACGACTTTAATAAACAAGCAAGTGCAATAAACTAAGCTTAACCAACAGGTTCATCATTTTAAGACTTTAAGCAAGTGAAATAAACTAAGCTTAACCAACAGGTTCATCATTGTTACGACTTTAATAAACAAGCAAGTGCAATAAACTACACTAAACAAAAAGTTTTATCATTTAATGATTATGCAATTGAACTAAACTAAACAAAAAGGTACATCATGATACGAATTAAGCCAGTGAATTAAACCTAGTTAAACAAAACAGTGGATCACGTACGACGTTAAGCAAGTGTAATAAACTTAGCTTAACAAAAGGTGTATCATGTTACGTATTCTCTACGAAGACGTGAAGATATCTCCTCTGTACTAAGACGCACAACTTATCGCAGTATTCCGCGATTAGGCACGCAACAGAATATAGTGCAGTGTATGAAGACAAAATTGTTGGATATATTTTTTTAAACAATCATTATTACATTGTTAAATGAATTATGGCATACAACTGCAGGAATATCAATCCATAGATACAACATACTTTTAAACCTCAATAGGTACAGATGCAATCTCCATAAACAGATTTCCTGTAGAGCATTGTCGTACAGGACCTCTACTATCTCAATGGAGGGTCACGTCGAGATGAACTTTGTGTCGACAAATCAATGCCTAGCTTTCATCTTGACAAAACACTATTAATAACATTTTGACTTCGTAATTTTTATACGCCCGTTTTGAAAAAACGGTCGTATTATGTTATGATGTTGTCCATCTGTCTTGCTTGTCCGGATGATAACTTAAGAAAGGATGCACCTAGGTTCCTCAAATTTTATGTGTGGATAGCCCTTGGGTTGAGGAGGTTCCATATTGATTTTGAGACCCCAGGGTCCAAGGTCACTGGAACTTGAAATAGGTTAAACTTGTCCAGACAATAACTGAACCACCAATGTACCTAGGTTCACCAAATTTTATGTAAGAGTAGCCCATGTGTCGAAGATGTTCCCTATTGGTATTGGGGTCCCTGGGTCAAAGGTCTAGGTCACAGTGGCATCATATGGGAAAAAAACTTGTCCTGACAATAACTGAACAACCAATCTACCTAGGTTCACCAAATTTTATGTGAGTGTAGCCCATGTGTCAAGGATGTTCCCAATTGGTTTTGGGACCCCTGGGTCAAAGGTCAAGGTCACAGGGGCCTCATATTGAAAAACTTTGTCCGGACGATAACTCAACAACTGTACCTAGGTTCACCAAATTTTATGTGAAGGTAGCCCATGTGTCAAGGATGTACCCTATAGGTTTATGGGGCCCCAGGTTTAAAGGTCAAGGTCACAGTGGCATAATATGGAAAAACTTTGTCCGGACAATTACTAAACCACCAATGTACCTAGGTTCACCAAATTTTATGTGAGAGTAGCCCATGTATCAAGGATATGCCCTATTGGTTTTGGGGCCCCTAGGTCAAGGTCACAGTGGCATCATATTGAAAAACATTGTCCGGGTAATAACTCAACAATGACTGTACCTAGATTCACCAAATTTCATGTGAGAGTAGCCCATGTGTCAAGGATGTGCCTTATCAGTTTTGGGGCCCCTGGGTCAAGTTTAAACCATCATCCAGAAGATATCAAATTACCAAGCAGTGACTTCAAATGTTCAATCAATATGTTAATAAAGTCAAAATGACAAACAATGGAAATAATGCTATATTTAATAAGTAACATGAATTTAGTTCACCAAATTTTATGTGAGGGTAGCCCATGTGTTAAGGATGTTCCCTATTGGTTTTGGGTCAAAACTGGGTCAAAGGTCAAGGTCACAGGGGCATCATAATCATATGGAATAACCTTGTCCGGACAATAACTAAACAATGATTGTACCTAGGTTAACTAAATTTTATGTGGATCAGCCCATTTGTCAAGATGTAATGTGTTGATAGCTCTTTGGTAGAGGATGTTCCCTTTTGATTTGGAGACCCCAGGGTCAAAAGTCAAAGTCACTCGGACTTAATTTATATTGAAACATTTTCCGGACTATAACTCAATAATGATTGTACCTAGGTTTACCAAATTTTCTTTAAGGGTAGCCTAAATGTCTAGCATATGCCCCTTTGGTTTTAGGCCCCTGGGTTAAAGGTCAAAGTCACAAGGAAATCATGAGGAAAAACCTTGTCCAACAACCAACTTTATCTAAGATCACCAAATTTTATGTATCAATACTCTTTTACTCTTTGGGTCAAGGGTAAGAACTTTTGGTTCTGAGGCCCCAGGGTCAAGGTCACTGGAAGTTTGTATGGGAAAACTTTGTGCCAGTGATTACTCAACCATGGCTGTACCTAGGTTCTCAAAATCTTTGCTTTTGATAGCCCTCCAGTTAAGGATGGGACCTATTCTGAGATTCCGGGGTCATTGGTCAAGGTCACAGGGACTTCATATGAGATAGAACACAGCATGGACTGCACACGGGCGTATAATGCCCCGCCCAGCGGAGCTCTTGTTGATATATAGAGCCAAACCTCCACATGTGATATTGTTTTCTGATAAATGGTTTTTATATTCTAAAGAGTATCCAGGAATGAATTTTAGAGACCTATCATTAAACTTAGTTTCCTGGATACATAAAATGTCCACATGTGGATTCCTATCTAAAAGATGTTTTAATTCAAGAAATTTTGGTGCAGTTAATCCCTGCACATTGAAACATACTATATTAAGATTGTCAATTGATGCTTCTCCTGACATTCACTTTATTTACCACACTTGGACGGCTAAGTCGTTGCATTCCAGGAGACCTAGTAGGTAACCTAAGAAGTCTCCTGCCACCTTTCAGCTTGCCAGGTGTCCTATCTACAGCCCTGTAACATGGGGGTATTGGTGCTCTGGCCTTACTGTCTGTTTTATGGTCCACCTGTACTCCTGGTGCTTTGCTGTTTTTTGGCAATGTGCTTGAAGATGAAGACATGGCCTTGTTTAATGCCGAAATAATGAAAGATTGAAGATTTGTCCTAATGGGTCTGGATTTATCTAAAATAATATCTTCAATTATTTTGGCCATGTCTTTAATTTTGAATTTTGAGTAATTATATTCATCTTTTTGAATTACTATATTTTCATTAAATGGAGTATTTGTGCTAGTTTCTGTTAGAGTCTTAGCTGTTGCACCAGGAGTACTTTTTACAGGTGTTTCCTCCTTGCTCACCACACCAGTTATGGAAAGCCCCTCATAAGAGGAGGAGCTACAATAACTGGTATGTATGGAGACCAGTGAGTCCTCCTCCGAGACATTGAAGGCACTACACATAGCAAACCTGCTGCCCCCTTCTCAGGTGAGGACTCAGAGGTCCCTAGGGGGGTTGATGAGGGTGGCCCTGTCTGGCAAGGGGTAATCTTGGGGCTTTTGGCAGAATGTCCTGGTGATATCTCCCTGCTTTTATTAATAGCAGGTGAGGGTATGTTCCCCCCCTCCTCTGTCAAGGGTGGGGGGCAGTGGAGTGAGAGTTGCTCAATTTCTCACTACCTCTGTTTGGAGTTATGCTGCTTTCTCTAACAGGACTATTCTTGTTCCCCTCTCGACAGGGTCCCCTATGATCTGACAGGTCCAATTTCCTGTCAGCATCATCTACTATCCTGTTTGCCCTGGTCCATGACATGCCGTCTCTCATCATCACCATGGTTACACATTGTGCTCTGATATAGAGAGGGCACCCGGGTACCAGGCAGGATGGGCATCTCTGCAATTGGGACATTTCATCCCTTTTGCAGAGCAATAATCTGGTTTATGGGGACCAGAGCACTTACCACATTTTTGTTCATTTTTACAGGTTTTTGTCCTGTGTCCGAAGCCCTGGCATCTGAAACACCTAACGGGGGAGTATATAAATGGTTCTGTTTTAAATGCTATTTTTGACTCCCCAATTTTGACGTATAAGGGTACCTTCCCCCTAAAAGTAAGTTTGACTGCCCCCGTGGCTCCAGTCTTTTTTGAGTGCACTCTTTCTATTTTAATCAGCTCCACCCTTTCATTGGGTTCAAAAGTTAAACTGAGGCGGAGCTCTTGAAGGTCTAAATCCAGGGGGACCCCATGAAATAGGAGATATGAGATATGTGACTTGTTCCCCCCGTGGAAGAGTAACTTCAACTGGGCAGTCACCCAGCCACAGATTCCTATTGTTTATTACAGATGCCAGTGCCTCGGCCCCAGGGAATTCCAGTACCACCGAGCCGGACGCCAGTGGGGTCACCCTCTTGACACTTGGAAATTTTACAATTATCAGTTTCCCAAGTTTGATAATGCTTGTATGTCTCAAAAGAGTTGTGCTTGACTTGGACTTAAGGATCCCTATGTACTTTGATGGAATATTTAGCCGATGCTTGTTTTGAGGGTCCAAGGATGTTCCAACAACTCTTTCAATGTCAAGAGGGTGCCTCCCTGGCGCCAGCACCTTAGTTTTGTTTTTGTTTATTTGACTTAATTCAAGCCAACTACCCGCCATGTTTAAATGGGGGTGTTGAACTCAATAATAATAAGAAACAGGTGAGAGCACCGGTCCTGCCTGAATTTATTATATTTTTTGGGCAGCACCAATGCTTCACCTTCCACCTAATGAACACAATATATAAATTCACATTAATATAATTCATACAACAATGGATATGGGGGGAAGAGGGTGGGGTGGGGTAGGGGCGTGACACACATTAATGTGATACTTCTTAATGAAAAATAAAAAAAAATAAGTATCTATCAAAAATCAAGTATTGTAAGTATAAATGTACTGTTTCAACAGTCACGTTATATGAAAAAAGCAATATAATATATGTTTATATGTGTTGAACCCAATGAGTTTCGAGAGACAATTGTATACGAATATGTATAGATGATGATAATAGCCAAAAGTAAACCCAATTTTTCCCGAATACGTATGTCCCTTAATAATTTTAACAAGAGATATGGTATAGAAAAAATGACCTGGATGTCCGAATATTTTTGTCCGAAAATATGGCCAGTTCAAGAGAATAAGTATCCCAGAGATGCCTTACATACACAAAAATTTATAAAACAATAATCAAATAAAAGATTGATGGGTCTCCTAATGCAATATTTATAAAACAATTTTTTAAAGAGGTTTGACAATGATCAACGTAAGTAGTAAAACTACTAAAATAATTAAACAAATAATTTAAATAAATCAATAAATCAATAAATGAATAAATAAACAAATGTCAAACCTGAACTGTTAATAAATTAATCCTGTCCTATAAAAATAATTTAAAATGCACCTAATTGAATGAAAAAATAAAAATCACACAGACTTAATTCGGAACTCGAATTTGTGGGTTTTTCCGTCCGTGCGATGTAGGTACAAACAAAGTTTGTTACACATTATAAATGAAAATCACGAATTATGGATTAAATCCAATTGTTCTTAGTACACGTGTTTTCATTGTAACAGTGAAAGTTTGTTTGTACCTACATGGAAAAACCCAAATATTTGAATTCCGGATATAGTCTATTCTATGCGTACTATGACGTTCCATATAACCATGAGCAAAACCACTGAATCGTGACCAGTCTACACAAGATAAACACACCATATAACGAATGCAGCTGTTTAGTTGTTACGACGACCATACAAAGATGAAACAAACAATATAATGATGTGAAAACTATATCTTATAATAAACATTTATTTCTTTCAAAAAGTTAAGTATAGCATATGAAGGTACAGATTCAAAAAGTTCTTTAAGTGAGTTTACTTTAAAATGTTTGTCACGAATGTATTTAAGATCCTGACAGTCTAGGAGAACGTATTTAACATTGAAATGCTCGTCACATGGTTTGCATTTAGGAGCTTCTTTTCTTTTGAGAATATATGGATGTGTTAATCTAGTATGACCTCTTCTACATCGCGAAATTACTATTTGATCCCTGCGATTAGAAAATAGTGAAAATATAAAACCCGGGTCGATAGCGCAGTTGGTAGCGCGCCGGGATTTGGATACTCGTGCCCGACGGGGTGCAGGTTCGAATCCCAACCAGGGAGGTTATACCCTTTCATGAAAATTTGACAATAATGTCGATTTTCCTCCATTCATACGATAATATGGAGAAGTTTCCGGCTTTGTGGAAGGTTAGGTGAGTACTGGTTAAAGAAAATGGTCCAGGAAAGCTAGGTTAGTTGCGCTGGACGCCGTGAAATGACCTAAATTGTGTTGATACGGCGTTAACTCCAATAAATAAATAAAAATTATAAATAACGAAGATGTATTAAGGGTTTGCTTTATGTCTCGTAATTCATTAAAAAATTGCATTGTTCCACAATGTTTGCCATTTTGATTTAATTAACGTGTTTATTGAACATTATTTTGAAGTCACTGCTTGGCAATTTGATATCCGCTGGTTGAAGATTTAAAGATTCTTAGGCAAAAATATCAACTTTTTCATTTCCTTGTATACCACTATGGCTTGGTACCCAGCAGAGGTGTACTGTTATAGTTTTAAAATTTCATGAAATTTCAATACGATAATTTTAATAAGAATATTGTCTGAATTACGATTTTTTGGCCAATGATACAGAGAGAGAATCTGAAAAAATGATAAAATTACTATTAATACTATTTGATATGTATGATAAAGCAAGATCTATTGCTTTGACTTCAGCTGTTAATATGGATGCCTAATCAGGCAATCGCATTCTTGCAACAAAAGAATTTCCATATGCAGCGCAACCAACTTTGTTACCATCTTTAGAGCCGTCAGTAAATAAATGTGTACAATCTTTATATTTTTCTAAGATGTTAACGAATTCCGATTTAAAGGCCTCTCGGCTGGTAATAGATTTACGTAAGTTTGACAAATCAATGTTAACGTTTGGTATGTTGTAGGTCCAAGCAGGGACATTTTCATCTAAGTTCTGTAGAACGAAAGAGGTGTTAATATTAAGCATTTCTAAGTCGTTTTTAACGCGCAGGCCAAATGGTTAAATTTCGTTTGGTTTGTTGTCAAATTTATCAATGCAATTTGGTTGAAAAACAACTTTTCGCGCCGGGTTACTATTGTAAGAAGATATTCGAGTTGCGTATTGTAATGAAAGCTTTTGACAACGTAATTTTAATGATGGCTCGTTAGCTTCAACATAAAGACTTTCAACTGGTGAAGTTTTAAATGCACCAAGGGCGATACGTAAGCCGTGGTTATGTATTGTATCAAGCATTTGCAAGTACGATTTACGTGCTGATCCATACACAATTGACCCATAATCTAGAGAGCGTAATATTATACGGAATGAATGAAAATGTATTGGATATAATTTTGCATCAACTGTGAGTATATTTAAATAATAATTAAAGTCAATTAATTTCACTAAGAAAACTGGGTTTATTTCAGTAACATACTTTTACTTGAATTAAATTAGTTCTTGGCTTTTCTGAGGTGCCTTTGAACGTAACGTCTGACAGTACCATCCAGATATTCGTATCTGTTGTTTGTGACATTGTATGCGTACAAAGAACGGCTGTAGTGTCCATTCTGAAGAAGTCTGAATAAAGCTCTGAAGTGGTTCAATGCAGCACGATCTCTCCCTAAATTCTGCAAGTCAACCCATTCCATAAAAATGTCAGGATTCAGTCCTTTAACATAAACGAAAGCACAAACAATAATCCTGTTGAAATGTGTAATAAATAGGTGTCCAGAAAAGTCTTCTAACCGGCACTGGCCACCTATGCGCATCTCCAATCACATCTTGAATTTCAGTCCATAAATTGTATATTTGACAATTTTTACTACCCATTATTAAAAATTGTCTCTGAAACTATCCAGTAAAAAATTTTTGAACTCAACCCTGGTGAAAAAACGGGTTTAAACTTCCAAACCTCAATGTAACTGCCTTTCAGTACTTTAATTTTTGATACTTCCCTTTTTTGCACGGGTGATCCGTGCAGTTGTGTATACGTGGCAGGACGGCCATGATGACAAGAAATGATTTCTAAGTTGCGTTGCGTATTTTGGTTTTATTTGAGTATTTCTACCATTCCCACTGAGGTATTTATCTTATATTATTAATCTATTCCATCATGTATTGCTGTATTGTTTTTCTATTTTTGTGTATTTTGAATTTGATAATTGATTTGATTTATTTGGATTTGTTAAATGCGTTAAGATGATATTATTTTTGTAAGACCTTTTTGTAGGAAATTATAGTTCTATTACATTAACCTGTCACAACTTGAATAATTACACAGTCACTGAATGTGTTAGTATTTATCTTCTTTTAAACCATTGAGCCTCCCATCCATATTAATTATTGATGATCTAACCATATCTGTAGCGATTTTAAATATAGTTGCAAAAACAAGTTCAAAATAACTTAAAAATAAAAATTCGGTGACCGTGTAATTATTTAAGTTGTGACAGGTTAATATAACAGAACTATAGTTACATAAGTAAGAATATTTTATGTTATTTATATTTTAGTTTGACGGTACATTAAACAAGTACTAGTATCTGTAATAAACTCTGGGAATATATCACTGTTGTTGTAACGTTCCTCAAAACGCAAGGTGACAGAATTTACACGAATTTTATGAATGAAAAAAGTCGTGCAAAGTGTGCGAGAGTATTAAATTTACAGTACTACGTAAATTTACTGACCAATCACAATGGAGAAAAAACAACAAGGGGTATCCAAGGGGAAAATTATGAAACAAGTAAATTAATTTTGATAAATTTCATTCATTCCGTATATGCAGTTACAAATGTAAGAACATATTCATTCCGTAAATAATTTAAATACTAGTTGGTTTTTGTTGGGTAGAAAACGCTCTAAAAACTATGGGATTTAACACATTTAGCTACGGACACAGTCCCCCGGGAGAAAAGACAGGATTATATAAAGAGCGACGATTTTAGAATTATGCTACTCAAAGGAAGTGCTTCCCGGCAAAAGGGTTTCTTTGAGGGACAACATGCTACCAGAAAATGGGGCTCGGAAGATTTTTGGGGTTGACGACGCTCTTAAATTCCGTCATTTCAACCAATTTAGCTATGGACACAAGTCCCCCGGGAGAAAAGACAGGATTATATATAGAGCTTTATTTCTTTTATAGATATTTGATTCCCATATAAGTTTTCAATTCTGTTGCACTGTTTTATTGTTTAACACATCGTTTTTTTCCGGAATGAATCTCAGTTTATGACACGTTTGACCATTAATTGTATCAAATGTTCACTTTGTTAGTTAAGGTATATATTTAGCCTTGGTATTCAGGTATTTGCATATAAAATTTATACATAAATATCAATGTATTTCTGAAATGAAAAGTATGCACACAAATAAAATAAAAGTCATTTGTACTTTATTTTTATTTTTCAATAGATGAACAAACATATGACATAACTTGAAAATGAACAAAAAAATAACATCAATTAAACAAAAATAATAACAAAATGATTATTACCCCTTATGTGCCTCTATTACTTATCTTTTGAAAATATGCTTGATTGAACAAAGCTAAATTTATTTGAAAAAAAAGCTGTAGAGCCCCATTTAATTCGTGTATTTAGAGCATGTGCTAAACATGGCTGAAGATAATAATGAGGATTGAGAAATTTTGAAAAGAATAGGGGGAGGTTTCAGAAATAGGAAAGAAGATGTTGATGAAATAGAAATTGATGATTTGTACAACCCCTGGAACTTATATCTGCTTTTTCCCAGTCTAATGAATTTGTTGTAAATTGGTGTATTGAGAAGAATGTGCTGATAAAGGAGATAGAATGTCAGTGTAAAAATGTTTGCAATGGATTATGGAGGATGATTACAGACAAAATTGCATCATGCTTGATGCTATTCTATCTTACACATTTTTACTTTCATGGTCGACATTCATTCTTCGAACTTACATATTGCAATTTTATCATGCTTGATTCTATTCTATCTTCTACATTTTTACTTTCATGTTCGACATTCATTCTCCAAACTTACTTATTGCAATTTTATCATGCTTGCTGCTATTCTATCTTACACATTTGTACTTTCATGTTCGACATTTATTCTCCGAACTTACATATTGCAATTTTATTATGTTTATTCCGTCATTGAATGAAGATAACAAAATACGTTATAAGCGATAGCATGTAAAACTAGCGAGAATGAACCAAGCATTACGAATGAAGAAGTTACAATTTTCAACAAGTAATCAAAAATGAAGAATGTAAAATTTCGGAGCAAGCATAAAATGACGAGTCTTATTTTGACACCAGATGTCGCTACGCGAGGTCTATTCGTCCATTTCCGTAAAATACCGAATTACTCCGTACATGTGTACTAACTAACACTCAACGCATACGCGACCAATGAGCTATACTTAGATATATATTTATAGCTCATTGTATGTCACAGTCGAAAACGTAAACAACGTATGTACGCAAGCTATCTCATCAAGTATAAAAACTTCATTGTAGTGATAATCTCGCGGGGACATTTCACTGTCATCCGCTGGAGAATTAGGGTGAGTAAACCAATATAGGTCATGGTAGATAAGTTAATCTTTTGACTGTGTGAGTTTTTCAAGAAGTAAAAATTCAGTATGTCGTATAAGGCTAGACATATTTGACCCACGTCACGCATCCGACACCTGAAGCCATTTGATCCGACTCCTTTTTAGCATTGCAACTGTTTTACAAGGAATTTAATAGAACAAGGGATTTGTGCAACAATGACTTTAGTGCATTGTATTACAAATACGATGGCGAAAAGTACCGCTTAAAGTATTTTCCATGACTTAAATAAAAACAAGTATGAATCAGAGGCGTAGCAAGGGCTTTTTAATGTGTACGCAGAATTCTAAGGGGTCTAGGGCATGCCATCCCCGAATTTGTTTTTCTGTAGATCATCTCGGGAGCGATTTGGTAATTATTCAAATAGAGTTTGTATTATTCATTTCGGGCACAAATATAGGAAGACATTCGTACCAATTACCAATCATTTCCAACCAGCGTTCAATAATTATACAGTCTGGAGTCAAAGACAAACAACGAATTTAAACCGCAAACTCGACTTACAATTTTTAAAGGCAACTTGACATAAGGTTAGTAAAATAATGAGCAATTTTGTTTTACATCACATACCCCCTCAGGCCTCAGTTTTTATTGCATTTTTGGCGTTTGTGCTTAAACGATTTTCTGGACCAATTTGTACGCAGCTGCGTACTCTGCGTACTGGTAGCTACGCGCCTGTGAATAATTCAAATAAATTGGTAACATACTTGCGTCGTTCACACGGCGGAAATAGAAAAGTTGCGCGTTTTCAACAACGTTGATCCTACGTTTAACGGGAGACAACCGAAAGTTTTAGAGTACAGGTCGGTAACCAAGCGGCAATGAGCTATATATAGCTCATTGAGTAGCGCCCTCTGGTGTAATAATGAATGTACATTAGCTTAATTCTAACTTGTTTATTCGTATTGCTTACTTCATCCTCGCTAATTTTACATGCTATATCGCTTATTACGTATTTTGTTATCTTCATTCAATGACGTAATAAACATGATAAAATTGCAATATGTAAGTTCGGAGAATGAATGTCGAACATGAAAGTTAAAATGTAGAAGATAGAATAGAATCAAGCATGATAAAATTGCAATATGAAAGTTCGAAGAATGAATGTCGAACATAAAAGTAAAAATGTGTAATATAGAATAGCATCAAGCATGATGCAATTTTGTCTGTGATCATCCTCCATAATGGATTAATGAAGGTGTGCAAACGTTCTAGTACAATTACTGGATTTACTGTAAGGTGTAATAATAACGGCAAACCATGAAATATCTATTCGCACCAATAGTTTCTTTGAAAATGCTAAATTAACAATTCCAGATATCATGATGTTTGTTAAAAGCTACTTAGACCTCCTCTCTTTTTGGGACCTCTTCGTGGTGGGGAGGAGTAACATGTGCCCATTATGTAGGTGCTTTTTGTGCCTGCATGATGGGCATATGGCCAACACCAAAACTGCCTGTTTGCCGTGGGCAGCGTCCCGTAACCGGGAAAGGAGGATCCTGGTAGTTGAGGGAGACCCAGGGATCTCCAGTCTTTCCAACACACTACTTTGGCCTCTGATTCAGGGTAGACGGGTGTCCAAGTGGGCCCGACTTGGTCAATCGGCTGGTCATGCCTTGCCCTTGAATAGTTGCATACTTGCAAAAGCCATTTCATTCTTGTAAGTTAATGTACTCTGTTATGTGCACTATCTCAAAATTATTAACATTACTAGCATACTCACAATTTGAAAAAACATAAGTGTACTCCATTACGGTCTGTGTGTGCTTACTGAATTTAAAGTACTTTCTTTTAATATGTTCAAAACACCTATTCAAGAAGGCGGTGGCTCATGGGCCAATTGTGTTGATTGTAATCATTTGCAATTTCATGCAAGTATATCTCTCATGTATCCTTGTGGTGAGGAGGCTGGATACCCGCCTCCATTGCGCTTCCCCTTGTTGGAGTCCGAGGTGGCTGGGGAACCTGAGAGATGAATCATTATTATCTCAACCATGGATCCTTTAACCTCTTTTTAAAAAACGTAAGTCTGACGAATCACCCAACATTTCAAATGAACAATCAATTCAATCATCTTTTCCACGCTTTCTGGTAGTAGAAGCGTTGGGAGATGAAAAATTAGCACAGTTGAACCCGTTTGTCATTAAAAAGTCAATTTCTGCACTCATAGGGACTCCAAAATTGGTCAGGAAGCTCCGTGGTGGAGAACTCCTGATCGAGGTCCAAAGAAAACAACAATCAGATAATTTGCTTAAATTAAGATCTTTTTTAACATTAAATCTTTTTGCACTGCACACAATACCCTCAATTCATCCAAAGGAGTCATTCGCTGCCCTGACCTTGCAGAAATGTCAGAGGCAGACATAGTAAAAGAGCTAAGCTCTCAATGTGTTTCAAATGCCAAACGTATTCTATCCACAAGAGACGGTAAACGTGTTCCCACTCACACATACATTTTAACATTTGATACCCCCATTCTTCCATCCACTCTTCGAGTTGGGTATCTCAACGTTCGCGTTGAGATGTACATACCAAACCCGATGCAGTGTTACAAATGCCTTAAATATGGACATCATGAAACTAAATGCACTAGAAAGAATACATGCCGTAAATGTAGTACTTCTCATGCTGGTCCGCTTGAAAACTGTTCTAATGAAGTCAAATGTTCAAACTGTGAGGGTAATCATTTTGCAACCTCCCGTTCTTGCTTAGTCTGGAAGACAGAAAAAGAAGTTCTCCGTGTTAAATATACACAAAGTTTGTCTTTTCCTGATGCACGCAAGCTTGTAGAAAGTTCCAAGAATAATTCTTATTCAGCAGCTGTATCAAAACCAGTTAAGATGGTTGATTCTGCTGTGCAGGTCAATTTATGCAAGTATTCTCCTCTTGAAATCACTCCAGTGCAAAAACCGTCTCCTATTCTTTCACGTAATACGTCCATAGCAAGTACAAGTTCACAGACAACATCAACAAGTACCTCATCTGTACCTCAGAGGCGGGTCTCACAGGCTTCTCAGTCTCCTGAGCGGGTGATTCAAAGGCAATCACCCAAAAAGAAGGTCGTCCTAAGGCCATGCCAAATTGGAATTTTGTTAAGCGTCAACTCAAATTTGACAAACCTAGGTACCTATTCATAAAAACATACAAACCGAAGACGAAAACACATGTTTATTCTAGCTAGTATTCACACAAAAAAGTACTTTAGTACTTTTACATGAATGATTATGACATTAATGTGAGATTAAAGTAATTCTATAAAAAAGTATAAACAACATACACTTGTACTTTTCATTCGTCAAATTCACAGAAACAATGAATTATCAGTATTTCCTGAGGAAAATCAGTTATCGAATACCGTAACAACAGAATTATTTAAGAAAATTTCACCAACAATTGTGTTTGTTTTTTGGATTGAGGACTGTAAAACCTGCGCGCACGCGGACGCTTAACAAAATTCCGGTATGGCATAGCCTAACCGACCGAGTTAGAAAAGCGGAGAGGGACCCTGTCCCGTCCTCCAACCGATTCGATGCTCTTATGAGTGACATCGAGTCGATGGAGGACGAGGACATGGGTGTCCACAGCTCTCCTCCCCGGACTTCGGCCCGAAGTCCTGTTAAGTTTCCGAAGTAAGTTTTTACTTTTCGTTGAACCATGAGTCAAACTATACTTCAATGGAATTGTCGTGGTCTTAAATCAAATTACAACGATCTACTTCTTTTATTATCGAAATACTCCCCGAAAGTTGTATGTCTTCAAGAAACTTTCCTATCTTCAAATGATAAAACATCAATAAAGGACTATACGCTTTATAATAAAATGTGCACAGACACAATAAGAGCATCTGGTGGCTCAACAATTGCGGTTGCAAACTGTATCCCTCAACGACAAATTCAGATACGAACTAATCTGCAAGCCGTAGCCGTTGAAGTAACTTTGCACAGACCTATAACAATATGCTCATTATATCTCCCTCCCAATTTATCTATAACTGTTGAAGACTTAGAAAATTTAACTAAACAACTCCCAGAACCATTCTTTTTACTCGGCGATTTTAATGCGCATAATCCAATATGGGGAAGTACATCTACGAATAATAAAGGCAGCATTACAGAAAAGTTCATTGATAATGTTCAACTATGCCTTTTAAATAACAAGTCACCAACTTACTTACATCCAGCCACTGGAAGTTTTTCTTGTATAGACCTCACATTATCACATCCATCAATATACTTGGATTTTACTTGGTCAGTGCTTGACGAACAATATGGCAGTGACCACTTTCCATTGTTGTTAACTTTAAACGACTCTGTTCCAGTAAACAACCGCTCTTATTACAAATTCTCAAAAGCGAACTGGGAATAATTTAACAAATTGTGTTCTGATGATTTAACAAGCCCGAATTTTTCCAACTCTTCGGATAAAGCTAATCTCTTTGCGTCCACTCTATCAAAGATAGCTGATGAGTGTATTCCTAAAACTTCAATGAAAAACTCAATTAAAATTAAAAAACCATGGTTCAACGATGAGTGCAGAAGTTCATATCGGAAACGAAAAGCAGCACTTAAAAAATTTCAGGTTTGCCCTACAGCTGCAAATCTAGACAATTATAGAATCCTACGAGCACAAGCTCATAGAACATTTAAGTTTTCTAAACGTAAATCATGGCAGTCATATGTTTCTAAAATTAACGCCAACACTCCAATTAAAAAAGTTTGGGAAGCAGTTCGTAAAATTAATGGTAAACACAAAAAAGTTCCTACTGCTCATCTGAAACGTAAAGATTCGAGCGTAGCAAAAACTACAAAAGATATAGCCAACACGCTGGCAGAAACTTTTGAACATAATTCTTCTTCAGCACACTACACTGAAGAATTTAAAAAGGTCAAATCTAACTCGGAAAAATAAAATATTAATTTTCATTCTAACAACGAAGAAGAGTATAACACCCTCTTTACAATTGACGATTTAACCGATTCTATTAAGCATGCCAAAGATACAGCTGCTGGCCCTGATGAAATTTATTATCAATTTTTAAAACACCTCCCATTGGTATCTCAACATTTATTGCTCGATATTTTAATGATATATGGATATCTGGTAAAATTCCAGATTCCTGGAAGGAAGCTTTAATAATACCAATACCGAAACCGGGTAAAGACAATACTGACCCCCTTCACTACCGACCAATATCTCTTACTAGTTGTATTTTTAAAACCTTTGAACGCATGGTTAATAAAAGACTTATCTGGTATTTAGAATCTAACGGTATAATAACTAATTTCCAATCTGGTTTTCGAAAACAGCGAAGTACAAATGATCATTTAGTACGCCTCGAAACATTCATAAGAGAGGCTTTTGTCAATAAACAACATGTAGTTTCAATTTTCTTTGATCTTGAGAAAGCTTACGATACAACTTAGAAATATGGTATTCTAAAAGATGCCGGTCTAAACGGTAGACTACCAATGTTAATTTCTAGTTTTCTGTCTGACAGAAGTTTTCAAGTTAAATTAGGATCAACATTATCAGATAGCCACAAACAAGAACAAGGCGTGCCACAAGGCAGTATATTATCAGTTACCCTTTTTGGTCTTAAAATTAATAATATTGTTAAGGTTATAAATCCTGGTACAGATTGCTCATTATATGTAGATGACTTTTTAATCTGTTATCGTTCTAAAAATATTCGAAGTATCGAACGCCAACTACAACAAAACTTGAATAAAATCCAAAAAGTGGGCAACAGAAAATGGTTTTAAATTTTCCAAGTCAAAAACACAATGTAAACATTTTTGTCGATTAAGAAAGCATCATAATGATCCTGAACTTTACATTTCTGGCTCAAAAATCCCTGTTGTAAATGAAGCTAAATTTTTAGGCGTTACATTCGATAGAAAACTCTCTTTTATACCACACTTGAAGTCTCTAAAAACAAAATGTATCAAAGCTTTAAATCTACTTAAAGTACTTTCACATACTGATTGGGGATCTGATTCCCAAACATTACTTAAATTATACAGAAGTCTTGTTCGTTCAAAACTAGATTATGGGTCAATTGTGTATGGATCAGCACGTAAATCGTACTTGCAAATGCTTGATACAATACATAACCAGGGCTTACGTGTCGCCCTTGGTGCATTTAAAACTTCACCTGTTGAAAGTCTTTATGTTGAAGCTAACGAGCCATCATTAAAATTACGTCGACAAAAGCTTTCATTACAATACGCAACTCGAATATCTTCTAACAATAGTAACCCGGCGCGAAAAGTTGTTTTTCAACCAAATTACATTGATTAATTTGACAACAAACCAAACGAAATTAAACCATTTGGCCTGCGCGTTAAAAACGACTTAGAAATGCTTAATATTAACACCTCTACAGTTCTACAGAACTTTGATGAAAATGTCCCTCCTTGGACCTACAACATACCAAACGTTAACATTGATTTGTCAAACTTACGTAAATCTATTACCAGCCCAGAGGCCTTTAAATCGGAATTCGTTAACATCTTAGAAAAATACAAAGATTGTACACATTTATTTACTGACGGCTCTAAAGATGGAAACAAAGTTGGTTGCGCTGCATATGGAAATTCTTTTGTTGCAAGAATGCGATTGCCTGACCAGGCATCCATATTTACAGCTGAAGTCAAAGCAATAGATCTTGCATTATCATACATATCAAATAGTATTAATAGTAATTTTATCATTTTTTTCAGATTCTCTATCTGTATTATTGGCCATAAAAAATCGTAATTCAGACAATATTCTTATTAAAAGTATCGAATTGAAACTGCATGAATTTTTTAAATCTAAAACAGTACACCTCTGCTGGATACCAAGCCATATTGGTATACAAGGAAATGAAAAAGTTGATATTCTGTCCAAAGAATCTTTAAACCTTCAACCAGTGGATATTAAATTGCCAAGTAGTGACTTCAAATGTTCAATAAACACGTTAATTAAATCAAAATGGCAAACGTTGTGGAACAATGCAATTTTTAATAAATTACATGACATAAAGCCAACCCTTAATTAATCTTCGTCAATTATATATTCTAATCGCAGAGATCAAATAGTAATTTCGCGATGTAGAATTGGTCATACTAGATTAACACATTCATACCTTCTCAAAAGAGAAGAAGCACCTAAATGCATACCATGTGACGAGCATTTCAATGTAAAACACGTTCTCCTTGACTGTCAGGATCTTTAATACATTCGTGACAAACATTTTAAAGTAAACTCACTTAAAGATCTTTTTGAATCTGTACCATCATATGCTATACTTAACTTTTTGAAAGAAATAAATGTTTATAATAAGATATAGTTTTTTACATCATTAATATAGTTTGAATTATTAATATCGTTATTAGCTTTCGGCGCGATGTGACCTTTCTGTGTTGGTGCGCCGTAAAACCCAAACAAAACAAACAAACAAAAGCTACTTAGATGTTCATAGCCTGATGACATGCAGCAGATTGAGTGGTATTTCTTACAAGAGTACAGGTGTAGACTTGGGTTGTTTAGTAAGAGAAATATTCCAAGAATACTTTCATAGACACATAAGAGATCAAGTGTTTTCTGCAGAGGTTGAAATTGTTTGGCAGACATTTTAAGTACCATAGAGGTGTCCCAAGGAAAGGAGTAAAAGTATAGGTCATAGAATTATAGAAAGGCGAACCAATACACTGATAGCTTATCCAGTACGGGACTGGACCTCTGCCACCTTGATACCAATAATTCAGAGGCATGTTGAGCGAGGTTCCACCATTTACACGGACGACTGGAGTGTTTATTCTGAACTTTAATGTCTAGGTTATAAGCGCTTTTCAGTGATACACATGTACACCTTTGTTTCGCATTATAAAGAAGAAAGAACTGATAATATTCAAACTGTTCACACCAACAGAATAGAGGGTGCATGGCGTCATGCCAAACATCACTTCAATAAAATGTCAGGCACAAGTCTAACTCAGTTTAAAAGTCATTTAGCTGAAATCATGTGGAGGTCCAGATTCAAGCACAATTTGTACACCCCTTTCTTCAACATGGTCCGTGAGATTTACCCATTGACACAGAAACGTCAATACACATATCCTAAGCCTTTATTTGATACCTTGAGTAATGATCATGATGAACCTATATCAAACTTTGATGATTGGGAAAATGTCCCCACTGTTGAAGATGAAAGAGTTTCGCAATCACAAACTGTTTCATCAGCTGATAAATCAGCAACTGTCAGCACTGATACAAGTCAACCTCCATCATCAAGTTCTCTACCAAGTATCAAAGTTGAAATGCCTACATCAGCATTGGATGTTCAGACTGACAGTTCACATCCATTAATAGGGGGGGGTTGTTAATGTCATTTTTTAAAGATAACCATGTGAGACCCTGCTTAAAGTATGGTGCCATCAATATGATAATAGAATCAACAACAAAAAATTTTGTGTGACCCCATTAACCCCCCTGTACATACCCCTTGAATGTCGGACACGCCCATTTTACACAAAAATAACATTTTTTTATATCCAACTGTTATAAATCAATTCTTATAGGCTTTCAATATACCATTATGTAGGTTTGTTAGGCTGCCGAGTTCAAATATGAAGTCAAAATCTAAATTAAACAACTTAATATGGCAGAAAATTCAAAATGGCTGCCAAAATGACCCAAATTTTGGACATATTTGGGTATTATATTTACTGGGCATTGAATATGTGGAATCATGCCTGCAATATATCAATCTAAATGTATTTATGGTGCTGAGTGCAAATATTAACTCCAAAACTAAATTTAACAAACTAATATGGCAGAAAATTCAAAATGGCCGCCAAAATAAATCATATTTCAGTTATAAATTGCACACTTTAAACATGTTACGCAATTTATAAATTAACTCTAGTTAATGAAATCTTAACAGAAGACCAAAGTTATGACACTTGATTATAAGTGTGCAAATATATTTTATTCATTATATAGCTGAGGTAGAGCTCTAGAGGTATGATTAGAGGTTAAGGTCTGAGAGGTCATTCGTTCCAACCTCACCAGCAGCACATATGATGTCTTGATTGAAAAATGTGTCTTTGATTGCTTTACTTCATTAAGATGTTGATGAATATGTGCATAGGAAATGTCTTGGCACTTAATGGTTGCAAAGTAGAGTTAAAATTCCCAAGAAATTTTATAGATATTAGTAACTAAATGATCATCATGGGTGATGGCTGTATGTTATCATGTATCAAGCATCTAAGCTACAATATAAATTGCAACTTTTTTTAACAGAATGTGTTGTGTTGTTAAATTCTGAAAATATAATAAAGCAATGATTTCTTGGTAAATAATGACTTTATAGCTTATCAGATTTCTAGATGCAATTCATTTACTTTCTCTGATTCTATTTTTATTAAGTTTGGCTTATGTATGTATCAAAATCTTTACAAAAAGTAAATGGACCAACAATTGCTTTCAGATATTCAAAGAATTGTATTCTCCAATTTTCCAATATCACAATAGCAATTGTGTCATTCCCTTTAATTCTTATTTGCAATTTTGGTTATATCTTTATTCATTTGTTTATTCTTACTTGCATTTCTTTTAACTAGCCCTAAAAACTAATGATTGAGATGATGGTGTTCAATTATTTGGCCAACTGTACACGGTTGAAACAAATGCAAGACACACCTTGATTAGAAAATGAGATTGCTTAAGTGACAACCGAGTAAAAGAAAAGTAAAGAAAACAGTAATTGAAATAGGCAATTACTTTTTTGAGCGATGGTTTATACAATCACAGCCAAACCAAGCAAAATGCAATGTGTTAATTGATTAAACCTTTGAATCTCTCATGAATGCTAAAACAGACAGGAAACCTTTTTAGCCTATATTTCATACACTTCGTAACTAATGAGAACTTTTATATAAAGACATAAACTTATAAATACAAACAGGTATAGAATGGTTTCTCCATAACTGAGGATGAGCAGAAAACATTTGGTACATTTTCTACAGAAACAATACTACAAGAACTTAAACACAAAACCTTTAAGATTACATATTTTAACCAAATGTGCAGCTATTTTCTATGGTCATTTGACTACCACAGGCTATCGGCGTGGGTTAGGTCAATATAGCCCCTCCCCCCTTTTGACCCACTCAAGACCCATCTACAACCCAAAACCCCTTAAACACATCTTAAATCACATAATTCTTATTCAAAAAAACATATCAAAACACAACAAAACAATTCTCAAAAAAATAACAACACCGATACTATATACTAAGAAAAGGTATGTAACTCTCAAGCTGATTTCTATAGAAAAACAGACACGGTTGTAATCTACGCCTCGTAGATCAGTCAATTTTCAGCCGATTTCAGTCAGCCCGGGCTTAATCAATGCAGGAATAAATATTCTTTTCAATTCCGTAAAGACCTACTGTCTATCTACAACTGCAGCAACAGTGCGAGGGTCTAAACTGCTCGAAATACGGTCTAGGACACCGTGTGACCGTGGAAATGCATTTTGCAGTCAATGGATTGAATACAGCAAACTATGACAAACATCCGTTCAGTCACTTAAAACAAGTATTGTTCAATAGAAAATGTAATTATTTAGTACTCACATGCGGTCGTTTCAATGATAAATCGCTATTTTCCGAGCAGTTTGCCTTCATTCACTTGTTCACTTTCGTTTTAGACGGGCGCTTCCATATTGAATCGCTGACCCGGAAACGGTTAACGGTACTGCTCTTCTCCGATTGGTCAAAACTGGAGGTGTGTCGTTCTTAATCGCTGGTTACCCAGCCTTTCGAAGTATGTCACAGTGAAGCTGGAATCATTTTCGCGTACTTTTTATGTAAACATGTCGCTGAACGCAAAACAGAGTAAAGCCTTAGATTTTGTGGCCCAGGGGCACAATCTATTAATTATAGGATCAGCAGGCACAGGTAAATCCTTTCTAGTCGACAACATTGCAAAACTGTGCAAACAGCGTAAAAAACTGTCTCAGGGATAGCTTGTAATTTGTATCGGTCGGATCTGAATCCAATGACCATTCACAGATGGTCTGGTATTGGGGATGGAAGGTATGGACCTTCTGAAATAAAACACATTATTTCAAATAATACTAAATTTGCTGATGTTGTGAATAGAATTATCAACACTGATGTATTAATTGTTGATGAGATTTCAATGATGAGCAAGAGATTTTTTGAATCTTTACATGAGGTTTGCTCTTTGAAAAATGAGACATTGTTCTTTGGTGGAATACAAGTTATTTTAGTAGGAGACTTTCTCCAGTTGGCTCCAGTGCCATGTGCACGTTATAATGAAGATGGATCTTTTTGTTTTGAAAGCAAAATTTTCAACCAAGCTTTTCCTCATGTTACAGTTCTCACAGAGGTTGTGAGACAGACTGACATGGACATGATTGAAGCAATCCGGGAAGTTTCTATAGGAGTGGTGTCTGACAAAACTATCAAATTATTATATGAACTTAAAAGACCTTTACAAGAGGAAAGCATTAAACTCTTTTCAACCAATGATTTAGTGGATGACTTCAACCATGATAGAATACTAAATTTTCCTGGCCATCTACATGAAAGTATTTCAATAGACTCAGGCGACAAAAAGTACTTAAAAGAGCTGATCGCACCTCGGAATCTGTGGCTTAAGATTGGTATTCCAGTTATTCTTGTCAAAAATTTATCTAATGAATTGGTAAATGGACTGATGGAACAGTCATAGATATACAAGACAATGGTGGAAAAGTCCTGGTCAAGTTTATTAATATGAAGGATGCCACTTACATAGAAAAAGTCAGATTTGAAGGTAAGTACATTACATATAACTCATACATTTTGTAAGGCTTGTACTTATTTATTGATTTCCAAGATAAATTAAGCTACCAAAAAGTGACCTCTGTTACAAGATAACTTAGTTGTGTGTCTTTAAAATATTTTTACTCATGTTTCTGACTTAAGTACAAATTGTCTTTATTAAAAGAATTTAAACAAAAAAACATAGCTCCTTCTTAACCCAGTAAACAATGTGGAATGTTGTTGTAACATTGTTTTACGCATCTTTTGGGTAGATTTTTAATGTTAATTTCTGAAAGAACCAGCACAAGACCTGTTACCTGTGCACATAACAACCACTAATGCATCTCCATTAAACTTAATCAATCAGTTGTAAAGTCAGTGACCCCAATCACCTCATGTCATTGAAGGCAATCTTTATTGATTTTGTAGTAATGCTTATGTTTTGTTAATATACATGCTTAACTATTTTAATTACTCATGTTTATTGCAGAAGCAACAGCGCTTATTGTATATATAACCTTCAGCCTGCTAAGTAATTAACAGGGACTTTTTCCATCTTAATTGTGGGGTTGATTCATGAAAATTATTGACTGAACAGGACCCTGTGTAAACCATTTATAATCATACAGCACAGACGCCTAGGCAGAACCAATCCTTACTAGCTGGCTTAAAGCTCAGAATTATTTTCATTTCAGTATTCGATCCAAGAAGAAACGCAGTTGTTGCTGTCAGGGAACAATATCCATTGAAACCAGCCTTTGCGCTGACAATACATAAAAGCCAGGGTATGACACTTGAAAGGTAATTAAAGCACATTTTTATGATCAATTCTCAGTTTTCAAGATTGGTTTTGAATTGAGCATTAAAGTAATATAGAGGTTTCAAAGCTGTTAATATATACTTCTTAGTTATTTAATTTGATGCATTTTATTATGACACTACTATAATAATAATAATAATAATAATAACAATAATAATAAAGACTTTATTTAATGAGGCTAAGCATTTGGATAAATCCAATCTTTGATGTGGACCTCTTATAAAACATCTACAAGTTATTTACAATATTTACATAGTGAAAAACATGCATATTAAACAAATTAAAACCTAGCCAGCATGAATTTTATTGAAAGTTCAATATTCTTTTTATTCACTTTAAATTTTAAACTATCTTGCTGATAAATCCATGAATAGTTGTCATCAACACAGTTTCAGTTAGAAGTTATACCATGGGCTGATCTACTTGAAATGAGTGTTAACTATCGAAACATGATCTATGGCGAAACCAGAAGGGGAGGTCCGGACCCCTAGAATTTTGAAAATGTACCTCTCCATGAGTGTATTTCTTGCCTGTTAGTGATTTTAAGTAGCATAAAGCTATTTTTCTTGGTGCTTATCTTAGATTTAGTGGTTATGCAGATTCAATTAACAGTATGTTGTATTTCCTCAGCAAATTAAGTATAATGTGCTCATAGTTTGAGGTTCAGACCCCCCTGCAATTTCTTCTTTTTTAAAATATTTTTGGTATTTTGTTGTTTATAGAGTTGAAATTGACTGTCGTGACATATTCAAACCTGGCCAACTTGGTGTAGCCATTGGAAGAACATGTACAATGGAGGGTCTGAGGGTAGTTAACTTCACAAGTAAAGCATGTATCCAACAACCAGAAAAGGTTCTTAGATTTGTGAATCCCAAAGATAGTATGGATATGGAAAAGGACAGAAGCTGTTGTAACGCTCATGTCAGGTATGACAAGCACTCTAGCATGATTACTACTACTTTACATACTAGTATCTAACATGGGTGGAAGTTGAAAGTTTAGAAAGTACTGATAATCTACATTCAAAATACTGAAATAGACAAATTTCCAATTAATTGCATGTTGTAATTTATATTCAAAATACTGAAATCACTATTAATACTGAAAACTTTCTCCCAAGGTTTCTTTATATAGTATCCATCCAAAGTTTGGAGACAAAAAGATAACTTTACAACTCTTGAACTTTGATTATTATTTTTGTAGAATAATTATTTTTGATATATAATTATCTAAATATGCTTGCTTATAAAATTTATGAATGCAAAACATTTATAAGGTTTAGCATATGACATCCTAAATCACCAAACTTCATGTTTATTTTAGTATTCTCCATACCCTAGGTGCTATTTTTGTAGTTTTAGTTAAAATCATAATGATAATTAAAAACTAAAGCAAAAGCTAAGAGCTTTTCAAATAAACAATAATAAAATTTTAGATAACAGCTATTCAGCTGGCCTTCAAACAGAACTTCTCTTCAAACTTTCAGTGGGTACTATATATTAACTCAGGATACAGGTATTGTACTGAATATTAAATTAGGTAAAAGAAAAAGGCTTGAATATAATAATCAAACTTTATGGTAAAAACTCACTGGCTATAGACAATAAGATTAAGGAAACATACCATATAAATAACATTTATATCAGGTACTAGCATATATCACAATAATGTCAATATCATTCCATTGTAACTGTAGATTTTAAATATATTACCTCCCCTTATAATGTAATTTTAGTTACTAGTTATTGATGTATTCAGATTTTTAACTGTTCTCTTTTGACTACTGATTTGTATAATATTTTTGAAAGACACTCTATGTGAATTTTTGAAGACATATTAATCATAGATTTCACAATTCAAAATTTATCTGATAACCTCTGCCTCTTTGAGGGATAATTTTTAATTGAAATGTTGAAAGGCATGGCAGCATCTCTTCCTTTTCCAGCGTTTGCCTTTCTTGATACAATGTTCTGTCCAACTATAATGCTGTTCAGAGCACGCTTGTATTGTAGAGCATTTGGGTTTGAATTTGCTCCATGGTATGTGGATCGCTGCTGGTTGAATAGATTTTCCACTATGTCAGAGTTAATTAAACCAGGTGTCACATAAATTTCCTTAGATAATTTTGTGATGATTCTACAGAGTCCAATAAATCCTAGAATACATGATTGAATATCATCGTAGCATTGATATGATAAAAAGTGTTGCTCTTTGCCTTTCTTAGATAATTTATCAGTTACTGTGAATTCCTTCCATGTCTTGAACCATGTACTTATTTCATGAAGTTCAGTTATTCTCGGGTCATCCATGAGAATGATGGGTCTCGTATCTCGAAAAATGTCTATAAGCTTTGAGGTATGTTTTAAAATTTCTACGACACCATTCAATTCATTCCCTTTTTCACCTAGTGAAGCCTGAAACTGAATCATAGTGTTTAACATTTCAGAGTTAAGTATATCCTCTGCGAGATGGTTTCTCATTTTGGATTGCGTTGTCAAATGTATATGTTCATTGGTTAAATTTTTGTGTAGTTGTAGGCAATTTTGCTTATCCCAGTGATAACAGTCACTTAGCATTTGCCACTGAATTGTATGTTTTGAGGGTAAGGTCAACAATCTAGTGTGATGCTTGCTCTTACCCCCAGTACCACTAGATAAAATATTATTTCTGATCTTTTTGATGACATGTGAAACATCCATGATGAAAACTAACTCACCAAAATTACAAGGTATTGAAGTTTGAAAGGGTTTTTCAATATTGTTGTTACTTAGGTTATACTTGAGAAAGTTTCTATTACTTTGCGCTCCATCAGTACTAGTGTATACTGTTTTGAATCCAAACATTTGCAATCTATCAACAGCTTGCCAAAACAGCTGGTACAGTTCAGTCCCTTGAATTCCAGTTGTTATGAAGTGAGCGAAAGGAAAACGAAAGCCAGTTAGTCCTAGAAAGACAAACTGCAGAGCATATGTTCCTAAAATTCTCTCATTTTTTCCTGTTCGCAGTACAGCAGATGAGTTTGCCTCTTCGCCTAAATCCGACAGACCACAAATCTCTACCACATCTCCATTCTTTGATATCTGAAGATCAGACTGAATCGCCATCTCATCAATGATTGTTCCACCTATCCAACCGTCTGGATGAATTTCTTTTCGCACAGCTTCAGAGTGCATCCAGTTAAAAATTTTATCATCAAACCCTGTTTCATGTTTAATGGTATTTTTATATAGAACAAGAGTAGATGGACATGGCATTATTAACATTTTTGTGGCCCTGAAAGATTCATATGCCAATGGGCTCCTACAATACCACTGTAAACAGACTGAGATCATTTTCTGTGACCATCTTCTTCCTCGGGGATCACGGCTTATGTTTTCGGCTTGACTTAATACAAGTTCAGCTATTTCATCAGTGACATCAGGGATTAGTGTTTTAAGGTCTTCAATTGTCAATTTTTTCTTGGAAGTTGTCATATTTTCAACTTGATCATTTTTAGGCTCTTGGAATTGGTTTTCTTTATTGGATTGTGGTGTTTTTAGAGTCATTTTTTGGCACTTTCTGCAAACTCCAGTAATACTGTTCATTGTTACAACTCTGTCGCATAGTATAGATCTTACAATTCTCTGGGATTTACTGCCTATCTTCAAGTGTTCAACATGGTGAAATCTTGTTATAATAACAGACTTAGTTAATTTTAGACCAGTACACAGTTTGAGGTTTAAAACAGTCTCACATACTAATTCAATGCTCTCTTTTGAGAGGAGATAAGTGTTTGAAACATGTACTTTACTCAAGTCTATTTCCTTTTTATCTATAATCAGCAGCCATGACTTATTCTCCAAACATTTCACAATTTTACAACGAGGTACATCATTTATAATAGCTTCAGTAGCAGTAGAGCATGTTATTGACTTAGAGTTTTCTTCAAGTATTACAAAATCTTTATGCAAAAATTGTTTTAATTCAGTCATACATGAAAATTTAGATTCCTCTTGTAAGTGAGGTAGTTTTATTTTGATCCCTCTATAAATAGTTTTTGTTTCATACGAAGATTTTCTTCTCTCCCTGATAGCTTTTGGAAATACAATCTTTATGTACTCAAAAAAAGTACGGATTTCTGCACAAGGTGATATCCCAGCTTCAGTCATCTCAAATCTATATATTTCAAGAAGTTGGTTTACATCTGTTTCTGATGTCTGGTCTACTTCAACTCTATTGAGTAACCTATGGATGAAAAAATATCTAGTATAGTGAACTATCTCTATAATATTGTACAACTATATATAGCAGATAATATAAAACTACTTGGTTGTTAACTAGATTTAACGCTGTGTCAACACAATTTAGAACATTTACGGCGTTCAGCACACCTAACTCAGCTTACCTGGACCATTGTCTATAACCATTACTCACCTACCCTTCAACAAGGCCGGAAACTATCGATATTATCTAATCAATGGAGGAAAATCAACATTATTGTCAAATTTTCTTGGAAGGATATAACCTCCTCGATGGGATTCGAACCTGCACCCCCTCAGACATGAGATTCTAAATCCCTGCTTGCTACCAACTGTGTTATGGACCGGGGTACAAAACTTAATGTTTGCAAATGGTTTTCTAACTATACATTTGTAGAGTTGAATGTGTTGCCTAACTTTAACTTCTTTAATTTATCTGAACAGTCTAATTAGATGCACTTGCAGTAATACATCAATTGTGGTTCCAGCATTTAACCCCAAGTGTCACGATTGTGGGCATTTGATATTAAATACTTAAATGATAGATCACTAAAATGTTCATTAACTTATTTTTATAATTTTCTCTGACCTTTACCAAATTAAGCTCAATTTAGTACAGTGCATCTACATTTGTGACATTTTTGTATAGAAATGCAAACATGCATTATTGTGCTGCCAGGCTATAAAATCAGCAACTATGTTTTACTTTTAGTTAAATGATATATAAGAATTTAGTGAAAAGGAGTCAGAATTTCTAATCTGAATACCAGTCTTTGCTTCAATAATGAAATAATAATGATATATTCAAGGATGGATCCAAGGGGGGGGCTGACCCAGCGAAACCCCCCCCCCCCAAATTTGCCCAAGCAAAGGTTTGATGGTATGATATATAAATATTAATGTCAAAAAATTTGGCATGCTAAAGGTTCAATAATTAACAAGACTTAATCTACACTAGTACAATGACATAGTATAATAATTCAAGGACAATACCCTCTAAGTATTTGTAACATTTCAACATGACCCTATGGCTGTAAAAATTACATGATGTACATGTACATCTAGATTTTTTATTGTATACCCTGGAAACAGGTTCTGTAAACGTGCATGAATCCCTTAGAAATGAGCTTTAGGGGTGGCAGCAATCTGAACCCCATGTCAAGGTCTTGTCTAGAACCCTTGGTGGGCCCTAGAATGCTTGTTCATTTTCAGCCCCTATAACTTGATTTTTCCACCCCCGTTAACTGGAAATCCTGGATCTGCCTATGTAAATTGTGTTTATCTTGAAATATGTGTGGGGTTCACATCTAATGAGCTTCAGAGACTTGCATGTTTTCTTAAAATAACCAATACATGTAAATTGCTTACAGCAAAATCAATTTAGTCAACAGTTAAATGAAAGGATTCATTGTTGTTTGAAGACACCTGTAGCCCGTTCTATTACACAAAACGTTACAGAACATTTGGAACTCCTTGGCCATTCACTGTGATTAATCTGGGACATATTTAGACGCTATTTTGAAACTCCCGATGTTGAAGTAAACAAATATACGATCGTTTAGGCAATAAGGGATGTTTCGTTTTTTATCCGTAAATTTTGAAACATCACTCATTGCCTTAACGATTGCATATTTGTGTATAAGATTAGATTATTTGCAGTGAATGGCCGAGGAGTTCCAAATGTATCATTAACGTTTTGTGTAATTGAACAGGCTACTGTAAAATATTAGTAATTTTTCAAGTAGAAAGTATTTGATCTTTTAATTATTGATACTTAATTAAAAACTAGATCATTAAATGTATGATATAACAAACATTCTTAAAAGACAGTTGCAGATTTTATAGCTTGATGTTTAAAGCAGCCTGGTAAGCTTAGTTGGTAGCACGCAAAGGGGTCATGGATTTGATTTCCGGACAGGGCATACTTTTGTTGAGCTTGGTCATTACATTATTTCCATTTCTATGGCCATTCTGTCTCCTACCAATGATTTTAGATATATTGGGAAGTTGTCAGTCACTACCCAAAGTATGAAAGTGAGAAGGTTGTCTGACCGCTTTTATATAACCTACTTATCTGAGTTGCTATGGTGTTGAACTCAACGAAAAACACATTCGTTAGATTTTTCTCAGACAAGCATTTTCATGTGAACAGCTGTTTATACTTGAACCTGGGTCGATAGGGCAGTTGGCAGCACCCTTGGATTTGGAATCTCATGCGCAAGGGGGTGCGGGTTAGAATCCCACCCGGGGAGGTTATACCCTTCCATGAAAATTTGACAATATTGTCGACTTTCCTCCATTGATAACATAATATTGAGAAGTTTCTGGTCTTGTGGAAGGGTAGGTGAGTACTGGTTATAGACAATGGTCCAGGAAACCTAGGGTATGTGCGCTTGATACCGTGAAATGAACTAAATTGTGTTGATACGGCGTTAACTACAATAAACAAAATAAATTGATAAGTCTTTACTGAAGTATTTTAATGCTATGATGCGAAAACTTAACTCAATCATATATCTATTTTTGACCTTTCAAATATATACAGTACCTACCAAAAGTTTTGAGACAAAAGCAACTTAGAACAATTCTTGAATGTTGATGATAGCTTTTGTAAAATCATTGTTCTCAACATATTTATGTATGGAGAATTATTTCATAAATTCCACACATTTATAACATTCAGCATCTGACCTCCTGAAGCCTTCAAAAATCATGTGTACTGTAATTATTTTTCATAAATTGGCTTTTATGATAGTTTTGTTGTTTCAGTTATGATACTGATTACCAAAACATAATGCAAAACTAAAAATCATTTCAAAATAAACCATTATCAAATTTTAGATAAAAGATTTTGTAGTAACCTTAAAAGTAAAAAGGTCTCCAAACTTTTGGTGGTTACTGTAGGTCTTGGTTTTGTGTATAACCTTGAAAATTAAGACACAAAGAATAATTTAGGCATTTATTAATGGCTTATCTGTCCAGCTACATGATTTTCTCTTGTGAGTGTTTACCTACTCCTTTGTGCAATTTTGACCAAAAGACATATCTCATGTGCACCCACTCTTTGTGATATACATGCATCTTTGTTTGATAATAGGAAATCTTCAACATCTAAGCCAACAGTATGTGTAATTAATCAGTGATCATATAACAAGAATATCATGTACATGTATCTTTTCATAAAGTTGTTATGATGACAATAATTTTCTCTTTCATGACACAGGAACACAGTTTAAGATGATAATTTGAGTTGTTTTGCAAATTTTTATTAGAAAGCCCAATTTTAGGGTCTTACAAATTTTAGTCATGGGTATCACAAACTGTCTTACAATGAAGCATAATGCCTCTTTCGTCATTTCTTGAACATCTAATTAAGATACTTTCAATATCATTTTAAATTATATACCCCAAACCGCAAAAAATCCTTTATATGGTAATTTTTAGCAAAGCATCAAAAAAGCTGATAAGACATTGCCAATTACCATGTTTTCTTTGTGTTTCAGAATACAGCCAAGTACATCTGGGGTGTTTGACACATGTCAATTGACTGAAATAGACAGACTCCAGAATGTTGAGGTTGATGCTGAAGCAACTATCGATGAACTTGATGATGAATTTAATCAGGTAATTGCTGATTTAGAAAATGTTGAAACTGAAGACATTACACTTCCAGAAGATATCAATCTGAACACTATTATTGAGAAAATAAGATGTGATACAGTTGTTACCCCAATTCAGTTTGAGACAAACTCAATTTTATCTAGAATGGATCTTTCAAAACTTAAGCATTTTGCAAAACTTGAGTACAAGAAACTATTTTCTCTACTTGAAGAATGTCCAAGTCATGATACAGGACAGATCAGCTCAAAGGATCTGGGAGATTTTTATACAAAGGTTCATCAGCATTCATTGAGTATGGATTTTAAGATGAATTGCTTAAAATTGTTTGAAAATGAACCTACTTATGAAGTTGCTCACCAGCATATTTGTTTCAATATTTCAATGGAACTAAGAAAGTACATTCTCAGTGAAAAGGCCAAAAAAGTTCAAACAACTGGTGGCCAAGTTTCCCATAGAACAATAACACACGCATCTAGAGCTAGAGTAAGATATGTTGGGGGATACTGCATTGCCAAAGTCAGGCATAAGTATGTGACCAAAAAATCTTCCGTCAGGTACTCAAGTAAAAAAAATGACATAGAAATTTATGAAGATGCAAAATCTGCTTTAAAAATTCTAAATTCCTTAAAAAAAGAAGAACAGAATATTTTAGCTAGCACAGTAGAACCTGATTCTCTTTTGGATATATCGAGAAGGCAAAACATGAATAGGGGACTGACAAATATTTCTGACAATCTGTTTCACTTTTTTATTAAGTTAACTGATAAATGTTTAACATTATTCAGTGGTGAAAATTTCAATAAAATGGGGAGTGATTTATTCAGCAAGTGTTTCAATGACATAGTATCTGCTGTTCCTCTCTATGAAGAATTTGTAAAAATATGTTGTACTGAAGTAGAAAAAGATGACCAGTCAAATGAATCTGAATCAGATGTATCTGATCTTCTGAGAGATATGGTTTTACAAGTCATTCAAATTGAAAATATTTACAAACTAATCATTAAGTATTATTTATTGGTTATGTTGAATCAGTTCAGGAAGGATGTATTAGATAGTTATAAAGTGGAGAAAAAAATGGCTCACCGTAAAGAGATAAGGGTTGCATCACGTAAGAAAGAGGTGTCATTAGAAAAACAAGTATCTTCTACCTAAAGAAAAACAAACAAAAATCCCCAAACATTACATGCAGAACAAGGCCCATCTGAGGTTGTTACCTCAAATCTGCCATCAACTCCAGGAGTTCAATCAGTCTCACATCAACATTTAGTATCAGAACCACAACCAGGCCCCTCTACACTATCTGAGACTGAGCCTAATATATCATTTGTGTCAGAACAGCAGTCAGAAAATGATTCGGAGGTGATTTGTAAGGTTTGTGATACCCATGACAAGGGAACTGAATGGATCCAGTGTGATAGTTGTGATGCTTGGTTGCACAGATATTGTGCAGGTCTAAAACACCATATGAAATGGAAAAAATATCAGAAGAAAGGCTCTAAATTCCTTTGTAAAGATTGTGAATAAATAATAATTTCTAGACTGCAAGAACTATTTTGAAAATTGGGTCTATTGAAATTTAAACCAAAACAAATAAAAAATAGCATTTGGCCTGTTTTATGGATATTTTATATATATTTATATATACAGCTCTAACTGTAAACAACTTTAACAACCATTCAATGTGTTCCATTGTGTCATTCATAAAATTATATGTTATTGAACTTGATAGCTCTAAATATATTGGAATAATGAATTACCATGTTAAAATTGTCATTTTCCCTTTCAATTGGAAATTTTATTGCGGTTTGCTGACTGAAAAAATATCTTCAAAAATACGCGCCAGTGTTTACATTCACTGTTTACCGGTTTTACGATTTATAGCACACGATAAGGCTGAGCGCTGGGTAACCAGCGATTAAGAACGACACACCTTCAGTTTTGACCAATCGGAGAAGAGCAGTACCGTTAACCGTTTCCGGGTCAGCGATTCAATATGGAAGCGCCCGTCTAAAACGAAAGTAAACAAGTGAATAAAGGCGAACTGCTCGGAAAATAGCGATTTATCATTGAAACGACCGCATGTGAGTACTAAATAATTACATTTTCTATTGAACAATACTTGTTTTAAGTGACTGAACGGATGTTTGTCATAGTTTGCTGTATTCAATCCATTGACTGCAAAATGCATTTCCACGGTCACACGGTGTCCTAGACCGTATTTCGAGCAGTTTAGACCCTCGCACTGTTGCTGCAGTTGTAGATAGACAGTAGGTCTTTACGGAATTGAAAAGAATATTTATTCCTGCATTGATTAAGCCCGGGCTGACTGAAATCGGCTGAAAATTGACTGATCTACGAGGCGTAGATTACAACCGTGTCTGTTTTTCTATAGAAATCAGCTTGAGAGTTACATACCTTTTCTTAGTATATAGTATCTGTGTTGTTATTTTTTTGAGAATTGTTTTGTTGTGTTTTGATATGTTTTTTTGAATAAGAATTATGTGATTTAAGATGTGTTTAAGGGGTTTTGGGTTGTAGATGGGTCTTGAGTGGGTCCAAAGGAGGGGCTATATTGACCTAACCCACGCCGATAGCCTGTGTTGACTACTGGTATATTTATATATATATATATATATATATATATATATATATATATATATATATATATATATATATATGAGTTGCCTGATGATGTATAATTTAACATTACACTATTGGACTATGGAAAATATGTAAATTAATGGATCTTTACGATTGCCTTTGAAAGTGAAGGCCACCAATCTGAAAATTTATTTGAGCAATGTCAGGTCTGACTTTCGTGTTGAACTGACATACCTCATTAAATATTAAGATACAAGTTCTTGCAAAACAGATTATTATATGTAATATATGATTATTTGCTTTATTATTTTACAAATAATCTAAACTATTGCATTAAGAGTGATAACAAACCATGGTTCAACATATAGGTTTGACCATTGATAACCAATATACATTGAAAATGTGTTATTTTGGTAGCCATTTTGAATTTTGGTCATATTGGGTTGTTTAATTTAGTTTTGACTTCATATTTGAACTAATTACCCTAACAAACTTATAAATTGACATAATGTAAGCATGATTCAACACATTGAATGCCAGAATAAGTAATTACCCGAATATGCTAAAACAAACTAGGTTAAATTTGGCAGCCATTTTGAATTTCTCGCCATTTGGTTTCTTAAATTAACTTCCTTTTTGAATTCATCACTTTAAAAAAACCTATTTCTGGTCATATTGCATGTATGAATCAACATATTGAATGTCCAGTATAAATAATTATCCTAATATGTTCAAACTTGGTTTAATTTGGTAGCCATTTTGAATTTCTCGCCATAGTGGTTTCTTAAATTAAGTTTTTGTTTACTTCATATTTGAATTCAGCACCTTAGAAACCTATAGCTAGACATATTGCAGGCATGATTCAACTTATTAAATGTCATGGATAAATAAACTCCCGAATATGCTTGTACTATGGTTATTTTGGCGGCCATTTTGAATTTTCAGCCATATTGGTTTGATTAATTTTGTTTTTGACTTCATATTTGAACTCAGCACCTTAATAAACCTATAAAATGACATATTGCAGTCCAATACCTTACAACTTATTGCAATTAAATGTAAAAAACTGGTAATTTATGTGAAAATGGGCGTGGCCAACCTTCAGAGGGTATGTACAGGGGGGTTAATGGGGTCAGAAATCAAAAAGATATGCTTTTCCTTACATGTCAGTACATGTAACATTTTTTAAACAGGGTCCCATAAAAAAGTCAAATTAACAACCCCCCTACCATTAACCAACTCTCCACAGCCATCAACATCAAAACCAATTCAAACTGAAAGAAAAAAAAATATGCCTTAAGCTGAGAAAAGTAGACCACTCTTCAAAAATTGAACCTAAGGAAATTTCTACAGAAGGAAGAAATAGTAGACAAAAAGTATCATGTCCAAAAAATGTTTAATTGGTGAGCAAGAAAGGAAAAGGACCTAAAGTAAAAAGTAAGAAGGCAAAAAATCCTTACACAAAAGATGCGCATGTGTTTTTGTCTTCCGATTCAGACGTTCAAGACTAAAAACGTACATAAACATAATACGATATTACATGGAAGCAAATATGAAAAAATTCTCACCTGATCAATTTCCAAGGAATGGAAGGCTATTTTTGGTGAAAGAATCGTCGTTTTTTCATGTAAATAGTTCTTAAATGTTTTAGTGACGAAATCACGCCTTAATTCAGCTAAAGGAAGCAATAATCATCATCATTCCAGTGGATTTCCATCGTTTTCCAGAGAAAAACTGTTAATTGCGTCATGTCGTATGCCAGATATTGATATTTTGACTGACAGGTAAGTAACCCGTATGTTAACCTAATTTACATAGTCAAGCGTTTGAGTAATCAAGATCATAACAAAAATCGAAAGGATTGTAAATGTTTATTTCCGTAAGTAGAAAAATCCTCCGGGAGTTGCCGGGACAATGCCACTTTTACCTCAGTCAGAATAACAATCTTATTTTACTTTGTAGAAACGTTGCCTGTATTGGTATCGTCCTCGAATATTTTCGTCCTAACCTCTTAATTCCTGTCCAGATTCATGACACATATTTTTTTGATTTTCTGCTCGCGTATGGTGTATATCAATTCAACTGGGATGTACCGCCTAGTTCAACCCCTCTCTACATAATGGAGCCATAAGCAAATCTGGTAAAACTAGATATTCAATACTAAGCAACTTAGGAAAAGAGGAAAGCTCCGTTTATCTTCGCTCTTGTATTTTATATAGAATAATCACATATCAGTAGTTTGTTGGCAGATTTGTAATTTTCTTGTGTAAAATAAACCTTACAGATCTTATATCTGTGGTTTTTTTTGCTTATATTTGCAACCAATTTGCTGCTCATTTTGACCAAAAACCTCAAAAATCAGGGAGTAAAAAATTGGGACATGAGTAAGAAGTCCCTGTTATAAATTAATGTGTATATGTATTTGTCTGTTAGTACTAATTAGTTTGAGTTCTTTACTTTTGTTCATTATTATTATTATCATTTTTTTACTTCTCCTTGGTCTGTAAGGCTGCTAAACACTATTTTATGAAATAAAAATGTCACACTGGTTTTGTTATACATGTACAGGCTTGACAATATATATTTCGTTTGAATTAAAAGTATCATTGATTGCTTTCGAAACGATATGACCTTTTTGTGTTAGTGTGCCGTAAAACCCAAACAATCAAACCATATGTAGTGCGATGGTCAGGACCTCCCTCCGAGTACATGGACAGGTATGGTTTTAGACTGATACCCTGCACGGTGTTTTACAACATGTTGCACAATTCACCTCAACTGCATGGCGAAACGGTGAATATGGCTGAAATATGAGATCCTTCAAGGTATTAAAAACTTGTCCCCGATAATTTTTTTCATAAATCTCCTCAGGGGTATCAACAAAAAGACAAACAGTAGGAGTTAGGGGACCTTTTGAACTGAAATCATAATCTAATGCTCCAAGTGGTGAGCTGACTGCTGCTAGTATTTTCTTGCCACGAACACCAGTTGACAAGGTCATACCTGGTTCATCAAATCTAGCTTTCCTTTATCATCCAGACAAACGAAGCTGGACACGTCCTTGTTCATAACTGCATATTGTTTCAATATTTGAATATAGCATCACTAGTGCTTATCAATGTGGGCTGCACGAAGCTGTCTTGTTTGAATCTTGTGTTGTAGATTGATTGTTGCTCTGTATGATTATACTTTTCACATAAGCATTTTAAGGTACGAATGCGAACAAAACTGTGCTCTCACTTTGTATAGTTGTTCCATCAGGTCATTCTTTTGCAGTTTGTTCAATGAGATCACGGTCTGAAATATACTTGTTAAAGTGTTCTACATTATGTCTACGATCATCAGCAGCTGTGAGCGAATCTTCCCTTTTATCTAACTGATAAAAGAATACATTAAACGTGTCATTATGTCTACCTTCATTCAGTGACCGTAAATCAATAATCATGTCTAGGTCATCATTGTGTACGGCTTGGTGAAGTCTACCAACAAGGGCAACGATTTGATTGAATGAGGCATCAAGTGTCAGTTCTGAGTATATTTCTTAGAATATGTGGTTTGACTTCAGCAATGTTCCCATGCTTAAGGTTGAATTCTCTCTTCATTTCACGTGTATGATATTCCCCTAATTTACTTTCAAGTTTTTGTGTTTTCGTGATGCTGTTGACATCATTCTTTAGGGGGACCTTTCGCATGGAACTCTCCAAACAAACACGGATTGTGTCAAAGTGGCTCCTTGGCAATATGTCAATCTCAAATGATAGAGCCATACCTTTTATGAACCTTCGTCTCCGAATGCGGTCTTCAAAGAGCTTTTTTATGTGTAAAGTGTCATCAAAGTAAACTGGGGAGTACTCCTCAGTTTCCTTCAGTAGTTGGTCTAGAATACTGTAAAATGATTAAATAGGTCCACTGCAAGCAGATTATGTCTGAATGTTCACCAAACTGTCAGACTGGTTGTGTAACTGACTGTTTATACTTCTGCTTCTCATTTTGTGTCTCTAAGTTGGAGGCACATGAATCAACACATTCCGTTTAACTTTGTAAGTCAGTAAATATAAAAGCTCGCTTAAACTGAGATAATCCTGCTTGAGAGAGGCGTAGCAAAAGAGATGATTGGCGTTTAAATATGTGGAAGTTACTTGCAAGGCTGCCTTTTGTTTCTTTTTGAAATCATTGTATCTTAGAGTATTTTCTAAAACTGAAATGTAAGAAAACAATCATGTGTCCTTATGGGACATTAAAATATTTATTATATAAAAGCCACTTTATGCTAGAAACCAGCGGTCTAGACTATACTGACTGATCTGGGCATAAGCTGGTTTCAAGTCAAAAAGTGTTTATGTATTAAAGTTTCGTTTTTATATCTCTAAAATTTCTGATAGCATTACTTTATACAGCTCTTGAAGAACAATTATTTCTTCAAGCAACAACATTTTGTTGTTATTTTTGGAAGGAATTCCTTACTATGTCGGCACTCTGGGAAATATGAAAAAGAACGAACAACACATAATTGAACTCTGTTGCGACCCAGAATATAGAGCAACAGAAAAATGTGTGTACTATCAATTGCAGACGAGTTAAAAAAAAATGAAAATTTAAACAAATACTAAAAATTCTGTAAGTCAATACTTTTCACATTAATCAAAATTATTCTATCTAGATTCGGGGAAAAGTTCTTTTGTATCATTGCGCATTTTCTGTTCAACACGCACTTGTATATGTATATAAAAGCGACCATTATCCGTGATGCGTCAGTAGCGTAGTGGTTAGCATGACACACTACGAATCATGCGATGCAAGTTCGAAATGCTAGTCACGTAATATATTAGTTTTTGTTTGTTTGGTTGGTTTTTTTTGTTTTTTTTGTTTAGGCTACAAAAATTTGATCTCGGTCGTCAGATTAACGCACTTATAATTCAGAAAATGAACAAAAAAATTGCTTGAGTAAACAATTTCAAGATTTCACCAGCCCTGTGTGTCCAGCATGAAATACACCTTTCAAATCAAACCTGTTAAATCCAAGCCTTCGGAAATGTACTTAACCAACATTCATTGCAGATGATTGGAGCCATTGGGGATGCAGCCGTATTTGGATTCACAGGAATGGACACATTTCAGGCAAACATGATTAGTAAGTACAATTTGATAAGTACATATCAATTACAGTTGTATCAATGGTTTCTACACATGGGCCATTTATCATCCAAGTTAAAAAAAATTTTGCCCCATGTACAGAAAAACAACAAGCCATTATCTGAAATCTTCAATAATTTTCAACCTATTTTAGAGCCATTTCAAAGTGAAATGCTTGTTTGTTTGGGTTTTACGGCGAACCAACACAGAAAGGTTATATCGCGCCGACAGCCATTAATGATACTAATAATTCAAACTGTATTAATGATAACAAGAAATGTCTTTAAAAAAGACAAACGGCGTCGATTTAAAAACAAGAGGGCCCAAAGGGCCCTGGGTGCTCACCTGAGGAAAAGGTCAAAGGTCACAGAAGAGCCATTTACATAGGACCACTAATGTTAAAACCTATTTTTTGACGTGGTGATGGATTGCCAGATTCCGTTAGTATTTGCTCATACAAGTTGTGACCACGCATCATCACTTCATCAACAACATTTGCAGACCAGTTTCGCAGACTTGGCACATGATTGCCTACCGTAAACAATATGACAGCCAATGCAATTGCCGTACACTGATAACCACAGGGAATTGTCAAGTTACCTCCCTTTGATTTTTCCAACATACCTTTAATATACTTATATACAAGGGGTACAACTGCGTTTACTAGACCGATTCATCTAGATTTCTTATTTTGTGGCTCACAAAAAATACTGATACCCTAGTAGCACTTTAACCGCACGATTAAATTGATTAAACATAACTCTTCGAGCTATGAATATTAAATGTTTCATTGGGCAGATCATTAAAACACTCGCCAACAAAAAACAATTCTTTTTGACAAATAATTTTTAGATATTCAAAATATGAATTTCAAGACCTTTCTAGTGATATAAAATGCAAAATTGTTTGATGATAAATGACTTAGTAATTGCAATTCTAAAATTACTGTGTTTTCATTGTATTTACTCGCTATCATTTCTTGCCAACCAGCGAACGGTTACCTGTAGTCTTAATCAGCTCCTTGTTACTATTTATAGACATCATAACAATAACAATGAACTGGTCTATATGTGTGGAGCTGTGACTCTCAAAGTGTAAACCCCGGAAACTGGACGTAGTGAGGCTAATTTAATAATTATTGGGTAATATGTCAGACTTTTTACTAGAAACCGGTTCACATCTGGAGACGTAATTCATTTTACCCATAAAATATTGTGTTTGACACGTAACTTTTTATTGTTACAAAATTAAAAAAACACTTTGGAAAGCAATAGAAGTCTACCCCCAAAAAATAATCTACGAACGAAGCAAAATTTCGTAAAACACTGCATTACAATAGTGTGGCCTTTATTTTTTCGCGCGTGTCAGGGCCATCCAATCGAAGAGGGGGTTTTTCTCTGTTTCCCCCGTACGTCATTCTCAGTGCTTATAAAATCATCCAATAGAACGGCGGAATTCCGAAATCCCAGAGACGTCATTATACAGAAATGTAGATCAAAATCCAGCTTAGACAGCTACGCCGAAAAAACTCTATATCTTATTATACACATTTATTTCTAAAAGTTAAGTATAGCATATGGTGGTACAGATTCAAAAAGTTCTTTAAGCGAGTTTATTTTAAAATGTTTGTCACGAATGTATTTTAGATCCTGACAGTCAAGGAGAACGTGTTTTACATTGAAGTGCTCGTCAAATGGTATGCATTTAGGTGCTTCTTCTCTTTTTAGAAGGTATGAATGTGTTAATCTAGTATGACCAATTCTACATCGCGAAATTACTATTTGATCTCTGCGATTAGAATATATAATTGACGAAGATGAAATAAGGGTTGGCTTTATGTCACGTAATTAATTTAAACTTGCATTGTTCCACGACGTTTGCCATTTTGATTTAACTAACGTGGTTATTGAACATTTGAAGTCACTGCTTGGCAATTTGATATCCACTGGTTGAAGGTTTAAAGATTCTTTGGCCAAATATTAACTTTTTCATTTCCTTGTATACCAATATGGCTGCTGTACTGAGGTGTACTGCTTTAGGTTTTAAAATTTCATGTAATTTCAATTCGATACTTTTAATAAGAATATTGTCTGAATTACGATTTTTATGGCCAACAATACAGATAGAGAATCTGAGAAAATGATAAAATAACTATTAATACTATTTGATATGTATGATAAAGCAAGATCTATTGCTTTGACTTCAGCTGTAAATATGGATGCCTGGTCAGGCAATCGCATTCTTGCAACAAAAGAATTCCATATGCAGCGCAACCAACTTTGTTACCATCTTGGTGATATGCTTAACATTGCACAAGTAATACAATTGTTCATAATAAATACATAAGCTCAAATCTCATCAGTAAAAACCCGGGTCGATAGCGCAGTTGGTAGAGCGCCGGGATTTGGATACTCGTGCCCGAGGGGGTGCGGGTTCGAATCCCACCCGGGGAGGTTATACCTTTCCATGAAAATTTGACAATAATGTCGATTTTCCTCCATTGATTAGATAATATGGAGAAGTTTCGGGTTTGTGGAAGGGTAGGTGAGTACTGGTTATAGACAATGGTCCAGGAAAGCTAAGTTAGGTGCGCTGGACGCCGTGAAATGACCTAAATTGTGTTGATACGGCGTTAACTCCAATAAATAAAATATCGTCAGTAAAAATTTATTACATACCCATGTTATCCTTTCTTTACTAAATATATGCATATTTTGTGATCGACCGACAAGTATATGAGCATACTGATGTCACATTTTACATGTAATACTTTGGAATAATTATAACTCATCATATAATACATGTACATAAGAATTATGTCATATCCTTTCTTGTCAAATTACATTGTTCATGTACGTTAGTAAAACGCAACCCTGGTCTTAAGCTACAATTAGAAATACTTTAACACATATCAGATATTATAACCAAGCATACTTCAAACACATTTGTTTTCACTAAACTTGACAATGTCAGAAGTTTAACAATTAGTTACACGAATGTAACTAATGCAAACCCTGCATAGTCAATTGAAATCATGTTATTCTTGTTCAAATAGCAAGAAACGGTACGACCAAATATGGGCTGATATCGCCGAGAAGATCAATGCGCTAGGAAATGGACCGAGAACGGTGGTTCAAATCCGTGAGAAATGGAGCAATTTGGTAAGTTACTATTTGTATCATTTCTTAACTCAACGATTGCTACATTAAGAATTTAATAAGCCGGTGACATATATTTTTTATTGAAATTAACCTTCATTTACGGTTGTTGTATGTAGTCAACAATTCACATATATATAGTTTATGGCATAGGAGAAAAATTTTAATTTTGCTTTTTCTTTAAGCCACATAAACTGAACAAACAATTAAGTTGTAAAAGGAGTTACGTTGAATTTACTCATAAAGTTATACAGAACAGCAGTTTCACATTTGCATTGAACTACATATATATATGTGTGTTAATGACATGTTTCTTGCAATTTTCAATTAAACTTAATACAATACATTTACATACAAAAAATCTTAACGAGAAATTTGGCGAAAAACACTTAACTAAACTAGCATTATTGGTTGAATTAAAATCGCATAGGTACATTGCATACAACAGGGTTCCCACAAAGATGAGAAATCAAAATTCCCTGACTTTTCCCTGATTTTTCCCTGACCAAAATCATTTTTCCCTGACCGGTAACAGTGTCAAGTTTTCACAATCTTTGAGCACTAAATGTATAGTTAAATACTTATCTCCTTCCACATATTGATTACTATTGCACAATTTGGGGATTATGCAGGAAGGAACTATCCTATGCCATTCTAAAATTTCCAAAAAGAGCTGCGCATTATAATCCTCGACAAGCCATTTGATGCACCATCTTAGGCCACAACAAGTTGATTATGTGTTCTTTGGATTCGTTCGCACCTTAATTTTGACGGTTTTTACAAAGAAATATATATTTATTTCCTTGCTCCACTCATAAAAATTTGGTCAAACCGCTATATAAAGCAACAGTTTACTACAATAATATTTTTTAAACATTTTTTTTTCTTCGCTCGAAATTAAGTTCAAATTCTAATAAACAATTGCATGTCCATAAATCTAAACTTGAATTCTAGTAAAGACCAAGAAATCCAGTCTGGATTTGGAAAAACAAATTTTTTAAAATGATTTTTCAACCCAAGGAATAAGAAGGCATTTTCTATTTTTAGTAAGATATCAATATAATTATAGTAGGATAATGCAATCAAAAAGTTTCAAAGTGTTAGCATTTGTCACTTTTTTATGCCACTTGAATGCTAGGGCCACTTTTAGAGACTATTTTCTTCAAGACAAATAGTTTTAAACTTATTTGAATGCAATGTATACCCATTTTTATAAGAATATCCTAAGAAATAAAAAAAAGTATAGCACACCAAACTTATGGAAAAAACTTATTTCGTAAAAAAAAGAGGGGGTACCCTTGTATAAAATACAAAAAATATTTTTCTTTTATTGATTAACAATATATTAAGACCATAATTTTATAATACACATCAATTATGATTATAAGACCATTCCCTGAAAATTTTCAAGTAATATCTTGAAAAATAAAGAAAATATAGCAATTAATAAATCAAGACGTTTACAGCACTGTAATAACTTTTTGCGCAAATTGGCCGCAGGGCCATTTTCAGATCAATACTGCTAAAAAAAAGAATCTAAATGATTATTAAACTCAAATATTAACCTAAATGTGAGTACATATAAGGACTTAAGGGACCTTCAAGGCTTGAGAGCTCTTTTTCTTTATAACTTTTGCCCTCAAGGGTGGCTCAAAACTGATCAATTTCTAACTTCAATAATAGTGCAGTATGTACCAACTTCAAATGTCTATATCTCAAAAACTATTTGGAGCACAATACTAAAATTTTGGATTTCTTCATGAATAAGGTTTAATTTGATGTGGTTAAAATGTCAGCAAAATCTAAGACTTGAACTGGGATTTTTTTTTGGTTTTTGAGTGATTTGGAATGACCCTTAAGCTGCTTATTTTCATTTAGTATGCATACACTTATACGAAATGAGAAGTATTTGATAACACAGGTCATGCTCAAAGACGTTACATTCTTAAACATACATTAGAGGATTGACTAAAACAGGCACACATTTTACTTGAATATAATTTATATAGTAATCAATGGTAAACTAAATTGAACAAAAACAATAAGACAGGTAATGAAAGATCTACATAAAAAGCAAAATGCAGTAAGGCAAAGGGTACTTAAACCCCTTTCAACTTCTTCCTAGAGAACTTAGTTACTGTATCCTAATCTTTAGACATAAGCATGTTTTCAGAGTAAGATGTTAACAAGAATAATAAAGATACTCATTATGATAAATATCAATAAAATATCCAAAATAATAGAAGACTGCCTTAGCCTTTACTTATTTTGCTTCCTACTGTTTGACCAAAATTCTTCACTTACAAAATTCCCTGACTTTTGCTTATTTTTCAAACTTCCCTGACTAATTTCAGAATTCCCTGACTTTTCCCTGACCTTGAAAAAATTTCATTTCTCCCTAACAACCCAGATGAAAAACTACCAATGACTGAAGATCAACGGTACATATACTTGTTTCGAGCAGCAAAGTAAACGACTATTTCCCTGTATTTTCAGACTGCCTTTCCTAGAACAATCCCTCAGCAGATAAAGTATGTCTACACTGTGAGAAGGTGGGAAAGTCCTACAAGGAGGCTCGATACAGGGTTATTGGACATGTGTTAAAACACACACCTATTTTTGGATGAAACTCCTTTTCATTGTTCAAAGTGCATGTTTAGATGTACCTCCCTGGACACATGAAATAGTCATGTGAGCAGCTACCACCGCCACAAACTGATGGCTTACTCCGGTGGGATCACAAATAAACAACAATGCCTCGTACAAAACACATTCACCGGACAGATTGCTGATGATATAGTGCGCCGTAAAACCCAAACAAAGCAGATTGTATTGACTACCGCCACGAGCAGATAAATGAATTGGATAACTTACTCCTAAATGAGTATGATACTCGTACAATTGATTTAGAAATGTTTCAAAGTCAACCGATCAAAGTACATGATCCCCATATGACACCAGCTTAGCAGCCAACAAAGAAACTAAGATTGACCAGAGAAAACGCCCCAGTTTTAGATGAAACTTACAGCCCTACTACACCCTACATCCCTGATTACAACAAAGTAAGTAATATCTCAGTCCTGACAGCTGTCCTTACACAAACGACCCAGCCAACATTGAAATTACCAAGCAACCCAGCATCAAACCAGCCTTCAGTATTACCACCAGCTACGACAGCCAGTTTTCAGTCTCTTACAACACCACACTTGCCAGTTTTAAGACGGTCTAGACACTCTGGTTGACTCAAACAATCTAGCAGATGATGTGTCATCTCAGACATATCATGGAGAGATGACATTTGACAAGCTACTAGGAGACCCGAGCCCCAAGTCTCCAGAGTTTTGGAACACACTCAAAAGAGAGCCTACAGCCTTCGACGCCCAAACCCAGACAGATGAGGACCTATAGTTCACAACTAAGCGAGATGGCATAAGTGAAGCGGTCTTCCAAAATTGTATGGCCAAGATTGTGTCGGCTATTGACTGGAATAGCCGAACTATCAGGAATAATGACAAGACCATAGGACTTAGTGTTGATACATTAGATAGCTCAACAGGACTGAGAAGAGGCTTGCCGAGCAAATACATTCCGCCTCTAGTAAGATAGAGTCTGTTTCACCAAAAGCCCCTCAAGTCAGTGGTCAAGAAGAGGAACTAAGTAAAATACAAAACATACTGAGTATAGATACACCCTACAGATGCTTACGAATGTTTGTTAACACCGTGTTGCTTATGTTATAAACTTGACATTGTGAACTTTAAGTGTGTTTTACTTCAAATATTGCTTTGCAAACATTTACCTCAATAGTGTTCATATTGAATCAGGCTCATGTTCTTCTTCGACAAAAAACTAACATTTTTGAAATATATAAACGGGCTGCAGGAACTGACTTGAGTTTACGTCGGGTCTCACTTGGTCCTTTCAAAAATATGATTGGAACAGTGCCCTGTTTCTGTCTGTGCGTACTCTGCAGTAACTTCAACTGCTGTCCAACATCTTATTCCATAACGGTTTTACTGTTTCCTAATCTTTTGTTGTTACAACTTATACTTATACTAGAAGCTGGTAAACTGCTAGAAGATGTAACAACTCACAATACCACCTTCGAGGCGGTTGTCTACTTTTCCACTCCTCTGCAAAAATAAAAGGTAAGTGTATTTTCTAAGGATTATGTATTTTGAAATTCACCCGTACCCACTTCGCGGTCCTGCCATATCGTGTGTCCGTCCAATTCCATACGCCATATATAACAGCCATACTTACCCTATTCTGTTTGTCTACTTTTACATAAACACACATGTCACAGTTCTTACATAGATGTACCGGAGAGGGGGCTACCTTCAGTTCGGATAGTGACACGGACTCTGACAATGATTTGGACTCGTACGAATCTAGTTTTATTAAAGACTCGGACAGTTCCTCTGACAGCCCGGTGCGTGGTACAATGCCACCACCAAACCCGTACTTGCATTCTTATCAGGAGATATTAGTACTTGAGTCTCCCTCTTCAGATGAGGAGATTCAGTGTGGACAACAACATACTTATATGGACGTAGACTCTGGCGAGGACAATTTTCGCCCCAAGGGTCATAGTACGCCCGTCAAATCGAAGTCTTTATCTCTTTACCCTAAGAAAAGCCTTAAGAGACCTCTGAAAAGACCTACAATGAAAGATGTCATTAACATATCTTCTGAAACTTCCTGCATAAATATTAGTAGCGACTCCTGTGGGGATATCTCGATACCCGAGATTCCCCCATGTAGTCCTCCAAAGAAACGACGCAGGTCTAATATTAAAAACTGGGTTACACCCCCAGACCTGTATGAAAATGTAATAAGTGAGCAGGACATAGTACCTGCAGTTGAAAAACCCCCCACCAGACAGACCATATCATCCCGATTAACGACTACACGGAGAGTGGATCCTTTACTGAACAAGAGAAATCTTGGTTGATTTTAAACTACAATAGGCATATAGAAAAAGTGAAAATGGAAAGAGATTTATACCGACAGCGATGTGACATGTCAAAGTCTGTATTTTCTCAACTTTCACCTGGAAAACAAAGACGAGGACAACCTGAATGCAGTTAGGACGAGACTCTACATTACTCATTTGACTATGCACAGCAAGTCATGTATCCTCTTTACTCACAGCAAGTTATACCTTTATTTTTTAAAACACCCAGGAAATGCGGAGGTTTTGGTGTTTCGTGTGAAGCTTCAGGTTTATAGTATTAAAAATGTTGTGGCATTTACTCAATGTATAAAAACACTATGTACTTGCAATCATGTGGTTTGATATATTTCTTTGACTTTTTGAAATATGATTTTAAAATCTAGCCACAGTCTTAATTCTGTAGTTAGATGTTTAAAATCATTATATTATATAAAGAATTATTTAACTCTTCAAATGTACCGAGTTTCGAAATTATTAGATATATATATTTTAAAAAATGAGAACATGGCACAGTTATGAGTTATTAGAGTTTCTTAAAAATTGGTTTATCCCTTATTTCTAGTATATTGTATACAGCTGGTGTTATAGCAACATCTCTTCTATATTCTTTCTGATATTCAGGATCCCAGATATTCTATTTAATTTATGTAGCTATCAGTTGTAATGTTGATAAAGGGGCCAATAGTGTAGTTTCAATGTTACATCATTTCAACAAGTTACATGGAGAGAAGCGGTTGGTCTTGCATATGGACAACTGTAGTGGACAAAACAAGAACAATACACTGCTGAGCAAGAATAATACACTGCTGCGATAGGGTTTTTTTTATATATAATTAGCTTAGAATATCAGCATATTATTGAACCTGAATTCTAACATAGGCACGTGCGCTTTCACTCTTTATTTAATGTGACGTCATCTATGCTTTATTATTCAACAAAATATAGCTCGTGACGGCTGTTGAAATTTTACTCCCCACGTTAGAAGAGCAAAGCCGAAAAAAGCGCCCGAGTTTATAAGGGTTAACATAAACAGAACATTGGAACATGTCAGTAAATGTAAAACATGTAATAACCTCATTACTTGAACGAAAACGGTATAAATTGAGTTTAAAAAGATTCTATCATGAAATAAACCTACTTCAAGATGTTTTCTAAGTCCTAGCATTTCCCGGTTCCGCTGTCTCATTTCATCCTCGTTTGATACGATAATTAAATAACTTGTGCTAAAGCACTCGTGATTAAATCATACGCGCATCGCAACTCGTGCCTGTGTTTTATTTAAGAAGCAACTTACAGCTGTCTATATTTTGTTGTCTTATAAAATATAGGCACGAGTTGTGATGCGCGTATGATTAAATCACGAGTGCTCTAGCACGAGTGATTTAATAAGCGCATCAAACGAGTGCCTATATTTTATTAGAAAACAAAATATATACAACTGTTAGTTATTTCGATTCTAACATCGTAAAATACATACTTGGTCGATAGCGCAGTCGGTAGCGCGCCGGGATTTGGATACTCGTGCCCGAGGGGGTGCGGGTTCGAATCCCACCCGGGGAGGTTATACCCTTCCATGAAAATTTGACAATAATGTCGATTTTCCTCCATTGATTAGATAATATGGAGAAGTTTCCGGCCTTGTGGAAGGGTAGGTGAGTACTGGTTATAGACAATGGTCCAGGAAAGCTAGGTTAGGTGCGCTGGACGCCGTGAAAGACCTAAATTGTGTTGATACGGCGTTAAATCCAATAAAATAAATACTTAAAAACGATATATTTATAGAACTATTTTTAACTGTCAGAAACGTCATGCAGTTGAAATCCACCCCAGTGCAAAGACCGAAAATAGCATTTATTCACACAATTCTCACAGAGGTGTTTCTTATTCCGAACAAAAAATATTTATATCTTAATTATAGAATAGAAACCAAATTGTAAAAGTCAACCCTAATAAACTCGGGCGCCATTTTCAGCTTTGCGCATTTAACGTAGGGAGTAAAATTTCAACAGCCGTCACGAGGCTATATTTTGTAGAATAATAAAGCATAGATGACGTCACATTAAATAAAGAGTGTAAACGCACGTGCCTATGTTAGAATAGACAACAAAATATAGGCAACTGTAAGTTATTTCTTAATTACTTAAATTCAATATAGAGTGAATTGTGTAATTGGAACCAAGTTGTGTTTACTTACGTTAACCCTTATGTCAACATATGTTCATAATAACAATTTCGTAAGACTAAAATTCACAATCATATGTTTTTTCCGAGTAAAACTTCTTGCATAAATTAATTGCCTGAGCATGCGACAACTATGCTTGTGACGTTTACAATACCACGTAACATGTTTGTTTGTTAGGGTTTTACGGCGGACCAACACAAAAAGATCATATCGCGTCAAAAGCAATCAATGATACTATTAAGTCGAACGAAATTAACTATGTTAAGCTCTACATATAATTATTAACATTTCTCTCTTTCAAAAAGTTAAGAATCGCATAATTATGATTGTACACATTCACACCTTCTCAAATGAGAGGAAGCATTTCAATGTAAAACACTTCTCCACGACTGTCAGGATCTTAAATACATTCGTGACAAACATTTTAAAGTAAATTCACTTAAAGAACTTTTTTAATCTGTATCATCGTATGCGATACTTAACTTTTTCTTATAAGACCTTTTTGTGTTGGTGCGCCGTACAACCCTAACGAACATGATCATTGAGACAATGAAATAAAACGAATTTAATTTAAATTACTTAAGATGTGAATTTGAATTTATTGCATTATCGGTAATATGAAGTTTGGTTAAAACCAAGCTTGGCCAGTCTGTAAATAGTCATTTTCTTGAAATATACCCTCAATAAAAATTGTTCATTTGATTTTAAAAGTTTTGCTGATTGATAAAGTGGTAGGACACACGCTGGGTTCGAACCCCACAAGGATCACTGCTGAGATCCTTGAATAAGTACTCCATTCAGTTGAAAATGGGTATTGAGGGGTCATCTGCTTCGTGGAGATTTCAATGACCAGGGGTTATAGTAAAACTTGTAAATTCAGCTAAACATACACGTATAATATTACTAGTATGGAAACAGACTTTTTAAACTGTACTTAAACTTTTAACTTAACAAATCAAAATGTTGCGAGGCCAATTCATGTGATTCAAAATGACTAAAAACTAAATTACACATGTTTACAATTTTTTCTCCCAGTCTTCACTGATGCACCATCAGACCCCAAGCTGATTTTTTTCTGGACCCTCCCCTCTTTTGCTGAATTCCTCAAAGATTGCCTTAGCAATCCCCTTATCCGTCGCATCCTCACATTACGTTATTATAAAATCTTGTACATGGTGTCACATCATTTAAAATCAATATAGAGTATAAATAACCAGCTAAAGCTGTTGCAACTGTAGTAAAAAGTACTCTTGCCTTAAGTAGAGGAGTCTGTGTGAGCAATAGAACATGTCTAGTGATCTAAGAATCATAAACCATTAGAAAATACTCTAGGTTACTGTCTGTCTCAGGAACGAAATATCTCGGAAAATCCAAGTAGAACTAAATGTATGACGTCACTCACAGAATCCGAAGTCGTCCGAGTGATTCCTGAAGGACACAAAGCCGTTCGTATCATACTCTTCCTCGTTCAAAAAGGGCTGCTCCTCCATTTCAGCCCAAGGCGACTTCTGATCTCCAATGCTGGATAGCTGGGAACTCAGGTCTACATTCCCAGCACAAGTCCAGGGAGTCACTCCGCCATACGACTTCGCTGAACAATACCGTGGGAACACGCGATTCCTTGGCATGGTAAGTGTTCCACCGGTTCATGTAGCTGAACACCCAAAAATACCAGGTGTAAGCCATCGCTCCGAGATGTCTGAATAAATGGCTATCGAAACTCTCAGATATTTCACTTAAGTAGTTGAACACCCAGCTCACTAGTCATCGCTCCGTTATCGGAGCAGATGGCCATACCGACTCACAGTGAGTATAATGTCCTCCCGGTGGTTAACTGCATCAGAGTCCTGAGAGTGGTACCGCGGTGTTGGCTGACCACTACTCTGATGTCCCCTAGGAAAGCTGGGGTACTAGCTCTGGCTTCAGTTGGGCGAAAGTAGAGGGCATCTGTTCCCAACAGAAGTTTGTTCTTTGGGACTCGTTGTAGGGCGGCTCAGTGGTATTTGTCGAAAGAGGTTACTAGCCAAATGAAAGTAGCAGTTGGGATCGCATCCGGCCATCCCACCACTTTTTCCACAGTCCCGCCTAAGGAGTACAGGTGTATCTTTTCGGTGGGAGCAGCGTTGGCCTTCATCAGTTGTAAGCGTCTAGCGCTCACCTCCTAAGCGTGTTGCCACCCCATATATCACGTGGAGGATAACTGGTCGGACCAACACACTGAAGTTGAGGAGTCTCACCCTGGTGTCCTATTGATGTTTCTATGTGGACTCCGGTTCAGTTCTGTCCGACCCGATCTCTCCTAGAGCGACAACATACCAGAACTTCAGAAAATCTAGGACTCTCTGGAACTTGTCGTCAGTGAGCAGATGGCACTCTTTTGGATGGACTCCTACAGATGATTTATTCAAGTCTGTTGAAGTAGTTGTGCTAGTAGATACTTCAGATCTGGAAAAAAATGGTTCTGCTGATACCAAGTTGGTCACATTGGATGAAGCTGTTGATACAAGTGGATTTGCATCAGTCAAGACTGTACTACAAGTTATACTTGAGAGTGATGATTCTATTGGATGGAAGTAAGTTAGTGGTTGCGACAAATGGTGCTAAATCAATTGAAGCTGGCGAATGAGATGAAGTAAGTTTTTGATGTTGCTGTGGACTCTTCTCCTAAAAATATTGGTGTGGGGGATCTGAGGTCTCTCAATGATGAGTCTGGTTTAAACAGCAAGTCATCATCAACAAAGACGGAAAGCAGGTATTTTTCATTATTGATTTGTTGGTTTTAATGCCGTATCAACACAATTTAGGTCATTTTACGGCGTCCAGCGCATCTAACCTAGCTTTCCTGGACCATTGTCTATAACCAGTACTCACCTACCCTTCCACAAGGCCGGAAACTTCTCCATATTATCTAATTAATGGAGGAAAATCTACATTATTGTCAAATCTTCATGGAAGGGTATAACCTCCCCGGATGGGATTCGAACCCGCACCCCCTCGGGCACGAGTATCCAAATCCCGGCGCGCTACCAACTGCGCTATCGACCCGGGTTTTCATCCATGGGTATAAGTATGGAAATATCCTTCTTGATGACCTGCTGATTATGATGAGGTACCCAAGAGACAGATGATGGATCGATAGACATGTCAAGGATGGGCATCTTCTGCAAGAGTGGCATAGAGGCTTCTGGTGAAGAGGTGAGAGTCTTGAAGAGTGACCTTTATCAGATCATTTGAGTTTGATTGGAAGATTAAGAAGGAGGATGAAGATGTTAAAGAAATAGCCATCCAATCCAGAGTTAAAGGCGCAGATAATTTTCCAAGACTTGTGTTGTTGGAGTTCAAATTCCAGCCGGACCTCTATAATGAAATTGATTGCTTATGGCGGGAACACCAATCTTCAACTGCTTCCAAGGCTAACTGCCTCAGGTGATGCGATGGATGTCGGTGCTCCATGAAGACGGATGAATTCAGCTGGTTGTCTAGTAAAATAGAAAATGTTGGCGGTGGCTTATATCCCTGCTGGAAATGCTTTATACAAATGATAATGTTGATCTCTAACATGGCGAAACAGATCTTGGGGGTATCTGAACTCCCGGTGATTACGATGACACCATGCACTCACAACCCGTGCCGAGGAATGGTTAGCTTTAATCTGATGTGTTGTGAAATCCGACGATTGTTGAAAACCCCTGGACACTTGTCACAGGCAAAGTGTTTCTTGTGTAAAAAGATAAAATATAGATAGTGTGTACAAGGCTTAAAATTAAAAAAATAATCTTAAGTTGAATTGAATGCAGTAGACAGTGGAAATATGCAGAAAAATGTACATGGTGACTTCTGTTGTCTTCGTTGACATCACAGTGCAAAATCAGAGTGGCAGTCTACCCTCATACCTTGGTAACCCTGGTGGCTTTGAAACACAAATAAAACCTCCTATCTCTCAGGGAATGAATAATAAATCGCAAGTGCGCGTAGCCGAAGCATTGCACTCTCACTATTTCCATCTGAAGATTAACAAACCCGCAGGTTTCTCATGTGAAGCTTCTCTCTTCACAAATAAAAATTAATAAGGCTTCTAAGCTCATAGATAAATCGCAAGTGGGTGATCAAGACTCTTTCATTACCCAGTGCTTGAAAAATAACTGAAAAAATCTACAAAAGCGTAATTGTCATCTAGCCCACCAAAGTTACATCCCACTAAAGGTATCCCCGAGGCTCACTTAACTTAAACATGCATTATTACTTCAGACATGAACATTAAATTACAATAGGGAGCCTAAGAAGTAGTGCTGCAACGATTCACCGGAAATCCGATTCGATTTTTTTTTTATTCGATTCTTTTATTAATACAATTTACTACAAATATGCATTTATACATATATTTGAGCTTAAAACTAAATAAATTAAACGAAAGTTTTACTAAAATTGGATAACACAAAATTCGAAAATCTGATGATTAATATTTGCTTTATTAAAGTACGAAATGGATTGGGTACGAATGTAAAGGTCGCTAAAGTTTATAATTAATGTAATATCGACTTAAAACATGAAGACAGCATGGATCATAAATTGTAAAAAGGTGCAGTTCTTGGTATACTATTGTACATATTAGTTAAACATTCACCGTGTATGCGAAACTATTTAAATTTTAATAAACTAACGACGAATTTTGGCTTGCTCATGCGGAGTCTAAAATCTTCCAGAATGTCAGAACAGGTAAAGTAATTATTCAACAACACCGACCCAATTGGCGGAAGATCGGGACATATACTATAGAATGTATATTTGGAACAGAGTTTCCAAACATGCTACATAAAATCGTAATGGAAATTTAACAGAAATATAACTAAGTGAAACTCAGTTTCACTGTCAACGTATACTTTGACTTTTAGGCGCGCCTTTGCTTTTATCGTTATAACTTATGTAGACACTTCAGTCAGTATCGAAACTCGCCAGTCCCGAATCGAAATCGAATCGGCGACCTTGCAATCGAGTTTCGATGTATCGAATCGAATTGTTGCAGCCCTAACAATGAGTCTCCATTTATCCATTGTCAAACAGCTTATAAGTCCCATATTAGTCTTTACACCGGAGGGACTATAGATTTGTACTTTGTCCATCCGTATGTCTGTCCGCTTACATCTGGATCCCGCAATATCCAAAAAAATATCCAAGCTATTTTGAAACATTTTTTTAAAAATTGGCTCAAGGGTATTTCTTTAAGGTTCTGAGGCCCAGTGGTCAAAGGCCAAGGTCACTTGGACTTCTTATGGGTAAACTTTGTCCTGAACATAATTAAACGAGAAGTGTATCTAGGTTTACCAAATTTTTTGTGGGGATAGTCCTTGGTTTAAGGGTGTGCACGTTTGGTTCTGAGGCCCGGGTGTCAAAGGTCACAAGATCGTTATTGTTGATAGCCCTCTACCTTCTACAGTCCTTGGCTTTGACAGCACGCAGACCTTGAGAAACTTGATTAGAATTGTGCATTACATCTTGACTTGCCAACTGATAGTAAAGTTCTCTCGCCTCTGTCAAAAGCTCTAGCCCTTGACTTTCGCATAGATTGGAGTGTTGTACAGAAGGGCTAGATACAATTCAGTAGTTTGTTCATCTGATGAACCCAGCAGAAAACATTGTAATTTCTTGTATGCAGCAGGCAAGTTCTCCCATGCAATGTGATTGTGCACAATGAGACCTAGCAAGTGCTTACAAGGCCATCCGGTTTTATTGAAATCTTCACAGTCACAAGTTGGAACATCAACATTCACCAGATGGGACCTTACGATGTAAGATCCATCCTGTACTTGTATCTCATCATTCTGAACGCCATCAATTCTCTTTAAGCACTCTTTTACAAATTGTTGCGGCCTATTCTGAAGAAATGTTGGGATGTCAGGATGATTGAGCCTGCATGTTGTTCTGCATAAAACATTGTGGCGTATGTACCTTGTATAAAAGATAAAAGAAACCCTATATTTACAGTGGTCTTGAAATTTATAAACAAGGGACAGTAATTGTAACAAAAAAGTTAAAAAGAAATAAGATGATTTGGAAAAATTGACTCGTTTCAGGTAAACTCAATGAAATGTGCTAATGCTGTTACTATACTTACGCCAAAATTTGGTCAAAATGTGCTGAACATTTCAATAAATGTACACAGAAATGTTTAACTATTTTCATATTACATAAATGATTATGATACATGTACAGTTAAGAAAATTATATTGAGAACCCCTACGAAATTTTTGAAGAGTTGTGCACTAAATGTTTATGCCCACTCACAGTCCCAATTGGCAACTTCACCAATCAAGTTACATGTTTTCCTATAAAACTTGTTGAAACACAAGTCTATAATACTTCAGGTGAAATATGAATTTTGATCAAATCTTACAATATTTAGGTACTTGATATATCATTCAAATGAGCTGAAAAACCAAAACACACATAGCCAGATTTTACTGAATGTACATGATGGACGCATTATTTATAGAAGTCACTAGGTGATGCAACATGCAAATATAGTTATAACAAGGGTCAGTTAGTATTACAGGCAATACTGAAGCCCCCTACCGGTAATCTATGACTAATTTAAATACAGCAGCATGACCTTGGCCTCAGACAAAAAAACGTATTTCAATGAGTTTCAGACCGGGTTCGAGCCTATACTGGCTGGGTTTATATCACTATGATACATGATTGTGTAGTTACCAGTCCTGGCTACACATAGAGACCAAAACCGAGTTCAGGCGAGTACCCTAGGTGGCAGTACGAGCCTCACTAAGAGCCGCATTAGGGTTCCAACTTCCATATTCTATTATTTTGACATAGTGCTATGGCTTTCAGACCTGGTTCCAGCCTATACAGGCTTGGTATATATCACTATGATACATGGTGGTGTTGGTACAAGTCTTGGCTACACAGACCAACACTGAGTTCAGGGGAGTACCCTAGGTGACAGTCAAGCCTCTCATACACCAGTATCTGGGTTCAAAATTCCGTGTTCTATTATTTAAATGTATTTATATGGCTTTCAGACCTAGTTCGAGCCTATACGGGCATGGTAAATATCACTATCATACATTAATAACCCCTTTCGAGCAATCCATCCCCTTGAAAGGGCAACATGTGAAGTTGTATAGAGCTGGTTGCTATGTAGAGGTCTATTCAAATTGGCGTCTGCCATTATTAACAATTATCTCTGTTTTAAAAATACAAAAATAAACAAGTAAATCTGTGAGCTAAGGGCCCCGTTACACCAAACTAGTTCTCAGAACGTTCGACCCCGTCCTAAAAATATTGCGAAACTGGTTGTGAACGAGTTAGAACGTGCCGTTTAAGTCGAAAAATATCAGCTATACGATCATAGTTCGTTCAGAACCAGACCAGTTCTCGTTGCGTGCATTTCGTTTTTATCCCGTTCGTAGTCAGTTTTAACCCGTTCATAACTAGTTCTTCTAAACTTCTTTACATTGACAATCCCGTTTAAGACAGTTCAACTCGTTCTAAGTACGTTCTTATCTCAATCTTAGTGCGTTTTGAACGAAATAACGTCACGTTCTGACCCGATTGCTATAAATATGCAGGACGTTTCTTCCCGTTCTCATTCTCGTTCCGCGCTTCAAGCTTTGAGGACACAATTCGTCAAGCATCACTGTGACCATCAAGCCTCCAAAAAAGAGTAGAATCAGACAGACGGTGCGTGTTAAGGCAATCGCTTCCAAACGATTCAAAATCACCTGCACATGTGAAGCTCTTGAAGACCAAACTCAAGATAAGCCACAAGATACTAAGCCTCCTGAGCCAGTTATTAAAAATGAGGAAGTTTCTCCTCTACCATGTAATTGTATTCTTGCTCCACTTCTATAAAAAAGAGTACAAAGCCAACATTCAAAGCATTAACGACTTCCATGGTTCTAGGCAAAGAGCTTGGGCCGAGATGATAACTTGGTGAGAAATGGTCTGAATTTGTATCAAACCTTGCCAGATCATACTGTAGACGTTATATAGACGTGGTACGAACTGCAAACGAACGCAACAGACTTACTAACAACGAATATAACGTACCGAGATCCTACTGCGAACTTTAAGAACTGTGTGTAAACGTGTTGCAAACTGGTTCAGAACTTCGTATTTTGTTTTTGTGCATTTAGACGGGATAACAACGCACTATGGACGTAATTAAGTCGAGTTAAGTCTGTGTGCAAACGGAATGAACGAGTTACAAACGGATCAGGTCGGGGTGTAAGCGTACTGCAAATTGTGGCCCGATCGAACTACGACAAGGCACGTCCCTAGTACGATGCTAGTACGGCAATTCCGTTCGCAGTACGTCCTTTCCGTTGTCAGTACGTTGTCACTCAGTCTAATTGCAGAACGGAGTGGCCGCAAAAATATTTTGAGTCGACTCAAAGTTCTGAAACCCCATTCCCGTTCAACCCCGTCCGAGCTCGTCCATAACGTTCGAACACAGACCGTAGAAAGTTGGAACTACGTTCAGTCCGTTTGCACACAGTTAGAGCTCGTTCGGTCCAATTTTTTCAGAACGTAGTGAGAACGAGTTTGGTGTAACGGGGGTATAATGCTCACTAAAGATACCCCCGCCAAAATCTAAAAATATGCGATAAACAGGAAGTAGATGAGCAAGGAGCATGAAATCGCTTTACACCACATGGGACTATGGGATGAAGCAATTTGCAAAGTATTAGGCTGCTGCATGTTATAGTTGCTGAGAAAACTGCGACGGAAATTTCGTAACGGACGGACGGATGCACGGACGCGGGTAAAACAGTATACCCCCCTCTTCTTCGAAGCGGGGGTATAAAAATCTATCGCTTAAAAAATCATTTGTAATTACAAAATAATTTCCCTGCAAATCCAATATCGAATCAACAGCTAGATCTTTTCCCTTCAAATACTCACTTCAGTGTTAATTGCGCACATGCGCAGAACGACTTCCGCCCATTAACTAAATAAATCGTGCACATTCGCAAAAGAACAGTCAGCCGTTTTGAACATTTGAATGATGGGCACGCGCAAAACCACTATCAGCCATTTTATAATTTCAATCCTGCGCATGCGCAATAGACCGTCCGCAGTTTTGGTCATTTGGTCAAAACCATACCTAGCTTACTATTAACCCCTTACTCTAGCTTACCTCCAGGTAAGGTTCATTGACCAAGCTTATCCTATGTCTGTATGAACATAGCTAACACTGAGCTTAGCTTTCTCCTAACACCTTAATCTAGCTAACCACTGGGTTAGGTTCATTGACCAAGCATGCCCTATGTTTATGTAATCATAGCTAACCCTTAGCTTACCTTAGCTTACCACTAGGTAAGGTTCATTGACCACGCTTACCATATGTCTATGTGAAAAAAGCTAACCCTGTTCATAGAGCTGCAAGGTATCACGATTGGACAAATTGTCACCATGGCAGTCACCAGCTTTAATTTCAATCCTCTTAGGCACTAATGGGACACCTTAGTCAGGTAACTCAAATGTGTGATAAATCTGGCAAGTAAAGTGTTTGGTTATAACAAGAGTATTTATATTTAAACGTCTGACCATTGGCCATTAGTAGCAACAAAATGGCCAGAGAAGCCATGTTACTATTAATGTTCACCTCCACGGGACGATGACCCCCCGTCAGACGGGTGGAGGAAAAAATGATTGTAAAATGATTGTTACAACGTATTGGTATTAATGTACATAATTAGGAATAGAATCACTAATAATTGAATTTATATCACAGATACACTACTATTTACAGGCCTCAGTCCTTTTTCGGATTTAAAATGGCCTATCACAAATATGCTTGTAAAAGTATGTTATCTGTACTTGCAGATCATTGTGTCTACTTAAACTAACAATCCATGTTTTTTTTTTTGGTCTTTTGTCAATTCATCTTTCCCCATATTTATTTGCTTCGAAAGGCTCTTGCATGTACTTCTGCAGGGTCATTTGTTGCTCTTTGAGGTATTCTTGCGTCCTCAAACTCTTATTTTTTCTTTCTGTAGTCTTTGATAGAGATATTTTCTTACTCCTCTCCTTTATTTGGTTGGAACCCTTGGAGCCAAATATTTTCTTTTATTCCTTCTTCAATGATTTGCATAAGTACAGCGTTGGTCAATGTCTCTCCACTTTTCACTAATCTGTTGGTACAGTATTAAACAAATGCGCGCTGTATCTCATTCAGCTTATCACTAGAAGCCTTTGGGTTCGGTTGATAAAATGGCTCTAATAATGGCATAGAGTCTGTTCTTAGTTCGTTTAAATACTTGGTTACGGTGCTGAAAGAGAAATGTTTAAGTAACATTTAAAATAAGTCCTAAATGTCTCTTTATATAATGGGTTTTAATAGCTTAAGAGATCCTAGCCTTTCCAGGAAACGTAATTATGTGGACTGACCGCCATGATATAGCCTGTATGTGTATAGTGTGTGGGGGTGGGCGGGGTGTAGAAGTGGATGTGGGGTGTGTGTGATAATGTTGGAATGCGTGTTTGTATGTTTTTTTCTATTTCTTTGTAAGTAGGTTTCGGATATGTGTCAATTTCAGATAGACGTTTGGACATTAAACATTTTAGAAAACCTGATTGGACTTCAGATGGGATCAGTGTATATACAGTTAAAATTGTAATTATATGCAGAGTTGGGCTCGTATAACATGTTTCTGGAGAAAAATATGACAATATAATTAAGTAGGATTTAGGCTTCATATGATAAGTTAATTCAGTAAAACGGTTTGTTTGTTTGTGTTTTACGGCGCACCAACACAAAAAGGTCATATCGCGCCAAAAGCTATCAATGATACTTTTAATTCAAACTATATTATTGATGTAAAGCTCGATTATTTTAAACATTTATATCCTACAAAAAGTTAAGAATCGCATATGATGGTACAGACTCAAAGAGTTATTTAAGTGAGTTAACTTTAAAATGTTTATCCGGATGTCTTTCAGATACTGACAGTCACGGAGAACGTGTTTGACATTGAAATGCTCGTCACAGGGTATACATTTAGGTGCTACCTTTCTTTTCAGAAGGTATGAATGTGTTAATCTGGTATGACCCAATTCTACATCGCGAGATCACTATTTGATCTCGGCAATTAGAAAATATAATTGACGAAGATGAATCAAGGGTTGACTTTACGTCATTTTACTTATTCAAAATTGCATTGTCGCACAATGTTTGCCATTTTGACTTAATTAACGTGTTAATTTGAAGTCACTGTAATTTGATATCTTCTGGTTGAAGGTTTAAAGATTCTTTAGCCAAAATATCAACTTTTTCATTTCCTTGTATACCTATATGGCTTGGTATCCAGCAGAGGTGTACTGTTTTAGATTTTAAAATTTCATGTAATTTTAGTTCGATACATTTTATAAGAATATTTTTTGAAGTACAATTTTTTATGGCCAATAATACAGATAGAGAATCTGAAAAAATGATAAAAATGTTATTATTACTATTTGATATATATGTTAGAGCAAGATCTATTGCTTTGACTGCAGCTGTAAATATGGATGCCTGGTCACGCAGTCGCATTCTTGCAACAAAAGAATTTCCGTATGCAGCGGAACCTACTTTGTTACCATCTTTGATACCGTCAGTAAATTAATGTGTACAATCTTCATATTTCTCTAATATGTTAACGAATTCCGATTTGAAGGCCTCTAGACTGGTAATAGATTTACGAAAGTTTGACAAGTCAATTAACGTTTGGTATGTTGTAGGTCCAAGGAGAGACCTTTTTATCACTGAAAATATAGTGCACTAAGGCTTATGGCAAACAAAAGATATTTTAAGAAGTAAGCTTCAAGAAATACCTAACAAAACAGAGAAGGTGACTGCTTTGAAGGCTCAGTTAAAGTTCAGACAGATTGTTATATAGCAGTGAAGTGAAGACCCTGGTCTGTTTAGACTCTCAAAAGACTAACAGAAATTTAGTGTTAGTGAGTTACAAGAAAATCTGGAGACACTTGTTGAAATGGCATTTGGGGTTACTGAAATTGATAATCAAAGTAATAGCCCGCTTTTAACAGGGAAGAAAGTGAGACATTTTTCATGGAAAATGGACTAAAAAACCATATGAAGGATCTGTTATATCAACTGTCCCTGGGTTCAGTAGCTGGTTCAATATTATTTACAAAAATGATCCTAATATTTACACATACAAGTTACTTGAAGACTATGCTAGTGGAGATCTAGAAAATCTTGTTTAACCACTACTAGGTACAATTGAGTTTGCATATAGTTGTTAATTATTACACATTTCCTATTTTTCTTGCTGTTTCAATTAGGTTAACAACATTTTTCGATATTTCTGTTATAACTTATATGTACGAAAAGTGATTCACCTAGAACCAGTTTTCCTGGACTGTATTCTAACCAGTACTAAATTACCCTTCCATAAGGAACCAACAACTTCACAACATAATAAAGGAGGAAAATCAATTTTTTGTCAAAATTCACAGAAGGGTATGCCCTGCTGTAACTGGAATTTTAAGCACACTTAACCCCTGGACCACCATTAATCACTGGACCACTCTATACATTTATTTAAATTCAAGTCTTAAAGACTAAAAATTCCCTCCTTTTTCACTGAGGCATTAAAAATGTATGCATGTTTCTGTTTACCTAACCAACTCTATTTTTTTCCAGGTGCCCCTATGCATTTCTATGAGGACCAATGTATATAATATAGTATAGGCCTTTGATTTTATGTAATCACAACATATTTTTTATATTTTCAGATCAACTTGCTCCACTGAGAAGTGTAATTTTTATAATCACAACTACTTGTTAATAAAATTTTGTTGTTGAACAATGTTTGTTGAAGAAAATTATGTTATGTGTTTTCACCATTGAAATCAGGTGGGTGGGGTAATTAAAAATATTGTTTTTATGCTTCATTTCATTGGAACAATTCAAGTTTATTTGAATTAATGAGTGCTGAACAATGGACATATGTACATTGTGCAATTCTAAGCCCAAAAAGTAATGATTCATTCTTTAAAAATATAATTTAATGCCATGGAACCACATTTTTTAAGAAAATAAGTGTTTTTCAATTACGCCATACCTATGATACCTACCACATTTGATTTGGCATAACTTTGTTATATTTCAATCAAATTTGATGGGGTTTGTTATATTTTCATCTGTGTAGATTGTAGAATCCAGAAAACATTACGGCTAAGCCAAGATAAATGGGACCTTTTGATTTTGCCAATGTTACCTTGAAATATTCTGAAAAGTTCATTCTAAATTAAATGAAGAGTATTTTTTTCCAACACGTTATCTTGAGAGCTTTCAGATGATGTATAGTTTTATATATGTTCTATTACCATTTTTTGAATTATTTAGGATTATATTCCCTAAAAATCCTGTTTTTACACTGTTTTTGAGTCTCACTGAGGTTTTGTTCTTTTTTCATCAGTTGTTTTGAAAAGTGTTTGTTGGTTACAGTTATTTTGATGTGTTTTCTATCTCTGACTGACATACAGGTATACAGTATTTTTTACGAAATTTATTTATAATCAATATTTAAGAAAATATTCATCAAATAGTAAACATGTACCCTTGTAACGCATGTTAGAGTTTTACGTTACCATCTTTGATAGACTTTAAAACAATGTTACTGCTTTATTTCACTTGTATCACCTTTTTACTATTACAGTTTATAGTTATTTTTATCTAACCCAAATGTAGTTTTTTAGAGAATATGCATTTTCTTTTTGGAAAATAACTACTGAACATTGTAAATTTTATGTAGAGTCCGTAGCCCCTGTTTTAAACTGTGTGCTGACTTAATATAAAGAAACATAGCTGCTGTTTTATTACGTTTTCTGTTTTTGGTTGTGCCATCTAGGTAATGCAGGAAAGGAATTAACTCAGAAGAAGAACAAAACAAATTTAAAGACAAATAAGTGCTGTCCGTAGCCCTGTAGAGTCCGTAGCCCCTGATATATTTATATCTTTTTTCACACAGGAAAATTATAAAACTGTTCTCATTTTCTTAGTTTTGTACTTGTGCTGACTAGCTATGCATCTAAATACTGTATGTCTTGACAATCTACATTCTGTTGAAAATAATGTTAAATTTGACGTAATTTATAAATTTTCTGATAAATTTCTTTAATTGTCAAACTGTTACATTTAGCATTTCAGAAGATACTTAAATATATATTTGTAGTGTTTGTAAGTTGAAGTTTATTGTTTTTTAAAGGATAATTACACTTAAAACCAAACAAACAGCTTTAAATATGTGATAGAAACAGATACTGGTGTGGTGTAGAGTCCGTAGCCCCATGTTAATTTTCACATAATTCATTCTTTTGTATTTTTTACTCCCAAACTTATATATGTATAGAGATAACTTTTTTGATAGATTTTTGTTGTTGAAATATACAAAGAAACAGGTTGAAAATTAAGGACTTTGTTTTGTTTTGACATTTTATGTTACTAAGAAACATACATTTTTCGTGTTTTCTCAAGTAAAGTAATTGTTTCTTCATATTATTGCTCATTTTTTCAAAAGTCAGAAAATTAATACTGTATCAAAAGAATCTTATTCCACAGGTCAATTTACATTAAACTACTTTCTTCAATCTACTAAATACAATCAAGTCAGTATGTAGAGTCCGTAGCCCCTGATATCCATTTTATGCTTTTCTTTATTTGGTCAAGAAACATATGATTATTCATATCAAACTTGTTCTAAATGTGTTGTCTACATCTTCGAATACTTTCAAATATAAAAAAAATCAGTTTTGTTTCTTTTTTCTCATTTAGATGTAAATTGAAAATTTACATTCCCTGTGTATTTTGGGTATTTGCGCTTTTGATCCTGGTAAATGTTGCAAACAATGAGAGTCAGTGTAGATTCACTTCCAAATTGATAAAAACATAAATATCAAACTTATTTATAAATCATTTATAAGAAATATACATCTTTCTAAATTTTCTAGTGGTGATATGAATTACTGTGTAGAGTTCGTAGCCCTGGTTTCCAATTATATAATTTTCTTTTTAGGGTCAGCAAAACCATATTATTCATATCAAACATGTTCTAAATGTGTTGTCTACATCTTCAAATACTTTCAAATATAAAAAATCAGTTTTGTTTCTTTTTTCTCATCTATATGTAAATTGAAACTTAACATTTCCTGTGTATTTTGGGGTATTTGCACTTTTGACCTCGGTAAATGTTGCAGACAAGGAGAGAGTGGGCATGGATTCTCTTGAAAATTTTAAAGTACATGTTTATAAAACTAAATAACAAATGTTTTATAAGAAATATACATCTTTCTAATTTTTCGTGTGGTGATATAAATTACCATGTAGAGTCCGTAGGCCCCTTGGGTACATCTATTCAACCGTTCTTAACTTTTTTGTTCTACATGTTCCAACCAAGATCTTTTGGAAATGAGTGCCTAATAGACATGTCTGTATATTACTTTAAAAGAATCTGCACTCTGATGGGGTCTGAAAATTGGCCTATGTGAGACTGAAGAGGTACCCTTTATCTTGGCTTAGCCGATAAGTTCATGTTGATCAGGTATATATTTCAAAAAGTCAGTCCTATCCCTAATTATGGAAGATTTGAAGAGTCCAGATACCAACTGATTTTGTCTATTTGTTGAGTCCAGATACTAAATGATGTTTGTCAATTTATATTGTCTTGATGCCAACCGATTTTTGTTTAATTGTAGAGTGCAGATGCGATTCCTGGAAGGAAGCTTTAATAATACCAATACCGAAACCGGGTAAAGACAATACTGACCCCCTTAACTACCGACCAATATCTCTAACTAGTTGTATTTGTAAAACATTTGAACGCATGGTAAATAAAAGACTCATCTGGTATTTAGAATCTAACGGTATTATAACTAATTTCCAATCTGGTTTTCGAAAACAGCGAAGTACAAATGATCATTTAGTACGCCTCGAAACATTCATAAGAGAAGCTTTTGTCAATAAACAACATGTAGTTTCAATTTTCTTTGATCTTGAGAAAGCTTACGATACAACTTGGAAATATGGTATTCTCAAAGATTTAAAAGATGCCGGTCTAAACGGTAGACTACCAATGTTAATTTCTAGTTTTCTGTCTGACAGAAGTTTTCAAGTTAAATTAGGATCAACATTGTCAGATAGCCACAATCAAGAACAAGGCGTGCCACAAGGCAGTATATTATCAGTTACCCTCTTTGGTCTTAAAATTAATAATATTGTTAAGGTTATAAATCCTGGTACAGATTGTTCATTATATGTAGATGACTTTTTAATCTGTTATCGTTCTAAAAATATTCGAAGTATCGAACGCCAACTACAACAAAACTTGGATAAAATCCAAAAGTGGGCAACAGAAAATGGTTTTAAATTTTCCAAGTCAAAAACACAATGTGTACATTTTTGTCGATTAAGAAAGCATCATAATGATCCTGAACTTTACATTTCTGGCTCAAAAATACCTGTTGTAAATGAAGCTAAATTTTTAGGCGTTACATTCGATAAAAAACTCTCTTTTATACCACACTTAAAGTCTCTAAAAACAAAATGTATCAAAGCTTTAAATCTACTTAAAGTACTTTCACATACTGATTGGGGATCTGATTCTCAAACATTACTTAAATTATACAGAAGTCTTGTTCGTTCAAAACTAGATTATGGGTCAATTGTGTATGGATCAGCACGTAAATCGTACTTGCAAATGCTTGATACAATACATAACCAGGGCTTACGTATCGCCCTTGGTGCATTTAAAACTTCACCTGTTGAAAGTCTTTATGTTGAAGCTAACGAGCCATCATTAAAATTACGTCGACAAAAGCTTTCATTACAATACGCAACTCGAATATCTTCTAACAATAGTAACCCGGCGCGGAAAGTTGTTTTTCAACCAAATTACATTGATAAATTTGACAACAAACCAAACGAAATTAAACCATTTGGCCTGCGCGTTAAAAACGACTTAGAACTGCTTAATATTAACACCTCTACCGTTCTACAGAACTTCGATGAAAATGTCCCTCCTTGGACCTACAACATACCAAACATTAACATTGATTTGTCTAACTTACGTAAATCTATTACCAGCCCAGAGGCCTTCAAATCGGAATTCGTTAACATCTTAGAAAAATATAAAGACTGTACACATTTATTTACTGACGGCTCTAAAGATGGTAACAAAGTTGGTTGCGCTGCATATGGAAATTATTTTGTTGCAAGAATGCGATTGCCTGACCAGGCATCCATATTTACAGCTGAAGTCAAAGCAATAGATCTCGCTTTATCATTCATATCAAATAGTATTAATAGTAATTTTATCATTTTTTCAGATTCTCTATCTGTATTATTGGCCATAAAAAATCGTAATTCAGACAATATTCTTATTAAAAGTATAGAATTGAAATTGCATGAAATTTTAAATTTAAAACAGTACACCTCTGCTGGATACCAAGCCATATTGGTATACGAGGAAATGAAAAAGTTGATATTTTAGCCAAAGAATCTTTAAACCTTCAACCAGTGGATATCAAATTGCCAAGTAGTGACTTCAAATGTTCAATAAACACGTTAATTAAATCAAAATGGCAAACGTTGTGGAACAATGCAATTTTTAATAAATTACGTGACATAAAGCCAACCCTTAGTTCATCTTCGTCAATTATATGTTCTAATCGCAGAGATCAAATAGTGATTTCGCGATGTAGAATTGGTCATACTAGATTAACACATTCATACCTTCTCAAAAGAGAAGAAGCACCTAAATGCATACCATGTGACGAGCATATCAATGTAAAACACGTTCTCCTTGACTGTCAGGATCTTAAATACATTCGTGACAAACATTTTAAAGTGGGCTCGCTTAAAGAACTTTTTGAATCTGTACCATCAAATGCTATAATTAACTTTTTGAAAGAAATAAATGTTTAAAACCCAAACAAACAAACAGAGTGCAGATGCCAACCAATTTTTGTCTATTTATAAGGTGCAGATGCCAACCGAATATTGTCTATTTGTAGAGTGTAGATAACAACCGATTTTTCATACTTGTGTCACAAAGGAATTTAAAGTATATTGTGTGAAAATTTATATGTATAATATATCTATATTAATCTGGTTTTATATATGTGATTATTATAATCATAGTAAAAACTTATGTTTTTCACAGGTTAAATACCAATTACTACTGTTGCTTTGTTGACAAAATTCTTTTTATCATTAGACTTATGTATTATAATGATTGTTCTTTAATACTGTATATGTTGAAGCTTTAAGTAAAACAAGCTGATCACTGTCTGTGACAAGTTCGTTCAACACACAAGAAAGTTGCTAGGTAATCTAACTTAGCAACCAGGCTGGCAACCTGAGAGTATATAAGAAAACGCGCCCAATGTTTCGTTACATATGCTCTTTTCTTGTAAATAAATTCGTTACTAACGTTGAACAACTTCGTTACAGGTAATAATTTTATATCTAAAGTTTATGTTTCTTTTTTTTGTACTTTTCGTAATGTTTCGCTATTTATTAAGTATCATATTTTAAAGATGTTTTACTTTAATTTGTACAAGTTTTGATTTAAATACTTGACTTATTGCATTTGTAATTTCTTTTAAATATCATAGATCTTCTTAATTAAGATATGATAGTATGTTCTCATACCGGTACCCTCACCGGAAGCGAGTTTGTCTAATTCCCGTCATTGTCAAAATATTCTGTAACGTAAAATTTAAAATGTAAACTCTAGTGTTTCAAACCTTATTTCATGTTTTTAATTTATTATGTTTTATTTAATTTTCACATTCTTATATATATAGACATATGCTCTTTTCTTGTAAATAAATTCGTTACTAACGTTGAACAACTTCGTTACAGTGTTGTTTTTTACTCAGCCGAGTTCAGCTAGAATCATTTGAGATCAATCTCAGAAAACGAACTAGAAGGATTGATAGAACTAATAAATTGGTGAGAAACGCTCACTCTAGAGGAAATTACACAATCCAAAAAAGACATATTGTCAAAACTTACTCACGCAAGAACAACTTGGTGAAACTTGTATGGGCTGAATGCCAACCGATTTTTGTCTATTTGTCGAGTATAGATGACAAACGATTTTGTGTATATGTAGAGTCCCGATACCAACCGACTTTGTCTATTTGTTAAGTCTAGATGCCAACCTATATTTGTCTATTTGTAGAGTCTAGATGCCAACCGATATTGGTCGATTTGTAGAATCTGTGTTTTAACAGATTTTTGTCGTTTTGAAGAGTCTTAATGACAACCCATTTTGTCCATTAGTAGCGTCTAGAAGCCAACCGTTTTTGTATATTTGTAGAGCCTAGAAGCCAACCTATTTTGTCTATTATTTGAGTGAATATGCCAACCGATAATTTTACTTGTAGCGTCTGGTTGTCAACCGATTTTTGTCTATTTGTAGTGTGTAGATGCCAACCGAGTTTTGTCTATTTGTAGAGTCTGGCATAGAAACTCTGAAGACAAAATATGGTTAGATGTAAGTGATATCATTTCACCAGCTTGCCTTGAAAACAGTTCCTAGAAAAAAGAATAAGTATCTGCTTGATGATAGTTCATGTGGGATTTATTGTTCTCATAAATGTTCCTCCTCGCCGTGAAGAGGTCCCAAAAACAGAGGAGGTCAAAACAAAGGTAAACAACATTTGCCACAACCTATCTAATAAGCCTACTTACGAACCGGAAACCTATGCGACTTATTAAGTATACGTTTATACAATGATCAAGGCGTGAAACATGTATGCCTACTAAATAGTAAATTGTTATACATGATAAGTAGTAAACAGGTTTATCATCATCGTTTTTACAGATGTTTATTGTATAAACCTGAAGAGGAGAGCCGTAACTAAGTTATAGAACTTGTGGCTCAACCCGATTTCCGTATATTCATACAGTTATTTGTTATTATTATATTTGTTGTATTTCTGTAGGGGTAAATATGTATTACGGGCAATAAAATAAGTTAAAACATAACATCAACGTCGTCTTCACCATTGTCAATATTATCATCATCATTGCTGTTGCTATTATTATTAAGTTATTAACACGTACTTAAGTCACATATGTCATTATCCTTACCATCGTCTTGGCTTTTTAGAAAATGTCATTACCTTTACATTACCACAATCATCGCTTAATCATGTTGGCTTACATGAATGCAACGAGGATCGCGCGGGATTATACTTCAATTATCAATACAGACATCAAGACCTGGTCACTGCCGTACGTGCGGTGGAGAATTAGGAATCGATCAGACAAGATGAAAAAACATGCAATGCTCCCAAAAGCACAATTGGTGACCGACTGACGGGCAGGTTCGAAGTGGAATTTCATCAGTTCACGACAGGCTCCCAGCAATCCCGAAGGTCATCGAAGATAAGAAGGTTGAATCAATAAAAAAACGCCCGAAATGGGGGTTTGGTCAAGTCGTAAACGAATTTCGGATCGCACCGACATTCTGTACAAAAGGCTTAAGCTGAAGTCTAGTTACCCCAATTTCCACGCTGGGAAAGACTGGTGGCAGGGGGTTAGGCGTAGGCACTCAGAGATTACTTTAAGGAGACAGAAAAGCTCTCAACGACAGAGCAAGAATGTTGTCATTCGTCTTACGAGACTTATTCATCTCCGAGCATCCACTCCATGTTGTCAACAAGTGGACATTTCCGTCGCTGCTTAGTCAAGCGTGGGACAAGGCCTTCAGAGAAGACAGATTCCGAAGTGGCTTTGTTTCATATGGCATTTGGCCTGTAAACTATGCCACTGCGCCATCTGCAGCCTTGACATTCAGTGTTTGTAAATACACCCCATTAGAGAAAGGTGAACCAATCCATGTGTAAGGTTTGCGTTCTATCATTTTGTGTAGTATTCACTGTAGGTATTTGCCGTAAATGCGAATTTCAAAGAAATAAATTATACAACTGAGACATCGTCATAACGCATCGCCTGTTGTCGGTGTTAACATTCATCTTTCATGATAAAAATCAGATCTTTCTCTATCAAAACGCAGTTTTATTGCTAACTATAAGGTATTTTATATTAAAAAAACTACAACGATGCCCTTGTCTCAAAATAAAAGCGAGAGGAGTACAGTGAATGATTTTCTGAAAATTCGAGTCACGACATTCGTACTCTTACCAATTCGTATTTCGGTACAAGTCAGAAAAAACACCTGCATGAAGACCGTCAGAAGTGAAACTGTTTAATAATTTACTTAAAATATGCTGCATGGAACTTAATAATATATGGTTTTCCCAGCTTATTTCTATCTAATATTAAAATCTACCCTTGTTGTATATTTCAGGTGATGCTAAGATGTCGTGAATTATAACAACTTATGTGGCAGTTGCAAGCCTACAGTACCAGAAACATTTTACCACTATTATATTTGTTGTAATGTACATGTAGTTTACATGCTGCAGATTATATTTCCTATAAAAAATAAATCTATGTATATAACATTTTTTCTTTCACTTTCCATTATTGTCAAGAGGTTTTATTTCTATGTAGAACTTTACACACAAGACAATCAAGTATGCAAAACTACTCATATGAATGAGGTTTCAACTGAAATAAAATGCATTAAGAAGGAATTTTTATGCTTCTCATATTGTAGAGGAGACATTAAATTATAGTCAAAACAAGGGTAATGAAAATTTACGCAAATGACTAGTTTTGCTTGCTTAAATGCTTGAGTGAAACGCCGCCCAGGTCCGTAAGTAGTTATAAAATAAAGTTGTCATTAAGTTAGTGATTTGATATAGGCCCTGTTATTTTTCCTCGGGACAGTCATATTGGCCTTCGCCCTCGGGCCAATACGACCGCCCTTGAAAAAATAACAGGGCCTATATCAAATTACATATTTAATAGTATATGTTATTAAATATGTGATTTGATATAGGCCCTATAAAATTCCTTCTTTATGCAGAGATAATATTAGTTACACAGTCAGTTACTGACCGGATACGGTGTGATACCGGGTCAGTAAATTAATATTGGGTGAGAGCGTAGCTCGAGCCCAATATTTATTCACTGACCCGGTATCACACCGTATCCGGTCAGTAACTGACTGTGTAACGAATTTATCTTACCGAGTACCCCCATCTGAATTTTAGCATCAAAGAACACGGACAAGAGAGTATCACTTAAGCAATGACCATATCACATTTCAAATCTGACTGCTATCTTGTTTATTGACCGAAAGGAACCGAAACGCGACTGTTATTGACGAAAAGGACACACAATATTGACACAGTGAACTCCCCTTATCGATGTAGTTAGTTCGAATTAATTTTGGAGTAGAAAAATAAGGTTTCGTCAGCGCTATCATTTATAAATTTTGTTACTGACTGGATATTAGAATCTACTGACCTAATATGGGATAATACATGGTCAGCACGTGACCGCTCTCGGCCAATGAAAAACGAGTATTCTGTACGAGGTAAGATAAGTTGTTTGTTTAACGTCGTATTCAACACAAGTTTTAGGTTATATATATGACGGCCAGCTCTTCCTCTTCTTCATGTTTCCTGTACACCTTTTCTAACACCAGTACTAAATTACCCTATCACGAGCGAGGCCGACAACTCATGTATAGGGTATGACCTACCGCGACCGGGTTCGAACCCGCGATCTCCGAATTCGAAGTCAGACATGCTAACCGCTACGCCACGGCCGCGGTTATTGTATTTCAAATAATGTATTTAAGATCTTGACAGTCAAGTAGAACGTGTTTTACATTGAAATGCTCGTCACATGGTATACATTTAGGTGCTTCCTCTTTTTTGAGTAGGTATGAATGTGTTAATCTGGTATGACCAATCCTACATCGCGTAATCACTAATTGATCTCGGCGATTAGAAAATATTGTTGACGAAGATGAACCAAGGGTTGGCTTTGTCATGTAATTCATTAAATTCAGCATGATTCCACATTGTTTGCCATTTTGACTTAATCAACGATTTTATAGAACATTTGAAGTCACTGCTTAATAATTTGATATCTACTGGTTGAAGGTTTAAAGATTCTTTAGCTAAAATGTCTACTTTTTTATTTCCATGTATACCAATATGACTTGGTATCCATCAGAGGTGTACTATTTTAGATTTCAGTATTTCAATATTTTTAATAACTTTATTGTCTGAACTACGATTTTTTATGGCCAGCAATACAGATAGAGAATCTGAGAAAATAATAAAATTGTTATTAATACTATTTGATATGTATGATAAAGCAAGACTTAATGCTTCGACTTCGGCTGTAAATATGGATGCCTGTCAGGCAATCGCATTCTTGCAACGAAAGAATTTCCATATGCAGCGCAACCAACTTTGTTACCATCTTTCGAGCCGTCGGTTAATAAATGTGTACAATCTTTATATTTTTCTAAAATGTTTACGAATTCCGATTTGAAGGCATCTGGCTGGTAAAAGATTTACGAGGATTGATAGGTCAATATTCACGTCTGGTATGTTGTAGGTCAAAGGAGGGACATCTTCATCAAAGTTCTGTAAAACGGTAGAAGTGTTGATATAAAGCATTTCTAAGTCGTTTTTAACGCGCAGGCCAAATGGTTTAATTTCGTTCGGGTTGTTGTCAAATTTATCAATGTAATTTGGTTTAAAAACTACTTTTCGCGCCGGGTTATTATTGTTAGAAAATATTCGAGTTGCGTATTGTAATGATAGTTTCTGTCGACGTAATTTTAATGATAGCTCGCTAGCTTCAACATAAAGACTTTCAACAGGTGAAGTTTTAAATGCACCAAGGGCAATACGTAAGCCCTGGTTATGTATTGTATCAAGCATGAGTACGATTTACGTGCTGATCCGTACACAATTGACCCATAATCTAGTTTTGAACGAACAAGACTTCTGTATAATTTAAGTAATGTTTGGGAATCAGATCCACAATCAGTATGTGAAAGTACTTTAAGTAGATTTAAAGCTTTAATACATTTTGTTTTTATAGACTTTAGGTGTGGTATAAAAGAGTTTTTTTATCAAATGTAACGCCTAAAAATTTAGCTTCATTTACAACAGGAATTTTTGAGCATACCTACCCAGGATGAACTCAAGGATTTGGTTAGTCAGGGGTTGGTGCCATTAGTTGGGTTCCATCCCAAAAAGAGTGGCAGCTCAGAGGTCCTTAACCGTCTGAGGGAGATCCTCTAAGTTGCCGGTCTTGGGGAGGTAGGAATAGATAGCACTGCCCATAATCCAGATGGTGTGGTTTGTTAGAGCCATGAGTTTACTGAGGGCTGGTCAAGTACTGGTGGTGCATGCCAGGAGTCATTTGGACCCTGTTGAATATGTGAGAGCCAGTTGATACACCTGCATTGCTATACAGGTTCCGCTTTTAAGCTGAAGAAGTGGCTATCAGCCAGGGCTTTTTCAGCCTATCTCACGGGGCCGATATTCGGCCCCGTTCCCAATGCCAAATAACGACCATTTTTCCCAATTTCAAGAAAAAAATTCCCAATCTCGTTGAATAATTTCCCTTTGAATAAGATGCCTTCGGACTAAACAAAAGAAATCACGAAACTTCAACTTTCGCGGATCGTTTGTTTACTTTTGATCGGTGACCCGTGAAATCCGCTGTCCGTGAATATCATAAGTAAAATTTATCAAACTCCCCGCAGCGGTTATCTCCCTTTATCAATAACAAGTAGCAAAGCGTGACGTAAGCACTGTGAGGAGTTTGGAAATTTATTCGTCGCACTGCGGGTTATTCAACGTAAAATAACAGTTAAAACTAACAATTTCGTCATCAATTTACCTTTTAATAGCCTTTATTAAGTTTATAACGCACAAACTTATGTTCTATTGTTTGAAACGAAATCACACGAACCATTACGATGTATTGTCATATATTTTCGCGACCACCGCAAGATCGCAAATTCGTTTGAAACATTTTTGATCCGCGTTTGTTATAAAATAAATATTTGTTTATATTTTTCATCTTGATTAAACAAACAAACAAAAAATTGATTCTGTTTTCGTACGTGTGCTCTCAAAATAAACCCTAAATAACAGTGATTTTCTTCTTTGTCAACAATATCTTAACTGGTTTAGTTTTAAGAATTTTCGTCTGACATATCTGCTTTTGTTTTAAAACAAACAGTTACAAAATTATTTGATTTAACACCTATACACCTTGGCAGAACCCATTGTGAAGTGTAGTTCAATACTGTAACTTTCATTGGTTACCAACTTACCAGGGATGCACAAAAATGTTTTTGATAATTCAAGGTCTCAGACATATTTCATTATGTTTGAAAATAAAAATAACTTATCATTTTTTCATATTATTTTACTTGTAAAGAGAGCATGGAATTTAAGAAATAAGGAAGTAATCAAGTACAATCAAAATAAGAATCATAAAAATTATGGATACATGAGAATTTGCAATGAATACTTTACTGAATTGTCAGAACAAACTCTTGAATGGCACTGCAACACCTTCAGAGACACCAAAGCAATTGTTTATGCATACTGTATAAAGATTTATTGCAGAAAAATTAAATTATTAAATATCCAAATTAGTTTGATTTGTCAATATTTTTTCCCAAATCTGACTATTTACCGCGTTAAAAATTCCCAATTTGGGCAGGGGCCTTTTTCCCAAAACCCCCTGAAAAAGCCCTGTCAGCGTTTCCAAACACTTATGTGGGGTTCATTGCCAGAGTGAACAGGGTTTAAGGATGCCGGTCTCTGCTGGAGATTGATGCTCCCTACTTTCCTCATCAGGTTACAGCACCGCTTTTCCTGGAATGATCGGGTGGGTGGCTGCGGAGGTAGCAAAAGTAAGGGGGGTGCTTGGGAGTATTCTGGAAATTGCCAGTTCCTTTTTTTAACGTATTCAACACATATATACGTCATATATACGACGGCAAGCGCTTTCTACTATAGGTTTCCTGGACACTTGCTATAACCAGTACTAACTTACCCTACCCGAAGGCCGACAACTCATGTATAGGGTATGACCTGCCGCGACCGGGTTTCGAACCCGCGATCTCCGGATTCGAAGTCAGACATGCTAGGTTGTATGTGGAAGGGTCACCTCTTTTACATGAACCTGAGCCACACAACCTATTTGAGGAGTCCGGGGGCGAACCTCTTCAGTCCCGATGATGATCTGCACAAGTCTGATGGCGAAGAGGTCGGTATGCAGGTAGATTGAGTTAGATTGAGTAATACCATCTGACTGTTGAGGAAGTGTTAAGATCTCGAAGTGTTGGCCCAGATCGAATGCTACTATAAGAGCATCAAATTTTCAGATGAAACGATTGGACATCAATCCTTGAACCAGAAAGATCTGCTTCTGAACTTATACCCAGCAACAAGAAAGGCGAACAGGCTACTCTATTCATTTGTGATACCAATCTTTAGCCAATGAATTTTCCTTTTAATTGGTGCAAACGTTTTGTGAATTCAGCGACTTCGTCTGACGTTAACGCTGCACAAAATAAATGTGATATTTGTCAATATCCATTACTAGCCAAAATGATTGGCATTTATCACAGTTTATTACTTATTTTCTAACATTTCTAATATTAAGTGTCTCGACCAGATATATTTTCACATATCAAATTACATATCATTCCAATGTCTTTAATCACCAACTGTCATATATTTTTCAATCCTACTTGTGTATTTAAATTCCATTACAAATGCACAAAAACGTTATTGAGCATGTCATTTCCACTGATTTTTATTGGATATATTTTCTATTTCAGTTGTTTTAACTGTGACTTCAGAACCGAAGAAGCACATATTTATAGATCACGCAATAGTAAGTCATTTAGATATGGTATAGAAGGTACGATAGAAACTACTAATGGACGATCTGGTAAATTTGGACTGCTTTCTAAAACATTCAATCTTATACCTGCAGATATATTGAACAGTGGTGAAAGATTGCAGGTTGATGAGACTGCCCTGGACATTGCGCAGATTTCCGTTAGAACTATCGTTAGTAAATATGTCTCTCGACGAGGACACAGATAATTCAGAATTTGAAAGTCAATCCTATGAATTATACGTTCCACGCCAAGTGTTTCAGAAAAAAGACAATGCATATATAGTATGGCTTTAGATGAAATTAGGGAACTCTTACCTGTAAGTTAGGAAGTCATACACCAAAATGGACAAATGCAAACCCGTGTACTGCAAAGGCAGTCATCGATTATCACAAATCCATGTTTAAAAAAGATGTGTTATTTATTTGAATGCCTGTACACAGGCTTCCTTAGAAAATACAATCGATTTCTACCGGTTTGCATCTTAATTTCGTTGTAACTTAAACCATATATATATTTAGTTTACAAGCTTTGTTAACAACCAAGAACAGATTTGATGTCTTTTCTAATTTATCCTGTATGTAACTCGTATCTCAGAACGTTCGTAACGTTATTTAAGTCATAATGGCAAACAAAGTGGAATAATGCTATAATCAGGTTATATGACAAAAAACCAACCATCGATTCATCTTCGTCAATAATATGTGCATATCGAAGAGATCAACTAGTTATTACGCGATGTAGAATTGGTCATACTAGATAAACATATTCATACCTTCTCAAAAGAGAGGAGGCACCTCAATGTTTACCATGTGACGAGCATTTCAAACACGTTCTCCTTGACTTATTTATTTATTTATTGGAGTTAACGCCGTATCAACACAATTTAGGTCATTTCACGGCGTCCAGCGCACCTAACCTAGCTTTCGCTGGACGCCGTGAAATGACCTAAATTGTGTTGATACGGCGTTAACTCCAAAAAATAAATAAATAAGTCAAGGAGAACGTTAAATACATTCGTGACAAACATTTTAAGGTTAACTCTCCTAAAGAACTTTTTGAGTCAGTACCATCATATGCGATATTTAACTATTTTAAGGAAATAAATGTTTATCATAAAAAATGGGGCTTCAACTCTTCATTACCTATAGAAGTAATAGTATCATCAATTGCTTTCGGCGCGATATGACCTTTAGGTGTTGGTGCGCCGTAAAATCCAATCGATCAATCATACGATTTATGTTTAAACTAGAATGGGCCTTTGACCTCCTTAGTAAGCCGAAAAGAATAGATTCTGTTTTCCAAGATGTTAAGTAAGTTTGTTACTCACTAACCACTGGCTATCAATATCTAACGCATAATTTCGATGTTTATCTTTGGAAGATGCAAGAATGACAGTCATCAGCATAAAGAAGTAACTTGTGTTTAAATACAGTGGACTTATTATTCACATAAATAAGAAAAAGGAGGTCCTAGCAACACCACATGTTAAAGAGGCTAATGACGACAAAACACCAGTTTTCTACCAACTGGCTTCTACCAGTGAGTAAGAGGAAAACCATCTGGTACCGGGATCGGTCAGTCACATCGCCCTAAGTTTCATTACCAAAATGTTGCGATTAACTGTATCATAAGCTTTCTGAAGATCATACAAACATATTGACTTTTGTCCATTTGAAATTTAATGTAGTCTGTTAGATAAATGAGACATGTATCAGTGAAAAACCCTTTTCTAAAACCTGACTGGTACTCATATAACAGACCATTGTTGACATACTGAGCAAAAATGAAAACTTTACATGGAATTTGAAACAATATTTTTACTTTGGTTAAATGCGCCAGAAAACTACTAACAGCATGTTTTACCTCGATTAATTATCCGACAGTTTTGTGAATTTCATTACTATTCACCCATAGAGTACTTTGAAATGTGAAGTCAACTAAGGTAGGTGTCAATTTAAAAAATATCGAAAGTGGTAAAACTTAGACATTGTGTGAATTTCGGTATTGAATTTGAAATTTAAAAGACAATGACGACTGGTGCTTGTCAGTAGCGTGTATGACTGCCATTGCTGTTGGTGCAAGCCAATATTCTCCTTATCATGGAGTTGACGTAATGTCTAATGACGTCATTCGGAATAGCCTGCAATTCTAACAGCAGAGCCTGTCTCAGGTCATGAATGTTGATTCGGCGATTGTTTCGTGCCCTGCGCCCGAGTTCATCCAGTATGTGTTCAATGGGGTTAAGGTCCGGGGAGAGTGCTGGCCAGGGTAAGACGTTCACATAATTGTTTGCCAAGAAAGCTGTGTTACTCGGGCTGTATGGGGTCTAGCATTATTATGTTGAAAAATTGCCTGAGGTCCATGGTTCTGCGTAAATGGGAGCAATTGATTGCGGAGAATATCAAAATAGCCTTGCGCATTCACTTGTTCCTGAACAATCACAAGTTCTGTCTTCTGGTTACCCATGATTCCTCCCCAGACCATGACTCTGTCGCCACCGAACCTGTCCACTTTCCTGACACAGCATTGTGCAAATCTTACATTTTTGCGACGATAAATTCTCACCCTACCGTTTGCAAAGCTAACCCTGAAGCGTGACTCATCTGAGGAAATCACATTGTTCCAATGGGCTCGCCTTTAAAAGCGATGCCGTCTACACCAGGCCAGTCTTTGGGCCCTATGACGTGCCGTTAGAAGCGGTCCAGTGTAAGGTCTGCGAGCCCGAAGTGGAAAGTGTGATTTCCTCAGACGGTTTCGGATGGTCGGAGCAGAGACACTAAGCTGCCGAGCAGTTACTGTAGCAGGCTGGAAATGTTATTTGTTTGTGAGCAACCGTTAATGTTTCTCTGTAAGTGATTTTACTTGAAACACACAATGAGGTGACAACACGTGGTTAGTGTTGAAACCCGGAAACGTTAAATCGTGCAAAGCATGCGAGGTGCGCCGGGATGGGATTATCAAAACTGGGAGTGTAATGACAGGCCAATCAATACGTGTAGTGAAAGTAAATCTATGAGAAGAATAACCTGTCAAAATGGGAAATTTAGTGTGTAAAGTTTTCATTTTTGCCGAGTATAGATTGCATACAGTGCTGAAAATAGAGACAGGGTGATAGTTGCCAAAATCGGTTTAATAATTTTTCTTGAACAATGGGACTACACGAGCTGTCTTGATGTCGTTTGGTACCATATCCTAAATTCTAACGTTTAATAACTTCCATTCTGAAGTCTATACAAAGATCTTTATCTTTTTCTGTTCTCCTTTGGAAATCTTGTTTTTCTCTTTCCGCATCCTTTCGCATTGACCCATTAATTTGATTGAATAAAATGTAAATGTCTTTCCTTACAGAAAACTGACGAAGACATCTTTGGATATTGTTGAATTATTTTTTAGAATTTTTTTCTCGCTATTTGAGCTATTTTTGTATGTAGTGCTTAAATCACTCTGATCTTTAAGCAGTTTATTAAATGTCTAATTAAAACTATGATTACGTATGTCACGGTAGTATTTTACAGACACTGGTTGAGTACCATAATTTGTACAATTTTCATGATACATGTCATGCATTTTTCTACCGTTCAAGTGAGACGGCAAGTACAACTTTTGTGAGTTTCTACTATAACGACTTTCAATTGTTTCAAATCTAATAATGTGATCAACGTTTTGTCAAAGTTGTTCACTTACCATTGTCGGCCTAAGGCATATCACTTACAATGATAGTTCCTCAGGAAATGTAAAATATGTTTGCGCCGTAAAACACTTTTTCTCAATGCATTCTGTTCTCTTTCCCGTTGCATCTACAATGTAGCAATAATAAAAAAATTCTATGTTACGAAATGAACCCTTATACATGTATCATCAACCATTATTTACAAATTATGTGAATACCTAATACAGAGGGCCATGGACTTAAACAATGTATCAATGCATCATACCATATCATAATTTTCATATGAATGTTAAATTTACATATAGGTCATATGTCAAACTCGCTTGTCTGAAATAATTACAAAATATATATTGCAAAATGAGACAGGATTACATGCATTTAAATTTCTATATGTTGTTTCATTCATTAATTCATTGTCAAATTGTTGGTCTGTGATTGTCTATTCTGATCACTTCACCCTGAAGGCCATTCACAAGCCTGTTTGATAAATTTCTGTGCAGGATAACAGGCATACCAATTTTCAGCCACAGATTTTTGAGAACAGTCCGAGATTGAAGAGCTTTTAGATCACCTGTAACTGTTGATAGCTCTTAATACAGAATTCCTTGCATCTCGAGTATTTTAAGGCAGAATTCCCATAATAGCTGCTGTCAAACTTCGGGCGATGTCGGCTCATGTCGACAAATTACGTAAATGGTATTCGTCGCTGTCGTTATAAATCGATAAAGATCGGATACACTTTTTTATTGTGTAAATGCTTCATTTTTAAAATATTATTAATATTTTACCTATATTACCCAAAAAGATTATTAACTCTCCCAATTATATGAGAAAATAGATAGAATTCTTGTAAAAAGTTTAAACCGGAAGTTTAAAAATCCAATTCAAACAATGGACTAAAAGATTCGTCCCCTGACAGATTCGTCCCCAAACAAATTCGTAATCGATAAGTTGTTGATAATTAATGCATTTAGACCGTAAAATACCATTATTTTATCTTTAAATGGTCAATAATGGCGTTTAAAAGTAAAATATGTACTGCAAAGAATTGTTTTTTTCATATTAGAAGGGTCACTACAGTTTTGACATTTTTTAAAAAAGGGGGTCGTTGTATTGAAATGGCATTTAATTGAGTTATCTGTGGTGAAAATTCTTTTTCTTTCTTTTATCAATTGCCATATGGTATAAGGTAAATTATTTAAATGGTAGCTTGGAGTGCAGAAACTGTTTTCATAGTCAAAAGGTAAGAATACGGACTTGTGTTTTTAAAGCTGGTGAAAATCATCACATTTTCTGTTGGGTCTCCCTATGATTAACTTGTTATATGTGTAAAAATACCAACGTAAAGTTATCAAAGTTGATGTATTTGCATTCATTAAAATATTGTGAATTTTATTAAACAAGATTTATGAAAATATTTTAATTATTAAATTCATTTTTACATTTAAAAGACATATACCCCTTCAAATTTATAGTGTGATTCTTACTCATTACTCAATTTTCAAAAAAATGTCATAAAAAATTTATTTGACGGTAAAAATGCAAAATATTTTGCCAGTGAATCTAGGCTGTGATCCTGATGATACAGAAAGTAGCAGAAAGCTAATTCCTTGACATGTGTATTATGGGTATTCTACCTTAAAACTGTTATAATCATCAACAAAATCATTTCTGACCAACAATTTGAAGTGTTGATGCCTTGAAGTTGGAAGTTCTCTGTCAAGGGTTTTGATAAAATCAATTGTTTCTTTCTTAAGTCCCCCCAGATGATACACGTTCTATTCCCCTAATAAATGAATTATCACACTGCCTTATTACTTCAGTCAAAACTGCTCTATGATTAAATATCTTTTAAAAACAATCACTAATAAATGAATTATCACACTGCCTTATTACTTCAGTCAAAACTGCTCTATGATTAAATATCTTTTAAAAACAATCACTTTCAAAACAGTGCATACCAGGGTCATTATACCTTATGTTCTTAAAGGTTTTAACTGTCTGAAATCGCCACAAAATATTAATTGAACCCCACCAGCGTCTTTGTCTTTTAAAGCAAGTTCTCAAACTGGCCATTGAGCTTTCATCTACCACTGATGTAATCATGGTCTTCAATTGTTGGTATACATGTTGAAATTGAATACTGTACTTCACTACCAATCTCCTGGGTTCATACCTACCATCAAACAACTCAGCAAATTGGTATAAAGTTATTGCCTGCAAAGTATAACAACAAAAGTAATCAGGATCTGGCATATCAAATTAATAAATACAATTTCAAATAAATAAATACAAATGTAATTACCTCGGTATAGGAGTATCCATCTTCGATTCAGCAACATCATCAGATCACAAAATCCTCCAGTTGACATTTCCTTGAAGTCAAAAATATATGATTATTTTTGTCTAAATATGACTTTTCAATTAGTATGGTACTAATCAGCTACGAATGGTTTATTTGTGATGACTCCACTATTTCTGTACGATCAGAATTTTGTTTACCTATAAATTCTTGATCGGTGTCATGAGATTTTATTCCGTCTAAAATCTTAATTCTCAGTTCACCAGACCCGTAAATCCATCTATTTCATCTTCTTTGTCTTTAACTAGACAAATACATCCGGACTGGTGATTCTATGCATTCGTATGCCTTTTTAAAAGCAGCATTGATCTCCTCTTGCATAATGTAACTGTACGCTTACGATTACTATGCTTAAAAGATGATGTCAATTTAACACTAAGTGAAATAACTTTATGTGACGCTTATGTATGACCAAGTTGCTGAAAGACAACATGAACACTCTTTTTCATATGACTGACTAGGAGTGTCACTAGTCGCGCTAGTAGTAGCATCACCAGATACAACCGTTTCATCGCTAATTATTGGTATGTTTAGATTTGTTAAAGTAAAATACGCATACTCTAAAGAGTAATCCGGGTCGGTAGTGCAGTTAGTAGCGCGCCTGGATTTCTAATATTGTGTTCCGAAGGGGGGAAGGGTTCGAATGCCATCCGAGAAGCTTATACCCTTCCATGACAATTTTGATTATATTGTCTGTTTTCTCCAATATTAAGGTATATTTAGAAGTTTCCGTCCCTGTAGAAGGGTAGATGAGTTCTGGTCTGGTTAAGGACAAAAATCCAAAAAAGCTAGGTTAGGTGACCTAATCGCCGTAAAATATCCTAAAAATTGTTTTGATACGGCGTTAAACTCAGTATAAATAAACTCTAAAGAATTTAAAGACAAAAAAACATCACTACTATCAAGATATGGTGGATCTGAAGAACAAGTAACAGCTGGTAACTGGTTGATCTTAGAGGCAGCTTCAACCTGTTCCCCTGTAAGCAACTTGCACAGAGCCAAAGCTGTAGATGCATCTTCATGACAATCCGTCGTTTGAAATAAAAATATGAAAAACAATGTGTAGTCTCGATCATAAAGCACATGAGTAAACAAAATGGCTGAAAGACATAGTGTCACAGTCAAGCTCATGATTTATTATCATTAAAGGTAATCATATATATAAAATAATTATGGTAAACAAGAAACAGTAACAGGCCCGTAGAAACAGGGGTAGCTATTGGGGTATCAGCCTCCCCCCCCCCCGAATATTTTCAGCAGTTAGTGATTAAAAATCAGATAGTTAGTAATTGAGGCTATTTATTTACTCTGTCACAACCGGGTCGATAGCACAGTTGGTAGCGCGCCGGGATTTGGATACTCGTGCCCGAGGGGGTGCAGGTTCGAATCCCACCCGGGGAGGTTATACCCTTCCATGAAAATTTGACAATAATGTCGATTTTTCCTCCATTGATTAGATATTATGGAGAAGTTTCCAGTCTTGTGGAAGGGTAGGTGAGTACTGGTTATAGACAATGGTCCAGGAAAGCTAGGTTGGGTGCGCTGGACGCCGTGAAATGACCTAAATTGTGTTGATACGGCGTTAACTCCAATAAATAAATAAGATAGATACGTTTGTGCTTTTTCGGAAAAATTAAAATTACCAAAATTTTTATTGAGCAAAATGTCCAAACACAATGTAAAATTCAATCTTATTTACATTTCTTCAATACTTTTTGAATGAAGTCCGGCATAAAAACTTGTTCATATGATCTTATTTATTTATTTTATTTATTGGATTTATTCAAGGCATCATCCACTACGAGGGTATTGTAATTTTCCCCTGGCAATAGGGGAAAAACCTTTCCCAGATTCAGGGATGGGGTCAAAGTAATTAATTATAATTACCATTATTCTCAACCTCAGTAATTATAATTAATTGTTAATTACCCTGAGTAAGGACAATAATTAATTACAATTACCATTATTTGCATAAACAATTAATTAATTATTTCAATAAGGTATTTAGGCAAAAAATGAAATTTCAGTTACTGACATGTATTAATTATTGTCCTTACCTTTAAAACACTAAATAGAAGATAAGATAACTCATATTGCAGGTTACATGTACTTGATACTTTATTATTTTCCAATAAGTTTTAGTTATGTTTTATATATACAATGAACATCATATCAACCGAAACAATGTCAAACATTTACTCAATATGGGCAGTGGCTTTGATCATCATAAGAGCCTCAAATGCTCTGTCGCTGAGTCGAAATCTGTCAGACCTAAAGGTTTTGCCGGCCACACTAAACAGCCACTCTACTGTTACCGATGACGCAGGTAGAGCTAGATGCCACTGGCGATACTGGCCAGTTTGGGGTATCTATTCATATTGGCCGTCCAATGTTGAATTGGATCAACCTCCATTGGCTCCTTATCTTAATCCAGATACTTTATGATATCACTTGATATCTAAGCATCTCCACTTGCATGCCTTTTTCTTGGCGAATTTTGCTCCATGAACCCAAAGAGATCTAACCTCTGTTTCTTCGTAAGTGGTGTAGTAACATCTGAATTGATGCAAGCAGTTTGCACCCGAAGCGTCTCAATTGCTTCATCGCAACGCGTAAATGGTTAGTGAATTCAGTAGTACTTGATTAGTGGATTATCTTATAACCTTAGTCATAAGGTGATAATGACTCAATGTATTCAAGATGATCACCTCAATGCTCATCTTTCAGTGACCAGTCAGACAATTTATTCTTTCACAATAACACCATGCAGGGTTATCAATCAATTACCTATAGATTTCATGTACAAACACTATTGTTATGACAGTAAAGAACCCATTCATCAGGTGTGAAAAACAGAAAAGAGGGGGCCAGTTTGGAAACTAAGTCGCATTTTATGAAACATATGCAAATGTATCATGAAGTAATTGAAAAATGATTGAAAGCAATTAATTATTGACTAAATTTCCTAAGTAATTAATTACAATTACCATTGTTTTCCATTTTTTGATAAAGTAATTAATTACAATTACCATTGTTTTCACACAGTAATTAATTGACAATTATTTGTTCAGAGCAATTAATTGGCCCCATCCCTGCCCACATTGTCCCCAAAAGGACATCGGAGATTCGCAATTTCCCCTGCCACAGAGTTGATGACCTCCGGAAAGCGGAATACCCCCAGCACACCAAAGGCAACGGGAGTGCAACTCGTGAAAGCCGAACACAAAAAAATCGCTTTAACTGCGCAGAAAAGAGAGTTAAAACGGTTCGAAAATCAGATCCCTGATAAAAGGGAGACTACTTTTCCAAAATTGTCATCAAACGGGACTGGGTTTTCAACTCTTAAGAATCAATCACACAAAATGTGCCTCAATACCGTAAAAACGGAATCAAAGCACTTGGGATTACACCGAATTACAACATTGAGCCCTTATACACAATATTATTGACAATAACTTGGTATATAGCAAAAGCACACATCTAAAGTTTTAAACGTGTCTAGTTGATAACCAAAGCACTGGAATGCTGGAGTCCTGAATAATGATTTTCGTAAAGGATATTATGCAGGTCGTCCACATAAACATTGTGTATATAAACATAGCTAGTTTCATTACACACCAATATTTATGGGTGTATTGTTTTTACTGTTTTAACACTTATTTTATGAACATACCACTATATAAAATTTACAATGTGCATATAGAGTATTTAAAATGAATGTTAAATATCTAAGTTGTATGTTTAAATCCGTAAAATGCTGTTCGTGGATCAGCTTGTTGGCTATTGGTACTTTGCAAAACGGAACGAAACGGAACGGAACGGAACGAGAGGCACCACACGGGGAAAATTAAGAAATGAAATGTAAATTCTTAAAATCAATATACAGTAATCATAATAGTAAATTATACGAACTCTGTATAATCTTAGTCTATCCGACGAAACTCAGTATACACAAACCATTATATATGTAGTTATAATTGCCGACCCAGGATCTACATGTCGCCTCTTTTACATGTATGTTATAAGATTATAGGACAGTTTGTATGTTTGTAAAGGGAAGGCTTTTTGCACATTTCCTTGTATGTGCACGCGTGATTATTATTCAAACTACTATGTTTGCGCTGTTGTTGTCATGATACCAATTTAGCCCATTCTCTCTCGTTTCGTTCCGTTTCGCAAAGTACCAATACCCACACAGGTATTGGTATTTTGCGAAACGGAACGAAACGAGAAAAATATATCTATATTCATACATGTCTCTTCATAAATAACCTCGACATGGAATTTTGCCGGGTATATCAAATAATCATTTATGGCTTTATATATGTAGTTATAATTGCCGATCCAGGATCTACACGTCGCCTTTTTTACATGTATGTTATAAGATTGTAGGACATTTGTATGTTTGTAAAGGGAAGGCTTTTTACATATTTCCTTGTATGTGCACATGTGATTATTCCTCAAACTACTATGATTGCGCTGTTGTTGTCATTAAACCAATTTAGCCCATTCTCTCTCGTTTCGTTCCGTTTCGCAAAGTACCAATACCCACACAGGTATTGGTACTTTGCAAAACGGAACGGAACGGAACGAGAAAAAATATATTTTTATCATAACATGTATCTTCATAAATAACCTCGACATGGAATTTTACCGGGTATATCAAATAATTATTTATGGCTTTATATATGTAGTTATAATTGCCGATCCAGGATCTACACGTCGCCTTTTTTACATGTATGTTATAAGATTGTAGGACAATTTGTATGTTTGTAAAGGGAAGGCTTTTTACATATTTCCTTGTATGTGCACGCGTGATTATTCTTCAAACAACTTTGTTTGCGCTGTTGTTGTCATGATACCAATTTAGCCCATTCTCTCTCGTTTCGTTCCGTTTCGCAAAGTACCAATACCCACACAGGTATTGGTACTTTGCGAAACGGAACGAAACGAGAAAAATATATTTATATTCATACATGTCTCTTCATAAATAACCTCGACATGGAATTTTGCCGGGTATATCAAATAATCATTTATGGCTTTATATATGTAGTTATAATTGCCGACCCAGGATCTACAAGTCGCCTTTTTACATGTTTGTTTTAAGATTGTAGGACAATTTGTATGTTTGTAAAGGGAAGGCTTTTTGCATATTTCCTTGTATGTGCACGCGTGATTATTCTTAAAACTACTATGTTTGCGCTGTTGTTGTCATTATACCAATTTAGCCCATTCTCTCTTGTTCCGTTCCGTTTCGCAAAGTACCAATACCCACACAGGTATTGGTACTTTGCGAAACGGAACGGAACAAGAAAAAATCTATTTATATCATTACATGTATCTTCATAAATAACCTCGACATGGAATTTTACCGGGTATAACAATCATTTATGGCTTTAATTATGTAGTTATAATTGCCGACCCAGAATCTACAAGTCGCCTTTTTTACATGTATGTTATAGGATTATAGGACAATTTGTATGATTGTAAAGGGAATGCTTTTTGCATATTTCCTTTTATGTGCACGCGTGATTATTCTTCAAACTACTATGTTTGCGCTGTTTTTGTCATTAAGAATTTACAATTCCATGTCGAGGTTATTTATGAAGATACATGTATGAATATAAATATTTTTTTCTCGTTCCGTTCCGTTTCGCAAAGTACCAATACCTGTGTGGGTATTGGTACTTTGCGAAACGGAACGGAACCAGAGATAATGCGCAAATTGGTATAATGACAACAAAAGCGCAAACATAGTAGTTTTAAGAATAATCACGCGTGCACATACAAGGAAACATGTAAAAAGCCTTCCCTTTACAAACATACAAATTGTCCTACAATCTTATAACATACATGTAAAAAAGGCGACGTGTAGATCCTGGATCGGCAATTATAACTACATATATAAAGCCATAAATAATTATTTGATATACCCGGTAAAATTCCATGTCGAGGTTATTTATGAAGATACATGTAATGATATAAATATATTTTTTCTCGTTCCGTTCCGTTTCGCAAAGTACCAATACCTGTGTGGGTATTGGTACTTTGCGAAACGGAACGAAACGAGAGAGAATGGGCTAAATTGGTATCATGACAACAACAGCGCAAACATAGTAGTTTGAATAATAATCACGCGTGCACATACAAGGAAATGTGCAAAAAGCCTTCCCTTTACAAACATACAAACTGTCCTATAATCTTATAACATACATGTAAAGGAGGCGACATGTAGATCCTGGGTCGGCAATTATAACTACATATATAATGGTTTTTGTATACTGAGTTTCGTCGGATAGACTAAGATTATACAGAGTTCGTATAATTTACTATTATGATTACTGTATATTGATTTTAAGAATTTACATTTCATTTTTTAATTTTCCCCGTGTGGTGCCTCTCGTTCCGTTCCGTTCCGTTCCGTTTCGCAAAGTACCAATAGCCCAGCTTGTTCACCTTTTCAGTAGGCAAGTCTAATTTTTAAGTACAAAAACACGCATGACCTAGAATACGACCTGTAGCTTGTTTAAGATAACTTGAGACAAACGACTCTGTTTGTTTACATATTAGGGACTCCGGTATTACATAAAATAGAGAGGTCAGCTAATTTTGTGAAATGAAAGTATTAAGCTTGTCTTAATGCGTGGAACGTGCGTTCTCGCACAAAATTTAATACATCAAAAACACACTGATAATAGTCGACAATAACTTGTACTGAACTTAAATCGACCTGTGTATAAAAATGGTATCGTTGTATTTTGTCTAAAGTTATCATAAACGTGCTATAGTGCGTACAAAAAAACAAAACGTGTTTTGGTAAACATTAAAATTGAGACAATTCATTTCAGGGGTAGGCAGTATTGAAAATAAAATTTGTGTAATTCATTTTAACAAAATTAGCATGGTTGACAAACCACCACCACTGTAAATCATGTTTGTTATGGTAGAACGCTTTCCATTACACCAACAACTTAGACACTTATAATACATATCACAATTGTTTATTTTAAAGTCATCCTGGGCATCCCTTGTCGAGGGTTAGTTCACTGTATTGTTATTATAAACAGTGTTTTGTTTTTTTGTACGCACTATATAACTGAGTGTGATGGTTTTCTGAGTTAGAACAACCTTTCCGAAAACGCGTAGCTTTTGAGCGTTTTGAGAATTCTAAGGCCGTGTTGTTTTAACACAGAAAATCCGTAGCACGAGATTCATATCCGACTTACACAACGATTCGAGTGGTTAGTTACACATCATGGCATGTACATCGAAGTATATCAACCCATGTTAAACAAAGAAAGCGGTGTGTAACTTTGTTTATTGTCTGTTTTTTCTCAACTGTCAAAGCTTGAATAATTTCACGGTGACTGAATGCATTGTTTTTGTACTGGCGGCCTAATTGTTGTTAGAAATATCTTGACTAAAACATATCATACGGCATAAGAAGCTTTACTCAATCATAATACACTTTCGGAATCTCATGGGTGTATTACGACAAAAATTTTAACAAGCGCATTCACCGTGAAATTATTCATTGTTTGACAGTTGAGAAAAAACGAACAATAACATGAGTTGATATATTTAGGAACTAGCTAGTAAAACAAATAATTCACGTACGTGGGCTTTTTTCACGTGTGCGAGTTGATATTTAGATATCAACCCGTTCACGTGAAAAAGAATTACCTGCCCACGTGAAATTTCAATTTGTGTATTCAAGCGAAAGCAATCAATGTGAAAATTTAACATTAGAGGTGTATCAGTTTTTGAAATTGAAAAAACCTATCAAGTGGGTGGGGTAAGTAAATATTAAAATATCCATAAATTTCAAACAATTTTGATAGTAATTAACTCCACAATCTGAATTATTGTTTTGTTGCTGAACAGACGGAATTCATTTTTGGTTGGAACGCTCATCGAAAGTTTGGTCGTGTCTTTGCGCGATATGACCTTTTTGTGTTGGTGCGCCGTAAAACCCAAACAAACAAACATAATTAATTATGATTCAGAATTTACTGTTGGAGCTAATTTTAAGTCCGTTTTTGGCGTCGTAGGTGGTATTTAAAAGTCGACTCTTAGTTTTTTGTCCTGTTTTTTTTTTGCAATTCGCGGTTTACTATTTTTTCTCAATTTGCATTATATTTTACTAGGTGTTTTATTATTGTTGTCTCCTGTAGCCTTAAACGCTTTTTAAATGCTATTAAGTGATAACGCAGACCTGTATAAGGACAATTACATTGTCCCTTAGGATTTAATGTAACCGTAATAGATTCTTAAAACCTTCCTCAACAAATAAGTTCCTTGACAGTACTATTGCGATTTAATGTTTTCTAATCAATTTATTGGCCAAATTTTTCCTGACCCACATTCACATTCGGTTTTATCTAAAATTAATTTCGCATTAAGTTTATTCATTGCCGCTTCAGGCGTAACGGGCGAAAAACTTGATTTAATTACAAGGAAACAGGAAGGAATCGACGTTTTGATTGGACTATTTTAAAATATTTGGGCTGTCATCGATCTCCATCAGTTCATTATTGCAAATATTGTCTTTGACTGATTCGAACCTTTGACTTTCAGGTGTAGTTGCTTCCGTATTAACAGACGCAGTTTCCAGTTGTATGTTCTTGCTGTAGATCGGTGGACGTTCAGTTTGTATGTTCTCGTTGTAGATCGATGGACGTTTAGTTTGTATGTTGTCGTTATAGATCCATGAACGTTTAGTTTGTATGTTCTCGTTGTAGATCGATGAACGTTCAGTTTATATGTTCTCGTTGTAGATCGATGAACGTTTACTTTGTATGTTCTCGTTGTAGATCGATGAACGTTTAGTTTGTATGTTCTCGTTGTAGATCGATGAACGTTCAGTTTATATGTTCTCGTTGTAGATCGATGAACGTTTAGTTTGTATGTTCTCGGTGTAGATCCATGAACTTCAGTTTGAGTTTCTTTGTTCACTAACAATAAATTTACATAATAAATAATATAAATAAACAATGAAATAACGACGAAATAACAATTTAATGTTATTAAATTTCTTTTTTCACATTATCCAAAATCCCTTTGGGATCACCCCCGTGATTTACGATTTTAATGTCCTCTACAGCCAATTTAGCGTATTGAAATTCTGCCTTCTGTCTTAACTTCCCGATACCCGCGCGGCCACATTGAATTTCAGTGTGTTTAAATTTTTGAACGGTATACATAGTCATCACTATCATATCAATCGGAAGTACCCTACGAAACTGATTTGCCTTTAAAACATTATTGATACTCTCAGCAGCATTTGTCGTAATGCCAGTATACGGTTGGTAAATTTTGTATCGGTCACGGATAGCGCGAATACAATGAACTTTCATGTCTATCATCAAATGTTTCTCAAAGTATTTGGCAAACGGTAGCGACCACGATTCTTTGTACTTTCGCACATTTTCGTCAAAAATGTCCGAGCTTGTCGATTGAAGTATAACTTTCATTTGTTCAATATAATTTGTATCAGAGTATTTTTTTCATGGTTCTGTAGCCAACGTTTTATATCCTGCAATACATGATTCCAGCAGTGAACTGTTTGAATATCAGGGAAAACATTTTGAATGGACTTTTTTCATACCTAACTCGCGGTCACATATGATTGGGTTATCAAAGTTGCCAAAATTTGGAATTATATGGACATGAATCGCTAGTGAAATTTGGTGTCTCTTTTCTCATGTAACATAAATGCTATCGGTTTCATTGGCGAGCTTTCAAATACTCACGTTGATCTTGAAGTTGAAGGAAGCTAGAGTATTTCTAGCTGGTCGAAATCTCCATCATGTGGTGGGACTTGTTACATCTTACTTTCATTACTTGGAAAATATGTCCTCATGTTATCATTGAAGGTCAGAAATTTATCAATATCCACTTTTTCATAAACATGTACAATTTTATATAACTGGATCAGATCAAACCGTCTGCGTCTATAGTATAAAGTTGGCAGGTTTAAATTTCTTAAACGATCTTCATTAGACATTTGCTTTAAACTTGGTACAATTTTTGTGCTTCTACGTTGAACATCTCTAGAATCTGACGCATCTTTTTGGTAGATGGGTTCCAAATGGGTGAGCCATAATCCAAAACTAATCTTGTGAGTGATTTGTAAAGGCATAAAAACAAAGTTTTGTCCATGAATGAGAAGGGTCGTTTTATCATTACCAGTAATTGATTGACTTTGTATGTCTTTTTGGTTATATGGGTGTCAAATCACACTCTTCGTTTTTATTAGGGAAATCATGTGTTACATTTGAACTGTCCATCATGGTATACTTACACTCATGTCTTCATGTCTTACACTTCCAAATGGAATACATTTACATTTTATGGCATTAAATTTCATTAACCATTCATTGCTACATTTGCAAAGCGAGTCAATGTCTTCTTGAAGGCTGTCCTGATTAGTAGCGTTATCTACTGCAGCGTAAATCTTAGTATCATCTGAAAATATTTTTAGAAAGTTATATAACATGTTGATTAGAAAAAACAGTCACAAACAATTCGTCTAGTGTATAGGTCGTGTCAATGGCGCATTTTAAAGTTCCTACCCCTAATTCTTCTATAATTTCTTCAAATCTGACTATAGCAACCAGGGACGAATATACATCAATTTGGATAACATAATTTTCTAGATGGTAGCCAATTTCAGTTAGATATATTAAGAATCGTGACTAATTCGCACCTTTTTTCCTCTCTGCGTAAAAGTGATTAGCAACTTGTTGTTCCTATCGAGGCATATTCAAACTCTAGCCCGTGCCCACGGTGGCCTTATTTGTTAATTCCGTATGTACTGTGGTCTTCTTTTTGTAAAGGTTTTCTGACTTGCTTTTTATTGTGTCGATAACAAATGGTTTTGTGGCACGAATTCCCTTTTTGTCTTGCAGTAACCATGGGACGAAGGTACAATCGTAGTTTCATCGCCAATGTAATGTAAAATAATATATATCTGTTTGATTCTGGTAATTGATATGTATGTCGCTGAAAGCTAGAGGAAAAGCCCCGTTTATCTTCGTTATCTCTTATTTTATATATTGACTTCGTAAGTGTGCCCAATTAAAACGTACCAAGGTATTTTCAAGGTATTCAGGCGGAAAATGTGTGTGCCGAAAAACAATTGCTCTAGTTTTCAGTTTATCTTTTTTTCATTCTGTACTGTATCCATCATATAATTCATAACACGTGAGTATTCCTCATGCGTAACAGCATCACAACTATATAATGTAACTACATGTATAATCTCTAAACACTCATAATGACAAAATAAAGTTAACTGTAACCAAAACTGAAAAATTGATTCCATCTCATTATAATACAATTAATTAATTGTTTATTTATTTTATTTTCATATTGCAATAAACAAGAATAGTAATCTTCAGCGCCGCAAAGTTGTTCTTAATCTTTATGAGCGCCGCAAAATTTGTTCTAAATCTACATGTACATGAGCGCCGCAAAATTTTGAAAGTTCAAAATTTCAAACTCTTTCCAGTTTTAATTCGTCTTTTCTTATTTTAAAATTTACACTTTTCATTCATGATTTCATTCTGGTAGTGAGCAGTGTTCAAATTCCCACGCAAGATGACAAGTGGTGTCTTCACGTGTAACGACATGCCCACCCAGACCATCACCGACCCGCCACGACACTGATCTGTCTCTACCACACATGGATCTGCGAAACGTTCGACAACTCGGCAGAATTCTCGTGTCCGACCATCGTTACCCTGAATATTAAAGCGGGATTCATCAGTGAAGATAACTTGAGCCCAGTCAGCACGTGTGAAACGTAAATGCGCTCTTGCCCAACGAACGCGTGCATTACATGGTGTTGACGAAGCACTATTCCATGATACGGTCGTCTTGCACGTAGACCTGCCGACTATAGGCGCTTCCGGACCGTTGTATCGCTGATTGGGTCTCCCATGGGTACCGATTGTTTCCCTAGCTGTCTCCATCGCTGTTCGCCTCCGCTGACAAAGGTAAGATAAAGTGATACAACGATCTTTTAAACCACAGCTGTGACGTCATCCCATTGTATTCATAGTACCGTATATCTAATAATGTACAGGTAACCGTCCAATATTAAGATTACTCGTCCATTATCTGGCGTGTTTGGACAATATCTAACGTGTAAGTCTAATATTGGACTACACGCTAGATATTGTTCAAACACACCAGATAATGAACGCGTAACCTCGATAGCGAACGATTACCTTTTCAATGTATTTCATAAAAAAAGCAAAGAAACGAATGAAGTTGGTTTATTGAACAAAAATTTACAAATATACTCAAAATTGCATTTTTTTACTTTGCCCCTTCGAATAAAGACATCAATTTCAACCATGTAATTCCTATTTACATTTTATCAACGTTGCGCTGTCGTTTCCTGAAAATTGAGAAGAAATACCTAAGTTTAGCATGATTATACTTAGACCCGAACTAGATTTTAACAACCTTTTAATACATATTCTGTCCAACACTGTAAGCCATTCCTTGCCAATGGTTCAACATATAAAGTTTTGTCTTCTTATATAAGAACGCGTGATAAGAACAAAATATAGGGTTATTTAAAATAATTACTGAACGAAATTCGTCATCAGGCCAAAAATGCTTGAGTTTATATAAAAGTTACATTGCATTTAGTATGCTGTGATCCTGGCGTCCCCTTTGTGTCTTATTGAGCAATGCCACAGACAATATCATGGCAGAGATCGGTAATTCTTGTACTAGACCACAGAAACATTGAAGCCAATGCCTAAACTTCCAGCGATACCAAAATGACATTAAAACATCACCAACCATCAACAATATGAAATTATTACTGTCGGAAATAATGACCATTTGCGTAACGACCTCTCCCCGTGATAAAACGATCATGGGTTTGAGCCACGAACCGAACATAAATTGATACGTAAAAAGAAAGACAAACGTTTTGCATACGAAGGATGTATTAGCAACACTAATTATTTGATGCACGCATGGCCCAGGATCTCCATTTGGCTTCACTATAATTGTTAACCTAATATAAATTTGCATTGATATTTTTAACTTACCATTACCTTGTTCCTCTAAAATAAGTTTCTCATCAAGTTCATTAGAAATCAGCCATGTGTCAGGCCTTTGCTAATATCGTTTCTTGGACATGACTGGAATCAGTTGATAATCCTCCTTAAACACCACATTTTGTATACATTGCAACCATTTTAATGTATGTATCTCCGAACGAATGTATTCCGAGTTATAAACAATATATCCAAAACAAAACACCATCTTTAATTCCAAAGATAATTTAGATCTTTCAAACATGTTACACGTATATAAACTAAAAATATCCGACTAAACGAAGAACTGAAACGACCACCGTCTTAACTACACTTAAATTTTTATGTGAAAGATTCTGCACGATCATCTCGTGAACAAACATTCATTAAATTGTCGGACTAGAGGGGCACCATATGGGAAACAATTAATATTTTCTATATTTATTCAAATTTGATAAACATATGATTTAAATGTATAATTCTGAAATAGTTATCTGCAATAGGTGTAAAGTAAAAATGGTTTTGTATTATTATTATAATTATTATGTTGAGCTGTGATTTAAGTAAGATATACCCCTCGAGCAGCCCAATATGTTAGACATTGGATACGCTTCGGCGCTAACGCGCCTCAGCTATCCAATATCTAACATATTGGACAGCTCTCATGGTATATCCCTTACGTAGACGTGATTTTCACCAAATCTGACCACGTGGGATTTTAACACGAGAAGCATGTGCCAATTTCCGCTTTTCAACGCATACACGGCAAACCCGGTTTTGGATCGATAATGAAGCATGAAAACCATGAAAGCAGACGACAGTATGGTTCAGTACACATTTCCATTGTCGATCTGAAAAAAATGTTGAAAAATAAAAATTTCCTACAATATGGAAATCGGAGTACTTAGAAGATTCGTTAAGTATATATGTCGGCTAACCTGTATAACATTAGGACCCAGAATAGTGCAGTAGGTTAACGCGATGGAATCAGATAAACATAAAACAGTTCAAAATCAAACATTGGTGGTTCAAACCAGTCACTGTCATGATATTTATTTTTATCATATTAGTATATAATACTATAATGTTTTATGCATAGAAACATGTACTTAATTTTAACATAAATAAAAAGCAATTTTATTTGACATTGGTTTTTGAATACCTTTCCTATAGGTGTGCTGAGTTTCATTTTTAAACAAAAAAGGCTTATTATGCCGACTCATTCAGGATAATTTCACGAGCATGCGTGATAACTAAGAATTTGATTTTTGTTACATTAAGAGCATAGCAATGCATCATCAAACTAGATATATATTAATTAAATATAGCATCTTGACTAGAGATACCCAGCACTATGCTCAATAGTACATGCACGTCGTCAGTAAATTTCAAGAGTTTATTCTCTTCACTAATCTTAAATTATTATAACTTCTTTTACTGTATATTTGTTGTAAATTTGCTTAATCACTTGTCAAATGTTTTACCTTGCTTGTTGTATATATTATCTAAATAGTGTTGTTAAGAGGCTCACAGGGAAGATTGGGCTTTGCCTGTGATGCCTCTATAGATAAAGTCTTTATTACTAGTCGCGTGGCAAACCTTTTACTAGTAAAAACTATAATGTTGATCGGTAACGCGTGCGCGAGTGGAGTTATGTCCATTATTTCGTCAGCACTGGGTGGGTCTGAAGATCATTTGTACGGGCATGAAAGTGACGATGAATGGTCAAACTTTGAAGGGTTCACTGCCGAGGAAATTGAAGAAGCACAAATGTGCTTAAAACGTAAAGAGACGAATTTAGCGTGAAAAGTGATGCAATAGATTGTGAGTTGATATAGAATTTTCACGGTCCTCGACATAGAGACTTTTTTTGAAAAAAATCATGAGTACATGTAACTGTGAATTTTTGGTTTATTTAAACTATGCTAAGCAAAACTTATAACGCAAATGAGAACAATATGAAATTTAACATAGTTACAGAACAACCATTTTTCGTTAGTATTTTATAGCAAAACAACATGTTACAATTTCATGAATGAAGATTTTAACAGAATCAAAAGCCCGATTGGACAAATAAAGTTAACATGTTTAATAACGGGTGTGAGCCCCATTTGAACTTTCGACTGCCAAACACCTGCGCCTCATAGACCCAATGAGACGTCTTACACAATGAAGAGGGATGTTAGCCTATTCCTCGTGTAATGCTCTGGTTAATTCCTGTAACGTCACAGGCTGTACAAGACGTCGACGTATGCGCCTTTCTAACTCGTCCCAAAGATGCTCGATATAGGTTTTAAATCTGCTGAAAATTAGGGCCAGTCTAAAATTTCAACGTTATTTGCCCTAAGAAATTCAGTTGTAGCCCGGACAGCAAGTGCTCTGGCGTTATCTTGCTGGAGAATAATGCCTGGACGTCCGTTAGCGTATGGAATAACGACGTTACTTAGAATTTCATCCTCGTAGCGTTGGGCGTTGAGGTTTCCATTAATTACTATGAGACCCAGTTTGCCAGAATGATCAATACCACCCCACACCATGACAGAACCTCTGCGGAAACGATCAACCTCTGTGACACAGGCGTCAGTGTAACGTTCTCCTCTAGGTCTGTAGACACTTCAACGTCCATCAGTCTTTTGAAGGGTAAACCGAGATTCATCCGTAAACAAGACTTGACTCCACTGTCTAGCGGGCCATCTACTGTGCTCTCTACACCACATTAACCTTCTCTGACGATGTCTGTTAGTCAAAACAGGTCCAACAATGCGAACGTATCCCACTTTCACGAAGCCTATTACATTCTGCTTGACTACTTAATAGACTTGTGCGGACGAAGGTGGACTGTGAACATGGACAGTCGATTCCTAAGATTTATGAGGGGGCATCTAAAAAATGTTGTTCATACATTTAAACGTATAGGAGTCGATATACAAGCGTGTCAGTTTATCTACTGTAAAACTATAAATTGTGCGAGACACTTTTTTTGAAAATCAGTTAAAAATACTACAACATTGAACAATTTAAGCAGACATACCTTCCTTTTATTGAAAATAACAATATGGCATGTAACAGGTTAAACATGTTATTACATATTACATAATAAGTCCTATGTCCTTCCGTCTGCAAACTAGTCCAACACAAATATTTACTAAACGGGACAATTTGCGACGCGGATGCCTCCAGATACTACTTATACATTGATGTGTTTTTATCTGTGCAATTGCGTGTTCAACAAGGACTCTGTATCTCCTGTGATATCGATTAAATCGCCGACTTCTTCGCAAATCATCGCCTTGCTTCCTCCGCAACTGTGCGTTCGAATACGACGTGAGAAGCGGATAACCATTTGGATAAATATTATCTGCAAGGAGGAAACAATAATCAGGAAATGGTAGGCTAGCTGGTATTTGCTCCATTATACGGAAATGTTGCGCGTCATTCATATGTCCTGGAAATCCAAATTCAACATGTCGTATTCGACCCGTATTGTCTATTACAAGTTGGGTATGAATGCAATGGTATTTTCGGTGACCAGAATAAAACATTTGCTGATCATTTTTCGGTCTATATATCTCATGACTAGTGCCATCTATTGCACCAACCGCATAACGCAATTTTGGCCAATTACCACATAGCTCATTCCATTGTCGCATGGTTGGCCATGTAATATATAAAGATAAATAATTATCAATAACACCTATAGAACTGTTAATTATATCTTTTACACTAGAAACACTTATATCAAACAATGTGGATAACATCCTGTAAGTTTGGTAAGTTCTTATCCAAATCAATACAAGGAGTACTCTGTTCCTTCGTGACAAATTGATGTTGTTGTATTCGATAAAGGGAATACTATTCACAAATTGTAAAAACGTTTCGGGACTCTCTCCAGTTATTTCGAAAAACTCATACCGCTGTCCAGAAAGTAAATGAAACACATCACGACCACTATAATCTACTTCGTAATCAGAAAACAATCTAAAACGCACGTCCATCATCGGATCTGGTGAAAGTCGGCATAGAAGAAGAACAACTTGGAATACATATTTAAAATATTCCTCATGGTCTGGTGGTGGTTGTGCTAACTGACAAAGTGCTGTGAGAGTACCTCGTTGTCTGTGGTTCATATCTTATCTGAAATAAAAGCAAAACCATCAGCTCTTCGTTAAGATACAACGCACGAACAAATTTTAACATAAGTAGATCAAGGCAAGAAGAAATTTGCCACACTAAAATAAATTCATTAAAAACAAATCTGAGTTTACAGTATTTGTTTAACTGAAGATGTGTTACATGTCCACGATTTTCTCGTGCGTTGAGCTGTGTGTGGAGTTGGTTTGGTGGTTACATTTTAACGTGGCTGACAAAAACAATTACTAATCAATATGGCAAAAAAACAGAGGTAAGACATTTTAAATCAAATATTTGTACAATTTTTGAAATCGTCATTTAGAATAAAATTTACCTTTTTGTACAGCATACAATACTTGATGTAACTTCCACACGTGGGCAGTCGCCGTACCTAGCACTTGTTTACGTATCTCGCTAGTATCAAACGGTTGTAGATGCTTGGTTTTGCCAGCTGCTGCCGAAAGTGTTTATGAATTTTTCCAAGATCGAGTATATACTATGCCAAATTAAAACACCGTTGGTAGCTTAAAATAAGTTTTCTGTACCATCGGATGTAAGTCCGTGCCACATGTATTCATTTTAAATAAGGCCTTTGCTATTTAATTGTTATATATTATTTGGTTTATGTCCACTGAATTATGTTTAAATTAAGGTACATTACTTCAAAAGAAAAAATCATTAATTAAGGTTGGCGATGAAGAAATAATTATGATGTTAAGATCTTATATCATTCATCCCACAAAATGGAATGATATAATCAGTGACATGAAAGAGAATATTTACCAGTTGAATGAAAAGACAAGGGACTATTACATGCGTGCCACTAACAAACATCTTCGGGATAGAAGTCAACAAAGCTACACTCTCTTATGTCAAAGGAAAACAGTACAATAGAGAATGTCCAAATCAGGTATTTTTTCGTTAACATACGAGTTGTCATTAATATTGATATGTTCCACATATCTGTGAATCAAGTAACAGAAAATTCATATTTCATTTGATTATCGATATACGTCGATATATACAATTATCAAGATTCGAGCATTTTGTAGTCGACACCGGTTGCCTTAAGCCAATCAAAACGATGCATTTGAGGTCACATGATAGAAAAATGGACGGCAAACTGTCAATATAGGGGTGCGTGAATTGACTCGTCTGGACGCCATCTTTTGTCGGGTATTACCAGAAAATACAATAATCAGAATAGGAATGAGTACCAGTTTCAAGAGAGCTGCATTTAAGACCCAGAAAATACAAAACTAACTGTAACATGTTTGTTTTCTTTTTAAAACTCCCATTTGTTGAAAAAAATGCAAACTTATCTTCCCTACTAATGGGCGAATCTATTTTTACGGGAGAAGATTATCTGTATCCAATCAGCTGAGAGGCGTAACCAGTATCCACTGAGACAGGTTTAAGTCACGCCCCTCATAAATATCGCTGTTCGCTTAACCATTGGGAACGCCCCACTGATTCATATCGGTAATCGTCTGCCGGAATATTTTGGTTTACTAAAAAATTGAATAAAGTTCCTATATGCCAAATAGACAGGAACAATTCTAGAGTTTACCATAATGCTGTTTTACGTGCATAGTCCGAACAAGACCTGGACAACACCTGTTCATTCGATGTATTTTTATCAGCCCGGAAGGTTCCGTACAATGAATCAAAAAGGTCTAATAAAATGTTTTACATATAGTTAGCGGGTCACGCAAATCCCGATATTCCCTAAATAGACTTGGCACGGCTAATAGCGTTGACGTATATTACTTGGAATGAGATGTTGTAATACACGGCTAAACGTCGATTTCAAGCATTTTTGGGAACATTTATGATTTTACCTTGGACTGTCCTGTTAATCCACATTTCAATTTCAATCCGTCGTTTTCAATCCTTTTTATCCTTATTATGTTCATTTGAAGACATTATCGGCCATCATATGTAGATATGCAAAGGTTGACAGACATAATTGAAGCCAATCTTTTGCATAAAAGAAATGTCAAATGATAGCCGAATTTCATCCGTTTTCGCGACTTCAGAACTGTCGTCATGTTTCCTAGTTTTCTGCGGTAAATTCCATATTCCAAAGTTTATATACAGTTTGTATAGAACACTTAACCTTTTATATGTCTGCTAACATGATAAATCCTATTTAATTCCGAGTAATATTCTTGTATTTTGTGAAATTGTTTAGCTCGCGTCTTCTGCAATATAATCAGTCTTCCATCTTTGCAAAGCTTTCTGGGTACTTAAATGATGACGCAATATGTCAATAATACAGTAAAACCCCGTTATTTCGTGTCCATTGATGTATTTTATTGATCTAAATGTAGTTTTATGTGATTTTAATGCGAATTTATCGTTGTTACCAATTTTGGGTCTCTGTGACCAGCTTTTGGTCACTGTTACCAATATTGGGTAACTGTCAACAATTTCCGGTCACTGTTACCAATTCTCGGTCACAACGTGTTACCAATTTTTGGTCACATGTGACCAGTTCTTGGTCACTGTTACCAATTCTGGGTAACAGCTACCATTTTTCGAACACAATTGCGTGCAATGTGACCAGATTTTGGTCACAAGATCAGACTTGGATTAGATTTCATAGAGTACGGACGTATTTTGGTTTTCTTTAATATTTTTCATCCAAGTTCTCATTTTGGCTTTAACTTAGAAATTTATTACATTATTTAAGCAAATAAGTATTTTTATTAGATAAATTAAGTAAACTTATAGATTTTTGAGAGATTTAATAAATTATTGTTGATATTTCAACTTAGACGAATTTAGATAAGTTTAAATTTTTCGTACTTGTAAACTTTGTACAGTACACTGTACGTTGCTTTTAGTATTTCATGTTAACATAATACTGTTATCTTTGTTGGCCGCGTATCGGATAGCTTCGGTTTTCTAGGTTAATAAAACCATTTCACTTTATTATTTTAGTACGGACTCGCATATTGTATTTTAAGTAGTAGAACCCCTATATTTTCGGACTTTAAATTATTTAAGCTTATTCATTTGTTAAACTATCTGGAATTGATCATTCTTATCATCTTAATATATATATTTATTGTTGAGAAAAGTTATTTTAATAGATTTTAGAAATCGTACTTCACAGTTTTGTTTTTCTTAAGTTTTCTTACAAATTTTTACAAAAGCCTTATCAAGCTAAAGGCTGGAGATATAAGCACAAAGTGCTTCATATTTCCTATTTGGGATCACCATAGTCTGTATAGACTCCACTGAATTACCTACACTGATATACCTACAGTACAACGTCGAGGAGCTGATCACTCACTGGAACGTAACAATATGTTCCAAACATTTTTATATCCTTTAAAATGTTTGATGTTAGACAGCCGCAGAAAATTGTCGTATTTGTATTCGGGCGTGCAAAGTTCAAAATAATTAGAATGGAATGTTGATTAACGGTATGAATCGAATTATAAAATTTGCTTCGTTTTTTAAAACGGCCAAACATGTTTTGATTTAAACATATGTCCCCTATTTAATATCGCCATTCAATAAATGTTGCTACAACTCTTGTTATTTCCCCCTCTCTCGCACACACCAACATCCACGCACATGCACACCAACACACGCATCCCCAACATGAACAAACGCACCACACACACGCATGGGCCCTCTGCTTTCATTCAATAAAATAAGAGTACAAATCATTTACCATTTTAGGACATATGATAGGCCGTATGTCAATACCTTTCTTCGTATATATTTCAGAGAACTCGTCACAGAAGTCCGTGCTATGGAGAGGCAATTGATCCGCCAAAATGAAGGAAACCACGGTGCAGACAATGAAGAACCAGCCGACGCAAATCAAGCCCAGCCTTGTGCAGGCCCTTCTAACGTCGACAGACCAAGACTGCAACCCAATGAAGCGCGTGATAGAATGACACAGGCTCTCTCTTCTTCGAGCGAGGAAGAAGTGCAGCCACAAATTGACAGGCGAAGAAAGCGTCCATTAGCAGATTTGGTCAGAGAAAATCACCTGTTATGTAATAGGTTTATGAAGAAGAAGTTGCCAAAAATTTGCAGAGGACTTGGAATTAGTTCTGACAGCTCTGACTGAATTTTGCCATCATTTGTTATATTTTCAAAATAAATACCAAACAATTAATAAGCATGGCCTTGTTTTGTTTTGTTAAATAAGAATATGTATTATTTCTTTGAGAACACCCCCCATTTTTTTCTCATATCCTCTATTCATGTTCACATCGGGTTTTAATCCGCACATGTCTATTGGACGGTCATGACTTCCTAATGTAACTGCTGCAGTCGTAGTTGCTGGTGTACGTCTGTCCCTCAAGTGTTGCAACCTAATGGCGTTGTCCTGAGCAACTGTTGTAACCCGACTTCGGGAACGTCTTGGTAAATTGGCTACACCGCCTGAAAGATTAAAAATGTACGAGACGTACGTAGATCTACGTCATGACGTTTTTAAGACGTTATACTCAACAGTGCTGATAAAAAAGAGAAGAAAATAATTATTACCTGTATGAACAAATTTGCTCCATAACCTGGTAATTGTTGATAGTGAGCACCGTAACATAATCACTACTTCTTTCTTGGATACGCCACCCTGTATCAGTCCAATGGCGCGTCCCTGATCTTCAATGCTCAATCTTAGCGTTTTCACTGACTTGTTTCCAAGATGATGCGTGTTTAAATGTCAATCGGCCTCTAGAGTACTTAACAAACTTAAATTGTTTGTGTAGATGCAAACATGCTGCACGAAATTCACGAAGCTCAGTAAATTGGACTTACCGATGATGAGCACTCAAGCGTGACCGCACGAGAAATTTCAACGCTCTACATTGTGAGAAAATACCGTTACATTTGATGCTGAAAAATATACCCGTGTATTATATAAAATAAAAAATGTATAAAGAAAATTACTGTTTGCGTCATAACTTTTGCTTAGTATATAATAATTATGTTTTGTGATCTTACTTGTTATTAGAATGTATACTGGAAATATCGGTTATAAATTGTGTTCTGTTTGTTTATCATTTGGAATTATACAGAAAAAAGCGTATTGTTGTTTATTTGCTATTTTTCATCATGAAAGTGAAATCGTGAAGGTAAGCAATTATTTCTCTTTTCAAAAAAATGTCGGGGCGTTTATTATGGAAGGGGTGTTTAATCGAGACTTTACGGTATAACACATCCTTTTACAACCCATTTCTCTGACGACATTTTGGCGGCAATATGAGGAATGAGACGGTATTTGAAGAGTAAATAGCAATGTCGAAATTACGGCAAAATGTCTGAATGTTGAACAGCCTGTATTGCCTAGGCATTGAAGGCCTACAAAATGGTTAAATTCTGGATCTCTTCCACACAAATACCTGTAACAAATGTAACAAACCATGGTCTTATTATACTACCTTAGTTTTATGTTGGTGCATAAATAATCATGCCTATGTCTTGTATATATTTTAGAATATTTTTTTTTCGTTACCCCACCCACTTTCGTTAGCAGGGTATTATGTTTGCTGTTGTTCTAAGCATTGTTGAGTGGCATTTTTAGGTATGACGTTTAGTTGTTAACATAATGTATATGTTATTTATCTTGTAAATTGAAATTACCGAGCACAAACCCACCAAGAATACCGTTTTTTTTTGTCTGTCAACACTGTTCCAATACGACAAGAGTTGCGGTTCGAGAACAAGTTACTTTGATTTCTTTGTTCCAGATTATATAAAATATGAACTCTATTGAATATATTTGTTTTAAATACAAACTTAACATGCTAAACTTGCGATTTAAGGTTAAAACCCACCTTAGAATTACCGTCATACTTCTAAATCAGCGTCCGATGTTTGAAAATAGTGTTTACTTCCGCGTTCAAGTCCGCCATTGCTGAACACTCTCGTCATATTTATGACGTCATCACGCTCTGCGTATATAAGGCGGGAGTATTGATTTTTCTGGGGAATCAGTGCGGGTGATCCCCTGTGTGTCAACTATGGAGACTGAGGTATATTTTTTAAGTGTTAAGGGTATATTCCGATCGGTATAATTTAAACTTAGTCATTTTGTGCGCATTATAATTTATACCTAAGGTATTAAAAGTGTGGTTAATTTAATACTCAGTGAATTTAATGTGTCTAGGGTATAATTTAAACTTAGTCATATTGTGCGCGTTATAATTTATACCTAAGGTATTTAAAGTGTTGTTAATTTTATACTTAGTGAATTTAACGTGTCTAGGGTATAATTTAAACTTAGTCATTTTGTGCGCGTTATAATTTATACCTAAGGTATTAAAAGTGTTGTTAATTTTATACTTAGTGAATTTAACGTGTCTAGGGTATAATTTAAACTTAGTCATATTGTGCGCGTTATAATTTATACCTAAGGTATTTAAAGTGTTGTTAATTTTATACTTAGTGAATTTTACGTGTCTAGGGTATAATTTAAACTTAGTAATTCCTGTTAAGTGTGGTATATTTTATAGTTAGTGATTTCAACGCGTCTCGGGTATAATTTGAACTTAGTGTATTCCTGTTAAGTGTGGTATATTTTATAGTTAGTGATTTCAACGCGTCTCGGGTATAATTTGAACTTAGTGTTTTTCTGTTAAGAGTGGTATATTTTATAGTTAGTGACTTCAACGCGTCTCGGGTATAATTTGAACTTGGTGTTTTGCTTTTAAGTGTGGTACATTTTATAGTTACTTTACGCGAGGGTTTGGTTTGATCTGAAATAAACTTTGAGTGCTCGGTAAAATAAACTTGTCTTCTTTATTCCTGATCGATATTATAGAAAAGCTGTGTTCTTACATATAAATAACATTTGATTGTTCATGTTTGTACCATAAGTCTTTATTTTATTGTTCAAAAATAAAAGTTATTAAATTGAACTTTTGACTCTGTTATGTATTGGTTCCCCCTATTTCATATGAGATTATACTATATAGCCGGGACCAGGCGAACCCTTGTAGCCACCCCTTTCTTTACAGACTAATCACTCCGCTACCAGTACTCTTACTTTGCTAAAAACACAAGAAGGGGTTTCACTACAAAAATGGTGGCAACGGTGGGATAAGTGAAAATAAGTTTCATAATTTTTTATTCTGTATTGTGAATTCGAAAAAAAAAAGGAAATATTTTTTTTTGTTTGTGTGTTTTTGTTTTACTGTGATCAAGTGAATACTTTTAATTGTGAAACTTTATTTAAAAATTGTTTTCCTGGTATCGGTGGTAAATATCTCATTTGGTGAAATATGGAAGACTCAGGTACAGTAACGTTTAAGGTCCCAGAAGAGGACGATTCGTGTTTACTTGACACTAGTGAGAATATGTCACTTCATCGTGACAGCGGAAGTCCATGCCGCGGACAAGTAAATAATTCAGCAGTGTACACAGGTATGAGTGATGTGCTAAATAACGCAATGGATAAACTTATTGCAAACTTAAGTAAAGATATACACGAAAATTTACAATCGGTAAAAAATGAAATGAGAAACTCCGTAATGGCAATCGAAAATAAACTTGTATTTATGCAAACACAAATTGATAGTACGCGCAGTGGTATGAATCTGGCACACCAAAATGGTGCCTCGCGTGAAATATATCGTGCTAGGGTTCCTACTAATAGTACGCCCGATGTAGAAAACTCAAATAATAATAGACAACCTAATGTGTTTGAACAAGATCGCTGCAATACGTCACAGTCTTTTGCTACTCAAAATCATAATGAATAGGAGGACGAAAATATAAGTGTCGGAAATGTGCATGTACAAAACAAGATAAAACCTCAGTCATATGACGGGTCAGAGGATTTAGATGAGTATTTGGCTCATTTTAACATAGTGTCGGAATTAAATAAATGGAATTACTCTACGAAATCGTTGTATTTAGCTAGCAGCATTTCGGGTGCCGCCAGAGCCATTTTATGTGAGTTAGACTCTGTAAAACGACGTGATTTCAACTCTATAGTTTTCGCTTTACAAAACCGGTACGGTTCCGTGCATAAAGCCGAAATATTTCGGTCTCGTTTACAAAGTAAGACCCTTGGGAAAAATGAAACTATACCAAAGCTAGCACAAGCTGTTAGGAAGTTAACAAGGAAGGTTTATCCAAGTGCGTCGACGGAGGTTATAGATCTATTGGCGTTAGATTATTTTGTTGATAGTCTCCCGGACACTGATATTAGGTTAAGGTTACGAGAGGTAGGCCCGACTACAATAAGTGAAGCAGAAAGAATAGCAGTGAGACTGGATGCTCACAGGGAAGCCGATAGGTCTAGGGGTAGTAAAAATCACGTGAGGCAAATCAATCCGGAAGTAAGTGAAACCGATAAAAAACTAAATGACTTATGTAGTCAAGTGAAACATTTAAGTGAGAAAATTCAATATTATCAAGGAAATAAGAATGCTTTCCCCCGAAACCAGCGTCCGGGTGGTCAATCTAGTGTTAACGACAGAAATGTTAATTGGCGTAGTTTCAATGGTAGAAATCAAAATAATTTCAATGATGATACGCGTAGTGCACAGAGATTTAGGGACGATAAAGTATCGGAAAACGGAAAATGGTTGAACTCAAGGACCGAAGTTCGACCACCTACGAGAGGTCCGACCCGATCCCAATAAATATTAATACGTCAGTTACTGAAGATGGTGGGTTTTTCATTTCTACTATAATTTGTGATACACCAGTGTCGATGTTGGTGGATACGGGGTCGAGTGTAACTATTTTACGAAAAAGTGTGTTTGATGATTTACCGTGGGCAGAGAAACCTAAAGTTTCGCCTATTAATATGACTTTAGTTACGGCAACCGGCGATAAAGCGCCGTTTTACGGTAAAATTTTTTGTAAATTAAGAATTGGTTCTCAGCAATTTAATCAAGTGATTTATCTCGCAGATATTAAAAGTAAAGGCATTTTGGGAATGGACTTTTTCAGAGAAAATCATTGTTGCATCGATATTACTAAAAAGTGTATGAATTTAAATGGGGAAGATATTGATTGTGTACAACGCGATGATCGAATGACCTACTCGTGTTGTCGTATTCAAATTAAACAAAATACAGTTATTCCACCCGAGTCTGAAGTGATAGTGTTAGGTACTCCATCTGGAGTTATTTCCAACAAAATTGGTGCCATTGAACCTTACGAAAACTTTTCAAAGAAAAGTGGGTTGTTAATGGCTAAGGCTTTGGTTGATGTGAATAACGGGGACATCCCAATTAGGGTAGCTAATGTTAGTTCGAAACCGTGTATGATATATAAAAATACTACAGCGGCAGTGTACGAGTCAGTTACTCCACCTGAGGTGGTCGTTGTTGAAACCGTAGACACCGTTGAAAGTGATAGAGATACAGACATGCCGAATCATTTGAGGGATATGTTTTCTAAGTCAAGTGAGCATTTATCAGTACAACAGAAAACATTATTAAAAGCCTTACTGATTAAACATCAGAACGTTTTCTCTAAAAATGATGGTGATATCGGTAGAACGCACATTGTGGAACACAAAATCGAAACAGGGGATGCAAAACCGATAAAATTAGCGCCATACCGTGTACCAATGGCGAAGAGGCTAGCAGCTGAACAGGAAGTTAAGGACATGGCTGAGAAAGGCATTATCGAACCTTCAATTAGCCCTTGGAGCAGTCCAGTAGTAATGGTCACAAAGCCAAACGGGTCCATACGCTTTTGTTGTGACTACCGGAAATTAAATGCTGTAACAGTGAAGGACAGTCAACCTTTGCCTAGAATTGACGACACATTAGACGCATTGAACGGGTCCGTCTGGTTTAGTACACTGGATTGTAAGTCAGGCTTTTGGCAGGTGGGTATGTCGGACCGAGATAAGCATAAAACCGCATTTTCCGTGCAGGGCTGTGGTTTGTGGCAGTTCAATGTTATGCCTTTTGGCTTGTGTAATTCTCCGGCGACATTTGAGAGACTAATGGAACTAGTTTTGTCTGGCATGACTTGGAAACAGTGTCTCGTTTATCTGGATGATATTATTGCATATGCAAAAACGTTTGACGAACATTTGTCCGCGCTAGATGAAATTTTTACGCGAATGGCAGAAGCAGGCTTAAAATTAAGTCCCGAAAAATGTATAATGTTTCAAAAGCAAGTTAGTTTCTTAGGACATCTTATAAGCGAAAATGGAGTATCGACGGATCCAAGAAAAATTGAAGATGTGAAATCATGGAGTACTCCAAGAAATGTACGAGACGTGAGAAGTTTCTTAGGTCTGTGTTCCTATTATCGGAAATTTGTTAAGAACTTTGCGTCCATAGCAAAACCGTTGCATAAACTTACGGAAAAGGGACAGAAATTCGTGTGGTCTGAGTTATGTGAAAATTCTTTCCAACAGTTAAAAAATGCCTTAATTAAAGCGCCAGTTCTAGCTTATCCAATTTCCAACGGTACGTTTGTTCTAGACACTGATGCCAGTGGTGTTGGAATTGGAGCTGTGTTATCTCAGATACAAGGTACAGAAGAAAAAGTTATATCTTACCATAGTAAATGTTTAACCAAAGAAGAGCGACGTTACTGTGTGACTCGGAGAGAGCTCTTGGCTGTCATTAATTCGGTGAAACATTACCATCATTATCTATTTGGACAACGTTTCATAATAAGAAGTGACCATGGAGCCTTACGGTGGTTGGCTAATTTTAAGAACCCCGAAGGACAGATAGCGCGATGGCTCGAACTCTTATCTACATACGACTATGAAATTAAGTATAGAGCCGGGCGAGTACACTCTAATGCAGACGCTTTATCCAGGAGGCCATGTAATAAGAATAGTTGCGAATACTGTGTACGAGCGGAGTCGAGATACATGAAACCCAGTTTTGAGAATGGTGATGAATCAATGGAAAGTACAAGTGGTGGAAATAATGAGAGTAGCAGTAGTTCTTCAGGTAATGCAAATTCGACTTATGGAAATATTCTTTCGGATACAGTTAAAATGGGTCGCAAAGGGACACAATCAGTGTTGAGTAACAATTCCGAAGCTATCAGTGAAAGTGAAACAAAAATGTGTGTGGACGATAAGGAAAGAAGTGTGAATAGTGTTTATAAGTGTAACATTTCAGTGCGAGAGATTTCAACTCTGAACAATGAAACAATTAAGGTCGAACAAAATAAAGACAATATTTTGAGTATTGTAAAACAATGGATAGTAAGTGGTCAAAAGCCGGTTTGGCCAGATATCGCGGCGTCCGGAATAGAATTGAAGTACTATTGGAATAGATTTGATTCTTTGTGTGTATTAAATGAAATTTTATATTACAAGTGGGAGAGCGAGAAGAGTGAAGAGGTTGATTACTTAACTGTTGTACCTCGGTCGTTGGTTCGCGATGTTTTAAAAGAGCTCCATAATAGCCCGAGTGGGGGTCATTTTGGCGTAATGAAAACCAAATTTAAAGTACGGAAAAGGTTTTTCTGGTTTGGGTTAACCAGAGATATACAACGCTGGTGTAAAGAGTGTGACGTATGTGCTTCCAAACGAAATCCGCCTCGTCGGGCTAAGGCACCGCTTAAACAGTATAACGTAGGGGCCCCCTTAGAACGAATTGGGATAGACATAATGGGTCCATTACCGCAGAGTGATAATGGTAATAGATATATTCTCACGGTAGTGGATTATTTTACTAAGTGGTTGATGGCAATGCCAATTCGGAACCAAGAGGCTACCACGGTAGCAAATAACCTTGTGGACAATTTCATTTCAAAATTTGGGGTACCGAAACAAATTCATTCAGATCAGGGTGCCAATTTTCAATCAAAAGTTTTCCAAGAAGTGTGTGAACTGTTAGGTTCGGAGAAAACTCGTACGACAGCATTCCGCCCACAGTCGGATGGTTTGGTTGAAAGATGCCATAGAACCATAAATTCTATGCTGTCAAAATTTGTGTTAAATAATCAGCGCGATTGGGATAGATGTCTAACATTTGTTTCTATGGCATACAATTCCTCGGTACAAGAAAGTACTGGTTTTTCACCCAGTATGATGATGTACGGTCGAGAATTGCAGTTACCTATCGATTTAGCCGTGGGGCGACCGCCTGAATTAACTCGGTATACATCCACTGAGTATGCAGCTCGGTTGTCTGAGCAACTTGGACGAGTGCATAATTTGGCGCGAAAACATTTAGTGTTGGCTAGTGATTCTCAAAAGCGTAACTATGATCATAGGTTAAACAAGTGTTCATATGATAGGGGTGAATTAGTTTGGCTATTCAGTCCACAGACTAAGCCTGGTTTGAGTTCCAAAATGACTAGACGGTGGACTGGGCCTTTTGTAGTAATCAAAAAGATAAATGATGTGTTGTATAAGGTACAATTATCCAAACGATCTATTCCCAAAGTGGTGCACCATGACCGAATGAAACGTTACGAAGGAACCTTGACATCGTGGTTGTCACAGGATGTCCAAAATTAATCAGTTCATCCATTCGAGTCAAATGTTGAACAACGTTGAGTTTGAACAGTGTTTTTTTTACTTATTTTTCAGTGGCTGTGTCTAGTGTGTAATAATGTTGTGTTTAACAAGGCTTACCTCATATACCGGCATGTGACTGAGCAGCACAGTCAATTTAAATATCAATGTAGACGTTGCTATAGGTTATTCAACAGAAGGGTGTACAATCACAACAGGTGTAAAAAGTTAGGAGTAATTGATTTTGAAATGGTTGATGCGGATGGAAACAAGGACGGTGTCAAAGAGCAACTAGCTAAGTGGAAGAAACATTGTATGTATCATCTAGTGAAGCAAGTTAAAAAGGGCCACCTGAAAAGTAGGAAAGATTGGAACGACGACGATTATGCTACGGGAAATATGACCATAAACATAGAAAAACCTATCTCCCCGTTGAAGCCAACTCCAAATAAATGTATGATAACTAACTCTATGAAAGTGTATGACGATATATCAAGCAGTGAGGACGAGAGTTTATATAGAAGTGGCCGTGACTCTAAATCTTCTGGGGATTCTAGTAGTGAATCAAGTAGTGAAGATAGCTCTTCAAGTTCAACTAGCTCGTCGGAAACATCCTCGGAATCGGAAGTATCTGTCCAGTCTCCTAGGGCGACAGAAAGAAAACCCCAGAGTGATTCTATAGGCGGTGGTAGAAGTAAGTGGGATGAGGAGAGCTTGGCTATGGATGAAGAGGTGTACATTGAGGCAGATATTGGTACAGATATAGATAAACCTAGGGATCAGAATAGTGAAATATTAACAAATGCACCAGGTCAAGAGATTATTGAAACGGACACGAGAGAAGTGGTCATTCGAGAGCGAGACAGTGAGAGCAATAGAAATGACCATAATGATGATAAGGTTTTGAAAGATGAAAGTGAAGGAAATAAAGATTCAAATGATAAAGAACCGGTTGAAGACAGTGTCAAGGAGGCTAAAATGAATAAAAGTAGTGTTGAAGGTAATGAAGCTATTAGGACTGACATGAATACAGGGGTTAGTGTTGGTGAAATGAATGAGAATCGGCTTGATGATATACACAATAGTGAGGCAAGAGAAAACACAAAAGAAGATCAAAGAATCGCGCAAGTAAGGAGAAGATTAACACTGGATGAATATAGGAATAGGAGAGCGGAAGAAGAAAATGAAATACAGATGGAATGTAACAACAACAGTGAGAGTCCTGTGCTCAAGAATGATTTAGGGGTTTCCATGAATTTTGATATTCGTTTATTACAATTGACACAAGATGAACGTATAGTTTTAAATGTAGGAGGACAGAAATTTCAAACTTCAAGAGTCACCGTGTCGAGGGAGCCAGATTCATTTTTAGCTAAACTAGTAGGTCCAAATGGGATGAAGCCTGAGCATGGACAGTACTTCATTGACAGAGACCCAGCTCATTTTAGGTTTGTATTGAATTACTTGCGCTCGGGCATGTGTGATTTGAGAACATTGCCTAGGGATGTTAGGTATTTATACGAGATATACTATGAAGCTCAATTTTATGGATTACCAACCCTAATTGGTGCTATCATTGACAAAATTGAACAAAATAGTGTGGTAAGTTCTGGTCTTAAGCCATTTACAGCGTATCGAGTTGGTTGATAAAATTGAGTGTATGACTTACCTCTTCTGTAATGATGTTTATCATGTTGGCCGTCTTCCATGCCCTCTTAGTAATGCTCGACGGTATGTACAGTTTATTCTGTAAAGCAGGCATATATAGCCTATCCATATATTCCACTTTGTTGAAACTTAGTAAATTCTTTTAGCAAGTAGAAATGAGATGTAAATATGTTAGGGGTATACTTGAGGTTATTATTGATTTTCGCTATGGTTAATATTTTTGTATGGCACTTATATTTCTAAAAACATGTTTGTAATTTGTTTAAAATGTTTGACACTCTTATTGATTTGTTTGTTCTAAATTGTTATTCTAGAGTGTTATTATTGTCTGTACTGATGTAATGCTCCATTTTATCATAGTTAATTCATTATTTAGAGTGATAAACTTGAAATATACTCTAACAAACACCCTGTTAATACTCGTATGTCTTGTCACTACTATGTTGTTTTTATGTATAGCATTTATCCTTTTTAGCTAGTTCTAGTTGGAATTATTATTTTGCTTAATATAAAATGTCCGTAGGTGTAAATTCGATTAACTTAGACACTTAAATATGTTGGTTGAGAATTTATGCTGATGTCAGTACAGAGAGTTTTATTAGTATTATTGGAGTTTGTTCATAAATAAGTGCTCTTAAATATATGTTGTATTTTTTTTAAGTAAGAGCACAATGATATTAATATGTACAATAAAATTTTGCAATTTTTTTTGTTCCTTGGATACATATTCAAGATATCGTTTGATCATCAGTACAGGTTAGAATCCTGGCTCTATATATTTGCTGATTTATTGCTGTTTTATATTCTCTTATATGTATGGCATGATCATTTATCCGTTTTGGGGACCAAAACTTAAGTGGACGGGGGCAATGTAACAAATGTAACAAACCATGGTCTTATTATACTACCTTAGTTTTATGTTGGTGCATAAATAATCATGCCTATGTCTTGTATATATTTTAGAATATTTTTTTTTCGTTACCCCACCCACTTTCGTTAGCAGGGTATTATGTTTGCTGTTGTTCTAAGCATTGTTGAGTGGCATTTTTAGGTATGACGTTTAGTTGTTAACATAATGTATATGTTATTTATCTTGTAAATTGAAATTACCGAGCACAAACCCACCAAGAATACCGTTTTTTTTGTCTGTCAACACTGTTCCAATACGACAAGAGTTGCGGTTCGAGAACAAGTTACTTTGATTTCTTTGTTCCAGATTATATAAAATATGAACTCTATTGAATATATTTGTTTTAAATACAAACTTAACATGCTAAACTTGCGATTTAAGGTTAAAACCCACCTTAGAATTACCGTCATACTTCTAAATCAGCGTCCGATGTTTGAAAATAGTGTTTACTTCCGCGTTCAAGTCCGCCATTGCTGAACGCTCTCGTCATATTTATGACGTCATCACGCTCTGCGTATATAAGGCGGGAGTATTGATTTTTCTGGGGAATCAGTGCGGGTGATCCCCTGTGTGTCAACTATGGAGACTGAGGTATATTTTTTTAAGTGTTAAGGGTATATTCCGAACTTAGTGTTTTCTTTTATCTCGTGCGGTATAATTTATACCTAGGGTATTTAAAGTGTGGTATATTTTATACTTAATGAATTTAACGTGTCTAGGGTATAATTTAAACTTAGTCATTTTGTGCGCGTTATAATTTATACCTAAGGTATTAAAAGTGTTGTTAATTTTATACTTAGTGAATTTAACGTGTCTAGGGTATAATTTAAACTTAGTCATTTTGTGCGCGTTATAATTTATACCTAAGGTATTAAAAGTGTGGTTAATTTAATACTCAGTGAATTTAATGTGTCTAGGGTATAATTTAAACTTAGTCATATTGTGCGCGTTATAATTTATACCTAAGGTATTTAAAGTGTTGTTAATTTTATACTTAGTGAATTTAACGTGTCTAGGGTATAATTTAAACTTAGTCATTTTGTGCGCGTTATAATTTATACCTAAGGTATTAAAAGTGTTGTTAATTTTATACTTAGTGAATTTAACGTGTCTAGGGTATAATTTAAACTTAGTCATATTGTGCGCGTTATAATTTATACCTAAGGTATTTAAAGTGTTGTTAATTTTATACTTAGTGAATTTTACGTGTCTAGGGTATAATTTAAACTTAGTAATTCCTGTTAAGTGTGGTATATTTTATAGTTAGTGATTTCAACGCGTCTCGGGTATAATTTGAACTTAGTGTATTCCTGTTAAGTGTGGTATATTTTATAGTTAGTGATTTCAACGCGTCTCGGGTATAATTTGAACTTAGTGTTTTTCTGTTAAGAGTGGTATATTTTATAGTTAGTGACTTCAACGCGTCTCGGGTATAATTTGAACTTGGTGTTTTGCTTTTAAGTGTGGTACATTTTATAGTTACTTTACGCGAGGGTTTGGTTTGATCTGAAATAAACTTTGAGTGCTCGGTAAAATAAACTTGTCTTCTTTATTCCTGATCGATATTATAGAAAAGCTGTGTTCTTACATATAAATAACATTTGATTGTTCATGTTTGTACCATAAGTCTTTATTTTATTGTTCAAAAATAAAAGTTATTAAATTGAACTTTTGCCTCTGTTATGTCTTGGTTCCCCCTATTTCATATGAGATTATACTATATAGCCGGGACCAGGCGAACCCTTGTAGCCACCCCTTTCTTTACAGACTAATCACTCCGCTACCAGTACTCTTACTTTGCTAAAAACACAAGAAGGGGTTTCGCTACATACCAATATTGTCAAGATATGTATAGAACAATCTATTATGAGGCCATTCAGTAGCGTGTTCAATTACACTAAACTTTACAGAACGTTACATAACGATACATTCGGAACTCTTCGGCCATTCGCTGCGAATAATCTAATCTAATACACAAATATGCGATCGTTAAGGCGATGAGTGATGTTTAAAAATTTACGGACTATAAACGAAACATCACTCAATGGCTTATCGATCATCTATTTGTTTACTTCAACACCGGCAGTTTCAAAATAGCGTCTAAATATGTCCGAGATTAATCGCAACGAATGGCCGAGGAGTTCCGAATGTATCGTTACGGAACGTTTTGTTACGTTCGCGGTAACTAAACGCAGGGCTGATTTCCATAAGTATCCTATCCCTTTTTTACCAACATGGGCATGAAATGTATGCAAATCTCGAGAATCTACGAATCAAGAGTTGTAAAGGAGAACCATATGATTTCCGGTTCCGGATGCCTGAGTTCCGGTTCCGGTTATGGTGGACGCGGAATTTTAGATGAAAAAGAAGCTATGAAAAATCTAAGCAATCCTCTCTAACGATTGGAAATATGAATTTATTTAGTAATCAGCGGTTTTTACATGTATTTATTATCTTCACAGTGGAAGGGTCATTTGGAAGAATAAATCATTTCGTACCTCATATTCATCGTATTTCTAGCGGGCGGAGTTGGTAAAGAGAATTTCTACGTGCAGAAAATCGTCGGTGAAAAGAACTTGTATGTATGACATTTATTAGCTAGTATGTCAAAATATTGATCTAGAGGAATAGTTTATACATTCCCAGAGATAAAATTAATTCTGAAGTTTGTATTTGTTCGAGTATTACACTTCAACTTGACTGATGGCTACACCACACGCCCTGAATGATATAAGGAGGTCAATGAGGACATATTCTAAGAAAAGTGACAACAATGGAGGTTCTTAACCAAATTCTAGGCGTAATTCTATGTCAAACTGAAAGCACGGTTTATCCGTTGTCTCACCAGCTGTGGATATAGGGAAAAAAGGGGTGCCGCATGTATATATGTGAGATATGTACAGGATCCTTTTCAAACAAGAATGATAAATTTCTTAAATGTGAGAAGTGCCAAAAGCACATCTGAAAAAAACCTCAAATGGAATATAAAATTTTAACCAATTCTGATTCAATGTGGTTTTGTATTGTTTGTAGAAAAAAGGTGGAGAAGAACATCATCGTTGATTTGGAGATCGAGGAAAAATGTCGCCAAATCATGATCAACTTTGAGAAAAGGGTAACAAGACTAGAAGAAATTATTCAAGACAAATGTGACACCTCAGTTGTACTAAAGATGAGTCAGGATATTGAGGAAAAGTGTAATAGGAAGGAAGTTATGAAAATTGAGAAAGAGGAAATTCAACCAATGAAGGTATCATTTCATATCAGAACATAAATAATAATGAAAATATAGACAAAAATGTAGTTTCATCAGTCATTTCTGAAATAAATGAACGTAAAAGCAGGGATAATAATATATCGTTTTATGGTGCGACGGAGCTTAACTTCAAAAATAGTAAATTTATTTTTATTTACTTTTTATTTATTTATTGGAGTTAACGCCGTGTCAACACAATTTAGGTCATTTTACGGCGTCCAGCGCACCTAACCTAGCTTTCCTGGACCATTGTCTATAACCAGTACTCACCTACCCTTCCACAAGGCCGGAAACTTCTCCATATTATCTAATCAATGGAGGAAAATAGACATAATTGTCAAATTTTTGTAACAGGGTGATTATTTTATATCTTACATTAAATTTCCTAGTTTAAGGGAGACAATTCAAAAAACCTTAATCCAGTGATTGTATACTGGTTATTTCCCTTTATTGTTATATATATCAAGTATGTTTTTATAAAGCCTGATTAAATTTTATGTGGCGGGAAAATATCATGCTTTTCCAGTGAGTTTTAATTATAATTAGATAGAAAAACTGGTTTAGACCTATTTTTAGTCACTGACCACTCCTTTTCATAAATTCAAATCAGATGTAAGCTAGAGCTCGTAGAGATCAGACCAGAATAAGAGTTTTGACATATTAAATTATTTATTTACACTTGAATTAGAATTATTATGTTGAAAGATTTATGACTTATTGCATGACACTCAGTGTGCAAGATGACGTGGTGAGAATGTAGATCTATAAATTTGTAAAGGTCTTATCCATAATTGGACGTTAAAAACAAATGTTATACTATTTAAAATCATCATTGTATTACATAGAATCTATAAGAAGTTATTCAACATTAAAATTTGAGAAGAGTTACTTCCCTTGTTTGTTCTTCCATGAACCCACACCCAACCAACCCTAGATTTAGGACAAGGTTACATTTTCATGGAAGGGTATAACCTCCCTGGGTAGGATTCGAACCCGCACCCCCTCGGGCACGAGATTCCAAATCCCGGCGCGCTACCAACTGCGCTATCGACCCGGATTTAAAATGGTACGACAGTCGCATGACTGTAACACAGTAAATGAAATTATGAAATTATGTGTCATTGAGCTGGAAAACTTGGATCTCATAAGAGCTAGTAGTATTGAAGTACGATTCAGAAAAACAGAGACCTATGCTAGTTACAGGGTGTGAAATTGAAATTAAGAAAAAGTTTTTTAGAAATTTTAACAGAGCACATTCGAATAACCAGAACTCCGTATTGGATATAATCCGAGTTGGTCATGATATGACGCGAAGTGAACGAATGGAAGAGAAAACCCTATTTTCCAAAGCTAAGGATTTAACCCATCAGTCAAAAGGGGAATTCAGCTACAAAGTAAGGGGGCCTCCGTGGGCCAGGAAAATAGTCAAGGTGCCAGGATATACGAAAATGTGAGACCGAACAAAAAGTCGGTGAAAACTGTAAATAGTGTTAATACGTTAGATTCAAGATACAAGATACAAACTTTTATTTATAGTCGGTATTTTATACTAACAATTAACATTAGCTATTAATAGCTATTAGCCGACATAAAATTATAGTGCGTACAAAAATCAAAACGTGTTTTGGTAAACATTAGAAATGAGACAATCCATTTCTGGGGTAGGCAGTAATGAAAATAAAATGTGTGTAATTCATTGTAACAAAATTAACATTATGGATACCACCATTTGTTGGTAAATCGTGCTCGTGTTGGTAAAAATCTTTTCCATTACACTAACAACTAAGACAATCGTAAAAACATATCACATGTTTATGTTATTGTCATCCTGAGCGCCCCTCGTAGTGGATTAGTTTATTCTATTGTTATTATAAACAGTGTTTTGTTTTTTTGTACGCGCTATAGTTATCAAATAGTACAGAAACAAATAAATAATAATAGCAATAGTATATGGCAAATGCTGTTCCTGTTAGTAATTCGTTGAAAACTGTTACTTCGTTGAAAACTGTTACTGTTAGAAAATTAAATGTGTTTATACAAACGCTGACTCATTAAAAAATAAATTTGAGAATGGAGGATATAGATCCAGTGATAATTGGAATGGTAGAAGTCAAACCTAAAAACTCAAAATTCAAACTTCTGAATTCAACATTGATTCAAATCAAAGTTATGACCTTTTTTCCATAAATATTGACAATGACACTGGAAGGGGGATGATTTTATATATCAAAAAGGAACTTAATGCCAAAGATGTAATCATGGAGACAGAAATTATTGAATGTATATTTGTGAAAATAAAGCTTAATTATAATGACGAACTTTTAGTGGGACTTATCTACAGATCAGTCAGCGGAACTAATAATGTTAATAATGAAAAGCTAAGGGAACTATTAAAAGAGTTGAATGGTAAAGGTTTTTCACATATTTTGGTAATGGGTGACTTTTATTATCCATATATTGTTGGAACACTTGGAACTGTAGAGGGGAAAGTCTAGAAGGTGAAGAATTTAAGTTTATAAATTGTCTACAGCATAACTATATGTTTCAAAATGTCTTAGAACCTACAAGATTTCGAGGGAGTAATAATCCACATACATTAGACCTAACATTAACAAATGAACTAAACGTGATTAACAATTTGGACTATGAAAGTCCTCTAGGGAAAAGTGACCATTGTGTATTGAAATTTGAATATTGTTGTTACACAGAATTAAATGTGGCTAGTAGGGAAAGACTATGCTACCATAAAGGTGACTACCATTTATTTAATAATGATCTAAATCATATTAATTGGGATGAGACACTCAACGTTTGAACGTCAGTAGTGATATTGATTCTATGTGGGATATATTCCATGAAAAGTATTCTGAACTAGAAATTAAACACATACCAAGAATGAAAATTGAAAGTAAGAAAAAATGTGAAATTCCAATGGATAGTAAAATGATTAAGCTTATACGACAAAAACGACAGAATATAATAGAATCAGAAACAAAGTGAAAAGTGCAGTCAAGAAACTTAAAAAAAACTTTGAACAAAATTTGGCATATAGTGCCAAAAGTAACTCAAAGGCGATATGGAAGTATATAAATTCCAAATCCAAAACAAGGTCAGGAATTGGAGAACTCTACAGTGATCCAAATGATTAGAAATCCTTGAAAACAAATGACGATAAACATAAGGCTACAATATTAAATAACTTCTTTAAGAGTGTTTTCACAGTGGAACCAGATGGACCAATTCCAGAACTTAAGGAAAAAAATATATCATATCAAATTGATGAACTTAAAATTACCAATGTGATAGTTGAAAAAGTACTATCAAAACTGAAATCAAATAAATCACCAGGACTTCATTCAAAAGCTTTGAGAGAACTTGCCAGCAGTATATCTATACCGTTGAGTATTATCTTTAATAAATCTATTGAATTGAAGAAAGTGCCAGATTGCTGGAAAAAAGCACAAATTAGTGCCATTTACAAAAGAGGAGATAAGTGCCAAGCTGGAAACTACCGTCCAGTGAGTTTAACATCTGTAGTGTGTAAGGTCACGGAAACCCTGGTTCGTGAGCATATCATATCTCATTTTAACAAGAATAATCTTTTCACTAGTAATCAGTATGGATTTATATCTGTTCGTTCAACAACACTTCAACTTTGTCTGTTCTTGATGAGTGGACCTCTGTTTTAGAGGAAGGATCTAGTATAGACTGTATTTACATGGACTATCAGAAAGCAGTTGACACCGACCCTCATAAAAGACTATTAAGTAAGCTTAAAACATATGGATTAAATGGGTGGGTAAATTCTTTGATTGAAAGTTTCCTAAGCAACAGAATGCAACAAGTTCGAGTAAATGGAAAAGGTATCTCCATGGGTGAATGTAACTTCATGCATCCCTCAAGGATCAGTATTGGATCCACTTTTATTTGTAATTTTCATTAACGATTTGCAAGACACAGTAAAACCCCCGGTTTATCTGATGATGATACAAAGATATTTAATATTGTCAATAACAAGAATGATCAAGTTCAGCTTCAACAGGATTTAGATAATATGGCTATTTGGAGTGACACATGGCTGCTCAAGTTCCATCCTGATAAGTGCACACTCATGCATTTCGGGAAGTCAGACCCATCTACTTGTTCAACCTACTCATTATGTCAAAAATCATTAAAACAAACCTCACAAGAAAAGGATATTGGAGTAATTATAGATGACGCTTTAACATTTAATCAACATATTAGTACAAAGGATAGTAAGGCAAATTCAATGTTTGCTATGTTAAGGACTTTTAAATACTTGGATTCTTCTACATTTATACCGTTATATAAAGCCCTAGTCAGAACTCATCTAGATTATGCTAGCTCTGTGTAGGCCCCTTATAAGGTTAAACATATTGAACAGATAGAATCGGTCCAAAGAAGAGCCACAACAACTACCAGGCTTGAAAAATCTTAATTACCCAGAGAGACTTAAGGTCCTGAAACTCCCAACTTTGGCGTACAGACGGATAAGGGATGACATGACTGAGATCTTCAAGATAGCTCATGGTTTATATGATAAGAGAGCTGTTGATTTCATCACGTTTAGGGATGAGGATAAATCTCTGAGATCTAGTCAAAGAGGAAATAGTAAAAAGTTGTTTATATCTATATCTAGAACTAATCATCGTAAAAACTTCCTAGAGAATCGTGTTGCTTCTGTGTGGAACAACTTACCAGACTGTATTGTGCTTTCACTAAGTTTGAACAGTTTTAAAAACAGACTTGACAAATTTTGGGATAACCAGGAACTGAAAAAAAGTGACTTTAAAACAATTATCTCTGGAACCGGAAACACAGTTCAAACTGTATTAGACGATAATATGGAATCTGGCGAAGATAATTAGTATCCTGAGCCGGAAAAATCCTTAAGTAAGCTTAAGTATATGATGACGAATTTCATGGGCAAGATTTCAAACCAGCTAAATTGCGCTGCCAGTTAAGCTTATTACGGTCATGTTGATGCAAAACTATCTAAAATATGTCAGTTTATACAAGACAACGTTAGTCTCATGAATATGGGGCAACATTTTTGAAACGTACACTGGTTCTGCATGCAACAAATCAAAACTCTAACAACACTATCTTTAGTATGCAAAGCGAATCCACGACTCCTCGATCAGTACACTTGCATGCTACTGAATTAGTGGGCAAACAAAAACATTGCAAGAGCAAACAAGGATAGCTTGTTTAATTTAAACATCCTTGCATAAGCCAGTCAAATTTGATGGACAACTTACCTAACCATCGTCGTGTATGCATTAGTACACAAGTCCCATTCAATTGCCTATTTTCTCCAATAAAATTTCACAGAATCATGGTTGGAAGCTCAACTCAAGAACTGTCAATCAATAGGACGTAAATATTTGACATCAGGGCCCTTGATCACCCACAAACACAGGAGGAGAATCAAATCAACGAGCCCTCAACAGTAGAATTGTTTATAACGGATTGAACTAGCCAGGAGCCATCTATAAATATAGGTTATCCAATATTAAATTAGGAAAATTCATGTATAAGAAACAAATCTCATGTTGGCGGTATCTGAAATTAGGGGTGCAACAGTTAACCAATATGCCAGATGTGCGTTCAACAATGAGAGAGCTCGGGGCGACAAGGTGTGCCTGAGGAAGTGCTCGCATTTCAGCTCGAGAGGTGTTTTGCTTAGATTTCAAAGATGGCGACTAAACGAAATTCAGTTTTGTATAAAATTATCTCTGAAAAGTGGGACCCAAAAGTAAGTGTTACTTAATCCTCATAACATATAAATGCAATGCATAGAATTGAATCTTTTTGGCACAAAAAAATTGTATCATTATGATTCATTTAAATTTACATAGGCGAAAATCTCATAATATCAGCAGAAATAATTGTTCCCCCACTCACTATTATCACAAATGTGCTGTTTGATGCCATCTTGGATTTTACAGCAAACAATTGCAATCGTTCAATAGCATAACAATTCGTGAAGCAGGCGCAAGCTTGCACACTCTCATTGTTGAACCCACCTGTTTATTTTGCAATACAAATTTGGTTTTTAACAGATTTTATTTTTCTATGAAATGGTTTTTGTGGTTATTTACTGATTGTTTTATCTTTTTGAACTCTGATATTTAAATGTTTGAATAATTCTTAAAATGTGCTGAAAACTTGAAATATTCTTATTTTGCATTAAAATGTTTACTATTCCGTCAAATGAGAGAATAATTCTCTTTGAAAATCCTTTTCAAAATATGCATTTTCTAACATACAATCTATTTTAAGTAAGTATATTTTCGTAAGTCATTCAAACATAAGGATAAAATATCATTTGAAAATACCCATATGTGTGAAATGTTGATTCAATTGAGACTATGTTAATGTATTATTGCATGCTTCGCATGTCAGAGGAAAACCCGATACATATTGCAATACAGATTTTACCATGTTGTTTCACCCTTATTATGAATTAATAAACAAAATAAATAAAAAACAGTGTTTTGTTGTATAATATATTTGTATGTATTTTCTCATATTTAATCAAATTAAGCAAGACAAAAGTTCAGGAATAAATATATTTACATTATAACATAATTAAATGTATCACAGATTAATTCAACAGTTTACTATCATTTACCATTGTAAGCAATAACAAGAGCTGCCCAAGGACAGCACACTCCACTTCTCTGGTGATTTGTTTATGACAAGACTTTCGTTAAAACAAGTTGTAAACACAGGGCTTAGTTTTTCATGGAAAATAGTTAAGAGTTACGACTCTTTATAGTTATGTAGATGTAGTACATATGAATAAACATATCAACTACCCTTCATATATCTAGATAATTATTGAAGATATACGTAATTTATTGAGAAAAAAACTCAATAAAGGAGTTAAAATAACCAAAACATATCCCTTTACATAATGGGTGATGTAGTCCCAATGTATAACTAAGTAATAAAAGCGACAACAATCCAGGCAGACATGCAATAAACTGTTTGATGAAACATGACCTTAATGACAAAAAATGTATGAAATATGGAAAAGAAGATTATTTTAATAATTATGTTGGCTTACAGAGCAGGTTATATCAAATGGTAACTTCCAGGATGTATTTAGATATTATACTTTTAAGTTCAACAATGTTAGTGTATGATTAAAATGGTCAATTGTAAAAGGAAGATCACACAAGTTGAATCTATATGGTAAAAAAAACATTCTCCGGGAAACAAGGAAAAGTTAAGTTGAACACTAAAAGAACATTCAGACATGCAGTGTTCACTTGATAAGTAATTAGATCACCATTTGAAATATAGCTCATTTAGGACAACATGAGACATTGTTTCAAGAATATTGTTCAAATTTGTCTCAAGTTATCCTAAAAAACCTATAATGAAAATAAACAGAAATTATTTGTTATGAAAAATAGCATACTCATTTCATGACCAATGCAAAATACAAATAGAATTATCAGTTTTTAGCTGGGTGCCCACGTTTTGAAGAAAAACAAGGATATAGCAATGACAATAATAACAAAAGATCAGGAAATGCAATAACAAATAGTAAAGATTTACTACAATTGAAACATTATAGACAAAATAAACTTGCATACTTCTTATACAAAACACAATTCAAATATACAATGACAACAAGTCCATGCTTAAGTCATACTAAAAGTCTCTTGTTACAATGTAGATTTCAATACTTAGATAATGTCAAAGTTTGTATCACAATTTAGTTGCTAAGTGTCCTCATGTTAGGACTCTGTGGGAGAGGAGGTTGTGCTGGCGGGAGGATATGTCCTCCTTTTCTTGATAACAACATAATTTCTTCTTTCAATGCATCAATTTCTTGTGCTTGTAATTGTACCAGTTGTATTAACCTTTGCTTCTCACGTATGTCAGCTTTACGAGCTCCCGAATATTCCTCACCCTGTAAGAGATAGAATATTCAAAGTATTACATAATATATTTTCCAAGTACAGTATCCAGATGGATACAATAATAATCTACACTCTGTAAGTTTTCTCCATTTAATGACGTTTCAGCATTTTTGCCTTTTTCTTACATAGATATTTATGAAAATCCAACATCATTTCTTTTTACAACTACATGACAATGTATACTTATAACCATTGATAATAATCATTGTCATGTAATTGTAAAAAGAAATAATGTAGTAGGATTTTCATTAATATCCATGTTAGAAAAAGGCAAAAATGCCGAAATGTCATTAAATGGAGAAAAATAATAGAGTGTAGATTATTACATAATATATCAATTCAATGTCCATGTATTGTCCATTTTTTCTCAACTGTCAAAGTTTGAATAATTACACAATGATTGAATACACACTATCTTAATATCACGAGTGTTAGACAAAGAGCACAAAGTCACCATGAAATTATTCATGTTTTGACAGTTGAGAAAAAACAAGCACAAAAATTTATATAACTTAAGTATTTGATTGTGCTACACATTTAATAACATCACTTTTATATTGAATTCCATAAAATCTCAGTTAAAAAACATTGAACGATTATTTCTTGTTTTCGGAAAAATAAATAATATGTTCTATTGATATCGATTTTAAGTCATTTGAGCAAATAATCCTACAAGAAAATATAAATACCATTCCTAGACAAAAGGTTTGAAGATAGCATATAGACTCTCAAAATTTCAGAATGTAAGTAGGTTGTTCTATTGCCCCTGATAAAGTATTTTAGGTATTTTAGCAACTTGTTACTGCTATTACAAACGTTTTGTTTGAGCAAATGAAATATATAGCTGGTTGTCCAATCAGGCAACCTACTATAATAATTAATGTCAAACACTGTAGGTTGAAAAATATTTGATGAATTGTTTGTAAGAAGGCATTGAGTTAAGGGTATAGTACATGTATGTCCAAGTAATACTAACAAATTTATAGTATGTGTACATCATAGTACATGCTCAAATGAATAGCACTTATAAATGTAGGATTCCATTACTTTCCTTTATATGGCAGTACATTAAAAATATACACCATTTAGTAATTACAGACATGTTTAATTATGATAAAAGACCAATAAATCAGGGAACACTTTATACAAAACAATCCTTGATTATACTAAAATTTACAAACATTTTGTGATAATGCAATCATGAATGATGAAACTTAATGACTATAAAAGTATGATGATTTAATGTGTGCTCTTAATGATGCTTTTTTCATTTTACATGGTTGCAATTAAAAGATGAAATTGAGCTCATTCCCCACGATCAGAATTGCACGCCTTGCTTAAGACTCTATGGATGAAATAAAACAAATGAATTTTAACGAATGTCTCTATACTTTCTTATTTTAATTAACAACTTTATCAAATTTAGACATTAAATTAAAAATGTTTCAGGCTAAAGAGTACAGAGACAATAAACTCAAAAGGTTTCCAATATTCATTCAGCTACACTGATCTTAGAGTCTTATCAAGGAGCCCATTTCCAGAGGATGAATTAATGTTATTGCCCCAAGCCTAGAATTATGCAAGTACTCAGTATATAAATACATTTTACATTGTGCACTATTTAATGTATATTTTATTGCATGTAACAAATTACTCTTAATATTTACTTTTAATACCTAATCTTACAACCTAACTTTGTTGAGTTGTACATGATCTTAAAAATTTATAATGAATTATACAGCAGCTTCGTCTTGGAGCAGGTTAGGACATTGGACTGGTAATTATTGGATAGCTAGAGCTTTGTGTTGGTTCGAATCCTATCCAAAACCAACCCCTTTGTTTCCTTGAGCAAGAAACTTTATCCTACTAGCTAAGGACTGGGGGACCAGGAAGTGGACTCAAAAGTGATTAATCTAAGTTGTAAGAACTTGTTTCACAATCAATGTAAAATAAATAAGCATACCCAACAGCTTTGTCTTAACACAAATGACAGTTATAACTGTAGTTTTAACAACAACTATAAATGCAATTAATACAAACTAAACAAGCAAGTATAATAATATTCAAATATGATAAAACTAAGTTAAAACAAGTAAATCTGTGAGCTAATGCTCACTAGTGATACCCCCGCCAAAATCTAAAAATATGCGACAAACAGGAAGTAGGTGAGCAAGGAGCATGAAATCGCTATACACCACATGGGACTATGGGATGAAGCAATATGCAAAGTATTAGGCTGCTGCATGATGTAGTTGCTGAGAAAACTGCGACGGAAATTTTGTAACGGACGGACAAGGGTAAAACAGTATACCCCCCTCTTCTTCGAAGCGGGGGTATAATAAACAAATACTTAATGCATTTGTGCAATGCATGTAAACGCCCGAGTGTTGCAATAAGCCATTGCAATTAAACTTACCCCTTTCTTGAGCTATTTAAAGCATATATCATATGTATTATAAACAATGAGTAATCTTTTTAAAATTTATACATTTTGTAACACTAAATTAATTAAATCATTAAATTTTAAGTTTACTATCATGTCATAGTAGTAATAAGACAACTTCAAATCAGTCCAAAATCAGTAACATTGAAACACATGTGTAACTAAATTTCACTCCTAATTTCAATATACAGGCATTTCACATCAATAACAATTTTTTGATAATATCTTTTTTTTAAAGAACACTTATTACTATTGATAAAAAAAGATTTTGAATCATATAATATGCAAGTAAAATAACATGAAAATAGAAGACTTTAATTTATAATATTAAATAAATACATAATTATACATTGTACATGCAGGGATGGAATTTAACAAAAAATTGGACTTTATTTCAAGTCGCAAAATGAAAAAAATCACTCGAACCAGATTTTAAAAGCATACATGGTATCTATTTATATATAAAATGTAAAAACAACATAGTACTACATTTAACTAAATAGAACAAGGGCAGTATTGTGGGATAGACAAAGAATATTGAACATGGTTTTATTGTGAATCTTTAATTAATACTATTGATTTATCTGGCAGTTTCAATTCTGATTTGAGCCTTATTAGTTTAGACAGTAAATTTTTGCAGTGATTTCAACTCACGAAAATTTGCGAGTGAAAATAAAAGTTACTTGCCATTTTCAAAATTCACTCGCAATTTTGCGAGTATGTGAGCTTAAATTCGAGCCCTGTAATACACACTAAATATGACATAAAAACATTAAGTGGTGTTACCAGTACAAAAACTTCTCTCTGTTACAGTATTGGATGCACAAGTCATACTTTGATTAAGGATTAAATAAATAAAATATCTGGACATTAGGCCACAACAAGTTGATCATATGTTCTACAGATTTTTCGTGGAAAAAAATGGGGCGAGCGAGCAAAGAAATTTTTAAAAAAAAGTCTTTATTCACTTGCTTTATATAGCGGTTTGACCAAATTTTTATGGGCGAGCAAGGAAATAAAAATATTTTGTTGTAAAAACCGTCAAAATTAAGGTGCGAGCAAATCCATAGAACATATGATCAATTTGTTGTGGCCTTAATCAAGAAAAAATTCCAACTTACCAGATTTTTCTGTCTAGAGTTAAGTTCCCCTTCTGATCCATGTTTGTTATTCATTAAATATGAAAGTTGATTTAATCGTTTTGTATTTTCTCGAATCAAATCAGTAATTTGATTCTTTTTCTCAGCTATTTTTTCCTGCAGAAAAAATACAACAAAATTTTAGTTTGTACAACATACTACATTATTCTGATACAAATAAGCATGTACAACAAAGAACTATATATTTGACAGCCTGCTATAACTTTCAGTCCATGAAATAAGTGGATGTGCAGTTGCCTGGGAAAACCCCTTTTTAATTCGGCCAACAGACAATTTCTTTTGGGCAACCAAAATTCTGCAAATGAGATCTAGTGCTTGCTCTTAAAATGATCTGTTTGGACAACCACTTCCATATCCTAATAATTTCATAGACTGAACCTACCATGGTTCAATTCATATTCTAAACCAACCAGTTGTTCCCTGGCAAACTTAGATTGCAGCAATGTTCATGTGTATAAACATCTATTAAAATGCTTCTTTAAATGATCACTAGAATATATTGATGAATTTTATTCAACTGACTATTAACCCTGCCAATTAAGATACTCACTACAGTATTTCTGTACTCACTATATATAATCAAGTATTTAAATCAGCAGAGTTATCCCCCATTGACAGTTGAAAAACAATTAGGTCAGTAGCATCTTAGTAGTTTTAAATTCGTAGCGTTTAGAATTTGTGCATTTTTTGCCTACCCCACCTTTACAAGTATAATTTGTTTTATTACATGTACAGATGTATTGGAGGGGGGGGGGGGTAGAATTCAGACTATTGTTGATGACTGCGATTATAGTAAAAAATTAAACCCCCATAAGATTTATCTTCTATGCTTTAATAACTCAAATGAATAGACATTATTTTGTTCTGCCTACCTCATTTTGTGGGATTCCCGCAGTAGATAAAAAATTAAATCAAGATTTTTTTGATTGATTCATTTATTGATTTATCCATTCTAATACTTACATTCCATTCAACCACTTCTTCAGCACACTGTATTTCTGTCATTCGAAGTTTTTCCTTTAATTCTTCAATATTTCTATTCACTGTAACAGTTTCTAATTTTTCAATGTCAATAACACATCCAAACTTGCTAACCATCATTTCTTCACACTCTTTATCCATCTCAGTAATTTTAGCTTCAAATGTTTTCCTATCTTTAATTAGTTGAACATGCTTCTTTCTTGATTCTCTGAAATTTACATTTTAATTTAACTTTTAATTATTGTATTTTCCTTACATACTCTAGTACTCTGATTCTTTTTGGCAATATTCTAATAGTGGCAGATCCAGAAATATGTTTTTTTGGTGTTTTTTTTTTTTCGGTTGGGTTAAACAAAGTAGCAACAAATTGTAGGTTATATCACAGTGGTCAGTCAATCTACTACTGGAAAGGCTAAATCTCTGGATTTAGTTGTTAACCAAGTACTAAATACATAATTTTTACAGTGATTGACACCTGTCCTACATGATTTAGAATCAGTGGTAAGTGGGAGAAGACTATAGAAATTGTTTTGTGACAAAGCTCCACAAAAGTATGCCCTGACGGGGAATCCAGAAATCTGTTAAACAAAACAAAAGCTGGTTCCTTCTTATTTGTGATAGTGATAATAACAAGACATAACTCAAGCATTATGGCTGCAACCTCATACTTACTTCATATATTTCTTTGTGGAATATTTTTCTTGTTCAAGTTCTTTTATTCTCATTTGTAGCCTAGTTACACCGTTAGATTCAAATACTAATGTTTGACTCAGATCTTGTGGTAATATACCATTGATCATATATTGTATCTGATGTAATTTCAAAGAAACAACTACGTCAAGTTCATTCAGTTTCTGTTGCTTTTCAAGCTAAATAAAAGAAAAGAAAGGAAATTTGGTTTTTTTTTTCATAATAAGTAAACGATTTATATACATGAAATAAAAACTATGTTTTCTAAGAATGAAGAACACACATTTGGAATATTTCCTTGAAGTAATGTGATATAGAGAAACCATTTGACAAGACTATGGTCAAAGTACCTCATTACTAATTTCAAAATTGTATCTTTCTTACTAACTTTTAAGTTAGCACAGGTTGTTTAATAGGTCATGCATATGTGTGTACATTGAATAATGACTTTCCCACTTAATAGATGAATTAAGTGATAAAAGTACATAATTTTACTGATTTAAACAGATCACTTTGACATTCAAAATGTACTTCTTATAATAAATTCTAATTTCTAACTTTTAAGTACAAATTCTTACACAAAAGAAGAGAAAAATATAGTAAAGGTCTATTCATCAATAGTAGGAGCAGTGGTCCAGTGGTATGACTTGTGCCTAGGGATCTGGTGGTCCTGGGTTCGATCCCCACTAGGGGCACTGCTAATTTCCTTGAGCAAGAAATTTACCTACAATTGTTCCACTCCACCCAAGTGAAAATGGGTACTGTGAGGGATCGCCTGCCTGAGGGTGATTTCAGTGATCAGGAGTGTACAAGATTGTAAAGTCAGCTGAACATGTATATGGAAGCAGAATTTATACCGCACTCTAACTTTAATCAATGTGTTCAAGTTTATTCAAATCTCAATTTACCTGGAAGGCTTCTAAGTCAAGTTGAGCAGTCTTAAGACCATTATCAATAACTTTAGATTTCTTATGGAAAGCATCAAGTTCTTTCTTCAATGTATCATTAGTTTTCTTCTCCTCAACGAGAGCTTCTTCAATATCTAATCTCTTCTCTCTTAACTGACATGTTGCTTCATACAAGTTCTGTAAACAGATATCAAAATTTATATATTTACAGTTAAGTTTTACTTTTAGGACCATCAAAATGGCTGATCTACTAGCAAAGTAATTTCATACACTTTTTACCAAGGAAAAACGAAATCCTAAACTCGCTCGTTCACAGACGCTCAAAATTGTATAGAAACATTTTAGAAGCGGTAAAAGTGTTTTAATAATAACAATTTTAGTGCAAATTGACATATATCTGTAAAATATGATGATTTTATGTATGAAATCTACCCTTGTAAATAACAGTACATGTATAGATGATTTTCGTGGTTTTTTTGTTACTTTTGTTTTATATTTCTCACAATCTATAGATCAGTTTGACTTGAAATAATAAGAATTATTTTAGTAACTTAATTACTATAAAATATAAAAAAATTAACCAAATCTATAAACGACCAGCTTTAACAATATGACAGAAGTATGTTGATATACAATATTTACCTGGTCACAACCTGGTGGACAAATGTCAAGGTCATAACCTCCTGTCTCTGATTCCTCATCATCTTCATCTTCATCCCAGTCAGAATCATCATCACTGTCATCATCACTATCTTCATCATCATCTGTAACAGCAACAACAACATCATCATCATCATTAGCAATAAAAACAATAAAAGTATACTAATAGCAGCATTATAATCAAAACATGTGAATATTTATTTATTTATTTATTGGATTTAACGCCGTATCAACACAATTTAGGTCATTTCACGGCGTCCAGCGCACCTAACCTAGCTTTCCTGGACCATTGTCTATAACCAGTACTCACCTACCCTTCCATAAGGCCGGAAACTTCTCCATATTATCTAATCAATGGAGGAAAATCGACATTATTGTCAAATTTTCATGGAAGGGTATAACCTCCCCGGGTGGGATTCGAACCCGCACCCCCTAAACATGTGAATGCATACAGCCACGGGGTGCAATTGAAATCAAAGTACTGATAATATTGATGGGATGGTGCTACTGATATAGTCAAAAAGCTGATCATGACAATAAACTAGTAAAAAGTAAAAAGCTGGTGTTTTTATACGAGTGTGTGGTTTTTAAAGGAGTGTGTCCTATAAACTGTGAGATCCTCGTTGCCAATTGCTGATAAAGATTTAAAGTCAGCAACAGTTTAAACATTATCAAAGTCCTGACTACTGAAAAAAGTATTATTTTGTAATAATTTAAGTACAAGTTGGTATTCAAAGGTACTCATTCACAGATTACAACTTAAACATCAACTTTTTCTGAAACTATTAAAATTGATTGGAAACATTTCTGAAGCAAGAAGTTAGTGATTTGATTATGAAAATTTTAGTGCATACTGACAATTACAAATGAAGTAGTAAAAATCTAGCTTGTAGGTCACGGTACAGACAATCTTAGTGCAATTTCATGACTTTTTCTTGCAATCTATAGGTGAGTTTGTCCTAAAATATTAACATTTTTTTTTACAGACACTGAATGGTATTTTGAAAATATAGATTATCTTAACCAAATCTGTGAACAAGTACCTTTAATAGTACTAAGATATTCGGGCAAGACTTTATTCTACAATAAAACAATAATGGGGTTTCTAAATGAAGTACTCATAAGCAAAAACAAAACAAAAAAACAACCTACAAACCAGTTTAATATCATATAACTCACCACTAGTCACATTAAATTAGACATCAAGTCAACACATTAATACACACTTACCATCTCCTTCAGTAGTTTTCTTTTTAGAACGTTTAATTTTCTTTTTAAATACTTTAGTAAGGTAATCAGCAAACTTGTTGTTTTCTCCAAGTGAAAGCAAAAACTGGGCATTTAAAGCCTTTTCTTTTTCTTGCAATTTTTCAATGTCTTTTTTCTTCACTTCAAGTTTTGATGTGACATCAACAATCTATTAAATAAAAAAATTATAGTTTTTTTATATTTACATAAGAAAAATAATTCCTACCAATACAAAAATATTATTTATCAGTCATTGGTGACCAATATTTCACTACAAAGACCAACTAATTAATATTACATGAAATAAGACCAAATTTTATTATGTAGGTTCAGATGGTAGACTTAATACATGTTATTGAACTGAGCTGCATCCCAATTGTTATATTATAACTTATGTTGGAGAAAAGTTGCCCGGCTAGCTCAATTGGTATACTTTCGTGGAGTTTGGTCATAAAATTTATTTACAGCCATTCTCCCTCCTACCAATGATTTTTAATTATGTAGGGCAGTTGTCAGTCACTGACGAAAATATGCGCTTAGTAGTTAGTTAACAATAACAGCTAAATCCAGAGATTTAGCCTTTTCAGGAGGAGTGAGTAGGTTGACTGACTGCCGTTATATGACCATACAATGTGTTGCTACGGCGTTAAACCCAACAAACAAATGTTGGAGAAATTAAACTATATTACATTTATTCATAAATTACCTTTGCTTGCATGTCTAATTTCTCTTGTTGTTTATTTGTGACTTTTTCTGCTAGAACATCTTCTCTCTTCTCATATTCTTTCAATAATACCAACTCTTCAAACAATGTTACTTGTCTACAATAACAAATATAACAAATTACTTAGATATCTAACAAAACCAGGTTATCATTGCAACCACAGAATAACAATAGGAATCTCTGAGATCAGTAACAAATAACTACTTGTACGCTTGCTGTACAAAACTATAAAGGTAACACCATTTTTCAAATTTAAAATGCTTGGTTTTATCAAAAACTCAGAACATTTGCACTAGTAAAGTTTGACAATATGTCTATGAAAATTAGATTTAAATCCCAACTTTATAAATAAATTTTCTGTCTGTTTGATCTTGTATTAAAAAAAAATAACAATATATCAACCAACATAAAGGGATATAATTCCATCTACAATGGGAATCACAATATTTAATAATACACACCAAGGCACTTTGATAACAAAGCTCCTCTGAAAGTTTGATTGAATAAGGTAAATTCCATATTGTTTCAGAGGCTAGTAATCAAACCCAGATGACAAGATTATGCTAACCATTGAATCACCATGGTAGCTCAATTGTCATTATGATGGTATAATATTAAATAACAATATTTTGCTTTATCTTACCTGAGATCAGCATTCTTCATAACAATATCTAGTCTAAATTTATCATGACGTAAGAGACGAAGTTCAGCATCAAAGTTTTTCACAAGTTCATTGATTCGAGAAAGTAAGCGATCTTGTTCATAGGTCAACCTGAAAGAGTAACAGAATAAAAGTACAAGTATTAGCTTACAATTGCAAAAAAGTTCATTGAAACTGAATTTAGTTTAACCACTTAGGTTATTGCAAGTTCATGTGATTTTCAACGCTTAAGTCTCAATTGTTAATATGAGATAAAAAGCATTCCTTTATTCAGGCCATTCTGCTGTTAAGGCCATCATTTTTGATGATCCTTGTAGTAGAATTTTACAATTGGCATTTGCAAAAACTTTTAATATCATATACATAAAGTTTAAAAAATTCAAATGATGCATTACAGTTTAGTATAAAAAGCTACTATTTATGATGACATATTTCACTTATGTTAAAGATGATAAATATTAGGATACTTTATTTTTCAACATTTATGTTCAATCAATAATTGAATGGTGTATAGAACCATACCGTCTGTTTGCATGGCTTCCATGCTTCTTTATTGATGCAAAACTGGTTTTCTAATGCATGTGACGATGTTTTGAAAAGTGGAAATGTAGTATTAAGTATATTAAAAGTACATTACAGAAGTAATTAAAGAACAAATGATACCTGATAACTTCAGCTTGTTTAATTTGTTGTTCTAAGGGAGATAACTCCTCTTCTTCAATATCTTCAGGTGCATATTCTTCATCAGAAGGTTTAGTTGTACTAACAGTTGTACTTTGTTTCTGTGTTAAACTAGGTGATGTACTACGTAATTCCTGTATATAGAGAAATACAAGTCATAACATTAGGTCATTCAAACGATACATAAAATGTTACAGAAATGCTCTCAATTTGTTGTTGTGGTTGGGTTTAGCAATAGCCTGTGTAAACAATGCCTTATGTTTTCCAAAAGCTTTACAAATTAATGCCTTCTAAAAATGTAGACATATCAACAAGAGGAATCTTGGAATTTTAAGTGAAATAGAAACATTGAGAGTATCATTGTTTTCATAAATAAGCTATGATGGAATTATATAACATTTTCAAATGTTTGTTACAGTTCATCAATAATCATTCATTTAACTCAGTCCAGAAAGCATACTTCACCTTGATAATCATGTATTTCATTCTATATGTCTCAGTCAATTTTCACTAACGGTTAACATCTCATAGGCTATCATTTTATTTGATATAAATAAATTGACACTTACAGGTTTCTTCTCATTGCCCCCAAAGCCACCAAATCCACCAAATCCTCCACCATCTTGGCCACCTTTCTTGGCAGCAGAAGCTTTATCTGCCATTTCTGCTTTGAATGCAACTAATGTCTCACGGGTATATTCAAGTTTTCTGTCATAAAAATTCAAAATGAACATGATGAGTACTAGAGTAGATTGAAGCAATTTGTATACATTTGTGACAAGCTCTATACTTAATTTGTATTATATATACTCAAATTAAACGAAAAATTAATACAGTCAGTCACCACGAAACTCAACAGTTTATTACTGGACAGTAGGTCTTGTGAAGATAAAAATTTTACTGGACCTTACTTAGTCTTACAGGACCGGAGACATTTTAGTGATTTTACATATTTTGATAAATTGAAAACTGTGTGGATAAGATCAAATTCTTTGCCAGACAGTCAGTCCTGTAAACCTGCAAATCAAGACAGACCTTCTATTTTTTTACAGGATTTGTCAGTCCATACGCCATGTTTGGCGGTGACTAAATAGTGAGCTCCAATAAAAGGACTCATGTTTTTGAGAAATGGTTACTTTGTCAAACTTATGAAATGTAAACAGTGTCTCTAGTACATGACATATTTTGATTACTTTATGATTACTGTTTTCATGTCAGCTGTAATTGAAAATATTTTTATATAGTGGATTGATGATCCTTCCTTCAAGAGAAGATGCAATACCACCAAATGCATGCCAAAACAGCAAGAGGTTACTGATAACTACCAAAAAACAGCTCAAGAGTAAAAAACAGCTAAACAATGATTAATATCAGTAGACATACTTCTCTGGCATCTCATCAGGATGCATTGTGGGTGCAGGAGGAATAGGCTTGACTAAATCAGCATTTATTCTACTATGAACTGATTCTAAATCACTAATCAAATCTTTGATTTCTTCAATTACATTTATCTTTTTGTCACGAAGAGCTAACAATCTCTGGTTGAATTCATATTTGTTTTCATGAATCTAAAAAAAGCAAACACACAATTAACACAGGAGCTTTTGGTGCCTCCAAGACATAGAGTCATTGAGCATGATATATAAGGTTTCAGCAAGGTTTAATAAATTAATCATCATTCATCAATCAAATCCATGTTTATTTGTCATCTACTGCCTGTATCCCAGGATTATCAATGGATATCTCTCATATGAAAACTACATTGTGTAGAAATAAATGATAAAAGAATGGCATACATAAAATAAATAACTATAGTTTCAATATTTCAGCTGACATCTTTAAACTTTCTTGCATTTCGCATGTTGATGCCACATTGTTTTTTAAGATATGAAATATCATCTTCATTTATGTTGTGACACCATTTAGCGTTTTAACATCATTTTGCACAAAAAAGATAATTAATGGATAAATTCTTCATCACAAAAAATCAAGCCTAATTTATAAAGGGCCACTGATTTGAAAAAAAACAACTACAGAAAAACAAAAGTAGCAAGCAAACTAATAGCTATAAATCAACATATAGCATACCAAATGTTTTAATACAAGAAGTCTGCCTCTAGCTTTATCAACATTCATTCTAAGATGGTCTGGTACAACATAGTCATTAGCTGTCTTCAGTTTATAATCACCCATATTATCTTTAGCTTCTTTAATAGCAGAAATATCAGCAGGATCCTCATAATCATCATCAGGTTTAGTGGCATATAACTCCTCCCACTGAAATAAATATTTAAATAATTCTAAACCACTCTTACATCTGTATCACATTGTTCAAGGGCACAGCTTGACATTAATTTGTAAAATAGGTTGCCTCGGTAAGACAACCAGTCATATATTTTACTTGCTTGAACCAAATGTTTTCTACCAGTAACAAGTTCCCTGAACCCAAATATTTGGCTGTTAAAGTCAATCCGACAACCTTTAATGTCAAGCCTTGATATAACTGGAATAATCACAAAACCAGGTTTTCTAGTAAAGAGAAGTTGTGCACAGAAGGGCATTTTTTTAACTTATCAATTTAATGGGAATAACTTTATGTCAGTAGGACTATATCTGGAATTCAAATATTTGGGTTATTCCCTCCGGTACAAACAAACTTTCACCTTTACAATGAAAACACATGTACAAAGAACAATAGGATTTAATCCATAGTCCGTGCTATTTAGCAATAATGTGTAGAAAACTTTGTTTGTACCGCCTGTGCACGGACAGAAAAACCCATAAATTTGAATTCTGGATTAGATCTATTTAAAGCAAAATTACCATTCTTAAAATTTAAAACTACCTTCACATGATATTACATCAGAATATCAGTAAAAAAACAATCATAGATACAAACCTGTGCTCTACGCTCAGCTCTTTTCTTTTTCTTTTCTTCAACTTTCAGTAAAGCTTTAGTAATACGTTCACCCATACTTCCAGTTAATGTTGTAGTCACTTTAGCTCCTCCCTGTTCATCTGGTTTCTCACCAATTTGTCCTGTACTATCAGTCAACCTTGTAGCTCCTAAAACATACATAATTTTAACTGAAAACTTGGCACGCTTTATTTCCTCTAAAAAAACTCCCTTATAATTCTAGACTGCAGAAAATGTTACATCAAAATTTGCATCACAAATATTGCAATATAAAATAAAATGCCTGTCCGGTTTACCTGTTGTATTTATAAGTCAATTGTATAAAGTGTTTTGAACCAGAACAGTGCTGGTCTACCTATCAAACTAATATCACTGAACTATTCTTTGTGAACGAATGTTTTGTTGGAGCCGGAAATTGAATTCCACTTTTCAAACCCGAACAAATTCAGTGCCTTCAGCGCGTTGATTAAATATGAGGAATTATATGAGATTTTAATCTTCAAAATAATCTAACTTAATTGTTTGATTGACATGACTTGTGAAATTATGCAATAATAGTTTAAAATCATGCACCCTTTGCAAAATTCTAAGCAGTCAGCAAACATCAACACAGTGCTGCTTAATCTAATTAATAACGTTGACTATATTACCAATTAGGCCACAACAAGTTGATCATATGTTCTATGGATTTTTCTGAAAAAAAATGGGGCGAGCGAGCGAAGAAAAAAAAATGAAAAGTCTTTATTCACTTGCTTCATATAGTGGTTTGACCAAATTTTCATGAGTGAGCGAGGAAATAAAACTATTTTTTTTGTAAAAAAACGTCAAAATTAAGGTGCAACGAATCCGTAGAACATATGATCAATTTGTTGTGGCCTTAAATCAAAGAAAATAATTGACTTTTCTAGACCTAATCCAAGCAATATTTCTTCTCTGTATATTATTGTATGTCTTATTACTGAGCAGGGTTAAAAGTAATTTTTATGGGGTTTCTATATGTTTAGTAGCAGACTGAAGTGCAATTGAAGTATACCAAATCTGGTTTAGCATTTTTAGGTTCATTAAACTTAGGAAACTTTTCCTCGCATCAGTTTGTTGTAAAATACTGTTTTTATACACTCCATCAAAACACTATGTCCAGCAGTACTATAAGTGCTTTGATTCACAAAGGCAATATGCATTGATAATTTCAATTACTAACCAGTAAGAAGATCTCTCGTAGGGTCTCGTGTAATATCATCACGATTTAATGTTGTTCTTTTACGTTCAAACTCTGCTTTAAGTTGATAGAAATCATCTGAAAGTTTTGATGCACGGAAACTTGACACTTCATGTGCTGATTCAAATGCTTTCACAACAATTCTATCACATTCCACTACATCTTTAAATCTGTAAAAATACAGTGTAGATTTAACAATTTAACAAGACAGGCAATAAATATAATGGCAGCTTAAAGGAGGATGGCAATTATATCAAGTTCAATATCTTGGAGATTCTTTGTAATTTAATGGTAATGCTTTAAAAAAACATTGGTTCTGCTCTTAATGAATAAGCTTTATACATAGTATAATTGAATAAACAACAATATCAAAGTTTGAAACTTTATGATTTTACCAAATAGTTCATACATTAAATGAATCAAGGATTAACTTTCTGATCTGTCTATGTTTCAACATGGACATTTTATTTGTGACTGAAATGTTCAGATATAGCAGTAGAAATTCCACTCATTTCATATTGTTTGAAAACCCCCTAAAAAAAACTTTTTTGAACTGATAGTCTGACAGGCATACTTAATTGTAATATTACAAGCAGATTTTACCTTTTTCTTAGTTTTTCTAAAGCAACTCTATGTTTTTCAGATTCCCAAGCTAATTCTTTCTTCACAAGATCAATCTTCTCTCGTTTATGACGCTCCAACTCTTCCTTGATTTCTCTATCCATTTCAAACTCCTACAGAAGAAATTTAATAATGTAAGCATAACTTAAATTTGGCAAAGCAATATGCTGTTCATGTGTAGTGTTAAAGTACATAATACCATTATGTAAATGAACAATTTTGTTATTCTACAGTTTCCAATGATGTTTAAGCTGTATCAACTACAGTAACTTAAAAACTTTATACAAATATGAATTAGTGTAAATTATATTTAGAATTACAAAAATTATTCAGGGTTCCCACAAAGATGAGAAATCAAAATTCCCTGACTTTTCCCTGATTTTTCCCTGACCAAAATCATTTTTCCCTGACCGGTAACAGTGTCAAGTTTTCACAATCTTTGAGCACTAAATGTATAGTTCAATACTTATCTCCTTCCACATATTGATTACTATTGCACAATTTGGGGATTATGCAGGAAGGAACTATCCTATGCCATTCTAAAATTTCCAAAAAGAGCTGCGCATTGTAATCCTCAACAAGCCATTTGATGCACCATCTTAGGCCACAACAAGTTGATTATGTGTTCTTTGGATTCGTTCGCACCTTAATTTTGACGGTTTTTACAAAGAAATATATATTTATTTCCTTGCTCCACTCATAAAAATTTGGTCAAACCGCTATATAAAGCAACAGTTTACTACAATAATATTTTTTAAACATTTTTTTTTCTTCGCTCGAAATTAAGTTCAAATTCTAATAAACAATTGCATGTCCATAAATCTAAACTTGAATTCTAGTAAAGACCAAGAAATCCAGTCTGGATTTGGAAAAACAAATTTTTTAAAATGATTTTTCAACCCAAGGAATAAGAAGGCATTTTCTATTTTTAGTAAGATATCAATATAATTATAGTAGGATAATGCAATCAAAAAGTTTCAAAGTGTTAGCATTTGTCACTTTTTTATGCCACTTGAATGCTAGGGCCACTTTTAGAGACTATTTTCTTCAAGACAAATAGTTTTAAACTTATTTGAATGCAATGTATACCCATTTTTATAAGAATATCCTAAGAAATAAAAAAAAGTATAGCACACCAAACTTATGAAAAAAACTTATTTCGTAAAAAAAGAGGGGGTACCCTTGTATAAAATACAAAAAATATTTTTCTTTTATTGATTAACAATATATTAAGACCATAATTTTATAATACACATCAATTATGATTATAAGACCATTCCCTGAAAATTTTCAAGTAATATCTTGAAAAATAAAGAAAATATAGCAATTAATAAATCAAGACGTTTACAGCACTGTAATAACTTTTTGCGCAAATTGGCCGCAGGGCCATTTTCAGATCAATACTGCTAAAAAAAAGAATCTAAATGATTATTAAACTCAAATATTAACCTAAATGTGAGTACATATAAGGACTTAAGGGACCTTCAAGGCTTGAGAGCTCTTTTTCTTTATAACTTTTGCCCTCAAAGGTGGCTCAAAACTGATCAATTTCTAACTTCAATAATAGTGCAGTATGTACCAACTTCAAATGTCTATATCTCAAAAACTATTTGGAGCACAATACTAAAATTTTGGATTTCTTCATGAATAAGGTTTAATTTGATGTGGTTAAAATGTCAGCAAAATCTAAGACTTGAACTGGGATTTTTTTTTTGGTTTTTGAGTGATTTGGAATGACCCTTAAGCTGCTTATTTTCATTTAGTATGCATACACTTATACGAAATGAGAAGTATTTGATAACACATGTCATGCTCAAAGACGTTACATTCTTAAACATACATTAGAGGATTGACTAAAACAGGCACACATTTTACTTGAATATAATTTATATAGTAATCAATGGTAAACTAAATTGAACAAAAACAATAAGACAGGTAATGAAAGATCTACATAAAAAGCAAAATGCAGTAAGGCAAAGGGTACTTAAACCCCTTTCAACTTCTTCCTAGAGAACTTAGTTACTGTATCCTAATCTTTAGACATAAGCATGTTTTCAGAGTAAGATGTTAACAAGAATAATAAAGATACTCATTATGATAAATATCAATAAAATATCCAAAATAATAGAAGACTGCCTTAGCCTTTACTTATTTTGCTTCCTACTGTTTGACCAAAATTCTTCACTTACAAAATTCCCTGACTTTTGCTTATTTTTCAAACTTCCCTGACTAATTTCAGAATTCCCTGACTTTTCCCTGACCTTGAAAAAATTTCATTTCTCCCTGACTTTTCCCTGACCGTGGGAACCCTGTTATTCATGAAGTAAAATATAAAATTTGACTAAATAAAAATATGGACGGATTGGAAGGTTCTGGGCTTAACATAAAAGAACATCCAATAGCTCCTGACAACTTATATCTGGGTTTGGGCAACTTGATACTGCTATTTAATTTTTGTCTTGAGCAGATAAAATGTATAGCTGGTTGTCCAATTGGGCGACCACCTACTGCAAACATTAATGTCCAGTGATTAGGTTTGAATTTTTAGTATTTAATTTCATTAAACAGCACAGTCCCATCACTGAAGTATTTGAATCAGAAACATTTAAGATGAATCAGAGCCAAATAATAAAATAACAAGAAATGTAATGAGGAAACCCCATTAAAGCTTTAAAAACTTTAACGCAATAACTACATAGGGAAATAATCCATCATAAAGGCAGGTAGGGATATGGTTACTTTCTAATTCTGTGATCACATGGAATGTTATCATTGTATAAAGTTTCATAAAGATCTGACAATAAATGGCAGAAATATATGGAAAAGAAAAACTTAAACGCAATTGTTAACGACACCGGACACCATTCTGCCCGCCGAATCGCCAAACTACCAGCTCGTTGAAAAATCCGGCTAAAAATATACATGTATATTGATTCAATCTCAAATAAAATCTTACATCTTTGTGAAGTCTAAGATGTTGAGGAAGAGATTCATTTTGATCCAGTAATGTTTTAAACATTCTTCTCATCTTAGCAATATGTCTTCTAACTTCACGTTTCTTCTCTTCAGCTTCCTTCATCATTTTATCATGTTCAGCCTTCTGTTTAGCTTCTTCAATACTAAAATGTTATACAAATGTTTTATATTCAAAATGGTTTCTTACATTGAAAATGCGCAAAATGTTGCATCTAATCAAACTAATGTAGCCAAAGTAAAGGATTAGAATGGGAAAATAAATTCTTCAATAAAGAGTCACACCATTCGGTAGGCCTCGACCATTCACTGAATGAATAAGCTCAAAAGGATTCTTAGGGGGGGAGTCCACCATGAATATTCTGTTTTTTGCTTCATACACAAGGCTAAGCACAGGAGAAGCATGTAATGTTTTGCAGAATAGTTTTAGTCATAAACACATGGGACTTTATAAAAACATTTTTGTATGTTATATATATTGTGACTAAATTTATTGAAAAAAAACATGACATTAATCATGATGTAAAAGATTATTGATTTTTTACTTCATTTCAACAGATGTTAGAGCATGTAACACAAAGGTACAAAATGTAGTTCCAAAATGGTGTCTAAATATGTTTCAGGTTATTCTTAGTAAATGACTGGCTGAGAAACTCTGAATGAAGTCACACTCCATTTTTTACAAATTCTTCTGAACACCATTGGTCATAAAATAGGCTACTTTCTAGTACAGCATTCACTGTTTTGCAGGACATGTAACTAAATTCCGTACTTTGTTAGATATTGATGGAAGGACTGTCATTGATAGAAAGTGGTATCAATTTATCGAAAGGCAAGTATCAGTGATATATTGATATATCGAGTCAGACATTGTTATTTAAAGTTGTATCAAATATAAAACAAGCTGTATTTTCTTTTTAATTTGTTTTTAATACTTAACAGAAAACATGAAAACTCCTAATAATTATAAGAAGACCTATAGTTTTTAGTTTTCTAAAATGCTAGATTGTATCAATAGTAGAAATTATGAATTGATATTGGATCGTCTGTCAAGAATCGGTGATACATCAATATCCCGATATCAATATTGCAATTTCTGATGACTGCCCTAATTGATGGTTGCATAAGAAAATTATAAATAACTCTTACCTGTAAGCATTAGGATTGTTGATGTCATCTGGTTTAACATCTTCATCAAGTTTCTATAAATATATAAACAATTATAAGTATCAAAAAACTAAAAATATTCCATGTATAATTGGTCCCTACAAACATAGAGAGTATTTGGGAAACTTGACAGAAATATTATTTATAAAGCTTTTTATAATTATACTTGAATCTTTAAATCACATTTTAAAATCGTTTTACTTGTAATCTGTAACACACATTTACATGAAAGTTTCAAGTGCAACAAGTTTTATGTCAATGTTTGAAAGAAAGGAAAAATAAACAATGCCAATTGCATAATAAGCATTATGCTTGCATAATAGAGCATTTATCCCATCTGAATAATATTATTTAAAAACTTCTATGGACTACATATTTTACAGCCTGATATTTATTGCATTTTTTTTACAATGAAAATTCATCAATAAGAACTAGAACTGCCACCAGTGGCGAAAATACCCCCGCAACAGCAACATTTCAAGATAAAAGCAAGTCAACATTGTAGAAGTCCAAAAGGGTAAATGTTGTAAGAAGCATAAAAACCATAAAAAGAATAGGATGCAAATATCAAATTGGAAATAAACAGCAAATTACAGTGTAATTCACTATAGATTTATGAAAAAGCAAAATGAACAGAGTTGTCATATTTCAAATGATTTTTTACATGAAAATGAACACCATTTGGTCATTATGAATGTAAAGTGGAACAACAGACAAAGAGTGATCACATTTAAACTCATCATGAGTATGTTGTAACCAGATGAGAAAAATGTAGAATGTGTTTGTAATTTTTTTATAAATAAGTAAAAAATAAGGCAATTGTAAAAATGGTAGTCAACAATGTACACAATATAAATCAAACAATTAGTATTTACAATATCTTGTATCAAGAATTTTACAAATACCCCATACGAAAGCTTAAATTACCGATAATTATTTTCACAGTAGTAAAGTTAAAATAATATCTAAAATCTCATGTAGCTATAACGAAATAAGATGTTTTCTTCTCAACATTACAGAAAAAATCAAGATGGCTATTAGTTGGTCCATTGAAATACATAAAAAAATAAATACATATAAAAATTTCATCAACAAGAATTTGTCAGCACAATTTTATCAAAATAAGGTGAGAAAAAAAATGAAGTTTGCTGTACAAGATATTAGAAAATTCAACATGGCTGCCAGTCAGCCATTTTGAATTCCACTTAAGAAAATGCCAAGCACATCAACTTAAACAATTGCTTACTTTCTCAAAGTCTGTACAAAAATCATCAAATCATTTGCTTTTTAAAAAGAAAAACTCAGAATGGCTGCCAATCAGCCATTATGAATTTGATAAAATATCAATACATCAAAAAAAAAAGTTCAAAAACAAGAATTTGATAAAAGTAGCAGTTCATAATAGACTTCAGCAACTCAAAATGGCAAACAATGTGGAATAGCAAGAAGAAATTGGCAATGAAATAAGCTTACTACACAGTAATTTAAACAAAGTCAAATGGCTGCCAGTCAGCCATAATGAATTTGTATCCAGAGTAAATCCATGTACGAGTCAACTACATCAATAAAGACTTTGGAGCGACATTTGGCTAAAATTGAGTAAAAAAAACAACACATACATGTACTATACAGTAATTTAAATAAAAATTCAAGATGGCTGCCAGTCAGCCATATTGAATATAAATTGATGAAGAATAGTCATACTGATCAACTGTATTAGTGAGACCTTGTATGCAATTTCTTTTCAAAATATGTATGGTAATAAGTCAATATAAGACTGTATTAATTTTGAAAAAAGGATGACAGCCAGTCCCCCATTTTGAATTGGAATTGAGTTAAAGTGTATGTACATCAACTGTGAACGCCTGTGCAAAATTCTATCTAAATTAGTTAAGAAAAAATCTATTGAGAAATAAGCATACAGTAATTAAACTAAATTAAAAAGAATTCAAGATGGCCGCAAGTCGGCCATTTTGAATTGGAATTGATATAACATGCATATAAACATCAACTGTAAACGCCTGTGCAAATTCTATAAAATAAGATAAGAAAAAATCTATTGAGAAAAAAAGCAAACTATACAGTTATCTAATTAGATTTAAAATATATAACGCAATTAAATATTTTAAACAAGTGAGATATGTTTCCATAGTTACATGAGTTTTGTATATACCATTAAATCATGGTATATAACAGCTTCTATATAAATACATTAAGAAATAAACATACTACAAATGTATTAATTTTTTGGGACAGACCACATATCCAACCAACCAACCAACAAACCAACCAACCAACCAACCAACCACCAGGGTGATTCCAGTATACCCCCGAAAACTTCGTTTGCGGGGGTATAATAAGTACAGAATCAACCAATAGAATGTTTTGTATGGCGTTAAACCCAACCCCCTAAAAATTACCTTGGCAGATGGAAGTTTGGCTTTATTTTCTGCAATTTTCTGATCTAGTTGTTCTTGTTGCATAATTGAGAATTGGAAGAAGTTGCCATCAGCACCAGTAGATACAAGAACTGTTCCATCATAACTCTCTTTAAGACTTGTAATATGACCATAGTTATTATCATGTACACTCAGACACCAGTATGGACCCATTGTAGCAATACTGTAGGCATCCTCTAAATTTTGTATCCTAATCTGTCCGTTCATCATACCAAATAATGCCTGCATTCCATTTTTACTGCAAAGATAAATAGTAATGATTGTACATAACAAAAAAGAACATTAATCATTTTGTATTCAAGACTTTCTTTTAAAATAAAGTATTACTTTTAAAAACTAAGTATTTACTTATTTTGGATAACTTGAGACCAATGTTCACAATATTTCTCACATCATGATGATAAGAAACATCTTTATATAGTTTTAAGTAGATACCTTAAAAAATAAAGAAGTTTCATTAAAAAAAAATTTGAAAGAAAATTCTAAGTTCAATGGGAGATAATTCTAAAATTATTGTATTTAGAGCTATGAACTTTGTCACATGATCAGTGGTTGATAATAAGGAACATAAATTTTAAGTTTAAAGAAATAAAAAGTTTAGAGTAACTTGTATTTCAGAAAAAAAACCTTTAATCTGAAATGTGGATGCAGACACTGATGCCGGGTGAGTAGGAGAGTCCCACTATACTTTGTAGTCGAGCTAAATTTTATGATGTTATAATTGGATTTCATCAATAAGTGGATGTAAAATTAATCTTACCTCCATGTAATAGTATAGATAGGCATATCATCTGAGTCTACTACTGGTACAGCTTGTATAGGTTCATCAACAACAGTTTCATCTCTGTTAGTTGTATCTTCATCACTAAATTTACATTTATATAAATATCCAGCATCAAAATCGCCCTGAAAACAATAAAACAAGTATAGATCATTGTACAACTGTGTAATCAAGAAATCAAAGATATAAAAGATGTTTTTCAATCGACTCTATTTGGAATCAAATATTTTGATTTTTAACAAATTTTTTACAAACTTTAACCATTACCATGAAAACACGTGTACAAAGAACTACAGGCTTTAATACATGTTCATGCTTTTTAGAAAAAGTGTCACAAACATTGTTTGTACTGCTAGTGCACGAGTGGAAAAAAACATAAATTGGAGTTCCTAATAAGGTATTTTCCCAAAATACAAAAAAAATGATTTTAACGAGAATAAAATAATAAAGCAAATGCTAGAACTCACATTTAAAATCATGTTTTTATCACACCAGATTAAATAGCAGTTCTATGCTATTTTGTGTAATTTAATAAACATGCCCTAGTGCTGAGCATGCAGAATATAGTACTTGCTGAATGAAACAATGGATTAGGTTTATGGTGTGATTCAAATCAATGTGGCACTGACTATCAAATGACAATCAATCCAATGTTCTAGTCAACTCAGCCACTGAGGAAATAAAGGAACAATAATTATGATACAAATATGAAATTACCATAGAAAGCCAAAACTGGCCAGGTTCAGAATAATATCCAGTCAATATTTGACTTGGTTCAGATGGTATATATGGTTCCCATTCTGGCTCTGGTTCGGCTTCTTCTTCTTCTTCCTCTGTAAATACAATAACATTGTAAATAAATAGAAAATTGACAATGGAACCCCTCTAAACCAGAAACCCTCTAATCTGAAATTCTCTGCCAACTGGAATTTTTTGTCAGGTCCAAAATATTTTTCGTCTTTATTTATACAAGATCAATGTAGGTGTACCACATAAACACTTATGTGAAATCTGATAGTCAGATGTAAAACTATTCTAGAAACCTTTCCAAACTGGATTTTTTTCAGTCCAGAGCAATTCCAGTTGAGAAGGATTTAACTGTATATGTATTTTTCAATCAAGTTAGAAACAAAGACAGTTTTCATTGAGAAATCACAATAAAAGTTTAGTCATAAGTAAAAATGTCTTATAAAATTAAATCAGTTTCTTTTTTTCATTTTTTGTGCGCATATTGTTGCAAGTAAACTGTTCTGGTCAAAAGTGACAGTATACAGTCATATAACAACACAAAGAATTTATAACATATGTGTTATAACAACATGATTCCTGGGAATGAACGATGTTGTTGTATCGAGATCTGAATGTACATAATAATACAACTACTTTTAACAGCTTTTTACTGTTTGATTTTCTAGATCATAATTCATTTGACTACTGGACAGTTGGTTGTTTTAGCAGGGGTTAATGTTTGCCATATTTGTGGTCAACAATCATAGCATGTTTTCAAAATCCTGTAAATATATCTGAATCAAACAAGTAAATCTGTGAGCTAATGCTCACTAGTGATACCCCCGCAGTGAGAAATATGACTATCACAATGTGAATTTCATTTAACAAAATCTAAAAATATGCCACAAACAGGAAGTAGATGAGCAAGGAGCATGAAATCGCTTTACACCACATGGGACTATAGGATGAAGCAATATGCAAAGTATTAGGCTGCTGCATGTTATAGTTGCTGAGAAAACTGTGACGGAAATTTTGTAACGGACGGACGCACGCACACACGCACGCACGCATGGACAAGGGTAAAACAGTATACCCTCCTCTTCTTCGAAGCGGGGGTATAAAAAGATTATACTTGTAATGATGGAATATTTGTCAAATTTTAGAATTCTAAACCATGCAAAAATATAGAAAAAATTGACATGAAATTAAAGGGCTGTACACTATTTGGTATTATTAACTTGTATTTAGTTATCTATTTAACCATTGTCTCACCTTCATCTGACTCTACTTCTAGACCTCTCTCAATTCTCTTTCTTCTTTCTGCTTCTTTTTGTTTTCTTTTCTCTTCTTCTGCCTTAGCTTTTCTTTCAAGTTCTTCTTCATGCTGAACATAGATAAAAACAAGATTTAATGTTTGATATAATGTAGATTACAACACATTTAAACAAAATAAGGGACTTTAGTCAGTTATTTCCCCTTGTATACTCTTCAAATAGGTAGGTCCTATTAGTTGGATTACTCGGATTTTACCCTTACTTTTTCATGTAAATTTACCAAAATTAATCTAAAATTACTTTTGTAAATCATTTAATTTGTTTGAAATTCAAGCTGAGTATTTTTTGGGGAAAGAACTATCTAAATTTCAGCACTTCTGTAAATATCTTCATTAACAAGAAAGATATTAGATGAAATATTTTGTTATCCTTTACATAGGAATTCAATGATAAAATCCAAGAATTTCAACTGTAAGGACCTACTTACCAATTGGATTACTCCAGATTTTATCAGGGAAAGATAACTGACGAAAGTCCCTAATTATGCACTTTTTGTGTGATTATCTATTTCTAGTATGATTTAAACTTCATTTTTTTAACATGTTGCAAAACTGAGAAACTATAGGTGATATATACACATATGGCATGTACAATAGTTCATGTCTAGAACTCAAACGAATAGGTAATTACTGCGAAAACACATTACTTATAAAAGGCAGTCAACACAAATTAAATCCTATTTTTCTTTGTCCACAAATATCAATTTCACATTTGTTCAGAATGGGTACATCTGATACAAAAAAGTTTTGCAGGCAGAACACATCAATTTGAGCTCTCAATCAAATCCATTGAAAATGAGTATAACATTTTATTTTATCTAAGATTAAAACTTCAGGATTTTTTCAATCATGTCCTTGGGTCAGAACACAATTGCCTCTAAAAAAACTAAGTGTTCAAATAATTATTAATATCTGCTTAACTTAAAACTAAAACACTAAATAGTACATAAATAGTAGGGCTGTCACGATATACCGGTATATTGCAATACGCAGCTGTGGTAATACTTACCGTGGTACGATTTTAACGAATTTTTTTTTTATTGGAAAATTCTTCCCTTGGCAAAATAAAAGTAGTGAAACCACAGTATTTCCATTGTTCATTTCTTCTTACCTTAAGTTACAAGAATTTATTCGATTGGGGCACGTCACAGTCCTAAATGATCATATATACTTAAAGAGGCTAAATTCTATCAGTAGCTACATTTAAGAGTTGCAATGTTTCTGTTAAATACAGCGTAGCCACAACGAATCTAAAAGCCCACAATATATCGTGGTATGTATCGTGATACGGTGCTAGCGTATTGCAGTATATTGCAATACACTTCTGGCGAATCGTAACAGCCCTAATAAATAGCCCAATACACATGTAAACAACTACATGTACTTACCCTTAATCTAGACTTAATACTTCCAAATCTGAAATATCTACTTTTAAGTCCTTGAATCTCAAAGGAATGAGATGTATCAAATTGTCCTTTCTCTGGCCATTCAATCTCTTGAACAATACCTCCAAGACAAAATATTAGTACAGTTGTTTTATCCTGGAAGAAAGGAACACATAATAAGTTTACTGATAATTCTAACATAGTCATGTGCATTTTCACTATATAAGGTTAGGAGTGGGGGTTATGTATACATTATTTTATGATAAGATAAAGAACTGTAATAGTTTATCCTCTTGTTTTATAAACCAAGCCAAAAAGAAAATAGCGTAAAAAGCTAATACAAATCTATGTAAAATGTATAAATCAATACTATTTTCAACATTTACACAACAGGATTAATATCAATAACAACATGTTTCATTATAGTGTAAATTGGTAAAAACAGATCTTCAAAATGAACAGTTTTCTATGTTTAAATGTATAATGAACTATAGGCACTTGTTTGATGCGCTAAAGAGCTTGTGATTTAATTCCTATGGGCAATAATGAGCGCCTATATGTTATTATATGATAAAACATAGACATCTGTAAGTTATTTCTAAAATAAAATTTGATTCAAAATTAGGAATAAAGAAACAAATTTAGCACTGTATAAAATTTTAAAAAGAGTTTACCAACAAAACAAATAGTATAGTTACAATTGTACTATTAAAATGTGCAAGTACATCATATAGACTTAGAAACAGTAAGTAATCACACTTACAAATCTATCAGGAGACCATTGTATCTTAGTAACGGGACCTGCAACTTTAGTAAAACCAATAGGCTCATATGTTTTACTAATTTTCATGAAGAACACTGTGCCGTCATAACTCTGAAAATGCATGTACATATAATTTAGAAATTCAAAAATATTATAATACATCAAATGTTCATAAAAGCACTTTAATAGACCAGAGGATAGAAACATTGGTACTTCAATAGGTAAGAAATTTGACATTTTTTTTTAAAGCAACAACAAAAACAGTGACCATTGCTATATACAATGTATATAGCAAAACACAAGCTATCAACTTTTTATATTTCTTTTTTAGTTGTTGGGTTTAACCCCATAGCAACACATTGTATAGGTCATATAACAGGGGTCAGTCAACCATTGCTATATATATAGCAAAAAACAAGCTATCAACTTTTTATATTGTTTTTTTTCGTCATTTATCTGAATTTCTAAGCTCAGTTCATTTCAAATATTGAAATAATCATCAATATGAATAGATGAAAGTATGGAACCCTTAAAGTGAAATTTGTTAATACTTTTTCCATACTCACAATTTTGTTTTAATGTAATATTATTTTGTTATAACAAGCTATTGTATTGTTTTTATGAAGTATTATTTCATAAAAAAAATTATTTCAATTTTTCAAAATATCATTTCAATTTTTTTCAGTACTTTTTTTCTTTTTTTATAATGTTACATCAAAATAATATGAAACTATGTTTCAACAAATTAATTGTAAATATGGAATAGGGGGTCTGCAAAAAAGAGTTTGTACACTAATTACAATAAATAAGTATGTAACTTACCCCAGATGCCAAGATATCACCATGAGCATCAATAGCTAGAGATGTGACAGCTTTACTATGAGGTTTAAATGCTTGTAAAAGTTCTACACTACATTCATGATGTTTCTTCTTACGTGTAGAATCGTCAGTTATCTTACTAATACCCAATGATCTAACTACACCATCTTCAAAACCAACTATCACTGAACCACCTTTTGGATCAATCTAAAATACAAAGAATAGCAAAGTTAAAATCATATTAAGATTGTCTCATCTCTTTATTGGATGACACTTGTATTACTAGAGGCATCCTTTCTTTATCATAAATGCATTGCTCACCCTTTTAGCATGATATACTACTTGCCTACTTTTTTGTATACTAATTATCACAACGATTACAATAAATCTCAATTTTTGACACTACACTTTTGTGCATAGTTCTAGCTTCCAAAACTTTATAAGCCACATTTTAACATTTTGTTCTTTATCTGATGTGGCATTAAACATGTCCGTCAACACTATAGGCATGGGTTTCATGCAAACACTTAACCTGGTAAAAATCAATGGTCTAAACTGAGATTTGAACCCACTACATCTAGAGTCATAGACAGACACTCTACCATATCGCCATAGAAGCTAGCTTGAAGGCAAAGGAGTACAAGAGCCATCTCCTAAATCATGATTTTTTAAATTCATTACAAAATACAATAATGAACAATGGCTTAAGACTGAATTCCAAGTTGACAAAATTTCCATCTCCATCAAAATTAGAGAGAACACTAAATGTAAGGTTGAGAAATAAATATTTAACATTTACTAGAGTAGAGCAATTAATTTTTCATATGACATGATACTATTAATAAATGCACTTAGGATTAAAGATTTAATGAGCAAAACAAATCTGCATTGAAAAAGACGCCCACCTTTGATTAAAACATTGTTAAATTTAATATAACTGCCAGTGGCACATACATTAACTCCTCTGATTTAAATACTCACTACAGTACTTCTGTACTCACAAATGATAAAAATATATTTAAATTAGCAGAGTTAATGTACACACAATCAACATTTGATTAAATTTAACATAAACCTAACATTCAAGTTTAAGTCCATTAACAAACTATAATAAAACTTACAATTTCTGGAATCCAAATCAATGATGTACCACCAGCAGAAAATCTAGAGTCACAGATCTGTTTCTGTTGAACATAGTCAAACACACGAACAGTACCTAAAATGTAAGAAAGTATATCAATTAAATATATAGAATCAAAGACAAAAAATGCTTTAAGAGCAATTGTTAACTCATAAAAGCAACCTTTTCTCTTATCATACTGATTAAAAAAAAACCATTCCCAAGAATGACCCACGATGCAAAGCTAGATTCTTCAAAATTATTTCTAAACATTTTATAAAGAGAGGGTAACAGGTGAAGATTTAAGATTTAGTAACCAAGTCATATTGTTATAGTTTCTTCTTGAACCTGTTTAGGTATAATGTTGGTGTATCCTGGTTTAACCGCCCCCACCCTGTAGCAATCATATTGTTGCTTTCCCTTCAAAGGTGGAAAACCTACAGGTTCTTGTTTTCATTATTCATTTGTGATGTCCCTTTTATAACAAAAGTTAAAAAATTTATAAACATATCCAACTTAGCCAATTGTCTGTGTGAAAGGAATATGTTTTTTTTAGTTTTCACCGTTTCTGATATGTTTACTTACACTTTTGTCTGACATTGATTATCACATAAGAAAAGCCCGCTAAAAAGAAAATTATAAAGTAGCTAACTCACTATCAGCACCAGTTGTAGCTAATATTTGTGATACAGGTGACATATCACAACCAGTTATTGTACCAGCATGATATGTAAACAATTTCTCCGGTGCACTTGATGTATGAGAGAATGATAAATCTAATCTCCATATTCCACCATTGGCATCCTATAAAATAATCAATGGTAAATAATGATAACTTTCGACTTTACTTTTTCGAATTGTACTATACATACTTCCAACTTAATTACTTCTTCTTAATTCTACCTGAGCTACAATGTATAAGCAAGCAGGGTCAGGCATCTTGCTCAAAGAAATAATCAGATAGGTTTTAAACCATTGTAAATGTTCCTATCCAGAAGTTACCTAGCTAATGCTATGAACTTTTATTTTTCTTTCTTTAAAAACAAGCTGAACAAAACTAGTGACCGTAGTGGCTTCACTAGTAATCTTACACTTAAGATTCAAAAATAAAAAGAGCACAAATAAGGAAAAAAGTCATAATATAAGTAATAAAACTCATACTGTCATGATACCTTACCTGAGCATACCAGATAGTTGGTTCATTCTCCGCGTCAATAGATTTAAGAATAGATTTAAGTTGTACATCATTACCAACTTTAAGTTCATTCATTGGATCAATCTCAAACATACCAGAATCATCAGTGGCATCTGCTGTATCAATAGCTTCAAAATCCCACACCTTAAATACAATAATATAGCATCTGTTATAAAAAAAATATAAAATCATTTATAAAAAATCTCAACACTTGGTCCTAAAGGTTTAGCTATATATAGTAAAAAAATTGTTTATCTAAACAGTTTAAGCCAAATATCATGTTTACCTGGAACAAAAACAGTGCTTCAAATATAACACCATGCCATCTGAAAATCTGATCTGCAGAATAACTTGATCATGTTCCAGTAATGTTTGACAATATAGAGTTGTCATCTACAATCTCATCCAAATCTGGATCAACCAAAGTAATTGATTATCCTTTTTATTTTTTCAAAACATATATTCATTTAATCAAAATTAACTATAGTATACATCAAAGAGAGAGAGATCAAGACAGAGAGAAAATACAAGTTATTTTTCAGAAGAAACAGAAACAAGAATCCAATAGATGCTTTTAATCTACTTAAAAGGTCAGCATCAAGATTTTCTCAACCATTGACATAATTATCTTGCACTACAATGAATAGAATTTTGAATGCATCATATGAATTTAACAGACTCAGCAGGCAGTAGAGAAGTATTTCCTAAAAGAATCAATATGAGTCCTTACAAATACTTCTGTTTCCAAAGCATCAGCATGTTTTAACTAAATATAGCATACACAAAGCATAATGGTCATTATTGCAAGAAACAGATTTTACCCTCTTAAACTGATCCAACAGTTCCTTAAAAGAAAATCTTTGTGGGTAATTTAGAAGTGCTTTCTATCAATAAATTTTATTTAACTGTCAGTGGTGGATATGTAATGCAGTGCTGACCTGACTAGCACATGCATTACACATACATTAACCTCACTGATTAAGAAACTCACTTTAATAATATATTTGTACTCACTATCAATAACAAGAGCTGTCAGAGGAGACAGCATGCTCGACTTAGTAAGTGTTTGTCACAGGAGATGTGGTTGATGATAAGGCACATACATATTTTAAAATTTGAAAATATAACCTTAACAAATTCAAAGAAAAAAAAAGAAATAAATAGAAAACTATAAGTTCAAGGGGGATAACTCTGAAAAAATGTATAAGGAGTTATGAATCTTGTCACATGAGATGTGGTTGATAATAAGGAACATATATCTAAAGTTTGAAGTCAATACCTGAAGAAATAAAACAGTTGCAGTAAAACAAACATTTTTTAAAGAAAACTCTAATTTCAAGGGGAGATAATTCTGAAAAAAATATATTTGGAGTTATGAACCTTGTCACATGAGATGTGGTTGATAATAAGGAACATATATTTAAAGTCAATACCTAAAGAAATAAAACAGTTGCAGTAAAAACAAATATTTATTCAAGAAAACTATAAGTTCAAGGGGGATAACTTTGAAAATAATGTATACGGAGTTATGAACCTTGTCACATGAGATGTGGTTGATAATAAGGAACATATATTTAAAGTTTGAAATCAATACCTAAAGAAATAAAACAGTTGCAGTAAAAACAAACATTTTTTAAAGAAAACTCTAAGTTCAAGGGGAGATAATTCTGAAAAAAATGCATTCGGAGTTATGGACCATGTCACATGAGATGTGGTTGATAGAAAGGAACATATATTTAAAGTTTGAAGTTAATATCATAAGAAATAACAAAGATACAGAAGAAAGTATTTTACTGCACAAAAACTTTAATCTGTGCACAAAAACTTCAATCAGTTCAAGGGGAGATAATTCTTGAAAAAATGTGTTTGGAGTTATGGACCTTGTCACATGAGATGTGGTTGATAGTAAGGAACATATATTTAAAGTTTGAAGTTAATATCTTAAGAAATAACAAAGATATAGAAGAAAGTATTTTACTGCACAAAAACTTTAATCAGAAGTGTGGACGCGGACGCGGACGCCGACGCGGACGCCGACGCCGGGGCGAGTAGGAGAGCTCTACATTACTTCGTAAAGTCGAGCTAAAAAGTATTTAAATCAGCAGAGTTTATGTATGTGCCACTGACAGTTGAATAAAATATAACATTAAAAAGATGAAATACTGGTAATGAAGTAAATATTAACATACCCTGATATATCCATCAATTCCAACAGACATGAGTTCACCTTCATCTAACAAGATCTGCTGTATAGGTCCTGTATGACATGATTTCTTATTTTTCATTCTAATTTCCACTTTGATAAGTCCACCATCCCATAGTAACATATTTCCCCATTCAGATCCTGACAATACCTTCCCATCAGGCAACTCTACATATCCTTCAATATCAGTGATTTCAGTTCTACCAAATTTACCAAGCTCTCCTTGTAACTTCAGACCAGTAAATGTGTCAGCCATTTTCCAAAATCTAAAATATGATCAAAACCATAATTATAATTATGATACTATATTTTATGCTCTATAACTGCGTTGTCTTAACCCACACCAAAAGTCCAAGACTGGTGAAAATTGATTATTTCATACAATGAAACTGTTGATTGTTCGCCAATTGCCATACATATCATGGCATGCTTTCATAGAATTTGGTCATAGAATAATTTCTATGGTCGTTCTAACTCTTTTAAAATTGTAAATCATGTAGGGCAATCATCAGTCACTAACAGAAGTAAGTGCCTAGTAACTGGTCAACAGCTTAATCCAGAGATTTAGCCTTTCAAGGAACAGTGAGTAGATTGACTGACTGCTGTTGTATGACCTACACAATGTGTTGCCACAGCATCAAAGTGTTTAACCCGACCCCGCCCCTCAAAAACAAAAAATATCATGATAACATACTTGATATGAACTGTTCCTGAAGTTGTTAACTGACCATCTAGCTCAGTAGAGAAAGTTGCTCTAAACACATCTTGTGAGAATGCCTTTGATCTAAGTACAGTTTTTTCTTGTTTCCAATCCCATACTGTCAACATAAAATCTGGTTCACCACCTTGAGATGCCAACAATGTGCCATCAGGACTGAAATAAATAAACACTGCTACAGTATAGCTGAATAGAATCACTTCAAGAAGTCTAACACATAAGATAAATGTAGGTGTCATGTACAGACAGTTCACGAAATTAGTGGGTGTCTAGTCGCCCGGGATAACTACTTTTTAGTTCGGGCAACCATAATTTCTTTTGGGCGACCAAAACTCTGTGAATGAGATATACTGCTTGGTCTTAAAATGACCTGTTCAGTCAACCACTTTCATATCCTAATTTTGTAGATTGTACAGACATTTATAATTTTTTTAGATCAAAACAACCGTCATTACAAACAAACTAACAAGAAGTAACAATTTATTACAATGTGATGATAATGGTGCTATTGGTTTTTATATTGATATTCAATAAAAGGAATTTTTCCAATTTTATTAGAAATTGAAAGACTATGGTCAAACATAATATTTATTTTTCATTGTTAATATATCCCTGATAATAGGGCTGTAACAATATGGTTAATTGCAACAACAAATTACAAAACCTGCATTGCAATAGTAGGAAATCCCTACGTTCAATACAAAGTGCTCGTCTTGCGGAATAGGCCCCTGAATTCCATGACTTTTCCATAATATTTTCTAATTGACCATGACATGAGAAAATATGAACATATGGTTTTACATTTATGTCAAAGACTTTTCATTTCAATGCTTAGATATGTTTTCAAGCATAAAAAAAAATTTCATTTTTCCATAACACATTCTTAAAGTTCAATGACTTTTCAGAATTTTCTTGAAGATCAGTACAAATTCTGAGATATGAAGACATATGGTAATAAAATGGCTTACTTGAAGTCGACATATGAATAGGATTTCTCTGTTCCACCTCTCAATATTCTGTACAGTTTTAAAGATGGCCATTCATAAATATTGATATTTGGAGTGCTTCCTTTCTCAGCCACAGCGAAAAAGTTTCTTGATGGATGAACCTGTATTAAATAAAAAAGTTTTGATGATCTAACAACCATGCCTACTCTATGGCAACAGTGCAGTGGTTAATACGAGGGATGATCCAGAAATAACCGGACTGATAACCTAGAGATAACAATATTTACCACTGATTTATAAATTATACACCAAAAGAAAGAGCAAACATTCTCCATTCAATAGAAGAAATATAACACATAAATCTTTATCTAGTCCGTAGAAAACCATTCTTTAATAACTATGGAAACACTGAGGCGCCGCAGCTCAAATTTCATAACGTAACACCTTGAGATTATGTATCGCCATGAATTAACAAAATAAGTAAAAATATTCTAATTTCGCCAAAACGTAACATTTCACATTAGCAACGTCTTGTCAAATTTTGATGTCATTCAGATAATGGACTACGAAGAAATCAAGTTACATGCACCCATGGTGGCAACGTTCAACGTACAAAAATGTTGTAGTTTGATAAGCGTGAATTTTGCGGGTTTGTACAATTTTATTAGCAATAGGTAGAATCTCGGACAGAAACAGTTAATATGATTAGACAATTGCCTCATATGAACACTGTTGGCCTTACATAAGTTTTTGTGTGACTCAAATGGTTTGCTGATGAACGAGCCGGCTTAAAGTTTGGGTTTGGTTTTGTTGACAGAAGGATGAACATATGTCGTTAACGTTGAGCGAGTCTAGCGTTCTAGAGAAAGATAGAAGAGTAACAGAGTGTAACAGTGCGCGGAGGTGTATCATTCGAGTTACGAGACAATTCAGAGATTTCTAACACAAGAAATAGCTGTTAAAAGAATCATAACTACAGATGAAATCTGATTATAGAATTATAATCCAGAGACAAACGCACTATTACAACTACGAGCTGTTCAGTTGACGTAGATGGTAGGGCTGCGTATCTTGGCCAAGGTCGCGATACGATACGTATCACGATATATGCCTCGCGATTACGATATTAATCGCGATACGATGCAAATTGTTAATTTGGTATGAATGCATTGACAAATTATGATATTTTATCAAACAATCATAAAATTAACAAAGTTATTAATTACCCTTACTTGGCACAAAATAAAATCAACAAAACAAATGTTATCTTTGTTTAATGACTATTGAGAATAAGAAGTAAATTGAGTAAAGATTGCAATTGCAAGTTAAATGCTGTAGATATATACATTGTAGTATATTTTGTTTTTCACTGATTTCTTGTAAAGGGCCTTCTGAATCGCGATTTTTTAGGACGCGATTCGATTCACACGTATCGGACAGTCGCGAATAAGATCTCACGATGCATCGGTGAATCGTTACAGCCCTAGTAGATGGTAGACTTTATGACGTTAATGACGTCGTCGTAAAAAATTTGGCTGGCGCCACTAGCGCTTACCTTGTGTTGTATTTTTGTTTATTTTGTCGGCCATATACGTGAGAGAAATATAATTTTATAGCTTTTTATTGCTAAATGAATGCCCTTTCTTGTGATATATATTTTAAGTATGTGCAGTAAAATTTGTCGACGCTGCATCAGCAGTCCGGTTATTTCTGGATCATCCCTCGTACATGTAACATTGGATTCAATTATTTAGTTTGCTTTTTAGTTTTGTACTTTTAACAGAGTCAGGGAAACAATAGATTTGATTAGGAACTCAAAATGATGTTGTTTTTTTCTAGCAGAAAAAACATTAAGTTTGTAGCGCGTGTACCCATACAGAACATGGTTGAAATAAAAATGTGTGTACACAGAACCATAAAATTTAACCTGTGATGTGTGTTTTTTCAGTAATAATGTGTAAAATAATTTCGTTCGGCTCAAATGCATCCAGTTCAAATACATGTTTTTCGGCTGGAAAACCAAATAAATTCGAGTTTATAAAACCTATTCACCTAACAATATTCCTGACAGTTGACAGCTCCTTGAGGAAGGATGAGCAAGAACTGGTTCAGCAGAGCTGGTCAGATGCAATGTATAAATGAAAAAAACTCATAAGCAGCTAAAAAATCCACATAAACATTCATTACAGAGTGATGACACAAAGGATGTTCCAAAATATCTTCTTATTGAAAATGCCATACTTTACATTGCAAATCTAATAATTCATAAAAGTCACAAATCTGCATGCTGCAGATCTATTAAGATTTCTATACTAAATACCACTAAGTTGTGAAAACTAATACAAATACAATAAATATGGATCATATTCTGGATAGAAATATTGCAAGCTTATTTTCATCATCAAGTTTATCAGTCATATTGTTCAATTTTATTCAACTGTCAGTACATGAACCCCACTGATTTAAACTGATACTATTTTAGTACTCATTACAGTACTTCTATACTCACTATCAGTGATAGTGAGTATAGAAGTACTGTAATGAGTACTTAAATCAATGGGGTCAATGTATGCTTCACTGACAGTTGAATAAAATTCAACAATGACAGTCACAGAAATTATATAAATGTCCATTTGTCTAAGACAAACAGATTTTACTCATTTGATTTTTTTTTCAAAGGAAAAAAAGTTTGGCGGGGAAATCATAAGTCATTAGACTTTAAAAGGCATTATCAGGCAACCAATTTTGAAATCATAGATTCACATGCAGTACTAGTGATATATGGTAAAGAAAGTTGTCTTACAGTAATGGCACCAATACCTCCACCACTGGTGCTACGTATAAATGTTTGATCTTTAGTCTGTAAGTCTAAGATAAGAACCATATTACCAGCAGCAAATACAACAGTTCTCTCATTTAATAAATGTAAGTTTGCACGTTTTGTACAATCATAACCAAATGATTTTCTAGCAACAAGTTAAGAACAAATATGACTAAAATAGTGATAAAACAAAGTAAGAAGAACACAAGGAATTAATTTCTACAATCCTAGGCAATTTGAGGAAACTATAACCATGTAGAATTCAATTAAGACTCAACAGTCTTTGATAATCATAATTGGCCATTTTTGTATAGGGCAAATTTGGTAACTTGTCTGAATTTTCTGAGTCAGTGCTTGGCTTCCAGAAAAAAAGCTATTTAAACCCTGATCCCAGTTACTATGGCAATGTTTGGAAGAGGCAACTAGGGCAAAAATTCAACTTTTTAAAAACCCTTAACTTGCATTTTCATTCAGTTATACATGTATTTACCCAAAATGAGGTCTAAAGTGAAAGTACTATAAATGACTGAAAATATAATTGTCACCATTTTGTGCCATTTTTCTGCACTCAATCACTACAATACTTTTAAATTTCAAGTCCTATGGTGACCAATTGAAAGGTGGGCAATCAATATACATCAAAACACAAAATTGACCAGTAAAGTTTTAAACCATAAATAAAGGATACTGTAATGTCAGCATATCTTCTGGTAGACCAGAATCAGCAGTAATACAAGCTTTAGAAGCAAACTTTTCATATTCATAATAGAAGTCATCAGGAATCTTTGGTTCTTCTACTTCTTCTTCTTTGGTCTCTTCTTCCTCTGTTTAATGAAAAATAATTAAATATAATAGTCTAAGTTTTGTGTTATACCACAATTACTGACTAATCTTTTTTTACTGTGGGTATAATGCCATGTTAATACAATTTAGATTATTTATATCAACCATCGCAACTCACCTAGCTTTCCTGGACCTTTATCTAAAACCACTACTCACCTACTCTACAGTCCTACTCCTTTATGCAAGAATATATTAAACTCAGTATTTACAGTCTATTTTTGTCTTCGTTTGTAAATCACGCTTTATCGGAAGCTTTCGGCAAAATACACGCACTGAACAATTGATTTTGTTATATAATAAGAATAAATACATTGAAACTGTGCCACAATATTGCAAACTTACATGTTTCCCAAAGAACTTATGTGTCCAAAATTAGAAGTACAATAACATACTAATTTTGAAATAGTCACATAGTTTGTTATAAACATGTGTATAACTGTATACATGCATACAGAAACTCAAGATTTAAAGTAAGTGAAGTGTGTAATTATTATGATCAGGTAGTTCAAGCTCAGGTTAATATTGTAACACTATACCTGTCCACAATCTAATATATACAGTAAATATATGTTTGGGAGTTTTCAAAATTATTATGAATAGTGGTGATAATATTATACGACTATCTTCATGGGCAAGCAATGTAAAAAGAGCTATTATTAAAACAGTCAAGGTAGATATAAGATAATGACACCACTGAGGCAATTCTTTTCAAAATATCATTAAAATTTAAAAACAATAAAATGGTTAAGTTTTTTAGAATCTTAAATGGGTAACAATAAATAATTAATATTACCTTGCTCATTTGATTCTTCTTGTTTAGTTTCATCAGGTTTTTGTTCACCTGATTCTTCTTGTTGTTGCTGTGCACCATCAACAACAGTTTGTCCTGTTTCTTCACTAGTCTGTTCCGTACCCTCGGCTGTTTGTTCAGTATTCTCTATAGGAGGAGCTGCACCTTCAGATGTTTGGTCAGTTTCTCCCGTACCCTCAGCAGTTTGCTCTGCACCTTCGGCTGGTTTTTGTTCTTCATCACCAGCTTTTTGTTCCTCATTGTCAGGTTTTGGAGCACCATCAACCTCACTTTGCCCTTCTCCATCAGCTTGTTGTTGCTCAGTAGAAACTATTTTTTTTAAAAATCAGAAATTTATCAATAAGCTAAATTCAAACAACATTAATTACAATATTTAAGCTTAAAGATTCAATACCCATCAAAAATAAAATTACTAACATACTGATAAATGATAAATGATGAACATTAGTTATCAAATATTTGTATATCTGTAAGAAATTGTCAATGATTTTATTTATACAATTTAGTTCCTTTTCTAAGCAACAGCTGTGAGCTTGTTATCTCACTTGAAAATAAACTTGAAAATCAAATAGGGCTGATACAGTATACAGTGTGACAGTACTTAGCAATTCAGAAATAAGTAGAGTTCAAAGTTTGGACATTGGTGATGATGGTTCATTTCTTGTCAAATTAAATCCACTAATGCTGGATAAAATCAGAAATCTATCAACTGTACATAGATCAGATAGCTCAGTGAGTTTGGGTCAAGACAGATAAAATAGACAGTGGCTTATTAATTATAGTGAACCTTGATATGATCCTAACTGTAGCACTAATACCTTGGTCACACCAAACCGTGAGATAGACCAGACAGGACAGTCATGTCAATGATAAAATTTATTCACCTGCATCTGGTTTAGTTTCACCTTCAGTAGTTTGTGGTTGTTCTACTTGTTCTGATGGCTTTTCTTCACTTGTTTCTTCCTGTTTCACTTCCTCACCAGTTTCACCTGGTGTAGCCTCACTGGGAGCATCTTAAATTATACACCAGAATATATTTTAGAGCCAACATTTCAAGATATCAGTAATAATAAATGATAGACAGTGTACACTTTTCAGATACTTTAGTTTTTCTGGTATGAAATTTAGATTAGATTATGTAAGCAGAATTTTCATACAGCTGCAATTTCAGCAGAAACCATGTATGAGCAGTTGAAAATTTAGAATGCATAATGTGCAATTGTATTGTATGTAAACTCAATGCAAAATGCATATTAACTTAGGGCTGTCATTGATAGAAAATTTTGTATAAATGTATCGAATGGCATTAGTATGAGTGATATATTGATATATCAAGTCAGACAAGGAGTGTAATAGAAGCCTCAAGAACTCTAGTACATATATACATATAATGCATGATGTTGAAAGATGTTTCAGACATAAAACAAACTATAACAAACTGTATTTTCTTGTTTAATACTTAACAGAAAACATGAAAACTCAGAAATATGAAAAAACGTCCTTTAGTTTACAGCTATATAAAATGCTAGATTGTATCAATATTCCAAATTACGAATTGATATCAGATCATCTGTCAAGAATTGGTGATACATTTATAACAGGATTTTTGATGACGGCCCTATATTAAATGATTAACTAATGTTACCCCAACATCCAATAAAATATAAATTTAACATTTAAACAGTTTTTTTCCTTGATCTGAAAACTACATATATTTCACTATGGAAGTTTTCAAAGAATGCTGACAATATGATGATGAACCTCATGAACAATAACTTATTTCAAGAGAAACAGTGTACATGCATATAAGTCGACAATGAGTGCCTTGCTAGGACATGTATTCATTTATTGGACCACAATGGAAACAAGGAAATTCACATTTCCTTTTTTGTGATATCCTTAATAAATGAAAATATGTCCTAACAGTAACACAATGAATGTATTGCACTCACAATATTTATATTTTATGTTATGCTGTATTTTTAATCATTTGTGTGCTATGTTTGTATTATTTTTATTTATTGAATAAACTCTATCTATATAAAAAAGTTACAAACATTTACCTTTTTCGTCTGACTTTTGTTGTTCATCTTTACTTTCTTCAGGTTTTTCACTTTCAGGCTGCTGTGCTTCAGGTGCTTGCTCAGTACTTGGAGCCTCTTCAGTCTTTTCCTGAGATGGTTCACTTGGCTGCTGTTCTTCTTGAGGTTCTGTATATGTAATAATTGTCCATCATAAATACACAGGATAACAAAACCATACAAATAAATCATTGAAATAACTTAACTAGTAGCTCTTGTTTTCACCGACTTCTCTTTCTAAACAAATAATTATATTACATCAAAGGATACCACTATAACTACTACTTTTCCCTTTATAAAATGTCCCAATTGGTAAAAAAGCTATAAAAACTGAGTCAAGCAGTAATCAAGGTTATTTGCAACAATATTTTGTACCAAGAGTTAAGAGTTAACAAGTACAGTTCACAAGTCAATGAGTATGTTACAGAAAAAGAATAATATCTGGTATTATATGCACCCTAGATATTTTATGTTTTAATTGATCAAGTTTTCAGTTTAAAGGTGAAGCTGCAAGTGGTTGTTTTAAAAAACTAGAGCTGTCATTGATTGGGCTCGAAGCGCATCGACGATATCAATATATTGATAAATAAATCAACAATACTCTGATATATATTGATACATTCACTAAAGTACTTACTCTACAGACCATTTATGTTGTCATGATTGTTATACCTTGGTATCCAGCATCATATTGGTAAGTAGTTGGTAAGAAGGATTTGTATTGATTATAAATTGATAAAAGATCTATCTCAAATTGATTGTTTATTATTTGTTCATACTATGACAGTGCACCTGTTTCAGCTCATGATAGAAGGTTTGTCCTACAAATTTTGACACTTTTATATATTTACCTATATAGGCTTTATCATCAATATTTCAAAATTCATATCGATTATTAATCGAAAAAGAAATATCGATGAAACATCGATATTGATGGAATCGATGACAGCTCAATCAAAAACAGATTAACTGCAAATATGAAATAAGTATAAAAATACCAGCAGTCACATATAAATCTTTGCAATGCTGTATTGACAATTACTGATAATATTACAACAACAAATACAGTTTAAAACGGTGGTGCTATAGACTGTACAATGTAGGAATCCTTTACTTCAAAAATCTGTTGAGATTCATTAGTTGGGGCTACTGCACTTTACTGGTACGTAGTAATTCACCGGAAGTAGAAATATAACTGTAACTCTAACCCTGTTTGAATATAAAGTTAAGTGATTTTATTTGAATTTCATGATACTTTCTGTCTTTTATCAGGGGCTGCCGCCCCCGAACCCCCGCTTTTTAACGGTCACCGACTCGCTGAAAAATGCAAAACGACGCATGCGCAATATGCGCGTACCAGTAAAGTGCATTCTAGCCCATTAGTTTGAACATTTATGGCAATACGTTAAATCCCCAAAAGCAAACACATGCAACAGACCATAGAAGGCTATTCTTGCATTTGTCAGTTACCTCATCCCAACATGATTTCAAAACAAATACAGATTTCTCCCATTCACCAATTATTTTCCAATTAAGATTCTACTTAATTGATTTTAAGAAAGAACCTGCTACACTAAGCATTCAAGTGAGGTCTGATTGTCTAAAATATTTTGAGCTATACAAAAATGTCATCAACTGAGTCAAACTTTCAAACTCAAGTGAGTGTCAATACTGTCCAGTAAGTTCATCAGATTGACTAGTCATTTACGCGCTTCCATTGAGGAATTTAACGATTGTCATCTGGAATTGCCGTATGAATAATGTATATAGGGGCAAAAGATAAGTAGTGGTTTTAACAGGCACAGCAAAATGGCTCAAAATACCTGTTTTTTGCTCGGTAGATTGCTGTTGCTCCTCACCGCCGTCCATCTTGAATTTACGCGATGGTTGCTATGATATCTGCGCATGCGTTAATATTGTTTACAAGGAGTCCACACTTTATCCAATATGCGGTACGCCAAAAGATTCGTCATTTTAGATTTCGAGCTCATATCAAAAACACTCGGGGACCTGTTACTTTTAATATGCAATATGTATGCTTATTTCTTAATATTCAAAGAAAAAATATAGGATATGTTTAATCTACGGTCAAATGCGCGACCAAGAAACTATATTGGCCTAATATAATTGTAGACATGTAAAGTGTAAACTGTAGTGCGATGTTACATTAAAATATATATCGCACATCTTGTGATTACATTTTAGTTTAAAAGCACTTATTTTCATTTGTTCAGTGGATGCAAAAGGACTGTTATATGTTGTTGTTTTTTGTTATGATTAATATATTTTTAATTTTCAATGATAGGCTCTTAATATACAGGGAGCCATTTTTACATGATTTAGAGGACTTTACTCAAACGACACCTGTTACGATAATTTAAATAAATGTAATGTAACTTTAAGGATTTTTCTTCTGTCCTCTGTTGTGTTGTAGCATATAAGAATCATTTAGTTTTCCTACATAAAACAGGGGTGGGTACAGGATAGGACTGTCTGGGGGCTCACCAGTAGACCCAACTTGGGGTGGGTACGGGAGGAGTCACTCAGGAGTGTCCCCTTCCGTGGGTATGGGTACGAGGGTCTCCCCCGGAAATTTGGAAAAAATTAAGGTCTAAAATCGTGCATTTTTGGCCATTTTTGTTGCATTCAAATAATACAGATTAACCCTTAACTGGCCAATCCCGCATTATTACGTGTCTGGGCCCCCTTATAAATGGCCGTCACTGGCCTTAAATTGATATTTAGTGAAACTAGATTTGGTGAATTTCACTTTTGGAAAATCGTCCGAAAAATTACCTTTTTTGCGCGCGATTCTTCCATCTAAAGATGTCTCAGGTGGTCCCAAAGGGGGATATTTCCATCCTTTGTCGATGGAGTTTGAAGGGGGAGCAGCGCCCCTTAACGCCATAAATTAATCGGGTTCATTGTATGAAAGCCGTTCACCCAGGAAATAACTTGGCCAAGTTGCATATCTGTCAGTCAATAAGTAATGAAATAAGAGCATTTTGAAATAGCCCTAGTGCGTTATGGTGAAAGAATGGCCATTTTTACCCATATCGCAGCCAGTAAAGAGTTAAAAAACAACAGACGACAAGAAGATATACATTTATAAAAGTAAGAGAGAAGTAAGTAAACTTTTTTAATGTAAAAAACAACATAGTGACAAGTAAACATACGCTATAAAGAGTTTTTTTTTAATAGACTAAACAAATAACAAGTATCAACAAATTGATAGGGAATAATGGCTGATACTAAAAAATATTTAGATTAAAAACAGGATTGGATTTAAAATCTAGTTAAGTATCTTAACGATGTATTAAAACTGTTATAATTTGTTTACTTCAATACCCGATAAAATAAAACAATGACTAAAATTGTACAAAAAATTAATTGATACAAACTATGGTTTGTTTAAATGTGGGATGAAAATAACCAATACGTAAAATTCATTAAGAATTAGATGGAAAATAAAATTAATAAATCTATTATAAGATAAACAAGGAAATCTGAATTCTAAAGCAGTCCAAACACATCTGTCAGATCAGTCAATCAACATCAATGGTTGTCAATCAAGCCAGTTACATAGATCTATATCTCTGGTCAAGCGTGAACAACTTGTTGATCGATAATTACACTCTCAACAAAGCCCCCAGGCAAGAGATTAACAACGGACACACTACGGACCATAAATGCATTAGAGTATATCAGCCCAGCAGGAAAACGTATCTCTGGGCTGAGATGGGAGGGGCTGCAGCCCTGAAGCCCAGGGCTGAATCCGTAGCTGTAATATGAAGTAAACATTTTAAAAGCTCTAACTATAGACATTAGACGTCCTCGTACCCAGAGGTTATAAAGATTCTCGATTAAGAATCTTGATAACATCTGGGTACGAGGATGTCTGAAAGAAATGATGCAGTTCTGATTTGCAAATGCCCAAGTCTGCTTAATAGAATAAAATGGAATTTCTGGGTACAGTCGAGAATGACAATAAAAATTATTTAGTTCTTAAACACTTAGAGGATGTGATCAAGCGCTGCAGATTCTCACAAAAAGCAGAGCAGTAGAAATCTAGGGAGATGGGGACTAATTAAGCTCCCCACATTTATTTTTGAAAGTACATTTAATGTGATTTATACTTAATCAAACTTAGCAATCTTTGTGGGGTTTTTTTCCACACCGGACAAATCTGCCCTCCGAAAAAATAGCGCACCAATCTAAAAATGATTGTGACGGTGTTGAAAATTCAATGGAAATTTCAAAAGATAAAAACTATACAAAGCTTCAATTTGCAACAAAAATCGAATTCGAATGAAAGGCATAATTCTTAGCTAGAATATTCAGACACGCCAAGAACAACGATATTAGAATCAATCACAGCCTTTTTCATTTCTTAATACATGTAATTGAAAAAGGAAAACATGGTTGTGAACATGGACCCTTTAATATATTATACAATTCCTTGTTGTGAATGAGTATTAGCAAGGAATTATATATGTTATCTATGTTTCTGGTATTAAGACAATTATCATTTTAGAGAATATTTGATACAAAGGTAACATAATTAACTGGCATTGGTAGGAACAAACTCTGATGTCCGGTTGTTATTGGCGTATTTTCATACCCAGCAGCGGCTATCAAGATTCTCAAATAAGTACTGGGCACGAGAATGTAAGTGACACAAATCTCAGATATTTCTGACACATTAAGATATAAAAAAATATGTACAAAAAGTTAATACTGAAATGTAGAGACATAACTTCAGAGCTTAATAAGCTCTGGGTCCTAGTAAAAAGAGTTAGTAATTACGAATCGTTCTATGGACAAAAACATCAAGCATATGAATATTTCAAGATTAACAATTAAAATAACTGTTGCACAAAAGAACAACAGAATTAAAGGTAGAATATGATATATACAGTCTTAATAATTTCATTCGGTTGTGGATAATGGATCTCGGCTATGATATTTTAGACATTTATAGCAAATTTATGTTATATTGGACACATTAAGTTAAAAGATTGTTTGCATAACAAATTATAAGAAAAATATTTAAAGTATTGTCCGTTTTTTCTCAACTGTCAAAGCTTGAATAATTTCACGGTGACTGAATGTATTGTTTTTGTACTGGTGGTCTCGTTTTTATCAAACATATCTTCACTAAAACTTATCATACGGCATAAGATGCTTTTATCAATCATAATACACACTTTCGGAAACTCATGGGTGTATTACGACAATAATTTTAACATACGCATTCACCGTGAAATTATTCATGTTTTGACAGTTGAGAAAAAAACAACAATAAAAGTGTTTAAAAACTCGAATTGGTCCTAAAAACCATTACATGTACTACTTATTTGTACAAACCTATGAACTCCACAGGTGCCAGACACAAGAAGGAAAATTGTGTCTGGAACCTGCGCTATCATTCTCGTACCCAGAGACTTGTAGGATTCTGGATACTAGCTTTATTTTAGATCGAGAATCTTGATAACCTCGGGTTACGAGAATGCTGCGCTATGTCCCTGATTAAGGCTTTTTTGTAAAA